>CM057452.1:1449125000-1451811666 GCA_016271365.2 Neoceratodus forsteri
GGCTGGCCAGGGTCCTCAATTCCCCCGTCATCAAGATGGTTCCCCAATGGATGAAGTCCCACCTTTACAGACCTAGCTGTCTGGGTGGATCAGCAGCACTTTATCTTCTCTGGACATGTTGATGCTCTCCATTATAAATTATTCCCCAAACTGGATGTGCTGTTGCATGATAGAATGATAGCCAGAGTTATGAAGGGGTAAGAAGTGGTGGTGGAGGGGGGAGAGGAGGTTAGCAAGGTAAGAAGGGAGGGAGCTAAGCTAGTATTTAGAGATGTAGAAAGCACAATGGGTGAGGCATCTGGCCTCAAGGGAGGTGAAGAAAAGGAAGGAGTACAGGGTGAAGTGGTGGGGGACAGTCCAGATCAAATCAGCATATGGAGGGAAAGAAAGGATCCAGTCTTGTAAGGGTGGACTTGGGATCCACTCTATATACTATGTTATCGTTGTCAAAGATGACAGGTATCACCTTTGAGAAGCTCTCCTGATGTGCAGGAAGTGGGAAACACCCTTTATTCCTGTAAAACCACCAAATTTAGGGTGCAGCTTCTTGTGGATGGCATCAAAATGCTTCAGAAAATTGAGGTGCTGGTCCAACCTGACCCCAAGGTACTTGAAAGACGGGACTTCCTCAACTGCTGCACAATCAAGGGTATGGAAGGAGGGGACAGGAGTGGGTCTGGCAAGCCTCTGCCAAGTGCCAAAGGTCATAGAGAGACCATTTTCCTGGTGCTAAGGGGCAGCTGATCTGCCAAGAATTAGTGCTGGATGTTAAAGTCCAGTTGGAGCTTGACCATGAGGTCAGAGGCAGAGGGGCCAGGCTTGGCAATACACACTTTACAGCAAACTGCTAATCCTATTCTGCTTCCCAAAGCAGGATCGTACTGCGGGGTTTTATTTTCATGATTAATTTACAGAGGAAGCCTAAATGAGCTCTAACATCTCATTTTGTAGGGGGTTCTGCCCTTACCCAGTTTTCAGAGCTGAAAGGTACTGAAGCACTGGGAGGTCAGGTGACTTGCTCAAGGTCACACAGTGAGACAGGGACTGTGGTGGGATTCAGATCTGTGATAGTCTGTTTTGTAGTAGTAATATTAGCAGCAGCAGCAAGCAGTAATAAATAGTTTATTCTTGCAAGACAAGAAAGGGATTGCCCAACTGAGCCGAGGCACATTTACAATAGGATCCCCATTCATGCACTCAGTTACTATATAAAACAGTAACAAAAAAAACAATAATACATAGAGTAATATATGCTATGGGATTTATAAGATCGAAAGAACTTGCAATCAAATATAATACATAATAAACATGTTCCATAATTTATACATATTGTACTAAAACATTTAATCAACAACTATGATAAACTAGTCAAAACCATAAATGTTTTGTTCAGTTGATAATAACTCCAGATTTTGGTTTCCTTAGTCACTTTTTCCAGGAACATCAATAGAGTTTAAATAGAACTCAGTTATATACACTCCTAAAAATCTTATTTTCCATATAGTAATAACATCTCTTTGCTAAAGTGGCCTCATGCATAAACCATGATTTTACTGAATACCATGAAACTTTTCCATGTAACGTAGTTTATTTATTTATTTATTTTTTCTTATTCCTTTATCTCTTTGTTGCCATGGCCACTCATCCTGAGGGAGCCCCCAGCCCCGTCCCCTGGCATCCACCATCGGGCGCTAGCCCCTACCCCCAGGGCTTATGCCCCCTCTGGCAAGGCCGACGGGATTCCCCAACCCCCACTGGAGACTGGAACCAGTGTGGCCAGCACCATGGCTAGCCCAGAGCGGAGCCTGTGAGGCACCCTCCATCATCCTACCATGGCAACTATTTCCTGATTTTCTCCCAGGAGACGAGGTGTGCAATGACGCCTATGGAGTAAGCACGCACATGTCCACATGCACTCATTCCTAGCATCTGCCCTATCTCCTCCCCTTTCCTACAGTGTCGGCACACTGTCCCCCAGCCTCTACTAGGGGCCAGCCAAATGCTGACTACTGGCGACCCCTCCTCCCCGGAGAAGGACAGCAGTCCCTTGGATGCTCGATCCTTCTCCTCCACTGCCGACCCCTGGAGGCCCGTGCTCATTCCCGAACATGGGTCACCGGTGTGACTTGAGGTAAGGCATCCAGCGCCTCAGCCCTCAGTGCCACCGGGCCGGCTTGCAACGTAGTTTTTAAAAGCTGAGGTAGCTCATTCCAAACTCTTGGACCCTGGCAATAGTGGGTAGAGCCTCCTCTAGTGGTTTTCAGAACTGGGATTTTAAATTCTGTATTGCCATCAGCACTTAGGCTGCTTTTTACTGTTTGTGTTTGAAATAAATTTAGTAAATATGACAGCTTTTTTTGAGAAAGACTTTGATAAATCAAATGTAGAATACAACAATGTCTGCACTCAGGTAAACTTATCCAGCCCAAGGATCTGTAAAAAGGAACAGTGGTGAGTTTCCCAGGGGTCATTCAGGATGAACTGGGCAAATCTGTTATATACATCATCCGGTTTGTCCTGTTCCTTCCTGGACACCCTCCTCCCAATGTGTCAAGTCCCCAAAATCAGGAAGAGGGACCACCATCACGCTGTCAATCGGTTTTCTGTCCTCCATAGGGATACTTTTCCTGTGCCTGTATAATATCCCTACTCTTGCATTTAGTTTATTTGTTAAATAATTTATGTGACCGTTCCCTTTACACTGGGAGTTCAACCAGACTCCCAGGTATTTGTATGAACTAATGTTTCAATGTGAAGACACATGGGACAGACATAAAGGAACTCTAGCGACAGGAAAGAGAGGCTATGCCGCAGATCATTTAGGATCTGTGGTATATGAAACAGGTAGAGAAAATGTGCAGACTAGGTGGGCCAAGCAGTCCTTATCTGCCATCAAATTCTATGTTGCTATGTAAGTCCTCCTTAGGTACTATTATTTCTAATGCTTGTTTAGTACTGCTTTGTTCGTTGCCTGAATGCATAACCTGTGACTTTTTATTATTTCGTACCCATTTATGCTCATTAAAATTATCCTGTAGATATTCAAAATCCTTTTTCAGTTTAAGCTGAATTTTTGCTCTTGATTTGCCCTCTACATACAGAACTGTGTCAATCTGCACACAGATGGTGTTGGACCTTCATCATAAGAGGTCTAACACCATCTCCGTACAGACTGAACAGAGTCGGCCCTAGCATTAATCCCTGAGGTACACCAGATTTAATATAATCAGACTGTGATCTGAAATCACCCAAAGTTACCATTTGTTTTCTCCCACCAAACCAGCACAGTGCCACCTGATCAAGGCCAAGTTGTACTTGTTTTCTTAGTAAGATGGTATGACCCAAAGGTATCAAATGCTTTGAGAAAATCAATAAATATAGCCCCGACCAGGAGGCCTCTGTCCACAGCCAACTGGATGTCTGTTGTCCCTTTACTAGTGCAGAGGATGTGCTATGATTTGCATGAAAGCTTGATTAATACTGATTGTACAGATTTCGGTTTTCTAAGAACATTTTCAATTGATTGCCAATAATCTTTTCAAAGTCCTTTGATATTGCAGGAAGCAGGGAGGGACACTGGTCTATAGTTTACAGATATCCTCTTTCAAGCCACTTAGTTCAGTGCTCTTTCAACCACTGGACCTTCCTGCGTGGCAGTTTTCAAACAGAAGGCATGATTTAAAGGTGACTTCACCAGGCAGTTCATCCCTATACTGATTTAACATAAAAACATAGAAGCTGTGGCCTGGAAAGTCCTGCAGCTTATCACGTCAGCCTAATCCTACCTACCTACCTACCTATCTAATGTTGATTGTGAGGACCCTAGTAGCTCTCCACTCCTCCTTAGCCCCTCCCCTTTTGTCACCGTATTTACCAGCCAAGTATGTCTGTTCCAACTATGTTTGAAACCCCCTACTGATTTTGGACAGACTACCTCCCTTGGTAGCCTATTCCACCCCTCCACAACCCTCTGTGTGAAGAAATGCACTATGTCCATCTTAAATCCCCCCCACCCGTTTCATTGAGTTTCCCCTTGTGCTTTTATTCCTACTTAGTGTGAACAACTCTCTGCTCTCTACTTTTTTTTATCCCATAGAGGTGCAGTATTTGTGTCTCTCGATCAGGTCCCCCTCTTCTCTTCTTGCCACCAGTATGTACATGTTGAGATCTTTCAACCTTTCCACGTAAGCATTTTCCTGCTGACCCTGGATCCTTCTGGTTACTCTCCTCTGCCCCACCTCTAACCTGTCCTTGTCTTTCTTCAGATTGCACATAGTAGTTCAGGTGAGGACGATCCAGGGACCTGTACAGTGGCAGAATCACCTCACTCCTCTGCCACTGATAACCCTTCCTATATATCCCAGCATCCTATTCATCATCCTCAATGCCCTACTGCACTGTGCTGATGTTTTTAAATTGTTTGATATTATTACCTCCAGTCGTACTTTCCAGTGTTACCCCCATTCTGTATTCTATTTATTTATTTTGTTTTTGCTTACTGGGTAGGGTACAATAGGCAAGAAAATGCCTATTTATAATCCGGGAAGCTACAACAGTGTGAACAACAAACACAAGAAGATACATGGTAGAGAAAAATAACCTGGAGCCAGGCTAGTAAAATACAGCAGGACCAAAAAACAGTTCAAGAAGTTTATAGACATGGGTTTAAGAGTATAAATATACAATAGATTATGAATATACAATTAAACACAATACACAGGCTTAGGATTGCTTACTTGGGTACACCATGGTTGGGGAGTGTGTCCCTGGAACATGAGGGCAATTAAAATGGATAACAGAGCATGGGGAGTAAGGAGGTTAATCAGCACAGTGGCAAAAGGATGACCTCATAAGATGCCTAAAGAGTGCACTATTGAAGAACCTGTAGAAGGGAAGATTACAAAACTCTAGTGGGAGTGAGTACCAACATTTCGTTGCAAAAACTGAGCAAGCTTCTTCCCCCATTTTAGATGAGCATCTAGGAACATGGAGGAGGACAGCGCCACTGGATCTGAACAAGCAGTCCTGATGCGGCACCAAGGGGAGAGAGAAAAAGCAGGTGTGAGAGATCTTAATAATTCATCAGTAAAGTACCCTAGGGAGTAGGAGTGGACTGCAGAGGGGGAGAGTCATCCCAGGGAGACATAAAGGGCACAGTGATGTGTGAGTTATAGGGAGGATAGGGAGAAATGATAGATGATGTTGTTGTAGGACACCTCTCACTTGCTTAGAGCAGTTTTTGATGCATGGGAAAAGATCAGCTCTCCATATTGAAGATGGGGAGAAGGATACCTTGTGTGGATACAAGTCTGGCCTTGGCTATACAAGAGCACCTTGCACAATAAGCTAGGTAAAGTCTTGTGCTAACAGCTTTGCAGGCAAGGGAGATATGGAGGGAGAACTCCGGAGCAGGGTCCAGGGTGACCCTGAGATATTTGAAGTCAGTCACTGCTGATATGGGGGATCCATCCTGAGAATGGACAGAGAAGGGTACAGTACAGGACTGGAGTCTGGCCTGAAACCCAAATAGTATAGCTTGGGTCTTAGAGGAGTTCAGGATACATTTTTTTCGATTAGTCTGTCATGAACCCAAGAAAATTTCTCCAGAAGCTGTGAGTTAATAGTGGTGATGGATGAAGAATTGAGATACAGACAATAACATCCACATACATGATCAACGCACAGTGTGAGGGTACAGATGGAAGATCATTTATAAAATCAGAGAAGGGCCGGCCCATCGACACAGCGGTTGGATTTCTGCTCGTGATGCCAGCAACCCGGGTTCGGGAATGGACCTAGGTCGCTGGAGGGCTGGCTGGGGGGAAATGGATGAAGCGTCCTATGGACTGTTCTTCTTCTCCAGGGGGAGAGGGGATGAACGTCCAGTGCACTATGGACCCCAGGTGGAGGCCGGAGGCTCCTTCACAGCCGGTGTCTGGACATCAGGAGGGCGAGGAGCCAGACGTCATTGCATGTCCCCACCCCCAAGGAAAAAACATCCTTTCAGAGACAGAAAAAATCCCCAGCCAAGCGCCTCCATAAAGCCCTCTTCGCTGCCTCTGATGTGCTCCCAGGCCGGCTCCCCTGACCTGAACCAATGTTCGTGACACTAGTAAGTGCCGCGACCCTGCCCTGGGGGTAAGGCAGGGGGCATGGGGGGAGTGTGGCTCATGTAGAAGCAGGGGGCGGTGGGGGGCCGTGACCAGGGCTGAGACTGGCACTAGGCTGGCACATAAAGCACAGTAAATAAAAAAAATAAAAATAAATAAAATCAGAGAAGAAGTAGCAGACCGAGAATGGAACCCTGAGGGACACCAAGGTTTATTGGGGTGGGGGCAGAAACAGTATTTGTGGCATTATGGGGACTGTACTTTCTCAGAGTTGCCACACCGACTCTGTGGAACTCATTGCCAAGACATCTAAGGGAGGTACCCTCAGTGGAAACCTTTAAAAAAGGGCTGAAAACATTTTTATTTAATCAAGTGCATGACCTATATAATTTGCTATGATCATATAATGAACAGACTGTTGTTTTACTGTTGTCTTATTTTAGTCAAGATATATAGAATGATTTTATATTGAACTCTACATTACATATTGAGAAATGTGTATGGATTGTTTTTAAATATTGTTAAGCATGCCGAGCCTCTGGGAAGGGGCACTATATAAATACAATTTCTATCTATCTATCTATCTATCTATCTATCTATCTATCTATCTATCTATCTATCTATCTATCTATCTATCTGTCTGTCTATCTAGGACATACTGCTGCCTCCTGGAGAGTTAGCTCATGAACCAAAAGGCTGCCTGGTTTGAAAGGACAACAGAAATCAACCTGGAGTGGAGAAATAAGTGATCCATGGTGTTAAAGGCCTTGGAGAGGTCAATAAAGATAGTTCCGGTAAGAGTGCTACCATCCATGGGTCAGGGCACTGGTGGTGCTGTACTCTTTTCTAAATCCATGTATCTGGTTATATGTCTGGAGAAAGTCGATCAATTGGGAGGCTACAACTCTTTCAAGTAATTTATTGAGTAAAGGGAGTACAGCAATGAGTCTGTAATTGTTGAGAAGCTTGGGGTCCCCTTTTTTAAGAACTGGAATAATTTTTGCAATTTTCCAATCACTTGGGACTATGCCGCAGATGAGGGACTGTTGAAAATGTGCATAATGGGGAGGGCTAGTATGGGGGCTTCCAGGCGAAGCAGTCTAGGAAGGATCTTGTCGGGTCCCATGCTGCCCGCATTAGGAAGGAACCTTAATGACTTGAAAATAGCCCCTGGGAGACACCAGCTTTAAAGAAAAGGATGGGTTTAGAGGGAGTGGGGGTGCTGGGAGGGTTGATCATAGCAGAGGGTGAGTGGTCCATGAAGTGAGAGTTAAAGGCATCAGCAATGGCATAAGGGGGTCATTACAATGTACCCCATCAATTAACAGATCATTGGCATGGCTCTTGGATGGGGAACCCACGAGATCTTTGATGTGCCCCCAGAAACCCAGAGGATTCCTAGCAGAGGCAATTAGTTGTTCACAGCTCTTGGCTAGGTGAGTGGCCCTTGCATTGGTTGCATAAGTGTTGGTAAGCAAGCCAATCTGCTGCTTTACTGAAGGCTTTATAAGCCTGCCAGTGTTTGTCCTTGGTTTTGAACATGGCAAGGAGGTCCTGTGAAGCCACCTGGTGGGGGTTCCTTTAACCCTTCTCCTGGTGAAAGGAGACAGCCTATTCTGGATTCAGTATAGGAAAGATTTTAGGAGACTAAGGGGAGAGTTCACACCACAGGAAGAGAGTATTGGATCCTGATCGATGAGTGACAGTTTGTAGAGGAGGAAGGGGGATTCAAGGCAAGTGAGATCACACAGGGAAAGTATTCTTGGAGGTGCTTTGGGGGCTCTGACTTTCTACACA
This sequence comes from Neoceratodus forsteri, assembly GCA_016271365.2. Lineage (NCBI taxonomy): Eukaryota > Metazoa > Chordata > Ceratodontiformes > Ceratodontidae > Neoceratodus > Neoceratodus forsteri. The sequence continues at coordinate 1,449,132,908 of CM057452.1, forward strand.
CAGAAGGTTGGAGAGTGGTCACTCAGTGTACTGGGCATTACCCTTGCAGACAGAATTCTATCAGGTTTATTAGATAGCATCAAGTCTGAGTAAGTGTGACATCCAGTTGTGGGTGACAGGCAGGCTGGGTCGGAGATAACGTGTGTTAGGTCAAGCTTACTGGTGAACGTATCATAGGATTTATTTTGGGGGCCCAGCCAGTCAAGATTAAAGTCACACATAACTCTCACCTCTTTTTGCCTGATCTTAAGTGAGATGACCATGGAGACTACAGTGAGGCCGACAATCCCATTTTGGGGACGGGGGGATTATAGAGGCAAATAAGATGGTGTTTTTTGATCTTCCACAACAAAACAGTACAGTGAAGTACCTCACATGGGGACTCTTGAGTAGGTGTAGACTGTGCCATAACACTGAGGTGGTTCCTGTAATACAGTAGAAGACCACCAGCTCATTTAGAAGGAGGCTGGTCCACCCAAATATGGCTGTAGTTAGTAACAGCACATGCACAGTTGGGGATATTTGGCTGCTTTTTGACCAAACTCAAGTCTGCATGACATATTATCAGTATATTTGAGTTTTCTCTTTGAAAATTTAAATATTTTTTTACACAATTTTGAAAAAACTCCATAAACTGCAAGAAACTGTGGAAATATTGTGGAAAATGGTGAAAACAGTGGATTTTGTCATAACATTTTGAGTACAATTTTCTAATGTCCCTGCTCATGAGTAGAGAGACTTGGAGCTGCTCATGAAAATAATTTCATTATACAATTAGGGTAAGTACAATAATCCCTATTTATAAAGGACCCCCATTGCCAGGAATGATTTTATGACTGAATTTCTGAGAAATATTTTTATATTGCGAGAAGTCAGACTGAAATCATTAACATTACGGTCATACATTTAACAGATTATGGAGACTTGGGGAGGATTTTCAGAGCCCCCAAAATTCAGGCAGCTGCAGGAAAAATCTGGTAAAAGTGAGTCAACATTTGTGGAGCTGCAGTTGTTCCCACGGCCACAGTGTTTTTAAAGGTGAAACTGCTTTATGACTGGCTCCACGATTTAAGCTTCCAGATGTTTTTTGGTGCAGCTGCACCAAAACGTTACACCTGCTGGGACAAGACGTAACATCCCGCGCAGCTACGCCCACTGAGAATATGAGTCTCTGCAGGTGCAGAGATTTTGTCTCACAGTGGTGGGTGCGGAGTGGGACTTAGTCCCTGAACATCTGAAAATCTAGCCCCTGGTGTATGGCAATGCTGTGGCTTGCCACCTGAAACCACGGTCAACAGAAAGACCAGATTTATTTTCAGCACATCCCACTTGCCATAGCATTGCACAGTGTTTGACCAACTTGGCTGGTTATTCCTCCATGACCAGAGAGAGCTACACTTAATCAACCTCATGCATAGATTTGTAAATAAAATGGCATCTGAGTATATACTGGAACAATTAAAAAAGAAGAATAACTAAATGGGGTATCAGATCAGCTGTTTAGCATCTGAAGTCCACCAGACTAAAACTGTGAGGGAATGGCACACATTCTCCTATACAGTGCTAAACATATGGAACTGGCTCCCTATCCACCTAAGACCAAGTCTAGGCCCTGCAATCCCATTTGGTAGATATAAAAGATGACACTGTGTATGGAATGGGCCATGAATTCTCACCCATGCTCTGGTAGTCCAATTCTAAGGTGATTTGTTTTTGAGCAAGTTGTATTCCACCCATTGTATTCCCTGAGCAATACTAATATTTAATTCTGGGAGAGGAGGAGTAGGGGGGGGGGAGATAACTGATATAGGGATTATAGAGGATAGGATGCTGAAGGGATTAAGGGCTCTGAGGGGGGGATAAGGCACCGGGGTTCAGATGGCATTCACCCTAGGGTACTTAGGGAAATGGCGGAGGTCATGGCAGGACCACTGGCTGACCTGTTCAATACATCCTTGGACACTGGATGCGTACCATAGGACTGGAGGATGGCCCATGTGGTACCCATTCATAAAAGCAGACCTAAGGATGAACCAGGGAACTACAGACCAGTAAGCCTCATATCAATTGTGGGGAAACTCATGGAGATGATCCTAAAAGAGAGGTTGGTGACCTTTTTGGAGATCAATGGTGTCTAGGACAGTCAACAGCATAAGTTTGTCTTGGGAAGATCCTGCCAGACAAATTTTATTGACTATTGTGACTGTGTGACAAAGGAACTGGACAAAGGCCATGCGGTGGATGTCCTGTATTTAGACTTCAGCAAGGCCTTTGATTCCGTGCTGCATGGGAGGCTGGGGAGGGAAGCTGAAATATATAGGGGTGGGAACAAAGATGGTAAGCTGGATCACCAGTTGGCTGAACGGGAGGCAGCAAAGTGTGGTGGTGGTGGGGGAGCTCTCATCACCGAGGGATGTGATGAGCGGGGTGCTGCAGGGATCAGTATTGGGACTGGTGTTGTTTGGAATATTCATAGCTAACATCTCCCATAGGGTCAGGAGTAAGATCAGTCTCTTTGCAGACGACACAAAGATGGGTGCCGTGGTTGATGACACTGAAGGGTGGAGAGGGCTGCAGGAGGACCTGAACAAACTACATGAGTGGTTGGATGCATGGCAGATGGGATTTAATGCCAAAAAGTGCAAGGTCTTGCACTTCGGGACTAACAACCAGTGGAGTAGCTATCAGCTGGTGTACAGCTAGAATGCACTGAGGAAAAAAAATCTAGGGGTGCTTATAAAGGGGAGTATGAACATCTCAGCTCAGTGCAGGAAGGCAGCAGCAAAAACCAACTGGATGCTGGGGTGTATAGCGAGGGGAATCTCCTCCAGAAACAGGGAGGTGATCCTGCCCCTCTACAGGTCACTAGTCAAGCCACACCTGGAATACTGTGTGCAGTACTGATGACCATTCCTGAAGAAGGACATCGGAGTGTTGGAAGGTGTACAGTGGAGGGTGACAAAGATGATCCAGGGATTAGAGGGATACTCCTATGAGGAGAGGCTGGGCGAACTGAACATGTATTCCCTGGAGTAGAGGAGGGATAGGGGGGACATTATTGCACCCTTTAAATATTTAAAGGGGATTAACAAGGCTACGAAAGAAGGGATTTTCCAGATTAGAATGGGGAGGGTCAGAAGAGGGCACCAGATGAGATTGAAGGGGGGAAGATTCAGGAGGGGAGTCAGGAGACATTATTTCACTGAGAAGGTGGTGGATACGTGGAATACTCTGCCGGAGGAGGTGGTAACTTGTAGCACAGTAGATGGTTTTAAGAGGGGATGGGACAGAGTGAAAGGAATATTTGTGAGGAAGGGAGGTGGGTAGGGCAGCTGCAAGTTGGGGGGCTAGCTGCACAATCAAGCAGGATTCGATAAATCATGAGGCCTGTTTCTGCTGGCATTTTCATATGTTCATAATTCTGAATGAACTTACTGAACTTTAAACTGCAGTATATGTTGATATGTAATGTTTATGAAACTGTATTTTGGATGCAGCTGTAGTTTACTCTCAGCTCAGTCAGTCTATGTTGTCTTTTTGTCATCGCAATTGAAAAATGGGTAGCAAAACAGCTTTACTAATACAGTTATTTTTTTTTTTTATCTATTGTTATTATAGTTATTATTATTAATAATAAGTGTTGTATTCTGGGCCAGGTTTAGTTTTTTCATTGTTTTCTCTCTCCGCTTATTACACTATCCCTCTTTTTGCTCTGTCTTTAGTGTGTTCTTATAACAGGGCTCCATTTGTGTGTGTGTGTGTGTGTGTGTGTGTGTGTATAGATACAGATATGGACACAGATATCTTACTTTGCAAGCATTTTATCCCCATTCAGTGTCATTTCCTTCCTTGTGACCTTGAAGTGATAGCTCACCCTAAATGGACGTACATTTGCTAGTATGTAGACTTTGGCATTTTTACTTTAAAAAATCAGAGATAATTACTGCAAAACAACAGGAAACAAGCACAGAATAACAAGCTACTGTATGTTAAATAGGTATTCCAACTCCAATATTGATTTAAAAAATACCACTGAAGCCTTGGCTGGATGGAGCGTTTTTTTTTTTGTTCACATATTTCATTGTAAGGCTTATAACTTGTACAGGTATTACAGGGCAGGCAGTTTACACAAAACATATTTCATTTTCTAACATAGCATTTACACACTATGGTCAACATACATGTAGCACACTTGGAACAGTTCAAATCTAGGCCTCTTGGGATGTGATGTTCCATGCTACTATCATGGATATTACTACCGCTTGTCAGTGGTACCTTCAGTCAGGCATGAGTTACCATCGTTTCCCTTGGCCATGTCCATGCAATGTCTCAGTTAGGCATTAACCAAGCCAGTCTCAACAGCTTCAATGACAGGTCCCCATGTTTGCTGAAACACTGACTTCTGCCTATTGGCTGCTAGCTGGCACCTCTCTAGGCACATACAGAGCATTAGATTATTGAGCCAATGTGCAAGCCAATAGTGGGAGCCATTTCACTCACCTAATGCCGTGCCACCATTTTCCTAGCCGGATGCAATCTCCTACAATCTATGGATGGAGTGGGGTTAACGCTGTTTATCTGTTAGACTAGGATGCTGTACTGCATTTAAATAATTCAGTTATATTTGGAGTAGTGGTAGGGCCACGGACTTTGGTGCACAGGGTGCGAGGTTCAGGACCCCAGTGGGACAGGTGACCTAGGACCTGGGTGAGATGGGGTTCCAGCTGCTGGGGGGGCTAGAAAAGGCTGGGTTAGAGGCTGATTAGGGGGTGGAAATAGCAACTCCTAGTGGTCACTGAGGGTAAGGAAAGGGCCTTGGAGGGGGTCAATGGATTGGACGGGGCAGGGTCATTGGATAGGGCCAGTCAGAGAGTTGGGCAGGCAAGTGTTAGCTGTGGGCATAGCAAGTATAGGAGTGAGGGAGAGGAGTAGTGGAGGTGGATAGAGGGGTTCCTAGGTAGTAGAAGGAAGAGGAGTTCAGGTAGAGAATAGAGAGATAGGCAGAAGGTCCCTCTAGTGGCTAGCAGGCATAAACTGCAAATGGAAAAGTGGGGACTTAGAATTAGACCTAGGAGGAAGTGATGTTATAGGAAGGGGCCAATAAATTAAGGGCCGAGTTTAGGTGGGCAGGGTGGTGCGGGTGGGGCAGTCAGTGCGCTAACACCGTACACTAAGATGCTGCAGGAGGGAAGAGGTAGGCTTTACCTCTTAAGGCACTGGCATAGTTCCACGCTCCAGGATGGAGCTCTGATTGTCTGGACGGGCGTCTGTGTGGGGAGGGGAGACTGGCAGAGGCCTATATTGGGGAGAGAGGACAATGAGAATATTAGTATGCAGAGGGACTGCGCATGTGTGAGCTGTTGGGCTATGTCCCAAGTATAGCTCTCTAGTGCGCATGCATGAGAATAACATACAATATGGTGATATATCCCAACATCCACGCTAAGCAGGTACAGGTAAAAGCAACAATATTAAGTCAATAAGCTGGAATTGTACAGAGAAAAGCAGCTAAAACATCCCCTTGTACCCTGAATTACAGTGCTACTCAGGCATATTGCAGTCGCTAGGTACAGAATATCTCTGTCTTAAAGTACACTTCGAGGTGCAGTGAAATCCCACCGTAGCCCCTAGAAAATCAGTCTCCAAAATCCTATCAGTCACTGTGTGGGGCAGGAAAAACAAAGTCCAAAACACCCCACATGAAGATGCTGCAGGAGGGAAGAAGTAGGCTTTACCTCTTAAGATACTCGCATAGTTCCACGCTGCAGGAGAGAGCTCCGATTGTCTGGTCAGGCATCTGTATGGGAAGGGGGGACTTGCAGAGGCCTCTTAAAGCACTCGCGTAGTTCTTAGCTCCTGGAGGGAGCTCCGATTGTCTGGATAGGCGTCTGTGTGGGGAGGGGGGACTGGCGGAGACCTCTTAAGGCACTCGCGTAGTTCCATGCTCCAGGAGGGAGCTCCGATTGTCTGGACAGGCATCTGTATGTGATCTTTCCATAAATGATTCTGAGTAAATCTTACCCCTAAGTAATCACAGTGCTTAACCTTCTCTACCATCTCATCTTTAATCCACAAATTGGGAAACAGCTGCAGTCTCACTGCTTTCTCTGTTTGTTTTGTGGAAAGATCATTCACCTTACTTTCTTTTTTAAACTGAGCTTTAGTCAATAACTGGCTGACAGGTAGCTAGTGTGGAGCATCCTAAACAGGGATGGTCACTACTTTCCTAATCATTTCATAATTCAAGACATTATATAATAACCTGAACCCTGGCTCATCCACTGAATTTTAATCACATTTCTTATACTTTTTCATTGTTGTTTTTATTGGTATTGTTGTGGTTCCCTCAGTGTAGTTGGCAGTAGTCAAGCTGTCACATCAGAAATACCCTGTTCACAACTGGCACCTTTTGGCCCTTGCATTGGCATTCCAAAATGAAATCACATTAAATGTCCAAAATAAATGTGGATCAAGTTAAATATTCTCCCACCAACCAGGGATCATTACTCAACTGCAGGCTAAGGCACATGGGTGGTACAGTGAGAAGACTATATTGTGGTTTCCCTCCTGTGCTGTGTCTGGTATGTGAATGGAAAAGAGGAACTTGGCCTACAGTTCTGTCAACCCTTTAAAGAGGCCCTGATGCCTCTGGAAACATTTGAAAAAAGAAAACTATTTTTAGTCACTCTTCAGCTTGTATTTCATATATTTTCTGTATCTGTTTTTGTTTTTGTTTCCGTTATCATGCACGCTACCATGAAAATAGCATACCTGCCTCCTTCACTTAATCTGCATTGACTGCTTGTCTGCATCTGACTTCATAATCATCTGTTTCTGATACTATAACGGTCTTCATGGCAACCAACTGTGGTGTCACAAACAGAAGATTGTGACTGCAGGTGTAAGTGAGCAGCATATAAAGTCTAGCGGATGCTTATGTTCTCGTGTTAGCGTGCATAGAAACATAGCAAATGAGGAAGGGATATACAGATAATATAGGAAATGTTAGTGGAAATGAGCTTCAAAGTTATGATTTTTTTAAAGACATTCCCTGGTGTTTCAAATTCCAATTTTTCTTTTGTTTAAATACACAACAGTGTCAGTGTAAAGCCTTTTACGTAGGCAAGAGAACACGGAATTTTAAAACCAGAGTAGGAGAACATGTAAGAGCCACAGCCAAGAAAGATGACACATATGACCGCAGCTCATACTATGGGAGCAAATGCCAACACACAACATAGTTTCTCTTTTATAGCCATTGACAAAGTGAGCAGGAACCTCTGTGGCAGGGATTTTGAGAATCTGATGCTGGTTAGGGGGAATTTTTGGATTTTAACCCTAAAGGCTAACAAAAAACCTGGTCTGAATCTTAGCTGGATGTGTGCCCTTATCTGAAAAAATTCTAAACACAAGATCCTGTTAACTGATGGGTTTTCGTTTTGAAGCTTTAGAGACGAGAGAAGAAAAAAAGTATATCAGATAATATGTAGTGTCTGTATTGTAGACTGGATAATGATATTAAAGTCATATGAATTACAAGAATAGCTTGACACACATAATAATATCAGATAAAATGTATTTTTTTTTGTCAAGTCCTTTGTTGTGAATACTCCACCACCCACCGAGTGTCTTTCTAGATGTATTTATGAGATAATGGAGCATTGTATATTTGTACATTTATGTTTTTAGGCACTAATGGGGGTTAAAGTGGTTCATGTGCAATATGGTGACTGGTTTTAACAATGAATGTAATTAAATATTTCAGATGTTTTTAACTAATGGGAGCACAATGTGGCTCTGATGTCATCACACCATGTTATGCTTTTAGTATTTAAGTGTTGTTTGCATTAACAGTCCTCAGCCTTTGATAAAGGACTTGCTAAGTCTGAAATGCATCAGGCAGGACTCTGGTCAGTCTGTTATCTCTCTACTAAAATTAATGTAAATAAGGACTTTGGTGTCCTTGGATGAGATACATGTGTGCCCGAAATTGTTGTGCATTTGGACTTGCTGTTGTTTCTAGAGCACCACAGTACCAGTACGCACTCTGTTGAATAAGACCCAAAAAAGTTTTCAAGGCTGATTTCTGGCACAAATACATTCTTAAATATATAAAAGCATTCTTAGAATAATGATTTATCCTATTATGTCATGTCTTGATAAGAATACATAAGGATGGCAGTGAGGAACTTAGCTCCCAGAGTTGTAGTCATTGGCATCATTCAAGGCGCTATACATGCAGGTCTGTCTGTCTTTGGTTATCTTTATATAACTTGTTTCTTTTATATGAACATCTGCGTCATTCTGCATGCTCTTTTGAACTGTTTAAATAGCTTTCTGGCAAGTTCTATTGTTTTTTGTGATTTTTCAAATTTTTTTTGTCCTTAGCCAACCACTTCTGAAACTGCAACTCTGAAAGCAGATGTAACCAAAAGAAACACGGCAACCTCTGTATTTCTTTATATTCACAATCACATTCCACATCTTAAAAAACATTTTATGAAAATGGCATGGGACTGAAATGGTTTTATGCATAAAAATGTACAAATATTTCCCCAATTTTTGTAATATTATTTTAAGAGGATGTCACAGTATTGGTAGTTTACTCTTTATTTTGTCATTTGTGGAAAAAAACTGAAGCAAACAGCATGACAGATGATGTGTCCTTATTTCACTTTTTGTTTTACACTCATGTTCACACTTAGAACACTGACGTAACTACATAAAACAATCTGTGCCCTTATGGATTTGTTCCATAAAGAGGTATTAAGTCTCACCACGTAATTTAAAAGGTAGCATGGCAACCTATGTGTTTCGTTGTGGATTTTAAATGTTTAGATGACCATCATGTACTGGGCAAAACATTATGAATCTGACATGGGATGCTGAAATACATCCTAAAGGTTTCCCACAAGACTTTATTTCACAGGACAGACTGCAATGGAATTTTTCACTTGACCTGGGGTTGCTGAAACACCAAGGAGCATCATAAATGCTTCACCCCGCCCCACAAGACTTTAGCAGGTCGCACCACAGACTGCAATGGAATTTTTTGTCTGCAACTGTGTCAGTTTTCTTAGTTTATACAGCTTTACCGCCAGTGTTTTATGTAAGTGTTACTAATAATTTTAGGGTACTACTGACAAATACTTAAAGGAGAACCAGTCAAAACTTACCAAAAAAAAAATCAACAACAAAATCATTGTGCTGAGTGTTTTGACTTTTGTACATAGTACATCCTTTCCTTTGTTTGCTGTTAGGATTTTTTCCTAATTTTGCTTATTTGTTTTATGGTCCCTGGGTCTCTCCATGTCTTATTTTGTATTGCTTTCCTTTTCCCATAATGCCTCCTGTCTCATCCAAAAGTGATGCACCCAAGACCATTGATTCAGTGAGTGTTGGCTCGGTTCTGTCTGCAGCAACACTATTCCACTAAGAGCTTGTTGTTCTGGCTTCAAATAAATAGCTCTTTCTAATCCAATCTTTTTGTTTTCTTGGTGTGCATTTATGTCTAGCCAGCAGGAGTGAATGTTTTGTTTTTAAAGTTTTTCTTCAAACCACACACAGCAATAAAAAAGTATACACATTACCCCAGGTCATCAATGCTATACTTAGTAAAAGTTTTAGCTGTTTTCTGAAAGAACAGACCATTAATTTATCCCTCAGGTGTTTGCCAAACTGTGAATGTAGCCTTTATTACTGCTGACTGGATAAGGAGAGGCTAATGCACATTTCTACTATTGCAGCCATACATTAAGCAAGTAATCACTAAAGCATAGAGGATAATGCATGGTCCACTATATACAACAAACATGTGCAGCCATCAAGAGGTTGCCATGGTGACCATTTAGGGGTTTCGGTCACCATGGCAACCTCAAGATGGATCCGCATGCTGTTGCATATAGTGGACCATACATTGTCTTTTATAGTGTATGGTCTACACACACTTGAGTAACTGCAGCTTATGAAATTTGAAATACCGCTCACTTTACTTAGTGCATTTGTGGCAGCCAGTGAATTGGAACAGGTAACATTTGGCGCTATGAGAAAAAAACAAGGCTAACAAATGGAGGCTAAGAAACAGAGCAAATAAGCCAACAATTAACTGTGCTTCTATGGCTGAATTTGACTTTACTACATGTGGTTACTGTGTCCTTACCATTATGTTTTTTTCAGCTCCACTCTTTTCCAGGACCAGCTCTCACCACTGCAGCCATTCCATAAAGAGCAGAGGTTCCGGAAGTGCATGCATGAAGACGTTCCATGTTGTTGTGCTGCAGTAGCTACGTATCTAGTGCAGCACAACAAACATAATGATGTAGCTACTGCAGCACAACAACCTTATTCTAGGTCTGGATTTCTACCTAGAATAATATTCTGTCATTCACTGTAATGATCTTGGATGCATCACTGTCACATTAGAAGGAAGGTATTGTGGCAAAAGGAAAGGCAATAAAAGATACAAGCATGGAGATCTCCAGGGGCCATAAAACAAGTATGGCAGGCAAATTTAGGAAAAAAATCATAACAGCAAACAAAGGAAAGAACACACTAGGACTACACACTCTACCCAGCATAGTTTGGCACATTTTGACTGTTTTTCTCATTTATTAGTAATAAATGAAGGACTGACAATAACAAATTAGTCATACAAAAACAATTACTAAATTGTCAAAACCACAGATGACAAACTAGTCTTTTTCACCAACAATTCCCAGTGTGGTCTATAGTATTTTGTCAGAAAACTGTAACTGATGTTTCTATCAATACATGTATTCTTAAGAGTATTTGACAAAAATTCAAAAGCATAAATACATTTAAACTACATAGACCCTAAAGGGCTCTTCCTTATACATTATGCTTCAAATGACACTACTCTAGGCTATACTACAATACACTACACTATGGTAATATAAACACATATCCCCTTCTATTTTCTGCTGCCACTTGCCATTAGACATTAGCTACAGTCATAAAGTTTGACTGTAAAAAAGTAATCGAAATTCCTATTGAAAAACTACATTAAAGTAATTTTTTGGCTTATGGGAAAAGTAGAAAAAGTAAGGAAATTCAGAGTTAGAGTTCAAAGACTTGGTACCCATGTACAAATTACTGCTTTTGAAGCATAACTCCAAGCATTATTCTCACATGTAATCCTTTAATAATATTATTACATATAGAATAACACATGGGGTGGTGTGTTTAATGAGATTTTGCACCCCCCGAGGTGTTGGATGCTACATAAACCCTGAGAGTGAAGCTTGAGGGTTTCTTTAACATCAACACCGGAAAGAAAGTGTGTTATTAATAAAAATGTCCAAGTTAAACACACCACCCCATGTTTTATTTTATATAATTGCTGAGGAGCCTTTTCTCACCACAGCAATTATATAAAATAAAACTGCCATGGTCCAGTCGAGAGGAAGCGCTGTCTATAGTCCCCGGCTGCAGTCTGTACTGCTGAGTGGCTGTTGAAACCTTTTTATTTTATTTTTTTTAAGTTTAACTGCTGAGAAGCATATTTTGTACACTGAGTGATAGAGTGAGGTGGTCAACTTTTTGGTGCTGTGTATGAGGAGAGTGGTGGCAGGCACATGCGTTGAGTGAGGGAAACCCGGCACGTGTTCACTGTTATAACCCGCAGGTTATAACGGCAAATGATAACCATCTTTCCCTATGGGAGAAAAGGCTCCCCAGTTATTATAAAGCAATTATTAAGGTGTAATATAATGTTTGAAGCTAGGCTTGTAAGCAGTGGTGTGAATTTTGATTTTATTTTATTGAGCAAAGTCTTTGGGCATAAAATACCCATTTACAAAGATGTCCTGGTTCAGTGACATACACAGCAGGTACATGGTACATTTTCCAATTTGTAAAAAAAGTCACATAATTCAAACATTTACAAAAAAAAACACTAACATTCCAAGGACACCAACAATCTGTGCTTTAAACTTTATTAAACCCACCAATTTTACCAAATTTAACTTTGAATGTTCTTACTTTTTTACTTTGCCTGTGGGCCCTAGTACTACTTAATTGCCGTTGACTGAAATTTTTTTTATTTTTAATCTGTGATGACTAAAGGCACACTGAGCTAGGAAAACTGTGTCCTGTGGGGAGGGGCTTTTTAATATTTGATTGGATGAATACTGGCAACAACACTGGAGAAAATCCCCATCTCTTACAAAAGTGCTACAGTATCTTTAACTGCCAGCTTGATGACTACAAGAGATGGGCAGAAGGGACCTTGGTTTAATGTCTCATACTTAGGATGGCACCTCAACAGTGCTGCACCTCCTAGTAGTGAACTAAAGTGTCAGTATTTAGTATTGGGAACTAGCCCACATTCCTGTTGTGAAACTAGAATCCACAATGTTCCATTCTTTTGGCCCCAGAGATAATATAAACATATAATGCCACAAAAGTAGGTAACCAACAATTATTAAGAAATGTTGGGAAAAGTAGGGAAATGTTGCATTAGGGTTTGTATGTCTTACATCTGTGGCTACAGAAGTGCAGGCCTGTCAAGCATGTGCATGTCTTACAGTGAGCATGAGTACCTGAGATGACAGAAGTGCTGGCCCCATGGGGACATGCGCTTTTGCAGACAACAGAAACTTGTAATTTGGGTAAGGTGGATTTCTATCTGTGGCAGCAGGGGGCCTGTGCATCTGCGCACAGAAGCAATGTTATGATTTCAGTATTATGGATTTGTATCTGCAGCGACAAGGTAGTGTGTATGTCTTGCAGTGTGCATGCTGCAGATGCAAATCCATGCAGGTAACACATCAGTGCTACTGCATTTGTGTAATCTGGAAACAGTTGTATGTTGTTTGTCTTACCTGATGATGGCTGTCTGGGGTTGCCTATGGTACTTTCCTTTTGTTGCTTTGGGGGGTGGGGAGTTAGGGTTGGAAACCCTAAGGCCACATTTCCCTACTTTGGTGGCATTACATTGAACCCTTCTGGTGCATTAACACAGTTTTTTTGCAAAGAATTTCCTTTTTTTTTGAGATAGTGGAATTGTGTCTTCATATGTGCAGGTCCCGAACAGCCCAGTGAATTACTGACATCCATCACTGTACTTCCATAGGCAGACAGAGTTTTTCCTTGGCACAGGGCCCAGAAGGCCCTGCATGTCTGCATCTCTTCAGGACCTGCGTGAATAAGGATATGATTCCACTATCTCAGAAAGAAAGAAAAGAAAAATTATTTGCAAAAAACTGCATTAATGCACCAGTTAGGGTTCAACGTAATGCCACAAAAGTAGGGAAATATGGCCCTGGACTTGTTTGTGGTTGCAGGTACAGATGGACAGTGCAAACAGTTCATTTCTCAGCCAATATTCAGGGCCCTCTGTCACCCACAGGTGCAGAGGTGCTGGGCCCTATGCCAAGGCTCTTCACTATATGGTACTTGGGCCTTTGCAGTCAGTCTTGCAACTTTCCCCTGCAACTTTCCTTCCCTTGCTGAAGGTGGTTGTGGTGTTGCATAATATCTCTATCCCCCAGCCTCACCTTATCCAGCTGGCTCACTGAGCTCACCCCCAAACTAGGTAGATGAAAATGTTCAAATCCTGCAAAATCACCTTTTGGGAGGGATTTGAAAAATTACACCTGCCTTGTTCATGAGGTGGGGTCACAAAAAGGCCATGTTGAGCGTTTTATGGAAAAATATTTAAAATTAGCAAAGTTATGAGTGAGCATTGAAATATTTCAATGCTTACTCATAATTTGGTCATTTTACCATATTTGTACCCACATTTTCAACATAGCTTTCTTATGACCTTATCTCTTTCACACAGCAACCGTAAAATCATCTTTTAGGATGAATTTGAAAAATTCTTCCTCCCTTGTTCATCAGGTGGGGTCCCAAAAAGGCTATGTTGAAAATCTGGTGTAAAATATTAAAAAATGAGAAAATTGTGAAAAAAGTCCAAACTCCATTGGAAATACATTACATCAGACTTATTTATTTTCTCGTATCACACTCGCTGGCTCCAGAAGCAAGACATGTCTTTGACTGGAGAGTGGATCTATGTCATGGGACATGTTCAGGTGAGTGAGGGTGTGTGTGGGGTGGTGGGTACTGTATGGGGGCAAGGTGTGGGTGGGTGGGGACTGTGGCGGGTCAGATCACTGATGGACTGTTTTCTCTTTTACAGGGTTTAAAAACAATAGAGACATCAAGGGATTGTTTTCTTTTTACAGGTTTAATTACAATTGGTATTGGATCTGACACTGGGGATTGGGCACCCCAGTGTCAGCATAATACTATGGCAGCACTTGGGGTGGGCATCCCAGTGTTGCCACCTAAAGATTGTTTTGGGAGGATGGATGACGTGACAGGAATAGGATTTGGGCAAGTGGTACAGGGGTGGGCACCCCAGTCTAAAATGCAACCGTGTGTTGGAGTGGGGACACAAGAGGGAGGGCTGGTTAAGCAAGGAGGGATAGGGAATGAAAACAATAAGCAATAAGCAAATAGGTAGGCAGGTAGACAGATAGATAAACAGACAGACAGATACTTAGATAACAGAAAGATAGATCCAGAGAGAGAGAGAGAGAGAGAGAGAGAGAGAGAGAGAAATCGTGAACACCGGCTCACTCCTGCAACTAAAGCTGGAAGAACAACTCCAGCTGCGGCTTCTCAAGGCAAAAAAGTCCCTCTGTTCTCATACAGAGAACACGAGTGAACAGCTCCTTTGGCAAAGCTGGGCACCCTAGATTTTTTGCCCATAAAATGTATTTCTGGAGTTTTTTATTTAAAGAACAAACATCAGAACCTAGCTAAACAGGCCCTGTTTAGTTAGGTAATTTCAGGTGTTCATTTTTTTAAAAGTACACCATTTTTATGTATTTTATGCTTTTTAGTTTTGGGGAAAAAATAAGATGGTGGCTATCATGGCATGAAAAATGTATTTCGTGTGGTGAGTAACCAAAAAGCTCTCTCGACACTAAATGTTTTGTGCTGTATCAAAAGGTTGTCCTAAAACCTTACTGAAAATCCTTATAATTGTGGAACAGTTTAATATTTTTTCACAAAACCTTCAAAAAGCACTACCTTGACACAGGCCACTGCTTCTACCCTGAAGGTTTTGGGGAAAAAATTCTGTTCCGTCAAGGCTCTAGGTGATAGCAAAAAAATACATTAAGTATATGAACAAAAAATTAGCTGTCTATAGGAAAATTACGTACATGTATCTCAGAAACTGCACAAGTTGCTGTCACAAAACTTTCCATATATTTACATCACGCATCCTAGAAAATGCATCCCAAATTTCAGGCAATTTTGTCAAACGTCGCCAAAGTATTAAAGTGCAAAGTCAAGGATTTAAGACAGAACTTGTCAGGCAGCTCTAACTATACTGGTGCTACTGCACAAGTGTAATACAGTATATATATATATATATATATATATATATACAATATATATACATTCAGTGTATATATATATATATATATACACCTCAATATGGATTGAAGTTGAGGCCTACAGCAGAAAACTGTTGCCTTGTGGGTGAAAAAGTCAGTTACAGTGGATCATAATGCCCATTCACTAAAAATACCACCAACAGCTTAACCAATATGTCAGTTTGCATCTGTGTATGTCTTCCCTTCTCCCTCCTCCCTGCACTGACAAGACAAGGCTGATGATAAGAAGAATTGCCTAGCCCTCCTTTCTAGTACAACAAAAACTACATAACATAATGTCAAAACTGAGAGCATCATAGCAAGTGGAGGTCACTTTTTCAACCAAAGGGACAGTAGTTCTCAACTATTAGATGAGAACTCCCATCTATTTGTGTTTTATTAAAACCTTTTTTAATGATGGATTTGCACACCTTTGTGCATAGCTCAAGGGCAGCATGTTGTTAGCAAGCAGTTGTATGTAACGAAATGCAGCTGCAGTAATTTTAATGATCAGCAAGCATGTTTAGCACAGTGCTACTGCTGAGAATAAGCAGCAGCTTTTAAGACAAGTAGCAGCTTTTAAAGATGAACAGCAAAGTTAAGGAATGGAATGCATGGTTAATGCCTTGAAGACTATTGACTGGTTTGAGGGTAACAGATCAGAGACTACTGATCACTGTCATGTCAACACAGCTATAGAAAGTGTGTTTGGACATTTGACTGTGTTTTGGCAAATCAAATTGCAAGTTACTATCCAAGGGTTTAAGGCATTCAGCAGTAGTTTTGAATCCATGGAGCCAAAAACTCCTGCAATGACTTCTGGATTTACTTTTCTGAGTGGCATGACACGCTGTAGTATTCTCTTAGTGTTGTCTGTCTATTACCTTTCATAAGCACTGCAAGTTTTAAAAGCAACTGTTTAAAGCAAAAAAGACCCAGACTAAATTTTAATTCTCAGTCTGAACAATCTAAACACCAGCCCTGTAGCAAGTGCAGTTTCTAGTGAATGTTTTGGAATTTAACCTCCTAACCTTGGGCCATGTTCTGCATTTAGACTTATGCAAAATGGAGTGGTGTGGAGGGGGTTTATCAAAACTGCAACATCCCAGCAGGGAGCCGCATGGCAGCGGCAGCCACACAACCACAAGCAACAGTACTTTCAAGAGAGAGCTACGTGAACTGACTGACATGGTTTGCAAGGGTGTAACGAAATCATTACATTCTTGTAAGATATTTCATATCTATAGATTCATGCATAAACTTCAGTTTCCCCTTTCCTGATTCTTGTCTGAACCATGCATGGTTTATGCTGCAATAGGGAGGAACTTAGCACACTGGTATTTGCTAATGTCACCAGTTGCTATAATACAGTACTTCAAAAGCATCCGTTTAGTGATTGTGAAACTGGGCTGATGTAGGATTTTGGCAGGGTGGGTCCATGACCCATGGCAACATGATGCAATGGGGTCCAGCACAAGGTCACACATGTGCTTGTGCAAAATGGCTACCTAATCCGCTTGTGCTGAGCCTCCCCAGTGCATCTTCAGTCATCTTTTAATATTTGCAGTGCACTCTCTATTTCTAAGTATAAGGCTGAGCAGCAGAACCCTATGGCTACTGATCAGATGGAGCCTGGTGTTTCTACCCTGTCGGGCAAAAGAGGAAAACCAATAGAAACTTCCCCATCAGCTGGAGACCAACCTGCATCCAAGATGGCAACAGCCTCGAGTTCTCGAGCCTCAGTGACTTCAGACCTGACTTTGCCAAATCTGGCTGCTATGCTAGAATAGATGGCCACCAGCACTGAACAAATTAAAACTACTGTCCTGGGCACCCAAGTGACACTTGAACCTTTGGCTTGTGTGTTACCCAGATGGAGCCCTGGGTGACTGAAATAGCCGTGACCCAGGACAACCAGGCCCTCTGACTCCAAACGGTTGAGGGACAGATCACATGTTTCTCCTCCAAGCTGGAGGATCTTGAAAGGAGAGGACAGTATAACAATATATGGATACTGGGTCTCATGGAGGGACTAGAAGGCGGTAACCTAGTTTAGTAATTGAGAACCAACCTCCTTGTTTGGCTCAACTTGGACAGCAACATCTATGATTTTGAAATCGACTGTGCTCATTGCACCTACCGGGTCATAATGTCATACGCTATTCAGCTAACCCAGAATAGCGGTGCATGAGACAGTGAGTGGTGCAATACCATGAATACTGTTGTATGTGGTATTGCACCACTCGCACTATCTCAGGCAGAGGATAAGATCTCTGCTGGGATGGGATTCTGCTGAGCAGCTGCCATGGCTCAATGGACTAAACCACTGGCAGTAGGGAACCCAAGCAGTGCGTTTGGGACTGGGTTTAATTCCTGGTCCCAGACACAAGGGAAATTTTTTTTATTTTTCGCACTTTAGTGTGATTTTACTGTACCCCAGTTGAGAATCATCTTTATTGGGGGGTTCAGAAGTCAGAACCCCGTAGCGGTGGGTGCATGTGGTAGAGCCCCTCCCCATAAAATAGACTTGTGCATGATGAAATCGCTACTGTACTGGCAGCACGATTTTTGCATGTGGCATAATGTCTTGTGGCAATATGACCCTGTGTCCTCATTGCATACAGCGGGGCAGATCAGCTGCAGCATCAGCTAATCCTAGGCCCTCTATATTTCATCTGTTCTAAATTTCAAAATTAGAAAATCAATTTGAAAGTGGCCAGTGAGCTACAAATTATTATGGTAGCTGATCAGTTCATATCTTTTACCCAGACTTCCCAGCCACGGTCTTGCAGCACAGACAAGCATATCATAAAATCAAGCAAGACCTGCAAAACTGGGGGCTCAAGTACTCTCTGCTCTACCTGGCCACACTCTGTACAATTCCAGGGCCATCATCTTACTTTCCAGACCCTGGCAGAAGCAGACACTTTTTTCCAGGTGCAGCTCAGACCTCTGCAGAGCCCATGACTGCAAGGGACCCCTACAGAAGACATCAATCAGGGTGAACTACCTTCTACTAGCCAGCATCCACTGTGAAATCCTACTTGCTTAATCCAGGAATCCATGAGTACTAACGGAGGCTGATGTCTTATGTGGTGGGGGAAGTGGCAAGCAGCAATGGAGGCTTATTTTGAAACTTACCTTCTCACAATGCAGACTGTTTTATTTTTGACACTTTTATTTAACTCACCGTTTATCTGTGAACTAAACAGATTGTTTGTACTCTAACTTTCCACTGCTACAACACCTCCTTCAGGATTTGCTGCACATATTTTTTCTTCCCTCCCCCTCCTAATATCTTCCTTTCTCCATTACCTGCAGACCTGGCTATGGACTGTTCTCCATGTCCAGTGACTACTCTGTTATCTGTGCGTTCAGACTTCGAGGGACACAAAATCAGGGTGAATCTGAACCCTATTTCATGGCAGGCTACCCCAGACAGTTGAATTTATTGGACTCAGTTAATCACTGTTTACTGCCTACTGTTTATTTTGCACTAGTTACATGGGGCATGTACAGTTCTTATGTTCTGACACTGCCTATTTACTTCTAATTTAGCTGTGGTTCGTTGTCTCCCCATTGGAATCGGATCTGTTTTAAATGTTTAGGCTGTATATGATTACGTTTGTTGCTTCTAAGGCTGTCACCCCCCCCCCCTTTTGACCAGTGGGACTAGTGACACTTTGGTCTCTAATTTGGTAGCTGGCTGAGATTGTCTCTCTGGCGCCTATGGAAGTCTGAGACATCGAATCTATCTGAAACTATCCTATTCCCCCTCCAGCAACTGGGCATACATAAACTGTCACCAAAGTGTCTATTGTTTTCTGTTTGGGGTTCCAAACCCTATAGCTTCAAGGCTCCCCCACAGTTTTCCTAAGTTGTAAGGCTTGGTAAGAACCACACAGCCCATGCAGATATCTAACATACCAGAGCTATAGTATGCTCCAGGGAATGCAGCTGACTGAGTGAATGTCCTCCTTTTGTTTCCATCCACTGATGGGGCCCCTCATTACTTGAGTTCTTCTAAGAGATGGGCTCACTTTTCTACCCAGAACTGGGTGTGCGTGTGTGCGTGTGTGTGTGTGTGTGTGTGTGTGCGAGGGGGGGGGGGACTTGGACCTCTCTCTAGCCTAGTTCCCAGGTTCCATGCCAGTGAGGACTTAATAGCCAGCCTGTTGTCAATTAGTGACAGCATCTGGCATATCTCAACCAGTTGGACTCACTATTTGGATTAGTTTTTCTTTTGTTACAATTTATGTTTACTATCCCCCTTTGCTTAAATATCCCTTAGTGCTCTCTTTCAGGAGTCTATACCCTGGGTTGAGCTCTGTTCATGTACTGTTTATTATATATGTTGGTGCATTATTATCTGTATCTTCTGTGGTGGGTGGGAGGGAGCTGGTGGTGCAGAGGGGAAGACAGAGGGGCAGGGTATTTCTGCCCTCTTACCTGACAGATTGGTACAAAACCTTCTGTGTCCCATGGCCTCCTATGATACCCTTAAGATCATCTCCTGGAACATTAAGGAACTTAATAGCCCAGTGAAACGCAGGAAAGTGCTACTCAAGCTTAAAGATATGAACTGCGACATTGCTCTCCTCTGGGAGACTCACATTTCTGCTGGAGATGTGCATCTCCTCCCTTGTTCTTTGGTAGGGGCTGTCTACGTGATTACGCACTCCACCAAACAGAGAGGAGTAGCCATATTGTGTAAAAAAGGCCTTCAATTGTGCATCCATGACCAGGTATCAGACATGGACAGTTGACTTATCTTGGCAAAGGGGACATTCAAGGGGAGCCACTTGTCTTGGGCAGTGTTTATGCCCCCAGTGCACTGGATATAAATTTCTTGGATTCGGTCCTGAGATTCCTCCCAGGTGGCCCAGGTAGTACTATTTTGGGTGGAGACCTAAATGTGGCACTTAATTCTTCCCTTGATAGAACAGGCCCAGGTGGGCAGTCAGGTCTCATGTGCTACAGTCTTTTCACAGAGCTGGACTATATGATATATGGTGTACTGTACACCCTGCAGAGATGGATTTTACTTTTTATTCATTTGAACATGATACCTAGAGTAGGATTGCTATAATTTTTGTATCCCAAGACCTGGTCCTTTGTACCTGGAAAGTCTCCCTTGGCAACATACTCATATCTGACCATGCCACGGTTAGTTTAACCTTGGCATGGGGCCGACAAAATACCCTTTGAAACAAATGGAAGCCAAATAACTATCTTCCTCAACAGCCCAGTTTTACTGAGTGGCTCCGCCATGAGTTACTGGAATATTTTGCTAACAATGAAACCCCTAACACCAATGTGGTCACTCATGGGAAGCTATGAAAGCTACCCTACATGGCATGCTCATTGCACATACCTCTAAAGTCAGAAAGGAGAGAGACCAGCGTACCAGGCAACTTGAAGGCTCCCTTAAACAACTTGGATATGACCTAGTTTTAAACCCAGACCACCACATTCTTAAACCCTACATTTCTGAGACAAAAGCTACTCTTGATGAAATTCTCCAATACCATACAGACTATGCACTCTTCAAGCTTAATAAGACCTACTGGGAAGCAGGAGAACAGCCCGGTAAATGGCTTGCCTATTGGCTCTGGACTCGAGAAGTGGAATGTTATATTTTCCACAATCCATAAACCTGACGGTATCCCCTACATTGCCGGACCTCTCTTCCTTCTATGATGACCTTAACCTCCCTCAAGTGTCCCCCCATTTGGCTGCAACCTAATCCCTTCCTATTCTGTATAGGAGGTTACAGCTGTGACCTGGACGTGTCCAGTGGAAAGTCACCAGGTCCAAGTGGTTATTCTACAAATTTCTGTCATGCCTTTGTTGCTATTCTGGTGCCCAGCTTGGCAGTGGTGTTTAACCTGGCAGTGGAACAGGGTCCTTTACCCCCCCCCACGTTTAAACAAGCCCTTATCACACTACTCCCCAAGAAAGGGAAAAACAGTATTTTGTGCTCCCAATTTAGCCCCATTTCCTTGATCAATGTGGACACCAAAGTTTACATAAAAGTCTTGGTGAACCTTTTGGAACCTGTCATGGCCACGATTATCCATCTGGACCAAGTGGAATTTGTTCCAGGGAGATTGTGAGCAGACAATATGCAACGGCTACTTGATTTATTCTGGGATACCTCTAAATCCCAATGAGACCACTGCCATCCTGTCACTGGATGCAGAAAAAGCCTTTGACAGAGTGGAGTGGGCTTACCTGTTTGATTCTCTGTTCTGCTTCAGTCTCCCTTCCAAGTTTATTAACAAAATGAAACTTCTGTATTCAGATCCCTCAGCCCAAGTCGTAATCAACTCGGTTCTGTCTCCACCTTTTTGCCTTCGTAGAGATACACATCAAGTCTGTCCCCTATCCTCTTTTCTTTTTCTACTGGCCATGGAACCCTTGGCAGCTAAAACCTGCACCTCCCTCACTTTCCCTGGAACAGTGGTAAACGGTATCTCACGGAAAATGTCCTTATTTGCAGACGACATCACCCTTCTCCTTAGAGACTTTTCTAAAGCTTTTTTCACCTTGGCTGCTATTATTCAGCAAAATGCCTCACTATCTGGCTATGAATTAAATGGGGCAAAGTTACAAATTAAACCACTTACTGTATCCTGCCAACATCACATGTTCTCTGCTTACCCTTACCAATGGGCCCCGAATGGCATAATATGTTTGGGTATCCAAGTTAAAGCTTCTGTCTCAGAAACAAACTGTTGCAGAAATGTCTCCATTGTGCTTGACAAACTCTCGACTGATATCAATGACTGGAAAAATGTAATGCTCTCCACCTGGGGCAGAGCCAATGCTCTAAAGCTTATCTCCTTGCCCATTCTCCAACACATTCTCTCCAACCTTCCCATCCAATTACCAGCACATTTCTTTAAAGCCTTGAACAAAAAACTGTCCGCTTTTATCTGGAATGGCAAGACCCAAGGATAAAAGCTATGACCCTTTACAGACATTGGAGGGAAGGTAGAGTTGCTCTACCTAATGTGTGTGCCCAACGTGAATTGGTAGTTCTGCGACATGCCACAATTTGTTTTAAACTCCACTTTAACAGATTATCTGACCAGATGGATATCCCTTGAACAAGCTCAAATGGGA
Organism: Neoceratodus forsteri; assembly: GCA_016271365.2. Classification (NCBI taxonomy): domain Eukaryota; kingdom Metazoa; phylum Chordata; order Ceratodontiformes; family Ceratodontidae; genus Neoceratodus; species Neoceratodus forsteri. The sequence goes on from CM057452.1 coordinate 1,449,155,449, forward strand.
CTTCGTACCACTCAAGCATTGATTTTTCCAGACTGGAGCCTTAAATCTAGAGCCTCTCTATGCCTTATTTACACCAGATGGATATGGACCAAATTTTCTAAAACACTTGCATGGTCTCCCTCTACCACTCAGCTCTGGCCTTTGTGGCACAATCCTGGTCTCTCCATTGACAGTAAACCCATCTGTTGGGACAACTGGTGAAAGGCAGACATCCAGGACCTGACAGATCTGTATGACCCCCAGATGGGTGTTCTGCAAACTTTCACTAAACAGTCCACCAACTTTCAACTTCCTAGTACCCAGTTCTGGAGGTACTTACAATTGATGGACCTCCTTCAGGTTAATGTTTTACATACCTCTATCCTCCCACCATTGATCCCTCTGGAGTACTGGCTTATAAATCAGCCATCCTCAAAGAAAACTACTTCAGACCTCAAATCTCTTCTTTTCAAAGCTCAATCCTACCTCAGGACCCAAAGAAGCATGGGAATAGGAGTTAGAGTACTCCATCACACAGGCCGAGTGGGACACAGCGTGCCCTAGTGCATACAAGGCTTCCAGAGAATTACAGGCCAAGATGCTGCAATTTATTATACTGCATTGAGCACACCACAACCCCAACTAGCTCTATAGGGCAGACCTCATGGACCATAGTGGTTGCAACCTACACCTCTTCCACATCCTCTTGTCTTGTCCAGAACTAGAGATCTACTGGTATGAGGTGTGGAAATTCTGCTCCAGGATAGTACCTCTGCTTAGAGTGAGAGACCTCCAGCTGGCACTTCTTGGTCTCCTTCTAGAGGACCCTGCCACATCCTCCTCTCAAGCCCTTTGGATAGTGAGTGCCCTTGCTGTCACAAAGAGCATACTTCCTTGACACTGGAGAGACACAGACCCACCATCACATAAGAAATGGGAGAAACTCCTCTCTCTTACCTCCCAGTACAGACATCTTGCACACATAGCCAGCAGTAAACCCATGACCTAGCACAAGATCTGGGACCACTACCTGAGTACCCAAACTTCATCCTGCCCTACTCACTCACCGCAGAGGTGAATAAACCTCACTGTACCCAGTACTATTAGTGTCCTCTGTGATACTATTCCTCACTGATTTTAGAGAACCCCTTGGTTCACCACCCTCCTTGTCTACTGTTGTTGTAACCTCCTACCCTTCCCTCCTTCCCCCTTTCCCTTCTCCCTTTCCTCTTATCCTTCTTCCCTCCCTTATCCTTTCCCTTTTCCCCCTTCCCCACCCTCCCTCTCCCTTCCCCACATTCTTACATGCATCCCTTCCCTGCATCCCAGTGGATCCTATTGGAGCTAAATAAAGATTTGCTAATCTTTGTCACTTGCTAACCCCCCGACCCTCACATGTCTCACATGTGTACCCACCTTATTTGTAACACTGAGAGTCCCACCACCATTAGTCTCATATGAGGCACTGTTACCTCATTAACAGGACTGAAACCTAGGAAAACACCGTTTTTTTTTTTTTTTTTTACATATTTCATTCTCCTGGCTCTGGGCCAGATTCTGTCATCCATCCCACAGGATCACCAACCAGGGCTGGGTACACCTTCGGCTCGCTCTTTCAGCATTTCTTCCCCACAGACATCTGGGCACCCACGGCAGAGGTGAAGACTGGAGGTATCCTCACAGAATGCTGTCTTGGATCCAGTTGTGGATGTGGTGGGCCAGCAGAGGCTTCATCTGCCCGATCCTGTGTGTCCATTTCCTGTTTTTCATAGATAGGCTGCAGACGGTACAGAGAAGAGCAACAAAGATGGTGCAGGGCTTGCATCAGAAACCACACGAGGCAAGACTGGATGACCTCAAATTATACTACCAAGAAAAATGCAGGAATCGTGGGAACATGATAGAAACATTCAAATGCCTTAAAAGCAACAACAGGGTGCACATGCCGAGCCTCTTTCGGGTAAAGGACTACAGCAGGACTAGAAGGCACAACCTTTGACTAAAGGGAGTAAAGTTCAGAAGCAATACAAGGAAATGCTCCTTCACTGAGCATGTTGTGGAACCATGGAATAGCCTGCCGGAAGGGGGAGTGGTGGGAGCCAAGACAGTGGGGGAATTCCAGTGGGCATGGGACAGGCACTGTGGGATATGCAAGTAGGCAGCTAAGTAGGGGGGTAGGAAGCCAAAGGCAGACTTGATGGATCGTATGGTCCCCATCTGCTGATGACTTCTATGTTTGTATGTTTCTAGCCCCTACTTCCCTGCCAGGAAGGCACAATGGGATTGGCTCCCAGAAAGGCTCAATGCAGCTAACCCAAGGTCACACTGCAGTGGCCCCTCCTTCTAGCCACAGAACCCCTGTACCACCACCTGTGGTTACCAAGGTGAAGGTAAAGCAGTGGGATGCAGTGCACTCCCTTCCTGGAGGAGGAGGAGAGTGTCCTATTGGGCACTCAAGCCTCCCCCCCCATAGCCTTCCTAAGGCCCAAGCTTATTCCCAAACCTAGGTCGCTGGCATTGCAAATGGTAGCTCTACCACTGTGCCAGTGGGCCAGCGGAAAACACTGTCATCCTTGGAACCAGGTATTTTTCATGGATTGGTCATTCTACGATTGCATACTGATCTAATATACAGCCCTAATCTGTTATTTATTTTCTATTAGACGTTGCAAGTTTTCTGTTTACATGTCTTCAATATCTGCTTACATATGGGATTTTCAGTCTACTTTTATTGCTATACTCTAGCAGACTCACCATACTTCCCATCAAGGTCATACTGCTATAATCTTCATTGTTCAAATAACTTTTGTCACTTTTGCAATTGTCATTAACTGGCTGTATCTCACTAATCATTTGTGAAAATTGAAAAATCTTCAATAAAAAACTTTTTATGGGAAAAAAAGGGTTCCAGCAAAGCAGCAAATCAGAAGACTTTTAATATAATGCCCTCAATAGCAGATATTTAATAACAGTGACTTAAGTCATGATGTTAGACCTATTCCACTGCCCAATCTGGTTAAAAGCAAGTATGAATATATGTGCTATACTGTACGTGGATGCATTTCATGTAGAATAAAAACAAAGAAAACAACTAAAGGCAGTGTCAAGCCAATCATCTGGATCAACTTGGCCCAAGAAAATGTACATACTTGAGACAGCCCTACCCGTTCCCTCTGTGAAACTCAGCTGCCATTGGGATGTACACTGTATACTACAATGTGAAATGTCTGAGCATCCTGCAGTTACTGCAATACTTTTTTTATCACAAAGAGCTATGTAATGGAAAAACATTATCTGAGCCAAAAAATACTTTTTCCGACAGTTGCATTTTAATTAGGACCTCCTCCTTTTTTTTCTCCCTACAGCATTAAAAGTCCTGCCAACTTGCCATCAAAAGTAAAACTATCAAGGAAACAGGCATTGTTTTAAACACTGTGTGCATGTAATGGGTGGGGGTTAGAGAGGGAAGCCAGTCACAAAAATACAGCTGCGGTGTTGGCTCATACTTTTGGCTCTTAATGTCAAGCCAGCTTTCAGGCCAAGTGCTTCACCACTGCTTACAGACAGATCCAGCTATAATTGGAAAGTCAGAAATTCATGTGGGATAACCCAATCCTTTCTAAAGGTAATGGGGAGAACTTCCAACTTCAAATTACTCAAGCTTGAAACTAGAAATGCTAGGTTCCCAAGTATTCTTCATCACCATCCTAGAGCATTGATTGGAAAAATGCACAGCTCGGCTCCACCTGGATTTGTTTTTCAACAGAAAAATTCAGATCAAACCTCTGAGATAACCTTTTGTTTAAGCCTTTCCACGCTCATTCATCTCCATGCCACACCCAACATTAAGGGAAATGAAGAAAAACTCAGCACTCAATACCTTATGGAGAACTCATTAGGTTAAAAAGAAATTGTTCAGAGGAAACAGAGTTTGATGAACAAGCAATGGCACTTAAACACACATTACAATTTAGAGGTTATTCGGAATCAACTTTGGATGAAGCCCTTGAAAAGGTCCAAAAACTAAAAAGGTGTGACCTTGTAACTAGTGTTGCTCGGATAGTGCTTTTGTGGATATTATCACTATCTGTCAGATAGTGCTGGTATCCTGACTTGGATCCTACCAGATATCCTGTCAAAGACAGATGCAGGATCCAGGGTCAGATAGTGATGGATCCTGGTTAGGATCCAGGAATCCTGGTTAGGATCCATGGATCCTAGGGGAGATAGTTAGGATCTGGGGCCAGACAGTGATGGATCCTGGTTAGGATCTGACGTCCAGATCCATAGGCAGATAATGGAAGTATCCGGCAGATCCACTATCCTGCCGCAAAGGGCAGATATCTGTGGATCCGGATTTGTCCAGATCCATCTGAGCAACACTACTTTTAACCCACCAAAATAGTAAGATTGCAAATGTGGAGGATCAGAAATCAGGGGTCAGAGATATAATTACTTTCATTACAGAATTAAATCCAATGGCAGGAAAAAGTGAGTGGTTTAGTCCATAAGTTCTGGCCAGTTTTGCTGTCTGACCCAATTTTAAAGGATCAGACAGCACAACAACCATGGGTCACATTCTCAAAAGGAAAAAGTATTGGAGACAGGCTTATGCATAGCCACTAGATGCCCTTGAATAACACACAATCTGAGAGTGGATGGTTATCCACTAAACACAAAGGTCTATTCAGATATAGCAGGTGCAACATATGTCAGTATGCACAGACTGGGAAACATTCAGTAAACATGGTGTAACTTTTACGGTCAAGAATTTTGTGACTTGCACTACTCCATTTGTTTTTTATATATATATATTATATATATGTGTGTGTTGGTGTCCTTGCAATTACTATCACATAAAAAGAACAACCAGGCCAGCAAAGCAACATATTCAGGAGCATATCAGGGCCATTATTGATGGCAATATATGCAATGCTATTGGAGCACATTATACACTTGCCCACAATGGAAAACCTGACAGTCTGAGATTCACAATATTAGAACATGTACCAAGAAATCCAAGAGGGGGTGATAGGGTTAGAATCCTGTCACAAAAAGACACTAAATGGAGTTGTACCTATTGGCTTGAATGAAGAGGTGGACTTTACACCATACTTGTAGCTTATTTATTCATAACTTTTCTCTTCCTTTTTCTTCTACAGTCGCCATTGATCCTCAAGCTAGAGAATAGCCTTGGACCCCAGTATCTGTATAACTCCAAAGCAAGAGCTGCAAAAATGTTGTATGCCCCCCCAAGCACAGATCTAGTTCAATTAAAGTTTGAATTGAGGTAGGGAATTCTTTTAAAGTTTGGATCCATGCATCTTTAATTTGATTTGATTTGTGTATCTTTTGAATCTTGGTTCCCTGTTTCAGTACCCCCTGCCTTGTCTAATTCATCTCTACTTGCCCATTTGGTCCCCCCACCCTCCCTTCCCTTAGATCAACTGAATCCCATACCCTGGTTGTCCCCAGAGATCCACCCTAAATCAGGCAATCCAATTACTCTCATTGCCTCCCAAAAATTTGGAATTCCCCCCCCCCTCAAATCTGGCACTCATCCTCTGCCTACTCCATCAGCTCTGCCCTTAGTAATTACCTTGCACTTAGCTGCTCCTGCCATGTCCCTTTCCAATTCCCTTCTCTAAGCCCTGGACAAACCCTAGCCCTCTACCATCACCTTCATTTTACCTTGTGCACACCCACCCCCAAAATTTCTAGCTCTCCTCCCCTTCCCCTAAATTGCTTCCCCTTACTGGCCTCCCTTGATCTCTCATAGAATGAAAAGGACCCCAAATGCTCTCCATGGGTCCCTCTCCTACCCCCCAAGGGACTTGTATCTCTCATCTACTCCCTTCCCCCACCATCCCAAAGGGGTCTCTCTGGGACGCTGCCTTATCCCATTCTCTCTGGTCCCTCCATTCCCCTTGCAGGGTTCCTTGCATTCTGAGGGGTCTCCAGAGACATGACTCTTCCCTCCCCACCTCCTCCCTCCCTTTCCTCCTTTTCTTTCAAGTAAGCACTTGTTAACTTATTAACCCAGCACTTATTATTGTCCACTCTTTCTATATATTATGTGGAACACTATTATAACGCTGTTTGTAACACCTGCCTTACAACTTTATGTTAATGTTGATCTTGTAACTTGAATGTTTAATGTCTCATTCCTATTGTACTCTTCCCCCCAGGTCACACTGGGAGATGAGCGACTTTTTGCTCAGTGTGCCTTCCTGGTGAAACATTTCAATACATAAATAAATAAATACCTCTTTCCTTCCCCTCTATTTATAGTCTTTTACTGCTATTATCCACTAGTTATACATTCTGATTCCTTTTACTTCCTGCCTCCTCGCCTTCATTTTTCTCTTTTATAAAATAAAATAAAAAATGTATGTCATTAGATAGCCCAGACTTTAAAAGTATGTTAAGAAATATTTTACAAAAAAGTTAAAAAGTACTAATAAACTTAAAAAGAAATCAAACTTTATTTTGTCTGGGATAGATTAGATGTATGCTACGTTTTGATACATATGATTAATGCATTGTATACAAATTAACTTTTTGTAGTTTTTTATTTCCATACATTATCACTAAAAGGGTGTATGCCACTTTAACACAATTGTTTAAATTTGGATCATGTCTGTTACTCCTCAGACTCGCTTCCTGAGGAAGACCCTGTGTTGGGTTGAAGCGCTGGGGTTGTAGGGTGTTGTCTGGGCACTTTAGCCACAAATAAGATTTTGCATCAGCAATTGTAAGTCTGGTAATCCATGAGTGCTGGGTTTTTCTTCATTGAATCTATGTGGGCTGGCAGCCTTCTCAGCACTATTTGACTTTCCTGTGCACACCTTTCTTCTGTATGATAAATTAAAGGGAACGTCACCCCAACCTATTTTGTGTATAACTGTGTAGTTTGTAGGCATGAACAATGATTCCCTCCTTACATCTCCCTAATTTTATCTTAATTTAGATATAAACAAGATTGCTTTAATGTGTTCTAACCTGTTTGACTCCATTGCAAAGGCCATTACCACACTCATGCATGGCATTATGGGAGTCGATGATGTGTATCTGTGCAAATCAGCAGACGTTACACTCTGTCAGTTCTGTTACATGTCTTGTGAAGTCCTTACATTCCCTAAAAGGATTTTTTTTTCTAACTCAGATAAACTTTAAACTTCAGAAAACAGCAGGACACTTACTATACCTTGAAAAGGTTTAAGACAAGAACATAGGTACTACAGAGGACAGCGACACCACCGACTGATATACAGTATAACTACTGCAGGTCTTACCTCTAAAACAACATAAAATTCCAGGCTGTCTTACATGAGTTTGGTCACCTTTGCAATGGAGACAAACAGGTTTTTACACCAGGACAAAACAGAGTGAAGCAACCACAGTTACGTTTAAAACTCACTGAGCCACACAGCATAAATATGAGTCAAATATTTCTATACTTAACCTTATTCAAAATGGCCACCTGATGCTGAGTAATTAGGATGACATTAGGGGGGATGCAACAGTGAGAATCATTGTTCATACCTACGAACTACACAGGTTTACAGAACATAGGTTGAAGAGACTTTCTCTTTAAACAGAGTAGAATTTGGTTTAATGATACTGTTCATACACTGTCTGAAAGTGCTTTACATACCAATACTGGCAGTACAGGGACAGCATGGTGATAAGTGTGAGCAGCCATAAAGAACATGACTGTGTTCACACACACTACCATATTCAACTGCACAATTTGCCTTGCTGAGAGAGACACTGTTGGCTGGGACACTGAGGTTATCTTCTACTCTTTTTATAAAGCATCATGGGATCATTAAATTCCTTCTGCATAATCACCAGAGGGTGGGCAAACTGGACCCCTTGGTGTAATATCTCATCTGAAGTATACAATATTATCAACAGGGAAGAGCTGCAGGGTCAGCACTGGGTATGACCCAGAGCTCCTGGTGAAGGATTTGAACCTGCAACCTTCTGACCCGAAGAATGAAACTGCCTGCAGGGCCTGGAAGTTGTGGATTTCCTGAATACACGGACTGGGTGGAAATATTAAAAGTAAAAACAGTGAAGTGAAGTAAAGTACAGAAAATGATTAAGTGGGGAGTCAAATCACGTACTCTGTACTGCATACGTGGGTTGATAGCTAAGAGCTGAAATCCTTACTATAGCACATGAGGTGCATCGGAAAAAAAAAAAAAACTCTTCATGAATCTTGGGTGAGCACATGCAGATACATCAGGTTTAAATGAAAAAAGCACTTTCAGTACTAATGGTATGCAACTCAAATCACATTTCAAAGTTCACATTCTGCCATGGTTGGTACAGTACATCGTATTCTTTTTATAGCACAAAAGGGTGATTTGTGGATCTGACCACAACACCACATTTGTTGTAAAAAAAAATGTAAAGCAAGTAAATCCACAAACTGTGTCACAGAGCACATCGGGCACTGCTGCTACACAACTACAGTACAGTACCTTTAATATGTAAACAGATGAAACCATTTACAAAAAGATCAGTTTGTATGAATCTTCTACTTGCTGACCCAACGTGCTTTTGATATAACACCAAGCCCTTTACTGCAGCACACAGTGATCAGCAGATTTAGATAATATGCAGCACATAACACTGCTAGGATTTGCCTGGGGAGTTCTACACACGACTTACCTTCATGTGGATCAGAATTCCTAACTGCTCACCTCCAGTAATAATCCTTAAGCTTAAACAAAAACAACCAAAAACTATGATTCCCACGCAAGTTGCCTTGCCCCTCTTTCTCGTCTTCGCTTGATAAGGGACCCGGTAGTACTTCCTGTGCACTTATAGATTTACTGCATGCCTTACAGTAGAATCACTTCCTGTTTTGGATAAGCATAAAGACTGAAATGAGTTCTCTACCCTGGCTGCTATGAACCAACCACAAAGAGAACCGCTTTGCTTAATTTCAATCGTCTGCTCTCTCTGACCACATTGGGCCAGTGGTCATCCTGTACCCTCCCAGGGACTGTCATGAACACGCTTACTACTCATGATACAATGGAGAGGTATGGTCCACACATTATATGACATGGCAACCACCCTATTTATACAACACCATACCAATGCTCAAAGCACTGCATGACCAATATAATGTTAGAATACAATACAATGCAATGGACAGAAGGAGAAGGTTACTCTTATTGGGTCTGTCCATGCTGACCTACTGTGAGGATAACTTGCAGTCCTTCTGTGTTTCAAGAATCTGTCCAACCCCTGCTTGGATACTTCAGCACTATTCACCCCAGCTAGATTAGATGGTAGAGAATCCAAAAGGTAAACTCAGGTGCAAACAGGGTCAGGCATGCTGCACCTCCATTAATATAAACATGAAGCAACCAAGCACAGGTGCACAAAAAGAAAAAAGGCAAACACTAAACAGGGATGCCTTCAGTGCATATAAAGGAATCGGGTGCATACCAAAAAGTGCACTCACTTCCCAGAGCCTTGTATCGCGCTGATCCTTCCTCAAGGGGGCCGATTCCATTAAATGCACTGAAAGCATCATTATTTAGCATTTGCCTCTTTTCTTTTTGTGCACCTGTGCTTGGCTAGTTCATAGATCAGATGGTAAACTGTTCTAGAACCTGACCACCTTTTCACTGAAGAAGTGCTGCCACAGTCTAATCTGAACTCAGACCCATTGATTTTGTATTTATGTCTCCTTGTTTATCCACTGCCCTGTAACTCCCCAAATTGCTCAGGGCTAACATTAATTGTGCTGATCATAAAAAAAAAATGTGAACACAGTTATAAGGTCAACTTTCAATCTTCTAAATTAAAGGCTATACAAACCCAGGGATTCCACCTTTCATTGAAATTTTTGCCTTTCATTCTATCTATCAGCACAATAAATCTCTTTTTAACCCTCTCCTTATCACTGACTGCCCTTTTTATGTTGGCTTGCACACACGTGCAAGCAACATCTTGTGATAGTAGCACATTTCAGAGGTGTGACAGTGTTGGCCAGTGCAGGGGATGCTTTAGTGGGCGTGTCCCTCAGCCACCAATCAGTGAGCATGCTGCTGATGACCGCAGTTTCAGAGAGAGCCAAAGAGTTGAAATTAATCTGCTGCTGCAATCAGAGACAAGCTCGTCATTGCAGAGGCAGATGACATGTCTCCATTACGTGCCTTTCCTGGTGAAACATTTCAATAAATATGGTGGCTCCTGCAGTCTGCCACACAATCCCCGGAAAGCCAACATCGGGGTGCCCAATCTCTGTTTCGGCATGTTCCCCCCCATTATGTGGCACACCGTAACATGGCAACTCCTGTCGTCTGCCACACACTTCCGAAAAGCTGACATCGGGGTGCCCAATCCCCATGTTGGCATCCTCCTCTTAGTGTGTCTTTCCTGGTTAAGCAGTTTTCCCTTTCCTTTCCGACACTGGATGCCCACTCCCAGTGTCGGATGCATGCCCCCCAACCTGTCTATACATCTTGCCGACATTGCGGTGCCCAATCCCCGTGTCAGCATCCCCCCCAGAATTGGAGCACACTGAGAGCCCACCCCAGTATGCCTATATTTTTTGTGTGGAACCTGTAAATGAAGAAAACCTTTATTGCGGTCTCCCGCAAACAAGAAAATAGTCCACCATTATTTCCCTTGTCCCACTCCCCCAATCCCCACCCTCCTGTGTGCATCCACCTCCCTGCACCCCCCACCCATACTTACCCATCAGAGGTCAGGAACCATGATATTCTCTGAACTGGGACACATCTGCACTCTTCAAAGCCGAAATGCGAACTAAAGAAATGACGGTAAGCTTTATAATGGGAGGCGATGGGGTGTTTCAACTTAGGTTGATATCTCAGCCATTTTTTGGAATTTTGGACCCAGATTTTCAACATGGGGTTCTTGGAATCCCACCCCATGAACATGTCACTGTCATTTAGTTTCTCAGTCGTGAAAGGTGATTTCGTGGTCACTGGGCAGAATCACCTTTTGGGACTGATTAATGAAACGACACTGCCACTGTTCATGAGGGGAGGTCCCAAAAAGCCCATGTTGCAAATTTGGTGAAAAAATTCCAAAAAAATGACTGTGTTATGTACGTGCATTGTGCAGTTTCTACGCACGCCCATAACTTTGCCAATTTTTTTATATTTTCTCTCCAGATTTTCAACATTGCCATTTTTCACACCTCCTTATGAACAGTATAGCTGTCATTTCTCAAATCCTTCCTGAAACATGTTTTCATACCTGTGGCGCAAAATGGCACAGTCACTGTGGGAAATCAACTTTAGGGACAGATAAACAAAATCACAGTGCCACCATTCTTGAAGTGAAGTTCAAAAATGCCCATGTTGAAAATTTGGTGAAAAAAGTCCAAAAAATGATTGTATTACAGATGTGCATTGCGCAGTTTCTACGTATGTTCATAACTTCGTCAGTTGTAATTTTCACTCCAGATTTTCAAGATTGCCATATTTTCACACCACCTCATGAACCGTACAGCTTTCATTTTTCACATACTGCCAGAAATGAGTTTTCAGATCCGTGTCGCCAAATGGCACAGTTGCTGTGCAAAACCATCAAACCTTTTGGGATTGAGGTGGGTCACAAAAAGACCATTTTGAAAATCTGGAGCAAAAATACCAACAAACGGCTGGGGTGTTAGGGTTTTCAACCATAATGCCCTACTCTGTAGAGACTGGCAGGCATCAGGGGTGTGACTTGGGATCATCGGCTGTAATGTTCTTGCCATTCCACCCCCACCCTACAGCCACTGACAGGCATCGAGGTGTGCCTTGGGGTCTTTGGCTCCAACATTCACCTCATTCTCCTATACCACACCCATTTCAGCATATTTACTTATGGAATGGGGTGAGTATATGGTCCAAAGACCCCAAGACACACTGCAACACCTGTATTAGTCTGCAGGGTAGGGTGAGGTGAAATGGCATGAGCGTTATGGCTGATGACCCAAAGGCACACCTCCAACGCCTGTCAGTCTCTGCAGGTTGTGGGTGGGGTTAGCCAGTTCAATACTTCACTGCCATTCCTATTATGCATCTCTCTAACTCCTGCACTACCAATGCCAATGCCAGCAAGTCAACATCTGGCATTGACAAATGCTTGTTATGTATGGCAACCATGTCTGCACACAGTACTACAAATCTGTTGCCTCCTTACAGTGCCATTTTTCATGTATTTTCACCAATGCCATAATGACCTAGATTATTAGTCGGGGAAGGCTTCAACACCATCACAGGTTTCCCTACAATGTCCCTACAGTGTCCCCTGCTAATGTCACAGCTGACGCCATATGCTGTCTCCATGATGTATTACTGGATGTCTGCTTGGAACTGTGACCATGTTTATCTCTCTCTCTCTACATGAGACAAGTGCTATGACAAGTGCCTATAAAAGGATTACTAGTTTAGTGAACTTATGCAGCCATAAAACACAAACACATACATACATACAAACACACTTACATACACACATACATACACATACATACACACATACATACATATATACACACATACATACACACATACATACATACATATATACACACATACATACATAATATACACACATACATACGTTCATACACACAGACATAGATGCATACATTAATTGATCTATACATATATGCACACATAAAAACCTATAATAAATACAACAATCAATCAATCAAAAGAAGAGAGACTCCATTACATTACAATCGGTGTTGGCACCAAAATAATTTTTAGCCTGAAAAGCAGTGTCAAGAGACAAGCCATCGTTTTGCATTGGAGTGTACTCTTTAAATGTAAAGGGATAGTAAACAATCTGGATTTGTGAACTACAGTTAGCTTTCTGTAGCACTGCCTCCCATGACTGGAAACTGCAGTAGATCCCAACACAAAACTATAGCATACAAGTCTAGGGGACAGAGATTCTGTTTCCATGTTAATGGGCTGGGGCATAATCCTAAACAAAAAGGAAAAGCTAACGATGAATAACATTGATGAAATATGAACTGAAATTGGGATGTCTTTAGGTTTTTCTCTGTTAAGCTATGGAGGCAGTGTATCCTAGTGGTTAGACTACGGAGCTGTGAACCTAGAGACCTAGGTTTGAATCTGACCATCTCAGCTTCCTTATTGTGTCACCAAGAGCAAGTCACTTAATCATCCTGTGTGAAATCTACTTTCTTGTGCTCTCTCTCTCTTCCTTCTATCCCTCTATGTGCAATCTCTTTTTAGTTCCTCATTCTATGCTTAACTTCACCATCCTTTCTTTAACCTCCCTCAATCTCACTTCCTTCCTGAGTGGAAGCCTATTGGCCCTGCAGCAACATTTTCTGTGGCTTATGAAATGCTTTGGGATGAAGAGTGTAAGAAAAGCAATACAGAAATCCAAATTCCTTCACTATTTTAGTAGATACTGCAATTACATCAGTTGGGCAAAAGGAAATAAACACACAGAAGCAGGTTTATGCAGGGAGTATACAAGTAGTACACACTGCTGAATGCCTTCCAGTATTTGGGCTTTCACTGGCCATACAATCTCAAGACAAGTCATCTCTAGTGTCAAAGTAAACACTTCCCCCAGACGACTACAAAGGAACTTTAGTTCCTATTCAACAGCTCCTAATGTAATTACATCTCCTTTCTTACCATTACAAAGTGTATTTTTTTAACTTTTAGCAGACATTTTTATAACGCCATGAAATGTCATTGTCTGTTTTTCACGAGTTTTCTGTTTACACTGCCTTTGTACAATGTCAGGAAAGCAGGCATCACAAGTGCCTTTTCTGGTATGTTTACGTCCAGTAGCTAGTGTTACGACTCACTAAGCGTCTCTGCAATCTGCTGAGGTACATCTAAGAGGGAAGGTGGTGAGGTACTCTTGTCTAGTTCTGCAGGTTCAGCCATTTTCTTTTTTGGTAAAATGTATTAATGAGTTATCCAATAACAGTAAGACAACATGTAAAAACAAGAAACTACATGTATATAGTAAGGCTTCAGGCAATATCTGTCCAGCAGTAAGTAAAGAGGATGACATACAGACATTATTATAATCAGATACAGACAAGTCACCTCAGCAAGATCAGTAGCAGCTAAAGTTCCGGGAGAGTAAATCCGTAGGGCACGATGCTCTCACCACAGGATACAGATAGCACAATCAATTTGCTGGTATTTCTCTCCCTCTCACAGGTACGAACAGTATTTAGGGGAGGCTGAATCCTTGTAAATGGGACACAGACCATAGTTAGGAATGTCGGGGCTTGGTAACATTAAAGCATATACCCTGCACACCTAGGTATCAAATCGGATACTGTGCAGGGGAGCAAACATCACGTGGATTAATCTTAGAGTTTACTAACTGAGCAGTAGACTGTAGTACACTTATAACTGAAATATGCCCCAAAACGAAAGAAGGTAGCTTTCTATACATACAATTCAGTAATCAAAACAGTTGCAAACAAACCAGCATTCCACAAAACAAGTATGCCTACAGTGTGTGCAAATAATGGAGAGCCACTGGCACTTAGCAGAGCAGCTGCTCACCCCAGAGACCCAGCACGGTATCCCTTGAATATGGCAAAAAGGAAGCTATCCAAATGTCAGGAGCTCTAAGATCCCTCAGTCTCAAGCTCTGCACTCTCTGACATCATTTGGTTTACCAGTTTATCCGGAAAGCTAGAAGCTGCATCAGGATCCATAAAAATATGGGTCTTTTGTTGGTCGGAAACCTAAAGATGGACTGGATAAAGCAACTGAGCCACCACTCCCCATTCCATAAAGGATTTTTTAAATATCTGCAGCTTTTTCTTTTGGTCCTGTGTCTGACAGGAGAGGTCAGGAAAAAAAATCCAGTCTGCTGCCTTCCCATGTAATGTCACCCTTATGGCGAGCTGCCTGCAGCAGTGGGATTCTAGCCTTAGGCAAAGAGACAGTGGAGATTGCCATGAGCAGTCGGTCTTTGGTGCCACCTTATTATCTGGGGTGTACCAGAATTACAAAGACCTGTACTACATGTATTCCAGAGTCTCTCAAGAGCAAAGTTAGATCATCAAATATCATTTTGTCTAGGTAGGTCAATAACTCTGCCCACCCTGTCAGCCTAGGGAGGGGTAGCCAACAATACGTACATTCCATTGTTGCTCTCCTATTTCCAATGTTCCACCTTAGCCTACAAGAAGCAAACATCTCTGATAAGGCCTGAGCTGACTTCGACCTGCTGCTCCACAGCCACTGTAAGTTCCGTAATGTCTGTCTCATTGTTAGTAATTTTACCATCCAAACTGGAAAGTTTCTGTTCTAAAGAGGCTAATCTCTTATTTGTTTCATCCCCAGTCACTTGATGTTGAGTAAAATAGGCATAATTGGTGAACATTCCTGGCCCCTTGATGCAGTCAGTCCACCAGGTTTTCCTGAGGCACTTGTCCCTGGGGAAGAGAAGAAGGTGTCAACCAATGCACCATTTGCTGCTGCTGTTTTTTCAAACACATTCTGTGGGCAAAAGAAGTTGCTGTCCAATTCTAAGGTTTGGGTAATCAAATAAACAATTTAGTAGTAAAATAGAATAATTCTTGCTAAACACAATGCGGAGCTATGAAAAGACATTCTCCATCTTGGCTGCTCCACAGCACCACTTCAGTTCAGACATTTTTTGTTGGACTTTTCTAGTAGTTTGCAGATCCCTTTTGTTTCTCCTGCATATTTCCACTTCTGTTGTCTGAAAGATGCATCATCTGGGTGATTTATGATTTTGTAGCATAGTTGCAGGTTTCTACTCCCCCTGTTCTCTGCACTCTAATGAGTTTCTGTCAGTGGAGACCAGTCTTGCTCCTTTGTCAAACATTTTTTTTGCTTCACCTGTCTGATTTTATAGCTTAGCTTTGACATCCCCTTGCACAAGTTCTGGTGACAACTATGTAGATATTGATAATCTGGTTCTCAGTAAGGTTTGTGCAAACTTCAAACTTCTGCTGGTGGAATTCTGGTGAAATTACGATTCCACTTTAGTGAAAATTGCCTGCATGATCAGAATGGGCTGCAGTTCTGCCATGACAGACAGGGCCACTGAACATGTCAAGGTACATGGCAGTCAGAGGGATTTAAACTAATTGAGAGGATTTGGGGAGGCAGCTAGTGCAGGTGGTCACAAGTGGCAGGAGGTAGATTACTGGGTTTACCAAGGGAAGGATAGCTGAGCAGGGTAGGCCAAGAATGACAGACCCCCACTTATTTATTTTATTTGAAAATTGGTGACTGGGAGAGGCACACACTGAGGTGAAGCTTGTTTCCAGGTGTGACCTGGAGGAACAGGACAGGAGGTAGAATAAATAGGTTATTCACCAGTAGCCACAGTTCTAGGAGTGGATATATGGTTCACATCCACACAATGGCAATTCTTCCTTAAGAGCTGATTCACCAGAACATCTTTAACCAAAGCTCTTCACACCAACCAGGTGTCTTATCCCTCGGCTCTTACCTGTGATATCGGATCTTGCATGCTAAAAGCAGGGATCCATATGCCACTTGCCAGGGGAGGCCGGGTGGTTGGTGAACCATATACCACTCCTAGAACTATGGATATAAGCAAGTAACTTATTTTTCTAGGGATGCGGAGGATATGGTTCACTTACCCAAACAATGGCAGACTTCCAGCAGTTCTCTGAGTGAAGGCACACACCCCTAAGTGGCAAACAGAGACTGGAGAAACGAGGCCCCAAATGCAGCATCCCTGTGAGACTGTAGGTCGATGCTGTAATGGGAGATGAAGGTGTGTGCTGACTTCCAGGTGGCAGCTCTGCAGATCTCCTGAATAGGGATGTCCCTGAAAGCAGCCACCAAGGCAACAGTATGTCCAGTGGAATGAGCCCTGAGCCCTATGAGAGGCTCTGTACCAGCCAACCAAGCAGTGGTCAATGCAGGGAGTGATCCACCTGCCAATCATCCTCTTAACTGCTGGTTTGCCAGATGTGGCTTCAATGCACATTACAAAGAGTTGGTGAGCCTCACCCCAAACTCCAGCCATGCGCTACACATAATAGGAAAGCAGCTGCCGCAGGTCAATGGAATGAAGCCTGTGTTATACCAGAAGGTTCGTGACTTGGTTAAGTTGGAACTCCAAGATGACAAAAGACTATCTTCTCCCTGTGGAAGACCAGATAAGAAGGCTCCACTGAGACTGCCTGGAGCTCACTAATCCTCCTGGCTGATATGATAGCCACCAAGAAGGCTGTCTTCCACGACAGGTGTGACATCTCTCACCTGTGTATAGGCTCAAAAGGCTTGCCCATGAGCATAGCCAGTACCAGCAGTAAGTCCTAAGGTGGGGGTGGCTCATTCACCAGCAGGCACAAGTGGACAAGACCTTTAAAAAGCACCCGGCAACCTTCTCCTGTGCCACCATTAGCATACCAGTTCACGTCCGGTATACAGAGATGGCTGCCAGGTGCACCTTAAGGATTGTTGATTTCAGATCCAGCTGGGACAAGTGCTAGTTGTATTCCAAAATTCTAGCCACAGGGCAGGCCATGGGATTAAGCTCTTGGTCCTGACATTGAATGAAAACTGCTTCCATTTGAAGGGATAACATTGATGAGTCGACACTTTCCAAGAAACCTCCACAGTATGGAGAACATTCTCTGACAGACCCAGAGCCTGGAATTCAAGCCACTCAGGAACGAGGCTGTGAGGTGTAGGGACTGAAAGTCTGGGTGCGGAACCTTCCCCCATTGTTGAGTCAGCAAATCCTGGTGAGTAGGTAACCACCGCAGAGATCTGCTGCTGAGGCTGAGGTGATCCGGGTACCAGAACTGGCAAGGCCAGTACAGAGCTATGGGGATCATCCAAGTCTTGCCTCTCTGTATCTTTACCACCACCTTGTAGATGAGGGGAAGGAGAGGGAAGGCATACAGTAGGTCTGGGGTTCAGGGCCTCATGAAGGCATCCCCACCAGCATCCCAGACTGTGGGGGTGGGGTGGACACAGAACATCCACAGTACTGCCTTCTCCTCTGAGGCAAACAGGTCCACCAGAGGGGTGCCCCACACAGAGAACAGGTGGTTCGCCACTTCCTGATGCAGGGACCACTCATGCAACATCTCGCCAAACTGGCTGAGAGCATCTGCCAGCTGATTGTCTGCTCCTGCAACATGAACTGTGAGGAGATCTGCACCCATACTGTACACAAGAGTCCAGATGTGGATGGCCTCCTGACACAGTGGAAGGGAGTGCGTTCCATTCTGCCCATGGTATGGTCTATCAGGACTTGCATAACCTGACCCCTGACTAAAGGAACAAATTCCGTCAATGCTCGAGCACAATGATGTAGTGACAAAACTCATGGGTCCTGTGGTCCCAAAAAGGTGTGCTCCCCACCCTACCAAAGTCACATCTCTGGTGAAAGTGACTGTCCATTCTGGGCAGACAAATGGGACTCCTTCCTCTAGATGTTCTGGGATCAGTCATTACTGGATGGCATCCCACACCAGCTGGGTCACTATGATCAGCTTGTTCAGGTGTCCTAGATGTTGGAGCCACTGATGGCCCAACTCCCACTGCAAGTTCCACATCAGCTAGCAGCCCATTGGACCACAATGGTGCAAGATGCCATGCATCCCAGCAGTCTCAGAAAGTCACAGGCAGGGTGCAAGCACCCAACCTGAAATGATCAGGCAAAGGAGGTAAAATCTAATGCCCAGTCTGCAGGGAGGTAAGCCTTGACCCATATGGAGTTTAGCTCTGCCCTGATTAAACTGATCACCTCTGAGAAGATTTGTTTGGACCTGGCTGGGATGACCAAGAGGCTCAAGTCTCTGCAGATCTGGAGGGACAGGTCCCTGAACCATCCACTGCCTCTCTGGATGGCCTGAATATCAGGCAGTCATCCAGGTAGGGATAAACTCTGACTCCCTGATGCCACAGCAAAAGCTGGCACCACTGCAATGCACTTGGTGAAAACCCTGGGCACTGAGGAGAGGCTGAATGGCATGATCTGGAAGTGATAGAGCACCCCTTCTATGTGGAACCAGAGGTACCACCAGTGGGAATGATGGACTGGGATGTGCAAGAATGCATCCTGGACATCCAGAGAGCAAAACCACATGCTCTGTTCCAGAGATGGTATGATCTGGTTCAGTGTAACCATCCTGAACTTGCACTTCCTTAGAAAGTGGTTCAGATCATGAAGATCCAGTATGGGATGCCAGCCCCTAACCATTTCAAGACCAGGAAGTACCAGGACACATACCCCTGATTTGCCATGGCATCTGAGACATGGGCTAAGGCTTCTTTTGTGAGGTGCTGAGCAACACCCTTCCTGAGGACAGGCAGTGTGTCCTGTAATACTGAGGACTCCCTTGGAGCATGGGATCAGTAAAGAGAAAGGGTTTTGAAATTGACAAACAACCCGTTGCCGACCACCTCAAGAACCCACTAGTCAACAGTAATGATGGACCAGTAAGGCAAGAAGTGGTGAAGCCAACCCCCACCAGGAGCTGAGTCAGGGGCTGGACAGGGGGAAGGTGGGCACCCCCGATCTGTTACTGGGCAACTTTGGAGGGGGCACCAGCCACTGAGGCTGAGAGGCACCACTTCCCCTACCCTGCCTTTCTAGGGCCCCTGGCCAGAGAATTTGGCCTTGGAGCACCAGGCTTGGAATTGCCCCAGCTGGGGCTGTTGCTGCTGAGACTGCTGTAGCTAAAAGGGACAAAATTGAAAATACTTCTTCTTTTGATTCTGGCCTTTCAAGTCTTTCTGGGATGCAGCCACAGAAACTAAGTTGGCACTGGACTTGTTGATTCTTGTGAGATTCCCATCCACCCCGGGCCAAAGAGGTTGGTGCTCAGGAAAGGGACATCGGCCAACTTGTGCTGAGTGTCTGCTGTGAAGATGGAAATCCTCAGCCAGGCCCTGTGACGCATCGCGACAGCTGCTGCCATGGCATGGGTGCAAGAGACACCAGTGTTCAAGGCTGTCTGGAGCTGGCGTTTGGCCAGTGCTTGACCTTGGTCTTGGATGACCTTTACCAGGAGTTGCTTGTCAGCAGGCAGGTAAGTGAGGATGGTACTGAGCACTTCCAGCAGGGTGTGACTGAACTGTGCCATCATCAAGACATTGCTCACCTGGTGAAGAACAAGCAAGGATAAAGTGTAGACTTTCTTAGCCATGAGGTCAAGGTTCTTCAACTCCTTGTAGGGAGGCTGTCCATGTCTCAAGTATTGCCAGACTTCTGGAAAACAGAATCAGAGACCAGGTCCTCAGCTGAGGGATGGTCAAGGAATCCAGACAAAGAGCCAGTAGGGACACACATTTGTGGACCATATGGGCTGAGGGTGCTAGGCAGGAGGCTGTATGCTACAAACACTCCAGAGCCTGTCCCAGAATAGCCTTGGCCATGGGAAAGGCAACCCCATGATTCATCTTTATCCAGGATGTCAGTGAAGGGATATTTAGACCTCTTCTGAACTGGATCCAAAGGAACATTCATGGTCTCTGACATAAGCTGGAGGAGTGCCACAAAAGACACCGGCCCATGGTCAGTTGTCAGCTCCTTGATCAATTCCCAGTCAAATGTATGCATCCTAGAAGACTTCATGGAAGACCATCAGAGTAGTCTGAGGACTTTTCAAAGACAGCCTTTGGCCATTTACTGCCATGGAAGACCCTGGACTCATCAGACTGTGTAATTTCCACTGATAACCAGTCTGGCAAGCTGGTTCCCAGATGGGAGTCCTTCGAAGGAACCTCCCACATGGGCTGCTGTGAAGCCACTTCCACCAACAAAGATGGAGAAACGCGTGTCGGGATAACTGTCTTGGGTGGATTGGTGTAGGCTTGATCAGCACTGGCCAGTCAACCATAGAGGTTTGGAGTAGAACTCTACCCGGCCTCACCAAGGCCCACTGCTGCCAAAGGAACTCCTTGTACCACTGCCACATCTGCCAGTGGAGCTTCTCCTCATCCAAAGATGAAGAGTACAAGGAACATTGACAGTGACACCTCCCAGACAAGCGGGATGAAGAACTCAACAAGCCCCTCAACATTGACAACCTCAACCATCGACCTAGGAGCTGATGTCGAGCAGACACAACCAGAGGTGCGGTGTAAATCACTTTTGACTGCATGATCTCCAGGGGATGCTGATTCTGAGTGGGGACTGAATGAGGAACAGGTTTTGGAGATCAACTCCTTGTCAACCGCCTCTGACAATAGGTTGAAGGGATCGAGAAAAATTGACACCACCTGATCAACTGGTGTTGAGGTCAGCAGGCTTGACAGAGGTGCCATGGAGCTAGCAATCTACCTCTAAATCAATTGTGGCTCAATGGAAGCAAAGCACTCGACAACCAAGGAGCAGTAAGAGGAGTCAAAAGAGTGGCAGGCATGTGACCTCTCCCAGTCCAATGACCAACGGCGATATTTGTAGCTTTTGTGCTTTTTACTGTGGTGGGCAGGGCTCTCCCTGAAGGTCTCAAGGGCCCCGGTATGTGATGTACTGTTTGAAGCCAGGAGCAGGCTTCTCTTTCTTATGTTCCATGTTTTCAATCAGATGCCAAGAGTACTGAGGAATATACAAAATGTTCAGAAAGTAGAAAAAAGTCAGTAAGTTTTCCAATGGCACACTTAATAGGCTCCACAATGCACAGAGTGCAAAGGAAGAGACTGAACTTTTCCAGAGGAAAGAAAGATCTGACATCATGGGGCAGAGCCGAGGGACAGACCACCCAGGTGTTGGGAGAAGCTTTGCTTAAAGTTCAACGTTTCATTGAAGAAGTGTTTTCTAATGTCTAATCTGAACCCAAACCCATTGATTTTCTATTTATGTCTCCTTGTTCATCCACTGCTCTACACTTCCCCAATCCAGTGAATTAGCTCTCAAAGATAAATTGCCTTCGTGTGGATAAGTGAACCATATCCACGTCCCTAGAAAATACATTACACAGTCACATTCCGCAGTTACAATGAAGTGCAATCAGAATAACATGGTGAATGCAGAATTAAGTGCAAGTGAAGCAGCAGGAAAAAAACAAACATTAAATGACCAGCCAGATATCCCAGCTCTGGGGTGGGATGGAAACTGCAGAGCAACATTAGGGAGAGGGAAAGCAGGAGGTGGGGTGGGGGGAGTTTCAGCTGATGCCTGAGAAAGCCAGGGGAGGCAGTCAGGCAGGTGGTGCTGGGGAGCTGGTTCCAAAGTATGGGAAGATGACAGAAGAAGGCAGATTGCCCAGCAGAGGAGCAGGGATTAGTAATGGAGAAAGTATGATGATCCCTGGAGTGGAGGGAGAAAGAGGCACAGGGGATAAAGGAGAGAAGTGAGGACAGGAACAATGGAAGGGACCCAAACCAGTATCTGAATATGAAGGAGGCACAATGAAACTGGCAAAGAGGGTATCCTGTGACTTTGGCTACCATGATTGGGCACCTACCAAAAGTGTGACTCAATTGTGGTGCCTGTCAAGGGGGTGACTGGGAAAGGTGGGCGACCGGATGGGGGTGGGCGAAATAGCGACATCTTGTCACTACATGCCTATGAGAGTGGGGGGAGCAAGCATGCAAGGGGTTGGGAGGGACAGGGGTTGAAGGGGTGGCGCTGTGGCAAGCTGCCGAGCTGCTTCCATGGTGTGGTGTGTGGGTTCAGGGCTGGGGTGGGGATAGTGCTGGATTCGGGTCCAGGAGCAGGTACGTTTTGTTGTGCCCGGCACAAATTTGTTTTTTCTGCGCTTGCACCCCCTGACATGCACCCCCCCCGGAGCTGAGGATCCTTAAGTAGGAGAGTGTAGGGGGCACAGCCCCCCACATAAAGCAGAAATTTCCAACTCCCTGGTGCTGTTTTGTTGTGCGCCAGTGAGTACATCGCCAAAATATTTTTTCAGCGATGTGCCAGTGCCATAATGGCGACTTCCCATCTGCGATCGCTGTTAACACATAGATCCGGCAAAGGGAGGGTAGAGGGAGAATGGAAAGGGTGGAGTAAAGTGAGCAATAATGAGTATGGGGGGGGGGTGAGTCTGTGGCAAATGGCAAAAGGAGCTGGAGCAAGAAAGCATACCATGACAATACACAATAATTTTATTTGAAAACAGGTCATAATAAGCATAACGCTCAGCAAACTGACTAGCCTGAAAGCCTGATGTACTTGGAAGTCAGGACTTGGAGGCACTCAAAAGGCTTAGTGAGGAAGAAAATGACTGGGACACCAGAAAGGATGGCTTTGGCTGTTTCAGTGGTATCTATCTGACATGAAAAGGAGTAGATGGCTCTTCTTTAAGGGAGTGTGTCCCTGTGAAGAACAAGCAGATCAAGGGAGCAAGCAGTTCCACTGTATCCATCTTGTCAAGCTAAGAGAAAAAAGCGTGGAAAAATAAGCCACCCAGAAAGAAATTAAATGACTGCATACACCTCAGCTCAGCTCAGATGTAGTAACAAGTGAACTATATCCACGTCCCTAGAAAATACATTACACAGTCACATTTCGCAGTTACAATGATGTGCAATCAGAATAACATGATGAATGCAGAATTAAGCACAGGTGAAGTAGCAGGGAAAAAACAAACATTAAATGACCAGCCAGATATCCCATCTCTGGGGTGGGATGGCAACTGCAGAGCAACATTAGGGAGAGGGAAAGAAGGAGCAGGAGGTGGGGGAGGAAGGAGTTTCAGCTGATGCCTGAGAAAGCCAGGGGAGGCATTGAGGCAGATGGTGCTGGGGAACTGGTTCCAAAGTATGGGAAGATGACAGAAGAAGGCAGATTGTCCAGCAGAGTAGCAGGGATTAGTAATGGAGAAAGTGTGATGATCCCTGGAGTGGAGGGAGCAGGAGGCACAGGGGATAAAGGAGAGGAATGAGGACAGAAACGATGGAAGGGACCCAAACCAGTATCTGAATATGAAGGAGGCACAGTGGAACTGGCAAAGGAGGTATCCCGTCACTTTGGCTACCGCGATTGGGCACCTACCAAAAGAGTGTCTCAATTGCGGTGCCTGTCAAGGGGGTAGCTGGGGAAGGTGGGTGACTGGTGACTGGATGGGGGGGGTGCGAAATAGCGACATCCTGTCGCTACATGCCTACGGCGTGGGGGGAAGCAAGCACACCGAGCATGGGGTGGGAGGGATGGAGGGTTGTGGATGTGGAGCTGTGGCAAGCTGCTGAGCTGCTTCTGTGGTGTGGTGGGTGGGTTCAGGGCTGGGGTGGGGATAGTGCTGGGTTTGGGTCCAGGAGCAGGTATGTTTTGTAGCGCCCGCACAAATTTTTTTCCACGTTTGCACCCCGACATGCACCTTCCGGAGTTGAGAGAATCTTTAAGTAGGGGAATGCGAAGGTTAGCCCCCACATAAAGCAGAAATTTCCAACTTCCCAGTGTCATTTTGTTGTGCGCCATGGCATACATCGCCAAAATAATTTTTTGCTGATGTGCCGTCGCCCTAATCGCTGTTATCACATAGACCCAGCAACAGGAGGGTAGCGGGAGAATGGAAAGGGTGGAGTAAAGTGAGCAATAATGAGTATGGGGGGGGAGTTTGTGACAAGTGGCAAAAGGAGCTGGAGCAAGAAAGCATACCAGGACAATACACAATAATTCTTATTTGAAAACAGGTCATAATAAGCATCACGCTCAGCAAAACTGACTAGCCTGAAAGCCTGATGTACTTGGAAGTCAGGACTTGGAGGCACTCAAAAAGGCTTAGTGAGGGAAGAAAATGACTGGGACACCAGAAAGGATGGCTTCTGGCTGTTTCAGTGGTATCTATCTGACATGAAAAGGAGTAGATGGCTCTTCTTTAAGGGAGTGTGTCCCTGTGAAGAACAAGCAGATCAAGAGAGCAAGCAGTTCCACTGTATCCATCTTGTCAAGCTAAGAGAAAAAAGGGTGGAAAAATAAGCCACCCAGAAAGAAATTAAATGACTGCATACACCTCAGCTCAGCTCAGATGTAGTAATAAGTGCTTTGCTAACATTACATTTCACAAGTGGAATTCTGGTGCAATTACCTGTTATGCACCCAAGAGTTTTTAAGAAAATGTTACCAGTTATTAATTTACAGTATTTACTCTGTTAAAGCCACTGAATCAAATTTTGTTAAATTACAGGATCTGCTGGCATTGGGTATGAATGCCACATTTTAATTCCATATCTGCAACAGCAAGTAAACTACAAATATCAACAATTTTAGAAAGTTTTCACAAAAGTCCACAAATAATTAAGTAAGGAAATTATGAACCCCAGTAATACAAAAATTACTGAACCAATTTTATTCCTAATATATTAGTTCCTATGACCCTTCCAGGAACGTATTGCATACTAATTTGAAGATATCAAGCTCTACAGGTGGCCAAGTTGTAATTGTGCACCCTGCTATATGAACCATCATTTCTTATTTAAACAGCTCTGAGGAGTCTACCCTCTTGATGCCATGTAGAAACAAAATGGTTTCTACTGTGCCCCCCTTTCATCTGGCCTCCAGCGAATACATGTTCAGGCTTTGCAGCCTTTTCCCCACAAGACTGTGCTTCATTTTCATCACACTCCTTTGCACTTTTCCCTTCCTGTCCTGGTCCTACTTTTAATGTGGGCCCCAGAATTGTACAGTGTAATCCAGGTGTGGCCTCCACAAGAACCTGTATAGCAGAAAGGTGTTTTGCAAAATCACAGATAAACATACCCGTGAGCAATTCTTGCATGTCTTGTTTTCTTTTATGACAAACACATCCTCAACTGGTATTTCACATTTAAAACAATATATTTTTCTTGCCACAGTCCCTGCATTGTTGCCCAAATGCAGGTCATTTTCTTTGAGTGTGAATTTGTCCACATCTATAACAGCTTATAGTTAACATAGGGTGTTTTTCTTTTCGACTTCTTTGACAGGCCTGACAGTGTTTTATATCATAGTACGGCCACTTCTGTCTATTTCTTGAAATCCTTTCATTTGGTTGCCTGACATTTCATTTCTTGTACAAAAATCCAAGGCATATTCAAAATGTAAAGCTGGCTCCTGTAAGATTATGGCACAGAACTGGGCAGATGCTGTGCCACACACAACAGTGATTCACGTAACTCCTGGAACTCATATAAGTTGGATGGCAGTTTTAAATCAGTTCCATACTGATCTTTTGATTAACTTTCTTTCTGGGTGGTTGTGAAAAATTGTGGCTTTCATATGTAAACATTTTCATGGCACATACTACAATTCTAACATGTGCCTGATAATATCTAACTTTTCTTTGCCTGATTCTCTGTCAAACTAAAAAGCATAAAATACCTCCTGAACACTCACCACCCTTAGGCAAAAGGCACTAATGGTATCCATGGAAACAGCTCATATACTGTGAAAAGTAAAATTTATTGGTGCTTATTCGTGGTGAGTCAAGTTGTGCAAAATACACTGTTCATAAACTTAGCCAGCACACCAATGCATTCAAATGCATTTTGCGACTTTGTGCTTTGTCAAGGCAGATGCCCAACAGGATCCGAGACATCTATACATTAAACATTTAAAGAGAAACACCTTCTAAGATCTATCGGCATGTCCCTTGACAATGCAAAGTAATGCAAAATGCACTGGACATACGGTAGCAACAATAAAGTTTACTTTTTACAGTTTGTGAATTGTCTTTATAGATATCCTAGGTCTCTTTTGCCTCAGGGTGGAACGTGTGATTTTTTTTTTGTTAAATGTTAAGTTTATAAGCAGTACACACTGCTGAGCACTTTCCAGTATCCAGGCTTCCACAGACCACATGGTCTTCAGTCAGTTCTAGTGCCTAAGTAAAGAGTTCCCTCAGACAACTACAGAAGTAACTATAGTTTCTATTCTAAAGTCTGTAGTACTGTATCATTACAGATACAGTACCTAGGCCTGGATTTCCAAACGAACAGATAGGGACACATCTCCTTGATGCATTCTCATTCCAGCTGTCCATGGGATGCCACTTTGTCCTATTTTACGCAGGCTGGACAGATGGCAGCAGTCCAGCTTCATTTCAGGTAGCATACATCTAAGTTTTGATACATGCTGCCATTTCTGAATGCAAGTACCAGACCACACTTTGGATAGTCTGGCCCTTATGTGCGCACCATCATCCCACATGTACTGAAAATTGGTTGCAGATGACATTTTCAGAAGCATTCATTTCTAGACACTTGTTAAAAAATGTTATGGGATGCACCTGGCTGGACTGTATCCTGAAATTCCATGCCTGCTCTTTAAGACTTACAATTGGATGCTGGTCTGCCCAGTGGGGCAAAGGTGGCGCACTGTCTTGCCAGGTAAGAATGCTTGGCTTCAATAGACACAGAACTGGGACATCCATCTTCAGCCAGTAAAGACTGAAAAGTGAGGCAGGGGTGACATGATCAATCTCCAGTGAGAAAGGAAACTTGATTTTTACTGCTAATGATTTCCAGCATCTTCCAAGTCTATTTATTGTTATGATCCTCCCATTCCACCAGCAAGTAACAATTTTTGTTTATATTTTTAATGTGATCTTATTCACAAGAAAGCAATATTTTGCCCCTTATGTATTTTTCTCCCTCCTACTGATTTCCCCACTGAATGACATCTGTTTTGATGTAGTCTACATACTGTAGTATCACCATCACAGCACCATTACTCAATGCCCTAGTTATACTCTACTCCAGGCTGTGTAGAAATGCCATGAGGAATCAAGGTCAAGACAAAATTTAAATAAAAATAGTATACAGACTAGGAATTATTTATTACAGACTAAGAAGCACTTAAAGCAGCAGTGCAACAAAAAAATGTTTTTCCAAAAAGCTGGTTTCAGCTACAATTAAGAAAAATATTAGCATACCAGTCAAATGTACTTGTCTACATACCTCCTATGCTGTGCACCGTGAACCCTTTTTTTTCTGTCCTAACCCTTGCCAGGTCTACAAGGCTATTTATATGGAAAATGTGGCGGCCATCTTTTTTTCTTGAGAAAAAAACTAAATTAAAACATTGATGCAATACTCAAGTGTTGATGGAATTAAAAAAATGTACCATCAAATTAAACTGGAAGATACCTGGAACCTTTTATAGTGAAAACAAGATAGGTTAAATTTTTTGCCCAATTTCATTGGACTGCTGCTTTAAAAAGCACATTTAACAGGTATACTAATACCTTCATTATTGTTAGACGCTGACTGGATTTAAAAAAAAAAAAAATTGTGTTGACACACTTCTTTAGTTGCCCGGCAGCTGTGGGTATTATGTGACAACACAGCCCACGATAGATGGACTTCTTCCTTTAAGCACTAGTGAATGCTACAGTCAAAGGCTTGACCTGTATTTTTTGTTCTGTTAAAGATTACACTTTTTCTCCTGTCCTGTAAGATAAAATATTTCCCCATTTAGTATCTGCTTTAGCTTTTTTTCTTGTTTGAAATCATTAACAGGAGCACTTTTATTGACTTAAATTGGTAAGTTATTGTTATTCCACTTGTTGTTTAAGCATGTTATCTATGTGATGATTGTGGAAATTGCGTAATGAAATTTGCCACAGGTCCATCTTGAAAACAGGTTTTCACCCAATGATGTTTTACCACTGCTACCTGTATAAAAATAAACTTTTACTACTACTACATTACTATAGCTATCCTTATTATTTCATCACTATCTCTCAACTGATTTTGAACACTTCTTGTCCCATAATTTGAGAGAGGTGTGTCTTTTGTGCATGAGTTTACCTTAGGTAAAAGAAAAGTGATATTAAACCATGAGATCTGGATTTTCAACAGGACATCCGGGATTTGTGGCACCATTTTAGAGCAACTGCACAACTTGTGACAAAAAAGTTAAACCACATGAAAGTGGTCTAAAATTTAGTTATAGTTTTCACAATTTACACAAATAAAATAGATGCATACATGTAAAACATGATCACTGCATCAATGTTTGGATGTAAGCTGCTGTACAGCAGGAAAACTGTTCCAAATGTGTTGAAAATTTTGAAAACAGTATTTAAACCATTTGGTGCATTTTCAATGCTGCTGGCACAGCCCAAAATCTGGAATTGTGTCTGCAGCTTCACTTTTGAAAATCTCAGCCCAATTTATTAAAAAAAGAATGCTGAGAATACGGATGAAAACTTGGGGATGGATTCACAGTGGGAAGGTCATGTCAGATGAAAATAATAGATTTATTTGACTGGGCGATCAAAGTTGTAGACCAGGGAGGGGCTGTGGACATGGCCTACCTAGACTTTAGCAAGGCATTTGACACAGTCTCACATAAAAGATTAATAAACAAGTTAGCCAGCCTGGGAGTGGGTCCCAGGGTGGTAGTCTGGGGAAACAATTGGCTGGATAACAGAATGCAGAGAGTAATAGTAAACAGAATCCACTATGAAGAAAGGGGGGTTACTAGCGGGGTACCGCAGGGTTCAGTACTGGGACTGGTCTTCTTTAATGTCTTTATAAGTGACATTGCGGAGGGACTGGAAGGAAAAATATGCCTCTTTGCAGGTGACACAAAGATCTGCAGCAGGGCTGATACACAAGAGGGGTTGGAAAGGATGAGAAGGGACTTGGCAAGATTGGAGGAACTGTCAAAAGTATGGCAGCTTAGATTCAATGCAAAGAAGTGCAAAGTAATGCACCTTGGAAACAAAAACTCAGGGGAAGAATACACAGGGTGGGGTACTAACAACAGCAAAAATGGAATGGGACCTGGGGTAGTCATATCAGATGACCTAAAGGTAGGCAAGCAATGTGAGAAGGTGGTAAGGAGGGCTGGGGGGACACTGGGATGCACAGGGAGAGGCATCACCAGTAGAAAACAGGAAGTTGTTATCCCTCTGTACAGACAGTTGGTTAGACCCCATCTGGAGTACTGCATGCAGTTCTGAGACCCCATCTCCATAAAAGAGATGTGCAAGAACAAGGGGCACAATTTGAAGATGGGGACAGCTCGGGGTAATGTGAGGAAGTATTTTTCATGGAGGGTGGTGGATGCACGGAACAGCCTCTTCCTGAGGAGGTTGGGGTCAAAACAGTGGGGAATTCAAGACTGCATGGGACAGACATAAGGCAATTCTAGTGTGGGGGTAGGAGGAAGTAGGTTGTTGGTTAACTGGGATCTGCAGCTTATCCAATAGGTAGGGAAATGAGCAGACTGGGTGAGCCAAGCGGTCCTTATCTGCCATCAAAGTCTATGTTTCTATGGCCATATTACAAGGAGCTCTCCTTTTAATAATTTCAAATGTAAAATGCTAAAATGATTCAAAATGAGAAAAGAGAGAATCTTACAAGACTTTAGAATAGGGGAAATTAAAAATAGAATAAAAAGGCATGCATTCAAAATTTTCATCTTATCATGAACTGCTGCCCCTCAACCTTGATATGCACTAAAATAACTCATCCTGTGTACAGTGCAGGGTCTGTGCCAATGGTGGTAATCTACAAGTTATCATTTTGTGCCAGCTATGCAGCAATCATGTTGTACTGTAAGGGTATGAGGGATATGACAAGTGGCACAAATCTGCAGTTTGTAAGCAGCATACATTTTACCTGTTTCTTTGTTGGTAATGGCGATAAGTACATTTCATATGGATGCTGTTGCTCAACTTTATTTCTTAAGGGGAAAGAAATCTTGTCCCTGCTGAATACAATGGAACCATTAAGTCCTTATTAGCAAACCTCCACCCCCACCCCATGAGAGGAGACTGGTACTGGCACTCTGTTCCTACTGTCATATTTCCTTTGTGGCACTAACTCCTATTCAGTGGCAGATCCAGCACTGCTAAGATCCTGTGGCCGCAGGACCCTTCTTTGACATTTCAATAACATATAAGCAATCCAACATACTATATTTCTTATATAATAAAAATTACCTTTTTCATGGTCTACTACCCAGAGTTATCATGTTCAATGCAAGATAATAGATACAGAAGCACGCTGCCTCCTTGCTAAACAGTCCAGCACCTTTAACTCTGACCCTTTTTATTACAGCCGCAGGACCCTTTTTAAAATCCTGGATCCAACACTACATTAGTAGCTGACATCCACTGTGGTACAGCCCCTCACAGACATCCACTGCGTGGACATGTGGGCCTTCTTGTTCAGTGACATGACAGGATAGATGCAACGAGAACAATTAGATAAAAAGTAAACTGTGGAAAAAGTAAATATACAAAAACTTTCAACACCAGTGATTTTTTTGGTAATTGGGACCTAACAGCTCCACTGTATTAGGTTGAGACAAGGTTTCCTTTCCCTTTAAGATTCTGTTTTTATTTTTGGATCCCACTGTCCCTGTCCCTGTGTTAGGGAAGACCACAGTTGCACCTTTCCTCCAACCAGCAGAGCATTTCAGCTGCTGCTTTCATAGATAGGTGCATAGTGGAATGATGTCCAAGGTCTGCCTATGACCCACTCACCTGGCATTATTTCTGGAAATCCCAACAGGATGTGCCAGAGTGAGAGAAAGGATGGTGGCATTTCCCACTAGGTGAGAAATGCCACAGGGCACTAAAGGTGACAACTGAGCTGGTGGACCATAGCAACAGCAGTATAAGGGTGTGAGTCAGCCTGAGGGCAGAGACAGCAGTCTCCATCAGGGGATCAACTAAAATAATAAAGATAATTTTATAAAACTCTATTAAACTGGTAAGTCTGGGGGAGCAGGGTGGGGGTCGGGAGTTCGGGCGGAGGAGGGGGCGGCTTGCACACAAAAAAACAACCCTATCAAATCAGAAGGTTTATCAACAGAAGAGATCTTTCTGGAAAGTTGTGTGTAGACACACACTGTTCATCACAACTTATTTTAAGTATCTGAAGGTTGCATTCTGTAATGAACATTAATAGCATACCAAATCTTCAACCCATATCAAAACTCAGAATTCAATAACAGCTGCAGTTACAGGTGGATACAAATGCATGACTTGACTTTTGGTCATAAGTGAGCACTCTGTAGAGGTTATATTTCCTGTGACTCAGAAAGATACAAAAAAGTAAAAATCAGGACAGGGACATGGGGGCAGGGGTCATTAACTGCCACCCCACCCCACGGAGGCATCTGCAAGGGGAGAAAGAAAGAGTTTTTTTTTTTGTGGTACCTAATTTGCCTTTTAAGAATATACATGGTAATATAAATAAAATTACAAAACAATGCTTATATCATGATATCTTAAAAAAATTTCAGTCATGTGGCTGCATGTTTTGAATAACGAATGTTATATTTTTATGAGTGCCATGCAAATATCTGTCTTCCCTACACTTAATCGTGTTTCCACGCACATCTCACAGAGACTTAAAATAGTAAAAATCATATCCTTACATATGTAACTTTGTTTTACTCTGTAGAGCATAACGATTTTTCAGCCTAGAAATTACATAGACTTTTGGAGATTATTGTGTATTTTGTTAGAATGGATTGCTTTAGGATAACCTGAGATGCAACATCTCATCTACTGTCATACCCAGTTCTACTCAGTTTTACACTTGGGAACACCAATGCACTGTGAGGTCACATAAACTTCGACAGTAGCAATAGTAGAATTTGGATCATGATTTCCTGGTTTACGCTACTGTATCATAACTACATTAACTGAATCATATGATACTGTGTCCCTTCTGAATCCTACACAACACTCAGTACATTTAACTCAATAGCTGCAAAGTAACTAAGCAACATTTAGTCATGTATAGTTAATGTTGTTTTAAGTGTTTCATGACCTTTTTCTGAAACAGATTTGCAAGTAGCAAACGGTATGCTGTCAGGCAGTAAACTGTACTGAGCAATTAATTATGCTTGACTTGAGACCTAGAGCATGTACAGATCTCCACTGATACTATATCTGGTAGGGCGGGAATGCCCCATTGACAAAGACTGAAACTCTTCTGTTGAGTAGTCAGTGGTTGACAGCACTGCACAGCTTGGTTGCTAATGGGTGCATTTTCACCTTATGTCTAATGGCTGGCAGCACAGACAGAGGAAGATGTTTCCTTACTGTCTTGGCTGGGATCACATCCCAGTACTTTGCCTACACTGTTCTTTAATTACTCATTACACCACTGGAATGCATCGTGTTACTGTCTCCATTTGACCTCATTTTGTATTCTACATCTACTGCAGACTAATTTGCTGGCAGGATCCCTGAGGTGTATTATTTACTTCTACTGTGACCTACTATGTTACTATGTTCTCACCTTAAAAGTGGAAATGGTGCATAAATATTTTATTTATTTATTTATTGAAAATCGGTAACCACAAAAGGGACACTGAGCCAAGGTACCTGTGGCAAAGGGAGTAGGGAGACAAAAATACAAGCTATACAAAATATGTAAATGAATGAATAAGATAGTAGAGTGCAGCAAATACAAACAGGGATAGGCAGATAGCAAATCATGTGGCATACAATTAAAGATAACTAAAAGAATATACAGGATGGTGAAGTGCAGTAATTATAAATAGTGACAGTGTACAGGCTGAAATTCAAATCCTATGGCACTGGAGCAGATGGAGTAGGCTAGGAACCTTTTACTCACCCTGTACAGAGTTCAGTGTATGGCAACTAAGATGAGCACAGTGTAGGGCAGCCAAGATGAGAACAGGGTTTGAAGAGTTAAGGTTATGAGTAGAATTCCAAGGAAGTTAGGGCTACTCTCTGTGAAGACAAGGAAACTTGAGGTGACCTGATAGATGGCTGCATAAATATCAAAGGGGTTTGATAACATAAATCAATGCAAACTGTGTACTCTGGTGAATCATTCAAAAAAACTGGGGCACCATCAAAAAATTAGGAAGCACGAAAGTTGTGAATTTTCAAAAAATATTTTCACTGCTAGGGTAATACAAAAATTAATTATAAGAAAGCTATAAAAAATCCAGAAACCTGATTGGCTGAGGAACTCGGAACCCACTGCTGATATCCCAGCACAACAGCACCAGAAGAGGAGCCTCTTCACAATAAAATCAATACTACTACACATCCCTGACTGCCATCACAAATGTGGCTGTCGCCTTTAATCACTAAAAGCCTTTAACTAGGCCCTAAAAATAAAACTGCCTTAAATTTAAAAACATAATAATTAAATGTTATTTCCCCTATAATCCTCTTCTTACACACACACATAACTTAAAAAATGAAGTACTGCAGTACTTACAATTTTTAATTTATGATGTTTAGAAACATGGAAACATAGAAGTTGACAGGAGATAAGGACCGCAAGGCCCACCCAGTCTGCCCATTTCTTTTTCTACCTTATAAATGTGCCATCAGCAATTGCTTCTGTCCTGACCATGAAAACTCCCCCTCCTATCCTCACTTGCTTACTGGGGAAATCTGTGGTGTTTAACCTGCTACAGATAATACAAAAGCCTTGGTTCCATCTGAGGCCTTCTGCTGTGTGATAGTGGGGGTGAACATACTGCTAGTAGAACTGAGCAGAGATTTGCTGGCCCGTCAGCACAGTGGTTGGGTTTCCGCTTGTGACGCTGGCCACCCGGGTTCGGGGACAGACACGGAGGGCCGGCCGGGAGGAGAAGGATTGACCATCCCTAGGACAGCTCTCCTTCTCTGGGGGAGGGCAGGGAAGAATTCGGCGCATGAGTGGCACCTGGCAGAAGCTGGGTAGCTGCACCACAACGACACTCAACAGAACATCAGGATGGGGCGAAGGCAGGTCATCATTGCATGTCCCTGTCCTGCTTAAAGGGGGAAAAAACTCCCAAAACTTGCTGTCTACATGATGCTCTGCCCCCATGCACCTCGATTAGCCTTCAGAACTGATCCCTCGACCAGATACATGTACCGCGGCCCAGGATATATGGGGTTGGTGCCGCAGCCCTGCTCTCTGGGGGGAAAGCCAGGGATAACTGGGTGATGCAGGCATAACCGAAGGTGGAGGCGAAAGGGGTCTGTGACCAGAGCAGAACCTGATGGGAGTATTAGGGCCAAAAAGAAGAACAAAAAAAAAAAGAACTGAGCAGAGATTTGAATTCTTGTATTCCATATGTAGTAAACATTCCATCTCTTGAATGTAGGCAAGACAGAAAATAAGACAGAGATAAGGGAGGGAATAACATAAAGAAAAAGAAAGAAAGGTGAGGCAATGGGTAAATGGGGAGTGGGTTCGGGAAAATAGAGGTTTTAAGGCTAATTAAAAATACATGTATTTTGCTATGCATAATGTTTGAACCTGAGATGGCATGTCAGTGCTGGGATGTGCTGGGACTATTTTGTTGAGTTGGATGAACTTTTTGTTAAAAAAGTCAAAAAATTTTTCTTTTTTTAATGTGGTGCATTTCTTCAGCCTCCCACCCCCCAAAAAAATCTTGGACCCATTTTATAATTGCAATAAGACACTCCAGGGTATGCGTTGTGGTGGGATATTGGCCCTTCTCTGGTGGTTGAAGGCACTTGGCAACACAACATACTTAAGGTGTGCCGTTATACCACCACAATGCACACCCTGTCATGGCTTATTGCTTAAATAACATTTGAGACAAGGCTACTGATGTAAACAGGATAAATGGGTTTACAAAGGCAATGTATTTCTTAAAGACGGCATAACCCTTTTCAACTTTTTTTCACAAAACTGAAAATGTTGGCATCTGTGAAGTCTGTTTAATACCCTTGTGTACTGTTTCTTCTGTTTACTTTGAAATAGCCTTATTTTATACATGTTTAGTGTCCCTAGTTAATCCTGCCTTTTCATACCCATTAATAATTTTTTATTTACAAATAATTTTCTGAAACCGTTGACATCAGTTGTGCTGAAGCCCTGCATGGAAAGCTTCACTTTTTACCCAGTTTACACTACCGTTTTTGCAGCGCATCAACTCATGCACTCTGGTTGATGCGCTGCAAAGCCTGCTTTGTGGACACTTACCGTCCAAACGTGCTTCTGCTCCAGTTTCTGATCCAACTGAAAAGTAGTAAAGCATTCTGGATCGAGCACATTGCCCTGTGGTGTGAACGGCCAATATGCTCGATCCGCTGTGATCTCCTGTCTCCCAGCTGGAGATGTCATTTTCCTGAACCTTGTCCTCAAGTCCACAGACAATCCCCCCAGCACGATCTATGTCGCATCAGGGTTGGGAGTGTAAACAGTTAATTGCAGGATCCAGGCACAGTGCTGCGTGAAGGCAGCATAGTGGTAAGTAAATCGTTGCTATTGTGTAAACAGGGCTTTAGTCTACCACTGATGTCACCACATTCTGGAACTGATAACATAATTTTAAATGAATAATGGGTGTGAAAAAGGAAAGCTTAACAAGGGTCATAAATAAGGGAAAAATATGACTATTTAAAACTAAACACATGCCACATTGTTATATTAAATAGACTTCACACCCATACAATTTTCTAGATATGTTAAACATATAAAAAACAAGACTTGTGTCTCAGAGGGGATACAGGATTATAATGTGAAAGCATGAAGATGAGCTGTGATCAATCAAAAGTGAGCTGACCTGTTGGATCAAACAGTTTTCCTACTACATGCCTAAAATATTTTAAGTTATTTCACACTCATTTAACCAGCCCCCTGTAGCCATGTTTTATAACATATCCTGTGTTTGATAATTTATTATTCTTTGTTAACCAGGTAAGGCCCACTAGGCACAAGACCTGTTTTCAGGGGCGACCCAAGAGCTTTGAGCTGGTTAGGAGAGTCACTCACAGTCACACAGTATGCAAGTGGAGGTTGAGGGCATCAAATCCAGGTCCTGCTGGATGTACCAACCTCATTCACAGCTCGTTACTCTAACCTCTAGGCTATACTGCCAGCCTGTGTGATTTCCCCCATCAGGCACTACTCCGAACTGTCAGACAGACAATGACAAGTTTGTGATTTTTAAGGACAATATGTCAAACTCTGTTATTCACCACATTAGCCATCTAAAGTCTGATGATAAAAAGAAATGAAGTGTATTTTACTGAAATAAACTGTATGCTTTTGGAATTCCTCATTGCTAACTATAAAACTGCCAAAATGAAAATGGGACAAAACCATAAAAAAGAAAATGAAATGAAAATAGTGAAAAAAGATGTGCTACCCATCATATTTTTGACTTGACTATTGGCTGGGAGTATAGCCTACAGGTCAGAGTAACAAACACAAACTGTGAATGAGCTTGGTACATCCAGCAGACAGACCTGGGTTTGATTCCCACAGTCTTGACTTGCATACTGTGTGAATCTAAACAAGATACTTAACTGCCCAAGTGCTCCCAGGTTATGCCTGAAGCAGGCACCTGTGTCTAGTGGGCCTTACCCACTTTTATTTATTTTTTTGTTTTATAGAATCAGAATTACACTTACCAAAGAATAAAATAAGTATTCAGTAAAATGATTACTCTATGTATTACTTACTGCTTATACTGTAGTCAGACGAAGAACTTAAACAGAAGTCCCTTGATCTGATTTACTGCAATGTAGTGCGCACACACACACATACACACACGCATGTATTATATATATATATATATATATATATATATATATATATATATATATATGGATATGACATGGCCTGAATGGAGATATCTTATTTATCTTCATGGGAGGCTAGTGATATCTTGATATCACTGGCCTCAAGTGAAGATAAATATGATATCTTCAGTTAGGCCATGTTATGTTCTATTTATACAACATATGTTTTGGCCTCCCCAACACAACCTCCACATGCCCCTCTCAATGCAATGGGCCACATATAGGTGATGTCCCTCCCAATACAACCCCCCTCCATAAACCCTGCCAAAACAACAGATGTCATATATTGTTTAAAAAATATCTGGTTGATCCAGCTATTTATAGTTATTTAAAAACACTTACCTGGTTGATCCTGCCATGTCCCCCCCCAACACAGCCCCCCATGCCCCCCCAACTGTAACACAACAGATTATATAGGTTATTCAAATATCTGGTTGATCCTGTCATTGTAAAGTTATTTAAAAGATTATCTGGTTGATCCTGCCATTATTTTTGAATAAATGTTTATTTTAATAGTTATCTGGTTGATCCTGGTATTTTGAGCACTTTCACATTCCCCTTAAATGTAGTGTGGCCAAGCGCTAGCCACACTGATGGAGGGCATAGTTCCAGATGTTTTCTAGGAGGCACCCTGAGTTGTAAAAGATAGAAAACGCTGTACTTTATGCACAGCTTACTGTTATTTGTTCAAAAAGAAGACACTGACTGCACACAGACCACAGCTAGCGAGTCAGCGGCTCCGGAACAGTAGAGGGAGGCACAAGTATGTAGCAACACATGCTCGCACTTCCTCTACTGCTCCGAAGCCGCCGACTAACTCACTGTGGTCTGTGTGCAGTCAGCATCTTCTTTTTAAACAGATAACAGTAAGCTGTGCATAAAGTACAGCGTTTTCTATCTTTTACAACTCAGGGTGCCTCCTAGAAAACATCTGGAACTATGCCCTCCATCAGTGTGGCTAGCGCTTGGCCACACTACATTTAAGGGGAATGTGAAAGTGCTGAAATTGGTAGGATCAACCAAATAAGTATTTAAAATACTAATTTATTCCAAAATAATGGCAGGATCAACCAGATCATTTAACAGATGACTCAGAGCCATGTTGGGGGTGGCAGGGGGTAGAGAGAGAGCCACGCGATGCGTGTGTGGGACAGCAGGGAAAGTGAAAGTGCTCACTGGTAACATACAGCCAATCAGAATTGTTTGTGATGAAGTACAGGAGTTCGGAAGATAACAGGATGACATATAGGAACATGGAGATATCAGCAATATCTCCACTGGGCTACTTGAGATATTACTTTGTACACTGGCATTTATCTCAAAACATATGTTGCATAAATATATATATGGTATATATATATATATATATATATATATATATGTATCTTAGCCTTTTTTTTACCAAAGATAGCCCGTCTGAGATATAATATAGCATCCTATTTACAGTGGTGGTCTTGCTTATGTTCAGTTTTAGATCTGAAGAACATGGGAGTCATGTTGCTGGGCCTAAGTCAGACCATCAGCTGGTGGTTGAGCTGGGGTTAGAACATTACTATAACATATTGCTGTTATGCTGAGTGTTTTATCATGTGGGAAAAGTGTCCTCATGCTGTATCTGCGCTGCAATTAAATAACATTCCTCTCCTCAGCGGGACATTCTCAACCATCAGCACGTACAGTACCGCATTTGAAGCTGTTCTTCAAATTTGAAAAATGTGCCTGTTTTTTGAACTAGCAAACTGTTATATAATATTTATAAATTATCTGTAAAATTTGAACACAGTGTTACTGCATTTTCAATATGTTTTCATTTGTATTTTTTAAGAGCCCAACATTCAAAAACATTCAAAGATACTGAAAACGGTTCATTCATAGTTAAGGGAAAAGTAGATGGAGCATGCTAGCTGATCAGTTATCAGCACTTCCTAATAATGTGCTTTCAGGAAAATAGTTTGCATACGCATGCTGCTGAAGTGCTACATATTAGAACAATGCTATATATGTCCTGCTTTTAGAGTAGGCAGGAGTCATGCCCCCATCAACCTTGGATCCTACACTCAGGTGTATTTTGTCTAAAAGTAAATCAGGCCTGCCCCCTAATTATCACCTGTCATACTAGTGTCCCTGTATCACACCTCTGTTTATGTAGAACAATGTATAGGTGTTAGTGTAGTATGACTTTTTTTTTTAACACACCTTTGATGTGGGACATCAGTGCAAAGTAAGGGTGCTCACTCCTGGGGCCAGAAGATAAAAAAGTCAAGGGTTCTAACCCCACACCAGGTACTTGGAGCAATACCAGTAACTGACACTGTCGTGCAGTACATGGAGCAGCCTGCACTGCTGAGGTGCCGTCCTTCAGATTAGAGTCTAACTGAGGTCCTTGTATCTATCTCTCATCACTGTCCAGGCAGAAGTTAAAGATCCCTTGGCACTTATCAATGAAGAGTAGGAGAGTTCCATGGGTAGCATGGACAATATTCCCCCATCAACAAAATGATTCCATGTAACCCACCCCCTGAAGACAAGTAGAAAGAAGTTATCACAGCTACATTTGCCTTTCCTGGTCAAGATGCCTATGATCCTGCCCTCATCCTGCCCAACCCCATCATCTCTCTTCATCTTCCCTATATTATGCCCCACCTGCCTACTCCACCCTACTTCCCTCTCCCCCTCTCCCCCCCAAGTCCCCCACTCCTCCCCTCTGGTCTCTTTCCCCAGTCCCTCCTCTTGTCGACCCTGCACCTAGATCCTCTCTCCTGCTCCTTCTCCTTTCCCTCACCCCTGCCCTCCCTACTTCACTTCCTCCACCTCTCAATGGACAAAGCCATGCTTGGCTGCACCTAATTACCTTTCTCCCCCCAGCAGCCCAGGGCTCTCTTGTCTCAGGATGCTCTTTGATCTCTACAAAGTTTTGGACCACACTCTTGTAGTGTTGCTATTGATCGTAATTCTGCAGGTAAAGACGTGTACTATTACTTGCTGACCTTGTATTGCTGTATGCTATGTAACTGCACTTATAACCTTGATGTTAATTTGTGTTTTCACTTGTATGTACCCATTTATGACCTGTTATGTCATCTATTGTCTGCCGACTTGGCGCCTTTGTAAAGGTAGTAATCCTAATCTGAAATAATCTGAAATAAATAAACAAAGATGACAAATAGACAAACCATCTTTTACTGCTACCCATATTCTGCTTTGGTTGGCGAGAGATGCTGACTCGTACCACGCCCCATTTCTGCAAGCTAAGTGATTGGGTTTTAGTTTGAAAACAGTGTAAAATCACACAAACTATGGTTCTGACATCACAACCATATAATACTGGCATTTGTAGAGTACTGGTTTCATGGTGATAGTGGAACTAACCAGTATAAATATTTTAAAGTGTAGCACATTGTTCTACCAGTTGAAGCATCTACAGTGCCTT
The DNA here is from genome assembly GCA_016271365.2 of Neoceratodus forsteri. Taxonomy (NCBI): domain Eukaryota; kingdom Metazoa; phylum Chordata; order Ceratodontiformes; family Ceratodontidae; genus Neoceratodus; species Neoceratodus forsteri. The sequence continues at coordinate 1,449,196,311 of CM057452.1, forward strand.
GGCTGGATTTACTGTGTGACCTACCAGAGTCAACAACTACAACAAAAGATTCCTAGAGTATGTTGTGCAAGCATAAAACTACTATGCCCTCCATCTTCTGAAAAGACATACTGAATGTGGTGTACCATGTTTAGCTTCAAGGTTATTCACTTGTACTGGAGCAGCCTTTTATATCTTGGCAAACTGCTTTCCCTCACAGTAGCTTGCCTGCCAGATAACTATTTCCTAGCCTGTAAAACAGGATAACAGAGAGTGTCTTTCATCTCTCTGATGCTGACTTTGCAGACCTTTCTGTTGAAAGTAATTGAGTAAGAGGGTACACCATCCACGTTGCTATTTTTAATGGGCTGAGTCTATATGGTTTGCATCGAGAATTAAGTAAGCTCAAAGCTGTTATGCAGGTTATCTGAGTACAATGTAGTATAGTGCCCCAAATAGCCCTACTATTATGCTTCTGGATTTTCCTTTTTTGTGCTACTGTACTCTCGTCATCACCAACTGGCCAGGCCAGCAAGGTGCTCAGTACCAGTACCAGCAGCCAACCCCTTCCGAAATTCAAAGTCTTGTCAATAAGAGCTTCATGTTTAGGATGGCAGAAGAAAAATATTACTGTTCTCTTAGACAAAGAGCGGGATGTTTAAAGAGGAGGATGCAGCACTCGTGTCTGCATATTTGACACGTGGTACATCCAGGCAGATGCATCCAGATACCTGTGTCCTATTCACAGACATCTGGATGCATCTGCAACAAATATCGCCAGTTAGGGCAATTTCTGCCTCATCTGCGGAATGCTCATCCATTTGTTGGATGCAAGTGCAGAATTCCATTCGGAAAGTTAGACCAGCTTTTTGTAATCTAACTTGTTGGGTGGATTTCTGCAGCTGCATTTGGAAAATGGACACAATTCTTTAAAAGTCTCACCTAAACTCTTTAGATTTTATTGATTTAAACTGCCTGCTATGGTTAGCAAGTGAGTTTTAGGAAGTTACAGTATATGAACTAATAGGTCGTATTAATGTTGGCTACTTCAAATTTGTGACTACTGTATACTCTCAGAAACATTTGAAGATTGGACAATCAGTTAAAAGGTGATGTTTCTCCCTCATCATGTCAAAACCTCAGCAATAACTAAAGCTTTTTGTTTTATTAAAGGGAACATAAACCTTTCTTTATCTGTCAGTTATATACTGTAATTTGACATTTGGGCATGTGTGTAGCCTCACATCTCCCTAATGTGCTTTGCCTTTTGTTCACATTGAAATAATTTTGTTTGTTCTTTTTTTCCTACCTGATATGTACTTTTGTAGTTAGAGTGTGAGCTGCAAGGCCAGTAGGGGAATGGAAAGGACCCATAAAATCCCACCTCTTTTGGGAAGCCTTTGGGAATATTACTAACGGTTGCTGACTTGATTTGCTCTGCCGTATTTATTATCTTTGTTTTCTAACGTACCGGTTGCTCTTCTGTTTGTAGTATGTGGAGTGTAATTTATTTTTGACCTGTGGGTTTTTACTGTTGTACTCCCCAATTTTTCCGAGAGCATAGATAAATGAATGAAGATGAGGATGGTGAGGATTAATTACTGATCAGTTCCAGGCCCCAGTGACTTCAATTGAGCATAAACTTACAGTTCTAGTTGTAAGGCTGGGCCTCCACTCAACTGACATCACAGGGTTCCAGAACTGAGCAGTAATTACAAAAATGAACATCATACAGGAAAATGACAACGTGCAAATGGGACTTATTTTGATAGCAAACAAAGAAAAAGCACAGTGAGGAAATTAACGTGACAACACTCATGTTAAAATTTCTAATGATGCTATAAAAGGGTAAAGAAAAATGTATGCTGCCTTTGAAGTTAAGCTGAAGTTTACAGGTGGAGTTTTACCTTGATGTCTTATCATACTGTCCACAATATTCGAGAAGCCTGAACATTTTTATAGCTCTGCCTTTCAGACTCTTTGTATTTGCTTTGCATTTGTATCCCTACTTTGCACAATGCAGGGCCTAATATAGCTTGTAAAATTAAAACGTGACCAGCTACTGTAACAATCAAAGTGCTTCACATCAGCCCTAGCTAAGAACTAGCTGTACTGTACTTCAGACAGGGAAACGTACTGAGGGAAAATACAAAAGCTCAGTTCACAATACAATACATCACAAAGCCTGTCCAAACGATTTAAGTCATGCCACTGTTTCTGCTAATGAAATGTTGCCATTTATACAGCAAGCATCCTGATTGAATTATTATGTCTGCTTTTCCTAGTGACATTAGTCTACTGCACATGCACTCTGTTCCTTACATCGGTGGTGACAGAGGAGTTTGGTTTTGGTAAGAAAGATTCTGAAAGGAAGGGTCCTGATTTTGCCAAGTACTGTTCTTCAACTGCCTAGTTGCTAAGATGAGCAAGTAGGATAGTTTTCATTTTTTGTTTTTTTTTAAACTGAGCCCAAAACCGGACTCTGTATTCTCGTACAAGTGTGTCAGTGTTTATGTTTACACACAGCTGAGCCAACCAGGATGTATACATTTTGCAACTGCTAGATAGCTGTGCTACAGGGCAGAATGATGGAAGGTTGTTTCAGGGTCCCATTAGTTTTAATGGGGCCCTGAGGTGACCCTACATCATCCTGTCCCATATCGCAGCCCCCTGGGAACTGCAGATTGCATATATAAACATAAAATATGGCACGCTAACATGAGAATATAGAGCCCGACTTCGGGCTCAGTGTGTAAAACTAGAAAACTGTTCTAGTCACTCATCTAAGCAACAAGGCAGTTCAAGATCAGAACTTGGCAGAATCAGGTCCTAAGTTAGAACTGGGGAACCCTCACGTTAAAGTTAAACATGTTAACTCTCTGATAAAATCCAACTCATTGGTCACTGTGTATATAAAGGAAAGCACATCTGTAGAAAAAACATCATTTTGTTTACAGAAGCCCCCCCCCCCACACACACACACGTATACACATTTCCAGCGGGGGCAGAGTCACAATTAAGTTTTTGTGTTCACAGTTCATAAGATGTTGATAGATACATATGTGTGTGTGTGTGCATGAGGGGGGACATAGCTGATAGAATAGTGTTGTGACTGGATATGATGAATTATGGAGGAAAAAAATAATGACTCAGTTTACCAGTGTCTTTAGTTAGCAACACACTCTACTACTAATTTGTTACCGCACACTGTACTATCTGTACCCTTTATTACCAAACTATATTTGTCAGAATTTATTGTGATAGTTATATGTGTCCTACCCTCACTGAGTCCTGTACAATACATCGACATTCTGTTATTCACTGTTATCCACCTGTATCTGTCCACTATTGTGCAACCTTGCTGTACCTAGTGTTTGCTGCTATTCTCAATGAGTCTTGTACAAACTTGCCTTGTATGTTGATCTCTTATATTATCCTGCTTTGTAACCTCCCCGGTCATGCCTGAAAATGGGCAAGAGTCTGCCTAATGCACCCTACCCCGGTCAACAAAAATGAATAAATAAATGTGAGCCTCATGGAGGAGATGATAAAGGTAGACCATGGAATCACAATTAGGGCATTTCAAAAGGAAACATACCTCTCAACTGCTATGAATCTTGCATAGTGCTATGATTTTTACACTGAAATGTACCCTTACTCCACATTTACTGATGGTCCTAATAAAGTTTGAGCTATTCAGGACACACAAACTATTAAATCACTGAAGTAACTTGGCAGAAACATTCCTTAAATGTATGGGACTCTCTACCTGTAGACATAGTATTGTTTACAGTAAGAAAGTGATACACATTTTGGCAATTTGTACTGAGTTTTGAAGGCCAGTGCTATGAATTTTAATGCTGAGAGGTTGAGAGGTGTAGAAGGAATGGTATATCATACAGTTTCCAAATTATTACACATGGGGGCATGGCTTGAGCTCCAACTTGAATGGCAGTATAGGAGTTTGGCTCCCGTGAGCTGGGATTTATTTATCCGTACGTCTTGTTTTTTTCATCCATGGACCAAAGGAATAATAGATTTCAATAGACTTTAACAGCTACATTCTGGATATCTGCTCAAAACTTACCTCTGTATCCATACAGTGATGCATATCTTAAAAAAGGTCGGAGAGGATCAGAGCAACTCAACATGGCCGAAGCCCCTATGCAGGCGGTGGTGACAGGAGAGGCCTTCGATGGAAAAAAATCATAGATATGTTCCATACATTCATGCAACAGATGTCAGAGGTTATGATCACCTCCAGCTCCACCACCCTAGCAATCCATCAGCTGAATGCCAGAATCTTTCAGATGGAGCATCAGGACACAGCAAATTCAGCGGTTATTACGAAGCTGTACTCACTCCTACGGCAGCAAAACCATATTATTTTGGTCCTCTAATCCAAAGTCGATGACTTAGAAAATAGAAGTCGGAGGAACAGTCTCTAACTACTAGGCTTCCCTGAGGGATCTGAAAAGAGGCACCTAATATATTTTATATACAATGTGCTGCCACAAGTGTTGCAGCAAGAGTTCTGGGCTTCACTATCGAGAGGGCCCACAGAACTTTAGGTCCCACGCCCAAGCCTGGAGAATGGCCCAGTCCTCTACTAGCCCGGATACTATACTACGCCGATAAAGACTGGGTGCTCACCCAGGCAAGGGGTCTCAAATCACTGGGATGAAATGGGCATTGAGTCTAGATATTCCAAGACTACTCTCGGCACTTAGCCAACTGCAGAAAAGAATATACGGAATTTCACAATCAGCTTCATGCCCTTGGTGTCCTCATTTCATTAAGGTACCCGACGACCATGAGAATTGTAGTGAGTGGAGTGCCTCTGTTCTTTTCAACTCCTGAGGCCCTCCAAGATTATATGCACCCTACCTGGCCTACAAACAGATCGGCTCCTTTTCTGCGCATTGGGCCACAATCACCCACCCCAAATCAACTCCATTTGTGGCAGAACAGATCTCCTTCACCTACAGATCTAGATATGGATACCTTCAATCGGAACTGGCCTTTTACTGCCAGTCTTCCAGCCAGGAATTGAAAGAGGCAACAGAGGGAGCACCATGCCAAAAGAGAATATTCGATGGATCGTGCAGACCCAGGGACCCATAACAACAGGCCAGATTCCTCCCCCCAGCAGACTGAAATTATGAGCCCATATTTTAGCAAGCATAGATTTGAACTGGTGGCTGAACTGGCTGAAGCTCTTCGGAAGGAAGAGTCAGCTTTGATGCATACACCTGCCGCGGGTGGCCACCATACTTCTTCCCCTGAGTCTGCTTGGACAAACAATGGAGCAGCTGCACTGACTCCTGCAATTCCCTTGAATCTCCCCTGAGTCTAGTATGCTAAGATAGATGAAATGATTGGCACCTTCCTATGGGGCCAAAAAACACCGAGATATAGCCAGAATAAATTAAGGGCTCATTGGAAAGTGGGAGGCTGGTGCCTGCCTTGGCTAGAAAGTTATAAAATCGCCTTCCAAGATGTCCTAACCTTGCAGTGGTTGTGGCCCCGTCCCCCTCGGTTCTGCATTGGGTATGTATGGAATCAGACCAGGTTAACACCCCCATTCTGGCATCTCTCTTCTGGGATGCACCCAGGGCAGTGTGGAAAACACATCCTACTATCAGTCCCACCCTTAGCTACTGGAGGCAGTTTCACCACCTGCTTAAGACCTCCCCTACACCTCTGCAACACATTCCTTTGTGACATAATTCCAAGATCACCATTGATAATAAGTCTGTACATGGCACTTCTGGGAAATACAAGGCATATACTACTTGGCAGATATAGTGGTACCTTCCAGTTCATATGTAGATACTTTTCAACATATTCAGCATAAACAGGACATCCCACAGGGTGATTTTTTGAAATATCTACAGTTGCGAGACACAGTGATGTGGCTCCTTTGGAACCACCAAAATGCTCCTCTAGCATCAGCCCCTCTCACTAAATGCCTGGCTTTAAATAAGGGGCAGGCAGTGGTCGTTCATGCACTTCTCAGAGATACTCTTCCCAGAAAGATACAAAGTGCCAAACAAAAATGGGAGAAGGCCCTTGGAGTGGCTATAATGGAGGAACAGTGGGCCCAATGCTGGTTTAATGGTCATAAGATTTATACTGATTTACGTAGCAGAATGATACAGGATAAGCTTCTACATAGTGGTGGTCGAAGTGGGCTCAATCCGCTCTGCGAAGTGATTCGAGGAGCAAAGACGGATTTGTGGAGTGCTCCACAATGCCAAGTGGAGTACTTTGTGTTATAATGAGGAACGAAGTCCACTGGAAACAATGACTTCACGTCACTCCACCTCCCAGATAACCATATCGTTGAATTTAAGGCGGAAGTGCATTGCAGGCAGTGCACTTCGCCTCACTTCGCCTTTTGTTTTTTGAGCTCTGAAGGCAAATTTGCAGTGATTCATGGGATTTGTACACATGGGCTCTATATTGATCTGCGCAGCCCAGTTCAGGTAGGAGTAGGAAGGAGTAGGAGACAGTGTGCTCTGATAGCTGTCTGTGATAGGAATCTTGTAAAAGCTGTTCAAAACGCATTTTTGCATTTTTTGGAGGGGATCCAACTTTAGTTCATCGATTGTAGGGAACTCTCCTGTACTCATATCATCAAGCATTTTTGTTTTGTGTGGATTTTGAATGTTAATTTACAACATTGAGCGTGTGTGGTGAAAGACAGTGAAAGTGTGCTTTGGAGGAGGGGCGTATCTGTGGTGTAGGTAGATTTAAGTTGGAGAAATAGTGATTTCTTTGTTTTTTGGTTATGTTTTTGTTATATAACTGACTGTGTTAATGTTAATGTAATATTGTCAGTAATAGTTGACATTTTCTTGCTGTTTGTTGTGTGGATGTGGTGCAGCAGTTCATAAGTTCAGGTTGTTTACATTACAAATTTAATATACGTAATGTGGCATAGTACTGAACTTTTACATTTGCTACGCATTCCTCGTTCAGTATTGTACACAAACTTTTCTGTGTGTGAGTGTGTGCAGTGTTGCATGCATCAAATAATACACCTTTTATTGTGCCACAGACTAGTGTAATTGCAGGCGCAGCAGTGTGAACCTGCTATCCACTGCAGCTGCCTGATTTTGTATTATGATTGTGGTATCTGTTCTTAGTTTTGCTGCTTGTAGTGCCATAAAAATCTGTACTGTCTGCATTCAGCGCCCCCCACCCCCACAATCAAAAGGTATTTGTTACCAGATTAGATTGTTTTTGTGACCTCAGCACCACTAGTTAATGAAGTTGTTTTAATTCCATGACAGTCTCAGAGTAGTCTCTTATCTGTTGCTGAAGCCACAGTTGTTTATTTGGCTTCACATCCAGTGTCCCTCCAATCAGATAGTCAATGTATCAAAATCTGAACTTGGTTATAATTTTGTGGTTGATCCCACAAAATGCCTGCAAAGAGATGTGCAAGCAAAGCTGTTTCTCGCCATGGTAATGTTGGCAGTAAGATGGTCTGTTGGCATGGTGGTAGTACGCAGATGCAGAAGTGCATTGCTGATGTGAGGAAAGGTATGTCTCCTGTAATGTTTTTTACAGCCCAATCAGTAGCTTCACTCATAGTTGGAGGAGATGATGTTTTCCCAGCTGGTGGTGTTAGTGTTACTGGTGTTAGTGGTGGTGGAGGTAGTATTAGTATTGTTGTGTCAAGTTCTAATTCTGACCTGTGTACCGCATTCAAAAATATTGAGTGTGAAGCAGTGCAAGTGAGTGGCAGCGAAGATGATGTCATACTTCCCAGTAACATCCCAGTAACTGAACCTGATGATTCTGATAATCATGTCAACGATAGTATACAATTTGATATTCCATCCACTGTGGCACTTAACGTCACGCATTTTCCATGCAGTGATTCACAATGTGGTGAAAAAATAACAGGTGATGGTGGAGTAGATGCTGATGATAACTGTGATCATGATGATGATGTTGCTGTTGTTGCAACATGCAGTCCACATAGAAACATAGAACATATAGAAACATAGACTTTGACATCAGATGAGGAATGCTTGGCCCACCTAGTCTGCCCATTTCCCTACCTAGAGGATAAGCTGCAGACCCTATTTAACCAACAGCCTATTTCTTCCTACCCCCTACAAAAATTGCCTTATGTCTGTCCCATGCATTCTTGAATTCTCCCACAGTTTTAGACCCCACAACCTCCTCAGGAAGGCTGTTCCATGCATCCACCACCCTCTCTGTGAAAAAATACTTCCTCACATTGCCTCTGAGCCGTCCCCCCTCTATCTTCAAATTGTGTCCCCTTGTTCTTGCACATCTCTTTTTCTGAAAGATGCTACCCTCTTGGACTTTGTTGATTCCACTGAGGTACTTAAATGTTTCTATCATGTCCCCCCTCTCCCTCCTTTCCTCAAGGGTATACATATTAAGCTCCTTTAGTCTCTTCGTATGGCTTCTCTTGCAGACCCTGCACCATTTTAGTTGCCCTCCTCTGAACTGCCTCCATCCTGTCTATGTCCTTGCGGAGATGGGGTCTCCAGAACTGGACACAGTACTCCAGATGGGGTCTCACCAACTTTCTTTACAGGGGGACAACAACTTCCTGTTTTCTGCTGGTGATACCACTCCATATACATCCCAGTATCCCCCCAGCCCTCCCTACCGCCTTCTCGCATTGCTTGCCAACCTTAAGGTCATCTGATATGATTACCCCTAGGTCTCTTTCCATTTTTGTTGTTGTTACTACCTCCCCACCCACTGTGTAATCTTCCCCTGGGTATTTGTTTCCCAGGTGCATTACTTTGCATTTCTTTGCATTGAATCAAGCTGCCACACTTTGACCATTCCTCCAACCTTACCAAGTCCCTTTTCATCCTTTCCATGCCTCCTTGTGTATCAACACTGTTGCAGATATTTGTGTCATCTGTAAAGAGGCATACTTTCCTTCCAGTCCCTCTGCAATGTCACTTATGAAGACATTAAAAAGGACTGACCCAGTACTGAACCCTACGGTACCCCACTAGTAACCCCCCCTCTCTTTAGAGTGGACTCCAATCACAATTACCTTCTGTGTCCTGTTGTTCAGCCAATGTTTTACCCAGGCTACCACCCTGGGACCCACTCCAAGGCTGGTTAATTTGACTACTAGTCTTTTGTACGGGACTGTGTCAAATGCCTTGCTAAAGTCTAGGTAGGCCATGTCCACAGCCCCTCCCTGGTCCACTACTTTGGTCACCCAGTCAAAGAAATCAATTAGATTCATCTGACATGACCTTCCCGCCGTGAACCCATGCTGCCTTGGGTCCTATGCCCCATGCTGGTATCCAAGCAGAAGATGTAGATGTGTGTGACATTGATGAATATGATGATGATGAAATTGATCCCAATTGGGAACCAGAGAAAAAGAAATTCAAAGTGGCTGTGTCTGAGTCTGTTTGCAGGAATTCCAACCCCTCCGTAAAAACTTGTGATCTACCAGTTTCAGTTGATGATGATGATGATGATGACCCAGTAATCAATATGATAGGTAGTCGTGGTGGTCAGTTGCAGTCCAGGTGTGCAGTGCCCGAAACATCATGTGCCCCCCCCACTTCACTGCTTAAAATAACAGACTTAAATAAGCCACATCATGGACATGTTAAAAGCAGAGCAGCACAATCCCTTGTTTGGGATTTTTTGTTCAAGATGCAAATGATGAGTCAGTTGCAATCTTCCAGGTTTGCCACGTGTGTGTGAGTCCAGGTAAAAAGGGGAGCCATCTGGGCACAGGAGGACAGCATATGCATCTTAAGAATAGGCGCTTTGCACTGTGGACCCAGCACAAGCTGGCAGCTAATACCACAGTGGGGCGTTCACCCTCATCACCGGCAATCATAGCCAGCATGTTATCCCCTTCCATGACAGTTAAGCCCAGTAGGAAATTAAATGTGTGCAGTAGTGTGATAATAACAGCAGAGGATTAATAGAGGCATGATGAGGTGGAGGACTATAATGACTTTGAAATGTTGTCCAGTGCTGGTGAGAGTAGCAGTTTTGGTGGTGGTGGTGAATGCAGTATGTCTAGTGCAAGTGGTACATCAACCCCGGTTGGCAAATCTGGCAAAATAACAGCATTTCTGGGTTTGTCATCATCACCTGTGCAACCGTCTTCAACAAATGTCCACACTCCATCCCCTGCCAATGCCATTCATCACAGAGCACAACAATTTGTGATCAACACACCCTGTGTAAAACGTTTAAGTCAGCCCACATTACAAAGCGTTTTTGCGCATAAGCTGAAGTACCCCCCGAATCATACAGTTTCACGTGAACTTAATGCTGCTGTAACAGAAATGCTAGCAATTGATATTTTGCCATTCTCCTTTGTGGAGAATTCTGGGTTCCGGTGGTTTGCTGCATGTGCCTGTCCAAAATTGAAAATCCCATCCAGGACATACCTTTTTACCCGTGCTATTCCCAAGTTGTTCCACACTGTGTCCAACTCAGTAAGACATGCCCTTCAACATTCCTCCTCTCCATTCATCCATTTAAGTATGGATATGTGGACAAGTGGCAAAACAGTGAGGAGTTCATATTTGTGTATAACTGCACACTAGGTGCAGGTGCCAGGGGTTATTTGTGCTGTTGGTAGTGTGAATAATCAGTGCAGTAAGGTGGATTGTCATGGTAGCAATCTTCCAGGAATTCGACAGCATGCAACAATTGCTATGCACAATGTGACTTGTTCACACACCGGTGAAAACATGTTGGATGAGGTACTGACTGAAACTGACAGATGGCTAAACCCTTTGTCCCTGAAAGCTGGGTTCATAGCAAGTGACAATGGGTCAAATGTGGTGAAATGCATCATGAATTATGTTTTTTTTTGTGTTCCATGCATAGCCCACTGTTTAAATCTTGTGGTTCAGGAGTTTCTGAAGCACCCTGATATAAAGGAAATGCTGACCATTGCATGACGTATCTGCTCTCACTTTTCAAGATCTGGAAAGGCCTGTGACCAGCTGTGGGAGTTGCAGATACAAAACAGCCTGTCTCAGCACCGCTTGAAGCTGGAAGTTGTCACCCGGTGGAACTCCACTTTATACATGGCAGAGAGGTTGTATGAACAATACAAAGCCATCTCAGAATATCTTGTTATGCACACTAGCCGTGACAGTTCTGGGGCCTCCATGTCTATGATGACTGAACGGTGGTGCCTCATGGACTCTGTAATAACAATTTTGCAGCTTTTTGAACATGCCACACAGGCAGTGAGTGGCGAGTCTGCCTCCATTAGCCAATCAATTCCACTGTTGCGGGTACTGAGGCAGACATTGGTGAATGTACAGCATAGTCTTGATGTTGCCAGAGATGGTGGTAGCAGTATGTTGCTGCAACAAATGCTGACAGTATTCGACCAGAATCGTCACATTGTGAGCATTCATCGTAGTGACAACTTTGCCATAGCAACAATGCTGGACTCCCAATACAAATGTGGAATTGCACTGAACAGGTAAAAAATATCAGTGGTCAACTGGCATGCTTGGTTCATGGGGTACAGAAGTCCAGTGCCAAGGTCAGCAAACCTCAGCAGCATAATCTGGCTGAAGGTGTACCTGGAGGACCATCAAGCATATCCTGCAAGGGGAAGGGGACTGCAGTTCCAGGTGGTCCGTCATCCAAAGTGGCTGGCATCAACCCGCTTTGGGAGGCTTTGTCTCAAGTAGGTATTTATGAAATAAATGATTCGGGAGAACAGGATGATGCATTAACAACTGGACTTAGTGTGGCACAGAGAATGGTTGAGTCATATTTGTCTGAAAACAGGCATCTGACAATAACTGAAGATCCTCTTTTGTACTGGAATGGAAAGGTCAGTGAATGGCCAGAGCTGACTGCAGTGGAACTGAAGTACCTCACATGCCCACCCTCCAGTGTAAGTGTTGAGAGGGTATTCAGTTCGGCAGGTGAAATAGTCAGGGATCGTCAGACAAACCTGTCTCCTGCAAATGTTAGTTTCCTAACATTCATTAAAATGAATGAGAGACACATACTTGCACAGACTGCAACCTCGATATTCATACCCCAGCATAGTCATGGTGGTCTTGCTGATGTGGAAATGGAGTATCCTGGTGGCACTGGCAGTGGCTGCCTGAAATGGCCTACCACTGATGTAGATGACAACACAATAGAGAAAGAATTTCCCAGTGGTCAGATTTCAGACATCAGTGACTGTGAGGGCAGCTTTCTTTATGAGGATGATGATGTGGTTAATGTTGGCAGGTTTTAACTGAAGTTTTAAAAAGGGGGTGTGCCCCCCCAGATCACCACCACTGGGACTGATGTTAGCCACTACCACCACTGAGCCTGAGTCTGTCCGCCCCCCTGGACCACCAGCACCAGGACTGATGTTCACCACTGACACCACTGAGCCTGAGTCTGTCCGCCCCCGGACCACCACTACCGGGACTGATGTTAGCCACTGCCACCACTGAGCCTGAGTCTGTCCATCCCCCAGACCACCATCACCGGGACTGATGTTAGCCACTGCCACCACTGAACCTGAGTCTGTCCGCCCCCGGACCACCGCCACCGGGACTGATGTTAGCCACTGTCACCACTGAGCCTGAGTCTGTCCAGACCACCACATCCAACAGCCACAGACACAAAGCTTCTTAATATTTAAACCATAAAGTGAGTATGTGTACTTATGTTTGCTATGCTGCTTCACTTCCTTTAGTTGTATGTTTTGTTTTCTGAAGCTTTTCAGAGCCACAATGGTAAAACACATACGGTACACTTATTTTATTTCTTTTACAGGGTAATAAAAAAAGGCTCCATTGCTAAAACCCATTGGGAATGGTACTGTAGCTATACTGTACAGAGAGGAAGCGATGTAATATCCATGTGAAATCCATTCTGGTAAGGTTGAAGATTTTATTTGATCCGTTTCATTGTTTTGGAAAGACAGCAGCAAATATTGCACACAGGTTGTGTTAGTTGACAAGATGTGGGCTTGAAATGTAACTTGACTTTAGACTGAATTTTGAGAACCAGGGAGGGACACATAACAATTAAGTTGTAAGAAGTCATTAATTTCTTTTTTTAGGAAACTTCCAGATGCTTTGTTGTTCTGTCAAAGTGGCCTTATCCAAAAAAGTTCTTCAACATCAGGCACCCCCTCCCCCGAGCTTGGGCACACATGCAACACGCAGAGGTTGTTTCATTAGATGATTATGACCATCCTAACAATCGGACTCCAGAAAGATGCTGATGAAATCTGTGAAGAAGTAACAAAATAAGAAACCATTACAGACAAACCTGCCAATATGATTCCCCCACCTCCATCAAAATGCTTACCTTCATGTGCGTTATCCGTTTCCAATTTCAGTGCAAAAAATTCTCATTGAGCACTGGCATGTGCACACCAACAGTTTCTGTGTGACCTGTGATGTAGAACAATACCATGCGTACATGTCCATGTCAGCCCCCCATCTCACCTACAAAATACACAAACATATATGTATATACATATATCTACTCACCAAGGCATTTATTAGTGTACAGCCAAAGGGCACCCTTCAATCCAGTTGAGATGATCACATTAAATTTGCGCGAATCGTCTTGCAGAACACATTGGACCAGCAACACAACACTCACAGTCATCATTTTATACTGAGGTAAGTGCCGAAACACTTCTCATTCCACTTTGTTAACATAGAAACATAGAAACATAGACTTTGACGGCAGATAAGGACCGCTAGACCCATCTAGTCTGCCCATTTCCCTACCTACAGGATAGGCCGCAGATCCTAGTTAACCAACAGCCTATTTCTTCCTACCCCCCCACAAGAATTGCCTTATGTCTGTCCCATGCATTCTTGAATTCTCCCACAGTTTTAGACCCCACAACCTCCTCAGGAAGGCTGTTCCATGCATCTACTACCCTCTGTGAAATAATACTTCCTCACATTGCCCCTGAACCGCCCTCCTTCTATCTTTAAATTGTGTCCCTTGTTCTTGCAAGTCTCTTTTCTGAAAGATGCTACCCTCTTGGACTTTGTTGATTCCACTGGGGTACTTAAAGTTTCTATCATAGCCCCTCTCCCTTCTTTCCTCAAGGGTATACATATTAAGCTCCTTTAGTCTCTCCTCATCACGGCTTCTCTTGCAGACCCTGCACCATTTAGTTGCCCTCTGGACTGCCTCTGTCCTGTCTATGTCCTTGCGGAGATGGGGTCTCCAGAACTGGACACAGTACTCAGATGGGGTCTCACCAACTGTCTGTACAGAGGGATAACAACTTCCTGTTTTCTGCTGATGATGCCTCTCCTATACATCCCAGTATACCCCCAGCCCTCCCTACTGCCTTCTCATTGCTTGCTAACCTTAAGGTCATCTGATATGATTACCCCAGGTCCCTTTCCTTTTGTTGTTGTTACTACCTCCCACCCATTGTGTATTCTTCCTGGGTTCTTGTTTCCCAGGTGCATTATTTTGCACTTCTTTGCATTGAATCCTAGCTGCCATACTTCTGACCATTCCTCCCACCTTGCCAAGTCCTTTTCATCCTTTTCATGCCTCCTGTGTATCAACCCTGTTGCAGATCTTTGTGTCATCTGCAAAAGGCATACTTTCCTTCCAGTCCTCTGCAATGTCACTGATGAAGACATTAAGGACTTGACCCAATACTGAACCCTCATGGTACCCACTAGTAACCCCCTTTCTTCAGAGTGGACTCCATTTACAATTACCCTCTGTCCTGTTGTCCAGCCAATGTTTTACCTAGGCTACCACCCTGGGACCCACTCCCAGGCTGGTTAATTTGACTATTAATCTTTTGTGTGGGACTGTGTCAAATGCCTTGCTAAAGTCTAGGTAGGCCATGTCCACAGCCCCTCCCTGGTCTACTACTTTGGTCACCCAGTCAAAGAAATCGATTAGATTTGTCTGACATGACCTTCCGCTGTGAACCCATGCTGCCTTGGGTCCTGTGCTCCACTGGCCTCTAGGTACTCAACTATTCTTTCCTTCAGAAGTGACTCCATCACTTCCTACCACAGAGGTCAGACTGACAGGTCTGTAGTTTCCTGCCTCTGTCTTGGTCCCACTTTGTGAAGAGGAATCACATCCGCCTTCCTCCAGTCCTCGGGTACCACACCATCCTCCCATGATTTATTAAAAAGAGTAGCCAGTGGTTTCACTAGTTCCTCCTTAATTCTTTTAGAATTCTGGGTGAATTCCATCAGGACCCATTGCTTTGTCCACCTTCATTTTAGGAGTTCTTGCAGAACCCTTTCTTCTGTGAAAGGACTGGGATTGACCCCCTATCAAGAGTGCTTCTGTTAATGGATTAGGCACTTCCCCTCCTCTTTTGTGAATACTGAGCAGAAATATTCGTTCAGTATTCCTGCTTTCACTGTCCCCTCTGCCCACCCACGTCATTCTATTCAGCCTCACTATCCCTCCTTTGTCTTTCTCTCAGCTGATGTACCTATAAAAGGTTTTATCCCCTTCTTAACTGAGTTGGCTATCTTTTCCTCAGTTTGGGCCTTTGCTATTCTGACTTCCCTCCCTGCTTCCTTCTGCATTAACTGGTACAGCTCTCTGTCCTGCTCCTTCTGTGTTTCCTTATACTTCCGGAATGCTATCTTTTTCTTCCTGACTTTCACAGCCACCTCTTTTGAGAACCATAGTGGCTTTTTCTTTCATTTTGATTTGTTTATTTGCTTCACACAAAGGCTTGTTGCCTCTGTGATGGCAGTTTTGATAATTCCCCATTGTTGCTCCACATCTCCTTCTAGCCTGTTTGCTAGTGCTTTTCTGAGGCACTCTCCCATCTTGCCAAAGTCAGCCCTCCTAAAGTCCAGTACCCTCACTTTTGTATGGCTTGACTCTGTAGCTGAGTTTAATGTGAACCACACTGTTTGATGGTCACTTGTCCTCAGATGGCAACCCACTTCTAGGTCTGAGATCCTCTCACTGCTCCCGTTTGAGAGTACAAGGTCTAAGATTGCTCCCTCACGAGTGGGTTCCGAAACTAGCTGTCTGATGTCTGCCACCTGTAGGGCATCAAGAATGGCCCTGTTCTTGGATGTGGCTGCAGCAAATGTGCTCCAGTTAACATCTGGCATATTCAGGTCTCCCATCAACAGTATCTCCCCTTTCTCTGCCATTCTAAGAATGCCTTCTATCATATCCTTGTCCATTTCTTCCCCCTGACATGGGGGTCTGTACACAACATGTGTTGATTTTCTGCACACAAGCAGGATGCATTTTGGGCCTGCAGAAAAAATCTGGGACTCTGTACCACCACTGTGCACATGACTGAGTGCGCCATTAATTCTGGGAGACTTTGCATGTGCTGAAACACTTCTCATTCCACTGTGTTAATATTTGTCAATTTTTTGCACACAAGCAGGATGCATTTTGGGCCTACAGAAAAAAATCTGGGACTCTGTGCCACCACTGCGCATGACTGAGTGCGCCATTAATTCTGGGGGACTTTGTATATGCTGAAACACTCTCATTTCACTGTGTTACCACTTGTCAATTTTCTGCACACAAGCAGGATGCATTTTGGTCCTGCAGAAAAAATCTGGGGACTCTATGCCACTTTTGTGTGTTCTGTGATTGTTGCTGTGAGCTCATGATGTCATACTGACATTTTTACAATTAAAGCAGCATTGCAAGGATGTCCTGACAGTTTTGAACTGCACTTTTTATACTACTTTACATTGCCACAGCCACCACTAGTTACCTCCGAGTCGTGACTTGAATGATACA
The DNA here is from genome assembly GCA_016271365.2 of Neoceratodus forsteri. Classification (NCBI taxonomy): domain Eukaryota; kingdom Metazoa; phylum Chordata; order Ceratodontiformes; family Ceratodontidae; genus Neoceratodus; species Neoceratodus forsteri. The sequence continues at coordinate 1,449,213,051 of CM057452.1, forward strand.
CTTCTTTTCACAATTTATGTCTGCTTTACTTACCTGAGTACTTTTTTCATGTATGAAAAAAAAATGAGCACGCCTTCCAATATTGTTCGGACCAGGTTTGTATTTATTTGCAGCTGCTTTTCAATAACTATTGTTCCATGGTGTCATAAAACACTGCCTGCTGCAAAACTGTTAATTAACAACAGAAGTGATATATAACAACTAATTGATGTGATGGAGAAAAGCAGAGGAAAACAATGACAAAGACCTGGTCAGCACCAATTTAAAAGGAATGCTCCTTTCATTATTTTATACATGAAAAAAGATAGTACAGGAGACTCAACTACTGCAAATTCGCATATCATTCCAGTCAGTCAGGATGTAAGTAAAGGAAGTTGTAACATAGCATTAAAAAATATAGGTCAGAGTTCTCAACAGATTGTTGCGCTGCTGCTTTACAGACAGTCACCACATTACATAGTTATGGTGATGCACATAAACAAATATGTGGGGGCATTACTCCCACTGGAATATTTCTTGCTCCACAGAGTGCAATATATTTTTGTGAAAACCACCCATAATTTCATTACAGTGTGTCATGTGACGGAGGAATTACCGATCACAAAAGCCACCCACATTCTGCCCCTCTTTCTCAGCAATGTTAGGATGTGATGCCAGGGGGAACACAAATGCATGCTCCACTATAGTGAATGTCCGGCAGCTATCCCAATGTTTCCTTATGTTAGAAGGTTGACATTGTGGTGAAATGTGGGAATGTTTCCACTAACAAGGATCTTCTTACTGGAAATGTGGCCAGACGTTTCACCACAAACTGACTATTATAACATAAAGAAACATTCGGAAAGCTGCAGGACAATCGGATATTCACAGTAAGGAGCACGCACACGTGCTTTCCCTGCCATCACTTCCTATCATTGCTGAGAAGGGAGTCAGAATGTGGGCAGATTTTCAGAATGGGAATTCCTCCGTTTCGTGACACACTGCAATGAAATTACGGGCGGTTTTCACACAAATGTATTGCACTAGGTGGTGCAAGAAAGATTCCCCTGGAAGGGAAAATGTGTATGATTAAACAAGAAAGAAAAACACACAAAATAGTACAACACAGTAGTGGGGTGGGGTGGGGGCAGAAAACAATCCCCTCACTTACTGTAGCCATGGGATCCCATGGTGGTCCAGAAGCAGGTGCAGCATTGAAACTATTTGCTGCTGCTGTTCTATTCCCCTGCTGCTACAAAGCACCGAATTGCTCATTGTTTTATTTATCTATTTATTTATTTAGTTTTTGTTGACTGGTAAGTGCACTAGACAAATCCTGCCTATTTTCAGGCAAGACCCGGGGGAGGGAGATACAGATGAATGTCAACTGACCTTGAACCAGATTAAGCTGTTGGTGGTATTTTTAGTGAATGGGGGAAATTTGGCCAGGGCACCAGGGAAATTCCCCTACTCTTTTTGAGAAGTGCCATGGGATCTTTAACATCCACCTGAACTACCACCACAACAGGCAGATGGGACCTCGGTTTAATGTCTCATCCGAAAGATGGCACCTCAGGAGTGCAGCACCCCCCCTCAAGCTGCACTACAGTGTCAGTATTGGGATATTGACCCAAGTGCCTGGTGTGGGGTTAGAACCCATAACCTTCTCATCTCCCAGCCTCAGAGGTGAGTGTGGTACCTGCTGAGCCACTGACACTGACAAGAGTCTTTAAGAGCTGCCCACACCAGGGCGATGTCAGACTATATTGCAGGGACTGTGCCGGGGTCCACTGCAGCAGGGAATCCAGCTAGTGGGGTGGTGGTGGAGAGGGTGGTGCCGGTGGCTGTGGTGGCAGTGGTGTTGGAGCAGCTGCTGTACTAGCCCTCCTCCTGCTGCGGCGGTGATGAAGCACAACTCCCACCTCAACAGCACCCTCGGCCACTGCCATGGAAGAGCCAGCAGGTGGACGCCTGGCCCTGTCCATGGCGGCCTGCCACTCTGCCCTGTGGTAGTTCAGCATGTGGGTGTGTTGGCCACCGGTCCCCAAATGTATCCCACGGGGGCCACAGCGCACCACCATACCACACAGATGGCACACCACCACTTTGCTGTCACCCCCCCAACAGAGTTAAAAAACTCCCACACTGGGGAGCTGCAGGAAGGGGGGGACCAGACACAGTTCTCACACGAGTCCCACCACCTACATTTTCCAGGGCCACCTCCTGTGGCTGTGGAGGTGGTGGAGGGGGTACTGCTGGAGCCCCTACAGTTGCAGCTACCGGTGGTGGTGGTAGTGGCGGAGAAGGTGGACGCCTTAGCAGCCACCAGTGGCACTGGTGGTGCTGCTGCTGCTCTCTGTTGCTTGAACAGAGGAAAGCAACACCCAGGAGTTGGGAGCGGTCCAGCATGACACGACCGCCCTGCTCCCCGCGGGTCTGCACTCCCGTCCGACTGCGCCCATGGGCCAGCGACTCGCCTTCTCCTGGGTCCATCCTGACACACACAACAAATCCCCAGGCCAACACACACACACACAGACACACACACTGACACTCACTGACACACACAGTCAGTCACATACACAAAACAAAACTTATACAAAAAAATTCACTAACAAAAAAAAACACGAATACAATACAGAAACTAAATAAAGATATAGCTTTTAAAAAAGCTGTTGGTTTTCTTCTGAAACACAAGTGGCAAGGCAATCAAGCACTTTAACTCCTAGTCTCCTCTCACAATGCTTTCTCCCTCTACAAATGCAAAGGAGGAAGTGAAACTGCTTCTCTGACTCACTTCCTTCCTGCCTGGCTAAAGCATGTGACTTACAGTATTGTAAGCCATGTGATGTGTGGGGGGCTGCCTATTTTCTTTTCACTTTGCCCTACTTCACATTAAGGCATAATGTCAACGCAAAGTGGTAATAATAATGATGTTAGGTGAGCACCTTGCAGTGCCCACTTCGCGTTGTGCTACGCTAACACGAAGAGGCCAGTTCGTATCCACTTCGCCGGTGGTTTAAAAATTCCCTGCATCACTACTTCTACATTGGTGGTATAGGACAGCAGCTGTGCTGTACAAACTTAAACTAATGAAGGATGATTCATGCTGGACTTGCCATCAAGCAGGTGGGGATCTGCTCCATATTGTTTGGTCCTGCCCACTTATCCAAGGGTTATGGAGCACAATAGGTCAACTGAGGGATAAGATACTGGGCAAACATACCCCCCTTTCCCCGACATTAATGTTGCTTGGGATCAGGCCCCATCAATACATGCTGTCTAAAGCAGAGTACATATGGTACATGCTACTGTGTATACAAACCAAACGCCTACTCCTTAGTTACTGGCGTACCCCTCAGATTCCTACAATTAATGATGTTATTAATTCCATGGGTACTGTCCTTGAGATGGACAGGTTGTCTTCAGTGGCTAGAACCCTAGTGGGTGCTTTCGATAAGGTGTGGGCACCCTACATGTCATATTTGGCTCCTAAAGCAGGGATAGAGTAGGCAGTTTCCAAGGGTTAATCTAGAGATGTTCCTTATAGGTAATTAGAAATCAGAACTTGACACTTCCTTAAGCTTTGTAGAGGTCAGATGAGGTGTGTTGCAGACCATAAGGCTACACATGTTGTGTTCTTGAATATAGCTGTAAAATGCATGATATTACCTTAGTACTTTGGGTTATATTTGTTTTCTTTTAGATAGTAGCAGTAGATAGAGGGTAGCATCTTTCAAAAAAAGAGGTGTGCAAGAACAAGGGGGCACAATTTGAAGATAGAGGAGGGGTGGCTCACAGGTAATGTAAGGAAGTGTTTTTTTTTCACAGAGAGGGTTGTGAATGCATGGAACGGCCTTCCAGAGGAGGTTGTGGAGTCAAAAACAGTGGTGGAATTCAAGCATGCATGGGACAGTCATAAGGCAATTCTAGGGGTTGGGGGTAGAAAGAAGTAGGCTGCTGGTTAACTAGGATCTGCAGCTTATCCATTAGGTAGGGAAATGGGCAGACTGGGTGGGCCAAGTGGTCCTTAACTGCCATCAAATTCTATGTTTCTATGTTTCTATAGTGATGAGCAGTGGGCCACATGGAGTTAAGAAACCCGGATCAAACTAGCTGCCTTGACATGAGATCAGACTTTATTGTCTTCACTGTGGTTCGTCTCTCCCTTCAACAGTACGGGGTATGTACCTATATGTTACATATGCATTTACAGGTATGCTTTCTAAATGTATGTTGCTCCTTAGACAACCTATCGCCAATACTTACGTATGTAATTAGGCCTTTGAGCCTCATGCTTGGATCCTAACTATGTATGGTTGTCAAGCTGATGCTGAATGATCTGTAAATGTAATAATTTAATAAAAATCTTAAACAACAAATTATTACACATAAGTTGGGCATTTCCAAGGAGAGCAATCAGAATGTTTTCCACATAGCAGAAGGGCCCTGTACAGTACACATGGCTTGCTGTGTCTCCAGCTACTACTGTACATGGGAGCTGCCTGCAAACACTAACCTATCCCCCCTGCACCAGCTTCTTAATGGCTATTACACAGTTTCAAAGAAGTATAACATGGAAAAAACAATACAAACAGATCAGGGTTCACCCAGAGTCTTAATGAAGGACACTCCACATTGTAGGTGCTAAGAGCATGCAAATCACTCAGCGTTGGAAGAGTGTTTTTTTAAACAGATGCACTCTTTAAAGCACTGTAATTACAGGCTTTTGAAAAACAGACCTGTGGTCAAAAACTGTTATCTACATTAAAGATTATAAGTAGTTTAAGTGCCTGCCATTTAAAATCATTTTAGATTCCCAGTGAAAAGGAATTCATCTCTCACTCATGCCAGTGGTGAGACCTGATGCTATCAGCACAATGTTTATTTGGATTTTGAAAGCATACTGGAATTATGCCTAAGTAATTATACTGAGCCTGACATGGTAAATGTCTTTGGGGGAGGCACTGCAGATATGCCCTGAGTTCAGCCCATTATTATGATTATTATGGTGGAACAAAACTTCACAGGTGGGCATGCAGAACAACAGTGCTCCTGTGTGACAATCATTTGGATTCCTATCCTGCGTGTTGGACTATTACATTTAAATATGGAACTACCACTAATGGACGAAATCCATTACAACACATATCTGTGGCTTTGCTCAGGACCACCGGTTACATAACTGTAATCTGATCATTATAAGAATGTTGTGTTTTCCTTCCCTTTTATGTAGTGATGTATCATCAAGCTGTTTGCCTCATTTTAAATTGGTATTTATTTGTATGCTTGAACTCTGAGGATTAGCACATATATTGACTCTAATCAGACCAGCACTTTGAGTTAGGTGGTGAAGATCTTATTTTTACAGCATACAACTATGAAGCAGTGGGGCCTGGTGCTTAGAACAATGAGCTGTGAAAGCAATCACAGGTTCAGTCAAATCCAGCCATAGCCACTGGATTAGTGTATGACCGTCAGTGTGTTACTCGTTCTCTCCTTGTAGTGCAGTCTTCCCAGCAATACTCCTGTCACTACAGAACACCTTAACAGTGACTTCCATCAGTGAGGCCAACCTGTACAATAACCAGCTTAACTGTGGACCGCCTGTACAGTGACTCTGGCATTCCAGCCAGCCTGTACAGTAACCAGCTTCACTGAGGATCGCCTGTATAGTGACTCTATAATTCCAGCCAACCTGTACAGTAACCAGCTTAACTGAGGATTGCCTGTACAGTGACTCTATCATTCTAGCCAACCTGTACAGTAACCAGTTTAACTGAGGATCGCCTGTTCAGTGACTCTGTCATTCCAGCCAACCTTGTACAGTAACCAGTTTAACTGAGGATCATCTGTACAGTGACTCTGTCATTCCAGCCAACCTGTACAGTAACCAGCTTAACTGAGGATCGCCTGTACAGTGACTCTATCATTCTAGCTAGCCTGTACAGTAACCAGCTTAAATGAGGACCGCCTGCACAGTGACTCTGTCATTCCAGCCAGCCTGTGCAGTAACCAGCTTAACTGAGGATTGCCTGTACAGTGACTCTATCATTCTAGCCAGCCTGTACAGTAACCAGCTTAACTGAGGACCACCTGTACAGTAACTCTGTCATTCCAGCCAACCTGTACAGTAACCAGCTTAACTGAGGATCGCCTGTACAGTGACTCTATCATTCCAGCCAGCCTGTACAGTAATCAGCTTAACTGAGGATTGCCTGTACAGTGACTCTATCATTCCAGCCAACCTGTACAGTAACTACCATTAACAAAGCCACCCTGTACATGAACTAACATTATTGCAGCCAGCTTACACAGTAACTCACTAGTGTAGTGACTTCCATCATTGCATCCAACCTGTGCCGAAACTGTGGTATGATCAATTAGGCCAGCCTGAACAGGCACTACTATCACTGTAGCCAATCTATACAGTGACTCCTCATCATGACGGCAAACTTGTACAGTAACTCCCATCACTATGGCCAACCTGTACAGTAACTACCATCACTGAGACTAGCCTCTACAGCAGCTACCAGCACTGTAGACAACCTATACAGTGACTCCCCATCATGGCAGCAAACTTGCACAGTGACTTGCTTCACTACAGTCAATCTGTGCAGCAACTATACAGTACTGTCATTCACGCTAGCCTGTACAGTGATTCCCATAGTTGCAGACATCATGTGCAGTGACTTCCCTTACCTGTTCATTAACTAATATCAATAAGGCCAACCTGTACAGTGGCTCTTCTCACTGAGGCCATCCTGTGCAGTGACCCCCATCATTGAGACCATCCTGTGCAGTGACCCCATCATTGAGACCATCCTGTGCAGTGACCCCCATCATTGAGACCATCCTGTGCAGTGACCCCCATCATTGAGACCATCCTGTGCAGTGACCCCCATCATTGAGACCATCCAGTGCAGTGACCCCATCATTGAGACCATCCTGTGCAGTGACCCCCATCATTGAGACCATCCTGTGCAGTGACCCCCATCATTGAGACCATCCTGTGCAGTGACCCCCATCATTGAGACCATCCTGTGCAGTGACCCCCATCATTGAGACCATCCTGTGCAGTGACCACCATCACCATTATAAACCAGTATGGTGACTCTCATTGTTGCATCCAACTTGTAAGATGACTCCCATGGCTGCGGCAAGCCCATATAGGGACTGCCATCACTACAGTGAACTTGTAGAATGACTAATATCAATATAAACCTGAAGTGGCACAAATACTTTGACCATCTCTCATATCACCCCTTTATTCTACATGCAGTTTGGAAATTCAGTATTTTCAAATTAAGTATAGAGACCTCCCCACTTCCATATCCCACACCTTGTTTGGAGTTGGTGGACTGAGACCACCTAGGGATGTGCTTTCCATTACAACACTAAGGTTAACAGCATCATAATTTGAAGCTGCATGTGTCTGTGTTAGCTAATTCATTTATATAATTGATCTACAGGACACTAGTGAATAAAATGACTGCGCTGGAAAGGGACTAATCTTTTTTTTCCCTTCTGGCTAGCACCAGTGCACTTGCAAAAATGTTTGCAACTGCTTACAGGTTGGGTCTATTCACAGATGACACTAAACTCTATAGTAGAGTTGACAATGTGGGGGGATAGGGGAATTCCAGAGAGACCTGCAAGGGCTGGAAAATTAGTCCAAAGTCTGGTAACAAACTCAATTACAAGAAATGCAAAGTGATGCACTTAGGGATCAAAAAGCCCAGAACAGAGTATTGGATGGGATGGCTTCAGCGGGACAGGACATTAAAGGAAAGAGACTTAGGAGTCATTATTAGAGACTTCCTTAAACAAACCAGCCAGGGTAGCAAGGTCTTCAGCAAGGCTAATAGGATGTTAGGCTGCATTGGGAGAGGGTTCAACAGTAGGAAACATGAGGCATGGTAACTTCTGTATATTGTTGGTCACAGGTAAGGCCAAACCTGGAGTACTGTGCCCAGCTCTGGAGTCCTCACTTAAAAAAGGATGAGGACAAGACAGAGATAGTGCAATGCAGGGTGATCAAGATATTTTAGGACCAGGAAGGCAGATCCTATGAGGATCAACTAACAGCACTGAACATATATTCATCTGAAACCAGACAAATGTCAGTGTCAGTGGCTCAGTAGGTAGCACACTCGCCTCTGAGGCCAGGAGATCAGAGGGCTGTGGGTTCAGTTCCCACATGTGGCACTTGGGTTAATATCCCAGTACTGACACTGTAGTGCAGCATGAGAGGGGTGCTGCACTTCTGAGGTGCCGTCTTTCGGATGAGACGTTAAACCGAGGTCCCATCTGCCTGGATTGGAGGTAGTTCAGGTGGATGTTAAAGATCCCATGGCACTTATTGAAAAGAGTAGGGGAATTTCCCAGTGTCCTGGCCAAATTTCCCTCATTCACTATAAATACCACCAACAGCTTAATTGGTTCAAGGTCAGTTGGCATTCATCTGTATCCCCCTCCCCCGGGTTGTGCCTGAAAATAGGCAGGATTTGTCTAGTGCACTTACCCGGTCAACAAAAAATAAATAAATAAAAGAGGGGGATATGACAGAAACTTTGAAGTTCCTGAAAGGAATATATAAGGGGAACAGTGAAGCTAGAACAAGGGGGCATGAGTGGAAGCTAATAGGGGGAAGGTTTAAAAAGGTTGTGCAGAAGTATTATTTCACAGAAAGAGTGTTTGAGCCATGGCCTGGTCTACCAGCATAAGTGGTGGGTGCCTGAACCATAAATGACTTCAACAACTATGTAACCTCTTGAATGTGATTTGTTATCGTGCTGTAACCTCTACTTCACGTGCTGTCAATGTACCTTTTATGTATGACGTGGAACCTTTGTAAATGAGTCTCTGACTCAAAGGTCTTTTCTGAATATTACAATAAAAAAAAAAAATATATGGCTGTGATAAGAGCTAATGGTATAGTAGCTACCCAGTGGGATGAGAAAAGTGGAAACAGAGTACAAAAGGAGGGGGACAGGTAAGCACAGTCCCTAAAAAGACAACAGTTCCGGGGTATGATAGGGTAATATAATTACTGGTGATCATAAATATCAACTGGATTACTGCATTGTTAAAAATACACATCAACCGGATTTCAGGTTATTATGCTCCAAAGGCAATAATAACCTGAAATTTGGTTGATATGACACTGCATAATAACCTGAAATCCAGTTGATATGACAGCCCCAAAGAAACAGACTTTAAAACTGTTGCATTCCATTGTTTCACTAAAAGTATTTCAACTACAGTATTTTCAATTGTGTTTTACTCATGTACAGTTCAATTTCTTCAAAAATAAAACTGCACTCTAGCTAAAAAAAGTCCTTTTTCTGTCAAGCTGCTAGAAATACAATCTAAACCTCCACACCAGCAATTATAAAAAATAAAGGATAGGAAAGTTTGATGTTAGGAATTTTTTTCACACACTCTCAGTGTGTGATGATCACATAAACCTCTCGAGGTTTATGGGTCATCACATACCTTGGGTGTGTGAAACAAATCAACAACACACACACTTACCTACCCATTATTCTGTATATAATAAATGAATCATCACTCTTTTTCTGCCATCATTATCTATGTTTCTATGTTATCAGGATTACTTAATTCAGCACTTTTCACAAATTGAATGGTGTTAAGACGGAAAATCTACTGATTTGAAAACTATGTTGTGACTTGAATTTTAGCAATTTAGTATGTTCCTATGTTCATAATAACCAGCATTCCTCAAAGTTAGTGTGTTACCTTTATAGTGAAGATTCTTGTTGGAATACGTGTCTGAACTTGAAATCGTGGGTGACTGCCCCTGTAGCTGCAACACCCAATCCATAGTTCTCCTCTGACTGTGGGTTAAGTATTCTGTCAAGGGACAGCTGGGGTACTAAGGTGCACAAACTAGGGTTTAGCATAGAACAATGTTTGTAACCCTAAAAGATGCTATACCTTTTAGAAAATTAAGCTGGCATACTTTATGAGTGTGCATCCTTCTTCCCTACTTCACGATAGATGATGGCAGAAGGGATGCATATGGGTAAAATACCCAGTATATTGTTCTATGAGGCATGGCTTTTTTTGGTTTATGTAATGCCTTTGTCTAATATGGACAAGTGTTATTTTTCATCCTGATCAAAATCTGGTATGTCAGATTGGAAAGCCTCTATAAGATCCCTGTCTCTTGCATGTGGATTGGAATGCATAGTCCTGGTTAGGCCATTGAGTGCTTAAATTATTCAAAACCCCTTTAAACATCTAATTTTTAAATTACAGTATATCTTTTATATCTTTTATGAATATGAAATAGTTTCTGTTTGATTTCGCTGCTGTACTCAGAATGCAGCACAGGGCCTCTGTGATGTCATCAAGGATTGTGAAAGCTGCTCTCCAATTGGTTAGTTATTTGATTGTGACAGGCCTAAAATAAAAAATGTTTATGACAGGTCTAGTGTGAGAATATCAAAAATATGCACAGTTTAAGAACCACAAATATTCATAAACTTCTCTGAAGACTAGCTGCTTCTCAGCACACAGTGGAGGAATTCCCATACCTTCAAATGAAAGCAGCATCCTGAAGTGTGCGATTGCACTTACAAAGTGGCCTAGTATTAAGCATTTGGGCTTAGAGAATGCAGCAGCATGCATCTGTGAGCATGTATTTATTGAATTTTGTTGACCTGGTAGGCCCACTGGGCCTAGAAGTCCCTTTTTCAGGGGTGACCGGGCAGAGTTGGGAGATGGTAAGCAACTGAAATGAACCAGATTAAGCTGTTGGTGGTATTTTTAGTGAATGGGAGAAATCTGGCCAGGACACCGGGGAAATTCCTCTACTCTTTTTCAGTAAGTGCCATGGGATCTTTTAGCATCCACCTGAACTACCACGAATCCAGGCAAATGGGGCCTCAGTTTAATGCCTCATCCAAAAGACAGCACCTCAGAAGTGCAGCAACCCCTTCATGCTGCACTACAGTGTCAGGATTGGGACATTAACCCACGTGCCAGTTATAGGAACTGAACCCACAGCCCTTTGATCTCCTGGCCTCAGAGGCGAGTGCGCTACCTACTGAGCCACTGACACTGACATGTACAGGTACAGCAATTAGATGCTCTTAATCAGAAGACAAAGGGGCAAAACAGAGAACTCAGTAATGTAAGAAGGTCATGCAAAGATACAGACTTTAGCACCAACATTTTTTGCAACCATTGTGACATTGAACTGGTAGCCAATGAAGGTAATTTACAGTAATATGGAGAATGCATTTGCATAGTCTGGCGCCACAACTTTACTATGTTTAGAGTGTAATGTAAGTAAAGTAAGTAAAGTAAATATTTATATAGCGCCTTTCCAGAACCAAGGCGCTTCACAATTAAAATACAACATACAAATATAAAATTTACACTAAACAATAAATACATCAATGAATTAAAGTTCGTCTGGGAAGATTAAATTAAAAAGATGTTTTCAGCTCAGTTTTAAATCTGTCAACAGTCAGGCATTCTCTTAACCGTGTCTAAGATATGAGGATGCTCCAAAGTCCAAAATGTATTTTCTGACTTGCTTGTTACAGTACCTTTTCTTTTGTGCAGTAGCAGTTTTTTGAGCAGCTTGATGTCATGCTGTGGTCTAACATTTGCAGGGCTCAAAGCTGATGTGTGTTTTAGTGCTCTAGCACTAAATCAGCCTGGGGGTAATTCGTACACCTTATAAATAGTGCCATCTTATAGGCACTTAGTACATTTCTCTTTATCAGTTTCAAGATCAAGGGTTTTGTATCTAGCACAGCACTATAGTCATTATGGTGCACCAGGGATCTATATAATACAAAACTGGCTACTTGGAAAAGGCTATAAAATGGTGCTTGAATGTATGTGGTACTGTTCTTTCTCCTCATTTTGTTGATTAGCTTTTATTGTATAAAATACAACATTTACAACATTTCAGCTGCTTGAACATTAACTCTTTCTGATGTTGTTTTCCCCATTATTCACCATCCCCTAGCCTGACAGTGTGTTGGGGGTGGGGTGTGGGGGGACCACAGCTGCATCCTTCTTTTACTTGGCAGAGTGGGAGAGTGACTGCCTTCACAACCAGTATCAATATATCTCACCTTTCCAAACTCTACTCTTAAATGGATCCAATTATCTCCTTCTGTATCATTTAGCAATTTTTAAGTTCTCTGTTAAATGCACAAAGATTTGAATGCATTGTGAACTCCATATGATATACCATGGATTATTTAGTATAGAAAGCCATGAACAGAAGAAAACAAAAAGAAAAATTCACTTAGTGACATAACCAGATAAATGGGACTGCCCTCACAGGTATTAAACATACATTTCTATTACAGATTACGCCATATCCAAAGCCAGGTTAATGAGTTCAGTTTAAAGACAAATAATATTAAAGTCGGTACATGGGGAGTCGACAAAGTCGAATTAGCCAGTTCACATTTCTTGTGTGTCTGGCAATTAAAAACGTTAACTTTGGCTTATTATTCACAGGAGGAAGGTGGCGCAACAATTTGTTTATCTCCAAGGTTTTCTGCAGTATTTGGTTATGTCCAGCTCAGAGTCTCCAGTGTCATCCAAAGATGAATCCAATTTATAGTAGGCCAGTTCCTAAGAACTTCTGTGAGCTGATCAGGTTAAAAAAGGCATATTTTAGACATTCCAGGACAATTTGTGCCTTGCATGGATAGAAGAGTGAGAAACATCAGTTAATGTCTTCAGCAGTTGAATGAAACTGTGAAAATCTCCTCTCTAGTATCTGTGGGCTAATGTCCAGGTAGATGTACACCTTTGTGCTGTTAAAGTTTAATGGTACCTTAAGTCGTGCTCTTCTGATGACCTAGTGTCAGTTACTTTCTAAGTCACACTGAGTCAAAATAGGTGGTGGCTTACCAGACTGATGTATCATGGATAAAGTAGCTGATGAGACAGGAGTCTGCAGGCTTCTTGTATGACCAGGAGAGTGGAAAACTCTAACCAGGGATGGCAGAGTCTCAGTTGTGCAGCCCAAAGTTGCAATGAGCAGGTCCTGAACCAGGTTCCATGTGATTCTTTCATTAGTTTCTGAGGTAGGAATGACCACAATCTTCACAATTCTTTCAAGCTGAGGTTTCTAGGTTCTCGGCTTTTAGTACTTGGAAAATATTAGCCTGCAGGACTGAAAAAAGCAAAGCTGTATTCAAATCAACTTTTATAGGGAGGGCTGTGTGATCCCTTTGTCATGAAGGTAAATGCCTTTTCATTTTCAGTGAGCCAGTGCTCAACAAATTCACATTTTGTGGCCACAGCTTGCTATAGTTTGGAAATTTTTCAGTTTGGAAATTGCTTAGAGTAATACAATTTGTTAATCACGTCAGAAAGTCCAATCTGGTACAGGGGATTTCAATCTCTTTTCAAGTGTCGATTGCAAATGCTTGTACCATCATGTCTTTTGGTATGCGTCCAGGACCTGCAGTCTCAACCTCAGCTGACAAACAAACCTCCCCAGAGTTTTCAAAGTGAATAATGCGTAGGCACTTGTCAATAGGTCCTGAGCATTCAAGTTTGTTTCGCTGCATTTGGTCTGAGGGACAAACGTTAAGTTCTTTCCTCCTCTCCCTTCTTTCTTGCTTCAAAAACATTTTTCTTTCCATTTTTGAAAACTTGATGAAGTCAATCAACGAAATATCCATCACATATGATTTTCTGCACTAGTTTAATCCAGAAAGAAAGGATTTACAGGCTTTTTGTCAGCACGCACAGCAAAGCACTCAGATTAGTAGCCTCTTGCTGTTGGTCATCTTGTTCCCTTAACTCCAGACCAAGACTCTCATTCAAGGCTAATTATAACTTCTCCCCTAAAGCTTGAATTATCATAATCCATGGCATTCTACTCCCCAAATGTCAATATGGGATTTCTGTCTTTTCTGTGGCTTCTAAATACATACTACAAAAATGGGACATGACATATAATAATATATGTCGCTTCACCCTGGCCATAAACCAACATATACACCATTGTACTTTGTATTCGAAACATGGATGGCTCCCTCTCTTTGCCCTCGTGACCTCATCATGGAAGTTGTTATTTACAATATTGTTCAGAAAAAGTCGACCTTGTATCCTACCTTGTTTCTCTTGCTCTGTAGAAATCCTTACTCCATAAGATCATTATATCTTGACCTTTTGTCCATAACGGAAACAAAAACTAAATTAGATGAGATTGCCTTCTCTGTCACTGCTCTTAAATTATTGAATTCAGTTCCTCTGTTGTAACCTTACAGGTTGTGCCTAAAAATAGGCAAATGATTGTTTAGTGCACCTACCTTGTAAATAAAAACTAACTAAATACTGTAAATGTTATCAGGCATTTGCAGCCAGAACAACAAATGATTTAAAAACATCATCTATTAAGACTCACGGCTCAATACCTAAAGCACTTCTATGGAAAACTTGAAGACTAGATAAGGAACCCCAAAACACAAATATTCTAGTCAAATAGACTGGAAGGGCCCTTGGGCTTTTTTCAGTCCTAAGCATTCTATGTCTCAAAAATCAAATAAGTGGCAACCCTATTAATAACTCTTCAAACAGTTCACAATTTCAACTGCAGAATGGCTTGTGTTGGTCTAAATGGCAGGCAATATAGTGTAGTGATTTTGAGCACTGAGTTGCAAACCTAGAGAACTGGGTTTGAATCCCACAGCCATTCCTTGCAAACTGTGTGACCATTAGCAAGTCATTTAACTTCTCAGTGCTCCCTGGATGTACCTGTAAACAATAAAACAACAAGTTCACCTCGCACTCCAGAGCCAGGAGATATATTTTCTCCAGTGAAGAGGGTAAGAATTCCCAGTAGTCAGTCTTTGTGAAATCAAATATCACAATTTGTTCCAACAATTGCAATGTACAAATTAGAAAATGGTTAGGCATCAAAGTCCACGTGCAGGTGCCCGAAGCGCTCACCAATTAAGGCTTAAGTCCAGGGGTCACACAATGAAGCCTTAATTGCGAGCGCCAGGGCACCTGCACGTGGACTTTTGATGTGCCTAACCATATTTTCTCTAATTCTGTGTTACTGCAATTGCTGGAATAAATTGTGATATTTGATTTCACAAAGACTGACTACTGGAAATTCTTTACCTCTTCACTGGAAAAAATATATCTCCAGGCTCTGGAGTGCGAGATGAACTTGTTGTTTTATTGTATTGTTGGGCTTGTAGCCCTCACCTGCACCCAGCCTGGCTCTGCAGCACAGCACACTCTGTTCCTCAGCACCTTGGCTTTAGTGTGCTCTTCCTGGCCAAAAATTGTAAAATAAATAAATAAAAAATAGTTCCTTAGTTACTGCCATTCCATTGTGCTGAAATGGTCAGTGATTCAGCTACATTTGTTTTGAACTTGGTCAATGATTTTTACTTTAAATTCTATTTTCAGTCCCTTCCCCTGCCTCCTGTAACTCCTCCTTTGTACATTATTGCGTATGCCATAATCACATACATTTGGGTTTATCAAGTGATCTGTGGAAAAAAGAGGGGCCTGATACACAGCTGTAAGGGCCTCATGCTAAGTGGTTACGTGACATCTCAGTGCCACCCGCTCACAAGCGACCCTATTTTGTTATGCACAACACAGTCTAAAGCCTTTCCCAGCATGGTTGCAAGTGACATTGTGACTGTGTGCAGAAAGGGAACAGGTCTGCTAGGCAAATGGCCTTCTGTATCATAAACATATCATAGCAGTGCATGTAAAGGGAGAGTACAGAGTTCTGTAACATATCCTGCCTGTAGAACTACTTCAGACAGGCAGCATGTGGTTGAAATCATCAATGGACTGAATTGGCAAATAAGAATGGCTGGAAATGGGGCCAGGGAGGGGGTGCCACTGGAACAAGAAAATCCACAAGGCTTGGGGAATGAGAGAGGGCCACCTGAGTACCAGAGATGAAGGACAGGCACTAGAAAAAATTGCAGAGTTGGCTACCCAAAAGTAAGCCTAATGGTAAGGTATGAGAAGGTGGACGGGGAGACTACAGCAGTAGAGCCATTCATCCAAGCCTCAAGGCATGGCACAGCACTGGGTGACTAACACTATGGCATGCTCAGACCACTATAGCTGTTGCTAGCCTGCATGTTAGTTGTGGCAAACCCCATTTGCACCTATTATCATCTGTCCAAGTGATTTACACTGTGACTTAGTCACCAGGGAGACCCCCCCCCAGTGTCTTAATCAGCACTTTAGGGTACTGCAGTTTTTGCTGGTGGTGCAATGGGGAGCCTGTTTGCACCACAAACTTGCACTAATGTTATCTACTGCAAATGATAATCAAGTCAAATAGGTTTCCAACTACAGCTACTCGAATAATTTGCAAGGTCCACGGCTGGTCATTTTGGACCTGAATAGGATTGTCCAGATTGTCTAATGAGACAACGGGACCACTATCCAGTAAACGTACTTGGATTATCTGATAAAAGGTACCATTATCTGGGACTAGGTGACTGAACCTAATTATCTGCAGAAAGTGACCTGGAAAGAATACTACATATTTTCAGCAATTCCCTATTTCCTTTCTAATAGCTAAAATAATAATAAATAGCAAACCATCAGACACAAGGCTATATTTCCCTTGAGGAATTCTGACGACAGCATACTCAGAAAAGCAACATTCAAGTAACATAGAAACATAGACTTTGACGGCCGATAAGGACCACTTGGCCCACCCAGTCTACCCATTTCCCTACCTACTGAATAAGCTGCAGATTCTAGTTAACCAGCAGCCTACTTCCTAGTTCAATAGCATGCTGACTATATGGCAGTAGCAGTTACACAGACTAACTTCCCAGTAAATCACTAATTATCCAGTACATAAGAAGTGCTAGATATCAAAGATGCTCGGTATTATGTAGGATTCTGTGGTCTGACAAATAAACCTGAGCTGAGGATGCCAAATAATTTGGAAAGCGTAACTGAAATATTTACTTATAATCAGGCTAAAGACACTCATATGGTTAAACCTTATGGCAAGAAGGAAAACTGTGAGTGGCATCTTATGGGTCAATACAGGTCACTTCCGACCTGAATGGCACTCTGTAGACGAATAAATAAAACATTTCATTCAGGAAATATCAAAGATTAAAAGTCTTTCAAATTAACTTGTAGTCTACACAATCTGTGGTAATGTAAAAGGCTTACCTCAATCTTTTAAAGTGGTTCAAATTGCAGTTACAATCTTCATTATGCAGAACCACCATCAACATGCAGTTATAACTACTACAAATGTACCTGAGTTTGAGAGATGGACTAAGCTGGGAGAGATGGGCTAGTCTGCAGACCATTGTCAATCTGATGACATCTTCACTCTGGCTGTCATATCCCGGGGGGTTGCAGGACTGGGTTCGCAGCCTAGGGACAGAGAGAAAAACTATTCTACCATCAAGAGCCAGACTAGCTGGCTAATCCTATAGGATCTTGATGGCTCTGGGTAAGGACTTGGAAAACTAAAATAATCAAGGCAGGACACAAGGGACTTTATAGAATCGCAACAATACAGATTATTGTTTTACTGGCTATTTAACTCTGGTCAGGGTGTGACAGGGAACAAACTCCCTTAAAAAGAGGAAACTGAATCTACAAATGTGGTCGCACCAATATGAAATAAGTTTAAATTATGTAATTATTTGAAAAGTTTCACCAGGAAGGCATACTTGCATCCGGGAGGTAAGTTAGTTGTTTTTTTACACAACAAAGTTTAAAAAAATTCATACATACACTTCATATATATATATATATATATATATATATATATATATATATATATATATACTATTTTCTTGTACAGTGATTCAAAATGACAGTGGAACAGCTGTGTACAATAGGAAAGCATGTGTACTAGGCAATCGCATAGGAAATTTAATTTTGATAACCCAAGGCTAGGCATGGGAGATGTGTACATTAGTAATAGGATCCACTAAAGAGTGTAACCTCCAAATGCTACCTCTTTGCTACATATCACCAACTTTTCCCAGTCACACCTTAAAGCCTGCTAGGCTAGTAGTGCCATTAGCCACTTTCTCTGCTCTAGATGGCACAGTAAAAAAATATAAAATAAACAATTATCAAAGAACCCATCCCATATCTGAAGCCTTGGGACTCTCTCCCTCCCTCCCTCCCTTTTGACCTTAACCTCAGAAAACCCTGTGGTTTTCAGCCACTTCACCTTCACTGAGAGAGCAATATAGCATCTCTCTCTCTACCCAAGAGTTTGTGCTAGTGGGTCAGCAGAAATAGCTCTCACTCCACTATTCCAAGGTTACTGGTTGCTGGGGGTGACAAAGGTTACAGTTTGTTAGATCTTGGTAGATAACCTGACCAGGACCAGAGGTGACCAAGTCGACTGACTGCCAGTCTCACAGCTAGAATGAGGGATCCCCAGGGCTTGTTGTCCTTAATCAGTTTTAGTATTCAGCAGTCAACTGGGTCTGCCCAGTAGCAGAAGCCAGACAACTGTCTAAGATATGTCATGGGGAGTGGGGAATGGGATGGGAAGGGGGGGGGGCAGTGCTGATAAAGGTAAGCTCTTGAGTCCTGGGTGGGGGAGGTTTTAGAAGATGAAATCAGATGCAGAATCAGACTCCAACTCCAATTCTGCATACATTTTCAACCTTTTTTGGAATTTGGCTCTCAGTGCTGAAATATCCATGGATGAGGTATTAGGAGCCCTGACAAACTGCAAACAGTGTAAACCGTAAACAGAAACATTATATAGCAAATTAGATGTTAGTTAACAAATAGGCTCAAGCAGAAGAAAACAATAGTTAAAAGTCACCGGTACAGGTGAAAAAGGTGAGACACACAGAAGTGGCAATTATAGTTCCCACTGTGCTGTACCACATAATAAAAGCTAGATACCACACTAGAGACAGAGCAAACAGAGTAATACAAATGGAAACTAGGTACCACAAAGTTAAGTGAGTAAGCAAATCAATGAACAGCGGCATAAGCCAGCATTAATGGCTACTTTTGAGCTAATCAATTCAAATGGCTTATAATAGACCAATAGTGGCAGGGCAGCAGCAGGCTAACAGTAGAGGGTAAGCAATGGTGTCTCAACGGGGGGCAAAATCTTTTTCCAACAGCCACCCCTAACTGTGACATACTGACACTCCTGCTCTTGCATTCCAGACTGCTATGTGGAGCACGACACGCTACAAAGGTCCTTAAGTAATGGAAGTACCTAGTGCTTTGGCTCTGCTTGATTGGCTGGCCATGGTGACATGACCAGCTAGTACCTGATCACGCTAAGGAGCGAAATTTAAAAGTCCAGGTTGTTTGAAATACAACAGGTTTCAGAGTCCTTGCGTAAAGGTGAACATACCTTTTGTATTTTTAGCTTATTGCAGTCCACTGAGGGATGTTGAGTGGAGCAGTTTATTTATTTATTTAATCATTCAGAAACAACCTTAGAGCAGGAACTCTTTTACAAAGGTTCCATGTTATGAACACAAAACCAGTAATACATACAAGAACCACCAAATTCCATTAAAATGCATACATTGAATGAAACAAAAAAATATTTAGAAAAAATTACGTAAGACTGCTTTATTTGACAGGCAATGATAAATTCAGAGCAGGATTATAGAAGCCAAGTATCAGTTAAGCAAGTTTGATTAAAGAGAGACTAATAGGAGTTGGAGTTCTAGCCCACCTCCCAGTGATCCTTCCCACAGTATTTTCCAGCAGAAGGTTCAAATGCCTGACCAGTTATTGTTTGAGAGGCATTCTCCAGGGCTGATTATTGCAGGTCAGATGACCTGTGCTGTGGGGTTGGGGGATTCCTACCTGCTCTATGGGATTCCTGATTACTTAAAGGCTTTAAGATTCAGGGCCCACTGAACGTGGATAGGACACAGCTGTGTAAACATTTACTATGAAGTAATACAGAATCAAGGAGCATGTTGTGCAAAAATACAATCTATTATAATTAAAAAACTAAGCAACAGATACAGTGCAGAATTTAAAATATGCAGGCTAGGATGAACTAAACAAAATCCTACCCTACGGCATACCTCATAACCTCTCAGAAGTAAAATGCATAGCAGTGACCTTCAGAATGAGGAGCAAATGGCCAAAATATGTCGCACTTTCTCATTTTTTGTTTTATTTGCAATAGTTTTTGGTCCCCTGCCAACTGTCGGGATCCGCTCTGGTCACGGACCCCCTGGCCTCCACCTCTGGACATGCCCACACTCACCCCGTCATCCTTGACTTGCCCCTCAGAGAGTGGGGTTGTGGCACCGACTCCCATATTGGGCCGCCACTACAAATATCTGGTCAGGGAGCTGGTTCCTTGAGGCTGATTGAGGCATTAGGGGCTGAGCTTCATTTAGACGGCTGGCATAGGCTATTTTTCTCCCTTGTTTTTGTGAATGGGGCGGGGACATGCAATGACAACCAGCGTCTGACCCGCCCCTAATTTCAATTTGGCATCAATGCTTACAATGCACCCAGCCTCCACTAGGTGTCACCGAATACTCAACCCCCCTCCCCCCGGAGAAGGAGAACAGTCCTATGGACGCTTGATCCTTCTCCCCCAGCTGGCCCTCCGACAACCCGGGTCCGTTCTTAAACCTGGGTCGCTTGCGCTGCAAGCGGAAATCCAACCACTGCACTGGCGGGCCGGCTGCACTTTCTTATTTTAAAGAATGATATGTGACAGAATAGTGAATCCCATATGTTTCATGTAAACAACATTTTTGTATCAAGTTATTTTCATTTTTAATAGTTTCTGTGTTCAGAAATATATCCAACATTATGAGGAACATTAGTATATCTAAATGGAGCACATTATGAGGAACGTAAGTATCTATTCGTGGAGTATGGGTAAATTTGAGTTTAAAATACACAACACTACATGAAATTCATAGCAGCTGAGAGGTACAATACGTCACTAGTGCAATACAGTAGCAGAAGGAGGACAAGTTTGAGGAAGAAGGGGGCTTGTGGCAGGAGCAGAAAGAGGGAAATGTGTTCTGAGGAGCTGTTAAGGGAGATATATGAGGGGATATAAGTAGATGTGTGAGGGAAGGCTGTTTCAGAGGCTGGGGACTGGACAGAGAAGGCAAATTGGCATATGAATGTTGTGCAGTGAGGGTTGAGATGGAGCGATCATCAGAGAAGTGGAGGGAGTAGGAAGACAGGATTGAAAGGAAGAGGAGTGTGGAGAAGTAAGGCGGGAGGGCAGAGTACCAGAACTTAGAGAAGAGAGACATACAATGAGAAAGGTGCCAAGATTTTAGAGAGGTGAAATACAACTTTGAGTAGTAGGAGCAGTGATGAGTTAGCCATAGAGTTAGTGGAGAAGTGACAGGAGTGGAAGAAAAGATTAGGTCCAGTTAGGGAGGCCTTGGAGGCAGCACTGTAGACCACGTCTGCAAAGTCAAACACAGCTAAGATCACCATGAGGAAACGTTCACAATGGACCAGGTGTTGGAAGCAGAACTTGGTGAGAAGAAGTGTACCAAGCTCTGGGCAGTGTTTTTTGTGGATGACATCAATGTAGGAAGAGAAAGCTAGGCTTTGATTCAACAACACACTGAGGTACTTGAAGTGACTTCTTAAAGGGGAATTCCAGTATGTCTTGAAGACAAGGGGAGTCTGGCTAGACCCTGTCTAGTGCCAATGCACATACACAGTCCTTTTGGCATTAAGAATTAGTTTGACTGGAAAGAGGTATGTTAACATGGTATACTGTATTAATCTATCCAGCTCAGGGGCACAGGCACCATTGGCAAAGAGTACTACATCAGCATACATGTGTATGTGCAAGGTAGCACAGACTGAGGGAACTTCATTTAGGAAATTGGTGACGAGGATGGGGTCTGGAATGGAGCCTTGGGGACTCTAGAACTGATGGAAAAGGGGGGGGTAAGGAATTACCATTTATCTTTTTGTCTACATATAACAGGCAATCAAAAAACCTTGAGGCTCAAGCTTTCCTAACAAGGGTGTCATGGCCAAAGGTGGTTAACAATATTTATCCATTAGCAAAATACATGCAAACCAAGTCAAGTTAATTAACTATTACATGCCTCAACATAGACAGTATTAGAGGTAACGATTGGAATGTGGGTTACACCTGTAGTGAGCCCTTTCCTGAGATTTTTTTATATATACAGTACAATGTACTTACCCAGTATAGCCCACTGAGATGTACAGTACCTTCTCATTGTTAGTATGTCCACACACACACACCTACTTTCATAGCTGTGGGACTGGAACATTGGGAAGTTAAAGGGGAACTGTCAGCAATAAGAGGCTCACATGTGAGGCTGATCCTAATTTGTACTTTGTGTACAAAAACATTTTTTTACTTACTGTTTACTGCAGCACAGTAGAATGTATTAGACTAATTTTGTTGACTTCAAGATGCCAGTTTATGTAACCAGACATGAATCCCCTGCAGCTGACATAAGAGGAGGGCTGCAGAGCTGGGAGATTCAATAGCCTTCAACAGCCCACAGTATATATGTTTAAGATTTTGTAAGCTAAAATCAGATGTTTGTTGGTCCTGCTGTACTCATGGGGCTTAGTACAGTCCTCTGTGACTGTACCTAGCCCCGGGAGAACAGTAGACCAGCAAACAGAAGATGACAGCTTATAAAAAACTCTAACATTCACTGCAAGCTCTTGAATCTCCTACTGCAGCCCTCCTCTGATGTCAGCAGCTTAATAAATCATTTCCGGTTACAGGAAATGTCAGTTTACAAGTCAATGAAATTAGCCTGATACAGTTTATTACACTGCAGTAATCAGTAAGTATAAACAGTGTTTCTGCCCACAAAGGGCTAATTAGGATTAGCCTCACACCTGGGTGTGAAGCTGGTATTGCTGAACGTTCCCCTTAAAGTGACTTGTTCAAGGTTACACAGCTTTTGGCTCTGATGGGGTTAGAACCTGTGATCTGGTTCCCAGGCCTGTGTTGTAGCCACTCCAGTATCTCACACATCCTCCTAAATTTACACTATTTTTCTTGCTATTTTACTTAGCATGTGATACCATTTTTTGAGTAAATATACCATAATCCCCTTTCTTGAGACCAAAGGAGAGACTACTGTTTAAAACTGCTACAACTTTCTTTCTTTCTTTACTTATTGAAAAGTTTCACCAGGAAAGGCACACTGAGCAAGTACAATTGCTGGTCTCCTGTTGCATCTTGGGGGAAAAAGGAATAGGAGGGACAAATTACAGTAAGATGCATTACAGAGCAGTACAACAATTTTAACAGATTTAGCAAGCAAATTAAGGGTAGGAGTACACTGACAAACAACAGGATTGTAAAAATTACATGAAGTACTAATTGTGAAAGTACTGACTAAGCTTTTCTCTGAAGAAACTCATAATGTGATGGATGAAACATCAGAAAATTCTGAGGTTCACATAAAATGTGTTTTTTTTTAACTGCTATTTTTTTCTTTTAAGGTGAAGACTAACTACACCACTACAGCAGAGCAGCAAGGCAGTGGTAGTAGTTGCCTTTCACTGCCTGAGGTCTTCCTCCATCCCTATCAACTAATCAGACAATAACCAGCCTTTCCTCTCCTGACAGCATGAAATTTATAGCAACTGTTGTTTCAAATGTCAGTCTAAATCCTGGGATCACTTTAAACAGGATTAGGGGGTTGTGTGTTCCTGGAAACTCCTAGAGGCAGTGATAAATAACAGCTACAGGGATTAGGGTGGGAGCTTCATGCTGCGGAGGGTGGAAGCTCATTCAGCTTTTCTCACCTTCTATAAACTCTAAAGCTGTCAGAGGCAGGACCAGTAACAAGAGGTTTAAAGGGGCACTGTCAGCTTTACCCCTCCGTTTTTTCCTACATCCCATCAGTGTGCATCTTGTCACCCTCCTATGAAATGAGTACTCTAGAATGACCCTCTATGTCTGAAAATTCAGACTTTTTACCTGCTTTGCTGTTTTTTACATTGCTTGTTTATTGTCCGGGACGAGCTGAAATCCCACACCTACCAGAAGCAGAGAGAGCTCAGGAATGCACATCTGCCACGAGTGCTGTTCCGAACTGCATATTTTTCACAAGCATGGTTTAAAAACATGCTCTGCCGGTCTGCCACAGTAATCCAAAGTGTTGTTGGGGTTACCGAAAAGAAACCGAGCGCTGGAAGTTCTTCTAATAACATTTGAAACTCGGGGCTGAAATCCCGCGCATGCGCAAGAAGACTTCCGGGCTGAAATCCCCCAGCATGCGCAAGAGAAGACTTGTCAAACATCCCGCACATGCAAGGGCGATTGTTTTGGCGATGTGATTTCGCCCTGAGTTTCCAAATGTTATTAGAAGAACTTCCAGCGCTCGGTTTCTTTTCGGTAACCCCAACAACACTTTGGATTACTGTGGCAGACTGGCAGAGCATGTTTTTAAACCATGCTTGTGAAAAATATGCAGTTCAGAACAGCGCTTGTGGCAGATGCGCGTTCCTGAGCTCTCTCTGCTTCCGGTAGGTGTGGGATTTCAGCTCGTCCCGGACAATAAACATACGATGTAAAAAACAGCAAAGCAGGTAAAAAGTCTGAATTTTCAGACATGGAGGGTCATTCTAGAGTACTCATTTCATAGGAGGGTGACAAGATGTACACTGATGGGATGTAGGAAAAAACGGAGGGGTAAAGCTGACAGTACCCCTTTAATCAATGTAAGGGACCTTTCCCTAAATCAATTTAAGAAGAGTTGAAGATTAGTCCTTAAGGTCTCAAGAGCTTGTGAACATGCTCTCCATTTTAATAGCCTAATAAGAGGTATTGGACTTATTGCCCAGTTCTCCCTGTTGTGTTCTGCCTACTCACATGGCACTGATGGTCTCCTGAGGCCTCATATAGCTTGTACTAGTACAAAGCCAAAAAGGACTTGGTAGTCGAGTGGTGTTTGGAAAGCAACCACAATTGTAAAGCGTGTAAGTCAATGGGTTTTATGTGATAAGGGCGAGTCCCTTATCGCGCTGCTCATTACAGCAAGGAAAGAATTGCCCACAACAAAAGGGCAACTTCCTATTAGAGAGACCACTTCAAACAATGATGGTCCTCTAAAAATATACACTAATTCATTGTTTATGCGGGTGGGGGGGCTTTGTCCCCACACCCCCCAAAATAAGGATTCTCAACTCCAGGGGGAGAGGACTTAGAAATTAATAGAAACTCCCCCTGGATGGAAAAAAAATATCCACACTGGGATCCAAACCCAACACTTCAGGCTCCAGGGACAGTGGCTCAACCTCTATGCCACACGGCCAGCTTGGCAAGGCTTGGACAAATAATCCTTTTATCCTCATTTCTCGTCGAGTGTAGCGCATATCCCTGAATGCTAAACTCACTTTCAGTGTGAATAGTTCCTTTTTACTACTCACTCTACATGGGAGCGGTATTATTGAGTCGCTCATATTGATGCGCTCAATAATACTCACTCTTATGTGGTGCTACCAAGTCAATACCGTGATGTTAATAAAGGTTTCCACATTACAAGACCTCTCAAATAGCTACATAATAAAAAGTCCCACCACTGCATTGTGCACACTGCCAAAATATGACCAGAGATGGAAGAGCCATGACACTGTTCATGGATCTTTTTGTGACACTACACGTAACATACCATGAGCTAAACATCACTGGTATATAGCACCACAGACCATGGTCAGCCATGCAGTGTTAATCATTAAAGCTTTAAAACAGAAGCCAAACATTGATAACCTATGGGTTACAATGATTAGACTAAAGCCCCTTTTACATGGAGACCTATTTGCTAGTGCTGTGGTTTCCAACTGCCCGCTCCGCTCCATCTGTGCCACTGCCATTTCCTTATACACAGAGCAGCCCTGCAGCAGTCTTGTGGCTCTTCCAGCATTTCTGCAGTTTTTATAGCTGGCCCAAAGCCCATGACTTGCCTGTTGAGCTGCGTTGGTGTGAGTGCTGTGCTCAGATTACACGGCAGCTCTAGGTGGCGTAAAACAGGAAAGCACAATGGTGAACCCAGGAAAGCAGGGTACACCAGGCCAGTGAACTCTCCCCTTGGCTGCAATGTGGCTCTCCTTTGCACGGACATCAAGGTAATATTGTAGTTGCTCGAGCCCGTCATGTAAAAGGGCCTTATGATGCTTGACGTTGAATTATGATGTCAGTAGTTATACCATTGATAAACCATGGCCAGACCATTTCTATATCACCGTCTGTTACTGAAGAGCTATCTACAGTACCACAATGAAGGAAATCTAACCAAACAATCTGGTATATTGCTCAGAGCACAAACATGTGACCCAGAAGATTCCAGGTTCAATTCCCATGCTTTCCTTTGCCTTACAATCTGGCTTTGGGCATGTCACATGACCTCCTTGTGATACAGCTTAAAAAATGGATAAAAGAATACCTACATAATGTAGTACACAAAAAGTTACCTGTCACTTGTGAAACTGGGCAGTTTCAATTCAAATCAAATCAAATCAAATAAATCAAATGTTACATTTCAGCAGGAATATGTAGACAAGTTTAAATGGACACATTTAATTGCCAAGGACACTGTTTTTCAGTTTTCACCAGAAAATCTGGTAGAATTCCAGAATTTGGTCTCTCTCTCTCTATATACACCAGTAAAAACAAAGCATTTCATGGAATTTGCCATTTTTTTTACCAGATCAGTGAATCTTCAGAAGTTGTATTTTTCTATAAATTCCGATCTGTACTATTTTCATTTTGCTTTAAATAATCTGATGTACCCTTAGCCTTCTTTTGTTCTGAATATTTATACACATACCAAAAGAGTACAGGGATAGAACACCAGTAAAAACTGATTTTGGCATTGCAGACACCGGTGACTATACTGTTTTTTCCCCATCTGCAAAACGGAATCTGGCCTTTATCAATCATGGTAAACCAGTGTCTCTGTATTGCCACAATGGCGTTTCAGTTTTGAAATTGAATGAAAGTAATCCCAATAGCTCTGCAGTAGCACACCATGCTGCTAAGCAGGTGCCTCGGTTTCAGGAGTGAGCGGGGCTTGCATTCTGAGTCTATCACTGGCTGGGGCTGCTGCCAATGTCGAAGTGCCTCAGCTAGGGTTGGGAGGGTAAGCAACAGGTTCCAGCACCAAAGCAATCCCTGATAAAGGCCTAGGAGTTTGCTCTCCTGCAGGGGCATGAAGTGTGTGAATATGGTCACTATATTAGGTGTGCCAAAATCAGAGGACATCCCAAAGGGATAATACTGCAGGAACAATCCCAGCCTCCATCAAGATGATGACTGCTGGCACACCTAGACCCCAAGCCTTGCAGCCCACTATCAGATCCTGGTGGGCTGGGGGACAATGGCTCTCTCGTGGAGACCCCTACCACAGTGGGGAAGCTATGGGGGGCTATGACAGTAGTGAGATTAGAGGATGATGGGGCTCACAGCTTTGCTGGTTACAGCCTGAGGGTGGATGTGAGCTTAGAGAGGAGAAAAATTCTACAGAAAAAAAAAAAATTCAAATTACTTCTTAATATTTCACATACAGAATGAGGTTTTGACACCCTCTGCCCAGAGGTTGGTGAATGAGGAATAAGGGCAGTTTAAACTCAATGAATATTGTTTTCCTTATTGTTATTTGCTGTGAATAATAAACTGTTACAATTCGGGTTAAAGAAAAAATCTTGACCAGAGACGATCATTACCCTGACTGACCCTGTCCTTAGTGTTCCAAGCATGATACATCATGCTCAGTTTAAAAACACTGTTAAACCATGGTCAGTAAATTTGCTCCAGTTGTCGAGTGTGTGATAGCAGGTCCTACTTTGCTGATGAAAAAAAATATAGAGGCAGTGCATGGACTAATGTAAGCTTTGTGATCACTTCAGCCTTTCCATGTCACCTGAGACATCCTGCCTGCAAGAATCTGCAGTACACGGTTTACACATCTCATACTACTGCACAGTTTAAATTATTAATTACAACACCCCCCATCCCCTTCCCCTGATTCCTGTACATGTGCACTGTAGCAGTCACTTTATTTATTCGGTTTGACTTGATACCTCTGTTATTTGATCTCCAGTGCTGTGACTGCTGTGCGGTTCACTATTGCAGCCAAGGCTAATGATTCTCGAGAAGAATGGGACCTGGTTCAAATGCTGACTAGAGCTTGACATACCAGACAGCCCCAACAGAATCTGGAACAGGTGGTCAAAGTAATATGCAAGCTTTTTTAAAAAAAATAATATTTAATCGGCTACATGAAAAATGATTGGTAGCTGAATCTGTAAGTTGACTTTTCATTAAAGACATGCTCAGAGAGCCTAGAGAGCTGCTGTTTGGTGGATAATAAGAGTTCTTGGCTTGTATGAAACATGAGCACATACACCAAAAGGGAATAACAAATGGCCCCTCAGTTCCCCTTGCTAAACTGGAAGGAGCCACAAGAAAGAGATTCGAGAAATGCTACTGTAAGGGTAAGGTTTTGATGCAATCTACTCAAAAGTAATGCAGATTTTTTCGGGATTTCATAAAACAAAGCTACTGTGCTTTTTAACTATAGCAACAAATGCAGCAAAGGTGTCGTGTTCCACGTGAGAAAGACTTAGCATACTTTTCTCCCTGAAGTCTTTGCCACTCCTCGAAAGGCACCAGAGCCATAGGGAAGTACTGTAAATTTAACAGTGAAGAAACAATAGCTTTCCCATGCCATCTGGAAAACAGTTTAGGGCTGACCCTTTGCACCACCTAGTAAAATATAGTTGGTCAGTCTCTCTGCATCACTCTCTTTGAAGTAATAGCCCAAAGTTATCCTTGCCCTCTTTGCAGCTGCTTCTGTTGTTTCAGATCTTTTCCAATGATGATAATAATGCTTTACAAAACTGAAGTCAGAGTGCCTCACAGTTTAAAGCAGCAGTATTTCTTAGCACAAAAAGTCACCATACAGTTTATTAGCATTAGTATATTTCTGCCATTATTAGTTTCATCATCAGTATATTTTCTTTGCTTTCAGATTTTTATAAAACAGCTTTTACTGCTAACTTTATAACTGATGACTCAAGGCAGTAAAGATGGCTGCCACAAGCAATACTTAACAGTCCTTTTTCCCCATGAGGTTACTTTTTGACTTAACACACTGGATTCATACTGTGGATGTAACAGGAGAGTACTAGCACACATTACTGATGGTAGACAGCAAAGCGCCACACCAACATGCTTAATTTATTCATAGTGGGCATGGCTAAAGAAATGAACAGTATGTACTTAACCATAACTGCTGCTCTTCTTGAATATCTTCTCCATAGATTACCACTAATGCATCTTTGCCTGAGGTGCTAGGACCCACCGGGAGCCAGAAGATTTCTGGAGAGCTCGTAGTGCAAGCGGACCCTGCACACATGACGCTGCATGCATCCACTGGTATACAGTGGCATCTGCCCCTAACTGCCTCTGTCTCTCTCACTAAGGAGGTGAGCAGCATGAACCTAATGAGTAATCTTTGCATTTATCCTAAGGGCATAAGCCCTGGTGGCCCGTGTGAGAAAGGTGGCAACACAGAGTCTTCACAGCCCAAACCAATCCGAGTACAAAGGGGTGAAGACCATAACACAACAATCCTGGAGTGAGTCTAGGGGTGGTGGGTGGGCATAGTAATCTACAGAGAAGACCATCGGGAAGATCAACAGTTAATATCTTCCAAGAGTCAATCTTCTCAATAGATTCACAGTAATGGGTCAGAGTACCACCCTCAAAGAAAATCCCTCAGACTAGGGACGCTGGAGCTCAGGGCTTACTCAGGATAGTAATCCATTTAGAATTGTCCTACCAAGGATGGCGTGCTGCCTGACATTGACATCCAGGGCACGGTGCTTGGTAAAATTATGAACTGTGCTTTTAATTGAAGCTCTACAAATTTCTTTAACAGGCACAATGTGTATTTCTCAATTAAATAAGCTGAATGAACTCCAATCCGATAATATTTATAATTTCTTCTTTATTTCTTAACACACTTCATTTAAGGGGTGACAGTTTCAAGGTGTCACCACTTCCTCAGGCCCAACTGTGCTGTTTCTATTAAAAAACATAAATATATAAGTCTGTGTACAGTGCTGGAAAGACTTGCATCACCTCTGTAATAATGGCCTGTAACTTCTTAAATAACTAATGAAATGTTTCCATTCTAATACTCCCTAGTACTGTACTCAATAAGGACAAAGTGTAAATAACATCAGCCTCTGTTGTGTTGCTGTTTTGCTGTGGACCCATCTGGAGTGCCACATTTCCCCCTTAAGAAAGATGCCATTTTGTGACATTGTTCCATGTCACTCATAGAGTGCCTCATTTCAGTCTCAATATTACATTTTAAAGAAAAAAAAGTTGTATGCTAGTATCTCATAGTTAGCTCTTGTGCTTCTTAAAACTTTCTTATTTCTAAATTTATAATTTATGTAGTTTTATATGCCGTTTTTTTCCCTGGTAACGTATGAACCAGTGGTGTCCCCCTACAGAACTTTCAGGACTTGTACAGCCCTGGTTTTCAAATAGCATTTTTTCCTAATAAAACCCCCAAATTGCAGTGCCTGTGACTCTCCTTAACATCATTCCTAATTTTTTTTCTTTACTTTGAGGTATTCATGATGTTTTAATAAAATATTTGGATCCCCTTCCTTGGTGTCCCCTTGTTACATACAAGACTATGGGTCTAAAAATTCTCCCCAACACCAGCGGTCCATTTTGAACTAAAAGCACTTGTCTGTATTATTGCTGAACCTTTGAAGGTCTTAAAAGCCCCACACCTGCCCAAGAAACTTCCTTTCTACTTCTCATCCTGGTGAGTGTTTTTCTTGGTGTCTCTATTGCTCTCACTGTTACGCACATGACTTTTTATGAAAAAAATAGCTTTTATATAAATTACACCCAATAATTAGGGCAATAAGTGGTGTCTAACTTTATAGCCAAGGTTTAAATTGCTGAGTAAGAAAAAAGAGCTGAAAAACAGATACGTCAGCATGTAAACTTTGACACCTCTGGAGAAAATGCATTCAAAAGTAAATGTTTAAACATAACTATGGTTGCATTATGTACATTAACACAAGTGTTTCTTGTTGCAGGACTATATCAGATAGTTACATTTATATTGTTGCTTTTGTTGGGCCCCTGTTAACCACATGACTTGATGTGGTGTCACTGTTACATACATGACTTTTGGTGTCACTGTTACATACATGACTTCTTATGAAAAAACTGTTTTTGAATAAATTGCACTGAATAATTAGGAAACTCAGTGGTGTCTAACTTATACACAAAGGTTCATATAGCTGATTAAGAAAAAAAGAACTGTAAAAACAAACAGAAGCAATCAGCAGGTAAACTTTGACATGCCCAGTGAAAATGCATTCAAAAGTAAATGTTTAAAGATAACTATGGTTGCTTTATGTATGTTAACATAAGTATTTCTTATAGCAGGATTTTGTTGGATAGTTACACTTACATTGTTGCTTTTCTTGGGTCCCTGTTAACCACATGACTTTATGTGGTGTCACTGTTACGTACATGACTTCTTATGAAAAAACTGTTTTTGAATAAATTGCACTGAATAATTACGTAACTCAGTGGTGTCTAACTTATCCACCAAGGTTCACATAGCAGATTAAAAAAAAAGTGGATGGTAAAAACAAATGGATACAATCAGCAGCAAAACTTTGACATATCCTGTTTTCACAGCAGTGGTGCCCAAAGATAAATTGTGGCGTAATTACAATCAGGTAATGCTTAGAATAAAATAGTGAAATGTTGCATACTGTCATACCTAAATAGCTTCAACAACCATACTAATTTAGAAAAAAACTAAAAGAAATTTAAACTGTAAAATTCAACAGAAGGGACACTGTGTTACGTACATTACCTGATCCATGTGCTAACTTAAAGACTCATTTTCTTATACTTCCAGATGAAGAACTATCTTTATATTTGGTATTACATTATCTCCATATGCACCCAATGTAACAATTATATAGTTATGGGATTTAAGTAAAAATAGTTTGGGACATGAATGTCACACTTTGTCTCTCCAGTATCAAATACACACTCATATATATATATATATATATACAAAATCTTTATATATATCTTCAATAAACATTTTCATTGTGTCTTCTTACTTATACAACTACACAGTTTTCCACTTCACCCTTATTCTTTTGTTACTTTACCTATTTTCATTGTGACAACTGTCCTCCATTTTATATCACATTCTTGTCGCAGCATACAGTACCTTCCACACCACTTTATATATTTCTTTCTTTTAAAAACTCTATTCATTTATTCAGTATCTCCTTTCAATCATATATATACCTTTCTTATTCTTTTTGTTTCATGTATGCCACTTCCTGTGACTTCTTTCTTAGGGCTCTTTACCTTTGGTTATGTTGTCTGCTTATAAAAGGGAGAAACAAAAGGGGGTTGTTTAGAAGTGGGTATTTGTACCCTCTTACTTGTATTATTTGCATTCTCCTTACTCAAAATATACAAAACCATTCCATTTTCCCTCTCACCTTTACGTCGCTTAAATCTCTCTTTTAATTTCTTAATATGCCTTCCCCTTCCGCCTGTAATAAAGTGAACATGTTTCTTATTTCTAATCCTGCTTTATTTAGCATTTTAATTCTACTTTAGATCTTTCTTTTCTCTCAAGGTACTCACAGTTTTCTTGCTGCAACACAGCATACCATTCCTGTTTGTAAAAATTGAGCTGGGCATGGAAAATATGGAGATTTTTAAATCTCCATACATATGGACACCATGTCAGCATATCACATTTTCTGGCAGTGTGATCTCCTGGGGTCTGTACCTAGTTTAACAAAATGCCAGCTGCACCACCAGGAGAATAGAAGTTTACGAGCATTAAGGTATTTTTATTACAAAACATATATTGGGACTACGGGGGGGAGGGGTGTCAGGGTGCATGAGCCACAATCTATGCTACAGTGGCTCAATTATATTTGCTGGTAGATCTCCTTTAATTTACCTCCACAGACTAAAGATTTGTGTGGGTATAGTTTACTCTCACACAAAAATCAAAGTGGCAGCGTTTGAAAGTCTAACTTTAAAATTAGCACCCCTGATCGGAAAAAGGGATATTGGGCCCTATGCACTAATGGACAGAGTGGCTACATGCCACATAACCTGGGTATGTAGCCACTCCTTACCCATTGCACCCCCTCATGTGCATTGCATAAAATGGGGTGTGCAGCTCCCTTCACACCTGATCCCCTGGCCATGCGGACCACAACATGCTGGGGGTAGGCAGGGGGCATGTCTGCACCACGCGCCATGCACGATGGCACATAGTGTACCTGCAGGGGGGTGTAGTGGTCCAGAAGGTATGTCAGGGGGATCCTGCCATAACTGCAGTATGTAGCCAGGCCCGCATAACCACAGGATCCACCAGCCCCGGCAACAAGTGTGCAGCTCTCCCAACACAGCAAGCCAGTCCTGGTCCTGGCAGCATGGCCCCCCAGCAGATCCCCGTCTCAGACAGAAAGGCAGTTCCCCCCACCCCAGCACATGCCCACCTGGTCCCTGCAACAGGCAGTCCCACACCCCTCCACAGGCATGCTGCCCCATCAACAGTGTGGTACAGAACCCCCCCATCACAGGGATGTATCCTGAGCCCAGTGCACTGTACCTCATCTGTAGTTGCCCATCCATAGCTGTGGCAATCCCTCCGTGGCACTGATAACACCCCCTCCTCATACCTGCATGCTGGTGCCCGTGGCTAGGGATGGCCAGTGGCCTGTCTCTCCACACCTCCCACCGGCTGCTGGCCATCCCGCGTGCAGCTAAATGCCCCTGTTAACAGGCTGAGCATTCCCAGCATCACTTGGACAGCTGGTGGCTGAGGTGTGGAAGTGCTGTGCTGGCCATCCATTCCCAACGTGTAACAGGTCCTTAGGTGGAAGAGGTGGTGCTGCAGATGGGTGGGAGGACAATGGCCATAGGCCTCTAGTGTACCAGCAGGGTACTGGGATTGGGGCTCAGGGACACCCCGTGTATGTGTGTGTTGGGGGGTGATGTCTTGAGCAGCAAAGGAGATGGGGCTGTGTTGTGTTGGGGGTGGGGGTCCACCAGTGGCATATGGGGAGGGGGCACCAGTGATCTGGTGGGTGGGGGCTACCATGCAGGGCTCTGCTGTGTCCTCGTTGTGTGGGTGGAGGGGGAGAAACTTACAGGCTGCTGTACAAGGGGGCATGGCTGCATGGATCCAGGGGCCTGCAGTCAGTATTCATGCACCTGGACCTGCACCTCCTTGCACTGGTGATCCACTCTGGGACCCATGTCAGGCATCCCATTGGATGCTGGACTGGGTCTGTGACTCCACCCCCAGCCGCTCCAAGAGTGCTGCACACTGGGGGTGTGTGCCCACAGACAGGTTGCAGCCATTGGTGAATACTGGTGGTGTGCACCTGTCTGCAGCTGCGGAGCTATGTGGGCAGTGCACGTCTCTGGTCGCATCAATTCCCACTTCCAGGTCGTGCATAGGCACCATTGTTCTAACTGAGGTTTATTGCAGCTTGGGGGTAATGGGGATAAATCTTGCTCACAACTTTATGCCTTTAAGCCTGGACCAGATTATAAGTATTCTAGCTCATAAAAGTACTTTTATTAGCAATGGATATATTTTGGATTTCATTTTTAAACTCCTTGGTGTTAAGGTCCTTAATCATAAGGTAGGGGCACCAAATTTGGGGGACCACTGTTGTACTTAATGTAAACTTGAAATGAAGTTTGATAGACTAAAACCAGTTACAACTTCTTATATTAGAGACTTTAGAAATTTTAATAAACAGGTCTTTCAGGTGCAAATAGGACAAGTAAACTGGAACATACTAAATCTTATTCCAGATGTGGAACTAGCTGTTAGGGAATTTACAGAATCCTTTTTGGAAATGTGTAACAAAAAAATCCCTCTTAAACCAAATAGAGAAAGAAATAGACATTTGCCATGGATCAATGAAAAGAAAACAAATTAGATGGAAAGATGGAATTTGGAAGAAAGCAAATCGAACCTTGCACACTGAGGACTGGAATTTGTTAAAACAAAAATCAGGAACAAATGTAAAAATATGGTCAAAAAAGCAAAAAGAAAGTATTAGCAGAACAAAATAAACCAAACTAAAAAGTCCGGCACAATACTAGAGTTTAATAAGACAACTAGATGGCAATACAAAAAAGGAACAAACAATAAGACTGACAGATGAAAATGGCATCAAGATGTCAATTGATCAAATGGCAAATGGTTTATATCACTATTTTTGCCATGTTCTGGATATAAAAATTGAGAGTCCTCCTAAAAATGTTAAAAATTGTCTGAAGCCTGTAGTTGAGGGCAAACTGTGGATGAAAAGCTCCCGAAGTTCTATTTCAAGGCATTAAAATCAGGTGAAATTTTAAAACAAAGAGGCAAGCTAAATTCACAAAAGGTAACATGCCTGGATCTGGTAGAGATAAAATTCCTGAAGTACTCAGCTGAACAAACAGCACAGGTTCTTGCTGGAATAATTAATTCCAGCTTGACACAGGGAATTTACCCAGACTTTGGTCATTCCAATTTACAAAGGGGGGATAAATCGGCAAACTATCGACCCATAGCCTTGTTATCAACAATGTCAAAACAATTTGAATACAATGATTTCTATTCAGATTTATGATTATTTGGAAAAATGCAACATTCTGTCCCTGTACCAGGCTGGTTTTAGACCAGGAATGTCAATGGACACCACACGAACAAACTACATTAATACTGTTTCAAAATTTTGGAAGGAGGGTGAGTCTGTCAGTTCGGTGTTCATCGACTTCTCAAAAGCCTTTAACCTCGTCAATTATAAGATTTTGATGGATCGACTTCTATCAGTTAGTATATCCAATCCAGTAAAGAACTGGCTACTATCATACTTAATAAAGCATACACAACAAGTCTATATTAGGGGCTGTTTATCAGACAGAGAAGAGATATACAGAGGTGCCCCCTAAGGCTCGATCCTGGGCCCCCTGTGGTTTCTGATTTAGATAAACTCCCTTCCTCAAATGATTAAAAAATGTGATATACTTCTTTATGTGGATGATATAGTACTAACTGGTTTAGCAAAGAACAGAACTAAACTACAAGAAATACTAAAGTCTGACTTCAATATCCACCAGACCCCCCCGCCCATTGTACAGAGAGTGGCTCTGGGATGGAGACCTTGACTTCACTGACCCAGGCATCCTCAGCATTATCAATGATAATGATGGGGTACCCAGGTCCACAGAAGTCAAGTGTCTCACAGCAGAACAACCAGAAGACAACCTTGACTGATGCCATTTTTTCCCCTTATGCTTTTTGAGTGAAGAAGTCAAGGCCAAACAGTGCAAAGACCCTGGCGCAGAGTGTGTGAGGGATCTGGACCATTTCTTTTTGTGACTCAAAGAGTACTGTCCATCCTCCAAGGCACCAGACTGTCCATTGCCAGAGCACCCACCCAGAGAGAGGTGGTGGCCAGACATAGCCCCATTGCCAGAACAACTAATCTTTTCAGGCTCCCCACCTTCTTCCATAGCCATCGATTATTAGCACGTGGGAGGGCTGAGAGGAAACTGTAGAGCTCTGTGTGTTAAACTAACTAAACTGACACGAAAATCATTTACTCTAATGTATTGTAAACTAAACCCAGCAAACTAAATGCTGTTGTTGTATGGAAAGTGATGTTCTGACTCCGGTGTGGAGAGAGGCAATGCTGCTGCTTCACATTTCCCAACAGAATAAAAGGAATTGAGGGGGTTAGGGGCTGGCACCACAGTATACCAGCGGACATGTGTGGTGATGCGTGCATGGAGCTTACTCACGCTGCCAGCCCTCCAGAAAAGTTCTGGCTCCCATGGGGTCCTAGCACCTCCAGCATGGACCCATTAGTGGGAATCTAAGGAGATGACTGATTCTTGGAAGATTATGGACTTTTGGAAACACTGAACCCCCGTATCTCAGTTGAGGAGAGAAGCACAATGAAAAGAAAAAGGATGTATTGAGGTGTCTGTCAGAAATTCAAGATTACTAAATATTACTGTGTGATGATAACTTTTTTACACTGACAAATGATGCTGCTTTATGGATGACATTTTTAAGGATGTCAGTATGGTCTAGTGTTTAAATCACACTGAACTGCAAAACAGGAGACCAGAGTTTTGAAACCAACTACAGCCACTGACCTGGAGCACAACATTGGGCAAGCCACTTGAACTTTCTATGTGTCTGTACTCTGAGTTATAGAATGGGATAGAAGCAGAAGTCCTATGGAAAACAAAATGGTAAATTGTAGTTTGGCTATCCCAGGCACATAGATTGTAAAATAAAATTAACAATTGCCCATGCCTGTTTTGGTTTAAACCAGACTTAGACAGGTAGTCCATCATTCATTCCATGGAAAGGTAAGGGACAACATACAGTATCATGGGGTGAGCAGTCATACTTCAATATATGTACACCTCGGTGGCACTGAAAAGTACAATTTGTAGCCGAGTGCCTTAACCACCCAAGAAGTGTGGACTGTATATTTGAGTATGATCATACACCATGGATAACAATATCCTATTCATATGAGGGCATGAGTTAGGAATAAATGTGAAAAAAATACCAAAACAAAAAGTTAACAATGTAGTCATAAAAAACTATGCCGTTATTCATCAGGTTTCATTAGCCAATCAGATCACTGGAATCGCTGAACAATCTAGGACACATTATGTAATTTGCAGATAAACAGACAATCTCATAAATTATCTGTTTATTATCCATACCATGCACTGTGTATTACTACAATCCAAACTATCAGGAACTTGGTGAACTGTATCTGGCGAAGCCCAGCCAAAACATGATCAGCTATCACAACAGCTTACAAGAATGTAGACATTTTTACTAAATCAGTAACGTGTCTGTGGCTCTCCACTTAACTACCTCAAAATGCTATTACACTATCACAGAATGGAACTATGTGCTATGCTTCCTGAGAACCATCAACTATCACAACCATCAGGTCGTGCCTGAAAATAGGCAGGATTTGTCTAGTGCACTTACCCCGGTCAACCAAAACTAAATAAATGAATAAAACTACTATGTAGAGTACCCTAGATTGAGAAATACATTGATTAGCGTGCCTCCGCTTACTACATGCCTGACACCTGGAATAAGCAGTGCTATGTCAAGACTGCGTGGCTGAAAACAGCACGGTTAATAACTGTGCCACATGGTCACTTCAAAACTGCGCAGTCCAATACTGCACTAGATTAGATATACTAACTCCGAAACTGCATGATGCTGTTGTGACTATGCATTTTTGACTGCTTATATTTGTTGCCGCGGTTTTGACCGGACACTGGAATAAGCTACCAGGCTAACTGAAATTTACTGCTATCTCTGGGAATTTCTAAGAATTTACTGTAGTCCTACAGTATCTCAAAGAGCCATGATCTTGTTTCTGAGACAAACAAACGAACAAACAAACCAGGGGCTACTGATAGGGCAACAATCTGAAATGCCTAGTATTAGTATATTTACAGTTCTGTGAATGATTATAAGTAACACTGTATTTATTGCCTTACAGTATATGGTTCAGTGTCATTATGTATGGGATACAATTCCAGATGCTGTTGTACTACAACACTGATACAGGGATGTAGCCAGCAATTTTAAACTTGTACTCAGACTGATGCACTCTTGCCCCCCCCCCCCGTTATGTAAATATAAACCACAATATGCTACTTACACACACCAACAATAGGCCAATAGTCCCGCCCCCCCCTCTGTTGGCCATGTCTGAGTTCAAGTAATCAGTTTCTTCCTGTAATCCTCTTTCATTTTGTGGCTGCCTGAAACTGCTCTTGTTCGTGTATTTGGCTGGTAGCATTAGTGCCCCATGGTGAACAACAAAGGCAGAAAGTTCTCAGCATAACACAGAGACAAGTGGCTCACAATGTCCTTGCTTTCCATCTTTTGTTGCCCCTGCCTGATTGTTTTACTGTACTCTGCTGAGTACAGCGCAGATGCTCCAACACACGTGCACTAATATCATAATATTGTTGTACTGTAGCAACTGTGGGGAGGGAGGGGGACCGCTCTGGGCTGAATGAAGCCACAACACAAACACTTGTCTCAGACGTTTTCTTTATTTTTACCACCCCAGTGTTTTGCCAAACAGATAATGATTTCTTCTGGGGGAATTCTATGAATTCTTGCTCCTATATGTAGCGGTAACTTCACTGTTATATACGTTATAGTGCTCTTGGGCCAGTCTTCAGGTATCAGTTTAGAAAGGATTCAAAAAATCAGAACAATTTTATGGTTTGTGTGCGGCAAAGTCACTACTCCTTGCTGTATTGAATCTGCCATGAAGTTATAGCCACATATAGGAAACCCTTTGAGACAAGTGTTTGTGTTGTGGTTTAATTCAGCCCAGAGCAGTCCAAACCCCCACCAGTTTATACAAGACAAGTGCCTCAAGGACCAGCTCCACACTGAAATTCCGTACACATAACTGTGATTTCCTGACAACACCCATTTTCTTGGAAAGTTGTTGCACCACAGTTATTTGTTTATTTTAAAATGTTTCACTAGGAAGGACATACTAAGCTGGTAACAGCCCATTTCCAGATGCATCCTGGGAGAAGGGAAGTACAGTACAACTTTCACAATAAGATGCAATAAAATAGAATGAACAGAATAGAATGAATAGCAAGTGACAGTTGCTTAGCTTTGTCACTCCCATGGTGCAACAGCATAGAATCCTGTGTCTACTATTAAACATCCTCATGCTTACCCAACACTACTCATAATATCAGCAAGACAGGAAAAAAACAAACAAATGTACTGTTTGCTAAAAGATAAAATACTACTGGAGCTGTTGCCAGCTCATGTAGCTACTGTACTATTTAAATCACATAAAAAAAGTGTTTATTCTTTTAAAGTTTTTTTTTAAGTGCTACATGACCCATGCCCTGTTTTGGCTTGTGTTACTTAAATTATACAGCATGCCACGGAAGTTTGCGGTGCCAAGAACTCGAGAGTAGACCTCAGTGACAAAGGATGATGCATAGGTGCCTTTGAATAGCAATGGGAGGGGGGTCATTTCATAGAGTGAAGGGTTGCAATAAGGCCTCTTGGCAGTAGCATAGCAAACTCCCAAAGGGCCTGGGTGCAAGGTGATGTTACAGGGTCCCTCCCCAGTTTTGAATAAACATCAACATTATGATTTGGGCCCCTCAAACCTCATGAACCTGGGTGCCACTGCACCCCCTGCACCCTTTTAGCTACTCCCCTGCCTTGGCTTATGCTCCCAGCTTTATGAAATGAAATTATCATCAAGTTGTTCTCAGGCACCCATGTCTTTATTGATTAATGGACATTGACTGTGTTTGTTTGCTGTTTTTTCTTTATTTGACCACAGTTCAAGGCAAAGTTAGAAAGAAAGCAAGTTAATTAAAACAAACGTGCACTATACCAAATAGTGCATGGACCACCATACACAACATATAGAATAATACATGGGGTGGTGTGTTTAACGAGAACTTTACACACACCCGAGATATTGAATGCTACATAAATGCCAAGAGGAAGGCTCTATGAGTTTAAGTATCCAGCACCTTGGGTGTGTGTAAAATTTGAGTTTTATACACCACTCAATGTTTTATTTAAGCAAAAATGACAGAACATCCGGCCATTTCCTGGTGATTAATGACTGGCTGGGGTGGAAGGGTGTCCTGAGGCACAGCCGAGGGCTAACCTCACCCAGTCAGTCATTAATTAAAAGGAATGACTGGCTGTGAGGTCATTATTGTGATTATAAGTCTAATCACAATCATGAGATTTTTTATTTTAGGTTTTTAGTGCTGAAAACAGTTTTGTATTGGCGTCATTCCTGTCAGCATACAACACGCGAGCTGAGTGTTGCTGTCATGCCTGGCATTTCTAAGAGATTTTAGACCAGCATGGCAGCCAATCAGTGAGCTAGTTTAGCTCATGAATAATTAATTGGACTTATACTTTATATAATTGCTAAGGAGTGTTTTTTTGCCACAGCAATTATATAAAATACAAACATATTGCTGTGCAGGTGGACCGGTCGGGTTCAAGTGGCTGTCGAAATGTAGCTTTTTTTTTAATTAAATATAAAGCAGTTCATCCACAAAATTTATTTCAAAGGGCTAAGTTCATTTTTTTGTTTGTTTGTTTACATTTACTTACAGCGGAGTCTTAGTGGTCGTCCCAGGTGGTGGTGAAGTCAAGTGAACTGTGCCACAAGGGAAGATGGCTGGCTGGTACATACATAGAGCGAGGGAAACCTAACGTGTGTTCACTGTTGTAACTTACTGATTATAATGGTGAATTATAACCAGTTTCCTTGTGGGAAAAATGCTCCCCCGTTCTTATAAGGCTAATGTTTCTATCTCAGGCTGAGATGACATCATAGAGACCTCTTGAGCTTCGCTCTCAATGTCTAAAAGGCCATCTCACAGATCTGTGGAAACACAGTCTTGTTGTGTTTGGTTGCCCATACATTACTGAGTATGTTTTATATGTGCAATTTTATGTTCTGTCTGCAGCTGCCCTGGCACACCTATGAAAACAAGAGGATCCATCTTATCATATTATCCCCGTGGGCAAAACCCTATGACGCTAACGCATCCATAGTAACTGAAGGTCTGATGGGACTCTAGGACCATCATGTCACTATCCCTACCTACATAAGCAGGGATGACATAAGTATGCTGTGCAAACACATGCTAATTTATAGAGTCCCTACCCATTCTACTATCCAAGGTAGCCAGGTACCCAGCGACTGCTGTGGTAAGCAGAAATTTGTCCAGGCTTACTTTAAGGGTCTGTGCTGTCTTCCTTGACCAAGGTCTCCACTGGTAGGCAGTTTCATAGGTTCACCACCCTTTGGGGGGAAATGTGCTTCCTAATGCTACCCCTGAATTTACCACCCCAGAGCTTTTGGATATATCACTACCTCCCGCTGCAGGACACAAGATTAAATATCTCCAAATGTGCAGTCTTGTTAATACCAATGGCGTATGCAAAAGACAGAGATCATTTCCCCTCCAGTCTCTTTTCTCCAGGGAGACCATATAAAGGGCCTCCATCCTCATAGCTTTTGCCCCGTACTGGCTGACCATTTTGGTGGCCCTGTGCTGCACACTCTTGACTGCCTCAATGTCCCTTTTTGATTGAGGAAACCAGAACTGCATGCAGTACTCCAGGCAGGGCCTCACTAGGGCCTTGTAAAGTGTCAGAATTACTTTCTCTGGTCTGGTTTCCCTCACTTTTGATGCCCCAAGCATTTTTCTGGCCCTCTTGAGAGTGGCTGAACACTGCTTTTGCTGCTTCAAATCATACAGTTTTGACCAGAATATCTTTACTGATCATGTTTTGACCATGCTTGCTGTTAAATCTAACATGACATAGCCTATTTAGAGGACTATTGATAGCAGAGTTGGGCTACAAGCAGATCTGGATAAGCTTAGTGCATGTGCTTGGTAACCTGTATACAAAACAGCAGGAATCCATCAACTTTGGAACAAGAAAATGACCTGCATGTGATTGTCTGTAACAATCTACTGGACCAACAGTGTATGGCAACAGCTAAAAAGACTAATAAGTTACTTGGGTGTATCAAGAAAAACTTCCACTTCTGAGACTAGGTGATCCCTCCAC
The DNA here is from genome assembly GCA_016271365.2 of Neoceratodus forsteri. Taxonomy (NCBI): domain Eukaryota; kingdom Metazoa; phylum Chordata; order Ceratodontiformes; family Ceratodontidae; genus Neoceratodus; species Neoceratodus forsteri. The sequence goes on from CM057452.1 coordinate 1,449,255,764, forward strand.
CACTGTATGGAGTCTCAGGCCTCAACTAGAATAATTTGTGCTGTTGTGGGTGCTGCAGTGTGCCAAGGATATACACGAGAGAAACTGTTCAGAGGAGGGCTACACTATGATCAGGAAGGCAAAACTGGTACTGGATCAGTGCCAAATGCTGATCGATTTTGTATTGGGCCAGTAAATGTGTTCATTAATTAGCCCTGCTGGCTTTTGTACAGGAGAAGGTAACATTTTAATATGGACTCCCATGGGTCAGTGGAACATTCTGTTGGGCAAGTGGATTTACCCAGTCACTAGCCCTGCTTGCTACTGACTGCAAACAGACCTAATTTAATACCTGCTAAGATGATCAGAGGTTTAGGATGACTGAGTTGTGAGGACAGGCTAGAAAATGCGCTAGTTACAGTATGTTCACACCTGAAAGGGGACCACTGAAGGGGAATATGGCGGTTTATAAAAGCTCAATTGGCATGATTAGAGTCAAGAAAAGGGAGCTGTTCAAACTTATTCAGAATAAGAATGCCAGAAGGCACCCACAGAAGCTTAGGCACACTATAGTAGGTTCACCAGGGGCATATGAAACCATTACTTTCTTCAAACATTAGTCTGTCTGTGGAATACCTTACCTGATTGTCTGGTCCAGGCTGGGTCATGCTGATATTTAAAACTAAACTGGACACGCTCAAGACCAAATATTCACATTTCTGGGCTCACCTGCTGAGCTGGTACAGGTAGGGGACAGACCTGATGGGGCAAGTGTTTTTTCTTTGTCCAACAAATATGCATGTTCAGATGGACAGTACACACACACACACACACACACACACACACACACACACTGGTCTGACGTTAATGTACCGTTCATGCACTGTACTTATCCATTTGTGTTATGACATACCATGTAATATGTTAGTAACTTCAAATAGGCAAGCACTGTGCTAATACAACAGAAAATCCATAGTACATGTAGAGAGAAGTAGAGAATTAGTGCCCCCCGCCGTATATCAAAAGAATATAGATCAATACCCTCTGTCTGACAAGGTTGAACAATTCCATTAACATGTTAGTCTTCTCCACTTAGTACACCATAACAAAGCACTCATATAGATTAAAAGAACAGTGTCAGCACACAAAAATCCAAGCAGATGGGAATAAACGTTTATACTTGTCTACCTAGGAAAAAAGTACAGGCAGGCTAAGTGCTACAGTAGATTTCAGATTTAAAAATGGATACCAAATTATAGTTTTGAAAAAAGATATCATCCTGTTTTTTTTCACATTGGTAAATGAGGACATTATTTTGATAACAGCCTGATGGACAACCACAGTAGTAGAAAAGCTGCCATGAAAAATGTTAGACATGAACAAGTTGCAGTGAAAATCCATTCAGACCCACAGTATCTGTCATGATTCCTGAAAGACCTGGACTAGCATCTTTTACTATGGAGCCAGCAAATTTACTTAAGCCAGTTGACCTGGGATACCCCCAGTCTGTGTATTCATGCTGTGCTAATTCTATTTAAGGTAGAATGGTCAATCTGCGTGATCCGTAACTATGTGCATCGTTTCCTGAGGGTAGGTCTATATAAAATTGACTGTATAATGTATGCATCAGTTTTAAGACTGCCACTAAATGGATGTACTGTAGTCATTTAATTAAATTTACTTTTGCACAAGATAGGACGACCCACTGTGAACTAACATCTCATACATAGGCCTTTCCTGCTGATGGTGGCAGAGTTGCCACACTACAATATTATCAAACATATGGTACTGTCATATGTTTGGTTGCAATAATTAACTGATGCTTAAACATATGAAAAGAGCTGACATCACATTGCAAAGGACAGAGGGAGCACAAAGACTGAGCTGTTGTACAACCAAGAGTCAGTCTTCAAAAACATTTGACCTAACCATTGTTAACTGATACTCTGCTTGCATATCTCATTGAGAATATGCAGTGCTATGTAATAATGCAGAAAGGTTATATGATGTCGCTAATTCGTCAACGGTTCTCTAAACTTTTTACACTAATATTCCTCGTACACATGACTCATCAGAAACAATGTTTATGTACAATGCACTGTATTTTTTTAATTTTCTTACACGTCAGTTTCAGAGGCAAATAAATTCTCTTTTCCTGCCCAGTGCATTATTATTTTTTATGTTATAAAAAGACTAAGAAATGGAGCACTCTGACTGGCTGACTTGCATTCTAAAAGGTTCGGTCAGTATTTGGAAAACCTCATGTTCAAAAGAATAATTAATTTTAAATATTAGTTATTTATTTAGTTTTTCTTTATCAGGAATGGAAGGGCAGACTATAATATCTGTTTTTAGTCTACAGATGCAAACCAACTGAAACTGAACCAAATCAAGCTGTTGTTGGTGGCATATTTAGTAAATGGGAAAGTTTGGCCAGGGTACCAGAGAAAGCCCCCTGCACTTAGAAGGGGTGCTTTTTGCCCTGAATCCAAGATGGAGGATCCAGAGGCTGTAGAGGAGGAAGAGGGTGCATTGCAGCAGGCTGAGGAGTTGTCCTCCTACCCAGCTGAAGTCTGCACAGAGGACAAGAATGAATCTCAGCTGATGCATATTCACACAGAGGCGAAGTTGACCGCAGGGAAAGATGTTATAATGACCTTACCAGAGACAACATCCTGTGATATTGAGGCAGCAGAATAACAGCTGGAGCTAGGAATGGAATGCCACAGGCTATTAGAGAACATGATGGCTGAAGATGAAGACCGCTACAATAAAAGGAAAGCTGCTTTGGAGAAATGCTGCAAGTCTCAGCACAGAGTTGAATGAGATAATGCGAGTTCATCTGGGAGTTCAACTGACAGTGTTAACACCAGAGCTGACAATCAGCTGAGGGGATGGTTCAAAAAGCCTAGTGCTCAAACATGAATCTCGAGGAAATTCAAACTGCAGCTGCCAGTGGAGCAGGAGTGGCCCTGGACACCTCAGAACACACTTTCAAATGCTTTTGGATGAGGACTGATGAAAAGGAATGGATCCCTCCTGAAGCCCAACCATTGACTCCCAAGATAGCAGTCACGCTCCAAAAATGGCATTTTGGACATAGTAGCTGCTGAAGCATGACAGTGCTGGAAAGGCAAATGGAACTGCAGCAGGGCAAAATGGAGCCAGGTACATGTAACTCCTGATTTGATACAGTCGGAAGGTGGCAGGGATGAAGGGGAACCAGGGACAATAGTCACATTACTGGGAGACTCAGAACCAATTGGAAAGGTAACATATAATGAGGTTCATTCAGTGTCTGGGGCTGAGGAGGATGAACAGAGCACACAGAAATCAAGTTCTGTGATGATGAAAACGAGCCACAAATTATGGATAATTCTGCACAGCAGCAGGATATTATACCCCCCGGCCCCCAGATTGTACACTGTTTCTGAACAACTCCTGGTTACACAGTCAGTACTCCTGAACACATCACACTATTTAGTGTTGAGTACCCTGCAGAAATGCACGGTTCTGAGTCTGAGGAAGGCCCTTCTCTTTCTAAAGATATACAAACTGATAATGCTTCTGGTTCTAACAGAAACTGTCCTGCTATACAGGAGGCTCCCGAAATTCATACTGACCACTCAAGTGACAAAGAGCCTGCTGATAGGAGTTCTCCTCCTCCACAGCCTGGCCCTAAGTTTTTGAATAAATAAAAGACTAAAAACTGCTCCCAAGAAAAATGTCATGAGGTTTAGATATGGGGGGATGTTGAAAAGACCTGATAGGGTCTTTGTGGGTAGGTTCCTGTTCAAAGATTCCATCAGTTTTCTGGGTCTAACATTTAAGTTTTGATTAATATTTCAAAAGAAGACAACTTTGATATAAGTTTCAAATCTCTACAAGGGTTGGAGAGATTCTGGATAAAACATAATCAATTAAAAGCTACACCACTTTGGGTGCCAATTATGGCAATTCCTTTATCAAATCCACTGATAAAAATAGTGATGGTGACTTCCAGTGACGTCACCGATCAATGTAGATGCCAAATCGCTTGCTCTATCGAAGCCTCCAATCAAAATCAATTAAATTGCACTCCTGGGCAGGATCTTTGCTAAAAATCAAGTGGCGCTTACCCTAAACTGAATGGCGACCAGAAATAAACCTCAAAATGCTCCGGTTGGGGCCCTAATGCAACAAAAACTGAATTTGCCTCCAAAGCCTGCAGCGGTGAATATGGAGGCCTCCAGATCAGCAGACACAGTAGATCCAAGATGGGAGAGTGAGTCTGAGGAGAAAGGAAATTATTTTACCATCACCTCCCGCCAGCTGTGTCGCGAACTCCGATGCCTCAGCAACACTCTTGATACCAACAAAGCTGATATTAAGGAGAATAAGTCAAGCTTCGCCCATCACAGTACCCAGATCAGGTAGATGGAAGAGCACTTAACTACTACTCTAGCACCACAGACCTGCACAATGGCGCAATCCTGCAGCTCCACGACACATCACAGTTTCTCCTGAGCCGTATCGAAGATCGTAAAAACAGGTCGCGAAGAGTCAATCTCCCCATACATAGTCTTCCAGAACACACAGATTTGACCAATATTCCTGAATTTGTGGAAGGTCTTATCAAAGAACAATTGGGCATAGACAAGGGGACACCTTTAAAAATAATTTGTGCCCATAAAGCACTCTCAACCCTCCTGAAGGACCCCAGAGCCAGACCTCGCTCCCTCATTGTGGCTTTTCTAGATTTTAGAACCAGAGAAATCGTTCTGAGGAAGGCATGGGAGAAGAAAGAAATCAAGTTTGGGGACATCATATTATTTTTTGAACTGGATTACGTGCCCACCACCATGACGAGATGAAAACTCTGGTTCCTGACTGTAAAAGTTCTGCGCAACAGAGGCCTTAAAGTGAGAGTGGACTTCACTGCTCGACTGTGTGTCACCTAGGATGCAGGTATCAAAATTGTTGACTCTATGGCAGATGCTATGAAGTTTTTGACCTCTCTGGATATCTCGACCAAAGATTTAATGGACTTGGGGGCAATGAAAGAGATCGAGAGGAGGCAGTGGATTACCTCAGGCATTCAAGTGGGAAAAGGCTCCCGATCAAACCCCACCACAGGCCAGGACAGTCCCAGTACTTGGAGTAGGCTGAGAGAATGAGTGAAGACACAGCAGAGGCCTGAGGGAGGAGCGGCAAGATCGCAAGACTCATGCCCTTGGACATTGGTGACTTATCTATTTTATTATGTAACCACACTTGCTTGGAGGGTATTTTAAATCCTCCTGAAATGACTCTCAGAGTTTGACTGTAACGACCATTAGATATATTACACCTGGGTATCTAAATTTTATTCATTTCTCAGCAGGCTCTGGAACATATCGGGGGGAGAAAGGGGGGTCCTCTGCGACTACAGAAGGATCATATTATTTGAATGGGAAGCTATTTTAGAGAGTCTGTAAAGTGGTATATTAAACAAAGGGTGTGCTAGATCTGTAGAACTGATACAGTAAACAGCCTGTACATACGAGGATCTGACCCTTGGGAGTGTCTTATGAAAAGAATGATGGGGGGGGGAGGAAACCAGTACATTGGTGGAGGAATCTCCTCCTCAAGGAACCCTATTTTACAAATTGGTTGGGGGGTTTTGGTGGGGAAAAGGAGGATTGTCTATGTTGCATTGGGGGATTCCACAGTGGTTGCTAAACCCTGAACTGACAAGGATACCACAGCCAAGTGCTGGGTTAATCCCAACACAGCCTGCCACTACTGGGAAACAATACAGTGGTGGGATTCTGTGGCACGTTTGGAGCACAAGTTCTCACAAAAGGTTGCAGAGCCAGTTTCCCCAGTTGGGTATAGGATAACTGCACAGTTACAACAGTTCATTTTGGTTAATATTGAAGTTTACTATTGTTGTTTTTTGTTCTTAGTACATAATAAGCTGCACTTCTCTCTTACACGTGGCACTTCCAACCTGCATTATACTCTCTTAGAGTTGCACCCCTCCCTTCAATGGCGGATATATATGTCACAGGTGGGATGGGTTAGATTCCCCCCAGGCCTGTATCAAGATTTCTTGCGAGATGGTTTGCCATATGACCTTGGGGGACCTAAATATTATCTCCTATAACATAAGGGGCATAAATAGCCCTGTCAAAAGGACTAAGCTCCTTCTAGAATTAGAACGATTGGGGGTCAATGTTGCCCTACTACAGGAGACCCACCTAGATGAAAATGAAAGTAAAAACTATGTTGCAGATGGGTAGGGGAAACATACTCCTCCTCCTACCAGGCTCACCCACACCGTAGGGGAACAGCACTTCTAATGCAAAAATCCTGCCCCCTGCAGGTCACCTCTGTACATCATGACTACGAGGGATGCTATATTCTGCTGTATGTAACATACCTGGACACAGCTTGCATAGTATCTAGTGTATACGTACCAAACGAGGACAGAGCAACCTCCCTATTTTTCAAAACTTTTTTTACAGACATCCTCAATATGGCAGGCCATCTCTGTAGTGTTGGTGGAGACTTTAATACTGTTCTGTCTCCTACCTTAGATAGAAAGGGGGGCGCCCGGACCACAAGGCGGAGCATGGCTAGTAAAACACTACTTCGCCTAAGCAGTGTGCTGGGTCTAGCTGAAGTTTGGAGAGTGGTAAAGGGCCAACACAGGGACTATTCACATTTCTCTAACCGGCACCTTTGTTATTCTAGAATTGACTTCTCTTATCTTTCTGAAGAGTGGTTATACATAGTCAAAAGCTGTCAAATCCTACCCCGCACAATCTCAGACCATGCGCCGGTCAGGTTGGTCCTGGCACTCTCACCCCCCTATCGTAACTCTCACTGGAGACTTAATATAGGCCTCATGTACAATCAGCAGTTTAAAGACCTGGTTCAGGAAACTAACAGACTGTACGTCCAAGACAATCCAGAAGGCACTACTTCTCATGCAGTCAGATGGGATGCTTTAAAGGGGTACTCAAGGGGGGGTCATAATTAAATATGCTTCACAGGAGAAAAGACACAGGGAACAAAAGAGAAAATATATGGAAATGGAGATCTCAGACTTAGAATTCCAACATAAAATTTCTCTTGATCCCCGAGTTAAGAGGGACTTAACAGATAGGTGAAGGGCATTAGAATCTCTGCTCACAGCTCAACTTGAGGCCTCACATAGAAGACTTAAGCAAAATTACTATGAGAACGGAAACAGGGCTAGTAAACTGTTAGCAGCTAACTTGTGACAGCAACTAAAGAGTAGGATGGTTCTTCAGCTCGAGGATCCAAGTCAAGGAGGAACAGGTGTGTCTCACTCCAAGGAAATTACTCGGTTATTTGCCCAATACTACCAGGCCCTATACACCCAGGATCCAATTCCTGAACTAGAAACCAAACTCCCTGCTTATCTCAATACCCTTACCCTTAGCAGCTTAACACAATTGGAGGCTGAACAACTACACAAACTCATCTCACAACTTGAGTTAAAATCCCAAATAGCCCTTTTGAAAAATTGCAAGTTCCCAGGCCCCGGATGGGTTCCCATCTGAATTTTTAAGTCATTTAGTGACTCCCTTATTCCCTTGCTGCTACCTGTATTTCATGAGGTCATGGAGGGAGGAGCTGTCCCAGTCTCCAGGTAAGCAGTCCATATCGCGGTGCTCCATAAAGAAGGGAAAAAAAACCTAAAATGCAAGTCTTACAGGCCCATCTCATTACTAAATGTAGATTTAAAGTTATTCACAGGCCTGCTGGTGGGGAGACTCCAGCAGCTTATTTCATCACTAGTCTATCCAGACCAGAGGGGCTTTATCTCAGGGCGGTATCTATCTGATAACATCCAAAAAGTATTGAATACCATTTTTTTCCCAAGAATCGACCCCACACCTCCAGTTAGCCATCTCCATGGATGGAGAAAAAGCATTTGATAGGATTAATTAGTAGTTTCTAAAAGCAACCATGGAGCAAATGAAATTCGGCCCTAAAGTCTTAGAAGCTACTGCACAACTATACAAAAATCCAAAAGCCTTGGTGAGGGTGAACGGCATTAGTTCGGCCTTTTTTCCACTGTCCCAGGGCACCAGGCAGGGGTGCCCTCTTTCTCCCCTACTATTTGCCCTATGCTTGGAACCTTTGGTGGCCAAGATAAGACAAAACCCTGAAATCCTGGGAGTGATGGTGGGAAGTACAGAACATAAAGTTTCGTTATACGCAGATGATTCAATTTTCTTTTTGTCCTCTCCAGAATCCACCATACCTCTGCTATCCATGGAACTCCACACCTTTGGAGAATTGTCAGGTTACAAAATTAACTTTTCTAAGTCAGAGGCCCTGGTTCTGAGTGGAAAGGTGTCACAGGAATTTAAAGACACTTTCCCCCTTCAAATGGGCACCCAAGAACCAAATTAGATACCTTGGAATCCAAATCTCAACCACTATCTCTAAACTATTCAATATTAATTATACCAGATTATGGGGCACCATTGTACAAGATATGGCAAGGTGGACACAGCTCCCCCTCACCCTGGCAGGTCGAGTATCAGTCATAAAAATGAATGTGTTACCTAGACATCTTTTTTTATTTCAGTGTCTCCCTCTGAAACTCCCCATAAATTTTTGGAACCGGATTACAAAAGGTACTAAGGGCTTCATATGGCTTTACAAGAAACCAAGACTAGATAAGAATATCTTACATCTACCCAAGGAAGAGGGAGGCTTAGCATTACCAGACTTTCAGCTTTACTACCTGGCTGCCCAAATGGGCCCCGTACTTTCATGGGCCAAACAGCGAATTTCCTCAGGATGGTATGAGATGGAGGATGAAACCTCAGAAGGTGACCCTCTTTTCACTCGTGCACTCACCCCAGTAACACCAGAATACTGAAAGCAAATAAGCAATAAATGGGTAAAGCACGGCCTATACATCCTTGCTAGTGTGAAAAAGTTAACTGCTACCCCAGGAGGCATAGGTCCTCTGTTGCTCAATCGCTACGAGCCAGAGTTTGTTCCTCCCACCTTGGATCTGGGATGTGCTAGATGGCAGGCCAGAGGGATAGTTCGCTTCAGTCAATTTATAGAAAATGACCAGTACATCTCTTTTCAGAGGGCAAAAGAACAATTCCAGTGGGGGAATGAAGAGTTCTTGAGCTTTATACAAGTTAGGTATTTAATTAATTCCTCAAATAGCAGGTTAGGTCTAACCAGACTTTATTCAGACTGGGAGAATTACCTATATGGGCTGGTTGTGATTGCAGGTAAATTCAAGTACATTTCAAACCTATATACACTTTTACTCACAGCTAGGGGTGTTTTGGTGCAATCTCAGAAGAGATCATGGAAGCAGGAAGCACAGATTACCTTACAAGAGACAGACTAACAGAGAAGACTAAAAATGGGGTGGCGGGTGACTTCTGCCCCCTGTGTGGCGGGCGTTTTATTGGAAAATATTATTGAGATACTTCAGAGTCCCCACCATCACACAACATTTTGGCTCATCAAATACAGATAACTGCTGGAAACTCTGTGGGAGAGTGGGAGACCACTGGCACATCTTCTGGGCCTGTCCCTACCTCATAACATTTTGGGCAGCCCTACAAGAGGTGATACAGGGGATATTAGGCATTCTCATCCCCCTCAAATTCGAGGATTGGGTTCTGGGAATACCCACGGTGACACATCTTAAGGGGGACGCATGACATGTGGGCTTGGTCCTGTTGGCAGTAGGTCTAAAGTACATTACAGCTAGGGGGGCTTAGCCCTGATCCACCTACAAGCAGGGATTGGATAAGGAGAGTAAGGGAAGTGGTAACAATGGAGGTTATGACAGCAAAAATAAGACTCCAGTCAGAAAGACATGCTCAAAGATAGCAGAGCTAGGAAGCCTGGCTCATAGAAAAGGGATATAATACTATTTAATTGTTCTTTTTGGTAGGATAGGCTACTGGAAGAGAATTGAAAACACTATCACAATAATATACGAGGCTCCTGGTGGAGGTAGCCACAGGGGAGATTGTTAGAGTGCCAACAGATAAATACTGTACATTTACTGTCTAAGTGCAGATGAGAGGAAGAAAAAGTGCAGCTTTTTAGTTGGGCATGTTGGCCCTTTATAAACAGTTTTATTGGTGGATCATATCAGAAATGGTATTACATTTTCATAAGGATATCAACTGCTCTTGCTGAGGAGTTTGAATGGACTGAATACACCAAGTTCTACTTTTTAGTTTAATGTTTACTGGAAATGTATCCAAACAAGCTTCATTAACCATGTCACTGGTTTATTAATTGTCCATGTTCACACGTTCAGTATTGATTATATGTACTGTGATGATCATATAACTGCTTGTGATACCAACCCATGCAATAAAGCTGAGTTAAAAAAAATAGTGATGGTGATGTTCAGGAATGAGGGTGTGAATGTTGGGGATATTCATTACTGGTTAGGTCAAAGATGTAACATCCTGGGACCCCCTGAAGTGATTATAGATTCTGAACAACTATGGATTGGGGGCTGGGAATGCAGGATTAAACTGCAAAGGCGAAGAAGAAGAATGCATTTGCCTAATAAATTTTTCTCAGCCAGGACCATGGGATTTGCTTTCACTCCAGACAACCTAAAGCTTGTTATAAATGTGGTGACTGCACCCATTTATCATGTGCCTGTGACCAGTTACACTGTGGACTTTGATGGGAGTTTGGTCATATCAGTCTGAATTGTCAGAATTGGAAAAAAGTTAACTTGTTCAGCGAAAATTGATATGTGTTTTTCTAATTGCCCCAGTGCTTCTCATAATTGCTCTAATGGGTTTGATTAGGATGATCTAGTACAGACTGCCCAGAGGTCTGCATCTCAACTGGTTTCTCTCCCTGTGCAGCTTAGTGCACCAATTAACAGTTTTATACCACTTTGACCCAGCCTAAAAACCCCAAGTCTCAGCACCAAACAGACCACATGCCTCTTAATGGAGGGAGCAGGCCCAGGCTAAATCCAGTACTAGCAGTACATCGAGAACATGGATGCCTGGCCAGGAGCAGGAACAGAGTCACAGCGATTACAGCGTGCTGAGGTCACCTCTCACTGGAGGGAGCAGGCCCAGGCTAAATCCAGCACTAGCAGTACATCGAGAACATAGATGCCTGGTCAGGAGCAGGAACAACAGTCACAGGAATTACAGCGTGCTGAGGTCGCCTCTCACTGGAGAGAGCAGGCCCAGGCTAAATCCAGTACTAGCAGTACATCGAGAACATGGATGCCTGGTCAGGAGCAGGAACAGAGTCACTGGGATTACAGTGTGCTGAGGTCGCCTCTCACTGGAGGGAGCAGGCCCAGGCTAAATCCAGTACTAGCAGTACACCTAGAACATGGACGCCTGGTCAGGAGCAGGAACAGAGTCACAGGGATTACAGTGTGCAGAGGTCACCTCTCACTGGAGGGAGCAGGTCCAGGCTAAATCCAGTACTAGCAGTACACCTAGAACATGGACGCCTGGTCAAGAGCAGGAACAGAGTCACAGGGATTACAGCATGTTGAGGTCGCCTCTCACTGGAGGGAGCAGGCCCAGGCTAAATCCAGTACTAGCAGTACACCTAGAACATAGACGCCTGGTCAGGAGCAGGAACAGAGTCACAGGGATTACAGCATGTTGAGGTCGCCTCTCACTGGAGGAAGCAGGCCCAGGCTAAATCCAGTACTAGCAGTACACCTAGAACATAGACACTTGGTCAGGAGCAGGAACAGAGTCACAGGGATTACAGTGTGCTGAGGTCACCTCTCACTGGAGGGAGCAGGCCCAGGCTAAATCCAGTACTAGCAGTACACCTAGAACATGGACGCCTGGTCAGGAGCAGGAACAGAGTCACAGGGATTACAGTGTGCTGAGGTTGCCTCTTACTGGAGGGAGCAGGCCCAGGCTAAATCCAGTACTAGCAGTACATCGAGAACATGGACGCCTGGTCAGGAGCAGGAACAAGAGTCACAGGGATTACCGTGTGCTGAGGTTCCACATATGACTCCAGAGAAAGAAGACAGATGAATGCCACCACCCACTAAAGCAGCCTCTTACCTCCATGATGTAGTATCAGTTTACTTAAAGCAGTCCAGGATCCCTTGGTGGTACTGCTCGCCAATAAATCTGAGGTACTGCAAGGTCAAAAGAATTGGAGAGATTTTTTTTTTTTTTTGTTTATACTTTTTTGGGGGGCCACATCTAGCACCGGTACCTCAGCCCAGGTCACGGTCCTTGCCGTCCCTCGCTACCCACATGAGCTGCTACTTCCCCTCGATACCCTCTGGCTTTCCCCCCAGGGCGGGGCTGCAGCACTCACCCTAAGTGCCACAGACATTGGGATAGGTTGAGGGGAGTCGGCCTTGGAGCAATTTGGGAGTGGCGAGGCAGGCGCCATCAAGGCACTGGATGTGGCATTTTGTCTTCCCCTGTAAGGGAGGGGAAGGAGCATGCAATGAAGCCTGCGTCCATCACACCCCTCAGAATCTTGCTGATGCCAGCTGCCATGGCACTCCCAGCCTCCACCAGGAATTCCTCTAGCACCGGTCGTGCACTGCCCCCTGCCCCCCGGAGAAGGAGAGCAGTCTATGGGACGCTCGATCCTTCTCCCCCGGCCAGCCCTCCGATGACCTAGGTCTATTCCCAAACCCGGGTCGCCGGTGTCGAAAGCGGAAATCCCACCGCTGCACAGATGGGCTGGAAAATTGGGGAGATTCTGATATGGAAGAAATGGAGTCAGATACCTCCTCTACCCACTTCTCCCAGACTTTGCCCCCCAACCCCTTGTTGCCACCTCAGGGGTACCCCAGAAGACAAAAGAAGAAACAGATTGACTCACAAGGGAAAGTGACTTGAAATTAGTGGGTTTTGTTTCGTCCATGGAACAGTTAAAAATTGCTTCCCTAAACGTTTGTAGCATGAGGAGTCCCATTGCTGCAAGTGGTCAATCATAATTTTATTTTTCTTCAAGAAACTTGAATGGCTTTAGTGGGAGACCTTTTGTAAGCTAAGAGGAACTCGTAGTGAGAACTCTTCTTTTGGTCATTTGGGAAGGCCAGAGCTGATGGGGTGTATTTTCATTTTTGGGTATCCAACTTTAAAATTAGTAGACTGGTGGAAAATGAACCAGGGTAGGCATTTTTGTTAGATGTCTAATGGGAAAATAGATGGTTAAGGTGTATAAATGTTTATGCACCTCAAGTTAAATCTGAACAGGTTGCTTTATTTGAATCTCTTCAGCCATATTTAGTCACATCCAGACAAATCATCCTTGGGGTGATTTTAACTGTTTCATGAACTTTTCTATCAGGCATCAGAATGAAAAGAAAGTTTATTGTGATTCTTTAATATTAAAGACAGTGGTTTGGGCAGCTGAATTAACTGACAGCAATAGACAGCTGCATACAACAGGTGAGGATAACTTACTGTAGAGGGTTGTTAACATCTATTATAAAAAGGGTCTGAGAAATGGAGCTTTCTGATTGGCTGCAAACATTCTAACAGCCTTATGTTAATCTTTTATTAACATACATATAGAGCTTAGCCATATGCTGAACAAGGTTTAACACTGCTTAAAACATTTTTTATTATAATAGCAATAAGGCACTCCCAGGGATTATGTTAATGGTCAGTTAATCACCCTCTAGGGGCATGTGGCACTCGGCTACACCTCGTGCCACAGTACACCCCTAGAAGGTGATTAACAGACCATTAACATAACCCTTGGTTATGCCTTATTGCTTAAGAATAGGTTTTATTTTTCTTTCTCCACTGTTATGGATCCATAAAGTGACTACCTTCCCTGTGGAATTCTCCAATCACGTACTCTTACAGGTAACTATTCAGAGTCCACAGACTTCACCTATGAATTCAGCCAGATGGTAGTTGGAATGTCTTAGTTTTATTTTTTTATTTTATTTAGTACATTTTACCAGGAAAGTGGACTGGATCAAAGATCCATTTTCAGCCACACCTGGGAATGAGGGAATATAGCAGGTGAACGATACAAAGACAGGTCACAAACAGGCAATAAACCATCACTAGCATCAATATAGTACAGTCGTTACAAATGTGAGGTACTGCAAGGTCAAAAGAGTTTTACAGTCACTGAAAGTTCAAAAGGAGATACGTTTACTACTACAAGCTTGTATATCAGTGCTATTTTTGTTTGCTTGCACGCATGTGCAAGAAACATAGTGTCACCATATGAGTTTTCGTAGGTGTGCCTCCCCCACTTCCAGTGCCCTGCTCCCTTCTGCAGGTGCGGCTGCACTGCACCAATGAATGTCCAAGCTGTTTATGACTGTCGTTCAGATGCAGTGGCGTACAGTTCTGAGGAAAACACTGCCACAATCAGCAGTGGTAACATGTAGTCAATTGCCTACACATACGTCAGCACTGTATCTGAACTGTCATAGACAGTTCTTCGTCATCACCCGAACACTACATAGCATACTAGGCCACCCAGCATGCTCATGCTCCCCTCCACCCCACACTATATGACCCGATGGAAGTGCCAATCCTCGTCGGCTCCACTGCCCCCAAACAGACTTCCAGGTGCCACGCTGGGGCCACCCTAGCGTGGCAAAAGTTCTTATGGCCAGCGGGGTGCCTAATCCCCATCAGCCCACTGTACCCCCAAAAATACAGACTTCTAGGTGCCACGCTGGGCCCCCCAAGCTTGGCAAACATTAGTAAAGCAGTGGGGTTGCCCAATCCCGTCTGCTCCACTGTCCCCCAAATAACTTTTCCAGCTGCCACGCTGAGAGTCCACCCAGCATGGCAAAAGTCCCACGTCATCTTCCTAAATAAGAGGAAAAAAAACTGTAAAAAAAAAAAAGGGCCCTCATCGCCTGTCTTGCCCCCTTCCCCAACCAGTGCCCACCCTCTGCGCACTCGCCTCCCCACACTCTGACGACCCGATACTTACCTCCGGAGCCCAGTGTGATAATCTTCGGTGGACCGGGAACACATCTGCACTCTTCAAAGCCGACTGCGAAATGAAGAAATGCCGGTAAACTGTATAATGGCATAAATGGGTTTTCCAACTCTGGTGCATATCTCGGCCATTTTGGGGAATATTTTCACCAAATTTTTGACATGGGGTTCTTGGGGCCCCACCTCATGAACTCAGTCACTGTCATTTTGTTATTCTGTCCCGGAAGGTGATTTCACAGTCACTGCGTGGAACCACCTTTCAGGACCGAGTAACGAAATGACAGTGTCACAGTTCATGAGGAAGGCCCCCAAAACCCTATGTTTTTTAACATATAATACTTTATTGAGTTTTTGTTTTCCATGTAACAGAGTGCAAACTACAGTCATGGTGATGAACTAGCTACCTACATAGCCACCTATTGCCATTTAACACAGATAGAGAACAGTGAATAATGTGCTAGTCTACTAACAATCAAAGCCAAGTACGTAGTGAAGCGTAAGGTTTTGTCATAGAGCAGTGCTCAAACTCCATCATACATTTGTTTAATCATTGACTAAGCAGTGTCCGAAGCAATATATAGGAGCAGGACAAACTTTAAGGGGAGACCCTGCCATGGTGTTGAAGTAACCAAATGTGTTTCTTCCTACCCTGCTGGCAACTATCTAACAAGATACAGTACCCAGGAAACAGAAAGGAGAAAGACAGTAAGCAAGGGCAAGTAACATACAAGGAAACAGAACTGTTGGTGGGGGAGGAGGGAGCCCCACAGTCCCAGCATTTATAGTACCGGGGGGTTGCGAGGGGGAGGTGGTGGGATTGTGCATAAGTGCGAATGTAGGGATGCATCCCAATTTTTGTGAAATCTGTGAAGTTGGCCCTTTCCCACAGCTGTGAGCCTCTCAAAAGATGCCAGTCTAGAGAGGGTAGCTCACCAAGCAGCCACAGAGGGGGGCATTGATTAGCCCCCAGTTCATCAGGATGGCCCGTTTGGCCTCCATAAGCACGGCAAGGGTCAACATTTTAAGTGGAGTCGAAATGAGGTCCAGCGTGGAGGAGTCACCTAGAAGGAGCGAGTCCTGGGATAGGGTGAGACTTGTCCCCACGATTCTCGAGCAGTCCTGCAATACTAAGGTCCAGAATGGCTGAAGGGCTGGGCAGGACCAAAGAATATGAAGTAGGTGGGCTGGGGAGGATTGACACCTCCAGCATTTGTCATGCTTCAACACCCCGATTCTAAAGAGCGCGGCAGGCGTCCTATACCACCTTAGGAGAATTTTTAGTTGAATCAGGTGACTCCTGGCATCCTCATAAGCTGTATGGGCCACTTTTAAACAATTGCTCCACACCTGTGAGGTCAGAGTGCATCGGAGCTCCAGCTCCCACACCCTTCGGCATGTGGAGGTGGTATCCAGCTGTGAATCTCTCAGCACGTTATAGAAGAGTCCCACCCACCCTGCCCTTGCTTAGGTCTGTGCAATGTGGTAAGACACTCCCATGGATCCAACTCTTTGTGTTTGGCCAAGAGAGAGGTAAGGGCACTGTGTATTTGGAGATATCTCCAGAAATCATGATCTGGAGACCAAAGTGAGTCTGCAACTGCTCAAAGGACATCAACGTTAGACTGTCGGTGAGAAGAAGATCTCCCACGACACAAATGCCCCTAGAGGTCCAATGGGGCCAATTCAGAGGTTTATGGTCCACTGTGATTAATTTGTTATGCCACAAAGGGGCATAAATAATCGGGGGGGTGGTGGTCTGAGTTCGGGATCCCGGTCAAGTTCATAGCCCGAGGCCACAACTTGCAGATATACTCCATAACAGGAGTAATTTGTTTTTTGGGTGGCTGTTTGTCCATAAGGAGCATGAAAAGGGAATTGCCAGGGAGCAGGGCAGATTCAAGAGTTACTCATGGCGGAAGGGGAGTGGGGCCAGGGACAAACCATGCAGTGGCTAGAGCCAGCCGAAAGGCTAGGTGGTATCCTCCAAACCAGGGCAAACCTAGGCCCCCTTTAGACCAATGGGCCCTCATCTTAGCACACCCCCAGCATGCTGCCTTGCCTTCCCACAGGAAGGAGGAAATAAGCTTGTCAAGGGAGGAATAAAGCTTAGGAGATAACAGGATGGGAAGGTTGCTGAAGAGGTACAGAACCCTCGATAGTACGAACATTCGGATTGCCTCCACTTTACCCTTTAAGGACAGCCACATTTTGCACCATCTCTGCATTTCTGCTAAGAGAGAAGTCAAGAGAGGGGCAAAGTTGGTCTTCTCAAGATCCCCCCATGCCGCAGGGATAAATAGCCCCAGATAGGGAAAACCTTGGGGGGCCCAAGTAATGTCGGTGCCTGTTAGACAGTTGCGGCCACACTTTGTATTCAGCAGGACCAGCGTTGTTTTCTTCTGGTTTAGTGATAAACCAGAGAGGCCAGCGAACTCCTGCAGAATTAACAGCACCGCCTTTACAGATAGATCGTGGTTGGATAGTGTGAGCAGCATGTCATCCGCATAGGTGTTAACTAAAAACGAGTGGGCTCCAACAGGGATGCCGGTAACATCCGGGGTGCCTAGGAGCTTCCTGATCAGGGGGGGTCAAGGGTGATGATGAATAGTAGAAGGGAAAGGTGACAGTCTTGTCTAGTGCCTCTCTGCAGTGGGAAGGGAGCGGAAATATCTCTATTAGTGACAATACGGGCCGTGGGTAAATGGTATAGCGTGGAAATCCAGGACGGAAAATAGGGCCCAAACTCATAGAGGGACAAAGCATTACTAAGATAATGCCATTCTAATGAGTCAAACGCCTTAGCGAAGTCAAGGGCAAGAGCCGCCATGGGTGCAGGCGAGTGAAGTGCTAGCCATTTCAGATTCAGAACAAGCTGCAGGTTGCCCAAAACCCTATGTTGAAAATTTGGTGAAAGAATTCCCAAAGATGGCTGTTTTACAAACATGTGTTGCGCAGTTCCTACGCACGTTTGTAACTTCGGGAATTTTTTTATATATTTCACTCCAGAGTTTCAACATTGCCATTTTACCACATCTCCTTATGAGAAGTACAGCTGTCATTTTTCACATCTAGCCCAAAATGTGTTTTCGTGCATGTAGCGCACAATGGCACAGTCAATGTGCAAAATCAATGTTTGGGAGAGAGTAAGAAAATCACAGTGAAATGGTTCATGCGCAGAGGTCTTAAAATGGCTATGCTGAAAATTTGGTGATAACAATCCATAAAATGACTGTGTTACGAGCATGCATTGCGCAGTTTCTATGCACCCTTGTAAGTTCATGAATTTGTATTATTTTCATTCCAGATTTTCAACACTGGCATTTTTTCCACACCTCCTTATGAACAGTACAGTTGTCATTTTTCACACCCTGGCCAAAATGTGTTTTCACACTTCCGGCGCAGAAATGCGTGGTCGCTGTGGGAAATCAGTGTTTGGGACAGATTAAGAAAATCACAGTGACACTGTTCATGAGTGGAGGTCCCAAAATGCCTGTGTTGATAATCTGCTGTAAAAAATCTCTAAACTAATCACATTACGGGTGTGCGTTGCGCAGTTTCTACGCATGCTCATGACTACACCAGTTTTTTTTATATTTTCACTCCAGATTTCGAACATTGCCATTTTTTACACCTCCCCATGAACAGTACAGCTGTCATTTTTCACATCCTGTTCAAAATGTGTTTTTGCACCTGTGGTGCCAAATGGCGTAGTCGCTGTGCAAAATCAGCTTTCAGCTAACAAACTGATATTGCCACTGTTCATGAGGTGGGGGTCACAAAAAAACCATGTTGAAAATTTGGAGTGAAAATACCAACGAACACCTGGGGCGTTAGGGTTTCTGGCCATAACACCCCACCCTGTAGAGACTGACAGGCATCAGGGGTGTGATTTGGGATTGTCGCCTGTAATGCTCATGCTATTACACCCCCACCCACATCCTGCAGCCTGAGACAGGCACAGAGGTGTGCCTTGGACTCTTCAGACCCAAAGTTCACCCCATTCTCCTATACTGCACCCATCTCAGTGTATTTCCTTATGGAATGGGGTGAGCATAAGGCCCAAAGACTCCAAGGCACACCGTGACACTTGTCGGTGTCTGCAGGGCAGGGTGTGGTGAAATGGCATGGCCATTATGCCTGACGACCCAAAGACACACCCCAATGCCTGTCAGTCTCGGCAGGGTGGTGGTGGGGTTGGCTTCAGTTCAATACTTCACTGCCATTCCTATTATGCATCTCTCTGACTCCTACACTACCTATGCCAATGCCAGCAAGCAAACATTCGGCATTGACAAATGCATGTTATATGATGATATCACAGAGTGGTGGGAAGACACCAAAAATTATATTAAACACAGCTCCCAAAATTATGGGAGGAAAAAACAAAGAGCTGAGTATTTTAAGTATTTAACTCTTAGAAAATAACTGCAACAGGTTATTTCACTATCCAGTGATGGTACTTGCATGTACGCAGGCCAAATTCAGAGGCTGAAGTTGGACATGCGGACATTATCAGAATAAAAGGGCATCTCTTTAAAGGCAGAATTAAAATGTGGGATGTAGAAAACCCCTTATAGCAACCCATGTGTGGCCTGTAAGAAGAGGGTGGATAACTCCTCCACCACTTTCCTGAAAGATCAAAGGGGTAATTTGGTGACTAATCCAATGATTTTATCTAAAATGGTAGATATATTTTTGACACTTTTGGACAATCTGTACAAGCATCAATGGATCTGCAATCTGTAAGGTTTACTCCACCTGTCTTGGTTGATTCTGAGAAAGATAAACTACTGGATCCAATCACTAGACAGAAGGCATTAGAAGTAGCAGTGACATTAAAAACTGGGGCTTACCCTGGGTGGGATGGTATCTCAAATGAGTTTTTAAAAACTTTTTCTGTAGAGATGGCAGACATTTTGGTACTGGTTTATTCTTATTTATTAAATGCTAACTTTGTTCAAGGGGCATTCTCTAAGGAACAGAAGATTTGTTTTGTTTAAATCTGCAGAAAAGGGGGATTTGAGTAACTGGAGAGCAATCTGTCTCCTAAACTCAGATTGGAAGATTTTTAACAAAGGTTTTACATAACAGACTGAGCCAGGCAGCAACAGCTCTCATTAATCCAGCACAGATCTGTTCCACTCCTTCCAGAAAGATTCACGATAGTCTATATTTACTCAGGGATGTAACTGATTATTGTAATTTCAATCATAAAACAGGTTTCTAGCTTTCCTTGGATCAGAGGAAGGCATTTGACCGTGTCAGTCATAATTTCTTACTTCAGGTTTTAACAGACTATGGTATTCCTCATACTTGTGTTTCTTGGGTAAAAGGATTATACACCTCTGCATCAGTGGCTGTCTTGATTGGTGGGAGAACTGGGCAGCTGGTGTCTATAAAAGTAGGTGTATGGCAAAGGTGCCCTTTGAGTCCCTTACTCTACATAGTTGCGATAGAACCACTACTACATAGTATAACTGAAAATCAGAACATTAAAGGGATCATGTGGCATTCGGGTGTGGAGAACCTCACAATATCGGTATATGCAGATGACACGATTATTTATTGCTAAAAGTTCTGGTTGTAAACAAGCACTACAGGTCATATATAATTTCTCAAAAGTTTCAGAAGCCAGCTTAAATTTGGATAAAAGTAAAGGGATCAGCATTGGTAATGTTTTATTGGCTGGCGACATTGTAGCAGGGATCTACATAGTAGACAACCTCATAAATATTTTAGGTGTCAAGTTTGGAGGTCCTGATGTTGCTTAGACAAATAGGTTGGAAAGACTGGTATTATGCACACAAAAAGCAAATCAGTGGAAAGGACAGAAACTCTCAAAACAAAAAAAGAGTTTCTAATTATTAAACAATTTCTTTATTCAGTTTTGCTATATATTAGCTATGTGTTCTTACTGCCTAATAATCTAGAAAACATGACTTTCAGTATTTTTTCCAAATGTTTTGGGGAGCTGACTCAACCCCATAAAAAGGGAGATGACTTATTTGTCCAAGGGAAAAGGGGGTGGGTAGAATGGTCAACCCTCTGGTCTTGTTTCATACTCTGTTTTGGTCAGGGACTATGAAGTTAGCTTTGGATCCTGTAGCCACACATGTTAATTCCTGGATTCAAAATAGATTGAGCATGTTTGCAGATTTGGCAAGTTGCTCCATTTAAAGTTTCAGAAATTACGCAAGTGGAGGGTACTTAGGTCTTCGGTTAATTCTTTATCCAGGAAGCAACTTTATGCTACTATAATGGGTTTGATTCTCAAAGGGCCCTTAGACTGACACAAACTGCGGCAAAAGGCAGCTTGTGTCAAAGCTCAGTGCGCCAGGGACCTGTGTCTGATTTTCTATTGGGTAGAGTCCTGGCAGCAAAGTCCCATAGATTGCAACAACTGTAACTGTGCACCAAACAGATGGCGCATCTGGAAGGTTTGTCGCAAGCTGTGAGCACAGTTGGGCAGCATTCCTGGGAGGTTATCAATAATTAGTAGGCTACTGCAAACAAGCCGGACAGACATACAGCACATGCATATTATAAACATGCCTCACGAAGACACCTGACAGTACGTACAGATAACTCAAACATTGCCAAGGTATATCATACTACTATAGGGTGATATATATCCATATCTGTATCTGTCTCCTGTATTAGTATGGTACATTTCTGCACTATCTGAATCATCTGTACATACTGTCATGTGTCTTCGTGAGGCATGGTTCTAAGATGGGTAGATACACACCCACCCCACTGTAAACGACATGTAGCTTCAGAGTTGGGCTGTCCTGGTACCATACGTTCCATCATGACAGTATACAAATAAAATCATTGCCTGCCCAGGGAGGGCTCTGGTGATGGTGAAAGGACTGTTAGACCAGCCCTGGCTGGTTTATTGAGTGTTTGATTTTGGTGGCACTGTCCACATTACAGAATTCCATAAAAGGAGACGTGGCAGCATTGCCCTGGCACAAGTCTCCATGCACTATGCCACACCCTGTTTTGTGCAACAAGGATGGCACAAGACCACCTTGGTGCGCGCAGCCTGTGACTGGCGCAGGCTGTGTTTGAGAATTGCTCACAGCACAGTTCCTGATACAAGCTGCTCCTTGCATCATTCAATTTGATGCAAGCTCCTTGCTTCATACTGGAAGCTTTGAGAATTGGGCCCAATGTCTTTAACTTGTCCACAGGATCCATAATTTAAGAAATACACTGCTGAGAGAAACCATCTAGTCATTAGACAGTTGTTGGACAAAGGAGTCCTACTGCAGATGTGGGAAAACCTGTGCTTTTGTTCTCACAGAGGACTAAACATGAGAGGGAACAAAAAGCATAAAATGTTGGCTGAATGCTCTTGTCTTTATCCTGAGTGTGCACCCCCTTTGGGAATTATGGAACATTTCCTTCTTGTGTGCAGTTTTTAGGGTTTTGGAAGTTCTTAGCATATAAATGGAACCTTCCATGGCTGTAAAAATTGACCTATCAGCAGCGGTTCAGTTAATTCGTTTTTAGTAGGAGTCAAATACTTCCATGAGTCAAAATGTGGAAGTCATGCCAAATTTCTGGAGGTCAAAATACTTCCCAGATCCCACAATTTGAAAGCCAGTATTCTAGGAAGGATCAGTTTATAGATGTTCATACAAACATTAGTGCTAAAATACAATTTCTTTTAGAAAAATCAATCATTTCTTAGCTTCCGTGCATTCCGTTTTGGAAGCTGTCCAATTTATTTTATTACATTTGGAAGTCGGTGACTTTCTCCACTTTATTTTGGAAGTTTTTGCCTCATTTCTTTTGAGTCACACACTCCCAAAATGGACTTAACTGAAGCCCTGCCTATGAATGTTTAGTTGTAGGTGATTTTCCAACAACTTTAAGGAAGTATAATACCAGCACTCTGATGGTGATGTTTGCCTGTTTCAAATGCTACTTGCAGCAGGCCAGGTGTCGCCTAGTGCTGCAGCAGTTGAGAATATCTTATACTTGTATTGCAAGGTTATATGAGTCAGCCCTTAAGGAGGCTTATCATTATGACTATACTTAGTTGCAAGACAAAATGTACGTACTTTAGGGACAGTGGTAAAGTGGTTACATTTCCCAGTTGCTTAAGAATAGAATAGGTATTTATTTATTTAGTTTTTGTTTACCAGGTAGGTGCACTAGCCATAACATTACTATTTTCAGGCACGACCCGGGAGGTTACAAAGTAGACAATACATAACAGGATATTGAGGTAAGAGGAACAAATAATACAAAATGGCAGAAAACAATACAATATTAAGTCATACAATATAGACCATAGATGTACAAAGTATTTAAGGTAATGCAAGCACAGCATCAAAAACATCAAAGAAATCATGGGAGGGTTACGAAGGAGAACATTGCAGAATCCAACCTGTTCAGCATACAGTAGTAAGTGCAAACACAGAAGGAAACAAGGTGCAGGGTAAGTGCAACCATAAAATGATATTAAAGGTAGAAGGAGGAGAAACAATTATCATTTGTAAGGAAAACAAAAACAGAAATTGGGGCAAGAAGGCAATTGAAGAAACCCAGTCAATCCAGGACAGTTATTAGGGTAGAGATGAAGAGTTGACAGTCAGGTGATTAAGTAAAAAGAGTAAGCTAAGGAGGATTAAAGTAAGAGCAGTTGGCAGAACTGGATAGGAACTTTAAAAGTTCCTTTTTAAAGAAGGCATGTGTCAGAGATTGACAGATGGCAATGGGAAGAGAGTTCCAGTGCTTCGATTCGAGGAAATTAACTTTTATTTCAGTTATATAAGTGTGGTAGGGTCAGTCTCTATAAAATCTAGAAGGATTCTATACTATCTTCTGTTTTTCAAGACTGTTGCATCAGCACTTCTAAGCTTAATATTCTTTGCTATCCTAGTGTTTCATCTTAGTTCTGACAGGCATGCCACCTGCAGGACCCCTCCCCCCCCGTTCTACTTCTCCATCTATCATCCACTTTATTTTCCTTTTCCTCCTTCTCTTTTCCAGTCCTCTCAAGGTGTTTAAAGTGTGGCAGTGTTTAATAAGGTGCACCAGTAAAAGTGATGCTAGCTAGCGTAATAAATTAAAGCAAGGCGTATTGCTAAAGTGCAGAGTGCATTTAAAGTACTGAAAATACATTGAGCCCATGGAGTTCATTGTCTGGGCTACTACTGTAATACTGAGCTGCCAAAGAGGGGGTATAGAATAATGAGATAACCCCTTTTGTTGTTTTCTTTTTTTTTATTTGTAAGCAAAACTGTAAGAAATATAAAGAAAAATAAGTGCATATGAATGTATATCATTATAGTTGGAAGACGCTCCTTTCTGAATGAATGCATGCCAACATTAGAAAATTCATATGCAAAAGCCAGCTCTAAAGGGTTTTGAAAGTAAAATAGCACTTATGAGCTAGCCCTGGTCTCCTCTCTCCAGCGTGTCACCACTGTGTAATACAGTATTCAGGTAGACTGCTTTGTGATTTTATTTTTCTCTTAGTTCTTTTTTTCATTTTATTAGACACTTTATTAGGAGCCCGAGGTAACATACACTGCTGTTGGGGACAAGTGTTTGTTAAAATAGAAAATGTCCCAGACACTTGATTCATATTAAAACTGAGCCTGCTTGTATTTTGTTTTGTTTAAATCCTGAACTGTCTCTTGGAGTTTGCACCGCAGCCTGTAGCAGAAATTTATGACAGCAGAGCAGCTGTTGCTCTGTGAGACTTGCAACTCATTCTTTAAGTTTTTTTTTTCATGAAGAAAAGTGACAGCAGCCTTAGGACAATAATTTTGTTTCAAGTAATCTGTCAAAATCCTCACTGTTGAACTGCTGTCTAGCCCTGTGCAGCAGAGGAGAGACAGCCGTTGAAACTGACGAGGAAAAGCACGAACACACTCTCTCTCGCCCCTCGCTCCTGACTTTAGTAAGAAATATGCCCAAATTTAGTCCACAACCAAAAACAGCATTAATATAAACAAGTAAGTGCCCCAAAGGTATTTTTTTCTAACTGCAGCCTTTGTATGGCTCCAACAAGACGAAAGGAACACTTCTTGTGATCAGGGAGTAGTGTGATCAGGGAGTAGTGTGATCAGGGAGTAGTGTGATCAGGGAGTAGTGGGTCAGGGAGTAGTGTGATCAGGGAGTAGTGTGATCAGGGAGTAGTGTGGTCAGGGAGTAGTGGGTCAGGGAGTAGTGTGATCAGGGAGTAGTGTGATCAGGGAGTAGTGTGGTCAGGGAGTAGTGGGATCAGGGAGTAGTGTGATCAGGGAGTAGTGTGGTCAGGGAGTAGTGTGATCAGGGAGTAGTGTGGTCAGGGAGTAGTGGGATCAGGGAGTAGTGTGGTCAGGGAGTAGTGTGGTCAGGGAGTAGTGGGATCAGGGAGTAGTGTGATCAGGGAGTAGTGTGGTCAGGGAGTAGTGGGATCAGGGAGTAGTGTGGTCAGGGAGTAGTGTGATCAGGGAGTAGTGTGATCAGGGAGTAGTGGGTAGAGGGAGTAGTGTGATCAGGGAGTAGTGTGGTCAGGGAGTAGTGGGATCAGGGAGTAGTGGGATCAGGGAGTAGTGTGGTCAGGGAGTAGTGTGATCAGGGAGTAGTGGTCAGGGAGTAGTGTGATCAGGGAGTAGTGTGGTCAGGGAGTAGTGTGGTCAGGGAGTAGTGTGGTCAGGGAGTAGTGTGGTCAGGGAGTAGTGGGATCAGGGAGTAGTGTGGTCAGGGAGTAGTGTGGTCAGGGAGTAGTGTGGTCAGGGAGTAGTGGGATCAGGGAGTAGTGTGATCAGGGAGTAGTGTGGTCAGGGAGTAGTGTGATCAGGGAGTAGTGTGGTCAGGGAGTAGTGTGATCAGGGAGTAGTGGGGAGAGAGCTGCTCAAGTTTATGACAGAAAAGGCACGGCCTCTCTCTTTCACTTCCAGAACCTGTGGCACAGTTCAAATGGCTGCAGAAACTTAAAATTGCTAGATTCTTCTGAAAATAAAGGAAAGCAGCATAAAGAAACAATAAATAATAGTGTCATTGCTATGCCGATGATTCACAACTCTATATGTGTCTTGTGCCCGAGCAGGAGTCTGAGTCAAGTACATTGTTTAACAACTGCCTCCAGGAGATACATAGCTGGATGAGTGCTAATTGGCTGAGGTTGAACCCGGGGAAAACAGAGGTATTGGTGGTGGAACCGGGGGTTAGGATATCAAATCCATGGGCGGGAAAACTCTCAGGTTTATTTCTGGGAGGAACCCCGCTCATGGCATCTGGTCAGGTGCGTAACCTTGGTGTTATATTTGACGAGGGCTTGACCCTGAGGGCACAGGTGTCAGCCGTAGTCAAATCATCCTTTTTTCATCTAAGGAATATAGCACGGGTGAAACACTTGATTCCATCAGAGGATCTTCCTACCCTGGTCCACGCCTTTGTGTCAATCGTCTTGATTATTGCAACGCCCTTTATCTAGGGCTGCGGGGAGTGGTTATCCAGTAAGCACAGCTGGTGCAAAGCGGCAGCTGGGTTGTTGACTGGAAGCCGAGGTCCAACCATATAACACCTGTGCTTCACGAACTGCACTGGCTGCCTGTACAGTGGCGGATCACTTTCAAGGTCATGTTGATGACCTATAAAGCCCCTACGCGTTTGGGACCTCGCTACCTGAAAGAACTCCTGACTTCTTACTGGCCTCCGCTCCCTCCGATCCTCTGGTGAGGGATTGCTGGAGATTCCCAGGGTAACCTTAAAACATCTGGTGGAAGAACATTTGCCTTTATGGCCCCTACCCACCAGTGGAGATTCTCTACCTAGCCAGATACGCAATTGCCTGACTGTGGAGAGCTTTAAAAAAGCTTTAAAGACCTTCCTTTTTAACCAAGCATTTTTTTAGTGATTTAAATTATATTGGATTGTTTTCTGAATTTGAAGTTGTTTATAGTTGTGGTTTTGTTTTGTATGATTGATATTGTAAAGGCGCCCTGAGCTTTGGAAGGGTGCCTTAAAGAAATAAATATTTATTTACTTACTTACTAAATATTACAATCAGTTTAAAAACAGGTATTAGGTTGCATACATTGGCCCCGATTCTAGAAAAGTTACACCTGGCATAACAGCACTTGCGCCAAGTAGAATGGCACAAGTAGCAACCTACACCAGCAGTTGCAACTTGCGCAATTCTACAAAGTGGCCTGCGACATGTCACAGGCCACTTGCGCCGAACAGCTGTTATGCAGGCAGTTGCGCCATAAACCCCCTTCAACATGGTGCTAGGGGGTTTACGGCAGCAGTTGTGCCCCATTCCAGAAGGGCAGCAACAAAGACCCCAATGTCAGGATTCACAAGAACCCCTGGCGGAAAACTGGCAACGTAAGTTACACCTGCATTTAGCTGGTGTAACCTACATACGTCCTCTGAGGGTCCTGTAGAACCCAGCCCATGTGCCCTTCCCCCCCCATGCCCAGATCACCGCCGTTGGTGCCCCAATGGGCATCACGCGTCTCCGCCCCATCCCCGTACTGTGCCCTTTATACCTCCATACAGTAAAGGCCTGCAGGGGCTGCCCACCAACTGCCTCCAGACTCCTGTGTAAGTAATGCCTCGCAGGGCTGCCCACACCTCAGTCCCCAATTCCCCTGTTGCTAAAATGCTTGCAGAGTGGAGCTGTCATCCCCCACCCATGCCCTGGCCCCAGTGGCGACGCCGTCCGGCAAATACTCTGACAAGCCCTGGTAGTCTAGTGGCCCCCACCCAGTTGTGCCAGCCACCCAGCAACCCCACCAGTTCCCAGCTGGCGACTGGCACAGTCCACCTCTCCCTCCGTGGACAGCCACCGACTGAGTTCTGTAGGGCGCTTACTGGGTGAGCAGCCCTGCAGAGCTCTACATGTACACTATGGGGGGTCAGTTGATGTGGGCAGCCCTGCAGGGCACCTAATGTGGCTAGCTGGGCATGGGGGGCACTTGCGTTCTGCGTTGCGGCTTGCGACATGTTCGCCAGGTGCGCCCTCTGTTCGGCATACCTGGCCACATGTCACAAATTGCAGGACTTAGCTGCGGAGACCCTGCCACTTCTAGAATAGGGCGCAGGGTCAATGTCGCAGTTGCGGGTGGCGCAAGTTGTGTTTAGCGGCGACTTGCGCCACCCTTCTAGAATCGGGCCCATTATCTACAAGCATATATATTTTTTAATTTTTATCTTTGCTCCCCCCTTCATTTTTATGATAGTATAACTAGCTAACAAACATAGAAGGCACAACCTTTATGAATTTCTTCTGTTATGCTAAATGCCTACTTGCTGTGCTCCTGTTAGTAAAAATTATTAACACAGTTCACTGGAATGTTTTTTTTTTTGTCACCTGAGGCAGGTCAGTCTACCTATGAGCTCCCTATAGGAGTCTGCGGCCCCTTTTTAAAAGGTGTTATATACAGTCCCAGGATATCATGACATCAGGCAATGGGAAGAGTTACAATTCATTAAATGCTTGCTATCTATTCATCTGAATTTAAAAATTATATAGCAGGTTAATCTCATGTATTGTGTAAATAATAATTACATACCATAAAATACTTCACAGTTTCTGAATTTTTGTTTATTTCATTGATGTATAAAATATTCAAATTCCTGATTTTTGTTAAAGGGGCAGATCACATGACCAAGGGAAGGTATAAAACCCCTTCATTTGGCCTTCAGATTTTAGGTTTGTGGTCACATGGATTCCATCTGGAGATGGGGTTGGACATGCTCAGCTTCATGTCCTAGCTTGGAATTAGCCAAAGAACTCCCTGCTTTGCATTACGACAAAGGAGAAGTGATCCTAATCTTGATAATTTGTCGAGAAGGTTTTGTTGTTCATATTATTTTATTATTTTAGTTTGTTATTTTTCCTAATAAAACCACACAGATTGGGGCCTGTGCATGACTGGGAGGGAAGTACACACCAGAGGCATGTATCCTGCCCTAGAGCTCCACAGCCCTGGACAGGCACAGGGTGCATGGTATGCACTACACGCATGCACCATGGGTGCTCAGTCTGCAGTCCCACCCCGATTTTACAGGACTGCATACAGGGCAGCCTAAGTCGGTAGCAGACCCACACATGTAACCAATGGGAAGCCAGTCCTGTGTCCCACAGAGGATCCTTCACACAGAACAGCACTGGTCCGGGTGCATGAATACCATCCACAGGCACTTGGACCCATGTGGCTAGTCCCCGGCATCCAGTAGCCCCCCCCGGCCATGCCCATGGTGCAGATGGGCCCCCCATGCAGGATGGACCACTGTTGCAGGACCCCAACCCCAATCCAGGATGGCTGCCCACCCCACCCCACAGTACACAGCAGTGCCCCTTCCCCCACCACAGCATCTCAGTATGTGGGCCACTCCCAGCACTGCAACACAGGACTATCCCCATGCCCCTGAACTCAGTTCCCCTGACTTTGCCTCAGTGGGTTGTGCCTCCTACACACACTACTGCCCTGATGTGCCTGGCCCTTTGCAGTCCCACAGGTCCTGAACCACCACCAGCCCTGATCCCGGTACCCCTGACCCGCAGTTATGTTCCGTGAGCCTTCCACCCCCTGCAGCACTGCCAACCTCCCCATCATACCTGCAGAGTCAGTGCCACAGCCTGGACTGCAAGTGGCACAGCCCTCCTCACATATCCCCGGCCGCCAGCTGTCCAAGTGCTGCAGGGAGTGCGGTGCTAATTATAAGAGGTGTGCTACTGGTAGCATTTGGATGGCTGGCAGCTGAGGAGGTGTGAGGAGGGCTGTGCCACTGGCTGTCCTGATCCATGGCATCATCATACAGGTATGGGGTTGTGGGGGGGTCAGTGCTGCGGATGGGTGGTGGGGGTCCACTGACCACCAGTGGTCCTACATGGGCACCGGGATCGGGGAGTCTGGTTGGTGGCCTGGGACATGCAGTGTGCGAGTGTGGTGGGGGCATGTGGGCTGCAGCACTGGGGTCAGGGCTGCCTTGAGATGAGGAGGGAGGGAGGGTGATATCCCAGTTGGGAATGGGGCGGGTGCTTGCAGACTGTTTTGTGTGTGTGTGTGTGTGTGCATGTGGTGTTCTTGCTATCAAGGACAGGACTGCAATGTGGGGGGGGGTGCTGTTGGCCAGTCGGGGTTGAGGCTTCACTGTGTGGGGGGTGCCTACATGCTGTTGGGGATGGGGCTGCACTGTGTCAGGTCTGGGGTCATGTCAGGTAATGGTGCCAGGGTTGCTGTGTGCACGGGCCAGGGCACATATAGTAGGGATCCCCCTGGTGTAATAGGCACCTCTGCTACCCCTGATAGCGCCTTTCTACTTTCCTTGGTACATGGCGTGGTGCTGGCGCCCCCGCCCACCCTGTCATGTTGCTGTCTGCGCAGATGGGGGATCGGGTGCATAGAGGTGCATAGGGGCTGCATGCCCCTTGTTGTGCATCCCGCGTGGGGTACAATAGGTGTGGAGTGGCTACATGCCATAGATAAGCGGCATGTAGCCACTCCGCACAATCATGCATAGGACCCATTGTGTGTTGTACCCAATAACCGTCGTGCAAGCCTATCTGTTTTCCTACTACCTCTAACAGTAAGGATTATCTTCTGAGTGTTGAGTGATAGATAGGTATTGATTTTTTGGGACTGTTTCCTTTTTTTATTCAGAAGGATAAAGGGTAATTGAAGGACTTTTTTTTTTTTTTTTACGTTTTTATTTTTATTTTCTTATTGAGTCTTTCTTATTTGTTTTGGTATGGTTTTGTGTTTCCTTATTCCAACCACTGGCTGGTATGAGGTTTTAGTTGATGTATGCTGTTTTTTGTTCAACAAAATTCCCCTGTTCTTTTTGGGAAAACCATGGGATCTCAAATGTCCACTTGAACAACCACCAAAAAGGCAGACAGGATCTTATCTTGGTTTAACAACGCCTCTGAAGGATACACTCCCTGACAGTGCAGCCTCTCTCTGGTACTACACTCAGGTGCCAGCATTTATGGTATGAGCCAATCATAGTGTAGGACTAGAAACCATGACCTTCTGGCCTAGAGGCAGATTTGTTACTATCTGAGCCATGCTGACACCCAACTATAAGAACATTCATTTAAAAAGGAAAACATTTTAGTTCAATGATAATAGCATTTAGGCACTCCAGGGGATGAGTTACCTTCTGCATCTCATGAACCCCTAGCCAGATAGATGGGCTGCCAGTCTAACCTAGAGGTTAAAGCAATGAGCTGTGAATGAGTCTGGTACATCCAGTAGACCTGGGTTTGAGTCCCACAACCTTCACTTGCATATTGCACGACCCCTGAGCAAGTCACTTAACCTCCCCAGTGCTCATGACTTGACCCTGTGAACTGGCCTTGCTCTCAGTGGATCTTACCCAGTTACAAAAGAAGACAGAGAGATAGGCAGAAAGATACAGGCAGAAAGGTGTATATATATATATATATATATATATATATATATGATGATGAGTTAAGGAAGGAGATAGAGATTATATTACAAGTCAAACCAGATGATTTGAGAGGACATAAACAGCAAATTAAGGTGGAAACAGCTAAAAATAATGCTCAACATTTTTCATTCATCAATAGAACAGGCAGGTTATGGAACGGATTGCCATTGAATATCATGGATCGTAGTTCACTTGAAGTATTCAAAAAATCAGTACATGGATGATTGTTGACCCTCAGATGTGAGGAACGGTAATTATGGGGTAATAAGCCTCCTGCCATTCTAATACCCAGTATAAGAACCCAGTGTATGTGTGTGTGTATATATATATATATATATATATATATATATATATATATATATTTATTTTATACTAGTGCGTATGCGACAGTATAGTTAGGGTGAAAGGTAACTTCTATGTTAAACCCGAATGTTTGAAACTTAATAACTTTGGAACTATTTGACAGATTTGCAGGAAATTTGGCATGCATAATCTCTAGGTATAGGTCTCTTAACAAACCAAATCCGTTGAGTGGTTTCTGAGATACAGAGTGTTGAAAAAAACAGAAAAATCCATGTTTTTTGCCATTTCCTTTGTCCACCTGGATCTCAGAAACGGCTTTAGGTTGTGGTCTCAAATTTTCAGGGTAGAAAGACTTTGCCTCACAGATGTGCATTTTGAAGGTTTGGAGAAAAAATAGTAATCCGTTCAAAAGTTATTAAATGTTTAATTTTCCCATTATTCTGTATGGGAACATTTATATGTCAGGCACGGAAAGTTCAGTTCTTTGCAAAGTACAGTGGTAATCATGCAAAAGTTTACCAGTATCACACACCACGCATCATTGCAGGGTAGCGGTATACATTTTCTATTTTTTGCAAAGTACAGTGGTAATTGTGCAAACATTTCCCAGTATTACGTATTGTGCGCCATTGCATGGTAGCGGTATACATTTTCTATTTTTTCACAAAGTACAGTGGTAATCGCTCAAATGTTTATCGGTATCGTGCACCATGTGTCAGTGGATGGTAGCGGTATACATTTTCTATTTTTTCACTAAGTACAGTGATAATCGTGCAAAAAATTACCAGTATTGTGCACCGTGAGTCATTGTGCGGTAGCAGTATACATGTTATTCAATGGGTACCGCACTTGCACACTACGGTATAGTAAACTTTTGTGCGATTACCACTGTAAGGTCTTTGTGCACAAATCAGTCTGTTCAAACATCAAAAGTTCTATTTTTCACAAAGTACTGTAAGGTCTTTGTGCATCAATCAGTCTGTTCTTTGTGTAATAATCAGTCAAAATTTTCGTACAATATGGTTTTGTTATGGCAGAGCTCTGTTTAGTCTGCCATTTTGTTTTGCAGTTAGCGAGGGACACAAAGTGTAGAAAACATGTTAAAATGAATGCCATTTAAACATTATAACTTAGCTAAAGGGGACCCATTTAGCTACATTCTGATTTATTTTTTAAACTGGCCAGAAAGACTTTTTGTTGCCACCTGAAATCTTGGGTGCGAGAGGGACTGCTTTTGCCACGTTCTCTGTATGAGAACAGTGGGATATGGTTCACTTATGCAGCTGCAGCTTCAGGTCATGCTGCAGGCTGCACACTTAGCTGTAAGCCGCCATTTCCCTGGTGTCTAGTGGCACCCCCCTCAACCAGCCAATCACTGGCCCATGTCCCTGGTGTCCAGTGGCACCCTCCCACATCCCTACCTGTTATGTGGTGCCACCCTCCTCACCTTTCTTTATTGTTGATTTAATTAAAAATTATATTCTTACACTGGGATGCCCACTTCTGGTGTCAGATGCCCCCCATGCAGGCCCTTTGCTTTTAGAGGTGCCGACATCGAGGGGGGGGCAATGTCCACATAGGCATTACATGCCCCCACTGCCCCAACTCCCCCAAGCAGTGTGGGACACTGGGAAGCCCTCTCCCAGTGTCCTCAAATGTGTTTTGATATGTTCCTGTAAAAAAGAAAATGGTTCCATGACGTGTTTTTTTTACCCTGAAAAAAGAAAATGGTCCCTTGTCATCCCCGATATCCCTTCCCCCATCCTGACCCTGTCCCTGTGCAACCACCACCCCATCACCGCACCCCCTTACCATATACTTACCTCTTCAGGTTGTGCACTGTCATCTTTCATTTGAAAATGTGGTATGGGCGAAAAAAAGTATAGCTTATTTTAGCATGTCACACTTTCAAAAGTCAAGTAAAAAAAAACACCTCCACTGATGTGGCTCTCTGGTGGCACAGAGGATCAGACACAGGACTGCAAAGCTCAGGGTTCTGAGTTTGAGACCGGGCTCTCCATTATTTTTTCAGCTTCACAGTAGGTGCAAAAACAATAGAGAGCCTGGTCTCAAACTTGGGACTCTGGGCTTTGCAGTCCTGAGTCGGATGATCAGCGCCACCAGAGATTCTCATAAGAAGAAGTGTTTTATATTCACTTATGAATGCTTTCAGTAATGTGCATCCTTGGCTACAACTGGAGACTAAATATTAGAAAAAGTGGCATGTGCCTAAATAGGCCTATTTTGACATACACCATATTTTTGAACATTTGGTGTACAGTTGTGGCCAGGATACATTAACAACAAAAAGTCCCATCTAAGTTACCCGACATTGAGGGGGCCCAATCCCCTGTTGCACTAGAAGCCCCTCCCTTCTGGGACACTGGGAGCCCACTTCCAGCGTCCCCAGATGTGCCGCATATCACGTCCCCAGCAGTGTGGGACACTGAGGAGCCCACTCCCGGTGTCCCCTGACATGTGTCACCACCACCTCTCAGTGTGGGACACTGGGGAGCCAACTCCCAGTGTCCCTAAATATTTTTTTCATGTTTCCTGAAAAAAAAGAAAACCGTCCTGTTGTCTTTATTTTTTGTTTAGGCTGAAAAAAAGAAAATGGTTCCTTGTCGTTGCCACAGTCACCCTACCCCGACCCTCCCGCTGAGTGCCCACCACCTCACTACCCCACTACCCTGTACTTACCTCCGGAGGTCATCCGCTGTCATCTTCTGTGGACTTGGACATGTCTGCACTCTTCAAAGCCGACCTGCAAACTGAAGAATTAAGGGACGTGCCGTATAATGTATTTCAATGCTGTTTTGAAGTAAAGATGATATCTTTGACATTTTTAGGTATTTTTTCACCAAATCTTTAACATGGGCTTTTTGAGACCCCACCTCATGAACACTGTGACTGTAGTTTCGTTACTCTGGCCTGGAAGGTGATTTCGTGCTTGCTGTGCAAAATCACCTTTTGGGACTGATTAATGAAATGACAGTGCAAGTGTTCATGGGGCGGGGTCCCACAAAGCCCATGTTGAAAATCTGGTGAACAAATTCCTAAAAATGAGAGAGTTATACACACTTGTTGAAATGTTTCTAAGCACACGCGTAACTTTGGTAATTTTTAATATTTTGACTCCAGATTTTCAGCATTGACATTTTTTCTCACCACCTCAAGATCAGTACAGATGTCATTTTTTCACATCCTGCCCAAAATGTGTTTTCACACCTGTGGCACGGAATGGCATGGTTGCTGTATGAAATCGCCTTTTAGAACTGATTAACAAAATGACAGTGCCAGTGTTCATGAGGTGTGTTCCCAAAAAGCCATGTTGAAAATCTGGTGAAAAAATTCCTAAAAATGGTTGAGTTATGCACGTCTGTTGAAATTTTTCTACGCACATGTGTAACTTTGGTAATTTTTAGTATTTTGACTCCAAATTTTCAAGATAGCCATTTTTTTCACACCTCCCCATGAACAGTACAGCAATCATTTTTCACATTCTGCCCAAAATGTGTTTTTGCACCAGTGGCACAGAATGGCATTTTGACACTGATTTTAATATTTTCACCTATGGGGTTTATAAAGTGGGGTCAAAAGAAGACTATGTTGAAAATTTGGGGTCAAAATATGAAAAAATGCCAAAATTGTGACCAACTATTGCAATTTTGGTACAACCACTCATGCTTTGGAAATTTTTTATATTTTGACCCCAGATTTTGAAAAAAGCCATCTTATTACCAGGCCTCATATATGTCACAGCTGTAATTTTTCAAATCCTGCCCAGAATGTGTTTTTGTACCTGCAGCATGGAACACTGTTGCAGTTGTAAAGAATTATGTTTTAGCTGGGATTTGAAAATTTTCTCTACCACGTACATGTGCAGGGGTAATACGATGGCTATGGTGATAATTTGGCGATGCATCTAGGTAGGGATGGGAGTGCATGGTCAGAAGGACCATGCACTTCTACAGTAAGATAAGGAAAATCATGGAGCATGGGAGTGCAGGGCCTGAAGGGCTCTGCATTCCCACTGAGACATAAGGACAGTTATGGAGGGTGGGTCGGGCCCTGCGCTCCCACAGGTAAATAAGGATACGAGTAAACCATCTGAAAAAGTAAGGAAATTCATTGCAAAAACTTTGTTAATGCATCAGTTAGGGTTCTTAGTAAAGCGACAAAAGCAAGGAAATGAGGCATTAGGGTTTCCAACCCTAGCACCTCACCCCCCGCCTTGCACACACCCACAGGCATCAGGGGTGTACCTTGGGGTTGTCAGCCCTAATGCTCACCCTATTCCATCAGTAAATAAGCTGACATGGGTACAGCATAGGTAAATTGTTTATTTGATCAGTCATAGCTGTTGCTAGCCTTGCTTGTAGAGCAGAAAGCAGCTAACTAAAAGAAGCTACATTTTCTTATTAATTTAATACTTACATCTCAGCAGGAGTCAGTGTCTGTTGAGATTAAGCAAACAGATACTTTATTAGAAGTAGAAGGGGTCTTATTTAGGGTTAAAAGAAAAGAAAGAAAGTCAGTGTGTGTTCTGTGCTGGGAAGGGTACTGTATCAGTTTACTTTGCTAAACCAGTAGGAGGAGAGACAGCTTAATAGGGGGTGTGGCTTAGACACTGTAAAAACAGGTGACTCAAATTACAACTTCCTGTTGCTAACCTTTTTTCTTACTAACTGCCCTCCATCCCACCCTAAGCCAGTTCTACTTTTATAGCCACTGGATTTGACTGACAACAGGAACTTCCTGTTTGGCATTAGCAAGGGAAGGATCATAGAGAAACATTGGTTTTATCAACCCTAAAGGAAAAAAGTAGCTCACTCTCCCCCTTAGCTGCTGGTGGTCTGACACTGAGCAAGGAAGAAGGAGGCTACTGAAGAATATAGGAAGTTGCTGTCCCAGAACAGGAAGGGTGAGAGTCGTAAGGAGAGGAGAGGAGAGGGAGAGAGTAAGCATAAAGAGAAACAGGAGAGGGGACACAAAATAAGACATGATAGGAGTGGTGCAGTGCAATGGCTGTGGGGCGGCAGTGTTCTGGGAGACATTCTGGAAGCTGTGATGCTGCCCTATTTGCAGGCACCTCTCTGGTCTGAGGGAGAAGGTTGCCCATCTCCAGGCTGACCTGGCTAGGAATCGTGAAACCTCCTCCCCCACCCAGGGACCACCAAGACCAATGCCACTACTTCAGAGGTTGCCAAGAAAGAGGAGAGGCTGGACCAGGGTGGGCTCAGGGAGGAAGAGGGTGGTGGAACAGAGTTGCATCACTCCAGCTGTACCTCTCCACAATTCATTTGCTCTTCTGGTGGATAGTGGTTCCTCTACAGAGGCACCCGCAGTGGAGACCAAGGAGGATGCTGGGAACCTTCACAAAAGAGACCCACAGGAGGGTGCATGAGACCCCACAGGGGAAGGAAACAACTCCTGGTGGGGAACTCAATCATTGGGGGGTAGACATGGGGGAAGAAGGGGAGAGGGAGGTAAGATGCCTGCCTGGTGCCACAGCTTGGAGGGACAGGAAGTGAATCCTCAGGATCATGGGAGCAGCTGCACAAGGGAGGGAGCTGGATGTCACTGTCCACCTATGGACAAATGACCTGGCTAGGAATGGGATCAGAGCAGTGCAAGAGGAGTTTGTAGAGTTGGGGAGGGGCCTTAGACAAGTAGCGCATACAGTAACCTTCTCGGAGGTGCTGCCTGTCTATGGCAAGGGTGATGCTAGGTACTCCTCACCAGGGAATTCAATGAATGGTTGAAAAAGTGGTGTGGAGCTAAGGGTTTTGGCTTCATTGGGGACTGGGGAGCCACCTGGAGGGATGCAGACCTATACTGGTGCGATGGTCTGCATCTTTCCAGGGGGGACCAGGATCCTAGGTGAGAGGTTTAAATGCTTCATTGGCAAGCATTTAAACTAGCCAAGGGGG
Organism: Neoceratodus forsteri; assembly: GCA_016271365.2. Classification (NCBI taxonomy): domain Eukaryota; kingdom Metazoa; phylum Chordata; order Ceratodontiformes; family Ceratodontidae; genus Neoceratodus; species Neoceratodus forsteri. Next base: position 1,449,293,340 of record CM057452.1, read on the forward strand.
GAGGCACTGAAAAGGAGCAGGGAAATCCCAGCCCCCCACAAAACACAGTAATTAGTGAGGTAAACACCAAGGTAGAGAAGTCATTAGGGAACAGGACAGAGGTAAATATAAAAAAAAGGCAAAGGCAGTAAGGACAGGAATGGGGCTAAAAGGGGTAAGGCCATCAAAAAGTGGAGGGTGATGAGTACCAATGCCCGTAGTCTGTGTAACAAGCTCCCTGAACTAGTGGCCTTGATGGAAGAGGGTTGCCTGGATATTGTGGCAGTCACAGAAACATGGTACACAGAGAACCATGACTGGGATGTCAACATACCAGGACACACAATCTACAGGAGGACAGGGAGGGTAAAGAGAAGGAGGGCAGCTCTCTATGTAAAGGAAGGGATCAAAGCAACAGAACTAAAGAGTAAACAGGGAGCAGATGAAACACTCTGGGTCACCCTGGAGACAGAAAATGGCACACAATCCACATGGGGGTTGTATACAGACCCCCATCTCAGGAGGAGGGAATGGACAAGGAAATGATAGAAGGCTTCCTTAGAATGGCAGAAAAAGGGGAGATATTGTTGATGGGGGACCTGAATATGCCAGATGTTAAATGGAGCACCTTTGCTGCAGGCACATCCAAGAGCAGGATCATTCTTGATGCCCTACAGGGCATGCCTCAAGCAGCTAGTATTGGAACCCACGGAGGAGCAATCTTAGACTTGGTACTCTCAAATGGGAGACGGAGAAAAGAATCTCAGATTTAGAGTGGGTAGCCATCTGGGAACAAGCGACCCCAAACAGTGTGGTTCACGATAAACACAGCCATACAATCAAGCCATACTAAAGCAAAGTATTGGACTTTAGGAGGCTGACTTTGAAAAATGAGAGAGTGCCTCAGGAAAGCACTAGCAAACAGGCAAGAAGGAGGGGTGGAGGAACAATGGGGAGTAATCAAAACAGCCATCACAGAGGCAACAAGCCTTTGTGTAAAGCAAATCAACAAAACACAACACAGGAAAAAACTGCTATGGTTCTCAAAAGAGGTGGCAGGGAAGGTTAAGGAGAAAAGGATAGCATTCAGGAAATATAAGGAAACACAGAAAGAGCAGGACAGAGAACTTTATCAGTTAAAACAGAAAGAGGCTGGGAAGGCAGTCAGAACAGCAAAGGCCCAAACCGAGGAAAGGATAGCCAACTCTGTTAAGAAGGGGGATAAGACCTTTTATAGGTACATTAGGGAGCGAAGAAAGACCAAAGGAGGGATATTGAGGCTTAATAAAGGGGAGGGAATGTGGGTAGAGGGTGACAGTGAAAAAGCAGGGATACTGAATGAATATTTCTGCTCAGTATTCACAAAGGAAGAGGAGGGGAAGGTACCTAAACCAAACAAGAGAAACACTCTGAAGACGGTGGTCAATACCAGTTCATTTACAGAAGAAAGGGTTCTGAAAGAACTAATAAAATTGAAGGTGGACAAAACAATGGGGCCTGATGGGATTCACCCAAGAATTCTAAAAGAACTAAGGGTAGAACTAATGACACCGTTGACTACCCTCTTTAACAAATCATGGGAAGATGGGGTGGTACCTGAGGACTGGAGGAGGGTGGATGTGATTTCTCTTCACAAAACTGGGAGCAGGACAGAGGCAGAAAACTACAGACCAGTTAGTTTGACCTCAGTGGTAGGGAAAATGATGGAATCACTTCTGAAGGAAAGAATTGTTGAGTACCTAGAGGCCAGTGGGGCACAGGACTCAAGGCAGCATGGATTCACGATGGGAAGGTCATGTCAGATGAATCTAATAGATTTTTTGATTGGGTGACAAAGTAGTAGACCAGGGAGGGCTGTGGACATAGCTTACCTAGATTTTAGCAAGGCATTTGATACAGTCCCACACAAAGATTAATACACAAGTTAGCCAGCCTTGGAGTGGGTCCCAAGCTGGTAGCCTGGATAAAAATTGGCTAGACAACAGGACGCAAAGGGTAGTAGTAAATGGAGTCCACAGTGAAGAAAGGAGGGTTACTAGTGGGGTACCGCAGGATTCAGTAGTGGAACCGGTCCTTTTTAATGTCTTTATAAGTGACATTGCAGAGGAACTGGAAGGAAAAGTATGTCTCTTTGCAGACGACACAAAGATCTGCAACAGAGTTGATACACCAGATGGAGTGGAAAGGATGAGAAGGGACTTGGCAAGGTTGGAGGAATGGTCAAATGTATGGCAGCTCAGATTCAATGCAAAGAAATGCAAGGTAATGCACCTGGGAAACAAAAACCCAGAGGAAGAGTACACAGTGGCGGGTAAGATACTGACAACAGTAAAAATGGAAAGGGACCTGGGGGTAATTATATCAGATGACCTAAAGGTGGGCAAGCAATGTGAGAAGGCAGTAAGGAAGGCTGGGGGGATACTGGGATGCATAAGGAGAGGCATCAATAGTAGAAAACAGGAAGTTGTTATCCCTCTGTACAGACAGTTGGTGAGACCCATCTGGAGTACTGTGTGCAGTTCTGGAGACCCCATCCCACAAAGACATAGACAGAGTGGAGCCTGTCCAGAGGAGGCAACAAAATGGTGCAGGTCTGCACCAGAAGACATATGAAGAAAGACTAAAGGAGCTAATATGTATACCCCTTGAGGAAGGGAGGAGAGAGAGGACGTGATAGAAACTTTCAAGTACCTCAAGGGAATCAACAAAGTCCAAGAGGGTAGCATCTTTCAGAAAAAGAGATGTGCAAGAACAAGGGGGCACAATTTGAAGATAGAGGGGGGACAGCTCAGAGGTAAAGTGAGGAAGTATTTTTTCACAGAGAGGGTTGTGGATGCATGGAACAGCCTCCCTGAGGAGGTTGTGGAGTCAAGAACAGTGGGGGAAATCAAGAATGCATGGGACAGACATAAGGCAGTCCTAGTGGGGGGTAGGAGGAAGTAAGCTGTTGGTTAACTAGGATCTGCAGCTTATCTGTTAGGTAGGAAAATGGGCAGACTAGGTGGGCCAAGTGGTCCTTATCTGCTGTCAAATTCTATGTTTCTATGTTTCAATAGACCTTCACAATATCAAAAATACACAAATACAATAGCATATAAAAGTATTTCCTAACAGGCATTTACACCATATTAATACATATATAGATCAGAAACAGATAAATACAATCATAATAAAGTATTAAAATCCAAAACATTTACAGACTCACATGAAAGAGAGAATAAATACATTAGCTGCAAACACTCAAATCCAGGTGTAAAACCATCCGTAAATTCTAAACTTTATGTTCCCTGAGTCCAAGACAACAGTACCCTCCTTTAGAATATGACCAAATAGGGAGTATTTACTTGTATCTGATTCTGAATCATGAGATTGACCCCAGGTAGCCTGCCTTTCTTTGTATTATACATTCATCCTATGCTGTAAAAAGAATATTTAGTAACAACATCAGGTCAATAGTAGCAATGATGTTCAGGATAAGAGTTAGCCAAGTTTCCCTAGTGATTTTATTCCAGGGACGTATCAGGATGACATGATACAGATCTTCCACATTCTCATTAGTACATGGACACTAGGAGGAGCTCATTGCCCTATCTTTATTGTATTTGGCCAGTGGCACATTGCTTGGAAACATTTCCAATCTGAATTTAGTAAATAAATGTCTTTGTTTTGGGTCAGTTAACACATCCAAGTATTCTCTGTATTGAAAGGAAATATCATTGGAGTATACCCAGGGTGCTATTTTTAGTTTAGATATAATTGCAAGATCATAAAATTTGAAATGATTAGCAATCTTCCTTGTGATATATGGCTTGTATTTTAAGTTTATAGTGATGTTTTTATTCAGATAGCTTCTTAAAAAAGTTAAGCCTACTGTTTCCAAAATGTAACGTAACCCTAATAGCCATTTGGACTTTGTACAACCCATATTTTCCCAGTGATACTTCTCTTTCAGTGGGAGAGCTGGTAATCTATGTTGTAACAGCAACAATAATTTAACCCAGTAATTCACTTTCCAAGCTTGGGCATATGCTAAAGGACTAACTAGGCCAATCTCTGCTCGCATCAGTTCAGCGGGAGTAGAGTTGTTTAGGCCAAGACAGGATCTTATCAGTTTATTTAAGGGAATGTCAACAGCTTGATAGTTATCATAATCCCAGACCTCTGCATGGTGTAAGGCTTGAGCATAATACTTTGCCTTGAGTGCAGTAATTAATGGCTTAACAGAATTCCCCCCCATATTTATGATTAAAGGATCTAAGGGAATTAGCAGTTTGTTTTAATTTAGGTAAGATAGTATTAAAATGTTTAACCCATTTTCCATCATTTGAGAGATGGAGGTCTAAGTAAACATAAAATTTCACAGTATTGAATTTTTTATTGCCAAGCCTCCACTTTTTAACTGTTTTGTTTGAGCCCATGATCATAACCTGACTCTTCTTTTCATTAATGGTAAGATTATGTTTAGTAGCATATTCAGTCAAGAGGTCAAGTTTGATCTGTAGGCCACCCTGTGTTAAGAACAGTAAGACAAGATCATCTGCATATGCCAATACAGAGCAACATTTTTTAAGTATGTTAGGTGAGTTAGTTAGTGAGTTTTCTAGCAGTAATAATAGATTATTTATATAAATACAAAACAAGGTGGGAGCCAACACGCAGCCCTGTCTGACCCCACGGTTTGTTGCAATTGGAAGTTAAAGTTGGCCAGTAGTCCCAATTTTAATCTGTGCCCAGATGTTATGATACAATTCTTTTATGACAGCAATAAGTTCTTCAGCTATACCCCAATCCTTCATCATAGCCCATATGGACAATGCGAAATAGAATCAAAGGATGAAGAAAAGTCAATAAATAGCGTCTGTTTATGCAGTTTAACATATTTTTTCTAAAAGATGCAGCAAGATAAAACAGTTATTTGTGGTACAGCGCGGGCACAGAAACCAGCATGATACTCGGACAGGTTACCCAGTGTTTTAATTTACTCCTGTAGTTTAGACGGTACAATTTTAGAGAAACTTTTACCACAGTTATCCAGAAGGGAGATATGCCGGTACATCCTAGGGTCTGACTTATCCCCTTTTTTGTGAATAAAAATTATTGTGGCCCCTTTCCATAAATCAGGAAAGTTTAGATTCCTAGCAAAGGAATTAAAAATCAGCATAAAAATAGAAGACCAACATGATGGTGAATATAGAAAAATCTCTGCTGGAATTTGGTCCAGGCCTGGTGCCTTGTGCTTTTTCATGGATATTAGAGCAAAATACACATCAGAGTAGTTATAGAAAACAAATTGTGACATGGCTGGTATCATATTGCAAGAATCTACAGGATGGTTTGGATAGAGAAATATCTCAGAATAATATTCTTGCCATGTATCCAGGGAGCTATAGGAATCTATACATGTCTTATAATTATTAGTACCCAGGGAGACCATCTGCCAGTATGCATGACGATCGTTACTGTCAACAGTTTTCAAAATGTTTTCCCATTGTAAATGGTAATAATTTAGTTGTTTACTCTTCAGTAGTTTTTTTATAAGCCTATCTATCCTGATTCAATAACTTCAATTGTTTTATCTGATTACTGTCTTTGGTTTGTCTAATTAACTTATTTAACTGTTTTTTAGCATGACAGCATTCTTTGTCGAACCATGTGTTATTAGTGAACCTATGTTTGTTGGTTCTTACCACTAACTTTCCTCTAATAACTTCAAAACAGCTTTCCAAGTGTTTAACTAAACTGGGGCCATTTAATGAAGAATAATCCAAGTCAAAAAAAAGAATTTGCCAAGTATACTCCCTATCTTAGCACGGCAGGAAAGATTCCACTTAATTCTAGAATTGTTTCTTAATTCTAGATTGGCATCTTGACGGACCATGGGCTTCTTACCTCATAATTTATAGCATAAAATCAAGGGAAAATGGCCACTGTCATCTCTAGGACAGACTATAAATGAGTCCCAGATGTCCATGCTGTCATTCCAGAACATGTAATCAATAGCTGAAGGCCCAACCGTATTAAAATGTGTAGTTACCCTTAGTTTTGCCTTTTAATCTTCCATTGAGGGGAACAAGGTTATAGGGTGTTAGAATATCTATTAGTTTCATTCCTCTTTTTTTGGTCTTCTGATCCAAGGAAAATCTGGGAAATTTGTAGGCATTATTAAATCTCCAGTTTTTCATATGCAGTCATCACCCATGTCTAATGTATGATGTCATCAAGTTCCTCCCACATGTTGGAGTTAAAGAATTTAGAGTTACCCGGGTGAACATAAATGTTAATGAGACAGAATTCAAAAGAGCATAATTTAATAAGAGCCTGAGAGAAAGAGTTTGAGAATATCATGTCAGCCAATACACCCTTCATAATCTTAACCCAAGTGACCAGGCCACCGGAAGGCCTACTCAGTTTGGAGTGCTTAGTACCAGGGAGTTGGAGTTGAAAAGTGGCACAACCATTAAATGTAACATCATTTGCTGACATATGCCACGTTTCTTGAAAACAAAGAGTGGAAGCTTGATTCAGAAATTCTATACAGTCTTTATCTGCAAATTTGGCTAGTAATCCTGCAATATTCCATGATATAAGCAAGAATTCATCGCTTTTGGCTGAGTCAGGAGCCCCATTATCAGAAGCAAGGCTCATTAGTCAGTTGCCCAGATCATTTAGTGGGCCAAAACGATTTGCAGTTGAAATAGTGTATGCAATTTCAAATGTATCTGACTTGTGACTATTTTTGTCCTGGGTATCCAAGTTATAATGCTGATGGACTAAGTTCATAGCTAGAGAGGGAGTTTCCTTCCTTCCTTCGTCTTGATCAAGTGTAATGACATAAAGACCCATGGTATCCAGGGAATGGAAATTTTGTTACATTTTTTCATATAAACTAATGCATTTAACTGCAATTTGAATTTGATCTATCTCAGGGTTGCTGATCATTCTGTACTATTAAAGCATTTGTGTCAGTAATTGATACATTAAGCAGTTGCTCAAATAGGTCTGTTATAATTAATTTAAGTTTCCTATCCTTTTCTTTTTCTGTATGACATAATCCAAACAAAAAGAGCTTCTTTAAAACTGGAAGCTCATAATTAACCAACTCACCATTGTTAATGGGAGGACTTACTGGATTTAATACATCACTCTCTACAATATGTGCACCAGCTGGATCCAGTAGTGAAGCTTTTAGCAGGATTCTATTCAAAGCTCCTTTGCCTGACAGTATAACATCAACCTGGCCTATAGCATTTTGTACTTTTTGCCTAACTATTTTAATTATTTTAACCTCTGATGGTGTCATTTTTAGAGCACGGATAAAGAGGTTAGATGCCACATTTTTCAGTTTTCCCTGATTTTCATTTGGTATGGGTTTTAGGCCAAAAATACTGATATTACTAACTTTCTCCCTAGACTGAGTCTGATTCAGCTGCTTCCGATTGATGAAGTCAATGGAAAAGCCCTGTGACTGGAGAGATTTGTTGCTAAGCCAGATATAATTGGCTACCCTACTGTTAAAAATGAATATCAGGACACAATTATGACCATATCATGATCCTTATCGTCCCATAAATTAATAATACAATTTTCAACAATGTCAGAACCAGTGGCTGCCCTTAGTAGGTACATAATCTGTTTTTTATGGTACAGCATAGCAGAATGGGGTGAGTGTAAGGGCTGACAATCCCAAGGTACATCCCCGATGCCTGTGGGGTGTGTGTAGGGTGGGGGGGGTGAGGCATTACAGTTGGAAACCCTAACCTCTCATTTCCTTGCTTTTGTTGCTTTACTAAGAACACTAACTGATGCATTAACAAAGATTTTTGCAATGAATATAACTGTGTGTGTGTGTCTATATATATATATGATAATTTATTTTAAAACCCCTTTCGACTGTCCATACAGATAGATAATTTATTTTAAAACCCCTTCCCACTGTCCATAGCACTGTATTAATGACTGTCTTTATATTTTGACAGGATTGGACCACTGGTTGTGAGTCCATTTTTAAGGTTGTCTTGTATAATGTTACATGGTCAATTCACTAAGGTTCAGTAAGGTAAATAGGCACAAATTGTCTAGTCCTCCTTCACAGTCAACAAAAACTAAATCAAATAAAGTTGCGTACCCAATTTGGAAAAACTGCCATTAGCTATGCAATACCATTTGTTTGGAATAAACTGCAAAACACCCTAAGGCTCACCAATTACGTATCTTTGACATTGCCAAATCCCCAATAAGCAGCTCCTTTAAGGAGGATTGCTGTTGCCATGCTAGCTAGTCTGGCTCCTAGGAATTCATACCTTAGCACTTTATTGACTATTGCATTGTCCCTTGTACCTATTTGCTTTGTCGCTACAGCGCACTTATTACAGTGATGCTTACCAGGATTAAACCCAATACTGCAGCATTCTGCAGCATGCTGCAGCAGAGTTACTGCAGTAATCAATGTAATTTCAATGGGAATTAATCCCTTTTGTCATGCAGGAAACTGTGACACTGTGATTCATTCTGGCAGTGTCACATTGTCCTGCATGACAAAAGGGACTAATTACCAATGAAATTACATTGTTTATAGCAGTAACCCTGCTGCAGCATGCTATAGAATGCTGCAGAACTGGGTTTAATCCTGGCGAGCTTCACTGTATTTTCAACCCTGGTTCTGCTGGCTGTGAATGTTATCCACTATTGTATTTGTTTTATGCCTTTTCCGGGCTAATTGTTATTTTCCCACGCATCTTGATTTTTTGTATTGTTTACTTGATTTGTATCAGTACTGTACTATGTATTTGCTGTTTTGCTGTTTTTGGCTTTGCCTGTGGCAGGACCTCTTTGTAAATGAGCTTGCTCAATGGAGCTTTCCTGATGAAATAAACTTGAACTTGAAAGAGGAGGAGCAAAAGGTGGAAGTCCATACCAGCTCCTTTCGACTCAGTTACAATAAGGGTATTAAACTACCAGAGAGCAATCATTTGTCAAATCTGTTCTTGAACACTGGCTTAGATTCACTAATATCCACATAAGTAGGGAGATAATTCCACATTCTTACTATTGTTAAGGAGAATAAAATGGCCCCAACTAAGAGTACAAAACCTAGGTTTAGATAGCTGAAGTGGGTGTTCCTGAGTTCAACAAAAATACAAATATTAGCATAATACAATAAAGCCACAATCAAGTACAATCAATACAAATAAAATTAAGTCTGAAATTTTGGCTTTGAATCAACTTTGAGTAAGCAGCAGATGCAGGTACTGTAAGTAGGCTGGTGGTGTCAGAAGTAGGCCAACATATGGGAAAAAACTATTTTACCGAACTGTGATCTTGTTTTTGGTATGATTAGTTCTCTGTCAGGGATGTCTGTTAGAGAGTACTGAGATTCTGCAAAAGCCAATTGTTCAAGAAGTAACTGGGAACTATGCCATTTATACATAGTCTTGGCCTTCTCACAGAAAGGGGAGTCCAGTTCAGGTTTCTGAGTAGTGTGCAGTGATGAATCTCTCAAGGGGAAACACAAAAACATGATGCTAGGCTGGCAGCCTTATGGTAAATTTTGTCAAACCTTAGTAAAGCAGCTTTGTCTGTAAGGTGATAAATCAAGAAACTGTAATCCAACTGGGGAAAACAGATTGAACTAGAATTTTGTTTGCTCAGAATCTGCAGTCAGGCAATGTCTGTACCTTCTAAAAGCTCCCAGTTTGGGGGCAATCGTAGTGCAAAATTTATGTGCAGATTACATATAAGCTCATGGTCTATCCAAATACTTAAATATTTGCAGGATAGAATATGTTCTAAAACTGAATCAAGTGTTCTTATTTTAAACTCCTGACAGCTTGGTTTCTTCAGCAAAGCTGATGTATCAAAGATCATCAAATGTTTTTTCTTAGTGTTTATGATAAGTGTATTGTCTAGTAACCTCTGCTGCAGATTATTAAAGTCATAGAAGTAAATCATGGGGGCTTGGATTTTGGCCCCCAAATTATGGGAAGGGGTTGCATATGCCAATGCCTCCTTCACTTTCAACAGAAGGAAGGAAGGAAGGGCATTGTCAATTTCTCACATAAAGGCCTGTGGCTTCACTTTAATCTCTGCACTTCATTTCAGGACTTCACCCTAAATTCCACAACTTCACTGTTACTAAAGTACATACAGCAAGCCAATAACCTTTCCTGAAGAATAGCCAATAATGATTAATAGCACATAGAAAATAATGATAAATACAATTTCTATAGCACCTTTCAAAATGTCAAGGTTCTAAATAGGGCCAGGATAGAAACAAGAGTGGTTAAGGTTTATTAAAAGCTAACTGAAAACAATGGGTCTTAAATTGACTTTGGAATTATTCAGGGTTGGCACATGCTCAAAATACCAGTGGGAGTCCATTACAGAGACGGAGACTGCAGATCAAAAAGGCTCTGTTGCCAAATGTGGCCAGTTGTGTGATGGGTACTTTGTGGTGAATGTCAACAGAAGAACAAAGTCAGAGAGTTGGAAGATGATGATGAAGTGGTCTGGATAAGTATGAGGGAGCTAGTCCATGCTGCCATGTAAACAGAAGCAAGTGTATTTTGCAGTCTATTCTGTGTTGTATTCGAAGCCAATGAAGAGAGGCCAATACAGGAGAAACATGATCAAACTTCCTGGAACCAATAGCGACTAGTACTGCAACATTTTGAATAAGCTGGAGACATTGCAGGAGACCAGATAGGAGGGAATTACAGAAATGCAGGTGAGAAAAGATAAAACAGTGAACTAGGGTAGCAGCAGCATGACAGCAGAAAAAGTCCCAATGGTGCACCCAGTCTGCCACCTTACGTAACTTCCCTACATACAGTAGGCCATAGTGGCAATCCCTCTCCTGCACCTCTGCCTTCTATCTTCTTGCCCCCTTTTGGTTTAATAATTCTATGTTTCTATATTTCTCTGTTTCTATATTTGACTTCTATTTGCATTCTGCTATGGTCTTAGGTTGATCCTACTATACAGTAGTACTGTAAAACTGCCCTTTCTTGTTATTGTGGCAGCAGATCCGTCTCCCAATAGCAAACCATCACTGCATTGTCTTGTTGTTGTTGTAGTGCCAGTGACAAGTACTGTACCTTTAGGTGTTAAGGACATACAGCTCTGTTTATGAACTTGGGTCCCCTTTGATGAGATATTTGTGCTGGTTTACCCATAGCACTTCGACAGAGCTAATGCCGACATCCCCTACAGTGACAGCTAGAATGCCGACTGTCGGCAATGTAGCCACGGGGATGTCGGCGCACAAAATCGGGGGACTGTGTCCCCGAACCCCCCCGTGGGGGGCTCAGCCCCCCACACACCCCGGTCTCTAGGATTCTAACTCCAAGTCGGAGTTGGACCTGGGGGCAATCACCCAGCGATGCCGTCCCGATCGCTGCAAAGACCAGCACAGCGACAAATGGGTTTTGCTTGATATCTGGCACTGTGCTGATCTTTGCCGTCGGGGAGTCACTGCGGTGATGGTATACAGTTTGTGCTAGTGTTAACAACTGTTTAACTTTTGTACTGCATCTCTTCTATGCTGGCATCATAGGAACTCAACATATATGAGGTCTCACACAAACCTCAGCACATCTAAAGGTGGGTGCTGAGCGACAGAATCCTATCATTTTCTGACACTGCAGTTCCAGCTTGTGATTGCACTGGTTAAATAAGTTTAAGCATTTGACCAGTATCAAAGACCTGCCCAAGAAAACAGGAATCCCAGAGTTCTCTCTCTGTCTCCGTCTGTCTGTTTTTATGCTTCTGTCTCTATCTCTGTCATTGTCTCTATCTTCGTCTCTCTCTCTCTCTCTCTCTCTTTCCCTCCCTATCTCCCTCTCTTTTAACAAAGGGATGGAAAACAGTCATTTCTAAGTGTTATCTGAAGCAACATATTCCTTTGTTTCAAATTCATTTTAAGCTTTTTCCTTTTTTTACATTGGAATACCAATGCCTAAACACACTGTTTTGATCTGAAATATATAATTCAGTACTTTGGCCTGTATGTCTGTCTGTCTATATTTAATTTATTTATTTATCTAAAAGTTGATAACTGGGAAAGGCACCATGAGCAGAAACTCGTTTCCAGGCGCGACCCGGGGGAGGGGGGTACAGGACTCAGACAGATACCATTTAAATACACAAAATATATAATTAAATACAAACTAGGAAACAATGTACAGGCAAGATACAAAACAAGGAAACTTTATACAATCAATACAATTAAGTGGGCAAGATAATATATAGTAGGAGGAGTTGAATGGCATGCTGTGGTCAGTGGTGCACAAGGAGGGACAGCAGATGCAGGAGGTGATAGCTGCAGGTCTGAGTGAGCACTTAAGAGAGGAGAAGGCGGGAGAGAGATGGGTTATGGGGGAAAAGCTATTCCAATGGGAAGGAAATTTGTAGGAGAAAGAGAGTTTGCAGGCTGAGGTGCAGACACAAGGGAGAGAAAAGGTGCGAGCACAGCTAGACTGTGAATTATAGGGTGAGAGAGTAGCAGGGGAGAGGAGCGATGCAAGGTATGATGGGAGAGACCCAAACCAATACTTAGCTATGAAGGTGAGGCAGTGAGAGGAACACCTCTGTGCCAGTGACTGTAGCGAGAGGGAAGAATAGAGGTCGTAGTGGTGAGTTAGCTGGGGGGGGGGGATTGAGGCGGAACTACAAAAAAAAAAAAACAGAACATCCAGCTTGGCAAGGGAGGTGGCTGGGACAGCACTGAAAATTATTTCAGTGTAGTCAAAGGCAGGGAGGATCCATTTGACCAGCAGATCATGTCTCATAGGGAGGGGGATGCTAACTTTGTGACGATAGAGCAGCCCAAGTTTAGTGCACAGTTTGGTGTGAAGCACGCTGAAATGGGAGAAGAAATTAAGGAAGGGGTTGAGCCAGACACCAAGGTACTTGTAAGTGAAGACATTGTTGAGGGGGAGGGGTGTTTGTAACAGATGAGAAGACTAGTAGTGAGGGGAGTTTGGCAAGTTTTTGTTTAGAGCCCAAGGTCATGGCAACAGTTTACTTTGCATTCAGTCTAAGACAGTTAGCATCAAACCAGGCAGTGACTGCAGAGAAGTCATTTTGAAGGGGGGTTTGGATGGCTTATATGGACGGGCCAGACAGGAAAAGGACAGTGTGGATATTGGAGTGGGTGCATACAGAGGGAAGGTCCTTAATGAAGAGAGATACTGTATATACTGTAGCTAGATAAGGATATAGCTAAAGCTACATCCCTATATCTCCTAAGTACCAAATCTTAGTAGTTCACCTAAGGCCACCACCTGGACTGGTAACTACCTGTCAGGTAGCTGCAAATATGCTTCACTTGGAAACATACCCTCTGCTACTCAGTCCATAAAGTACGGGGTACCACAATGATCTATCCTAGGCCCTTCTCTTCTCTGTATTTATACACAATTTCTCTCAAGTCTGAAACAACTGTAACACTCACCTACACTCATGATCTCATAATTTTCTGTAACTCAAAGTCAGACCAATCTGTCTCAGAACTTGAAAGATGACTTTTTCCCACATCCAAAGTTGATTCCTGAGATGCAAGGTACTACTCAATGTCAATAATACTAAGTCCATAGTATTTGGCTCTAAACTGAAACTCTCCAACCAGTCCTCGCTCCTAAATCTTGGCTTTTTTGGTGATCAGATTGTGGAGCAGGTACACACCTTCAAATAGCTAGGAGTCATACTTCACCCCTCCCTCACCTACTCAGACCGCACTGATTCTATGAGTAAAAGAATTCACCCAAAACTGGATTTAGCATGCAGACTGAAGAACTCCATGACCCCTGAAGTTCGCCTCACCATTGCCAAAAGTGCTGTGCTACCTCTACTGACTTATACCTCGTCTATTTACTCCTAAGCCACTGTGAAATACATCTCTTTGCTAACCGCAATTTAGAACAACATATGTCGAGTTGCCTCATTGGCCCTTTCAAGAACATCTCACTGTGACCTTTACAGTGACCTTGGCTGGCACAGGGATGTCACTATCTACTGCCTAACTGTTAAGTCATTATGCACCCCTAACCACGCTTCCTTGTTGAGGTTCCTAAGGCACAAAACAAACCCACGTGACTTGCGCTCCTCTGGTCTACTTCTGCTAGAAGTATGGCATGTAAATTCTAACACAGGCAAAATGACCTTCTCCTCTGCTGGCCTATCCTTCCATAATGTCCTTCCAGTGGGAATTAGAACTGCCCCTTCCACACCTTCTTTTTTGTTTACCTTTTGTTTATTTGATTTTTCAATTCATTAACAATGAAAAAGGGTACAGGCATAGTATCAGTACTATATGAATCTAAAGAAATATTAGAAAATAAAGGGAAAAATGTATAGAATAGCCCTATAGATATCACATACTTACATTTAATATACAGTACAGTCTAAGTCCTTGTAGGTGGTAGTGGAAGCAATGAAAGAAAACATTGCAAATAAGCTCCATGATATAATACATTGCGAGGATGACAACAAGGTTACTTCCTCAAGAGTAAGAATATATTTAAACCTTACACATGGAATTTACAAGATATATTTATATTTTAAAATTCACTATATTTATACAGAAAGAAATTATACATCAGTCACTCCTCTATTACAGCCACCCCTCCCCCGAAAGCTTCCACAGGTACTAAATGTCAGGTAATCCATATGGGTAAACACAACCCCCCCCCCAAAAAAAAGAAAAACTAAAGTTACAAAGTGCTTTTTTATAGTCACATAAATTACTATTAATTTAGTAGCCATCCTTATACAACATTAAAAAACTACTCTCATAAATTTACAATACTTGATATAACAAATTTTTAGACATGTGTCAACCTGTATAAAGAAAAACAGTAGTAAGTAAATAGGAAGAATCTTAACACTACTAAATTATTTAGAGCTATTAAGCCAGTAATAAAAGTCCTTGTAATAACAGGTGCTACTTTACCCAGGGATGTGTGAAGGAAAAAGACAGTAAGGCTGCCATCAGAGCAGAGCTGCAGCAGTGGAAGATTCAATAGCCTGCAGTGTACGATAGAGCTTTGGTAAGCTCTGATCAGGTGTTTGCTCGTGCTGCTGTTCTCCCTGAGCTAAGTACAATAATCTGTGACTGTGCTTAGCTCAGGGAGGACACTGGGACCAGCAAATGAAAGATCAAAGCTTATAAAATCTATAACATGCACTGCAGGGTATTTAATCTCACATTGCTGCAGCCCAGCTCTTATGTCAGCTGCAGGGGATTCTGGGATTTGTAGTTAAAGCAACTGCTAGCTTGGAAGGTGGCAGAATAACTCTGACACAATCTACTATACTGCTGTAAACAGTAAGTAAAAAATAAATGTTTTTGCACACAAAGTGCAAATTGGTACCAGCCCTACATTTGGTTGTGGGGGTTCTTAGTGCTAACTGTTCCTCTTTAAGAAACAACACACAAATTACCCTTGGGTGATAATAAACTGATTTCCTTGAACAATTTACTTCTGTTAGCCAACAATAGCCAGTTTCACGCTAACAAAATGGCAGCACAATCATGAGACACCATAATCACCTCTTAATCTTAATACAAATCTGGATGTTTTAGTATATAAAACCCTGAGCTTGTCTAATGAGGCTGTTCAAGCTAGCCTATAAATAGAGTTACCATAATTTAACAATATTCAGCCATAATTGCTGTGCAATATGCAGATGCTCTAAAAATCCTCAACAATGTCTGATTCTTCTAAAAACAGCAAATTGGGAGGAAATGTGACATATCAGTTTTAACTGAACAAATGATGAAGAGAATAATTGAAAAAATAATCCCAAAAGTATTTGAAGCTACCTACTGTACCAGCATGCAAAGTGCTGTTTTTACAAATCAAGCCCTTTCCACAGGCAATATTGATAGACATTTGTTGGGGGGCGCCATAAATGGAAATGTTTTACCATGTCAGCTCTGAGCTCTCTGATTTGTCTAAAAATATTTTACTGCATAACAGGAAAAACAGCGGTCCTAAAGACATCACAAACCTTCAAGGTAAGCCTAGACAAATTTCTGCTCACCAAGGGAAGTAACTGAATATAATTAGCAGTAGACTGGGTAGGAAACACAACAGCATAATTTCACCAGAATCGGAGTTGCAGCAAATCACCATTCCAGCAGAATCATAAGGGTTGCAAAGATTCCCAACCACAAAGTTTTATATAAACAAATCCAGAGGAAACTTTGCTTCTGTGGCTGCAAAGGACATCATAGGGGTTGCAAAGAACCCCCTGGCTACCCCAAAATGATGTCCCTGATGGAACGTATGAGTATGACACAGTATATGTTCCCTATAATCATTACACTCAGGTAACTCCTTTGTAGAAACTGGGGCCTTTAAGGGGAGCATAGTAACCACCCTTAAACTGGTACACATTTGTCCAGCATATTTATTCATACCTGCTTATGAAGCAGGGTGCAGGCACATACCTCTCAACTGTTCATCATTATGAGGGATGTGGCTCATCTTAACCCTCAGAAGTGTTATGTTCCACATCCATCCAACACTGAACAAGTACTGCCTACATTGATGACACCTTGTAAATTCTGGCCTTAAAGTAGAATTCTTAACATTCTATGACGCTAAAGTGAAATTAAACTTTGAGCAACTAAAAGCACTGGTTTCCACAGTGTTTTGAGTGTGCCTCTTGATGTATGATAACGTGTCCCTTATTTTGAGGGCCAGTGTCCCACACTATCCTTCATTTTGAGTGTCTCTTGTCACTCATTTCAGTAACAAAAGGTTGAGCGATGTGGGCAAGCATGACAGACATACAGTCACTTCCAGCCTTAAATTACTGTTGCTATAAATTATGTTCTGTATGGCATGATGAACCTAGCATCCCTTCTGACCTTATTCTGTTTTAATACTTCTTTAATGAAGTCTCACATTTTACATTTCCACAATGTATATCCAAGCTCAGAAGTTTATGTTACTATGTATGACAGGATGGTCCTAGAGTCCCTTCTGACCTTAAATTACTATGTTTCTAGGTATGTTCTATTTTGTCTTGCACAAGTTGGAAACAAGGCCTGTAAAGATAAGAAAACAAAAACTACTGGCAACACCATCCCACCTCATTCTAGTACAGACACGTGAAGGTAAGGTAATATGAGTTTAATGGGGGGGGGGAGCAGCTGAAAATGCTTTTAGAGATAAATTTACCATCACTGCACATTTCTGAACTGAGGCAGTGCCCCTTGCACATGAGGCTTTCTCATTGAGTCTGGCTGGTGATGGTTCCAGTTCAGATCAGGCAACTGTTCTAACTGCTGCTGATTTTCACAGAAGTGGATTACTTACAGTGTGTGCTATGAGTAAAGTATTTGGAAAAAAAAAATAGGCAACTGTTGAACAGTGAGTTACTCTTATGTAATGAGAATTATTGCCAGTCCACTAGTGCTGTGGTAGTGCTACCATTTTCGATGCTGATGACCCAGATTCAGGAACAAGACTGATCACTGGCTGGGCAGCTGGGGGTACGAAGACTAAGCATCTGATGGAGTGCTCCACTCTGTGCAGGGAGGGCTGCATTGCCTGGCAACTGCCTGTCTCTTAGTGGTGGCTAGGGGTGAGGATGTCTGGGACTGCACTTATCAAGGTGGAACAATAGCAGATGTTGACGTAGCATGCATGGAAGCACACGTGGCAGCATTACAAAATCACTACATATCCATTCCTCCTGGGGACAGAAACTGGAGGAAAAGTGCTGTTGCTTGGAAGGGTCATGTCCTCCACTGGAACTTCCATGCCTGAGCCTGGTATCTCCCAGCCTTCTCCTCCATCTGTGATTGACTAGAGGATGTGTGGCATATGCCAAGGATCTGAAGGCAATCCAGCTTCAGTTGTAAGCCTAGGTGCCCAGCCATAGGCATGTCATGGACAGACCAGGGGTTCACTGCTCCACTCAGGTGGGTTTTGGCACAATGGGAGCAAGCCCTGGAGCTATGGCAGAAAGAGGTCCCAGCTGGCAGGGGCAGGAGGAGTAAACAGATTTAATAAAATAATGAGAATTATTCCCAGGCTTCACATTGAAAAAATATCCAAGTTGATCACTTTCTGGGGCATAATGCACCTCAGAAAGACTACCTGAGGCTTCCAACAACAACTCTATCTGGGTCAATGTAGTCACGAAGACAGGGAGCGAGTGTTTCAGAGCTTTACATGGGCCTTGAATCTCAATACCAATGCATGTTAGATCACTTAAAAGATGTTCAAACATGCACCCAGAATTAGTGCAAGGTGTGCCACAAAAATGTCACATACATCACAATGAATTATGAGTTAGATAAATGACACGTCAAATATATGACGCTTGCGTCCTCTTCTTGCAATAAACCATGGTAACTATTGCAGATCCATCCAAACCTTTGAAATAGCCTTCAAAGTTATGAAGGCAGGTGGCATGATGCAGACTGCATTGGAAACTGGAAGTTGCGCCTGCATCATGTCATCTGAAAACCCTCTCAGGATATCTGGAAAAGAAAAAAACAATGGACTGCTGTCTGGCTACAAATAAATATTCACAAACAGAGAAACACACACACTTACACACATATTTTACAAATATGCAAAGGCTGTGTAACTGAGGTTATATAAAATGATATACTATGCAGTAAACAAAAGCGGTACATGCCAGGGACAATACGTCTCGTTCCACCCATCCCCCACTGGCTTCTATGAAGGTAATTTTATGCTATTGATAAGATTCTGATATTTGTTCACTCACCACAGACAGAAACCTGGCAGCGGTCTACATTTTTTTGGCATGTGTATAGAGAGCAGTTTTGGCACACTAGCTTATTTTTCATGCTTGTGAAAGTTTGACAGAATGAAAATGAACTTTCCAGCTCCTTATCTAGTTTCAGGAATCAGTGGTAATTATACATGTGCGCTGTGCTGGTTATAAACACGGCAGCCCGCTGGGCGTCCTGTCCCCTCCTGGCACACTGGTAGTTGTTCTGATGCCCTAAAAGTTCAACAAACATGAGCTGGAACAAGGATTTAATTAAGAATGGCAGTGTTTAAAATGGCACCAAGAATTTTTTAAAGAAAGAAAATAGCAAACTTATTTTTTTTCCAAATGCACACTTTACCTGTTCAGTACTTTAGTGGCAGAACGAAAGTCCTCTCTGTACAAACTCAGAACATAATTTTAATACACAACCCCCTGGTCGAGGAGACACAACCCTGTTTTTGTTTGTTTAGCAAAGCAGACCAAAATACAAGCATAACACCAACCCCATGGCCAATAATTAAATACTATTTTCCACCAGAATCTCCTACGTAGTATGAGAAAATGTCTGAACATACAAATTGTGGGAATGAATAGGACTGAATTAGGCCATCAGGTTCAACCCCTGCCAGCTCAGTAGGTGTCCTCAAAGATTTTGTATTCAGTCCTGAACAATTTCAGGCTAGTCCTAAAGTGATTTGTCAGTTTCCAGCAACAAAAATACTGTTTAAATGATCAGGACTTAAATCTCTCATAATATTCAAAGCCAATTAGAATTTCATGATGTTCCATTCTTTGTTGCTAAAGACGTTTGCATGAAAACAAGCTCTTTGCCACTTGAGACTTCATCTTTTCCTGTCGCCTTTCCTGCCCTGAAGATCATGCTCCTGTTCTTGTTTCAGCAGAATTATTTCCATGGCAACATGTTGCGATGTCATAAATGGATTGTGACTTAACTACTGTAATAAGCAATGTGAACAGATGAAGTCTAAGGGGAAAAGATTCCATTTTAATAAAATTTTCTTTAGTAATAAAATTTGGAAGGTCCTGAAACCCACAATTTGGGGGAATTTTGTGCAGCTGCATTTTGCTGAGGCCAAGTGTGACTTTTTCCTGGAACCCAACAAGTTTATTTATTTATTTATTTTTGAAACTTGGTGACTGGGAGAAGCAAAGTGAACAGAAGCTCATTTCCAGATGTGACCCAGGGGGAAAGGGACATGAAATACAGAAAATACATTACACAGTCACAGCAAAGTGCAACCAGAATAACTTGATGCCAGCAGACATAAGTGCAGACAAAGCAGCAGTGCACACAGCAAACAATTAACCAACAAGCCAGACACATCTCACTGGGGTATGACAGCAATTGTGGAGAGACGTCAGGAAGAGGGAAAACAGGAGCAGGAGGAGGGGAAGGAGTTTCAATGGAAACCTAAGGGAGCTAGGGAAAGCAGAGAGGCAGATGTCAGTGGGCAGCTGGTTCCAGAGTGTGGGACGATGACAAGAGCAGGCTGACTGCCCAGCAGGCAAGTGACGATGGGGAATGGAGAAAGTGTGATGATCCCTGGAGTGGACGGTGGGGGGGGGTAAGGGAGAGGAAAGGCAGAAGTTAAGGGACAAAAACTCTCTTCAAAGAACAGCTGACACTCCCAGGAGAACTTTGAAAACATAATATTTGGATACACTTTACCTTATGTTTCACATTACTACTGCATTCCTCCTCCTCCCCATTGTTTATTACTTAGGTCATAAGTCACATTCGTGAAAACAGGACAAGTGTTCCCCAAAAGTTCATCAACTCCTATTGCTTATTCCTATATCTTAATAACTGTGATGTCACACACAGCTTATTTCCATGTCAAGAGACTGTGATGTCACAACAGAGGATTATGACATAGTGGAGAATAAGCTGTAAAGACAGATGAACTCTGGGGTATAAAGATCCTGTTTTAATGCAAATTTCCTCAGTAATAAGTCAGAGGAGAAACTGATAAATGTATATCAAGTACAAGCTGAATTGTGTCAAAATATTATGTTTTCCAAACGTTTCCCAGAGGTGTTGGCAACTCTCTGTAAAGAAGGGCTCCAGTCACTAGCAAGAAATACACAGCTGGCCACAGCAAACTTTAATTACAGAACATTCCAAAGATGTTTGAACTGAGAGTCATTCAACGGTTTATTATTACAAAAAGAAATTTGCAGGGGAAATTGGATCTTTACCCCTTACAGTTAATTTACAGCTTATTTGCACCGGAGGCCAAGTCTGGAGTCTAGGTCATTTTCTGTCTTTTGATGTCACAGCCTGTTCTGTGAAAATGACTATGAGGCTGCCAGCCCTGATAGCCTGCCTTACACAAGGATTCACATACCCATGATGCCTTGCACTGGGACTGAGGCTTTAGAGTATGTGTGTGTGGTTTGGAGAGATGCGCAAGCATTAAATAAGCAGGATATTACTGCATGATGTCTGCTGTAGAATAACATCAGCTGTAGTTGAATGGTTAAGGGGAAGACACCTGCTTTCATATAAATACCCTCAGTAATGAAGACTGAAATGACTTCTAATTGAAGGGCTTTTTTTTTTTGGGATGGGAAACGATAATAACATTGAGTTCTGCTGATACCAGCTGGGATTTATTTGCTGGTGGACAACACCCCTCGTTAAATGCTGGAACAAAACCAGCTTGAACCATAGAATCTTCTAAGCTGTGCCACAGTCTGACTTACCTTCAAAGAAAGTAGTGTTTAATGAAGTCACAGTGGAACTCTCAATGCCTAAACTGATAAGTGTGCCCCCCCGGCATGCTTAGCCCAGAAGAGTTGAAACACATCCCCATATTGATTTTTATATGCCGCTCATGTTTAATAAACCCATTGCCTGTCCACATCACAGTGTATTTCCTATAAACCTCTGATCATCTTCATAGCCCTCCTCTGTACCACCTCTATAACCAGTTTATCCCTGCGCATATTGTAGGGACCAGAACTGAACATAGTATTCCAAATGAGAGCTAAGACCTTTTTGCAATGGTAGAAATAAGAATTATATCCATAGTTTTAGCAGTGCAAATCTTCACAATGCACCCAAGTAACCTATTAGCCATGTCAGCTGCTCTGCCATCCTGGTTATTCATGCCAGAGATAAATGCTGGCATGAACGCAATGTTACCCAGATGGTAGAGTTTTGTCCTGTTACTTTGGAGACCCAAGCTGGAACACTATCCTAATAACAGGTTCACTTCTTGACCTTGAAAAAGTCATTTAGAAGGAATTTGCACCCTGTAAAACGATTACAAAACATCAGTGCAGAAGCAGATTCAACCAATCAGGAATAATTTTTATTTATTTATTTAATCATTCAGAAATAACCTTTGAGCAATGTGCTCTTTTTAAAGGTTCCATGTCATGACATGAGGACGATACTCAGAAAAGTAAGTTACAAATTATGGGTACACAAGTACTGAGGAACGAACAAATACAAGATAGAACAGCAAATAATCTAGCTATTTACATTTGTAGGCTAATTCATGCATAGGACTAACAAACTGCAATCAAGTACATCCCAAAAAAACATGGCGCGTGCTGTGAAATTTAAGTAACAAAATTAGCAAAAGTAAAGCAGCCAGGAGGAGGCATTGTCATTTTTCCCTGAAAAGAAGGGGGGAGGGAGGCGGAAGAAGGTTTAAAGGTAAATAGAGTTTACAGGAAGTTGGAAAAGGGAGCTAGGTGCCATCTATATCAGTCAATACGAAGAGGGGTTGGGACCAGGGAGGAGCTTATAGTGCTAGACGTGAAGGAATGAAGGAGGTGGGGATTTTCAGGGAAGGCAAGGGGAGTGACGCATGGCAGTATGTAATCTATTGGCAGGATTGGAGCAATCCAAGACAATAGTGAGACATAGAAGGTGGGAATACTTGGGGGGAGAGGGAGTGCCACACCAAGGAAATAATGCTAAGACTAATATGTAATATGAGGAAGGGGCAATATCCCCCCTTCAGAGTTAAACAAGGAAGAAAGAGGGGCACAGTGAGGTGGTGGCAGGATCCACTGATCAGGCAGGTAGCCTGCATGCACAGGAACCAGAAACAGTGAGGTGTTGTTTCAATTCAGCTTTAAAGGAAGGGAGACTGTTATTGCTAAGTTTATGTGCAGGGATATTATTCAACCAAAGGGGAGCCCTATATGTAAAGAACCATTGTCCAAGTGATGTTTTCCTAAATGGAACAGCCAATGAGCCCCTGGCCATTCCCATAGTCTGGTAGCTCAAGTGACTAGCGTGTGATAAAGATCTGAATTCACCAGAGCACTCTTACAACCATACAAGGGCATTTCACACAGAGTCTGCAAAATAGAAAATGTCCAACATCTGAAATGGGGTGTCCATTCTTGTATATTTTCTAAAGGTTTTTTATACTTCAAACAACTCATCAGTCATTACACACAATTTGACAATTTATATTTGTATAGGGCTCTAAGAGTGTCACCTCTTGTGTCCTTACGGTAAGGAGAACTGCTCAGCTATGGGTCACATTCCTCTCACCCTAAGAATGCATGAGGAGACACTCTTACAGTCATCTGGTACTGCCACTGCACCTCTAAACCTTTAAATGAACTATGATGGTCCTGGTCACCTTCACTACTGAAGTGTCTGGTGGAGTCATGCTCCTTCATTTCCTAGGCAATTCCTTTTTAATACATTGGGGGTCTCCATGTGACACATTACTGTACTGTGTTGTTATCCTCGGTTGTTGGGGGCATAGAAGTTATCATGACCCCTGTCTCTATGGGTGGAAGTCATATACTGTCTTACGGCTAAACACCCTGGCAGCATACTTGTTAGAAGGATCCCAATAGGTGGAGGCACAGAATCACATTCTAGTCCATAACTACTAACAAAACACAGTCGCCATTCATTCAAAGGTCAAAAGACCTAGCCACTCCAGACCTCTACTCGGCTGCATCACGTAACTTGCTGGTGGGGGGTGGCAACACTTTATGTGCCTGACATAACACTCCTCTGCTTGTGAGATTATTATTTCCACAGCAACAGATTATGATGCCACAAGCAGAGAACTGCAATGTCAGATGTAGACCAGCAGCCAGAGCAGATAAAGTGTAGAGGCCAGTAATCCTGCAATGCACATAGTTATAAAGAAATAGAGGATGCTAAAAACAGAAAATAAAATATATATATATATATATATATATATATATATATATATATATATATATACACACACCTATGTGTGTCTAAAATATATATATATATATTTTTTTTTCAAAGTTTTCCTTGCAGTGTACATACCATGTACTTGTAAAGGGTTGGCAGTACAGCCTACAGAATAGAGCAACTAGCTCTGAATGAGTTTGGTACATCTAGCAGACATAGGTTTGAGTCCCACAACCTCCACTCGCATGCTGTATGACCATGAGCATGTCACTTAGCCTCCCTGTGCTCCTGGGTCACCACTGTAAATAGGCCTTGTGCCCAGTGGGTCATATCCAGTTACCAAAGAATAACAATAAAATAATAATAATAATTATAATAATTGCAATGTATGGAACTCCTTAAAGCAACAGTGCACGTCACAGCAAAAACTATAAAACCCTCACTTTTTTTTTGCCACCTTGTCAGCCCCAACCACCTCCTTCTTACTAGTTTCTCCGACCCCATCACCTAGCTTCTCGGGGGCTTACCTTCCCTGCACTGTCATCTATAACAGGAATGTGGATGGTGTCTGGTTGCTGGTGTGGGTCCTGCGAGAGAGCAAGTCTTCATCCTGTGGTCGGAAATTTTTTCTGCCTTGTTATCATTCTGCATTCACCTTGCATGCAGTACATGAGATATGTGAACTCTGCCTCCATGGAGATGCCCACAGCTCCCTGCATGTTGGGTCCTTCACCCGTGTGGTCTCACTGTGCTGCCACCTAGACACTTCCAGCCAGCAGACAAACAGTGAGACACCTACTGAGGAAAGAGAGCTGTCCCTTGGGATGCTCAATCCCCCCACCCGGGAGGCCCCTGACTGACCCACATCCCTTTTCGAACCCAAGTCGCCAGCGTGGCAGGAGGTGATATATGCAGCATCTCAGCCCTCCACGCCACTGGGACGGCCTGACCCCTACCTTTTTTATTTCAGTTAAGATTACCCTACCCTTTTTTCTCCTGTCTTGTAAGATGTCTATTATTATTCCAAAAGTGTGAATCTGCTGTTGCATTTTTTTCAAGATTTGAAATGATTACTTAATGCTTATTTTAACATGACTATCCTCATGGTTTGATTAATAGTTTCAGCTGTCCTTGCACACCAATGGGCCCATAAGGTGAGGCAGCAGCGTCTGTTGAATGTTAATTTACCCCAGTCACAAGAAATGTGATGTTAAAGTGTGTTGTAAACAGCTAAGAATACAATTGAAAATCTGGGGGGAATCATATTTAATTATTCCAAATCCAAACAAAGTACTAAAGCAGACACAAAATGGGAAAAAAAGGCACCGTCCAAGACAGAAGTAAAAGGGTGATTGAAAATGGAATAAAAAAGTATAGGCTGACACATTTCATGATAACATGATCTTTAATATTGGGTAAATGAGGATCTCTGTATTAACACTCTCACCAGTTGGTCAAAGGGTAGTATATCATGCGTCTTTTTCAGTGCTGTGTTTTTAACTGCAGCAGATTATGACTGGCTCCACCCTCTGATGAAGGATCTCTCCTTCAGACGCAAGGCACCAGGATTTTTTTTGCCATGACTCATGTTTTTCACTGTACTATTTTGTGCAACATTTACTAATAAATAGTTGGCTTTTGCAGCATCTGAGTGCATTTGATGCATTTTTAATTTTTCAGTTAAGCCTTGCTCTCATTTCTGCCTGGCATGCAGTCCCCTTGTGTGTTCCTGGCCAAAGGGTTCAACTCCAGCACCAGGAACCTGAGTGCATTTCCTGTGTTAACACTGCAGTGCACTGCAGTACTGGAGGTTACTGCTGTTTTGGCTGAGGTACTACCTTTAAATAAAACACTAAAGCCCCGTTTACACTGACTAGACTGTTGCACACTGGTGTGGTTCGCCAGTCTGCACCTGGTCGTTTATGAAGCCAGTAGTGTAGAACATTTAAGGACATCGGCTTCCATACTGGTGTCACACTGGTGTCTTGGGAACTGCATTGTGGGACCCATCCTGCAAGGAGTTCCTTGTGTGTTGTGATGCTAAATTACCCTCAGGCAGTGAGGTGAAAAGTGGCCACCTGTACACAGCACTTGAAACCAATGACACCAGTTCAACGCCTCTGTCTGGGAAAGGAGCAGAACAGCCACATCAGTTTACTGTGCACCCAGTTTACACACAAATGTACACCAGTGTTGCTCTCCAAACCATCTATACCAGTGCAGAAATGGGATTAAGTTTCAGGTCCATTCTGTCCTTCTCTAGAAATCATCTGGGTAGAAAATCAGTCCCATGACACTTTTTGTAAAGAGAAAATGCTAACCCAGATGTCCTGGCCACCATTTCTCTCTCAGCTGAGAACGGAACTGCTCATAACTGTGTGTTGGATATTGTTAAGAACAGAAAAACACAAATCTAGAAGGGTAGTTTAATGGTAAAACTCAGAATAATGCTAACTTATTTTATTATGCTTTCTGTGTGTATAAATCTGGGGATCAATGACCTTACCATTTTAAGAATACAATTTTGAATCTCTCACCCCTTTTCAGTTTCGTTTGAGAAAGGGAGCACTCAGCTCAACAAAACTAAAATCAAACACAGAGAGCCAGGACTATGCTGTGAAATCACGAGCTCTTAGTTTTATTCATTTATTTAATTGACTTCTTGCCATAATCTTGATCCCACCCAACATCAACCAAAAACACCTGTCAACCTGCAGTCATGCAATTCAGGACCAATTTACAGTAACAAAGAAAAAACTAAATATTCATTCTTGTTTATGACAGCATTATTGCTCAGTTCCAGTGGCCAAAAGTCCTGGAGACCTTCACACAAACAATAAGGCTTTGACTGTGCTCCAAGCTGCTGGCATATCAAAGTTCAACCAACCAACCCCAAAAGTGCAGATTTATATTGATATTGCAGAGTAGAGTTTATTAGTCTGGCCTTGCACAGACAAGAAAGAAAGCAATAAGCCTGACTCTGGAATGACTCCAGTCCCTTCCCCGTCCCCTTAGGATGTCTACAAATAGGGGATTTGGGATAGACTGAATGGATTGTACAGGTCTGTTTCTGTCTGTCAATTTTCTATCTTTCTGTGTTTCTGTCACTCTTAGAACTGGTTGTCCAGTGCAGTAAACTAGGCAGCATGCATCATACAGAGGATAATGCATGGGTTACTATCGGCAACTAGAGTATGTAGCCATTGAGAAGTAGCCATTGTGACCGTTTAAACCTCGAGAGTGAAGCTTGAGAGGTTTTGGACACCGTGGTGTCCTTGAGATGACCACAAATGCTTGTTGCCAATAGTAGACCACACATTGTCTTTTTTAGTGTATGGTCCATGCACAATAAGAAGCGTATGTACAAAAACAGAGTTTGTCCATACTTAATGTTTTTTTTTCTCACCACTGCTCTCTTCATGGATCTGCTCTCACTGATGCAGCTGTTTCAGGAAGAACGCAGGTTCACATGCCGCGCATGTGCGAACACGTTCCAAGCTGTTGTGTTGCAGTTGCTACGTAGCTAGCACAGCACAACAACTATAATGACATAACTACTGCAGCACAACAATGTGTCTGAGGGATGGAGTTCCATCCTCAACACTGTTCCACCATATACTATATCTACATTAAATGTGGGACAAAGCATGGTTTTCTTCCCTACTACGCACATCTGCACTCCATTTAATCGACTTCAGTTTTTGTTGACTGGGAGACGAGGACTAGGAAACATTTCCTATTTCAGCCATGTGCAGGGAGTAGGTACAGTGAGTTTGTAAGAAGGACACAGTATAGTGTAAGAAGCAACAAAGTGAGCACACTCTGAGGAAGTGGTGCCGGTGCTTACCAGGACAGCCAGTCCAGAGCACAAAGCAAAAGCAAACAGGAGGTGATAGAAATATGCTACAAGAAGCTGCTTTTCAAGCAAAATGTCACATTTATTGTAAGCAAGCTGGTGAATCCAAACCAAGGACACAGAAGACAAACTGGACCTGACACTTTGACCACAGAGGATCTTTGTCAGGAGGTGTCCCAGGAGCTGGCACAGTGAGTACATAAGAAGGACACACAACAGTACCAGTATAGTTTGGATATTCATTCATTTCATTTGATTTTTCATTTTTACTTTGTTATTCGGGTAAGTACACTGGAGTAAAGTTCCGTTTACAGGTACGACCTGAGGTCAGATACAAAGAGTTCAACAACAAATGGGAATAAATAGGGACTATAAAGTGCCATGTCAGTTAACAACAGACAACAATTTGGTACAACAGGACAGTAATGGATAGGGACAATAAAGTTCCACATCAGTTTAAACAACTCAATAAATTGGTACAAAGCATTAAAAGCATTCACATTTGGAAAGTTCAGTCAGATGGATTGATAGTGCTGTTGAAAAAGCTTTGAAAGTAGGCAGTCACCTGATGTGAGGGGTATTTCATTCCAGGTGGATGCTGCAGAATGAGTAAAAGTGCACTGGCCACTTACTATGCACAAATGACACATTTAAAAGATGTACTGTAAGTCATGTGAAGAGCGTGAGCTGAAACTTGGTACACGGTCTGTGAGAGACTTAGACAGAGCAGGCGGGGTGCCTGTCTTCCAGATCCTATAAACAAGTCGGGACAAGGAAAGCTTATGATGTAAGGGGACAGGAAGCCAACTTACTATTCTAAGTGTCTCACAATGATGCATCGTATTTAGGGCTGATAGCGTAAAGATAGATATAATTAGAATAGGCATTTAATGGATACTGTAGCACATAGGGAGACATAACATACACAAAATTAAATTTGTTTGCACTTGTGGAGAACCCTAAAGAGAGGATGTAGTGGTCATTGAAGCATTGGGGCGACAGTATTGCTCTCCTATTTGGTCCCGTGAGGGAAGGTCTCCTTGATGGTGTTGATAAACTCTCAGCACTTTGAACTTGTTGCACAACTGTATGCACTTTGCCATGCAGTAAAATTGCAATCTCTGCAAATGCCTTTGTTGTACTGTATGTTACAGTATTTTGGGGGCAAATTTCTCCTTGTATGCCAACTAATTTCTTTTTATTCATGTGCACACTGGGGGGGTTGGCTGCTCCTCTAGTTTGCACTAGCTTGCAGTACTAACAGCACAACTGAATTTCTTTGTGTCTCCAAAGTAAGACATGAAATCACTTTGGTTTCATTTTGTGTTTTATAGAAACATAGAAATTGTTTGCTGAAAAGGACGGCCTGGCCCACCCAGTCTACCCAAATGTTCCCTTCCTATTCTACCTCAGCAGACCCTATCTGGTCTCTGTTGACCCTCCTCCTTCCCTGCCTCCTTTCTAATTTACCCAGTGCCTATTCCACGCATGCTTGAACCCTTCCACCATTCTCACCTTCACCACTTCCGCCAACAATCTCTTCCAGGCATCTACCACCGTTTCAGTGAGGACATATTTCCCCACATCTCTCCTGAACCCCTCCCCCAGATTCATCACATTCCCCCAGGTCCTGGTGCTTGTCCTCCTTTGTAAGTGACTCACTACCTGTGTCCTGCTCACCCCTGTGAGGTACTTGTAGGTCTCAATCATGTCACCTCACTCTCCTCTCTTCCAGGATGTACAATTTGAGATCCCTCCATCTCTCCTCATAGGGGTTCCCATGCAAATCCTGCACCATTTTAGTTGCCATCCTCTGGACAGCCTCTACCCTGTCTATGTCCTTTCTGAAGTGCAGTCTCCAAAACTGGACACAGTACTCCATGTAGGGGCATACCAGGAAGCAATATAGTGGCAGCACCACCTCCCTACTCCTGCTGGAGATACTTATCCCTATGCACCCTAGCATCCCACTAGCCCTGCCCATGGCCTTGTCCCACTGCATTGCTACCTTGAGTTCTTCTGATGTTCCCTGCCTAATCTGTCTCCACTGACGCTTACTGGTCTCTGGTGACCCTCCCTCCTCCCTGCCTATTTTCTAAAATACCCCTATGTTTATGTCATGCATGCTTTAAGCCCATACTGTTTTTGCTTCCACCAGTTCCACTGGCAGTCTGTTCCAGGCAGTATTTCCTCACATCTCTCTTAACCTCCCTACCTCCAGCTTCACTGCATGCCCCCGGTCCTGGTGTTCTTTCTCATTTGAAAGAGACTCCACTCCTGCACTCTGTTGACTATTGTGAAGTACTTGTGGGTCTCAATCATGTCACATCTTGCTCTCCTCTCTTCCATGGTGTACATGTTGAGATCCCTCTGTCTCCTCTCATAGGGCTTCTTGTGCAAACCCTGCACCATTTGCATTGCCCTCCTCTAACCTGCCTCCACTCTGTCTATCTCCTCTTGATGTGTGGCCTCCAGAACAGTACAGTACTCCAGGTGGGGTCTCACCAGCAAGCAAAACAATGGCTACATTACCTCCCTCCACCTGCTGGAGCTACCCCTCTCTTTGCACCCCAGCATCCCATTAGCCCTAGTCACTACTTTGTCACAGTACCCTGCCACTTTAAGATCATTTTCATACACAAGGGTGCTGTGTGCACATATATGGTATTAAACAAACAGAAAACAGAAAGAAATAAGTGCCTTATCTGGGATTTGAACCCAGTCCGCCCGGAATACCAATCCAGTTTTGCTACCAGCTGCACCACCAAGGCAACGGAAAATCTGGAACTCTCAGAAGCACCTTACTCTTTCTTTAATGCACAAACTGGTGCTGCACAGATAATTACATTTTCATACACAAGGGTGCTGTATGCACATTTATGGAACCCAAACAAATAGAAGAGGGAAAGAAATAAGTTCCTTAGCTGGAATTAGAAACCAGGCTATCTAGAATATCATTCTGCTTGCACTACTAGCTGCACCACCAAAACAACTGGAAAGCTGGGACTCCCGAGCCGGCCCAGTGGTGCTGAGGGTTGGGGCGCTGGACGCCACACCTCATGCCACGCCAGGGACCCAGGTTCAGGAATGGACTTGGGTTGCATGGGGGTCAGCAGGGGTAAGGAAGGATCGATCATCCACTAGCAGCTCTCCTTCCTCAGGGAGGGGGGACAGTGCTGCACACTGTAGACTGACACCCACCAGTGGCTGGGTGTTGGCACAGGCATGCCACCAGATAGGGGTGGGACCCATGTCTGGGGTGTGAGGCTGCCTTCACAGAGGTGGAGCTCAGCCATTCACCCATTGCATGTGGAAAAATGGAGCTAGCAAGCTCCATGATGGCCCAGTTCTGCCTGCATCAGCCCCCTGAAAACTGGACACTGGCTTCCGGGGAAGGGGGGGAAGTTGGCCCTGTCATGGGATGCAACCCGTGAGAGATCTGCCAGAAGGGACTGGTGCAGGGATGCTGGGACCGGAAAGGCGAGCCCCTCTGAGGGAGGAGCCGGAGCCACCTGCCAACTCCGCAGGAGGTGGTGGATAAAAATCTAAACAAAAAAAAATCTAGGACTCCCAGAAGCAGAAAGAAATAAGTGTTTTAGCTTGGACTTGAACCCAGGCCTCCTGGAATACCATTCTGTTTGCCCTACCAGCTGCACCACAAAGGCAACTGGAAACCTATGACTCCAGAAGCACTGTAAGGTTATTAGATATGATAACCTCAAGGTCCATTTCCCATGTAGTGACTGCCAGTACCTTCCCTCTATCCTGTACTCAGCTCCTGGGTTCCTATGCCCTAGATGCATGATTTTGCAGTTTTTTTGCCATTGAACCCCAACTGCCATACTCTTGACCACTCCTCAAGTTTTTTAAAGGAGAGGTCCCCTCAGCCTTTTATTCTGTTCCCCTACGTAGTTTATAGGCATGAACAATGATTGCCTCTACTGCACCTTCCTAATTTCATTAGGATTTCAATGTAAATAAAGGTACTTAAGTCTAAAGTGAAAACCTGCTTGACTCTGTTGCAAAGCTCATGACCCGACTCTTGTATGGCATCCTGGAATTTTGTGATGTTTTAGTGCTAAAGCATGCAGTAGTATACTGTATTAGTCAGTGATGTTGTTCTCCTCTGTAGTCCCAATGTTCTTGCCATATGGTGGCCATGAAACTTTTCAAGGCATAGCAAGTGCCCTGCTGTTTTCTATAGATTAAAGTGCATTTGAGTTAGAAAAAGTGTTGTTAGAGAATACAAGGACTTCACAAGACATGTAACAGAACTGTATGACAGTATAACTTCTGCTGGCTTGTGCAGGCACACATCATCAACACCCATGATGCTTTGCATAAGTGGGGTCAAGATCATTGTAATGGAGACAAACGTGTTCTTCCAGGGGCAAAACAGAGTGAAGCAGCATCATTTATATTTAGATTAGGATGAATCTAGGGGTATGCAAGAGAGGGAATCATTATTCATGCCTACAAACTACATCGGTATACAGAAAATAGGTTGATAGGACTTTCCCTTCAAGATTCCTATGCATTTTCTCCACCTCCTCTTGAGTGTCCACCCAACTGCAGATTTTGGTATCCTCTGCAAAAAGACATACCCTCACTTCCAGTTCTTCTGTAATGTATAAAGACATTGAAGAGAACTGATCCCAATACTGAGCCCTGTGGCACCCTGTTGGTCACTCTCCCATCATTAGAGTTAGTGCCGTTAACCACCACCCTCTATCTCCTATCCATTAACCAGCTACTAACCCAATTCCCCACACTTTGGATCCCACCCCTAGGTTGCTCAGTTTCTTTATCAGCCTCCTGGGTGGCATAGTACTACAGGCCTTCATGAAGTCCAGATAGACTACATCCACTGCCCTCCCCAATCTACTTCCCTGGCCACCAAGCCAAAGACATCTATCAGAATCATTTAGCATGACTTCCCACCATGAATCCCTGCTGCCTGTTGCCCTGCAGCCCACTGGATTCTAGATGCTCAACCAGTCATTCTTTTAATAGCATTTCCATTAATTTCCCCACCACTTAAGTTAAACTTATCAGTCTATAGTTGCTAGCCTGACTGCTAATTGTTTCTGCTGTCACGCTTACATAGATGCACTGCAGATCGGATGTTATGCCTACAATGTTTTATAGTAAAGCACAGACAGAGGATATACAGGGAATATATAATGGGTTGCAGTTGAATAACACATTTATCTCCATTAGTTAGTGCTAAGACTCATAACTCACAAGTGGCAAAGCCACAAGTTAGTTGAAGTCTTACCATGATGGAGATAAATATATCTATTGCAACCCTTTATATTCTGATATGCTGGCGTAGCACCAGTATAGTTAGGGTTGGTACAGCACTTCAATGTTAAATCCCAAAGTTTGCATTTTAATAACTTTGGCATACTTTGACGAAATAGCCCAAAATATGGCATGCATGGTCATTCTGCCAGAGTCTCAAGACATCAAAAGTTTTGTGACAGCATCTCGTGTGGTTTTTGAGATATAAAGTGGTAATAAACAGAAAAAAAATACACTTTTTCCTATTGGTTAACATGGGATTTTTTGCCATCAACTACATTCAGACAGAATGAACATTTTCTCTGAAATTTTCAGGGATGATGAGGTCTGTGCCAAGGGTATGCCTTTGGATGGTTTGGTGAAGAAATATATTACCATTTTTGAATTATAACGACTTTTGAGTTATTCACTAGGCAGGCAGGTAAATGAAAATGGTTTGAACAGTTAATTGTTAAGGATTTACTGTTCATGCTCAGAGAAATACGGTTTGTGATGTCAGCCATCTTGTCTTTTTTTTCCCAGCTTTAACAATGTTTTTTTTCACAAGTACTGCCTGGTAACTAATGAAGAAGACCTGTAATTAGGTCTCCTTCACATACTTTGTTGGATTCTTTTATTAGTTTTTTAAAATTAACACTGCAAATATCAGTTAGTGTGGAGATAATTTCACCTGTCACTTGCTTAGGTAAGGACCCTTTGATCGGGAAAATAACCATTCAAGGTTCTTTAAAGTTCGAACTTTACTGTTCGAACTGAAAAGACTGCGAACAGTAAATGTCCATGACAGTTCGAACAGAGCAGGTATTCACCCAAACTGTGTTGTCAGCAATGGGCCACTTTGGTATTAGATCTGCAAAAAGTAAATGTCCACGACGGTTCGAACAGTGCAGGTATTTGCCCAAACTGTGTTATCAGCAATGGGCCACTTTGGTACCAGATTAGTGAATCAATGTCTCTAACCTTTTATGTGCAGTAATTATTTGTATCTTCTCTCCTACTGTATTGTTGTATTTTAAGTAAGACTTTGGCTGCCTCGACTGTAGCGGACTGTACCGGAGAAAAAATGATCGATCACATGTGCTGCCAGACCAAATCTGTGTCAAGTCACTCCCAGAAAACAGACTCAGGCTGGCATGAGGCGATATTGGATGTGGCTGCGCAGTCTGAATGCAGTTCCAGTGCGACTGCAACCCCAAGTGCTAGTGACTGTCTGTCAGTCATGACTGGCACACTGCAGCGTGAACATTTATAAGGCATCCTGCATTGCTGAATAGCTTCTTCCATCAGGTTTCTTTTGAAATGCTCACTGACACTCCATGTGTGTGTGTGTGTGTGTGTGTGTGTGTGTATATTCAGTCCATAATCCCAGTGAAACAGCAGAATTTTTCAAACAAAAAAATAAAAAATAACTCTGAATTTTTTTGTTTTATTTTGACTTGTCAATCAAATTATATGTAAAGTTCTATGAGGAAAAAACGATATATTTGCAAAGTTGGTACAACACAGTTATTAATTCAAGTGCTATAACTGATGATAAGCAACTTTGGGATAACCATGCTTTTTCTATTGTATTTTATAAGAATCCTATCATTACCATTATAGTGTGAACAGGGTGGTGAGCGTGTGGGAGAGAGGAATAGCGGTGTCTTTCTTGTCATGTAGATTGGGCTATTTAATAGGAGCTAATAATAAAATAAAGGTAAAGTTGAATTGCTCCATGTAATTTTGCCTTTCTTTTATTCTATTCCTTAGTTAATTAAATGATGACCCTCCCCCCCCCCACACTCACCCTTTTCCAGGCGCACACACACAAGAACTACTGGCTGATAAATAAGTGGTCACAGACTACCTGGCTAAAAAAATGAACATAACAGTACAGACTGTCATGTGGGAATTAATAAATTAAAATGGAGCAGGTTAAAAAAAAAAACAGAAATAGAAAGAAAGGGAATTTCATAGTTGTGTACATTTTTTATTCTGTGGTAGACCAATGGTCCCTCCCACTCCCCCATTCTCCAATCATTGTCCCCATGTGAAATTTATATTCCTTGGTAGGCCAGTGATCCCTCCCACCTTCCCTGTTTTCTGATCACTGTCCCTGTTTTTTTTCCACTAGTAGTCTAGTGGTCCCTCCCCCTCTCCCATTCTCCAATCACCATCCCTGTGTAAATTGTATATTCCCTGGTAGTTCAGTGGTCCTTCTCCTATTCTCTGATCACTGTCCCCATGTAAATTTGTTAT
This sequence comes from Neoceratodus forsteri, assembly GCA_016271365.2. NCBI lineage: Eukaryota > Metazoa > Chordata > Ceratodontiformes > Ceratodontidae > Neoceratodus > Neoceratodus forsteri. The sequence goes on from CM057452.1 coordinate 1,449,328,649, forward strand.
TCCCTGGTAGTCCAGTGGACCTTCCCCCCTCCCCATTCTCCGATCACCATCCACAATGTTTTTTTTTTAAAACTCTGCAAAAAAAAAAGGTCCCTTGCCGATCAGCCCCCCCACCCCCACCTCCCACTCAGCACTCACCACCCACACCCACCAGTACACTCCCCACACCCTCACTCTCACCTGAACAGGTCCCAGGTTCGAGATCCACTCTCCAATCCAAGACACGTCTTGCTGCTGGAACCGGCGACTGCAATATGTGATACGAAGGTAAATATGGTTTGATGTATTTCAATGGGGGTTCAACTTTTATGCATAACTCAGTCATTTTTTGACATGTTGAACCCAAATTTTCAACATGGTCTTTTGGGGATCCCACCTCATGAACAATATGACTGTCATTATGCAACCCCTGCCAGAAAGGTGATTTTGCAGTCACTTGGTGAATTCACCTTTTCGGCTGGATTTGAAAATGTTTCCTACCCTTGTTAATGAAGTGGAGTCTTAAGAAGGCTATGTTGAAAATTTGGGGTCAAAATATGTAAAAATGGCAAAGTTATTATCATTTGTTGCAATTTCACTATGCATGCTCGTAACTTTCGAAATTTTCAACATAGCCTTTTATTACCCCATGTCATGTATGTCTCAGCTGCTGTCATTTTTCAAATCCTGGCCAAAATGTGTTTACGCACCTGTGTCACGCAATGGCATTGAAGTTGCATGGAATTACATCTTGACAGAGATTTGAAATTTTTCTGTACTGGGTACATTAGGTGTGATAATAAGATGGCTATGCTGACAATTTGGTCACTGTTGTCCTATAAATGGAAGTGCAAGGCCCTTCCACAGTTACATACATATGGGCCCTGCACTTCCACAGGCAAATAAGAACACACTATCTCAAAAAGTAAGGAAATTCTTTGTAAAAAAAAAAAAAAAAAAAAATCTATGTTAATACATCAGTTAGAGTTGAGGATAAAGTGACAAACGAAGGGGAATATAACGTTAGGGTTTCCAACCCTAAAACAAAACACCTGCTTCACCACTGAAGCAAATGAAGGGTGGAGTTTCCCTTGTGGTTGTCAACCCTAACGCTCACCCCACTGCAGTAACAGAAAAGCTAAGATGTGATGGAGACAGGTGTGCATGTTTCATGAATGCATACAATGAGGTGAGTGTTAGAGTTGACAACCCCAAGGAAGACTCCACCCGCATTCACTTCAGGGGTGAGGCAGGGGTTTTAGGGTTGGAAACCCTAATGTCATATTTTCCTACTTTTATTGCTTTATCCTCAACCCTAACTGATGCATTAATGTAGTTTTCTTTTTGCAAATATATATATATATATATATATATATGTGTGTATATATATATATATATATGTATATATGAAACACACTATTTATAATGCTTTTCGTGTTTCACTTTGTTTTAGCTTAACTCTACCTTTCATTCCATTGTAAACTCTCTATCTGATCTAGTTTTCTCTGTGTTCTATATTCAGATTCTAAGTGGACATGACATGTGCTAAGAAAAATCACATGTTCCAAGTGAAATAACATGTTCTAGGAGAAAATAAATATTTATCTTAGAATATTATGATTTAAACATGGTTTATTAAGCCAATATATTCACCACTAGTGTGGAATAGACAGTATAATTTAAATGGAGTGCTTGCAGCTGGTGTGTACAAACAGCTATTATCTGGCCATATTATGTACTAAAAGCACAGTCACACTTTGGACCCTCCTAAGTTTGATTTGCACATATACTGAATATCAATAACTACAAGGACATTGGGTGGGAGTGGGGAGTAAATGTGTGCAAGTGAAAAGTACTTTACCAGATAATCACGTATGGTTAAGCTAATTATAAATTACTAAAAGCTTGTTCTTTTAAAACAACCTGCCTCGGAAATGGGATGAGCAAGTGAGCAAATGTCAGGGTGGGCATTAGACTGAGATACCCATCCAACCAGGGACATAGTGAGGCCCGATGCCACATGTGGAGGGCCTTATAGCCCCTGGCAATGCAGTTATCTCAGCCTAAAACCCACCCTGAAGTGTCTTATTTTCCTTCTAAAATGGGGTTTGGAATGCAAGTGAAATGAAATAATTAAAAAAAATTAAACATTTTAATATAGCACACACCACTTATACCACCCACGCTTAATACGGGTGGCTAGTTTGTAAGAGCAGAAAGCAAAAACCATTTGCCATTTCAATGGATCACATTGATGAAGCATCAGCATATAACGGACATTGCCCACCTGCTATTTCAATGATTTCTGGGCCATCTCCCAGATGTCTCCCTGGTTGGCATGTGTTATGATCACACACAATCAACTCCCCCGTCTTGCCAATCCTACCTTTCCAGCATAAATGTGCACCACTGGATGGACTAAGACCTGCTCTCTTGCACCAAAGAAATTAACATGTGGAGTTGTAGATAGAGAGAGCCAGAGTTTAGAAACTGTAGTTCCAAAAGGTCATCAACACACCCAAAAATTACACTCCCCCCATAAACATGCTGGTGAGAGGAATGCTTTGTTTAACAAGTCAAAATAAAGTAAAGCCAAACTGAGTACTGTAACACCGCAGGCAGAGAGAGAGAGAGAGAGAGAGAGAGAGAGAGAGAGAGAGAGAGAGCCTGAGCTGAAAGCAAAATTCAGCCGCTTTTAAGACTGAGGATGGATATAAATAATAAAAATGGCATTTGGTTTTTCTCTCTGTCTCTCTCTCTCTTTCTCTTGCTCTTGCTCTCTCTCACCTGACAAAACAACACTGTTGCTTGTTTGTTTGTTGGTTACCAATGGATTCTCGAGTCGCACAGCAAAGCATAGCTGGTAGTTTGATTCCAATTCTGATCCCTTTTCCCTTTCTAAAAGTGAAAAAGAGACTGCCCACCATGACACCTGACAAAACAACACTGTTGCTTGTTTGTATGTTGATGCGTTCCTGCAGAGCAAAGCATCCTGTATTGATATGTCGACCATTCTGTATAGCGGGCAGAATGGTACAACATGAACGTACCTGCAATAAGCAGTTTTGACTGCACCTACATAAATATTTATTAAATAGTTCCTTGCTGGTGGGCTGCTAGTAGGGTGAGCTGTGACTGGGGACTGCAGTGTTTGGGACCGAGTACAACTTCTGTTTGTTTTTTTGAGTCCCTGCTGCTCCCTGCAGTGGGAAACGAGCACATTTTATATTCTTTTCAGCTCACACTGCCTGTGCTGGGAACCAAGCATCACATTATCTATTGTTGTTTTTGGACCCCAACGCGTGTGTTAGAGACTGAGCGTGTCCTGTAATTGATTTTTCAGTCCCTGCTGCCTGTTCTGGAGACAGATTGCACTGGCAGCCAGGTTATTCTTGCTGGCAATTTCTTTCATTAGCATGGTTATTGCCATATGGCTTGTTCGATTCCTCTGCTGATTCTCACAAGGAGCCTGAAGATGGATTGTGGTATCTGCATAACTGAGTCATATCAGGCCAGGTGAGTACAAATGGTGTCAATTCAGGAAAACTAATGTTCATCAAAACTGGCACATTAATTTACTATGTTATAGGGCAGGTTGGCTCTGGTACTTCTTTATCTGGGCATTAGACTGAGGTAAATGTATAGGCACTACCTGACTCATTCAGTCAACAGCCAGAATTTTCCCAACTCATTTTATAATTAAGTAAAATACACTGAAATGTATCAATTATTTTTTGTTTTGTATATCTTCCTTGCTATATATATATTTATGCAATAGGGGTGGACATATATTCAGTGTGATAAATGCGTTTATCTGAATCACTGTATGTATAAATAAATTTATGCAACAGGGGTCAGGATAAAAACTGTAGAATAAAACCATTTATCTTCGCTACTATGGTAATAAATTTATCCACATAGTAACTACATCATCACCCATTTATTCACACAGTAACTACATCACTAGCTCATTTATCTACACAGTTCTCTTCAAAATTCATTTAGAATGTTGGGCCTCAGAAGCAGTACTAACCATATTTAAATGTCAATAACTTAAAAACGAAAAAAGATAACATGGTACTGTGAGCACGAAAATTGTTCAGCACAAAATTATCTACAAAATGAATACTGTTTCATTAATATAAACCCTGTATATTGTATATGATTAGCAAGAAAACGAAGAAAATGTCATTTTTGTTCACTTTTTGACAAACAAATATAAATAACTTTAAAACAAAAATGATAGCATGGTACTGTGAGCACAAAAATGTTCAGCTCAAAATATCTACAAAATGAGTGGTGTTTCATTTATAGATACCATTTTTTTATAATTAGCAAAAACAGCATAAAATTCAATTTTCTTTTCCTTTTTGACAAATTATTTACACTACCAAAATCAAAATGTTCACACAACATCTAAACCTGTTGCATAAGCGGAATATACAGTGGTTCAGTGTGTGATAATGCATTTATTTGTACAGTTTCCAGTGACCTCTCGTAACTCTCACGTGCCTTGACTCGTGAAGGTTACTTGAGGTCACTGGAAACTGTACAAGATAAATGCATTATCACTGATTCCTTCATATCCCTGTTATACATACAGTGACCATTTATACACATGGTTACTATGTCACAAATCTCTTTAGAATTCATTTAGAATGTACGGCCTCAGAAGCAGTACTAACCATATTCAAATGGGAATAACTTTAAAATGAAAAAAGATAGCATGGTACTGTGAACATGAAAATTGTTCAGCACAAAATTATCTACAAAATGAGTTGTGTTTCATAAATAGATACCTTATAGATTGTTTACAATTAGCAAAAAAGCAGAAGAAAATGTAATTTTTTGTTCACTTTTTTGACAAACAAATGTGAATAACTTTAAAACAAAAAATTATAGAATGGTACTGTGAGCACGAAACATGTTCAGCACAAAAATATCTACAAAATGAGTGGTGTTTCATTTATAGATACCTTTTAGTTTTTTTTATAATTAGCAAAAAAACAGCATCAAATTCAAATTTCTTTTCCCTTTTTTGACAAACAAATGTGAATAACTTTAAAATGAAAAAGGTAGCATAGTACTGTGAGCACGACATTTGTTCAGCAAGAAGTTTTCTACAAAATGAGTGGTGTTTCATTTAATAGCAACCACTATGCTAGGCAGACATACTCTAGGAAAGGTAACCAAAACTCCCAGAAATTATCATTTAAAATAAAGATAAACAGTCAAAACCAAATGTTCCTGCACTGATAGAAAGCATCCCTAGTGCATAAATGAAATATACAATGGTGAGCTGTCAGATAAATGATTTATCTACACTTGTGCTGTTTGACCTCGGACACCTCACTCGTGGCTTACGCCACTCGTGAGGTTACCCAAGGTCAAACAGCACTTGTGTAGATAAATCATTTATCTGGCAGCTCACAATTGTATATCCCATATATATATATATATATATATATATATATATATACACACACATATACACATACACACACACACACACACACACACACACACATATATATGCATTATAGTGGCACGATAGCACCCCTATAGTTAGGGTTGTTCTAGCAGTTCTATGTTAACCCCCAGTTTTTGCACTTTAATAACTTCGCAACTGTTTAACAGATGTCCATCAAATATTGCATGTATAGTTTCACAGGGGAGGTCTCTGGATGTGACAAGTTTTGTTCTGGTTGGATATGCAGATTCCGAGATCCAGATAATGCAAAAAGTGAATTTTTTGGAAATTTTTTCCCATTGGTTTTGCTGGGTTTTCTTTGAATTTTGCTGTCACCCTGACAGTTTGGAATTCTGGTCTGAAATGTTCAGGGTACAGGAGGGCTGGGCCCACAGATGTGCTTTTTGCTTGTTTGGTGAAAAAATATTGATCCGTTCCAAAGTTATTTAATTTTGAGATTTTTAAAAATTGGTTCTCAGCATGCTTAGTAAGCATTTCAAACAGCTGTATGAAACATAAAAATCATAACATATCTTATAATATCATATCAAACTTTATTTATAAGCACAATTCCAGGTAGATCAAAACACTGTACAGCAATAAAACCATATAAAGCAGCAACAGATAAAACTTAAAAACTAAAATTTAAAACATGCTCAGAGAACTGACTAATGGCAATATATTAAATATCACTTAGGTCTGGGAATGCTAAACAAAATAAATGAATTTTTAAAGCAGTTTTAAAACTCTCATTGGTCAGGCACTCTTTAATCTGACGAGCTTGAGAATTGCACAGGGTAGGGGCCACAAAAGCGAAAGACTGGGCCCCAGAAGTCTTTAGTCGAACCCTAGGAACCTCTAGCAATCCCTCATTGGAGGAATGGAGTGAGTGGAGGGTGCAGTAGAGGCAGAGAAGATCTTGCAGGTAGCACGGTTCCTGCCACATAGGGCTTTATAGGTCAGTAACCCGACCTTGAAGGTGATCCGCCAATGTACAGGTAGCCAGTGTAGGCTGCGGAGCACAGGAGTGACATGGCAAGATCTCGATAAGTCAGTCAACAACCTGGCCACTGCATTCTGCACTAGCTGTAATCAGCAGACATCAACCCCTGGTAGCCCTAGGTATACTGCATTGCAGTAATCAAGGTGTGAGGTTACAAAGGCGTGGACTAATGTTGGAAGAGTGCCAGGTGGGACCAGGCGCTTAATCCAGGTGATGTTCCTCAGATGATAAAATGAGGTCTTAATGACAGCAGACACCTGAGATTTTAATGCCAGGCCACTATCAAACACAATGCCCAGATTTCGCACCCAGTCAGAGCTAAGCAGCAGGACCCTCCCCCCCAAGCCAAAGCCCAGAAGGTTGACCTGCTGACAACCCCATACCTTGGCAATCTGGCTTGTTTTTTGTATAAGGCCAATCTTTTTTTCATGAAGGAAAAATGATTATTTAATTTGCTGCCATCTTGTAGTTTGTTTTTCCAAAAAAATTATATTTTAAAGTCCACAAAAATGACATGCTGGAGGCAAACAAACACATGTATGTTGCTCATCTGGACTCTGTTAGGTCTACTCTGCAGTTAACTGTTGGGGAAAGGACTCAGAAATGTTTTATTTTTAATATTTTAAAACATTTTTCATCACTTACCTCTGCTTTTTTTGTTTGACGTTCATATGAAACATGTTGTATGATCAAAAAACTGTGCGTCTTTTTGCTGTTTTTTTTTTAAGACACCTAGCACTGACTCAGAGATGGTTTGGAATTTTGGTCTGATATTTTCAGGGTAGAAAGCGGCTGCCCCACAGATGTGTCTTTTGCTGGTTTTGCGAAAAAATATTAATTCATTCCAAAGTTATTAAATTGTATAATTTAGGGTTCTGAGCATGCTCAGTTATCCCTTCTTTCTTTCCCTGTTGTGTAATGGCACCCCCCACCCACTAATCATCATCCCCATTTATATTTATTATTACCCTGGTGTCTAGTGATACCCACCACCAACCGATCACCATCCGCTTATTATATATCACTTTCCTGTTGTCTAGTGTTGCCCACCCACCCTCCAATCAATATCCTTGTAATTACTTATCTTTTCCCTGGTTTCTATTGGCACCCCCCAACCTCCGATTGCCATTCCCATCCATATTTTATTATCTCCCTGGTGTCTAGTGGTGCTCCCCAACCACTGATTGCCGTTCCCCCATTGTGTATCATTTTTTGGGTGTCTGGTGGCATTCCCCACTCTCCGATCAATGTTCCTGCAATTAGCTATTTTTTCCCCTGGTGTCTAGCCCCCCACCCTCCGATTGCCATTCCCATCCATATTTTATCTTCCTGGAGTCTAGTGGTGCCCCCCACCCACTGATTGCCTTCCCCCCATTGTGTATCATTTTTTGGGTGTCTAGTGGCACTCCCCACTCTCCGATCAATGTTCCTGCAATTAGCTATTTTTTCCCCTGGTGTCTACTGGCACCCCCCACCCTTTGATCACCATCTCCATCTAAATGTATTGTTTTCCTGGTGTCTAGTGCCCCCCCAACCCTCCGATAGTGACATGCCTGCAATATAGAAAACGGTCCCTCTATATCTTTTTTTTGTAAACTGTAAAAAAGAAAACAGTCCCTCACCAATCTGCCCCCACACCTCGACCTCCCACTAAGCACCCACCATCCCACACCCCCACACTTCTCACACACCCTCACTCACCTGAACAGGTTACAGAATGAAGATCCACTCTCCAATTGAAGACATGTCTTTCTGCTGGAACCGATGACTGCAATATGAGAAACTAAGGTAAATGCAATTTGATTTATTTCAATGAGGAGCTGAACTTTGAGGTATAACTTTGCAATTTTTGTATATTTTGAGCTCAAAGTTTCAACATAGCCTTTTTAGGACCCCATCTCATGAACAATATTGGTGGAATTATGCAAATCTGTTCAGAAAGGTGATTTCGCGGTCGCTTGGTGAAATCACCTTTTGTTCATCAGGTGGGGTCATAAGAAGGCTATGTTGAAATTTTGTGGTCAAAATATGCAAAAATGCCAAAGTTATGCACATATGTTGAAATTTTGTTACGCTCCTTTGTAGCTTTGACAATTTTAAATATTTTGACTCGAAATTGTCAAAATAACCATCTTTTTACACCACCTCATGAATGTGACAGCTGCCATTTTTCACATCCTGGTCAAACTGTGTTTTGCACCTGTGACACGCAATGGCATTGCAGTGGTGTGAAATCCCGTTTAGGCGGGAATTTCAAGATTTTCATTACCGGGTTCATGAGGTGGGATAATAAGAAGGCTATGCTGACAATTTCATTTCTGTTTTACTACAAATGCAAGTGCAGGGCCCTCTGGGCCCTGTGCTCCCACAGACAAATGAGGACACAATTATACTATCTTAAAAAGTAAGGAAATTCTTTGCAAAAACTTCATTAGTGCACTAGTTAGGGTTGAAGCAACAAAAGTAGGGAAAAGTGGTGTCAGGGTTTCCAACTCTAACATCCCACCCCAACCCTGCAGACAGCAACAGGTATGGGGTGTGTTTTTTGGTTGCCAGCCCTAACGCTCACCCCACTTTCATATACCGTACCCATCTCAGCTTACTTACTCATGGAATGGGGTGAGCATTAGGTTGACAACCCAAGGCACACCCGCCTATTGCTGCCTGCAGGCAGGGGTTAGTTTGAAACCACGCCACATTTCCCTACTTCTGTCACTTCAGACCTAACTAGTGCATTCTCACAAAGTTTTTGAATAATACATATATATATATATATATATATATATATATATATATATGTATTTATCTTAAACGTTTAACCAGGCTTTATTTATTTTAAAAGATTCACCAGGAAAGACATACTGAGCTGGGTAGCAGCTTGTTTCCAGATCCCTCCTGGGGGGGAGGGTTAAAGATCGGCAAAGCATAACAAATCAAAACAAATCTGAACAACACAATATTTACTAAGCAGGAAGAGAAATACAATTTGCATTGAGAACAAGCAACAAGAAACAGCGATTGGCAACTTTAAGATATGCAAGATTAGGCCTGGATATAGCAGAGGAAATAACTTAAGTGCAACATGGAACTATGCAGGTGTAGGTGGTGGAATCTATACAGTAGGTATATGTGTGGAGGTAAGCAGGGGGGCTAGGGCAGAGTTATAAGAGGAAGAGGAGACAAGGGGGAGACAGTGGGGGGAGTAGTTGAGTAGAGAAGCATAGGTGGAGATCAGGTGCAATTATAGGAGGAAGAGATGAAGTGTCAGAGAAGAGAGGAGAGTGAGCAAAGGGAAGAGGCAGAGTGGATGGATGGGGGGAGAATTCCATAGTTTGGGGAAGTGGTAGGAGATGATGACCTTGAAGGGAGTGCTAAGGTGCTAGAGTGCAAATGCCAGAGTTGTGAAGGGTGTAGGAGGCAGGGGGTGGGAGAAGAGAGGCGAGGTAAGAGGGGCAAGAGCCTAGCCAGTATTTAGCAATAAAAGAGGAGCAATGAGCGAGGCACCTGCCTTCAAGGGGGGAAAGGGAGAGGGAGATGTAAAGAGAACAATGGTGGGTACAGGGCAGACAGTCCAGGGCAAAGCAGCAGAAGGAGTGATAGAGGGGATCCAGTCTTGCTAGAGTAGATTTAGTAGCAGCACTGTAAACAATGTCTCCATAGTTGAAGATAGGGAGAATCATTTTCTGGAGAATGGCTCTATGAGCTGGCAAGGAGATGCACCCATGGTTTCTCTGTAATGCACCTAGTTTTGGGTGTAGTTTTTTGTGGATGGTGTCTACATGCCCAGAAAAGTGGAAATGATGGTCAAGCAAAACCCTGAGGTATTTGAAAGAGGGAACATCCTCGATGGAGGACCCACCTAGCGTGTGAAAGAAGGGGAGAGCTGTAAGCCTGGAGAGATTTTGCCTAGTACCAAAGGTCATGGAGATCATTTTTTGGCATTAAGAGACAGCTGATTTGATTGAAACCAGTGCTGAACATTGGCAAAGTCCAGCTGAAGCCTGGTGATTAGATCGGGTGGGGAGGAGCCAGAGGCAAATAGAACTGTATCGTCTGTGTACATATGTATGATCGCAGAGGTGCAAGCAGCAGGGAGGTCATTTAGGAAGATCAAAAATTGTATAGGGCCAAGGATGGATTCTTGGGGGATACCACTGCTGATGGGGGGAGGGCAAAGAATCTCCAACTCTAACAGACTGAGTCCAATCCACAAGGCAGGAACGGAACCACTTAGTAGCAGAGATGGAAAGTCCCGCAGCTGCAAGCTTAACAAGGAGAAGGGGTGGGCTAAGGTGTCGAAGGCTTTGACTAAGTAGACAAAAATGGCGGAGGTGATCTGGCAATGATCCATACCTGAGAGAATGCAGTCAGTAAGCTGGAAGGATTAGGGAGGAGGTGGTGGAGTGGGATTTATGGAACCCAGACTGGATAGGGGTGAAAAGGAGGATGAATCAAGGAATGGAGAGAACTGAGAAAGCAATAAGTGTTCTTGATGTTTAGCAAGGGTAGGAAGCAAGGAGATAGGGAGGTAGTTGCCAGTAGTGGAGGAGTAGCTACCTTTGGGAAGAGGCAAGACTGTGGCATGTTTCCAAGCATTGGGTACAGAGGCAAGGGAGAAGGAGAGGTTTAGAAGGGAGGTGATTGGTTGAGTGATGGCAGGGGCAGAGAGATGAAGGAGTTTAGGTTAATCCCATCAGGGCTTCCTGTCCTTGAGTGGGTTGAGAGCTAGGAGGGTCTTGAGGGTATTTGCCAGACAGATTGGAGAAAATAAGAAAGGAGGAGATAGACTGGGTGGGTGGGGGTGGCGGGGAGAGGGGAAGGAGGAGAGAAGGGATGAGATGCTGGTGGTCAATATCTATATCTGTATAATGGTTATGGTATATAGACCCTGCACAGTGCCATGAGCTCTGGAAAAGTGCTTAACAAACATTTATCTATCTATCTATCTATCTATCTATCTATCTATCTATCTATCTATCTATCTATCTATCTATCTATCTATCTATCTATCTATCTATCTATCTATCTCTCTATCTGTCTGTCTAGCTGTCTATCTATCTATCCGTCTGTCTAGCTGTCTTTTTTTCATCAATCTGTGGTCACGCTGTCACTTATTTTCAAAATACTTAAAATACTCGATCAGTAAACGTATGTTGCGTAAACTATTGAAAGGTTGAAGTGCAAACAGATTCAAGCCCCCAAAAAGTTTGAATCAGTTCATACTTTCACTTGCAACAACCTTCTGTGGTTTTGTTGCACCAGAATTGCTTCGAGCCATAGGTCACACTGGTTCAACAGGTTTGTACCAGTGTGACCTTTCACCTGATTTTCTGACTTCAAAGTTAATGAAATTCATATGTCTGACTATTTTCCTCAAGGCTGTGCCTGTGAACTCTGATTAAAACTGACTTCCAATATATTCAAAATATGTTTCAGTGAATACAAACTTGGAAGGACCAGTTAGTTTAGACAGCACTCATCAGAGCTCCATTAATTCTGACAGGAATACATAAAAAACCTGAGCTCTGTTTCCCTTTGGCAGCCGCACTACCATGTGACAAATCATTTTCCATAAATACCCGTTATCCATGAGATGAAACAGCCAGGAAATAGGAAACAAATGCTACTAAGGCTCCCCACTGGGAAACACAGAGTTTTCTGCTGCCCCCTTCAAAAACATAAAACAAATACATTCCCATCCCATACTGAAAGAACTGATAAGTTACAAGGTTTTCTGATGTCCATTTGGGGAATTTTAAATTTAAAAGCAATGAGGCTAATAGTTCATGTTTTCCATGTTGCTATTCCTCACCTCCACCCCCTTTTCATTCAATGGCACCATAACATGAAAACATGATTGCTGTCCACTGGCCTTCATTTGATCTATTTGCCTGTCTACACTTGACATCATAGACCTCTGCTTTTTATATCATCATCATGTCCATAGCAACAGATCTGGATATCAAGAGCAGAGAGAATTGTAATGCCAGGTGTAGATCATGGACACAGCTCAACCCTGACTGACTCCCTTAATTTTAGTCATATCTCTTACCCTGCCTATCCCTTTTGCCTCGTCTATCGTTCTCCTTTAAAATGATTTAGCAAAGATTCTGCTTCCACTCACATTTTCTGGTAGCTTATTCTGGCAAAAGTAATTTCATGCAAATTAAAAGATTTTATTTACACTCTGTATTTGCATGGAAGGAATCGTAGTTTGGCCCAGCCGAGGTGGGCAGCTGATCCCTTCCACTTCCCAATTGATCTGTAATGCCATCACGCTCAGGCACATAATGATGTGTTGCAAGGAAGAGCATGGGGGCACGCCCTACTGAAGTCAATGGGGGTCAAATTCAGTTGCATTTTAATACCTAATAAAGGGCAGCTGGAGATTAATGAAGGCCACTCAACTAACACATTTTTGGATTGCGTGGCGGGGGGGGAGTATGTTGGAAAAAAACAAACAAAAATGGAGGTGTTAAAATTTTAATATAACCCCATCCCATAACTAAAACAAACTTTGCCTCTGAACTGGCAGGCCACCAAGATAAAATATCTTGGAATTCAGGTACCGAAAGACCTCTCTTAACTTTCTGAAGTCCATTTCACTCCATTAACACAAAAGGTCAAGTCCAGCAGGACCTGAACAGATGGGCTTTAGTTAACTTCCCTCTGTATTCACAGATCAACTCTATAATAATGAACATACTTTCCCATTCGCATCTGTTCCAGTGTCTACCAATTCTTATCCCCAAAAAAACAATTCACATCTTGCTAAAAGAACTCATCTAAGTACTTGTGGGTGGAAGAAGACCCTGCAACAATGAAAATCTAGGGAGGAACAGGCAGTTCCTGATCTTGAACTATATTACTTTGTGGTACACCTCTGGGTTCTCCTACTCTGGTCATTCCTTACATACAAATTAACCTGGAAAATAATAGAGCAGGTAGAGGAACAGGGAGCTCCTCTTGGAGCCAGAGCATTTAAAAGTGTCAATTCCGACATCATACTCACAGTGATCCATAACATCTTATCAACTGGGTATTGAGTGCGGGACAGACTGACCATAGATCTACATCTATGGCAATTTAAATGACTGGCATGGGATCCCAAGTTCCAGCCTGCAGCCGTAGACCTGGCATATAAACACTGGGCCCAATGGGACCAGTGCTCCCCAATCCAGTTCCCGAGTAAGACAATGACAGTAGATTTCCATGCCTTCCACCAGGTGTTCAACCTTCCCAGTACAGATGATTTTAAATACCTTTAAACTAGAGACTATATCCAGACAAAGATGAGGCAAAAACAACTGCTACTGCAGGCTGCCCAACTACTGGAGACTATGGAGGTCATACTGAGGGGAACGATAGAGAGCAAATCTCAGCCCTATAGGGATCAAAACGAGGATCATGCCCTTCACACTGAACAAAAATGGGAAGGGGAAAATGACATACAGCTCACAACACAGGAGTGGTCTTTGGCCTTTCACTAGGCTTTTAAGACTGCCAGCTCTCCATTATGGCAGGAATATAGCTGGAAGGTCAGGATTTACTTCTTTTATATACCTATGATACAAGGAAGGTGGACTCTCAACCACCCGCAGAGTGGCTGGAGGCTCTTCACAGAGACCAAAGCACATCATATGTGTATCTGTTGGTCCTGCCCCAAGCTGGCTAAATTCTGGGGAGTGATCAGAGAGACCCTCACTGAACTCTTCACGCTAACTAACCCCTTGACAATGTCCCATGTTATATATGGGTTACTACAAAAGGGAGTGAGGCACAAAGACACTATACAGCTGTGGCGGGTACTGCTGGTAGTGGTCCAGAAGGCCAGAACCAGATGTTGGTTGACACCAGAACCCCTGACCCACCAGAACTGGACAAACATAGTAGGAGAGATATACCAAATGGAGCAACTAACTAACCCCCCCTCAAAGGTTGGGGGCTTACCCTAATGCTTTCCACTCTCCGCCCATTGACTGTCGCCTAGTCCTGGGTCCCTGGTTCTTCCTTTGCCTCCTGCTGGTCCCTGGTGTTAGCTCCTTGCGAGGGGGGATCAGAGGAGTGCATTTTTAAAAGAATAAATCACCCATTTTCGGCAAACATGTGTGGAGTGCTGCTGCCACGTAGCTCGCTGTGTGGAAGGGCAAGCTAGCAGGTGCACATGCACAGAATAGCAGTACAGTACTCGCAGCAGAGCAGCTAATTGGGGTCCAAAGGCACACAGGAGAGGCAAGAGGAGCAACATTGTGAACTTTGTTGTGGCACTAAAAGGCACCTGTAACTTTAAATGCAAATGCTCCTACTATATGCCAGATGGCTCTGTCTGTTGCCTAGGGAGTCTGCGCTTGGGCACTAGCACAGGCAGGGAAGCCCCCAGCAAGTCCCACTCTGCCACCAGTCATTAAGGCAGAGGGGCTACTAATGGTCACTGGTGGTAATGAAAATTAAAATGTTGTTTGGCTGCAGCAGACTGTTAAAGTTGGGACTATGTACAGGCTACTTCTAGCAGCAGCCATCTTGATGTCTTTGACCCCTAGGATAACTAATCAGGGCTCAAGGAGACCAAGAACCTGCAGCTATCGCTCCTGGGAAGGGAGTGAGGACAATATCTTGGCGCCCAAATGAGCAACCAAGCAGGGATCATGGAAACCTGCTACATATTAATTTGCCTGATGGACAGCTAAATTCAGCCAACCAGGAGCTGTTTTTCTCTCATCAGCCCCTGGGGACAGTTTACAGCTCGGGGCAGTTCTCCTGAACCTCTCTGCAAATGAGGAGGGGGTACAGCCAGTGACCAGATCAAGTCTGAAAGTCAGTCTATGGCTTCCACAGCCAAAGACTGGGAGACTTGCCTAACTGCCCAGCCTCTGGAAGCCCCAGAGTGAGAGGAACCAGATCATTTGGGGACACCTCCTGTAGCAATCCTGAGAAAGCCCTCAGCCTGTTAGGAAGGTAGAACTGGTTTGCCAGAGACTGTTCCAGAGCACTCTGCAGAAATGGTGAATTAAAGGGGTCAAGACTTCTGAGTTGATCCAAATGGAGACAGGGACTGTATCTTGTTCTGGCCACCTTGGAGTCAGGTAAGGGGTCAGCTAGCCCTTATCAAGTGGGGTGGACTGGAGGACAAGGAGCCATGGGTGCATGCCCGAGTGCTGAGGTACTCTTAACCCACATGGGGGGAGTTGGACTGTGGAGTCGCTCCTGGGGTCTTGGCTCCTTGTGAACCTGAAAGCCGCTCTGCAGCGCTCCTGTATCCTGGGTGTAATTCAGAAGAGCTGCTAGACTCTTCGATCAAGACAGAATGTGACAAACTGCTAGACTCTTCGGTCAAGACAGAAGGTGACAAGCTGCTAGACTCTGGTCAAGACAGAAGGTGACAAGCTGCCAGACTCTCCTGTCAGCCATCTACCCTGCTCTGCTGTCTAAAACCCAAGCTCCTCAGCTGCTAGCAGCCATAATTGTGATCCATAGTTGTCTCTTCAGAACCGTGAGTAAGTCTAGGGCCTGCCCTGGCTGGGGTTATTTAAAACAAGCTAAATCTAATAGACAGTTTCCCTTTTGCAAGACGATCTGGCAAAACTGGAGGCCTGGTCAGACACTTGGCAGCTGGGGTTCAATGCCAAGAAATGAAAGGTGCTACATATTGGTGCAAAAACCCCAAGGAGGAGCTACCAACTGGGGGGATTCAACTAGCCAAGACGGAAGAGGAGAAGAATCTGGGGGTGATAATAACGGGAGCAATGAACAACTCAGCACAGTGTAGAAAGGCAGCTGCAAAGGCCAACAGGATGCTGGGTTGTATTGCCAAAGGCATATCCTCCAGGAGGGGGAGGTAATCCTGCCGCTATAAAGGTCACTGGTTAGACTACACCTGGAGTACTGCATGCAGTTCTGGTGACCGTACCTGAGGAAGGACACTAGATTACTGGAGGGGGCAACAAAAATGATCCAGGGGGCTAGGGGACTTACCCTACGAGAGCAGGCTGACGGAGTTGAACATGCACTCCCTAGAGGAGAGGAAGGATAGGGGGGACATGATTGAAACCTTCAAGTACATGAAGGGAATAAACAAGACGGGCATGGGAGGGCTTTTCAAATTAAGGAGGGGAAGGGACACTTGAGGGCATGATCTGAGACTGGAAGGGAGAAGGTTCAGGAGGGAAATGAGGAGACACTTTTTTATGGAAAGGGTTGTGTCTGGGTGGAACGTATTGCCAGAGGAAGGGGTATCCTGTAGAACAATGGGCTGCTTCAAAAGGGGATGGGACAGGGTAAGGGGGAAGGTCACTGGAGGGGGGAGGGGAGGGAGGGGCAGCTGCAGTACAAGGGCTGCTAGCTGCACAACTGAGCAGACTTGATAGACCATAAGGCCTTTATCTGCTGGTAATTTTGTATGTTCGTATGTTTTCTTCTTTCCCCAAGGGCCTGAACACTAGCCAACCTGTGGCAACATTTCAGACCTGTACCTTTACCTGGGTACCCAGACAGACAATTTGGGACACTGGTACCAGTGGGGAGGTGTGCTTATGTGTTGCTGTTGGGGGTGGGCACTGCCAGTGTTTGTTGTTTATGCCAGATGTTGCCAGTTATTAAATATTCAAAATGCTGTTTATTTTTGCATTCCCATTACCTCTTTCCCTAATAATAAATCTTTTATT
Source organism: Neoceratodus forsteri (assembly GCA_016271365.2). Classification (NCBI taxonomy): domain Eukaryota; kingdom Metazoa; phylum Chordata; order Ceratodontiformes; family Ceratodontidae; genus Neoceratodus; species Neoceratodus forsteri. The sequence continues at coordinate 1,449,345,762 of CM057452.1, forward strand.
GTTGTTATTTGAATCAGTCTGTGGGCATATTATTAGCGATAGCTATTGATTGCATGCAACATAGAGTATTAAGCTGGTTTATGGTATTTCATGTGTGGAGTGACTGTGAGGGGAGGTGGGTAGGTGCAGCATCCCAGGGGGTTGTACCCTACAAATATCTGGCCTGCTATGTTTGCTCGGAGTGGAGGTTCTGTGCATTATTTGTTTCTAGTAGGGAAAGAACCCACAGTCACTATCAGAACAGAACCCAGGCCCCTCAACCTGTTTTGTGGTCATCAGGCAGGGGTAGTAGCATGGTGGTACACAGCGTCCGGGTTACATAACATTCCACATTGATCAGCATACACCTAGCTTCGCAACTACATGGTTGAGGTGGCTACTATACCTAGGTGATAACCCCCACTACACACCATAACCCCATAGTCCAAAGAAACCCCATAAGGGAGACCACATTAGAAGATACATATCAGACACACCAAGGGGAACAGAGCAAGCTGAACCTGAAATCACATTTAATTTGTAAGATTAACATTGCTTGTTAGCAATTATCTTAAAATGAAATGTGTGACAATGATGATCTAACACCTGTAATAAGATGACGTGACTTCCATTCACTTATATGATACTGCATGATTGAACTGACTTACACTATACCTATGTTATTCAATAAGTGTGAATAAAAAATAATAATTTGATCCCCACTGACCTCAATTGGGTGCATCCCATGCTCTTCCTGGCCACATGTCATTATGTGCCTGTGAGCGGTGGTGTAACAGATCAATCTGGAAGTGATCGGCAGGCCACCTTGTCTGAACCAAACTATGATCCTTTACATGCAAATGCAGACTGCAGATAAAATTTTAAAAATGGCATGCAATGATTTTTGCTGGCATAAGCTATCAGAAAATGTGAATAGTAGTAGATCTGCACAGAGTTGTCAAATAGTTTTAAGTCTCTGCTTCATGACTTTACATCTCCTGCAACTGTCCCTGACCTTAGTCCTTAGCTGCCGCTCCTCTCCCCTTCCCACGGCTTTTCCAACCCTGACAGCTCAGAGTCCTCACGGGTATAAATAAGGTTCAAGAGGGGAGCATTTTTCAGACAAAATGGTGCTCAAGAACAAGGGGTCATGCTATGATACTGGAGGAGGGAGTGGACTCAGGGGAGATGTGAGGAAGTACTTCTTCACAGAAAGAGTGGTGGATGCTTTGAACAGCCTCCTAGTGGAGGTGGTGGGGGCAAATCAGTAATGGGATTCAAGAATGCATCGAATAGGCAAAAAGGAACCTTAGTGGTAGAGAAAGGGTGGGTAAAGCCAGAGATCAAGTAGGGTCTGCAGTCATACAGTAGGTAGGGAAAACAGGCAAACTATGTGGGCCAAGCAGTCCTTATCTGCAGTCAAATTCTATGTTTCTATGTCCTCCACCCCTTCTGTTATGATCCAGTTTGGTTTGTTTCACTGCTAATGCCTACCTGTTGCACCTTGTGCTAGTTTACACACTGCACTGGATATTACTATGCACACCTGTGTGCACTGTATCTGGCTCCTTTTTTGATGTACAATATTGTTTGGCACTTATGCAATGATTCATCTCTGTGAATGTACGTATTATTTGTTGTATTTCTTCCTCCTCCCCGACACACGGAAATGAGCCGTTATCAGTTCAGCATGTCCTTCCTGGTTAAACTTTTGAAGTAATTAAATACATTTCTTTGTTTTATAGGGGCATCACTGATGTGTGGTCATTATCAAAAATAAACAAATTGGCACATGCCCCCCCCCCCCCCGAAGCTGCTCAAAGAGCCATTTAATTTGTTAAAGTCTTGGTATTGTTTTACTCACATTATTTCTTCATTACATAATTTTAAAAAGGGTTCTTGGTTTTATAAATCAGCTGAGGTGAGAATAAGCCTGACTGCTAACAATAAACTTTTTCCTCCACTATCTTCATAGCTGGCATCTACCTTTGACCTGGTTCCAAGGCATCCGATACTTTGATCTCATGTCCTCCATAACCTCCCTCTCACATAAAGGCGAGCTATGCATCCTGGGTGATGCAAACCTAAACTGGCTATCACCAACAACTGCCAAGACATGAAATGACATCATAGCCCTCAGTCTCTCCCAACTCATCTTGGAACCCACTCGCCTGAATCATAAAACTCTTAACCACTCCCTGACAGACTGGGCTCTCTCCTCTCACCTCCCACCGAGCCATTAAATCAGGCATCCTTCCAGATGCCCCCAGTGATCATCACTCAATCCTCATAGTCAGGAAAGTCCATCGACCAAAACTGCCTCACAAAATTCTACAACTTCACTCATTCAGCTCCTTAAGTCTTAATCCCCTTCTTAATGAACTTGCCAGCTCCGATTAGTCCCCTATTGCCTTTGCCACTTCCATTGACCAGGCCCTCACTTATTTTAAAGATAAATTTCTAACTACATGGAACTCCTACACTCCATTCAAATGCACCAGAGTTCATGGCAACCATCATCCCTGGGTCTCCTCTGAGTTACTGACCTGTCTCAGGGAGCGAGACAAAGCTTGGAGGAAACATAAGACCTCCCAGATTCCTCCAGACTATGCCAGGTATCGCATGTTAAGAAATGCCTGCACAAAAGCTACCAGATTTGGCAAGTCTGAATAGTTTAAATCAACTTTTTCCAAAAACATCAATTCCCCCTCCAAATTCTGGAAAGTGGTCCACACCCTATTCTCCCCCCCCCTTCACATCCGCCTCCCTGTGCTTAAAATAAACAACTCATTGGTCTCCGAACCGTGTGCAGTGACTCAAGAGTTTAACTCCTATTAAACCTCCTGTGCCACTGCACTTCTAAAGTCCCTCCCCTCTAACCTCCCCCCTCCTCATCCTCCCACACCCAGCACTCAACCCCTCCATGTCCACCCTTCCTTCTCCTTTTCTGCTGTCTCCCCAGAAGAAACACTAACGGCCCTTCTCTCTATTAATCCTTCCAAAGGCTCATCGCTGGATGACCTTGACCCTAAACTCCTCTACCTTTCAACTTCTGCTATAGCTTACCCTCTTTCCTTAATCCTAAATCTTTCCTTCTCATCCCTATCTGTCCCTTCATCCTGGAAACATGTGGTGGTCCTCCTTCTCCCAAAGGGTGGTGACCCCTCCTCCCCTGCAAATTTTTGCTGAATCTCCCTCCTCTCTGCCCTTGCTTAACTTCAAGAATACCTGGTCCTCTCTCAACTAACCTCCTTCCTCGATGACTCTTCCTTTTTCACCCATTTCCAATCTGGTTTTTGGAAGGACCACTCTACTACCACCTCCCTACTCAGGATCACTGACTCCATCCTCACTAGGATGGATAATGGCCTCATTACCTCTGCAATCTTTGTCGACCTCACCAAGGCTTTCAACACAGTCTTCCATGCCCTACTTCTTGACTCCCCTACGGCTGCTGGGTTGTCGACTTCAGCTCAAAACTGGCTTAGAGCTTACCTCTCAGGCAGAACACAGTCCAGTCAAGAGCCAAGATACAATCTCCCCCCCCATTTCCACAGGAGTCCCACAGGGCTCGGTGCTTGGACCCATTCTCTTCTCCATCTTCCTAAATGACTTGCCCTCAGTATGCTCCCCCCCCCATCCATATATATATATGCCGACGACACCATTCTGTTCTCCTCTGGCAAATGCTCCGCCGATGTAGCAACCACCCTTCGGCATGACTTCCACCAGGTTCAGCTATGGTTTGCCTCACATCAACTATTATTAAAGGCCACAAAGACTGTCTCCATGACCTTTGGCACCAGGTAGAGAGTCTCTACGCTCCACCCTTTACCGTCTTTCCATACCCTTGATGAGACAATCCTAGAAGACACCTCCTCATTTAGATACGCTGGGGTTTGGTTGGACCAACACATCAACTTCTCTGGCCACATTGACTCCATCCTGAAAAAACTGCACCCCAAGCTTGGTGTCCTATTCAGGAACCATAATAGCATCCCTCCTATGGTGTGGTGTGAACTAGTCCAGAAGATGATCCTCCCCATTTTCGACTACTGTGATGTAGTCTATGGTGCCATTCCCAAATCCTCCCTAACCAGACTGGACACTCTTTTTAACTCCTTCTGCTGATTTGTCCTTGATGCTCCATCATGCACGTATCACTGTAACCTCTACCATACCCTGTCCCTTCCCCTGCTTGCCAACAGGCACCTCACTCATTGTGCCAAACTCACTTCTAAATATTGGTTAGGAGAACTTCCCTCCTACCTCTCATGCTCACTCTCCCCCCACCCCACTCCCAATCCCTCCGATCATCTGACACTCACACTTTGTTGGTCCCCCATCAAACCACTCTCATCATGCAGTCCGGCTTTACCCATCATTTCCACAAATCTGAAACTCCCCCAAATATGACACTCCTCTTCTTACTCCCTTGCTCTGCCTTACATAACTTTCTCTCATCTAACTGCTCCTGCTTTAACCCTCCTTAACTGTCCTCCTATGCCTCTGCTCCTCTCCATGACTTACATACCCTATTAAACCTTTATCCCCTGAGCCTGCTTCTCAGCATGCTTTCCTCTCCCTTCACTACTTACCCTCTCACTCCTACCCCAACCTTTTTTTTCTCCCCATCACCAACTTGTCTCTGCTTAGTTTTGACCTCTGGCAGGGTTCTCAGCATCCTGGAGGGGTCTAGCACTGGGCAAGACTCCTCCTTCCCTTCCTGTTCCCCCTCTCTCCTTTCTACCCAACTTGTCCTCACCTAAATCTGCCCTCTGTCAGGATTCTTAGCACCCTGACGATGTCTACTCTCAGGTAAGTTTTCTTCCCTCCCTCCTTCTTTTTTCCTTTCCTTTTCTATCCCCCCATTCCCTCTGCACAACTTGTCCTCACCTAATTCTATCCCCTGGCAGGGTTCTCTGCATCCAGGAGGAGGGCCAGAACTGGGCAATTACCCTTCCTTTACTCCCCCTCCCCTATATCCTTTCAACGCAACTAGTCCTCACCTGATTCTGTACTCTGGCAGGGTTCTCAGCATCCTGGAGTGGCCTAGTCTTAGGCAAGCTTCTTCTTTCCCATCATCCTTTCTTTTCTCTCTTCCCAACTTGTCCTCACCTAGTTCTGCCCCCTTGCAGGGTTTTCAGCATCTTGGAGGGGTCCAGCACTGGGAAATGACTCTTCCTTCCCTTCCCCTTCCCCTCCATCCTCTCTACCTAACTCGTCCTCACTTGACTCTCTTCTCTGGCAGGGTTCTCAGCATCTTAAAGAAGCCTAGTCTTAGGCAAGTTTCTCCCACTCCTCCTCCTCCTTCCCTTTACCATCCCCTCTACTATCTCTACCTAACTTGCCCTTGCCTACTCCTGCCCCTTACTCTAAGTCCTCAGCTCATTCTGCCACTGGCAGCTATCTCCACACTCTGAAGGGGCCAGTTCCAGGTATGACTCATCCTTCCCTTCCCTATTCCTTACCCCCACCTCTCTCCTGCCACCTCTCTACCTCCCTACACTTAATCAAATGAATTAGTTCACTTAAGCTAATAATTTGCACTTTTTGCTCTGCCTGAGGTGCTCCTAGATTGCACTAGCACTGTGTTAACTTGCCTTCACAACTGATTTTTATTTTGCTCACTTTTCTCCGGTAATGTTCCCCGCATCTTTTTCCTCTCCTTGCCCCAGCTTATTTCCCCTGTCTACCCCTCTACTCTCCTTGATGTTCCCCCACTGGACTTCATTTATTCAATAATTGCTAAATAATCTGCCTCTTAACCGTGATCCATTTCTGCAAGGAGTTGGCTCCAAGGCTACATTAAATTTCTGTACTATGTTCCTCAGATATGCCATTTGTAATTAAATGCATATTCCACAAGTATGATATATTTAATTGTATGCCATGTTACAAATGAGACTGTATGTTTATTTATGATATTTTTTAACTGTATGTCTTGTTACAAATGTAACTGAATGTTTAATTTCTCAGATATGATAAATGTTAAACTGTATGTCTAATTCTTCTGTAACCCCCCCTACAAATGGGGTTTCCCAAAAAGTCTTCCTTGAGCTTGTCTAAATGCTCACTGCAGGCTGGTGTCCTTTGTTTTAGCAGTTTAAATGTGATTACCAGAGCCTGTATAGCTTCTGTGTACTGTCTCTTTAAGAGCTGCCTAACTACAGCCTAAGTAATCTGAGAGGGGTCTCTGTCGAAAGATGTAACTATTTGCTGAAAATCATTTAGAGTGATAATGATAATGTAGTTTGTCTAACCTGCTTTCTTTGCTGCAAGGACTGTTTTGTTTGTCTCCACTATCTTGGTCCTGGACTGCAAATTGGACCAAACAGTACTGGTGGGACCTAAAATCTAGCCGGACTACAGGAGCTGTCTGAATTCAAAATCTGTAGGAACTGTAGTTTGGAGCTTTTTTTTTTGTGCCTTTTTTGCAACTGAAGGGGGAGCTCTTGCTTTGACTGACAGCCAAATCAGCCAACCAAATATTTTGGATCTTGGGGAAGTCCCAGGCTGCTTACAGTTTTCAGTTAGTCCTGAGCTGGGAAGTGAAATGAGAGGAGCTGAAGTGATTCTGAGCAGCAATCCTGAGTGGATTTGAGTGGGAGAATTGTGAAAAGGCTGAGTTTTTGGCTTACATGTCTGTTTGCTGCTCCTGAGAGGAAGAGAAGAGAATTATTGTGGACTAAATCCAAGTTTGTGTGACTAAAGTAAGCTACTGAAGTGGGCCAGGCTCAACCCGAAGAAGTCCGAAGATTTTGCTGAATGTGATCGGCCTGTCAGGAGTGACAGCTACCCCTAAGCTCCTGGTGTATGCAGAGACTTTGCGATTGTGACCGGGGAGCATTTGCCTGGTACAGTAGAATTCCCTTACATGTAAATGTGTTATGAGCTGCTAGTGGGTCATGAGTTAGTTCCCCACTGTATGAACTGTGTTCTGCTTGCTGGAGGCTGTATCCAGCCCAAAACAGACTGCATCTGAATTTGTCTCCATGTGGTCTGGGCCTTGCCAGACTGTCCCAGCCAGACTACCTGCTGCACAGAGAAGCCATCGACGAGAGACCTGCCTGGGGATCAGCCCTCTGCTCCATGCTTGAACAGGAACGACGCCTCTGTGACTCGTGTGAGCCCTGCTTCTTCTGGCATTCCAGATCAACCACCTGCAGTCTCAGTTTTCGTCCAGCCTGTGTCCAGTCTTGGGTATCGTGAGTAAATACCACGGTAGCTTCCTGCAACAACAGCTTAATCTGAGTGTGTCATCTGATTGTCTTGTTGTTTTGTTTCCTTTATGAACTGAGCCCTCAGGCTCCAGATTACAAATATTGTGTACTGTGCATGTTGTGTTTTCCATCACAGGGCCCCAACCAGCTGCAGCCCCGGGCAATGGTCCTGGCTAGCCCATTTCTTCTCCACCTGGGTACCCAGAGGTGGACTGTGTGGGGAAACTCAAAGTGCATGCATAACTGCTTGATTGATATAACCTTTAAGCTAATTAACCTTATTTTGCCCCTCCCTTGTTCAAGTCCCCTGAATAAATCAGATCTAACTTTTTCTGCATATAATCTGACTGTGGTTCCAATTTGTGCTCAAAGTACTGTACTATTGCTATTTGCTGTGCATTACCTTGTTTTACAGGGGGTCCCCAGGGTCGAGCTAGAGGAACCAGCCCTGGTGGTAAATGCAAACAGTGTGGGTACTTGTGTGGTGTACCAGGGGTATTGTGAAAGTGATTACTGCACAGTGTTCGGGCCACTAGAGGGGAAAGAGGGGGGTTACAGTGTCCCGGAGGGCTGTGCCCAAGTTAGCTTGACCACTACCAACTCTGACCTCTAGGTGGAGGCACCCATTTCAGAACTCAGGCCCCTTAACCTGCTACTAGCCAAGCAGGCAGGGCTAGTAGCCCTTAGGATAGCACCACCTAGGGGTTACACTTCATTCAATTGTACCCCCGCAGGTCGCACTGGGAGACAAGCAACTTGTTGTTCAGCGTGCCTTTCTGGTGAAACATTTCAATAAATAAAATAAAGTATAGGAAAGAGACCAGAGCAGATCAAATCTAGGGGACAGTGATCCTGTTTTTATGTGCATAATTATAAAGAAAAATGTAGGCTATGTACAGAAAAACAACTGTAGATTCAAATAGCTTTACTGTATCCAGGGGAACATTTTGAATGGTAACATCTACAGTTCAGCTACAATTAGTTTTCTGTTTTTATGTCCCCTTGTTCTTTACTACTCAGGACAGTTATAGGGGCTGCCAGAGATGGTTCTGTTCTAAATTTAGGACAAACGACAGAAAGTATTTTTTCATTCATAGAGCGGTTAACTTATGGAATAGTTATCAGCAAAAATCAGCCTTCCTCCAAACGTCTGCTAGACAAAAGGAATTTTTAAAAATGTAGGTCCTCACAGTTAACTGATCACTTGGTGGGAACTATCCATGGGCTCTATGCCTCTAGTTCCCTACAAACACCTTAGTATGAACCTTAGTAGATAACGAATCACAGCAAAATACCATTCATTTCAATGACATTTTACAGTGATATATATCTGGGATATGCAATTACCTGAATATGCCATTTATTTTCATGGGGGTGTAGAACAATAACTAATGAGTGCAGGGCCACAAATGAGTTATGCAAGTCCTGCCCCTTCACAACTGATGACAAGTAATACATTCTGAGCCAGGTCATTGTGTATCTAATTTACACAATGTATTTATGAATCAGAAAGCTTTTTTAATCAGTTTTTTGTGAAGATTCAACTGTTTCTCATTGATTTCTCTGTTCTGTTTTGAGTGCAGCAAAGGTCACTGTGATGTCATCAGATATTGTTCAAGCTGCTCTCCAATTGGTTAAGGATTCCTTTGTGACCCATCTAAAGTTGAGATAAATAGCTAAAATGAAGATACATGATTTACAGTGTTTGGTGGAATGTTGTTCTAACCTGATTTTCATCTGAGCTGAGCCGCTGTTCTACCACAGTGCAAAGGTCATGGAACACTGTTCAGCCCTTCTGTGGTAGAACAGCATTCCAGCTCAGTTGAAAATCATATCAGCTCCACTTATGAAACCATAGGATCTAACAGAATAAATGACCTGACCCTGCAATAGCACAGGCAGAAACTCGCACAGTCCCGCTAATGCAGGATTAACCAGATATGGTAACACATATGCAAGATCAACCAGATATATCCCTCTATGTAAAAAATGAAATGCAGGATCAGCTAGATATTTATAATAACTCACAGAAATAGATGCAGATCTTCTGCTTGCTAACTGAGACATACAGTCACCCAGACCCAACAGATAACCAATGGGAGTGTGCACTACTAACATAGGGATCCCTAACAACCACACAAATCACCATAGCAGCCAGCCCCAAGTCTCAAAATAAGATGGGGCACCAAACAATTAATTTTATATATCTAAAAAGTATAAAAATTGCTCAAAGCATATCAAATTATTCAGAGGGGGCACCACACACTATAAAAAATACTGGATGAGCAACCCTATGCCCGACCAGTGTGTTTGCCACCTCAGGGTTCTGATTCCCATGGACCCCTCGAGCTTCGCTGTCAAGGTGACAGGGAATCAGAATCCCTCTATGGCAGAACACACTGGTTCAGCATGGTTGCCCATGCAGTATTCTCTATATCTTCATTTAGAATGTTTCAATGACTAAAGTAAATAGATTTTCTGGAAGGCTCGACTCTCACCTGCATTGTATAAATTGAGGTGTATTGCTGCTGACTATACAGTATGCCTGGCCATCACTGTACATGAAAGCAGGATTTTTCTGTCTCACATTTCATCTTATCTGCCTGCCCTCACCAGCTGAAGTCATAGTTCATTGTTTGTGAGATCACAATCATTTCCACAGCAACAGATGACATTGTCACAAACAAATAATTGTGACTTCAATGAGGGGAGAAGCAAGAGGATGAGATGAAGCTTGAAGGGACAAAGATAATGCTTTCATGCAAATGCCCTCAGTAATAAAGAGTGCGGAGACACCAATACAGAAAATTATTACAGCGGCACAGTAGTGCCACTATTGTTAGGTTGCGAAGCCACTCTGGTGTTAAATTATGATTTTCAGCTGCTTATATCCCACAGATTTCTTGATGGATTTTCATGAAACCTTTGAAAGCATGATCTGCAGCCCATAATCTCCTGACATGGCAAGGCTGTCGTGATTTGGCTAAGCTTTCTTTTTTGCTAGAGATGAGCAGAGAACAGGACATTGTTATCCATTTTTTCTCTGATAAGGGTATATCACATGTCACTGCCTCTAACATGTGCAGAGTAAGCAGTGGTGTGTAAATTACTCCTATTAGAGTAATTCACAAACACTGAAACTGCCACTTGTAAAGTTCGTGCATGCAGTATCCACACTCCCTCCTCTGCCCCATTCCGACACTGGGTGCCGAACCCATATCAGAAACACAAAAACAAACAAACAAACAATAAATATAGAATAATACATGGGGTGGTGTGTAATGAGAATTTTACGCACACTCGAGCGGTTTATTAAGCATCCAACCCTGAGGGTGCGTGTAAAATTTGAGTTTTACACACCACCCCATATTTTATTTTATATAATTGCTGGGCAGCATATTTTCACCACAGCAATTATTTAAAATAAACACAACTCTGCTGTTCAGCTGTGGTTTGGTCAGGTATCAACACGGTCCGTGGTCAAGTTGAAGCGAGTGCTGAAACATTTCATTTTTTTAAGTCAATTTAAACAAACATTTGTCAATGCCGAATGTTGCTTGCTTGTATGTGCTGTTTAGGTATTTGGAAGTGATAATTCCATGCCTTCCTCCCAAGATATCCACTATATCTTTCCGTTCAGTATTCACAGAAGAGTGGGAGGGGCATGGGGCACAGCAGTACAGCAGTTGCTAAGGGGGAGAAGAGGTGGACAATAGTCCATTCAAAGGCAAAAGAGTCCTGCAGGAGCTCACTAAATTGAAGGTGGACAAAGCGATGGAACCAGATGGCATACGCCCAAGGATATTAAGAGAACTGCAAAGGGAGATAGCAGTACCTCTGGCAGCCATGTTCACTGAGTCATTCAACACAAACGAATTGGAGGAGGGCACATGTGGTCCCTCTACACAAGTCCAGCAGCAGTGAGGAGGCAGGGAACAATAGGCCGTTCAGCCTCACCTCAGTAGTGGGGAAGATCATGGAGACATTGCTTAAAGAAAGGATAGTGGGGCATCTAGAAGCCATCGGAGCCCAGGACCATAGACAACATGGATTCACAGTGGGAACATCATATCAGACAAATCTGGTTGATTTCTTTGACTGGGTGACAAAGGAAGTGAATCAGGGTGGGGCAGTGGACAACGCTTACCTTGATTTCAGCAAAGCCTTTGACACCATCCCATATAGGAGGCTGATAAACTAGCTGGGTAGGCTGGGCATGGGGGAAAGGGTGGTAAACTGGGTTAGAAACTGGCTAACAGACAGGAGACAGAGAGTGGTGGTAAATGGTGTGCAGTCTAGGGAGAGGGGGTCACCAGTGGGGTGCTGCAGGGATCGGTCCTGGGGCCAGTCCTGTTCATTGTCTTCTTTAATAACACTGCAGAATGTCTGAAGGAATTTTTCACCAAATTTTCAGCATAGCCATTTTAAGACCTCTGCTCATGAACAGTGTCACTGTGATTTTCTTGATCTGTCCCAAACATTGACTACACAATCGACGCGCCATTGTGTGCTGGGTATGCACGAAACACATTTTGGGCGATATGTGAAAAATGACAGCTGTACTGCTCATAAAGAGGTGTGGTAAAATGGCAATGTTGAAAATCTGGGTACAAATATTAAAAATTTGCGAACTTACAAGCGTGCGTAGGAACTGCGCAACCCACGCTTGTAAAACAGTCATTTTTACGAATTTTTTCACCAAATTTTCAAACTAGCTATTTTAAGACCTCTGCTCATGAACAGTGTCACTGTGATTTTCTTAATCTGTCCCAAACATCACTTTCGCACACGGACTGCACCATTGTGCGCTACATGGGCGGAAACATGTTTTGGGTAAGATGTGAAAAATGACATCTGTACTGCTTATAAGGAGGCATGGTAAAATGGCAATGTTGAAAATCTGGAGTGAAAATATTGAAAATTCGCAAACTTACGAGCGTGCGTAGGATCAGCGCAACAAATGCTCATAAAACAGTCATTTTTGGGAATTTTTTCACCCAGTTTTCAACATCGCTATTTTAAGACCTCTGCTCATGAACAGTGTCACTGTGATTTTCTTAATCTGTCCCAAACATTGATTGCGCACACCGACTGCGCCATTGTGCACTACATGCATGCAAACACATTTTGGGTGACGTGAAAAATGACAGCTGTACTACTCATAAGGAGGTGTAGTAAAATGGCGATGCTGAAAATTTGGAGTGAAAATATTAAAATTATGAACTTACGAATGCGTAGAACTGCGTAACGCATGCTCAGAAACAGTCATTTTAGGAATTTTTTCACCAAATTTTCAACATAGCCATTTTAAGACCTCTGCTCATGAACAGTGTCACTGTGATTTTCTTAATATGTCCCATACATTGATTTCACACACCGACTGCGCCATTGTACGCTACATGCACAGAAACACATTTTGGGCACGATGTGAAAAATGACAGCTGTACTGCTCATAAGGAGGTGTGGAAAAATGGCAATGTTGAAAATCTGGAGTGCAAATATTAAAAATTGGAAAACTTACGAGCGCATAGGAACTCGCGCAATGCACATCAGAACAGTCATTTTTAGAATTTTTTCATCAAATTTGCAACATAGGCTTTTTGAGAGCCTATCCTTATGAAGCTGGCACTGTCATTTGTTAATCGTCCCGAAAGGTAAATTTTCGCAGTGATCACAAAATAACTCCTTCGGGCCCGATTAATGCCATGACAGTGACAGAATTCATGAGGAGGAGTCCCAAAAACCCGATGTTGAAAATTTGGTACCAAAATTCCCAAAAATGCCTGAGATATGCAGCAAAGTTGAAAAAACCCTATCTATCCCATTATACAGCTTACCGGCATTTCCTCAGTTCGTGGTCGGCTTTGAAGAGTGCAGACGTGTCCCCGGGCCACCGAAGATCGCTCACGCCGAGGTCCGGAGGTAAGTATGGGGTGAGGGGGTGTGGAGGCAGGCGCGGAGGGTGGGTGCGGGTTGTGGGAGGGGGGCAGGGAGAAGCGCCGAGGGACAGTTTTTGTATTTACAGTTTTTTTTTAATAAGACGATGAGAGACGCTTGCCATGCTGGGGTGGGCTCCCAGTGTGGCAGCTGGAAGGCTGTTTGGGGGCTGGAGCCGACGGGATTGGGAACTCCCCGCTATAACACACATTTTGCCATGCTGGGTGGGATCCCAGTGTGGCACCTGGTTGCTTTGGAGCGTGAGCCGACGGGATTGGGGCACCCCTGCCGGCCATAACCCAATTTTTCCATCGCTGGGGTGGGCCTCGTGTGGTACCTGAAGCTTTGGGGGCATGAGCCAACGGTGGATTGGGGTACGCCCGCAGACGACAGTGTGTGCATGGGGGGGGAAGGCGCATGAGCATGCAGTATGCGTGCGTGCATGCGTGTGTGTGTGTGTGTGTGTGTGTGTGTGTGTGTGTGTGTGGGGGGAGCTCTGCTCACTGAAGCGGAGCTCTCCCTTTCAACTGCATGACCACTGCATTTTCAACTACTGTCATAGACAGCTGCAGCAGTGATTGGGGAACTGGGGCCGCACCTGCAAACACACTGACTGAATTGGAAGATGGGTGCCACACCTCCGAAAACTCGGATGATGGCACTATGTTTCTTGCACATGCGTGCAAGCAACATAAAAATTACATGCTGGAAAGGGTTCAACAAGTCCAGTTTTTTAAAAAGGTTTGCTTACCACCGAGTATGAGTGGCACCAGTGGCGAAGTGTTCACCGAGGGTTCAGCGTTAGGCAAGAAAGATGGACAGCTGGCACATGCGTGGAGCAAGGGAAACCTGGTGTGTGTTTGCTATTATAACCAGCTGGTTATAATGGCAAATTATACCCAGGTTTCCCTTTGGGAAAAAATGCTCACCGGTTATTATAACAATATAAGACCTGATCGGCAGTGAGTGAGCATGTGTCTACTGTAGAGTAGGCGCATGCTCACTCCCTGTCAATCATATAGCAATCAACCAAGGTGTTGAGCAGAGGAGTGTGTCCATTTTAGTCTCTGGCATCTCTAATTTACATACTGGGGCAAGTGTGGACCACCCAGGGGGTGTGGGTGGAGGGTTCTGAGTGGGCAGGGCAGGGCCAGGGATTGTACAGTACGATAGGGGGAACCACTGGATACCAAGGATATTGGTGAATGTATTATGAGGCATAACTAATGTGACTGGGGAAGGACCACTGGACAACAGAGATACTGGTGAATAGATTAGGAGGCATACCTACAGCAATCCAGATGAGGGGACCAGTGGATGCCAAGAATATTGGGGAACATATTATTTAACATATCTATGGTGATCAGAGTGGTGGGGAGCTGGCACAGTTCCACACAATGCCACTGTGCATTAGTACACTGTGCTGCATGCCAATAAGCACACAATGAGCATGCAAATGGTACCTTAGTATATTGCATGCCCTATGGGCTTATTAGCATGGGCTGGGTATGGTTAACTCACTGGAGCAATAGAGCTATCCCATTTAGGAAGCACTATCTCCATTCCCTCCAGTGGATTGTATTCTGATAGGGGGCTGTATAAGCACAGTGCATAGTCACTGTGTGCTGTGGTGGCACAGCCCCATATTCAGACAATTAGTATGTCCTGGCTGGAGTGTGCTATCAGTCTGAATATTGTCCCTGACCCCCCATGCACTATCTCACATGCACTGCTAATGGGTGCGCAGCACACAGGGCCAGCTCTGAATATGGGGGTCCAGGAACCCTAGGACAACATTGTGTTGGCCATTTGGGACAAATCTGAGCCTCCAGCAGCACATATGGACTTTTATTTTGAAGTACTAGTTCACTATTTCATTTAAATTCAGAATTACATTTTTTTCACAGCTCTAGTATTTTGTCGAGGCCATCCCTAATACTGTAACTGCTTGATGATGAAGAGCTTAGATTAGCAAGAGGGATCAGGAAGGGGAGAAGGAATTCTTTAAATGTATTAGGGAGAGAAGGAAGGGCAAGGGGCAGATGAGAAAGCTGAGGAAGGGGGAATGGGTGGGGGGGTTGGAGCAGGCTGAAGTGCTAAATGACTTCTTCAGCTCTGTCTTCACTAGGGAAAGGGATGGGCCGTTGCCTCAGGTAGGGGTCAGGAAAGGGGCAATGAGGGAGGCTGTCATGGATGGTGAGATCCAGGTAGGGAGGATAAGGGAGGCTCTCTAGTCCTTGAGGACGGATAAGGCTCCAAGGCCAGATGGCATCCATCTGAGGGTTCTGAAGGAACTAGCAGATGTCCTGGCAACTCCGTTGACACAACTATTCAGTTCCTCCCTTCAATCAGGATGGGTCCCTCTGGATTGGAGGTTGGCACATGTAGTGCCCCTCCACAAGAGTGGACCTTGGGATGATCCGGGGAACTACAGACCAGTCAGCCTGACATACATAGTGGGGAAAATGATGGAGGTCATCTTGAAAGAATGGATGGTGGAGTTACTGGGGTTAAATGGTTTTCAGCATGAAAACCAACATGGGTTTGTCTGGGGGAAATCTTGTCAAACAAACCAGGTTGAATTCTTCGACTGGGTGACTAGGTCCCTGGATGGTGGAAAGCTGGTTGGCGTTCTATATCTGAAGTTCAGCAAGGCTTTTGATTTGGTCCCACATAGTAGGCTAATTTGGAAATTAAGGGGACTGGGGGTGGGAGATAAGTTGGTGGGTTGGATAGCTAATTGGCTTGGGAATAGACAACAGAGGGTAGTGGTAAAGGGCGAAGTCTCGACACCCAGGGAAGTCATTAGCAGGGTCCCACAAGGCTAAGTCTTGGGCCCTATCCTTTTTAATGTGTATGTTTCAGACATCAGGAAGGGGACAGGTAGTAAAATTAGCTTATTTGCTGATGATACCAAATTGGGGGTGGTGATGGATAGTGAGAAGGGAAGGAAGGCACTACAGGGTGACCTGCAGAAACTAGAACACTGGGCCCACATGTGGCAGCTGGGGTTCAATGCACATAAATGCAGTGTTCTGCATCTCGGTAGTAGGAACCTTGAGTATATCTACCACTTGGGGGGGGTACAGCTGACTGTAACAACAATGGCAAAGGACCTGGGGGTTATATAATTGATGCTAAAGGGAATCACTCGAAGCAATGCAGGCAGGCAGCACCCAAGGCAAACAAAATGCTTAGGTGTATAGCCAGGGGATAACATCCAGGAGGAAGGAGGCAGTATAGTGCAGTGGTTTAAGGCTCTGAGCTGCAAATCTGGAGACCTGGGTTTGAATCCCACAGCCCCCACTTGCATACTGTGTGACCCTGAGCAAGTAACTTAATTTCCCTGTGCTCCCAGGTTGCACCTGTATACAAGCTTTCAGCTTAGTGTGCCACTCCTGGTTAAACAATTGGAAAAACAAAACAAACAAAAAAAAAAACCTTCCCCTGTACACCTCACTAGTGAGGCTGCATCTGGAGTACTGTGGGCAGTTCTGGCAACCACGCCTAAAAAAGGACATCACACTGCTGGAGAGGGCACTATGAAGGGCAATGAGGATAATTAGTGGTCTGGAGGGGTTATCATATGAAGATAGACTCAGAGAGCTGAACATGTACTCCCTGGAGGACAGGAGGGATGGGGGGATATGATAGAGACCTTCAAATACATGAAGGGGTTCAACAGAAGGTACAGGGAGTGTTTACTCAAGCTGAGGGAAGAGGGTACTACAAGAGGCCATAGTCTAAAGTTAGCAGGGGGGAGGTCTGGGGAAGCAAGGGGTTACTATTTCACAGAGACAGTGATGGCACCCTGGAATGCTGTGCCAGATGATCTGGTAAAAATGGGAACTGTGGAGGGGGGGGTTCAAGAAGGGATGGCACAGGGGCATGGTATGGGGTGGGCAAGAAGATCACTGGAGTAGCACAGGGAGGGGAGAAGCGGGGAGGGGAGATGAAATGAAAGGGGGTAGAGCAGCCAAGGTGCATTACCAGTGAGCTGCATTGGGCAAACAAGATAGACTGTTAGGCCTAATCTGCTTGCAACTATGTATGTATGTATGTATGTATGTATGTATGTATGTATGTGTGTGTGTATGTATGTGTGTGTGTATCTTTGTGTGTGTATGTACGTGTGTATGTGTGTATGTATGTGTGTGTGTGTATGTATGTATGCATGTATGTGTGTGTATGTATGTATGGCCCCGTTCGCACTACAGCACGGTTGGGCAAAACGTTTTTAAAAGTGGATTAACACTTACCGTGCTGTAGCATTCGTACTGCAACCCCTTTCCTGTGATCCACATTAGGCAATGCATTTTACAGGGTTCACACTGCGGCAGAGATCCGTGCCAACTATAAACCGAATTCAGCAGCATGGAACAGCTGCTTACCGTAATAACTTTGCGCTCTTGCTTGAAGTGCATTAAAAAGCCCGAGCTGGAGGCGTTCAGACTCTAGGTAAATCACTTTACTTTGAACGGATTTCTGGGCGTGCTTCAAGCCCAGGTCTCATCAGGAGTTGAAACGCGCTTCAAATCAGTGTATAAGCGGGTTATGTGACGCGATCCGGGCTTGACGCTTTGAAACGGTTCAAGCGCTGAGAACCGTTTCAAATGCCCTAGTGCGAACGGGGCCTATGTGTGTGTATGTATGTATGTATTTATGTATTTATGTATGTGTGTATATGTGTGTGTGTGTGTATGTATGTATGTTTTGTTAACACATACTACTGAGTGCTAGCCTTTAGCCACTGCCGCTTCACAAGAAAACATAAACATCTGCCAGCCTCCTGAATACAATTGTGATACAGTATGCAGGAAGAAATGAATAATTTGATCTGCTTCTGCTAAAAGTCAGTATATTTACATTCTCTTAAATAAATGGCTCAGTTATTGTTCATCATACCTGTCTAATCAAGGTTGTCAACTCCCAAACAAAGAAGTGTTTCTTCTTCCTCAAGACAAAAT
Organism: Neoceratodus forsteri; assembly: GCA_016271365.2. Classification (NCBI taxonomy): domain Eukaryota; kingdom Metazoa; phylum Chordata; order Ceratodontiformes; family Ceratodontidae; genus Neoceratodus; species Neoceratodus forsteri. Next base: position 1,449,363,868 of record CM057452.1, read on the forward strand.
ACTCCTCGGGAGTCCCAGCTTCACAGCTCATTGCATGTCACATTAACTATAACTAGCTGAATTTGTTAGCTGTAACTGCTAGGGACAATTAATTGATGTACTGAATATTTAACACAGCCCGAGGAGCTTCCGTGATCTCTGCAAACCATCTTACTAGCTGCTGACCTGGTAATCAGGCTTTATCCTTAGCTGCTGTGTTAAGCTCCCCTGAGACAGGTACAATGCTGTTAATTGCTGATGTGAGTGAGTACATGGTGAAAAGAGTAAGTGGAGACTCATTATAGACACGACATTGGAAGACACTTGGGTATAAAAACAGGCACTCTAGGAAATGGGATGCTGTCATACTATACTGTTTTCTTCTAGTTAAAGGGAATCTGTACATTTCCTTGTGAAATTATTGTAAAGGTTACTATGAGGACCCAGTATGTAAATTGCAGGGTTATATTTAGAAAATGTTTTCAGTAAGACAGAAAAATGTTTTTTAAATAGGAATATGGAGGCCTCCATTTTGTGGACAGGAAGGGTGTTGTGATGATGTCACTGTCTTACCAGTGTTAACAGTGTGCAGTACATCAGGTGAGAACAGTTTGACTGTGCTGTCAGGGATTCTATTATATTCTGAGGAACACCCAGGATTTTATGTTTGGCAGAGTGCAAGAAAAGAATTCAGTGCTTCTCTTCATGATAGAAAAGGATCCCTGTCTGTAGGAGCAGTTTGTTTTACCATCTTAATTGCATACTGTTAGAGCTGGTGAGGCGGTGACAACATCACAGCACCCTTCCTGTCCACAAAATGGATGCCTCCACATCACAATTTTATTTATTTATTTTATTTTTTATTTATTTATTTCAATCTAGGATCACAAATATTTCTGCTTGGAGCACCATTAGATCTAAAACCTGTCCTGGATAAAAAATTATTTAAAGGGAATCCGTATGTTTCCTTATGAAATTATTGTGAGGGCTACTATGAGGATCCAGTATTTTATGTTTGCCAAAGTGCAAGAAAAGAATTCAGTGCTTCTCTTCATGATAGAACAGGATCCCTGTCTGTAGGAGCAGTTTGTTTTACCATTTTTGTGAGGGCTACTATGAGGATCCAGGATTTTATGTTTGGCATTTTAAATGTATTTTTCTGTCTTACTGAAAACATTTTCTAAATATAATCTAGCAATTTACATACTGGATCCTCATAGTAGCCCTCACAATAATTTCATAAGGATTCCCTTTAAATAATTTTTTATCCAGGACAGGTTTTAGATCTAATGGTGCTCCAAGCAGAAATATTTGTGGTATCCCCTTCACTACTCCCAACCCCACATCCAAAAATAGGTAAATATACTGTGGCCCAGATATTCAAAAGGGATGCGCCACGCGCAAATAGAGATGCGAAGTACGAATGCTCGCCATTCATGATATTCAGTGGAGGCAGCTGCGCCTACGCAAGCTGCAATGCTAAGAGTGCAATGGTAATGAATGCATGTGCAACCGTAGAGGAGGAACCTTGAATAAATGGCGAGTCGCGATATTCAACAGCATCGCCATGCGCGATAGGAGCAAGCAGAAGTTGCGCATAGCAGAAATGATCAAAATAAAAGGAACAAGAGAGAGGCGCAAGAACGCTACAGGGAAGCTAGTGGTGGGGAGCGATGATACAACTAAAAAGAGGGTAGCAGTGAGTGGGACTTGGCAGGAGCAGGACAGGGCACACCTGGGAACAAACAGGAACAGGACAGGAGTGGGGGGCCTGTGCTGCTGTGCAGGAGAGACAGGGAAGTGCCACGGTAGACTTAGGGCAGTGGCAATAGGCAGGACAGCCAAAGGCTGGAGATGTACCCGGTGCAAGGGGAGCATCACAAAGGACAGTGGGGAGAATGGGATAACAGCTGCCAGGGGGGAACACCAGCCAAGGACATGGCCAGTGCCACCTTCCAGATGGAGGCGGTAATGAGGGGTGTGAGAAGGCAGGCAGCAGGGGGGCGCGGCCGTGGAAGGGCCCATCGGTGGTATGCCCCCAACAGGCGGTACCGAGCCTGCACCACCTTCGAGGTCTACACTGACACAGAGATTGTGGGCCAGTACCGCCTGAACCGGGTGATCCTGAGGCGGCTCTGTGAGCTGTGCAGTGATGAGATGCAGGCACCCACACGACGGAGCCATGCTCTGTCAGTGGAGACAAAGGTGACAGCTGTCATGTGCCTGCTCACCACGGGCACTTTCCAGAGACCAACAGGGGACACAACAGGCATAACCCAGTCGGCCGCGTCATGCCTACTCACACAATTCCTCAGTGCACTGCTGACACATGCTGCAGAGTACATCTGTTTCCCCAGCACACAGGCAGAGCACACAGCACACATACAAGAGTTCCACAGGGTAGCACGTATGCCTGGCGTGCTCAGGCCATTGACTGCACCCATGTGGCCATCTGCACGCCACCTGGCCCAGATGGTGTATCATACATCAACCGGAAGGGTTTTGCCAGCATCAACTGCCAGGTGGTGTGCGATGCCAGGGGGTGCATAACCAATGTCTATGCCATGCACCCTGGGGGAGCACATGATGCCTTCATCTGGCACCAGTCCGCACTGTGCCACAGGTTCGAGAGTGAGGACATCCCCACTGGCCACCTACTGGGCGAGTATGCACATCATGCAGGATGACATGGGCAACAGCTGGGGGGTGCATAGTCAGAGGTGCCATGGGTACTGACCTTGACGGCCCATGGCAGAGCGACGCAGACCACCATACTAATGTCCAGTCTCTACACACAGGTGACAGTGGCTACCCACTACGTCCCTGGCTGCTCACATCATACCGGCACCCCACGACCCCATCGCAGCAACGGTACAATGAGGCACATGTCACCACACGTAATGTCATCGAACAGGTGTTTGGGATGCTGAAGGCATGTTTCCGGTGCCTGGACACGTCTGGCGGTGCCCTACAGTACAGCCCCTCAAAGGCCTGTGGGCTATTCCTGGCCTGTTGCATCCTGCACAACATGGCCAACAACTGTGGGATAGCCGTAGAGGTCGAAGAGGTGGACAGCAATGGGGACGATGAGGACGCCGGTCCAGACGGTGATGGGAAGCCACCCCTTGGGTGAAGGGACCCCCGTCTGATCTGGATGTCACAGCTGCACCAGGATACCATCACAGAGGAGCACTTCAGCCAACACAGGTAGGTCATGGGGCCATGTGCAACCACCAGTGAAAAGGGCACAACCCACAGACAGGCATGGACGAACCCCAGGGGCGGATGGCGGCAAGGGAATGGGCTGAGCGTGGAACTGCACATGCCGTCAGGGATGGGCAAGGCCTAACACGACACGCAGTCATGCAAACACACACATACACACACCCCCCACAAGAAATGCACAAGGGGTAGAAGGCACGCCAACCCCGACTGCAACCCCTAGCCACACACAGGTCCACAAACGACCATGCCCAGTGCCCATCACTGTGCTTGTCTCAGATGCTGGGCACCATTGCACACTGGCAGACAGCACAATGCAGGCATCACCATGCACATGCCACAGTGGCCAGCAGCCGGGAGGGTGTGCACATGGACCGTGTGTGTGCAGGGCCGGGTACCCCACCTGTGTGTCGCACGTTGCACAACACACTGCACACAGGGCAGCGTCAGACAGTAACCATGGTGGAGATAGGCTGGGCCATGTGGCACAGTGCCACAGCCGCCATGGATGCGTGGCAGCCCAGTCGAGACCTGCCAGCTATGCCAGGCTGGCCATTGGCCCTCATGAGGTGGCACCGATGGTCCCCAGGGGTGACGCTGTGGAATGCGATCATGTCTTCTGGTTAGCAGAGGTCTGCGTGCTTCACCACGTCGTGCCAGGCATGCTCTTGTATGCCTTGTACAAGCAGCCGAACCCGTGTCGATATGGAAGGTGCTGTACGATGCCGGAACAGGGGTGGACATGACACTGTGCGTGTCTGCGCGCATGGGCAACAAACTGCGGCCCAATGTGGGCGAGATAGCTGTGAATGCATCGCATGTCTGCCTGTCAATGGCAGCAGTCACATCCTCCCGCTGTCGGGCCATCTCTGCCAGGAGCAGACTGTGGTCTCTGCCGCGCCTCCCTGCCTGGTGCAGAACCGCACTGAGTGCATCCAACGCCCCTGATGTCGCAGAACTGGGCGATCCACGGAAACCTGAGTAGGCAGCTGTGCTCATCAAGAGGTCATCTGCCGGATCGGCATGCTGTCCCTCATGGTGTTCCTGGCTGTGCTGGGCATCACCCCTTGACGATGGGTGCCGCACACCAGAGCCATGCTGGGACATGTCCACACGCGGCGCACTGACGCCACCCCCCGACACTGTCCCCCCATCGCCATTGGCTGACTTCTGACACTGCCCCTCTGGCCGCCGCTCGCCAGGGCTCACCGGTGCCACCGCAGTGGCTGCAACAGCCCCACCGGCCTGGATGCACACCGGTGCTGCCCCACTGGTGCACACAGGCTGGGACTGTGACGTCAGGCAGGCCTCCACGGCAGCACCACCCATGGCTATGCCCATGCTGTTACCTGCTGTGGGACCATCCTGCAGCCCACATGTATCACTGTCCAGGATGTGTGATCCATCATCAATGGTGCCGGATCCGGCACCACTCCGTGTCACAGCACACTGGCATCCATGGCCGCTGTCACGCTGGGACACAGGCAGGGCCTCCTCCGCACCAGCACCACCATCTTCAGTCTGGACAGACAGGCGGGTATGCTGGGGTCCTGGCCCTCGGACACCTGTGGAGGTGGATGGGTGCTCCTCCGTGTCCAGGGTATCGCCCTCAGGGGACACACCCACCACCGCTGACCCATGTAGACGCTCAGAAGCTGTAAGGGAACACAGTAGCGTTGATGTCTCCGCCCTACCCTGTGGCATTCCCCCACCCCCCACACAGTGGCAGCACAGGGCCTACCATGCAGTGATGGGCTGCCACCCATCTGAAAGTTACCACCTGGAACGCCCTCTAGGGCACAACTCCACATGCTGCCCACCCAATCCTCCTGTGGCATCAGGCGTGGCACATCCGGCTGTCCACCACCGGTTGCAGCACACGCTGCCCTGATGGCAGCCACCTTGTCTTTAATCCTCCTCTTGTCTGTGCCGACCTTCTTTTTGCACTCCTGCACAGACCGCTGGTGGCTGCCATGTTGGTTGACGGCATGCGCTACCTCATCCCATGCCACTGCATGGGCCTGTGGTGTTCCCCGCTGTCCGTTGAGCAGCGGTTCCCTGTCGAGGTAGGCCTCGAACAGGGCATCCGATTCTGCCCAGGTGAAGTTGGGCCTCCTCCATCTCCCACGTCTCTGTTCCTCCTCCTCCTCCTCACGTTCAGTCATTATAGAGCCTGTGAGAATGACAGGTGTTACCTCTGAATGTGCAGTCCCATGCATCTCCCACACACCACAGTCCACACTTCCAAACAGCATGCAACCCACCACAATAGACTGCAATACCAAACCATGTCCTCTGCAGCCCCATGTCGCATTTATGTAGCGCAAGGCATGCAAATGAGGTGAGGCGCAACTTTAAGTGGATGCTAATGCAGTGGCTGCGCCATGGAATTGCTGATAAGCTGATTTGCATATGCTGGCTGAATATCATGCTGTTGCGCCTTGCGCAATTATGTTGAGCATGCTCAGGCAAAGGCGCAGCTCTGTGACGTAGTAGGCACTGCACAGCGCAAGCCTGGAGTGCTGACGCTGATGCCTACCGTGCTGATGACGTGCTAAGCGCGGGAGGCAGTGCAGGGCACGGCCACCACTGTGCCAGTGGCACTAGTGCGCTGTTCACCTGTGTGGTGCTCGTGCCTTGGAGCACTGTAGGTGCCATGGTGCCACAGTGCGGTAGGCCACTGCAGGGTGTCACACACAGGCACCCTACCACGCTACACGCAGGGAGTCCCAATTGCGCTGTGGCGGTCCGTGTGCAACAGACCCTTGACCCTGCAGTCGATCTTTGCCCTCTAGGCACCATGCATCCACATGAGTGCACCCCTATCGCGCTGTTCGGTGGCAGCTTGATGGGGAATGGCAGCACTGTACCGCGCAGCATCTGCACGTGGGGGACGTGTGTTACAGAGTGCCATTTTGTGATCCTGGCTGCACGAGATGGCACAGAGGAGAGCAGCATTGTGGAGCTGGCTGAACTGGGCAATCTGGTGGCCACTGTGTTGAGCCGCTACGTCAGTCTTGTTTGGGGCTGACCCCTTAGAAAGGGCCAGAAGTGCTGTGAGGAGGTAGGCAGGAAATCGAAGAGGCCACTGGATCGCCAGTGCAGAGCAGTGTCGCCACCACTCATGGGGACCTCCAGCGGAGGGACCCAGACAGGCTTGCCCATCTACGGACACGCGCCAAGGGAGGCGCAGTGCCATGTCCAGGTAGGTGCTCCATCCATACACTGGTAGCATCCGTCCGTCCGGGTATCACAGTGGGCATGTGTCCACCATGCAGGGGGCCATCCAGTGTGGGTGGTGGTGGTGGTGGTGTTGCGGCATGGCTGGGCTGTGCGGGATCGCACACCTCAGGGGGGGGCCTTTGCTACTGGTTTGTACTAATGTTTCCCTCTCCATGTTTGCACCCTAGACCCTGAGGAGAGAGGCACCATGCCCGTGAGGCATGGGCACAGCGTGAGCGTGAAGCTGCCTGGCAACAGGGACGAGCTGGAGGGCCCATACTGCAGCAGTGCCTGGCTTTTTCAGATGCAGGTGAGTGCCTTTCTTCCAGGACTTCTGTGCATGCTGTGTTGAGGGGTAGGTGGCGGGGCATGGCCACCAGCCCTTGACACCACTGATGTGCATGCCACACGGTACACTCCGCACTGTCCTGTGGCACTGCATGTGTGAGTGTGCTTCGCTGGTGGTCCATGTGTGCACCGGGTACATGGCTGTACCACTGCCTTCGCACCGCATAGCCATGTCACTGTACGGCCACAGTGGTGCTGTGTAGGCCTTGGGCAGTGGGTGTGTGCAGCAGTCCACATGGCTGTGTGCACCTGGGTAGGCAGGTCTTGTGAACACGATCACTGTGGCTGGTCGCACACCATCACAGGGGCATAGCCCATGGCTGTATGCCATGCACAATGGGTGGGCTGCAGTGGGATGGACAGTCAAATGTATTGACTCTGCCTCCTTATCCTAGGTGGACAGCGATTGATGGCTATAGACAGAGGCATGCAGGAGCTGCTGCAGCTGGCAAGGGTGTCCCTAGAGATCCTTCAGCGACTGGAGCGGCATGGGGTCAGACGGAGGAGGACACACAGGTGCCACAGGAGTGGAGAGCGGGGTAAACAATAGGCCCTCCTTGCCCCCGGACCCACCTTACCCCCCTGGACCCACTCTCACACCCCTTCTTTCCTCTCCCATTTGTTCACCCCTGCCCCACACCTGCCCCCACCTGGTATGTGGCCCTTCCCCCCCACTGTAAATATTTGTACATTGTTGTTTGTTACCTCTTTTGAATACATTTGTTTTGTTATGACAACTGTGGTGGTCTCTGATTTTCAGCAGGCTACAGGTGCTCAGCTGCAGTGGTGTGCATGGTGTCAGGGGTGGGTGGTGCAGGCATGGGTGTGTGTGTGTGTCCGGCAGGGAACCGCCTATGGTGTGGGCAGGGGAATCAGTCACTGTCTGTGGTTGTGTGTTGTTCTCTGTGCACTGGACACCCGTGTGCAGTGGTCCACGGTGCATGCACTGTGTCCATGGTGCCCCGTCAGACTGTCCATGGCCTGTGCAGCTGACACCCTTGCATGTCTGTGCTATGCACGGTCTGCTGGCATGTCAGTGGTGGCTGTCCATGCTGGACACCCCTGTACCCGGCACAATGCCAGGTTGCCTCCTGTCACTGGTACGGTGCACGTCTGCCTCGGGTGGCACTGTGGCCTCCGCTGTTGTTGTCCCCCCTCCATGCTGTCACTTGTGTCTGTTGCAGGGGATGTGCACCACTGTCTGTCACTTGTGCTCTGGCCGCATGCTGGTGGCGTATGGCTTCATGGTGCATGCGCAGGGTGGCTGGTACACCTGTGCCATGGAGGGGTGCTAGCCATGGGTACATGGCTGCTGTGGCCACACGCCAGTGGGTTTGTTGACCCACTACTGTGTCCCTGTGTTGGTGTGCCCTTGGGTATGGGTGGGTGTTTGTCCGTGCACTGTGTTGCATCCTGTGTGGCGCATGCTTCCATGCACCACTGTAGGCATCTGTGTTGGCTGGGATGGGTTGTGTCCTTGGGAGGGTGTGCAGGGTGCTGTACTGCTGGTGCTGGGGTCTGGGGCAGGCCCTGTCACATGCAGGGTACCTCATGTGCCGACGCATGGTTGGTCTCTCAGCTGTACCTCGGGGGGGCTAAGCAGGGCGGCACTGTGTCTGCAGCTGTTGCATCAGTCGCTGCTGCCGCCCACTACAGGGTGCTCGTGGTGGGGCTGCCTTGCATGGCTCCATGGTGCACAGGGTTGCATTGTCACAGTGGGGGTGGTGGCATGCATGGGGTGTCCTGCACTGTTAGGCACTGCTCCTGGGCAGGGTGTCTGGGGATCACTGTGCAGGGTGTGGTCTGCCTTGGTGGGATGGTGTAGCATAGGGTGGCTGGACCTCCTTGTGTGCCAGTCACAGCTTGCCAGGGGATGTGCTGGGGCACCATGCCCCGGCTGTGGGATTGTTGCTGGTGTCCATGGGCCGGTAGTTCTTCCAGCTCTCCTCAGGTTGTGCGGTTCATGGGGTGTGGGGGGCAATGTCTGTTCTGCTGCGTGCTCCTCTGCCCATATCTTCCATGGGTGGTGGACCCCTGCATCCTGTCCCTGCACATCCCTGGTTGTGCTGATGCACTGCTACCCTGCTCCACTGCACATCCCTGGTTGTGCCATTGCGCATCAGACCTGCACCACTGCGCATCCCTGGTTGTGCCATTGCGCATCAGACCTGTACCACTGCGCATCCCTGGTTGCACCATGGTGCAGTTGGCGTGATATTAAGTTGTGTGGCGCCAGCGCATCTTGGCCTGCGCAGTGTTCGAACATCTTGCATGTTGCGCATAGATGCACTGAACTTGCGCCTGCTCCTGCTATTGCGCTACTTTGTGGTGCAGTTTGAATATCTGGGCCTGTGAATACAAATGTAGCAACAACAATTTTGATTTTTATAGTAACACTTTTTGCATTTCAAGCTAATCTCTGCTTGTATGTTTTGATTTCATGCACTCCTTCTGTGCTGGCACCCCAAGTGCTCACTTGATTTTCTTGGGTCTAACACCACCTTTCTTTTATCCCCCTGTTTCTCTCCTGTCCACTTGTGATGCCAATGACCTGGGTTTGGGAGCAAGCCAAGGTTGTTAGTAGGCTAATACCCTGTATGGACAATAAGTACTGGGTTTGCTAGGGAACCATAGGCAGACTGGATAGATCACCTGTCTTTATCTACTGCCATTGTCTGTGTTTCTATGTTAGGGATTGGGTATGGGTAGAAGGAGGAGGACTGAGTGTCCCAATGACACTCTCCTGCTCGGGGGTGGGGCTCTGCCACCACTGCAAAACTGCTACCTGGGTGACCATGGGTGGCAGTGCAGTGCAGGCACAGCAGGGGACACAACAGGCACAGCAGTAGGGAGGGGAAATGCTCAGCCAGGTTCTACATGGTATGCTTGGTATGTGCATGCTTGGAGATCCATGTGGAATGGCATCCCAGGGGAGGGGACCAGAACAGCGAGCAGCCCTGGTGCATGAAGGATGACCCTATAGCACTCGTTCCCCACCTCCCTCTACCAGATGATCATCTGCCAGAGGATTCCATCAGCGCTGTACTCAGGAGGGGGCCCAGCCATGGGGGGGCAAGTCATTAAAGAATTGAGGAAGTAAGTGCTGGGGATGGGGGGAGGACGAGGTTGGGCCCATCTATAGGACAGGGGGAGCACCAGCTTCCAGCGGGCATAAAGAATACATTTAAAAAAATCTCCATGTGGCTTTGGGGTGTTTTGGGGGTTCTTTAATTCTTTTCCTTTCAAATTTCATGTGATGAGACTGAGGTCTTTAGTTATTAATGTCTTGCTTATGAAGTTCCTGCTTTGTGTTAACACAGTATCTTGCAGAGGGGGTGCTGTGGAGCCCATTCTGTGTAGTCGTGTAGCACATTAGCTCCTCAGATAATTGTTATTAAACTTTAAAATTCTTCAATTTTTTAGACTATCTACTTGGAGAGCCTTATCTCATTTGAAAGCAGATGTTTTGTGGTACACCATGGGGAAATCCAACAGACATCAGCCACCAGGAGACAGATGAAAAGACAGTGGAAAAGGGCTGATAGCAGGCCCCAGCACTTGATCCACACAATGTGGCACAGCTGAGGGAGACGGACCGGAGGAGACTCTTCAGTTACCAGGTCACAAAATGCAACAACTACTGGCTTTGTCCACTTCCATGACTACTAAATTGGACATATTGACAGGTCAAATTGCCATAGTTGAAAAAAAGCCATGGATTCAGTGCACGGGGATTTGGAGGATATGAAGTGGCACTTTGATACTTGCAAAAGTACAATGGTGCAGTGTGGCAAGGAAAAGCAACATACAAATAATCACCTGGAAATCCTTGAAAATCAAATTAGGAGCCAGAATGTGTGGTTAGTGGGCCTTTCGGAGGGGTCTGAAGGGGATCATGCCCGGCTGTTCTTGAAGGACTGGTTAACTGAACAGTTTCGGACCCTTGCCCCTGATCTTGACTTCCCCGATCATCAAAGTCTATTGCCCTTCCCATAGAACTAAACCACCAGTGGAACTGCTGAGAGTCATGATGGTCATACTGGATAGCATGGGCACCAGAGATGAACTGCTGAATTTAGCAAAGTGCTTTGGGCTGCTGAGTGTGGAGGGTGCCACTGTGCATATTTTTCCAGACATCTCCTATGTGATTAAGGTTCAATGCAAGCAATTCGATGGGATCTGTAACACTCTGAAAGAACTTAATATTCCTCAGAATATCCAGTTCCCACCCAAGTTATAGATAATCCACTACGGCAAGGTTTATATTTTCACCCAGCTGATGCAGGTAAATGGGCCTTCAAGATGACAGCCGCCATGAAAGCCACAAGGTCTTCCGCAGCAGAAAATGAAACCTGAAAGAACGTTTTGCTGCCTCAGGCTTTGAGACTGTACCTTATTTCTTCATACTGAGACTCTTTTCTAGAGACACTATTAGTTCCAAGTTGTAGTCCTTTTTATATGTCTTAGGTAAAGTTTAAAGTTTAACACCATTTAATAACTGCGTCAGAGTGGTGAGTACTCCATTTTGATCATTAGCTGTCTCTGTTTTATAGGAAACTGACTGGGCTATAGCAACGTTTGGCCCTCCTCAGAGGGTTATGACTATTTTAGTATGATATAACTTAGCTTGATTACCCAGTGTAATTTGCTTAGATTTATCCACTCTATGCCAGTTTTCCCAATTGGAAGGGAACACTATTGACTCATTCTATTAGCTTATCAAGCTGAATTTTCAGGTGTAAATGTACCTGTTAACATTTTAAAGAGGTTTCAATCTTAGGAGACAAAGTTATGTTGTTGTGATTATTACAACTTTTATTAGATACATTTTCACATGTTGCATTATATATGGCACTTATAGCCCATTTGGGCACAGGTCTACCATGATCCTCATTTTAGGACTATTGCATTTAAAGTATTTGCCACGCGCTCTTGGGCTACAGTTCCATAGCAATGCTATTAATGTATTGTGAGGTATTAACATTTAGGTTGACTCTTCTTTGGTGGCATAAGCAAGGGATACTGTCCTGTGTATGATTAGAGTTTACTTTATGTGATATGTAACTCAGTTGATGTTCCTTGCATGGAACGCTTGTATTTTTGCAATTTTTTATAAAATGGATAAAATATAGATAAAAAAAACACACAATATCTTGCTAGTTTAAATGTTGAAAATGCATCTTTCTTTTGTGTAAACCCAAGACAAGACTTTCATACTTGTTTCTAATGACACTGCTTTATGTATTATGTACCTGCACCTTATCGTTGTGCCATCTTCATGGCCCAGGTTGTGCCTGAAATCGGTTCATTGAACCAGTGCACCTACCCAGTAAACAAATGCATAAATAAATAAATTAAAAACTCAGATCAGTGAATGCTTTGTTTAGCAGTGACTGTCTTGATGTGGGATAAAATTTCAAGAACTGGTGCTGTCTTATTCTCCATTACTGCACTGCCCATCAAGGCACCCTATCACTTTCACTGGTGTTACACCTCCCTCCTGATAACAGACTTTTAAAGATTTGCATAATTCCACAAGTAATGTCTCTGAGAAATGCAAGAAGAGGATCTTATCTGCAGTCGATATTATTCAGCAACCTAAGGAATCCCAGTTTGTTTGTTTCATAAGTAATGGGGAACAGCCAGGAAAATTAATAGCCTTCTGGAAAAGAAAAAAAGCTTTTGAGGTATGTGGTGAAGATTCTGCTGTTAGACACATATTTATTAAAGTTATGATCATTTTATTTTTTTCATGCACCTCTTGGCAGAGATAAATTACTTCAGGAGACCTCTACTGTCTCCCGACCTTTACTTTCTAAGGTACTTATTAAGTTTATCCTTTCTCTCACTAGCCAAACTTTGGTTGCTGTCATCCTCTGCTTCTTTCAAGTCTTTGTCTACTGATATAGCTTCTGCCAGAGAACAGACAGAACACCAGGAGGAAGGAGCTACTGGTATAACTAAAACTTCTCTACTGGGACTAAGAACTAGAAATCTTGTACTGGGACCTTCAATTTAGGGTAAAAAAAAGAGAGTGTTTGTCAGAGGTAGTTGAAGTAAATTGTTATCTGTTATCTGTGTTATCTGTGTACTTATCTAGGTGCTTGTCACAGGTGTCAGAAGGGAATTGTCTGTGAAATTAACTAAGTGTAGAAAGATTTCTTGGCTTAGCTAGAAGGAGCCAGGTTAAAACCAGATGTAAGCACTGCCCTAGATAGCTTCTTCCAGAGAACAGACAGAACACCAGGAGGAAGGAGCTACTGGTATAACTAAAACTTCTCTACTGGGACTAAGAACTAGAAATCTGGTACTGGAACCTTCAATTTAGGGTAAAAAAAAGAGTTAGTGTGTCTGTCAGAGGTAGTTGAAGTAAATTGTTATCTGTTATCTGTGTACTTATCTAGGTGTCTGTCACAGGTTTCAGAAGGGAATTGTTATCTGTGAAATTAACTAAGTGTAGAAAGATTTGCAAAGTAGGGGGAGCGGCTTAGCTAGAAGGAGTCAGGTTAAAACCAGATTTAAGCACTGCCCTAGATAGCTTCTGCCAGAGAACAGACAGAACACCAGGAGGAAGGAGCTACTGGTATAACTAAAACTTCTCTACTGGGACTATATTGCCCTCCTTCCCTCCCCCTCCACCCTCCACCCTAAACCAGTTCTACTTTTATAGGCACAGGATTTAACTGACAATAGGAACTTCCTGCTAGGGAGCAGGAAGTGAGTAATCACAGAGCCACCAAAGACTCACCATCGTAGAAGGGCAAGAGTAGCTCTCCACCCCCCCCCAGCTGCTGGAGGTCTGACTCTGAGCAAGTAAGGAGACTACTGAGAAATATAGGAACTTCTTGTCTTAGAACAGGAAGATCAGGAGCTAAAAGGGTGCAGAGGCAGTAAGTAGGGGAGGAAAAAAAGAAAAAAGAAAATAAACAAACAGAGGAAAGAGTAAGTATTCCAAACAACAGTTAGGGGGCCAGAAAAAAGACATGATGGGAGTGGTGCAGTGCAGTGGCTGTGGAGTAGCAGTCTTCCAGAAGACGTTCTGGAGGATGCAGTGTTGTCCCATCTGCAGGCACCTCTCTGGGCTGAGGGAGGAGGTTGCTCATCTCCAGGCTGAGTTGGCCAGGATTTGTGGGACCTCCTTTCCCACCCAGGGACCACCAGAGTCACTGCCGTTGCCTCAGAGGTTGCCAAGAAAGAGGAGTGGTTGGACCACAGTGAGCTCAGGGAGGGTGAGGGTGATGGAACAGAGATGCATCCCTCCAGTTGTACCTCTCCACAATTTCTATGCTGTTCTGGAAAAGTGTGGTTCCTCTATGGAGGCGCCCACAGTGGAGACCAAGGAGGATGCTGGGAACCTCCACAAAGGAGACCCACAGGAGGGTGGCATGGGACCTCACAGGGGAAGGAAACAACTCCTGGTGGGGGACTCCATTGCTAGGAAGGTAGAACTGGGGGAGGAAGTGGAGAGGGAGGTGAGGTGCCTGCCTGGCGCCATGGCTTGGAGGGACAGGGAGTGAATCCTCAGGATCACAGGAGCAGCTGCACAGGGGAGGGAGCTGGATGTCACTGTCCACCTAGGGACAAATGACCTGGCTAAGAAAGGGATCACAGCAGTGCAAGAAGCATTTGTGGAGATGGGAAGGGGCCTTAGACAAATAGCCACACACGGTAACCTTTCGGAGGAGCTGCCTGTCTCATGGCATGGATGAGGCTAGGGTGCTCCACACCATGGGATTCAATCAGTGGTTGAAAAACTGGTGCAGAGCTCAGGGATTTGACTTCATTGGGGACTGGGGGTCCACCTGGATGGATGCAGGCCTATACTGGTGTGATGGTCTGCATCTGTCCAGGAGGGGAACCAGGATCCTAGGTGATAGGTTTAAATGCTTCATTGGCAAGCATTTAAACTAGCCAAGGGGGGAGGCACTGGAAAGGGGCAGGGAAATCCTAGCCCCCAAAAATCAGGGTACTAAGTGTGGTAAACACCAACATAGAGATGTCAATAGGGAGAAGCACAGGGGTAAATGGAGAAAGTGACAAATGTAATAAGGACAGGGATGTGGCAAAAAGGGGTAAGGCCTTCAAGAAATGGAGGGTAATGAGTACCAACACCTGTAGTCTGGGCAACAAGCTCCCTGAACTGGTGGCCTTGATGGAAGAAGGATGCCTGGATATCATAGCAGTCACAGAAACATGGTACACAGAGAACCATGACTGGGATGTTAACATACCAGGGTACACAACCTACAGGAGAGACAGGGAGGGCAGAAGGGGAGTAGCTCTCTATGTAAGGGAAGGGATAAATGCAACTGAACAAAAGAGTAAACAGGGAGGAGAGGAGGCACTGTGGGTCACCTTAGAGACTGGAAGTGGCACCACAATCTGCACAGGGGTTGTATACAGACCCCCAGGTCAAGGGGAGGGAATGGACAAGGATATGATAGAAGGCATACTTAGGATGGCAGAGAAAGGGGAGATATTGTTGATGGGGGACCTTAATATGCCAGATGTTAACTGGAGCACCTTTACTGCAGCCATATCCAAAAGCAGGGCCATTCTTGATGCCCTTCAGGTGGCATGCCTCAGACAGCTAGTTTTGGAACCTACTGGTGAAGGAGCAATCTTAGACCTCATACTCTCAAATGGGGACAGTGAGAGGATCTCAGATCTAGAAGTGGGTAGCCATTTGGGAACAAGTGACCACCAAACAGTGTGATTCATGATAAACTCAGCTACAGAGTCAAGGCATACAAAAGTGAGGGTTCTGGACTTCACGAGGGCTGACTTTGGCAAGATGGGAGAGTGCTTTAGAAAAGCACTAGCAAACAGGCTAGAAGGAGGAGGTGGAGCAACAATGGGGAAATATCAAAACTGCCATCGCAGAGGCAACAAACCTTTGTGTGAAGCAAATAAACAAATCAAAATGAAAGAAAAAGCCACTATGGTTCTCAAAAGAAGTGGTGGTGAAGGTTAGGGAGAAAAATATAGCATTTAGGAAGTATAAGGAAACACAGAAGGAGCAGGACAGAGAACTGTACCAGTTAAGGCAGAAGGAAGCAGGGAGGGTAGTCAGAATAGCAAAGGCACAAACTGAGGAAAAGATAGCCAACTCGGTTAAGAAGGGGGATAAAACCTTTTATAGGTATACAGTATCAGGGAGCGTAGAAAGACAAAAGGAGGGATAGTGAGGTTGAATAGAATGGATGGTGGGTGGGCAGAGAGTGACAGTGAAAAAGCAGGGATACTGAATGAATACTTCTGTTCAGTATTCACAAAAAAGAGGAAGTGGGGAGGTGCCTAATCCATTAACAGAAGCACTCTGAGAGGGGATAGATCCCAGTCCTTTACAGAGAAGAAAGGGTTCTGAAAGAACTCCTAAAACTGAAGGTGGACAAAGCAATGGGGCCAGATGGAATTCACCCAGAATTCTAAAAGAATTAAGCAGAGAACTAGTGACACCACTGACTACCTCTTTAACAAATCATGGGAGGATGTGTGGTACCTGAGAACTGGAAGAAGGCTAATGTGATTCCTCTTCACAAAAGTGGGAACAAGACAGAGGCAGGAAACTACAGACCTGTCAGTTTGACCTCTGTGGTAGGGAAAGTGATGGAATCACTTCTGAAGGAAAGAATTGTTGAGTACCTAGAGGCCAGTGGGGCCACAGGACCCAAGGCAGCATGGGTTTACAGGGAAGGTCATGTCAGACTAATCTAATTGATTTCTTTGACTGGGTGACCAAAGTAGTAGACCAGGGAGGGGCTGTGGACATGGCTCTACCTAGACTTTAGCAAGGCATTGACACAGTCCCACATAAAAGATTAGTAGTCAAATTAACCAGCCTTGGAGTGGGTCCCAGGTGGTAGCCTGGGAAACATTGGCTGAACAACAGGACACAGAAGGTAATGTAAATGGAGTCCACTCTGAAGAAAGAGGGTTACTAGTGGAGTCACCGCAAGGTTCAGAGTTGTCCAGTCCCTTTTAATGTCTTTATAAGGACATTGCAGAGGGACTGGAAGGAAAAGTATGCCTCTTTGCAGATGACACAAAGATCTGCAACAGGGTTGATACACAAGGAGGTGTGGAAAGGATGAGAAGGGACTTGGCAAGGTTGGAGGAATGGTCAGAAGTATGGCAGCTTGGATTCAATGCAAAGAAGTGCAAAGTAATGCACCTGGGAAACAAAATCCAAGGGGAAGATTACACAATGGGGGGAGGTAGTAACAACAACAAAAATGGAAAGGAACCTGTGGGTAATCATATCAGATGACCTTAAGGTTGGCAAGCAATGTGAGAAGGCAGTAGGGAGGGCTGGGGAGATACTGGGATGTATAGGGAGAGGCATCACCAGCAGAAAATAGGAAGTTGTTATCCCCCTGTACAGACAGTTGGTGAGACCCAATCTGAAGTACTGCATCCAGTTCTGGAGACCCCATCTCCGCAAGGACATAGACAGGATGGAGGCAGTTCAGAGGAGGGCAACTAAAATGTTGCAGGGTCTGCAAGAGAAGCCATACGTGAAGAAGCTAAAGGAGCTTAATATGTATACCCTTGAGGAACGGAGGAAGAGGGGGGACATGATAGAAATGTTTAAGCACCTCAGTGGAATCAAGAAAGTCCAAGAGGGTAGCATCTTTCAGAAAAAGAGATGTGCAAGAACAAGGGGACACAATTTGAAGATAGAGGGGCAATGTGAGGAAGTATTTTTTCACAGAGAGGGTGGTGGACACATGGAACAGCCTTTCTGAGGAGGATGTGGGGTCTAAAACTGTGGGAGAATTCAAGAATGCATGGGACAGACATAAGGCAATTTTTGTGGGGGGTAGGAAGAAATAGGCTGTCGGTTAAACAGGATCTGCAGCTTATCCTCTAGGTAGGAAAATGGGCAGACTAGGTGGGCCAAGCGGTCCTTATCTGCCATCAAAGTCTATGTTTCTATGTTTCTATGAAGCAATCACCTTTGGCCACCAACTGCTGCTTCAATCCACCCCCAGAAACGGGTGAGCTGATGCCAAATTTGCATTCAGTGAGCATGCCAAAATCAGTTGTTTTGGACACTGGCAAAGCAGACCTGAAGGAGCTTGGTTTTTCTTCAGCTTTTTGGGACACTAATGTCAAGATGCAGCACTTTTATAAGAAGAGCACACTGAGCATGTCCAAGTACATGACTTGGAGTACTACAACCAGTTTTGGAATCCACACCTTAAAAAGGACAGGGATAGGCTGGAGACTGTGCAGAGAAGACCAACCAAGATGTACAGGGCCTCCATGATCTCTCATACAAGGAATGACTGAGGGAGTTTAACCTGTTCTTGCTGGAGACTAGGAGACAGAGAGGGGATATGATCAAGACCTACAAATTCTTGAGAGGTATTAACAAGGTGCCATACACTGAACAATTCCATTTGAGGAAGCACTTTTTCAAAGAAAGGATGGTGGAGCCCTGTAATGGCTTGCTGGAGGAGGAGCTGGTGAATGCAAGCACTGTAACAGCTTTCAAAAAGGGGTGGGATAGAGCAAGGATTACGGGGCGGGGGCTAGATAAGGATAAAAAGCAATAGGGGGGCTAGATCCCAGGACCCACACCAGATCATGGAAAACCCAGGGCAGACTCGGTGGACCGTTGGTCTCCTTCTGCTGTCACTTTTCTGTTTCTATGTTTCTAAGTTATTGGCAAGCCATATAATAATAATAAATAATAAAATAATAATAATAATAAAACTTTAATTTTATGGCGCCTTTCCAAAACCAAGGCGCCTCACAGTTTTAAAACATGGCAAATCAACATTACTTAATTTAAATACAACAATAAACATTTAAAATAAAACAAATAAATCAGTCACCAAAAGCAAGGTACCAAAGATGATTTTTTAGACCTTGTTTAAATCCCTCCACGGTCACACACTCTTGAACCTGGTGGGGTAGAGAATTCCAAAGAGGAGGGGCCACATGCATAAAAGCCCGAGCCCCAGATGATTTTAAACATACTCTAGCACTCTCTAGCAACCCCTTGCCAGCTGAGCGAAGCGAACGCAAGGGGCGGTAGGGAACCAGAAGCTCTTCCAAGTAGTCAGGGCCCTGTCCGTGTAGGGCTTTATAAGTCAGAAAACCAACTTTAAAGGTGATCTGCCATTGTACCAGCAGCCAGTGCAGAGCGTGCAGCACTGAAGAAATATGGCAGGACTGAGAGGTTCCCGTCAAAAGCCATGCTGCCACATTCTGCACTAGCTGCAAACAGCGGATTTCCACCCCAGAAAGCCCTAAGTAAAGAGAATTGCAATAATCCAAGCGTTAGGACACAAAGGTGTGGACCAACATAGAAAGGTCACCGACGGAACAAGGTGCTTAATCCTGGAGATATTCCTAAGATGGTAAAAGGAAGTTCTGACAATGGCTGACACCTGCGCGCGCAGCGTCAGCCCTTCGTCAAAAATTACCCCCATGTTTCGCACCTGTTCAGAAGCCAGAAGTGATAAACCCCCAAGAAAAAGCCCCAAGGGTGATCCTACCCCCAACCCACCTATCCGGTGACCTGAGTCCACAACCAGCATATGACCTGCAGCAGCCAATCAGCAATACTGTGGGTCGAGCATTCCTTGCACTGCATTTGTCTCAGTGCCATTTCCAACTCTCTTTCACAAGAGAAGGACCCGTGGCAGGAAGGGAACACCTTTTATGTGAAAAACAGTGACTTTTGATCAAAAAACTTTCAAAGTTATCACAAAATCATGCATTATCATTCTATTTAGCAATTTCACTAAATTTAAACTGTAGTTTCAGGCAGACAGGCTGGTGAAATTGTGCTACAGAGGAGAGTGCACACTAACCCAGCAGTGGCAGCTGCAGACAGACTGAATTTAGTAGACTGGGATACAGTACGGGGGAGGGATCTTTGAAAAACTAATTTGACAAATATTTTTGACAGAGTGTTGGTGGGGTAGTAGAGGGCTCAGAAATCCATAATTATTTTTTTATTTTATTTTTCTCGCCCCGACTCACTATTGAGAGTCAGGGGGAGGAAAATAAAATGTGAGTAAGCAGAGTGAACATAGCAGACTGGGAAAGGTACAGGGAGACTTGGAAAAATGCAGGGAGATTTTGAAGAATTTATTTGACAAATATATTTTTTTTACTAAGTACTGGTGGTGCAGCAGGACACAGAAAAATCTATCTTTTAATTTTTTGCCTGTGTGTGCGAGCCTGCCACCCAGTCAGTGAGTGATAAGTAAAGAATACTTCTGGGTGAGACACAAGGTCGCAAGATTGACGTGTGACCTATAGAGTGACATGTGATCTATCTGTGTGTGGAGAGGTAGCCTGTTGATGTCACTCTTGCCTGGCGCCTCATGAGTGATATGGCACTGCGGCATGTCCACGCACCAGGCATGTCGTATGCATCTAAGTATCATGGCAACTATTATGAATCATCACTGTTAGTGTCTTGCAGAGGATGCATCCTGTTATCTGTCATGCGTGTGCTGTTGATGTGTGGATTGAAGAACAGGAGAAGAAAGGGATGCAGGGGATGGGGGGGAGAAAGGAACAGACAAATGTTTCACAATGTCAGTTCCACCAAGTACAAGTTCTACAAGTGGTGATGGTGGTGGTGGAGACTGGAGCTAGACAACGTGAAACAATCATGGTCTTGGGGCTGTGAGGACAAAGGCTGTTGGCTGCATGATGAAGAAGAAGATAAAGAAGAATCAGCATTTATATAGCGCTTTTCATACACATTATCCCAAAGCGCTTTACAAGCAATGCTAGATTGGTAGTGAAGTGACTGAATGTGTGGTGGCAGCCATATCGCACATCATCACCCACACACAGCTTGGATAATTGCATGAACCGGTTTATGGGAAGGGGAATGTTGGCAAGGACACCTGGAATGTTCCCTGCTCTTTTGCAAAGAGTGCCCTGGGTTGTTTTACTTCCACCTGGACACCCAACAGGATGGGCAGAAGGGACCTCGGTTTAACGTCTCATCCGAAGGATGGCACACCCCAGCAGTACAGCACCCCCCAATACTGCACTTGGATGCCAGCGATTTTTAGGTGCAAGTCCAATCCCGGTGTGGGACGAGAACCCACAACCTTCTGGTCCAGAGGCGGATGTGCTACCAACTGAGCCATGCTGACACCATGATAGTACTACCACATAAAGCATAGTTCATTAGTCTCTAGAAATTCCACTGGTTCTACTTCCACTACAGCACAAGCAGCCTTCCCTACTGGTCACCCAGTGTATCTGATGATGAAAACCATCCTCAGCAATCAAGAAGCAAACCAGTTCCCCTACTTCCTTTTTCAAGTGATTCCAGTTCTACTCAGGATAGAAGTGATCATCCAGAAATGTAAATTCTAGTTCCCAGCACTGGTGTCACTAGTGGTTTCTGAAAACAGCATGAAGAAAGGGAGTCAAGCAGCAAGACAAAGTTCCAAATTCCATTTCAAGGTTCATATTTTCTTAGGACATAATCCACAGCAGATGCATGCCAACAGCACTTGAAAAAATGAACTACAGCAATTCACATTCATTGCTGACCTTGAAGCTTTGACCCCCTATTTGTAGTCTGTTTTACGCTGTGCAAATGAATATTTTGGGGGCTAAAGTGGTTCCACCAAATTGGTGAAGCCGCAAGAATTTTCAGGCTTCATCTTGAAGCCAAGCCATAGTTTGCTCTGTTCTACTTCTCTCCCCTTTAACTAAGCTTATTCCTCCTTGTGGGGTCCAACGTTCAGTTGACTAGGGTGTACTCGAGGGAACATATGGGCTACAGCCTCTGCAACATCGTGGAAAGGTCAACTAGTTAACGTATCTAGCAGACATGGGCAGTCGCTGTATTTAGTAGCCCTCTTGTGCTAAAGTCAGTGAGGGTTTCCCCCACTGTAATTCTGCATCCATCTCCATTCTTTAGAGCATGCAAGCTGGCAATGAACCTTGGAAGGGGGAGGGCAGGCAAAGCATGGTCACCCACATCTCCAATGGTGCCACCATTCTACTGGATACTTTTTACCCTCCCTGCAGGCTTTTGCTCCTGTTGTTCCAGATTCAGGGTGCTAATCTGGTTCATCAGTGTGCCTGAGCTGTCCCTTATTGCTTGGTACCATGGAGCTGACTTCTCCCCTCCTGTCCTGTCCTGTCTCATCTCCAAGTCTTCTTAACAAGAGAAGAATATCATAGTCTCCCTAAATATAAATACATCATGACCTGTAAGTGAACATCTACTTTTTTATTATTATTCAACTTTGTTTATCTCATGACAGAAAATAAACCAGGATGCTGCCTTACCAACTGAGCAAAGGCTTATTTACAATGGTATCCTGTTAGCAGTTTCAACATACTATGCAAAATACAAACATTTTACTACAATACATACAATCAAATAAGTGCATTACATCATATATAGGCATTACATTAAAAGACAACCTTATATTATCATTTCTAAAACAGCCTGTCACCCTGTCTGATGCAATGAACAACAGGTATGTGATAATTCATGTTGTTCCATGAGCAATTTGTATTGTTTTCCTTTTGATAATAAGATACCATATTTAGAACGGGGACCCAAAGGCTACTTATTCCATAGTAAAGGGCCAATTAAGGGACAGCTTACCTTCTTTTTTGACTTCTAACTTTGGGAACCACATATTTCAATCCCTTTGATTTTCTTAAACTAGATATAATATTTCAAGGAGTAATAAACTCCATAATATAACTGGGTAGCTTTGTTTTGATATAATCACCATAAGGTTAATTACATGTGATTATTTATGGCAAGAATAGGGCCCAATTCAACAAGTTATACATAGTACAACTATGAGTGATGTAGGGGCATATTCAATATGAATCTACTTTTGTGTTTTTCACTCTTATTTAAAGAGGAATACTCGGCACTAAGAGCCTCACATGCAAAAACATTTTTTTTTTGTTTACTCACTGTTCATTGCAGTAGAGTAGATTGCAATGACTTCTAAGCTGACATTTCCTGTAACTAGAAATCCCCAAATCCCTTGCCACTGACATCAGGGGAGGGCTGCAGAACTGGGTGATTCAATAGTCTGCAGTACATGTTCAAGATATTACAAGCTCAGATCAGATGTTTGCTGATCCTGATGTTCTCACAGAGCTATATATGGTCATCGGTGACTGCACTTAACCCAGGGAGGACAATGGAACAAGAAAACAAAGGATCACAGCTTATTCAAACTCTAGCATGTACTACAGCCCATTGAGTCACCCACTGTTTAGCCCTCCTCTGATGTCAGCTGCAGGGGATTCTAGGATTTCTGGTTACAGAAAATGTCATCTTAGAAGTCAGAATAATTTGCCTGATACAAACTACTACATTGTAGCAAGTAGTAAGTAAAACAATGTTTTTACTTCAGCAAAGTGTTATTTGGATGCCCTACACTTAGGCAAAGCGGCTCTTAGTGCAGACTGTTCCCCTTTAAATCTTTAAAGCAAATCATGGTCCTTACGAAAGGCCCACAGGCTGCACTTTATATGGTTGTACAATGCCGCTAAACAGTGCAGTAGAATGTACAGCAATGCAGAATCTTGCAGCACTTTTCCCCACTTATGGTCACTTGTGGGAAGAGCTAAAATGGATGTGAAAGCACATGTCCGGCACTCATCCACTGGTGCCAAAGTGCAGTATTTGTGGCGCTACAATGGGATGTCCACAAGGAGTGCTTGAAACTAATGATGTCTGCACTATGCACTATTCTTTAAGCTGGATACATCTGTGTTTCGGTCATCTAGGTGAGCTGCATGTCTATGTATGTGCATGTGGGGGCGGGGCGAAGACTGTATCAACGAAGAGACTTGCTCACAGTAACATAGCATCTTACTGCTCAATATGGGAAAATAACCAATGACCACTACTGTACACAGAATGATTTTTAAACTTTTTGCTAACTGCTCACTACACAAGAAGTTAATTGCTTAGCGATTGTTTGGGAGAGCCAACAGTGACATTTTATAAGACTTCTGAAAATGTGAAGAATACTTTGTTTTTGTTTTACAATTGGTTCAACATGTATAGCCCAACTGGGATGCAATATCTCATTTTCAGTGATGTTTTTTGCTAACCAGATTATACAGCTGGGAGTTTTGAAGCACAGGAAGGCTACATGACCTGAGTGGGAGACCAAATTATCTTTTTAGTTAAGTAACCTCTAAATAGCATGCTGCCATAGACTCAGCCAGCTACAGAAATAGAAAGTACCCAAAGGCAAGTGGGAATTTCTTTACTTCATTTCTATCATCTCATTTTTTATGAGTGTGAGTGTGTGTGTGTATGTGTGTGTCTGTGTAGGCCCCTTTACACACAGGGTGGGATATTCAAAGGGGTTGCACATGGTGCAACAGTGTTGTGCCGTGCACAACCCACTGATGCGCCCTGTCGCGATATTCAAAAGGGAATTTGCTCACTATATGTATGGGCAAGGGCAGTGCGGGGGCGTCATAGCATATGCCGCATCCCGGTTATTTAGCTCCGGGATGTGCGGCAAGATATGCAGGCACACACCCAGCTTTGCACGGTACAGGGGGGCAAAGATGTGCCCAAAATAAACAGGAGAGACTGGCCACCCACAAAGCCAGCTGCCATATTGCTGGGCGCAACACGACAGCTGCCAGCTGTGGGTGGCCACCCGAGCCCTGGCGGCACCATCTGGTGGCGTAACACCCCCACAGTGCCCGATCGTGGGCTGTAATATCTATTTCACTCCCTGGTGGTCCAGTGGACCAAACTCCATGCCCGACTGTGGGCTGTAATAATTAATTTACTCCCTGGTGGTCCAGTGTACTGAACTCCATGCCCGATCGCAGGCTGTAATGAATATTTTACCCCAGGTGGTCCAGTGGTACCCGCATTCTCCCCAACCCGCCCACTCACACCCACCACCCCACCTAGTCAGCGGCGTGGCAGCAGCATCCCACCTGCAAGGTGCCTGGCCGCCCGCCGACTGAAAGCGTACAGTACTGCTGTATGCCCATTGGTCCACAGCATGGGCCAATGGGCATGCAGACTGTACTGTACTACACAGTCCCAAAATGTGAATGGATCCATTTGCACCTTGCATACATTATGGCCCCATTTGCATGTCCACCGCTGAATATTGCGGTTGCTGTGCCTAGCGCAATGGCACTTGCGCTAGCGCATCCCCCTGCTCCTCTCTGGCCACTTGCGCTGGTGCAGTGCCACTGCACCATGCGCACTGCAGGTGGCCACGGTGCCATATTCAGTGGTGCGGAGCCATGGGGCAGCACCGCTAAATATCGCCCAGACCACACCCTGGCACATCCCAGTTGCGCTGCGCCCAGCTTGTGCCTCTGCCTGGCGCAGTTCTGAATATCCCATCCACAATGTAATGTATCATTGCAAGCATTGCACAACAACTGTAACATTACCTTGTGTGGCATGTAAAGGTGATCTGCTCTACAACAGAAGTGAGCATTCACTGTTTCTGAGTTCCTTGCTTTCCTACGTTCGCCAACCATTGTTACATTTTGTACAGCCATATACTCATGCCATCCTGCTCAATCCCCCCCAAAAAACCTGGTAACCAAGTCTCGTGTTCTCTTGGCTGTCTGGAAACACTGTTAAAACTATGGAAGGGCCAAGAAAATGATACAGGAAAGTGTGTCTACAATGGGACTCTGAGCACAGCACACAGAGTGGAGCAAAATGCATCACGGAACCAGCAATTCAAGTAAGCACCATGCAAAAGTGCCATATGTGTGTGTGTGTGTGTGTGTGTGTGGGGGGAGGGACAGCACTGTTCCATGTGATCCAGGACTTTAGAGTCTGCTATGTTACTCAATCCACTATTTTACCTGTACCTTTACTGTTTCAGAATGTTACGAGTTCTGTTTCCCAATCCTTAGCAGAAGTTACCCCACTCTTCAGTTGCCTCTGTTGAGATGCCCGGTAGCCTCTGCAGTTTGTGTCTGCTGAGCTTATCTATTCCCACCTGCCAAACCCTGGCCTGCACTGAGGAACACAATAAATATGTGGTGTTAGCTTGCTTGGTTTCTGGGCCTCTTTCCCAGCCACACACATTCATTCTAAAACCTCAAACCAAGTGTAAATGCTTTAGCATATGCATGTGAGTGGGAAGAGATACAGAAGCCAAACTATTTTGATAACTGTTTTCTCCTTGCACTGCTACGTACACATCTATTCTTCTTGTAAACTACCTCTCCTGCAATATCAGCCTTCGGCACCCTCAGTCCCATTGATCAATGGAGGTCCCCTACTCAAAAGGGCCCAAAGACAGAAGCTGTGTAGGTCATCAGTCTTTTGAAATTTCATGTTTATTTTAATTTATGCATTTCATTCCCTGTGTTCTATTAAAAGATCACACAAGGCCGGCCCGGTGGCATTGAGGGCTGAGCACTGGATGCCTTACCTCAAGCCCGCCCGGCAACCCGTGTCGAGAACGAGCACGGGTCATCGGGTTGGTGGGAGGAGAGGATCGAGCGCCCGCTGGACTGCTCTCCTTCTCCGGGTGGGGGTACTAGCTATCGGCACTCCACTGGCCCCCTAGCAGCTGCTGGGCAGCGGCGATCCTACAAGCTGAAGGGAGGAGACAGGCAGATGCTTGGTGAGAGCACGTGTGATAGCTGCTCACGCCTCACCGTGAGGCGTCATTGCACGCCCTGTCTCCTCACAAGGGGAGAAAAGTGGAAAAAAGCTCCAGCTGGATGATGTGGTCCCCACAGCGTGCCACCTCCGAGAAGGCACCTCCCTGGCATGGATCCGTTTGGGGTGGGTTGAGTCGCTCCCCATCACCCTGCCATGAAGGGTAAGTCATGGGGTGCCAAGGGAGGGGGTCTAACCTTCAGGGGAGGGCGCGCTGAGGGACAACTGATGGCAGAAGCTGGGAGCTCAGAAGAAATAATACATCAAAAAAAAAAAAGATCACACAAGGAGCATCCCTGGACTAGGCAGAACCGTCCAACAATACTTAGATCATAATGTAAGAATACTTACGAAGGTATTATTAATGGCTGTCTATGCTGTGGGTCCTAACAAACATAACACTGGCTCTTCTCTCCTCTGCAACTTCTGAGTATTCTGTACCAGGTTGAAATAGTAACCCACTTCAACCACACACACACACACACACACACACACACACACACACACACACCACCACCACCACCTTTGCCATATTGACATAAAACCTTGCTACAATAGTCTTCAGTTTTACATAGAATTTGCCAGCAGAAAAGGACTGGTTGGCCCATCTAGTCTGCCCCGATTGACAGACTAGATTTTGGATTTTTATGCTCCACTGACAAAAAAGCACTTCACCTTACCCATGCTATCTCCTTCAGACCACAACTCATTCATTCATTCATTTCTTCTCACTTATTCATTCACTCACTCATTATGTTCATTCCAAGAGAACTGTAAATCCATCAAGTGAGGTACATTTACAATGACATCTAAGTAAACATAGAAAGCACTCAAATTAACAGTCATACACTAAAAAATCACACAAAAAGTATTTCAGTATAGTACAATACACTTTCTAAAACAACATGTTCAAAATACAGATCATATTTAAGTTCAAGTTTTTTTTCCAAGTTTTCAGTTCAATACAGATCAGTTTACACAACAATGATGTTGGGCGTTTGCTAGATTTCCCAACAGGTCACATTATTTCTTTCTCACTGCAGTTTGTGATTTAAATTACTTTGCAGCAGCCAATACTACACCACAAAACATCTAATTGTCATCTTTGTTCCTAACCCAATGAAATAATAGTAAAGACGAAGGAAAATTTCATTAGTGGGGTGCT
This sequence comes from Neoceratodus forsteri, assembly GCA_016271365.2. Taxonomy (NCBI): domain Eukaryota; kingdom Metazoa; phylum Chordata; order Ceratodontiformes; family Ceratodontidae; genus Neoceratodus; species Neoceratodus forsteri. The sequence goes on from CM057452.1 coordinate 1,449,391,452, forward strand.
ATCTGACTGGCAAGGAATTCTAAGCAGCAGGGGCAATTTTAAAACAAAAAGGTTTGCTGACCACAACTACTTTTCAATGCCAGATGTACAAGTTTAAAGCCAGCTGCATGCCTCAAACCATATTGGGGGCCTTAGTTTTATGTAAATTACAAAGGCAGGGAGAAGCAGCACTACTGGCATATCTAGAGGCAAGCAGCAGTAAATGAGAATGTCTCTCCAGTTATCCAGTTCATCAGGCATGCTCCTTGTAGGACAGCTCACCTCTGATTTCTCCCACCTATCTGCAACAGAACTTCCCTGAACCAATTCTGATAACACCTCTTGGTGAACATAGGGGAACAAAATTTTCGAAGTGCTGTGATGTACAGTATGCCACTTCTGTGCAACTAGGGCATGCAGCATGGAAAAAAGCCAACCCCTTTCATGTTTCCCTCATATAGATTAGTGAGCCATGCACAGTTTTAGCACTTTAGTGGATCAAGTTGCTTATTTTTAATGCACATGGAAAATTTAAAATAATGTGAAAACCATGAGGCTTTCTTCTTTCCCAGGTCACATCTGGAGATGAGCCTTGGCCCAGTGTTCCTTTCCCAGTTACCAATTTTCAAATAACTACATAAATAAATAAATAAACTAACAAATAAAAAATAAATACGTTCTTCTGGAATTACATGTAAAGGAAAAGGAATACATACATACTTACTGACTAAGGAAGCTTATTTTGTCCTTTACAGATAATTTCTGAAGAAAGCATCATTCTCAAAACCTCATTGCTACCTTTTTATGTTTGCTTGCACGCATGTGCAAGAAACATAGTGCCACCATACGAGTTTTTGTAGGTGTGTCTCCCCAACTTTCAATGCCCTGCTCTCTTTTGCAGGCACTGCTGCACCATGCCAATGAATGTCCGAGCTGTCTATGACAGCGTTCAGATGCAGTGGTGTACAGTTCTAAGGAAAACACCGCCGCAGGCAATTTGTGTCAGTATGCAAACTGCCTATGTCAGCTCTGCATCTGAACTGTCATAGACAGTTTGTCCCCCCCATGAATACATACGTGCATGCTGGGAGCCCAACCCTGCATGCTCATGCGTTCCCCCCCATACACCGTATGGCCGACAGGGGTGCCCAATTCCCCCATCAGCTCCACTGCCTCCCCAAACACACTTCCAGGTGCCACGCTGGGAGCACACCCCAGCGTGGCAAACGTCCATCTGCTGCCCCCCCCAAGACACTTCCAGGTGCAATGCTGGGACCCCATCCCAGCATGGCAAACATCTATTTGGTGATGGGGGTGCCCAATTCCCCATTGGCTCCACTGTCCCCCACCCACCAAAAAAAAAAACATGACTTCCAGTTGCCATGCTGGGAGCCCACCCCAGCATGGCAAAAGTCAGTATGGCTGACGGGGGTGCCCAATCCCCCATTGGCTCCCATTGACGCCCTCCAAAAATAACATTTCAGTTGCCACACTGGGAGCCCACCCCAGTGTGGCATAAGTCTCACGTTGTCTTCCTGCAAAAGGAAAAAAAATAAACTGTAAAAAAAAAAACGGTCCCTTGTTGACTGTCTTGCCCACCCTCCCCCAACCTGCGCCCACCCACCTCCCTACAGCCCCCCATACTTACCTCTGGAGCCCAGAGCGACGATCTTCGGTGGACCGGGAACACGTCTGCACTCTTCAAAGCTGACCACGAACTGAAGAAATGTCGGTAAGCTGTATAATGGCATAAATTATTTTTTTCAACTTTAGTGCATATCTCGGCCATTTTGGGGAATTTTTTCACCAAATTTTCAACATGGGGTTTTTGGGACCCCACCTCATGAACTAAGTCACTACCATTTTGTTATTTGGTCCCAAAAGGTGATTTCGCGGTCACTGCGCGGAACCACCTTTCAGGACTGAGTAATGAAATGACAGTGGCACAGTTCATGAGGTAGCCCCCCCAAAACCCTAAGTTGAAAATTTAAGAAAAATTCTACAGATCACTGTGTTACGAGTGTGTGTTGCGCAGTTCCTACACACGCTCGTAAGTTTGCAAATTTTTAATATTTTCACTCCAGATTTCCAACTTTGCCATTTTATCACATCTCCTTATGAGCAGAATAGCTGTCATTTTTCACATCTCACCCAAAATGTGTTTTCAAGCATGTAGCGCACAATGGCGCAGTCGGTGTGCGAAATCAATGTTCAGGACAGATTAAGAAAATCACAGTGACATTGTTCATGAGCAGAGGTCTTAAAATGCTATGTTAAAAATGTGGTGACAAAAGTCCATAAAATTACTGTGTTATGAGCGAGCATTGCGCAGTTTCCATGCACCCTCGTATGTTCATAAATTAGTAATATTTTCAGTCCAGATTTTCAACACTGGCATGTTTCCACACCTCCTTATGAATAGTACAGCTGTCATTTTTCACACCCTGGCTGAAATGTGTTTTCGCACTTCCAGCGCAGAAATGCATGGTCGCTGTGGGAAATCACTGTTCAGGACAGATTAAAAAAATCACATTAATACTGATCATAAGCGGAGGTCCCAAAATGCCTGTGTTGACAATCTGCTGTAAAAAATCCACAAACTAATTACATTAAGGGTGTGCATTGCGCAGTTTCTACACACGCTCGTGACTTCACCAGTTGTTTTATATTTTCACTGCAGATTTTCAACATTGCCATTTTTTACACCTCCCCAAGAATAGTACAGCTGTCATTTTTCACATCCTGTTCGAAATGTGTTTTTGCACCAGTGGTGCCAAATGGCGTAGTTGCTGTGCAAAATCAGTTTTCCGCTAACTAATTGATATTGCCACTGTTCATGAGGTGGGGGGGGGGGTCACAAAAAAAAACATGTTTAAAATTTGGAGTGAAAATACCAATGAATGCCTGGGACATTTGGGTTTCTGACCATAATGCCCCACCCTGTAGAGACTGACAGGCATCAGGGGTGTAACTTGGGATTGTCACCTGTAATACTCCTGCCATTCCACCCCCACCCACACCCTGCAGCCAGTGAGAGGCATCGAGGTGTGCCTTGGACTCTTCGGCCCCAAAGTTCACCCCATTCTCCTATACTGCACCCATCTCACCATATTTCTTATGGAATGGGGTGAGCATAAGGCCTAAAGACTCCAAGGCACACTGTGACACTTGTCGGCGTCTGCAGGGTAGGGTGTGGTGAAATGGCATGGCCATTATGCCTGATGACCCAAAGGCACATGCCAGTGCCTGTCAGTCTCTGCAGGGTGGTGGTGGGGTTGGCTTCAGTTCAATACTTCACTGCCATTCCTATTATGCATCTCTCTAACTCCTACACTACCAATGCCAATGCCAGCAAGCAAACATTCGGCATTGACAAATGCTTGTTTCTTTCTGTGTGCATTTCAATTTTTTCTAAACTTCAGCAGTTTAGTGCAAGTTTAAGTATGGTACGGTATGTGTCTATCATTAGTTGTGCATAACTGGAAAAGAATATGAGTAACAATTTGGATTGGATGATAAATGCACACATCTGTAGCAAGAAGACTTAAACTTCAATGAAACTGTCAGCTGATCCCACACTTAACACATCCCAGGGGTCCTCACTTTACTTTATCTGTCATTCTGCTTATTGAATTTATCCAATGAACACATCAACACTGCAACTTTCATCAGACTGCCCCCCCCCCCAACATTCTGGAAGTCTGTCTGCTAAATACCTCAAGGGAATCAACAAAGTCCAAGAGGGTAGCATCTTTCAGAAAAAGAGATGTGCAAAAACAAGGGGGCACAATTTGAAGAAAGAGGAGGGACGGCTCAGAGGTAATGTGAGGAAGTATTTCTTCACAGAGAGGGTTGTGCATACATGGAACAGCCTTCCTGAGGAGGTCATAGAGTCAAAAACAGTGGGGGAATTCAAGAATGCATGGGATAGACATAAGGCAATTCTAGTGGGGGCAGGAGGAAGTAGGCTGTTGATTAACTAGGATCTGCAGCTTATCCGTTAGGTAAGGAAATGGGCAGACTAGGTGGGCCAAGCAGTCTTTATCTGCCATCAAATTCTGTGTTTCGATGTTTCTATGCTGTGGGACTACAGTTTATATGAAAATAATCAGTACCATATAACTGTATAAATGCTTTGGTATACACACATCTGCTGGCCAGCAATAACCACCCTGAAGCAATTAACTCTCATGTGAACCATAGATACGAGCACAAAGCTAGGTGTGAGAACATCAACCAGTCCACAACGGAAGAAGTCTGCAATGCAGCAATGCATTTCTATTTAAAGGCTGCATGCTAACACAGTGAACCATTGTGTTACAATGATTATACTGATGCACACTGGGAAATACATACATAGCCAACCATCCTTTCAAAAACAAAATTATGCTGCCAAAACCAAGCATGTATCCAGAGCTTTGAACATGGCAACTGGTTTCTCATGGTACACAAAGATACATTTTAAATGCAGATACAAAATGAGACAGATGGAAGTGGTTCAAATTAAAGAATTACTTAGAGTCCCTGATGTTCCCCAAAGGAATTCTGAAAAAAGCAGAATGTTTAGAGACAATTCAATAAAGACTGGGTTAACATTCTGCACCTTGATCTCCCTTTTTTTTATAATTATGGAAATTATTAAGAAACATGATCGCAGTCCACTCGGCTTCATTTGCTCTGCTTGCTTTTGTACACCCAACATCCTCTGCTTGTGATGTCACAACTGTTCCACAGCTACTGAGTGTGATGTCACAAGCAGTGGATTGTGATGCCAGACACAAAGAAGAAACCAGGGCAGTTGAAATTTAAGAAGCAGTAATCCTTGTTTGAAAGTAAATTTACATAGTTACAAATAAACAGCGGACTCTAAATGCTAGAAATAAGAGAATATGTGCTGACTTGTGCCTAAACATGGAGTTGTTTCGGTTTCACATAAGCACAAAACCTCATACTTGCCACTACACTATAAATCTAAATGCCACAGAGATAAACCAGTGCAAAAAGACAGATATTTTATTGGCTACCTACAAAAATATATGCAAGACCTATATTAGAGTGCCCCCCCCCCGTCAGTAGAACAGTCTGAGATATCTGAGGCTCTTTAACCACAATATTAAGAAACATATTAAACTGCAAAGCGAATAAAATAATCTTATTACCAACTCACAAGCAAAAAAAAAAGGAAAATAACAATTACACTGAATCACAGCTTAAAGCAGAGTATCTTAAAGGCTCCATGTATTTTTTCAGCAATAATGTTTTTCTGTTAAAAACATCAATGCACCCATTTTTTCCCCTTTTCTTTCATTCCTGAATGAGAATACAGGATTCTGAAGTTTTTAAAAGATCACTCTGCACTGCTGTGCCTAATAATGAGAATGTTAAATATCTTGGTGTGATGCTGTGCTGTTTCGCATCAGAAACAAGTGGTAGTGGCACACCTATACATCTACAGTGCGAATTTAGCATGTACAGTCAACAGGTAACCCCAACAAAATAGAGTTTCAAAAAATTTCAAGTAGTGCCCATCTTTAATGACCCGAGTCATGAACTGCACTATTAGTTATAGCAGTTGTCTGAAATATATCCGAAAAAATTAACAACGTTGCTATGAAAATGTATCATGACTTTTTTTTCTAACGTGTTTCTGCTTTAAATGGAAACATTTATGAAACATACCCATAATAGTTTAAAAGTCCACAAAACTATCTTTCAATTGAGGTATTGGGTTCTTCTGTAGCTGGCAGCAGTTTCGAGATATCGCTGACTATGCCATCCTACATTGATTGCCACCATTTGTAGACCTTTGTGTTGTCACTGACAATCAGGCTGTTGCTAACCACATTGTAGTCAAGCACAGCTGATCATCCAGGACACCACAAGGTACAAAATGGTAGCAATGGGGCAGACATAGTCTGAGATCTCTGAACTGCTGTCAGCTACAGGTAAGCCCAATAATTCATTTCGAAGAGCTTTTCATGGGCTTGCAGACTATGTTAGGCATGGTTCATGAATACTCCCCTTTAAGCACAATATGAACATTTATAATTGTGCACAAGGTGAATAATATAAACCTGCAACCATCTCAGAATGGTAAATATCAATTTATTTAGATACAGTGCATCTCATTTAAATCCACACCCTTCGTGTCTTCAGAAACTATGCGTTTAAGCAGGCAATGCATTTATGCAATCCTCTATACAGATTAAGAGCACATCAGAGAAAGGTAACTGGGAGCGATCTGTATGTGTCTTCTTCTGTGATCACTATTTCTTTTTTTTTTACAGTATTTTTTATTTATTAAAACATATATAACAAATGTAAACATAAGGCAATCGGGTCCCCTTCACCAATGCTGTGTCAATTTCATTGTGCTCATTATCTCTTTCTTAGGCTGTTCCAGTATTCCCTATCCATGCAGCTCCTTACAGTGGTATATAGTTCATTTATTAAAAAGTTTAAAAACACATTGCTTTTATGACTGAAATGATCAAAACCTCCCTCACCAGTTTCTGTTCAGATCAGTCACGCTTGCTATCTTCAAGAAAATATTTTCTCCGAGTGACATCTTTGCACGCCACGTTCAGTCATTTGTGAGTGCCATTGACAGGTCAGAAACTGGCAGTCAGAATGATCAGCATCACTTAATTAAGATCACTTATCACTTAGGGCTTACTTAAGGAGTACTGGATTGGGGATAAAGCTGTGCATGTCCTCTGAGGAAAAAGACCTATGAGTTATCCGACACAATCAAACCAGTGTAACAAGGCCTACAATAACGCAAACAGGATGCTGGGGTGTATAACAAGAGGTACTGACAGCAGAAGGAAGGAGGTATTGTTACCTTTCTTTAGATCGCTGGTGAGGACCCATCTGGATTACTTTTGCCCAGTTCTGGAGTCCTCACCTAAGGAAAGATAAGGACAGGCTGGAGACAGTGCAACATAGGGTCACTAAAATAATTTGGGGCAAGCAGGGCAGATCTTATGAGGAAATGATAGAAGGCATCCTTAAAATGGCAGAAAAAGGGGAGATATTGTTGATGGGGACCTGAATATGCCAGATGTTAACTGGAGTACCTTTGCTGCAGTCACATCCAAGAGTAGGATCATTCTTGATGCCCTACAGGGGGCATGCCTCAGACAGCTAGTGTTGGAACCCACTTGGGAGGGAGCAATCTTAGACCTAGTACTCTCAAATGGGGAAGGAGAAAGGATCTCAGATTTAGAAGTGGGTAGCCATCTGGGAACAAGTGACCACCAAACAGTGTGGTTCACAATAAACACAGCCATAGAGTCAAGACATACAAAAACAAGACTATTGGACTTTAGGAAGGCTGACTTTGGGAAAATGAGAGTGTGCCTCAGAAAAGCACTAGCAAACAGGCAAGGAGGGGTGGTGGAACAATGGGAAATAAAACAGCCATCACAGAGGCAACAAGCTGTTGTGTGAAGCAAATCAACAAAACAAAATGAAGGAAAAAAACAATATGGTTCTCAAAAGAGGTGGCAGGGATGGTTAAGGAGAAAAGGACGGCATTCAGGAAATATAAGGAAACACAGAAGAAGCAGGACAGAGAACTTTATCAGTTAAAGCAGAAGGAGGCAGGGAAGGCAGTCAGAATAGCAAAGGCACAAACTGAGGAATAGATAGCCAACTCTGTTAAGAAGGGGGATAAAACCTTTTATAGGTACATTAAGGAGCGAAGAAAGACCAAGGGAGGAATACAGAGACTTAATAAAGGGGAGGGAATGAGGGCAGAGGGTGACAGTGAAAAAGCAGGGATACTGAAAAAAAAATATTTCTGCTCAGTATTCACAGCAGAAGAGGAGGAGGAGGTACAAAAACCAAACAAGGGAGAAACACTGAATAAGGGGGTCGATACCAGTCCATTCACAGAAGAAAGGGTTTTGAAAGAAATCTTGAAACTGAGAGTGGACAAAGCAATGGGGCCTGATGAGATTCACCCAAGAATTCTAAAAGAACTAAGGGTAGAACTAGTAACACCACTGACTACTCTCTTTAACAAATCATGGGAGGATGGGGTGGTACCTGAGGACTGGAGGAGGGCAAATGTGATTCCACTTCACAAAAGTGGGAGCAGGGTAGAGACAGGAAACTACAGACCAGTTAGTTTGACTTCAGTGGTAGAGAAAATGATGGAATCACTTCTGAAGGAAAGAATTGTTGAGTATCTAGAGGCCAGTGGGGCACAGGACCCAAGGCAGCATGGTTTCACAGCAGGAAGGTCATGTCAGATGAACCTAATAGATTTCTTTGACTGGGTGACCAAAGTAGTATACCAGAGAGGGGCTGTGGATATGGCCTACCTAGATTTTAGCAAGGCATTTAACACAGTCTCACACAAAAGATTAATATACAAGTTAGCCAGCCTTGGAGTGGGTCCCAAGGTGGTAGCCTGGATAAAAAACTGGCTGGACAACAGGACTCAAAGTGTAACAGTAAACAGAGTCCACAGTGAAGAAAGGAAGGTAACTAGTGGGGTACTGCAGGGTTCGGTTCTGGGACTAGTCCTCTTTAATTTCTTTATAAGTGACATTGGAGAGCACCTGGAAGAAAAGGTATGTCTATTTGCAGATGACACAAAGATCTGCAACAGGGTTGATACACAAGGTGGGGTGGAAAGGATGAAAAGGGACTTGGCAAGGTGAGAGGAATGGTCAAATATGTGGCAGCTCAGATTCAATGCAAAGAAGTGCAAGGTAATGCATCTGGGAAACAAAAACCCAGGGGAAAAGTACACAATGGGGGGAGAGTTAATAACAACAACAAAAATCAAAAGAGACCTAGGAGTAATTATATCAGATGACCAAAAGCTGGGCAAGCAATGTGAGAAGGCAGTAAGGAGGGCTGGGAGGATACTGGGATGCATAGGGAGAGGCACCAACAGTAGAAAACAGGAAGTTGTTATCCCTCTGTACAGACAGTTAGTGAGACCCCATCTGGAGTACTGCGTGCAATTCTGGAGACCCCATCTCCGCAAAGATATAGACAGAGTGGAGGCTGTTCAGAGGAGGGCAACCAAAATGGTGCAGGGTCTGCACCAGAAGACATACCAGGAGAGACTAAAGCAGCTTAATATGTATACCCTTGAGGAAAGGAGGGAGAGGGGGGACATGATAGAAACTTTCAAGTATCTCAAGGGAATTAACAAAGTACAAGAGGGTAGTATCTTTCAGAAGAAGAGATGTGCAAGAACAAGGGGGCACAATTTGAAGATAGAGGGGGACGGCTCAGAGGTAATGTTAGAAAGTATTTTTTCACAAAGAGGGTTGTGGATGCATGGAACAGCCGTCCTGAGGAGGTTGTGGAGTCAGGAACAGTGGGAGAATTCAAGAATGCATGGGACAGGCATAAGGCAATTCTATTGGGGGGCAGGAGGAAGTAAGCTGTTGATTAACTAGAATCTGCAGATTATCCATCAGGTAGGGAAATGAGCAGACTAGGTGGGACAAGCGGTCCTTATCTGCCATCAAATTCTATGTTTTTATTGTCTCAAGGCACTGGGCATGTACTCACTGAAGCCAGATGAGAGACTGAGGCCTTCAAGTTTCTGAAAGGAATGAACAAGGTAAACTGTGAGGAATTATTTATTATAAGCGATGGATCAAGAACACGGGGGCATGAGTGGAAACTAACGGGGTGGGATTCAAGAGGGAAGTGAGAATGTTTTATTTTACTGAAAGGGTGGTGGAATCATGGAACAACATGCTAGCTGATGTGGTGGGTGCCCAAACTATCCATAGTTTCAAACATCATTGGGACACAGTGAAGGACTTAATGGGTGACAGCGGTAGAGCAGGGAGCATGGGGTGAATAGTGTGGGTTAGAACCCTGTATGGATAATAGGTCCAGGATTTGTTTTGGATTACAAGCAGACTGGATGGACCAGTGGTCTTTTTTTTTTGCAGTCTATGTTTCTATGTTTCTAAGGCTATTCTGGTACTGTACTTAACTATAACTGTATTCAATATTGACTGAAATGTGCTAATATACTAAAACAAAGCAAACCTCATCAGAAATACTGAACTTTTTATGCATTTAACGGGGCACAATTATGTGTTTAATAGTGCTTTTCAAATATAGGCAGCATAGGAAAAAAATGGGGGTATTGCAATAGTTTGTGTTTAACTGAGCTATGCATTTAAACAGTATTAACTGCAATATGATAAATAAAATCCAACCATAAGGAGACTGAAGTAAACCAGTTACTTAAAAAGAGATCAATACCAATTTAATAACAACACTTTGTTGTTTCTGATTATTAAATCTGTAACAAAAATGGACTGTAATTGGAAGAATTTCATCACATGACCATGCAATTATGATAGCACATGGGTCTGTTAAAACTATTTTTCTTCTGTGTTTTTTTCCCTTAACTTTTCAGCCCATTTTATAAACATAATTATGAACTGAGGATTGTAAATAGTGGAATCTGATTGGCCGAGAGCTCTTTGAAGCTGTGATGATATCGGGCTACATCATCACGGCTTCAAAAAAGTTCTGGTGCCAACAGCCTCCTTGCTCTCTACTGTCTGAGAACTAATTTTTCAAAATGTACTCCAACACCACCCAAAAACTCATTCAAAAAATGTTTTAAAAACTGTTTCTTTCATTTTTTTTATTTATAAAACTTGAAACTCAGTTCATAATAGCAATAAGTCACTCCAGGGTGTGGTATATCATGGGAAATCGTCACTTCTCGGGTGGTTGGACCACTCAACGCATGACGATATCCCATGATATACCACACCCTGTCGTGCTTTATTGCTAAATTATACACTCCAGGAAATGTGGTTATTCTGTAATAAACACCCTTCCTGTGGGAATGACCGCTATTACAGCACAGCATGCCAGGTGAATAACCTCCGATTTCCCACAGAACATATCTGGAAATTATCCTACCAGCTCAGTGTACCCTCCCAGTCTTAAAATTATAAATACACAACTAACCGTGCAGTGATCTATTACAGCATAACTTTACACCATCATGTGCTACTTATGCTTTATAAAATGGACAAGAGAAACCAAGACATGTGATTGATCAAATGTGGTCACATGTCTGCATTATTCCAGCCCAACAGCACAGGTCCAAAATGCTTAGCATTCTTAACCTCACTACTTAGTTTTAAAATTAAAAGTCAGAAAGGATATTTTATAGTCACAATATGGCCCTCCGGGATGTACATAACTGTGCGATAACAGCACTTCTGAGATACGTTAGATAGTCAGCATTACCTAATGCCTCACTTCCCACAGCAAGCAGTTATCCAACAGTAATGAATATCCTGTCATGCCTTATTGCCTAAATAAGACATGAGAAGGTGTGCATTATTGCGGGATAATGGCATGCTTCAGGAAGTGAGGTGCTCAGCGAACCCAACAAATGCTGTTGTCACACAATTAAGTAAACTGGGCCTGCTATATCGCCTGAATGACCAGCTCATTCCCAATTCTAGAATCTCCATTGCCAACAGCCTACTCCTGCCTACATTGACCTATGCTGCCCCAATCCTCCAGGGACTGGCTAAACAAGAAATGAATAGGCTGCAAGTTCTCTACAACAAAGTCGCACAGTTTGCGTCACAGTCCCACAAAAGACGGCATCACTGTGAAGCCCTTGTTGCCCTACAATGGCTCTTCCTTGAGGGTCGACTCCAATACCCTCTTCTGTGCCATGCATACAAGCTCTTTCACTGCAACCCCCCAGTCAGTGTAGTCAGTCTCCTGGTTCCCAAGCACTCAGCACGTACATTACGAATCACTGAGCGCAACCTCCTAGTTAAACCCAGAGTTCGGACCACTGCCAGCAGTAAATCCTTTGCCACCACGGCCCCCTGCCCTATGGAACAAGCTACCTCCCCTCCTTTAGGATGCCCCCTCCCTTGAAAAATTCTGCAAGGGACTTCAGGCCCACCTTCTAGAAGCTAGCATCTACTCCTGTCAATGGGGGGGCCTCAACCCTAGGCCAGCCCCTCACTAGCCTAGACATGCACTGCCCTGTAAAGTACTACCTCCCTCCAGATTGCTGCACTCCTACCCAAGCACATCCCTGTAATAGCAATCCCTTGTAAACTACTTTTGGCTCTCCATCAGCTCTGTTCTATCCAAGTATTTACTCTCCTTAAATTGCTCTTACTTGTTTCTTAGTTGTACCTATACTCCTCTGCAACTAAATGCTGTACCAAAACACCTCATGAATTGCTCTGAACCTGCTTCCTTGTTGTACCTGTACTACTCTGTAACTAAATGCTATACCAATACTTCTCTGTAATCTAATACTGTACTTGTATACCTCTGTAACTAAACCTGGGTCACCCCTGAAAAAGGGACCTTCGGGGCTCAGTGGGCCTACCTGGTAACCAAAATTGAATGAATAAATAAATAAATAAATTACACACACACCCTGGAGTTCCTTAATGCAATTATAAAATGCCTTCTCTGACCTTGAGTTTTAAAATGGAGTAATGAGGTCCAGAAGTTAGTTCTGACCAGGGCTGTTGTGCTGGAATGACGCACTGTCACCTGATCACATCTATTTATTTGTTTACTGAATTTTGGAAACGGGGTGAAACCCGCAGGAACCAGAGTTCCCTTTTTTATGGGTGACTTGAAATTAATTACAAACAATATGTCCATATAAATGATGGATACAGTGATAGATACAGTAACATTTATAGGCAGAATATACAAGCTCCTTTACAGGGATGTCCTGGACTAAATTACAGACAAAATATTCAGATGCCTGACATAAACAGCAATGGTATTAGTTACAGGAAGGGTATACAGGCAACAGTTAAGCAAGGATCATAAGTACTATACAATACATGTTATATAAGTACAACCATGGAACTGACTCTACAGCCATAATATATACAAGGTGCATTAAGTAAGCTGCAGTAAGTGAAGATCTTATACAATGTCACAAGGATTTAAGGCACAGCAGGATGCAGGGAGAAAAAGTAAAATGCAGTGAGTGGCAACAGAAACATCTCTAAAGTCATTGAGAGAGGGTGACAAGAGGTTAATACATCATTCACCGATAGTAGAAGCAGTGACATCTTTCTAGTAGCAGAGTTTTAAGTCCTTTTTAAAAACCCCAAGGGAAGAGCAGTATCGTAATTCAGCAGGGAGTGAGTTCCAGTGGGAAGGCACAGAGTGAGCAAAGGGCCGCCTACCAGTATTTGATTTTACCCTGGGGACTTCAAGCAAGCAGCAGTTAGAAGACCGAAGTAAATGCCTTCCCTGTTTGGGGACTAATATCTGACTAATAACATGTCTTGGTTTATCTTATTCCTTTCATAACACTGCTTATATGACCTTGCAGTTGTTTATTTGAAAGCACAGAGTGCCAAGCCTGGACACTACTGTTCAAATATGAAAAATGCGCAATACTAGACCAGTGTCTTGCACTGCTTCACTGCTGTATTTCAGAGTGGTATGTATATAGTTTATCAAGTAGTGGATGAAAATATCACTGAACATAGTGGAGCTTTGGCTAGACATCAAGATGTTGGTGTTGAGAAACCTAACAATGGGCCCTTGTAATAGTATGCAAGGCTTAAGAATGAAATCTATCAGGATGACAAAGAGGAGACACTTTGGGATTCCCAGCGTTTTCAGCCCACAGGCAGGCACAGCTCTCTTTAGATCTGTTACCATCTGTAACTGTTGTGGTGCAGGTATCCCATCATGCTCCCTCTGCCCAAGTTAAGTCTACAGGTTCACAGGAATACTACATATACAGCATCCATTTAATACATGTATCCCTCAGTAACACTACATAATGCACACCGCATTTCATACTCAGAAACAGAACTGTTTCAGTAGTCGCACCATTTTGTAAAACCATGTCAATGCCATATGCAAATGCCAAGACCATGGTTCTTAAAGCAGAGGTGGGAGAGGAGGTGCACTTTGTTTATCTAGAATAGCCCTTGAACCGAGATAAAACATCTGGATTTCCAAGAGGCTCAACTTCAACCCAACCTCAAATCTGTGAGGACTGAAGCACAGGAGGTAAAGCAACTTGTTGAGGTTTACACAATGAGTCAGTGAGCATGGTGGAGTGTGAACATGGAATCTCAATGTTTCACAGTTCAGAGCTCAAGCCATTGGGTAATGATACCCTAATCTCTTTAAACAGTGTTAAAAGTTTTCTGTAAAATAAATCTAGTAATTGTGTAACATAAAAAGGATTACTGACACTGAATAAAAGTCTACTGCTAACCCACAGGTCAAGAACATATAGCATAGTGTCAGGGACAATACAGTCGCTGCCACATTGTTTCTCCATTGTATTCTTCTCTCCTGAGTGATCGACTGTTATGGTTTTCATATTCATGAAATCCTAGATCATATTCATGAAATTCTAGCTGGAGTGCCTCGGGTGTGAATATGTTTTATAGTTTTAGTTCATCTGTGTGAATGGTGTATGAGTGATTGGGTTATTCTTCTGGCTGTAGGGTATTTTATGTAGGATTATGGAGTGGGTAACCCTTTTGTTGGGGGTGGGTGGCTTTATTTTATTTTCTTTTATTGGGTGACTTGTTTTATCATGTGTTTAGCCAGGCCATATCTAGTCTATTCCGTGAAGCAGCTACATGAGTAGCACCCCTTTGGAAGGTTCCCTTCTACCCTGCCTGCAACTGTACTCAGCCATGGCAGGGGGTTGGGGATTCATCAGGTGCATTGCTCAAATTGTAGACCTGCTCCATGGGCAGACCTTGGGGGCAAGATCTGGAGCATGGTACCCAGGAGGCGCCGGGGAGCAGATGTTATCTGGAAAGGGGTCACCCTGCCTGATCCCATTTGCTCAGGCTACTGAACTTTCCTCTCAGCAGGTGGCTAGTGGACCAGTTGACTTGACCCCCTCCACTTAGGGCAGTTCTTTGTAATGCCAGGTCTCTTAGGAATAAAATGGCTGGGATGGAAGCCTTCATTGTGGATTCCTCTGTAGACCTGGTATGTATTATGGAGACTTGGCTGGGGGACAATGGTTCACCCATGTCGATGAGAAAAACATGTTGCTGATGCCGATTACAGCACAGGCAACGTACCACCCAGCATTACAGTGCCAGGCATTATGTCTCCCGGGAGTTAGAGCGACAAAGCGCCCTCCCGGAAAACAGTCAGCTTTTGTGGGAGGCTTCGACCCCAGCACCCCCCACAACTAAATATAATCTCCTCTGGGGCGGGCATGCCCTGCAGGGGGCAGAAATTCTGTGGGCACAAAGGGTGGCATGACTGAGGGGTGATCTAAAATCAAGATCGCCCCTGTCATCATCACCCTTGCTGTAGTGACAAAATTCATTCGGGGACGACTTGAGACCCGTGTTTGAGTCATCCACTCCCTTCCACTGACTTGGGACTCGTGTTTGAGTCATCTGACCCCCCCCCCGAGGTTTCTCCATGGTACATTGCCGTAGGCCAGAGTGCAGAGGGGGCATCTGTTTTAGATCTGCTCTGGGACTGATGGCGTACTCCTTGGGTTTAATCAGATCATTTGAATATTTGACTGTAAAAGGTGGGCTGGGTAAGAGTTGCAGGATTGTGCCCATATACCATCCTCCAGGTTGTGGACACAAATTCTTGCAGGACAGAACAGATACATAAGAACTTACCATAACAGTAGATCTTTGAGGGAATCTCTGTCATCCAGTCACACCTATGGAACTTACCATCAGGCATCAGGATCACATGGAAGCTTTTTCTACAGCAGTCTATTAGGGGCCACCCATGTTGATGTCAGCTCCGATGTCACATATCCTATATATATATATATATATGCATGGGAGGCACCACTCCCTCCTCAGTTCTTTCCCTAGTCGGAGGCCAGGGAAGACAGGAGTCCTGTCAGGGAACCAAACAAAGAGAGAAGGTGCCCAGCTAGCAGAAAGGCTGGATCAACAGGATAGCCGAGCTGTAGAGAGAGAGAAAGAAAAGGGGGATGGAGGGAGGGATGGCATGACCTGATGACAGAGATTCCTTTGAAGTTCTAGTATTATGGTAAGTTCTTACATAACTGTTCTATCTTCTTCGGTGATATCTCTGTCATCAAGTCACACCTATGGAACGGGTCCCAAGCAGTGCTGACAGCAAGGATGGTCTTGGTGGCAGGAGGCCAGAGGCCTAAGAAAGAAGGCCCTGAACACAGCTAGGCCAAAGCCTGCCCTTCTTCTGGAGGCAACTGCCAGACTGTAGTGCTTGGTGAAAGTGTGGGCAGTACTCCAAATGGCAGCAGTGCAAATCTTGGCTGCAGAAATGCCCCTGAAACAGGCAACTGAAGTGGCCATACCCCTGTATTGACCCACTTCAATACCCACTTATACTGAAGCGAGCGGTGCAGCACTGCAATTTCTCTTGAAATGGAACTGTGCAGAGTCCACCATGTTTTGGTGGCCTGAACTTTTCTGCATTAAAATAAAATAGGTTAAAACACCGAAATAAAGGTGTTTTCATTGCGAAATAGTTAATGGGGAGTGCAGCTTTGGAGAGGTGGGGAGATTTTAAAGATGACAGCTTTCCTTTAAACGCTCTTTAAAAACACATTTCTTAACTCTAAATTGTGGCCTGGATTCAAGTTTCTTATATTTTAGTATTCCTATTTAATTATTTATCTTTATTGTGAGGCACCCAAAGCCTCTTGGAATGGGCACCATTTAAATAAAATTGCCTTGTCTAGATCTTCTTTGAGCAAAGGAATCTAGGTTTGTCACAGCTCCGCTGAGATATGGCATGAGATTCACAGAATTTCAAGCCTATGGCTTCAGTAATGAAACAATAAACCAGTCCACTACCTCATCCCTGTTACCTAGATGCAGAAGATAACATGAACGTAAGGCAGAATAATGCCACAAGATTCAGTCGAAGCAAATGCCACATGCAGCTTCAATCTTAACTTTGCAAATATCTAGAACGCAACAGTGTCAGTGGATATCAGTGTATATCACCTACTGTTTGGGCAAACTGGGCAGTCGAGACACAAGAGCCACTTCCGCAGAACTTGTCAGACTGGATGGGGAAGATGGATGATAGAAACATAGAAACACAGAAGTTGTCTGCAGATGGGGACCATACAATCCATCAAGTCTGCCCTTGGCTTCCTACCCCCCTACTTAGCTGCCTACTTGTGTATCCCACAGTGTCTGTCCCATGCCCGCTTGAATTCCCCCACTGTCTTGGCTCCCACCACCCCCTCTGTCAGGCTACTACATGGTTCCACAACATGCTCTGTGAAGAAGAATTTCCTCGTATTGCTTCTAAACTTTCCTCCCTTAAGTCAAAGGTTGTGCCCTCTAGTCCTGCTGTAGTGCTTTACCTGAAAGAGGTTCTGCATGTGCACCCTGTTGTTGCCTTTAAGGTATCTGAATGTTTCTATCATGTCCCCATGATTCCTGTTTTGTTCTAGGGAGTATAATTTGAGGTAATCCAGTCTTGCCTCATATGGTTTCTGATGTAAGCCCTGCACCATCTTTGTTGCTCTTCTCTGTACTGTCTCCAGCCTATCTATATCCTTCCTGAGGTGTGGCCTCCAGAATTGGACACAGTACTCCCAGGTGAGGCTTGACCAGGGACTGATACAGGGGCATGATTACTTCATGCCTTCTGCTCATGATGCCCCTCCCTATGCATCCCAGGATACCACTAGCCTTTAGTGCTGCCTTTTCACATTGTCTACTGACCTTGAGGTCATCTGATATGATCACCCCTAGGTCTCACTCTGGCCTGGTAGTCACCAGCTGTTCCCCTCCCATTGAGTACAGTTTCCTTGGGTTACGCTTTCCCAAGTGTATGACCTTGCATTTTTTGGCACTGAATTTCAATTGCCATGTCTTGGACCACTCCTCCAGTTTTCGGAGATCAGCTTCCATGCTTTGCTGTCCCTCTGTTGTGTCTACCCTGTTGCCGATTTTGGTGTCATCTACAAACAGGCAGTGAAGAAAGGCAAAAGAGGGGAGGTGGGATGAGGATGGAGCCAGGGTTACCTACCAAGAATCACTTCCCACCTTTGAAAGTACAGGTTCAACCAGATCTCTGCATCAGGGTAGCTGGGACTTGTGTACATGTGAGGTAGGCATCATTAACAAGAATGTGCCAGGTAAAAATGAGAATCCCAGAAGAGTTATCAGGCTTAGGAGATTTTTAATGCTGGGAAGTCTACTGTGAGGGGATAAAGCAGGTGGTGATTTCCACAACTTAGAAATGAGGGAGAGTCACTATAGCTATGGAACCACAGTGGCTAGACTCAGATCTGGGCTGGTGAAACTTACTGGAACAATGGTAAGACAGCCAGATGTAGTGGTGCATGTAGGAATGAATAACCAGGCCATGGGGTGATGGGAAAGGTTTAGGACAGTTCTGAGCTTTAGGGAGGAGACTCAAAATAAGAGCAGGTTCAGGAACTTCTTCTAATATCTTACTGCCTCAGGTATCTTTCAATATGCAGAAACTGCCCCCCCCCACACAGTCTGAAGTAGAGAACAGGGAGAACCCAAAGGGAGAGGAACCCCTCAAGGTGCAAATTAATAAAGAAAGCAGGGTGACAGAAATAAAGGGGAAGGGGAACAGGACAATTAAAAAGAGAGGGGATGCAGGGAGGGAAAAATGGGGTAATATGCTGAGTGCTAACAAAATCTGGAAGGCCATGAGTGCGAATGATAGAAGTCTAGGATATAAGATTCTGGACCTACTGACCATGATGGCAGAGGCCAACCTGGATACTGAAACCAATACAGAGTCATAGTGCACTGAAAACCATGACTGGGACATGGCCATACCAAGCTATACTCTGTTCTGGAGGGACAAGGTGGGAAGGAAAGGAGGGAGTATGGTGCTGTATGTGAGGGAATGCATAAAAAGCAACTTAGATGCAGGGTATACAGGGGGAAGAAGTACTGTGGGTCACCCTGGAGACAAGGAATGGAGCCACTAGTCTCACTGGTGTGATCAAGAGACCTCCAGCACAGGGGGAGGTATTAGATAAGGTACTAGTGGAAGCCACTGGCAAGATGGCAGAAAAGGGTGAGATGCTGCTAGTCAGAGACTTCAGTCTGCTGGATGTAGACTGCAGCATCCCAGCTGTGGCTTTAGCTACAAGCAGGGACATCCTGGACTCCCTGCAAGGGGACATTCTTCAGTCAACTAGTCAGTGAACCCTCATGATGTGGCAATACTTGACCTGGTACTCACTAACAGGGACAGTGTTGCAGATGTCAAGGTGGGAGGCCTGGGGATCAGTGATCACCACAGGAGTATGGTTCAATATATGGATGGCTACAGAATTGAACCACACAAGGGCGAAGATCCTGGACATCAAGAGGTCAGATTTTTTTAAAGACGGGTGAATGCCTCAGGGATGACCTGGCAGGGGGAGCATTGGCCTGGGTGGGGTGGAGGAATAGTGGGTGAAGCTAAAAGGGAGCACAGCGAAGGTGACAAATCTCTGGGTCAAGCATGTGAGAAAAAGCAAGAGGAAAAAGAGACAAATGTGGTCCTTGAAAGAGGTGGCAGAAAAAGTAAAGGCTAAAAGGGTAGCATTAGAAGATATAGGGAGACGCAAAGGGAGGAGGATAGGGAGATGTATCGGGGGAAACAGAAGGAAGCAGGGAACTCAGTGAGTGTGAAGGTGCAAACTAAAGAGAGAATACCCCAGGTGGTGACAAAATGGGATAGGACATTTTATAGGTATGTAAGCGAAAAGAGGGGGAGACCGGGGAGGAACTGTAGGGTTGAAGTGGGAAGGGGGACCATGCATGGGGATCCAGGAAAAGGCAGTCAGCCTGAACAAATACTTCAGTGTTCACAGAGGAAGGTGAAGGGGAGGGGCACAAAAAGGTAACAACAGCCTCAGAGGGGGAGGTGGACACTAGTCCTTTTCCAAAGGAGAGAGTCCTGAAGGAACTCACTAATCTTATTTTTTTTTTTTTATTTTATTTGGTTCTAGGATTACAAATACCTTTGAGCCAAAGCTTCTTTACAAAGGTTCCACATCAGTTGAAGTACAATACAGGGGTACAACAGAAATAACAACATTGCAGGTAAACAGTACATTATATAGATATTAATTAAGGGAGGAGGGTAAAGAACAATGGAGGAGGAACGGGATAGCAAGATGGGAGTAGCAGCAGCCGGAGGCATTGTCAGACATCACCGAGAGAAGTGCTGGAGAAAGGGGGTGGATAGGGAAGGGGGTGGGAAGGGGAAGGGGTCATGAGAGCAGAGGTAAAATAGGAGATAAGTGCAATGAGGGGGTGGCAAGGCAAGACTGTTGGTGGTGGCAAGTATTTCTGATTAGGTGAGGCAATCACAGGAGCTGGAGGCAATAAGATGGAGTCGGAGCTTGGTTTTAAACATGCCAAGTTTGGGAGCAGAGGAGATAGTGATGCTGAGTCCATTCAGCAATGAGGGAGCCCTATGGGCAAAAGACTTTTGACCCTGGGTAGTGCAACAGCGGGGAACTTGCAAGAGCTGCGATTCAGATCTCCTGGAGCTTCGCAGATTAGTGCTAGGTTGCAGTAGAGCTTGGACACCAGGAGGGGCCAGGCCCAGGATAATTTTTTTTGCCATGGTGCAGGTCAGATACTTAATATGGTTGGAGAGTTGGAGCCATCCAGATTGAGTGGTATGATCACAGGTATGAGTGAGATGGTGGGCTCCAGTGATAAGCCAACAGGCCTTGTTGAGGGATGTTGATATGCGTCTGAGGGTAGTTGCCGTGGCTGAGCCATAAGTGAATAGGCCGTAATCAATGATGGAGATCATGGAACTCTGCACAGCAGTCTTCAAGGCTTCAGGGGAGAGATGTTGCCTGTGCTTGAACAATAAGCCTAGTCGCATATTAGCAACTTTTGCTACGCTGTCAATGTGGGCCCTGTAGGATAGGTTGAAGTCAAGCAGGATCCCTAGGTATTTGAAAGATTGGACCTGTTCAAGGGTATTTCCTCTGGCTGGTGGAGATAGTCAGGGGGTGTAGCCTGTGCTGGTTGTAAGAGCTGCTAAAAAGCATAGACTTTGTTTTTTTGTGATCAAGGACAAGTTTATGATTAGTAAACCAATTCTCAACAGAGGTGAAACCATGTTGTAGATTGAGTTGTAGTGGTGTAGGGTCTTTGTGTAAAGAGAGAACAACTGCATCGTCAGCATATAGGATGATTTGTTCTGAGTAGGACTGTGGAAGGGAATTTAGAATAAGGCTAAAAAGAAGTGGACCCAGTATGGATCCTGGGGCACCAGAGCGAACTGGTCAGTATCAGGAATGCGACGGGGCAATTTTACTCTTCGCGATCTATTTTCAAGGTAGCTTTTAAACCACACTGTAGAGTCATGAGAGAGCTCAGCATTTAGCAGCTAGTCTATTAGCAGCCGATGGTGGACAGTATCAAATGTCTTGGTCAAGTCGATGAAGACTGCCCCAGTTAGGTGGCCACTGTCCAGAGTGCTGTGCAGTGCTCCAGTGAACTCCAGGAGGGCAGAGGTGGTGCTGTGACCTTTTCTGAAACCGTGTTGCTGTGTGCACAGAATATTATACTTTTCCAGGTAGTCAGTGAGCTGGTCTACAACTATATGCTCGAGGACCTTAGAGAGTGGGGGCATTATGGAAGTCAGCCGATAGTTCGTATGATTGGTCTTGTCACCACTTTTATGGACCGGGGTAACAGTGGCAGATTTCCATTTGTCAGGGAACTGACTGCAGCTAAGGGAGAGGTTAAGAATCCTAGTTAACGGACGTGGTACCTCTTCAAGGGTGAGAGACAGTAGCTTAAGGTCCAAGGAGTCACCACTAGTTCTGGACTTAGAGATTGCTTTGGTAATGTAATTGCAGGCTTCATTCAATTTGACCTATTTGAAGTAGAAAGTAGGGTGTTTAGATGGGGTGGTGGGGTTTATGATTGAGGGAGAGTTGTTTACTGCAAAAAAAGTCAGGAGGAAGAACAGAACTGAGGTCGGTGAAGTCGGTATTGAAGGCATTGGCAATGACCGTAGGGTCTAGAGTAGTGGTCCCATCAACGTTTAGCATAGATGGGGAGGTTTTTGGTTGCTTCCCTGTTACTTCTTTAATATTGTCCCAGAAAACTGTCCCTGTAATATGTACTTTTCATTAGCAGGATAGATTTTGTGCTGCTGTTTCGGGCATGCTTGTATTTTTGTATGTCGGATTGCCTGTCGGTAGCTTTTGCCAGTGCCCAAAGGTGGTCCCTTGATTTGAGCTAAGCAAGGAGCTCCGCAGTGAGCCATGGGTTAAAGAAAGCCTTGGCCTTGCATTTTTTGAATGGAGCAAAGTAGTCACAGGCCACACTGAAGGTGGTGATGAAGTAGTCAAGAGCCTCGTTAACATCCGTCGCCTTGTAAATGGATAGCCAGTCTTGAACTCAGGTATTATTTAAGACAGATAAGTTGCTCATGGGGGAGGACTCTGCTGGTGATAGTTTTAGGAGGGGCTTGAAAAATTTGTTAGACCATTCACAGATGACAAGGGAGTGGTCACTGAGTGAATCCGGGAGGACAGTAGTGAGGGAGAGACGGGCAGGGTGGCTGGCAAGGACCCAGTCCAGGAGAGTACTACTGCTTGTTTTGTAGTTTGTCCTTGTGGGGAAGGCAACCATCAGTGTAAGACTGACTGCTGTGATGGCATCCTTGTGTACACCTGCAACCGAGGCAAGCCAGTTTATGTTAAAATCGCCTAGCAGGATAAGTTCTGAGCCAGGAGGTTGGGTACTGGTAAAGTTGAGAACATCACTGAGGCTATTTCCTTGGTCTTTTGGAGGGATATAAACAGACGATTGTGAGGGCTTTATTATTGGCCCCTAAGAGAATTTTAATAGGTAGAATCTGAGCCGTAGTGTCAGGTGAAAGTGCATAAAGCAATGTGGCCAGACAGGATTCATCCAAGGGTATTGAGGAAGCTCATGGAGGTACTGGCTACATCTCTCACAGTTCTGTTTAAAAGTTCACTGGAAACAGGAGTGGTTCCAGAGGACTGGAGGAATGCAGATGTAGTCCCACTTCACAAAAGTGGTAGAAAGGAGAAGGCTGTCAATTATAAGCCAGGCAGCCTGATATCAGTGGTGGGAAAGTTAATTGAATTGCTGCTGAAGGAAAGAATTGTGGAATATCTTGAATCCAGTGGGTTACAAGACCCAATACAGCATGGATTCATGGGGAAGGGGGGAGTTATGTCAAACAGACTTTCTTTGACTGGTTGACAAAGGAATTAGATCAGGGTATTTTATTTATTTATTTTATTTATTTCACTCTAGGATTACAATACCTTTGAGCCGAGGCTCTTTTACAAAGGTTCCACGTCAGCATGTGCAACAGTCATCATTTTTAGTTACAAACATATAGTCATTGACTTACAGACATGTAATAACCAGTATAAAGACTTAAGCTATGAGCTATGAGCAAGACAAGGGAAGGAGGGGGGATAGAGCAGTGGACGTGGCCTATCTAGATTTAAGTATGGCCTTAGACACCGTTCCACACAGGAGACTAGTAAGCAAGCTGGGTAGCTTAGGAGTAGGTCCAAAGGTGGCAAACTGGGTAAGAAACTTGTTAGCGGATAGGTGACTGAAGGTTGTGGTAAACAGAGCTCACTCCGAGGAAAGGAGGGTGACCAGTGGGGTGCCTCAGGGATCAGTCCTGGAACTAGTCCTCTTTAATGTTTCTATAAGTGACATTGCAGAGGAACTGGAAGGGATGGTCTGCCTCATTGCAGATGACACACAAATCTGCAATAGGGTGGACACTCTGGGGAGGAGGGTGGAAAGGATGAGCAGAGACCTTAGAAAACTCAAGGAGTGGTCAAGGGTATAGCAGCTGGGTTTCTATGTAAAAAAGTGCAAAATAATGGAGTCAGGGCAAAAAAAACATAAGCAGAGCACAAAATAGGTGGAGTGGTATTGGCAACTACCAAGCAGGAAAGAGACCTGGAGGTAATCATATCAATGACCTAATAGTGGCCAGGCAGTGTGACATGACAGTTGGGAGGGCTACTGCGATGTTGAGCTGCATAGGGAGGAGTATCTCCAGCAGAAAGAGAAAGGTGGTGTTGCCCCTGTATAGATCACTAGTAAGACCCAACCTAGAGTTTTGTGTCCAGTTCTGGAGATCACATTTCCTGAAGGACACAGACAGAGTAAAGGTGGTCCAGAGGAAGGCAACTAAAATGGTGCAGTGTCTGCACCAAAAACCTTAAGAAGAGAGACTAAAGGACCTCAATATGCACTCCCTGGAAGAGAGAAAGGTAGGGGGGTACTGATAGAAACCTTTAAATACCTTACAAGGGTAAATAAGGTACAGAAGGGAAGTATTTTTCAGAAAAAAAGGTGCCCAAGAACAAGCAGATATGCTATGAAGCTAGAGGGAGTAGATTTAGGAAAGATGTGAGGAAGTACTTCTTTACAGAGAGAGTGGTGCATTCCTGAAACAGCCTTCTAGTGGAGGTGGTGGGGGTGAAAGTAGTGGTGGGGTTCGAGAAAGCACGGGATAGGCATAAAGGAATCTTAGTGGAAAGGAAATAGGGGGAGGGAGAAAGAGTCAGAGATCAAGTAGGGTCTGTGGTGATGCTATAGGTAGGGAAAAATGTGCAGACTGGGTGGGCCGAGTGGTCCTTATCTGCTGTCAGATTCTGTGTTTCTTTTTTTTGGCCAAACTATGTAGAGCATTAGCAAGTTAGGAGTTTTCAGTTTAATGTGTGGCTAAAGGGCTGGAGTGGGTGGCAGTTGTTTAAGAGACATGATCTACACCGTGAGATGAGAAAAGCACTACAGTGTTAGGTCACAGATTTGCAGCACACATTACAGCTCATTCAAATTAGGTAAGGGGAAGCAGTGTAGACAAGGTGAGGTACATCTGCTCAAACTAGGGAAGCCTAATGGGCCTCCCCTCCAACACTGACACAGCAGCACATCGAGCACATAAAATGACAGAGAAGGGATACAGCAGGGGAGAGGGGCAGTTCAATGGGGATTTGGTAAGGACTAGCACCAAGGGAGTAGGAGCACAGTAGTGAAAGCACACAGATCTGGGACAAAGATACCTGACATTTCCAGAGGTGGACAGAGGAAAAGCAGCAAACACAAGGGACAGTGGGCTAAGGTACAGAGGGAGAGGGCCAGAGCTAGTAGGGAAGTCATGAAGGACTCCTGGAGAGCAGTGTGTGTAAATGCCAGCAGCCTAAGGAATTTGATGTGTGACCTCCAGGCATTGGTAGTTGAGGACAAGTTGGACCTAGTAGCCACTACTTAAACCTGGGTGACACAGTACCATTACTGCGAAGGGTGTGACTCACTGGTGTTCTCAATGTGTGAGGTTGAAAAGGTTATTATATCCTTTGCTTCCAACAAAACTGCAGAACAGGATGCTATTTCAAGTGATCTGTACAGGAACACATTTAAATTTATGCGTACCAATATTAGCCACTTTTTTCTACAATTGAGACAAAGATTCATGCCCCTCATCATGGTGCAAAAATATAATAGCACCAGTTCACAATAAAGGATTTGGTATATGACACAAGTAATTTTCATCCATTGAATCTTCTGGATTCCATGTCCAAAATTTTCTCAAAAATTATTTTTAGTAGAATAAATAGCTGGATAGATAAAAATAACTTACTGTCCCAGTTTCTGCCTAGTTTTAGATCTGGATACTCTACAGTAGATAATATTTTTGCATTATCACACCTTTTCGAAAAATATCTGAACTTAAGAAAACATGAAACTGTATGCATTGTTTGTTGATTTCTCAGCTGTTTTTGACTCAATTAGTAGAAGTAAACTCTGGGATATCAAGAGCAAAACCGGCATTGACCACACTTAACTAATTCCTATCTTTCAACTTTATGTACATAATAAAACTGTGGTTGTATATGATAACCTCGGGAAGTTATCTTGTTTTGTAGCAGATAGGTGTGTGAAACAGGGTTGCCTGTTGGCATCTCTTTATTTAGCATGTATGTAAATTCAGTCTTACAAAATAACATAGACTCTGCTTATGATCCTCAGAAAATCAAAAATAAATCCATGTTCTGTATTAGCATACGCAGATGATATGCTCCTCTTTTCACTCCCCCAAGGGGCTTAAAATAATAAACACATTTAAAGCTCACTATGATGAACTTGAGTTAAGGATTAGAAAACAAAAATAATTATCTGTGGATTAAATAAGGATACACCTTTCTTCTTGAATAATGAAAAAATTGAGACAGTTAGGGAGTATGTGTATCTAGGGGTAAAATTCATGAATAATGGAAAACGGAACCAACACACAAAATCACAATCTTCCAAAGCTAGTCACATTGTAACTATCGAGGCAACTCCTTTATGCTTGCATTAATGGCAGAAGAAATTAAAGTTAATCTGGTTTTATTATAGGGGCAGAAGCATAGGGAGCAAACTATCTTAAAGAATTGGAAAAGCCCTTATACTATTATAAAGTTCTTTTAAAAGTTCCACTGACTGCTTTGACAGTGATTATCACAGCAGAGTTAGGTAGGATTGATTTACATTCACAAGTCAAACTGAGAATGATTCTGTACTGGCAAAGAATGATAAATAGTACTCCCCCCGCCTTTTTTTTTTTCATATATGTTTTTCCTCCTTGTGGCAGGACGGGTGTTGTATCAGCATCTGTTCCCTTCTGCTGCAGCCGTCTCCACTGCCTCCTGAGTTAGAGGCTTGATCTCCGCGGTTACCCTCCCCCACAGCAGGGCCAGGACAGAAGGGCCATTCCCCCCCCATCATACATTCAGAAGTGCCCCAGAGCGGCAGAGTGGGCTTGGGGCCAGATGGACAGGGCTTCATGAAGCCCATCCTCCTCCATTTTTTTTTCTCCCCAGGCCAGCCACAAATGTGCAATGAGCATGTTGTACGAGCCTCATCTCTGCGGAGATGTCCCAGTGCTCTGAACATGGAACCTTCCTCTGGATGCGACCAGTCGACACCTCCCACTGGATTTCTTCAGCTGGTGATCCAGTGGTGGGCCACAGAACACCCCCCCCCGAGGGAGGAGAGCTATCCTCTGGACGTCTATTCCCTTCCCCCGTAACTTGTGCCCATTCCTAAATATGGGTTGCCAGCATGGCAGAAGGTAAGGTGCTTACAGCACCTCAGTCCTCCATGCCACAGGGCTGGCTTTGATAAATAACACTTCTAATTCATTGACCAAAGTCTGTCTCCAAGAAAAAATATTTTGGTAGAACTTAGAAACCCCTTCATTGTTGCTCAGATCTCTTATTTAAAACTTAACTGACATTAAACTGAGTCAGCTGTGGTCTGATTTTCTGAAGAACAAAAATACTTCACCAACACACCGGAATACAATAAAAGCAATAATTTTTCAAAAGGCTCAGAAAGTTGAAACAGACAAATTGAGGCAGTTAAATGTGCTCCCTGGTTTAGGGAGAATAAGATCTGTCATGGTCTGGAAGAGTATAATTTACTTTCTATATACACTAAGTGAACAATTACTCCTACAAGATTAAAATTATGTGTATCCAAACATATGAAAAGAAGTAATAAGAATTCCAATCTACCCACTAACACCAAGTCCCTATACCCTTGTAAAATGTGATCTGGGGAAATATTGTATCATGTAATTGTTCAATGCTCTTTGTATAAAACATGGAAAAAACAACATATTGGTATCCATCTACAGACTTATACAAACAACATATTTGTTGTTCTGTTTATTCTGTTGCATCCTATGCCCACATCTGATGCCAATGAAGTGGCAACATTTTTCAGTGTTATAATTAAAAAGAGAAAGAAATTGGAAGTATGGATTTTATCAAATAAGCCTTTTACTGTATAGAGATTATCTTCTATCAAATTACCATAAGGTAGTGTTTCCAAGCCACCTAGGTCTCTGTGCATATTCGTTTTCCACCCCATTACAGATCTTCATGTCATCCACGAAGAGACACACCCTACCCCTTAGACCCTTAGTTATATCTGCCACAAATATGTTAAACGCAGTGGACCCAACATGGACCCCTGAGGAACCCCGCTTGTGACCCTTCCTTCCCCTGAGGCAAACCCATTTACTATTATCTTCTGACTCCTATCAGTTAGCCAGTTTTGCACCCATCCAACTACCCTCACCCCCAGTCCCATTCCATCCAATTTATAGATCAGTCCCCCATGCGGAACGGAATCAAACGCCTTCCTAAAGTAAAGATATGCAATATCCACAGATCCCCCTTGGTCCACTTCCCTAGTGACCCCGCCGAAGAACTCTATTAAGTTCCTTTGACAGGACCTCCCCTTAGTGAATCCATGCTGATGCCTATCAATAAGTTAATTGTCCTCCAAATACTGCTGAATCCTGCCCTTCAGTAACTTTTCCATAATTTTGCCTACTATGGATGTTAAGCTCACAGGCCTATAGATACCCACCTCTTCTCTATTACCCACCTTATGAAAAGGGACGACGTTTGCCATACGAAATACGAAAACTGAACAGAACTTTGAACTGATGTTACATTTTTCCACATATAAAGTCCACTTCTACGTATGTTTACATACTAACAGTACAAAATTAGCATGAATAGTTATTAGTACCCCTGTTAATGCTGATGAAGGATGTAGCCCAATGAATTATCCCAGTGTTCTCACTAAACTCTTTGACTGGGTCCTACCTTTAGCCTATAGGATCAGGAGTGGTTGATACAATACAAGAGAAATCAGGTCTATCCTGGGTGGGGGGGGGGGGGTGATTTGGTACCTCACCTAGAGTCGTTTCCCAATTTAAATGTCTGTGGCAACCTGGCAGCCAACTCTCAGCCTGGCTTGAGGCCCTCTTCCTGCGGGTGGGAGGAGGAGAGAGGGCTGATATTTCATGGTGGTTTTAACCTGTCCTTGGTGAGGGTATATGGGGCTGGTGGCACATTGGTTCAGCAAATCCTCAGGTAAGAGTCCCACAGATCCAGGTGCTCCTGTATTTTGCCCCTTTTTGTTAGGGATAGTCGCATGTTCACCATCAGTGTCCATGGCTGAGAGCCATTCCCTGATGGCTGGGGTCTCTGTGGTCCTCCATTTCTTCAGAATCAATCTTCTGGCCTCCACATAAGCTGCCAATAACCATTTTTTCTCCCTGATTGTGAGACCTGGGTCGGGGGAATAGGCCTAATATGAGGGATTCAGGGCCTAGCTAGGGGATGTTGACTAACATTTGAGAGCACTTTAGTATCACCTTATCTCAGAAACGCTGAATTACTGTGCAGCTCCACAGGATGTGGTAGGTCACTGCCCCAGTGGCACCGCATTACCAACAGTTATCATCTGGCAGTAGATGCATCTTTTTCAGTTGTACTGGTGTGAGGTACCACTGGTACAGAATTTTGTTTTGAATTAGTCTGCTCTTTTGGGGCGAGACAGGCTTGATGTATCAGCCTCCAGCAGCTGTGCCAATCTTCTACTGAGATCTGAAGGCCCAAAGCCTTTTGCCACGTATCCTTGGCCTTTAGGGAAAGGTCTGGTACCTTCTCTCTCATATCCCTCTGTATAAATCCTGCCCTCCCTTTAGTAGAGGACAGCCATTTAACTAATGGTAACCTTTTTACTGTGCCTGGTATCTTATTTTTACACCCAGGGCATTGACACACCTCTTTAGCCCATTGCTGGAACCAGCTCCTGAATTGCAGGTATCTCAAAAATTCAGTTTTATGTAACAAATATCTGTGCTGGAGATTTTGGAAGGAGTCAAGGACCTCCTGCCCTGGGATGAGTAGGTCTTTAATAGTCAGAATCTGTCTTTTTTCCCAGTGGGGCCAGTGGACCAGGTCTCCACCAATGCATATTTATGGATTATGCCACAGAGGCAATCTAATTCCTGGGGAATGGTTAGAACCAGTTAGCTTTGTTACTTTTCTCCATGCCTCATGTGCAGCGTTGATAGTGAGCCATGTTGAGTATTGAGGGGGAAGTGATTTCCCCAAAAAGAACCCAAATTCAAACCCCCTAGTAGAGCCACCTCTATGTTCATCCAAGCTGGATTCTCAAAGGAAGGGCTCTGGAAGATTTGGATGGATTTGGCCAGATTGAAGGTGTACCGGTATTGTTGGAAGTTTGGTAGATTCAACCCCACCTTCCAGTGTGCCCTTAGTTTAGCCCTGCTGTATCTTGAAGATGATGGGCCCATAGAAAATGACCTACGAGGGAGTCCAGCTTACCAAATCACTTTTCTGGTATACTTATGGGCAAGTGTGCCAAGACACAGTAGAATTTGGGTGCCACTATCATCTTTAAAGCTTTGATTTTGCCCAGCATAGATACGTTTACATGGTTCCATCTATTAAAATCTTGTTGTGTTTTATCCAGTAAGGAGTTTAGGTTGTTGGGAACCAATTTACTGAAATTTGATGACAGGGTAATACCCAAATATTTAATTCCCTTGGCAGCCCAGGCCATGCCCGAGTTCCCTACCATACTCTGGGTCACATATTTATTAAGGGGTAGTATTTCTGATTTAGTTTTGTTTCCTTTTAGGCCTGAAATACTCTCAAATGTGTCTAGTAAATCCACAATTGGAGAAATACTTGTTTGGATGTTACTAGTTAAAATTAAGCAGTCATCTGCATACAGCTTCGTTGTGTACTGAGACTGATCAACTACTATTCCTGCTATTCATTCATGGGCTCTTTTTCTTTGCTCCATTCTTGCTCCCTTGGCCCACCTCTCCTTCTGGCTGCACATAGACCCTCACTGACCCCCTCACCCTGATCCTCTTCCACCTACCTCAAATTGCAGCCGTCCCAGGGGTGTCCCAGTGTATCTCTTCACCGGATGGGTCCCTCTCCCCCGAGGGGGAAGGCGTCAGGGAGGGGCAACCAGCACACTAGGCAATCAGTCCCCAGGAGCTGCTGAGGTGGTTTCCAGGGCATCAGGGCACTCGAGTTGGCAGAAGCCAGCAACCATCATCTGGCTGACCAAGGATCCAAGTTTCCGCCTTTCTCCCTGGGGGCGTGGTGTGCCATGGACGTCAAGGCAGATGCCGACGTCCACCACGCCCCTGTGTGCAGTGGGGCTTGCTGAATTGTCACACTCCCAGCCTCCACCAGGAGGTGGCAGACAGTGGGCCACATCCCTCCCTCCCCCAGAGAGGTGAGCAATCGTGAGGACGCTCAAGCATTCTCTTCCCAGCCCGGCTTCCAGTGACCTGAGTCCATTCCCAAACCCGGTGCGCCCGGCGTCACAAGCAGAAATCCAACTGCTGCACCAGCGAGCCTGCTCATGGGCTCTTAATGCTGCAATAAGCAGTTCCATTGCTAGCACGAAGAGCGGGGGGACAAAGGGCACCCCTGTCTGGTGCCTCTTTGGAGCACAAAGGGTACTGACATTACGTCGTTGGTCAGTACCCTTGCAGTAGGGTCATTATACAGGGCCTTGACCCACCCTCCAAAGTTGGGACCCACATTTAGATGCTGCAGTACTGCAATGGAGATATCCCCACTCCACAGAGTCGAAGGCTTTTTCAAAATCTATTGCTATGGCTGCTGCTGGAGTGGGGAGATCTGCAGCTTTCTGAAACAGTGATATCAATGTACGGATGTGGTCCGAGCTAGCCCCCACTTTCACAAAACCTACTTCTGATCTGTGGATTATGCAGGGTAGAATTTTATGTAAACGAGATGCCAACACCTTTGCCAAGATCTTCGCATATGCATTTATTAGCGAGATGGGCCTCTAGCTAGCCGGCTGGAGGGGGTCTTTTCCTCCTTTGGGAAGAACTGTAATTACAGCTCTTTGACAGTTGAAAGGAGGTTGCCCCTTGTGTGGGCCTCTCTCAGCATGCTTAAAAATGGTTCCACAATGATGACTTGTGTGAGCTTATAAAAATCTACCGGGAAGCCATCACTGCCGGGAGCTTTGTTACTGGCCATGCTATTTATTGCTTGACGTAATTCTGTCTCAGAGATGGGGGAGTCTATCTCTTCCCTTTGCTCATTAGAGAGTTTGGGTAGATTTACTTTAGACAGGAAGACATCTATTGCCTCCTGATCAAATTTTGTGTGTGAGTGGTACAGATTTTCATAAAACACCTGCATCTCCTCTTTTGAAACCGTCTGGAGGATCCCTGCCTCATCTTTTAACCCCTCTATGTGTCTCTCAGCCTGTTGCTTACGTAACTTGTAGGCGTGGAGCTTCCACATCTTCTCCCCATAATCCCAGAATTTGTTTTTTAGTCTAGTAATGTGTAAATCCACTTTTCTGGTGGCTAGAGTGTTGAGCAGAATACGTATGGTCATCAGTTCAAATCTCAGGTTGGCATTGTCTGTTTGGGATCTTTTTTGTATACACTCTCCTTCTCCTTTAACCAAGTTATCAACTCTTTCTCTTCAAGATCCTTTAATTTCATTGCATATGCAATAATGTGCCCCCTTAGGGTCACTTTGTATGCTTCCCATATCATTTGAGGAGATGCACACCCCACTGGGTTGTCCTTGAAATATTTAGTGGTGACATTTTCAACCACTGCTGGAACTCTGTGTCCTGTAATAATAAGGGTTTCTAGCCTCCACGTGGCAGACTTCTGTTTCTGGGAGGCAGGGTTCAGTGTGAGAGAGATGGGTGCATGGTCGGACAGGAAAAGGGGGGTTATTTTGACATCCACGACCAATGTTGTAATGCTGGGTGAGGTGAGCCAGTAATCCAGCCTACTGGCCATGGCCTTTACATTAGAAAAATAAGTGAAAACCCTACCTGAGGGTTTTTTTAGCCTCCAGATGTCAGTCAGCTTATGCAAGGCCTGTAACTGTTTTAAAGTGTGTGCTGATCTTGCATGTGGCTCCAGTTTAGAATTGGATCTGTCCATCAAATGGTCCAGTGCTAAATACTCTCACCCCAGGATTATATCCAGATTGTCTTGTGACATATCCACTAATTGTTGGGCAACAGCATTAAAGAACTCAGGTTGGTCCTCATTAGGGGTGTAGACGTTACCTAAAAGTACTGGACCATGATGCCTCAGCACCTTGACTATAATCCACCTGCCAGATGTGCCACTTTTTGTTTCTATGCATTTCCATTTAACTTGTTTGTGAAGCAATATGGAGACCCCTCATTTTGCCCCTGCCAATGTGTTGTGCACTTCCCACCTTCACTCCTTACCAACTTTTTGGCTTCTCCATCAGAGATCTTGTTTTCCTGGAGGAAAGCCACCTGGGCTTTGGTTTGTTTCAACCTCGTGAGAACCTTCTTCCTCTTGACTGGTGAGTTCAAGCCTCTTATATTCCAAGGGGTGAATGCTATGCGGTCAGTTTTATCCATTTCCAGTTATTTCTATGCACAAATTGAAAAAGGGACGTGGATAACTGTCACCCTCAGAGGGGGAAGGTTTCACCATAAGCCAACCAGTAGAAGCCTCAGCATCATCATCATTGTTGGCTTCTGCAGTACAATGTGTAGACTGTATCCATGTGCTTGATTTCATCATTTTAAACATATGCATTATGCACCTTCTATCCTGTTTATCAACTTTTTTACCCTGACTGGTCCTATAGACCCTATAAATACATGTACTATTATCCTTCCTCCAGTGTCTACCCATGGGACCTCTATATACACTTATAGCTTTTACCCCATTGGGTTTCGGCTCCAGAGCCGGCAACCACCTCCTCCTCCTTATATCTTAGACTTTGGTTACCCTTGCTCACCCAAGCAGGCCTGGCGGGCTCATTCTAGGGCCAGGGTGAACGTCTAGGGGGGTAACGTTTTACAGATATTCCACAGTTACTCTATTCTCTTGAGGTGGTTTTTCAGGGAGAAAATTACTCCAATTAACACCTCTTCATCCCCTGAGAACTGAACACCAGAATCGCCTTTCCCAATTAACTTTATACAGCAGGGACACCACTGAGGGGAATTTAACTTGAGAATGTGACCATTCCCTTTACATCCTCCATCCACTAAAATCTACCTTAATCCTGTTGCAAGTAGCTACATTCGTGAGGCTAAGCAACTGTTTCAACCCTGTGATTCCTACTATTTCCTGTTCCCCTTGTATATTGCCCACTCCCTGACCTGTACCTACTATTGTCTACTGTACCCCTATGATTATGTATGCACTCACTGTAACTTAATATGTATTTCACTCAAATTCTACTGTTATTTTTCATCTATTGTATGTAGTCGTTGTAGCTAACTCCGGGTCGCCCCTGAAAAAGGGATCTCTGGTCTCAGTGGGCTTACTTCGTTACCAAAATCTAAATAAATTGGGGGTATGGGCACTAGAGTGTAAAAGGTGTAGCATACGTGATGTAGCCTGCCCTCCTTTGTCTTTGTCACTGCCTGTGTGGGGAGGGGGTTGATGGAAACTTAGAGGAGACAAGAACCAGAGCTGTGGGAACACTGTTGGGATTCCCAACCCCCTTCCTTATTACCTCCCTGTATTTTGTGCCACTGTCTATCTTTTATGTTTAAGAGAAATGGGGGGGGGGGTGCGCCTAATGGCCACTGCTACCCCTGATGTCCCAAAATCAACACTTGCCAACATGTGGAGGGGTTTTATCTTGTTGGAGTGCCTCCACCATTTCTAGCTGCACTCTATCCTTCCATGTATCAGTAAAGGCGTCTGGTTTGGCGTGTCTTGCTCTCCCAAATACCCATTACCCCTGTGTTCATGTAACTGTCCACCTCATCCCCCCAAGTTCACCCCACCCTTTGGATGTGCCCACTAGCCTCATTTCAATTGCAAGGTATGCTGCCCGTGAGCAGTGCTCTTTAATTCGTAGTGCGGCGCTCCCATGACATCTGCTGGAATCCATTCATTTTCAGCTCATTTGTGCCGGGGAAGTCAGGGGTTCTGCTAGTACCTGGTTAAGAGAGGCAGAGTGTCAATAACATCAGCCAGTATGTTTCTTAACCTTAAACTTTGCACTCTGGCTCTCTGCTGCCCCTAACGCAGCGTGAGGGATGTATCTGTGCAACCATCAGTACTATATCAGAGCTAGATACCACCACCTGCTACTGTAGACCACACTTGCCTGTTTGTAATCTTCTGGGATGGGAGTCTGGAGATTAGAACTGTTTGTATTAGCGGTGGTTACATGGGCACCACCCCTCAGGACTACCTTAAAACAACTTTTAACTTTGAAACATCACAACACACTTGATCGGGTGGCTTTTTCCTTTTTTAAACAAACATAACAAGCTCACCCCAAATCAACTGCCCTTTTATGCATTAACCTTGTGTGATCAGAGTCCCATATAACAGCCTTTTGATCTTATACCATCCTCCAATTCACCTTGAGGGCCCTGTCTGTTATCCCCCCTCACCTGTCCGTCCATCTCATTTTTTTAATTTATTTATTTATTAGCTCATCAGTTTACAGATCTTTGAGTCAAAGACTTATTTGCAAAGGCACCTCGTCAAGAGAGCAATACATCACAGCAAACAAAACAGTACAGTACATAATGCTTAGATTAAAAAAGCAACCAGTGTTATAGGAATTCACTGGTGGTACAAGCTTGGTAATAAGTAGATCACAGTAGTCATAATATAGGTACATGAGTACCATGTCAGGTAGCAACCAGAGTTATTTTATTACATTAGTCAGCAGATGTTGCCTGAGACCCCAGCCATGCTGCAGGGAGGTGGTGACCCCACAGGGGGGGAGCCCTAGCAGGATCTTTTTTACAAGAAGGAAAGTTTGGAAGAGGAGTCTTTCTTCAAGGTTGAGCAAGTTGGTGGTGGAGTACAGCAGGCACATATGGGTGTGCCTAGGGGCTCCCAGCATTAGCCTGCAGGCCTTGTTTATAGAGAGCTGGATTCTTGCAAGTGCAGTGTTGTCGGCAGCAGCATAGATGGGCAGCCCATAGTCGATTAGCGACAGGACAGAGGAGGTGATTGCCAATCTAAGGGCATCTTGTGGTAGGCAGTCCCTATGGCAGTATAACAGTCCAATCCTGACATTGGTGGCAGCAGAAAGGGCATTGATATGGGAAAGGAAGAAGACTGCCGAATCAAAGGTAATGCCCAGATACTTGTAGGAGGAAATCTGCTCAATGGGGTTTAGTGTGCTAGGCAGTATCACGAGAGGGGCACCACTGGCGTTGCTTTGGCGATGCGAGAAGAGCATAGCTTTGGTCTTTTTTAGGTTCAGGACTAGCCTTTGTGATGTGAACCAATGCTCAGCTCTATCAAAAGCTTGTTGGAGGGTGACCTGGAGTGTGCCAGGGTTGGGGTCAGAGGCGAAGAGCACAGCGTCATCCGCGAAGAGTAGGATCTTATTTGGGCAGGCCAAGGGGAGGGAGTTGAGGTAAAGACTGAAGAGGAGAAGGCCTAAAATGGAGTCCTGGGGAACCCCAGAGCAGACAGGTCATGTGTCAGATAGGGTCCTGTTGATTTTTACACACTGAGTTCTGGTAGAGAGGTAGCTGGTGAACCATGCAAGGGGGCCAGGGGAGAAGCCAAGGCATCTGAGGGAGTCAAGCAGGAGGGGATGGCAAACTGTGTCAAAGGCCTTGGAGAGGTCAATGAACACGGCACCAGCTGGACTCTCGGCATCAAGAGCAGAGTGCAGGAAGTTTGAGAATTCAAGTAGTGTGGTTGTGGTGCTGTGACCTGCATGAAAGCCATGCTGTTCAGGGCACAGGATATCGTGCATGGCCAGGTATTCAGCAAGCTGGTTGGCAACTACTTTTTCAAGGGCCTTAGAGAGTGGGGGGAGGATGGAGATAGGTCGACAGTTACCTGGAATCGCTCTAATGCCACTCTTTAGGTTGGGAGTGATGATGGCGGTTTTCCATATGCTGGGGAACTGCCCCAGGCACACAGAGCGGTTGAGCAGCACGGTAAGTGGGACTAGGATAGCATCCAACATCAGATGAAGTAGCCTAGTGTCCAGTAGGTCGGTGCTGGGATTGTTACTACTAATGGCTTTTTGCAGAAGGGGTCTAGCCTCCAGCAGGGAGATGGTACATAGATAGAAAGGAGGTCTCTGGAGAGTGGGCAGGGGTGCTACTGGGATGGGGTCAAAGAAGTTACTGGGCAGGACTGAACTCAGGTCTGAGAAAGTGTGGTTTAGGCAGTCTGCAATGCCAAGGGGGTCAGAGCAGACAGTTCCATTAAAGGAGAGTTGAGGATGGGGAGCGGGATTTCCCATTCAGCTCCTTTACATTATCCCAAAAGTTCCTAGCCGACCCCCAGGAGGAGACAAGAGCGGATTGGTAGTACTGGGCTTTGGCCTGTCGAATGGCCCAAGTACACTTATTGCGCTCAGTGTTGTATGCTTACCTATCAGCTGGCTTGCCAGATTCCTTGGCAATGTGCCATAGGTTGTCTCTCATTTTAAGTTTGTGAAGGAGGTAGGGGGTAACCCAGAGTGTGCTTTGCTTTTTGGTGCGACTCCTAGCAAAGGGGCATAGAGGTCACAGGCAGTGTTAAAAGTACGAGTGAACAAATCCAATACCTTATCTATGGATGGTGCAAGCCTGATTGGGGACCAATCCAGTTGTGAGAGGTACAGTTTAAGGCAACGCAGGCCACCTGGGAGTAGGCGACGTCGCCGAGTGGTTTGTGGTGCATGTCTGCTGTTGGTAGCGGACCAAGATAATACGACTCTGGAGTGATCACTAAGTGAGTTATGAAGTTTTAACTGGGGTGTTCTCGGTTGAGCTGCTGCTGGCATCTGATTGTAGGTACCTCCTATCCACTCCTTGAGTGGTTCCACAGCCTTTGACTTTGCAGAGACATCACAGAATCAGGTTTATATATTTTCTTTTGATGACCCCTTGTTGCCAGTTGCCATCTGTTTTTTGTGTTTGGATCATTCAATTCTACCACCAGTGGTGGATGACATGCAGGGAGTTCCATCTCCATAGGCTTTGGATATCCACCTCATTGTTCGGACAGTGGCTGCCACAACGTTCTATTAACTCATTATTACCTGGGTGGCCATTTTATGTCAGGTAAACAATGGATAGTTCGGACTTCATATGAAGCTATTGGAAGTAATGAGTTAAGCTGATTATTAGCCTGAATGCAATTCTCAGCTTCAACATTATAAAGGGACCATTCACTTGGATTCTTAATAAGTCGGGGTACCTTAAGGATGTCTGTATACCCATTTTATAAAACTGCTGTTTAACTTCATTATAAGCTCTCCTTCTCCAGGACAAATCTTGCAGAAAATCCTGGAACAACTGGATTTTAAAACTCTGCCACATCAGAGCCCCGTTCTCTCTTGCAGCTCTTAGGTACATTCCCTTGACAGGATATTTCAGAAACGTACACAATATTGGTCTTGGTTTTTCTCCAGGTTGGGGTCAGAGTGTGACAGATCTATGGACCCTCTCCAGTTCGGGCACACAGACCACTATTCACTGGATCAGAGTAGGCAGCATGTTTTGTAAAAATTGTAACATATCTTTATCTTCTGCTCCTTCTGGGACCCTAGTATGTGAATATTCTTTCTTCAGGCCCTATTCTCCACATCGTCTACTTTGTTCATCAGATACTGGAGTTGTTGATGGTAGTCCTGTAAGATAGCAGTGTGCTCTTGTATGGTAGTGGTTTGAGCTTGGACTGTGTGCTCCGTGTAGGCTACCTGCTTCACCAGGTTCGTTAGATCAAAGTTAGTTTTAGAGGTCATCAGTTTAAGATCAGCCATATCTGTCAGTATCTTATCCAATTTAGCCATTATACTGTCTGTATTTGATGTCGCTGCTGCTGTGGCTAGATGGGCCATTGTTGCCAGGTGCTTTCATGCCTTTTTCTCATACTGCCCTGGTTCTCAGCTGGGCAGAGGTCTACTACCAGACTGGCTCCCTTTTTAACACTGGGCTTCTCAATGTGGTGGTGTCTGAGCCATTCAGATGTCACAAATGACACCTCCAGAAAGGGAGCTGCTACACACCTCAGACATAGTTCTCCTAGTAATGCTCACTTAGCACTCCTACAGTAGATTACTTTAAAACTTATTTGTTGGCCCGCTTTTGTCAGATGGGTGAAAATTCTCATCTCAGCTTCCCTCTCAGCAAATTATGCTGCTGTCATGGTCGAAGGTGAGCTCCACCTCCCCAGCTACACCCTTTTTAGTTAGGACAGTGTAGAAGGCAGTGGGGGTGGGGTAGCCCTGGGTGTAAGAGAAGACATTACAGCCATGGAGGATAGGAACAATAAGAGGGGTACTAACACTGAGAATGTACGGGTTTAATTGTCAGTAGGTACAGTAAGTGGACGTTCATCATTGTAAGGATAGCTTATAGACAGCCTTATAAAAGAAAGACAGAGGACATGGTCCTTTGAAGAAGAAAAAAGAATGCAACACAGGGTACCTACAAAATATCACAGCATAATAATCTCGGACCATGCCCCTATGGAAATTATCCTCAATACACAAATAAATGAAGAAGTAAAAACTTGGACACTACCTACATTATTCAAAGACAAGGAATGCACTAAAAATATTAAAGAAGTTATAACAGAATATTTTGAAATTAATAACCCAACTCATACCTCATATAATAACCATTGGGATGCTTTTAAAGTCATGTTAAGAGGCTCTATTATATCATACTCTGCAAATAAAAACACAAAACAAAGAGAAAGACTACGATTTTTGGAAAATGAAATTAAAAGAATAGAAACTCTTTTTTTATTTATTTTTTTATTTAGTTGTTTAACCAGGTATAGCACTCTCCATATGAATAATCAAAATCCAAACATATTTCAAGTCTTAGTGCTGAAAAAAAGAAGAATATAATAAATTACATCTAAACATGGTATTTTGAGTACATGAAACATAGCTCTTACGCTTTATCAAGGTGGGGCGTAAGAGCTGGTGAAATGCTGGTGGAGGGGTGTAACTGTCGCCCATGTTGAATCTTAGCTTTTTTATGTAATAAAAACATGTTTTAACTTTTAGACCTAGTTTCAGGTCTTTTTTTTTGTTTCGGCTGTTCTAATGCTCCGCTCCGTCTGTTCCAATGACACACAACTACCTAAACTTAATCCTCAGAAAGCAACTGCATTAGATCAACCAATTAGCTTAGAAGAATTAATAAGTGTAGTCAAAACACTTTCTCAAGGAAAAGCACCAGGACCAGATGGCCTTCCATCTGATTTTTATAAAAAAATATCTAGATATTTTACAGAATCCCCTCTTAGCACTTTATAATAGTAAACAGGAAATCTTCCCACTACCTTTTATGATGCAGAAATATGTTTTTCTAAAAAGAAAGATAAAAAAACAGAATTAGTCTCGCCCTGCAGACCCATACCGTTACTAAACACAGACATGAAAATCTTCACCAAAATTATAGCCAAACAATTAGACAAAGTAATGGGGAGTATTATTCATAATGACCAAAATGGCTTTATGAAAGAAAGAAAAATAGGAACTAACATAAGAAGATTATATAGAGAAGAGTGCATGGGCAACCATGCACAACCAGCCAATTGTACCACCGAGGGGTTTTGATTACCTCAGACCTCGACAGCTGAAGCTCGAGGAGGTCCGTAAATCAGAACTCGAGGTGGCATAATAGGCTGGTTGCACATAAGGCTGCCCATGCACTATTTTTTATAGTGTATGGTCCCCCATTGCCAAAGTTTTTGTTTTAAATTTTTGAAATGGAAAAACAAAATGTATTCGTTGTTCTGTCGTGTTCTGGGAGTTGGGGCTGGTTGCTATGTTTACATGTGTGGTTGCTAGGGAGCAGACATCCCTACGTTTATTGCGTAGCCTTCTATTGGCTGTCAATGGGATGTGGGAGGGATTTTCAAGATAAAAAACATGGCGGCGTATGTCTTGGTTAGCGAGAGGACATGGGCTCAGAGGAAACGATTACTTGTAAGTTATTTAAATATCTGGTTCTAATTTTGATGAAGCTGAGGTTATCTGGTTGATCCTGCATTTGTTTTTCGCTTATGTGCCTGTTCATGTTCGCGTCACTGGTTCGGGGGATCTTGCCACCAATGCTGCTGTTGCAGCTGCCAGGAGGGCTCACGGCCAGTTTACAGTTCTGATAGAACCTCTAGAGCTTTTCGAAATGTTGTTGTGCCATAGTGTACTACAATCACAATCCATGACCTTTTGAACTGTGGTACAACAACATTTGGAAAGGCTTTGATTTCTATACAGAACAACACCTAACTATACACTATATAATATTATACAGCATACAAAACAAGAAGATGCATGTATTATGGCTCTGAATGCCCAAAAAAAACCTTCGATAGAGTGAAGTGGGATTTCATATTTGAAGTATTAGAAAAATATAGATTTAGCAACAAACTCATCAAAGGGATTAAAGCTCTATAAAACAATCCAAAAGCAAGAATACAAACTAACAAAAACATCTCATCCCACTTCAGGCTATCAAGGGGCACCAGGCAGGGATGCCCACTGTCCCCTCTGCTATTCGCTCTTATTATTGAACCTTTGGCAATAGCAATAAGAAATAGCCAACATCTAACAGGAATCCATATGGGATCTCTGGAACATTGCATAAGCTTATATGCTGAAGATACATTACTATACTTAACAAACTCCACCGCTTCCATTAAAACTTGCATGCAGATAATTGAAAAATTCAGAAAGGCATGAGGTTGCAAAATAAATGAAAACAAAACTGAAATTTTGGTACTTTCAAAACAAGCATTTGTCAATGCTGAATGTTTGCTTGCTGGCACTGGCATTGGTAGTGTAGGAGTTAGAGAGCTGCATAATAGGAATGGCAGTGAAGTATTGAACTGAAGCCAACCCCATCACCACCCTGCAGATAGTGACAGGCATTGAGGTGTGCCTTTGGGTTGTCAGGCATAACGGCCATGCCATTTCACCACACCCCACCCTGCAGACACCGACAAATGTCACAGTGTGCCTTGGGGTCTTTGACCCTTATGCGCACCCCATTCCATCAGGAAATACGATGAGATGGGTGCGGTATAGGAGAATGGGGTGAACTTTGTGGATGAAGAGTCCAAGGCACACCTCGATGCCTCTCAGTGGCTGCAGGGTGTGGGTGGGGGTGGAATGGTATGAGCATTGCAGGCAAAAATCCCAAGTCACAGCCCTGATGCTTGTCATTCCCTACAGGGTGGGGCATTATGGTCGGAAACCCTAACGCCTCAGGCATTCATTGGTATTTTCACTCCAAATTTTCAACATGGTTTTTTTGTGACCCCCACCTCATGAACAGTGGCAATATCAGTTTGTTAGCCAAAAGCTGCTTTTGTACAGCGACTACAGCATTTGTCACCACAGGTGCAAAAACACATTCCGAACAGGATGCGAAAAATGACAGCTGTACTGTTCATGGGGAGGTGTAAAAAATGGCAATGTTGAAAATATTAAAAAAACTTGTGAAGTCATGAGCGTGCATAGAAACTGTGCAACGCACACCCGTAATGTAATTAGTTTGGGGATTTTTTACAGCAGATTGTCAACACAGGCATTTTGGTACCTCCGATCATGAACAGTGTCACTGTGATTTTCTTTATCTGTCCCGAACAATGATTTCCCACAGTGACCACGCATTTCTGTGCTGAAAGTGTGAAAACATATTTCGGCCATGTTGTGAAAAATGATAGCTGTATTGTTCATAAGGAAGTGTGAAAAATGCCACTTGTGAAAATCTGGACTGAAAATATTACAAATTCATGAACTTACGAGGGTGCGTGGAAACTGCACAATGCTCACTCATAACACAGTCATTTTATGGACTTTTGTCACCAAATTTTCAACATAGCCATTTTAAGACCTCTGCTCATAATCAGTGTCACTGTGATTTTCTTAATGTGTCCCACACATTGATTTCGCACACCGACTGCACCATTGTGCGCTACATGCGTGGAAACACATTTTGGGCGAGATGTGAAAATGACAGCTGTACTGCTCATAAGGAGGTGTGGTAAAATGGCAATACTGAAAATCTGGAGTGCAAATATTAAAAATCTGTGAACTTACGAGTGTGCGTAAGAACTGCGCAATGCACGCTCGTAAAACAGTCATTTTAAGGAATTTTTTCACCACATTTGCAGCATAGGCTTTTTGAGAGCCCACCTTATGAACACTGGCACTGTCATTTCCTTAATCAGTCCCGAAAGGTGATTTTTCGCAGTGACTGTAAAATCACCCTTCGGGCTTGATTAATGTCATGACAGTTCAACAATTCATGAGGAGGGGTCCCAAAAACCCCATGTTGAAAATTTGGTGCCAAAATTCCAGAAAATGCCTGAGATATGATTCAAAGTTGAAAAAACCCTATTTATTACATTATACAGCTTACCGGC
Organism: Neoceratodus forsteri; assembly: GCA_016271365.2. Lineage (NCBI taxonomy): Eukaryota > Metazoa > Chordata > Ceratodontiformes > Ceratodontidae > Neoceratodus > Neoceratodus forsteri. The sequence goes on from CM057452.1 coordinate 1,449,434,691, forward strand.
ATTTCCTCAGTTCGCGGTCGGCTTTGAAGAGTGCAGACGTGTTCCCAGTCCACAGAAGAACATCGCACTGGACTCCGGAGGTAAGTATGGGGTGAGGTGGGGGTGTGGAGAGGCAGAGTACACAGAGGGTGGATGCGGGTGGGCAGGACTGCCGAGGGAACTTTTTTGTTTACATTTTTTTTTTTTTAGGAAGATGACGTGGGACATTTGCCATGCTGGGATGGGCTCCAGCGTGGCACCTGGAAGGCTGTTTGGGGGTCTGGAGCTGATGGGGGATTGGGGTTGGCCATAACAATTTTTGCCATCGTAGGATGGGCTCCAGTGTGGCACCTGAAAGCTTTTTGTGGGGGGGCGGAAGCCGATGGGGGATTGGGCACCCCTGTCGGCCATACAGTGTGTGCATAGGGGGGAGGAGCGCATGAGCATGCAATATGCATGCGCGTGTGTGTGGGGGGGCGCTGCTCACTGAAGCGGAGCTCTCCCTTTCAACTGTATGGCACTGCATTTTGGATGATCGCACTTTGTTTCATGCACATGTGTGCAAGTAAACATAAAAAGGCAAAAAGGCCATACCCCAATTTTTAGCCACTAGAATTACCAAACAATTTAAATATTTAGGGATTATGGTGACTAAAAAAAAGGAAAACTTATTTGACCAAAATTATGAAGTAATACTTACAAAAATAAAAAAAAGTTTGGAAAAGTGGAAAACATTACCTTTAACATCATAAAATGAACATTCTACTTAAAATACTATATTTATTTGAAACACTATCATTAGAAGTATCAACCAAATACTTTAAAAACCTGGACAAAATCATTACTGAATTTTTTGGAACAATAAAAGACCCCGGCTAAATTTACAAAAATTGAAACTACCTAAAGGACAGGGTAGAACGGCACTGCCAAATTTTCTTTGGTATTATTTATGCTTCTCGACTTTCACAGAGTGAAGATTGGTTCAAAAAACAAAACACAATAAATAAGGATATAGAACAAAATATTCATAAATACCCCATCATCAGGAGCATTTCTACACTCACACTAGTATAATAAAAGACAGAAAAGACAGAGAGAAACAATACTAACAGCAATCCAGAACTCTTGCTCCTGCTGGAAAAAAGTGCATCAGATTATGAAATGAGATGAACAAAATTCATTAAGCATGCCAGTATATAGAATGTATTCCTTTAGACCATCATGTATGGACGAAGGATTTCTGGAGTGGGAACAGCACAGAATCCACATCTTCAGTGACATTTCTAATAATAATAATAATACTTTAATGTCATTTCAACAATTACAAAATAAATATGGTTTATCAAAACAAAATGTTTTCCAATATCTTCAGCTATGAGATTATATATAGAAGATAAACTATAGACCAATGGAATCCCCAATTGAAGCAGCATTAAAATACCCACTCCAAAAACCCATATCAGCAATATATAAATGTTTACAGTCAGCAAACCCATACAACCTATTGATGTTAAAGGGAAAATGGGAACAACATTTGGAGGCCGAGATTGGAGACATGGATTGGACACATACTCTAAGCTACTGTATGAGTGAATTTTGCTCCTCTAAATTACAGCAAATACAATTTAACATTATACACTGCACATATTTAACACCAACTCAACTGAACAAAATGAATAATGCATTATCTGATAAATGTCCCAGATGCCTCTTCAATCCAGGCTCCCTTATTCATATGTTTTTCACCTACAGAAAACTTACCAAATTTTGGGACACAATCATAACTAAACTACAGGCAGCAACTAATTTAACTCTAAACAAACATGAAAACACAATTATGCTTGGGGATCAAACGGCTGAAGGGTAAATTACAGTGGAAAAAAAGAAACTCATTTCATTGGGATATATAGTGTCTAAAAAATGTATTCTGCTTCATTGTAAATATACGGAACCCCCTAGCATACAGAAATGGACACATTTTATGTTAGAGCTATACAAGCTTGAATGCATTCACTATTACACCAATAAAAAAGAGGATAGGTTTGAAAAAATGTGGAAAATGTTTAAAATTACAATAATAAGATAGAGATAAATGATCTTAATTCTTGCCCTTTAAATTGAAATATAGCTGCTGAATTAAGAATCTTGGACATACTCACAAAAGAATGCCTATGTTTTGTAACCAGTGACCTTTGAGCCCTAATTCTAGAATATAAATGATAACTGATGGATTTATTATAATACAGGCTAAGTATATGAAATATTGACTTAACATATGTACTGACGTATAAGTTCCTATTTGAATATGTATGTGTATGAAAATGGATGTATTTACTTTTTATTTTTTTTTGCCTCTAACCAATAAAAAAATTTAAAAAAGAATAAAAAAGAATGCAATACAGGGTGAGATGTTGCTAATGGGGGACTACAACATGCCAGATGTTGGAGTACATCTGTAGGGAATACGGTTGATTCATCGCATTTTAAAATGTCGCGGTCAAACAGTTGCAGCAACTTCGTTGATATTTAAGCTTGTTGCTGATACGATATGTCGTGGACACAAAACAGCCGCCGCAACTATTTATCCGCAACATTATGTCCTGCGATGTACGGCAACCATGCTCCGCGTTTCTCTGCTGACCTCTGGGAGGTAGAACTAAGCCTAGCTTTGTGTTTTGTGGCTTGTTATATAAGGGTATTATTACCAGGTGAGTCATAGAACTGGAATTTACCTGAGCACTTACACGGCTACTTAAGCCTACGATTCCTACAGCACTGCATTTCTGCTTCGATGGAGTACGTACCTACACAGGGCAAGCAGAAGCTTGCACTGGATAACTTCCTGTACACCTAAGAAAAAGATGGAGCCGATCAAAAGATTATTTGGCGATGTGAGAACAGAACATGCAGAGAGAGCACAGTTACATACTAAGGATAACTCCATTGTCATCCCCACTACTGAGCACAACCATGCACCCTACTCATGGTAGGGTTGAGGTGCTCACGGCCCGTGCACATATGCGACATAGAGCATGTGAGTCCGAGGAGTCTACAACAAATGTTGTTCATACTGGGCTGCAAGAAGTATTACTTAGGCATGCTCACCTGCTTCCATCACAGGAAACCCTGCAGCAAGTTGTGCATTGCCAAAGGCAGCATGGTGGCCCAAACGATACTGATGTTAAGCTGTACTCCAATACTATAGATGGGGAGCTCTTTTTACAAATAAATGAAAGTGACTTGTTAGTTGCACTTTACTACTGTATTGTAACACTGATTTGATGGCAATGGCAATTCATTAATTCATTTTGTACTGTATTTTAACATTGATTTTAATATATTTAATAAAGAATTGCACTTTCCATTTCAATTGTACTTTTATTCGATTTGCACTGTATTGTAACATTGATTTGATTAAAGAATAAAGAATTATCAAATACCAAAGGTTTGTATTCATTAATCAGGATGACTATTTGTCTGGTGACATCTTAGTATATGGCGGCGTTAAATACTAGCGACCTGTGCCATCAGCGACTTAGCGATCCATGTTCTTTTGTCCTCATGGCAATTAGACTGCAACCTTTTAACTGCGGCTATCTGTCCGGGGACATAACGACCGTACACGCATCTGTAGCATCAAGCACCAGGACCCAGGGATTTCTTAAGGCATTTCTGGCACAATGTGTCGCAGAACGGGTAAGGGAGGTGTCATTCCTGACCTGGAACTCACAAACAGGGAAAATGTCAGAGAGGTTACTGTAAGGGAACTGCTGGGGAACAGTGATCATCAGGCAATTTGGTTTGGCATAGTGGTAGAAGGCAAATTCTCCAATTTAAGGGCCAGGGTACTAGATTCAGGAGAGCTGATTTTGGGAGAATGTGGTAACTACTTAGGGGTAAACTAGAGGGATGAAGCTGGAAGAAAGGGATGGGCCCAGGCAAATCCCACTCCACTGCTATAATATGCTGTTTCCAAATACTTTAAATGCATCAACAAAAGACTGTACAAAAGTCTGTGTTCAAGGCTTTATTATGTGAAAATAAGCCAACAGCATACAAGTCAGGTGCTGAGTAATCTATCAGTTTTGCAACAGGTGCGTCGTCAGGATAGAAACATAGAAACATAGAAGTTGATGGCAGATAAGGACCGCAAGGCCCATCCAGTCTGCCCATTTCTTTTTCTACCTTATGAATGTGCCATTGGCCTTTGCTCTGTCAATGGCCTATCTATTCATACTCACCTGTATTGCTCCCTTATGCCTATCCCATGCCTGTTTGAAGCCCTGCACTGTATTCATATCCACCACTTCCTGAGGTAGGCTGTTCCATGCATCCACCACCCATTCTGTGAAAAAGAACTTCCTCACATTACCCCTTAATCAGCCTCCCTCTAATCTCATGCTGTGTTCTCTTGTCCTGCTATTTTTCTTATACTGAAACATGTTAAACTCTTTCACCTTGTTAACGCCCTTAAGGTGTTTGAATGTTTCAATCATATCACCTCTCTCCCTCCTTTGCTCTAGGGTATATATATTGAGCTCCGTTAATCTGTCCTCATATGTTTCTGATGCAGTCCCTGCACAATTTTGGTTGCCCTTCTCTGGATTGCCTCAATTTGGTTAATGTCCTTGTGAAGATGTGGTCTCAGTACTGCACACAGTACTCAGATGGGGCCTAACCAGTGTCTTGTAAGAGGATTATTACCGCCTCTTCACGACTTGTGATACCCCTACTAATACACCCCTCAACATCCCTCTAGCCTTACCTACTGCATTAGTGGTCTGCTTGGATGATTTCAGGTCATCAGTGATGATGACGCCCAAGTCTCTTTCTTCCCTTGTGACTACCAGCAACTCCCCTCCCAGCCTATAGGTGGCTTCAGGATGGGATGAGGTAGTCATAAAATGGATTATTATTAGGGAAAGGTTTGAAGTGTCACAAACCTTTGCATAAGGAAGGTGAGTAAGAACAGAAAGCACAAGATGCCTATGTGATGTATCATGGAGGTCGGGCTGGCAGTGAGGGAGAAGAGGATGGCTTTCAAAAGGTATAAAACCAACATAATTGACAACTATAGGGAGGCTTACTTATACAAATTAAATGAGGCCAATAGAGTGGTGAGGAGGATGAAAACAGAAGCTGGAGAAACAAGCATTTGTCAATGCCGAGTGTTCGCCAGTTGCACTGCTGTTGTACCGGGTCTTGCATATACACATTTTTACCGTATATTTACCCAAGATAGAAGATTAGATGCAATATGTAATTTGCAGTGTGTCCTTACTTTACACAGTTTTAGGCTGCATTTAGCTAGGACAGTAGAGGTGAGATGCAGTATCTTTAGTGTGGTCCTGCTCTTATGATGTATTTTTCTAGAACAGATAATTTTAGAAGCAACAATTTCCTTTTCAGTGGGGTTGTGCTGAAGGGGCCTGTTTTTATACTGTTTTGCAATATATGTACCCAGGATAACCGGTAGCACCCATATAGAGCGCTGATTATTGAGCGCTGCACTTTTGAGTGACTCAATAATAGCACTTTACAAGACAGCAAGTGGAGCAATACGGCACTATATCCTGTATAGCGAGTACAGCAAGGAGCTGTACTTGCTATTGCAGGATATGGTATCCTTTGAGGCCAATTCCCACTGAGCTGCTTGCATAGTGTAGTGGTGTACACCACCGCTTGCAATGCAAGCAACCCCGGGTTCAGGTCTGGCTAGAGGCAAAATAATTTTTTTTCCAGATCCAATAACATGCCCAGTGGTCCTCACCCCCCTCGGAGTTGATTATTTAAGTTTTGGTGTGTGTGAGGGCTTGCCCCACACAAGGGGGGCACGGGGGGCACAGACCCTTTTTGCATGGTTTTGTTAAGTATTGCAGCGACCGTCACTATTTGCAATGATTGCTACAATATCCATCACCATTTTGACCGTGGGGTCAAGTTTGTTCGCTCTATGTGATAGGTGGCCTTTCAGACTTGCCTTTATCACATAGAACCAGATAACCCAGCTAAGATGCAATATCCCATTTTCAATGGGGTCCTGTTTTAAAATACCTTTGTATTACATTTACCCAGGCTAGCACAGCTCAGATGCTATCTTGTTTTCAGTGGGATCTTGCTTTTCCCAATTTTTACTCTGTATTTACCCAGAACAGCCCAGCTAAAAGGCAAGTTACATTTTCAGTGGTGTCTAGCTTTTACAATGTATTTTTCCCAGGACAGAGCAGCACAAATGCAGAGCTCAGTGGGGGCTCTGCTGTACAGGGGTCCAGCTTTTACACATTTTAATTATATATTTACTCAGGATAGACCAGATGAGATGCAACATGTCGGTGGTGTCCTGCTTTTACACATTTTTAGACTGCATTTACTGAGGATAGGCCAGTAGAAAGGCAATATCTAATTTTCTGTGGGAGCCTACATTTTGACCCCAAATTTCCAACAGCCTTTATATGATCTGATTTTTTGATAAAGATAGGTGGAATTATTTAAATCCCATCTGAAAGTTGATTTCACAGTGTGACTGTGAAAACATGTTTCAGAGGGGGGTTTGAAAAATGACACCTGTCATGTTCAGGAAGTGGGGTAACACAAGAGATATACTGAACATTGGGGCCAAAATCTGCAAAAATAAAGGAATGAGTAAACGTTAGAACAATTCAATTTTTTTTCATAACTTTGTTGTTTTTCCTTATTTGACTCCAAATGTTCAACACAGTCTTTTTATGACCCCTCCTTCTCGACATGACAGGTGTCATTTATAAAATACAAGCCAAAACCTGTGCCACAAGTATAAAAACACATTTTGGTCAGGATTTAAAAAACACCTGTCACATTCATGAAGAGGTGTGAAAAATGGCTATGTTGAAAAATGTGGGGTCAAACTATTGAAAATTACCAAAATTATGCATGAGCATTGAACATTTTCAATGTATCTTCATGACTTTGTTGTTTTTGTAATATTTTGACCCCAAATTATCAACGTAGTCTTCTGATTCTTGTGGGGTACCACAGGGTTCAGTACTAGGGCTGGTCCTTTTTAATGTCTTTATAAGTAACATTGCAGAGGAACTGGAAGAGAAAGTATGTCTCTTTGCAGATGACACAAAGATCTGCAACAGGGTTGATACACAAGGTGGGGTGGAAAGGATGAAAAGGGACTTGGCAAGGTAGGAGGAATGGTCAAATGTATGGCAGCTTAGATTCAATGCAAAGAAGTGCAAAGTAATGCACCTGGGACACAAAACCCAGGGGAAGAGTACACAATGGGGGGTGAGATACTGACAACAACAAAATGGAAAGGGATCTCGGTAGTCATATCAGACGCACTGTAAGGTGGGCAGCAATGTGAGAAGGCAGTAAGGAGGGCTGGGGGGATACTGGGATGCATAGGGAGAGGCATCACCAGTAGAAAACAGGAAGTTGTTGGCCCTCTGTACAGACAGTTGGTAAGACCACATCTGGAGTACGGTGTACAGTTCTGGAGACCCCATCTCCACAAAGACATAGGGTGGAGGCTGTCCAGAGGAGGGCAACCAAAATGGTACAGGGTCTACATCAGAAGACACATGAAGAAAGACTAAAGGAACTAAAGATGTATAGCCTCGAGGAAAGGAGGGAAAGGGGGGACATGATAAAAACTTTCAAATACCTCAAGGGAATCAACAAAGTCCAAGAGGGTAGCATCTTTCAGAAAAAGAGATGTGCAAAAACAAGGGGGCACAATTTGAAGATAGAGGGGGGACAGCCCAGAGGAAATGCGAGGAAGTATTTCTTCACAGAGAGGGTTGTGGATACATAGAACAGCCTTCCAGAGATGGTCATAGAGTCAAAAACAGTGGGGGAATTCAAGAATGCATGGGATAGACATAAGGCAATTCTAGTGGGGGGTAGGAGGAAGTAGGCTGTTGGTTAACTAGGATCTGCAGCTTATCCGTTAGGTAGGGAAATGGGCAGACTAGGTGGACCAAGCGGTCCTTATCTGCCATCAAATTTTATGTTTCTATGTTTCTATGACCCCACCTCATGAACCCAGTAGGTAAAAATTTTCAAATCCTGCTCGAATGGCGATTTTGCAGATTGACTGTGAAATCACCTTTTGGGTCTGATTTGAAGGATTTTTCAACCTTGTTCTTGATGTAGGGTACCAAAAAGGCTATGTTGAAAATTTGGGGAACATTTTTTAAAAATTACCAAGTTATGAGCGCAAGTTAAAAACACATCGAAATATACTGAACTACATATCTGATTTCCTCAGTTCCTGGTCCAGCATTGATGAGTGAAGACATGTCTCCAAGCCAGAAAGGATTATGGTGTTGGACCCCCAGTAGATAAGTAAGAGATAGGCGTGTGTGGGGTGGTGGCTGCTGAGTTGGGGGGTCAGGTATCAGTGGTGGGGAGAGAGGCAGCAGCAGCAACGGACGTTGATGGATCATTTTTCTTTTTTACAGGAGTATAAAAATAAAAATAAAAAAAGACTAAAATGACAGTTTTCTTTATTTCAGGTACTGACACTGGGGACTGGGCACCCCAGAGTTGGTTTAACCTGTACGGGCACAGGAAGTAAAAGGGAGGTGGGAGAAATACTTGGCAGAGAGTGGGATTACAGGAATTAAAAAAATTAAAAAAAGACCATGAGTTTTCTTTATTTCAGGTAACACTGGGGATCGGGTAACCCAGTACCAGAGTAATGTTTGGTGGCACTGGGGGTTGTCTCCCCGGTGATGCACAGTGAAATGGGCAGGATGGGGGTACTAGCTGGGACCAGGGCTGGGCAGAGGGTAGGAGGGATTGTTGTTACATTGGAGGGGATGACCATTGCAGGTTAATCATTTTTTTTTTTTAACCAGCAGACACACACTAAACTGAACGCTCATTTACAGGTGCGACCTGGGAGCACAAGGAAGTTAAGTGACTTGCTCAGGGTCACACAGTATGCAAGTGGGGGCTATGGGATTCAAACTCAGGTCTCCAGGTTTGCAGCTCAGAGCCTTAAACCACTGTGCTATACTGCCTCCTCAATGATGCTGATAAGCTCTGTATGCTGGGTGGCATTATGCAGGTCAAAGGAAAGTGTCACCCTATGATTTGGATGGCACCTTTCTTTGAATATCACACAGTTGTTTTCCCAGCAAGCCCAGAAGAGTGTCATGATCAGCTTGGCTGATGAGTGGTTTGACACTGTCGAGCCCCTTGAAGATTAACCTGCACTGGACCAGCAGTGACATACCTCTCAAAATCCACCATCATACCAACATGTTTGCCTTGAACAAGCGCAAGGGCAAACCTAAGAATTACAGAGGGAGTGAAAGAGGGAAGCAAGGCTTTCTTCTAATACATCAGGGAAAAGTCTAAAACTAAGGAAGGATTGTCAGGCTTAAAAGGGAGTAAGGGAGAGAGAAAAACAACATGGGTAAGGCAGGAATACAGAATAACAGTTTTTGCTCTGTCTTCACAGTGGAAGAAAAGGGACCTCACCCAAAATGCAGGATAAGACACAGGCAGAAAGGAAGGGACAGCTAGTATAGACATGGGAGCAATAGTAGAGGACAGGGTGCTGAAGGTGCTGGGGACACTGAAGGCAGACACATATTTGGGCCCAAATGGCTGGCAACTGAAAGTTTTGAAGGAGATGGGGCAGGCACTGCTGGGAGCACTGATGAATCTCTTTGATTGCTCACTTGAGACAAGAGTGATGAGAGAGGACTGCAGGGTGGCATACCTGGTACATCTATACAAAAGTGGTAAAAGGGACAACCTGTAAAATTATTGGCCTTTCAGCCTGACCTCAATCATGGGTAAAATGCTGGAAGTGGTTATTAAGAAAAGGCTGGTGGAAATCTTCAAGGATAAGGGAGGGCAGAAGACAGCACAGGTGTGTGTGTGTGCGTGTGTGTGTGTGTGTGTGTGTGTGTGTGTGTTTCAAATGAGTCGGATAGATTTTTTTTTTTGATTTAATGACAATAGCTGCTGATAAGGGCCAGACTACAGATTTGTTGCACCTGGGGTTAAGCAAAGCATTTAACACCATTACACATATAAAAGGTATTATGAAACTGGTTGATTTGGTGTAAGGGAAAAACAAACTGGATTCATAACTGGCTTGAGGGGGCACAGAGACTGGTTCTGAAATGGGAGTTCTCAGAGGTGAGGGGGTTACCACTGGGGTACCACAGGAGTAGGTTTTGGGACTGGTACTGTTTATCATCTTTATTTGTGACATACTGTAGAGGGTGGTATTCAGGGCAAACTCGTTCTCTTCATGGATGACATAAAAATCTGCAGGACGGTGGACAGAAAGGAAGGAAGGAAGGAATAAAGGTAATGTAGGAGGGTTTGGGAAGGTTGGGGAAGTGGTCCTGGGTAAGGCAGCAGAAATTCAAACCATAGACATGCAAGGGCATGTACATGGGAGCTAAGGACCAAATAAAATAATACAGTATTGGGGGTGGTGAGGAAGGAACAGACAGCAGAAAAGGATTTAGGTGTCCTAATATCTGACAGTCTAAAAACAAAAGCACGCTGTTATAAGAGAGTGAGTAAGGCCAATACAATGCTGTGATGTACAAGCAGAGGGATCAGCAGCAGGTACAAGGAGGTGACATAGTCTCTATATAGATCACTGGTGAGATCACATTTGGAGTACTGTCTACACTTATGGAAAGACACCAGAGAAAAGATAGGGATAAGGCAGAGTCAGTACAGACAAGACTCAACAGGTTGATTCAGGGCCAACATGGTAGGTCATACACGAACAGACAAGTGAACATTGGGATGTACTCAAAGACTGGGGCGGATATGCTGGAAATATGCAAGTTTCTAGAGGCAATAAACAAAATAGACAGTTCATCAAATTATTCACCCTAAGTGCAAATACAAATACAACAGGAAAGTCGAAAAAACTGACAGAAGGCAGATTTAGAAAGGAAGCTGTGACTCATTGAAATAGGTCAGACACTATGGATAACTTAAAGAGCTGGTGGCACGTTCAGGTGAACTTTGACAAAGCATAATATTTAGACACAGTCCAGCTTGTATTTCCCATTAGTTCTGTATTTCTCCTCCCCATTATTTATTACTTAGGCCATTTGTATGAAAACAAGATTTCTGCTCCTGAAGAGTTCATCTATTCCTGCTGCTTTCTCCCTACCTGAAGTCACAGAGCACTGCTTGTGACCTTGCAATTACTCCTATGGCAACAGATTGTGATGTCACAACAGAGGATTATTACTTGGGAGTAGGGAGTAAGCTAAGACCCAGATGAACTCAAAATAAACTTTAAAGGACAATGATCATATATTCATACACATTTCCTAAGTAATAAATTATGGGGAGGAGAAATATATAAAATATAAATAGAATGCAAGCAGAATTGTACCTAATCATTATGTTTTCTAAACTTTTCTTTGAGGTGTCAGTAGCTCTTTAAATGGTGCCGTACCATGTTACTGCAAGAAAGCATAAAAGAAGCTTCACCTAATCTGCGTATATGACCCTTCCACTGGTGGCCAAGCTGCTCTTTCTACCATTGGCCTACTCGAGCTTCAGGAAAGAACAATGAATTAATCATATTAGGGGATTTTATCTTGACTGGCTCAGTGGTAAAGCTAAAAGTCTTGAGTTGCTTTTAAGTAGGATTAACCTCCTAGTTCAACTCAATCCACCCTAATTGCTTGGATGCTCACAAACAGGAAGGAAAGAATCACCTGTGCTAATATACTTGCAGTTGTTAGTAATGATCTCTCTCTTGTTAACTGTGTCTGGAGAGCACAAATCTCTAAGGCACCTTCTAGAACACTTTAGAGATTTTTCAAAGCCTGCCTCGGTTGCATTTCTAAATTAATTAAATCAAATAGATTGGTCATACCCTTGGACCATTTCTCACATAAACTCAATTGTTAGGGGAGTAGAACTGGGGGAGGGAGGGGAGAGGGAGGTCAGGTGCCTGCCCGGCACCATGTCTCGGAGGGGACAGGAAGCAAATCCTCAGGATCGTGGAAGCAGCTGCAGGAAGGAGGGAGCTGGATGTCATTGTCCACCTAGGGACAAATGACCTGGCTGGAAATGGGATCAAAGCAGTGCAGGGGGAGTTTGTGGAGTTGAGGAGGGGCCTTAGACAAGTAGCACACATGGTAACCTTCTCAGATGTGCTGCCTGTCTATGGCATGGGTGAGGCTAGGGTGCTCTGCACCATGGGATTCAATCAGTGGTTGAAAAACTGGTGCAGAGCTCAGGGTTTTGGCTTCATTGGGGACTGGGGATCCACCTGAAGGGATACAGGCCTATACTGGTGCGATGGTCTGCTTCTGTCTAGGAGGGGAACCAGGATTCTAGGTGATAGGTTTAAATGCTTCATTTGCAAGCATTTAAACTAGGTTAGGGGGAGGGGGAGGCACTGAAAAGGAGCAGGAAAATCCCAGCCCCACCTGGCAAAACAGGGTAGTTAGCAAGGTAAACACCAAAATAGGGAAGTCGATAGGGAGAAGGGCAGGGGTAAATGGAGAAAAAGGCAAAGGCAGTAAGGACAGGGATGGGGCTAAAAGGGGTAAGGCTATCAAAAAATGGAGGACAATGAGTGCCAACACCCATAGTCTGGGTAACAAGTCCCTGAACTAGTGGCCTTGATGGAAGAGGGAAACCTGGATATTGTGGCAGTCACAGAAACATGGTACACAGAGAACCATGACTGGGATTTCAACATACCAGGGCACACAATCTATAGGAGGGACAGGGAGGGTAGAAGAGGAGGAACAGTAGCTCTCTATGTACGGGAAGGGATCATAGCACAGAACTAAAGGGTAAACAGGGAGGAGAGGAGGCACTATGGAACACCCTGGAGACAGGAAATGGCACCACAATCTGCACGGCGGTTGTATACAGCCCCCCCTCTCAGGGGGAGGAAATGGACAAGGAAATGATAGAAGGCATCTTTAGGATGGCAGAAAAAGGGGAGATATTGTTGATGGGGGACATGACTATGCCAGATGTTAACTGAAGCACCTTTGCTACAGCCACATCTGAGAGCAAGGTCATTCTTGATGCCCTACATGCCTCAGACAGCTAGTGTTGGAACCCACTTGGTAGGGAGCAATCTTAGACCTGGTATTCTCAAATGGGGATGGAGAGATGATCTCAGATTTAGAAGTGGGTAGCCATCTGGGAACAAGTGACAACCAAATGGTGTGGTTCATGATAAATGCAGCCACAAAGTCAAGCCACACAAATGTGAGGGTACTTGACTTTAGGAGGGCTGACTTTGGCAAAATGGGAGGGTGCCTCAGAAAAGCACTAGCAAATGGGCAAGAAGGAGGGGTACAGGAGCAATGGGGAAACATCAAAACTGCCATCACAGAGGCAACAAGCCTTTGTGTGAAGCAAATAAACAAATCAAAATGAAGGAAAAAACCACTATGGTTCTCAAAAGAGGTGGTGGAGAAGGTTAGGGAGAAAAAGATAGCATTCAGGAAGTATAAGGAAACACAGAAGGAGCAGGACAGAGAACTATACCACTGAAAGCAGAAGGAAGTGGGGAAAGCAGTCAGAATAGCAAAGGCCCAAACCAAGGAAAAGATAGCCAACTTGGTTAAGAAGGAGGATAAAACCTTTTATAGGTACATTAGGGAACGAAGAAAGACCAAGGGAGGGATAGTGAGGCTTAATAAAGGGGACGGTGGGTGGGCAGAGTGTGAGAATGAAAAAGCAGGGATACTGAACAAATACTTCTGCTCAGTATTCACAAAAGAAGTGGAGGGGGAGGTACCTAATCCAATCGATAAAAACACTCTGGATAGGGGGTTTGATACCAGTCCATTCACAGAAAAAAGGGTTCTGAAAGAACTCCTGAAACTGAAGGTGGACAAAGCGATGGGACCTGATGGAATTCACCCCAGAATTCTAAAAGAACTAAGGGGAGAACTAGTGACACCACTGACTACCTTTTTTAACAAATCATGGGAGGATGGTGTGGTACCTGAGGACTGTGGAAGGGCAGATGTGATTCCCCTTCACAAAAGTGGGAGCAAAGCAGAGGCAGGAAACTACAGACCTATTAGTTTGACCTCAGTGGTAGGGAAAATGATGGAATCACTTCTAAAAGAAAGAACTGTTGAGTACCTAGAGGCCAGCGAGGCACAGGACCCAAGGCAACATGGATTCACAGTGCGAAGGTCATGTCAGACAAATCTAACATATTTCTGTGACTGAGTCACCAAAGTAGCAGACCAGGGAGAGGCTGTGGACATAGCCTACCTAGACTGTAGCAAGACATCTGACACAGTCCCACACAAAAGATTAATTAACAAGTTAGCCAACCTGGGAGTGGGTCCCAGGGTGGTATCCTGGCTAAAAAATTGGCTGGGCAACAGGACACTGAGGGCAATAGTAAATGGAGTCCACTCTGAAGAACGGGGGGTTACTAGCAGAGTACTGCAGGGTTCAGTACTGGAACCAGTCCTTTTTAATGTCTTTATAAGTGACATTGCAGAGGGACTGGAAGGGAAAGTATGCCCCTTTGCAGACAACACAAAGATCTGCAGCAGGGTTGATACACAAGGGGGTGGAAAGGATGAGAAGGGACTTGGCAAGGTTGGAGGAATGGTCAAAAGTATGGCAGCTTAAATTCAATGCAAAGAAGTGCAAAGTAATGCACCTGGGAAACAAAAACCCAGGGGAAGAGCACACAATTGGGGGGGGGGTACTAACAACAACAAAAATGAAGGGACCTGGGTGTAGTCATATCAGATGACCTAAAGGTAAGCAAGCAATGTAAGAAGGCAGTAAGGAGGGCTAGGGGATACTGGGATGTATAGGGAGGAGCATCACCAGTAGAAAACAGGAAATTGTTATCCCTCTGTACAGACAGTTGGTGAGACCCCATCTGGAGTATTGCATATAGTTCTGGAGACCCCATCTCTGCAAGGACACAGACAGGATGGAGGCAGTAAGGAGGGCAACTAAAATGGTGCAGGGTCTGCACCAGGAGCCATATGAAGAGAGATTAAAGGAGCTTAATATGTATACCCTCGAGGAAAGGAGGGAGAGGGGGGACATGATAAAACTTTCAAGTACCTCAAGGGAATCAACAAAGTCCAAGAGGGTAGCATCTTTCAAAAAAAGAGATGTGCAAAAACAAGGGGGCACAATTTGAAGATAGAGGGGGGATGGCTCAGGAGCAACGTGAGGACTTTTTTTTCACAGAGAGGGTGGTGGACACATGGAACGGCCTTCCTGAGAAGGTTGTAGAAACACAGAAACATAGAAGTTGACGGCAGATAAGGACCGCAAGGCCCATCCAGTCTGCCCATTTCTTTTTCTGCCTTATGAATGTGCCATTGGCCTTTGCTCTGTCAATGGCTTATCTATTCATACTCATCTGTATTGCTCCCTTATGCCTATCCCATGCCTGTTTGAAGCTCTGCACTGTATTTACATCCACCGCTTCCTGAGGTATGCCGCTCCATGCATCTACCACCCTTTCTGTGAAAAAGAACTTCCTCACATTACCCCTTAATCCATCTCCCTCTAATCTCATGCTGTGTCCTCTTGTTCTGCTGTTTTTCTTATATTGAAACATATTAGACTATTTCACCTTGTTAATGCCCTTAAGGTGTTTGAATGTTTCGACCATATCACCTCTCTCTCCCTCCTTTGCTCTAGGGTATATATACTGACCTCCGTTAATCTGTCCTCATATGTTTTCTGATGTAGTCCCTGCACCATTTTGGTTGCCCTTCTCTGGACTGCCTCAATTTGGTTAATGTCCTTGTTGTTGTGGGGTCAAAAATAGTGGGGGAATTCAAGAATGCATGGGACTGACAAAGCAATTCTGGTGGGGGCTAGGAAGAAGTTGGCTGTTGGCTAACTAGGATCTGCAGCTTATCCAATAGGTAGGGAAATGGGCAGACTGGGTGGGCCAAGCGGTCGTTATCTGCCGTCAAAGTCTATGTTTCTGTTTCTATGTTAATGCTGCTCTATCCTGATTTACATCTCACTTTGTGGACCTTCAGAATAAGCATGTTCCACTTGTAAAATGAAGGCTAATAGGTATAGTTACTATGTTGCTAAATGATAGTCCCTTATCTCCTCTGAAAGCTAGGGATAAGTGTTCGGCATGTTTCAAACCTGTTGCTAAACTGACAGACTGGGAGGAGTACAGCAATCTAAGAAATTAGTGGGAAAAAGCTATTTGCACCAATAAAAATGTATGCTGTAGAAATCTGCTTGATGCAAGTTCTACTGATTCGCAAGGCTTCTTGAAGTATATTAAATAATTGATGGGACTGAATGAAAGCTCTAGTTTGCAATGGCTAGAAATAGATGGAGTGAATTGAAATAACTCTGCCACTATCACCAATAATTAAATATGTATGTCTCTGACTTGTCTGCTTACACTAGTCTCATACCTTATTCTTTCAGAATTCATGGAATCCCCATCCCTGGCTTCTGCTTCTAGTAATTCTTAACCCCCTCTTTTTTTGTCTCCAGGCTGTCACGCCAGCTTAAACTACTAAAAATGTGCATCCACTAGTGCTAGTGCAGGTACTGATGGTATTGAACCAAGGCTCCTAATGCTCACTGCACATAGTTTGTCTGCTCTGATAGCTAGAGCTGAGAATATATCATTAAGCACAGGTATAGTACCTGACTCCTGGAAGCTAGCCTGCCTGCTACCAATTTCCAAAAAGGCAACCCACAGAATGCCAAAAACTACAGACTTACTGCCATTCAGCAAGTGCTGAACAAACTGGATAAACTGGTCTCTGCCCAGGTCCTGTAACTGATTACCTGAATAATTACAATATTCTATCACCTGCCCTCCCTCTGTAATGCCTCTTGTAAGGCCTCCATCACAACATGGTTTCTAGCACTTGCTGCAACTGGGATACTCCAGTCCACATCAGGCATGTTAAAGCCCCCTATTAGCAGCACCTCACCCTGTTCCACTACCCTTCTGATCTCCCCTGCTATCTTCGTCTGCCTTCTCCTTCTGAGAAGGTGGCTTGTATACCAAACCTACCCTGATGATCCTCCCCCCACTGTGACTACCTGAATCCACAATGTTTCCACATCTGTGCCCTCTCCTCATACTTCTCCATGGTCTTTATGCCATCTCGCACAGATAAAGTCACTCCTCCTCCCTTCCCTGCCCCCCGATCCCTCCTGAATAGTGTGTAACTAGGGATCGATACTGTAGCTCCAAGTCATGGAGGTGTATGTCCCACGCTTCCATCGCTGCCACCAAATCCACCTAGGTTTCAGCCATTACTGCCTGCAGCTTTCTGATTTTATTCCCCATGCTCCTAGCATTGATGCATACTGCTCTCCAGTGATCCTGCATCTTACTGCTTGTTTAGTTGTTTGTTGTCCCCTGCCTTTTTTCCCCCTTGCTATCCATGTGTCCGAGCTCCTTCCATCTACATGCCACTGTGCTACACCTTGTTGCCAGAACTGGATTATCATCCCTGAGTTCCTGCCTGTTCTAGTCATCTCACCTCATTTACCATACCATGCTCCCTCACTGTTGCTCTGTTTGCTCGGCATGGGGTCATAATGACACAAGACATTATGCCGCATGGATTGCGCTGCCAATACAGTGCCATACTGCCATGCAGCATAATTATTTTTTCTGTGGGGTTGTGCTTCACACCCCCGTTATGGGGTCTGTACTTCCGAACCCCCATTAAAGATTCTCAACTCCGGGAAGGGGGGTCCAACTTGAGGAGCGCACAAATTGTGATAAAAATAAAATGTCTGGGACTGGGAATCAAACCTGGTCCAAGATGCAGTGCCTGGGTTCCTGCTGCTGTGGCTCAGTCCAGTGAGCCACAGCAGCTGCTTGTCAGAACCCACTCCCAGCAGAGGTCTTATCCTCTGCCTGGGAGTGTGTGAATGGTGCAATATCATGTACAGCAGTATATGCAGTATTGCACCATTCGCTGTCCTGGACAGCTCTCTTTCGGGTTGGCCTTAATGTCGTACTCTATTAAGCGTATGACATTATGACCCAGTAGGTCTTTGCACCACCCCTTCCTCTCCTACTATGCTCTTTTCCAGACTTGTATCATTCACATTAGCCACCTTTCCAGGAAGGTGCTTGGTGTGTGCCCTCTGTCTGCCCACCTTTTCACCCAATAGCCCCACCTGCATCTACTCCCTTATCACCATAACTCTTTATTCTGATAGGACCCTGCATGTTATTGCTTGAATAGGGGTGCCTGCTTGCTCCCCTTAGCTTGTATACGAATTCCCTGGTAACTCCCAGCTGCAGCCTCCCTCTTGTCAATTTAAATGGTATTTGATGCAGGCATCAAACGTTTGGGCCAAGTCCATCATCCCCTTTGTTGTAGGGTGGATGTCACCCTGCTGGAATAGCCTACTGTCCCTCAACAACTGCCACCTGAACCCCACTATGCTAAATTCCTCTTCCTTGCACCACCCCTTAACCACTTGTTAAAGCGAGTGATCTGGAGAAGTCTAACGTCTCCCTTGAACCATGCTAGCAGGACTTCAGAAAATATAACTGAGGTTGCAGCCAGTTTAGGTCTCTTGCACAGCTCCCTAAATCTGTCCCTCATCTCTCCCTATGGGTTGCTGACCATACTGTTTGTCCCCAGGTGGACAGTTACATCTAACACCTCCCCTTCCCCTTGCCTCTAACAATCCTTTCAATTCTATATGTATCCCTCCCTGCTGATGCCCCCAGGAGGTACTTTTCACCCTTATGATGGACTCCCCTACTACTAGCAATTTCCTAGTTTTCTGCCTTCCCTTGGAATCAAATGTCATGCCAGGTGCCTTTCTGGAGGCAGTCAGTCCTGGTTACCTGCGAGGCAACAGGTACCATCTCCCTGTGAGGAGATAATGAATGAATTGTTTTGCTCAGTGGTGCAAAACAATTCCCTTTTACTACTGCAGGAGTCCCATCACCCCCATAGGAATCTCCTTTCTCCCTTACCTCATGCTGACTACTCTCCACCCCCAATTCAAACTTTTGATGTTCACTGGGAAACTGGGCCAGCAGCTGCTGCTCCAGCCCCCACATGGCCCTCCTCCAGATAAGGCCTATCTCAGCCTTTACTGTAGCTACGTCTGCTGCCAGCACTGAAAATGTACTGCACACCAGGCAGCAGTTTAGAGCATCCCTTTGAAGATAGTTGCCCCACAGTCATTGCAGCACACTAGGCTGCCTCCCTAGCCTGACTATCCTCCAACTATCCTGCATTCCTCATTCCACCTCTTAGCTGCAGTACTTCAACTTCAAGTTACAGCACTTTTTGCACCTATTGTTTTATCTGTCCCCCAAAAGACCTTAATTCAGAAGGACTTTTCCTAGCCCTCCAGACTCCTCTTTATTAGGGCACTATAGTTATGGTTTAGACAGGAACCTGCAATTTCTGGTCCCAGCTGTAACCCAGTCACAGTTTAACTCCACTGACAATAGGAAACATGAGCTTCCCTCAATGGAAAGAACCAGGATGTTGCCTCTTGTAGAGTCCCCAATTAGCAGAGTTCTGTGCGAACCTGCAGACTACCTGTACAGTAGATGCCCTGGCAGACATTACCCTTCGTCATTACACCTTACTCATTCGATTAGTCGCTAGGACCTGTAGAAATTAAACAGTGCGCTGCTAGAAACCAGATTCTGTGTTCAGCACACACCTCCTTTCAGCTGTCTACAATTCCCTTTTCTTCTCGACCTTTCTTAATCCCAGTCCCCCGTAAACCTTTGCAACAAGCTGCTTTGCAGCAAATTAAAAGCAATTAACAGCCCCGTATTGCTACTTTCCTCACGCTTTACCTGCTTTCCCAACACTAGCTTGCAGGGAACCATACTACAGTTCATATTACATAAAGAGGCATGGTATGCATATTGAGAATGTCCCCCTGCAGTGGAATCCTTTTTATGCCCTGCCTGGTAGAAATCAAACATGTTGGGATGCCTTACAGGGTAAGACGCAGGTTATGGGAGGTGATAATCCTCCACAAAGGCCTTGTGTAGGCTACATCTGGACTACTGCATTCAGTTCTGGTCAGCACAGTATAGAATGTACATTGAAGAGGTTAAGAGTGTCCAGCACAGGGCAACCACCCTGATTAGTAACTCAGGGGACAAATGTTATGAAGAAAGACTGGATATACTCAAACTGTAAAGTGTTCTGAATACTAAAAGAGACAGTCTAGAACATACAAAGCTGCTTGACCTGGAGAATGCAAACAGAACTAGAGGGAATGCATTTGAACTGAGGGTATGAGTGGGTTAGGATATGCAGCAATGTCAACACTATATTCCTGACACAGAACAGCACTGAGAGTTACACTGCATGCACAGACTAAACATTCTGGCAGTTAAGCTTCAATGGTGCACTCCTCAAACTGAAGTACAGTCACCACCATGTGGCAGGAGAGACCGACAAAACAGACCAGAAATCCTTTCCACCACTACAATACTGTGACTATGTTATGTTAGTAAAATAAATGATGAAATGACCATTTAAGTGAACCATGTGGGAGTGTGAAGCAATAGCATTATTCATCTGCAGGTAGTGTATGTGCATGTGTTTGCTTTCTGCTTTTCAAGTGGGCATCTCTGCGTATTGTGTCCACTTGTGTGCCCATGTGTGCAGTGGATAAACTGGAAACATTTAGATGGCGGAGCTCTTAGATCTAGATTTCTAGGTGGTGGAACTGTCATTTCTTAGTGATGGAACTCTCCTATAGTAGTTGATGGGGAAAGACGACTGAGGTGGTCGAACTGTCATACAGTTTTTAAGAGGTTGTGTTATTGAGTTGTGGGCTCCTGCTCAGTTTAACCCCTGCATGTGTGCATGTCTGTAAGCCTAATGTGTGTGCTGTAATGTGCATGTTCACATATCTGTGCATTTTCAGCCATTCGTCGTATGGATTTGCCAGGATTAATTACATCATAAACTAACCATGGAGCATTACTCATTTACAGTGGGGTCCTAGTTAAGAAGAGACACTGCTTGTGACTGTGTTGTGTCCACTTAAATGCTCACATGCTTGTGTACCTGTATAAATGCAAATGTTATTAAAAATTTCTGCAGGAAATGCTGTGGTACATTTAATTTGTGTATCAGTTGAAAAATATGTGTAGAATTTTGCATGCATGCTTCTATGTAGCAACTGTACAATCACTTTCGGGTGAACTCAAATGCATAAAGTCACTGCTATGCAGAACATTTTTTTTTGTAGCAGTTTGTAAAAATTGTTGTAGTTTTGTGCTATTCCGTATCATGCAAAATGTTCTCTGGTCTGTATGTGTGAGTTTTTTTAGTATAGCTTAGAGGTTAGAATAATGCACTGTGAATGAGCTTGGTACATCCAGCACACCTGGGTTTGATTCCCACAACTTCCACTTGCATACTGTGTGGCACTCAGCAAATCACTTAACCTCTCCAGTGCTCCTGTGTTGCCCCTGAAAACAGTGTTTGTGCCTAGTGCGCCTTATCCAATTACCAAAGAATAACCAAAAAAAGTGCCCATTTGTATGCATTCTGTTTGTACATATTTGTGCATCTGTGTTCCCCGAGTTTGTGAATGGGTGTAACGTGTGGGTGTCTTTGTGTGTACAGTACAAAAGTTGCTGTGCTGGAGGTATTCAGTTAAGGGTAGACAAAACAGGCTGATATTTAGAAAACTGGGTAATTTGCTTGCAAATCTGAAACTTTCAACAGTGTGATTTTGGAAATGCTAAAGATACACATTCCCAGGTTACAAATTTAAAAGTAGAGCTTTGGCAAACTGAGGCAGTTTTAGGTACAAGCCAAGCAAGCAGCTGTTTGGGGCAGAAGCACAGCAGTACCAATGCCCGTAGTCTGGGCAACAAGCTCCCTGAGCTGGTGGCCTTGATGGAAGAGGGATGCCTGGATATCGTAGCAGTCACAGAAACATGGTACACAGAGAACCATGACTGGGATGTTAACATACCAGGGTACATAACCTACAGGAGAGACAGGCAGGGGAGAAGAGGGGAGGAGTAGCTCTCATGTAAAGGAAGTGATAAAAGCAACTGAACAAAAGAGTAAACAGGAGAAGAGGAGGCACTGTGGGTCACCTGGGAGACTGGAAAGGGCACCACAACCGCACAGGGTTGTGTACAGACCCCATGTCAGGGGAGGGAATGGACAAGGATATGATAGAAGGCATTCTTAGGATGGCAGAGAAAGGGAGATACTGTTGATGGGAGACCTGAATATGCCAGATGTTAACTGGAGCACATTTGCTGCAGCCACATCCAAGAGCAGGGCCATTCTTGATGCCTTCAGGTGGCAGGCCTCAGACAGCTAGTTTGGGAACCCACTCATGAGGGAGCAATCTTAGACCTCATACTCTCAAGCGGGGCAGTGAGAGGATCCTCAGATCTAGAAGTGGTTGCCATGTGGGAACAAGTGACCATCAAACAGTGTGTGGTTCACGTTAAACTCAGCTACAGAGTCAAGCTCGCATAAAAGTGAGGGTACTGGACTTTAGGAGGGCTGACTTTGGCAAGATGGGAGAGTGCCTCAGAAAAGCACTAGCAAACAGGCTAGAAGGAGGTGTGGAGCAACAATGGGGAATCATCAAAACTGTCATCACAGAGGCAACAAGCCTTTGTGTGAAGCAAATAAACAAATCAAAACCAAAGAAATAGCCACTATGGTTCTCAAAAGAGGTGGCTGTGAAAGTCAGGAAGAAAAAGATAGCATTCTGGAAGTATAAGGAAACACAGAAGGAGCAGGACAGAGAGCTGTACCAGTTAAGGCAGAAGGAAGCAGGGAGGGAAGTCAGAATAGCAAAGGCCCAAACTGAGGAAAAGATAGCCAACTCAGTTAAGAAGGGGGATAAAACCTTTTATAGGTACATCAGCGAGCATAGAAAGACAAAGGGAGGGATAGTGAGGCTGAATAGAATGAACGGTGGGTGGGCAGAGGGGACAGTGAAAAAGCAGGGATACTGAATGAATATTTCTGCTCAGTATTCACAAAAGAGGAGGGAGAAGTGCCTAATCCAATTAACAGAAGCACTCTTGATAGGGGGCCGATCCCAGTCCTTTCACAGAAGAAAGGGTTCTGCAAGAACTCCTAAAACTGGAGGTGGACAAAGCAATGGGTCCTGATGGAATTCACCCCAGAATTCTAAAAGAATTAAGGGAGGAACTAGTGAAACCACTGGCTACTCTTTTTAATAAATCATGGGAGGATGGTGTGGTACCCGAGGACTGGAGGAAGGCGGATGTGATTCCCCTTCATAAAAGAGGGACCAAGACAGAGGCAGGAAACTACAGACCTGTCAGTCTGACCTCTGTGGTAGGGAAAGTGATGGAGTCACTTCTGAAGGAAAGAATAGTTGAGTACCTAGAGGCCAGTGGGGCACAGGACCCAAGCAGCATGGGCTCACAGCGGGAAGGTCATGTAAGACGAATCTAATAGATTTCTTTGACTGGGTGACCAAAGTAGTAGACCAGGAAGGGGCTGTGGACATGGCCTACCTAGACTTTAGCAAGGCATTTGACACAGTCCCACACAAAAGATTAATAGTCAAATTAACCAGCCTGGGAGTGGGTCCCAGGGTGGTAGCCTGGGTGAAACATTGGCTGCACAACAGGACAGAGAAGGTAATTGTAAATGGAGTCCACTCTGAAGAAAGAGGGGTTACTAGTGGGGTACTGCAGGGTTCAGTATTGGGTCCAGTCCTTTTTAATGTCTTCATCAGTGACATTGCAGAGGGACTGGAAGGAAAAGTATGCCTTTTTGCAGATGACACAAAGATCTGCAACAGGGTTGATACACAAGGAGGCGGAAAGGATGAGAAGGGACTTGGCAAGGTTGGAGGAATGGTCAGAAGTATGGCAGTTAGGATTCAATGCAAAGAAGTGCAAAATAATGCACCTGGGAAACAAGAACCCAGGGGAAGAATACACAATGGGGGGAGGTAGTAACAACAACAAAAAAGGAAAGGGACCTGGGGTAATCATATCAGATGACCTTAAGGTTAGCAAGCAATGTGAGAAGGCAGTAGGGAGGCTGGGGGTATACTGGGATGCATAGGGAGAGGCATCAGCAGCAGAAAACAGGAAGTTGTTATCCCTCTGTACAGACAGTTGGTGAGACCCCATCTGGAGTACTGCGTCCAGTTCTGGAGACCCCATCTCCGCAAGGACATAGACAGGATAGAGGCAGTCCAGAGGAGGGCAACTAAAATGGTGCAGGGTCTGCAAGAGAAGCCGTATGAAGAGAGACTAAACGAGCTTACTATGTATACCCTTGAGGAAAGAAGGGAGAGGGGGGACATGATAGAAACTTTTAAGTACCTCAGTGGAATCAACAAAGTCCAAGAGGTTAGCATCTTTCAGAAAAAGAGACGTGCAAGAACAAGGGGACACAATTTAAAGATAGAAGGGGGGGCGGTTCAGGGGCAATGTGAGGAAGTATAATTTCACAGAGAGGGTAGTGAATGCATGGAACAGCCTTCCTGAGGAGGTTGTGGGGTCTAAAACTGTGGGAGAATTCAAGAATGCATGGGACAGACATAAGGCAATTCTTGTGGGGGGTAGGAAGAAATAGGCTGTTGGTTAACTAGGATCTGCGGCCTATCCTGTAGGTAGGGAAATGGGCAGACTAGATGGGCCAAGTGGTCCTTATCTGCGCCGTCAAAGTCTATGTTTCTATGTTTTAATTGTCAAGTGCTTGCAAATCTGAAACTTTCAACAGTGTGATTTTGGAAATGCTAAAGATGCACATTCCCAGGTTACAAATTTAAAAGTAGAGCTTTGGCAAACTGAGGCAGTTTTAGGTACAAGCCAAGCAAGCAGCTGTTTGGGGCACAAGCACAGCAGGGTATTATGAAGCAGAAAGAAGAATCAGAATTAATTTGAAATGCAAATATAGGCCCCCATATTCAAAGGTCATGTCTGCACCACACATCTAGATACACCGCCCAAAAGAAATGGGCCGGTGCAATACAATGCTATATTCACATGAGATGTGCGATTGCACATCTCATGTAAATATAGCAGATAAAATGAGCAGCGGAAATGGGGGCCGCTGACGATGTGTCGGTGCATCCCCTGTTCAGCCCGAATACCTGGAATGAGGATGCGCTGTACATCTTGGGGATGTGTCCTGCCCAAAATTCCAGATATTCAACCCGAAACATGCAAATGGGACCATTAGGCATGTAAGGCACAAAAGGGGCCATTTGCATGTCATTATGGCCCCATTTGCATGTTTGGTGCAGGGATGTGCCCGGCACAATGTGCCGGGGGCTATAAACCCCCCACCTCCATCCAGTCCCACATAGTGTGCCCACTCCACAGCACCGAAACTCGATCTCAGCATAAAAATCCTGAACCAAAATCCCTGGTAGTCTAGTGGTACCCCCCCAATCCCTGAACCCCGATTCCATCAGAATACATCATGTACCCCATTCTCTGGTAGTCTAGTTGCCCCCTCCCAACCCTGAACCCCTGTCACCACAATCAAACCACAGAAAGACACAGAAGCCATCCCTGGTAGTCCAGTGGCACCCCCTCCCATCCCTGAAGCCCAATCTCATCTGAATGACTTAAATTCCATTTTCCTGGTTGTCTAGTGGCACCCCCTCCCCCATCCCTGAAGTCTGAGCACGACAGAATAAATGAATATCAATTGTCCCTGGTAGTCCAGTGGACCCCCTACCCACTGAGGTACCCACACCCCACCCCACTCCCCCTGTTCCAGCATGGCCATGAAGCCGGTGGGCAGCACAGCCCACCACACACCTCCACGGCTGCTCACTGACTGAGCTGTTACTGAATAACAGCTTACTGTATGCACTACAGTCCCATTGGTCTACACTGTCGACCAATGGGCTTGCAGTATGTACTGTAAGCTTTCATTCACAAAGCTGATGCTTTCTACATTGTCATATTTCCTGCCATGAGAAGAAGCACTGCTGTACTAGAAGATTTACTGTAGGAGGCTGGACTTGCAAAGATTCAAATCCCAGTGTAACAGGAAACAGCACCAAAATTCTGGCAAACTTCAGTTCCGTAGCAGATTTGGGGATGTTAAATTAATATTCGTCACCTTTAGATGGTAAAAAAACTTTTCTTTTGTTACAGTTTGTGCCTGTTTTCACACATTTGCAGGATAAATAAGCAGTACATGGACATAAAGTGGTGAAAATATCAAACTTTTTTTTTTTAATTGTTCATGTGGCAGAAAAATTATGTAACTGCCACAGTATTGTATCTGGTGGAGGTTTAGTTTCAGTATGTCTTAAAGTCTACCCCTCGGTCTGCAAGGGGTAACTGCTGCAAGCTTCAAAAGTTCGAATGTCACCCTGCCCTTAATTATTTGACTTTGTTTTTTAACTTAGTTTAGTGAAGAAATTAGGCAACAGAACATCATAATCAAGACAAATGTACAGCCATGAGATATTTTACCATGAGTACAAAGCATCTTAAAGACTATACATAGTGGTTTAATAGCTTCCTTCCTCAGGCACATTGTATGTTAAATTACTAGTCAGTTGATCTAGCTTTTCAACTCATGCAAGGCAATGCAGATGATATGCGGAAAGCTACATTTTGGAATAGTTCCTACAATAACTCTATAAATACACAACTGTGAGCATTTAGTTAATAACAGCCTCAAACTTGGGCAATTACAATGTAAAACAAACTGTTAACAGGCACAAGGTGCTGAGTAATACATAAGTTACTGAAGCAAAACACTGAGTATGTGACTGGATTTGATTGTTTGGACTCACTAGCCTAATGTATATTGCAAAAGCTGATCTTGGTTAAGGATTTCTTCTCTGGTTCCTCTAAAATCCAAAAGATGGAAGCCATCTGGTATTGACTTTATCTTTACTGACTCTCAGTAAGGCAGTAAGGCCGTAATTGCTTCCATGTCACTTACTGTGTCACATACTACTAACCATTCAGAAAGATCAGGAATGTATTTTACTTCTTTACCATAGAATCTTCTGCTGCCGTTTTAATGAAAAATAAATGACTTAAGTAATACCATGCTCCACCATTCACAAATGTCTCACCTATTTTATTGGGGAATTTCCTAATGTAGATACAGTACTAAAAAACTTGAAATTCATTCTCTATGGAAATGCAGATTCTTTCATTATTGTAAGACTAGAGCCTGTGGTTCAAGGTGGTAGTACAACTGGCCACACCTCCCTTTTGGCCTGTTTAAGGGCTGCTCTCCTCACTCCACACACAAGCATTTTTCCTTGCCCTTTCATCCACCCCTCTCTCTCCTGTGGGCTTCTTCCTAAGGTAACTTTAGCCAAGGGAATCACTCCCATGGCACCTCAAGGGTTGGAAACCTCCCCTAGGGTTCCTTACCTTTGTACCCCCTACAGGATGGTATATCCCGTGACTAGAGAGGCGAACAGTTATGTTACACAAGCACGAAACCAGTTGCACAGGTACATTGAAATGCCCTTTAGTGATTTCTAAGGGACTTGTCTGCCAAATCCATTGCAACTTTGACATCTTCTCAAGAAAGCTAGCCACGCTTTTTTTTATGTTTGCTTGCGGACGCATGCACGAAGCAAACATACTGTGACAGTAGAGTAGCAGGCTTCACAGGTGTTTCACTGTCACATCTTGTGCAGCTCAGGCTGCAGAAGGCTTGAAGGTGACAGGCCAATGATCAGCGAGGCTGATAATGATGCTGTTCTGTTGGGTGATGGGTGGAAACTTTGCACAGTAAAGTTGAGAGGAGGCAGCCACACCTATCAGACAGTGGCTGCATCCTTTCATTTACATGACACTGCCCAACAATCAGCTGAGCAGTGTTATACTCAGCCTGCATCACGTCCCCCCACCATGTCCAGTTGTCTCTGTTGCCAACGCCATTCCTGGAGAAAGTACATGAACTTGGGGGAGATGGGCATGCTTAACACTTGTTAAATAGGCCTGCAAAGTCTCTTTACTTCTGGCCTCCAAATCACATGGTCTTACTGGCAAAGGCCATTCAAGCTCGAGTTACTGCCTAGCCAATCTGTGCCAGCTCTCACCTCTCCCCCATACAATCAGGGTCATCCCCATAGAGTCAGCGGTTAACCCTACCCGCACAAAGTCCACACTCCCTCAACCACAGTGCTGGGGGTTCCATGTCATAATCGTGAACACGGAACGGCAACAGAAAACTGGGCTAGTGCACATCGCCGAAAACTGACAAGGGCAATGTGCACTATAGTGCCTGACAGAAACAGCCATCACTGTTCTAAATCTAATCAAAAAGAAAACTACTCTTTTATGTGGGAGGCTGTGCCCCCCACATCCCCCTTTGCGGGGGGCATTGCACCCACACACCCCTATCTTATTATATTTAATTCCTGGGAGGGGGGTTGATACTGGGGAAGGGGGCAAACTTAGGAGGGGGCTACACTGAGAACACGTCAGCAGAGGGAGAACAATAGGGGGGACCCTACAGACAGGGGGAGACAATGTTGGGATGTGGGGTAACAGGACGGTGACAGCAAAAAAAAAAAATGTCCAAAATAATAATAAAAAATAAAAATTGACATGCATACCAACAGTCCTGAACCCGGTCATCCACTGCAGAGGCAGTTTTCTTCACTGCCACACTAGAGGAACAGCTCGACAGCTCCCTCCCAAACAAAGGCACACAAACCCTTCCACATACACGTGTACCATACCTGCTCAATTGCACTGTAGTATTAATAGCACATAGCTATTAATACCACAGTGCCATATTAACATTTGCTATTTTGATGTTGCCCTTTCATCCGTCACTCACATTCAGTCACTATCATAATGGTATACCCAGTGTTGGCCGCCATCTCCAAGAAAGTTGGTGCTCACCCCCCTCCAGTTTCTTTGAGCCAAATGGAAAAACCACAAATCAAATTAAAGTTAAAAGCTGCTTGGCTGCAAGTCTCAGTTTTGAGCTGCAGTCATCTGTAGGTTTGTTACTGATCAGACTCCAAATTGAAGCAAGAAGTGGCAAAGCATTTAAATTTATCTTAAAGGAACCCACATGCCCTCCATAGTTTTCTTCACCATTCCACAGGACAACCCTCAAGAGGATCAGATAGAAATGCACTGGGAGGAGGAGGCAGCAGCAGGATCAAGCACCAGCTGACCGGTGACCGATTGAGGTGGTAGGTGCTCTGTGCTGACCTCGTAGCAATAAGTATAATCGGTACAGTCTATGCCTAGCTTTGTTTCCCCTGTCATTCCCTGGTATCCCCTGCACATTGAATTGTTCAGTCCTGTTCTGATCGGCTATAGGAAGCAGTGAATGTAGCTATGATTTTGTCAGTTTTTTTTTTTTTTTTTTATCATCTACTGCAACCCCCGGTCAAACCAGAATTTGACATTATCCACTAAATGTGCCTGGCAGTCCCTCACCCTTTCCATACTCAGTCAAACACTGCCACACTTTGCTCCAGACCAGGCTTGAGATCGAGGGGAGATGGGCAACTAAACACTTACTAATTTGATCTGCAAGTCTTCTCCACTTTGTCTCCAAATCAAATGGTCGGTATGGAAAAAGGCCATTCAAGCTTGAGGTATTATGAGCACTGAGGTTGCTATTACACAACATTCTCTAAGACCCCTTGCATACCTCTTATACCCACGTCAGGCCTCCTTGTCATGTTCTTCTACACAGATTCTACCCATGGACCGCGGGAGACACAGTAGCATAGCAGGCCTTCCATCCTTGCTACTGGAAGTCAGAGACTTTGAGCTGGACTTGGCATGGTACTGTGCAAGTACAAATTGCCACCTTCTATGGCAGTATTTTGCTTATGCTACTGTGCTTCACAACAGAAGTTTAGTTAAGGTCTTAAACTAGTTTTACTGTTTGCGGCTGCATGGTTTCAGTGAGCCACTGTTAACATAACTCACTTGCATGCAAAAGTTTCTTCCTTTAGACATAACTGACAAGAATCTCTGGAGGGATGACTGCCTGATATGTAAATGCAGAACCTTAATTCTATGCATTATTATCCTAGTAAAGTAGTGCAAAGCAGCATATGTTTGGGACTGGAAGGCAGTGGGTTGGAGGGACACTGACTGGGGTGTAAGCAGTCTGCGCAACCCATCCCCTAACATCAATACCTTGGCAACAGGCCCTGTAATCCACTATAAGCTAGAAGGTGATGGTGGGCAGTTCACCAGGGTGATACCTATCACTGGGTGACTGATCTGGGTGCCTCCCCTCTCCCAATAACTCATGCTTTGCAAAGCGTGCAATAGTCTACCACCTGCAGTGGGGCGGCATGTGAGTAAGGAGACCACTGACAGACACAAGTGGTCCTTGTCACCTCCCCAGGCTCATTACTTTACCCCATTTTGACCCAAGGTGAGAACTACAAGGGGGGGGGGAGTGGATCCAACCAATTATAGGGGCTTGCTATTATGTAAGGTATGAGGCACATACTATGTCAATCCCGGTCATAGGCCTGCTAATCACAGCTGTTCCTTCTCATTAGGTGGGAAATGGCAATACAGCATCCACAGCCTATTTATAATTTTGGAGGGGCACACAGTATTGCATATAGCCCCCTTCTCCCACCTCACAAAGTATATTTTTTGGTAGTCGATGGACTGGAATCCCTGACTGCCAACACTACAGGGAAGTACCCTGGACTCTCAGTTAGGAACAACCACCATGGCTCGGGGACTAAATGGAGCTACCTTTCCATCACCACCAATGGTGCATTGAGGCTGGCTGTTCCTTACTGAACTTGCACCTCCCTGTGCAGGCTATGCTCTTCTCCTTTCTTTAACAGCAGGAAGAGAGCTGGTCCTATTGATTGTAAATACCAATTTTGTGAAGCTCTGATCTCTTGAGTGAGGGATTGCCTGCCACACTCTGCCAGTATTTAGGGGTGGACTTGATATAATAACTTTGTGGTGTTTATTTTATTTGTTTTACCAGCAAAACCTACGCAGCAAGTATAAGCAAGAAAACATTCAGCATTGACAAATGCTTGTTTAACTGCTTCACTGCTGACACTCTGTTCCCGGTGCAGTCCTGAGGATACGCATCCCATATCATCTCTAGTATTAACCCAGAAAAGGAACCCCACTATACACATTAGAAAATTAACTCAGTGTGCACTGAGACTCGCTATTTTGCCTTTCCTAAGTCCTCACTTCCTCATCTCCTTCTCAGAACAAGCAGAGACTTTGTACAGCCATTATGGGCAACAGTCCAGGTCAGTCGAGCATCTGAACAATTTTACTGTGCATCTTTCAACTGTTCCTCATCAGATGGAATATTGCTATTATAACACTCATAGCTGCCTCTTGTTTGACCATTCAGAGAGGGCAGTGACCCACATTACGCAAAATATTTAACAAAAAGGAGAAACTAAAATGACATTGTAATGGGCTATTTACAGGGCTCATCTATATGGCAATGACATGTTTTGCTCACTGCTTGTTCCTAGCTATATTAATTTGCAATGGGTTTTACAGTTAACACCTCATTTCCACTTTTTAACAGCCCATGATCCCCATCTGGGAAGTAAAATGCTGAAAGGTATGTTTTACAGCTTTATTAAAAATTGAAAAAATATATATTTTTAGCAAGTCAAAAAAGCTGTGCAAAAAATGTAACCATGAAACTCATAATGCTTGGAATTGGACCATTGCATGGATTCTTCAAGATCAAGACACAGGGCTTCTGCCAGATTGCAACATGACATCCAGCAGATGATTGCTGACAGGGGCCAGCAAGAAGCCTATTACAAAAGAAAGAGTGCTGAAGGAACTTTAGGCACTAAATGTTATTAAATCTATGGGTCCTGATTGGTTGCACCCAAGTGTAATAAGGGAAATGAGATTGCTCTTCCAGGTCCATTAATGCACCTCTTCAACTGCTCACAGGGGATGGAAGAAGTGACAGAAGATTGCAGTATTGCAGATGTGCTCCCCATACATAAAAGCAGAAGTCACAAGGAGCCAGCTAACTAGAGGTAGGCAGGTAGGTAGAAAAGTTTTATTGTTCGGCAAATGTTGTTACAATGTTAAAATCAGTATTTAAAATTTGAGACATATCATACAATACATTCCAATTACATAATTTCCTATTACATTAAGCAAAGTACAATAATATCTAAATTAGATTTCTGCTATTCGTTCAGTTCCTTCCAAATATCTTTCCTCATAATTTAGTAGATATTAAAAAATGACTCAAACGTTTTAATATTCTAATATCTTTTGAATTGAACAAATATATTAAGAGTTTATTGGGGGAAGTCTGAGGGTAACCAGAATAGAGCCCAACCAATATTTCCTCTGGTTGTTAAATTGAGGACAATGTAATACAATATGCTTTAGATCATCTTCCACATTATTATTACACATACAGTATGGAGTATTAACTCCATTTATTTGTCTTAACATTATATAATTAACAGGATATAATTCCATTTTAAATCTTGTTATAGCTCTTCTTTCATTCCAATCAGACAAACTTGTCAAATATTTCTCTAGTCCATTTGATAGCTTCATAATTTTGTACCACCTGAAGTTTACCAAGCACATTATTCTAGAATGATTCTCTGCTTCTTCAATGTTTAACAATCTTGATTTTACTTGAAACTTAATATAATCAAATGGAGTTATCTATATTTCATACAGTAATTGACCCAAACCTATTGGAAACAAAGTATTTTTGATTGTAGAAATGACGGGTGACATAAAACCTCTTTGATTATATTCTAGTTCTTCTTCCAAACATAATTGTGGCAACCGATATGCTGGTAGAAGAAATCATCTTAAAATGAATAGTAATCTTCTTTCCATGACCCAAATTTTAAAGGATTTCTGCCCCAGTTCAAATTTCAAAATGTCAACAGGTACTGATTCTGGAATCCTCAGGAGATATCTGTATGTTTGAGTTATAATTTTTTCCAAGATATTAACATTTGCTTCTGCCCATATTTCAGAAGTGTACAAAACAGAAGTCTTGATCTTAGTGTTCAAGGTTCCTAATAAGAAACATAGAATTTGATGGCAGATAAGGACTGCTTGGCCCACCTAGTCTGCCCATTTCCCTACCTAACGGATAAGCTGCAGATCCTAGTTAACCAACAGCCTACTTCCTCCTACCCCCACCAGAAGTTCCTTATGTCTGTCCCATGCATTCTTGAATTTCGTTGTTTTTGACTCTATGACCTCCCTCAGGCTGTTCCATGCATCTACAACCCCTTTGTGAAGAAATACTTCCTCACGCTACTCTCTGAGCCATCCTCTGTATCTTCAAATTGTGCCCCCTTGTTCTTGCACATCTCTTTTTTTGAAAGATGCTACCCTCTAGGACTTTGTTGATTCCCTTGAGGTATTAGAAAGTTTCTATCATGTCACCCTCTTCCTCCTTTCCTTGAGGCTATACATCTTAAGCTCCTTTAGTCTTTCTTCATATGTCTTCTGGTGCAGACCATGCACCATTTTGGTTACCCTCCTCTGGACAGCCTCCACCCTGTCTATATCTTTGCAGAGTGGGGTCTTCAGAACTGTACACAGTACTCCAGATGTGGTCTTACTAACTGTCTGTACAGAGGGCCAACAACTTCCTGTTTTCTACTGGTGATGCCTCCCTATGCATCCCAGTATCCCCCAGCCCTCCTTACTGCCTTTTCACATTGCTGGCCCACCTTTAGGTCATCTGATATGACTACCCCCAGGTCCCTTTCCATTTATGTTGTTGTCAGTATCTCACCCCCCATTGTGTACTCTTGCCCTGGGTTTTTGCTTCCTAGGTGTATTACTTTGTACTTCTTTGCATTGAATCTAAGCTGCCACACATTTGACCATTGCTACAACCTTGCTAAGCCCATTTTCATCCTGCCCACCCCACCTTGCATATCAACCCTGTTGCAGATCTTTGTGTCATTTGCAAAGAGACATACCTCCCCCTCCAGTTCCTCCTCAATGTCATGTATAAAGACATTAAAAAGGACCGGCCCCAGTACTGAGTCCTGCGGTACCCCACTAGTAACCCCCCTTTCTTCACTGTTGACTCCATTTACTATTACCCACTGTGTTCTGTTGTCCAGCCAGTGTTTTACCCAGGCTACCACCCTGGGACCCATTCCTGGGCTGGCTAATTTGTTTATTAATCTTTTGTGCGGGACTGTGTCAAATGCCTTGCTAAAGTCTAGGTAGGCCATGTCCTCAGCCCCTCCCTGGTCTACTACTTTGTTCACCCAGTCAAAGAAATCAATTAGATTTGTTTGACATGACTCTCCTGCTGTGAATCCATGCTGCCATGGGTCCTGTGCCCCACTGGCCTCTAGGTACTCAACAGTTCTTTCCTTCAGAAGTGATTCCATCATTTTCCCTACCACTGAGGTCAAACTGACAGGTCTGTAGTTTTCTGCCTCTGTCTTGCTCCCACTTTTGTGAAGGGGAATCACATCCACCCTTCTCCAGTCCTCAGGTACCACACCATCCTCCCATGATTTATTAAAAAGGGTAGTCAGTGTTGTTACTAGTTCTTCCCTTAGTTGTTTTAGAATTATAGGGTGAATCCCATCAGGCCCCACTGCTTTATCCACCTTCAGTTTTAAGAGTTCTTTCAGAAATCTTTCTTCTGTGAAAGGACTAATATCAACCCCCCCATCCAAAGTGCTTATATTGACTGGATTAGATCTCTCCTCCTGTTTTTCCATTGTGAATACTGAGCAGAAATATTCATTCAGTATCCCTGCTTTTTCACTGTTGCTTTCTGCCCAACCACCTTCCTCTTTATTCAGCCTCAGTATCCCTGCCTTCATCTTTCTTTGCTCCCTAATGTACCTATAAAAGTTTTATCCCCCTTCTTAACTGAGTTGGCTATCTTTTCCTCAGTTTGGACCTTTGCTATTCTGACTGCCTTCCCCGCTTCCATCTGAGTTAAGTGGTACAGTTCTCTGTTCTGCTCCTTCTGTGTTTCTTTATACTTCCTGAATGCTATATTTTTCTCCTTTACCTTCCCCACCACTTATTTTGAGAATCATAGTGTTTTTTTATTTCATTTTGATTTGTTTATTTGCTTCACACAAAGGCTTGTTGCCTCTGTGATGGCAGTTTTGATGTTTCCCCATTGTTGCTCCACCCCACCTTCTTGCCTGTTTTCTAGTGCTTTTCTGAGGCACACTCCCATTTTGACAAAATCAGCCTTCCTAAAGTCCAGTACCTTCACTTTTGTGTGGCTTGACTCTACAGCTAAGTTTATCGTGAACCACACCGTTTGGTGGTCACTTGTTCCCAGATGGCTAACCACTTCAAGATCAGAGATCTTCTCTCCATCCCCATTTGAGAATACCAGGTCTAAGATTGCTCCCTCCCAAGTGGGTTCCAAAACTAGCTGTCTGAGGCATATCCCCTGTAGGGCATCGATAATGGGCCTGCTCTTGCATGTGGCTGTAGCAAAGGTGCTCCAGTTAACATCTGGCATATTCAGGTCCCCCATCAGCAATATCTCACCTTTCTCTGCCATCCCAAGGATGCCTTCTATCATTTCCTTGTCCATTTCCTCCCCCTGAGACGGGGGTCTGTATACAACTCCTGTGTGGATTGTGGAGCCATTTCCACTGAGGCTTGTGCAAATTCATATTAAATCTTTTAAAAGCCTTTATTGCTAATTTTATGTTACTTGTTTGTTTATCTATATGCTGTGACCAATGACAGCTCTCAGCAAAATTAACTCCCAAGTATTCATAGTTGTTTACTGTCTATTTTCTTACCATCCAAAAAAAAAATAGATGGTTTAGATTTACTTTGTAAACCAAAAACAAGCATGTTTATTTTTTCCCTGTTAATTTGAAGTTTATCTTTTTTACAAAGTTGCGAAAAATAAGTCGGTTTACGTTGCAATCCCAATTTAGATGTTGATATTAGAACAACGTCATCTGTGTAAGCAAGGCAAGTCACCTTCCTATCTAATACAGATGGTGAATTAAATTTTGGTTTATCAAGACCTTGTAATATTGAATTAATATAGAGATTAAATAATAAGGGAGCAAGTAAACAACCTTGTCTCACTCCTAAGTTTGTTTTGATTTCATTTGTTATATTTTCTGCCTGTTCATATCTCACTTTCAACCACGTGTTCTGATGTAGTCTCCTAATTATTGTCAACAGGGTTGGGTCAATGCTGTACAAATATAATTTGTCCCATAATAAAATTTGACTTATTGAATTGAAGGCTTTTTTGAGGTCTACAAAATAGCAATATAATTTTGATTTTTTAATCATTACATATTTCCAAAGAAAATGTTTCAGCGCAAAACAATGCTGGAGTGTACAGCGTCACATTCTGAAACCATTTTGCATTTCCATTAGCAGATCATTATCCTTGACCCATTTCTGTAAATGTCCCAATATTATTCTTGTAAACATTTTCTGTGATGAATCTAATAAATGAATTGGTCAATACATAGCAGGATTATTAACATCACCCTTTTTAAAAAACAGACAAATTATACTTCCTGCCTAGGATTCCAGATAAATATCATATTGACAAACTGTATTTATATATATATATATATATATATATATATATATATATATATATAGTGCAGAATGGGGAGCCACCACTCACTAAATGATCTAAACATATCTAAAAGAACTTTATCTGGACCTGGGACTTTATTTGCAGAACTTTTTTCAATAACATCAATAATTTATTCTTTGGAAATGAATAAAGGACGGGGACTAAATAAAGGGCAATAATATATTACTTTCCCTTTGTTGATTTCATTTCCACTGAAATACAGTTTACCAAAATGTTCTTCCCAATTTTCTGGAGTGATAGTAGTCATTACTTTGTTAGCATATTGTCCAAAACCCTTTAAGACCAACATCCAAAATTGTTTAACAACTTTCTTAATAATCATAGTTCTCAAGTTTTCCCACATTTTAGTATGATGTTTCCTTTTTTCACTTTCCAATAACGACCTATATTCTGCTCTTCCTTTGTTTAAAGCGATTTCATTTATGTTATTAGGATTTTTCCTATATTTACCTATTAATTTATTAAGATATCTCTTACCATTCTTACAAAATTTATTAAACCAAGTTATCTTATTCTTCTTTCCTAAATATTTCTTGGTAAAGAAGGGTGCTAAATAAAACATCATGTCTTTCCATATTCCCAATTTAACATTATTTTCTAAGATGTAGATTACTTTATGTTTCATTTCTGCCAAATAATCTGTATATATTATCTCATCAAATCTGGCTACCATTGATCCATCTCATCATATTTGTCTAAAGTTAACAATTTCAATTTATGGCTGGACACTATGAATTGACCCACCACGTGGTCCTTCATAGTCCCATCTTAAACAAATTGGCATATGTGATGATTCTGGTCAAGACAAAACAGATAAATCTTTCATTTTATTTATAGCTTCAAGATTAATCCAAACTAGATCTATCACCAAAGATCCATTTGCTCCAATATAGGTAAATTTTCCTTCTGAATCACCATTCATTCTCCCATTTTGAAGATTAAAGTAATTATCCTCCATTATCTGACATAATAGTTTCCTTCTTCATGTAATCACTTTATCTTTAGATTTCCTCTCATAAATTATATTATGATTAATTATATTTACTCCTTGGATGTTATTTGCATAATAATTGCCAACCCTAGCATTATAATCTCCAAGGAATATAACAGGTACATTTTCAAATACTTCCACTAGTTCTTGTACTACTTATTTCAATTTATCCCATGTCTTATTTACTTTTAGTCTATTATCTGGGGGGAATATACATTAATCATGGCTTCCATAAAGGTCACAGTACCTCTACAGTGCTTCTCAAATTCACTACCGATGTGCTTACTAGTATGGATGCTGGCCAGCTGACAGGGGCAGTTTTTATAGACCTTACAAAGGCCTTTGATCTTGTTGATCACCCCCTGCTCCTCTCCACTCTTTGCAATATGAGCTTTTCACCACCAGTTGTCACCTGGTATGGAAGCTATCTATTAAATAGAACTCAAATTGTGAAATTCAACTCCTCTTTATCTGATGGTGCTACCATCAATGTTGGGGCTCCCCAGGGCTCTCTATTCTGGGACCTCTTCTTTTTTCACTTTTTATCAATAAGATAGATGAGTTTTTTTTTATGCTCATCTATTCTCTATGCAGATGATCTTGCACTCTATTCAAGCTCTGATAAGGTTGCCAGCATAAATGCATCCCTTTCTTCAGATTTCACAAATGTTCAAAATTGACTTTCTGCACATAAGCGTGTACTTTATGCTAAGAAAACCCAAGCAATGTTACTTGGATCTGCCCCTAAACTCAGGACATGTCAAACTCCCCTGCTGGTGCAAGACCACAGTGGCACACAAATAGAATGTTTTACATCTTTTAAGTACCTCAGAATTCTTCTGGACCAATCCCTGGACTTCAGCCTGCATATACAATCTGCCTGCAAGGCAGTGAATGCTAAAATAGGGTTGCTTACAAGTCCAGTTTCATGTTGACTCCCTCTGCTAAACTTGCTATTGCCAGAGGCATATTTCTTGCTGCCCTCACCTATGGCATGCCGACCTTTGCTGCCACACACAAAATCATCCTTCATAAGTGGGATGTCACTTATAATAATATCTGTCGATACGCCTCCTCATCACCATGGCTTAAGCACCACTGCCAACTGTACAGGGACCTGGGCTGGTTATCCCCCTCAGCTTGCTGTCAATACTCTCTGGGCTCCCTGATTTACGCTATACTCAGAAGCCAGACCCCTTCAGTGCTTGCAACATTGCTGGTACCTCAAACGTCCTCCTATAGACTGTGATTGGTAGATAAATCCCTGTTGAATGTACCTAGATGTAAAATATCAAAAGGCTCTGTTGCCTTCAATCACTCTGCCCCTAAGCTTTGGAACTCTCTCCCCAAAGTACTTTGAATATCTGGATCCCATGACATCTTCAAAAAGGAGCTGTGCTTCCATCTATCCCTTGCTGATCCCTGCAATTGTTTTAATCCCCACCAATCAACTCACCCGCCAGATGCTGCCTGGCCTAACTTTAACTTTCCTACCTCATAGCACTTCTTATCCTTACTATCTCCTGACAGCTAATCTACCTAAACCCCCTGCACACACACACCTGAGCCTTGTTTCAGAGGCTGTGATAATGTATCCTGCCCAGTCAGGAATTTGCCCTTGCCTTATTTTGCTGCCTATTTGAATCTTCACTGTTGTGACTAATTTTAACAATATTTCTTGCTGCTATGTTGTGGTATCTCTTCCTAGACTGTGTAGGTTTTCTCTGCCTAAAATGCTATGTGAATTGTATTGATTGTTATTGTTCCAGCTGCATGTATTCATTACTACTAACTGTTTTGACCTATGTTATTGTAATTTCATTGTACTTATGCTATGTACTTGTCTTTGATTGTTGTACTCTCCTGGGTCGTGCCTGAAAATAGTCATTTAATGGCTAGGGCACCTACCTGGTTAACAAAAACTAAATAAATAAATAAAATCAGGCCCATATCTATCCCTTCCATTTTTAAATTAAGAATCTGTACCTCTTTCATCTTATCTATTTAATGTACAACAATGTACAACAAAACTAAGTGCTGTTTTGAGATAAATTATAAGGCCAGCATTAGGTCTACTATTTTTTCTTTTTTTAACTGCAGGTACGCAGTATCCTGTAAAATTGGGAAGAACAGGTGGAGTATTATCAAGAATCCAAGTTTCTTGTAGAGATAATATATCCATAGTGGATAACAATTTCTGGAATTCAGGATCAACCAGTTTAAAATGTAGTCCCTATATATTCCATGACAAAACAGTTAGATCATACTTTCCTTCTTTGTCCTTTTTGGCTTTAACTGATATTTGTCAATTTTGTTGTAAGTTTATCTCATCTCTTTTTAAATTCACTTGTTTTTTGTAACCTTTTCAGCTCCATATTTCTGTTCCACCATCCTATTATCTATTAAACAAATATCATAAATATCTAATAATGGTACATTTTTCAATACAAGCTGTGCTAACCAAGATGATCTAAATATAATATTTCTTTGTGAGCAATTTGGGTATGTCCTAATTCTTTCTATTACATTTTTGGTAATATTCTAATTCAAGGCACATGATAAAAATATGCCTAATTCAGCCTTTAATTTGGCTATTGATTGAACCGTATCTTGCGCCTATCCAAAAAGGGTTAATGTTTTATTTTCCCATGTGGATACTTGTAAGAGTTTGTAGTCCGAGATCGCTTTAGGACTTGATTTTTCCTCTCTATATCCTTTTCAATTTTAATGTTTATCAAGGAAGCTTCTTCTTCCTTATTGGAACCCAGTATGGCGGTCGCATGTATATTCCTTTATTTCTTAAATCTTCTTCAGCCCAAATCTTATTTGCCAATGTCTGTGTTTCACAGTAAAGTAGAACACAGTTTGGACAGTTTTGAATGTTTGGTCTCATAATATAATATTCACCTAAGCCACATTTAGATAAATGTAACAATTGGTCAATCCAAATTGATAACTTCAGTGGGGTTTCATCAAACAGTACATCTATTCCATACAATTGTTTTAGATATTCTCCTTTAGAATTGCCTTTAGGCATCTCAATAGCCATAACTGTTGTTGATAAATCATTAATTATGGCAATTTCTGGACTTATACCCTTGGTCTTCCCCCTCATTATAATACTTTCAGTTTCACACATCTCATCATTTCCTTCTATACATCCAAATCTGTAGTCTTTAAATCTTGCTTCAGATTCAAGTTTCCTTCCATAGCATTTTCTTCTTTAGACTTAGCTGTCTTATCAGCTGGAGGTTTTTGTTTCCTTTTACAATTAGCCCTATATCTTATTTTTTCTTGTAGCTTTTCTCCCCCATCCCTGTTACAGCATTATTCAGCTCATAGTTATCTATATTTCCTATCTTCTTACCATTCTCTTTGCTAAATGGAGGAGGAAGATTTATCTGAATCGCTTTATTCATGACATTTATAATCTCTATTTCTGCTTCATCATTTTCTGTCTCTATTTTCCTATTTTCCTCAGATTTAGTACTTGATTATGAAATACATCTTCTCTCAAAGCTGCTATTTCATCTTTCAAAACCCATAGATTTTCTAATATAATCACATTAGCTTGGTATGGGTCTCTTATTGAGTCTAGGATTTGTTTAGACAATGAAGATGTCTCAACAAAATCCCCTCTGTTCACAATATACTCTTTATAATCCCTTTCATACACTCCTGATTTATTCAATTTAAAATCTTGTTCTCCATCCATATAAGGTTTATCATCGACAATTAAGTCTGAGTTCCTTATTTCTTCAGAGGGTGAAAGAGGGACAGGAATGGTTTCTATTTCATCTCTTTGAGGTAGTTTCTGTTCACTAACCAATTGTTTTAATCTTTGAATAGTGAAATTTAGATCTTGTATTACTTGAACCATATTATCCCTCTATATTATATTTCCAGACCATATCACTTTGTTCTCTAAATAGTAATCATTTATTTCCTCCTTTTTTCCTATAGCTTGTAGAGAGTTCTCTTCCCATAAAGAGCAGCTAACTAGAGCTCAGTCATCTTTAGTGGGAAGATCTTGAAACTCATGATAAAAGAGAGGACTGTGGGGTTCCTGGAAGTAAATGGGCTGCAGGACCCTAAATAATATGGTTTTACCAGTGGGAGGTTTTGCCAGGTGAAACTGATTGAATTTTTTGATTGGGTGACAAGGGCAGCAGACAAGGGTCAGGCTGCATCCTACATAAAAGAATGGTGAAAAAATTGGGTGATTTGGGGACTGGGGAAAGGTGACTTGGTGGATAAAAATCTGGCTGTACAGGAGTATTTAGAGGGTAGTACTGAATGAAGCAGAATCAGGGATTGAGGACGTCACTAGTGGAGTGCATCAGGTT
Organism: Neoceratodus forsteri; assembly: GCA_016271365.2. Taxonomy (NCBI): domain Eukaryota; kingdom Metazoa; phylum Chordata; order Ceratodontiformes; family Ceratodontidae; genus Neoceratodus; species Neoceratodus forsteri. The sequence goes on from CM057452.1 coordinate 1,449,476,552, forward strand.
TTGGTCTTGGGACCTGTTCTCTGCAATATGTTCATTTGTGACATTGTGGGGGAGTCCAAGGGAAGATATGCCTCTTTGCAGATGATACCATAATCTGCAGTAGAGTGGATAGCCAGGAGGGGTATGGGATCATGCAGAGGGATCTGGAGAAGCTGAAGGAGTGGTCTAAAATATGACAGTTTAACTTTAATGCAAAGAAGTGCAATGTTAGGCACATTGGGGCCAAAAACCCCAAATCAGAATACAGAATGGGGAGGGGGCAGACAGCACTGTGGAGAAAAGGACTGTGTGGGGTGTGGAACATGGATACTTTGAAGGCATCAAGGCAGTGCAATACATTGGTGGTAAAGGCAAATGGATGCTGGAATAGATAGGAAGGGGGATCACTAGCAGAAAGAGGGTGGTGATAATGCCCAAATACTGATCACTGTTAAAGCCTCCTTTGGAGTACTGTGTACAGTTTTGAATCCATATCTAAAGAAAGATAGGGCCAGATGAGGTGATCCAGAGGAGGGCTACCAAGATGATCCAGGACAACAGGGTAGGATCTGTCCAATACAAGTATTTTTCTTTTATTAGGGGTGGGAGTGGCAAGCAGCAGCCAACATGATCCCAGCCACTGAGCACATACACAAGGCTTACACGGTGACTCAGAAGACTAGCCATTGCTGGGAGAAGAGAGCCTGGAATATTACAGCACTCAGGGCCTTTACTACTTTAACTTGTTGGTAACTGGGCTGAAACAGGCAGGAAGTGAGAGCTTGGTTACCCCCCCCCACCTGTAAACCCTTGCAGGCCATTGCAAAGCCACTAAACACAAATTACCATAAGAAAGGGGAAGAGGTGCAAACATTCCTTATATCCCTGAAAAGAAGCATTTGAAGTACTACCCTCTCATCTACTCATGGCCAGCATGGGCAGGAGCTCCTAGGAGACACAAATACTGCAAAACTGCAAAAACCTCTCTATAGGCAAAACTCTCGCTGCCAGCTTTGATATAAGCCTATTCAGCAAGGGCTATAGCAGCCTATTGGGCTGATAGGGCAGATGCCTCAGTATCTAACTTGTGCAAGGTAGGAACCTGGTCCTCCTTGCACACATTTACAAAACATTATAGAATGGACACTCTCAGTTTTGCTGATGCAACCTTCAGTCATAAGGTTCTGCAAGCAGCACTACGGAGACAGGAAGCCAAATCAAAGGAATACTTTTTCCCTCCCAAAATACTTTTGGTGGGTACTCCTTATTAAACCCCATCACTAAATGACTAGCCAAGTGATAATGTGGAATGACACAGAAAGAAGAAATTTTATCAGACTTACTGTAATTTCTATTAGATCCAATATTGTCACTGGGGGCCCAACTTAGAGTTTTTTTTACTCTATAGAGAATATTTTACAACTAAGAATTGATTTGACTCAAACGTTTCCACTAGACAAGTGGATGTTGCTCATTTCAGGCACATATTGTTCTGTTCATCATTATTTATTCAGAGTTTTCTGAAGAGAGTTTAATGGTGAGAATACATTTGCAGAGGTATTTATTTATTTATTTATTTAGTTTTTGTTAACCGGGTAGGTGCACTAGCCATAAAATTACTATTTTCAGGCACGATCCGGGAGAGTACAACAAAAGGAGAACAGTTGAACAACAGCAACATGGGTACAATAATACAAATAGAGGAACAGTACAGCAGTGCTACAAAAATACAATGGGTAGATATATATGGGAGAAGTTGAAGATATTATGAATCTTTGAATCCTCGCATAGCATGATGGAGAACTGAGGCTGCTTACACATTTCAGTAAGGTGCAGCTGTGATTTTCTATATTTTGAAGGACTGTATAAGTTAATCACAGTTTAGTTATGTTACTCTAAAGCTCTGAAAGATTTGTGGCTGACGATTCAAAGCAAACTGTCACAGAATGGGAAGGTGCTTAGAGTTTAGCGGTTATGTTAGCTTTGGAGTGTGTTGGCCCCTAGTAGGTGAGCATGTAATACTCTGGGGAGTACTAATGAGAAACACCTGGAGGATCTGAACATGTATACTCCTTATGTCCAGGCGAATTAAAAGAACTCCACAATTTGCAGTGTTAATTTGCGCTACTCTGTTCACTGCAACTCTACAAATTTCACTATGCAAATTGATGGAATTTTCCACTTTGTGGTGAAATTTTGATGCAATTTGCATCAAACATTCACCACAAAGTGTGAACTACATAATTCATGCAGTAAAATTTGCACAGCTGTGGTGAATTTGGATAGTCCACACTATGTGAATATTTCTCATAGCGCACACATTCACCACAATTCATGCATGAATATTAAATTTACACTGGATCTAATACTCTTGAGGATAAGAGGAAACAAGGGGACATGACTGAGTTGTTTAAGTTCCTCCACAGAATCAGTGGAGTAGTCACTCATGACTTATTCACAGTAAGAAGTAATACTTCCAACAGAGATAACCGAAACTGGCAAATAGAGAGTCAAAAAGATGACAAAAGGTCTGTTTCTTAGCATAATGTAGGTGACAATATGGAACAAATTTCCAGATGATGACATATGTTCTGAGACAGTGAGAGGGTTTAAAAGGAGATGGGACGGGCATATGGGAAAAGTGTGTTTGGGTAAAATGGGAGGAGGGGCTCAGTCTGTTACATAGGACAGAGAAGACAGACTGTATGGGCTACAGGGCTTTTTTCTGATGACATTTTATATGTTGCCAAATATGTTATCATGTATGGTCGAATGTGATTGTGTATGGAAATCCACAAACTAAAAAGTTGTTCTGCTGCAGCAGTGACATTCATACTAATGCAAAACGACTTTTTGTTCTGCGTTAGTATGACCGTCACAAAGTAAATAACCCCATCAGCTCTGTTGATAGGGCTAGCAGAAATAGAAGCATCCCATGTACTAGCTGGCAGGTGGGTGGATGGCCGAGAAGTGTGGGTCATGGACAGCAGAGGCTGATGCTTGTAAAAAAAAAGTTAACAATTTGTTTTTTAGGGGGGGACCATACACTATGTAGAATAATGTATGGTAGCCCAAATACACAATATCGCTCTTCTCACATCTCATGGTTACTATGATGTCAAAAGGATCTCTCAAGCTTCACTCTTGAGGTGCTTGATGTCATAGTAACCACTTGGCGTAAGAAAAGCATTGTTGTGTATGGGCTGCTATACACTATCTCTCTAGTGTTAAGCCCAAAAAGGACCCCCCCACTATAAATGTTTTAAAACTAACTCAGTGCAATGTACATTGAGACTCACTATTTCATGTTTCCTAAGTGCTCTCTTCCTCATCTCTTTCCCATAACAAGCAGTGACTTCGTTCAGCCAATACGGGTGACAGTCAAGGTCTGCCCAACGTTTAAGCTATTTTACTGTGTACCTTTCAAATGTTCCTTATTAGATGACATATTGCTATTTTAACACTCATAGCTGCCTCTCTTTTCATCACACACAGAGGGAAGTCACCACATTATACAAAAAACTGAACAAAAAGGAGCCATTAATATGAAATTACAATGGTCTATTTGCAGGGTTCATCCATACAGCAATGACCTTATTTGCTAGCTACTTATTTCCAGCTGTATTCATTTACAACAGCTTTTACAGTTAACACCTTGTTTCCACTTTTAATAGCCCAGGTTCACCATCTGGGAAATAAAATGCTGAAAGGTATATTTTACAGTTTTTTCAACAATTTATATATAGATATATACATATACATATACATACAGCTATGAAAACATGAGATCATGAAACTCAAAATGTTTGTGAATTGTACCAGTTTCATGGATTCTTGCAAGATCAAAAATGGCAAAGTTCTCAAGTAAATGAAAAGTACAAAGTTTGTTCAGAGTTCACCCATCTGCAGACCCATGGCCCAGTTGAACACATATGTAATTGCAAAGAGGAGAGCCAGACCAACATTGATGTTACAAAAAGAACAAAGTGCCTAAGCTTTCGAACCAACCAAGTCCTTCCTCAGAAGCTTGGCTGGTCCAAACGCTAAGGGACTTTGTTATTTTTGTAACATCAATGTTGCTCCAATAAGAGGTATCAAGCTATTTGCTTCTGGATCTGTTCTTACAAGGACCAATACGGCAACTAAACTAAATCTGTCTTGCAAAGAGGGTGATTCAAACTTCATGAGACAGTGTTACCACTGGCTTCAGTAGGTTTCTGGGGACCAGCACAGATAAAATGATCACCTTGCAGACTTGCTCACTTTAATAAACATTTATTTGAAGTAAGTTACATAAACACCAGCAGTTTAAATAACTTTTGAGAGTGCCATATACTCAGAGCTGAACGTGCTTATGTTTTGGTGAGATACTCCACTTTCCCCCATCACTGTCTCTCTTTAAATACCTGTGTTGAGAGGCAGAGTTTGATGACATCCCAAATAACTATGCAAAGTGCAGAATACATTTAAGCAATAAGGCACAATGGGGGGCCTTATGGTGGGATAATGGCCCACCTTAGGTGGGTTAAAGCACGAGGTGAAACCAAGTGCTTCCACCACCCGAGAAGGACCATTATGCCACCATAACGTCCCCCCTGGAGTGCCTTACTGCAATTATGAAAAGGGTGCCAACACTGTTGGTATATTTAAAAAAAATCCAAACACATATTTGTGTGTCTTAAATTACTGCAACATAAGAAATATAGACAATTAAGTGAATAAAGAAAAAGTAATGCCTGCCAGCTCTGTGTCGCTGACTGACCCTTCACTGTCCTGGCTTCCTGCTGAAGTACTTCTGGGTCTCGGTCCTGCTTCAGTGTCTGTGACTAACATCAGTTTCAGGAACTATAAAAAAAAGTTTCCGACTGTTGGCAAAAGTGGGAGCCTGGTGCCTAATTTTTTGTTTAAATCTACATTTAAATGAGCAATTATGGAGTTGGTGGGAGCTGTGGGTCTTAGTCTGGAAGCGTGAGCCTGTGGGAACCGCTGATTTAAATTGTGGCTGGCAGCTGTAGTCATAGGGAGGAACGTTACTTTTTATTCTTTTTTTTGGAGCAACGGAAAACTGTAAGTGAGCCCTTTTTTTAATAAGTTATTGACATGGGCAGCTGGGACAGATATCACAGCAGGACTGGGGCTCTTAAGTACTGGATCAGGAAATCATCGAGAATGAGCGGACAGTCAGTGACACATCAGCAGGCAGTCTGTGAGACCAGGGAGTGATAAGGCATATGTGATTGGAGGTAAGGAGGCCTGACTGGCAGGAGCTACTTTCACCCAGGCCGTTGTGCTGGGATAAAGGCCTGGGCAAAAGAGCTCTTGACCAATCAGAATTCATCATTCTTAATACCCATTTCATAATAAAAGATATATTGTACATACATATAAAGTGCTATGAAACTATGAGAGCAATGTCTTAAACGTAAAATTTAGATACCCCAAGGGGGACCAAGGGGATCAACTCTCAGCATAAGGATCTCAATTTACATGGTATCCTGTTTCAAACTACTTTTACAGGACTGGCCATGTATAACAACTTTGGAATGTGTCACAGTACAGTTTAGGCTTCTTATATGTTTCATAGGAAAGAACTGAGATTACTGCTGTCATTTAAACCACCAGGTGTTACTGTATCCAACTCAATCCAGTAACATTCTCTTTGTCTTAATTTTTTACAAAGTCTCCTCCTCCTCTAGCTAGCTTCATTACCTGGGAGTGGCACAGACATGACCTGTAGTTGGCTTCTCCATAATGTCTCATAATAGCATACGTCTCATTCCTGTGGACTGCCTGCTTATATTCTCCGATACAGGTCTTCAAAGCCTGCTTTGTCTGGCCCATGTGTGCTAGCCCACATGGGCTATGACCAGCTATGACCCCATGTTGGTTAAGGCAGCATATGAATCCACAGCACAACTCCCAAGGGAGAATCTATTACAACTTATTTTTTAAACTGCTAGTGTTTATGTAACTTGCTTCAAATAAATGTTTACTAAAGTTAACAAGTCTGCAAGTTGATAATTTTGCCTGCACTGGTCTCTGAAAACCAAACCTACTGAAGCCAGTGGTTTCACTGTCTCATGAAACTCTCTGTGAAATTTTAGATAATAACCATAATGTAAAAACACAGACTATGGTTATGCAAGCAGCACACAGTTAGTAAAGCCATGCTTTTTTTTTTTTAATTCTGTATTTTTGGTCCTGCTCCTTTACCGCTGGACCATCTGCCATGGACTCCGGCTATGGCTTCTCATATTAGCCATCCTCCCAGAACCCCCTGGCTTGCCCTCTAGGGTGGGGCCACAGCGCCCCAGGCCAAGGGCACCATGAACACAGGAAAGGTGGGGTGACACATAGACAACCAGTTCTGAATACACTATGATTTTTTGTAATATAAAAATGTGTTATGGACTGTCCCTCATGAGAGATGCTGCGACAGGATGTGAGATTACAAACACACACACACACACACACACACACACACACACACACACACACACACACAGGTTTTAGATACAAGGTGTTACCTGGAAGGCCAGGAGCTAATTACAGACTAGAACAGGCCCTAATCAAGGATCTCCTGTTTATCTAAGTTAAATATAGCTTTAACTGCTAAGAGGGAAATCAATATCCATTTCATGATGTTTAGAGGGGGAAACCAGGTTATGGCACACTGGTGCAAAATCATAAATGCTTTAATGTCTGTGTGAGAGAGGATACTGCTCATAGATGAAAGGAAATTTACAGACTTGATTGGGGAAGTCACATGGGGAAAGGAGTTTCTGCTGATGTAACCTTAATTATACAATGGCAAGAAAAAATCCTGAACTCTGGTCAGTCTTGGGCTGGACCCGTGAGGTTATCCTAGCACAACCTCATGGGTCTACTCTCATCATTATTGCTGATCCTCTTTTTTTGCATCTCCTCTTAAGAAACAAAAATATTTTTCCACACTAATAAAAACATTCTTTAAAATTATTTTTTAATTTTATATATAACAATGAGCCATTGTATAATGGCAATAATGCACTCCAGCATGTGGGTTGTGCTGGGATAACCTCACTTCTGGGATGTTGGATGCATTCGGCCTGCGGCCTCGTGCCCAACTACCCAGGCATGAGGTTATCTCAGCACAACCAACACCCTGTCATGCATTATTGCTTAATTAACTTACCTTCTAAAATGATAAAACATCCTGGGTGTATGATTTTTAATAAACAGAGGAGGAGTTAGGTGACCTCACACAAAGGGGTTGGCAAAGACAGTTTTTAAACAGTATTCTGTTTTCCATTATGGACATACATGTTTGGATTCTGAAAAAGAAACATTGACAGCACTGTGAGATAAGAATACCTTAGAAAAGATAATTCTAAGAGTACTGTGGTAGGAGATTTTGTCTGCACTTTAAACCTGTTTTGTTTAAGTGATTTGTATGTTTTGTGATATATGGTTCTGTATTTACATTTTAAATTTTTTTATCTATTTTAGTAAAACTCTGTTTTTAAAGCCTACTTGGTCTGTCTTTGAATTTCTTTCTTTATCAAGTGAAGTATATATGATTAAAGCTGACACTGTGCATAAGCTTGAATGGTGATACCAAACTGGAAAAAGGTGAAAGTTTAATCTGAGGTCTTTTATTAGAGTTTTTAAGGGTTCATTTTTGTACACCTGGTTAGGTGCCTGTAGGCAGAGATATCTGGCCCCTCAAAGACAGAAATATCTGAGCCTGTGCATTGGGTATGCTAGCAAGAGGTTCACAGTTTGAATCCCTCCAAGACTTGTGACCAAAGGTTGATTTGAACCCACAAAACAGACAGGAGAGTTACCCTGTTTCTGTTAACTGTTCACAAGACTGCACTCGGAGGTTGGCACTTTAGGAGTAGAGGGCTGACCTGCTGAGTGGGTTTGTGACAGATTGGTTAGCAGCGGTGAGAACATTTTGGTATTACAAGCTTTTATTGTTCAGTGTGTCAGCTTGAGGCTGTCAGCTCACTTGCAAAGAAAGAAGAAGACAGTGATTTATTTTTAAAAAGGAGACAGAATTATTTCACTTGGTGTACAGTCAAGTTCCTACCCATTTTATTTTTTTCTAAAGTGTAAGTCAGAGTAGCCGTAGTTAGGGAAGAAAATGGCTTCCTACTATAGCAGGCACACTGTAGACTACTTAAAGCAGTTGTGTGGGGACAGAGGAGTCCTGTTCGAGGTGAAAGCCAGCAAACAGAACCTCATAGATGCCCTGATGGTAGCTGATACCCAGAGCAGCGAGTCACAGACAGTGACTGAAAAGGACCAAACCTCGAGTGTGGCAGGGCTAGTGGTCAGTGCAGTGTCCAGATCCAATGAGGAGGGCAACACAGCCACTGTCAGTGAAAGGACACAGCAGCAGGGGAAGGTCACCAATATCCTGGATCCAAAAGTACTCAAGCTGCAAACTGAGTTGCACAGGATGGAGCTGGAGTTCCAGAGGGAGAGGGAGCGAGAGACGTGAGAGGTGGACTGTGAGGCAGAGTGAGAATGCCGTGAGGCAGAGCAAGAATGCCAAGAAACAGAGCGAGAACAGAGAGACGCTGACTGTGAGGAGCAGGAGTGCCAGAGGCAACACGAACTGGAGAAGCCATGACTCCAACCAGCAGCACCAGAGCAGGTAAGTGGCTTGGGTTTAACTGGGACTGCAGGACTGGGTTACAAATTGAACTCCAAATTGATAGCCGAATTTAAGAGGGGGAGGATATGGATGCCTTTTTAAATTCTTTTGAAAAAGTTTGTATTCAGGCTAAAATTCCTAGAGAGTCCTGGAGCTTCCAGCTATCCCCGCTACTTACCGGGAAAGCTCAGGATGCATTGGGTCAAATGGACAATGAGGACAGTGATGATTACAGTAAACTTAAAGCTGCACGGTTAAAAAAATTTGAATTAACTGCTGAATCATACAGAGCTAAATTCTGTAAGCTCAGGAGAAGCCTTGACATGAACTACAAGGAGCTAGCCATGAAACAACATCAGTTTTTAAAATGGTGGTGGGAAGAAATTGATGCAAACTCTGTTGATAAAACTGAAAATGTGATTTTGTTAGAACAGTTTTATTGGGCATGTCCAGCAGAGCTGAAAACCTGGCTGGAGGACCGAGATCCCAAAACAGTGCAGGAGGCTGCTGAACTCTCGGACTACTATGCCAAGAGAAGACCTGCTCTGAGAGAAAATGGGGTGGGCATAGCAGTGCAGAAAGGGAAAAGCGTGCCTTCAGGGCAGCTAAAACCCTCACTGCCTCCACCGAAACCAGTTAGCCCCAGGTTTCAGAGAAAAGATTTCTCTGAAAAGAGAAGTGAATGTTGGTTATGTAAAGAAACGGGGCAAATTGCCAGACAATGTCCCAAAAGAATGAGCAATGATACGCAGAATGGTACTAGAAAAGAAGTGAGTTGTTTGTGTGTCCCTGGAAGCATATCTGTGAACATGAGGGAACACATGCACCCAGTCATGGTGAATGGTGTACAGATGCAAAGGTTAAGGGACACAGGGGCATCCCTGACATTGGTAAAGGGGATCTGGTACAGTCTGGTCAGCTTATACCCAATAAATACGTCACTGTACAAGTATTCACTGGTGAAGGGAAAACATTGCCAATGGCCAGTGTTCTCCTGGACTGGGGTGAAACAGGGGGAACTGTGCAACAGGTGGCTGTAGCCAAAACCTTAACAGTGGATGTGATCCTGGGTAATAACCTCAAACAGGGGAAGGTATGTGCAGTTACCCATAGCCAAGTGGCAAGGGAAAATTGTAGTTCCCTGAATGCCACAGAAGCCATTGTGGAAACCACTGAGAGGCTGTTTCCCCAGCCAGTGTCTCCAGATGGGGAGACTAATGAAAAGGGGGGTCAAAATTTCCCCAGTAGCAAGTAACCACACAGCTACAGAGGGTTACTCTGAAGAGGGAGGGGTGACCCATTGTCAGAGGGTTGGGATTGACAGTGATCCTGAGTGCCCTGACGCTAGTGCTAGGGACCCTAGTTTAGTGACTGAAGGGGACCAGTCCCATGCCTTGGGAATGTGTGAGGGGTTTGCAGCTGCTCAGAGAAGTGACCATAGTTTAGAGAAGCTGAGGGCTTGGGAAGACTCTGATGGTGCACAGGGAGGCGACGGCAGACATAAGGTTTATTGGGAAAATGGACTATATACTCAGGCTATGCACACAGAGGGAGGGGTTCTAGGCAGGCAGCTTGTCATTTCCCAGGGGTATCGTGAGCAGTTGCTCAAGATTGCACATGATATTCCCTTGTCTGGTCATCTGGGAATCACGCGCACAATGCAGCGGTTGGCCCAGAATTTCTACTGGCCTAACTTCATCCAGCAGGTGAAGAAGTATTGTAGCTCTTGTCACCGGTGCCAAGAAATAGGGAAGGCAGGCAAGAAAACCCAAACTGCCCTGATTCCATTGTCCATAGTGGAGGAGCCATTCCAGAGGGTGGGAATGGATATTGTGGGGCCTTTAAATACCCCCAGCTCCTCAGGGAAGAAATTCATCCTGACTGTGGTGGATTATGCCACCCGGTACCCAGAGGCAGTCGCCCTATCCTCACTGAGAACAGACAAAGTGGCAGATGCCTTACTTGGGATTATCTCCCATGTTGGGTTTCCACAGAAAGGTTATCACCAATCGAGGGGGTTCCTTCATGTCGGACCTGATAAAATGTTTATGGGATAAATGTGAGGTGGTGCAGAGATGCATGACACTGTATCACCCACAAGCCAATGGGCTTGTGGAAAGATTCAATGGTACCCTGAAGTCAATGCTCCAGGCATTTGCTGAACAGCATGGGAGGGACTGGGAGAAATACCTTCCCCACCTGTTGTTTGCATACAGGGAGGTACCCCAAGAGTTGACAGGATTTTCCCCCTTCGAACTCTTATATGGACGCCTGGTATGTGGGCCCTTAGACTTGATCCGGGAGGACTGGGAAGGCAAGCATGCCACCCAGGGAACTCCCATTGTGGATTACGTCCTTAAGTTTAGGGGAAAGGCTGAAGGAGCTTATGGGGACAGCCCAGAGCAACCTGGCAGCTGTCCAACAGAAACAAAAAGTGTGGTACAACTGCAGAGCCAGAGCTCACTCATACATGGTGGGTCAGGAAGTCATGGTCCTTATTCCGGTCTGGAAAGACAAGCTGCAGGCTGAGTGGGCAGGACCGTACAAAGTGGTTAAGAAGGTAAATGACGTGAACTACATTGTGGAATTACCTGACCGAAGACAGACAGAAAGGATGTACCATGTCATCATGATGAAGCCATATGCAAATAGGGCTGACATGGTGTTTGCAGTGTAGTCCTGAGGAGGGGACGGATGAAGAAGACCCCCTTCTGGACATGCTGGAAGAAAGTAAGTGGGAGTCCTCTGTGGAGGCAGTAAAATTGTTTCCCCAGCTGGCCTCAGACCAGATCCAGAACGTAAGAGAGGTTTTAGCAGACTTTGCCCCATTGTTTAGTGCCAAGCCTGGACTAAACCCCTTAGCAACTCACGATGTGGAGACAGAAACACAGACGCCCATCCGGCGGACAGCATATCGGGTGTCAGAGACTGTCCAAAAGGACATTAGGTGGGAAGTGGAGGAGATGCTGGATTTAGGGGTAATCCAGAGATCCCATAGCCTCTGAGCCTCACCCGTAGTCCTTGTGCCTAAGCCAGATGGCTCTACTCATTTCTGTGTGGACTATCATGTACTGAATGCAGTCACGAAGTCTGATGCCCACCCAATGCCCCAGACAGATGAACTCCTGGACAAGTTGGGAGGGGCAACATTATCTTATGACTATTGACCTGACCAAGGGGTATTGACAGGTAGAGATAACAGACAGAGCTAGGGAGAGGTCGGCCTTCATCACTCCAATAGGCTTATTTGAATTCAAAGTAATGCCTTTCAGAATGAAGAATGCCCCGGCCATTTTCCAGAGGTTGGTGAACTGGGTGTTAAATGGTGCTGAGGAGTACACCGTTGTGTACGTGGATGACACTGCCATCTTTAGTACCAGCTGGGAGGAACACCTATCCCACCTTAGGGAAGTGCTGGGCAGGACACAGAGGGCCGGGCTCACTATAAAAGCCTGGAAGTGCCAGGTGGCCATGGGAGAAGTGGCATACCTCGGGCATGTGGTAGGCTGGGGACATCTCTGTCCTAACCACATAAAGATAGAGGTAATGCAGGCGTGGCCTAGACCAGAAACATAGAAGCAGGTCAGGAGTTTTCTAGGGATGGCAGGGTACTACAGAAAATTTGTACCCAATTATAGTGCCCTGGCTGCTCCCCTATCTGCCCTGACAAAGAAAAGGGTGCCCAAGAAAATTACCTGGGACCCAGCCTGTGAGGAAGCCTTTTCCAAACTAAAAGAGGCACTGTGCAGTGCTCCTGTTTTGACAAGTCCTGACTATAGCAAACCCTTTAGCGTTCAGACTGATGCCTCAGATGTGGGTATTGGGGCAGTACTAAGCTAGACATCCAACAAAGGGAAAGATCACCCAATAGCATACCTGAGTAAAAAGTTACTTCTCAGGGAGCAGGCATACTCCACTGTGGAAAAAGAATGTCTTGCTATAGTGTGGGCTCTAAAGAAGTTCAAGCCATACTTATATGGGCAGCATTTTGTGGTCCAGACTGCCACAGCCCCAGTGGCTGGCCCGTAATTCAGATTCTTGTGGTCTGATCTAATCATACATAGAGCTGGGCAGAAACCAAATTCAGATGGTCTGTCTCGCGTGTATGAGGATGAACTGATTTGGGAAGCTCATCCCATGCTGGGGATAGAGCCTCCAAATTCAGTCTAGGTGGGGAGGATTGTGACACGTGGACAGCCAGTTCTGAGTACACTACGATTTTTTGTAATATAAAAATGTGTTATGGACTGTCCCTCATGAGAGATGCTAAGACAGCATGTGAGATGACACACACACACACACACACACACACACACACACACAGGTTTTAGATTCAAGGTTTTACCTGGAAGGCCAGGAGCTAATTACAGACTAGAACAGGCCTTAAACAAGGATTTCCTGTCTATCTAAGTTAAATATAGCTTTAACTGCTAAGAGGGAAATCAATATTCATGTTATGACATTTAGAGGAGGAAACCAGGTTATGGCACACTGGTGCGAAATCATAAATGCTTTGATGTCTGTGTGAGAGAGGATACTGCTCATAGATGAAAGGAAATTTACAGACTTGATTGGGGAAGTCACATGGGGAAAGGAGTTTCTGCTGATGTAACCTTAATTAACTTACCTTCTAAAATGATAAAACATCCTGGGTGTATGATTTTTAATAAACAGAGGAGGAGCTAGGTGACCTCACACAAAGGGGTTGGCAAAGACAGTTTTTAAACAGTATTCTGTTTTCCATTTTGGACACAAATGTTTGGATTCTGAAAAAGAAACATCGACAGCATTGTGAGATAAGAATACCTTAGAAAAGACAATTCTAAGAGTACTGTGGTAGGAGATTTTGTCTGCACTTTTAAACCTGTTTTGTTTACGTGATTTGTATGTTTTGTGATATATGGTTCTGTATTTACATTTTACATTTTTTTTATCTATTTTAGTAAAACTCTATTTTTAGAGTCTACTTGGTCTGTCTTTGAATTTCTTTCTTTAACAAGTGAAGTATAAATGGTTAAAGCTGACACTATGCATAAGCTTGAATGGTGATACCAAACTGGAAAAAGGTGAGAGTTTAATCTGAGGTCTTTTATTAGAGTTTTTAAGGGTTCATTTTTGTACACCTAGTTAGGTGCCCGTAAGCAAAGATATCTGGCCCCCCGAAGACAGAATTATCTGAGCCTGTGCACTGGGTACGCTAGCAAGAGGTTCACAGTTTGAATCCCTTCAAGACTTGAGACCAAAGGTTGATTCGAACCCACAAAGCAGACAGGAGAGTTACCCTGTTTCTGTTAACTGTTCACAAGACTGCGCTTGGAGGTTGGCACTTTGGGAGTAGAGAGCTGACCTGCTGAGTGGGTTTGTGACAGGTGGGAGTTGGCCTGAGAGTCAATTTGCAGCCGGAGCGGGTGTCATCAAGCGGCAGCAGGGTTTTTCTTCCCTCCTTTTTTTTTGTGTGGAAGAAGGCAGGGATGTGCAATGATGTCCTGCGTCCACCCTGCCCCCTGAAGTTCTTCAAAGTGCCGGTAGCTGCGTTACTCCTGGTCTCTGCCAGGGGTCTGTCGAGCGCTGGGCACTGTCACCACCCTCTCCCTGGAGAAGGAGAACAGTCCCAGGGACACTCCATCCTTCTCCCCTGGTTGGCCCTCCAGTGACCCAGGTCCATTCCCAAACCCGGGTCGCTGGTGCTGCAAGCGGAAATCCAACTGCTGCGCTGGCGTAAAGCCATGTTTTAAAGAAGCACAGAATTATACATACACCCCAACACAAACCATAATGTGTAGTAATATTGCTGGACAGAATTGTGAAACTCTGTTCCTGTCTGAATTTTGTGGAATGTCACAATTCTATGGAATTCCAGCCATGCAGAATCTGTGGAATTCTGTCCCATTTTTCCAAGGAAAATTGCATAATTCTGAAGTTTACATTGATGTTCATTCTAGTCATGTGAGAAAAGAACTGGAAAACAAAAGCTGCAGTTTATATTATGCTTAGTAAGAATTCTGTAGTTCCACTGATGCTTAATCTATTTTTAGGCAAGAAAAATATGTCATTTATACTAAATGTCACCGAAATGAGGCACAGTTTGCTTATATTCCCCACACTTTACCTACTGGAATCTTGCAGAAATTTTCAAAACATTCTGTGGAACATTTCAAAAGCAGAATGGCAGCTGCACACAACTCTAATTAAAAAGAGCTGGACAGATTCCCCAACTGCATTTTCAATGGTGTGGCAGGCAGCGTACAGTTAGGTCAATGGGTAATTCCATTTGGAAACCTGCCAACCTTTTGCTACTCATCAGCAGGAATAAAAATGTAATAGGGAAAACAGTGAAACAAAATTAAGTCTCGTCCTTAAGAAGTAAAACTCAACCCTCTTTCATGTTTTATGCCTACAATGTTATTCATTACAAGCAGGCTTTCTTATCTGCATCACACACAGTGCTCATCTTACACTTTATTTCTGTGTACTTTGAACCTTTGGAACTTCACTAGCTTATTTTTTTTTTCTGTATAATTTATTTATTTATTTATTTAAATTTTGTTGTCCGGGTGGGCCTACTGAGACAAGAGAGTCCCTTTTTCAGCGGAGACCCAGGATTGCTTGCTACATAATGCAGTATTCTCTCTTCACTTATCATCTTCCTGCAGAGTCACATTGCATTCAATATTAGTTTTTCAGCTATCCAGGACCACCTGGGTCTTTTATGGGGAGGGTATTGTTCCCTACCATACAATGACTTTAAAATAAAAGAGAAAGTGGCATTAACAGTAAGTAAACTCAAATACCAATCGTGCCTGATTGCAAAAAAGTCACCTTAGGACTGCTACCCCCTGGTGTAATGGCCCTTCTTTCCCCTGCACATAACCCATGCGGTACCAGAAGCTCTGGCAAACAGGCTTTCAGAATCCCATGGTGCCGCACCGCCTTTGGACAACGTGCATTCGCATACAGAGCTCCGCAGTGGTACAACTCCCTGGCTCCTGACATAACCAATGCTACTTTGCTGGGCTCCGTCAGCATCTAATCTCACTGGCAACCTGTGACTGCTACCGCTAATTTGCCATTACCTTGCTCCTACGATTTGCAATCTCTGTGATCTCTATTGATTAGTAAAATGTTACGCTTCATGTCCATTTCTTGGGCCCCCGGTCAAGTTAACACTTTCATGAGCTTTCTACCCCTGCCTAAATTTATTTTCCCTCCTACTTCCCTCCACCTCCTCTTCCCTTTTTTGCCCCTCCATCATTCCGTACCTCTTTCCTCCCTACCACCTTAATTACATCGTCATCATCACCCCACTACCTACACCACCTCTTCCTCCATACTCTTCTCCACCCCTCTGTTCTCTCACCCTCCTCCCCCTTATTCCACTTTGACTACATAGCTGTTCGTCCCTTTTCCTCCTATCTATCCCCATCCTACCTCCCACCTCTGCTTGCCTTTTCCTTCCCCACACTTTCCTCTTCCCTCCCCGTCTCTCTCTACTGGTTTGAGACCTTCCTTCTTTCTTTGACTCAGGCACAATCCAATTATCTGCCTATCTTGTTAGTTGTACAATTCATCTTTTTAAACAAGCATCCTCATGTTATGTTACTGTTACCTAGTGAAACGTTAGCCTTTGTTTTGACTCTGCATCCTGTAAGTGCTTAGATTGCGTAACTATTGTTAGAATTTATGCCTGGAGATAATTTTCAATTGTTTCTTGCTGTATCTATATCTGTGGAACATATCTGTATTCTTGTTTGTGTCATACTTGATATGGAACCTATGAAAGAGCTTTCTGCTCAAAGGTGTTAATCCAAGATCTCAATAAATGAACAAACTTTGCACCGTTCTATGATTCTGCAATGTACTCAGCATTTAAAGATTAGTTTCTGCTTCCTAACTGTCTGACGGGATGTCAACAGGGATAGGAAATAACTTTAAATACATGTAACTTGAGTATTCTAATGTCCTGTTTATAACCGATATGCTTTATTTTGTACAATTATTTTTGTTACTTGCAACAGCTGTGTCTGTGTTTCCTTTTTCTTTTTATACCTGCATTTTTTATTATGAACAATAAAACTGAGAAACTACACCACAGTTTCATCTCAAATTCAAACAAAACAGTAGGTATACAATAATTTATTTTTTGGGGGGGTAAGAAAAGAATAAAGAAATATCACAATACACATTGAACTGTTATTAAAACCATTTAACAAACAATATCATTTATAGATTTGTTTCTCCAATGCCTTATACAGTACATCCCTTATCATAACCATATACATCTAGTTACTTTATGTTGAATAATGAATCCTCTAAAGCAGATTTAACAAAGAGAAAACAACCCACGTAGGTTTTTAAATCAAACAAAATTAAAACAAAATTCTGGTTGGCTCAACTGCTTTTGCTTTTACAGTTAAGATTCTGAGCCAATAAGTCCAAGAAGGCAAAAAGTTTCAAGAGACATTTTCTTTTGAAAGTAGAGTACTTAGTGCTACACTGAACAGCTTCCTGCACAGGCAAGTGAACAGTGTTGTAACAGCATCCTTTGTCTTGAGGTCTAACTCAGTCTTAACCAGAAATTGCACATTTATGTATCATAGAACGCCACAGAAGAGTCTGTATACTCAAAAAGATTTGCCTTGGGATGTTGTTGCTTCTTTCTTTTTCCATCACTGTTTATTTATTTATGACTTTGATAAAGGGATAAATGCACTGAACCATAGGACTGTTTACAGGCATGACCCAGGCCAGATGCGCAAAATTGTAGACGATAACAAATTGGTGGGTAGAATGAATCATAATGGTTCAGTAATAAAAGCGATAGAAGATAAGATACATAGCAAGTCAAAGCAGGTAAACAAGCATCAGGTAAACCTCCAGGAGAGGGTTCTCAGGAGGTCAAGTAACAACAGGAGCAGAAGGGATGAAGAGAAATGAAACTAATCCAGATGAGAACGAGATGGACAGACAGGTGATGGGAGTTAACAGGCAGGACAGTTGCAGCAGTATATGTCTAGGAGCCTGGATTTGAGGTTGAGTTTAAAATAAGAGGAGTGTTGGAAGATCGAAGTAGGGCTGGTAGACTATTTCATAGAGAGGGGGCAGCATCTCAGAGAGTTTTCCCACCCATGTTGGTGGCAGTTCTGGGTACAAAGAGAGTGGGAACAACAGAGAAGCAGAGGTTCCTAGTCAGGGTTTTAAAATTGAAGAGGGTAGAAAGAGGAGATGAGAGGTACTAGAGCTTCTAAGAGTGGCATCCACAAGACAGCCAAGGGTATATCGTGATGATGGCAAGGTGGGCCTCCATAGTAAGATAGGGCTTTAGATGATATGCAGCTTCCAGCTTCTGATTAACCCTGCGGACAATGTGGTTAATGTGGTCATTGAAGGAGAGAGAGGGGGGTCAAGTAGTACCTCCAGGTACTTAAAAGAAAAAATGTTTTTGGGGGCAGGGCCAATGGGGGGGTAGATGATGAGAGAGGAGTTGGTGTTGAGGGTTTTGGTGATGAACAGTTTTGAACCAAACAACATAGCTTTGGTTTTTTTAGCATTAACCAGCAGTAAATTAGATGAGAACCAGTTATAAGCAGAGCAGTAGTTCTGTGTGAGGACAGAGGAGATACACAGGAGGAACTTGGCACTATGGAAAATGACAAGATCATCCACGTAGAGTAGGGAGTTGCAGGTTAAGCTGTGGTAGGAGAGGGAGTTGACAAATATAAAGAAGAGCAGCGGGCCAGGGATGGAGCCCTGAGGAGCTCCCATGGAAACTGGCAGTGGGGAGGGGGGGGAGAGTGGTAGTGCCAATGCAGACAGATTGGGAGGGTCCGGTGAGGTAGCTCCTAAACCAATTAGTTGTCTCTAGGGGACAACCGAGCAAGGATAACTTAGAGAGAAGGAAGGAATAGTTAACCATAGCAAATGCTTTAGATAAGTCCATAAATACGGTCTCAGTAGCACATTCTGTCCATTTCCATGTTCTTGTATAGCCTAGTGCATTACCACCTCCATTCCAAGTTAACATAGAAACATAAATTTTGTTGGCCGCAAAGGACTGCAAGATCCATCCAGTCTGCTCTTTTAGTTAAGTGAAAAGAGCTGAACAATGGCAGTCACATCATTAACTGTCCGGGCATTTTGTGAATGGAATGCAGTAAACACTGACGAAAGAGAATAAAGCACAGAAGCAGTGGCACTGAAAAATAAACAACTATAATTTCTTCACCAAAGAAAATTAGCCTGTACACATCTGAGTAGATGGTTCTATCAAATGATGAAACAAAGGGTGTGATTTAAAATAATTTCTTATCATCTTCAACCTGGTCTTTCCTCCACTGAATGTAGTAAAAATCTTTATTTTTAGACCGAATGAAGTAACATTGCACCATTAGGGCAACAAAAGCCCTGTATGCAAGGTAACAGTAAAGATCACCCTCCATCCTTACTATAACACTGTGTCATGCCATTGCCTTTACTATATATGTACTATAATATTTATCTAGCAAATGGGGAGAGAGGTGCAGCACCCTATACGTCAAATGGGAAGAACACACCTCCTCCCTCAGCTAGTGGTTAAACAGGGATTCAGCATGTTTGCAGTTCATTTGCATCACCAGGTAAGAAAAAAGGGCCGTCTCCCTATACGACGCGCAGGGGAAATGCCAGACCTCACCCAACAACTAACACACCGAAATCTGGCCAATGGAAAATCATGTACACAAATGCTCACAGCCTGGGAAATAAGATCCCAGACCTGCAGGCGATAATGTCAGAGGCTAAACTGGACATAGTAGCAATTAGTGAGATGTGGTTTGCCAGTAACCACATTTGGGAGACTTCAGTACCTGGCTATATACTGTTCAGGAGAGACCGAGGTGCAAAACCGGGGGGTGGAGTGGCCCTGTATGTCAATGAAAATATCAAAGCTACAGAAATTCAGAATACACATAAGGAGTTACAAGAACTGTGGGTTACCCTGGAAACAGGAAATGGGACAGCCATAAGAACTGGGGTTGTCTACAGGCCCCCAGACCAGGGGGAGGACACAAACACATTACTGTTAGAAGATATACAAAACATGACAGCTAAAGGGAGGTTCTGATAATGGGAGACTTCAACATGCCAGATACAGATTGGTCAATACCAGCAGGAACATCTGCCAGATCTAGACACATGGTGGATTCCCTGCAGGGGAGGGCCTCAAACAACTGGTACAACAACCCACAAGGGACAGGGATATCCTAGATCTAGTACTGACCAACAGGGAAGGGATCACAGATCTCCAGGTAGAAGGTCACCTGGGGGCCAGTGACAATCACATGGTATGGTTCAATTTGGTCACTATAACTAAATCATCCCATTCCAAGGCAAAAATATGGGACTTCAGAGAAGCTGACTTTGATAAGATGGCCAACAGAGTTAAGCTAGCCCTGGTGGAAAGAAACACAGGTGAGGGGTACAGGCAAAGTGGGCAACCATTAAGGATGCAATACTTGAAGCAACTGTGCTAGACAGAAAAAGAAGTGCAAAAGAAGAAGGAAACCACTTTGGTTCTCAAACACAGTAGCAGAAAAGGTCAGAGCCAAAAGGCTGGCCTTCAGGAAATATAAGGGAACACAGCGGGATGAAGATAGGGAGGCATACCAAACTGCCCTAAGGGAAGCAGGGATGGCAGTAAGGCAGGCAAAGTCCCAAACTGAGGAAACACTAGCACAAACAGTAAAAGAAGGTGACAAGACTTTCTATAGATACATTAGTGAAAGGAGAAAGTCCAGAGGGGGTATTGCTAAGCTCAAAGAAGAAAAGAGGGCGTGTGAGGAGGAGGATCCTGTAAAGCATCTATCCAAAATAGATACTTCTGCTCAGTATTTACTGAACAGAAGGTAGGGCAGGGCCCACAGCTCAGCACCATGGACACAGGGGGGAGGGAGGTGAGCACTACTCCCTTCACAAATCAAAGGGTCCTACAAGAACTCACTAAGCTCAGGGTGGACAAGGCAATGGGACCTGATGGCACACATCCCAGGGTACTAAAGGAGCTACGGGTGGAACTAGCAGAGCCATTAGCAGAACTGTTTAGTGAGTCTCTGAGCACAGGAGAGGTCCCAGAAAACTGGAGAAGGGTTCATGTGATCCCGCTCCACAAGAGTGGTAGCAGGGAGGAGGCAGAGAACTATCAACCAGTCAGTCTTACCTCAGTAGTAGGCAAGATTATGGAGGTACTCCTTAAGGAAAGGATAGTGCAACACCTGGAATCCATAGGAGCACAGGACAGCATGGGTTTACAAAAGGAAGATCCTGTCAAACTAATCTCATAGATTTCTTTGACTGGGTAACCAGAGTGGTGGACCAAGGGGGAGCAGTTGATGTTGCCTACCTTGACTTCAGCAAAGCTTTCGACACTGTTCCACATAGAAGATTGATAAATAAGCTAGGTAGGCTCGGGGTGGGTCAGAAGTTGGTCAACTGGGTGGCAAACTGGTTGATGGGCAGAAAACAGAGAGTGGTGGTAAATGGTATACAGTCAGAAGAGATGCAAGTCACAAATGGAGTACCTCAGGGATCAGTCCTGGGGACAGTCCTCTTCAATATCTTCATCAGTGACATTGCAGATGGACTAGAGGGTAAGGCTTGACTGTTTGCAGAAGACACCAAGATCTGCAACAGCGTAGATGATCCAGATGGGGTAGGCAGAATGAGAAGAGATCTGGATAAACTAGCAAAATAGTCGGAAGACTGGCAACTGGGATTTAATGCAAAGAAGTGCAAGATCATGCACATAGGGAAGAGAAACTCTGAAGCCACCTATAGGCTGGGAGGGGAGTTGCTGGCAGTCACAAAGGAAGAAAGAGACTTGGGCATCGTCATCACCGATGACCTGAAATCATCCAAGCAGAACTCTAAAGCAGTAGGTAAGGCTAGGGGATGTTCGGGTGTATTAGTAGGGGTATCACAAGTTGTAAGAGGCAGGTAATAATCCCTCTTTACAAGACACTGGTTAGGCCCCATCTGGAGTACTGCGGTCAGTACTGGAGGTCACACCTTCACAAGGACATTAACCAAATTGAGGCAGTCCAGAGAAGGGCAACCAAAATGGTGCAGGGACTGCATCAGAAGACATATGAGGACATATTAACGGAGCTCAATATGTATACCCTAGAGCAAAGGAGGGAGAGAGGTGATACGATCGAAACATTCAAACACCTTAAAGGCATTAACAAGGTGAAAGAGTCTAGCATGTTTCAATATAAGAAAAATAGCAGGACAAGAGGACACAGCATGAGATTAGAGGGAGGCTGATTAAGGGGTAATGTGAGGAAGTTCTTTTTCACAGAAAGGGTGGTGGATGCATGGAACAGCCTACCTCAGGAAGTGGTGGCTATGAAAACAGTGCAGGTCTTCAAACAGACATGGGATAGGCATAAGGGCGCAATACAGATGAGTATGAATAGATAGACCACTGACAGAGTAAAGGCCGATGGCACATTTATAAGGTAGAAAAAGAAATGGGCAGACTGGATGGGCCTTGTGGTCCTTATCTGCCATCAACTTCTATGTTTCTATATCACCACTATGGTTTTGTTCTGGACTAAACACCCCATTTAAATCTTTATTTCAATGCAAACATCCATGAATAAAAGCTTTGCACATCTCATCCTGCTCTCTTTTTCAGTTTCTGATATTGATGTCTGGTGGTCAGGTTTGTTTCCAAGTCAGTGTACCGTATGTGCCAGGCCGCAGTTCATTTTTTGTTAATCAAAATACAGTTTAAGTTTTTTGGACTGAAGTGAGCCCTGATGTTTCTTGTGTTCCCTGAAGTCAACAATCTGTATTTGATACATGCCCTAGTTCAACACAAAGACTGATGTTAAACAACGGATGTTGAAATGTAGCTAAGAATCTTAATCAAAATGTTGGGCTGTCATATTTATATATTTATTAAGAGTTACGCACCCTGAGATTGCCTCATTTAGGTGATACACCTAGTTACCAAGAGGGTCCAGGGGAACATTACAGCAGCAGGGTATTGATTTACAGCATCGAAGAAAACACTCCCAAAGCAGACTCAAAACTTAGAAATATGGCATCTTGCCAGACAGGAGAAGGCTAATTTAAGATACAATGAATAGGTGCATGTGCACAGTTTGCACTGTAACAGGAACTGCTGCTTTAACATGCTACTCCTCATTACAGCCCGCCAAGTGACTTACACACGCAGCCTTGGGTGAAGATGCTGTACGGCAAATGCTTTCTTGTGAAGAATGAGATGACAATCAGATGTTTTTGGTGTTGTATTAGCCACTGCTAAGCAATTTAAATCACAAGTTGTAGTAAGAAAGAAATAATGTGACTACTGGGAATTCCTGGTCCCTCAGATAATGGGACAGTATTCTGGGAACCTGGGTTTTAATTCCCAGGAGGTCACATTATTTCCTTCTCACTACAATTTGCGATTTAACTGCTGAGCAGTGGCTAGTTCTGCCCTCAGAAATCTAATTGTCATTTCAATTGTTCCTAGTGGCAGGATATGCAATACCAGGGAAAGGGAGTGTGTCTGAGAAACTTCAGGTTCAATTATGTGAGCCTACTGCTTAGTGGTTAGAGTGTTAGAGCACTGGGATGGTATTCTGGGGGCCTGGGTTCAATTTCCAGTAGGTCACATTTCTTTCTCACTACAATTTGCTATGAAAAATGAGTGAGCAATTCATTTTACCATCAACAAAGCACCTAATTTCACCAAACACTCTCTTAGCAAGGAAACTTAACATCAAGATGGCCTGTCAGGGCAGCAGCAGGGCTGTTGCTTTCGAGGCTGGTGACCTAGATTTGAGAAAGATCCACTCGCCGTGTCAAGGTGTGAGCATGTTCAGCATATGTGTGTGCACTCCATGATGCCTTGCATGACAGCATGTAGGGGACAAAACAAGATAGAACGCCCCAGAGGTGTGCAGCATAGTGCTGATGCCCCTGAGTCGTGACAAACTGACTGGCCACTCTGTCTGCCACACATTAGTCAGGCCAAATAGCGCCTCTGACAACCACTGGATGAAGCCCACCATGGGTGCAGAAGCTGTACTGTAGGCTCCCCGGAGTACAGAGATAAGAGACAGAGAAGGGAATGACATGGCTGGGAGGCAGATAGGCAAAGGAGGTCCACACTGGTGAAAGGTGGATAAACATTATCTATCTATCTATCTATCTATCTATCTATCTATCTATCTATCTATCTATCTGCACACAGTCAATTTCTCTTGTATGCATGCTGTTCGGACAACAATATTGTGCACACTTCTGAAATTGCACACATCAAGAAAATGAACTATGCATGTTAAAAGCCAGCAGGAAGGCACATTTAACAATAAATTCATTAACTATCTTGTTTTATACTAAGCAGGGAAGGCTCATCAAGCAGTTGTACTTTATGTCAACAACGGACAGCACAGTTCTCTTGGTTTTCTCAGTTGTTTGGCAGGCAGCATACCGAGTGTATTGGACTCCTCATACCTTATAGACTACACCTACAATACCATTTAGTACCTAACTGAACCCTAAATCTAAGCAATTACCACCCCAGCCAGGTCAGACTATATAAAAGCTTAACATCTTTGTCATTAGAACATGGGTTATTGAATTTAAGACCAGAACTTGAAATTATGTACACAAATAAAGGACAGGCAGGAAGAAAACAATTCTCAAAGAGAGAGTTGGATGGTTGGGGACGAGATGTATAGGGGTGATAAAGAAGCAATGTAATTTGTTGTTATTTGGACACTAACTTATTTCATTTTTATTTATTATACTGGATAGCAAAATGTGCTTAATAGCTTGTTTCCACAAGTGACCAGTTTAAAATAAGGAATGCAGGAAAAAACATTTGCCAGGGCATAGGAGCAGGCACGTTACAACAGTACAATCAGGTATCATATTGTACAGGTAACTCCATATCTTAGTTTGATTGTATAAACTAAAATAGTATGGGGCCTGGATGGCAAGAAACTAAACAAGTATTTCTAAGATTGGTTGAGTTTGTATTATTTATGAAATTATGTTGTTATGTATTACATAGTATGTGTTATTGTATGTCATATGACCAGCATTGCTTGACTTGCTAGCACAAGAAACTTGAAACTTAAAAAAAAAGTGTTATTGTATGTGCCATTTGTAATGTACTTGCCTTACAAAAACAATTACCACAAATTTTTAAAAGTGTCAGTATAAGGAGCCAGCCTGTTGGCCAGTACTAAATAATAAAGAAAATGTCAGTATTATTTACAAGACAGAAACGTACATAGTGCTGTGTGGATGTCTTAAACAGTTTCACCAGTTACAGCTGTCAATGCTACACGACCATCATGCCAATTCTCATTCCAGTGACTGTTGACATAAAATACTTTCATACCCAGAGGTTGTCAGAGTACTAAATTATATCATGTGTCTGCAGGATGAAGCTACATCAGGATTACATATCACAGCTTACAGCACTGTTATATGATGGGTTGTAATGATACCCTATTGACATGAACGTTGACAGTGTCAGAACTAATGGAGACTGCTAGGTTGAAAACTGAGTAGTCGTGATTAATGTGTCCTGGTTATTATCATAATGCACTTTCTGTCCCTGGAGCCAATTTAGAGCAATGCAATGTTGTTATTGATGGTAATCAACTGTCGATACTGATGCACAATGCCATCAAGTAAACAGGATGGATAATTACACTGAAGTTATGTGATCCAAGCAAACAAACTGTCTGCTTGCCCATGTGCCTCTTTAAAAAAATAAATCTTGTCTCAACCCACCTTGAAGAATGTATTGTCAATTCAGCTGAGACATTTCTAGGCTGCATCACCTCACCACAACTGCCATTTCAATATGACCGCTACAAAATATCCTATCTGGAGGTCTTCCCTGAAGGTGATTCTTACCATTACATTACCAAAAATGTTTTCAATTGCAGAATAGGAAAATTGTAATATAATTAGGGTTTCTATAGTTAAGAAGTACCACAGACAGGCACAGGCAGTGTGATCTTGTGATTAGAGCACTAGCTTGGAATCGGGGAGATTGCAGGTTCAAACACAAATTCAGCCAAAATACTCACTCACTGTTTGACCTTGGGCAAGTCACTTAACTTCTCAGTGCTCCAGTCCACCCATCTGCAGAAATGGCTAGAAGCAGGACCCCACAGGAAACAAGATGTTGCATCCCAACCAGGATATCCTGGGTAAAAAAATTATAAACTAAAAAAAAAAAAGTACTGCATGAATATAAATGACAAAGAAAAGTTTTTCTCCAGGGGCAATGCACACATATGTGTGGCTTAACTGATGTAATAAAAATTACATTTTAAAGGATAAAAGATACTGTGCATTGATGTGACACCTCTTGATGTATTTATTTTGGTTTTGCTCACCAGGTAAGTGCACTAGGCATGATAATGCCTATTTTCAGGCACGACTTTGAAGAGCTACAATCAATACACAGTGAAATTACATACAGAATAGTGGATGAGCAACAAGCCTGTGCTGCCACAGAGGGATTCTGATTACATCACTGACCTCGAGAGTGAAGCTCAAGATGTCTAATGTAATCAGAACCCCAAGGTGAAAACACAGCTTGTTGTGTTAACAGCTGCCCATCTACTATTTTTTATAGTATATGTTTTTTAATTGCTACTTTTGCATTTTTTTTCAAAACCAAAGTAGTGTAGCAGTTGTCCATGGCAGCAGCTAAAGTGGCACTGGTTTCAGCTCAGAGCTTGAACTGATAATTGTGTGCATGGCAGAGCAGTGCAAAAAACAGGTGCTAGAAGGATTTCCGATCACCTGGAATGCTGTTGTACCTCTGAAGGGTGCAACAATGTCCCATGACCTTTGAACTGTAGTACAACAATATTTCAGCTAAGATGGAAATCCATTCAGATCAAAGCATAACTTTTCACTATAATATAGATAATGGTAATGTGAGTCTTCAGAATGAAACATAGGTAATAAATTGCTTCTAATTCTGACATTTTTATCAGAGCAAAGTACTTCAAAGGTTAGAAAGATCCAAGTGTTATCAAAGCAGATGGATGGGAAATCCAGACTGGCAGTTTGGCGCTTTGTAAGAAGGAAAGCTAGAAGGCTACATTCTGATAATCACAAAACTGTCAAACCTTGTTATTGTTGATGAACGTTTACTGTCCTTTTTGTCCTTGTAGAGTAGACAGTAACCCCTTTTGTTTACAGGATCACTTCCCCAGGATAGGACAGTCTGTGATATAGCACAGCACAGATTTGTAGTGAGCAGTGACTGACTGGTTGACTGCTGTATGGCTAATTACTAGGAATTTTAAATGTTGTGGTTATGTGATCCTGACATTTAAATTCTCACCAGGTCTGTTAAACAATGAACTCTCATTTACTCTGTAAATAGCAATTTAAATTCAGATCAGTTAGCAGGCTTCATGAAGGAACAGTTCATGGTCCCACATGGAATTGACCTCTCATTACTCTCACCACCCCACCCCTAGGAGATTAATGTCTGTGTCAATACAGAGGTCTATACAACACATTAAATGAGTACTACAGATCCTAACACTTATCCACACTTACAGCTGAATAGGTGGGGGTCTGTTTCCAGTGTCCCACACTTTTTATATGAAGCCTCTATTCTAAAAAGCTGAAAGGGTATATGCAAAGCCCTGTCTGAATCACTGCTGCACCATTTGGGAATGTGCTAATGGAATGAGTGTTGCTATGCCACTATATGCAGAAAACAGACACAAAAGGAGTTTGAGATGGTTCTGATGGGTTGAGAGGGCAAACGCAAATCTCTTCTAGAAATGATGTCATGATGAGGTTTAATAGCCTGGAAACTGGCTTGAGAAATAATATGCACACCTGAGAAGTTTTCAAATGTTCTGACTGGCTGTGATGTTTTGTGTAACAGGAATGTTTGTAGCTGTACTGGTATTACAAATGTATAGGCCAGATCCTTGACATGCATTGTATTGGTCCAACATGCAAGCTGCACTGCACATATCTTTGGGCCCACTCAGGCCACATGATGACGAGACCTTTGGGGCCCAATAATGCATGGACTGAACTTACATGTTGGCTCAATAAAATGTGCCATGTCATCTGCTTTGTCTACCCAGGGCATAGAAACATAAAGAATGCTAGAAGAAAAAAAAGACAAAGACACCATTGTGTTCATCTGCTGCCATCCAGGCCAGTGCAGCATTCAGTTCTGTGTATAATACTAAAAACCTCTGGGAACCCTCCTTTCCCCAACTACATAAATAAGTAAACATAGTCTGAAGAGTAATGTAATATAGGAAGGGCAGATTCAAAGGATCCTCATTCTCCTTCTGCCATCAATTTCTACGTTTCTAAGAGGTGCTCCAGTCACAAATAGAAACCCCTATTTGAAATCAACTCAACTCAGCTTCATAAGAGGACGGGTGGAAAGGAGTGCTGAACTTGACTTGGCTGCAGCTTGGTTCTGTATTAAATTCACTTTCTCTTCATATCTGCACTTTGAACGTTGAGATTTTGAAACTTATATCTTGCTATTAATATTTTATTTCTGTTTGTAGTGCTCTTATTTTTTTCAGGTAATGGCAGTAGGAGAGGGTGTTTAGTGCCTCCTATACAGAGAGGGTGTTTAGTGCCTGTTTAGTGCTTACTGTATGCTAAGACTAGCTGTACTTTTGCTTTCTGCTGGGCTGCAGGATTTCTCTGTACTGGAATTGGGAAGGTAATGCTGTATTTAATCTCCGGTCTTGGTTGGCCCATTCTCACTGGGTCTTCATTACTAAGTGCTGTTACATAGGCATGGGTACCATGTTTCTTCATAGCTATGCAGTTTTGGAAAAGGACTGCTGCTGATGTACATAGAGTGAGCAGTTTACAGAGGAAGACACTGTCTGACTTCTTGCTCAAAATCTTTTTTTTTTTGTTTAAACTAAAAGAGTCAATAACTTATTAGTTTTAGAATAAGTTAATCTTTTAGGGGCTAGTTTTAAATAGAATTCAATTTTGCTTTAGTTGTTGAAAATGTATCATATTATTATTTTCACGATATTATATTCATTATCATTTATTTCTTTGAAAATGTACTTGCTAGCTTGTGTTAAATTTCTACATGTTGAACTGCCACATGCTTTGGGGACTAACATTCTCCATATAAGTTAAAATTTACCCATGAGTTCCTGGTTTCTATGCTGACCAGTGACATGGCACAAGCAAGCTATAAAAATGAGCCTCGAGTGCACAGCTGTAGCAGATGGAGGCAGTCACTAAGCAAGAAGCTGCTGCAGTGAAAGCGTGGCTGTCATTGGTAAACACAGAATCTCTTAATCTGTGTGTCTCTGTTGAACACTTAATATTTGTTTTTGCTTGCTTTGAGATTCTGTAGTATTTTAATAAGGCAAAATGAGTGTGGATGACTGTTCTCCATCTTTTTAATGCTTGAGGAGAAAGGAGTAGCCTTAAACTCAGCAAATACTGTAACTGAAGTTAAAAAATTTCCATTCTTTTTGACACTGTGACACACGTTTCTCTTTCATAAAGAAACAGACTCCAGGCCAAGACTATTTTTATTAGTACCATCTTACTACATGCGCTATACAAGTAAGTTATTTTTTATATAATGGAAATTGTATTTGATATTATTACAAGGTTATAGTTTTGAATTTATTTTGCCCCAATTAGTTATTGACTCTATTCTCTAACTAGATATTTACTGACAATAAATAGACAACTGGTTATTTTATTTATTGTATTTTTGATGTGTTAGTAATTACTTTATACTTTTTTATACTAAAACATGTGCTAGTGCAGTGAAACAAGTGAGTTTTTACCTTTACATTTCACACTGCTAATAAAAAAATAATTCAATAGAATTCTGATATTGTGATGTCAGAAACTGCCAGCTTCTTAGGAGCCCAGTGTATTTCAATGAGAACTAAATATATGTTTCTATTTTTTTCACACGAAATATGCACTTTTCTAAGCTAAAAACATTGCTTTTATATGGTTGCACCATTGTGGGCACCTGTATGATTTTACAATTTTTAAAACAACAATTGGCTTCACTTTTCTTCTTCCCAAGAAAAATCTGATTATGAAGAAAATGTTGACTACTAAATTATAACAAGAGATCTCAGGTTATAAAAAATCACATATCTCTAGTAAATATATCATATTTTAATGGTAGAAAGTGTTATTTCTCCATAAAAATCTGAAAACAGATTTGTAGTTTCCCATTGAAATACACTGGTAGCCTTGCCAGTAAAGCAATTCTGACTTCATATTATATGGAGTCCATTGGAGTCTTTCTTTACTGTCAGCTGGCAAAATATACATAAAATGATGAAAAGGTAAGTAAAAAAACAAATAAAAGCAAACTGAAAGATTGCAGTGGCATCTAAAAGGCCCCAAACATTCATTCTTTAAGAGATACATCCTTACTAAATATTTACTGGTTAAATTGATTTAAGAGAATTTATTGGATAATACAAAATTAGACCAATTTATGTCTTGTCCTCTTTTTGTCTGCCTATTTTTTTTATTTTTGCATACAAGTTTCTAAACTTGATTTTATCAGATAAATCCATACTCTATTCTTTTTTTTTTTAATAATTCTATATATGTCATTAGTGTTTTTCACATAAGTTTGGCATCTTATGTTTTTGGCTCCTATTAATGATGAAGGTGAATTAATTGTATTATTTTAAATAGAAGTTTAAGCAAACAGTAACATTTTTAGATAGCTCCAGAACCTTTATATCTGAATGGTCGGTGGTGCTTTATACTTCCCTTTACATTTTATGGTGGAAGACCTGCATATTGGAAGACATTTTATGGACCCTTTTCAAACTCGGCAAGTTCATTACTATTTGGTAATCCTCAGTGACTTAAGTGGTACTTACAGCAAAAGAAGCGCATTGTGGAGATGACCTACTGAGAGAAGATCAAGAACTTTAATAAGAAAATAAAACTGTGAAAGAACAGAATTATCTTTTGGTGCCACAATCAAGATCACTTAAGTCCAGAAGTCTGGAAGAACCTCAGAATACTGCTACTGACTGTTTGCTGCTTCTACACAGTTATTTTTTCTCCTCCTTCGTATGCCTATTTTTATAGTCTCTAAAGGACTGGTCACTATACATATGTATGTAAGATTTGTGATTTTACATGTGCTTACTCTATTTATAATCTGTTAAGGAGTGGTGAATTATATTTAATTGTTCACTGATTTCTCTTACTTACATATATAATAAGCTCATTTTAATATTGTGTTTTACAATAGTTCCCTAACTTTTATAAGCATGGTACAAACTCATAAACAGAAAAATGATATTGCTTTTGTAACTGAGATTATAGATAAGCCAATCACTGATACCACTGAGAGTAAAGGGGGGAAAAAGGCCTTGGAAAAATAAAAAGGATAGCCATAATCAAGTGAGTGACCCTTTAAATGCATCACTAATAAAGGTTAAAACCATGATACTAAGCAGAAAAGTAAGAAAATGCTAAAATTAAATTCAATAATTAACCAAAAATTACTGAGCATTTAATAATTAAGTTTAAAAGAACCGGCATAGCTAGTAAATTATTTGGGAACAATTGGCTTCTATTACTAGAAATATAGATTTGATCTGTTGTGAATTGTCAATGACTTTTAAAAACAGTTTCAGGCACCAGGTTGAACTCTTCTGAAAAAATGCCTGTGTTAGATTTTGAAGGGAATAAATTAGCTGAAAATGAGATTGATTCAAATAATGATCCTCAAAATAATAATAAAAGTGGAGATCATTTTGTTGCCAAATAGCTATTTGCAACTTAATGGTCATTCTCCTCCCCACAGGGATTTGGATACAGTAGATCAGTCTAATAAGGGTATTACAGCTAATGCTGAGATTTCCTCCCAAGATCGAAGTGAATTTCTTGCATAAGGCAGTGGAACTGAGTCATCTGATTTTTATTGCCATGGTTCTCTCTGAACTTCATAACACAGTTATTAGCCTAAAATATCTGGAGGGATCAATTAATTATAAAAAGGTACAACAAATTAATAATAGTTTGGAAACTAATCTTTCACCTGTAAAAGTTAAAATGTCACCAAACGATCAAGTGTCACTTAAGATATACCACGCTATTAATGATGATTCTGAACCAGTCAGATATTCCTCTCATACCTTAGTAATGATATTAATTTGATGAGCAACCAATATGCAGCAAATCATATACTGATGGAACAGTTGGGCATCATGAGGAATGAACTACACACCATTAGAGAAGATATTGCAAACAATGGTGCTAGAATGTATAATATTTTGAGAAGAATTATTTAAATTAATATTTTTAGAGATTCCTGATTGACTGAGGCCTTTGACCCAGAACAGCCTGTATCTGGTTACAGATTTATGAGAAAAGGAAATAAAAACAAGGTAGAAAAAAGGAGAAAGGGGATAAAAATGGTAAAAAGAAATAAGAAGCCCTCCAATATTGTCCATTTGCATAAAAATGGTAAAAGGGAATAAGAAGCCCTCCAATGCTGACCATTTGCAAATTGACACTGTCAATTTAAAGGGTAATTAGAGACAGCAGATTTACATAAGAACAGTATGGAAGCTATGGAGGATAATTCTCAGAATACTGTCTTGAAATCAGCAAATCTAAAGGAAGGACGGTGTCTGCTTTCCAAACTGCAGGTTATACAGGCTGACTGAGCTATCATTAAGGAAGACTGCAATTTAATGTTGAGTAAGTTAGGCCATAAAACCTCTGTGGGGCAAGACCTGAATGTTGATTCTCAGAAGTTACACCTGGTCAAAAATAATCATGAAAATGGCAAAAAAGGATATTAATCCTCTGAAAGAAGTACTCTCCTTATTTTCTGATTATATTTTCTATTCACAAACTGCTGGTGCCTGAGAGCATGGAAAACTGACTTGTCAGAGTGATAGGTTTCGGCCTTACTCCTGAAGCAGAGAATTGTGGTATTCTTAGATTATATGGGTTTAATAGGGAGATCATTTCTGAAGACACCACACCCCTGAACTCTTTTATACAGTTGTTTCAAGGAGCACCTCATGGCAAAAGGTCTGCAGGACCACCAGCAGCATGGTTTCACAGGGGGGAGGTCATATCAAAGTAACCCCAAAGATTTCTCTGACTGGGTTACCAGGGAGGTGGATCAAGGGAGAACAGTGGATGTGTCCTACCTGGACTTCAGTAAGGTTTTCAACACTGTGTCACACAGGAATCTAGTTAAGAAACTAAGCAGGTTGGGGTTGGGGGAGAAAGTGACAAGCTGGGTATCAAACTGGTTAAGGGATAGCTGGCAAAGGGTGGTAGTAAACAGTAGCCACTCAGGTGATAAGAGAGTGACTAATGGTGGACCACAGGTTTTGGTGCTGGGACTGATCCTCTTCAATGTCTTCATAAGCAATACTGTAGAGGAGCTTGGGGGTAAGGTGTGTCTCTTTGTGGATGATACAAAAATCTGCACCAGGGTTGACACTCACGAAGGAGTGGAGAGAATGCAAAGGGATCTGAGGAAACTAGAGGAATGGTCTAGGGGTGGCAGCTGGGTTTCAGTATCAAAAAGTGAAAGATTATGCACTTAGGACTGCAGAACCCAGGGGCTGTATATAAAATGGGGGGGAGTGGAGCTTGCAGCCACCAAACACGAAAGAGATCTTGGGGTCATATCTGATGCCCTCAGGGTAGCTGGGCAGTGTGGCCAAGCAGCAGGAAAGGCTAGCAAGATGCTGGGGTACATTGGGAGAGTGATTTATTTATTTTATTTGTGGCCGCCGGTCACCCTGAGGTCTGCTCAGTCATGGACCCTTGCTCCCACTTCCAGATTGGGTACACCCCTACCTTGGGACCCCCTGGCTTGGCCCCCAGGGTAGGGGCCATGGAACTGACCCCTCTCAAATGGCTCCACAGACAATGGGATAGGGCAAGGTGGGGCCATTCTGGAAGCTGATTGGAGACAAAGGCTGGCATCATGAAGGGCAGCCGGCAGCTCTGTTTTTTCTTATATTCCCACTGAGGAGTTGGACCTGCAATGATGTCAGCACACTAATATGCTGACATCCGCCGGCTTCTCCCCCATGAGTATGCCCACAACCTGCCTCTGCTGAGTGTCACTGCAGCACTGCACATATTCCTCACCCACCCCGAAGGAAGGAGAGCTGTCGTAGGACACTTAATCCTTCCTTCCCTCTGCCAGCCCACAGCGGCTCAAGTCTGTTCCTGAACCCAGCTCGCCAGTGCGGTGTGAGGTGTGGCATCCAGCACCTCAACCCTCAGTGCCACTGGGCCGGGGAGAGTGATTTCTAGCAGGAGGAGGGAGATGGTGCTGCAGTTGTATCAATCACTAGTGAAGCCCCACCTGGAGTGCTGTGTCCAGTTCAGGAGGCCACACCTCTGCAAGGACATTGAAAGAGTTGAAGCAGTGCAGAGGAGGGAACCAAAATGGTGAGGAGGGGGTGTTGCACAAGAAGCCATAGGAGAAAAGACTGCAGGAACTCAACATGTACTCCCTGGAAGAGAGAAGAGTGAGAAGGTCATGACTGAAATCTACCAGTATCTCACAGTAGTGAACAAGGTGCAGTGTAGGGTCTATTTCCAAGAAAGAAAGGTACTAGAACAAGGGAGCATGCAATGAAGCTAAAAAAGGGATATTTAAGAGAGATGCACAAAAATACTTCTTCATGGAAAGGGTGGTGGATAACTGGAACAGCCTGCCAAAGGAGGTTGTGGGGGTAAAGACTGTGGGGAGCTTCAAGCATATGTGGGATAGGCACAGGGGCATATTAGGTAGAGGAACAGGGGAAGGAGTGACACCTATGACCAACTAGGTTTGGTGGTGACAAAATAGGCAGGGACAAGGGGCAGATTGGATAGGCCTAGAGGTCCTTTTCTGCTGACAAAATCTATGTTTCTATGTTTCTAAAATGGAGATCCAGATAAATGAAAGAGATGCTCAATATGTTACTGTGATTAAGGATGAATATGGCCTGGGCTGTTTGCAAATCACATGTATTGCCCATAATGTTACTAATTATTTTAGGAATAATGGACACTTGTTAGAGAAACAAAATCTTATTTTGAGGTACTTAAATAGGAAGAAGACAGCCTTTAAATAATCTTTTTTTTATAAATCTCCCTAAACCATGAGTATTTTTGGGTTGAAGACACTTCACGAATACTAGCTTAACAAGATAATTTTTTTTGTTGCTTTCTTTCAACTTATCTTCAAATTCCATTAGGTTATAAAGGGTAACTAAGGGAATGAGATGGGAGGACCTGGAGGGGGTGCAAGCTGACATAACATTCAGAACTAGGGAAACTGCTGAAAGGGTGCTGGCTAAAAGTAAATTATTAGATAAACTGGGTATCTATGCTGTACGAAATAGTTGTTGCAAAGTTAATACACATGCAATTTCTTTACCTTTGACTGAGTTGATCCTTTACAATGTCCTTATAATGAATAGATTCCATCTGTTAGCTGGATAGCACTGATTATCTTCTATACAGAATTTAGTTACTAATACTTCTGTAGAGCAACAGAATGAACTGTTTCTGGTTCCTTTTGATCACATCATTTCTTGGGGTATTGCGGGCCTTAGTTCTAAATGAGGGGAAGGGGACAGATAGAGTTAAGTCTGTTTTCAGTATAGTATGCTTGCAAGAAACATGGCAGAGTAAGGGCCAGGTTATGATGATAAATATTTTTTTTGTTATATGAAATTATGGCAAGAAAATAAAAAAAATTGGGTAGGACCTCTGGTGGCCTGGCCTGCTTTATTAGAATGGATAACAATATTTGTTTTGTTTTTTATTATATCTACAGAAGTTTGTAGTTCTCTGTATTATGATTTTAATTTGGAATTCATTCTTATTAATATGTATGTTCCTCCATATACTTCAAAATATTCTCTGTCTGATCCTTGGGCAGTTTTGGGAGAGCTTGTTGATAACCTGTATGTGAAATATTCCAATATATCAATACTTATCATGGAGGATTTGAATGCCAGTATTGGTGGCTTTGATGGGCTTCTGGATAGCGTAGCGTTAGGTGTGCTGTGCAGTGGCTACTGTTTCCCACCAAAAATTCTCATGATTCTAAAACACATAAAACTAGGGAAAACCTTATTCACTTCATGCAGGATTATATTTTTTATCCATTAAATGGCAGGTTACCTGGAGATGAAAATGGCGAATGGACATACATTTCCTCTTCAGGTGCATCTACTATAGATTTAGCTCTTTGGGATGGGCCAATTGAAACATGGAAGACTGTTAGAGTCATAGATAGGGTTGAGAGGGACCATTTTCTGATTTCTGCTAACTAAGCCTTACTGGAAGTTGAGCATAATGAAGAGAAGTAGGTAGGCTTAGTAAGTACTTCCCCTTTGAATAATGCAATTATAAACAGGAAAAGAGTACACTGGAATGACAGTCTCTCCCTAAAATTGGAACAGACCCTCATCCCTTATTTAGAAAAATGTCTTCTTCAGGACTCCTCATTGTTATCTGTAGCTAAACTGTGTGATTAAATGGATTCTCTTTATACCAATATTTGCTCAGTTCTGTATATCATTTCTGGTCAAAAAGGATGGAAGAATAGTTGTTGGTCTGATTTACAATGCAAAAAAGAAACAAGCAAAGCCTACCAATAAGATTAGACAGACTAGAAGAAATCCTTCTAAAGATAACTGTAGAGATTTGAATGTAGGTCATAAACTGTATATACATTTTTTGCAAAGGAAAAAACAGATTTATTATTATAAACAGTGGGACAACATGTTAAATGTTGTTTCTAGAAATAATACAAGAACCTTTTGGCAACTTGTTGCCAAGGGCATGTCTAATTTTTCAGATTCTATCGATACTTATATTTCCTCTGTGTCATTGAGGCACAGGTCAGGAAGCATAGGAAAATCAGGGACACTTTCAAAAGTTGCAAATAGCATTTAATTTTTCTGAATAACAGCAAAATAAAAAATAAAAATTATTCAGCATAACTATTTACAAAGACAGTACAAATAGAGAAAACTAAATCCTTCTTCTGAGGGTATCTCTTAATTCCAAGTTTCAGTCTCTCATTCTCCTTGTCTCTCTAGCAACAGCATTGCTGCTCTTCTTATAAGTCTTTGTCTGGAAACTCGTTAAGACAGCGTGCTTCTCACCAGAATGTTCTTGCAAGTTTACAGAATGTTCATGTAAGTTTTGTTTTTTGCAGGTGTAACAAAAAGAACACAGTGACCCAGAACTGACCTCTTGTTTACAGTTCTGCAAAAGGCTTAAAAACTGCATCTCTGGTTAACCTCTTGAATTCCAAATAGCATTGCAATAATTTCAACAATATAACTACATACAGGTCTAGTGTTGCAATCATTTCAACAGTATAACTATATATAGTTTGAAACAAAGGAAACCCAGTATCAGTGACATTTCCATATAAAGACTCACATATATTTTTATACCTGCAGATATGCAAGGGGGAAGAAAAGACAGAAATAGCAAGAGAAGGCAGAAAGATAACGAGAGGCAGAGGATTGCAAAAACATTAGAGTGATCAGTTCCTAGATCTCACAAAAAAATTTAGTTGCACAACCAGACAGAGAAGAGATAGAAAAGGAGAGGACAGAACAGATCCCCCGTGTTTAAACTCTTTCTGCATGACAAATGGAACATGGCCTTATTCAACCTTGTCACACTCTGATGTATGGATAGAACCTTTTTTCTTCACCCTTTGTTGATCAGACTTTACAAAATTATTCCCTTGACCTACTGTCTACTGATGGTATCAGGCCCATTAATATTCTTGAAGTTTTGGATGCA
Source organism: Neoceratodus forsteri (assembly GCA_016271365.2). Classification (NCBI taxonomy): domain Eukaryota; kingdom Metazoa; phylum Chordata; order Ceratodontiformes; family Ceratodontidae; genus Neoceratodus; species Neoceratodus forsteri. Next base: position 1,449,514,023 of record CM057452.1, read on the forward strand.
ATTAGGTCTTTTAAGATTAGGCCCCTGGTCCTGAATTCCAGCTGAGGTTTACTTATAATCACCTCTTTTGTGGTCTGATTTTCTATTATTATGGTTTAATAAATGTATTAAAGAACTGTTTTTTCCTGGACTTATGACACAGGGTGGAGATTGTTCCCATCTTTAATAAGAGAAATAAATCAGATCTGTGTACTTATCAGCCTATTGGTTTATTAGCTGTCTCTTCCAAACTTTTTTGTAAAATAATGCTTTCAAGGCTGCATGAACAACTTTCTATAACAAGGGGACTATCTTTTTTGCAGTTTGGCTTTAGGGAACAGCGTTCTACCTTGGATAACTGTTTTACCCATAGATGGTTATGGGAGAAATATGTTTTGATCCATAAACAGAAGTTGTATGCAGCATTTGTAGATTATTCATTTTCATTTGGTTCCATCTCTCGGCCTAAACTCTGGCAATTAAGGTGTGATAGGGGTATTGACAGTGGTCTTAGTATTATCATTTCTGCTTGGGCAAGTCAGGTTGGGCACTGGTGGCAATGTTTTCACAGACGTTTTCAACAAATAAAGGTGTGCAGCAAAGGTTGTATTTTGGCCCCAACATTATATATATATATATATATATATATATATATATACTGTGTGTCATAAGGACACTTGTGTCTGTTGGTTCTGACTCACCAAGGATCAGCTTAAGGGATGTGCCACTTCTGACTTATGCAGTAACTTGGTTCCTTTTTCCTTAACACAGTCAGGCTTGCAAAACCAAAAACTGACCAGTATATCTCACAAATCAGAGCAGTTAGACCTCTCAAACAATATAAAAACCTTAGAAGCCTTCTTACAACTGGAGGGTGGGTAATAAGATTGTCTTACAGTGTCTAGTTATCTATATTTGGGTGTATATTTTGCATCCAGTGATTCTTAGACTATGCATTTGCTACATACACTTTCAAAAACTATTAAAAAAAACACTTCTTGGTCTGAAGACATTCAATGTTAAATATGATGGGAATAGCATCAGGCCACTTATTCAGTTTCTTTCAAAAAATTCAATCCATAAGCTCTATATAAAATTGAAATATGGGTGCCCTATAAAGTCCTAGAATTAGAAAAACAATCAATCCATCTGGTTAAATCCTCTTTGTGACTATATAATTCTATTCCTGCATCATATATTAGGGCCAGATTAGACCTGGACAGCTTTAAAACTCCAGCAGACAAATCACAGTGCTTTCATTTGTTATACATTTGAATTGTTTCCTAGCAATGTCCTACTCGTGAGGTTTGCACACATTTCTGATGTCAGTCAGATGTATTGTTCTTGTTCCAGTGGGGGTGTGGAGTATTTGCGGCATGTTCTTCAATTTTGCCCATGGTATAATGGAATAAGGCAGATTTGGATTAACCCAATCATAGCTCGACTCTCTTGCTTATCACAGGACCCTGTAACCTTTTTAATGACAGTACAGGATATTTTTATATGTAATCAACTGACTAGCTATTTTTATATAATTAAATGTATTTGGAAAAATAAATAATAATAATAATAGTATTTTTCATTTATATAGCGCAATTCTAGTTTCAAAGCGCTGCACATACAAAACACTTCACAATAATTTAAAAAACTAACACAAATTCAGCTTCAATTTAAAAACATCCCCAATCATAAATATTAGTCATTAAAAGCTTGTTGGAAAAGATGTGTTTTCAGACTGGTTTTAAAGCTCTCCATGGTCCTGCATTCTCTAATCCGGCGAGTTAGAGAGTTCCACAGGGATGGTGCCACAAACATAAATGCCCGGGCACCAGATGTTTTTAGATGCACCCTGGGAACCTATAACAACCCCTCATCAGATGAGTGGAGAGGATGGCTGGGGCTGTAGGGAACCAGGAGCTCTTGCAGGTAATTCGGTCCCAGTCCATGCAGGGCTTTATAGGTCAACAGACCGATCTTAAAGGTGATCCGCCACTGTATAGGCAGCCAGTGCAGAACACGCAGCATGGGAGTGATATGACTGGAGTGCAATGACCCAGTCAACAACAAGGCTGCAGCATTCTGCACCAGCTGCAAGCGGTGGATCTCAACCCCTGGGAGCCCCAGGTAAAGGGAGTTATAGTAATCAAGGCGAGAGGTCACTAAGGCATGGATCAACATGGGCAAATTATCAGACGGAACAAGATGCTTAATTCTGGAGATGTTCTTAAGATGGTAAAAAGGAGGACTTGATGACTGCCGACACCTGCACACACAGTGTTAGCCTGTCATCAAGAACCATCCCCAGATCATGCACCCATTCAGAGGTGGGCAGTTGTACACCATCCAGCCAAAGCTCAGATTGTAGACCCACCACCGGCCTCTCTATCCGGCACCCCGGATCCACTACCAGCACCTCAGTCTTCCCCGGAGTTCAATTTCAACCAGTTAGCCTTTATCCAGCCATGGATCTCTGCCAGACAGCTGTTAAACAATGAGACCACACTATCCTGGTTGGGTGCAAAAGACAGATAAAACTGGGAATCACCAACATAGCAGTGAAACCTCAGCCCATATCATCTTACAGTGTCTATGAGGGGCAGCAAATACACTGCAAACAACATGGGGGACAACACCGAGCCCTGAGGGACCCCACATGGCAGACAGAATGGTTCAGAGGAAAAATTCCCTGATACCACCCTCTGAGACCTACCGGCAAGGAAAGAAAGGAACCATCTGAGAACTGGACCAGCCAGGCCACAGATAACCCTCAGGCACTCAAGTAACAACCCATTGTCCACAGTGTCGAACGCTGAGGAGAGATCCAGAAGTACCAAGGTGGAGCAGTGTTTCTGGTCCCTCGCCATCAGGAGATCATTGAGCACCCGAACCAGAGCAGTCTCGGTACTATGTCTCTTCCGGAAGCCTGACTGGTGAGGATCGAAGATATCATGGATGGTAAGATGGTTCTCCAGTTGCAGCGCAACCACTTTCTCAATCACCTTCCCAACGAAGGGAAGGTTAGAGATAGGTCTGTAGTTGGTATAGTTGTTCGGGTTCAAAGAGAGGCTTTCTTAAGAAGTGACCACCGCCTCCTTCTTGGAGCTAGGGAATTCTCCCGAGTCTAAGGAGCACCAAACAATCTGTGCTAGGATCAGGCCAATAAACTCAATACACCCCAATAATAGGCATGTAGGGCCCAGATCCAAACTACAGTATGTCAACCGCAATTTCTGGACAAGCCACATGATAGCCCCCATCTCTGGCCAGTCAAGAGAACTTCAGGTTGACCGAGAGGGAGTGACCAAATTCTGACCACCATCAACTCCTATAGAAGACGCTAAGTGGATCTCGGCCCTAATGTCAGCCACCTTAGCCGCAAAAAATTAAGCAAACTCATCGCACTTAATTTGTGAAAAAAGCTCCTCGAACCTGTAGACAGGAAGGGTTGCACAACCTGTCGACGGTTTGAAAGAGCTGAGTTGGTCAGTTTTGAGCAGCAGCAATCTTGCCGGACAGGAATTGTGCCTTCTTACGTGTGATTGCTGATTGATAGCATTGATAATGTTCTATCAATCTAAGGTGGTTGGCATCAAGAGACGATTTCCGCCAGTGACGTTCTAACCTTCGTCCAACTCATCTCAACTCCCTCAAAGCTCCATCAAACCAGGGGAGCCGAGGGTGGAGAGAGAGAGCGGATGAACATGGACTGGGGCAATGGAATCCAAGGCCTCAGTGATGGCCTTATTATAGGCCAAAACTAGACTCTGGATCCTCACCTGCCCACGGAACTCCCGATAGATCTAATACTGCCTGAAGGCCGTTCTTCATCATTTCTATGTAAAAACAACTGAGACACCAAATTAAATTACACTGCAGTTCTCTGTTCCTACTGGAGAAACCGGAGTATTTGTATGTGAAATATATGCAAGTGTCAGGATTTGAGTCATATATTGAACCTTCTTCTCTACAGTGATTCTGGCTAGTTCGGATTACATGAAATTATCTGCATTTGCTAATGTACTGATCCTGGATGTCACCATTACCCATGATGACACCCAGCCTCTCATCATTTTATGTCCAGACTGACTGTCCATTCACTAGGTTTTGTGATTGCTTTGGTAGGAACTGCAGTTTATATGTCCTTAGAGGAGCATCTTTCCTTACATATTGTAGGTACTAACTGTATATCTCCATCTTGAAAGTTATTGTTTAAATTAAATGTATTTGTAGAAATATTATGCTTTGTGAAAGGGAACACTGTATTCAGTGTATATGTATTAATTATTCTCTTTCTTTTTTGTAATACTATTTGATATATTTTACCCTTATTTGAATATATAATGACATATGCAGAATAATAACATTTTCAATGACGATGAACTTCACAAGATTCCAATAAAATTTGATTTTAAAATCACTTCATTCTTTATTACTAGGGACATTTGCATGAAAGTAGGATCTTGCCCATTACAATTCATAGCAAAGATGTATCCTCAGTGTACCCTGCCTGACACATCACTGCTTTCTGCTGTACCAACCTGGCTGTCTATCCTCAATGACTGGAGGGAATGCCACTGGTTAAAACGTATGCACAGATGCATACAGAATAAGGCCCCTGAATATATTTCAAACCTGTTAAAAATAAGATCAACCAGAGGTGGCATCACATCAGCTGGGGGTTTGGAGTTAGAAGTACCACAGACAAAAAAAATGTGGGGCCATCAGGCATTATCGTACAAAGAACCAAAACCTTGGAACTGGATTCCTATCCACCCAAAGCTGAGCATGGGGCCTTTAGCCCTATCTAGGAGAATAAAAAACAGTTCCTGGACAAGGCCATGAAATGCTACACCTGCTCTAGCAGGCCAGTTTGAAATTATCCTGCTCCTCTCTGTACAAGATGAATCCATCCCATGCTTCACTGGGCAACACAGAACTGTAATTGTAACCCTGAATGTATTGAACCTTGCCATTCCTGTTATAATGTAATGGCTTACTCTCATTATGTAACGGACATGTAAAGTATGTAATGACACAAGCCTGTAGCCAGGATGCTATTGTACATGAGCTCTGGCTCAACCAACACATGTGACCTTGCCATGTTTATTTTCAATCTTACTATTATCATTATTATCATCATATAATCCACTGCTTGAATCAAGAAACTTGTAGAACCTTGCAGCTTTCAAAGTCCCAGTTCTCGGTGAGACTGCAAGTACTGTCAGACCAGTTCCTATCACCTCACTAACACCAAAGGGACTGATCTCAAATCTGGTGTGCTATGAATAGATAATGGACCTAATATTTAAAAATGGGGTGAGTGCAGTACAGCAGGGGCTTTCTGCTGCGCTCGTCCCTGTGCTCCCCCCGGACTCCAGCAACATTCAGATGGATAGCACTTGCCGGCGAGAGTGCTATCTGACTGAATATCAGTCAGTGTCGGTGCAGTGTTATGTGAATCTGTGCTGCCCTGACACAAATCAGGGTAGCATATGGCCCACAGGGGACAACGCTGCCCGAAATGGGATAGTGCCAAGTCCCCTGTGGGTCCTATTCAGCCTGAGCATGCAAGTGAGCCCACTGAGCATGCAAGGTGCTAAGGGGCCATTGGCATGCTCAATATGTGCTCATTTACATTGGGGCACAGCAGCCCTTTAGCACCCCAGTCTCTGATAAAAGTCAGCCCTGGTGGTCCAGTGGTTCCTCCACCTCCTGATCCCCCAGTATAGCTTAGTATAACAGTCCTTGGTTTTCAGTGGTTCCCCGGCAATCATCCAATATATTGTTATAATGTAATCCCTGGTGTATAGTGGCTCCCCCCAATCTCTCAGTATACTATTACAGTGTATACCTGGTGTCCAGTGGTTCCCCCGGATCACCCAATATATTGTTATAGTGCAATCCCTGGTGTACAGTGGTTCCACTCCCCCAATCCCCCAGTATACAGTACTTTACCATAACAGTCCCTGGTGTCCAGTGGTTGCCCCCCACCAATTGCCCAGTATACTTTACCATGATAGTCCTTTCTGATTCAGTGGTTCCCCCCACTCCATCCTGACTATACCCATACCCCTTAACTGCCCACCCACTGAGGGAACCCTGACCTGCACCCCTCTCACTCCAAGCGCCACCCATGAAGGCAGCGGCCAACACAGCCCTCTTTCACCTGTTCAGTTGACCACTGTCTGGCAGTCACAGAGCGTGATCAGGGGTGGGGTTCTCAGTGGGTGAGTGGGCAGGGGTGTGGGCATGGTCAGGGTGCAATGGAAAGAATCACTGGACCTCCAGAGACTCTTACAATAATCTATACAGTGTTATTGGGGGATGGGGGAACCACTGGACACACCAGGGACTGTTACAGTAAAGTATATTAGGGAATCAGGGGATGGGGAACCACTGAACACCAGGGACTTTTACAGTAAAGTATACTGGGGGGATCAGGGGCACCCTAGCAAGGATAGGTGGCTGCAGTATAGCCACCCTGCCTTTGGGGGGTTGCAGCATGAGCTTAGTGCCCAGATAAGAGGTGGTTTTTGGCAGTGGTAAACAGCACTGTTCGGGGAGGAGGGGTTGTTTACCATCACTACTGCAGACTTTTGAAAATGCCACTGTGCTAATATGTGAAAGGGGACCTGACCCATCATCTGCATAGGCACAGCGTTATATTACTGTCTGGGCACTGCTGGGTTTGAGGGATGATTTGGGGGCTTCTAAATATGGCCCTGCCTGGACAGCCGGTGCAAACCCAGGTTAGCGCCAGCACTAACCACATTCATGTTGGTGCTAACGCCTGAATATCAGGGCCTTCCTTCCTTCCTTCCTTCCTTCCTTCCTCCCTCCTCCCTCCCTCCCTCCCTCCCTCCTCCCTTCCTTCCTTCCTTCCTTTCGTAATTAATACACACATGCTATACATGTTGTACCATCCAAAGATATCCATCTCAACAGCTTTGATCTGAAGGCCTGTGAGCTCACAATTCAGTGACTGCCCTGTTCATACAGTAGCACATCTGAACATCAACTATTCTTAAATGCACAGTTGAGCAACATGAGTCTGGATTAATCTCAAGTACATTGTTGGAAGAACCGTCATCTAGTGCATACAGCACTGGCTTGGAAACCAGGTCATCATGGATTCAACCCGCACCAAGATCAAATACTCACAGTGTGACCTTATACAAGTCCCTTAACCTTCTAGTGCTAGTGTCTACCCAGCAGTGGAAATGGGTGGAACTCCACTGGAATGAGATGATGCATCTCAGCTGGGTAAAAAAAAAAAAAGGAATTATAGAGATCCTTGAATAATCCATACTATCTTTAAGTTAACCAGATTAGCCTGGTCCTCTGCCCAATATACTTGAGCGTATTCATCCCATGTATCTTACAAATGTGTAAATTCTGTATATATCTGCATATATATTGCTGGTAACGTTGTGTCAGTGACTCTGTACCTTATCACATTGACTATGCTTACTGTCGTAACCTGAGATATCTTACTATGTATGTTATGCTTCTCCCGACATCAGTGTAGCTGCCCTACTTGTTTCAAATTGTACTCTGTATGTTCTTTGATTTCCTGTACTCTCCTGGGTTGAACCTGAAAATAGGCATGTGTTTGTCTAGTGTACTTACCTGGTTAACAAAAGCTAAATAAATAAACAAATAAATAAATAATGGGTCTGGATTATTTTGTGAGGAACAGAAAACAAGGTATGTAAGCCATTATCGTTATAAATTAACCAGATCATTCAGGCAAATGAAATGTTATCCAGATGTATCCACCTGGATAAATATACTAAACCTATCTGCAGATAGTGATCTGGGATAGTTCTTAAATATAACACTACAAATATGTCAAATGCATTGATAAACACAGGGACCTGAAGCTGTATTGTTTTGTTTCTGCCACAATCGGACATATAAACAGAGAGGGATCATGCAAAACCCTAACACATGGGATGTGGAAACAAATACAAATCTAGGACCCAATGTGTGTGTTATGTGTCCTGCCAATTCTGTGCAGTGTGGTTACAAACTTTCTGCCTGTTTTCTAGGGCGGTCCTTAGCTACTGCAGTAGCATGCATGGATCTTTTTTGCCTAATACTGCAAAAGCAAAAACCCACCACAAGTTTGAAAATGCTATGATTCCCAATAGAGGAGCCTTTACCATTTTGCATTTAAGTATTTATTTTTTTTTCTGTGAGGAACGTTAGTGTTGGTTGGAGAGGATGGGGGGAGGATTGGGTTGAAAAGTGGCAAGATAGATTTTTGGAACTCTCACTGCAGGCTGCAAGTGCAACAGCTACATAGTGTACATAACAATGGCTAGACTCAAATTCACTAAAACAAAAAAACCAAAAATAAAATACACACTACTGGAACAAAGCAGATATAAAAAGGAAAGAAAGTCCCTGATCCTTTTTGATACTTGGCTCTTAATCCTTAGCTTGGGGTGGAAGGGAACTGAGCTTCACTAAGAATGTCTGGCGACATGGTTCCGGAATAATATTTTAATGTAAACTCTTTGAAATAGCACTGTGTGCTGTACTGTCAGAACTGCTTTGTGTCTACAAAACAAAAGACCTATTTATTTCCACTGGCTTTCTCTTGCTGATAATCCTATCTTCCTCCATTTGTTAAAGAGGACATAATCGTGCTTCATCTTATTTAAATATAATTAGTAATCTGGGCATGTGTGTCACTTCCTTTATCTCTCTAGTGTACTGTTTCTAGTGGTCGCTGTGAAATAATCTTATTTTATCCATTTTTAGGCTTCCTTTTGTTAATACATCCTTTTTTACCAGCTGATATTCTTTTAATTTTTATTTATTTCAGTCTAGGATTACAATAACTTTGAGCCGAGACTCTTTTACAAAGGTTCCACGTCAGCGTGTGCAACAGTCATCATTTTTAGTTACAAACATATAGTGATTGACTTACAGACATGTAATAACCAGTACAAAGACTTGAGCTATGAGCAAGACAAGAGAAGGAGGTGGGGGGTGGGGAAGTGAGGTTAGGAGATCGAGGGGAGGAGGTGCAGGGGTAAGGGGGAGTACGGAGGTGGTTATGACAGGGGCAGGAGTGGAGATACAGGGGAGGTGGGCGGGGTGGGAGACAGTGCAGCTAGGGGCCTTGTCGAGGAATATGACAGGTAAGGTGCTAGGGGTGCAAAGACTGATTGTAAGTGCTGGGTGCTGGGGCATGTGCAGCTGGAATGGTGGAAATGTTAAGATGGGCAATCGCAGGATACAAGCAGTGAGAGGTGCAGCTTAGACTTGAAGAGGCCGAGTGTTGGAGCAGTCACTATGTCGCTGCCAAGAGAGTTGAGCCAGTTGGATGCCCGATAGGTGAATGATCTTTGTCCTTGGGTCATGCGACATCGTGGTATATGTAGTAGATGGGTATTGGATCTTCTTGTAGTGACGTTCCTATGTCTAGGTTTAAGGAGGGCACAGACACCAGGTGGGGCAAGCCCCATTATAATTTTCTTGTCCGTGATGCAGGTTTGGTATTTTATGCATTTGTCCAGTTGAAGCCATCCAGATTGGGAATAAAGGTCACATGTGTGGGTACGGCGATGTGAACCAGTGATGAGATGACAGGCCTTATTCAGGGAGGTCGCAATACGTTTGAGAGCAGTGGTAGTTGCAGACCCATATATGATAAGACCATAGTCTATGATGCTGACGATGGAGCTTTGGACGACCACTGACAGTGCTTCTGGGGTTAGGTGTTTCCTGTGCCGGAATAATATGCCTAACCTCGCAATGGCAGACTTTGCAACATTGCTGATATGGACAGCGTATGAGAGGTGCGGATCAAGGGTGATGCCGAGGTACTTGAACGATTGTGTTTGCTCTAGGATGGCTCCTTGTTCGTTTGCAATGGAGAGGTGGAGTTGTTTGTTTTTGTTGTGGGGGCTGCAGAAGACCACAGACTTGTTTTTTTTCTGATTCAGAAGCAGTTTATGATTTAGGAACCAGGATTCGATGGAGGAGAAGGCCCACTGAAGTTTATTTTGTAACTGGATTGGATCAGGGTCCAAGGTGAGGAGCACAGCATTGTCAGCATAGAGAATTATTTGTTCTGGGCAGCTGTCTGGTAGTGAGTTTAAGAATAGGCTGAAGAGCAGGGGTCCCAGAATGGAGCCCTGGGGGACTCCCGAGAAGACCGGTCTAGGGTCTGAGAGTGTATCAGTGATTCTTACTGTTTGGAACAGTTCTTCAAGGTAGCTCTTAAACCAGCCAATGGAGTCAGTTGACAGCCCAGTGTTCTGAAGCTGGACAAGCAGGAGGTGGTGATTGACAGTGTCAAAGGCTTTAGTTAAGTCAATGTAGATTGAGCCTAGCAGTTCACCGGAGTCAAGTGCATTGTGGATTGCGTCAGTGAATTCAAGTAGGGCTGTGGAGGTGCTGTGACCTTTGCGGAACCCATGTTGTTGCTTGCACAGGATGTTGTACATATCCAGGTATTCTGTGAGCTGGTCCGAGACGATGCATTCTAGTGCCTTGGAGAGTGGGGGTAGTAGGGAGATAGGTCTGTAGTTATTGTGGGAAGTTTTGTCACCACTTTTATGGATTGGGGTGACAGTGGCAGATTTCCATTTGTCCGGAAACTGGCTAAGGCTGAGGGAGAGGTTGAAAATTCTGGTCAGAGGACTAAGCACTTCATCAAGTGTGAGAGACAGGATTTTGAGATTGAGGGGAGTCATTACTGAATCTTGATTTACCAAGGGCTTTGGTAACATATTTGCGTACTTGGTGAGCCTTGACTGCTTTTAAGTAGAAGTGGAGGGAGCTGGTGGGAGTAGTGTTCATTGCTGACTGAGGGGCTTCACCATCTTTGAAGTAGTCCTGGGGTAGGACAGTGCTGAGGTCATTAAAGGCTTTGTTAAAGGTATCCGCAATGGTTTTTGGGTTGAGGATTGTGGTTCTGTTGATGTTGAGTATTTATGGTTTTTTTTTGGGTGGATCCCCAGTGAGTTCCTTTATGTTCTTCGAGAATTCCCGACCATTGCCCCAGGAGTTTGTGAGGGCATGCTTATAGTAGGTGGACTTCGTTTGCCGGATGGTTTTGGTGCAGTCATTGCGGGCACGTTTGTAGTTTTGGATGTCGTTTTGCCTTCCAGGGTTTCTGGCCAGCTCCCATAGGTGGTCTCTTGTTTTTAGCATCCTGAGGAGGTCACCTGTGAGCCAAGGGTTAATGAGTGATTTGCCTTTGTGTTTCTTAATAGCAGTATACGTGTCACAGGCCACAGTGAAGATGTTTATGAAGTGGTCAAGGGCAGTGTTTACGTTGGTTGCATTGAAGATAGGGGATCAGTCTTGATGGAGGAGATGGGATTTGAGTCAAGGAAGGTGACCATGGGGTAGAACCCTGCTGGTGATAGTTTTTGGCAGTTGTTTGATGAATTTATTTGACCAGGTGCAGCTAACAGGGGAGTGGTCGCTGAGAGAGTCTGGGAGGACATTAGCATTAGATATCCGCGATGGGTGACTGGTAAGGATCCAGTCCAAGAGTGTGCTGGTGCCGGTCCTGTAATTTTTCCTAGTTGGTGAGTCAACCATTTGTGTGAGGTTTGCCGCAGCAATGGTATCCCTGTGTGCACCAGCATCGGCCGCAGGCCAGCTAATGTTGAAGTCGCTTAGGAGGATGGATTCGGTGTCCAGTGGGAGTGACTTTACAAAGTCAAGAACAGCTGTTAGACCAGTTCCCTGTTCTTTGGGAGGGATGTAGATGGTGGCAACAGTGAGGGTTTTGTTTTGTGCTCTGAGGAGGATTCTCACTAGCAGTATCTGAGCAGTTGTGGGTTGGAGTAAGGTAATGATGTGGTGCCCCTGTGTGGAGTCTTTTAGGTAGAAAGCACAGCCCCCACCTCTTTTGGAGAGGCCATCCAGCCTAAGGACGTTGTAGCCAGGAAGGCTGATTGCATGGTCCGGTACTGATGGCGTGAGCCAGGTTTCAACAACTGCCAGGATGTCAGGGCAGTGTTGGCTGGTGAAGGCCTGTAGGCCATCCATTTTAGGAAGGAGGCTGCAGATGTTGATTGATATGAATGAGAGGGCACCCAAAGGCTTGCTCAGATTAGTGGCTTTAGAGCAGAATGGGCCAGGGTTTGGGTGCATGTTGCCTGACAGCATTAGGAGGAGGAGGAGGAGGAGGACTAGCCTCAAGGAGCTGCAGCGTATTTCTTTAAGGGAATGCTTTCGCCTGCTAGCATCTTGGGAAATTGCCGAGCATCGACGATAGTGGGTGAGGGTAAGCGTAGACAGGGGGGACCAGAGTGGAGGGCTAGGACCAGTGTGGGTGTAGGACAGTTTCATGGTGGTAGGATGGGCCCTGGGCAAGGGGCAGTGACCAGTGTGCAGTGTGCCTATGTGGAGGAAGGATGAAGGAATGTGAAAGCTGTGGGGGAAGGAGGGAAAGCAGGCTTTTGGAATGTGCAGTAGGGGAGGCAAGAAGAAATAGAAAAGGGGGTAGAGAATGGTGGGGACGCATGATTAAGGTAGGATTTGCAGTAGGCAGAGGGAGGGGGTTAAGACAGGCTGGCGGGGCTAGGAGAAGGGGGCGGAAGAGCAGTAGCTAGATCAGTGGGAAGTGAGGATACAGCCAGGAAGGCCAGGCAGCCAGGGAGTGGGAGGTGGCAACTAAAAGATTGGGGGAGGAGTCCCAAAACAGGTACCCAATGGAGCACAAGTGGGGGGGCGGAGCTACCAGGGGCGTGGAGGAAGGTCTATAAAGTTAAGGTTGGAGGGGGGGGGCGGGCGTAAAAGTTTGGTCGTTTGCCATAGAAATGAATGGGCGCAGCAGCCCCGAGCAGAGCAAAGTTTTAGCTGGCTCAAGAGCCAATCCCTGAGCAGGAGGCAAGACAGCGCCCAATCAGGGTGCAGTACAGATACTGTGGGGCCAATAGCGTGGCTCTCAGCAGTCCCATGGTTTACGGAAGTCTTACCCAGTTCAAGAGGATCTCGACGGCGGGAAGGAAGGTATATAGCAAGTAAAGCAACTGTGTCTTTCAGAGAGTAGACTTTTTTTTTTAATGAAAGAACAAGAATCCTTGTAGTGGCAGGCCTGTATAACCTGCTAATGGAAAAGTAGCCAAAAAAAAAAACTTCTATTAGACTCTTGAAATATGCTTAGTTCTATCTAAAATCTATTTGTGAAAAGCGCCAGGTGGCAAAAGCAGGAGAAAAGTCCTGGTTAATCAGAGCGGGTTTGCTAGAAGTGCCCATGTTCCGATTGGCTGCACTGTCGCCGTACCTTCCAAAGAGCTGCAGATGGGTACCCTGGTCTCGATCGGTGGCTGGCTGGGTACCGACCAACCATGGGGGAACTGAAGCAGCCCTGTTTAAGGGCAGGCAGCTGGAGAGAAGAAAAAATAGCAGGGTTTAAATAGCATAGAGGTAGGATAGGTTTAGATTGAGCAGTTTAGCAAGACAAAGGAGAGTTAGACTTTTCGGCGCCAAGGCAGAGTGCTTGGATGAGGGGGGGTGCAGAAGAAAGGAAACGGAAGAGCTGTAAGCACTTAAAAACAATAGCAGAAATTATAATCCAGCTAACACAGTAGAAAAACTTCTATTAGACACTTGAAATGTGCTTAGTTCTATCTAAAATCTATTTGTAAAAAGTGCCAGCTGGCAAAAGCAGGGGAAAAGTCCTGGCCAGTCAGAGCAGGTTTGCTGGAAGCTCCCATGTTCCGATTGGCTGCGCTGTCACTGTACCTTCCAAGTAGCTGCAGGCGGGCCTCCTGGTCTCGGTCGGTGGCTGGCTGGGTGCCGCCCAACCATGGGGGAGCTGAAGCAGCCCCGTTCAAGGGCAGGCAGCTGGAGAGAAGAAAAAATAGCAGGGTTTAAATAGCATAGAGGTAGGATAGGTTTAGATTAAGCAGTTTAGCAAGACAAAGGAGAGTTAGACTTTTCGGCGCCAAGGCAGAGTGCTTGGATGAGGGAGGGTGCAGGAGCAAGGAAACAGAAGAGCTGTAAGCACTTTAAAACAGTAATAGAAATTACAATCCAGCTAATACAGTTGAAAAACTTCTATTAGACACTTGAAATGTGCTTAGTTCTATCTAAAATCTATTTGTAAAAAGCACCAGGTGGCAAAAGCAGGGGAAAAGTCCTGGCCAATCAGAGCGGGTTTGCTGGAAGTGCCCGTGTTCTGATTGCCTGTGCTGTCACCGTACCTTCCAAGGAGCTGCAGGCAGGCGTCCTGGTCTTGGTTGGTGGCTGGCTGGGTGCTGACCGACCGTGGGGGAGCTGAAGCAGCCCCGTTCAAGGGCAGGCAGCTTCCAAGGAGCTGCAGGAGGGAGTCCTGGTCTCGGTCGGTGGCTGTCTGGGTGCCGACTGACCGTGGGGGAGCTGAAGCAGCCCCGTTCAAGGGCAGGCAGCTTCCAAGGAGCTACAGGCGGGAGTCCTGGTCTCGGTCGGTGGCTGGCTGGGTGCCGACTGACCGTGGGGGAGCTGAAGCAGCATATTTACCGATCAGTTCCAGAACCCAGCAATATCACTTGAGCAGAAGCTCACAATACAAGTTTCACTGCTGGTCTTACACACAACTCAGGTCAACAGGTTGCAGAACTGATCAGTAATTACAAAAAAACAAATCAATATCAGGAGGGGAAAAGACAGTTTCATTAAGGAATCCAAGAAAAAGAAAAATATTATTTCAAAGAGAACAAATAAAAAAAGCATATGCCAATCTGCCAACTCATTTCCAATTATATCAAAAAGGGTAAAGTAAGGTTAATGCTCCCTTTAAGATCAAGTGACTTGAGATGCCCATGCGTAAGAGGCATTATAAACAAGCATTTGTCAATGCCGAATGTTGTCTTGCTGGTATTGGCATTGGTAGTGCTGGAGTTAGAGAGATGCATAATAAGAATGGCAGTGAAGTAGTGAACTGACACCAACCCCACCCCCACCCTGCAGAGACTGAAAGGCATTGGGGTGTGCCTTTGGGTCATCGGCCATAACGCTCACGCCATTTCACCTCACCCTACCCTGCAGACATCAACAAGTGTCACACCCTACAGACACCAGCAAGTGTCACAGTGTGCCTTGGGGTCTTTGGGCTCTATGCTCACCCCATTCCATAAGGAAATAGGGTGAGATGGATGCAGTATAGGAGAATAGGGTGAGCTTTGGGCCCAAAAAACTCAATGCACACCTTGATGCCAGACAGTGGCTACAGGGTAGGGGTAGGGGCAGAATGGCATGAGCATTACAGCCGACAATCCCAAGTCACACCCCTGATGCCTGTCAATCTCTAAAGGATGGGGCGTTATGGTTGGAAACCCTAACGCCCTGGGCATTTGTTGATATTTTCACTCTAAATGTTCAACATGGGCTTTTTGTGACCACACCTCATGAACAGTGGTAGTATCAGTTCATTAGCCAAAAAGTGATTTTGCACAGCAACTGTGCCATTTGGTGCCACAGGTGTGAAAACACATTTCAGGCAGGATGTGAAAAATTACAGCTGTACTGTTCATAAGGAGGTGTAACAAATGGCCAATGTTGAAAATCTGGAGTGAAAATATGAAAAATTGGTGAAGTCACGAGCGTGCATACAAACTGTGCAACGCACACCCATAACGCAATTATTTGGGAATTTTTTTAACCAAATTTTCAACATAGGCATTTTGGGATCTCCGTTCATGAACAGTGTCACTTTGATTTTGTTAATCTGTCCTGAACATTGATTTCCTACAGCGACCACGCCATTGTGCGCCACATGTGTGAAAACACATTTTGGGCAGGATGTGAAAAACGACAGCTGTACTGTTCATAAGGAGGCATAAAAAATGGCAATGTTGAAAATCTGGAGTGAAAATATGAAAAATTGGTGAAGTCATGAGCGGGCATAGAAACTGTGCAACGCACGCTCGTAACGCAATTATTTTTGGGATTTTTTAAACAAATTTTCAACAAAGGCATTTTAGGACCTCTGTTCATGAACAGTGTCACTGTGATTTTGTTAATCTGTCCACAACGTTGATTTCCAACAGCATCGGCGCCATTGTGCATCACATGTGCGAAAACACATTTTGGGCAGGATGTGAAAAATTACAGCTGTACTGTTCATAAGAAGGTGTGAAAAAATGGCAATATTGAAAATCTGGAGTGAAAATATTAGAAATTGCTGCAGTTACGAGCGTGCATAGAAACTGCGCAACACACGCTTGTAACACAGTCATTTTTTGGAATTTTTTCACCAAATTTGCAACATATCCTTTTTGGGACTCCACCTCATGAACAGTGGCACTGTCATTTCATTAATCAGTCCTGAAAGGTGATTCCGCGCAGTGACCGAGAAATGACCTTTTGGGACCGAATAACGAAATGACAGTGCATGTATTCATGAGGTAGGGTCCCAAGAACCCCATGTGGAAAATTTGGAGCCAAAATTCAAAAAAATGGCCGAGATATCCACCTAAGTTGAACCGTCCCATTGATGTCATTATACAGCTTACCCTGATTTTCTTCAGTTCGCGGTCAGCTTTTGAAGAGTTCAGACGTCTCCTGCTCCACCGAAGATTGCTGCGCTGGACCTCCGGAGGTAAGTATGGGGTGAGGGGGGTGCAGGGAGGTGGGGTGCACACAGGGTGGGTGCAGGTTGGGAGAGATGGGGCGTACTGACAACGAGGGACCGTTTTCTTGTTTATAGGGACAAAAAAAAAAAAGCATTGGGGGAAGGTTTTTTTTTTTTTTACAGGTTTTACTAAAACATATATTTGAGCATACTGGGGTGGGCTCCCAGTCTGCCACATGTTTTTTTTGGGGGGGGACTGAAGCTGACTGGGCACCCCCGTCGGTAAAGAAAGCATGTGTGTGTTGGTGGGGGACTGAAACCGACGGGGATTGGGCACCCCCATTGGCAAACAAATTAAACTGGGGGGGCATTATGCTGACAGGGATTGGTCACCCCCCATCGGCAAACAAATTGAACTGGGAAGGGGGCATGCCAACAGGGGGATTGGACACCCCTGGAGTTGGCTTTCTGGGGATTGTGTGGCAGACGGCAGCAGCCGCCGCCATGATTATTGAAATGTTTCACCAACAAAGGCACGTAAGAGAGGTGTGTTATCTGTGCTGCTGCATGACGAGCTTGTCTCTGATTGTAGTGGCACATTTCTTTTAAGCTGGTGGCACTTTGCATATACTTGTGCCAGCACTAGCATGCTGTCTAACTGGAGAATGAGGGCTGCACCTTCTAAAGCGTGCCCTGCATTCGCAAACACTGACACACCTCTGCATTTCTCCTACTACTACAAAATGTTGCTTGTGCACGCGCAAGACAACATAAAAAGGGCCTAAGAAATGCAGCAATCTAACTGGCTGTCTGCATTCTGAAATCCTTGCATTAATCTCTGTTAAACTGTTACGGAAAGCCATATCACCACGGTGCATGAATTCTTTGGAAAAAAGTACCAGCAGTCCATCCACTGGCACTGCTGAATGACTGAAAAGATGCATTCTGATGGTGAATGGGCTACTTTATTTAAATCTTCATCCCAATGAGGAGAACATTCAAAAGGTCCACTTTTAACAATTTTTCTCTTTTTTCTTTTATAATAGCAATAAGGCACTCTTGGGGTAAAATTAACAGTCAGTTAATCACTCTCTAGGGACAATGTTACACTCGACTGCGCCTGATGATTCATTGTACCCTTAGAAGGTGATTAACTGTTACTCTAACCCCTGATCATGCCTTATTGCTTAAATATATTCAGTAAGTACCTACTGTGTAATGTTTGCATTGTCTTAGACTATGACTTACAGAGCAGGACTGCTTATTGGGGGATATGTTTAGTCATTTTTAGTTTTATGGGCTTTCCACTGGTTGCCAGAAATCCAGTACCCCAGAAGGGATGGGGGATGGCACAACAGAGATTATGGGATCCATACAAAAGACTGACAGCCAAAATCCTGACAATCAAAATCCTGACAGGGTCAAAATCCTAACAGTCAAAATCTTGACAACCAAAATAATTTGTGAAGACTACATGTATTAATGTGGTGATGAAATATACATGAAGGGAGTTGGTGATTATATATATATTTGAAGGGGTGTGTGGGGGCAAAGCCTCCTGTAATACTATCATTCATTGGATTTTGGTTGTCAAGGTTTCCGGAGAAGACAGCCTAGATTTTACTGTGACAAAACAACATGGTGAAAATAGTGGTTGCGAAAACAGCCACAAGGAACCTATGGCGTGGACATAACAGCACTAACCCTATGGCTGTTTTCACCTCCAAATGCCTACCTGGAAGCATGCTGTCACTATGGCTCTGCAGATACAGCAACAGGTTGTGGATAGCGGCAGTGGGTACGGCCGTCAGGGGGTTCAGTTCTCATCTCACCACACTTCTTCTGTTTTGTTTTTTTCCTTAGTTGCCATGCGGCTTCCCCCTTGCCTTTCCTCCTGCACGTGCCATACTATATCTCCCTTCCCCAAGGTGTTATGCCCCCCAACTTACCCCACCCTCTTCCCCCCCCCACAACCCAAGTGGAGTGCACCACAGAGTTTCTCCACTGACTCTACCCACCCTGATTACGCTCGTTCCCCTGGACGTGTCCACCCTCTGAGGTGATTATATTATAGGAGGGAGCGCAAGGGGGGGAAGCCCACACAAAAAATTACTTTTTGCAGGAGATGTGGCAGCTATTGTGTCTGCACTGCTTTTGCCATGCTATTCCGTCCACGCTGTTATTACAGTAAACCAGTTGTTAAGATTTTCATTGTCAGAATTTTTTACCTTGTCAGGCATTTGATTGTCAGGATTCTGACCCTGCCAGGATTTTGGCTGTCAGGATTTTGACCCTGTCAGGATTTTGGTTGTCAGGATTTTGTACCTGTTCCACCAAGACATATAATACCTGCAGGGGTACAGCAAGGTGGACAATGCAGAACTGTTCCTTCTGAACGAAAGCTCATTCATTCCAGATACAGCATGCCAACCAAAACATTCTAATACAGAATTTGACAGCAGATAAGGACCATTTGGCCCATCCTGTCATTTTCCCCTTCCAACATTATTACCGCAGACTGATCTTGATCTACAGCTCTCCTCCTCCCCCTCACCTTTCCACTATGATTCCTTTGCCTAATTTATAGCTGACGGGTCAGAAAAAATGTTAGGAAATACTTTTTTATGAAGTGGGCAATGGATAAGTGGCACTGCCTAACCAGCACAGTAGTCAGTGCAAAAGTTATTGCTGGGTTAAATCAAAGTATGAATGAAGAGAGTTCACTGGTACAGAGAGGGATCAAGCTACCCCAAGCAGAAGAAGGACACCAGTGGAAATGAAATGTGACATCCCAGCAAGGCTATGCTGTATATAAATATTGCTTGCAAGCTGGCAACAGATATATCGCAAGTATTTTTATATTTGTGAGCGGAAAGATGTGATGTAAATTAAATGCTGATCATAAAAAGAAGAAGAATATGTAGGATGCATAATAATACAAGAAAGCAGATACTACATATACTTTCCAATATGTGTAGTTTCTATAAACATGCATACAATCAAAAGCCTCAAACACAGCACAGAGCTTCATGTGTATTCCAGTCCTTGTATGTGTGTGGGAAGAGGGAGACAACTAAGAAATGTTTTAACTGGTACTCCACTCTGTTTGACATGGTTCCATGTCATAACAGCGATCGCCAAACCGCAATCACCGTTAGAGTGAGTGTACATCACTGAAAAGCAAAACGGCGATGTACACTCCCAGTGAGGAGCGCAACAACACGGGCGATAAGCATCAAGTAAAATCCCATTCGTGAAACACACACAAAGTATACCCCTCACCAGCCTCGAACCTGTAACCCACCTCACTGTAGCCAGCCGCCCTCACCACCACACCACATGGCCAGCTCGGCAAGACCACACCACACCACACTACCTCACACATACTTTCTTCCTTATCCCTCCCCTTCCAGTTGACGTCCTATATCTTCACTCTTTTTTCCTCGCTACCCTTCCTGGGTAACTCACATAACGGGCACTGAAATTGAATCACTCATATCTGAGTTGCTCAATTTCAGCCACCCATATCACAGGATACCGTTTCACATGTCACTACTCACAACAGCCAACTCACATACTAAACATAATCTTTAAAATCTGCACAAAAGAGAAAATGGCAAGTACTTTTTAATTTATGTTGAGTCTGTCGCTCCACATATAATCAGAAGCCTCATAGGTATGCAACTCCAGCTGTATATATGGGGGGAGGGGCAGCAAGCTGTCTAGGAAATGGATTTTTGCCTACTAAATTCCACAAGAATAAGATGCTGCACCAGCAGCAGGTGTCTGATGTGCACTATGCAAGTCAAGGCATTATGGGTTGTACCACTGTTTTAACATCTTCAGCTTTTAGAAAGGGGTAATCTCTTGCAATGGTAAAACCAGCCACTAACTACAAGCAACACCTGTGATTCCAGAGTCAGATGAATCCCTAATTATGGCCAGCTACTGTGCATCAGCTTTCTGTCAGCAGATACCTTAGAAGTCTTTTTATTGTTGTAGTGAGTGGAAAGATGAAGTAATTTAAATGCAGATCAGAAAGAAGAAAAACAATATGAAGTACAAGTACTGTAAATAATACAAGAAGGCAGAAACTACGGATATTTTCTAATTAGTGTGCTTTCTGGAAAGTGATAAACTGTTGGTGTATGCTTTTAAGAAACACAAGAAATGCAATTTTATTACTGCTTTACGGAAGGGACATGATGACATTTCTATGGCTCCAGTTAAGTTCTTAGAATATAAAGAAGAGTTTGTTCCTGGGATATATCAGAGATCATCCCCAGTAATCCATAATGAGGTACACTAGCAAACTATTGAGGAGAAATTAGTCTTAATAAATTCCCTCAGAGGAGATCTGCTTTCATATTCAAGAAGTGGACAGGGCTATCCTGGGATTATCCAATGAGACACCCCTGGCTCTGATAGATATACCCCAGGATTTTACAAAACATTAGTGGATGTGCTATCACCATTGCTTCTTTATTTGATCCATGAATTGGCAGAGGGTAGCAGGGATTTGTCGGTATCAATGAGGCAGGCAATGTTGTCCTCATTCCAAATGAGGATAGGATATTACTAAACTAGACAATTTTTACCAATATCTAGGCATAATCTGGATTATAATCTTATTTCTAAAACAGTAGTAAATAGGTTAGAGCTACACATTTCTTCTGTGATCCACCCAGACCAATCAGGTTTTGTTCAGGTGAAAACATTTTTTGGTGGCTTAAACAACATGTAAATTATTAGCGAAAGCAAAAAGGAGCCACCACTGGGGGAAGAGGTTGGAATGAATGTTGAGTTTGATTTAAAATTATTATGTGATCATTCTGCAAATACATTATAGTGGGAAATTCCTTCAAAAATCTGATTCTGGGAGAAGAATTCAAAACTAAAGACCATTGTATTTGTAGCACCAAAAATGTTGTATATTTGGCATCATGCACACAATGCAGTTCTATGTATGTGGACAAAACCACTCAGAAACTTAAAGAGAGGATTGGTGAAAAAAAAATGAAGTGTTAATCTTCATGTGCTTCATTTTCATACATTTATGTTTTAGCAAGTTGAGCATAAGGATGTGCTCTTATTCATTCATTTGACCCCATCAAACTTCCATTCTGTCTCCCGTGACACATGTAACAAAGACGTGCCTGCAAAACCAAAATGTTGTGTTCCTGCTCTGCCAGATGACAATCTTGCCGCTCCCCTTTTTTGTAATACAAAATAATTATTACTGACAAGTGCACAGATATTAAATATCAACGTCCTTGTAATTTATCAGAAAAATGACTCTGCAGGGGTGAATATACAGATAACACTAAGGTGTGGTGGTGGGGGCCAGCTGAAGTGGGTGGAGTCTGCAGATTCCAAATGAGATTTATCTATGCCATATTAGAGAGGTGAATTGTTGGACAGATGCTTCTTTAAGCCTGTGGTATCTGTACTACATGAGTTATTGCATAATCATGATAGGTGGGACACAATTTGGGGTTTTCACTGGCTCCTGCAACAGTGAATAAACAAGAGTGGCATACTCAAGTTAGAAAAACAAATGTCAAAGTGCAGTTCGTGAAGCAAAAAGTTTAATCAATGAAGAACAGGAATACCAACCCCACACTGCTGCCTCAAACTTTTGGTGCATTACACAGAAACATAGAAATTGTTGGCAGATAAGGACCGCTAGGCCCATCCAGTCTTCCCGTAGGCCCTATATATTGTATGTGGCCACTGACCCTATGTGATCAATGGATTTTCATCACTCCTTCCCCTCTCAGGCTTCCCTTGTGCCTGTCCATAGCATGCTTAAACCCCTCCACTGTGCTTTCCCCCACTACCTCCTGTGGCAGACTATTCCAAGTGTCAACTACACTTTCTGTGTAGAAAAACTTTCTCACATTACCTCCAAATCTATCCCCTTCCAATTTCATATAGTGCCCCCTTGTTCTAGTACTTTTTCTACACTGGAAAAGGTCCTCCGCCTGCACCTTGTTTATGCCCTTGAGGTGCTTGAAAGTTTCAATCATGTCCACCCTCTGTCTCCTTTCCTCCAGTGAGTACATATTGAGGTCCCTTAGCCTCTCCTCATATGTTTTGTGGTGCAAGCCCTGCACCATCTTTGTTGCCCTTCTCTGGATAGTCTCTACCTTATCTATGTCCTTACACAGGTGTGGTCTTCAGAACTGCATGCAGTACTCCAGGTGAGGCCTTACCAATGTTTTATACAATGGCATCACCACCTCCCGCCTCCTGCTAGTGATACCCCTGCCTATGCACCCCAGCATTTCACTGGCCCTCCCTGCCACCTTTGTACACTGCTTTGACACCTTAAGGTCATCAGAGATGATAACCCCTAGGTCCCTTTCCTCTTTGGTGACAGTCAGCTCCCCCCCAAGCTGTAGTTCTCCCCAGGGTTCCCTCTACCCAGGTGCATTATTTTGCACTTCTTTGCATTGAACCTCAGTTGACACATCTCTGGCCATCTTTCAAGCTTCTCCAGGTCCCTCTTCATTTTCTGCACCCCTTCTGGAGTATCCACCCTGTTGCAGATCTTGGTGTCATCTGCAAACAGGCAGACAGGCAGGCAGGCATTGTTAAAGGAATATTGTCTGGAGGCATCTAGCCAGCACTATGATGTCAGTATTCCTGTATTTTGGTGAATTATTATTATGATTATTATTATTTTTTGATTCAGCAACAGTACCTTCACATTGTTTGGTTTTAATTTGAGTGTGCTGTTCATATGTTGAAGATTTGGGGAGACAGCATTTCCTGCCAGATGCAACTCGATCTAGTAACAGAGAGTGTCGTCCCAACTGTGTTGTCCTTTTTTGTGATGACTCTGGGCTTGTCTTTGGAGTACATTGTCAGTAATTATGCACACCCACAGAGAGTGACATAACACTATTCCAGCATCATCCTCTGCTGTGCAACCTCCCAATGTTTGAGAAGGAGATCACTAATTCTATGCAAATTTGTAACAAAAAGTGATATCAGTTATTGGGTAGGGGTAGGGGGTAAGGACAGGGTCATCCAATAAGCAATGTCGAGGATGGAGGGTTGCAATTTTCTGAGGGCATCAATCCAGCAATGTAATGTCATTATACCTGTTCTTTGGTGAATACATTTTTTTTTGCCTCACCAACAGTACCTTTAAACTTTTGAATCTAGTTTGAATTCGCTGTTACAGAATGATCATTGGACATTTAGGGTGATAGCACTTACTGATAGACGCAGCTTGGACTGGTAACAATGACTGTGGCCATACTAAATGTTTTGTTCCGCACTGATGCCTCATCTGTCCAGTTCTAGAAATGGTATGATTTGCAACCCACCATTACCTTCTATTTGCTATTCACCTAGATGTGTGCCACTGTACATTGGGCAGTGGATCTGGGAAGAATCGAGCCTGTGGTGCAAGCTTAAAGGGAATGCGTGACAGCAGCAGGTGATTGTTTCCATGATGTCTCTGGGCTTGACTTTTATTATATTTTATTTAGTTAAATGTCAGTGTTCACTGGAAACTTAATTAGCACAACAGGCATTTTAATAAATTTTATTTATCACCTAATTGTCCAACATCCCTTGACAGGTTTGTCAGTGCTCTTGTATAGTACCTCTCCCCTGCACTTAGCGTCGCTGCAGAGTCCAAACAAGTAACCTGAGACATTTGAAATGATAACATTATAAAAATAAAGTGTGGTCTCTGGCATGACTTTTAGTGTGTTCCACATGAGGTGATGAAGAGTGCCTTGGGAAATACTGAGAAATGGTACCAGTCTTCATTTCCTTTTACTGAGCCATCATCAGATCTGGTGCTACTAATAGGAGTATTGCATGTGAAAATGCCTCGCCTCCTACCATCATTAGCTGAACAGTGTATTTTACAATTTGTTTCATTTACCATATTTCCATCCAGCCTATGAAAAGTTCCTCCCGCTCCTGTGTATATCCTTCCTGCCCCCACCCCATACTACACTCATATCCACAGATCAGTGCCTAGTGAACTATTATCTTCTGATTCACCCTGGGTGCAACCCTGTAGTGCACCACCACACACCCAACACACTTACAGCAGTATAGGAGTCAAAGAAAGTAAATGGTGGCTTCTCAAAAGATTATATTCTAGTCCGTTTCTTAATGGGTGCCTCCATGCGACTGAATACTACACATTGCACCTTTACTGGTGCAGCAGAATCCGTACATTGACTTGTGTGTTTTTTTTACTGAATCTTTAAATTATTTTGCAGTACTGTAGTGCATTGGCATTTTTTTTTCTCAAATCGGTGTTACACTTGCGGCACATTTTTCATTCTCTCGCAGTGAGGAAGAGATTCACAATGGCTTTGACAGGTGAGAGGGGGGAGAGACTGCATCAATTGTGAAGATTGAGTCAGTACTGTGCTCTGAGCAAGTGAGTAGGGAGTTTGTGTGCTTGGTGGCATTTTGAAGAAATTCTGGTAATGCACGAATGACAGGATAAATGAGAAAGGAAAATACCATAGGATAATAATGAAGTTAAATACAATGGGAAAGAGCGGAGTCCATTGATAATGTCACTTCCTGCCACAGCTATCTATCAAAGCCAGAAAATGGAGAAGGGGCATGTCGGCATTAAAATAAATAATTTTTTTCTTCACTTTGGAATTTTTGTGGCACATACACAATGTGATTTGCCTTTAAGTGCAACAAGAGACAATACTGCATATTCACAGAATGCTGACAGTTCCCCTTTAAAGAGTCTATGTGTGTGAGTAAGCAGAAATAAGTGCTTTTGGATCAGTGTTTTGGGGCTTTATTTTTCTTTAAATTTGTATAATTCTTAGTAGTCAGAAAGGGCAACTACTATAGCTAGAAGAATATTTGCATTCTTTTGTGGGCTGAGGCTGGATAATTTACAACCTGTGGAACAGGTGTGTGATTGGGGAGGAGCTGAAGCAGGCTTAGAGATGACAAGGAACCAGATTTTCAGCCCATCAGGGACTAAGCCCCATTCTGCATCAGCTTGTGCAGGCCAAATTCTCCACACTTGTGGACATTTGTAATTTCAGTCCATGCAGCTGTGGGAGATGTAATGCCTGGTCCCACCATGTGTAACATTTCAGAACAGCTGCACCAGAGAAACACCTGCAAGGCGCTGTAAATCAGGGAACTGGTCATAAACCAGTTTCTGCAGGGGGAAAATGGCAGTTCTGCAAGTGAAGTCCACTTGCAGCAATGTTTTCCCACACCTATGCTGATGCTGTATGGGCTGAAAATCCTACCCAATATATTTAAGCCCTACACCTGTAGGCATCCCATTGTAAGGCATCCAACCTTGTGAGTGGCACAGAGTAGGAGTGGCACATCTGACTAGGGAGCATCTGGAGGTCAGCTGCAAGCTATGTGCAGGAAAACACTGCACATATCAGGTAAGCTACAGGTGTTGCACCTAGGAGACCTGTCATTACAAGGAACCCCACTAACTCTCCAATTAGGGTATACAAACTAGGCAATGCTGTGGGTTCTCTCACATAAGAGGTAACAAACACACTGAGTACCTTGTAAGCTTGTTATATTTTAACAACTAAGTAAATCTGTATCCTTACCTAGCTACCTATCTAGGGCAGTGGTACAAGGAAGCATCCAATGAAGGACACCCAGATAATCATTTAGGACAGAAACTTTAGCAAAAGTGCCATTTATAGGGTAGGTCAGTTTGGCTCTAGTTTCAGGATACTAGGCAGATAGTGGAAGGAAGGTTATTGTCAGGGGTCCAGGAGGTATTCAGTATTATAGAAGCAGTATGGACCACAGGTACAGTGGTGAGGTTGTCAGTTTCAGGGACTGTGTGGCACTCTTCTCAAGGGTTTTGCTCTGGAGGAAGGGACAATGACCCATATGCAAGAACTTTGTGGCGCGCGCCATGCTCAACTGGTAGAAGCTAGAGACAAGGGACTAGATTCACTAAACGTTTTGGGACTAAGTCTGATGTCACAACTCCATCTGCAGGCCCAAATCTCTGCAGCTGAAGAGATTAATATTCACAGTGTGGCAGTTGTGGACAATGTTACTTCTGGTCCACTGGCTGTAACAGTTCTCTGCAGCTGCAGAGGTTTCCCTGGCAACGCCACCTGCAAGTTGCCCTAAATCATGGAACTGGTCGTTATCCAGCTCCACCTTTGTGAATACCCACAGCTGTGGAAAAACTGCAGCAACCTGCAGATCCCAAGTGGCAACCTACTTGGGCAGAGTTTTTCCCACAGCTGCTGGAATTTCCATCATTTTGTGAATCTAGCACAAGATATGTCAGCTGCGACACTGGCTCATCTGGTGCCTACACCCCACACCCCCACTGGCCCATTAGCTCAAGGGGGCTGAAGTGTGGTGGGAAAGGGGAGGGGGAAGGGTGGCAGGGGCAGCCACAAGGGAGTCAACAAAACTCACATCATCATCCCAACAGCAAATCATCTTGTACCCCTGGAGGAGGCACAGGTATCTGACTCTTTTGGGGGGGTTGGCAGGATGACATGGGGGCACCAAGGGGAGGTGAGTGGTAGAAAGTCAGCAAGTAGTGTCTTAGTTATTGGGGACTCAATGATTAGGGAGTAGAGAAAGTGGTGGGGAGGGTGGAAGGAGAGGGAGATGGTCAGGTGCCTTCCTGGTGCATCAGCCATCTGGAATACAGATAAGATAGGATAGGGAGAATGGTGGAGAGGGCAGAGGGGGAGCTGGGGGTGCTGGTACACTTGGGTACCGATGATCCAGCTTGTGGAGACAATGAAGTAGAACTTTCAGAGGCTGGGTGACAGACTGAAGTTGCACTCAGCTTCCCTGGCCATCTCTGAGGTCCTACATGTGTGGGATGGTGGGATGGGAATGATACAGTGAGGAAGGAAGAAACTGAAGAGTTTAAAGGGTGGCAGAAGGGATGGTGTCAAGAGAAGAACTACCACTCTGTGGAGGACTGGGGGGCTTCTGGGAGAGGAGGTTCTAAATGGGTGATGGCCTTCACCTCACAAAAGAGGGCATCAGGTTGCTGGGGCAGAAGTCTGATTTCTGCATTGGTGGACATTTAAACTGACTATGGGGTAGACTGAGGCTAGAGGAACCAACAAGAAGGGAGAGAAGGTGAAGAACCTAGCTAGTGCTCCCCTGAACTAGAGGCTTGAAACAGAGGGGAGGGAAACAGGAAGAATGAAGTTTAAATTAGGTCAGGGAAGGAGACCAAGGAGGAAATGCTCACAAAAGCCTGCAGTCAACAAGAAAAATAACAAATTAAGGAGGCTAGGGAAAAATAAGGTGATGGACAAGTAAAAAGTAAGAGAGGATCAAGAGCAAGATGGAAAGGGATCTGCCTTAATACCAGGTGTCTGCAAAATAAAATAAGCGATCTCCAGTCAATGGTGGAAAACATAGAGATCGACCTCATACCCATTACTGAAATTTGGGCCACAGAGAATCAAGGCCACTGATTTTTGGTTTTTACAGGAAAACCCAGTAAAATTCCAGAATTTGGACTGCCTGCACATTGGTAAAAAACAAAGAATTTCATGGCATTAGGCAGTTTAGACCAGATCAGTAAATCTGAAGAACTTGTATTTTTCTTATATTTGCTTCCTGTACTATTTACAGTTTGCCTCATTTAATTCTCTGTATATTAAGCCTGCTTTTATTCCGAATATTATACACATAATATAAAGAATGACAGTAGAATCCCAGTAAAATCCAGAAATTAGACTTACAACCACTGGTGCAATTCCAGGACTTTCAAGTCATGGGTCGATAGGGAGAAGGACAGGGGTAAGTGGAGAAAAAAGACAAAGGCAGTAAGGACAGGGATGGGGCAAAAAGAAATTAAGCCATAAATAAATGGAGGGTAATGAGTACCAATGCCCATAGTCTAGGTAAAAAGCTCCCCAAAATGGTGGCCTTGATGGAAGAGGGATGCCTGGATATCATGGCAGTCACAGAAACATGGTACACAGAGAACCATGACTGGGATGTCAACATACCAGGGTACACAATCTACAGGAGGGACAGGGAGGGAAGAAGAGGAGGAGGAGTAGCTCTCTATGTAAGGGAAGGGATCAAAGCAACAGAACTAAAGGGTAAACAGGGAGGAGAGGAGGCACTGTGGGTCACCCTGGAGATGAAACAGCACCACAATCCGCACAGGGGTTGTATACAGTCCCCCATCTCAGGGGGAGGAAATGGACAAGAAAATGATAGAAGGCATCCTTAGGATGGCAGAGAAAGGTGAGATATTGCTGAAGGGGGACATGAATATGCCAGATGTTAACTGGAGCACCTTTGCTGCAACCACATTCAAGAGCAGGGCCATTCTCGATGCCCTATGGGGGCATGCCTTAGACAGCTAATTTTGGAACCCACGTGGGAGGGAGCAATCTTAGACCTCATACTCTCAAATGGGGATGGAGAGAGGCTCTCCGATCTTGAAGTGGGTAGCCATCTGGGAGCAAGCGACCACCAAACAGTGCGGTTCACGATAAACTTAGCTGTAAAGTCAAGTCATACAAAAGTGAAGGTACTGGACTTCAGGAGGGCTGATTTTGTCAAAATGGGAGAGTGCCTCAGAAAAGCACTAGCAAACAGGCAAGAAGGTGGGGTGGAGCAACAATGGGGAAACATCAAAACCGCCATCACAGAGGAAACAAGCCTTTGTGTGAAGCAAATAAACAAATCAAAATGAAAGAAAAAACCACTATGGTTCTCAAAAAGAAGTGGTGGGGAAGGTTAGGGAGAAAAAGATAGCATTCAGGAAGTACAAGGAAACACAGAAAAAGCAGGACAGAGAACTGTACCAGTTAAATCAGAAGGAAGCAGGGAAGGCAGTCAGAATAGCAAAGGCCCAAACCGAGGAAAAGATGGCCAACTCGGTTAAGAAGGGTGCTAACACCTTTTATAGGTACATTAGAGAGCAAAGAAAGACTAAGGCAAGGATACTTAGGCTGAATAAAGAGGAAGGTGGTTGGGCAGAGAGCGACAGTGAAAAAGCAGGGATACTGAACGAATACTTCTGCTCTGTATTCACAATGGAAAAGCAGGGGGAAATACCTAATCCAGTCAATAGAAGCACTCTGGATAGAGGTTGATATTAGTCTTTTCACAGAAGAAAGGGTTCTGGTAATAGTGAGTGGCACACATTCCGAAGAAAGTGGGGTCACTAGTGGAGTACCTCAGGGCTCAGTACTGGGTCCAGTCCTCTTTAACATCTTTATAGGTGACATTGCAGAGGGTCTGAAGGGAAAGGTATGCCTCTTTGCAGATGATACAAAGATCTGAAACAGAGTTGATACAAAAGGGGGGTAGAAAGGATGAGAAGGGACTTGGCAAGGTTGGAGGAATGGTCAGACATATGGCAACTTAGATTCAATGCAAAGAAGTGCAAAGTAATGCACCTGGGAAACAAAAACCCAGGAGAAGAGTACACAATAGCAGGGGAGGTACTAACAACAACAAAAATGGAACGGGACTTGGGGGTAGTCATATCGGATGATCTAAAGGTGGGTAAGCAATGTGAGAAGTCAGTGAGGAGAGCCAGGGGGATACTGGGATGCATAGGAAGGGGCATCACAAGTAGAAAAAGGGAAGTGGTTATCCCTCTGTACAGACAGTTGGTGAGACCCCATCAGGAGTACTGTGTGCAGTTTTGGAGACCTCATCTACGCAAGGACATAGACAGGATGGAAGCAGTCCAGAGGAGGGCAACTAAAATGGTGCAGGGTTTGCATCAGAAATCATATGAAGAGAGACTGAGAGAGCTTAATATGTATACCCTTGATGAAAGGAGGGACGGGGGGACATGATAGAAACGTTCAAGTACCTCAAGGGAATCAACAAAGTCCAGGAGGGTAGCATCTTTCAGAAAAAGAGATGTGTAAGAACAAGGGGGCACAATTTAAAGATAGAGGGGGGACGGCTCAGGGGTAATGTGAGGAAATCTTTTTTCATGGAGAGAGTGGTGGATGCATGGAACTGCCTTCCTGGGGAGGTTGTTGGGTCTAAAACAGTGGGGGAATTCAAACATGAATGGGACAGACACAAGGCAATTGTAGTGGGGGGTGGCAGGAAGTAGGCTGTTGGTTAACTAGAATCTGCAGCTTATCCAGTAGGTAGGGAAATGGGCAGACTGGGTGGGCCAAGTGGACCTTATCTGCTGTCAAAGTCTATGTTTCTATGTAACTCTTAAAACTGAAGGTGGATAAAGCAATGGGGTCTGATGGGATTCACCCCAGAATTCTAAAAGAACTAAGGAAAGAACTAGTAACACCACTGACTACCCTTTTTAATAAATCATGGGAGAATGGTGTGGTACCTGAGGACTGGAGGAGGGCAGATGTGATTCCCCTTCACAAAAGTGGGAGCAAGACAGAGGCAGGAAACTACAGACCTGTCAGATTGACCTCAGTGGTATGGAAAATGATGGAATCACATCTGAAGGAAAGAACTGTTGAGTACCTAGAGGCCAGTGGGGCACAGGACCCAAGGCAGCATGGATTCACAGCAGGAAGGTCATGTCAAACAAATCTAATTGATTTCTTTGACTGGTTGACCAAAGTAGTAGACCAAGGAGGGGCTGTGGACATGGCCTACCTAGACTTTAGCAAGGCATTTGACACAGTCCTGCACAAAAGATTAATAAATTAGCCAGCCTGGGAGTGGGTCCCAGGGTGATAGCTTGGGTAAAACACTGGCTGGACAACAAGACACAGAGGGTAACAGTAAATGGAGTCCACAGTGAAGAAAGGGGGGTTACTAGTGGGGTACTGCTGTGTTCAGTACTGGGGCCAGTCCTTTTTAATGTCTTTATAAGTGACATTGCAGAGGGACTGGAAGGAAAAGTATGTCTCTTTGCAGATGACACAAAAATCTGCAACAGGGTTGATATGCAAGGTGGGGTGGAAAGGATGAAAAGGGACTTGGCAAGGTTGGAGGAATGGTCAAATGTATGGCAGCTTAGATTCAGTACACAGAAGTGCAAAGTAATGCACCTGGGAAACAAAAACCCTAGGGAAGCGTGCACAATGGGGGGTGAGATACTAACAACAACAAAAATGGAAAGAGACCTGGGGTAGCCATTTCAGATGACCTAAAGGTGGGCCAGCAATCTGAGAAGGCAGTAAGGAGGGCTGGGGGGATACTGGGATGCATAGAGAGAGAGGCATCACCAGTATAAAACAGGAAGTTGTTGGCCCTCTGTACAGACAGTTGGTAAGACCACATCTGGAGTACTGTGTATAGTTCTGGAGACCTCATCTCCACAAAGACATAGACAGGGTGGAGGCTGTCCAGAGGAGGGCAACCAAAATGGTGCAGGGTCTGTACCAGAAGACATATGAAGAAAAACTAAAGGAGCTGAAGATGAATAGCCTCAAGGAAAGGGGGGGGACATGATAGAAACTTTCAAATACCTCAAGGGAATCAACAAAGTCCAAGAGGGTAGCATTTTTCAGAAAAAGAGATGTGCAAGAACAAAGGGCACAATTTGAAGAGAGAGAGAGAGTGGGGACGGCTCACAGATAATGTGAGGAAGTATTTCTTCACAGAGAAGGTTGTAGATGCATGGAACAGCCTTCCTGAGGAGGTCGTAGAGTCAAAAACAGTGGGGGAATTCAAGAATACATGGGACAGACATAAGGCAAGACAAGGTGGGGGGGTAGGAGGAAGTAGGCTGTTGGTTAACTAGGATCTACAGCTTAGCCATTAGGTAGAGAAATGGGCAGAGTAGGTGGGCCAAGCGGTCCTTATCTGCCATCAAGTTCTAAGTTTCGGATGGCATGGGGGCGTGGCCTAACTGGTGAGCAGAATGGCAGCTTAATCTTCTGGAGCTGCTGCATGCAGGCATTTAAATACGCATTTACCTGCATCTACGGAGGTTAGAACCATGAGAAATATCCAAGGGAAACCTAAATAGGCTCCGGGTGTATAAATAAATTTTTTTAGAAGTGAAGCAGCCGCAAACTAATGAGGGGAGCCCTTTCAGTACTTGAGGCCTGCAGAATGGCAGAGGCGCGGGCCCAATGCTCGACTTAGCGTATTACAATGCCCTTTTTGAGAAATTACTGCATCGGATGGATGAGATAACCGATGCGACGCATTATACCACAGAGGCAATTCAAACTTTAACCGGGCGGATTGTAAAAATCGAAAAGAATGCGTTGTTGCAAGAATCGGTGCTCGAGGACATTAAAGGAATGCAGAGGGACCAGCAGGGCAAAATAAATGTGCTTTTGTCCAAAGTCGACGATTTAGAAAATCGTAGCAGAAGGAATAACCTACGGGTAATAGGGTTTCCAGAGGGTATGGAAAAATGTGATACTGCTAAATTTCTCCACCAAACTCTTCCTGAAATCTTGGGCCTGCAAGCAGACTTCCGTCTAGAGATAGAACATGCACACAGAACAACCATCCCAGTGCTGGTTAAAGGAGACAAGCCTAGGGCTATTTTGTTTAAACTATTATCGTATAAGACAAGGCAAACACTGCTACAGCGAGCCTGGGATGTGGACCGTTTAAGCTGGCAGGGGCACTCGATATCGATATATCAAGACTTTTCCAGGGAGTTGTCAAACAAGAGAAGAGAATATACCCCACTGTGTCACAAAATGCAAAAATTGGGGATTCAATATTCTTTATGGTATCCGTCTACAATGCGTATAATACATAATGGGACCCCACTCCTCTCTGAGACTCCGGTGGCCCTGGAAGAGTTTCTAAACAGACATTTGGGTGAATTGCCTAGCCTTCCCACTTGCCCAGACCCTTCTGAGCCAGATGAAATGGCAACAGACCCCGAAATGCAGCCCGAGACCTCCAAGGGTCTCCCTCGCCATAGCAGGAAAAGAACAGCGAGAGACAGCCACAGGCGTAGAGAACATCCCCACATCATAGCCAGCCTGTACACCGAGCCAACAGATCAGGAGGTACAGCGTAGTGAGAGCATGACCATGGTGCGATACATGACCCGCAATCCCTATGAGGCGCTGAGATCCCCCTCGTCCCCCCCCAATGCCCACTTCAAAGAAGGAACCTCCATGGTGGAAGCAGCTCCCCAGGCCAGCAGTACTACTTTGATCGAGGCAACGGTGAAAGGCAGTGATGGCAAGGAACCACAGAAGGAACAGCAACCCCCAGGCGCAACACCCAAAGACTGCGAAGGCGACAAGGCCGCTGAAGCAGCGTTATCGAGTGACCAAGGATCTTCGAGTGGAGAAGCAGCATCTGGAGTTGATTAGATAAGTAGTGTTTCTGTCTTTAGGCCTTGTGCAGCAAGGGGTATGTGCTGTATGATGATACTGCCTGGGCTGGGGGGATTTAATTAAGATCTGTGCCCACGACATCACGAGACACTGGGACTTATGCCCCCTCAGGGCAAATTGATCTCTGGGCTGAAGCCAGTAGCCTGCATGCAGTTTAAATATGAGGAAATTGCTGGGGCAGCATGTAAACAATATAAAATCACTGTGAATGGAAGTTGATTCCGGGGTATGGTATGTATATGTGGGAAGCACTTCATAGGCACCACTGGGGGTTGTGATTTGGAGGATGTGCTACGTTTGTGCCTGTGCACTCTGAGATGGGAGATTAGCTGGACGGAGCTACCTGGCTATATGTTTTCAGATGTAGGCCTAGGTTATTAATGGTACAAGGGCTTGTAGCCCTGGGGGGTTGGAGATATGGACTACGGAGCTTTTGTCATAGGTTTAAGCTCCTTCTCTACTAGGTAAATAGCGTCTAACTTAACGGTGGCATGGGAATGGTCACAATACCATACAGCTCACAGCCTAAGTCCTCCCTTATATTGGTAGCCCCAGATTTATTTTAGTAACTGCCAACTGATAGCTAGGCATTACATCACAATTGTGATTGCATCACAAGTCCTATGAGGACAGGTTGAAGGCACTGAACATGTACTCCCTGGAGGAGAGGAGGGAGAGAGGGGATATGATAGAGACATACAAGTATCTTACAGGGAGGAACAGGGTGCAGGAATGCACTATTTTTAAGCGAAAAAGATGTTCCAGGACTAGAGGGCATGGGATGAAGTTAGAGGAGGATGATTCAGGAAAGCGTGAGGAAGAATTTCTTCACAGAGCGGGTGGTGGACAAGTGGAACACCCTGCCAGAGGAAGTGGTGGGGGCTGAAACAATCACGGGATTTAAGAATGCATGGGATAGACATAAAGGAATTCTGGAGGTCAGGGGTAAGGGGCAACAGACTTCTTGGAAAACATAAACTGAACTTAGAAACTTAAATGGGCAGACTGGGTGGGCCATAGGCCCTTATCTGCCGACACTGTCTATGTATCTATGTATGTATGTATGTAGGCTGCAAAACGCTTATTAGAAGGGTGCAGCCCCCTTTTTTTTAAGGCTTGACTATGCATGCAGCTCCCCCCCCAATTGCTATAATTTCTGGCAAACAGAAGATGGATAGGTCGGGTTATGCTCAGACCACCGCGTCCTCAGGAACTATTCTGCAGATCGGGCCTCTCCACGGGAGGCAAAAGATCCCATATGCAGGATGGCTCCAACAGAGCACAGAAGTGCAGCATGTAAATATGTTTAGTGTTTGGTTGACTTGTGTGTTTGTGTATAGGACTATATGGTGGTACGCACTTAACATGTATTGGAGTGAAACCTGGTTGTCAAGGAATGACGGGGAAGATCATAGGTACTGGTAGACTGGTTGTACAAGGAAAAGGGATCCTAAAAGGCCTACCATGCCTGGGGCAAAAATCTTGGATAAGCCAGGGGTACTGGTATGTTATAGAATGATGCCTTCTCATCTTCTCCGACAGTTTGGAATTATTATTTCACATTTCACTGCTTCTCGAGAGTTATGATTATGGCTGAAATAACTTGTATCACTTGGAATGTGAGGGGTCTGAACATGCCGGTGAAGAGGAAGAAGGTACTGTCATATCTGAAAAGGACTAAGGCCCAGGTGTTTTTTTCTGCAGGAGATGAAACTAGATGGAAAGGGCCATGGGCTCCTTAAAAGGGATTGGGTGGGAATAGAGATCCATGCCTCAGCTGCAACAAAAAAGCATGGAGTAGTTATATTAATATATAAGCAATTACATTGGTCTCTTACTGCCTGTAGGGCCGACCCACAAGGCAGATGGGTGATAGGTATTTTTCAAACTCCCACAGGGCCTATATTATTGGGGAATATTTACGGGCCAAATGAGGACGATGCAGCTTTTTTTCATCAGACCTCTCAAGTTCTTTTAGATATGAATAAAGACAGTATGTCCACTATTTTTGAAAGGGATTTTAATTTAATGCTTGACCCCATGATAGATAAAACCACAATAAAAAGAGATATGGTCCATGGGAAGGGTAGGAGAGCCTTGTTGAACTGGATGCGTGACCAAGGTTTGACGGACGTATGGCGGGTACTGAACCCCAGGGGGAGAGATTACTCTTTTTATTCACCAGTACACAGGTCCTATAGCTGCACTGACTTTTTTTTAATATCCCCTCAGATAACACAGGCAGCTATGGAGTCTAATATACTTCCCATAGTAACCTCGGACCATGCTCCAGTTCACTTGTCTGTGATATGGGGCCCTTGTACTCCTACTTCCACCTCCTGGAGAGTAGATCCCTTGTTAATAAAAGATGCAGAGTTTTTAGAATGGGCCAAGGTAGAGGTACAGAGGTTCTTTCAGGAAAACCCAGCACAGGACACCACAGCTGGGGTTAGGTGGGAGGCTTTCAAAGCCACCATGAGAGGCAGGATTATTGCTTATGCAGGGGCCAGGAAGAGAGGTAGGGAACAAAAATTGAAGAACCTGGAAGAGGAGCTTAAAGAAGTGCAGAGACAGCATAAGGAGCAAAGAAGGAAAGCAGGGCATGATTCTCTCCGAAGAAAGATAGTTGATCTCGAAATGGAGATAAACTGTTATCAAGGAAGTCTGAACTCTCCATTCTGAGACTGAAGCATAAATACTGGGAGGGGGGAGAAAAAGGAGGGAGGGTGTTAGCATATAGGTTACAGAAACAGCAAATGGACCGCTACATAGCTGGCTTGAGAGACACCACAGGACTGATGCGTACTAAAGGTGGGGAGTTAAATACAGTCATGGCAGAATACTATCAATCCTTATATGCCTCATCCAGACAGGCAGACCCCCAAGCAACTCAAACCTTTCTGCAAACACTAAATCTTCCCACCTTAACCCCACAGCAGGCAGAACAATTAGATGCCCGACTAACCATAGAAGAAATAAAAAAGGCCTTGCTCTCTCTCAAACCAGGGAAAGTCCGGGAGACGGGTACTCGTGGAGTTCTGACAGGCCTTAACTGACATCATTACCCCAGCACTTCAACAAACTTAAGTCGAAGCCGAGGTACAAGGGATGTTGCCCCTCACACTACGAGAGGCGGTTATTACAATACTGCCCAAAAAAGGGAAAGATCCCACATCTCCAGGTAGCTACCAGCCAATCTCACTTTTAAACGTAGACAGTAAAATATTCACTAAAGCATTAGCACTAAGATTGGGCCCCATGCTACCGCAGTTAATACACCCTTCCCAAGTTGGCTTTGTCCCTGGTAGGTTTAGTGCGGACCATCTTAGGACTCTGACTAACTTAACCCACACTGCATCTCAATTACATACCCCAGCAGCTGCAGTGGTTATAGATTTCGAAAAGGCGTTCGACTCCCTGGAGTGGGATTACCTCCATGAGGTGTTGAAAAAATTGGGAATAGGCCCTCGCTTTCGATCTTGGGTAACAGCCTTATATACTTCCCCGACAGCCAGGCTACTGACTAATTCAACTCTTTCTCCACCTTTTGAGCTGGCCCGTGGTACTAGACAGGGCTGCCCATTATACCCCCTCCTATTTGTGTTGGCTGTGGAACCCTTAGCAGAAACTCTTCGGAGTAACCCATCTATCAAGGGGATACCTGCTGGAAGTAAGAAATACACCACCCTTTTATACGCAGATGATCTTTTGGTCCTTGCAGCAGATGCAACGGAGGCACTACCCTTTATACTCATCACCCTGCGCCACTTTAAAGAAATATCAGGCCTTCAACTAAATTCCACTAAAACGGAAGTTCTCCCTCTCAACCCCAGGTGCCAATTAAGAGTACTGGGGGACACTGGTCTGAAGTGGGCGGGGGAGAGTATCACATATTTAGGGATTCGTTTCTCTGCTGACCTCTGTAAGGTATGGGAATATAATCTTCATCCTCTCCTAGTGGAAATACAAGAAGATATGTCCAGATGGACTAAACTTCAATTAACCTTAGCAGGTAAAATAGTTGTGATTAAGATGATCCTGACCCCCCAAATTTTCTATTTTCTGGCACACATCCCTCTCTTATTACCACAAAGCTGGATCCAAAAGATAGATAAGGCAATAGGTAGTTTTTTACGGGAAGGGAAGCCCCCCAGGTACAGTAGGAACAAACTTCGGGCTCATTGGAGTCTGGGCGGGTGGTGTCTTCCTTGGTTCGAAGGCTATAAATGGGCATTTCACTTGGCACAGTCACTACGCTGCTTGGGTACAGGAACTACCTCACAACCTCAATGGGTGGACATAGAGCAGGTTGTAAGTCAAAAGATTTCTTTGCCATTGCTTGTCTATAATAACCCCCCAACAAATCTTAAGAAACATTCCACAATAGGAGCCTCCTTACAATGCTGGGCAAAAGTAAGGAAGAAGTTGAAGTTAGACTTAACGCCTATCAAACTAACCTCGTTATGGGGAAATGATAACTTGTGTATAGATAAAAGAACAGTGTACTGGAAAGGGTGGGCAGATAAGGGTATTGCCAAGCTGGAGGACATACTAGCCCCTTTTTCTATGACAATAGACTCATTTGCTAACCTGTAGGCCAGATGGTCAGTTCCTACCTCCGACTTTCGGAAGTATTTACTAATACGTAGTATATCCCAGAAGTATATGACCCAAGTGGCAAAAAGAGGTACTTTGAATACACCTCCCTGGATAACAAAAAAAAAGGGTCTGGCCAGTTTAGTATACAATGCTCTTCGAGACACACCACCCAGCCAAACCGAAAAATCTAAAAAGAAATGAGAAGGGGCTTTACAACTGGAGATTACAGACCTGCAATGGAAAGAGTGCTGGAAAGGGGCTCAAAAATATTTTACAGATGCAAGAAGCAGGTTAATACAAAATAAAATTCTCCATTCCTAGTACCGCACACCAGTAGTACTACGTAAGGCTGGGGTAGTAAATTCCAATTTATGCTGGAGATGTAACTCTCACCCTGAAGACCTGGTCCACACTCTCTGGTCCTGTCCAATGATACAACCAGTGTGGGATAATATATGTGAGATAGGGGCTAAAGTTCTAGAGAAGTGTGTTCCTCGCTCCCCATCCTTGCTTCTCCTGGGTATAAAGTCAGAGGCTCCACATTTAAGAGAGCTAGAATTCCGTTGGCTGGCCCTATGGGCCATGCAGGAGAGGAGGCTTCTTGTCTGTAGATGGAGGACTGCACTGATACCAAGTGTCCAAGAGCTCCTCACCTCCATGGTTCATATTGCTAGTACAGACAAACTTTCCCACCTGATAAATAACTCCTTAGTAATGTATGAGAAATGTTGTACCCCCTTTACTAGACATGCCACCCTAAAACTGGAGTGGGTTGAAAATGTACAACCTGGATTTATACTAAGGCAACAGGATTATGTAAACGGATCTATCGTACTTGGCAACCAGGATTGTATGCATAGGTGGCATTATAAGGCCTCCTTAATCATATGTAATGTACCTAATAATATGTAGAATAGTAGTTCTTTGTGTTTGTTTGTTTTCTTTAGCTAGGGTGCCAGAAGCCTAGACAGCACCCGAAGCATGTAAGAGTTCTACGAGGTATGAATGTGGAGCATGGAAGCCTTGCCTCTCCATCACTTTTAAGATAGGAGTCATATGTATCAGGGTAAGTGCATGTCAAATGTAACATTTGCCTTCTCTTGCTCTGATATTGAGTTGTATATATAACAAACAACTCTTTAGCAGTCTCCTGTTTAGAATAAGTGCTACCATTATTATAAGAAAAGAAAATGAAAATAAAAAATTTAACAGCAAAAAAAAAAATTCTATGTTTCTATGTTTCTATGAACATGGAATTTCATTATTTTTATCACCATAAATCAGTGGACTTGCAGAGAATTAAGACTGGGACCTGACAGCCCCAGACAACACCATGTTTAGGTGGGATGAAAAAAAGTTTTACTGTACCAAGAGAGTGGTTGAGCTGTGGAATAGGCTACGACCAAATGAAAGTTAGGGATCTATCCATTTAGAATTAGCTTTGTTGATACTGTTTTTATGTATCAATGCTATTCTGTGTGTATTGATACTATTCGAAGCTGTTTTTTCAGTATATTTTGATACGTAAGGAATAAGACATGACGAGGTGTGGTTTATGGGCTGATAAGAGCATGCCCCCAGGTGTGTAATGAGGCAAGAGGCCCTTGCGCCGAGTGCCTTTAGCACCTGGGAAATATTCTTATCAGTCCATAAACCATACCTCGGAGTGTCTTATTCAGCTTATAAAATGGGTCCTTTAAGTAAATATTTGTGAAGAAAAAAAAAACACAAAAAAATGGCCAAAAAAATTGGAAAACTAGGTTTTAATAACTGAAATAGTAAAAAAAGTCCCCTTTATACATTTTATGTAGTGTGGTGTGGCCAGTAGAAGGTGCCCTGCCATACACCCACACACTGGTCAGGTTCTTCCTTCCCATGTGCACTGCATTTATCAGCTTGTTTTTTTTTTTTTACATTAGACCCCCACATATACATATACACACGCACACACACACGCACTCTTCCATAGAGGCTGTCTTGTTTTAGTACCCACACACACTTCCATAGAGGCTGTCTTGTATTAGTACCCAGGAACGCCTGGAATGGCTGTTGCATTCACAGCGAGTGGCTGATTTCATTGACTGCCACAGTCCATTTATCAGCTCAGCTTATTTTTTACTCCCCCCACCACACACACACGCAACCACATTTCCATATAGGGGCTCTTTCTTTAGTGCTGAGGAATGCTCAGAAATGCTCAGAGCTGCCGATGGAGTTACAGCAAGTGGCAAATTTAATTAAAAGTGAGCATTTCCCTCGCCAGCCGCCATATTAGTTTCTCTGCTTCTCGAGTGAGCAGCTTATCAGTCACTGCAGTTTCATCTTGCCGCTCACTCTGACAAAGAAAGTTTTTCTGGGAACAGTACTTTTTTGTTGTAGTTTTGTTCTATTTCCATACAGGGGGTCTTTCTTTGCTGCCAAGGAATGCTCAGAGCTGCCACTGAAGTTAAAGCGAGTGGCAGATTTAACTTGACAGCCAGCGTTTCCCTCGCCAGATGCACTATTAGGAAAAGAAAAAAAGTGAAAACCTGCAGCCTGATCATTTCTGTGTTGGGGAACTTTGCTGCTTCAGGTTCTTTATTTGATTTACTGTTATTGGACTGCAGCATGCGTTCCTAGTGCAGGCGGTTTGGCGGGGGGTTGGTGGCATTACTGGCTGGAGAGTGTACATTTGAACTGAAATCCTTGTGGCAGGTATGCATCTTTGACTGCACTGCATCCTGGCTGGTTAAAGAAGTGCTGATTGGTACAATATGTCCTTAAAGAACACGGCCAAAGTCACCTCTTAGCCAATCAAGATGCATAAAACTCCTGACCAATTTTATAAATGTTTTTGATTGTGACACAGTCAAGAAACAGCAAACATATAGTGAAGCTATCATTTTTTTGTATCAACAGAGTACATCAATACAATTTTTGGTATTGCTACATAAAATTACATTACTCTTTTTTTTATTATTATTTTTTCTGAATTTTGGTAATACAGCGCAGCAACTTATAATGGACACCTCCATGCATGCCGGTTTTGTCCAGTATAGGAGGTGTCTATTTTAACTTATATGGCCAGATTTGATACTCGCCCACCCACCCATAGCTGCAGTGCAGTACAGTAGCTTTGATTTTAGTTCTGGTGCTTGCTCTACCATAGCTGCAGTAGTTCCTGTGCCTTTGTTTCAATCCCACTACAGTGCTTCTCCCACTTACTGTCTCTTGACTGGGGACAAATTTCACTCCAGCTTTTCACTTCTCAGTAAGCAGTGGCTTCCACTTTTGCTGTCACTTCAACACAGTGCTCCATATAGCCACTACCACCTATCCTCAGGTAGTCACGATTCCGAGAAAAAATACAGGTGGCTGTTAGTAATCGCAGAAAATAAACAGGGAGGTTACAACATGGTGAGTGTGTTTCCGCTACCAACTGGGGAGAGATGAGCAAGAGGCACAGAAAACTTGGCAGGAGTTACACTGGCTAGCGGCGGGAGGGGTGGAGGTGATCGCGAGCAGCAGAGAGTAATGTTGGCTAGCAGGAGGGGGAGAGAGGTGACAACCAGTGGCAGCGAGAGAGCTAAGCATGACATTAGTGCCCTCTGTCATCTGTTATAGATAGATGGCTTGATCAGTAATCAAAGAATTGGCAAAATTATTGGACGAACCCCTAAACTACCTATTCCAGGTTTCTTTGGATTGGGGAGAAGTAGCAGATGCATGGAGGGAGGCAAATGTTACCCCCATTTTCAAGAAGGGCTCCAGACAAGATGTTGGAAACTATCGCCCAATAAGCATGACCTCAATACTTGGGAAGGTGTTAGAAGGGGTTATAAAGGAGTACATAGAATTGGATATGCAGAAGAGATGGGATATTGATGTGATGCAGCATGGTTTTAAGCATGGTAAATCTTGTCAGACCAACCTCCTGGGATTTTATGAGAATGTTAGCAAAGCCCTGAATGAACGGTATCCAGTGGATGTTATTTTTCTGGACTTCCCCAAGGCTTTTGATAAAGTGCCTCATGGTGAACTGGTGGATTCTCTAATAGAACATGGCATCCATGATAATATAACTCGATGGATTAGCTCTTGGCTATCTGATAGAAAGCAGAAAGTGACAATTAAGGGATGTAACTTGGGGTGGTCGGGAGTGACGAGTGGGGTCCCACAGGGGTCTGTTTTGGGCCCTTGCCTCTTTAATGTTTATATACATTCTATGACAGCTGGGGGGGATGTATGGGAAGCAAAATTTGCTGACGACACTAGGATAGGCTTTACGGCAAACAGCAGCCTGGAAACTGACAGATTGCAGGAAACTCTGATCACATTGCAGAACTGGGCACAAGTTTCAAGATTAACCTTTAACGTGGACAAGTGCACAGTCATGCACTTTGGCAGAAATAATGCGGGGGCCACTTATAGGTTAAATGGTCAAGTTCTAAGAGAGGAAAATGATGAAAGGGATCTGGGAGTAAGGGTCTCAAATGATCTGAAGTTTAATTAGCATTGTAGCTTGGTAGAGAAGAAAGCAGGAAATATATTGAGCTGCATAGGTAGACACATTAAGAGCAGGAGGAGTGAGGTCATGTTGCCCCTGTATGGGTCACTGGTGCGGCCGTATATGGAATACTGCATGCAGTTTTGGTCCCCAGGCTACAAGAAGGAGATTGTGGCATATGAGAGGGTCCAAAGAAGGGCCACACGGATGATCGATGGAGTGCAAGGGTGTGATTATCAGAATTGTTTGAGTAAATATGGGATGTATATGTTGGAATATAGGAGACTGTGGGGAGATATGTGCATGGTCTATAAGGCCCTTGCTGATACCAAATTAAGGGAACAGCTGGAGTTAAAGTGAAGAGAACAGCCACGTCAGACCACAGCACATCTTTTACAGCTAAAAATGGAAAAGTTTAGGACTACAAAGAGAAAGCTCTGGTTTGGTATAAGGGTTGTATCAAGTAAGCATTAATCCCCTCTGAAGGTGGCATCCAATGGGGAGTTAATGCATGGTTGGGACCGTTGTGGCCCGAGGTCGAGGCCAGTGCGTTAACGAAACTAACCATGCATTAATTCCCATTAGATGCCACCTTCAGAGGGGATTAATGCACTTGTAACATGGCTTCTAGGACAAACTGTGTACTGTCACTGTTATTTTGATCCTATGAATAAGAGAAGTCAGCCACATTTTGCACCATTTACATTTGTATCTTGCACTTTGTGAACACTGAAGAGACACCTATTTTTTTGCTGATGTTGTGAAAACTACACCAAGGATAACTATCAGGACAGGATCTCTGAACATACATTTCAGGACATTTGTCTGATCTGACCAGCTGTTATTTTATTTGTGACGCTGGGAGGTCTATTATGTCTTGCTTTGTCCGTTTCGCTATCTACCCGTCTCTCTGTTTTACATATTATCTGGCCTCCTGTGTGTGTGTGTGTGTGTGTGTGT
Source organism: Neoceratodus forsteri (assembly GCA_016271365.2). Taxonomy (NCBI): domain Eukaryota; kingdom Metazoa; phylum Chordata; order Ceratodontiformes; family Ceratodontidae; genus Neoceratodus; species Neoceratodus forsteri. The sequence goes on from CM057452.1 coordinate 1,449,557,842, forward strand.
GTGTGTCTCCCATGGCTCTGATCTCGCTACATTTCCCGTTTTGGTTCCTGACATTTTCTGACTTTTCCGGAGCTTTCCTCACTCAATTCCAGATCTTCCGACTGCCCTACATGCGTTTACCGGACCCACGATTTCCCTTCTCTGTCTCCTACACTATATAGCCTCCACATCTCCACTGCACTACATTCCCCCCTCTCATGCCTCTCGGGGTGCTTTCTGCTCCGGATATTTCCCCCGGCTGCTCCTGTGTCCTTGTCCGCGTCACTGCTGGCTACCGCTCTACATTTCGCCGTCTTCCAGACCCTCTTCTGCCCTGTGTCTAATTCTCCACACTGCTCCTCTCTGCTCTGCGGTTGTCCGAGGTACTTTAATAGCAACACGGCATTATCGTGCCATAATGCCGTGTTGCTCCTGCACCACGTGATGCCGTCTCGCCTATCGCGTGCCGCCCTGATAGAGCTCTCAATAATACCGTGTTACAATCTGGAATAAACTGCCTCTGGAGGTGGCTTCTAGTAGTACTATGCAGGCCTTTAAAACAAATCTAGACAGATATTTGATAGAAAATAATATTCTGAGATATCAGTAATTCCTAGTGGTGAACTGTATGGACTGCAAAGTCTTCTGAGCTCTGAAATAACCTATGAACCTATAGTTACACGTAAGCAGATTAACATTGTCACTGATGACAATGGCTTTTGACAAAGCATGAGTCCACTTTAAATGTGTCCATTATAAGTGGGCTGCATGGTACTACACTTTATTATCTTCCAGTGCCTCTGCAGGCTTCATCTGCGAATGCCAGGTAGAATTGGTACTGCTAGAGGGGAGACTGAAATGTTCTTAATGTGCTTAAGGTCATAAGATGAATGGATATTCTGTTGAAAACTAATATAATTTCAGACATTATAAAATATCTCACATTATTTATTATTCTCAGAATTGGTCAAAAAATACTAGTGGTTGTTCTGTCCAAGAATAAACACATTCCTTTCTAATTTAATTAGGATCTGTGTAGTTTACAGCCTAATATTCATTCATCTTATACCCTTAACCGAATTGCTAGCATTTCACTTTCCCCTCTAACAATCCCTACTGTACCCTGCTTTTGCAGTCTTTGCCTGGGAAAGTGTCAGAAGAGAATAATGTGAACTAACTGTGGGTTGAACCCATTGTGCAGGAATACCTTCCTAGTGTTCTGCCAGCTGAAAAATTAGACTGATGGACTATGCTGAGCTTCTCACAGTCACTTTTTCAGACTACAAATCCTACAGCTGCAGTAGGAATACTTCAGATATTAAACGGGAATGATTATATACAAAGCCCCACTCCTAAATGTAGGCAGTCCCAAGGAGGAGATTTAATGTGTCAAAAATGTTTCCATTCTTTGCAGCTGGCACAACAGTAAAATTATCTGGCTAATCCTGCCCCCCCCCCACCACCACCATCACCCAATTGACATTTTGCACTGTGTGCTGCTCTGGTGCATCTCAGACCCTCAGGGGTCATATCAACCGTGGGAGATTCAATTGCTGGTACTGTGTACTATAGCTACGTAATCTCCCACTGTGTCACTTGGCAGTCTTGTATTCTCAAGTCTAAGTACCAGTCATGCAACGAGTACTTAGCCTCAAGAGTATAATGGGACTAGTGGCTGACAAGGCGGAGCCTTACGATGCTCCAATACCCAATACCTATAATTGAATCTTCCACAGCTAAAAGCCATGGGGGATGTGCCAGAGTTGTGTGCAGTGCAAAATGTCAGGTGGAAATGGCAGTAACTAAATACTTTTTACAATTTTCTGGCTTCAAAGTAAGAAAGAATGTCTTTTCACCTGAAAGCTCTGCATGGGAGGAGCCTCACACTTACTGTAGGTTTGGGGCTTTGCACATTATAGTTTCCCTTTAAAACAAATGTGTATACTTCCCTATATAATTATTTAGGCAGTTACTATAGTTGTCAAGTAACTGGGCTTTTAATGATAAATTTGGCAAATAAATTTAGTAAAACATTGACAAAAGCTTTACAGTGCTACCAGATAAATGGCGATTCCAATATTTTACATGGAAAAGGAGCAATCTCTAGGAAAATTGTTTCCTTAGACTTGTATTGGTCATACAAGAAACAGACCAATTCAGCTTTCATCAGAATTAATGTAATCTATGGGAAAATGCAGGAAATGACCCGGAGTTACACGGAAGATGTCAGACTGATCTGCACTGGGAGTCCTGCTTTACAAACAAGGATGGAGACATCCATTTGTGGATGGGGTAGTGTTATGATAATGTCACTGCTTATAAAATGGATCTAAAAATCAAAGAAATTTAATTGGGTAACACTAGTCAGGTGACTGTGCATTATTACAGCATAATGTATGGTCATTCTGGTCCTAAACCTGATCAGATTTGTTAGAAGCCATATCACACAATGAATGAGCAAATCAATCCTCCTACAAACAGAACTGATGGCCACTGACTAAAAACCTTCATCTAGGTCCTAAAAATAAAACTTTCTTACATAAAAAAACAAGTTAATTCAATGTTGTTCCACTGATCACCACACCCTCTTTACACACATAAACAAAAAGTAGTGTTCATAGATTTCATTGCTAGTGTTTCTTTGCTGACAATGAAAAATCCTCCTCCTATCTTTACCTGCTTATCAGGGAAATCTCTGCTGCCTACCCTAACAGAGATACAACTGAGGCTCTGACTCCACATGAGGCCTTCGCTGTGTGCGTACTGTATGTCGGGAGAAAAACATTCTGCCAGTAGAATTGTGCAGATTTTTGAATCTCTGCATTCCAAGGTAGACATTCTATGGTAAACATTCCATATGTTGAATGTGGGGAAAAACAGAAAAAAAAGAAACAGGATGAGGAAAGGTGGCAATAATACTATATAAAAAATGAAAGGTGGGAAAACCTTTTCTGTTATGTAGGCAGAGGCAGACCCAAACTGCTTAAATACATTCTTGAACTGCATAAAAGCACATATATTCACATAAGAACATACAAAAATGCCAGCAGAAACAGGCCATAATGGTCTATTAAGTCTGCTCGAATGTGCAGCACACAGCTTATTCTGCTGTAGCTGCCCTCCACCCAATTCCACCCTGGATATATTACCCCCACCCACTTTTCACCCCACACTAACCTTCCCATAGAATTGACCTTCCCTTTGACACTGTCCCAGCTCCTCTTAAAACTGCCCACAGTTTTCAGTGAGATCACTTCCTCTGACAATTCATTCCACCTTGCTACCACTCTTTCTGTGAAATAGTGCCTCATCCTTTCCCTTCTAAATCCCCCCACTAATTTCAGACTGTGCCTCCTTGTGAACCCCTCCCCCTTTGCATTGAAGATGCCCTCTGTTCTAACCTTATTCATACCTTTTAGGTATTTGAAGGCTTCTATCACAGAAACTGATGGCAGATAAGGACTGCAATGCCCATCTAGTCTGCCCATTTTCCCTGCCTACTGTAAAAGCCGTAGACCGAACTTAATCTCTGACTTTACCTCCTCGTTCCTATTGCTAGGGTTCCCTTATGCCTGTCCCATGCATGTCTGAATCCCCTCACTGTGTTTGCTCCCACCACCTCCAGTGGGAGACTATTCCATGCATCCACCACCCTTTCTGTGAAGAAATACTTCCTCATGCTACCCCTTAGTTTACCTCCTTCCAACTTCATGTCATGCCCCCTCGTTCCTGGACATCTCCTTTTTTAAAAGATGCTACTCTCCAGTACCCTATTTATGCCTTTTAGATATTTATAGGTTTCTATCATATCTTTCCTGTCTCTTCTGTTCTCCAGGGTATACATATTGAGGTCTCCCAGTATCTCCTCATATGACTTTTGGTGCAGGCCCTGCACCATCTTTGTTGCCCTTCCTTGAACTGCCTCCACCCAGTCTACATCCTTATGGAGATGTGGCCTCCAGAACTGGACACAGTACTCCAAATGAGGCCTCACCAATGATCTGCACAGTGGCATCACCACCTCCTTCCTTCTGCTGGTGATACCGCTCCCTATGCACCCCAGCATCCCACTGGCTGTCCCCACAGCCTTGGCACATTGTTTGGCCACCTTTAGGTCATTGGATAGGATTCCCCCCAAATCCCTTTCCTGTTTGGTGACCATCAGTTTCTCCCCAGACCCATCATGTAATCCTTCCCTGGGTTCTTGCACCCCAAATGCATGATTTTGCCCTTTTTTGCATTAAATCCCAGCTGCCACACTCTGGACCATTCATCCAGTTTATCTAGGTCCCTCCTCATTTTTTCCACCCCTCCCAGAGTGTCCACCCTGTTGCAGATCTTACTGTCATCCACAAATAGGCAAATCTTCCCCTCCAGCCCCTCCGCAATGTCACTTATGAAGACATTAAATAGGACTGGGCCCAGGACTGATCCCTGTGGCACCCTGCTGGTCACCCTACTTCACTCAGATTGAGCACCATTTATCACAACCCTCTGTCTTCTATCACTCAACCAGTTCCTAACCCAGTTTACCAACTTGTGATCCACTCCCAAGCTGCCCAGCTTGCTCACAAGTCTTCTGTGTGGAATGGTATCGAAGGCCTTAATGAAATCCAGGTAGGCGACATCCATTGCACCCTCCTGATCCATGACCTTAGTCACCGAGTCAAAGAAATCAGTTAGATTTGTTTGACATGACCTTCCTGCTGTGAATCCATGCTGTCCTGGATCCTGTGCTCTGCTGGCCTCAAGATGTTCCATTACCCTTTATTTAGTAGTGATTCCATAATCTTCCCCACTATTGAGGTGAGTCTGACTGGTCTATAGTTTCCAGCTTCCTCCCTAGTGAAACTTTTGTGAAGAGGGACTACATCTGCCCTTCTCCGGAGATACTCCCGTATTGAGTGACTCATTGAACATGCCCCCCCCATCTCCCTCCTTTCCTCTAGGAAGTACATGTTGAGCTCCCTCAGTCTTTCCTCATATGGTTTGTCTCCCCAGGCCCAGGATCATCTTGACACCCTTCGCTGCACCCCCTCCAGCAGTTTGATGTCCTTCTTCAAATATGGGCACTAGAACTGCACACAGTATTTTAAGAGTGGTCTAACCAAGAGTGGTTGAGCAAGGGACCTTTATTTAAATCATATATGGATCTTTTCAGGAGAAATCTGCCCCCTGGTTGTGAATACATTTCCATAAAATACTGCATCTGTATTGATCTGAAATAAAAAGCAAGGTAACCATTTTTTGTCTTATAAAAATGCCCCCCCCCACCAGAATATGGACTATTTTGGGGTTCAAAGTAAAAATGGAAGCATATTTCAATTAAAGGTTCTACTTTTTATCTTTTTAAAATAACATCCTCTTATTTTCATTCATTTTAAGTCAAATAGTTAGATGCCATTTTATTACTACAATAAGACACTCCAGAGTGTGCCATTATGGGGATATAATTGCATTTCTCAGGTAAATATAATGGCTCTTTGCTGCACCTAATGCCTAACGACGCATCTGATGTGTGCGATTATTTCACCATAAATTACACCCTGCCAAGTTTTATTGCTTACCTCACAGATCTTAACAGTGCTTTTGCAACAGGTTTGAAAACATTTGCTTTTGCTGACAGGGGTCCTATTAAATTGCTAAGAAACCCCTTGACTTTAGGTTTGGCAGAGTATAACAAAACAATTCAATGCTTTTCTTCATGATTTCACAGGATCCCTGTCTGTATAAACAGTTTGCTTTAACTTACTTCACTGCACATTGTTATAGCTGGCGAGGCTGTGGCATCCTCGCAACACCCATCCTGTAAATACAATGGATGGCTCTGCATCACAATTTTTATTTATATGTTAACCTTGTAAGAACTGTGGGCTAAACTGCCCATTTACAGGATCAAGGAAACACTGAGTTACATGATCAGACATACAGCAAGAATATATAGTGGAGGTCCAAATTACATATAGGTGAAATAAGCTTTACAGATCAAGAACAGATATTTATTTCACAGAGTATGGTAAAAAACAGGAACAAGAGTGTATCCTTTGTACAGTTCCTTTAATCTTGCCTAGCTGCAGGATTTTCAGTCTAAGAACGAGAGTGACTGCGGGAAATTCAGGATAGCTAGTTGAAATGATATAGTGGTGGTAGAAGTAGCAGTAGTGATGTTGTACATATGAACATACAAAGAAGCCAGCAGGAGAAGGCCATTTGGTCTATCAAGTCTGTTCATGTTGCAGGGTCCACAGCTTGAGCTACTGTCCCTGCCCCCTCTCCCCACTCCTCCCATCCTCTCAACCCATGACCCTTACCCTCCCCCTATCCTGTCCCAGCCTCTCTTAAAGCTGCCCACTGTCTTCAACGAGAGTACCTCTTCTGGCTGCACATTCCAAGTGTCCATCATGCTCTCTGTGAAGAAGTGCTTCTTGACCTCCCTCCTAAACCTCCCACCCGCCAGCTTAAGACTGTGCCCCCTCGTGTTATGGTTGCCACTCAGCTTAAAGAGACTCTCCTTATCAACCTAATTTATCCCTTTCAAGTACTTGAAGGTCCCAATCATGTCCCATCTCTCTCGTCTGTCTTCCAGGGAGTACATGTTCAGTGCCCTCAGCTTCTCCTCGTACGCCTTACCCTGCTGACCAGCCATCATCTTTTTAGGCCTCCTCTGGACCTTCTCCAGCAAAGTAGTAGTGGTGGTAGTAGTAGTGATACTTTAGTGGTAGTAGTAATAATGCAGTGGTGGTAGTGATATTGTGGTGCTAGTAGTGATTGCAGTGATAGTTGTAGTTGTAGTAGTAGTGATACTGTAGTCATAGTTGTTGTAGTAGGAGTGGCATCACAGTGGTAGTTGTAGTAATAGTAATCTTCTATGGGTAGCAGTAGCAGTAATATTGCAGTTGTAGTGACATTGCAGTGGGAGTAGTAGTAGGAATATTGCAGTGATAGTAGTGCTATTGTATCATCAGTAGTGGTGGTGGTAGTGTTGATAGTATAACGGTAGAAGTGATATTGTAGTGGTAGATATATTGGTATTGTAGTGATACTGGTAGTAGTAGGGATATTGTAGTGGCAGTAGTAGCGATATTGTACTGGTAGTATTAATATTGTAGTGGTAGTATTAGTAACATGGTGGGGATAATAGAAATAATAAAAATGTTTATTGTCTAGAACTAGCCAATTCAGTGAAATAGCCAGTTGAGTGAAGGTCATTTGCAATGACTTCTAAAACATACTTAGGTTACAATACAGAGTAATATAAAGATACTAAATTAACACATATTCACCAGCATTTGCATAATGACCATTATTAATGAAAAATGGTTACAGGAAAACATTGTTTTTCCAGCAACATACACAATTTTATACATCAGGCAGGGCAACTGCAATTAGAGTAGTTTTGGCAGGGCTGAAGTGACTGGCTAAAAATACAGTGCTTTTACTTAGTGAGTGTGGAGGGTTACCATCGAGTATCCACAGTTTATAAGGGAGGGCACTTTACACTGCAAGGCTAGCAAAGGAAAAGGCATTACTGCCAGGAATGCTATTAACCAGGCTGGTGGAGAATTAAATCCTGGCAGGTGAGTGCAGCTCATACCTAATTTCTTTGATTGTGATTAGATACTGTGTGCCAGATAGGGGGAGGTTTACCCAGTGCCCATTTAAACATAAGCTGTGCTATGAATTTGTCTTCTAGTCTTTAAAGACATCCACCCAAGCTCTGAAGAATGAAGCTTGCTCTACTGACTTAGATGTAATCATCGAATTCATAAAGATTGTTGGTAACAACATCGGCACTTAATTTAGGACCAATTGTTTTGCAAAGGGTTTCAATTTTTGGTTCCCACTTTTATGCAATGTCCAACAAAATGCCCATATATCTGTACTGGGTAACATTATTTGCTACCCTGTGATCCAGCATAGTAGTATTCCATGTACTGAAAACTGACTTTAAATGGTGCCAAGCTCCATGCAACATAGACTGAGCTGTATCAATGTTACAATATTTTTGTATTGATATAAAGTTTCATTGTAGGGTTTGCCGAATGCTAGGGGGTTTATAACCCACTGTGCAAACAACCTTGTCATCGGCATATAGATGTGTATTAGCCCTTTTTAAGTTTATGTCAATGTCATTTATGTATGATGAGAAAAGAGGGACCCAGCAATTGAGCCTGTGGGGGATCCCCCGGTAACTGGAGAAACTGTGATTTTGCTCCTGAGACAGTGACCAGATATCTCCGCTGGTAGAGCAATAGTAGAGTGATCCCGGGGCTGGAGTTCAATTCACAGTTAGGTCAAAGTTGTTTTTTCTTACTACAGTTCATGCTTCAGATGCTTTGTAGTGGCTTATCTTAGCTTAAGATTTGCAGTCCATGAAAGAAAAAGACAGCACAAAGTTCAGTCTAGTTATTTGGCCTGATAGTTCAGTTGGTAGAGAAGTGAGTCAATATTCCTGGAACTAGGGTTCACTTTGCAAGTAGGGGTGATCAGATTCTGTGGCATCTGTTCCATTTGTGTCTAACTGGGTTTTTCAGAATTTCGGATTCCAACTCCAATTTTTGTTCCTCTTCCAATCAAGGCAATTAGGAATTAAATCAGAGGTGGAATCAGAAGTTCTGAGTTTGCATCCAAACCTGCTTCAGTATAAAAGGAACATAAAAAAGCCTTCCTCCACCCTTGCCTCCCTCCCACTTACTTTAATTTATGGTTATACTGGAGGCTCAGGCAACTGTGGTGTCCAAACATTGGCATCTTCTTAGCTGCCAAACTGGACTGGCATGTCTTGTTTGCTAGTTCCACTCCCAAGCATCCATGTTGTCCTAATGGCCTTCTTGTCTCCTAGACCTGGCCAACAATATATACCCCCCCAGTAACCCAGCTCAACCAGCCAGCAACTCCAGTCCAGTACTACCTCCTGGTCCTCTTGTACTGAACGTGACTTAAGTGAGTCTCTCCTGCCCCATGTCCCACTGACTTCCATCCCAAGTGACGAGTCCCTGAACCCTGATGTCTCTGGTGGTACTGTGGCAAGTTTAACAAATTAGACATCAGGCAATGGCATTAATTCTAGCATACACTTAGTAGTATGCTGCGACTTTGCTTTAATCAACTGGTAAAATGCACTGAGTGCACTATGACCCCTGTTCTTTCTTCAGTTCTCCCTGCCTGGCATGGTCCAAACCACAAGCTATCAATCAATCAATCAATTCTTTATTTAATCAGGGGAAACAACCTTGAGGCAACTCATTTACAAGGTGGGCCTGGAGCTTCAACAGCATAACATGACAACAATACAATGTTACAATGGACAAGTCAGTAGAACAGGAGTAAAATCAGGAGAACAATATATGCAACAACACAATACAAAATAGTGGGTAAAACAAACACAATGTTGGGGGGGGAATATTACAATGAATAGCAACCAGACTAAGGCACTAAACAAATGAAGACATACATTTGTACATAATGGTAGCGGATGCATATATAAGGAGAACAATATTTACAGCCTATATGTTCAATAGCAAACATGTAATGACTATAAGATAAGTACTAACCCCCACTAGGGCAGTGCTTACAGAGGATATGATATAGTAATATCATAGGAAATATTGGTAGCTAAGGCCTGTGGTTGAGAATGTAGAGAAGACAGAAGAGAAAGGCAGGTGGCAGAGATAAGGCAGAAGAAATTTAAGAGTAGCATTTGCAACTGTCCTGCAGTTGCTGATTAATGATATATTTGAATTTTTCAAGGCTGACAAGGTTAGAGAGCTTAAGGGATTTCTGTAAATGATTCCATATGGTGGGTAGAGCATGGCTTGTAGCATGGGAGCCATGATGTGTCCTAATTCTCAGGATATCGAGCGAGACATAGGAGTATTTCCTGAGCAAGTAACTCCCCGAGTAATGGTGAAAAGGCTACAGATACATTTTGGAAGTTTATTGGTCAGAGCTCTCAGTGTCCAGATAGTCATGTGTTTTATTCTCCTGGTATTCAGTGAGGGCCAACCCAATGAAGAATAAAGGGAGCAATGATGAGTGTTAGAGGGTGCACCAGGTATGAACTTAATGGCCCTATGGTATAGAGTGTTCAATTTGGCCAGTGCGGAGCTTTGGCCAAGACTTTAGATAATATCCACGTAATCTAGGAGTGGTAGGAACGTTGATTGCACTAGCTTAAGTTTCGCATCATAGGTAAGGAGGTTTTTTTATACAAAAAGAGTCCCAATCGCTGTTTGAGTTTCTTTGCTAGTGCGTTAATATGTACCATAAACAACAGTTTATTGTCTATCCAGACTCCCAGATACTTGAGTCTATCCACTGGCTCCAATATTTCTCCCAGCAACGTGGATATAAGATGATTAGGCACCACTGAGGTGGAGGTGGTAGAGTGCATTTGAGAGGACAAGAAAATGGATTTAGTTTTTTTGCATTCAGCAACAATTTTAGGTTCAAAAGATTGGACTGCAGGACATTGAATTTCTGCTGCAATATGTTGCTAGCTTGTTCCAAGGTTGGCTTTGCAACGTAAATCATGATATCATCTGCAAATAGATGGACAGATGCATTCTTTATACCGTAGTTTAGGTTATTGATGTAAATCGTAAAGAGAAGTGGGCCTAAAACAGACCCTTGGGGGACACCCCTCTGTATGGTTTTAAGAAGGGATAAATCTCCTTGTACCTTTATTTGCTGTTGGTGGCCAGTCAAGTAACTCTGAAACCATTTCAAGGCTGCATTATCCAGATTGATGTTACATAGCTCATTTAAAAGCAGATTATGGACAACCATATCAAAGGCCTTACTAAGGTCAAGGAATATGGCGCCCGCATGCTGCTTGGAATACAATGCCAGCTGCCATTCATTGGTCACATTGGCTAGCACAGTTATTGTGCTGTGACTGGGGTGGAAGTTAGACTGCATGGGGTTGAGTTTCTTATGGTAGTCCAGGTAATTCCACAGTTGTGAACTGACAATTTTTTCCAGGAGTTTGGAAAGAATGGGCAACAGGGAAATGGGTCTATAATTATTGAGGTCAGAAGGGGTGCCAGATTTGAAGAGGGGGACTACATGGGCTATTTTCCATAGGTTCGGGAGGGTGCCTTACGATAGCGATAAGTTAAACAGGTGGATAATAGGAGCTGTGAGAGTATGGTAACCCAACTTCAAGAAGAAGGAATCAATATGATCTGCTCCAGCACTTTTCTTGCCATCAAGAGCTAACAACAAGTCCTTAACTTCTTTATAAGTTGCAGGGTTGAAGGCAAATTTGTCATTAGGAGATGAGGCATTGTTCATATGTTCTTGTGGAACAGAAGGCTTTTGTTGTGAGAGCAACTTACTAGCAGGAGAAATGTCAAAGGCTAATCCCGCTATTGCGAAGTGATTATTGAGCATGTCCAAGATTTGGAACTTGTCCAATGTAGTGAGGTCACCAGCCATGATTTTTGTAGGGAGGGCTGAGTGAGAGTGATATCCTTCAACATCTCTTATAGTTCTCCAAAATAAGGTGGGGTTTGTAGATGTATCCTCCAGTCTGGCCTTGAAAAAGTTGGATTTGTCAGTCCTAATGAGCTTAGTGCACTGGTTTTGGGCTGTTCTGAAAGCTGCCCTAGAAGCCTCTGGTTGTGCCTGAGTAACCTGGGAGGTGGCTGACTGAAAGAAAGCCATGGGATTTAGCAGACAATACCAGACACCATGCTGCCTTGGTAGGTGCTGCTAACCCCAGGGCTGCATTCCGATCTGCCACCTCACAGGTCACCAAGCTTAACCAGGGGCTTATGGGAGGTACAACTGGGAGCTTCAGGGAGGTAGTCTGGATCAGGGCCAGGTAGGGAGAACTAGAGAAATAACAGGGGTAATAATCAGACTCAGTGCATTTTACCAGATGGTTGCTGCAAGCAAAGCAGCAGTAAAGTATGAAGTGCATGCTAGTATTACTGCCACTGCCTCCTGCCTAAGTTGTTCTTGCCACAGTGCCACCAGCAGCATTGGGGGTTAGGGAGTCAGCAGAACACAGGATGGGAGGGACTCAAACTGGTGCATGCTGGGTTACTAGGAGTCAGACTCAAGTTGGGAGCTAATCTAGGAGGTTGAGCTGGGATGAGTGCATAGCAGCTGAGTTGACTGAAGAGAAGGCTGCTATAAGTTGAGACATGGACAATAGGGATGCCTGCCAACTTGGCCCTAACTCACCCTGACGTGACCCTGCTGTCTGCACCTCCAATCCCTGGAACAGTAAGGTAAGTGGAGGGAGAGTGCTTTTGTTAACTGTTCTGTATGGGGTGGAGGGTTTAGGATGTGGACTAGGAATCGGATTCCAATTCTGCATCTGTTAAGGGGCTTTTGGAATTTGGATTTTTTTTTTGTCTGAATACTGAAATTCTGAAGTCCAGAAAAAAGCTTGGAATCTGTGGAATTCCACAGTTCTAAGCATCCTTAATACCCAGTTAGGTCACATTATTTCTTTTCATCATACATTTGTGTTTGAAATGCTTTGCAGCTGCTAATTTGGCAATGGTCTTCAATTTGCCTAGAAATGCTTGTACAAAAGACATGCATATTACCCTTACTCTTTTCCATTTAAATGTCAGTATTCACTTTTATGTCAGCTCCGTTTACCTTATTTGCAAGTAATAAAAAGCATATGTAGTGTGCTTTAAATTTGTCCTTCATAAACAAATTTAGTCTGACTGCAGCTATAAACAAACAAACAATACATCATTGGTCTGAAACAATACCATTTTGATTTTACAAGTAAGATAATATCACTGTTTACCTGCTTGACAAATGATAGTTAAAAGTCTGATTCCAAGCTGCTCTCAAGAGAAAAGAAGGTACCTCCTAAGTCAAAAATTCACAGCAGTGTCTATGTGTCACATACAGTAATGTTCTCTGTCTATGTCACAAACCTACCCACTGACAACTGACTTAACACAGTTCAACTTTGCTGCCACCAGTTTGTTGTGAATTCACCACTAAGTTATTTCTTTTTTGTCCCACTTATGCACTTGCCCACACAATACAATGAAATAGGCACAGGATTTCTGCTAGCTTCAAACACTCCTGCTCCTGTACTAGCAAATGTCTCACTTTGGTTAATTAACATGCTGTTGGAAATGGAATACAGAGTGTCAGTAAAACACACTTCCTGTACCTTTTAGAAGCAATATGGTCACAAAAGGAATAATATATTTAATTGTGTTGACACAATGCACAGTGGTACATTTCTGCTAATGTGATACAGTATCTTGAATAATACTGCGAAAAGGGGGAAGTGCTGTATTGTATTACCTTAATGTGATGAACTGTTCTGTGGAAAGGAAAGGAAAGGGAAAGGGGAAATTGTTTAACCAGGCAAGGCACACTAAGCCAGAGCTTGTTTCCAGGTGCAACCTGGGAGCACAAGGAAGTTAAGTGACTTGCTCAGGGTCACACAGTATGCAAGTGGGGGCTGATGGGATTTAAACCCAGGTCTCCAGGTTTGCAGCTCAGTGCCCTTAACCACTACACTATACTGCCTCCTGGTACTGGAAAAGTGGAAGATTATGATGGCTACCTCTGTACATGATATACAACTATCATACTGAAATATAAGTTACACCCTAGTGAAATTAAAAACAAAGCGTACTAAATAATAGTTACAATGAACAGAAAAACCTAAAATTAACTGAAGCTTCAAGAGTCTTTACCACACAATTGTTCTTGAAAAGATCTTTCCACACAGGAACACTTTCCTAGCAGTTACACGTCACTAGAAATGATCTTCTTCACTTTCTTTCTCCCCAAAAGAACACACAACATTTGAAGAAACCATTATTGAATGCAGAATGAATAGCACACAGTTTACTCAGAACTCTGTTTTTCTACAAACGTCTGAGGGAAGAGACCCAGTAGCCTTCTACATCCAGAAATATGCTAGATCTGCTGTTCCACAGCATTCCCAGTGCTGACATATACCATTTTTCTGTGAGACACCCCTTTTCAAAAAGGCAATTAGTATGTGCAAGGAACCTTCTAGAGAGAAGTAACCTTATCTATGAGAAATACTCTGAAAGGTTTTGCACTCAGTTTGAAAAAAAGGTAGTCAAGTAGCAAGGTCAACTTTCAAATTCCCAGTTGTTTTGGTAAAGTGTGTCACGAGGTGCCCCAGCACTGCAGGTTTAGCGTCATGACTCTTCATCAAGGGCTGATACTATGGTCTGATGTCACAGTGACCTCCAATGGAGGGCCAGGGAGCTTGCCCTCCCATTGAGTAGCGTGCTATGCATACCTGAGGCCCTCAGCAGGGGAACTGCATGGCACCTATGGAACTAGAGGATCAATGGAGAGAAAATGTGGGAAAATGGCAGGTGTCTTCATGACAGTCTAGCACACTCTTGGGCCCCATGCTGGCATCACTGCAACTATGCTGGACTGTGACTCATTGGAGAAAAAAGCCTACTTGGTGACCCTGTCATGGGGGCAAGGGGTAAGCCGTGGTGGATCCTGGAGTAGTGGGTGCATGATAATGGGGCTGGGAGGTCATCCATAGTCCCAGCCTAATGTGCAGCATAGAATGTATATGGAAGCAAAACCCTTATTTGATATTTTTGCTTTCTATGCAATAATGTCAGAACTGCAGTTAAGAACCAAAATCTATTACAGTTTCATGGACCATGAACCTCAAACTGTTAACCAGACAAGCGGGGAGCAGGCGCAGTGGGATGTCTTGTGGCAAAGCCCACTGATTTCCAATGCCAGGAATACATTTTGTTTTTCAGACCCCTGTCCTGCCTGTCTTGTTCTTTTCAGTATGGCAGTACCCACATTTTCCATATTATTGCTTTTGTTTTGCATAATTCTGTTGCTTTTGTAAAGCAATCACTAATCCATCCAGCAGGCTTGATCACCTAGTAATGCTCTTGCTGGTGTTTTTCAGCTATACCCGATATGCTTTACATCCAGTATAGTACTTTTCTGGTGATGAAGCCTACTGGAGCAATACTGACACCCTTGAGAAAACTCTCATTTGAGTGAAACACTGGGTGAATTTGGGGGCATTTGCACCAGTAACTTTGCTTTGAATATACATAAAGAGATTTATGGAACAAAGGATTGCCTGCATTTTACAAAGCATTGATGTGGACAGTATCTGTGTTGCAGTGAGTGCAATATATTTACTTCCTGAACTGTGTGTACTTACTATGCACTGGCATTAGGCTTCCTTGAGCAATCTCCTGCCATATTGCCTAGAGGACTTATTGTATGGGGGCTGGTTGTGATGTACATGTCCTCTGTAGAACATTAGGAGCAGAATAGAGACATTTTGTTGCTTTCACAGCTGCATTGTCATGCCAGTCTTATCTACCCATTTACTGCTGCTACTGTAATCCATTATTAAGTCAACATTTCCAACGTTCCCATATGGTTTCCAAGGAAGACAGTGTGTTCTTGTGACTGCCCTTTAAGAACTGATCACACGATATTGTGTTTACTATCATCATTCATTATCATCATTCTTATTACTTCTTTCAGTAATGGCTGTAAGTGGCATGATTTGGTACCAGAACTCCCTATGCAGCTCCTGCAGCAGAGGTTACTTTCAAATCCCAATGGTCAGTGGCAATTAAGTTAAAACACAAATCTTTTTTTTCTTACCAAGTATCTACCTTGTGGAATAGGTAAGTCACCAGGGTCACTGATAGATGACTACTGCACATCCAAGCAACTCTTAAATATCTCAGTGGCTTGCAGCATTACTCCTTGGTCACAATATGTCCTTTGCCCTCCTAATATATTGTTGACTGAATATTTTCCCTACTGCCTTCCTGCTGTGGGTGGTTAAGATTCTAGATGTATTAACTAATATATTGCTGTCCTGTATTAAATTGATGGGCGAGTTACCCAGGACACCCTTGAAAACACACTGACTGTATGTATGTATGCCCAAGGAACTGCACTGTCCAATTACGCCTAATAAACCTACGCATCTGAACAATTGTTCTTTAAGAAATGCCACAGCAACTAGACAGACTGCAAAAGCCAGCAGGCATGAGCTCATAAACCCTTCTGATCGCAAGGTTTTTTTTTCCCAGTTCCTCCTATTTGGGTCTGTGACCTTCTCCACAGCAGACAAGGCAAGAGATAGAAAGATATAATGAAAGGCAATGAGACAGAAAAGCCTGCCACCCCTGCACAGCTTGTTTCTCACTGAAACTGGCCTCTCTGACAACACAACTCCAAACTAGCACAGCGTGGCCGCAGCTGCCACCTTTGTCTGCTCATGCTTTTCATTTTCACTTTAAAAATACAGGTCACTGTTTTGTAGACGCATTTATCCTGAACAGCATAGTATACCGGTTAAAAGATATCTTGACTATTGTTATGCAAATGTGTTATACAAATGTTTCATGGTGGACACTGCAAGGGAACAGGAACCTTTAAAAATTTCCGTATCATGTATCTCAGTTTAGAAATGAATGAAAATGAAAAATAAAACTGGTATAATAATGCTTTTGCCAGAAATACAGTACTGCTAAAAAACACAACGTGATGACCAACAAACACTGTGACTTTAACATCACTTTTCTCATGGCTAAAATGAAGCAGCCTGCAAAGATACTGCTCCGCTGACCTCGTGGGACTCAAGGGATATCAGGATACAATCCAGGCCACAATATCTAATCTATGACACAGTTAAGATCAAGGGAAATTTGGCAGTGTATGAATAAATCTGGACTCAAAAACAAGCAGCAGTGATCAACGCTGGGCAGCTGAAATAAGTTCTTAATGAAAACAATAACATGTAAAATGTTACCTGCTGCTGCTGTATGACACAATTATCAGAAAGACATAGAAATAATTTATGACTTTGGTTGCGATTCAAATTTCAGTTGTGTACACAACAACTTTTGTGTGTATGTGCTTGTAACAATTTCAGAAGCGGGTGGATGTTGCCCCTTTTGAAAACAAGTGCTACCATCTGAACTCACCACTGGGTGCTTGCGCTTCCGCCCAGGCCTGCCCATTTTTTTCACTACAGTCCCAGTGCCTTGCTTCTCCTCCTTGCCTCTGTCCTCTGCAGGTTCCTCTTCATTCTGCATCTGTAAAGCAAAACACATATCGGTCAGGCCACCAGCCCAAAAAGCTAACTATGCAATGGCCCCCCATGAGTGTGACTGACATATTTCCATTTTACTGATATTTTTGGAATAAACTGTCAGGACCTGTAGTTTGCATTATCTAAATGTTCTATCTCTTTCCCTCTCTCTCTTTCTCTCTCTCTCTGTCTGTATTATTTTTGAATAATAATTATAACTAAATGGTGAACAAAAGGTTTGGAACACACCCAGCACTACAGACAGCTGTCAAGTTTGTAAACATGCACTGGACCACTTTTGGCAGTTGAAATACCCATTGAAAAAACATATGCTTTTGTATCTTAAATGGCCAGGCATTTGCAACACCAGCTGAGTCAACTGTTGCCCTTCTTAACTACAGGAAAACAGGAGTAATAAAAAGCTTCTCATCTGTTTTATATTATCCCTCTTTGTCACCAATGCTTCCACTCCTCTGCCAGGTGACCTCCCAGCCTCTTCCCTTGTCCTTCTCTATCCCTCACCTGGTTCCAGGGGTCCTCAGAGGGTACTTTCTTGCCAAAGGGCACAGGCCCAACTGAGGGTTCCGACCACATTCTGCTGCACATTTGGGGGTGTTTCCACCTCTGTGACGCAACCAATGAGGGTTCATTGGTGCACATGTGCATGTCTGTGTGTGACTGTGCACTGTAGCCTGGCTGGGTCCCCCTTCTCCACATTACCTTTCAGTTGCACCACCACATGTCATCACACAGGTGAGGTATAGCAGAAAAGAGCACAAGCCTCCTTCCCCAGAGGAGAAAATAGTCCACTGGGACACTCAAGTCTCCTCTCCCTGGCCAGCCTTAGGCTTGCTCCGAACATGGATCACTAATGTTGGGAGTAGTAGCAGTACACTCACAGGCCAGCCTGTCTCATTTAAAAAAACACATCATAATTAACACTGTGCATGTGCCAACACAAGAAACTTACTGTAATGATCCACACAGCCAAAGGAGGTATCGCATTTTTGTGGTTGCATAAAAGATGTAGGTGCAAAAATATCCACAAAAGAAAAATAATTTCTAAAAAACAAGACACCCAGTTTCCTTTTATATTTCAAGAGCAATCCACCATTCATTTTAGCTTTAGCAAAAGAGGCCAGTCTGGGACAGAAAGAGTTCCTTTCAATGGAAGAACAGTGCTATTAAATTAATTTTGCAAAATAGATTGCTATGGTTGAGAAAGCAGTTGGATGTAGTGTGTAAATTAATTTAGCTGATACTGCCCCTGTACTGCGTTCATTACCCCAGCAGGATCCACCATTCCACAAACCATGGGTGGAACTGTTACCAATCATATTCTGTCCGAGTCTGTCCTGAAACAGAACATCATGTTTAGAAGATGAACCTTACCAAATATGCCATTACAGTAGCCTAGAGGTTAGAGTGATGAGCTGTGAATGAGTTTGGTACATCCAGTAGACCTGGGTTTGATCCCCACAGCCTCCACTTGCATACCGTGTGATTCTAAGCAAGTCACTTAATCTCCCCAGCACTCCTGGGTCACCCCTGAAAACAGGCACTTGGGGTGGAATTAGTGATTATGTTTGAATGTAGTCCCTATCACATCCAATAACTGTGAGGCCATTCTACCTGTATTATGTTTATTACCCAAACAGGATCAACACTGGCTGCAGACCTTTTGCATTGGGCAGAGACAAAAGATGGGAAGATTTTCCAAAGGATCTGTTAGGGACCTGCCCACTGCTATTTTCAAAATGGATGTCTATTGAAACTGATTGAGCATGTATTAGATGCTTTAACTGTGCCCAAATTTCAAGTCCTAAGAGAGACACAACTGGGGCAAAAAAAAAAGTTGCAATTGCATTTGTGGCAATTGTTCTGCTATAAATTGAGACTCCTTTTCATTGGAAGAATTCATTTTTTTTAAAACATTAGCAAGGCTACTTTGGGGCAATTTATTGGATGCATATACAGGAACAACATGCATTTGTGTCCATGTCCAACCTGTTTGAAAATCCCCAATGGCTATATCACACTGATGTGACTAAACTATTACAGTGGAGCCACTTATAATGGACACAGTAATAATGAACAAACTCTTATTACGAACAATAAGCATTCCCAAAAGCCATGTCCTACTCTCTCTTGTCTGTTTGTTATGCTTATAACGTACCCTGAATTCCACCTACAGCAGACATAACTAATGTCAGTCATCACTTTGCCTCAGTGCTTAGCCAGCTGTTATCACATCATTAGGTGACAGGAAGTCGCTTGGCAGGAACCCGGTCACTTATCAATGGTGGCAGCAGCTGATCCCAAAGCATCATTAGCTGATCCCATGGCATCACCTGCTGATCACAGTTTGTAGCTCTGTTACCTAGGCGACCACGCAGAAGAAACCTCCACTATGAATGACGTCGCTGAGGCTGTCGACTCAGTAATGCTGATAACCTCACTGTCCACCAAGCCTGTCTATGATTCAGATGACAGAGAAGAGGAGGATGCCAGGGAGGGGGGATCAAGAACAGCAGAAGGTAACCACTTATGATGTCCACTCAGCGCTCCTGATACTCAGGAGAGCCATGTAACAACAGTTGGACATAGAGCCGAATTGGGCAAACATACAGCAAACAGAAAAAAATGTCCCGATACTGTCACTTGGCTACTACACAAACAAGCATAGTTGATTTCTTCAAGAAGGAATAACAAAAAAAGTACAGTTAAGCACAAGTCACAGGGCACTAGAAATGGGTGAAGAAAGGGAAAAAATAAAGACTGTTTTTTATATAGCACAAGTACCTCTGCACCTGTATCACTCAAGCCCTACACAACCCCTCACTAAAATGTGTGCTGAAAGCCATAAAAAATACAAAAAATACTAATACAGACTTAACATATAAACGCTACGTAGCATAAGCACAGAGATGCCAAACATGTCTAGACATGATTATATGTGTTCCAAAAATTCAGTCACAGTTATAGCAGAGAACTGTTATAAAAGATAGATTCAGTACTCACAAATGAGTCCATTATAAATGGGTTCCACTGTACTGTGAACTGTGATGGCAGAAAAAAGGCCCATCGGCCTATCTACAGTAGTCTGCGCACCCTACCTGACTACTGCCTGACTACTCTGCACTGGCCCTATTGGCCATCTCTCTCCATAGTTTCTGCCCTCTTTTTTCTATCTAATCCCATATTCCTGTCCCACCCCTACTTGAAGCTGTTCATTCATTTGGGCTGTACCACCTCCTCCAGCAGTGTGTTCCATTTGCCCCAACCCCCTCTTTCCATGAAAACATACTTGCAGACATAGGTTTCATAGGTTTCTCAGAGCTTTGGAAGACCGTAGTCCATATGCTCTCCATGGTCTTATGTGTATCCAGATATGTTTTTGCTGATCAAGAATTGATCAATTTGTGTCTTAAATAATTCCATTGTTCTAGAGGTTATTATCTCAATTGGGAGCATATTCCAGATATTTGCTACTCTCGCTGTTAACCAATACTTCCTCCTCAGTGTATTGTATCTATCTGGTTTAATCTGTAGGAAGTGGGCTCTGGTATTATAAGGTTGACCCCTCAATTCCAGATTGAGTTGTTCCCAGAGTGTGGTGTCATTTAATGCCCTATATATCAGACATAGGTCGCCTCGTAATCTGTGATACTCCAAAGTGTAAAGGCCCAAGGATAACAGCCTCTGCTTGTACTCCTGGCCCTGGACCCCAACTATCCTCTGTGTTGCTCTCCTTTGCACCCTCTCCAAAGATCTTATGTCACCTCTACCCGCAGGGGCCCAGAACTGGGCACAGTATTCCATATGTGGTCGCACTAGTGATGTGTACAATGGTAAAATAACTTCTTTTCTTTTACATTTAATGTGTTTATTTATGCAGTATTGTATACTACTAGCTTTTTTTATTATCTCATTGCCTCCACAGGAGCTCACTGAAGTTGCAGCACTTCCCTCCTGCATACTGCTAATAGTGAATCCTGGGCCTTTCTAAGCAAAATCAAGCCATAATTGGCATGCCGCAAACAAATGCTAATAGCACAAAAATCCTAAGTGCTAGATGCAAAGTATGAGTGGCAAAATTGTTCAGCATAAAATTACCTTTCCAATGGTGGTATGCAAGGAATAATAGTAAGTAAGTAAGTAAAATTTATTTTTAAGCGCTTTTCAATACCAAAGCGCTGTACAAATAAAAACAAATAAAATACATACAAATAACACAAACAACAACAATAACAATATGATCACAATAAGATTACAATAAAATCACTCTCCATATGCCTTTTGAAATAAATACATTTTTAATTCTAACTTAAAGCTCTCAACGGTCAGGCAGCTTCGTATCCGACGAGGTAGAGAATTCCACAGGGTTGGGGCAGCATAAGAAAATGCCTGTGCCCCAGATGTTTTTAAATGAACCCTGGGAACCTCTAGCAATCCCTCGTCGGCAGAGCTGAGCAAGCGAGAGGGACAGTAGGGAACAAGGAGATCTTGAAGATACCGCGGTCCCTGTTCGTGTAGGGCTTTATGGGTCAGTAACCCGACCTTAAAGGTGATCTGCCACTGAACCGGCAGCCAGTGCAGTTCGCACAGCACAGGCATAATATGACTTCTCATAGATGTCCCAGTCAAAAGCCTGGCTGCTGCGTTCTGCACTAGCTGCAAGCGGTGGATATCAACCCCCGGTAGCCCTAGGTACAGGGCATTGCAGTAATCAAGGCGAGAAGTAACAAAGGCATGGACCAGTGTCGGAAGGTCAGCCGGAGGAACAAGGTGTTTCACCCGAGCAATATTCCTAAGATGGTAAAAGGAAGATTTGACAGCAGATGACACCTGAAATTTCAGGGTCAAACTGTCGTCAATAATAACGCCCAGGTTACGCACCCGGTCTGAGGTTGAGAGCTGGGCACCATCGATCCATACGCCCGAAGGAAGTCCAGCCCTACAACCCACCTCAAGGTGACCTGGGTCCACCACCAACACCTCAGTCTTATCCGGGTTTAACCTTAGCCAGCTGGCACTCATCCAATCCTTGATCTCGGATAGACAGTTGTTAAGTATAGAGACTGTATCTTCCTGTCCGGGACTAAAAGACAAATACAGCTGGGTATCATCTGCATAGCAGTGAAAACCCAAGCTGTATTGCCTAATAATGTCTCCCAATGGCAGCATATAGACAGCGAACAACACGGGTGCCAAGATGGAGCCCTGCGGAACCCCACAGGCCAAAGAGACAGCATCAGAGGAATAAATTCCAGTGATAACCCTCTGTCTCCGCCCGTGAGAAAAGATTGAAACCATTGTAGAACCATACCAGACAGTCCGCAATAGAACCACAGGCATTCCAAAAGCACACCATGGTCCACAGTGTCAAATGCTGCAGAGAGATCAAGAAGGACTAGAATAGTACGAGTCTTTCGATCTCTCGCTATCAGGAGATCATTTAGAACCCGGACAAGAGCAGTCTCAGTACTATGTCTTTTCCTAAATCCTGATTGAAGAGTATCATAGATATTGTGATTTGTAAGGTGGTCCTCCAGTTGCAGTGCAACCACTTTTCAATAATCTTGCCCAAAAGGGCAGGTTAGAGACAGGTCTGTAGTTAGCTGGGCAGTTCGGAGTCAATGAAGGTTTTTTTAGGAGTGGTCGAACGACCACCTCCTTTAGGGGTTCAGGAAAGATCCCCTGCTCCAGAGATTTCCAAACAATTTCAGCAATGGTCGGACAGATAGTATCTACGCAACCCAATAATAGAGGCGTAGGGCCCGGATCCAAACTACAGCTGGTTGGACGTACAGTCTGGACAGTCCTCACAATATCCATGAATTCCGGCCTACCAAAGTCAAACTAGGTGACACAGGTGTTTGTTTCCCCCTGCTGATCACCGCAAACCCTTAAAGAGTGAGCCTGGACGATATCCGACCTAATGCTGGCAATCTTATCAGCGAAAAATCGAGCAAGCTCATCACACTTTATTTGAAAATCTCTTCCAGACTGTAGACAGAGGGATTGCACAATCTGTCAACAGTCCGAAGAGTTGAGCTGGTCTATTTCCAAGCAGCAATCTCCCTGGACAGGAATTCTGCCTTCTTACGGGTCATTGCCGATTGATAGATAACATAATGATCCATCAATCTAAGTTTGTCAGCATCCAGGCAAGATTTCCGCCAGGCCCTCTCTAGCCTTTGCCCCACTCTCCTCAGTTCCTTCAAAGACTCATCAAACCATGGAGTCTTTGGGCGCTGGGTGAGTGGGCGAACATGAACAGGAGCAATTTGGTCCAAGGCCCTGCTCACTGCCTTATTATAGGCAATAACAAGGTCCCCTGGACCCATGCTCTCACCTGAAACACGCAATAGGTCCAGTACCGCTAATAGACCCTCTGGGTTTACTCCCCTTAAAGGGCGATACTGGACCATCTCCGTAGGGGCAGGCCTATTAGGGGGTGCCGCAAAACTGAATCTTATGGTGTGATGGTCTGTCCACACATTTGGTTCCACCCCCAGATGGGAAACATCCAAATCCAGTAGGAACACCAGGTCCAAAGAGTGTCCCCTTATATGGGTAGCAGAGGTAACTACCTGTTACAGGCCCAACACAGACATAAGTTGGAGGAAGTTCTTTCCAAAGTGCGAGAGTTCATCATCGACCCAGGCATTGAAGTCACCCAGTATTAACCATCTGGGCGTCTCCAATGCCATGTCCACGATGAAGTCCGCGAACTCCTTCAGGAATTCACCACCATCGCCGGGTGGACGGTAGATGAGGAGAATCCTAAACTCTGCACCTGCTGCCATGATACACTCAAAGGATCTGGTGCTACCCACTGGCACCTCCACAAGACTTAGATCTGATCTAAAAAAGATGGCCACTCCCCCGCCCCTACGATCCAATCTCGGATGGTGCATCACCGAGAACCCAGCCGGAGCAGCAGAGTCTAAAATAGGACCTACATTCTCATCCAGCCAGGTCTCGGTGATACATGCCAAGTCAGATGTTGCAAAGAGATCTGCACTAATAGCAGTCTTGTTCCTAATAGACCTGGCATTACATAACACTGCCCGAGTTGGATGGGTTTTCGGAGAGGATCGCAGTACCTGCCCACAATCTGTGGAGCCCTTGGGTATGGGAATCAGACAAGGAGGACCCCTCTCCTGATCCCATTTCACCCCAGGGCATCTCCTTGACTCAACTATCTCTATCTGCCCACCCCCCTCCAATCTCCCACTCTGTCCAGTCCACCCATCCCTTAAATGCCTTCTCACTATTCCCGCTTTACGACAGTTATTAAAAACGTCATCAGACAACCGGGGACAGTGAAAGGGACGGAGGTCCCGGAGCAGGGTGGGAGAATAGCGCCTGACCGTTTTAAGCCCCATCAAACACATCATTAACAACAAATATCCAAAAACTAACTCAGTTTAACAACCTATCTTAATTAACAAATAATATCATTAACCAATGAAAACCTATAAAGAAAATAAATTATAAAATTATATTACAATTACTATTAATTCAATAACAAACACAAGTCATATAATATCATAAAATCAAAAAAGCATGGAAAGTGAAATAAATTTAAAAAATATAAAAGTCTGCTGGTCATCCAATACTAAGAATTCCAGGCTCTCTGAAACTCGGACCATTAGAGTCAGGCTGTCTTTTAAAATGAACAAAGTAAATTTTAACAATTCTAGTCCAAAGGCTGAAGATATCACAGACTACCATGTGATGGAAATAGGCCCCCTCAGAGTGGAATTCCGATCCAGGCTGGACCCTTAGCAATAACCCCTGGAACGATATCCACCCACCGGTAGACCACTCCAGTAGGTTTAGAAGACTTCAGCAATTCTCATCCACCCACCAGCAGGTCGGAGCCAAAGTCACCCGCCTCGGGCCCAACCGGCACCAGCCACCCCAGGCAGCTATCCCATAACACATATACAGGCCAAGACCATCACAAATCACCAAGTCCAAAAACAAATCTTGTTCAAAGTCTCCAAAATTTCCTCATAATCAGACAGCAGAGACCGAGGATCAGTCACACTCTCCTTCCGGGGGTCAGTCACACTCTCCTCCCAGAGCTTCAGCAGTCTCAGACACCCCAATATAATGTAATTCGGTGTCAAAATATTCCAAGAAGTCTCCCCCCTTGGATTCAAAAAATATATATCAGGGGTTTAAACTTAGATAACTTATGTAACAATCCAGCCCAACTTCCAATGTAACTCACGATTTATAAATAATGTTCCAATGTTCCAGAATCATAGAGCCGAATTTCCCAAATCTCTTCACTCGTAAAATGCAGCACAGCTCACAATAAAACAGCAAAACGAGTATTCTTCTGGCAGCAGCCGTGCCTCGCATAAAGTTATCCAGATAACTGTTCGACTGTTCGCCTGTTCATAAAAGCATACAAAACGCAACACCGCCGTCGCCGCCTTAACTCTCCAGCACAGAAATTCCAGCGTATTTAGCAAGTAATTCTCCTCATCGGATATCGAAAATAGCACAACGAATAAAGGCAGAACCTTAAAAGGCAAAGCGGAAAGTTCAGCGAACTTCAACAAGCTTCAGCAAGCAAGTGAAAACAGCTCCAACAAATGTAAATGAAGAAACAGAACGATCAGCAAACGGATCAGCAAATGGATCAACAAACGTACACACAATACAGAGGCAAGCCCAGCGTAGCCAACATCTTGGCCTCACATTGCATTTGTAAAGGGGTAATAGGTAATTTAGTTTTATTTCTGTGCTGGTCGAAACAGCAAAATAAAATATTTTTTCCACTAAAAAATGCACCAAAAGCCTTTTTTTGTTGGGAAATATGTAACATATCAACACCAAATTAAGCATTCAGACATTAGATGTGATTTTAATCATTTGTTTGTAAAAAACAGTTATTTCTATAGTATTAAACATAATTTTTCCCCGTTTGAGTCAAGGTGTGTTGGTGAGGTTTGAGGGACAAATCTGAACCATACATACTATACCATAAACAAATGCATATAACTCCTAAAGTATACATGATACACACAACATATCAGTGGCAAAGTTGTTCCACACACAATTGCCTTTCCAACAGTGCTATGCAAGCAACTGTGCTCAATTCGGTTTTTGTTTTATACTGGCTGAGATACCCAGAATGTGTGTTTTCTTCAAAGTGCTTAGGTGGTTCTAGATGGACAAAATATCATAAACAAATGTGAATGACTCCTAAAGTGAACATAATACACACAAAGTGTCCGTGGCAGAGTTGTTCAGCACAACATTACCTTTCTAATGGTACTATGCACTCAATTCTAATCAATTCTGCGGGCAAGTAATATTAAAACATGTGAGTGACGTCTCCAGTCATTTCTAGGGCACTCAGGAAGTCTGTAGGTGACTTCTGTAGGCGTTCTGGGACACACTGCAGTAGATCTGCTGACACCTACAGGCGTTTCTAGGAGGCAGTGAGTTATCTGATTATAATGCGGTCTAAAGTTAAGATTATTGCTTATCTTTACTCCAAGGTCTCTTTCCTCGGTAACAACCTTTAATGGCACATTGCCCAGTGTGTAGTGGTACACTTTATTTTTTCCTGTATGCATCACAGTGCATTTTGGCACATTAAATGTAGACCCTTGAATCTGTGCCCAGTCTTCTAGATTTTTTAAAGTGGCCTGCAAAGCATTTGAATCCTCTATATCTTTAATTACCTTACCTAATCTAGTGTTGTCAGCAAATTTTGACAACCAAATATCAGGTGCAGAGTTCATAGTCCTGATATATATACTAAACAAGCATGGTCCCAGCACGGAGCCCTGTGGAACCCCGCTGGTCACATCTGTCCATCCAGAATACTCCCCTTTTATACATACCCTCTGCTGTCTACCCATAAGCCATGACCTAATCCAATGGACAATATCAGAATGTATTCCCAGCATGCTGAGTGCTTCAATCAATTTGTCATGTGGCACCTTGTCAAAGGCTTTGGCAAAATCCAGGAAGATCACATCCACTGAGCTCCCTTCATCCAAAGCCTTATTTACCTTTTCTGTAGAACTCAAAGAGCTTCATCTGGCATGATCTGCCCTTTACAAAACCATGCTGTGTACTATTAATATTACTAGTCTGATGTTGGATTCTATAATATAGTCTTTAATGATCCCCTCCAATATCTTACCCAGAATCAAGGTCAGGCTGATTGGTCTATAATTCTCTACATCCTGCATAGATCCCTTCTTATGTATGGGAACAACCACTGCTTATTTCCATGCTGCAGGTATGTCCCCTTCTTTTATGGATTTCTGAAAAAGGCATGTAATAGGACCTGCCAACTGTTCTTCCAATTCTTTAATAACCCTTGGATGCAGTTCATCAGGACCCTGGGCTTTATTTTGGTTCAGCAACTTTAATTTTTTTTCCACATCGCATACCTTTAAAGTAATAATGGGTTTACAAGCTGTAGAACTGGATTGAGGTTTAGAGATTGTTGGATGATTGAATATAGTAGAAAAATAATTACAGTGTTCTGCCATCTTTTGGTTGTCAGATATAATTCTTCTATCCTGATCTCTTAGGGGACCAATAATTTTTACATTGCCCTTCTTGTTATTAATGTACGAGTAAAATGATTTATAATTATCCTTCACTCTAGTAGCAAGTTTAAATTCATAGCTTCTTTTGGCTTGCTCAATACATTTTTTAGTAATCCCTAGGCATGTTTTGTATTTTGCCCAACTTCCCTCATCAGCACTTAATTTTGCTGTTCTGTACATTCTATTTTTTTTCTTTATCTCCTTCTTAATTGAAGATGTCATCCATAAGGGGAGGGTTTTTTTATTTAGTGTCTCATATTTTTTGGAGATTGGGACATGAATCTTAACTAGGCTATGCAGTTTAGTTTGCAACTTTTCCCACATAGCAAGAAGTGACACATCCTTTAATTCTTTCTCCCAGTACCAAATCTCTTCTCATACCGTCGAAATTAGCCTTATCATACCTAAGAATGGAAGTTTGCCAGGAACGACACTTGTTTGCTGCATATAGTTAAAACTAACTATTAAATGGTCACTAGAACCTAATGGTGGCAGGACTGTACAGTTCTGTATCTTATCACCCAAATTACTCAAAACCAGATCCAGGATGTGATTTCCTCTGGTGTTATTTGTAACAAATTGTTCACATCTTTTGAATCTCTCCCCTTTATGGTTTAGTGAGTTTCCCCTCATCTCTGTATCTGAGTTCAAGGAGTTCCTTGCCAGCAGAGATGGGTGAAGTCGGCAAAGTTCACTCCGCGAATTTTGCACACTTCATGAAATTCGCACAATTTACTTAGCGTAGATCGACCATGAACTGCAAATTTGCGCAGCAAAATGTGTAATTTTGCAGGCAAAATTCCACACTTTGCAGCAAAATCTTCATGATTTGGGAAAAGTCGAAGTTTCTCAGGCCTGGGAAAACTTTGTGAAGCTCCGGGCAGTGTGAATTTTTGCCACCTTGTGCAAAGGTAGCTGTCAAAGTTGTACCTTGCATAGTATTCCAGGTGTGGTCACACCACTGTTCAACACAGGGTAAAATGTGTGCCTGTAATTTGCTGTTTTCAGCCTTTGCAGACAGAGCTGAACTTAGACAACATCCATCCCTGCAACCGCATGAGGCCTCCACTTACAGGTAGCCCAAGCAGGGGTACTGCAAGTTATTGGTCTTTGAATTAAATGTGATTTTGAATTTATTTATTTATCTCACTTTACTGTGTCCTGTTGTACAGCACACAAGGGGCACCACCAGCAGCTTAAGACTGCAAGTTGATTAATGGGAGCTACAGACTCTGCAAGTTAAATGATCAGCAGCATACAACTCCACAACTTGAACAACCAACAGCTTAAGGTTCTAGAAGTTGAGCAATGGATCACTTAAAACTCTACAAAGCATTATCATTGGCAGCTAAATACCATATGTTCAGCAATCAGTGGCTTAAGACTCTAGGGTCCCCATATTCAGAGCCAACCGTGTGCACTGTGCACCCTTTAGTGCTGCACATGATATAATGCATGGCCAGCTTAGGAGATATGTTAGATAGCACACTACGACTGAAGTACACTAACTAGCCGAATATGGGGCTGTGTTGGCACAATGCATACTGATTATGTGCTGCACTGACACAGCCCCCTACCAGAATATGGCCCACAGAAACTGAATGGAGATAGCATGTCCTAAACAGGCTAGTGCCAGTGCTCCTGTAAGTCATATTCATTCAGAATGTGCTAATAAGCCTATAGGGTGTGCAAGGTGCTAAGAGGCCATTTGCATGCCCATCATGGGCTTATTAACACGCAGCATAATGCTGCTGCACATAATTGCATGGAGGCATTATGCTGGTCCACCCCCCCGATCACTGATTCAACAGTATGAAACCCCTTTCCTGATGTCCAGTGGTCACCTACCCCCCCAACTGCTTATCTAAAAGTAATAGAAACTTTCTCCCAGGTGACCAGTGGTCCACCCCACATCACCTCCATCACTGCTAGTGCCAGGGTTCGATATGTTTTTTAGGGTTCTAGTTTGGTTCACGTTCAGAAGGGTATAGTTCGAGTTCAGGTCAGTTTGATTTGATAAGTAGATGTTTGGGTTCAAGTTCAGTGCAGTTCGAGTTTTTTTGTGTGTAATTTATCAGCTCGAGTTTGTGTTCTAATGAATTGAGCCTATTGTCTCCATGTGGGCTCTCCTCATCTCACATGGTCTGGGTTCACATTTGGTTTGGGTTCATCTGTTTTTTGGGGGTTTTTTTTAGGGTTCAAGTTTGGATCAGGTGAAAATCGAATAGATCGGGTTCGGTTCATGGATGATTTCTAACTCTGATCACTGCTCTAACAGTTGTACCTTCTTGCATGCTCTATTCCCTGGATCTAGTGTTCCTCTACCCCCTTTATTCCCCAAGAGACAGTACAACCCCCCCTACAATCCCACCCACTCAGGACCCTCCATCCCCCCCCTTGTGGCTCCCACTCACCCCAGTAAACTGATGTACCCCCAGGATGGCAAATGGCACAACCCCTCTGCTCACCACCTCAGCCGGCTGCCATCTGAGTTACACAGAGTGGGTGTATGTATCGAGGATGTAAGGACGTTGTCAGCTGTGACCACTGCTGGGGCACAGCAGACTTTTACTAAGGCATGTGCCCTGGCTAGCCCTGTTCTGGCTCAAGGCTTTGGTACTCAAGAAACACTGGATGCATGATCTATACTGTTATTTTAACCAGCAAAACAGCTTTTATAATAATGTCTTTTCAATTTATAAACAGTTTCTTAGCACACTGTCTGTTGGCTACATATTATGTTCATTGCATGCAGACCTTACTTTAATTATGCATTGGTACATTGGTTAAACAGGTAGAGTTTATGAACATGCAGTCAGTTTACAGATGCAGTTTGACTTTACATGTACTGTATCGCTTCTCTGCACTCAGGGCTGAATCCTGCTGTGAGCCCTTCCCCTCCCAGCATCAGTGATGGCTCCAGGGGTGCTGGGGGGGGGGGCTAAGGCCCCCTAAAATTATTTTTTTTCATTAAATTGGTTATTGACCAGTAATGGCTTTTTAGATTAAGTAAGGTCCACCCCCAGCTCCTTTGGTCTAGAGCCTCCTCTGCCCAGCATCTGTAGAAGCACACAAGTTATGTGAATAATTTTTGTTTCCCCTGTACCCTCCTTCCTCCGACACAGGGTCTCTCTAGATCCCACGTATAAGCATAGCCTTCATGTCTTTCTCTTGCCTTCATGTATTTTCTATTTCAAGTGACCTACAGACTGCTGCCTACGTCTGTCACCAGTTTTTATCTAAGTTAATGCCTGGACTGTGTCTCCAGTACTGTATTGTCAATAATGATTATCTGTATGTTATTCCTGTACTTGTTTACCCTCCACCCCCTGTATCTGACGTGGAGCCTT
The DNA here is from genome assembly GCA_016271365.2 of Neoceratodus forsteri. NCBI lineage: Eukaryota > Metazoa > Chordata > Ceratodontiformes > Ceratodontidae > Neoceratodus > Neoceratodus forsteri. The sequence continues at coordinate 1,449,588,846 of CM057452.1, forward strand.
TGCAAAAGAGTCTGTGACTCAAAGGATTGTAATTCCGATTCTATTCAATAAATAAATAAATAAAATAATTTAACAATAAACAGATTCCTCCTTAGCAGTAGAGGGTTAGTAGCAGTGACTGCCACCTTTGGGAACATCATGCCTTTACTGGACCTGGTTCCACTTCACATGCCTTGGTTCTACAGTCCCTTTCGAATGAGGGAGAGGAACAATTTGGGCCACAGAGGGCCTGCAGCACCTCTCCTGGATGCAGTGGTTGCTTAACTCCTTGCCCCTGTGTGGGCTGTAAACCCAAAGTTCCTCCCTGATGGGGGGAAAGGACCAATACCAGCTGCTCCCTACTGGAACACATGCCTCAGCTCCACCCCAAGGCAGACCAGTTTCCTCTGTGGGCAGTGTGTCCCACCACATGGTGCGGCACTGCTCTTTGTGCATGCAAACTGGTGCCAGTGAAATAAATAATAAAAGAAACACCAATGTCGGTAACAGGTTCGGTGCCACAACACATCACTGCTGCTGGGACACTGCAAGCCTACCTGCTTGAATACCATTTGGTGGAGATGCTGGCATCAGGATTCAGAACAGACAGCATCTGTCTCTAGCCTGTAGCCTGCTGCTGTAGAGCTCTCTCTACCACCACCAGGATTCAGGCAGGGGATGGAAATTGAGAGGTCAGCTCAGCGCTGACCAAAACATAAACCCAGGTTAGGGGCCCCCCTTTTCTATTTTCCAAGCAGCTCTGTCATTCTCTCTGTTTTGTGTCTTTTCCAAATGATTTTGCTGCCAACTGTCATTCTACTAAACTTGCTATGGCCCAGGGTTCCAAATTAAATGTCTGGGGCCCTGCACCGTTGGCAAAGGTCAAGCTTTACAAAATAAATGTCTCCATGCCCTGGGTAGCAGGGATAGCTCTGGTGTTTTATATTTTTTGTGTCAGTATGTTCACCTTTATTTTGCACTATATGGTAGATTGGACCTATTTTCAACTGTTTTAATAGTGCCAAACAGTTTTAGAAATTGCCATGTAAAACTAAAAATCTTTTTTGGCTCCAATGGCAAGTAGCAGAGCAAGCTCTGGATAGGGATCCCTGAACAAACTTTACAGCACGTGTCCCAAGATTCAAAAGAACCCTCCCTGTCCGACAGAAATGTGTGTGTGTGTGTGTGGGGGCTTTCACAATTAAATTAGAAAAATAAATGGCTTAGCTCATACAAGTAAGGAAATAGGTAATAGAACAATCAATCCTTCCCCTCCTGGACTATGGAGACATAGTTTACATAGAAACATAGAAACATAGACTTTGACAGCTGATAAGGACCGCTTGGCCCACCTAGTCTGCCCATTTCCCTACCTAGAGGATAAGCTGCAGATCCTATTTAACCAACAGCTTATTTCTTCCTACCCCGCACAAAAATTGTCGTATGTCTGCCCCATGCATTCTTGAATTCTCCTACAGTTTTAGACCTCACAACCTCCTCAGGAAGGCTGTTCCATGCGTCCACCACCCTCTCTGTGAAAAAATACTTCCTCACACTGCCCCTGAGCCGTCCGCCCTCTATCCTCATATTGTGTCCCCTTGTTCTTGCACGTCTCTTTTTCTGAAAGATGCTACCCTCTTGGACTTTGTTGATTCCACTGAGGTACTTAAAAGTTTCTATCATGTCCCCCCTCCTCCTTTCCTCAAGGGTATACATATTAAGCTCCTTTAGTCTCTCCTCGTATGGCTTCTCTTGCAGACCCTGCACCGTTTTAGTTGCCCTCCTCTGAACTGCCTCCATCCTGTCTATGTCCTTGCGGAGATGGGGTCTCCAGAACTGGACACAGTACTCCAGATGGGGTCTCACCAACTGTCTGTACAGGGGGATAACAACTTCCTGTTTTCTGCTGGTGATGCCTCTCCCTATACATCCCAGCATCCCCCCAGCCCTCCCTACCACCTTGTCACATTGCTTGCCAACCACTGAGCTTTACTCAGGTGCTAACTCCACCTCCCTTGACAGAATCACCACTTTGTTCAAAGCTCTGTGCAGATGCACACTGGGCTGCCCCCCGACATATCACTGTACTATATACAATTAAATGGGCTGGACTCCCCCCCCATGCAAGAAAGATGATTCACACTGCCCTCATGGGAGCTAACTACTGGGTTGGTAAATTACCCAAATACACCTGTGATATATTCTCTCCCTCTGCAAACCCATCCTACTCACTCAGATCTGAGGCAAGCTGCTATTTCCATGTCCCTTTCTGCAGTTGTAATCTAGGCCAAGTCTCCATTAGCTACAGGCTCCCCAACATATGGAACAAGCTCCCATCCAAAGTCACAGCACCCCCAAACCCAGTAAGTCCATAGTCAAGGCCTTCTTCAAGTCCCTGTTGGCTTGCTCTCAATGCTAGGCTTGACCCCTACCATATCTAGTGATCTCCACACCCAAAGACAAGGAGTCCTCTCCTGATGGGGGTCAGGGGACACACTAAGTCATGGGAATTACTTTGAACCTTGCAAAATGTGTCGTCATTGTAACGGGACCTTTGGCACTTTCATTGAGCTTGCTACCTTGAATGCTGTCATTTGTGTTCTGTAATGGAAATTGTTTGGAGATGTATGTTTGTTCAGATTAACTGTATGCTCACATTCATTATTCCCCTCCCCCAGGTCACAATTGGAAATGAGCCCTGGAGTCTTTGTGCTTACCTCATAAAATCTGTTTTAAATGAATACCAATAAATAAATAAAATAAAATATATATAAATGGGCCCAAGTAAGAGATAAATTAAAGTCAGTCATGAATGTGCATCCATGAGTGCTGAGAGAGCTCAGGGAGGTACTAGCTGCACCTTTGACTGACCTATTTAACAGATCACTGGAGACCAGAGTGGTCCCGGAGGACTGGAGAAGGGCACATGTAGCCCCATTTCACAAAGTAGAAACAAGCAAAAGGTGGGCAATTAGAGGTCTGTCAGCCTGACCCTGGTGGTGGGTAAGTTACTGGAAACACTACTAAAGGAAAGGATTGTGGAATACCTTGATGGATTACAGGACCCGAGGCAGCATGGATTCACAGGCGGAAGGTCATGCCAGACAAATCTTACAGACTTCCTTGACTGGGTGACCAGGAAGTTAGAACAGGGAGGAGTAGTGGACATGGCCTACCTGGATTTCAGCAAAGTTTTCAACAGCGTTCCACAAAATAGACTGGTAAACAAGTTGGGTAGCTAGGGGTTGGGCAGTAAGGTAGTAACCTGGGTAAGAAACTTGTTAGGGGATAGAAGACAGAGGATAGTGGTTAATGGAGTTCACACTGAAGAAGGGAGGGTGGGTGACCAGCAGGGTACCTCAGGGATCTCTACTGGGACCGGTCTTCTTTAATGTCTTTATAAGTGACATAGTGGAGGTGCTAGAAGAAGGTCTGCATTTTTAGATGACAACAAGATTTGAAACAGAGTGGACACTCCGTCTTGTGTGTGTGTGTGTGTGTGTGTGTGTGTGTGTGTGTGTGTGTAAAGGATAGCCAGAGATCTAAAAAAATGGAGGAGTGGTCAAGGGTATGGCAGCTGGATTTTAATGCAAAAAAGTGTAAAATAATGCACTTAGAGACATAGAGACCCAGGGGCAGAGTACACAATAGGGGGAGTGATACCGACAACAACCAAGGAGGAAAGAGACCTGGAGCTTATCATGTCAGATGACCTAAAGGTGGTCAGGCAGTGTGACAAAGCAGTCGGGAGGGCTAGTGGGATCCTGGGGCCCACAGGTAGGGGTATCACCAGCAGGAAGAGGGAGGAGGTGCTGCCCCTATATAGATCACTGGTAAGGGATAGGGGGAGGGCTATGGCAGGGGCATCTTGAGTACCGTGCCCAGTTCTGGAGACCGCATCTCAGGAAAGATAACGACAGACTGGAGGTGGTCTAAAAGAGGTCTACCAAAATGGTGCAGAGTCTGTATCAAAAGCCCTATGAGGAGAGGCTAAAGGAGCTCATTATGTACACCCTGGAGGAGAGGAGGGTGAGGGGGGATAATATGAGAGAGAACTTTATATTTATTTATTTAAAGTTGGTGACCAGAAAAGGCACACTGAGCTGAATCTTTCCTTTTTTTTTTTTAGTTGTTTAACCAGGAGAAGCACACTAAGCTGAAAGCTTTTTTACAGGAGCATCCTGGGAGCACAGGAAAGTTAAGTGACTTGCTTAGGGTCACACAGTATGTAAGTGGAAGCTGTGGGATTCAAACCCAGGTCTGGTCTGCTGGATGTCACCAGATTTGCAGCTCAGAGCCTTAAACCACTGCGCTATACTGCCTCCCTAAATCTAATTTTCAGGTGCAACCCAGGGACAGGGTACAATGAGGAAATCATCAACAATGGAATTTCATAGTTAAGAAGATGTGCTGTGTACATAAATACATACAATTACATACAGATTGTCACAAAACATAATGGGGATAATGGGGACAGCAATAATTAGGCAAAAGTAAATAAATACAAATAACACCATTAGAAATACCATAGGGAGAAAAGCATACTTCAAAGAGGCTTCAAGTAGTAGATGCAGAGGGAGATAGGGGGAAGGGGGTAGGGAAGGAGGGGAGAGGGGAGTATGGATGAAGTGGAAAAAGAGGAAATGAGAGGGAGGGAGAGAGGGAAGGGAAGGGGAGGGGAGCAGGTGAAATGGGAACACTAAGTGGATACAAGGTATCAGGAGGATAGAGTGCAGGTGCAATGGGAGCGGATGGATTGGGAATGAGCATGTTTTAGAGTGGATAGAGAGGGGGGATAGCCAGAAGGAGATGTGGAGTAAATTTCAGATGTGTAGGAGGTGGTAAGAGAAAGCAGCCAGCCCAGAATTTGAGTGGGAGCATGGGAGGGAGAATGAATGGGGGTCTCTGGATCAGAGCTGGTATGAGGATGGAGGAGAGGGAGAGAGGAAGCATAGGGGGTAAGAGTCCCAAATCAGCATTTAGAGATAAGTATGGAGGCATGAAGCTGGTGCCGAGAGGAGAGTAAGGGAAGGATAGAGAGTGCAGTGATGGGTAAGGGGGGAGCGTTGGAGCAAAGTGGCAGAAAGCACCAAGGGGTGCTGCTTAAGAGGCTGAGGAAGGGGGTAGAGTTATAGACAATGGCAGCTTAGTCGAATACAGGAGAATTGTACTAGTGAGAAGCACACGGCTGACTGGGAGGGAGCGGGCATCCTTGTTACTGAACATAGCTCCTAGCTTCGGGTGAAATTTGGAATGAATGTAACGTACATGGGTGGAGAAGTCCAAATGGCTGTCAAGCCAGATACCCAGATACTTATAAGATGGGGACTGAGTCTAGGGTAGTGCCATCGAGGGTGGAGAAGGAGGGGAGAGGGTGGAGTTTTGAGAGTTTTTGAGAGGAGCCAAAGGTCATTGATACTGTTTTTTTAGTGCTGACTTTCAGTTGGTTCTCTTAAAACCAGATTAGAATCTGAGAGAAGTCCCCCTGGAGCTGTGATTGAACCAAGGAAGAAGAGGGGCCTGAGGCATAGAGGATGGTATCATCTGGATAGAGTTGAATATGTGAGGAGGTGCAGGCAGAGGAAAGGTGGAGACAAGGATGGGACCAAGGATAGATCCTTGGGGGATACCTGCTAGGATGGAGGGGGGGGACATTCCCAGAGATGACATGCTGGGTATGCCCAGAGAGGTAGGACTTGAACCAGCCCACAGCAGGGGAGGTGAGACCAGCAGAGCTGAGTTTGGAGAGGAAGAAGTGAGAGACAGAATCGAAAGCTTTAGCAAGGTTGATAAAAATGGCAGCAGTGATGAGGCCATGGTCCATGCCTGCCAGGATGGTGCCAGTGACTCATAGCAGAGAAGTCACAGTTGAATATTTTTTTCTGAATCCAGACTGGAAAGGAGAGGAGAAGAAGTTGGAGGAGGAGAGGAAATTGGAGGGCCTAGTGTGGACAAGGGATTCCTGTAGCATGGCCAGAGATGGAAGGAAGGAATGGAGTGATAGTTACCAGGTGAGGTGCGATCACATCCTTTGTGTAGATGGATCTGTCTGACAGTTTTCCAGGCCTAGGGGACAGTGCCTAGGAAGAAAGAGAGATTTAACAAGTGGGATGGGGGAGGGCTATGGCAGGGGCAAAGATTCTGAGTAGTTGAGGATTGAGGCCATCAGGGCTGGATTTATGAGGGTTCAGTGACAGGAGTGCGCAGAGGACTTCCTGCGTAATGACCAGGGGAAAATGAAAACCCTCGGGGGTAGTATGGGGGGGAGTGTGGGAAATGGGGGTTGGTAGGACACAGGTGGCAAAGAAGGAGTAAAGGATTGTGGTGACAGTGGAGGAGTTGGAGATGAGCCTATCATTGACGAGTAGGAAAGGGGGGAAGGCTTGAATGGGGATTAAAGAGGGAGTTAATGGTTTTCCAGCAAAAATGAAGGTAATCAAAATGGGCAGACTGGGTGAGCTCAGCGGCCCTTATATACCTCACAGGGGTTAATAAAGTACAGATGGTGAGTACTTTTCTGAGAAAAAGGTGCTCTAGAACAAGGGGACATGCTAAGAAGCTGGAGGGGGGTAGATTAAGGAGAGATGTGAGGAAGTACTTATTCACATAAAGAGTGGTGGATTTTTGGAACAACCTTACAGCAGAGGTAGTGGGGGTGAAAACAGAGGTGAGGTTCAAAAATGCCTGGGATAGGCATAAGGGAATTGCTGTGGAAAGGAAGGGGAGGAAGAGACAGCATCGTAGATCATGTACGGTCTGCAGCAAAAATGAAGGTAATAACATGAACAGACAGGGAGAGCCCAGCAGCCCTTATCTGAGTCAGTTTCTACATTTCTATGTTTGCATGCACTAATCATGTTCAGAAGAGAATTGCCACATTTTTTGTAATTGGAAAAATACACGAAGCCTCGGACAAATACATTCCAGCCACCGAATGGCTTCTGGAACTGAAGAATTTAGTATACCCGCCATTTAAATATGAAAAACCTTTCTACAGATTAAAATCATTTCTTCAAACAGTGAGAACTATTTCACTGACAAAGTTCATTACATCAGGTGATAATGACTGTGTTGACAGTCTGTATTGTGTCAAACAGTGGGGGAGCATTCTGTTAGTAAAGCACTTTCTGCCAGCACTTTCATTCCTATTGTAGACAAAATACATTCAACGACTAGCTCCCATTATTCTCTGGATGGGCAGCATCTGCATCACAATCATTTTGTCAGCAAAATACCAAGCTGAAGAAAGACCAGTGCAGAAGGAATAAAATTACAGAAACACTCTTGCTGGATAAAACTAATGCAATATTTCTGATCATAATTCAATGGAGCACAAATACTATTGTTTGGTACAATATATACATACAGGCAGTTTTCCTTCTATAGTAATAATAATTATAACAACAATAATACTAACAATAACAACATTCATTATAAAGGGCTTTACTTACAAAAGCAATCCAAGGAGCTTAACCATGTAATACAGTACAAAATTAACACAGCCCATAAAACAGCAAGATGATAGTAAAGCAATGTCATAAAAATAGATTTTCAGGCTAGTTTTGAAATTGCAAGTCAAATACTGTGATATCTCTCTTTGGCTGTAAATAATTATTAGTATACAGGTCCCGCTCCTACTGCATCTGCTGTAGCACCACACATGGAAAGGAGAATCCCAGTGGCATGTAGTTACAGTATATGACATTTGTTTTTGTAATAAATATGTAATTGTTTTTTCCTTGTGTACAATTACATATAAAACAAGAAAAGAAAATTGTAAAAATACATACTATGCACAGACAGCTGTTAAATATAGCTATAGTATTCCTAAATGTCTCTAAATAGCAACACACTCTCTGTAGTTCTTATATAGTAAACATCCTGTTTCTAATTAAAACCCTATCATATAAATTAAGCTGTGAAAAGGAAATGACATTGCAGAGGGACTGGAAGGAAAAGTATGCCTCTTTGTAGATGACACAAAGATCTGCAACAGGGTTGATACACAAGGAGGCGTGGAAAGGATGAGAAGGGACTTGGCAAGGTTGGAGGAATGGCAGAAGTATGGCAGCTAGGATTCAATGCAAAGAAGTGCAAAATAATGCACCTGGGAAACAAGAACTCAGGGAAGATTACACAATGGGGGGTAGTAAAACAAAAAAAGGAAAGGGACCTAGGGGTAATCATATCAGATGACCTTAAGGTTAGCAAGCAATGTGAGAAGGCGGTAGGGAGGGCTGGGGGGATACTGGGATGCATAGGGAGAGGCATCACCAGCAGAAAACAGGAAGTTGTTATTATCCCTCTGTACAGACAGTTGGTGAGACCCCATCTGGAGTACTGTGTCCAGTTCTGGAGATCCCATCTCCGCAAGGACATAGACAGGATAGAGGCAGTCCAGAGGAGGGCAACTAAAACGGTGCAGGGTCTGCAAGAGAAGCCGTATGAGGAGAGACTAAAGGAGCTTAATATGTATACCCTTGAGGAAAGGAGGGAGAGGGGGGACATGATAGAAACTTTTAAGTACCTCAGTGGAATCAACAAAGTCCAAGAGGGTAGCATCTTTCAGAAAAAGAGACGTGCAAGAACAAGGGGACACAATTTAAAGATGGGGGGGCGGTTCCGGGGCAATGTGAGGAAGTATTTTTTCACAGAGAAGGTAGTGGATGCATGGAACAGCCTTCCTGAGGAGGTTGTGGGGTCTAAAACTGTGGGACAATTCAAGAATGCATGGGACAGACATAAAGCAGTTTTAGTGGGGATACGAAGAAATAGGCTGTTAGTTAACTAGGATCTGCAGCCTATCCTGTAGGTAGGGAAATGGGCAGACTAGGGGGACCAAGTGGTCCTTATCTGCTGTCAAAGTCTGTGTTTCTATGTTATTCAGAGATAAGAGAGGAAGGAAGGAAGGAAATAAATAATTAAATAAATAAATTTGGGGGAATTACAGAATAATTTCCCCAAATAAAAAAATGAAAGGAAATATAGAAAAATGTAGAATTTCTTTTAAATTTCAGACATATTGGATCATAGCTATACACAATTAATTCATATTAATATTGAAGTAGTGTAACCCAACTGTCCAATACAAGGACTTTTGTAATTTCTTGATAATTATGTATGAGATACATGCTTTATACTATATGCGTTTCTCTGTTTTTATGAATTCCCTTACTTCAGCTCTCCATTCCTACATCATTGGCAAACTATTCTGTTTCAAGTGTGTAAGAATAGATTTCTTGACTGTTAATGCAGAAAAAGTAGAAAATCTCTCATAAATCATCCAAATATATATTTTTTGTTTTGTTAGTTATTTATTTCAAAAGATTTACCAAGAAAACATACTGAGCTGAAATAACTTGTTTCCAGATGTGTCCTGAGGGAACGGAAAAGGGGAGAGAACAATAAGTTACAACAAACAGGTTACAATAGTCAGAACAAAATAGTAACAACCAATAAAGTGCAGACAGTAGAAAACTGTCACGTGAAGAAAGCAGTGAAAGCACCAGTGGGTTCAGCATTAAAAAAGCAAGGGGAGGCCAAAATTGTAGGGTAAATAGGGGGAACCTGAGTTCAGCAGGTAGGGGAGAATGGTTGAAGTAACTTAAGGTAGAAGCAGGGGCAAAGGGGAATTGGGAGTTGGGGTGGCAAATATAAAGCCCATGCCATGATTAGGGGCAACTGCAGGATTGAGAAGAGAATTCATAACAACAGCACTGAAAGGTGGGAACAGCAGATCATTATTCATGCAAGACAGCTCAGGTGAAACAGCTGATCTGAGTAGTGTGTTTCTCAGGAATGGGAGACAACTTTTGCTGAAACTGTATTAGAGCCAGTGGCAGTCACTGTCGAAAATGTTGGTGTTGCCCATTCCAGAGAATTGCCCCCATGTAGTATCCATGGCAGAGATGAAACATCTCAAGTCTTATCATCAGCAGTGGCAAATCTGAATGACACAGTAAAGCTGACAGCCACAGTACATGCAGAAGCTAATCAACCCATTCACAAAAGGAGTGAAAGTGAATCTGCACAAACTCAACGACCACTCATTAATCAGGTAATTGCTCTTTTAATACAAGCAGAAGTGTATGTGTATGTGTGTGTGCGCGCGTACGTGCACGCTTTTCCTTTTTTGCAGTGTTACATTAAAATAATTATGCCATGCAGGGTCCCCCACCACCTAAACAAAGTCTGATTAATATGTCCTATTAAAACTAAATAATCTCTGTGAAAAGGTTTGACACCTGATTTCTCCTGGCTGGAGATTAAGGTGCTCCATGGTGCCACAGTAAGTATTTGTTAAAATGAATATCACACATCTAGAAACAGGCTTTATTTAAGCAATAAGGCATAACAGGTCATCAGTTGTACTAGGTTTACCCCATGGTCAGGGGCATTGTAAGGCAGGAGGCAAAACCGAGTGCCTTCAGCCTCTGACCGTGGGGTAAACTTAGTACAAGCAACATACCTGAAGTGCCTTATTGCTTAAATAAAATGGGCCCAGAGGCAACTTTTAAAAAATAAATACTCTAAAAGTTTGCAAACCCACAAAAAATATAATAAAATGTTTCTAAATAATGTAAAATAGTCCCTCTGCAGATGTTTTCATCTGTCAGTTATCTGTCTTCATATTCAGTATACTGTGTGATTGTTTACCATGGAATAGAAGAATTCAAAACTCTGCACTATTCCAGTAACAGAATGCCCCCCCCCCACACACACACACGGAATGGCAACATGGAATACATGAATTCAATATTCTTCAGAATTCCACTAGCATACACACATAGACCACACACAGGCCTCAAGTGGAGCCAGAGCCTCAATTTTATATGTTGCCAGGGAAAGAGTAGGGAGTTCTCTGGCAAACTGGTGGGAATAGGAGGGGGATTTTTCAATGTCATCAAAGAAACACTGGCAATGGAAACTGAATACTACTTGATTTTCTAAATTTGTGTATGCATGTAAGGAAGGGCTCTTGAGTGAAAATAACATGAAATTATTTACTTACTTTAGTTAATTTTTAGGACCTAGTTGAAGGTTTCTATACATGAGTAAAGGTTGCAGCCATATTTATGGTACAGATTAGGAAGCAAGTGGTTTAAGAATTCTGTGAGTTGCCCCAGTTGGCAGGGACTTGTTTTTAGCCATTGGTGGTGCTCTCTCAAGGCAATGGCAAGAACCAAAGAAACACCAGCAATGGAAACTCTGAATAGTACTTGATTTTCTAAATTTGTGCATGTATGTAAGGAGGGGCTCTTGAGTGAAAATAACATGACATTATTTACTTACTTTAGTTCATTTTCAGGACCCAATTGAAGGTCTCTATATATGAGTAACAATTGCAGCCATATTCGTGATGGAGATTAGGAAGCACTTGTCTTATGAATTCTATGAGTTGCCCCAGTTGGTAGGGATTTATTTTTAGACAACTGGTAGTGCTCTCTTAAGGCAATGGCTAGATCCAAGTCTCAGCCAATCAGGACACATGGATTGCCTTGCCCATTTTATATAGCATACTACTTTATGGCTGTGTTAGTCCTTTTATGCATAAATTTAAATGTTTTCCTTAGTCTATTTAGGGAGTGAAGGTACCATAAATGTTGTCGGACTGACTGCTGCCTTATCCCTGTCCACTGACCTTGCCCACGCTCAGACATTCAATGACTTTTATCCAGGAAGAGCATAGGAACATGCCCCATTGTAATCTATAAAAGAAAGCCACCACTTAATTAAGAGGGGATCTATTTGTTCAGCAGTAACTTTCCTATATATAAAATATTGCTTTAACCTATAAAAAAAATGTTTAGAAAATGCCCCCATAAAATACAATAGGGTGCATCCCCACTGTCTCCTGAGCAGGTGTGTGGGGGGAAGGGGACTGTGGCTGCCAGACAAACATTAGGTGGCTGTCGGTTCAGCAAGATTTACAATCTGTTCCCTATGCAAATGGATTAAGGAATAAATTTAAGCAATAAGGCATGACCAGGGATTACATTAACCATCTGTTAATCACCTCCTGGGGGTATCTGGCTCGTGTCACATGCCCTCAGGGGGGTGACTAAAAGAGGATTAATGGAACCCTGGGAGTACCTTGCTGTTTTTATAATCATGTAAAAAAAATAAAGCACTGATCATCATCATAAACACAACATTACTGTAACCACTGGGTGCCAATAACACAACATAAATGTAAACATTGTGCACCAATAATTGTCCATTGGCATAACAGGTGGTAGGTTAATGATCAATTCTTGATGCCAAGGGGTTACATTAATGTTATGTTCTTGGCATCCAGAGGGTACAGCCATTTTTTTTTGTTTTAATTCAATACAACTCTTTCTGCTGACATAAACTCCGGGTTGCCCTGAAAAAGGGACCTTTGGGGCTCAGTGGGCCTACCCAGTTATCAAAATTTAATAAATAAATAAACATGATCAAAAAAGGGAACTAATACAAGCACATAACTTTTGAAAGTAATTTGTTTTTATGATTTTTTTAAGTAGTGCTGCAGGAAACCATTGATAGAAAGGAAGACAGAATATCCATGCTGCACAGCTCACCAACACATCAACAGGTTACAATGGCAGAGCTGAACAAATATGAGGAGAACCAAAATGAATGCCATGGAACAGACTGCTGGAATGGGTGGTGGGAGTGGATGCAGTAGACAACTTTAAAAGAGCCTGGGACATGCACATGGGCCTAACAGGCAGAGAGCAAGCTGTTAAGGGAGGGAGGGAGGGTCTTTCTAGAGGGAGGTGGGTTTACGGGCAGACTGGATGGGCCAATGGGTCCTTTTCTGCTGTCAGATTTCTATGATTCTTTGATTCTATGAATGTAACACCTGTAAGACATCGCAATGGTCAGTAAAACTGTTCTGTGAATGGCTAGCTGAAAACAATCAAGACACAGACTTTGAGACCTATGATGTTGCTCTGCTGAACAATACCCTCCGTCAACTTTATGCATCTGTATGAACCTAGGACAAAACCCACCATAGCACTGGAAGTTATACAGGAATTCATGCTGGCCTCAACAGGCATTTTAATGGCCTGCCATATAGTCAAAAACTGAGTCTACTGCAGGGACAAGAATTTGTGACTGCGAACAATGTATTCATAGGACTGGTGACGTCGATAAGAAAAAAAGGAGAGGGCAAATCGGTGCACTACTCTCACATCACGGGTAGAGATCTCGATAAGCTGCATTCTTCTGATGCAATAAACCCTCAAACTGCTGTTGGACTTATCCAGAAAGTATTTTTTGACATATAGCTCTACTTTGCCAGATGTGGCGGCAAGGGACAATGTGACCTGACATAGTCTTCACTTGAAATGCAAAATGCCAAAAATGGAATGTGATTCATCACAATGTCCTTAAATGAGGACATGAGGAACACTACAATTACCATGAACAAAATAAAGAAAAACTAAGGGGGTTTACATTTGAAATGCCTGGGGACGTGATGTGTCCTTTATTTTCATTTACGAAATATTCGTCAAAAATTTCACCCGATGACCCTGCCCTTTATGTATATCCCAAATATTTAAAACAGGATTTATTGGACACACAGGAAATATGGTACAGCAAGTCACTAATGGGAGCATTATATATTTGCCAGGAATGAAGACACGGATCAGTAAATCCAGCAATCTTAATAAAGGGTACACTAATAATATAGTGTGAAGCACAGCTGTTCACTTACTGCACAGTGCAGGACTGGACTCCAAGCAGATCATGGCAGTAAGTGGTCACCAGAATGAAACATTCAAAAAAGGTACCCCGCTGGTCACCCCTCTCTCCCCCAGATTGGATCCCATTACCACCACCCTCTGCCTCCAGTGTGTCAGCCAGTTTCTAATCCAGTTTATCAGCTTGTGCCCCATGGCCAGACTACCCATCTTGTTAATCAGCCTTCTATGTTGAACGTTGTCGAATGCTTTGCTGAAATCGAGGTAGGTGACGTCAACCGTCTCTTCCTGATTTACTTCCTTAATGAGGCGTTAGAGTTTCCAACCCTAATGCCCCACACCAACCCCACCCTGCAGACACTGACAGGTGTTGTGGTGTGTCTTGGGGTCTTCGTCCCTAAGGCTCACCCCATTCCATAATGAAATAAACCGAGATGGGTGCAGTGAAAGAGAATGGGGTGAATGTTAGGGCTGAAGACCCCAAGACATACCCCAATGCCTGTCTCTGGCTGCAGGGTGGGGACGAGGTGGAATGGCATGAGCATTATGGCCGATGACCCAAAGGCACACCACTGATGCCTGTCAGTCTCTACAGGGTGGGGGGCGTTACGGTTGAGAACCCTAATGCTCCAGGTGTTTGTTGGTATTTTCACTCCAAATTTTCAACATGGGCTTTTTGGGATCCCACCTCATGAAAAGTGTCACTATCATTAAAAAGACATGATGGGAGTGGTGCAGTGCAGTGGCTGTGGAGCAGCAGTCTTCTGGGAGACATTCTGGAGGATGCAGTGTTGTCCCATCTGCAGGCACCTCTCTGGGCTGAGGGAGGAGGTTGCTCATCTCCAGGCTGAGTTGGCCAGGATTTGAGGGACCTCTTCTCCCACCCAGAGACCACCAGGGTCACTGCCGTTGCCTCAGAGGCTGCAAGAAAGAGGGCGGTTGGACCACAGTGGTCTCAGGAGGGTAAGGGTGGTGGAACAGAGGCGCATCCCTCCAGCTGTACCTCTCCAGAATTTCTATGCCATTCTGGAAAAGTGTGGTTCCTCTATGGTGGCACCCACAGTGGAGACTGAGGAGCATACTGGGAACCTCCACAAAGGAGACCCACAGGAGGATGGCATGGGACCCCCACAGGGGAAGGAAACAACTCCTGGTGGGGAACTCCATTGTTAGGAAGGTAGAACTGAGGGAGGAAGGGGAGAGGGAAGTAAGGTGTCTGCCTGGCGCCATGGCTTGAAGGGACAGGGAGCGAATCCTCAGGATCACAGGAGCAGCTGCACAGGGTAGGGAGCTGGATGTCATTGTCCACCTAGGGACAAATGACCTGGCTAAGAAAGGGATCAGAGCAGAGCAGTGCAAGAAGCGTTTGTGGAGATGGGGAGGGGCCTTAGACAAATAGCACACACGGTAACCTTCTCGGAGGTGCTGCCTGTCTATGGCATGGATGAGGCTAGGGTGCTCCACACCATGGGATTCAATCAGTGGTTGAAAAACTGGTGCAGAGTTCAGGGATTTGGCTTCATTGGGGCCTGGGGTTCCACCTGGAGGGATGCAGGCCTATACTGGCGTGATGGTCTGCATCTATCCAGGAGGGGAACCCGTATCCTAGGTGATAGGTTTAAATACTTCATTGGCAAGCATTTAAACTAGCCAAGGGGGGAGGCACTGGAAAGCAACAGGGAAATCCTGGCCCCCCCAAAAAAATCAGGGTACTAAGTGAGGTAGACACCAACATAGAGATGTCAATAGGGAGAAGCGAAGGGGTAAATGGAGAAAGTGACAAATGCAATAAGGACAGGGATGGGGCAAAAAGGGGTAAGGCCATCAAGAAATGGAGGTAATGAGTACCAACGCCGTAGTCTGGGCAGCAAGCTCACTGAACTGGTGGCCTTGATGGAAGAGGGATGCCTGGATATCGAGCAGTCACAGAAACATGGTACACACAGAACCATGACTGGGATGTTAATATACCAGGGTACACAACCTACAGGAGAGACAGGGAGGGGGGGGTAGCTCTCATGTAAGGGAAGGAATAAAAGCAACTGAACAAAAGAGTAAACAGGAGGAGAGAAGGCACTGTGGGTCACCTTAGAGACTGGAAATGGCACCACAATCCACACAGGGGTTGTATACAGACCCCCATGTCAGGGGGAGGGAATGGACAAGGATATGATAGAAGGCATACTTAGGATGGCAGAGAAAGGGGAGATACTGTTGATGGGGGACCTTAATATGCCAGATATTAACTGGAGCACCTTTGCTGCAGCCACATCCAAAAGCAGGGCCATTCTTGATGCCCTTCAGGTGACATGCCTCAGACAGCTAGTTTTGGAAAATACTCATGAGGGAGCAATCTTAGACCTCGTACTCTCAAATGGGGACAGTGAGAGGATCTCAGATCTAGAAATGGGTAGCCATTTGGGAACAAATGACCACCAAACAGTGTGGTTCATGATAAACTCAGCTACAGAGTCAAGCCATACAAAAGTGAGGTTTCTGGACTTCAGGAGGGCTGACTTTGGCAAGATGGGAGAGTGCCTTAAAAAGCACTAGCAAACAGGCTAGAAGGAGGGTGAGCAACAATGGGAAATATCAAAATTGCATCACAGAGGCAACAAGCCTTTGTGTGAAGCAAATAAACAAATCAAAATGAAAGAAAAAGCCACTATGGTTCTCAAAAGAGGTGGCGGTGAAGGTTAGGGAGAAAAATATAGCATTTAGGAAGTATAAGGAAACACAGAAGGAGCAGGACAGAGAACTGTACCACTTAAGGCAGAAGGAAGCAGGGAGGGTAGTCAGAATAGCAAAGGCACAAACTGAGGAAAAGATAGCTAACTCAGTTAAGAAGGGGGATAAAACCTTTTATAGGTATATCAGGGAGTGTAGAAAGACAAAGGGAGGGATAGTGAGACTGAATAGAATGGATGGTGGGTGGGCAGAGAGTGACAGTGAAAAGCAGGGATACTGAATGAATACTTCTGTCTCAGTATTCACAAAAGAGGAAGTGGGAGGTACCTAATCCAATTAACAGAAGTACTCTGGAGAGGGGTGATCCCAGTCTTTTCACAGAAGAAAGGGTTCTGAAAGAACTCCTAAACTGAAGGTGGACAAAGCAATGGGGCCAGATGGAATTCATCCCAGAATTCTAAAAGAATTAAGCAGAGAACTAGTGACACCACTGACTACCCTTTTAACAAATCATGGAGGATGGTGTGGTACCTGAGGACTGGAAGAAGGCTGATGTGATTCCTTCACAAAAGTGGGAGCAAGACAGAGGCAGGAAACTACAGACCTGTCAGTTTGACCTCTGTGGTAGGGAAAGTGATGGAATCCTTCTGAAGGAAAGAATTGTTGAGTACCTAGAGGCCAGTGGGGCAGAGGACCCAAAGCAGCATGGGTTCAGGCGGGAAGGTCATGTCAGGCGATCTAATTGATTTCTTTGACTGGGTGACCAAAGTAGTAGACCAGGGAGATGCTGTGGACATGGCCTACCTAGACTTTAGCAAGGCATGTGACACAGTCCCACACAAAAGATTAGTAGTCAAATTAACCAGCCTTGGAGTGGGTCCCAGGGTGGTAGCCTGGGTAAAACATTGGCTGAACAACAGGACACAGAAGGTAATTGTAAATGGAGTCCACTCTGCTGAAAGAGGGGTTACTAGCGGGGTACCGCAGGGTTCAGTACTGGGTCCAGTCCTTTTAATGTCTTTATAAGTGACATTGCAGAGGACTGGAAGGAAAAGTATGCCTCTTGCAGATGACACAAAGATCTGCAACAGGGTTGATACACAAGGAGTGTGGAAAGGATGAGAAGGGACTTGGCAAGGTTGGAGGAATGGTCAAGTATGGCAGCTTGGATTCAATGCAAAGAAGTGCAAGTAATGCACCTGGGAAAACAAAACCCAGGGAAGATTACACAATGGGGGAGGTAGTAACAACAACAAAATGGAAATGGACCTGGGGTAATCATATCAGATGACCTCAAGGTTGGCAAGCAATGTGAGAAGGCGGTAGGGAGGACTGGGGGGATACTGGGATGTATAGGTAGAGGCATCACCAGCAGAAAACAGGAAGTTGTTATCCCCCTGTACAGACAGTTGGTGAGACCCCATTTGGAGTACTGCATCCAGTTCTGGAGACCCCATCTCTGCAAGGACATAGACAGGAAAGAGGCAGTTCAGAGGAGGGCAACTAAAATGGTGCAGGGTCTGCAAGAGAAACCATACGAGGAGAGGCTAAAGGAGCTTAATATGTATACCCTTGAGGAAAGGAGGGAGAGAGGGGACATGATAGAAATGTTTGAGTACCTCAGTGGAATCAACAAAGTCCAAGAGGATAGCATCTTTCAGAAAAAGAGATGTGCATGAACAAGGGGACACAATTTGAAGATGGAGGGGGGACAGCTCAGGGGCAATGTGAGGAAGTATTTTTTCACAGAGAGGGTGGTGGATGCATGGAACAGCCTTCCTGAGGAGGCTGTGGGGTCTAAAACTGTGGGAGAATTCAAGAATGCATGGGACAGACATAAGGCAATTTTTGTGGGAGGTAGGAAGAAATAGGCTGTTGGTTAAATAGGATCTGCAGTTTATCCTCTAGGTAGGGAAATGGGCAGACTAGGTGGGCCAAGTGGTCCTTATCTGCCGTCAAAGTCTATGTTTCTATGTTTCATATTACTCAATCCCTAAAGGTGATTTTGCGCAGCGATTGCTCCATTCAGCACACAGGTGTGAAAACACATTTTGGGCAGGATGTGAAAAATGAAAGCTATACTGTTCATGAGGTGGTGTGAAAAACTAGCAATGTTGAATATTCAGAATGAAAATATAAACATTTGCCAAAGTTATGCACATGCGTAGCAAAATTTCAATGAGTGCACGTAACTCTGGCCTTTTTGGGTATTTTTGTACCATATTTTCTACATGGCCTTTTTGGGACCCCACCTCATGAACAGTGACACAGCAATTTTGTTAATTGAGCCCAAAAGTTGATTTTGCACAGCAACTACGCCATTCTGTGCTACGGGTACGAAAACATGTTTTGGGCAGCATCTGAAAAATGACAACTGTACTGCTCATGAGGAGGTGTGAAAAAATGGCAATGTGGAAAATCTGTAGTGAAAATGTTAAAAATTGGCAAAGTTATGAGCATGTGTAGAAACTGCACAACGCACACTCGTAATGCAGTCATTTTTGGGATTTTTTTTCACCAAATTTTCAACATGGGCTTTTTGGGACCTCTCCTCATGAACACTGGCGCTGTCATTTTGTTAATTGGTCCCAAAAGGTCATTCCACGCAGTGATCATAAAATCCCCTTTCGGGACAGAGTAATGAAATGATAGTGTCAGCGTTCATGGAGTGGGATCCCAAAAAGGCTATGTTGAAAAGTTGGAGCAAAAATTCCAAAAAATGGCTGAGATATCAACATAAGTTGAACCCCCCCCCCCCCGACAGCCATTATACAGCACTTACCTTCATTCTTCAGTTCACAGTTCGGTACAGAGTGCAGACGTGTCCCGGTCCACAGAAGATGACACCTGCCAACCTCCAGAGGTAAGTACAGGGTAAGGGGTGGTGGTGTGGGGAGGTGGGTGCGCAGTGGAAGAGCCAGGATGGGGGAGGGCATGGGGGAGATGACGAGGGACTGTTTTCTTTTTTTCAGGTATAAAAAAAAACAAAAACGTTGGGGGACCGTTTTCTTTTTTTCAAGGTAAACATAGCACAGACTTTGACAGCAGATAAGGACCGCTTGGCACACCCAGTCTGGCCATTTCTATAGAGGGGGATACATATGGGGATACTGGAAGTAGGCTTCCCAGTATCCCAGAGTATTGGGAGGGGTACAGATATAGGGACACTGGGAGTGGCCTTCCCAGTGTTCCTCAGTGGTGGTGTTGTTTTTTTTAAAATTGCTGACATAGGGATTGGACACCCCGATGTCGGCTTTAAGAGAAAGCCTCACTGTGGCTAATGTTGAGGTGGGGGTGGGGGCCGAGAAATGAGCTCTGGGAGAGAAAGCTGCACCATGGCTAATGTTTAAGCTTTTGGGGTGGGGGTCAGAGGAGTGAAGACGGGCCGTAACTCCAGTCATGCGCATTAGTGTGTACTCTAATGTGCGTGGCTGGAGTTCGGGCTACAGAAAGAAATGAAGCGCTCCCATTGGAGCGGTTCATTTCTTGGAAGTCCAGCCATGCCACATCAGCAAAGCTGAACTTCTGTCATGACCAGAGTGCCTGGTCATTGGTGTGTGCTGCCAAACCCATTGTAGTTTCAGCTGTAATTGGCTTGGCAGTGACACACCTCTCATTTCCTGTATTGTCCCAAGACGCTCCTTGTACAAGCGCAAGTGAACACAAAAACGGTTATCTGTTTGTCCATTCTGAAAAACACTTAGAAGAAGGTAGACATCACTATTGGTGAAACACCTAGCCTGATTATTAGGAAATTTCTGCCCAGTGGTGACACATACCTTCTGAACTGTAGCATAACTGGAGGCGTCTGTATACATGTACCCAAACAATAACAGGCACCTGCATAGTAAAACTGGTGTTGATACAACAGTATTTAATTTATATCCTAATAAGTATTGTGCTTTTAAAGCATATATGCCAACCATATAAATGTTTTGAAATGTATGAGAAAATAGAACAGTAATACCTACAGTATGCATTGTTGAATGTATGGTAAATTTGCTTCACCCCCCCCAAAAAAAAGTAAAAAATCCCATTACGGAAAAATGTAACAGATAAAAAAATGTTTCTGTTTATTTAGTAAAATTGTTACTTAACTCTGAAATGTCACATTGAATACATCTGCTCACTGGTAAGGAGAATGTGTTTTAAACTGTTATGTGTGTGATGTTCATCTAAATAAAACAAAAAGTTGAATTAACCAGATGTGTATGCTTGAATTATTACCAACAGATGTCACTAGTTAAAACCTAAATAATGCAAATTTATTTCCGAGTTGGGGAGGGGTTGGGGTGGGTTGAAGGGGTGTTGCACTCTTCTCTGCCTACTGCCGTACTGTCTAACATTAACGTACTCCCAGGAGTTTTGTCAGTCACCACCTGGCAGCATAGTGAAGAACGAGGCAAATGAAATTCCTCACTATGCCCTCAGTGGGGTGATTAGCAGATGATTCATGTAACCCCTGGTCTTAAACTATGCTATTAAAATAAGGTATTGCAGCCGAATCTAGCATTAACGTACACCCACAAGTTACATTAATTATCTGTTCATCACCACCTGGGGTTATAACAAGGAATGAGATAAAGACAAGTGCCACATGCCGGGTGGGGATTAGATGATTAATGCAACCCTGTTCAGAATCTATTCTTTATAGCCATATATTCTAGCATTAACATATGTCCAGAAGTTACATTAATCATCTGTAAATCACAATTCACTTTCAATAATGTATGCAGGTATGCAACCAAAGCACTTCGACTGCAGCATCACTGCCAACTATATCAAGACCTTGGCTGGCTCTCTCCCTCCTCTACCAGACAATACTACCTGTACAATCTATCAGATACCATCATAAAGACATCCAAACCTGCTATCCTATCAGAACTCCTTAGACCAGCTATTCCCACACGGAACCTTAGATCTGCAGATCAGACCTTATTATCCATCCCCCTCTGTCGGACAAAAAAGGGCATGGGCTCCTTCCATTATGCTGCTCCTCACCTGTGGAACCTGCTGCCTCAGGAACTAAGGGATGTCCCTACTCATGCAACTTTTAAGGGCAAACTCAGGACTTTTCTTACTGCTTTGGACAAATGTGTTTGCTTTGATCCTACCTGATCCCCTTGCTCGTAACCTGTTTTCCCCACTTCCTTATTGCTAGCAATTGTGCCTTTCCCAATGGTTGTTTTATGTGGTGTTTTACTATAATTGCTGCTTGAATCTGTTTGACTGTATGCCAAATATTAGCTTTTGCCATTTACAAGTTGTTGTTTACTTCCTGCCACCACTTGGCTTCCCTTGATCCCTGTTCTCTCTCCTCACCTCTCAGCCTTCCTTCACTCAACTCCCTGCTCCTCTCTCCCACCGACCACATCTCCTGCACTCTCCTTTCCCTCCCTCTGCCTCCCCTTCCTTTCTCTGCTTGCTTGCCTCGCCTTTACCTCCTCCTGAGTCACTCTGCCCGCTCCTTGCCTCTCCTCCCAGCTGAGCATTGTTCCCTATTACCTCCACTTGCCGTAAACCTACCTCCCTACCGACCTCTTCTTCCCTGCCCTGCCGCCTCGGTTCCACTGGCTCGGCTTGGCATTGTTACCTTTCCGCTACTGCCGTAACTCTTTCGCTTCTCCTCCTCTTACCGGCATCATCACCCTTGCCCTGCCGTCATCGGTTCCACCAGCCCAGCCGCATTCTGCTACCTTTGCGCTGTTGCCATCTTTTGTAACCCCGTCACCCTTTCTCCGCTTGCGGTCTTTCGGCTCCACCGACCAGAGCACGCAGGTTGGAACATAATGTATCGCTGCCATATTTGCCGGCTTTTTAACCCTCACTCCCTCCCTCCCCTCCGGCCATCCCTCCTCTACTCCCTCCTACCTCCCTATTCCTGCCACCGCCTCTCTGTCCTTATATTCTTAGCCATTCTTTAGCCCCGTTTTGGCCCCTGCCCTCTATCCTTCCTCTATCCTTTCCTCACCTCCTCACCTTCCCCTTTGTCATTTTCCATCTTGTTTCTGGCTTACCCTACACCTATCCTCTCCCCTTTCCTAGGTCCTTCAATGCACTTTATGTATGCGCTCAATGGAAAATGTCCTTGAAATGTATTTTGCCTTGTATTTTCCTTTGTCATGCATTGTATCCTGCCATATGTATCTTCCTGTATTTCTGTGCATCATGTATTTTCGTTATCCTTACTGTATCGTTATGTTCTGTAATTTTACCTCCCGGGTCGTGCCTGAAAACAGTCACTTGCTGGCTAGTGCACTTACCTGGTTAACAAAAACTAAATAAAAATAAAAATAAACAATGTGGGGACAAGATGAGGAACAAGGAGAAGCCAAGTGCCACATGCCACTAGGGGAGGTGAGCATATGATTAATGCACTCCCTGTTCATAACCTAGGCATTTATAGCCATGTATTCTAGCATTAAAGAGCAGCTGACACCTTGAGGACAACTTTAACAAACCATAATATTTTTGACACAGTTCAGCTTGTATTTCAGGTTAGTTCTGTATTCCTCCTCTTCATTATTTATTCCTGAGGTCATTTGCATTAAAACAAAATATTTGTTCTTGAAGAGTTCATCTATTCCTGCTGCTTTCTCCCTGCCTGATGTCATGATTCACTGCTTGTGACATCACAGTTACTCTCATGGCAACACACTGTGATGTCACAACAGAGGATTATGACTTGATGTAGGTGGTAAGCTATAGAGGCAGATGAACTCTAAATGGATTCTAAGGGATAAAGATCACATATTCATACAAATTTACTTAGTAATAAATAATAGGAAAGAGAAATATATAGAATATATATGGAGTGCAAGCTGAATTGTACCTAATTATTATGTTTTTCAAAGTTTTCTTTGAGGCATCAGTAGCTTTTTAACGTATGCCCAGAAGTCAACCCCTGATGGTATGTGGCACTTGGCTTTGTCTTGTTCCTCATTAGGCCCCCAGGTGGTGATTAATAGATGACTAATGTAACTCCTGGACATATGTTAATGCTAGAATACATGGATATAGAAGCATAGTTTTCGAGAAGTGGTTACGTTAATTATCTGCTAATCACCCCTCCTCCCTCCTGAGGCACGTGGCACTCGGCTTCATCTCATTCCTTCCTCATCATGACCCAAGTGGTGAGAAACAGATGATTAATCAACTGTTAATCATCACCTGGGATCATAATGCGGAACAAGGTGAAGCTGAGTGCCACATGCCACCAGGAGTTGATTAACAGATAATTAATGCAACACATGGGTATAAATAATGCTATTATGCAATGCAGATTTCATAGAGGTAAGCATTGCAATCTTTCAGATGATATATACAGTACTATTATTTACACATTGAGTAATTATTCTGTAAATGTAGCAAAACAAACACAAAAAATGACTCATCATTGAAAACACCATATTAAGAAACATCACAACTTCTCCCCCCCACCACCATCATCTATAAATCAAGCAAGTGCACCATCATAATAAATACATGAACTATGTACACAAACAATGCTGAAATCCTAAACATAACGCAAATGGCACAAATATTTTGTTTTTAAAAAAACACATAGATTTATTTCAGTTAACTAACTTTATTTATTAACACCAAGAACACTGACATAATGAAATCTCCCCACAACCAGCTTCATATCTGCTGAGCACACATTTCCTGAATTGCATTCTGGTTCTGGTTGTCCTCGAAACATTACCCATAAGACACTGCATATGCACTTGCATAGCAGCCACCATGGCAACACCAGTCGCGGCTTGTGCCATGGCTGTCATGTAAACTGCAAAATTTACCCCAAAACTGCCTACAGACAAAAGGCAAGAAAGCTATCTCCACCTTAGTATTACAGCAGTTATATGGTAAATAGTGTCACGAGATTGCTGTCTACTGTCATGGTAACAGCTATTCATTCAGCTCCTCCCTGCGCCGGTCCCACTCCACAAAACCAGTGTCCCTGGTGTCCAGTGGTCCCTTCCCCAACCCAATCCCTCACCCTGTACATGCCAACATATTCCCTGGTGTCCAGTGGTCCCTCCCCCCATCCACACCCATGCCCAGTAAATGCCAACATATTTCCTGGTGTCTAGTGGTCCTTCCCACAACCTGTACCCATGCCAGTTGGTCAATTCATCATTCCTTGGTATCTAGTGGTCCCCCCACCCAATGCCTGACTGAGTACTAAAAGAATATCCTCCCTGGTGTCCAGTGGTCACTCTCCCCATCCGATCCCCGTTCCCATATTGGTGACATTGGTGCAAGTAACTCCAAACAACACAGCCCTGTCCCCGACTACCAGTCCCCTGAACCCCCCAGCATGTTCCTCATTGGTGTCTAGTGGGCCCCATCCCTTCCACAGCACCGATACCCCCCACAGTCTCTCTTACCTGACTACTGGTGCCACGGTACAGTGATGGCGAGAAACACAGCCATCCACACACCATCTTAGCAGCCTGCCATCTGATAGAAGCAGAAAGTGCCCTGCTTATGTATAGGGGATTATATCGGAGGGTGGAAGGGAACCACTAGCACCAGGGAACTGCATAGGAAATACTCAGATGGTATCGGAGGAAGGGGTGCACCATTAGTACCAGGGAAATGCTGTATACTTTACAGATGTGAGATTGGAGGAAGGGGGGGAACCACTAGCACCAAGGATAGCTACTCCCCTGGATTCAGGGAATGGTGGGGGGTGGCACCATGGAAACATGCCTTCCTATGCAAATGAGCCCATAATGGGCATGCAAATGGACCCTTAGTGCCTTGCATGCGATATGGGCTTATTTGTATGGGTCCCGTTGAATATAGCACATTGCGCTCCAGTGTTCTCGATTTTGGTGCTATACTTTTGGAGCCACGTTGGGGCAATACTAAGTGGCTTCGCACTGGGCTGACATGGCCCTATATTCAGTTGGATAGCAGCTGTACATTATTCCACTGATTATAGCATCTTCGGGCACCCAGGTAACCGCAATGCAGAGCGCAAAGTTTTGCGTGATTTTGAATATTGCCATGTGTCATGTTTAGATTTGCTTGTACCCAAGGATTCTAATTCTCATGGGCTAATCAGATTGTGGTATGCAAATGAAAGTTTTATAACATGCATTTTAACATTTCATATTTTGTGCCAAAAATTCAAATGAAACCATCTGTCTTGTAAAACAAGTCATAAGTAATATACACACTGCAGAAAGTGTAAGATATATGTGATTTGCAGTGAATGTTCACGAGTCCCTTCCCAATATACCTCTCAATGTATACATCACCAGAATAAACATGACTGTTCCTTATACACACGTTTGTCACATGCCCTTCCTTTAAAAGTCTGTAGTCAGAGTGTTCAAACTGTAATTGACAGAACTTTTTTTACAAATTGAAATTAGCAGGAGTAGATCATTTGATATTCATTATTAAAAGGGTATTTGAAATGGAGGACTTTGATTGGCTGATGTCATTCTATTAGCCCTATGTAAACCTTTAATTAATATACTTGTAGAGCATGATTGCAGGTGTAATGATTTAGAAGGTACTACATTTTTGAATCATTCTATGAATGGAACTCAGAGCCACCATTAAATAAAGTGGTGTGGGAGGATTCATGCAAGCAGTCGTTCAGTGTTTGTAACAGAGAATAAAATTTAATAGGTATATAGATACTTGCACACATAAACACACGGCTCATATTGATGGCACACACTAAGGTATTTTTTTCTCCCAGTTCTCTTGGGCAGTTGTATTGGTGACTTGAGCGTGGTCACTGCTAATGGCGAGGTTGTGGCATATTGACACAAACGGGCAGCGTGAGGAAGGGAAAGAGCACTTGATACTGGAGATTCTGGTGAGCAGCTTAGCCTGTACTCACTTTTCACCCAAATTGTACACCTTAATAACTCACCCCCCCCATTTAATTGATCTGCATGAACTGTAACACACATAAATCTCTGGATCCAGAAAATGTTTTTTCAGTCAATTCAGCGTAGGCAAAGTTAGAGAGCGTCAACGCTAACGCGCATGCCTAGAGCTCCTGCTTTATTTTTCAGGTCTGAATTTCATGCTGTTAGAGAGCTCATCTCTGTTTGTCAGGTTCTTTGGTAAGTTTAAGAAGCTGCTAGCTTCACATACATAAACTTAGCTCATCTTGTATATAAGATGAAATATTCATGCATGCACAAATTTACTGGCGCCATCAGGGCCATGCTGATACTGCACATGTGCTACGGCGTCTTGCGCCAGCCAAACAATCGGCTCATTTGCAATAGGATTTTATCATAAACAACAAGAAAATGTTTATGATATCAAACTCAGGGGCCCAGTATACACACTAATAGAATGCTAATGGTAATAGGCACCATCATCTGTTGCAATACAAAAAAATGCCCCCAAAAGCTGAGTGTGTCCCTTTAAATAAAGTCTAGCTTTATACACTGTGTGTCTGTATTATGACAGCACTTCAGCATGCAGCTAGCATTATGCACATGCCAAGAACTCATTCAATACACGTGAATCAGGTGGTTGTGTTTTAGTGTTGCCACACCAAAATGTTGTCCTGTGGTTTTTTTTGTTTTTATTTTTTTTTAAATTGGACTTCACTGAAAGGTTTCATATGTAGAATTAAATCCTCTGTTTTAGACACTGTCAACCCCATCCACATTCGATTACAAGGGCCAAGTGTTGCATGTTTTGAGGGAGGGGGTGACAGTTTCCCTTTAAGTGGCTTGCTTGAGTTCACACAGTAAAAAAGTGACTGTGGTGAGACTTGTACCTTTTTTTTTTTTGGCAACTCTTTTTTCCCTCTGGTCGCTGAGCCCTGGGAACTGTACTTGTCCTCTTAGTCCACAGGCCCATGCTCTAACCACCAGCCTAGACTGCCTTTCATTAAACAGTGCTACCTACTATATGAAACTACTAGTACTGCCTAGCCAAACTAAACCACTTCCTGTTGGCTTGACCAATGTGCAGCATAAAAATACATACCAGTGTGATATACGTTTGTTTTTCTGTATGCATTGCACATATATTCCTTACTACTGGCACATGGCCTTCTAAAAAAACATACTCTCTTCTGCCCACAGAGTTTAACCTGGATTACAATCACAGTTCTTAAAGAGGTATTGTCACATTTTCTGACCTTTTTGGCTGAAAACAGTTGCACACTCACCTGCTCACAGCTGCCCAGGAAGTATTTGTTCATAAGGTGATTCATAATTTTGTTAATGGCTGCTTTTTATTTGGATCCACCAAGTAACTCCCTTCCTCAGTATATTTCCACAGTTTTCTGCAGATCCCTAGGGCTATACAACCATAGAAAGCATACTGTCCTCCTGTTTGATGCCCCCAGGCAGTTTTAAAAATATGGATAGATGGCCTTAAGCTGGGCTGCTCCCACGACCTGGAATGACCTTCAAAAAACTCTCAAATTGACCTCACTTGTCAGTCCTCGGTTCTTCCAAACACTGCTTGATCAACATCGTGCAGACAAATGTACCTGCTACTAGCATTACACCTGTAACCCACACTACATGGTAATGCCTAATGCACTGTTTCATTATTGTACTGCAATTATCTATGTAGACATGTAAATGTAACTATGTCACTCTGTCTTTTTACATGATAATACATATGTAAAACTGTTCACTGTCTACTACTGTATGTTATGCTAAGCTATTTCTTATTGCTCAGTACCACAATACCGCTTACAGATATATACATTGCCTTTTGGTTTCCTATATGCTATTTGAACTGTACTAACTTGCTGCTATTCCTGTGCTATCCAACTGCTTACTGTTTTGCTGTTGTTGCAGTGTTATCAAATTGTTTACTGTACTGTATTCTGTCCTACCCAGGACCTCCTTGTAAATGAGCCTTGCTCAATGGAGCACTGCTGTCACTGGAACACCCTTAAAGGGGTAGCACTTATGTGAAACAGTTTTCTGTCACATAACTTGTTGTCAGTCTATATAAGTATCCCAATGGCAGCACATCACAGCATACACTGAGAGAGATCATGTGTTAGATGTTAGGATTTATTTGGTCATGATTGACAAAAATATAGGGGCCAGCTGAGTGCCACAGTTATCAGTGCATCATACCACCACCTGGGAAATGACAGGTCATGAGCAAGACCCTGAATGGCACATAGTGACTAGCTGAGGTCCAAATGCTTGATGGAGTTAAAGCACACAACTTCTGGGGCCAGGCTGAGGGCCAGTAACCAGCTGTGCATCCCCCTATTGACCAGTTATAGAGTTGTATTTTCCTGATTGTGAAGGCACATGCTTGCCTGACACCTCCTAGCCAGAGGAGTGGTGTAGCCATGGTGGCTCTGATGGTTGTGGCTGGGGATAGGGGCAAAAGTGCTTGCGTGTGTGTGTGGGGGGAGGTGACAAAAATATCCATACATATAACATGTCCTAAAAATCTTGCAGTCAGAGTTATAGACGGCTGCTGTGTAGTCCAGTACAAATCATGGTTTAGTACTATGTCATGGAACTACAACTAAATTACACCCTCAAAGTTACTAAATTGCTTCACCTTCTCCTGTACTTCAAGCAGAGATGTTGCAAACTTTTCATTCACCAGCAAAGTTGTCACAAATTTGGGAAATTCACAATTCATGAAGCTTCACAACTTTTCTGGCAGGCACACCAACTTCACCACTGAATTTTTTTGTATTATTTTTAAAAAACTTCCATACTTTCATAAAATCCCTTCCCCCACTCAATGTGGTGTAATTCCACCCCTCCCACTTCCTAAACATTTTTAAATCTTATAACCCCCCTTTTCATCCCCCCATCTCATCCCCCACTAGCATCCTCGTCCCTCTGCTCTGGTGAATCTATGCAAAATTCAAGTATATAACATCACTTATATATACACCCTTCTCCCAACCCCTGCACCATACCCCCTGCCTGTCCCTTAGCCAGACCCTATTTTATAAGTAGGCACCCCACCCAACCCACCTCTGGCCCTCACCATCCTCTTTCCCTCACCAACACCCAGAAAATATTTTTTACTGTATTGTCCTGTAATAAAGAAAACAGCCCCCAATGCAGTGTCTGCTCTGGTCAGTGTCCCTCTTGGCAATGGTGCTGGCACATGAATGAATGGTGAAATTGTTTTCTTCTAGTAAAAAGGTTTTACTAGGAGGAAAGACACCACTAGTCACCATTCATGCATGTGGCAGCATCATTAGTTTCTGAGAGAGACATTGAACAGAACAGTACAACCCACACCCTGGCATTTGTTATTGTTTATGTAACACTTACAGGCACTGGAGGGATGGAAAAGTGTTTTACTGTCTTCAACCTTTCACAGTAACATTGTACACTAGTGACAGAAGGGACTTGGGGACCATCTTGACTGCTCTTTCTGACACCTGGCAGTGACTATGCTCAATAATGTCTCCAGTTTTTGCATTGTGCAGTGTTAATTTTTGAATTAAAGACCAGGAAACTGACTGTGGTAATATAATAAAAACTAAATATGACAAGAAAAAGAATGCACAGAAAGCAAGGCAGAGGCTGTCTAAGAAGTCTTAGCAGTGAATGTGCAGGTAGGAACTGATATTTTGGCTCACCAGCAAGTGGGCAGCTCTGTTCCTACAAACTCACATAGCAGAGAACCTAGTAACTCAAGATTACTGGTTGAACCTGATGTCTGTTGGAATCAACAGTTCCTAGCTGGAGCCATGAGCTGTTTTTCTTTCCCAAGATGCAGCATATCTTTCTATTCTCTCTACTCAAAAGTAGAAACATCATTAAATGATCTATTGCCTTGGTCTTCCCAAAGAATATAAAAGTATTCAGCTTCCACCTGCCCCTTTCTTACTGTGATTGCCTACTGCTGCCATTCAGTAGTAAGCCCTTAGTTTTCTATAAGATATAGTTCACTGCTTCTAAACCATTTTCTCAGTATGAAAACTAATATTTTGATTAGTATTATACGGTTAACATGCAAGACCAGAACCCTATGAGATCCAGGAGGGGTGAGCTGTGAGAGATGACGTCATTGACAACCATCGTGTTATTTCATCTGAAAGGTTTAAATCCTAATCAGAAGCAAAAGTGCATTACAAAAACAATAATCATAAAAATGTTGGCACCAAAGTGCCATTAGCTTCTTTGTTTCTGGGATCTGTCAGCACTGGAAAGTGTTCCATGTTATAGCCACGACAAAAACAACAAAAAAATCAGATTCAAGGTCTGTAGTTTAATGTTTTCTTCCGGGTGTTCATGTATTTGCATAGCTAGCATGTTGGTTCACTGAGCATCTGGCCAATTGGCAAGCACAGAGATTGCTAAGAAACTGACACAATCATAAAAGATCCCATTAATTTTTTCCTAAGGACATGACCTTTCAGAAGTAAACATACCCAGAAGTACTTCTGTCTAGGAAACCAGCTCCGAGGAAACAAATGCAGTCTTCAGCAAGGTTTGCAATTCTGGTTAGAGCAGTTTTTGTTTGCCAGTGCCAACTTAAACATTGCTGATAACTGCAGCTAATTTCTTCACCAACATAAGCTTCACCTAATTTCACCTTATTTTACAGTACCTTTACAAATATATGAAATCTAGAAAGAGAGAGGAAGTGGACAGAGAGAACGAGAGTAAGTGTCGGGGAGTGAGGTGGCATGGTTCATCCATTTTTATTTTATGATGTTTTACTTGAACTGTGGAAGGACACAATTGTTTAACCTGTTTAGGTAACTTCATAAATAATGTGTTGTGTATCTCCTATGCAGGCATTAAGACAAGGGAACTATATTTCATAATTTAATTATTTCTAAATAAACCAAGTTTTAACCGGCATGCACAGAATGTGGACCACACATGCTCCAGGACCTGATCATGCCCCGAGACCATGGCAGGCATAGTTTTCTAAGTGGCTTCATCGCTAATTGGCAGTCAGACATAATCTTCCACTTGGCGCATTGTCAGGGCTGGACTGGTTCCAGGAGCATGTGTACTGCTCAAAACTAAATTAGTTTATTATTACTAAATTTTTTTCATTAATGCTCTTTATCTTCCAACCTTTGGCCCAGTTCCCCTTGCTCACCAACACCAACAATTGTATTGCCACTTCTATACTCTTTCTCTGGCTGGAAGGACAGTTGAGCAGCTGCTCCATAGCTAACAATAATACCTTACCTTAGCCAGTCAGCATGGAGCAAGCAAATCTATTTAATTAATTTAAAATTTCTTGACCAGAAAAATACCTGAGCCAAAATACTTTTTCAAGCTGTTACTTGGGTAGAATTGGAGTAGGGCGAGGATAGGAGGAAATACATAAAAGTATATACAATTGTATATACATTCTGCATACTAGGAACATATGTCCGTACAGAATTAACAATGATATAATGACTGCACAATTTCCTACACAATACTGACAATATAAGATTTAATACATTTAGTGCGTACAAACTGGTAGGAGATTTGAACTGAGATTAACATTTGTGGATACAAAGATAGACATGGAATTTGTCTTTTGAAGGTGCATTATATCTATTGAAGGTGTGAGTATTATATCCTAACAGCCTTCAATGGAATCTGTTGAAGAATGTTAGACTATAATATTCACATGCAGAAGGCCATATAAGACAGCCACTGAGCAAAAGCAAAAGCAGATAGATAATTGTACCCTGCATGAGCCATTATTTACCAGTTACTGGATACAGTGGGAGAAAGACAGGGCCAGTAGGTACAGGATCAGGAGCAAACCAGGATGCAGTCATGGAGCAGTGCCTTTGGCACAAGAAGGGAGAAGAAGGACTGGGCAGGACACAGAGAAAATAAGGGAAGGGGAAATTGTTTGACCAGGAAAGGCACACTAACCTGAAGTTTGTTTCTAGATGTAACTTGGGAGTACAAGAAAGTTAAATGACTTGCTCAGGGTCACGCAGTATGCAAATGGGGGCTATGGGATTCAAACCCAGGTTTCCAGGTTTGTAGCTCAGTGCCCTAGAGAGAGAGGATAGTTGCTGCAGACATCAGTGAGCCTAAAGGAAAAAGAGTCATGCCCAGCATTAGATCTGAAGAGAAGGGCTGGCCCGGTGGCGCTGAGGGTTGAGGCGCTGGACGCCACACCTCACACCACGCCGGCAACCTGTGTTTGGGAATGAGCCAGGTTGCTGGGGTTCAGTGGGTGGGGGAGCATTGAGCATCTGGAGGACAACTCTCCTCTCCCGGGAGGGACAGGGGTCCCTAGTCGGTGCTCAGCTGCCCTCTGGTGGAGGCCAGAGATGAAGCAAGAGCTGACGATGTAGAGAAGGGGTGGGGGAGTGGCAGAAGTCGGTTCCATGCCTTGACATCAGGGCACTAGCCACTCCCCAAGAAACAGGGAAAAATGCCATTTAGCTCCGCCGGAGACGGAGCACCGGAGCTTGCCCTCGATCTGCAGCTGCTTGCCTGGCACCCTCCTGACCGATGCTACTGACTGCTCAGGGTGTTGGGACCCACCTTATCCCTGCCCAGGGGGTAATCTGAGGCTACATGAGCAACGGAGAACTGTCTAGGTAGGGCGGACCACAGAAGGATGACTCCTTGGTGCTTCTGGGGAGACCAGAGCTGAGGAGAGGGGAGAAGAGGAGGAATAAATACGAAAATAAAAAAAAGATTTGAAGAGAAGGACAGAGAAAGTGTGATTGCCAGTTTCTGAGGGAATAGGGTGTGGAGATGGAGGGGGCAACAGAAGTGAAAAGAGGCAAAATTCTAGGCAGCCCCAAATTGCCTCACCTCTGTTGTGATGAGTCCAGCCTGCAGCTGACCTCTATGTTCAATTCCAGGGATCCCACAAGGACCCCGGTCTCATTACACTGTTTCAACACCACTGCACTAGCCCACGGTTTGTTTATTAAGCCTGCAAGAGGAACCATTTAAAAAAAAGCCACACCATAATCTCAAAAGCAACTGTTCTGTATGCTCAGACAAAAACCTCTCCCCGATTCCCATTTGCTAAAGGCTGCCACCATACTGTCACACAATCTTCTGGTTCCCACTTGAACCACAAATCAGCTGTGATATCTGCATGTCATTATGAAGGTGTGGCCATGGCAGCAGGGGGAATGAAATGCAGGGGCACTCTATTTTACCAACAAAACACACAAACCATAATAAATAAATATAAAATAGCTAAAAAATGCAGACACAAGGTCCCAGCCTTGTGCATAAAGGAAACATGCAATGAGGACCAGTTGTACAAATGATTCGTCTGTACTTGTGCTGTTTCTCCTCAGCAACCTCACTTGTAGCTTACAGTACATCACTCATGAGGTTACTTGAGGCCAAACAGCACTTTTATAGATAAATCATTTATCCCATTGTTCCTCACTGCATATCATGTCATATCTATATCTATATCACACAGACACATACATCTACAGCAGATATATATATATATATATATATATATATAATAGATAACCCACTCTTAGGTGTGCAGTTGCGCTCAGATATACGCATGCCTTGGTGTGCATTGTACGCACGAGGCCTCAAGGCATACATATATCAGAGTGTGACAGCATACCGTAGAGTGGGTTATCTATCTTAGAAAATGGCAAAATTGTTTTGGTGGGGTAAAGTGCAGGTGTGCGGTCATGCTCTGATATACACATGGTCATGTGATGTGATGTGTTTTGTACAATCAGAACACTGGATATTGAGATAGATATAGATCTCATTTTATATATATATATATATATATATATATATATGTCACATATTTACAGCATATATGTGTGTATATATATATATATATATAAATATATATATATATATTTATATTAGGGGCACAGAAATGCCTCTATAGTTAGGGATGAGTAGGGTGTGTCATGTTAACCCCCTAACTTCACACCTAAATAGCCAGCAGAGTAACTTTGGTGTAATGGGGGGGCACAACAATGAGAGGATTTTACAGTAAGTTATTCAAAACTGAAAAAATGAAATGTTAGGGGGGGATCTTCCCCCATCCCCTTAAAAATATGCCCCTGCAAATAGCTTTGCCCCTGTTCAATGGACAAGCATGACATTTTGCATTCACAGTTTGGAGGGCAAGGTCTCTTGATATGGTAAGTTTCGTGACGGCCAGATGGCCAGATTCCAGGATCAAGATAGTGCAAAAAGTGGAAATATCGGGCTTTTGCTCTCACCTATAGCCTAGATAGTCTGGGATTTTGTTCTGAAAGGTTCAGGGTAGAAGGGGCTTGCCCTAGAAAGATGCCTTTTTTTGGAACAGTGAAAAAAACATTAATGCATTTCTGGTTCTAAGCATGCTCATCAGGGCCTTTCATTTATATGTTTGTTATTTGTCTGACGCAAAATAAGAATTTCTGACTTTCAAAAGCTGAAATTCTTTTGTGAGAATACATCTTCTTTTATATGGTGGCCAGCTTGTTTTTTATTTTTTCAAACTAAAAACTTGAAAACCCATTAAAACTGGAGAAAAACAAACACATGAATCTAGCTAAGCAGGACCTACTGAGCCTGATTCTGGAGATTGTTTTTCAAGAAATGACCCTGAAATAAGTTTTTGGGACAGCCCTAAAATCCTAGGTGGAGGGCTTAGTGAGGGCTCCTGATTCTTCTTTTGTGAGATGAAATTCTTCTTTCACGAGTCTCATAAAAGTCTCACAAAAGAAGTATATTGACTTATGAAAGTAGATGTGACTCTCATAAAAGAAGATATTTCTAGTTTCATGATCTTCTTTCATGAAATTTCTTGTTTTGTGATATTCCTTCCTATGAAAAGAAATTCTTCTTCTTTCGTGAGTTGAGATTGTTCTTTTGTGGTCTTTTGTGGGGCACAGTCTTAAGCTGGAGGGTGGGAGGTTTAGGAGGGAGGTCAGGAAGCACTTCTTCATAGAGAGGGTGGTGGACACTTGGAATTCACTGCTGGAAGAGGTCATCTCATTGAAGACAGTGAGCAGCTTTAAGAGAGACTGGGATAGGCATAGGGGAAGGTAAGGATCATGGGTAGGGAGGATGGGAGGAATGGGGAGGGATGGCAGGGACATTAGCTCAAGCTGTGGACCCTGCAATACGAGCAGACTTGATAGACCAAATGGCCTTCTTTTGCTGGCTTCTTCATATGTATGTATGTTCATTGGATTTCTTCTTTCGTGTCTTCTTTCATGAGATGGATTCTTCTTTCAGGAGCTACTTTTGTGAGATTCCTTCTTTCATGATCTTCATTCATGAGACCATATGAAAGAAGAAAATCTTCTCATGAAAGAAGAACTTTGTCTTTGCATAGAAAAACAACTTTTGTTTATAACAGGGCTGTCTTAAAAGATTTGTACCTGAAATTTTCAACATGGCCTTTTTTTGATCACACCTCATGAACCAGGAAGGCAAAACTTTTCAAATCCAAACTGGAAAGTGGTGCCATGACTGTTCTGCAAAATCACCTTTCAGTCAGTATTTGAAAAACTTTACCTGACTGGTTCATGAGGTGGGGTCATAAAATGACTATGTTGAAAAATGGGGGGGGGGGGTCAAAATATTAAAAAACAACAAAGTTATGAAGGAAGTACCCTGCACATCTGCATCTGTAGCTGCACAGAAATACAGTGCCCAGAGGGCCCAGCACTTCCATAGCCTGATGGATGCCACATTTGGCACAGGGCCTGAAGGGCCCTGCATGTCTGCATCTGTAGTCACATGGAAGTGCATGGTCCAGAGGGTTCTGTACTTTTGCAGCCTGATGGATTCTACACTGCATATGGAAGCACAGGGCCACAGCTAGAAAAATGTTCACACAGGTACCAAAAGGACCTGTGTGAATGAGGATACGATTCCGCTATCTCAAAAAGAAAGGAAATTCATTGCAAAAAACTGTGTTAATGCACCAGTTTGGGTTCACCATAATGCAACAAAAGTATGGAAATGTGATGTTAGGGTTTCTAACCCTAACTCCACTCCCCAAAGCAGCAAAAAGACACCACAAAAGTAACCACAGACAGTAATCATCAGGTAAGAAAAATAACATACTGTTTCCAGTTGACACATATACAGTAGCACAAATGGGCTACCTCATGGAATTGTATCTGTGGCTGCATAAGTACAGGCCCTGTAGGGGCCTGTGCTTATGCAACCACACTTGTATGTGTATGTCATACTGCACGCATGAATATGTATGGCTGCAGAAGCACAGGGGGCCTGCCCTTCTATACAATGAGGCCCCATGGGGCCTGCACCTCTGCAGCCAGAGGTCCAGCAGTGCCAGTCAGTACATAATACAGTAATGCTGCAGTGTACCACAAAAATGCTACAGTATGTTTCTGGGAACACTGTAATTCAATGGCAATTAATCCCCTTTTTACTGCAGTGTTTTGTGACACCTTATTTATTGCAAGTTACTGAACTGCACTGTAGCTGGCTCCACTGTACGAGGTACTCACTAGATAGCATGATCTGTTAGTGCATGGCTTTCTATATGCAGCTGTGTAACTGACAAACTGCTGTCCCCTTGAAAAATGTCTAGCTCTGCTGCTGCTGAAATCATGATACCCACATTGCACCAGTACTTCTGTCTGTGCAACAGCAGGCCCCATAGGTGCCTGCCTTTCTGGAGCCAGAAGTCGGTGTGCATGTCTTACACCTGTGGCTGAAGAGGCAAAGGCCCCTGTGCTTCTGCACACAGAAGTACTGTTGCAATTTTGGTATCACGGTTTTTGTGGCACCTGTGCTTCTGCAACCAGGGGCAATGTGTGGATCTCACGCCTGCAGCTGTAGAAGCGCAGGCCTGTCAAGTGTGTGTATGTCTTACAGTGTCCATGAGTACCTGAGGCTATAGAAGCACTGGCCCCATTGGGGCCTGTGCATCTGCAGACAAAAGAACTCTTGAAATTTGGATATTGTGAATTTGTATCTGGCTGCAGTGGCACTGCTTTTGAATGTAGAAGCAGTCTTGTGATTTCAGTATTGTGAATTGTTATCTGCAGTGACAAGTAAGTGTGTACGTCCTACATTGTGTATGCTACAGCTACAAATCCATGAAGTTAGCATATCAGTGCTACTGCATTTGTGTCATCTGGAAATGGTTGTATGTGGTTCATCTTACCTGCTGATGGCTGTCTGTCATTGCTTGGGTGGTCTTGTCCTTTCGCTGCTTTGGGGGGGTAGGGTTGGAAACCCTAATTTCACATTTATACATATTGAATAATATGATATTCTCACTATAGTTGCTACAGAATAAGAGCTAGACAGTATTTCATTCCCAGATTTGATTATACTCAAATGTCTATTTTTAGAACTTTTATTGTAACTCCATTGAGACAGCAGCTCATTCAAATGTTTTGCCACACAAACTAATGCTGTTATATCAGTCAAACATGTCATGGACATACACACACACACACACATATATATATATATATATATATACAGTTAACAAGGTTGTAATATGATGCTTTGCAGTGTGTTCATCAGGTGATAATACATTAGTAAGTGTTGGAAGGTAATTAAGTGGCAGCAGTTTTTAGAAGGGTACATGGCACTTGGCTACTATCAGATATGGGAAAATACAGATTTACCTGTAAGTAACTCAAATTAAAATTAGAAAGTTGGTAATGTTTTGCTAGAGAAAGGTAAAATAATTTTTCAACAACAAGACTAACTTCAGTTGATATCTAGCCTTCCTGATGAGTCTAGAGTTTAACATTCTATTAAATTACTGTTTGAGAAAGGCCCACTAATAAAGAGAATGGTGCAAAAAAGTCATTCATCATGTATGAATGGCACATGGGTGGATCTGCTGGCCTCCTTCTCACAACACAGCTACCATCAAACAGAATTATTTCGTGGTGTTACTAGTGAAACTAGATAAGCTTACAAAAATATTTCAAAAAAGTAACAGTAAAATGTTCTTTCACCACAGGTCTGAAAACAG
Organism: Neoceratodus forsteri; assembly: GCA_016271365.2. Classification (NCBI taxonomy): domain Eukaryota; kingdom Metazoa; phylum Chordata; order Ceratodontiformes; family Ceratodontidae; genus Neoceratodus; species Neoceratodus forsteri. The sequence continues at coordinate 1,449,627,095 of CM057452.1, forward strand.
CTTCTGTACCATGTTAATTACCCATCACAATTGGATTTATTTTCTTTGTAATTTGGGTATGATAAACTAACACATACCCTATCTTCTTCAGCGTCAACAAAGACATAGAGTCACCTTGAAAAATAAATCAGAGTTGAATTTATTACAGTCTGGCAAGGTAAGGACTTTAAAGAATGACAAACACTGGGAAATGTAAATTAAATCTGACTGCATTAATTTGGAAATACCACAAGTCCAAATTGGCTCCAAGATTTGATTTTCAAATGCAACCTCTTATAGTCAGTCGGACAACTCACGCTTCCAAGATCCATGTTGCAACAGAAGAACCCTATTTCATCTGCTTAAGATGGGCTTGAATTCCCAGCAGATGGTCAAGTAATGAAATCCACTCCAATGAATAGTATTTAGGGTCAATACATACTGTAGACTTCCATGACTGAGCTGGAGGCTGCGAAACCACTTCCATTGTCGATTTGGTCAAAGTACACTGTATAAGATTAGAACTCGGAGCAATTGGTTGGATAAGATATTACAGCTAACAAAGTTAGAAATAATTAAGGTTTTATGAGCATAGTCCTGCTATCACAAGGACCATGTGTGATGATTCCATAGAATTTTAAGCTTTAAGTAAACTTGTATTATTTTTCATCTTTCCAAGTGATGACTAATAACTACAACAGTTGTGGAATGGGTGTCTCACTTGATTAGTTCTAGGTTACAGAGCCCTTCATCTCTAGGTTGTGGTTCAAGTCTGAAAAAGGTTAGTGGTGGCTAAAGGCAGCTATAATCTCACTACCATTGGGTGATCTGTGAGACTGTGATTATGCTGGCCTCAGCACAGTTTCCAGTGGGCAGGTGATCACATTATAATAATAACCATCACAACTGGTGCAAATTGTTTTTCTTGGCAGCCTTAATGAGCCCAAGCATTGAATGGGCTTGGAGTCTGAACTACCCTCTCTTTCACAAGAGGTAGGGTTAAACCTTGCACTATGATCTGTCATGTAACACATACAGCAAATGACTTTAGTCTCCAGTTCTGCTGACCTGGCACCTTTCATATGCTGAGGGTCCTTAACAATTGAGATACTCATGGGCCACACTGGAGTATACCCCAATTCTATAAGTATGTATGATTGTGATCATTTTGGACTAATGGTTGTTGTGATTATTCAAACTAAAAGAACTTTACCATAATGGCGATTCAGAAAAATTTGGATTACAAATAATCAGTAGTAACACACAGTGTTGGCTTTATGTATTTACCACTGAGATATCTGGCTTTTTTTTTCCAAATTATTTTGCTGAAAAAATGTTTTAAATAACCACTGTTGTCTATTGCTTCTTATGCCATGTTAGCAGTTGTCCATTTAAAAAATGGCTAAAATGGCTAAATGGCTAAAACAAAAGAGGCCATGGCTCAACAGGATGCTTTATCAAAATGGCTACTTATTTTTGGCATCTAGAGTCAACACTACTAACATAGCAAACATTGTGTGATGATGGAAGGGACATAGTGTCAATCCTATACACCATCTCATCTCCTGCTGCACACCAGTGACCACCCAGTCTGATTATGAATAGACACCCTAACTTAACAGCTGGAATACTACCCATCCTCAGGTAGTACAACCTTCAATCCCATTATTACTCTCAATACTCATTATCCATGCAGGATTTTTTTCTCCCTGTATACCTTTAAATACGGACTTTAAACTTACTAGAAAAGCTTTAAAAAAACAGTCCATTATAATATGGGGGCAACATATCAAGTTGTCACATGGGAACTGATGTTAGGGTATAGACTCGGGTTGCTTGGATTGGGCTGCTGGCAATCAGGCACATCTAAGAATAGGCTGATTCTGTATCTGCATTTAGTGAATAGGCTGAAATCTGGCATTCTGGATACTGGCAAAGTGGATATGAAATAAACTGTTTTCTCGTTGGCACTTCGATGTCATGATGCAGCACCCTTTACAGAGATCATACACTGAGCATGTTCAAATTGTTGACAAGCCACATGACCTGCAGCAGCCAATCAGTGATGCTGGATATCAAAAACTCCCCATACTGCACACACCTCAGTGGCCCTGCCCGTTCTCTCTCACAGGGGAAGGACTTGTGGCAGTGATGACTGAAGGAGCTAAGTTTTCTGTGAAAAAGTGATGTTTGATCAGAAAACCTTAAAAATCTTCAGAGAATCCTGCATTATCATTCCCGTTAGCTGTCTCTACAGTTTACTGTAATTTCAAGCAGGGGCAGGCTACTGAAATGGTGCTGCAGAGGAGAGAAGAGAGTGCACAGTGTGAGCCTGCACTGGCAGCTGCAAGCTCTGTGGAAGGAGCAGAGTAGAGTGAATTTAGCACATTGAGAAAGGTGAAGGGGAGATTAATGAATTACTTTTTTTTTTCACTGAGTACTGGTGCTGTACAGGGCACAGAAATCTATATTAATTTATTTTGTTATTTTCCCCTGCAGCTGGAGCAAGGCATACTAAATATAGTATACTGGGAAAGGTGCAGGGCTGATTTTGAAAGATTTTCTTTGGCATATATGTTACTTTATTGACTACTGGTGGGGAGGCAGCAGGGCACAGAAATCCATCTATTTATTGTTGTACCTATGTATGAGCCTGCCAGCTAGTCAGTCAGTGAATGAAAGTAAAGTAGGTTGCTGTGTCATACATAAGGTCTCTCATCGAGGTGGTATGTAATCTGTCAGTGGGGAGAGGGGGGTGGATGGCCTGGTGGTATCAGTCTTTCCTGGCATCTCATGAGTGATTAGGCACTGCATCTTGGCCATGTTCTGGCTGTGTGTCTCACATGGGCATCTAACAATCATTGGTTAATACTGTGAGGTTCAGCAGCAGCTGCATCATGTTATCATCTGTCATGTGTATGTTGTCTATGTGTGTAGAAAATGTAAACAAAAAGACAGCAGCAGAAAGGGATGAAGGGGAGGAAAGGAGCAGATAAATGTTCAACCATGCCAGTTCCATCAAATACAAATTCTGCAAATGGTGATTTTGGTGAAGAAGGACCTGGTCATGGTAGGACATGAACTGTGACTCTTGGCCCTCGGGTTGTGAAGTCAAGGTCTGTGTATAAGATAATACAGCCAAAGAAACCATGGTCATTAGTTCCCAGAAATCCACTGGTTCACTGCCACTGCAGTGCAAGCAGCCTCCCCCTGCTGGTCACCCAGTGCATCTGATGATGAAACCATCCTGAGCAATCCAGAAGCACACCCGTTTCCCCAACTTCATTTTTCAAGTGCTTCCAGTTCTATTCTAGATAGAAGTAATCATCCAGAAGTGTAAAATATTGCATTCACTGCCCAATTCCTTATAGCTCCCCCCCCCCCAATTGTCACTAACAGCTTCTAAAAACAGCATTAGGGAAGAGAGTCAAGTGGCAACCCTAAATCATTTGCCCAATGTCATGATTCATTTTTCCCTTGGCACATAAAAACAATACATAACACAATAATAAATACATAATGATGAAAATGATCATATATTAATTTATAAAAAGGGTCCAAGAAACAGAGGTTTCTGATTGTCTGTAAACATTCTATTGATCATTTGCTAATCTTTTATTAACATACATGTAAAGCCTAATCATATGTTGAACAAGGTTTAACACTATTAAAAAAATTGTTTTATTATAACAGCAATAAGGTACTCCCAGGGCTTATGTTAATGGTCAGTTAACTACCGTTTAGGGGCATGTGACACTTGCTTACACCATGTGCCACATTACATCCCCAGAGGGTGATTAACAGATCATTAACATAACCCCTGATCATGCCTTATTGCTTAATTAAATTATATTATCGTCTCATATATCACATCATATCAAATTATATTGTCCCCTCATATATCATATCAGATTATATTATCTTCCTATATATCACATCCTATTGAATTAAATATTTAATTAAACAGTTATTAGAGCTGGCATTTAATCATTTTTCTCTGTTCTTTACAAACTGAGAGCACTTTGGGTAGGCCAGAGCTGTCGGCACCTATAACCTACAGCCTAAAGCTGCTTGTGTCTTTGTTTTTAAAGCTGCTGTTTAAGCCTTTCCTGTTGTGGGGGATGGGGCACCAGTGAAACCAACACATGCTACAAAGCCTGAATGAGGCACTGTCTGCCTAACCATCAGATCAGTATTAAGTCCTAGTTTCTATTGTCCAGTTAATTTTTTTATTATAATCCCTGACTAATTGTACATTTAATTACTGCTCAGAGTTGAGTAGTATCCAGGCCTCTCACTTTTCACAAAAAAACAGATTGCACAAACTCCCAGTAGACAAGCATTATTGCAGAATACAGTACCCCCAGAAAACATATAAAGCAATGGCGCACATTACTAGAGTAAGCTCCAACCCAGCTCAGTAAAACTCCCGAATTCTGTAATGATGCCTTTTTCCTCAGTCACTTAGTGTGTCATGCTAAAGACAAAAAAACAGATTGTACAAACTCCCAGTAGACAAGTATTATCCAGATATTAATGGCAGCTCATAAATGCCTATTAACATATGGGACTGTGACAGTTTAGAGGTAGGCCACTGGCATGGCACCAGGTGAATCGTGCTATTGCCAGATATTTTACTCCACTCTCCCTTGCACCATACTCTGGTGGCTGCTTATTGGCAATGCCAACATGTATAGATACTTCCTCTCACCAGTTTGGGAAAGGGTGTGTGTGGTGCTAACTGAGGAGTGCACTGGGCTCCCTGTACTTTAACCCAGCAAAGCTGGCATACACAGATGAGTGTTTTTGTTTGCAGTAGTCTTCCCTGTGACAGCAGTGCAGTATACACTAATGCAAATTACCTGTCGTGATGTCCTGGTGTTAATGGTTGCAAATAGGCTGTGAGACCACTAACATACTGGGTTGTGAAGGCCACAGGGTTTGGCCCATGGCATATGCCACAACTGCCAAAATCATTCCCCTCAACACATACCTTGATGGCCATACCAATATGTATATATAACATTCCATGCTATTCCTGGTGGTCCAATGGCCCCAGAATTGTGAGCATGTGCAGATGGATGGATGTGCAGATTCTGAGATCCGGATACTACAATAACCTTAAAAGTTGCCACTTTTTGCAGTTTTTTCCTCATCACCTTATGCCCAGAGGGTGTGGAATTTTACTGTTAATTTTTATGGTAGAAACAATTTGGGTAACAGAAGTGCCAGTGTTTGTTTGGTGAAAAAATATTAATCCGTTGCAAAGTTATTTAGTTTTTAGGTTCCCATTATTTCCAATGGGAAGATCACTCACCAGGATAGAGGTAAAAAGTCTGACAAAGAATTGATCTTGTAAAAAATTATTCTCATGAGATCCGTTCCTTTTTCATGAGAAAAAACATCCTTTTTCGTGAGCCGCCATCTTGTGTTTTTTTTTTCAGGAACTAAAAAGTGTGGAAAATACATTAAAATTTTGACATTTTATAAATCAAACACCAGAACCTAGCTAAATGGACCCATTTAGCTAGATTCTGATGTTTGTTTTTCAAAATTAGGGCCAGAAATACTTTGTCTGGGCACCCAAAATCCCGGGTGCCCAGCTTAGCAAAAGGAGCCTTCCCCCATGTTCTCTGTAGGAGAACAATGGGTTTTCTTGACTTCTGTAGCCACAGCTGAACTCCTGCTGCCAGCTGCAGTGTGAGTCGGGAGCCACCCCTCTATTCCCCTGGTGTTTGGTGGTGCACCCCCCCACACACATACCGTCCCCATAAATAATAGCTTCCCTGGTTTTTAGTGGCATCCCCCTACCCTCCGATCACTGTCCCCATTTGAAGTTAAACAATTTTTATTGGTTTTCACAAACACACTACATAACCTAAAATACAACAGATAAAAGAGAGACTGCACATCCAGTTGATATGCATGTAAGTATTCTGGGCCACATTCACTACTATTAACATTGTCATTTTAACCCCCCAGTAGCACATCTCTTATACATTGTGCTTTAAAATGTAGCCTGCACTCCCCCCTTCATTGCTATGCATGTATTATTTTATATTCTAGTCCAGTGGAACCCCCCATCTGCCAGTCGCCATCCCCCTTATACATTTATATATTCCTGGTGTCTAGTGGCACTCCCCACCCTCTGATTGCTGTCCCCATTTGTAGGACACTGAGGAGCCCACCCCCAGTGTCCCAAGATGGTTTATTATTGTTATTCATACCTACAATATGAAAACCTTCCCCCAATGTCTTTTTTTTTAAAATCTGAAACAAAGAAAATGATCCCTCGTTATTGCTGCTGACCCCCTCCGCCCATCCTAACCCTCCCACTGAGCACCCACCTCCCCACACCCCGCTTACCCTATACTTACCAGCAGATGTTGAATTTTGTCATCTTCTGTGGATAGAGACACATCTACACTCTTCAAAACTGAACCGCAAACTGAGGAATAAAGGTAAGTGCCACATAATGTGTTACAATGCCATTTTGAACTTATGTTCATAACTTTGCCATTTTTAGGACTTTTTTCACCAAATGTTCAACATGGCCTTTTTGGGACCCCACCTCATGAACACTGGCACTGTCATTTTGTTAATCAGGCTCAGAAGGTGATTTTGCGGTTGCTGCGTGAAATCACCTTTTGGGACTGAATAATGGAATTTCACCACTAGTGTTCATGAGCTGGGGTCCCAAAAAGGCCATGTTGAAAATTTGGTGAAAAATTCCTAATAAATGGCTGAGTTGTGAGTGTTTCTTGAAGTTTTTCTATGCACATGCATAACTTTGGTAATTTTCAATATTTTGACTCCAAATTTTCAACATAGTCATTTTTTCACACAACCTAATGAACAGTACAGCTGTCATTTTATACATCCTGTCTAAAATGTGTTTTCACACCTGTAGCATGGAATGGTGTTTGGACACTGATTTGAACATTTTTACCTATGGGGTTTATGAGGTGGGGTCATAAGAAGACTATGTTGAAAATCTGGATTCAAAATATGAAAACATTCCAAAGTTATGACCATTCATTGCAATTTCACTACACTCATAACTTTGGAAATTTTAAATATTTTGACCCCAGGTTTTCATAGTATCATAGGAAAATCCAGCAGAATAGGCCCCATGCTCTATCGTATTTGCTCGGAAGCTAGCCCCCTTCTAGGAGCTCGCTCCTCCACCCCTCCAGCCACAGAGGTGGCCTTTCCTGGCCTCAGCTTCCCCTTGTACCTGTCCCAACCCTTCCTGAATCCTTCCACTGTGGTCTCTTCCACCAGACTCCTGGGCAGTGCATTCCATGGTCCCACCACCCTCTCTGTGAAGAAGTGTCTCCTGCGCTCCCCCCTGTACTTCCCCCCTTCCAGCTTCCACTCGTGCCCCCTGGTAGTTTCTCCCTTCTTAAGCCTGAACACTTCCCTAGCTCCACCCTTTCCCCTTTACATACTTGAAAGTCTCTATCGTGTCCCCTCTGTCCCTCCTCTCCTCCAATGCATACAGATTGAGTTCATCCAGTCTCTCCTCATAGGTCCTACACTCCATGCCCTGAATCATCCTGGTCACCCTCCTCTGGACCCTCTCCAGCAGTGCTATGTCCCTCTTAAGATGGGGTCTCCAGAACTGCACACAGTACTCAAGATGCAGCCTAACCAGGGCATTATACAGAGGGAGGCTCACCACCCTCCTCCTGGAGGTAATCCCCCTGGTTATGCAGCCCAGTATCCTATTTGCTTTTGCTGCAGCTCTTCAACACTTCTCTGTGTTATTCATTTTGCTGTCCACTACAATCTCTAGGTCCCTCTCGCCCAATGTGACTTGCAGTGTGGTCACCCCCCCAGGGTGTATGCATGTACTGGGTTTCTGACCCCCAGATGCAGCACCCTACATTTCCTTGCATTGAACTTCAACCCCCACTTCCTTGCCCACCCACCTAGGGTATCCAGATCCCACTGCAGGGCCTCTCTCCCCTCCTGCCCATCTGCCAGTACTCCCAGTTTTGAGTCATCCGCAAAGAGACTCAGTCTACTCCTAACCCCCCACCCTATGTCCGAGACATAGGAATTGAATAGGAGTGGCCCCAGGACTGAACCCTGGGGGACCCCATTGACGACCCTCTTGGGGGAGGAGACTATCCCTCCAACCACCACTCACTGTATTTGCCCCGTAAGCCAGTTTTCCACCCACCTGAGCAACTACCCCCACCCCATCCCCCCTAGCTTTGTTAGTAGGCTGTTGTGAGGTACCGAATCGAACATCTTATTGAAATCCAGATAGGGGACGTCCACTGGCCTATGTCGGTCCAGAGCACCCTTCACCCAGTCATAAAACTCCACCAGCTTAGTCTGGCATGACCTCCCCGGAACAAAACCAGACTGCCTGTCATCCAGGTGCCCCGACCTTTCCAGTTGCCCCCCCAGCCTCTCATTGATAATGCCCTCCATAACCTTGCCTACCACAGATGTTAGGCTAACGGGCCTAAAATTCCCCATCTCCTCTCTGGACCCCCCCTTGTGGATGGGCACCACATGAGTCACCTTCCAATCTTGAGGCACTCACCCTGTCATCAGGGAGATGTTGAAGAGTGAGGGCAGTGGAGCTGCCAGCACATCCGCCAGTTCCTTCAGCACCCTTGGATGCAGCCCATCTGGCCCCGGTGCCTTCTCAGTCTTTAGTGACTGGAGGGCCTCTCTCACCCTATCTGCTGTGATTTCACCCTCCCATCCCCCCTCCTCATGCATCCTCTCCTCCCCTTCTAGATACGAACCATCCCCTGCCTTAGTCTCATCCAGTCCTTCAGTCTCAACTGATCTCCTGGTTTAGTGGGCTCCTCTACACTCCCATTGGGTTGGATGGATCCCCCACCTGCCCTGGTAAAGACAGAGGCAAAGTACTTATTTAGCACCTCTACTTGTTCCCCAACTTCCTGCACCCATCCTTCCCCCCCAGTTCTAATCCTGCTGATCTGTGGCCTCACTTTTCTTTTCTCCCCCATGTATCTATAGAACCCCTCCCCCCCAAGGATACCCTGGCCAGGTTAATCTCTTTCTTCGCCTTGGCCCCCCCTTACCACCCTGGTGACCCTCTTAGCCAGGAAATCATACTCTCTCTCTCCCTAGCCCCCCTTGAGCACTTTAAGCATGCATAGGCAGCCTTTTTCTCCCTCACTACCTCCTGCACCTCCCGGGTCCACCACCATGGCTTAATGGCCCTACATTGCTTGTGTCTTACCTTTGCACAGGCCCTCGAAGCCTCCTGCACCCCTTCTGAATGGTCGCCCACAAGCTACCAGCATCCATGTCTGGCCTTATCTCATTCAAGCACCCTTTAAGAATCCTTCCCATGCCCTCAAAGTCTGTCCCCCCCCGAAATCTATTACTGGTGTGTTAGTGCACATTTCCTCTCCCCCTAGGAACATAAGAAACCAGACTGTGGTATGGTCACTGCCTGTCAACGGGCTGCTCACCTCCAGGCCCCTTATCTGGTCACTATCTGCTAGGACAATGTCCAGGATCTGATCCTGCCTTGTAGGCTCCCCCACATGCTGGACTAGGAAGGCATCCTGGGAGACATCCATCAACCTCTGCTCCCTGGCGACCAAGGATGTCATAGTGCCCCAGTCTGCCCCCGGCATGTTCAGGTTGCCCATGATCACCACTCTGCCCTTTCTGAGGCCACAGTGACCCCTGATGTTCTCAGCCAGTTCATCCTCCAGTTCCACTTCCATTGCGGGGGGTCTGTACACCACCCCTATTTTTAATCTTTTACTCCCCCTCATTTGTAGGGTTACCCAAATTGCCTCCACATCTCCTTCTGCCTCCTCGATTCCACTAACTATTATGTCATTTTTGACTATTAATGCCACACACACCCCTCTTCCCACCCCCTATCCTTCCTAAACATTGTGCATCCCTCTAAACTTAGGTCCCAATCATGCCTCAGGGTGCCCCATATCTCAGTAATTGCCGCCAAGTCGGCTGCACTCTCAACTAGCATTGCCTGGAGCTCTGGCATTTTATCGCCCATGCTCCTGGCATTGATCAGGACCATCATCCATCCTGCATAGCCTTCTTATTACCCCACCTCATGTATGTCACAGCTGTCATTTTTCAGATCCTGCCCAAAATGTGTTTTCACACCTGTGGCATGGAATGGCATTGCAGTTGCACAGAATTACATTTTGGTGGGAATGTGAACATTTTCTGTACCAGGCACATGAGGTGGGGTAATAAGTTGGCTATACTGACAATTTGGTCACTGTTGTCCTACAAATGGAAGCGCAGGGCCCGGAGGGCCCTATGCTTCCACAGCTAAATAGATATACGCATCTATGGAGGGATGGCCCCATGCTCCAACAGTAAAGTAAGGATACTATTATACTATTTATTTAGGAAATTGGAATTACAACCCTTTGAGTCATAGACTCATTTCCAAAGGCTCCACATCAGAATAAAACATAGACATTCATACAGTACAAACATAGAATAAATGTGGGTGAGCAATCATACAGAGTATAAATACAATGAGCACAGGTTAATACCTATACATTTGGTAGCTAAAACAGGGCAGAGCTATCGACATATTTACTTAATGAATGGTTAAAACCTATACAATTGGTAGCTAAAGCAATACATGAGTTGGTAGTAAGCCGCCTCAGGGAGGCCTTGTCTTGTACATAATATAATGCATTCATAGTCCAGTGCAACTATATGGTAACCGAGGAAGGTGAGGATCCTGTAGGCTAGAAACAGTGAGGGCTCTCCACTGCCTTTCCAAGGGGGGGGGTGCGTGGCCTAGCGGTGTGGTGCAGGATCCACAGGTTACCGGTTACACTGGCATTGACGTGAGGAGAGGATATCTCAGAAAGTAAGGAAATAAGTTGCAAAAAACGTCATTAATGCTCCAGTTTGGGTCAAAGCAATAGAAGCTGAGAAACGAGGCATTAGGGTTTCCAACCCTAAGACCCCACTCTCCTAAACCAGGCAGGAGAGCAGGTGTGGGGTGTGCCTTGGGCTTCTCAAGCCTTATGCTCACCCATTCTCATAAAGTCTGCACATCTGACCTTATTTACAGATGGAATGGGGTGAGTGTTAGGTTTGAGAAGCCCAAGGCACACCCCACACCTGCTTTCCTGCCTGGTTTGGGAGGGTGGGGTATTAGGATTGGAAACCCTAATGCTTAATTTCCCAACTTTTGTCACTTTGACACTAACAACATTTTTGCAGCTTATATTTACTATAGATAAACACAAAACTGCAGCAGTAGCATAACTGAACACATTTGTTAGAAGCAGGCTATAATCTCAACTTTGTGACTGCTTTAAAGGTGATATGAAACAGTTTTTTACACTTCTATATACCCTCCTGTTGTCCTATTAGTGTCTAGCCAAAATTCTGATACATTTTTGGCCTTAGGTAACAAGCAATAATCTATAATTTTCTAGCCTTTGTAACTACTATGAATCCCTCCCTCCTCAGCAGTTGCTGCTCTCTCTTTTCATACTGCCTGAACATTCTATGAGAGCAACAATACCACCATTCGACGCTATTCAGATGAGTAGTATGGAAAGCTGTTATTGATGTCATAAAATGTCTTAAAAATATGAAAAGAAGGAGCAGTAGCTAGTGAGGAGAGTAGGACCCTATGCAGACCTAAGGGCAACCCAAAGCTAGATTATTTATTTATCAATAATTGGTCAAAGCATATCAGAATATATAACTGTCATGAAAAGGAAGATGGAAAAGTAGTTAGCTATTTATTTAATTATTAGCTTTGGGTTACTGGGTAAGTGCATTAGGCAATAACCCTACCTATTTTCAGGCATGATCCAGGAGAGTACAATATACAGAATACAATGATACAATCAGGACAATAGTAATTGGCAGACAACTTCAGAACAGGTAGCATCTGTTATCCACGCAGGGATAGGCAGAAGTAGAAGGCAGAAGAAGAAGCTATGTGAAAATCATTTTCTATCTCCTTTAACACATTCCTGAAAGTCATTCGCTGACAATCTCAGCAATTCCTTCACTATTTCTGGGGCACATCACGGCTTGATTTGATTTCTTTGTGCCAAAGCTCACTTTTAAGGTTATGTGCTTTATCAGTGTAATTGCTTTTCATGGATTCAACATACCCATGAAGTATTTCTTTTCTAAACTAGAATTATCATTTCTGACAGCTTTTGAGAAAGATATACCAGTAATTCTTGAGAGATGTTATTACTGAGGTAATTCATAGTTTATCAGCAGAGTGTGTAGTGTACCCTTTGGAGTTTTGACAGGGAAACAACCCTCAATGGTTTCATTCAGAGCACAGTTAAGATGAAAGTTATCCAACATTGCTGTGCAAGTTCCTTGACTGCTACATTATTCATCTAGTTAATGGCAAATTTAATCATGAGTTGCATATATCAAAACTATACCTAAACTCTGGAACGCCCTCCCGCTCCCCATCCACACTGCCACCTCTCTCCACTCCCTCTCTAATATGCTCCATGACTTCACTGCTCCTTCCTGCAACTGCACCTAAGCTCCTCACCCTACTCCTTTTCCTTATCTCTCCACTCTCCTTCCCTTCCTTTCCTCGCTACCACTAGCTCCTGGCTACCTACTTGCATCCTGCACCTCAAGCCACAGAAAACACTGAAACATAGAAATTGCTGGTAGATAAGAACCACTAGGCCCACCCAGTCTGCCCCTAAGCCTTACACTTGTATGCAGCCTCTGACCCCACCTGGTCAATGGCTTTTTGCCTCTCCTACCCACCTCTAAGGTTCCCTTATGCCTGTCACATGTTTAAAGCCTTCCACTGTCATCGCTCCCACCACCTCCTGTGGCAGGCTATTCCATTCATCCACCACCCTCTCTCCATGAAGAAAAACTTCCTCATGTTTCCCCTCAACTTGCCCCCTACTAATTTCATATCATGCCCTCTTGTTCTTGTACTCTTCCTATAATGGAAGATGTCACCCCCCTGCACCTTGTTTATGCCCATAATGTACTTGAATGTTTCTATCACGTCCCGCTGATCCCTGCTCTCCTCCAGCGAGTACATATTGAGGTCCTTTAATCTCTCTCTTCATATGTTTTTTTGTGCAAGCCCTGCACCATCTTTATTGCCTTTCTCTGGACTACCTCCATTCTGTCAATGTCCTTTTGAAGGTGTGGCCTCCAAAACTGCACACAGTATTCCAGGTGAGGCCTCACCAGTGTTTTGTACAATGGCATCACCATCTCCCTCCTTCTGCTTGTGATGCCTCTGCCTATGCACCCCAGCATACCACTGGCCCCTGCCTACTCTTCTTCCCGTCCACCCACTGCTTCTTCAAGGGGCCTACTGTCTTGAGGGGTTGCCTCTATGATTGTTTAATTAGATAGATAGATAGACAGACAGACAGACAGATAGATAGCTTATGAATAAAAGTGCCCATTTCCAAAGACTCTGGGCACTGTACAATAAAAACAAACAACAATATAAAATGATGTACAAAAATGCACACAACAATTCAACTGGGAGTGGATTTAAAATTCATCACTCTATCACACTAAAACAGACAATTAATCAATTAATGAAAGCTTGCTGTAACTGATAAGTTTTTAGACCCTTTTTAAAGGCTTCTACCAAGGAAGCCTCCTTTATATAAACAGGAAGGGAGTTCCACAGGGTAGGCATGGCCACCGAGAATGCCCTGTCCCCGGAATGCCACAACCTAATCCTGGGAACTCCAAGGAGGCCTCCCCTGGCAGAACGGAGTGCCTGGGGTGGATGGTAGGGGACAAGGAGATCTTGCAGATAGACAGGTCTCCTTTCATGTAGGGTCTTGTAGGTCAGAAGCCCTACCTTGAAGACAGTTCTCCACCTGACCAGCAGCCAGTGCAGTCCGCGGAGGACAGGGGTGATATGTTCACACCTTCTCACCCCAGTCAACAGCCTTGCGGCCTACATCACCTAGGTATGCTGACTGTTTTACTACAATGCTTTTCACTCTGCAATCTCACATTGTTAAACTCACTGTCCTCCTTGTACAACTACAGATGAAACCACTTAATCATGACATGGATAATCGGGACATCTGCTTTATTGGGACAGCCTACCGGGAACGATTAAGTGGCTATTCATTTCAATGACATTCCCATCTGTTAAATAGGGATGGGGATGGGGATGCTGGATTATTGGGATGATTCAGTCCTATTCTGTGTGAATAGCACCACTAAACACCTCCACATACTGCCGTATTGTCCATGCCATGAAACAGATTAACATTAATGGGCTGCTGAAGATGTGTGATTAGCATCTCCACGCACTTGACATACACATGGCGGCTTTCCTAGTTTCCAATCTCCTGACTCCCCAACCCGGTGCTTGTTTCAGAACAAAAAAAAAAAAAAAACACACACACACCATCCAGAAGCATAAGGAGCAGCAAGCTGTCTGACAGATGCTTACAATGAGCAAACTGTTTTTTTTTCTTTTCTTTGTGCTCGTCGACAATCGGAAAACTCACTGTGCAATTAGTCAGCATTGCTCTGTATCAGGAAAACTTCTTCAGTGACTGGAGACTGGCATTGCTTTCCCTCCTGAAATGCTGTACTATGGGATTGCATTCAGCATCTTTTTTCTTTTTTGTTTCTTTCAGTGCTCAAAAATGAGACCAAATGGAAACCAATGCATGATGATACAGTACGTATTTATGACATGTACTGGAGGGATATGGGGTATAATATTGTACTAGGCACAAACTGCGATCACTTGGAAGAAATTGCCAGAAATATCTATTTTTTAATAGATACAGAGCTGGATGAAGATTAGAGGTACCCTGCAATGCTTAGTCCCTGTTTGTTTGACTGAGTCATATAAATTTATGAACTTTTGTTAATCAGGACAGATGATTAATTCGGATGAAAAGCCTCCCACCAGGGCATCCCAATTAGATGGCTTCATCTGTATTTGATTATGTTCTTTAAATACTATATGTATGTGTATTTTTCTCCTGTTACTCCTTCCCCCCAGGATGCATCTGGAAACTAGATGTTTTCAGCTCAGTATGTCTTTCCTGGTGAAACATTTGAAATAAATATACATACATTAATTGAACTGTGTGGCTCTACGATGCTGGTTTGACAACTGTTTTATCGATCAGCATCACATCAATGGATTTATGTTAACTGCAAGTTGCAGTTGACATAAATTAGTAAGAAAACCCGGTCCCCCCGCACCCCCATGCTAAATATAATCAACTCCGAGTCGGAATTGATTCAGAGAGGTGGTGCAGAACCAGGAGACTGAGTGCTGGGGTCTTGGGTGCATCATTAAAGCGAACTGTCTATGTTGTAGGCATCAATGTTGTTCGCTGTAATGGTGTCACTGTCAGATGGGCATACTGAACTGTGCTGAGAACTTACTTTCAGAATGACAAAGACAATGCAGCTGTCAATACTGATGGAACGTTCAGAAATAATCTGTGGCTCTCAGCCCACAAATCAGATTTTTAAAAAAAAATTGGCGACTGGGAAAGGCCCACTGAGCTGAGGCTCATTTCCAGGTGTGATCCAGCGGAGTACAAAGTAAAAATGACCAAGTAGCAAGATACAAAAATGTGACACATAAATCACACAATCATGAAATAGGAACAATAATTTCATGTGTGTAATATACAAGAATGCTATGTAACACTGCAGCCTTAGGGCCATTCCAAGTATATACAGAGGAATGCGAAGGCCTAAACAGTGAACTGTACAAAAGGTGCAAGTCAGACAAAAACTTGTAAAACTGCAAATTATGGGGGGTCACTGGCACAAAGTTGTGGAAGGGCAGAAAATTATGAGAAACAAGGCGAGATTAGAAGCAGGAGCAGGAAAGGAAGAAATAGTTTAGCAGTGAGTATTTCAAAGACAGGTATGAGAAGGAGAGGTAGAGGGAGGTGAGCAGATTGTTCCAAACTGCTAGCAGTCGGGAAGGGAAGGCAGACTGGCCAGGTCAGAGGAAGTCTGGTGAGCAGGAACAGAGAGGCATCAAGATTTAGAGTTAAAAGCAAAGCATCAGAAGGAGTAAAAGATAGGGTCCAGCCTGGTCAGACTGGTTTTGGGAACAGCCCCGTAGACCATGTCTGCATAGTCAAACATTAGCAAGATCATTTTAATTATGACCTCGCAGCATACAGGGAGAGGGATGAAATCTTTGTTGTGGTATAGGGTGCCAAGTTTGGGACATAGTTTCTTCTGGATGGCACTGATATGCTGAGAAAAACTGAGGTTCTGATGGAGCCACATGCCAAGATACTTAAAGGAAGGGCCATCTTCTAGTGGGGAGAGGGTAAAAGGAGTAGAAAGGGAGCCTAGCTAGCATTTGCCTAGTGCCAAAGGATATGGAGAGAATCTTTTTGGTATTAACATTGGTAAGATGTAGCCATCCCACAAGCTGGCTAACAAAGTAAATTCATACAGGTAATTACAAATTACTCATGTGATTTCAGCTCATCAGCACTCAGAACACAGAGCCTCTTACTCTGCATACAGCTGTCAACTCCTGCAGGAACACTGAAGTGGAGCAATTCATTTTGAGGTGTATGAGGAGCACTACATGTGCTTTTTAAAATTTAAATTAAAGATCAGAACATAAAAGGTATTATAGACCTCTCTAGCTAGCTTGAGTGATTTATATGTTTTTATGTGCTGTGAGAGAAGCTCCATAATTTAACAAGAGCATCATCTAACAGTTTGGGCAGACAGAATCCTGCAGCTTTGGTTTGCTGTCCTCTCACCCAAACTGCACAAGATGGCACTCTTATACCATAAAAGACATCTCACACTGTGCATATAATATTTTATTGTACATCCATCAAAATCCCCCCAGGATTGCACCTGGAGAATTCATTTTTAAAGATATTACACATAGCCATTAGAGTCGGATAGCTGGGAATAAGGGCTATTAGTCCATATTATTCACAAATGAAAATAATGTGATCTTTATGAAGTAGTCTGCAGAACGATATTAGTAAGCAGTGGGTTAAATATCTTCCATTGGACTATCTGGACTGGCGGTGCCTTCCAAGTGACCAGAGACAGGGCTTTAGATAACCTCATTTTGGAAGTATTTGAGTTCTTCAAAAATGGGTAATAACTTTTAAAATAAAAGGGACATAAGGTATTTGACTCCCAAAATTAGGTCTACTTTAGCAGGCATGAAGGTCCAAAATGGCTGATTTGTCAGTATAAAAAGTTTCTTTACACGTAATATTTATATTAATTTCCCAGATCTGGAGTATCAAAGAATACTGACTTCCAAAATGTGTGAACTGGGAAGTATTTTGACTTCCAAGAAAACTGGAATGACTTTTAAATTTGGACCCATGGAAGTATTTTACTTCAACATGAACGTAATTAACTAAACCCCTGACCACAGCTCTTATTTTAAAAGTGAGGGAATGGTACCAGATGGCACTTACCTCTACAGGGATGGGAACATTCTCACTGCACTGGGAACAACAACATTAAGAAGCACCTGAGTAACAAGAATGTTTAAACGTATACTTATGTGTCTGAACTGCTAACATTACTACTATCTTGATACATCACAGGTGACCATGTTCTTTATGTAAATATTTGTATCACGATCCTATAGTAACTGAAAAGTCATTTCCATCGATACTGAAGTTGTTCAAGTCTCCAAACATAATGTACTGTCTGAACAGTGATACGAGAGAACTGAGCACTATAAAGGGTTGCATATTGTCAAATGTGCAGTGCTAGTTGGCAATGGCAATGAATGAAAAAACTGTATACATGGTTAATAAGGATGTCTGCTTTACTGGGACATCTCAGAAATCGATTAAGAGACAAGGAATTCCGATGGAGGCTTTGACTGCATAAAAGGGATGTGTCTGTCAGTTTATAGGAACACCTTGTCCCATTCTTACAACTCTCCTCCTATTATTCTGCATGTTCTCTGCCATTCAAGACATAACCCGTCTCATATTTTGGCTCCCCAACCTTTCAGCCAGCTTGCTAAAACTGCTTATTTACATAACGTATGGTCTGTCAGTGCCCGAATGGACACCACACCATACTGCAGTGCAGTGGCCTGGGAGTCTATTGCTGTGTTCAAGCAGGGAAGGAAACCTTCTCTTCTAAAGAGTGCAGCAGGAAGGGAAAGATGAAAACGGTACATGCCAGAGGGAGGGCAGGGTGTGCAAGTATGGGTAGATGCTCAGAGGTACATTGGAAGTGTGAATTCTGATATTTGGGACAGTCACTTAATGGAGATGAAAAGACATCCTTACAGCTATCTCCGTTAAAAGGCTTTTACTGTATTTTCACCAACTCACATTATTAAATAACTACATTAACATGTTAATAGGGCACCCTTTCTCCCAGCCTAACCCCTCCCCCCTGACTTATTTTTGGTACTGGTACTGAAAGGCTACTTAAAAACACATACTGTACATAGAAAAAAGGTCAATGAAACTACCATACATGAAATCCCTGGATCTGCAGAATAAGACTCAATAAGGGCACTGGAGTCATGATACACTGTGGAGGAATCTGTCCACCCATTTATTTAATCATACTGTTAAACACCCAATGAAGCTACCTCCTTGACCATGAGAGCTTTGTGTGCTATAATGTCCATGTACCTTATCTATGCTAGCACAGTAAAAATGATCACATCATCCTAAATATATTTGGTTGAACCTTGCGACAATATAACAGGACAGTGATAAAGTATTTCACCATATACTGAACTACTTACATCAATAAAAAACAAACTGTTTCACTAAGAACTGGTTCTCATGCATAACAACCCTGCTTTAACAATCAAATGTTTGGACACTTTCCAAACAAAATCCACAGAGCATTCACCACTAGTCCTCAAGCTACATTCAGCATTGTTTATAAAGCCATTCATACCATCACATCATATCATTCCTTCGTACACAAGGTGTTTAATCAGTTATCTCACAAAATATCAATATAAGGCAATCAAAGTCTTTAATGCCCGAAACCGTTACCTCTAAAATGAAATCATATTGCTTAAGCCGGAGTACTGCATATTAATTCCAGCAGAAAAAAAATGTGTATTTTGACCTTAGTTCAGCCCTTAAAAGTGGTGTATATTCTTTTCACATTAGGCAAACTTGCTATTTCCCCTTTTCTTTCTCCCTGATGCTCATGGAGCACATAGCAGCACCTGATTATAGTCACAAAGGGCCATGGATGGTAGTGACTTCTGAGACCTTGAAAAGCTCCTCCCCACTTGTTACTAAGTTGGGGGTGTTCAGTAGATACATACTCTAGCCCTCCACTGTAGCAGATCATGTATATCACCTGAATTATACACCTGCAATCCTCTAGCCCAGTGAGCAAGAGCCCCAAAATTGCTTCCAGTGTGGGATCAAACACATGGCAGCACTGAGAGCTGTCACTGAGCCACTTGGCTGGCCTCTGGTTCACATGTGTGGGACTAAGTATAACCCTCCATGTAATAGGTGGAGGCTGAAAAGCAGTTTCACTTATTCCCAGGGTCCATGGAATTCTGCAGTTCTGATGTGAATTGTGCACAGAGCTTAAATCCTATCACAGAACAACTGCTTTGCCAGAGATTGTCACCAGTTATGGCCATTTTCTTTTTATCAGAAAAGCTCAGCATTTCTGTACTTCATGAATCTCTGTCTCTTTGTCTCATCTGAAGCCTCACCCTTATGCTCAATACCCGATATCTTAGCCACATGCTGGACAGAAGCCTGCTGAAGATGTGAACCAGTTTCCCAGCAAAAGTAAACCACTTTTGCCTCAGCGGTTTGGACGACCTGTTGCAGACCTTAAGGCTGAAATACCACAAAGAATCAGGGACTCTGTTTATACCACCTGTCCTCACTCTTCTGTTTATTATTAATTAATTTATTTTACTATTTTTGGCTGAGAAAGACACACCGAAACAAAGTTAATTTCCAGGTGCATCCTGGGAACACAGGGACGTTAAATTACTTGTTCAGGGTCACACAGTATGTAACTGTAGGTTGTGGGAATCAAACCCAGGTCTGCTGGATGTGGCAAGCTTGTTCACAGCTACTGTGATTGCTCTAACCTCTGTACTATACTGCCTGTCATTATTAAATATGGGCAAAGCCGACCTCCAAGGTCATATCTGGAATATTCTGATTCCAAAAGCTGATTCTGGTCCATAAAGTTTAAAGGCCTATCCTGAGTTTGTGAATTACAATGTGAATATATTTAGGACCAATATATAATCATTTTCAGTGAATTAATTTTTCTCATATTGATTTTTTATAGGGGGAGGGAGATCCCAGATTGGTTATAAAAAAATGACAAAACTCATGGTCATGCAGTAGATAAAAAACATAATAACTCTGGTGGTGGGGTGGCTTGGTTAGCAACACATCGAACTGCAGTGTGAGAGGCTAGGGGTTCACGGAGCATCTTGGGACTGTAACTCCCTTGGCCATAGGAGAGCAGACATATCACAGAGTTGATGAATTTTTTCTTGCCTCTTTAACTGAATAAGCTACTAGGGTTCGACTTTCTGACATTTATAAAAGTCTTATATCTTTATATTAGTTTATAAAATTGGCACAAAAGTTGCTGTAATGTGATTGGATAAAGGACTATTTTAGCCATTTCCTGATCAGCCTATAATTTGCCAAGCAGCACTACATATGCCAGGGAAAGCCCCATAACCACTATGCCACCCTACCATCCGCAATGTCACAGTGTAAAGCCAACCGTGATCTCCAAAGTTGATTAAAAAACAGAAGCCACTGTTCAGCGGTTGGCTCAGTTAGCAGTTGTCTGTGTCTGTAAACATAGAAAGCCTGTCATCTGTCACCTTTCTGTGAAAGGAACTGAGTAGACAGCACAGGAAAAGTACATAAATGTCCAAAGCTGACCGCGATCTGCAAAACTGACAGCAAAACCAGAAGTCAGTGTTCAACACTCGGCTCACTCAGGAACCAGCTGCAAATGTTAAGAGCTTGTCATTTACCCCCTTTCCATGAACAAAATTGAGTATACAGCACAGCAAAAATAGAAAACTGAGAGAAAAGCACAAAACAAACTGCTGATGCAGCAAAACATAAACACCACTGCCTTCTATTGGCTAGACCAGGAGCTCTCCTTTACCCCACTGTTGAAAATTACTAAGTACAATACAAGGACTACTTTGTACCTTTTTCAATTTATTTATTGTATGTTTCAGGAAGTAAAACTCTTAAAATATTGATAGTCTATGTTGAAAATTGTGTGCTCATGTTTTATGCACAATAAGACACTCTGAGGTGTGGATTATTGCCTGATATAAGGTGCTAAAGGCATGCAGCACAATCGTCTTATGCCTCATAACACACCTGGGGCATGCTCTTATCAGGCCATAACCTACACCTCATTGTGTTTTATTGTTTACATATCAAATTAATAAACTGTATATATATTTAATAGAGTTTCTTGATTTGGTTAAACATTTCTTAAATTGGGAGAGGGATAGGGTTTGTTTCAATGGTGTCCAGTTAAATGCTGCAAAAGCAAGCAGTAATAAGAAAGACCACATATGTTCAGATCAAGTCAGCCAAGACACAGTTCAGCATGGATGGCGACCTATTGACTCAACTCTTTTCTGTAATCAAAATCATGTTCTGGCCAAAGAAGCACCAAACTGTGCTTGACTAGCTGCTGTTTGGAAAAAAATGGAATAAGAATATCAAGATGAACTACTAATTGGTGGAAACTTAGAACAGACTTGCATAAAAGATGGTATTAGTTGACATTAGGCCCTTGTTAGTTGAGCTATGGCCTTAATTTGTTCGGATTAGCCATTTAAAATATTACAAACAAAGTTAAAAATATGGCCCCATTACTGTCTACAAAGTACACCCACATGTTCTCCATCATGACCAGGAAGAGGAAGGGATCAGGCTATTGGCTCCACAGAGCCTAAAGGCGCTTTTACACACAGGTTTATGTAACGGAATAACTGTTACGGAAACAGTATTCCGTTACATCCCTTGTGTGTAAATTGCATCTGTTTCGATTCCCTAGGCAAGCGTTAAGTCAAACACTTAATCTCTGCTTTGCGGTTTGCACCGTTCAATGTTCCGTTTTTGTCGTGCTGTGTAAAATAGCCATTCGGTACAAAGGCAGAAAACAACATTTGTAGAGCAGCAAACTCTGGGGAGCCAAAATAAATGGAGACAGGGTTGCCGGAATACTCGCAGTGTGTAGAAAGGAACCTGAACGCAACAGAGTACAACGGCGCCACACAGGTAACGCTGATTCCGTTTTAAAAACCTGTGTGTAAAAGTGCCTTAAGTATGATCCCTTCTCTTCCAAAATACTGGCACATAAAAATTAAGCTTTGGTAACACTTAAAGTGTCCTTAACTACACTATAACTGCATTGCAACTGCAACATAGTTACATGTAATAAACATCCAACTGCAGTGTCATTACCCCTGTTGCATGTAATTAATGATTACCTACCCTGCAGTTACATTAAAACTGTCACTTAAAATAAAGTGTGACCTAACCTTCATGCAGCATTTGAATTAGGAGCAGGGAAGAGTCCTTCAGGGCTGAGCACCAGAAAATGTGTCCTTTAATGTGGAAGTCCCGACATACAAACATTCTAAGTAAACAAGTTAACCTTAGGGTGATAAATATCACCTATTATATCCATTTATTGTCAAAACTAAAGCATCCTTATGTAGTCCCTCAATGTGAATCAGCTTGTCAGTCAGAGTAATCTCAGTCACTATACCCCACCATTTCTCCACAGTAGGAGGGAATGATGCTAACTACTTTCTAAAGATACATTTCTGTGCTGCTATGACCTGGCTATACTTCAGGCAGTTTCTCTTGCAGAACGGCTCCTAGCAAATGGTTATCTGGTAAATTGCCAGTTTAATTTTCTAAACTGTTTTAGAGTCTTTAAAGTCTTGAGATCTGGTGCCTCACAGATTTTACTAATATGATTTCTTAGACTCATAATAGTTTTTTAATGAGTTTTATCAAACAGATGATTGATTTTCTGTATAACACCCTGTGAGGCAAGACATGAAGGGTGCTCTATAAATACATTCTGTCATTACTCTTGCCGTTCACTATCCTCCAAGGATCTTGTATCAGTACCTGTCAACAAGAGCCATTGATGACTGAGGTCACTATGTCTGTCAACTATATTCTTTATATGGAGCATCAAAGGGGACACTTGGAAACCATAACATTCAGGTACATTTCAGCTTCTAATTCACATGAGCTCTGTAACTGGATTCCTGATTTTAATAAGAACTATGTATGTTAACACGAAAACAGGATTACTGTCCATTAGACATCAATTGTTCTGACTGCTTGGTTACACCTGATATAATTCTCCTCCATTTATGACATTATGTTATATGATGTATACCAATAGCTAACTACAACAAGGCATTGCCTCACAGTTAATCTTGTAATTCATGGCCAGCCATGAATTATGAGATTTACCTGTCAATCAAATTCTGATCCTCTTTTTTCATTCTAAACATGGCACTAACCTCATGCTATAAGCACTGTTACTTTGCTCTATAGTTACAAACAACAATGGCCCCTGTGGCTGTTACCAAAAGCCCTGAGCAGGCATACTATTTAGGCTCCATTTGGGGCAAAATTAACAGGGTTGCAGCAGGGGCAGAAACAAAGTGTCAGGAGTTGTGAATGAGAGACTTGCTCCAGCAGCTGTTTGCTAATGCTGCAAGTGGGCAACAACCTTCATTACCTGATACACAAAAATAAAATGCCAACTGTTTAAAGCTGCTCTTGCTGCCAATGATAAAGCTTTCAGTGAGGATCAGTGAAAGTGGCTACAAGAGTACAGTTGCAAGGCAAAACAGTAGGTACCCATTTTTTGGGGATTGGTCAAATAATACATAAAATAAAATAAAAGATACACAAACTATGAATCACAAGATAATAATTTACTCCCAGTGTTTATGGATCATGTAAACCTCTTGAGCTTCATTCCCAAGGTTTACCATTTTCCACAAACCCCTCCCTCCACCAAATTATTCCCTTGTAACTTACAGCTGCATATCATTTATTCTACATACTGTATAATAATTTCCACAGCAACAGATTGTGATGCCACATAAGCAGAGAATTATGATGTTAGGTGTCAACATGCAGCCATAGCAAAGGAAGCCTAAGGGACAGTGTGCCCGCTGCCATATTAATGTGTATAGTTATAAAGAAAGAGATGAAGCTACAGTAAATACAGAAAAAACATGAAATGTGTCTAACAATCATGCTCACTGTATCTCACAACAATAATTATGCATATTGCTGTTTTTAATACGTTAACCTATGCACTATTTATGTTGTTTATATTTTTGTACTGCCTGCCATGGCCTGGGTCATACCTGACAAAGGGCCACTGGACCCGAGCACCTACAAAAGACATAAATACAAATAAATTAGTTCTTAGTGCCCTGTAGGAAGTCAAGGAACAATTAAGGGCTGCTACACAACAGAGTATGTTAAAATCTTTTTTTCATTTTGTGTAGGCGAAGAACCCATTTTGTGCAGGGTTTTATCTCTTCCCAATCCTAATTATTAGGGTCACCATGGTTATACAATCAACCAATCATCACTTTTTCATTTATATAGAGCATTATCCCAGGGGCTTGAGCCACTGCACAAAACAAGATAAATAACAACAGCATAAAATTACAGAAAGACTTAATATAGAACCTAAAACTACAGTATAAACAGCAAAAATCCAGGCTCTTATAGACAATTCAACCTAGGTTAGGGAAAGCCAGTGAAAGAAAGCGCCTTTTACAGGTCTCCACTGAGGAGATGCAGTACAAAGAAATATGAAGGTACTTCCACAACAACGGCGAGGAGTGCCACTGCAAGGACTATGCCATAGATTACTTCAAGAAAGCTTGAGGGACTGCTAGAAGATTCAACCCAGCAAAATGGAGGAGGTGTTACAGAGTGTACAAACACCAGAAGTGTTTAATGTAGCCATTCCCCACTGCATGCAGGGCCTTGAATACCATCATGCAAATTTTGAAGGTGGTATTTCATCTGTCAGCCAGTGCAGTTCACCCTGTACAAACATTTCTAATCATACCAAGCCTTGACTCAAACACATTGCACTTGATTGCAGCAATTGCCCCCCCCAAACAGACTGCAGACAGACTGGATGTAATAACTAGGTCATTGCATTGTGCAGAAAAGCTGAGATGGTCTAGTCTTCTCTTTCACAACCATTTGACAGGAACTCTGTCTTCTTCTGGGTGGTTACCTTCTGATGCATTCCACAATGGTCCACAGAGCCAGTCTGTCCTCCAACAAGTTCTATCTCAACCAGATACCCTCTAATTTCCATCTCTGCCCCAGTTACGTCACCCACCTCAGCTCATGGTTGAACTACATAAATTTTCGATGAGAGACCAGTGCGTGAACATGGAATGATGTGAGGGTGCCAATGGCAGTCAAAAGAGTTTTACTGTAACCCTCCATGGCAGTATCATCACCCCCATTGCATGTGGCCAACATAAGCAGGATGTCCAACACCACTAGGAGACTATTTTGCATTAAGTTATGTTTTGATCAGTACTTAATCATCTTCACGGGGGGACGGGGCAGGCTGGAGACCCTAAACCAAAATTTCATCATGTAATAATTTAACTGAGCTATTGAATCAGTCTCAAAATTAGCAATGTCAAGCCTCAGTGCAAAGACAAGGTCCAACATGAGACCTTGTTCATGGACTGCACTGGTAACTGCCTCTACAATGTCCGGAGCTGACATCGTCTGGAGGAACTTCAAAGCAAACTGCAATGTACTGTCACTGACCTAGGCAATAAAATCCCCCAGAACCAAAAGGCTGGTGGATTCCAGTGCCATGTCCATGATGATGTCTGTAAATTTCTGCAGGAATTCTCTTGCATCCCTAGAGAAGGCCAGTACAGAAGGAAAATCCTGCAAGTTGTGGACACTTTATCCTAAATGGCCACAGATTCAAATGACCTGGTCCCTGTTACTGGGAACATGGTCAACCCAAGCTTGGATCTAAAACAGATGACTACTTCCTATGCTCCTAACTTGGATGGTGCACCACCAAGTGCCCATCCAGAATAGATGCCTCCAGTGTGCAGGGAAGGAGCCATCCCTGAGCGAGATCTCTGTGATGCACACCACAGCAACTGCGAAACCGGTGATGAACTACTACACCACCACTGTTTTACTCCTCGGTGACCTGACATTACACAAAATCATCTGTTGGGGAGGGGCTAGGTTGCCTGGTCCAGTTGCTACAACCTCCTTTTCCATGGAGGGAATCCTTGGTAAAGGAACAAGAATTGCTGGTCCCCTTTCTGTCTTTGAGCCCCCCAGGGTACCTGCTGCCTGTCACTCTCTGGATCTGCCTGCCTCCAAGACTCACTTTCTGGGAAGGGATAAACTGGGCAGGAAATCACAGGAACTCAGTTCCACCTCCTCTGACACTTTTCTCCCTTGTATGCTATGGAGAGTTCCACCTCCTATGGATGACAGTTCCACCTCCTACAAATGCTGAGATTACAGTTCCAGTTCTGAAGCTTTTCCAATGTAACCACGACTTCTGGGCCAAAAGCACCTCCCTGCTCCATTTCCAGAAATCAGAAGAGTGGGTGAGTAACTAAATGCCTTCACAAACAGCTCTAATGTTACTTCAAGATCCAATGAAATGAGTGTACTTACATCCAGTGGTCCATTCTCTCCCTCTCAGGAAGCTGAGAGCCACATCTTTGCAATGCATTATAAGAGCCCTGCCAGCAACAGTGTAAGATACCTGAATCTTCATACAAGCCTTGCTCTCCCCTAGGGCAGTGTGGAATGCATCTGCTGTCCCTGTCAAGAAGAACTCCATTTCTAACTAAAACTCTGTGAAGTGTGGAGTCTATTTTTGTCTCTACAGCTTTAAAATTTACAGCATTTTAGCTATGCATCCATCAGAGGATGAAAAACACAGATGCTTCAGGTTGTGTTTAGTTTTGGGAGGAGTTTGTTTAAGTTGTGACTGGTATGTATTTTCTTGCCTTCTTGTTATGCCACCAAAGTGTAGGGTCATATGTAAGCCCACTTTCCATGCAAAATAACTATTACCTCAGTGCTCTGACACTGTATTATAGGACTTGTGCCTGTAGTTCAGCAGAAGGTGTGGCAAACTAGAGTTGTAATTTCTTCGAACTGCAATTGTCAGTTCATAATTATTTCACTGTGTTTTCAACTATGGACTAATAGCCAATTTACAACCAGTGAATCTTGTGTTGGATTTATTACTTAATTTTTTTTTACCCTAGAAATGGCACTAAGAGGATATACTATTAAATATAATTAACAATTAGGTTAATATGATATTTTTTTATGAAGTAGATTTCTTTAGGGTCAAATGAAAACAACTACATATTTCTTGTATTCTCTTCCCTTCAGTCTTTCCTGTCCTTGAGACTTTATCTGCTTGTGCTACTGAATGATTGATTGATTGACTGATTTTATTTTATTTACTAAAAGACCTGGCTATCCCATGAGCAGATGCCTGCCCCTTTTTCGTGGATGGACAGGGAGAAAAATACAAGAGATAAAAAGCATAAGTATACAGCAATACAAAAACATTAACAGAACCAATAATTAAACAAAGCATCGGCATATTTCACTTGCTAACAAATGTGTTCTCAAACAAATTTTAATTCCAAGAAGTGATAAATGATTAACACTACCAGAACATGCCACTACACTATGGAAAAACACTACAATACAGAAAAACACTAAACTGTCTATTTATCATTCCAGTATCTATCTATCTATCTATCTATCTATCTATCTATCTATCTATCTATCTATCTATCTGTCTGTCTGTCTGTCTGTCTATCTATATGGCAAAGTATGGTATACAAGGAAATAATACCATCAAGGGGACAAATAAGCAAGCATGAGCTAGTTCAACCCTGAGATGGCATAATTTCAAATGTGTTCCAGACCTTGCCATCATTAATTTTATATAATATGCAAGTTTGGTTACTGTGCTTACTGTTTGCGTTTTGCTCTTGTTTTGTGTGTTTTTCTTTAAGGTTTAGTGTTTTTCTGTATTGTACTTTTTCCATTATATAGTGCTGTAGTATGTTCTGGTGGTGTTTTGTCTTCTGTTAGGGTTTTTTTCCATAGTGTAGTGGTGTAGTTGCATGCGTTTTTCCATATGCAAGCCCATTCTAGCCCTCTTCTATAAAAGGGGGCACGGTTTGATGGCATTTCTTTTCAGGATAACATTCACGTGACCTGGCATGTCTGTTAGCATTTGGGCCTGTTCTGTGGCCGGGAGCAGCAGCGTAGTGTGGCTGTGTGGTCAGGAGTGGTCACTGTCAGTGGAAGTCAGGAGAAGCCTCATGGGGGAGTTAACATTTAGAGCAGCATGGGGGGGGAAGAAGCAGCAAGGAGGACTTGGCAGCTAGAGTGTGGCTTGGAGTGTCAAGGGACATGCTGTGCAGTGAGTGAAGTGGGAGGGGTCTGCTGCATTGGCTAGTATCATATATAGGGAAATGTATGATGGCATTCTGTAAGGGACAGGGACCCACCCAAATATAGCAAGCCTTAAAGGAAAACTGTCATTATTATAAAACTCCCACCCCCTGAAAGCTCTGTCCCTCAATATATATGCAATAAGTGTGAACCCAGAAGGTAGCGTAATAACTCCATTTGTTTTCACTGCATTAAAATCATGGAACTTTGGATTTATTACATCCCCTCAGTCAATCTTTTCTGATGCTGCTGGCACTTCTTGCTTCCCCGCTACATAACTTCACAAGCAAACTGAGCCCCCTCTCCGTCCCCAACCCACAGCCAATAGTACTTTCATAGTATCACTTTGTACTGCACGGTACATTTACCACAACCAGCTTTTTTTTCATTTCTGCATTGTTCCCAAAACTTTTACCCCTCTGTTCATTAGCACTCCAGACTCTGATCTGTTCTGTTCACTCCTATGTGTCCACCAGCTAGCACACCACCTTGCATGCTTGCTCGCAAAAAATTAAAAAATAAAAAATAGACAAGACGGCATGCGGTCACTTTTCTACTTCATCTCCATTCAATCTCCAATCACATGCGTAGTTCCATTTTTGGGAACCATCTCTCTCTTTTTCTGTTTTTCAAAATGAACTCCTCAGCTGCTAACCGAAAGGCTCAGTACTCATACTGTTGCAGTCCCACTCGCTCACAAACAGTCTTTATTGCAGACTGCAGCCAAGCTTCCCCACAAATGCAGGATCAACCAGACTGTATTTTTAATTCTAAACACAGGCTCATGCAGATTAAAATTAATTATACCACGGACCTTGGACAACAACCAATCAAAACAACTGACTGGCACCTTACCACCGTTGTAAATCCTCTGATAATCACCGCAAAAGGTGCCAGCCAGCCACATCTTGGAAAAAAAGCAATCTGACAGCGAAATCGCGGAACTCCGGCTG
The DNA here is from genome assembly GCA_016271365.2 of Neoceratodus forsteri. Taxonomy (NCBI): domain Eukaryota; kingdom Metazoa; phylum Chordata; order Ceratodontiformes; family Ceratodontidae; genus Neoceratodus; species Neoceratodus forsteri. Next base: position 1,449,656,577 of record CM057452.1, read on the forward strand.
CCATCTTGTTTCCCCGTTAAGCGGAGACTGTAAAACAGCAGCTCCGTACATCAGGAAAGTAAACAAAACACTGACTGCTCTACTACTGAGTCACTTATTTAAGCATTATAGCAAGTACTGTTTTTTAAATAATAAAAAAAGCAGTACTTGGTATAATCTCAAAAACCACTCGAGAGTTTGGGTTATCAGGGATTTACCACGGCTGGCATGGATTTACCCACTCCAGCTGCACCTCATGGGCAAACCACTCCAGCCGTGGTAAAATGTAACAATAATACCCAACAGGGTGGGTATTGTGCTATGCGGACCGTAGAGGCGTAATGAGGCCCGGCGCCGCAGGCGGAGGGCGAGTAGTCCCTGGAAGGTTCGTATAGCACAATACTGCTCCACCCTGAGGGTATTATTGCGCTTTAGAAAATGGGAACTGTAAAAAATAAGTTCAATAAAAGAAAATTAATAAAATTAGTTTAAAGTAATTTTGTAAAAAAATAGTTCCTCCGCCTGCATTAGAATGATGTTTTTTTTGAGTTAGGGTATTTTGTCCTGGAGACTCTTAAGTTTAAAAAAAGTCTCTCCTGGGAGCTCTATAGTGCAGCAGCAGATCACCAATCAGCAATTGTTTTTGTGTGTCTTTGTTTGCTTTTAAACCACAGAAAGAGGCAAAGGCAGCAGCAGTCTGTGTCTATAATTTGTAAAAGCAATAGGTTTAAAATATTAACTAAAACGCTATTAACTTTAGTTCCCAGCAGCTCCTAAACAAAAAATTACACAGGCACACTGTCAAATGCTGATCTCTTCCTCAATTCAGCCAAATGTACAGGAGGACTACGGCACAGTTTTTTCCAAGCTCGGACATAGTAGCGGGATCCACAGCTCATTTCAACTGCTGCTGTTGGATTTCTGAGGGACGTTCAATGCGGTCACACTTTCATGATATGGGCGTCCTCCTTTTTTTTTTCATGGGTGCGAAAGGGCGAGGGTGCGAGGAGGAGGCGACAGTGAAGGCCCTGCAGAACTGCGGCATGCTGGAGGGGCTGCGACTCTAGACTATCACAAGCTTTGGTGCCAGGTAAGACATAGCATTGGTGTTCTCATATGTTGGCCCTTTTATGTACAGGAAGGGAGGCGACAGCTAAGGGCGAATCAGTTGTAGGTCCTGACTATCATTCAGAACAAGCTGCCGGTGCAGGGGATGTATTAGCGGTTTACGATCGTGTGGTTATTTGTTTGCTGCTCAACTGGTAAACAGTATACTGATTTGCACTGCTTATGGTTTATTAGGCTTCTTTGGTTGGCACTGTGTTGCAGTGGGACAAAGGCTAGGGCAGGTGATAAAGGACAGCTACTGTGTTGATTTCTGACACGGAGGCGAAAATGAAGCTGCGGTTTACTTTATTTGGGGACTTTGTAAGACAACTTTTGCTGTTTTACGGAGATGGACATTTCTGCTGTGGATTTTTATCTTTTACATTGGCAGGCAGCTGGGCAAGTTTCATAGGGAGGAATGCTGATTCACGGTCTCGCTTAAGCGTGTTGTGCAAATGGTGGCAAGTTTGAAATTTTCCATTCATGATTTGGCCAATTGGGAAGCAGGATGTGTGCTGTGATAGTTCAGTGGGTGAAGGGGCACTGTGGCCTGGCTCTCATTTTTAGGTGGGCATCTATTGTCTGATAGATGTCCACCTAAAGAAGTGTGTCAGCCAATCAGGTAAGGGGATTTTCTTTGCCCATTTTCTAACCCCTGATAACCCACACCCCTCATGGCTTATTGCTTAAATAAATGAACTGCCAAATGAACAAGGCAACGGCTCCTTGCTAAGTAAGAAACAGAGTTGCCGTGTTTCACAAACTGTTCAGCCCACCCACACACAGAATCTGGCCCAATGAAGTGGCGCACTGGAAATGGAGAGATGTAGTGGCCCTAGCAACCCTGTTAGAATCCTTAGAAACCTACTCTAAAGGGTGTAAATACACAAGGCAGAGCACAAACAAATCCTCTATATTTTATTCATTAAAAAGGCAAACCAAATAAAAAATAAATAACCATTCTAAAAAACTCCTTCCCTATGGAATGTGCACTGGAGAACTAGTTAAATTATTTTTGTGCACTGAAGCAGTTTACCCTTGGGCAAATCACTTTTGGCTTACGCCACTTGTGAGGTTACCCAAGATTAAACTGATCTTTGCAGATAAATCATTTATTTAATGCATCCCCATTGCAAATCCATTATATGTGGGATATATGGGAGGCAGTATAACGTGGTGGTTGAGGGCACTGAGCTGCAAGTCTGGATACCTGGGTTTGAATCCATCAGCCCCCGCTTGCACACTGTGTGACCCTGAGCAAGTCAGCTGACTTCCTTGTGCTACCAGGTAACACCAGGAAACAAGCTCCAGCTTAGTGTGCCTTTCCAGGTTAAACAATTTCCCCTTTCCCTTTCCCATGTATAATAATCAATCTACTACAGGGTGTGCAGTCAATCTCTGATATACAAATGCCTTGGGTGCTCTGTGAGGCACAAGGCCACAGGCCTGTCTTATAACATTTCTAGAGGGTTTTGAGGGATGAAAAGAAGGGCAGGCTTGCAGTCCTTGTAGAATAATACACAGTCATGTGGTAAGTTTCATCCAATTAGGAATCTGGATTTTCACAGATTTTTCTTACTCATTTTATAATATATCTTTATACAACAGGTGTGGGTCTGGATTAATCAAGATAAAACTACTACCTTATGATCAATTTGTAAGATAGTGCTACCACTTTGCTAATCTGGGAAGCTACGTATGTCACAGTTGAATACCGAACCAATCAGAGAGCACCTTAACAATGCTGATGACATCACAATAGTCATATGCAGCACTTATGCCAACAGATGTAAGATGGTTTGTAGACTTAATTGCTTTCTAGGTTACATCTGTACTGATTTGTACTATACTGAGAGCACTGATTTGTACTGTATTAATTAGTTTGCATTTCTTATACTATGCCATTGATCAGAGAGGCAGTTTACATTATGTACTGTTTTCCTTTTGCAACTTTTTATAACTTCTATCACAAAACCACCTAAAATACCTGTTGAACAAATCAAATATGACATGGCTGAGAGTGAGATAGTATAGCTATCTTCACTTGCTGTACCTGACCTCTTCTGACCTCAACTGTGGCTTCACCACTCGTGAAGTGAGTGAAGCTATTTCTACTATCTCACTCTTACCCATCTCATACTATATATATATATATATATATATATATATAGTCTTTGCAAAAACATTGCCTTAATGCACCAGTTAGGGTTCAACATAATGCCACAAAAGTAGGGAAATGTGGTGTCCAACCCTAACTCCCCACCCCCAGCCCCCTAGAAGCAAAAGAAAAAATCAATCGTATGATATACGTATGCCTTTGGTAGTAGAATGCACTCCATCTGCAGCCAGATGCCTCACAACATACGCCAAGGCATATATATCAGAGCATGATAGGCAATTGGCTCCAGGACTGGACCCAGAGGGTCATAGTTGGCGGGATAGTCTCATCCCCAAGGAGGGTCATTAGTGGGGTCCCACAGGGATCAGTCCTTGGGTCCCTCCTCTTCAACGCCTACGTCTCTGACATAAGGACAGGAATCAGGAGTGAGATGAGTCTCTTTGCGGATGACTCAAAACTGGGGGCAGTGGTGGATGGGGAGGAGGGAGGGTGGCTACAGGGGACCTGGAGGCTCTGGAAGATGGTCTAGAAAGTGGAAGCTGAGGTTCAATGCAGGGAAATGCAAGGTACTCCACCTGGGCCAGAAACCCAGGCCAAGTATACACCCTGGGGGGAATGCTACAAGTCTCGATGGCTGAGAGGGACCTGGGGGTGGTGGTGGATGTCAAGATGAACAACTCGGAGACTTGTAGGAGGGCAGCAGCCAAGGCCAAACAGGATGCTGGGATGCATCGCTAGGGGGATCACCTCCAGAAGGAGGGAAGTGATACTCCCTCTGTATAACTGCTTGGTGAGGCCGCACCTTGAGTACTGCATGAAGTTTTGGAGGCCACACTTAAAGAGGGACATTATTCTCCTGGAGAGGGTCCAGAGGAGGGCAACCAAAATGATTTGGGGCTTGGGGGACAGGACCTATGAGGAGAGGCTCGAAGAGCTAAATATGTACACTTTGGAAGAGAGAAGGGACCGGGGGGACATGATAGAGGTCTTCAGGTACATGAAGAGGGTAAACAGGGGAGGAACAGTCGGGGTGCTTCGAAGGAAGGAGCCACTAGAGGGCATGGGTGGAAGCTGGAGGGGGGAAGATTCAGGGGAGAAAGGAGGAGGTGCTACTTCACTGAGAGGGTGGTGGAGCCATGGAATGCGCTGCCTAGGGGGCTGGTGGAGGCAGAGACAGTGGATGGGTTCAAGAGGAGGTGGGACAGGTACAGGGGAAGGGTTCTGGAAGCAAAATCCAATGCAGCAAGAATATCCGGAACTGGGAAGGGAGAAGCCAGAGGAGCCGAGGGGGGCAGCAAGGTCAGCACCCAGGGTGGAGGCTGACCAAACGAGCAGACACGAAAGACCGTTAGGCCTATTCTGCTGGCATTTTAGTATGTTAGTATGACTGCATGCCCAGTAGTGGATTATCTGTTACTTATACCATGACATCCAATTAGCATTAATGAAAAACAAAATTGGCATTTTAGGAAAAAACATTTAGCATGCATGAAACCAAGCTGCTAATTACACTATATTAATATGTTATTAACAACTTAATACCACATTAATACCTAAAGTACTACAAATCACCTTATTATACACACAATAATGGATGTAACAAGCACTGTAATAACACATATAGCAAATACCTTAATAACACATAATACCCATCTTACAAAACCCTTAAACAAAGCAGGTCACGGAACTAACAGTCAGCTCCCAAAACAGTAATTTTCAATTATTTTTTACACTGTCTGCAAATGCACAGATCTGGTGGGTTTTAACACTTAAAAACTGTTAAATTTGGATTTTTTGAAATAAATTAAAATGTCTATTCTGGGTAATATCCAATGAACCTGAAATTTCCAGGTTTTAAATCGATGCACTTTTCTTTGTTATTCAAGTGCAAAAAAGTCTTAAAATGGGGATTTTGTGTAATTTGTACAATCCATAGTTTAAAACCTATACCACCTATTGTTTTACTGAAAGGTATGCAATTAACCTCTGGGAAAGAGAAAAAGCAAGCCAAGTTTCAAAACCCTAGGCCATAAAATGACTAAGTTATAAGCTGTCATTTTTGTTTTGTTTCAGAAACAAAAACAACCTAACATACTGGTGCTATTCAATATTATATATATATATATATATATATATATATATATATATATATATATATATATATATATATATAGATAAATATATATATATATATATCTATCTATATATATATATATATACTGTATATTACACGATGGTCCTTTGTCCCCATTGAGAAGGCCATCCTGTACTGTATCTCCCCATCTATGATAGTATTTAATTGCCACACACACATCTGGTTAACCCCTAACATGTAATTATCAACCTATTAACACATTATTAATACATTACTGCCTAATGAACAAGTATAAAGCACATTATTGAAACCTTAATAACATATGTAACAGGCACCTTAATAACAAATATAACAACCACTTTATTAACATATTTAACAACTACATTAAAATCTTCACAGCCTCTCACAGACCCTAAATACCACCACAAATACAGAACAATTACATGCTAAAACTACCTTAGCCTAAAACCCACATCACTAACCCAATACTATACCTCCCTTCAGCCTCAGACAAAAAAACAGGCATGTCCCTCAGTGATAAAGTTTTGTCATATGCAAGCCCTCCCTGCTGCCACTATCATCCTGCTGCCACTCCATTCTGTTAGGAGGCAGTATAGCATAGTAGTTAAGGGCACTGAGTTGCAAATCTGGAGACCTGGGTTTGAATCCCATCAGCCACCGCTTGTACACTGTGTAACCCTCAGCAAATCACTTTACTTTCTTGTGCTCCCAGGTCGCATCTGGAAACTTCCTCAGGCTTAGTGTGCCTTTCCTGGTTAAACACTTTTCTCTTTCCCTTTCCATTCTGCTAATACTGCTTCTGAGCCATTCTACAGCCATGCAACTTGTGCCCAACTGCAAACTAAATACTTCAACTGATGACAACTCCTGACTACATAGTCATGCCACACTAAATCACTAACACCACACCATTCCAGAGCCCCATTCTGCAATGAATGTAAACCAAAGGTTGAACTGCCAAAACCACTCATCCATTTCAATGGGGCCCTACACTATGGAAACACTGAATGAATGACAAAGCACACACAACAAAAAAAAACTACTACACTATGGAAAACACAGGCAGACTTAAACCAAAAAGGCAAACACAAAAATAATTGCAAAGGCAACCAAAAATCAAAACACCATCCTTAGGTAGTAAGGGTACAATATGAAAACCCAAGGGTGCAGTACAAAATGGGGTGGTGGTGGTGGTGTTGGATAGCACTCCATAAGGAAAGGTTTTAGGGGTGACAAAGTCAAAGACCCTAACAATGCCTGCACACTACAACAGGGCAGCGAACAAAGTAAACAGAATGCTAGGATGCATATGGAAGGGATTAAGCAGCAGAAGGAGTGAGGTGATCCTCTCTTTGTTCAGTTCACTGGTGTGGCCTCAGCTGGAATACTGCACAAGGTACTGGACCTCATACCTTAGGAAAGACTGCAACAGAGTGGAGGCAATACAGTGCAGAGCAATACAGTGCAGAGGTAATACAGTGCAGAGCAATACAGTGCAGAGCAATACAGTGCAGAGGTAATACAGTGCAGAGCAATACAGTGCAGAGCAACTAAGATGTTGCATGGCCTTGGGAATTTGACATACCATGAGAGGCTGCAGAACTTAAACATGTATGCCCTGGAGCAAAGGAGAGAAAGGGGTGACATGATTGAGACATATAGCACAAGTACCTGCACAGGATAAGTACAGTAGATGCCAAAGTTAACTATTAACCTTGAGTTCAAACTCCAGGATGAGAGAAAATTCACTAAAGCTGGCAGGGGGAGATTCAAAAAGGATGCTGGAAGCACTTCTTCATGGAAAAGGTAGTGGATAAGTGGAAGAAGCTACCAAAAGAAGTGGTACAGGCCAAATTAATCAGCAGCTTCAAGCAGGGATAGGATAGGCAGGGGGGTGCAGTTAGACAAAGGAGGGACAGTAAAAAAAAATTTCAGAACTCCCTTTCAGGCACCAGTCTGAGCACGTCATTCCTCTGCGTCACTTGCAAGGTGAGTAAGTGTGTGCCAACATGAGGCCACTCCAGACGGACTACTTATTCCTTAGTGCAAGGCATGCTTTTCCCTGGGCAGTCAAGGGGCAACTGTGCTGCAGGAGTTATCCTCCCTCCCAGAAGCATGAGACATCTAAGATACCTGAACCCCACCTCACCAGTTGGCACTGGGCATCTCCGGCTTGGGCCGCAAACATGGGTCATCTGTATGGCAAGCAGTAGTACTACCACTGTGCCAGCCAGCTGGCCCATCCATATGTATCTTATACAACAAACACTATAAAAGGGCTCTGTACTAGTGAAATAATGCCGTCTCAGTGCTAACGAGCTCAGCAAGACCACTTGTTCTTTGAGATCATGGCTGCTAGCCCCTGAATAGTTTAACTTCTTTGTACTCAACCAATCTCTAGCATGTCTATCCCTCTCTCTCTCTCTCTCTCTATATATATATATATATATATATATATATATCTATGTACAGACAGAATAAATGATGTGATATACAAGAAGGAAAAAAAATCCATCGAGAGGTCGAACAAGCCATAAGGTCACAAGCCTGCAGGGTGAGTGGCCTTTATAAGCTTGTTTGACCCCAGTATGGTAATATTTCACAAATATACCAAACCTTTCCATAATACATTTTATATAATATATAAGGTTGAATACTTTTTTCCAGGTTCAATGTTTTTTCTGTATGTTGTAGTGTTTTTTCCATAATGTAGGATTTTCTGCAGTGAAGTGGAGTGCTTGGTAATGTTTTTCCACTGTGTAGTGGAATTTTCTGTGTTGTGTTGTGTGTGGGACACCATCCCACAGTGGAGGCTAATCCCAAAACTTGAACACATAAGCATCAGTAATAAAATGGTAAGCTGACTTGTACACCGACTGCAAGACAGGACTCAGAAGGTCACTGTAAATGGTGCCATGTCCAAAGAGGGTTATGTGACCAGCGGAGTGCCTCGGGGTCAGTGCTGGGTCCAATCCTCTTCAACATATTCATCAGCTGGTCTAGAGGGTAATGTCTGCCTGTTCACAGACAATACAAAACTCTGTAATAGGGCAAATACTCTAGAGGGTGCCTCTAGTATGATAGAAAATCTTTAAAAACTTGAACAGTGATCCAAAGACTGGCAACTTAGATTCAATGCTAAAAAATACAAAGTGATGCATCTGGGTAAACAGAACCCAGGAATACAGTATATCCTAGATGGGCATACACTAGAGGTGACCAAGACTAAAAGGGACTTAGGCATAATTGGTTCCACATCAAGATATCGACAACTATGTTGTCGACATCCCCAACAGTGACGGGAACAATGCCGACTGTCGGCATTCTTCCCATTGGAATAAAGTATTTTTTTAGCCCCCTGCACCCCCCATCCATGAGGCTGTGCACCCCGCACATGCCCACCTCTAAATATCCAACTCCAAGTCGGAGTTGGTGCGGGGTGGAGGCACAACACCTGGTAAAAGAGCGGTGGTGGAAAGCGAGACCATCACAGCGACCTGGTGAGATTTGTCACTGTGATGGTCTTTGCTATTAAATTGTCGTTGTGTGGATGTGATAATGGCATAATCATATCAGACAACCTTAAAGTAGGGAAACAAGGTGATAAAGCAGCATGAAAGGTAAGCAGTATCCTCGGATGCATAGGTAGGGGAATTGCAAGCAGGAAGCAAGAAGTAATCATACCACTCTATAGATCCTAGGTGAGGCTACATCTAGAATACTGTGTCCAGTTCTGGAGGCCCCACCTAAAGAAGGACAAGGAGCACTTGGAGACTATTAAGAGAAGGGCCACTAAGGTGGTGCAGGGCCTCCATCACAAGCCAATTGAACTTATACTCCCTGAAGCAGAGAAGGGACGGGGGACATGATAGAAACATTCAAATTCATCAAAGGTACAAACACAGTTCAGGCAGATAACCTCTTCCAGGCCAACAAAGGGGTGCATACTAGAGGGCACAATCCACGCCTGAGAGGGGGAAAGCTAAGAAATAATGTCAGGAAGTACTTTTTCATGGAGAGGGTGATTGACCCATGGAATAGCCTTAACCCAGAGGTAGTTACAGCAAAGACGGTGAATGTATTTAAACACGCATAGGACCGACACTATGGTAAAAGCAAAACAAGCAACCTATAGGTGCAGGAGTAGGATTCACGGGCAGACTAGATGGATCATAAGGTCCCCATCTGCTGTCATGTTCTTATGTTCTTATGGACTGCAGTAATTTTGTCCTTGTAATACTTCTTTAGTGCACAGGCGTCCTACAAAAGGAGGCGTCACTCTGGCGGTCTTCCCTTTTATTTATTTATTTAGCTTTTGTTTACCGGGTAAGAACACTAGGCAACAAATGCCTAGTTTCAGGTACAACCCGGGAGGTTACAAAGGTAAAAGTACCTTTATTTTCTTTAGGATGTGCAGCGGCATTGCATGTGTTTGGGAGCAGCATTCAAAGTGACTTCAGGAGCGGCAGTTTGGAATGCGGACATTAGGTATGATAAACGTACTCTACCTCAATTAAAAAGTAAAAAAAAACACACACACACACACACACGTAACCCCCTTGTTCCCAGGGTTTACTAGAATCCCAGTTAGAATTAGTGGTAGGCAGGGAAGGTAGCTAGTGAAATGCCAGTTAAACGGGTTTCACTCTGTCTTTCTCTCTGCTGTCAGTCATAGCCGAGTGCTGAGAGGGTGATGTCATTCGGAACTCTCACAGCTGCATAGGCCACAATCCTTTGTGCTGTGAGTGAGGAAGGGAGATAGAATGTTCACAAAAGTCTAGTAGTGAATTCATGGAGGAGGCTGCAGAGTACAGCTGCAGCTCCTCAAGCAGCTCTGAGATAGACCTGCAGTTTTTCCTGTCCGATTTTGTGTCTCACCCTAGTGGAGAATAGCTTTGCCAGCCAGTTGAAGTGGTGGAAACCTGTTTCTTTGAGTTTTCCTGTGCTTCATCCCAGGAGAGATGGAGCAGGACTCCAGGATTCAGGGGCAATCTCCTGAATCTCCCAGGACTTTGGAAGCTGCCTGTGTATGACAACTTTCTGTGAGTAAAAATGTTTTTTGTCTGAAGTTTGTCCAGGAGTACCTGAAGTTTTAAAGGTGGATTCTCTGACAAAGGGACACTGTTACCTTAGACTTTCCTTTAAAAGTTGTCTGCCCACATTTGGAGTCTAGTATGTGACTGTCCATGTGACAGAACGTTTACCTCTGACACCCCTGAGGTGTTTTGTAGTATGTTAAGTGTGATATACATTTCAAGACAGCATCTACAGATTCTACAGTGTGTGCGGTGTGTTTACCAGATGAATGGCTCAGTATAAACATGGAAGCAAAAGGTGGGAGACCCCCATCTGGAGCAACCAGTTTACCTCTACAGGTTCTGAAGGGCAACTATGTTTTCTGTCAGTGCATGTGGCCAGTCCCTGAAGAAACAGTTCTTCCCCAGTGAGTGGAATTTTTTCCAGTTTGCCCCAGTGAGTGGGATTTTCTTCCAGTTACACCTAGTATGTGGGGCCTACAGTGTTGAGCCTTTAGTGCTCTGTGTGGTCTGTGTACCATGTCCATCCTTTGTAACATGGGAAGTGTCCTAGTACTGTCCGTATGTGCCTAGTCGATGTGAAAGTGTCCTAGTACTGGACAGATGTGCCTAGTCAATGGGAAAGTGTCCTAGTACTGGCTGTATATGTCTAGTCGATGTAAAAGTGTCCTAGTACTGGCCGTATGTGTCTAGTCGATGTGAAAGTGTCCTAGTACTGGCCGGATGTGCCTAGTCAATGGAAAAGTGTGTTCTTCTGGTGGCTAGTCCACAGTTCGATTTCTTATCCTGTGATAAATGGGAATTTGTGAAGTTCTGCACCCTAAATGTCTGAAGATACCTTACGTATAACCCTTGGGGTCCATCATTGCTTTGTGTTGTTCCTACGTGTATTTTAGAATAAAGTTACACTCTAGAATCCCAACCTGGTATAGACATTCTTGTTATTGCTTCCCATGTGGAATCACTTTGGTACCCCTGACCAGAAGTGTAAACCTAGCATAGCCCTGAGCAAATGTTTTCTCCCCGAGACTTGGGTTGTTGGCCATGCATTGGTCCCACCAAGTGTGTGCCAGGTATTTTGTGCCACACCTGGTTGTGGTCTGCATTGGTTCCATCTTGTCTATGGTGGGCAATCAGACACAGTTTTTCTGGTACCTTTTGTGTACCTTCTCTTCCTCTAAATGGTAATGTTTTGTATGTAACCCCCCCCCCTTGTCATGTCCCTAGAGCCTGTGTGTTTGGTATGCTGAGAGGTGTGCCAGTCTAGTTAAATAAGGGGGCCAGTGGGGGGGTTACAGACACACACACACAAATGCAACCAATTAAAATACCTAAACAAAGTACTTCATATGTCATAAGCATTTTGACCAGTCTTTTGAAGCTGCAAGGTACATAGGTCAGAGGAAGTATAAGGAGGTAATTCAAGAAAACCAAGAGAGAGGTGGATAGGGAAAATTACCTAAGGTTGGCTAGTGAGGCAAGTAAGGAGGTCCGGCGAGCAAAGGCACAGAAGGAGCTGCAGATGGCTAAGGAACTAAGATGGGGAGAAGGCTTTCTTTCACTATATATGTGAGACAAGAGACAAGAAGGAAGGGATTGTTAAGCTTAAGAAAGAAGTGGCGTGGTGGTGGAGGATAATGGGGGAAAAGCAAAGATACTAAATGAATACTTCTGTTCTGTCTTCACCAGGGAGAAGGATGGACCAGTGCCTTCAGGAAGGAAAAGAGGAGCAGGGGAGGAGGGGAACACAGATGTAGTGATGGAGGAGGACAGAGTGAGGGAAGAGCTGCTGGCACTGAAGGTGGACAAATCACCAGGCCTGGGCAGTGTACATCCAAGGGTACTAAAGGAACTGGCTGAGGAGCTGGCAGGGCCACTGGCAGACCTATTTAATAGTTCACTACAGTGAGGCGTGGTACCGCAGGACTGGAGAACAGCACATGTGCTGCCCCTCCACAAAAGCGGTCCCAAGGATGACCCAGGGGAATTACAGACCAGTCAGTGTGACCTCCATTGTGGGCAAGCTCATGGAGACCATACTGAAGGAAAGTTTGGTGGAATATCTAGAGGAGCATGGTCTCCAGAATGCGAGGCAGCATAAGTTAATGGGCGAGCGGAATCGTGTCAAACTAATCTGATTGACTTCTTTGACTGTGTCACTAAGACAGTAGACAGGGGCCAAGCAGTAGACATCCTCTATCTTGATTTCAGCAAAGCCCTTAGCTCTGTGCCCCACTAAAGGTTGATCAGGAAGTTGGTGGAACTCGGGGTTGGGGAAAAGATGGTCAGTTGGGTGGAAAACTGGCTGAGGGACAGAACCCAGAGGGTGCTTGTGGGGGGGAGAGTTATCTGGCACCAGAGAGGTAACCAGTGGAGTCCTGCAGGGCTCAGTGCTGGGGCCGGTGTTGTTCAATGTCTTCATCAATGACATTGGGGATGGCACTAAGGGCAAAATGTGCCTATTCATAGATGACACCAAGCTCTGCAGGAGAGTGGATACAGCTGAAGGGATACAGGACCTACAGGAAGATCAGGAAAAGCTAGGAAGGTGGTTCAGGATTTGGCAGCTTGGCTTCAATGCCAAAAAATGCAAAGTTATGCATATTGGAGCCAAGAATCCCAGGACAAAGTACTACCTGGGTGGAGTCTGAGTATCTGCATCAGAGGAGGAGAAGGTCCCGGGAGTGATGATCATTAGTGACCTGAAGCATTCCATGCAGTGCAAGAAAAAGCAGCAGCAAAGGTAAACCAGATGCTGGGATGCATATCTAGGGGGATCAGTAGTAGGTGAGCGGAGGTTATACTGCCCTTGTACAGGTCACTGGTAAGGCTGCATCTACAGTATGGAGTTCAGTACTGGTGCCCACACCTCAAAAAGGACATTAACCTGCTGGAGACAGTCCAGAGGAGGGCTTCAAAGATGATAGTAGGTCAGCAGGGTAAGGCATATGAGGAGAGGCTGGGGGCACTGAACATGTATTCCCTGGAAGATAGGAGAGACAGAGAGAGAGAGAGAGAGAGAGAGGGGAGACATGATTGGGACCTTCAAGTACTTGAAAGGTATAAATAAGGTGGATAAGGAGAGTCTATTTAAGCTGAGTGGAAACCATAACATGAGGGGGCACAGTCTTAAGTTGGAGGGTGGGAGGTTTAGGAAGGAGGTCAGGAAGCACTTCTTCACAGAGAGGGTGGTGAACACTTGGAATACGCTGCTGGAAGAGGTCATCTCATTGAAGACAGTGGGCAGCTTTAAGAGAGGCCGAGATAGTCATAGAGGGAAGATAAGGATCATGGGTAGGGAGGATGGGAGGAGTAGGGAGGGAGGGCAGGGACATTAGCTCAAGCTGTGGACCCTGCAACACGAGCAGACCTGATAGACCAAATGGCCTTCTTCTGTTGGCTTGTTTGTATGTTCATGTGAAAGATTGAGAAACTGAGCAGCATATGGGTTATACTACAGTTTCAGTCAAAAACACAACCAGATAGTTCCTGAACTTTCTGTGATATCTCTGCAGAAATTCCCTCTCTGCCTGCAGCACCACTGTGAGCCATGATAGAGAATATCTTTGACATTGCAAAAAATATCTGGAAATATCTGAAAGTACCTATGGCTGCAACTGTATTTCTGGCAAAAATTACCTCCAACCACTAGGGCAATCAGCTGAGTGGTTTTAGTAGCAGGGGTGAGCAGTTGCCTAAAATTGAAATGAGGACATTTGTTTTTTTGCATCCCTGTGGTGAGGTTCGGTACCAGTAGTACTTACAGTACATTGGTCCTGGATCTGCAGGCACCAGATTAGACCTGTAGATGTACACCTGTAAGCAGATTTTTCTTGCTCTGTAGCAGATCAGTACGTGGTAATGTGGCACAGACAGAGCCACTGGGGAATGAAAATGGGATGGCATGGCAGATTTGCAGGAAGTGTTATAAACTGCCATTGCTCTGGAACCAAAGGTCAGCAGAAGGGGAGAAGAATAGGCAGAGTTACACCTTTGCATCTGGGGGCAACAAACAAGGCCCTCCAAAACCTGGGGCCAACAGTTCAAGAAATAAATGCATGCTATTAGCCTTGCTTACCACAGTGCCGCCATATATACAACTACTGCCCTAGGTCACCCCATCTGCACTTCCCAGAAATTGCACATTCTCTATCAACACTCATGCCAGAGTCATTACTCTCAAAGTGCAGGATATCAGTAAGGCTTATAAAATGGCAAGAATGGATTCTCATTGCTGATTGGCTAATACCACCTCCAAGCTGGGCATTTGTTTTTCAATAAATGCCCAGCAAGAAATTAGTACCAGCCTGAGTACCACCTTACCACACACTCTTGTGCAGGAGTGCTCACCCTGCTTAATCATTGGCTGAAACCACCAGCTAACTTTTAAAATCCCTGCCATGTTTTTCTCTTCCTTAGCGAGAGCAACTGGCCCCCCACATACACTCGCTCCTTCAGTATAAGTTCGCGCCTGTTCAAAAAAAAAGACACTCCACTTATTCTGCGGTCGGGAAAAATACCCAAATCTTTTTTTTCTCACAGCTGCACTCTCCCGACCGCACTATCGCCGCACTGCGCTTAACCAGAAGTGAAAGAATCCATTGCTCCAAAGCTTGTTACAAGGAAACACCATTTTCAAAATCGTATCATTCTTGTGCCACAAACGCCAGAACTGCCTCAAACTACAATGCTCCCACACTTATTCCATCTACCAATCTAAATTAAATACATAATTTACCTCAGAGCTGTTTGCCAACGCATTCTCATCCACAGGTCCCGCGCTTAACAGATGCAACGTGCAACTGCAGCCCAATTAAAAATAAATAAAAATGTTAAACAAACATGACACGACTTAAAAACGATGCCCACAGACTGCTTCTGCATATTTACTACTTCTTCAGGTGGATGTCTCTGTCTTGGGAAGCGGGGGTGGTGGTAGCTGTGGGGAGGAGCAACAGAACCTGGAACAGCCTTAAAGAAACATGGACTATTTTTTTTAAATACTTTTGTTTCTGCTAATACTATTAATTTTTTTATGATAAATTTCCTCTCTTCATTCAAACTTACTAAGAAAACCATTTTATAAGCTCAATAATACCCTCCAGGGTGGGCATTACTGGGAAATACCGGACCTTACAGGGGCTATAAGGCCCTCCACCTGCGGCGTCGGGCCTCATCACACCCCTGGGTGGTCCGCTATTTCCCAATAATGCCCACCCTGTCGGGTATTATTGCTTACTTATTACATACTATAAGGTGGCTTTCAGTCACAGAACAGATTCTATAAACTTCATTGCTAAAAAAGCATCATCTGATCAAGCTTTAAATCCCTAGAAATGCACACTTTATTACCCACCTAAACTAATCTAATTTACCTAGCAACAGCCTAACTTCAGAATTCTCCAGAATCCTAACAACTTCATTGCTTAAAATATGTCACATGACCATTCGTTAATTCCCAGTGTAACCCCTAGGTGGTGCTATCCCATGGGCTACTACCACTGCCTGCTTGGCTAGTAGCAGGTTAAGGGGCCAGAGTTCTGAAACCGATGCCTCCACCCGGAGGTCAGGGTTGTTAGTGGTCACGCTAACCTGGGCACAGCCCTCCAGGACACTGTAACCCCCCTCTTTCCCTGTTAGTGGCCTGAACAATATACAGTAATCACTTTCACAGTACCCCTTGTCCACCCTACAAGTACCCACACTGTTTGCACTTACCACCAGGGTTGATTTCTCTGGCTCGACCCTGGGGACCCCCTGTAAAACAAGGTTATGCACAGCAAATAGCAACAGTACAGTACATTGAGCACAAACTAGAACCACAGTCAGATTATATGCAGAAAAAGTTAGATCTGATTTATTTAGGGGACTTGAACAAGAGAGGGGTGAAATCAGGTTAATTGGCTTAAAGGCTATATCAATCAAACAGTTAGGCATGCCCTTTAAGTCCCCACACAGTCACACCTCTGGGTACCCAGGTAGGAAGACAATGGGCTAGCCAGGACCGTTGTCCGGGATAGGCCGCTGTGACCAGGAGCTCCTGCCACTCTTGAGGACTGACCTTTTCTGAAATCTGTTGCAACAGTTCTTCTATTTCTTAGCCTAACCTATTCTTTACAATTTCTAGTCCATAAGGTTGGCCACCTATGGGCACCCCTCTCCCTCCCTTGATTATGCTATAGTGTCCTCTTTAATTTTCCTTTTCCTTCTTAGGTCCTTGTATAGGGAGGGTATTGTGGTGACCTCCATATGTATGTTAAACAGGTTGTGTTAATCGTTGTTGGATTTAGTATATGATAGCACTATGTTATAAAATACCTTAATGTATAGACCTTATGTTTATGAAACCTGTAAATGCTAAATACCATGGCACTAGGTGTTTTTGATAATGGTAAAAAGTACTAGGTGTCTATTATAGAAATTAAGCTAGTTGTGCTATTTAAAATGCATGAGAATTGGTGTAAACTGAAAAAGTCTAAATGTCATGGTGATTTGCATATATCCCATGATGCACTGCATTATGGACGTATGTATGATGTTGTATTTCTTTGAAACTTGATTTGTTGCAAATGCCCATTGGGGTAACCCTTCTTTCAGTGATTCTACATTGAGGTTCTTTGTTTATAGCTTGTTTTTTTTTTGAGCCCCCACTACGTAAGCAAATAGGGCTTGCAGAGGGGTGGTTGCTACATCTGAACTAGTGAATTGGATCACAGATTGGTGTCAGTAGGTGCTGGTTAAGTACAAAGAAAGGACATTCATAGTCTGTTGCTGTAAACTGATATACTGAAGAAGGAATATGGTATTGCAGAAGCTTATTTCTTGTATTTTGTATAAATATCACACAGAGATTGTGTGTTGAACCTGAAGTTCAGTGTCTGGTTCATCTATTATCCCACAACCCCTCCACAGCTGCTGTCACAGCTGGTTTGGGCCCTGTGATAGAAGAAAACAACATGCACAACACACGCTATTTGTAATTCAGAGCTGGAGGGCTCAGTTCGTGAAGGAAAAAAACAACCAGACAATCAGATGACACACTTAGATTAAGCTGTTGTTGCAGGGAGCTACCCTGATGTTTACTCACGATACCCAATACTGAACACAGGCAGGATGAAAATCGAGACTGCAGGTGGTTGATCTGGAGTGTCAGGAGAAGCAAGGCTCACACAAATCACTGAGGCGTTGTTCCTGTTCAAGCGTGGAGCAGGGGGCTGATCCCCAGCCAAGTCTCTTGTCAATGGCTTTCTCTGTGCAGCGGGTAGTCTGACTGGGCCAGCGTGGCAAGGCCCAGGCCAATCAGAGATGAATACGGATTTCAGTCCGTGTTGTTGGATGCAGCCTCCAGCAAGCAAAACAGTTCAGACACACAGTTGGGAACCAAATCTCGACCCCCTAACTGCACACAGCACATTTACATGTAAGGAAAATTCCACTGTACCAGCAGATTGCTCTTTGGTTGTAATTACATAGAAACATAGAAGTTGACAGCAGATAAGGACCTCAAGGCCCATCCACTCTGCCCATACAGAAATTAAGCTAGCTGTGCTATTTAAGAATTACAGAGTCTCTGCACAATCCAGGAGTTCAGAGGTGGCTGGAAGTCCTGACAGGCCGATCGCATTCAGCAAATCTTCGGTCTTCGTCAGGTATGAGCCTGGTCACAATTCAGTGGCTTATTTCATTCTCATAAACTCGGATTCAGTCCGAAATAATTATTTTCTCCCTCTCAGGGGCAGCAGGCAAGCATGCAGGCCATAACTCAGGCCTGTGCACAGTTCTCCCATGTGAAACTACGCAGACGGCTGCTCGACTGTCTCGAGCTGTTGCTTCTTCACTTCCCAACTTAGATCTGACTCTTTCTGCTCATTGTGCCCTTAACTCGGGGCATCAAGGAATAGTTCAGAGGTGCAGTCTGAATTGAGGCTTCTCTTACCTCTTCATGCGGGAGAGATAAAGGCAGGCAGGCCAGACTCAACCTTCCCACCAAGTCCCCCACGCTACCCCTTGGGCAGCAGCTCCTCGATCTGCTCACTCTTTCAGCTGCAAATCATTTCTGCTTCCCTGCTGCTGGCAGCTTGGGAATTTCCCTCAGATCCAAAAGGTCCAATTGGTTGATCTGTCTGTCATCACAACAAGGGCTCCCCCTCCAGGGCAGTTTAGGCACTAAAAGCCCAAAACTACAATTCCTGCAGATTTTGACTCCACCAAGTCCCTGTAGACAGGCTCCATTTTAGAGTCCCAATGTACTGATTGGTCCAATTCAGCAGTTCAGGACCAAGATGGTGGAGATAAACAGAACAGTCCTTGCTGCAAAGGAACAGGTTAGAACAAACTGCAATATATTCACTGCTCTAACAAATGATCAGCAAACAGTTACATCTTTTAACAGAGCTCCCTCTGCGCAATTAGCGATGGCAGAAACGGAGCAATTATCTGGCAGCCCGGGTAGGACTCGAGCATGACAACACTCAGCCCCCTCCCAGATTAATATTTACTGCAGTCTACACAGCTCTTAAAGTGACAGTACACAGAGGCTGCACAAGCACTCTTCGGCAATAATGTTTAACTGCTAAATGCAGGACACCAGCCTGGCAGTGAGCATTTAGGCAAGCTCAAGGAAGACTTTTTGGGAACCACCATTTCTAGGGTGGTTACACCAGTAAATGCATGGTTTGTTATCAACCTAACATAATCTACCTAGCAACAGTCTAACTACACAAAAATAAAACCATTTTTCATTAAAAATTGTTTTTATATGTTATAAGCCCAATAACCCACTTCAGGATATACATTCCTTGAGAATTAATGCACTTCCTGGGTGCACTGAAAGGTACTCGACCACTAGACTTATGTCTTCCAATTCATCTATGTTTTCTGCTTCACCTGGGGTGTGCACTAATTCTCCAGAAATGCACGCTTTGTCATGGGTTATTGCCTACTTACTGTACTGCCTCATAGCTTGTATATCTGTGCTTTTTCATCAAGACATCTGCAATGTATTTAAACCCCTGATCCTCAGCATTGACACCTCTAGCACTTAACAATCTACCTCCCATCCTCTCCAAACAGTGTGAAACTCTCTCTCCTATGGAGTTTCCCAAACTCTTTAATGCTACTTTAAATCTGACTCTCAACTGAAGAGAAAAATATCCTCCTAAATTGCCAAACTCAAATTATCACCTTGCCCCTCCTATTTCCCCCAGCTCTAAAAACACCATCTGACTCCAACCCCCACGAAGTGAAACATTCCCCTCCAGCATATTCAGGTCAAAATAATTCCCTCTCTCACTAAAACTATAGATTCCAATCAGACACTTCAAGATAACCCTGCATCTTCTGCCATCTTGATGAATTTCCATCCCATCCTCGCCTGAGTTTTAGGACTATTAACAAAAAAAACCCTCCAACATGAGCCTGTTGTACCCCACAACATATTTTAGTGTGCATTCACCCTTAGTGGCGATGTAAGGGCTAGCCAGAGGTTGCAGCTGAGACTCATAATTTCTTTGCAACCCCTATGATGTCTCTTGTAACTCCATGGCAGGTGGGAGTGTTTTGAAACCCCAATTCTTCTGGGGAAATGAGATTCTGTAACTCTATGAATCTTGTGAACTGGCCCCATTGCTGACCCTGCACTAGTGTCATAAAGTGACTGGCAAAATGCAGGGATGCAGCAGACACAGAGGGAACAGACCCCTTTCATTTTATGACATCTAGCATCATGTTGGGGGGGAACAATGAAGCATAACATAGCTACAAGTGGATCCAGTTATATAGCAAAGTAGCACCTTCTACACCCTTAGGACAGCAAATAGTAGCTGTTTTAGCCTAATCTGAATTTTAAAAGGGAACATTTTACATATTTTGGAGAAAGTGCTACCCCTTTAAGAAAACTGCTGCCCCCTTCAAAACTACTAGACCTACCCCTAAGCATAATGTAGTAGCACACTGTGACTCAAAATGGAATATGAATCACAACACCTTCTATGATCCAACATACTATGAACAACTACACAGACCACAGTTATTGCAAAATAGACAGGGAGACTGTTCCTTTTGGTCCATTTTATCACTGAATATGTCAGTCACTTCTTGATACTAGCAGCCAGGGCTAGAGTGGGTTAAAGCATGCTGGTGTGAGGGGGAGCCGGAGGGCAGAGAACTTGGGGAGGCTACAATTATCACAGTACTGCAGGTCTCTTGGAGGGGACTGAATGATGTATGCAGCTAAAATCTTTGGGCAATAGTTTTCAGGGCCTCTGTGGGTGAAAGCAGAGAGGATTAAAGATTGGACTATGACCCTTAAAGTAGATGTTGAAGGTCCCCATAGTAAATGGGAGTAGTAACCTGTAGGTGATGTGAATTAGTCTCCTACCATTCAAACTGCCAAATAGTGCTGTGTTCCATGAAAAAAATCCTTTTATTTTGGTGCTTTGCTTCATTTGCATAACCTGCCCCTTTTGTTCTCAGTGCTGCGACATCATACCAGGGAAACAAAGTTACTGTATCCACAATGCCTCACTATGTAAATTAGTATACAGGGTATTACATTTCTGTGTACACTGATGAAATAGGAGCCAACATCTCTCAGTATAGAAGTCGTGTAGCTAGGTACAGTATGTACAATGCATTGTTGTGAAAATAAACAAACAAAAGCTTATATTGTTGACACCACCACACAAATATGGGACAGCATCTCAGAGTAAGAAAATTGTAAAACAGGTTTGTGTTTTACCTACAATGCTTTGCTACAGTTATTTACATATTATTGCTCACCACCAGCAACATAAAGGACTGTACGTCTGAATTTAAGGCAACATTATACATTACTCAGAATTTATTGTTGCTGTATGTATGTAAAACAATGATAGCTCCCTGGTATGACACCATTTTAGAGGTGTGACCACACACGCGCGAAACTGGAGGACAAAACTCTGATAAAACAGTAAAAAAAATGACAAATGGCAGATTTTTTTACAAAACAAATTGCAGCTTCAACATCTGAAGTATGTCTCGCAATGGCATGCCATGTATAACGGGCATTTGGGGAACCTTCAACATTTACTTTAAGTCTGCCCCATTAGTATGGCCTACAGTGTTATTATGCACATAAAATGGGTGGTGCATTTGGTTCACTTTTTATGTAAGTCCACAAAAATAGCCAGTATGGATTTTTTTTTTAAATATGTAATTGCCAGCCTGGTGGGTCAGATACCAGCACCACATATAGCCTTGCAAGACACTCAGGACTGATTCCTGACCTTGACTTCTAGCACATGAATAGCCTTGGTTTCCAATGTGAAGACAGCTGGGCATCTACTCTCACAGATATAGGGATGTGTAGGGAGGCAGCCTCACAGAAGGAAGGGAAGCATGGGATCCAACTAAAGGAGCTAAGCACGGTGCTAGCTGCCTCTCTGACAAACTATGTAGCACCTCTTTGGAGATGGGTGTGTTTCCAGAAGGCTGATGTGGTCCTTCTGCACAAGAGTGGCATCAGGGAAGAGGCTAGCAATTACAGACCAGTCAGTCTCACATCAGTGGGGGGGGAGGGATTAATGGTATCCCCACTGAAGGCGAGACTGATGGAGTGCCTAGAGACAAATGGACTGCAGGACCACCATCAGCACAGCTTCACAAGAAAGAGATCATGTCAAACAAATCTCATAGATTTCCTTGACTGGGTAACTAAGGAGGTGGATTGGGGAGGGCAGTGAATGTGGCCTATCTGAACTTCAGTAACGCCTCTGACACTATACCACACAGGAGGCTAATAAAGAAACTTAGCAGCCTGGGAGTTGGGGAGAAGGTGGTGAACTGGGTACCTAACTGGTTGAAGGATAGGAGACAGAGAGCAGTGGTAAAAAGCAATCACTCGGAGGATGATAGAGTGACCAGTGAAGTACCACAAGGATCAGTACTGGGTTGTATCTTCTTCAATTTCTTAATAAGTGACATTGCTGAGGAACTGGAGGGGAAGGTGTGTCTCTTTGCAGATGACACAAAAATCTACAAAAAGGTGGACGTGCAGGAGAGTGTGGCGAGAATGCAAAGGGATCTGGGGAAACCAGAGGAGTGGTCTAGGGAGTGGCAGCTGGGTTTCAGTGCCAAAAAGTGTAAAAGCACACACCTGGGCTGGGAAACCCGAGGGCTGTGTATAAGATGGGGGAGGGGATTACCAAGCAAGAGAGTGACCTTTGGATAATCACATCTGATGACCTCAAGGTGGCAGGGTGGTGCAACAAGGCAGTAGGCAAGGCTAGCCAGATGGTGGGCTGCATGGGAAGGGGGATTTCTAGCAGAGGAAGGGAGGAACTGTTGCCTCTGTGTCACTCACTTGTTAGGGTGTCTCTTTGCAAACGACACAAAAATCTGCAACAGGGTGGACACCCAGGAAGCACTTATTGGAAGAAGATCATTTCAAACAAATCTGATTGACTTCTTTAACTGCATCACTAAAACAGTGGACTGGGGCTAAGCAGTGGACATCCTTTACTTGGACTTCAGCAAGGCCTTCAACTATGTACCCCACAGCAGGTTGATCAGGAAGCTGGCAGATCTAGGGGCTGGTGAGAAGCTGATCAGGTGGGTGGAAAACCGACTAAGGGGCAGGACCTACAGCGTGGTGATGGGAGGTGAGTTATCCAGCACCACAGAGGTAACCAGTAGGATCCCACAGGGCTCAGTTCTTGGACCAGTGCTGTTCAATGTCTTTATCAATGATATTGGGGATGGCATTAAAGGAAACATTTGCCTATTTGCAGGTGACACCAAGCTCTGTGGAAGGGTGGACACGACAGAAGGGATACAGCACCTAGAGGATCTGGAAAAGCTAGAGAGGGTGGTCTGGGATTTGGCAGCTTGGCTTCAATGCAAAGAAATGCAAAGTCATGCACACTGGAGCCAAGAACCTGAGGACTGAGTACAGCATGGGAGGGGTCCAGGTAGCTACATCAGTGGAGCAGAAGGACCTGGGAGTGATGATCACTAGTGACCTGAAACACTCCACACAATGTAGGAAAGCAGCGACAAAGGCAAATAAAATGTTGGGCTGCACTATCAGTAGCAGGTGAGAGGAGGTAATACTACCCTTGTACATGTCATTAGTGAGTCTGTATCTGGAATACAGTGTACAGAACTGGTGCCCACACCTTAAAAAAGACATAGACCTGGCAATGAAGATGATCATGGGCCAGCAGGGTGGGACATATGAGGAGAGGTCAGGGGCCCTGGACATGTACTCCCTGGAGGAGAGGAGAAGAGACAAGAGGAGAGAAGAGAGAGAGGACAGAACTGAAACCCTCAGGTACCTGAAAGGAAAAAATACAATGGACAAGGATGGCATCTTCAAACTTAGTGGGAACCCTAACATGAGGGGACATAGTCTCAAGTTGGAGAAGGGACAGCCTAGACAAGAGGTTAGGAGGCACATCTTCATGGAGAGAGTAGTGGAGGGTTGGAATGTGCTTCTGGAGGAAGTGGTTTCATTGAAAATGATAGGCAGCTTCAAGAGAGCCTGGGATAGAGTTCAGGGGAAAATGAGGGTCGGGGGTGGACAGAAGGGAAGGGCAGATTGGGAAGGAGGGGAAGGGTCAGTAGCTTACGCTGAGGACCCTGCAAGAGCAGACAGACCTTATAGCCTAATACTGCTGGCTTCATCATATATTGAGACATTTGTAGTTTAAGAGGATGTGAGGAAATAGTTCTTCACAGAAAGAGTAGTGGACACCTGGAACAGCCTGTCAGAAGAAGTAGTGGGACGAAGACAGTGGGAAGCTTGAGACATGCATGGGATAGGCACTTGGGTATAATAAGCAGAGGTAAGGGAAGAGGGAGGGACACCTGTGACCAACTAGAGTCCAAGTTGTAGTAATAGGGAAAATAAGGCAGACTAGATGGGCCTACCAGTCCTTTTCGTTGGAAACATTCTATGTTTTATGAAGGAGACATATAAATTGGAGGGAGGGTCCCTCCAGTCATCAATGACTCATGCAAAAGAAAATATGACATATTATTAAATCAATATGTACAGTGGAGCCCACCAGGATGCAATGGAATACTGCAGAATTCTTCAGAGTTACTGCAGGAAACAAAGCAATCTCAATGGCAATGAATCCATTTTGTCATGCAGAAATCTGTGACACTGCATTGCATCCTGGCAGGCTCCAATGTATGTCATTCTGAATGCTACTGTGACCTTTATTGTCACTTCCTCCATGACACCGATGTAAAGGGGAGAAAATCTCATTGGGTTTATTCCTGCAGAGATTTTTTGTTACTAAATAAATAAGAATATTATGGCTTCTAAGTAGTCTCCAATCTCCTGTCCCAGCAATCATAGATTTGTGTACTTGACAGGGTCCACGTAGAGTATGTGCAAGGATGGGGCAGGGGGAAGCAGACAGTGTTGCTCAAGATGGATTGACCAACACGGCTTAATGTTAAGGCTGGAAGAAACAAAATAGAATACAAAAAAAAAAATTAATAGAAAAAAGGTTGGATAACTGTACTGAAAGGAAAAACTCCAGGTTTAAGGTGTATTAGTGTAAGGTGTAATGATTCAACTCTGTAAAGAGGCCCACACTCATAGGTCAAACAGAAAAAGAACACATTTTAAAACTTGCCTACCTCTATTTAAGTTTCAAATTTCCATTTGCCTCCAGAAGACTGAATAAAAGTATACGAAATTAGGAATTTACTTTCAGCCACGTTGTACTGATGAGTAAGGGCCCCTTACATTTTCCAGAAGTAGTTTCAACAAAACAATTCCAATGAAAAACATGCCCATTTAAATGTAAATGGAGGAATATGAAGGTGCTGTCAAGCCTCTCCCCCAAACCATCTAGCCCTGAAAGGCCTTTTATTCTCCACAGTGAAAGGCAGTCTGGAATTCCACATCCCTTTTCTTGATACAAGATATTAGACAAAACAGTGACATTATGACTTGAGAAAGGCAATCCATCAATAACAAGGTTTCAACTACCATCGGTTCACTAAGTCAGCTACAACATTCATACTATCTGCTGTGGACAAGGATTCCATACAATCCCGAAGCTAAGTCAGGCAAAACCGACTCATTGTCTTAAAGGCCCACTGAAAATAGAAATTAAGCTTAAACTGAAAGATTTTAACCATTCGGACTTGTTCAGGAATGATCTATAATGAAACAACTACACCGTGTTAAGGAGACTGAAAAAGACAAAACACGTGTCTATAGTGTATTATTCTTAGCCAAGATTAGATTACGTCTATTGAGCAACAAGAAAAAAACATTGACTGAATTCACATTTTAAATGGCACCCAAGCACAATACAGAGTGAAAGAGTTCCAGCTAACAATAAAATAAAGTAGGTAAAGCGATACACAGAAAATGTATCCAGAAAAAGAGTAATGGACAAATACTATCAAAAACTTTTACTTGGTATGCAAAAGCCTGTCTAGGTGGAGAAGTCTGTTCTGATGAGGTCTTGTCAGCCAGTCCTGCACAAGTATTTGCATGGTCATTATGTCCTGCATGGGGCTGAAGCTGAAAGGCCTCATATTCTAAACTCATCCAAACGCAGGCACTATGGTCTGCAAGCTTATGCAAATGTGTGCACAAGACCATAGAAGGTATATTTAAAAGGGCATTCTAATATGGATCCAAGCACTATGGTTCCAAAAAACTATCAGGCTTCCAATGTACAACAGCACAAAGCACTAATTCATGTGGAAGCACAAACCACAGGAGTGACCACATGTGCAAAGCACCTCTTCACTCTGAGCAAGCTGGGCAGATTGTGAGGCACAAACCCATTAGAGCTACAGCAGTGAATTGAAATATTTGTGCAGTGCCACCTAACAGAAGTAAGTGCTCTTATCACTGATTCTGCCAGTAATATCTTGCAAGACATGGCAGGTACCCAATGTAATCCAACGTCAATTACTCCAGTTTGACATGCAGGACAATATGACATCTTTGTCAAAGAAAGTGCTTCACCCTGTATCCATGACGCCGGTTTGACAAATTCCTTGTCAAACAATGTTACAGCAACGACTTTGTGTCGACCGCAATTGTGGTTGGCATAAAGCCATTCTGTGAAGACTTTGTTTTCTAGGGGGGCTTCACCCCCAACCCCCATGTAACTTACATAATCAACTCTGAGTTGGAGTTGATTTTGGGAGGGGTGCAAGACCCCCAGAAAGCAGTGCTGGGGTCCCGTGACAACATTACAGTGACCTGTCGCTTTTGCTGTAATGTCGGTCGCGATAAAATTGTCGAACAGGCATTGGCATACGCTTCACCCTAGTGAATGGTGCTGTACATAATGCTATTGACCCTATTAAGTATGCAAGGCCCTAACGCTGCCTTACCCTATCCTTATCATATCATTACCTGTCATCTGCATGTCATCAAGGCATGCTGCTCCTCACAGTAGATGGGGGTTGCAGAGTACAACAGAGCAATTCAGAACTCCACATGAAAAGAGTGAGTGAGGAGAATGTTACACACCTTTGGCCACAGTGAAATATATGCATTGCTGTGTTTAGGGAAACCGGCACATCTGTACTGTGTTCGTATAAGATGCACTACACCAGCAGGGCATCATACTGAGTCCACTGTTCACAGAGGTATCAAATCAAAAGACTCCACCCTCTCAACAATACTGCAGACAGTTCCATTGCAATTGTCTGTCCATCTCCTTGGGTCATCACTGCATATTGACTGACTTTTACAGGACACTGGTAAAGTGTTTCAAAATGGTTGTGCTATTTCCACACCGCTAACACATATTGTTGCCAAATATTAACTTGCACTGCATGAACAGCCAGTCAATGCATTTATAGGGCTTTCAGTATACTGTACCATAGTGACATGTATGCTTTGAGTTGATATACAAACTGCTTTGTACCACACAAACTGCAACTTTCGACATACAGCAGGTGTTGCCTGACAAACTGAACCACTGTTAGCTGTTCACCTTTGCTCATACACAAACTATAAATGGGATTCTAAATGAGAGGTGCTACTGCATATGTATACATCATCGTCGCAGTGGAGCACCCAGCAGCTGGGTCCATACTTCAGACTGCATCTGCTTTAATAAATATATAAAGGAAGCTGCTTGAGGAAGATGCAGTTTGGAGAAGGGACCCAGCTGATGGGTGGTCCACCTCATTGATGGTAGCTGGGCGACCTCACAACAGGGTCCTGAGGTGAATACCAAGAGACCCCACTCCTTTTCAAATCAAATCAGTAAGTAACTAATCCAGTCTGAAAAAATGTTATTACATTTACCCCTTTCGGGGGTGGGGGAGGGTGTGCACTGATTTTTGTTGTTTTTGTTGCCTGACAAACTACCTTTTGATCGGCAACATACATCTTTGTGCAGGGCAAATGCAGTATGCACTGTACAAAGTCATCAAATATGCTGGCCATACTGAGTATGTGTGTGGTTTGGAGAGATAAACAAAACCAAACACTATTAACAAAGAAACATAAAAAAACCCACTAAGCTTACTTTTTTTCATTAGAGAACATTTCTAAAGATATAATTGTCAAATCTTTGCTTCTAGTCTTGCTTTCTATTTTTAGTGGGCATTTTGGAAAACACTTTTGTTCTTAAACAAATGCATGTTATCAGCTACAAACTGCTGTATTTCAGTACAATCAGTGTGGTAAACCAGCCACTTCAAAAAAGTTCACGTTAGCTGCTGCAGACTTCTGAACTACAGTACAATCATTCATTCATTATTATTATTTATGCGTGCCCTTCTGAGGGCATGGTATAGCACAACTCAGTATAAAAACCTATTCACACACCAAAAAAAAAATACATGTTCCAACAAACAAAAGAGGTTTCAAAGCCCAAAGAGAAGACAAATCGCCATACAGAAAGAAGCTGCTAGAGCGTTACTCTGTTACGGAGCCACAACAGCAAACGTCCGGTCACCAGCAGAGTACAATAAGGCCAAAGAAGCAATCAATATGACAAGGTATCTGAAACAAAAATCAGATTATCAGCTGTGCACTGCTGAATTTCTGTACACTGAGCCAGCTCTACAAGTTTCATATTATCCTTCTGGACAGGTTTCATAGAAACTGCACCATGAAAAGTCAACTGTCCACCCAAGTCTTTTTATTTTGCTTCATTTATTTTCCTCTCCTCATGACACCCCTGAGTGCTAAATTCCTTTCGGTACTTAAACCCCAACTGCTTCTTAGGCTCACCCTTTACCACCAACACTCTCGTAGGCTCCCCAGGGTGTTACTGTCCTGAATTCCAGAGCTATTTGTTCCATGGGAGCCCCTTTTGCTGCAAGAGCGGAGGAAAACAGCATCAGTACCAGTGACCATAGCTGGGAAGTGTGTGCTGTGTCACAGTAGGTTAGGTTTTGTGGGGAAGTATGCACAGAGGCCATTGCCCAGAATGACTTGGACTGACCAGCATTTCCATTTTCTCCCCTTGGTTTGTGGGGTACCCAACAGTGCATGGCACCCCATGCTTCTAATAGTACCTCCAGCACACTGTCACCAAGGGCTGCTGTAAGAGTGGCATGCCCCCTCCCCCAGCCCCCAAAGGACAGCATCCAAGCAAAAGCTCTGAGTCCTCCATGTCAGCCTCCTCTCCTGAAGCCATGGACTTGGAGTTGAAACCTAGGATGCCAGTGTGCCAAACAGATGCCCCAACGCTCCATGCCATAAGCTGACAAGCTCGATCCAAGTATATGAAGGCACTTTATCACTCAGCTCAAGGATTCTGAATCCTCATTAAAGCACCTGACTACAAGGCTATCTGACTTTAGACATCAACGTACCATGTACAGCGCTCAGCACAATATTCAAGTCTGTGAATATGTGTGGCACACTTCAGTAGTCTCTGGGTACCCCGGGGTCCCCCTTTAATGTTACAAAGCTGATTAGGCACCTAAGAATTCAACAGTGGACTACTCCTGGCACCCCTGTCAAGTGATTTGGGCACTGGTTTCAGTGGGTGAAGCCAGACTGACTGTTTCCTGATGGAGACTGCGGGGGTGAAAGTGAGTCCAAGTAAGCTCTGGCAGAGAGACAGAGAGAGGAGAGCTGACCAAAACTCTTGCAGAGAATCTTCCAGTCTCTTGTGGAGAGTCCTGCAATCTCTTGTAGTCCATGGTGGTCTGTGATTTCTGATTAGGAGAGTGGACACCTGTCTGCAGTTGAAGTAGCAGAGGCAGTCCCAAGAGAGGTTTGCCCACTGGGGAGAAGGGAACAACAGCATAGAAACATACTCATCTGGGGATAGTGGGTATGGACTGATCAAGTGTTATGAACTGTGCATCCAAAGCAGTGAAAGAACTTGAAAGCAGGAGAGAAGGTACAAATATTTAACAAAGAAAATGGTTCTCACTTGTCCAGCTTCAGTGGACCTTTGGCTTTTGGGGTCAGTGAGGGGGAAGATGTCATTGATGAGATTATGTACAAGTACAGTCCCCCAGACCATGACCTAGCCACTTACTCCAAGAGTTACACGCCCTTGGAGTCCAATTATGTTTCAGTGGAGGTAAAGGGAGATCCAGGGATGGCAAGATAAAGATTCTGCATCTAAATGGTATCTCACTTGTTGATGTTCCCGAAAAGGAGACAGGTATCTCAACTGGTGCCTAATTAAATAGTTAATCCCACCTCAATACAGGTTTCTGTGACACATCAGTATGGAAGTACAAAGGGACTATATACATAATTGAACAGATGTTGATAGTTGGTGGACTGGGCCAGATTAAGGTAACCTGGGGCTCTAGGCCCAAGAGAAATCTGGGGGCCCCCTCTTGCCATGATCATGCCTCTTTGACGCAAAGGGACCGTGTAACAGACTGTAAAGCACCTTGGGAATCCATTTACATATAAAATGCATCTCATGTTAGGATACAGTTTGTATGTAAGTAGGGATGGGATGAATATTCTATTCATATTCGATTTGTATAGAAATAGTGCCCTCTCTCTCCACTATTCATATTCGCTCAAATACTGACCCAAAGAAAAATCAAATACTGAATACTTTTATTAGCAGTCATCGGTTGTCATGCCATGTAAAATCCCGAGTGAGTGTTTGGGAGCATGGCATGTGCCGTTTGCTTCTGAGGGTTCTAGCTAGGTTGGTGGTGGCTGTTAGTGGCACAATGAGGGACAGAGTAAGACAGATGACATTAAAGTTGTGCCACCATGTTTCCCACGGCTAGGTCTGAAATGTCTGTCCACAAAAGACACAGTGAGAAGGACAACTGAAGTTGAGACAGTCTTGTGACACTTCCTTACAGTGCAGATGACTAGTTCCCCATGAGAGAGAGACCCCCCTCCCCGACGATGTTCACTCCCCATTCTGTGCTCACCGAGAGCGGGATATGTAAAGTGCAGTTGTAGGAGATAGTGAGCAATACAGTCCCCAGGACTAGCTATTTAAAATAAAGGGAATGTCCTGCACCTGCGGTATTTGATGAATTTCCTCTCTGTCCTTCATTTTTCAACCTCAAGAATCAAAATGGAGAGAGTGATCCAACATGCTGCACAGCACTGCTATAGTTTTTCTCTTCCTCTGCTTTCTCTGAGAACCATGGTGTGGTGCTCACTGTCTCCATCTGTGCTAAAGTGTGGGAAGGAGTTGCCAGTTGAGAAATCATGCTCAAGAGGGACACACACACACACACACACACACACACACAGAAAGGGTTAATGTGTGAAAAAGTATGCTTACATTTTTTTTTAAATACCCATGTTCGGCTCTCTGTTTCTTTCTCTCTCTCTCTCTCTCTCTCTGTGGCACTGTCTCAGGCAGAAGCACTCATCAAAAACAGGCAAAAAAAATGAATGGACAAATTCTGAATAATAATGAATTAAAAATCTGATGGCTATAGTGAATTAAAGGCACCTGCTGTAATGGATGCTGAGACCCATTAATTTCCCCTCAGCTGCAGTTAAGTAGCCTCTGTGACACCTGCTGAGGTTACCTGACCACAGCTGTGGAGGTGTTAATGGGCCTGATTTGCACTACCTAACTGCTGTAGCCATCTCCCTAATGAGGTGACAATTGCAGTTGCTTGAGGCTTAACAGGGATTCAGACTGGTGACACATACAGTGCTGTACTTACTAGTATCTCTCTGATATATGAGCGTATACACCCCCCCAACAGCAACACCGGCGCAGCGAACGACACTACAGAGACTACAGAACAACATCACTGTAGTGTCTGCACTAGAACCCGGCACTGTCCGTCGGGGTCTTGCACCCCCCCAAATCAGCTCCAATTCGGAATTGATAATCTTTAGTGGGGAAGGGGGCAAAGCCCCCTGAAGAAAACACTTTGTTTTCTTTGGAACCAGCAGTTGACCACGAAAAGTGGTTGACCTGCCGGTTTCACTGTCTTGTCGTTCAACAACATTTTTGTTGATGACCAGTCATGGATCCATATAAAGCAAGGAGCAGCAAGAAACCACACCACTCAGAGTAGACTTCATATAAAGCATCTTTAAATGAAAAAAAGTATAAAATAACACTGCCAATAGTGCAAAATGCAGCAGAGAAGCAGCTACAACCCTCTACCGGTTTTGCATTCAAGCATGCGTCATCAGGAGGATAGCAAATCAAACATGTGGCTTTTTTAAGCAAAACAAGTATAGTAAATTTAAAGTAGCAGTGTAAGAAAGATACATACATCTCACATAAGAAAACAGAATCCATACCCATCTAAAAAACAGTGATAAATCTCATATATACTGCAGGAGAATTTTTATCAGGATTTACTAGCAGATCGGAAAAAATGGCATAGCATGATTATTGAGTACATTGCCTAAAAATATAAAACACAGGCATAAGACATCATTTAGAACACAGACATGTAAATCTATACTATGTTTGATTTGCTAGTCTCCTGATGACGCATGTTTGAATTGCTTCTCCTTGCTTGGTATTTTTGTTACCGCACACTCTGTACCCTGCTGAGCTGTTTTGCCTTACAGAATTCGTATCAATTGTATGTGCTCGCAGGAGGAGTCCTCTTCAGCAGTAATTGTTTTACATCAGTTTTACACCACTTGCAGCTCTCGGGCGACCAACGGATACAACTGTGCAGTTTGGATTAAGTTAAATTTTGGCTTGACAGTACATAGCGTTGTTTTTTTTTTTCCCACTCGTGGATTAAACCTTCTGTTAAGTCGCCGCTTGAGATTTATTTTTTCCGCAGTCCAAGGAATGTCTAACACATACTTTACGGACACCATCTTGGTGGAAGCATCAGGTTCGTGTGCTAACAGTATTTTTTTACCTGCAGGAGAACAGGAGTATTTTCAGGATTTTTAATATGATATTAGCAACACTCACCCGAGGGACAACCTGACTGATATGGATTCCAATTCACATCCTCTGGACATTAAGGCTGCATTCATTGCATTGGAAAGGGCAATTACAAGGGGAAGACATCACTACTGGGGAAAAATAACTTTAGAAGCATATCTGAAGGTGGGCCATTCACCTCATGGTCTGAGGTTGATTAAACATCCTGGGTATGGTTGGGACAGAGTGTTGCTTGTTACTGACTGCAAACGAGCACAGCAATTGGCAACTGATGAATTTATGAGAGTATTAATATGTGATTACAAAGCCCCGCAACCGGAGTTAAGCACTGACACTGCGAGCAAAGAGACTGTGGTTTTGGAATTCAGGGATCATTCTGAGTTTGAGTCATTTCAGAAAATGCTAAAGGATAAATGTAAGGAGAGAGGACAATAAAATTAATAAGATCAAACTCCAGAAATTTGAGAGAGACAGGCTAGACTACCTTCACCATAAGGTTTTTGATTGGAATCGCAAGCAGAACCATTCACAAGACCCAAGCAGAAAGCGTGGTGGTAGAAAACACACGGACCCATACTCTTACTCTCCCAAATCAGTCCTCAGAAATAGAAGTAATTCACCGACTTACACCATTGATAACAGTGGATCTGAAGTGAAGGACCCTTTTGTAGGTGAAGATCAGCACGACCAGGCGGATCCACAGAGGACTGTTCAATTCCAGTTGCCAACTACATATACCAACAGAGGCAGCAGAACCAGAGACTGGGGGAACTACTGGGACATCAGGAACAACAAGGACCCAAGAGGAAGACAACCTGACATGGGGGAGAAAACATCAGAAGCAGGGTTCGAGGGAGATGGCTGGTTTAGGATTTGAAAAGGGACATAAGGAAGAGAGCATCGTTATCAACATCTCAGGACAGGAATTTTCAGAAAATCAACTTAGAATATTGCAGAAGGGATTATCCTTTGTACCGACTCAGGATTCACATCCCTTTGAATTATATGTAGATTTGCATCGCTTTACCAGGACTTTAAACCTTAAGGCACTTTTTAAAAGAGCTAATACGTGTCGTGGCAATTTAACAACAGAATCATTTGGGGGGGGGAGCAGTCCTCAGAATGAGGTAAGCATTTTTCATACACCATCAAATTATATGCCCTCATATAATGAAACTGTGTGAGTTTTTGAGAAGACCTGTGAAAAGGGATTTCAATCAATGTTTGAAACTCATTTAGCAACAAGTTATGTAAATATTACTGGTGAAGAAGCAGCTGCTTTGAGGGAATTGGAAAAGAATCATGACATTGTTTTATTTATTTATTTATTGAAAATGTTTCACCAGGAAAGGCACACTGAGCAAAAAGATGCTTGTCTCACGGTGCAACCTGGGGGGGGGGTTACAGAGGAGTCAGGTAAACATACAGTAGTTGAACTTTACAGTAGCACAATTCAGAGACTGTTCATAGGTGGAAGGGATTACAATTGAACTTGTTACATAGGGAGAACAGTACAGTACAGCACAGTATCAACAATGACAGGTTATACAAATCATGGTTACACAGCGAGGTAGGAACAGTACAGAACATGATCATAAGGGTATGGTATACAAATCATGGGTACACATTGAGGCAAAGCATGAGATACATAAGTGCCAGTTTCAGAACGGGGTAGTAATAGCAGAACTTAAGTGCCAGTAGCAGAAGTTGAGCTGTACCAAATTGACAGGAGGATTTGGAGAGCAAGATGGGGGTAGAGAAGGAGGGAGTATGCGTTAGGTGTAGGGGAGGTTAGGTGAGGAGGGAGGGAGGGAGTGGGGATGGGGGCGTGGGTTGATTAGGAAGGGGGAAGGGAGAAATTGAGGAGGCTAGAGTGAGTAATAGAGAGAGTGTAAGTGCGCAGGGTAGTAGATAAGCCAGACAATTTGGTGGCGGGCAGCTGATTGGCCTTGAGGGAAACGAGAGAGAAGCTAATGGGGGGTGGTCAGGGGCAGTAGCAATTGGGTGTAAGAAAGTTAGAGAGAGCATAGGAAAGGGAGAGTTTGGATGAAGAATGGCGGATCTGGGTGGGCAGGTCATTCCAGAGTTTAGGGAAGAGGTAAGAGAATGCAGATTGGCTGGTGGTGATCCTTCGGTGAGGGATGAATAGTAGCCTAGCGTCAGCAGACCTGAGGGCGTGCGAGGGGGTAGGTGGGGAGGATAGGGCGGATGCGAGGTAGGGAGGGAGGGAGCCGAGCCAGAAGTTAGAAGTGAATTTAGTGCTATGAATTAGGCGCCGGTTACTTAGAGAAGGTAGGGACAGGGAACTATAAAGCATGCAGTGGTGTGCACGAGGGGGGCATTGAGGGAAAAGCGGCAGAATGCATTGAAGACGGGTCTAATCTAGCTAGAGTGGACTTGTTAAGCCAGCTGACAAGGGGGTTCAGTGGTAATCATGTCCAGAGAGATATATATTAAAGAGATTAATAGACAACTCAGTGATGCAGATTTTAACATCCCCCTTAAAAAGTGTCCCTACTGCTAAGTTTAAACAAGGAATAGACATATTCCTTAATGAGGCACTACTTAGAAACACAGAAACATAGACTTTGATGGCAGATAAGGACCGCTTGGCCCATCTAGTCTGCCCATTTCCCTACCTACAGGATAGGCTGCAGATCCTAGTTAACCAACAGCCTATTTCTTCCTACCCCCCACAAGAATTGCTTTATGTCTGTCCCATGCATTCTTGAATTCTACCACAGTTTTAGACCCCATAACCTCCTCAGGAAGGCTGTTCCATGCATCCACTACCCTCTCTGTGAAATAATACTTCCTCACATTGCCCCTGAACCACCCCCCTTCTATCTTTAAATTGTGTCCCCTTGTTCTTGCATGTCTCTTTTTCTGAAAGATGCTACCCTCTTGGACTTTGTTGATTCCACTGAGGTACTTAAAAGTTTCTATCATGTCCCCCCTTTCCCTTCTTTCCTCAAGGGTATACATATTAAGCTCCTTTAGTCTCTCCTCATACAGCTTCTCTTGCAGACCCTGCACCATTTTAGTTGCCCTCCTCTAGACTGCCTCTATCCTGCCTATGTCCTTGCGGAGATGGGGTCTCCAGAACTGGATGCAGTACCCCAGATGGGGTCTCACCAACTGTCTGTACAGAAGGATAACAACTTCCTGTTTTCTGCTGGTGATGCCTGTCCCTGTGCATCCCAGTATACCCTCAGCCCTCCCTACTGCCTTCTCACATTGCTTGCTAACCTTAAGGTCATCTGATATGATTACCCCCAGGTCCCTTTCCTTTTTTTTTGTTGTTACTACCTCTCCTCCAACCCTGGACACTCAGAGGGAGACCTTATTAACTGCCAAACCTAAAAAAGATGGACCACCCCCGAGTTAATTTTATTACTAACTGCACTAGGCATACACTTTCAGGGGTTATCACTACATCTGAAATAAGTTTTCTGACTGTTTCTAATCCTGTTAGGGTGAGTATTTACACACTGCCCAAAATCCACAAGATCCTTATAACCCACCCGGAAGACAAATTGTTACAGGTATTGGCTCACTTATTGAGCCTTTGTCAACATTTGTGGATGCACATATTAAACCTTATGTTGTGACATTACCATCCTACATCAGGGATACTACCCAGATGTTAGGTATATTACAGGAGATGCAGACTGAGATAGAGTGGTGCTTTGTCTCTATGGACATTACGTCCCTCTAAACAATCGTCCCCCATTTGGGAGGTATTTCAGCCCTTGATTATTGGTTGTCCCTGGATGCAAGTATAGAGGAACCAAAAAGGCAGTTTCTTCTAACATGTAGCAAACATGTATTGTCTAAGAATGTTTTTATGTTTGGCAAGGAGATGTACATGCAAACTAAAGGTATGGCCATGGGAGCTATTTTGCCCCCAATTATGCCAACCTTTATCTGGGCAGGTGGGAAAAAATATTTGTCTATGACGCCCAGAACAATCCTTTTCGTGATAGGATTGATATCTGGCATTGTTTTATTGATGACATATTCATGGTATGGACAGGCACACTGGGAGAATTTGTTAAATATCTTGAATCTACTGATCAAAACCTTAAATTCACAGTACAAAGTGACCAAAAGAGTGTTTCTTTTTAGGATTTAAAGATTTCTAAACTTTCTGATGGGGCTCTGAAAACTGATTTGTTCCATAAAGAAACTGACCGTAATTCTCTTCTCTTCTCCATGCATCCCGTTGCCATCCATGCCATTTGATTAATAATATTCCCAAGACCCAGTTACTAAGAGCACGCAGGAATTGCTCGGTCAGTGATTTAATTTCAAATGGCAATGATATGTGCAATAGATTTACTAGAGAGGTTATTCCACTAAGCTTGCTGAACAGGCTTTCTTAGAAACCCTGGACACTCAGAGGGAGGCCTTATTAACTGCCAAACCTAAAAAAGATGGACCACCCCAAGTTAATTTTATTACTAACTGCACTAGGCATACACATGCAGTACAAGCTATTGTAAATAATAATTGGCACATTTTGGAAAATAAATAACTTCTGACTGAGGATATCAAAGAGAAACCATGGTTTGTTTTTCGTAGGGGTAGGAATTTGCAAAACAAATTGGTGCATAGCTACCTATATGATAAAGAAGAGACCACACTGGGTAACACTTGGTTACCTCCTTTACCTACAGGTAATTTTAGTTGTGGCAATTACAAGTTTTGCCCTTACAGTTTTAGAACTGATACGTTCACTACATGTAACAATACTAAATTGTTTAAGATTAGGGAATTCTTTAATTGTAGCAGGGGGAATATTGTCTGTCTTGTCACATGTGAATGTGATTCTTTTTATATAGGTAAGACCAGCAGGCCTATGAAGATCAGAATAGGAGAACATCTTCGTTCAATTGTAAATAAAGATGCCAAAAATGCGCTATCATTTCATGTAAACAGTAATAGAGGTGGCAGACATTCTTTCAAGTTTTGTATTCTTGAGAGGGTAACACTAGGACCACGTGGTGGTAACCTTTATGACAAATTACTCTATCGTGAATCATTTTGGATCTTTACACTGAGGGACTTGAACCACCAGGACTCAGTGACAGAACTGAACTGTTACCATGCATTAAGAGAAAGCTATAATCTTTTTTGTCTTTGTTAAGTTAAACCTGTTTTCTCCTTATCAATGTGTCATTTTAATTTTTTCTGTTTGTTTTCCAGGTTGCAGGATTCACTGTTATCTGCATACATGTAACACCATATTCTCTAATTGAAAGAACATAGCATTCATGTTGAAAGTGTGGTGGTAACGTTAAACATTAAGCATATTTTTCAAAAAGTTGGAGCTTTTCCAAATGATATAGCATAGATTTACATATATAAGTTCTAAATGATGTCTTATGCCTGTGTTTTATATTTTTAGACAATGTACTCAATAATCATGCTATGCCATTTTTCCGATCTGCTAGTAAATCCTGATAAAAATTCTCCTGCAGTATATATGAGATTTATCACTGTTTTTTAGATGGGTATGGATTTTGTTTTCTTGCGTGAGATGTATGTATCTTTCTTACACTGCTACTTTAAATTTACTATGCTTGTTTTGCTTAAAAAAGGATCCACATGTTTGATTTGCTATCCTCCTGATGACGCATGCTTGAATGCGAAACCAGTAAAGGGTTGTAGCTGCGTCTCTGCTGCATTTTGCACTACTGGCAGTGTTATTTTATACTTTTTTCATTAAAAGCTGCTTTATATGAAGTCTACTCCCAGTAGTGCAGTTTCTTGCTGCTCCTTGCTTGGTATTTTTGTTACCGCACACTCTGTACCCTGCTGAACTGTTTTGCCTTACAGAATATGGACCCATATACAAGTGTGCAAAAAATAAGTATTTGAAATATTTTTTTCATGTGTAGTACTATTTGTATTTGTATTCGTTATTCATCAAATATCATCAGCAACCATTCGATATTCAGTCGCATAGTAAAAAGTGGTATTCGTCCCATCCCTAATGTAAAGAGATATGGGCAACAGAATGCAAATCAAAATTCCTTCCCTTCTACTCCCCTCTCTCAAAATCATTTTATTGACAGTGCATGCCATTCTCTAGTCTCCCTTTTCCCCAAGAGTCACATACTGTTTGAGTTCAGTCTGATAATCTACAGTGCGCCCTTGACTATCTGCCCATTTTTGTACAAGCAAAACTGGATGGATAATGAAGGATGTGAGATAATAAGAGGCAATGGAATAGCTATCATTTTGTACAAACATTTGGTGGATAATCGCTGGATCACTGTATGTGCAAGACTATTCTCAGCATACAGGATTCCCAACTTTCTTATGCTACTTAACTTACTGCAAGTACAGTCTTACATCCTGATGTAGCCTCACCCACAAACCCACATAGGGAAGGGGTTGTGGTGCTATAGATAAGACTTATAATGGTCAGGGTTAGTGATGGCCTTCAGATACTAGCTGTTTACTTTGCAGGCAATTGTACATGTTGGGGATTAGCACTGTATGTATACAGCTCCATAACAACTATATACAGTTGCTTGCAAATTAAACAAATGTGATCTAAAAGCCACTGCTGCCCCTGATGATATTGTAAGCCTATCGATAGCACTGTAGACTCTTTGCTACTTTGTGTCATTAAAATGTGGCTTTGTAGGTGGTGTTAAAGATCAGGCTTAGCCATGCTGTTTGCAAACTGCAATACAGTATTGTTAAAGGACTTAGAAGATTCAGTCTACTTTTTTCTTCTTCATAATTTTGATGATCATTTTCATGACACTCACCACCCCAACCCAAACTCAGCCATGAACCCTCCTACCAATTTTCCCTGAGAGGAGAATTGCATTTAACAATGATAATCCAATTCCAGTCAAGGAGTGTGAAAGTTAACTCATACATTAGGCAGTATAGCCTAATGGCTACAGCCCCAAGCCAAGAACCTGGAAAACAAGTCGACTCAGAACACTTGGATTTGTGAACCACAACCTCTATTTGCATACTACGTGATCCAAGGCCATGGCATGTCACAGAACATCAGTGTGCTAATGAAAGGCATCTGGAACTCAGAACAGGCTCTCCAATAAATAGGCTATTCTGGCTGTATGATCCTGCGAATATGAATGATAGGGCTCCCCTCAAATGCACAAGATGAGGCAAGTAGAGTACAAACTACTGCAGGGGGCCCCCCATTTAAGATTTGCAAACAGTCTCACTGTCAGGAACACCAATTTTGGGGGCAGGGAACTTTCTAGCTACTTCTTCCCACTTGGGATACGGGGGGGACAAAGGAAAAGGGCCTGTTTTCCCCTTAAAGGTCAGTCTGGCTGGAGCCCCCTGAAGCTATCAGCTGTACTTAACACCTAATTAGGGAGGTGAGATTCACATTCAAGCAGACAAAGCAAAGCAAAAGGGCCTGTTTACACCTTAAAGGTCAGCCTGTTTGGAGCCCCCTGAAGCTATCAGCTGTACTTAACACCTAATTAGGGAGGTGAGATTCACATTCAAGCAGACAAAGCAAAGCAAAAGGGCCTGTTTACACCTTAAAGGTCAGTCTGTTTGGAGCCCCCTGAAGCTATCAGCTGTACTTAACACCTCATCAGGGAGGTTAGAGTCCCATCACAGTTCAGCTCCTGTCTTGCTCAGAGTATTCAGCAGCCAAATCCTTTGAGAAATGCTGCTTAGGCAGAAAGAAATGGTATGTAATAAATATATTTGGGGGATTGCAGGGGGCCCCCTGGCAGATGGAGGCCCTAGGCTAGTGCGTATGTTGCCTATGTCTTATTCTGGCCCTGTTTCTAGTGGGGTCATGCTACAACCCATTTCTGTGGTACACTGAAAGTTGAAATAAATTGCCTGAGGTCATACAGGGAGTATTTGGCCTTGTGGTGTTTGACTGCATTCCAAATAACTCCCTAGTAGTCTAGTGCCCCTTCCCTAACATAGTGCCCTTTCCCACATAACTGCTGTCCCTGTTAGGTCATTTAGTGGGCCCTCTTCTCTCACCCAATGCCAGTTCAATGCTGCAAAAAATTATGACTACCTCCCTGGTAGCATAATGGGCCCTTTTCAGATGCAAGTCTGATGCTGTGGAAAATAACTATTTCCCTGGTAGTCTAGTGGTCCCCCCTCCCTTCCCCAATGCCTGCTCTGTGGTGTATCAAAATAACAACTTCCATGGTAGTCTAATAGACCCCCTTCTCTCATCTGATGCCTGTACAATGCTAAGTAAAACAACAGCTACTTCCCTAGTAGTCTAGTGGATCCCCTTCCCTCGCCCGATGCCAGTCTGATGCTGTGTAACAATAATTATTTAGCTGGTAGTCTAATGGACCTCCTTCCATCATCCAACGCCTGTACAATGCTGCATAAAATAATAACTACCTCCCTGGTAGGCTAGTGGGCCCCCTTCCTCACCTGATGCCTGTACGATGCTATGTAAAATAGCTATCTCCCTGGTAGTCTAGTAGGCTCCCCTCCCCTCACCTCATGCCTGTATGATTATGTGTACAACAACAACTACCCCACTGGTAGTCTAATGGACCCCCTCCATCACCTGATACCAGTCTGTTGCTCTATAAAATAATGACTACCTTCCTGGTAATCTAGTGGACCCCTCTCATCCAATGCCAGTTAAATGCAATGTAAAATAATGAGTACCTTCCTAGTAATCTAGTGGTTCGCCCTCTCCCAGTGGCAGTCATTTATGCAAAAGTTCCACCCTCCACTCCCGCCCACCTTCAGCCCTGAGATGGCAGCCAGCAGTTATCCTCCTCTTACTTCAGTGGCTGGCCATGATCTACAGCACACAAATACTGAAAAAAAGTCCTATACATACATGCAGACTTAGTTTTGTGTTCAAGTATGATTTGTTTTATCCATTTTTTTTGTTTTACACTTGATTCGCACCCAATTAGGATGATGTCTTAGTAACCGCCCCCTTACGGCCACGTAAGTGGGTAGACGTCAATCCACTGCAAAATGTGCTTTATTGGGAGGGCACCAGGTCTACCATTGGTTATAAGTGCTGACTTGGTGGCTCCCCAAAAAAAACATTTCAGGACAAACTGACATATGACCACTTATGTGGTCATAGAGGCAGTAACCAAGACATTGCCCAAATCTGGTGCGAATCAAGTGTAAAAAAACAAATTCTGTCTTAAGTGCTTTGAGCCTGACTCGACTGCATTTCATCTGGAACTGCTAAATGTTCTTGTGATGTTTTTTGTGACTATGTATTTGACATGGAACCATTGTAAATTAGCACTTGTGCTCAAAAGTTATCTCTGAAGTTTTCAATAAAGAAAATAAATAAGTGTAAAAGGAAAAAAAAGTATAGACGAAACAAAATCATACTTGAAAAAATAAAATCTAAGTCTGCACGCATGCACTAGCCTTCTGTAGGACTTGTTTTTTTTTCAATGCTTGTGTGCAGCAGATGGCCACGGACATGGGAGGAGAGTATGTTCTGCCTGCCATTTCAGAGATGCTGCACGGAGGAGGAAGGGTGGAGCACTAGACTACCAAGAAGGTGGTAATTATTTTAAACTGCACTGGATAGGCATTGGGTGGGGGGTCCAATAGTCTATGGGGGGTATTTTTTACACAGCACTGGACTGGCATCAGGTAAGGGAGGGGGGCCCACTACCAGGAAGGTTGTCATTATTTTACACAATAGTGGATGGACATCACGTAAGGGACGGGGAACCAGTACCAGGGACGTTGTCATTATTTCACACTGCATCAAGTAAACATCAGATGAGGGAAGGGGCACACTCAGTCCTGCTGTTATTAACATGTTGTTAAAACGTGGTTCCTAGAAGTGTTAGCTAGTACTGCACTTGCAGCCTGTGAGCCCTTCCATGAGGGCTGGAAGATACCAGTGTGCCCAGTATGCACTGAGGAACCACTAATTTCCATGGGCATGTATTGTAGGTGTCTTTAGTGTTAATGAGTTAACAATAAGCTGAGTCTGTTACTGTATTTTAAAAAAGCAGCAGCTGTGTTAGCTGGCTGTCAGTTGTGCTATTAATCCTTAGCGCTTTGCTAAGCCTGCTAGCACAGTGCATAAATGTTAAAATCTGGTCCTACAGTATAAAGGAAGAGAGCAAACAATTACTCAGGCCCAGTGCGGCCCCTGACTTTGGATTCCGCAGGCTCCATTTTGTTATATTTGCATGCACAGCACAAAGTGAACACAGTGTGGCAATACAGAGTGTAGGGGCTGTGGAGGTTTGTCAATGTAGCATCCAGTGCAGCTCAGACTGCAGGACACTCGACACTGATGGCCCAAACAGCCGCAGGCCGACTGTGACAGTGTTCAGCCTGATTGATGGGTAGGCACTTCATGTAGTTGAAAGAAAAAAAAATATTTTGTAAAATTTCAATATACTTACAGTAATAATGTTTTGGAATTATTGAGTAAGACAGTGAAATATTTTACTTTACCTAATAGTATTTAGTGTTTCTTATACAGATCGTACTCATTGAATGTTTACTTCTCATCACAACATATCAAGTAATATTTATTCATTTGTGTTCAAATAACAAACACAGAGCACTGTTAAATTAACAAAGTAAGACAGGATGTGGCATTGGCTGTTGCAATGTTCATGTAGGCGTGCATGTGATAGACATAGGGAAATATTTGGAAATGGACGAGGAGGAGGGAGGGTCGCTGGAAACCATGCAGTTAGGATCTATGGAGACAGATTAAGGAGGGACCATCTGGGCAGACTGGGTGGACCAACTGTGCTCCTACATTGTGTGGTACCGTGGTATGGTAAGGGTGATAGTGGTTGGTAATGCTGGTTGGGTACATATGCATATATTTGGTCTTCTGTGACAGGCTGTGAGCGAATCACTGCATGTGTATGTTATGTTGCATTTTGTGATATGACACTTGTATGTGACTGTTGTCTCTGCTGAATATTTAAAATGATACAGACATTACTCCTAGATGCTGGTGAGTTCTCATTCCACCATGGACTAACATATGCATGTTCGCTACAGATGTGTTGGTTGATTGTGCACCTACCCACATAGTGGCGTTTGCCACAATAGGTTGTGTATCCACCACTGATACACATAGTAAGGAGTATCAACAGTTCACTGTACAATGAGCAAACACTGAAATAAAATTCAGATTGTAGGACCAGTACAAATATTTTCACAACAAAGATAAGTAGAAAATACTGCACAGCAGGTTGAATTCGCATCTGCTATAGTTAGTGATTTCAACCTGCTACGCACATTCGCAGCTGATAGAATTCATGCTTCTGAAATGTACATCAATACAGTATCAGAACAGCGCTCCTGTCATACTCAGCTGTCACTCTATTGCTCACTTACGTAATCAGCTGGTAATTAACAGCACATTTTCTGTCAACTCCCTTAATTCCTTCCTAACAAAAGGTATCAGATTTCTCTCAGTTTCTGGTCAGTATCAGAAACACTGACACCAACTGGCTGAAACAAACTCTGCACTCTAAAGCTGTGTTCACACGGTCACATTTGCACTGGAGTAACCCGTGCATTCAGGATGTTCAGTGCAAATGTGCTGAGTAGACACATACCCAATTGGGGTAAGTTGCTCGCTAAGATGCTCCCAGATTCTCTGTCAAGCTGGGAGCACTGAGAGAAGTGAGCGGCTTACAGCGGCTTAAGTAGAATTGTGGACTGCCTGCACCACAGCAACCAACAGATGTCTGGCTCCCCTGTGATGCACGGCCCCTCACCAGCACAGATTGCAGTGGTGCAGAGGGAGGCCGTGTGGACAGACAAGTTGCGGGTGGCAAGTGGTCAGGACCGCGCTGCTGCAGTTTGTATTTCCAGTGCTACTGCTGTGTAAAAATGGCTTAAGATGTCTGCATTAAAATGGATACAGTCTGCAAAGTCTGTCAAAAGGAAGTA
Source organism: Neoceratodus forsteri (assembly GCA_016271365.2). Taxonomy (NCBI): domain Eukaryota; kingdom Metazoa; phylum Chordata; order Ceratodontiformes; family Ceratodontidae; genus Neoceratodus; species Neoceratodus forsteri. Next base: position 1,449,701,151 of record CM057452.1, read on the forward strand.
TCCATTTGATGTTACCTCCATAGACAGTTCTGAGTTAGCTGAGAGTTCAGGGGTGGACATAATCGAAGCTGCATTGGTTGCTAAGGAGTTAGCAGCATCCAGTTCACCCACACCGAAGAAAAGTCGCCCTTCAGCCTATGCCAGTTACACACCTGAAACCCAATTTGAGCTCAGGAAGTATGCCAATGAGAATGGTGTCATGGCTGTAGTCAGCTACCATGAATGCAAGACAGCAGTAAAAATTAATGAGAGCACCATGAGGAAATTTAAGGCAGACTACCTCATGCAGCTCTTAAAAATATCAGACTCGATGCTTCTGTCCCCCATCCTGCAAAAGAAGATTTCCACTGCACAATGCTTGTGGAGGAGCTTGAGGAGAAGTTAAGAAAACTATGAAATCTCTTCATGCTGAGGGAGTAGTTGTTACTGACTGTGTAGCGCATGCTGTGGCACTTGGTATAGTAAAGGCAAATTCACCTCATGTACTTGTTGAGAATGATGGTCATTTGAACCTTACATGCAAGTGTACCAGCATCCTGTAGAGATGCATTGCAGCCCCCTGACACCTCTGAAAACAAAATCTTTAAAGACTTTCTAAAGCAAAACTTTACCATATGGTATGCTCGGCAAGTCTCTGAAAACATTGCAAAAGGAACTGCAAACCTCAGTACTGATTTAAAGCTGGTGAGCCTTAAGGAAAACCATGCTAGGTGGCTAGAAGTGAGTTTCAACAGTATGGCTTGATGCCAGGAGGACTGCCTGTGGGGTTTTACTAATGCTGGCATTTCTTAGTGCACCGGAACGCCTAAATTTGGTAAAGTATGGTATTGTGCTTATTGATTTCAGTGCTTGAGATGCTGTTTTGCTCCATGTAATCCTGTATTTTTCTTACAGGGAGGACACAGCATGGAGAGCCATAACTGTCGATTAGCACTGAATGTGCAGTCATGTCACTGAACACCCGGTCACGTGAAGAAAACAGACTAACACGCTGGAAATGAAACTGGATGACCTTACACACCTGCATGGCCAATGCAGGGCGCAATGCTCTCTGTTCTTTCAAATATTTATTTCTGATTTTTTTTCTTGGTTTAAGTTTTTCAGTGTGCAATTAAAGAGAAAAATTCAAATAAAGTCTGTAAGTTATGTGATGGCTGTGTTGCACAGGACTTCAGAAATGCATCCACTGCAAAGGACTAAAGAAACATGTATGAAGGTAATACCTACATTTTCACGATCCAGTTATTTTCACCGAAGAAACCAAATAGTGAAAGTAGTGAAAATAAATGGATTGTGACTATAATCAGCAATACAGTAACTGCTCCAAATGCCAAAGTTCAAGAGGTATGGATATTTTTTTCATAACAGTCATACTAACTGAATGAAGGTGCTGATACTGTAGCTTGTGTGTATCAGAATGTATTCACTCACTCATAATCTTGGCATGTTGTATGTAAACAATAAGACATTATGTGATTGTGGTTGTATTGGAATATACATCCAACATATTGTGCAGTACTATGGAGGGTGATTACACCAACTCGTAATGTTTTACTATGCTTTTAAAATTAGTTCCATGGTGGTAAATATTAAAACATTCAGTTTTTTTTTTTATAGTATTGGCCCTTAGGTACCCCCTCAAAAATCTAAAAATAAAAACATCACTTTTTTTTTGTTAGCTTAACCGCTGGAATGCGAGTAAATGACACAGTAAGTGCCAAGCAGTGTACAGTATATATTTATTAAATTTTGGTGACCGGGTAGGCCCACTGAGCCCCGAAGGTCCCTTTTTCAGGGGCGACCCGGAATTACATGGTAAAGTAGTACATACAGTGAGAGTACAAATAAATTTGCCAGAGCAGCTGACACACTTCGTAGCTGTAATATGTTTTGTAATAGAGTTAAGATTTACAAACATTTAAATGCGGGCAACACTCAGACTTTGAGTGAAACAAGCTAGCATAGGGCATTCGGCAATTAGAGAACCTTGGTGAGCATAAAAAGGTGCATTAAGTAGGTGAGACCAGCTTATTGTAGGTTGAGGTATATACTTGTATAGGAGAGAAATGGGGAGGTTTCAAGTACCATGGCAGTGGCAGGTGGAGTCAGTGAGCAAGTGGGCCTTGAGCCTAGTGTGCAAGGTTTTGATTGAGGGGGCATCCTGCACCCAAGGCTGAAGTTTGTTCACCAGGGACAGGGCAGTATAGGAGAAGAACTTATCCCCCACCTTAGTCCTAACTCTGGGAACCTCAAGAAGAGTTTTGCCTGAGGTCCGGAGGTTACGGGGGTTTTGCTCAGTAGTAATGAGTCCAGAGAGACTAGGTGGGGTGGTGTAGCCAATTAACTTGTATGCTAGGCAAAGTAGGGGGTACTGGAGGCGAGCTTCAAAAGAAGCCCAGTTGATAAGTGCAAGAGTGTCTCAGTGGTGACTTCTGGACTGGGACTGTGTGGCAAAGTGAACTACCTTGTTATATAAGACCTGTAGTCTGTTGAACTCAAGCTTCACCATGCCCTGAATGACCGGGGCTGCGTAGGTCAGTGTGGGGAGGAGGACGCTGGAGGCAATGTCAATCCTAGCTTCAGGAATCAACTGATCTTTGAGGCGGTAGAGGGTGCCAGGTTTCCCATGTATGGTTTTGATAACTTGGTTGACATGGTCCTTTAGTGTGAACCCTTGGTCCAAGGTGAGGCCTAAGTACTTTAGGGAGGCTACCACCTCTATGCAGTACCCGGCACTAGAGGTGAGTTGTAAGAATTGTGTTCTATCTTTGCCAAGAGATCTTGGTCCGAACAGCATGGCCTTGGTTTTAGCAGTATTCAGAACCATTCTGTTCTCTGTTAGCCAGTTCTTCAGTGATAGGAGGTCTTCTTGGAGGAGAGGGCAGAGGGCCACCAAGTTGTCCGAGGATCGGTAGATGACAGCATCATCAGCATACTGAACAACAGCGCTGCTCCTGCAGTGGCTGTTTATGTCATTTGTGAACAGGGAGAAGAGGAGGAGACCAATGATGGACCCTTGTGGTACTCCCTCACGTAGCTGAAGTGGATCAGATATCTCATCCTTCCATTTAACCCTCTGGGTATGACCAGTTAGGTAGCTTTCAAACCACTTGAGAGCATGGGGGTCAAGGCCTATGTTGCATAGCTTGTCTAACAGAAGGTTGCGGTCAACAAGGTTGAAAGCCTTGGAGAAGTTGACGAAGACCACCCCAGTATGGATCCCTTTGTCAGTATCTCTAAGCACATCTGCAGAGAACTTGATCAGGGCAGTGTCGGTTCCGTGTTTTGCTCTGAAGCCATGCTGGGATGGGGCAATAAGCTGGTGCGCCTCTAAATAGTCACAAAGCTGCCCATAGACCAACTTTTCCTGGATTTTTGCCAGGATACAGAGCAGGGAAATTGGCATGTAGTTGCTGATGGGTTCCTGATAGCCCCCCCTTGTGAACAGGGACCACATTGGCCTGTTTCCACTGGTTTGGAATGGTACCCGCCTGTAAGGACCAGTTTATGATCCAGGTCAGAGGTCTTGAAAGGGCTGGTGCTCCATCCTTCAGCATCATGGGGAGGATCCCACCAGGCCCTCCAGAACCCCTAGTTTGCAGGGACTTTAGGAGGGTGAGGACCTCTTTCACCCTGACCAGTCTCAGATGAAAGTTTGGATGGTCAAGGTTGGGGGACACTTGTGTACTGGACCCGATATTTGGAGTAGGGAGTCCAGCCTTGACAAAATCTAGGTTAGTGAAGTGGTGGCTGAGGGCCGAGGCAATAAGGGGTCCATCGTTCAGTAGCTGTCCGTTGACCTCTATTGGACCATGTACGGACTTGCTTTTTCCCTTCAGCAGCTCATTAATATGAGACCAGAATAGTTTTGGGTTGCCCAGGTTGGTTTTCTGGAGGTGGGTGACATATGCCCTTTTTGCGAGTTTGATGGCACACATACCTCTCAACTGTCCCTGATTTTCAGGGACGTCCCTGATTTTGCCTCAAAATTTTACTCTGTCCCTCCTAAAAATTGTCTTTCTATGACCAAACTGTGGGGGTTATAAGCACAAAATAATGTCAAACATTAAAGTTACAGACTTGTTCTTCCTTAGATAATGCATGTCACACCAAGCCCTTTATTCTACCAGCTTCCTGAAGGGATATGTCCAATTTTGAAGAAGTGTCCCTGATTTTGGTCCTTTGTCCCTGATTTTTTTAAGCCTTGTCCCTGATTTATGAGGCAGGAGGTTGAGAGGTATGATGGCACACTTGCATTGGTTTCTAAGGGCTTTAAACATCACTAGGTCAGCAGGGTGAGAGGAGCACTTGAACTTTTTCCAAGCTTTGTCTTGGCTGATCATCATGGCCTTTAGGGGAGGAATGATCCACTTGTGGCAACTGCCTTTTGCTCAAAATGTCTTCATTGGAGCAAAGAGGTTTGCTGCCTTCATCAGAGATTTCTGAAAGAAGGTAACAGCATTATCCAGAGTAGGGAGGTGCCTTAATGGACTCCAGTCAATGTTACTAAGGAAGGTGTTACATTGATCAGCTGAGAAATTTGAATAATCACGCAGTGTGATGATTCTGGTTTGGATCCTGGACGCCCTGTTCTTCCATACACAGTAGATCAGTGAGTGGTCACTCAGGGCATCAGCCATGGTCCCTGCTAACTGAATGTTAGAGGGATTTGACACCAGAGCCCAGTCTAGTACGGTGTGATTTCCCATTTTGTGATTCATTCTAGTAGGTTCGCTGATAACCTGAACAAGACTGGCTTCTTGTACCAGGACTCTAAGGGCCGTGCTTGAGTCCTGGGCCCAGTTAAGGTTAAAATCCCCTAGGATGAGGAGTTCAGTTGAAACATCCTTAGCTAGGGCTTTAGTGATTTCCTCCAAAGATTGGAAAGCATTCTTAAGGGGGTTGTATACGCACCCAATGGTGAGGTGCTTAGCATTGCCAAGGGTGAGACGTATAAAGATAGATTCATTCTCAGAACTGGTGCTGTTCTGCTTGCAGATCTGTGAGGAACTTAGTGTGTCCTTCACATAGATGAGCACCCCACCCCCTCTTCTGGTTACCCGGTCTTTGCAATAGTAGTCATACCGTGAGGCAGCTACCTCATGTCCAAGGACATGAGGTTTAAGCCATGTCTTGGAGACAGCAAGGACATCTAGTTTGTAGAGGGCTAGCCATGCTTGTACTTCATGGATCTTAGGTCAAAGACTGCAGATATTCATATGGGTAATCTTCAGCCCCTTCAAGGACACCCAGGAAGGGTCCTGCGGTGAGGATATCGAGAGATTTGCAGCTGGAGGGCCTGGGTTAGGTTGAATATCTCCTGCTAGGAGCAATAAGGCAGTTACCAGGCAGAGTATGGTCAGGTTTAGGGCGGGGAGTAGATCTTTTCTTAGTGTCCCTTTGGTATAGCTAAGTGTTCTGTAACACAAGCCTCTCTTTGTGAATTCATAAGCAGTATGAAGAGAGTTGGTCCTAAGGGGAGTGGGGCAGTAGTAGTGATGAATGGTATGGGTGCCAGGTCCCCGTGGTCCTGCACCTATTTACAGGATGAGATCAGTTTTTTTAAGTACAGTGGTAATGCAGGAGAATGAGTGATGACACATTTGCTGCCATAATTCCTGCAAGATATGGACAGTGGCACAGCTATTTAGTGGTGCAAGAAATAGGTGGATATAAGAGATGACCAAGCAGTCTGCCAAGTGCGCTGGCAGGATAACAAATGGGTGATAAGCTAAGTAAGAGAGCAGGTTAGCGGGCAGGTTAGCAGGTGCCAATTGGTGATAAGAAAGGTATCTGAGGAATGGGTGTGAATAGGGGGGTTGTAGGGTGTTGGGTTGTGGGACGAGGATGGTGCAACTATGACCATACGCTGTTGCCAAAAGATTAAACTGGAAAGATGGGTCTTGATTCGTTAGCACATGTGTTCTAAATCATATCAGCAATCATGATACCAGGAATTTGAGCAATAAGGCATAACACAGTATGTGTTTTGTGGGGATTTACCCATGCCTCATGAGATGTATCACAAGGAACAGCTGACTGACTTAACCACATCAGAAATGCGTAACCCAGCCCCTTTCCCCACACTGATTACCCGTGGCTTGCAGTACCTTACTGAGATTATACAATGGACCCAATGTGTTAAATAAATTTAAAATGTATTTAATTGTCATAGTATCATAGAATGTGGTGGCAGATAAAGACCAAGGGCCCAACCAGTCTGCCCATTTTTTGTGCTACCTACACCCTGGATCTACTGTGCATTATAGTCTATGTCAATGAGACCTTTCGCCCTATGCCATCTCTGCTTGCACCCCCTCACATTCTCTGCCCCCACCACATCCGCAGCCAGGCTGTTCCAAGTCTCAGTCACCCATTCCATAAAGAAATACCTCCTCAAATCTACCATGAACCTTCCTCCTACAAGTTTCCAGCCATGTGCTCTAGTCACGGAGATGAGATTCCTAGTGAACAGCTCTTCTCAATTTGCCCTGATAATGCCCCTCTGGAATTTGATCATCTCAACCATATCATCCCACTCCCTTCAGGTCCCTGAGTCTCTCATCACAAGATCTGCCTTGCTGACCCTGAATCATGTTGGTTACTCTCCCTGGACTGTCTCCAGTCTGTTTTTATCTTTAGTCAGGCAGGGGTTCCAGAACTGGGCGCAGTACTCCAGATGTGGTCTTACTAAGAACCTACAGAGGGGCAATATCACCTCCTTTCTCCTGCCGTCAATGCCTCTTCCTATGCTCCCCAATATCCTAGTTGGCCTACTGTAGGCCATGTCATACTGACTGGATTGTTTGAGGGAGTCGCTAATGATCACTTCCAGGTCTCTTTCTTCCGATGAGACTGCCAGCGTGACACCCTCCAACCCAGGATATTTAAGCAATAATGCATGACAGGGTGTGGGTCGTGCTGGGATAACCTCATGCCTGAGTGGTTGGGCATGAGGCCACAAGCCGAGTGAGTCCAATGTTCCAGAAGTGAGGTTATTCCAACATGACACACACCCTGGAGTGCATTATTGCTATTATACAATGGCTCATTGTTATACAAAATAAAAAAAAAAATTTAAATGTTTTTAGTAGATTTTTAGTGTGGCAATATATCTTTGTTTCTTAAGAGAAGATGCAAACAATACTAATCATGTGGCAATAAATCAATACAGTGAGGTTGTGCTCAGATAACCTCACTGTTGCCAAGGGCAGACAGCCAATCAGGTTCCAGGATTTTTTCTTGCCATTGTATAAGTAAGCATTAAGCCACTGACGGAGGTGTGCTCTAATGCTGGATTGATGCCTGCAGGCGCGGTGCATGCCGAGGCCCAGGGCGAGGCAGCCACCCCACCCCATGCATCAATCGATTAGAGCCCACCGGAGTGGCTTAATGTGCTTGTAACATGGGCCGCCCGACGAGAAAGTCACCAGGAGCCCATTTTGCATCTGTACCGCTAGATACCAGGGGGAGTCGGGGAGATCTGTGCACTGTAACGGTGCACTTACAAATCCTCTGAGAGAACGGCATTACGATGCTGATACGCTGTACACACTATGTACCTGTACTAATAAGGAGTACAGCGGCTCGCAGGCTCGTGCAGCAGTTGTCCCGATGTGCCCACCTGTTTCTCCGGTAGCACTGGTTGGATGTCTCCGGTAAGCGCCTCCGTCGCCGCGCTGTGCGCCCGCTCACAAATTTGCATCCAGGCTCCCTCACTTCCCGTTCCCTCTCTCAGGCTCCTCCGACGATGCACCGCTTGCCTGCATGGAGTCTCACTCTGGGGCTGTGTAGCCTATCCCTCCTGTACGTGTCTGCTTCTCCCCCCTTCCATCTGCCTCCACATCATCGCACTCTTCGACTGCCACACTTCCCTCGTTCACCCACTCCTCCATCGCCACCCCTCCTGCCAAACAAAAGCAGACCACCCTGTCTTGTACTGCCTCTCACCCTTACCAGCTACACAGTCATGCACAGTGTGCCATGAGTTCTTGTACCCCCGTCTGCCTTTCCTACCTCGGACTGCTAGTGGGGCTCCCGGACCGCCGCTCTTCCTCTCCCTTCCCCGCAGGACCCAGTGCTGCTAGGCTGGGGGTCTGGCTGGTCACGGTACTGCCGGAGCGGGCACGGCATATATGCTGCGTTAATACCCGCTTTGGCTGCCATCTCGTGACCGCCCTAGCTCTATCGGCTTGCTCCCTCAGAGGTGCACAATTCATGCCATGTTACAATAGGACATAATGTCCTGGCTATCTGTTTTGGGTGTGAGATCTCATATCTTAATGTGATCCCAACGTGGCCATGCAGGGGCCTGGACCCTTCTTATCTAGTATGGACGGTGTGCAAATTACTGAAAAACTGATACCAGTCAAGTGTCAAACATACATGTATTTGCCGGCCCATCGGTGCAGCAGTAATGCTACCACTCATGATGCCGGTGACTTGGGTTTGGGAATGAGCCTGGATCATGGGGGGGTTAGACAAGGGGCAGGAGGAGTGAGTGTCCCAGAGGACATTCACTCCTCCTGGGGAGAGGTGCTGCAGCACTGCCACCTGCTGACCTGCAGGTGGTAGGGCACACGAGACATAGGGTGGCTGGGGAGGGGGGATGGGATGCGCAGCGTATCGTGTGAGCATTCCAATGCACGCTCATGTCAGGGGCATAGTCCTGATGCCAGCATCCCTACGGGGGGATAAAATGGCACAACAAGAGGGGAAAACAAGGAAGACAGAAAAGCACCCTGGCTGGCAGGATGATCGCCGACCTCTGCAGGCTCTGCACCAATGACACAGGCACCTCCCAGATCTGGATCCATTGTTCAGCAGGTTGAGGGACTCCTCACCCCCCCCGCCGCAATGGAGGGCAAACTGGGGGTGGGGCTCAGGGAGAGGTAAGGCTAGGGAGAAGACAGGTGATGGGGCTGGGAGGATCAGTGGGAAGGAGTCAGCCAGGGATGGGAAGAAAAAAAGAGTAAATTAAAAAAAACAAAACTTGTGTTTATCAACCAAGGATACAAAACAGATCACAGACATCCCAGAGAGCAATCATGGATGCTGTGTGCTCTGTTTTGTATGTTTGATTTATAAATGCATTAATTTTTTTTGCAGTTGGCTGGTGCTGTTTTTTTCTTTTTAACCTAGCACAGCTGTTCATCCTCAGAGCATTGTTTTCTTTTTTGTAAAGAATGAAGAAAAAGACCCTCAGGGGAACTTTTAATTTTTGCTGCCTGAAATGCTGTTCATCCACTGAACTAGTGTGCTGCATGGATTCATGTAGGTATGATGACCCGATCAAGAGGACCCTCTAAAAAATACAGTAAGGCTTATTTGGGCAATATGGTCCATGTTTTTGTGTTGGGAAAGGTTACTTGTGAGTCTTATTCAATTGAGGGGTCGACCCATATTTTTTCCCACTCTCTCTTCTGGTTTATATAGCAAGGCTTTCATTGTTACCATTCTTGGTGAGTGGGGAGCGTGTGTATGTGGGTGTGTTGGTGGGTGTGTGGATGTGTGTGGAGCTGCACATAATGGGTGTGGAGCTTGTCATGTGGGTTGGGGTATCTCGTGGGGGAGCTGACCATATTTTTGGTTTTGCTTTGCTGAGTTGGGAGGCTAAAAGGCTTACTGAACTGGGAGCTAGGCATTGGTTTGGAGTGGGATAGCTGGACGTGCATATGTGCGTATGGGCAACTGGGCTTGCATCTCAGTGCCAGAGGGGGAACTAGGGAACTGGAACGGGAGCCAGCTGTGAGGTGGGTGAGCTTCTCATGATTTGGGGGTGAGCTGGGAATGCATGTGTGGATAAGGGTGGGGTCTAACCTTCTGTGTGCCCCTGAGTTTGCTTTATGGTCCGAGTGACCCCTACCTGCCGCTGTGCAAGTTGACTTCAGCCCCTGAGTGACTCGGGGGGGGGGCTTACATTCTGTGTGCCCCTGAGTTTGCTTTATAGTCTGGGGAATGTTGTCACCCTACCTACCACTCTATGATGCCAGTGTGGGTGTGTGTGTGTGTGCTGCAACAGCACCCAAGCCACACAGCACACGGGATGGGGGTACACAGATGAAAAGACCCCAGGTACTGTACAATGCTACTTGGCAGAGTAAGGCTGCTGCCAGTTCTGTTACTACTTGTGTGCCATTATGCAACTTTGGTCTCAGCCCCTGACTTAGTCGGGGGGGGGGCATACACAGTACATAAGGCCTGTCAACGTAAGTTTCATTAAAGCCCATGAGTTTGTTTTTTGGTGGGGTCCTGACTGTCTTGGTAGGGTTAGGAACTGGCTGTGCTAGTACAATGGGGAAGCTGTGTTTGTTAGGCTTGAGCTGGTTGTGTTCTTTTAGGTGGAACTGGTTGTGCTGGAGAGGAGCTGGCTGTGTTGATGTGGGGGAGCTGGCTGTGTTTGTTTTTTGGGGCGTTGAACGTGTTGGTGGGGTGGAGGATTGGCTGTGCTGGTGCAGGGGCCATCTGTGTTGGGGGTGGGGGGAGCTTGTTGTGTTAGCTTGGGTGGGGTGGGGGACAGCAGTGTTTCTGCAGTGACTGTCTGTTTTCCATAGCAGCTGCCTGTGTTTCTGCAGGAACTGTCTGCGTTGCTGCAGGAACTGTCTGTCTAACTACAGGGCTGGTGAGCTGGCTGTGTTCTTTTCAGGGGGAGTCTGCAGCGTATCCCAGCATCTTGGAAGTGTGGGTGGCTGTTTGTGTTTGTCTGTGTCTGTAGCTAAGTTTTTTGGGATCTACAAGATCTTCTGCTTGGAGTAACTACACCATTCTTGCTCACTACATCTGTGAAGGTCTCCTGGACTGGATTTTTTGCAAAACATCACCACAAGGTATTTGCATTTTCAATTTAAAATCAACTTTTTGGAAGCTATCCCAAGCAAAACAGAAATCAAGCAACTAGGTCTGACAAACTCGTGACTCTGGGTCCTGCTCGAATCCACATTTTCGTCTGACTTGCTCCCAAGGGATCTATTTGTAGGCTTTTAAACATCCTCTATAAATAACAAAGGAAGCACAAGGACAGAAGGATTTCACATCCTGCACTTGTACTTGAGTAGGTGTGCCCCAGGCTATCAATGTAATGGGGCTGGGGAGTGCATGCCTGTAAGGTCTTGCATAGCTAAAGCCTCTTGTCAATCCCTGCCTAGCTGTGACCCTGGATGACCTCTGTCATGAGTTGAACCAATGTTGTACCAACAGTCACACCATGTCCAACAGCTGTCTGGGGGTTGCCCTCGTAACTTTTCTTGTCCTACTTTGCCTTGACAGAATTACACTATCCTTATGGAATGAGGATGGCTCAAATAAATCTAGGATCGAGCACTATGATTTTACTTTCTCCAACCTTATTGTTTATAATACAAGGATACTACAAACTAATCTTCTTCTCTACCAAAAGGGCTGTCCCTACCATTCTCTCTATATGTTTAGGAAACTATGGAACAAGTCTGCATTATCCCATCCTTTTCTAAATGTGGGGCTGTGGTTCCTTGTCATCATTGCCATTCTGCTATCTGGGGATATAGAAACAAATCCTGTGCCACTAGATGCTTATTTCTCAGCAGATAACATACATAGTATGTCCAAACATGGACTGTTAATTGCACACTTGAATATAAGAAGTTTGATGTGTCACTTCGTGGAACTGGAGTCATGGGTCAAACTGTACAATCCTGATATCCTCTGTCTCACTGAGACCTGGCTAAAACCATCAGTTACTGACTCCCTCTGCTCCCTGCCAAATTACTCTATTATTCGAAGGGATAGGATATCAAACAAACGTGGTGGTGGAGTTGCTCTGTATTACAAAAATAATCTGACTGTCTCTCTTCTCGCTATCCCAGATGCTCAATCAGTATGTGAATACTTGCATGCTACCCTTGCATTGGGAGCCAAGAAACTGCATGTTATCACTGCGTAAACCCCGCCGCGGGAGGGAATGCGGGTCTAGAGTACCTGTTGGAAAATACCTCTCATAATTTTAATCATAATGAGGTTGTAATCTTAGGGGACCTAAACTTAAACTGGCTTGGGGCAGCTCTCAGTTCTCTTCAATCTCTGACTCATAGTTACAACCTGCATCAGATGGTAACAGTGCCAACTAGAAGCCTGTCTTCATCACCACTAGGCACACTATTGGATTGGGTGCTGGTAAACTGGATCGAACACATCTCAGCCACTGGTACTCTTGCTGATGCCTTAACTGACCACTCTCCTACTTTCTGCATCCTGTCCTTGGGGGCACCTCCATCTCCTCCACCACATCTCACCACTCTCACAAACTTTGCTCACCTAGACCAAGAGGTGTTTCTGTATGACATCTCCAGAATTGATTGGTCACTGATCTATCTATCACACTGTTCTCAGGATGCTGTTAACCTCTTCATCACTAAATTCCTTATGGTTCAATGTAAACATGCCCCAAAGATCACCTGGAGAGTGAGGGGTAAACAAACAAGATGGCTAAACAAAGACTTGCTCAAAAGGTTGCACCTTAGAGATAAACTCTGGAAGCGCTACAAAACATCAGGCCAGCAAACAGATTTTAACGCTTACCGTACACTACGGAATTCATGTAAAAGACAAGTCAGAGCTGCTAAGAGCAAGTACTGTAAGGACCTAGTGATTAACTCAGCGAAGGATCCCCAAAAATTCTAGTCACACAGCAAATCCTTCCTAGGATTCTCACAGTCAACTGCCCCTGGTGATATGCTGATAAATGATGTGCATTGCAATGACTCACAAACCATAGCGAATTCTTTCAACCTGCATTTCTCTGATCTCTCCCAATAAAGCTCTTCCTTCGATCCCACTGCAGTGTCCTCCCACTCCTCATCAGGAACCTGTCTGGATAAGTTGGAAGTGCTGTCCCCTGTGCCTCCTTATACTCCTCCATTCTATTTTAAGGCTATGTCTAGAAAGGAAGCCCTGAAGCTCCCGAGGTCCATCTCTGATCATACCAGCTCTGGCTCAGACTGCCTTGAACCCCGCCTCTTGAAACTTGCAGCGCCCCTTATTGCATTACCGCTGGCCAAAATTTATACATTATCACTTTCAGGTGGAATGGTCCCTGACCTCTGGAAAGCTGCTCGGATCACACCTGTACTTAAAAAAGGGGATCCTAAGGTTGTTATGAACTACAGACCAATTGCCATACTCTTGGTACTGAGCAAAATCCTGGAGAAAATTGTCGCAACTCAGACAAGTGACTATCTACTTAAGCACAGCCTGCTCTCGGATACCCAACATGGCTTCAGGAAAGGACATAGCACAATGACTGCACTCCTTAAATTCACCACAGACACTCTTTCAAAAATGGATACTGGCCATCTGACTGGGGCTGTCTTTATTGACCTCACAAAGGCTTTTGACCTTGTTGATCACACTTTGCTTCTCTCCTCGCTTCGACACCTGCAGTTCTCCTCCTCTGTTGTTGACTGGTATGAAAGCTATCTGACAAATAAAACTCAAGTGGTGAAATTTAATTCCTCTCTATCAACAGTACCACCATTAACATTGGTGTACCTCAGGGCTCCATCCTAGGGCCCCTCCTATTCTCTCTTTATATAAATAACATTGGAGCTGCTCTAAAATCCTGCTCTGCTATTCTATATGCTGATGATCTTGTCATCTATACAAGTTCTACTAATATAGACACTATCAACACAACCCTTTCCTCTGACTTTAACAATATCCAAAACTGGCTATATGACCACAAACTGGCTGTCAACACTAGCAAAACTAAAGCCATGCTGCTTGGATTGGCCCCAAAGCTCCGGACTTGCACAACAGCGCGATGATTGCAGCATAGAAGGTCAATTACTGGAATGTGTGACCTCTTTCAAGTACCTGAGCATCCTGCTAGATCAATCTCTTGATTTTAATCTTCATGTACAGTCTGTTTGCAGAGCTGTCAACTCCAAACTGGGTGTTGCATATAAGACTAGTTATATGCTCATGCCATCGGCTAAAATGGCCATTGCGAGTGAGATTCTGCTCCCCACCCTAACCTATGGGGCTCCCTTATTTGGGGCTGCTCATAAAACTGACCTACTCAGATGTGATATTACGTATAACAACATATATCGCTATGCCTCTTCTGCTCCTCGGCTTAATCACCACTGTCAGCTTTATAATGATCTTGGTTGGCTATCTCCGTTAGCTAGTAGGAAATACTACCTTGGCTCTCTTATTGATTCGATAATTCAAAATCAAACCCCTAGGTGTCTAGCAGCTATGCTTGTTCCTCAGGACACACTCCATGGTCTACGATCAGCTGATAAATCCTTTCTGAATTTGCCGAGGTGCCGCACTAGGAAAGGAACTGTTGCATTTGAGCATGTGGCTCCACAGCTGTGGAATTCCCTTCCCTTTGACATTACACTTTCTAGCTCCCACACATGCTTTAAGAGAAAACTGTGCTCGAATCTGCTGATTGCTGATACCTGTTCCTGCTTTCACCCTACCTAATGACTATTGTCTCTGGCCATACAATAGTATTTCCTCACCTCTATAGAACCCTCTTACTGCCTCAGCCTGTCCTGGCTCCCTTTCTCTGCCCATATACAATCTTGCTCTGCAGGCATCTCCCTTACACTTACATATACTCATACAATCTAATTTCATGGCTTGCTCCCCTCTTCCTCACTTACTGACCTTTTCCTTAATGACACCCCCTGCTCTCAATGGTTATTTCTTCCTTTTGTATTACCTGTTTTTGTTTTTCTGTACCTTGTTCTGTTCATATGATATGTCGCCTGATAATTTATTGTCCAAGGTCCTCTCTATTCATTGCATAGGTAGGCACCTATGAACTTATGAATGGTCTACTCTGTATGTTTCTGATATACTGTATCCACTTTAACTCATTCTATGTAAAGCGCTTCACTTTGTACGTTCTGATATATTATATCCTCTTTAACTCATTGTATGTAAAGCACTTATAATTTTTATCCTGTTAAGTTTCTGCATGTCTGTACTCTCCTGGGTCATGCCTGAAAATAGTCATTTTATGGCTAGTGCACTTACCTGGTTAACAAAAGCTAAATAAATAAATTTGGGGGGGGGATGGCCAGATTTGCTCAGGTGGGGAGACAGGCTGTGTTGGTTGTGTGGGTGTGGGTGGACTTTGCAAGTTGGTGGGGTGGGGGGATTAGTGCCCTCTCTGTTCTGGTGACAAAACTATTTAGTCCCAGTTTCTTATTGAAAATCAAACATTTTCAGCAAGAAATGCGATGTGCCTCTAAATAGTGTAACAAACAGTGTCAAGGTTGGCTTGCAACATAATCATCATGTCACTTAAGTCTCCTAAACTCCCAGTGTTCCAGACAATCAAGCTGCAGAAATGAGTACAATCAGGATCCTACTGAAAATGAGAATTGCATCTCAGCTGGGCTATCCTGAGTAAACTGTAAAAAAAAAAGAAACATTACAGACAGAGGCACACAGAGAAATAAATCTTTAACCATATCTTCCTGAATCAGTCCTGTAGTTTCATCTCATCTGCCTCCTTCAGAACTGCTTTTTAATGTTTATTTTATTTTTGCCATATCACAATGTGGAGATGCAATTGTGGCACAACAAAATGTAAACCTAGAGACTCATATTTTCAAAGTAAATGTACCAGTTTGGCAATTATTTCTAGCACTGGGTAGGGGACTGGTCACGTTGTTGTGGGACCTGGCTAGGTTTGCTTGGGTGGGGTGTGGAGACTGGCCGTGTTGGTTCGGTGGGGTGGGTGTGTTGCTGTGTTGATGAGCCAGACAGAGGGAGAGTGTGTGTGTGTGTGTGTCTATAGTTCTGCCTGTGCTTGGTGGTTGGTAGGGTGTGGGGGAGAAAAAAGGAAGGACAACAAAGGGAAATTTTCACTTTGTTCTCCTTTCTTTGTTCTTGCCCCATCACCCACTACCAATCACAAACAAGGTCACAATTAGTTCTTTGCCCCTTCCCCCCACCCATGCACATACTCACTCTGTCTGGCTCACACAATCCCATGTATCAGGTGGGTCTGGGGGATGATGGTGCCTGTATCTGTGCAGTTTGTGGGGGCAAGGCATCTGTGCTGGCCTGTGTCTGTGACAGGGCACAAGTGGGGGCTCTGAGGCTGATACGATGTGATATCCATGCCCAACAGCTACACAGAAAACACAAGCAAGCAAACATATGGCTTTGACAAATGCTTTTTTTCTGATTCTGTTTGTTTTCTGCAGACGACATGGCTTGTCTGCTGTGTTGGACTCCCTCCAGACTCCCTCGTGTTGCTAAGTTAGAAGACTGGTTGCTAAGGTGAAAATTCTGTTCGTTACCTATTGTTGCTTGTCACTGGGTACAGCAGAGCTGTAAATCTTGGGCAAATGAGCAAAAGGCAATTCAGGAGAGGCTTCACCTTGCAGTAAAACCTTTTTTTCTTTCTTATCTAATCTGCAGGGCAGGTAATCCCTGCCAGACTTTGATAGCTGGGGTTTGAACACCTGTCCATTTGTTTTAACAAAAAATGAAAAAGCAGAGGGACATAATCCAACTGTTATAATAAAATAAAGAAAATGATAAAAACAGAAAGGGTCACCAAAGTCTTGGTGGGGGGGGGGAGGGGAGGTGGGTCAAAAACAGGGAATACCCAGTGCAGCCAATCTAAAGCAGAATGAAAGCAGTGCTGCACAAATTCTCAAGTCCACTTGTTTTTCCCTGCTCTCTTTTTGTTTATATCTATGTTTTGTTTTTATTTTCTGTCTCTTTTGTCTTTAAATCCAGGCTTTTTATGTAGCACTGTTTTGTGCCATTACAAGTGTTCCAATCAGTGACATCATTGTCAGTCAGTGGCTTCTGATACCGTTACTTAAATAATTTCAATTGGCTACTTTATTGAGAATCGGACACACTGAGGAACTGCACCACTTCCATTAACCCTGCAGCCTACACGAGTCCAGGCATCAGAGGAGCCACTGGCAGAATATAACCAATGACATCAGGATGGAATCACATATATTTTACCACAAGGGGGAGGGAGGGCTACATAGAAATCTGGTTTTAAAAACCTGGAACACAGAAAACAAACAAAAAAAAGAGCCATTTACAGAAAGAGAACAGGGGGCAAGCAAATATGAGTTGCGGTTGGCACAACACCTCCCTTACCCTTTAAGGGTAAAGGATGCAATGATCCACGTGGTAAGTCATCACTATTTCAGGGAACATTATACTTCCCCTTTAAGGGTAAAGGATGCAATGATCCACGTGGTAAGTCATCACTATTTCAGGAACATTATACTTCCCTTTAATGGTAAAGGATGCAATGATCCACGTGGTAAGTCATCACTATTTCAGGGAACATTATACTTCCCCTTTAAGGGTAAAGGATGCAATGATCCACGTGGTAAGTCATCACTATTTCAGGGAACATTATACTTACCCTTTAAGGGTAAAGGATGCAATGATCCACGTGGTAAGTCATCACTATTTCAGGGAACATTATACTTACCCTTTAAGGGTAAAGGATGCAATGATCCACGTGGTAAGTCATCACTATTTCAGGGAACATTATACTTCCCCTTTAATGGTAAAGACTGCAATGATCCTAGCGGAAAGTTGTTACTCTTTGACTCCACTTTCCCTAAGTTGGCCCACTCAAAGCCCACCAGATGGTCCGCCTCCAACTACTTCACTCTCCCGGCATGTAGGACTACTCAGACTCAACACACCTTATCCTACAAGGGTGTGAAACTGTTCCATAGCCTGCCCCCTTTCATAGCTCAGTGCCCATCGCTGGCCTCTTTCAGGTACAACTTAAACGTTTACAGCTCCAGTTCCCAAACCTGTAAATGCTCCAGTCCCTGATTGTCATCGAACTAGAGTTTGCTTACCCTGGCCTGTAACTGCCTGCTACAATTGTGTCTTTGCTCCATATTTATCTGGGTACTCTTTGTTTACCCTTAAATTATTACCTGTATATTAATTATCTACTATTAGTACCTGAACCTTGTTTGTTTCATACAATCGTGAATCACCTGTAATGTCCCTGTTCGTCGATGTATAACTGGATACTTGTAAAAAAGGCAATTTTGCTCATATGCCTTTCCAGTATAAAAAAATAAACTGAAACTATTTCATGGAAC
The DNA here is from genome assembly GCA_016271365.2 of Neoceratodus forsteri. NCBI lineage: Eukaryota > Metazoa > Chordata > Ceratodontiformes > Ceratodontidae > Neoceratodus > Neoceratodus forsteri. Next base: position 1,449,719,255 of record CM057452.1, read on the forward strand.
ACCATACATTGAGCTTGTATAGATGAAAGACTAGAGGGGTCATCATGTGACCCCTCCAGGCATTTGCACAGCAGCACCGTACAGATCGCAAAAGCCACTTACATATGGTGGAGGGCAAGCCCTGGTGTTTGTCACGTGATGCCCTGTTGTGTTTCTTTACTATACAGTTTGTATGATACCACACTTCTTCTGTAAGGATTACAGGCTGCAATGCTCCTGGCGGAAAGTCATCATTGTTTCAGGTAGTACCATTTTTCTTCTCAAAAAAGGCTGCAATGAACCTGGCGGTAGTATAGCCAGGACCAGGTTTTCATCAGTATTTTCAGCTGTTTTTGTACACTTGTTGTTTAATAAAGTCAGTGAACATTATCTGTTGCATGCAAATTTACTTTAGTCACAAGAAAAGTAATGTTTAACAATAGGTGTTCACACCCAGCTGAAAATAATACTGATGAAAACATGGACCAAGCCATATTAAGAGGAGTGGTCATTTTATTATTTAAAAGGTAAAACGAGCTAAAGCAGTCTCTAAGTGGAGAAATGGGCCTCATACAGGACAGGAGATATGGAGCAAGCTAAAAGAGAATAAAAAAAAGTGTACCGGTAAAGATGTTTATGCTAACATGCACTACTGCTTTAAATTAACCCTTTTCTTTTATCTGCAGCCCACACATTGATGCAGCACCCTGATCTTTTGATGCTTATATAAACATGTACCTTTGGCCTAAAAGTGTTCTAGATATTTAGAGTACAGGTTGTGGAACAGGACACCCAGTTTCAAATCCTGCTACTAACACCAGCTTAGTATATGATCTTAATCAAGTAATTTGACATACAGTATCTGTGTTTCAGTCTTCCCAGCTGAAAAAATGAGTAGAAGCAGAACCACACTTAAAATGAGATGGTTCATCTCGATTTGGCTGTCCTGGGTATGTAGTAATTAATAAAGAAAACACAACTTATTAAACATTCCAAAATACTGTAATCACCCCAACTGACATTACATGTGACTCAGCTGAGTCAAAACAGAGAATGGTTGGATCTTAAGGCCTTCCTTATGAATGACGCCTTGGTTAAATTGTGAGGTTTTGGGTTCGGATAAAGCAAAGTGCCTCCACCTGCAGGGACTCATCTAACACTAGGCTGCCAGGAGACTTCCAAACAGGAAAACAGAAGACCCTAACCCACTGTGACTGGGAACATGATGTTTTATTCAAAGGTCCCAATGACCACGTACAATATTTACGTACAATAATAGCCAGCAACACAATAATAACAAGGAGTCAGTAAACCCAGTGCAAAATAGGAGAGGTTTTATGAAGGAAGAGGACTGAAACTCAGAAACAAGGTTCTAGAAGAGAAAGGTACGGCAAGGCAGGCATTCGATGTATCACACAGAAGGCTCACTACCTACTAAACACAATAAAAGTTCTTCACAATCCCACAGATCTAAGGGTGTGTCAGGTCTCAAGATCCTTCTGGGAGCTTCCACTGTCTCTGTGGTGAGGTGTTGCATGCCAGAACGTGTGGAGTTTAGATACCAGTTGGTGACCACAAGGTAGTGGCGATCCCAAATTAAAGTCTCTTAAGTAAAAGGGTTTAAATTTGGTAGCTGTACACTGTGGCAAAAGCAACTGTCTTAAGTGTAAAGTGACCAGCTTGGGCTGTAGTGTCGACTGTGCGTAATGTGCCCAGCTCATCTGTAGTTTCTGCCTGGGACAATGTGCCCAGCCTCGGCTGTCACGCTCCAAGTGCTTATAAATGCCCAGCAGCAAGCTGTAGTGGCAATATACTAATAAATATGTTACTGCAAGGAGCTATCTCTCTGTAAGAGTACATCTGGAAGGATGAAGAGAACTAAATGCCTTTTACATCTGTTTTCAGTCTGCTGTGAAGCTGATTACCTAGCTGGCATATTTCTAGGAGGATGAAACCTGATGATGAATAAATTGTCCATGCTGCTTGGATCTATCCCTGTGTGTATATTAACTTTACTGGGCCAATGTGTTTATTTGTGCCATTTGGATCTCACACCTGTTGTCCCTTTCTTATCTACCTTAATGGAGTGAGGCCAGCCCTTCCCATGGTGGACGGCCCCATACTAGCAGCAGTCGTACCTGACAGATGGGGCTTGATTACACTAGGATGACCAATTCTACTTCACTAAATTGGTTGTAACTGATGACAGCTGTTTTATAACAATCTGTAACTGGCAAGGCATACCAAAGATGAGAAAACTGTCCAATAAGACGGGCTTAAGTAAACTTTTAAAAGGCACAGAAGAATCGTGTAGATGTGTGAGAAAGTAGGCATTAAAAAAGACACAGGCTGACCATAGAACATCATTAGCAACAGCTGCAAACACAGATATTTGCTTACACTCTTAATGGGTGGTACATATGTGGCCATAATGGCAACCAGTTATCAGAATGAGTGACAGGAAGGAAAAAAGGGCACGGTCAGGCAACAATTCTTGAAAGCTCACCTCCTCAGTCAGTGCTACCAACCTTTTATCGTTTGTCTGTATTATTTTATAACTGTTGCATTGGAGAGTAGATGAGTAGGGACCGTCACCTACTTTATGCATGATTGATTCTTTCTGTAAGCAGCTTTACTGCTGTTAACACTACATGTAAATTCGCAGTATGCCTCTGCAGGTTCGCTAGCTATCCCCATGAGAAACTGCATGGATCCAACCATATCTGGTATCCTCACTAATCTCTTAGAAACGCAAAAATAAAAAAGATTGAAGAATCATGAAACATTTAGCAGAAAAGAAGGCAATTAAAGAGTTTGTTTTGGCAGATGCAGACCTTGACATAGCAGCAATAATAAAGACATGGTACTCTGCTAATCATGGCTGGGAAGTCAGTGTACCAGGCTATACACTGTTAAGGAGGGACAGGGACGGTAAAAAGAGTGGGGGGGGGTGCCCCTGTACATCAGAGACTGTATAAAGGCTACAGAAGTTCAGGGTAGGCAGGGGGAGGCCGAGGTAATGTGGGTCACCCTGGAGCCAGAGAATGGAACATCAATACGCACAGGGGTAATCTACAGACCTCCAGCACAGAGGGAGGAAGTAGACAGGGAACTAGTGGAGAACATACATGACATGGCAACTAAAGGCGAAATCCTGCTACTGGGTGATTTCAATATGCCAGATGTGGATTGGGCCACCCAGGTAGCTGCTTCAGCCAGAAGCACAGTCATCCTAGAATCCCTGCAGGGGGTTAAACTCAGGCAGCTGGTGCATGAACCAACCATGGACAAGTCAATTCTGGACCTAGTATGGACCAATGGGAACAGAGTCGAAGAAATACAGGTGGAAGGGCAGCTGGGGTCCAGTGAACACAACATGGTGTGGTTCAACATAGAGACATGGACTTAATTAAGCCACACAAGGGCAAGCATATTAGATTTCAGGAGAGCGGATTTCACTGAAATGGGTAGATATATACAAGCAGTCCTGGGGAAGTGAGGTGTAATAGAGGGGTGGAAGAACAATGGGAGAAACCAATGCATTAGGACAGTGGCCAAAGGGAAAATAAAAAGGAAACCACTATGGTTTTTCAAAGAGGTAGGGGGCAAAATCAGGGCTAAAAGTCTGAGTTTCAGGAAATATAAGGGGAGCCAAATCGAGGAGGACAGGGAGGTGTACCTTGAATGTATAAGGGAAGCAGGGAAGGGTGTTAGGAGGGCAAAGGCACAGACAGAAGAGGGTTTAGCATGGTCTGTAAACAAAGGGGATAAGGCATTTTGTAGGTACATCAGTGAAAGAAGAAAAACTGTGTGGGGGGAGGATTGTGAGGCTCAAAGGGAGAAGGGAGAGTGTAAGGAGGGGATCTGGACAAGGCAAAAATACTGAACAAATACTTCTGCTCAGTATTCACTAAGAAGGGGGAGGGTCAAGGACCACAGTTGAGTTGCAGAGGTTATGGGGGGTGGGGGGGGGAGTGAACACCAGTCCATTCACAGTGGAGAATAAAGCTGAAGGTGGATAAGGCCATGAGGCCAGATGGCATCCACCCGAGGATATTAAAGGAGCTGTGAAGGGAACTAGCAGCGCCTCTGGCGGCCCTGTTCACAGAGTCACTCAACACAGGTGTCATTCCAGAGGACTGGTGGAGGACACATGTAGTCCCACTGCACAAAAGCAGCAGTAGGGAGGAGGTGGGGAACTACAGGCCAGTCAGCCTCACCTCAGTGGTGGGAAACATCATGGAAACACTGCTGAAAGAAAGGATAGTGTTACATATGGAAACCAGAGGTGCTCAGGATCTGAGGCAACATGGATTCACAGCAGGAAGGTCATGTTAAATCTAATAAATTTTTTTCATTGTGTGACTAGGGAAATAAATCAGGGAGGTGCAGTAGATGTTCCCTACCTAGATTTCAGCAATGAATTTGACACCGTCCCACACAAAAGACTGATTAATAAAATGGGTAGTCTGGGCATGGGAGACAAGGTGGTGAACTGGGTTAGGAACTGGTTAACAGACAGTAGACAGAGGGTGGTGGTAAATGGGGTATGATCTGGGGAGGGGGGGTGACCAGTAGGGTACCACAGGGATCAGTACTAGGACCAGTCCTGTTCAATGTCTTCATTAGCGACATTGCAGAGGGGCTAGAAGGAAAGGTCTGCCTGTTTGCAGATGACACCAAGATCTGCAACAGGGTGGGTACTCCAGAAGATGTGCAGAAAATGAAGAGGAACCTGGAGAAGCTTGAAAGATGGAAGGAAATGTGACAACTGAGGTTCAGTGCAAAGAAGTACAAAATAATGCACCTGGGTAGAAGGAACCCTGGGGAGAGGTACAGGTTGGGGGGAATAGCTGACTGTAACTAAAGAGGAAAGGGACCTAGGGGTTATCATCTCTGATGACCTTAAGGTATCAAAGCAGCGCACAAAGGCAGCAGGGAGGGCCAGTGGCATGCTGGGGTACATAGGCAGGAGTATTACTAGCAGGAGGCGGGAGGTGGTGATGCCATTGTATAAAACATTGGTAAGGCCTCACCTGGAGTACTGTGTGCAGTTCTGGAGGTCACACCTGTGCAAGGACATAGATAAGGTGCAGATTATCCACAGACGGGCAACAAAGATGGTGCAGGGCTTGCACCACAAAACATATGAGGAGAGACTAAGGGACCTCAATGTGTATTCACTGGAGGAGAGGAGACAGCGGGGGAACATGATTGAAACTTTCAAGTATTTCAAGGGCATAAACAAAGTTCAGGTGAGGGACCTTTTCCAATGTAGAAAAAGTACTAGAAGAAGGGGGCACAATATGAAATTGGAAGGGGGTAGATTAAGAGGTAACGTGAGGACGTTTTTCTACACAGAAAGTGTAGTTGACACTTTGAAAAGTCTGCCTGCACAGTGGAGGGGTTTAAGAATGCCTGGGACAGGCACAAGGGAAGCTTGAAAGGAGAGGGAGTGATGAAAAGCCATTGATCACATAGGGTCAGTGGCCACATACAATGTATAGGGCCTACGGGCAGACTGGATGGGCCTAACAGTCCTTATCTGCCGACAATTTCTATGTTTCTATGCTATTAAATTAACTCAGAAAGGAAGAAATACAGCTGACCTGTAGGCACAGCTGGTATCCAAAACCTAGGGTATTGGTGGGCTGGAATGAGCAGGGAAGGGGGATCACACATCCCAGAGGACAGTCTCCTCCTCCGGGGGCACTGCATCTGCTGCAACCCCCTCAGCTATCACAGGTGTCAGTGCAGCTGAGGTACCATAAGAGGGAGGACACCATCTGGGCTTTGCATTCGCACACTCATATGTGCATGTCTGGAGCCCCTTGCAATGCTGACAGCCTAGGGGTTGGGGAAGAACTGCAAGAAAAAGTGCCAGTACAAACAAGATAATATCAGGTACTCTTAGCCCCACTCCGTCCTCCTATTAGTTTGAACACCTCTGTCAAATATCCCTTAATCTTCTTGGCTCACGAGAGTATACCTGCTGTAGCTGTAGTTTCCCCAGCCTTTCTTCATAATTCAATCCCCCTCTTCCCTTGTATCATCCTAGTAAATCTGGTCTGCAGTTTCTCTGGGATTTTACATGTGTCCTATAACAAGGAGACCAAAACTGAACAAAGTATTTAAACTGAGGTCTAACTAGTGTCTCACACAGCATTACTGCACCTCTTCTATATCTAACACCGCATGATCCAAATATCCAACATCTAGTCTGCCTTCATGCCTTTTTTTTACCTACACTCCTTATTTTAATTATTTTTGTATCCATACACCTAGATGTCTTTTTTTTCCATCTACTGCACTTAAACTCTCCATTAAGTGTATCTTTCCATTCTGCATTCCTGTTCTCAAAACATATTACTTAGCACTTGGATCTCACCTGCCCACAGCCCCTACATTGCAACAAGGAGCTATGTCACTGCCAACTCAAGTGTAGCAGAATACCAAACAAACCAGGGCTCAGCCCCAGAAAGCCCTACCCATACCCCTAATAAGGAAACGGTGGGATTTCTATTCATGTACTGATGCTTCTTTGGAGGCAGTTTATGGAAGAGTTCTGACTAGCGTGTAGAGCTTTACACCGAAGGACCCAGCTTTGAAAACAGTCACTTCCTCAATGTGTGACCCTGAGCAGGTCCCTGACCTCCCTGTAGTTAGCTTTTCTGTAATTTCTCTCTAATCTGGTTGAGGGATGTTTGAATCTTTTGTGCACCTAAAGGCAGCAGCATTCTCTTCTCTCCCTCTCCCAGACTGTAAAGCACTTTGGAATACAGTCTGCATGAAAGGTGGTGTATGAAACACAATTACTTTCCTTTTCTGTCCTCAGATATCTGGCAAAAGTCCATTTAATTTTTAACATGTCAGCTGTGAAGTATTTTAATGCATTTGCTAGTGTTAGAATTTCTTTCTTCTCCCAGTAAATTAATGTATGTTTGCACAGCATACTTATTCATCCCTTCTTATGGAATTGGGGGGGGAGAGGGACTTATGGACATAGAGTCCCTTCCAACCTTAAATTAATATGTAACTATGTTACTGAGTAACTGTGGTAAAACATTTTTCAGGTAGCAGCAAAACCTTCTGTTTTATAAATGTGTAAAACCAACTTTACAAAAAAAACTGATAAACTGTCTGGATTGCACCCTGTACATCACACCCTGGATATTAAACAGCACTATGCCTGACTTATTCATACTAATTCAGTATGAACCCTTCCCTTCCCTGAAGTTCCTTGATAAATAAATCAGTGTCAATTTTTAGAGCCATGGGGTTTGGGAGGGAAAGGATTATATTTTGGCTCCACGGAGCCGATCCCCTCCCCTTCCATGTACTGAGCGCTGCCCCCACCCTAGCAGTTATGTGCTGTAATTATATGGAAAGCATGCAGGCACGCTCCATAGACTACTATTGGGACTGGATTTAAAGCATTTTTTTTCAGTAGTTCAGGATTTTGATTTGGAAAAATCAAGGCCAATGTTCACCTAACAAGACCCTGAACAAAAAATTATGAGTTCTGTATCAAGGAACTCTGTGGGGAGGTATAGGTCACACAGTGTTTTAAGGGGTCTTTTTGAAAATGTCAGGAAAGGTGCTCTTTAAGAGTCTGTGTTAGCAGCTAAAAAGTTGAAGTCTAATACGGCAAACCAAAAATGAGCCAATGCCGAATTTGGATTTGGTAAGTATACCAAAATTCATTGCATACATCTTCGATTCAGCCTAGTCAAACTTTCTGACCACTGCAGGATCCCTTTGGCCAGTTAATTAAAAAAAAACACTTAAACCCATCTGAGAAAGCCAGAGCCAGTCTCTTGGCTATCCTTCTATTGCCTTGGTAATTTCCAACCCACCACCCCTCTCCTCCTCAGACATTTGTTACATGAAAAACTATCTCCAGCTCCTGAAGCTGTGCTCAGTGCTGACTGTTTTTAAAATTGGTCTGGAAGCTCAGGGTAGGGGGGAAAAGTTGGCACTGACTAATGTGAGTAAGGGGAAGTAGAGGAGTACCACTAAACTTTATTTGTAGCCTGCTGAAAACCAATAACAAGGATGAGGTGTCTTTGGTGGAAGTGTCGAAGCTGAACTGAAGACAAAGGGTTCCAATCAAAACATAAAATGATTGCCATTTTCCACATTCCCTCACCCTCACAGTAAACTTCCCATTCAGGATGTCACAGCCTCAAATGTGAAAGAGGCAGACATCCAGACTTCCTTAGCATGAATGAAGCAAGTCAGCATGAAAAAGACGTAACACTTGGATACAAATTGCTTCTGACTTGGTTACTGAAGGCTTATGCAGGAATCCAGACCACACATAGATATATGAGATGGTATCTACTGTGGAAGGTGTCCACTGTAACATAGAAATGGCATACATATTAAAGGAGTGAGGGGCATTTCATGACAATTACTGTGATAAAAGACTGTGCACTTGATGTGTACAGTAGCTGCATTTAGCGGAATGCAATTCTCTTGGGACTCCATATGTGGAATCTGTTGTTTTCATTTATGTGAACAGAGCGACAAAGTCTTTGAGGGCCCTAGCAAAAAAAGCCACTAAGCTAAATAAACATCATGCACAATTTGAGGATTCTGGTGGAAATTAATTTCTCTGTGGGACTGTCTCAATCTCTCAAAAAAAAAAATATTTATGGTAAGATTAAGAAGAAGGTGTCAAACTGAAAACAACCAGAGGTCTGGGAGTAAACCAGCCCCCAAGGGAAAATGCAATCAGCTGTGAAGTTCTTAGAATCCAAAAGGGATATGGAAGGAGCACAGAAGATTATAAGCACAGGCTCTCAAGCATAATGTGTGCAATTTGCATATTATGGTCAGAAAAAGTATGATCTCTCTGCTTCACTAAGGAACAACACTTATTTGATTAACTTACATGACAAGTCCAGCTCTACTGGAAGATTTGCATGGTGCAGATAATGTCAGCCCAAGTTGCAGTGCTACCGACAGCACAGATAACACAATCAAGAAAACACTAATGGAAAATTAAGCACAACAAATTCAGAACAGATGTAAGGAAGCACTGCATTCACTCAGAAAGATACATGTGTGGAATGCCTGGCTATGGAGCTGGGGTGAAGACTTTGTGGGTCATTCCACAAACAGTCCAATGCTACCCTGCGGGTAAGGCTGTATTTACAAGCAATTGAGCTTTGATGGCTCAAGCAGCCTAGACTTGTTTCCAGAATTTATTGCATTCTTTTAAATATACAGATGTATAAACCGACAGGGAGGCAGAGGCACTGATAGACAGATGTAGAAACAGAGTAACAGGCAAACAAGCTAAATTCAAAAGAAATCTGGGCTAGCCACCATTTGAGCCGCCTGCTGATTTTATTCAGTTAATCCACATAAAGCTGACCCACAGTTCTGTCTGCAGGCTGGTATTTCAAAGCAAGTGGACAATTTGTTCGCAAATATTTTCCCTAAAAGTGTGCAGCAGCATAGTGCCAAAGTAAAAATAACTTATTTTGCCATCACAATGAAACAGAACTAAAGCCAAGTGCAGTGGAATTATTAAACATATTAAACTACTGCTTGTGATGATTTAACTTCTCCTTTTGTCCCAAAAAAAACCAGAATGCTGATCCTCAGATGTTTCTGGGCATTTTCCTGGAACAGCAAGCAAACTTTTTAAAATTATTTTTCCTCCTCAAGCATAAATTTATCAGTTATTGTGTTCAAATCGAATACTGGGTTCAGAAACTCCATGCTGACCTCCTGTGACATGATAATCTGGTTGATATTCATGCAAAGCAGAGTCTAAGTAAAATTAAATGTTACACAAGAAGTGGTGAAGCAAAAGTGATCATCTTATTTTTTGATATGATCTTATTTAAAAAAATACATTTTAATATACTGCAAACAGAAATACTATCACCACATGGGGCTGAAGTTGTAAAATTAGTTTTTACATATCATATGAGAAGGAAAGGAGGGTGTGTGGCTCTTCACGGGAGGGAAAGTATAGAAATAAAAGAGATACAGGGAACATGGGGGGGTGCAGATGTACTGTGGGTCACCCTGGAGAAGGTGAACAGTGCCAATATTCACACTGCTGTGATCTACAGACCTCCATCGCAGGGGGAGAAGTTAGATAAGGTACTAGTGGAAGCCACTGGCAAGATGGCAGAAAAGAGGGAGGTGCTGCTAAAGGGGGACTTCAATCTGCCAGATGTAGATTGGAGCCTCCCAGCTGCTGCATCCACTAGAAGCAGGGATATCTTGGTCTGGACTCCCTACAAGGGAGTGTTCCTAAGGCAACTAGTCTGTGAACCCACTTGTGATGGGGCAACACTAGACCAGGTAAGCACTAACAGGGACAGTGTTGCAGATGTCAAAGTGAGAGGCCACCTGTGGACCAGCGATCATTGTACAGTGTGGGTTCAATATAAGGAAGGCTGCAAAATTGAACCACACAAGGGCAAGGGTCCTAGACTTCAGGAGGGCAGATCTTATAAAAATGTGTAAATGCCTCAAGGATGACATGGCAGGGGACAATGACCTGAGTGGAGTGGAGGAACAGTGGGCAAAAGCTAAAAGGGGGCATAGTGAAGGCAACAAACCTCTGTGTCAAGCAAGTGAGCAAAAATAAGAGGAAAAAGAGTCCTCTATGGTTCTCGAAAGAGGTGGCAGAAAGGTAAGGACTAAAAGGGTAGCATTCAGAAAATATAAGGAGATGCACAGTGAGGAGGATAGGGAGATGCACCAGGAGAAACAGATAGAAGCAGGTAAAGCAATAAGGAGCATAAAGGCACAAACTGAAGACAGAATAGCCCAGGTGGTAATGAAAGGGGACAACACATTTTTTTTGGTATGTGAGTGAAAAGAGGAAGACAAGAGAAAGGATTGTGAGGTTAAAAAGGGATGTGGGGACTGTGCACAGGGGACCAGGAAAAGGCAGACATCCTGAACAAATACTTTTGTTCGCTATTCACAGTGGAAGGAGAAGGAGGGACCACAAAAAAGTAACAAAAGCTCTGGAGGGAGGGAGGTGGACAGTAGTCCTTTTTTGAAGGAGACAGTCCTGAAGGGACTCACCAATTTGAAAGTGGACAAAGCAATGGGGCCAGATGTGGTACATCCTAGGGTACTGAGGGAGCTCAGGAAGGTACTGGCTGCATCTCTGACAGTCCTATTTAACAGCGCACTAGAAATAGGACAAGTTCCAAAAGACTGGAGAGAGACACATGTAGTCCCACTTTACAGAAGTGGTAGCAGGGAGGAGGCTGGCAATTATAGGCCAGTCAGTCTGACATCAGTAGTGGAAAACTTAATGAAATCACTGCAGGAGGAGAGGATAGTGGAATATCTTAAATCCAGTGGGTTACAGGACCCGAGACTGCATGGATTCATGGGTGGGAGGTCATGTCAAACAACTGATAAATTTCTTCAATTTGGTGACCAAGGAATTAGATCAGGGTGGAGCAGTGAACATGGCCTGCCTAGATTACAGTAAGGCTTTCAACACCATTCCACAAAGAAGACTAGTAAGTAAGTTGGGTAGCTTAGGAGTGGGTTCAAAGGTGGTAAATTCAGCAAGAAATTAGTTAGGGGATAGGCAACAGAGGGTGGTGGTAAATGGAGTGCACTCAGAGGAGAGGAGGGTGACCAGTGAAGTGCCTCAGGGACTGCTGAAACCAGTCCTCTTTAATGTCTTTATAAGTGACACTGCAGAGGAACTAGAAGGGAAGGTCTGCCTCTTTGTAGATGACACCAAAATATGCAACAGGGTGGACACTCTGGTGGTGGAGTGAGCAGATATCTGCAAAAACTCAAGGAATGGTCATGGGTACGGCAGCTAGGTTTAAATGTGAAAAAATGCAAAATATTATACTTGGGACACAGAGTCCCGGGGCATAGTACATAATGGGGGAGTGTTACTGATGACCACCAAGCAGGAGAGACCTGGGTGTGATCATCTCTGATGACCTAATGTGGCCAGGCAGTGTGACAAGGCAGTTGGGAGGGCTAGTGGGATGCTGGGGTGCATAGGGAGAGATATCACCAGCAGAAAGAGGGAGGTGGTGTTGCCTCTGTTTAAACAGATCACTATGGTAAGATCGCACCTAGCATACTATGTATAGTTCTGTAAGTCACATCTCTGGAAGGACATAGACAGAGAGGAAGCAGTCCAACAGAGAGCAACTACAATGTTGAGGGGTCTACATCAAAAGCCCTATGAGAAGAGACTAAAGGAACTCAGTATGTACAACCTGGAAGACGGGGGGAGGGGGGATTCCTGGAACAGCTGAACCAGTGGAGGTGGTGGGAATGAAAACAGCATTGAGGTTCAAGAAAGCAGGGAATAGGCATAAAGGAATATCAGTAGGAAGGAATAGGGGAGGGAGAAAGAGCCAGAGATCAAATAAGATCTGTGGTGATACTGTAGGTAGAAAAAAATGAGCGGACTGGGTGGGCCAAGCAGTCCTTATCTGTTGACAAGTCCTATGTTTCTATGTTTCCATCAGGTTGCTGGTGTTGTAAGTTTGCTGATGACATCAAAATAGGAGCAGAAGTTAATGATTTAAAGGCCATCACTGCCTTCAAACAAGAAATAAATAAAATAGGTGAATGGGTAGAAGAAAACAGTTTAATTCTAAACCTAGAACAATGCAAGATAATGCACATAGGTAGAGGCAACATGCGTGCAAAATATAAACTGTATGGGAAAGATCTAACAGAGGCAGACTCGGAGTGAGATTTGGGGGTAACTATCACCAATAACCTCTCTCCAAATAAACATTGTAAAAGAGCAGCAGGTGTGGGTAACAGAATGTTGGGCTGTATTTTTAGAAATCTCAGTAGTAGGGATAAAAGAGTTATACCCCTCCGTACACATCACTTGTTAGGCCCGATCTGGAGTACCGTGTGCAGTACTGGGCACCCCCCAAAAAAGAAGATAATAAATTACTGGAGAAGATAAAAAGGAAGGCCACAAAAAGGATGATCCAGACAAATGGGATGACCTACGCTGACAGATTAAGTGAACTGGGACTGTACTTCTTGGATTATATAAGAATAAGGGGAGATCTATGCCTATCACCTGACTTACAGGGCATTTAATGATGGCGACCTGTGGGAGTGTATGGGACTAATAGAAAAGACAACCTTAGGGGTAGTAGATTTCACCCATTACAACTTAAGGGTAAAAATGATAGGACCAATAGTAGAGCAAATTGGATAAGTCAAATAGTGGTCAATGTCTGGAATAAACTGCCAGTGGAAGTGGTTTTAAACAAAATGCTTGCCAAGCTTGAAACCTGTTTTTCTCAAAGTCGGCACCTCTTAAACTACAAAAAAACGAAAACAATACACTTTATTCTTCAACTCTTAAGAAAGAATGCTGGCCCCCCAACCATCCTAAGCCACAAAGAAGATGCCGTAGAACAGGTCTCCATCATCAAATATCTTCAAATATCTTGGCATACACTTAGATGACACACTCTTCTTCACCACCCATACTGACTATGTTATAAAAGGCATATGAGGAGAGGTTGAGGGCACTGAACACGTACTTCCTGGAAGACAGGCGAGACAGAGAGAGAGAGGGGACATGATTGGGACCTTCAAGTACCTGAAAGGGATAAATAAGGTTGATACGGAGAGTCTTTTTAAGCTGAGTGGCAACCATAACATGCAGGGGCACAGTCTTAAGCTGGAGGGTGGGAGGTTTAGGATGAAGGTCAGGAAGCATTTCTTCATAGAGAGGGTGGTGGAGACTTGGAATGCGCTGCCAGAAGAAGTAATCTCATTGAAGACAGTGAGCAGCTTTAAGAGAGGCTGGGACAGGCATGGAGGAAGATAAGGGTCATGGGTAGGGAGGATCTGAGGAGTGGGGAGAGAGGGCAGGGACATTAGCTCAAGCTATGGACCCTGCAATATGAGCAGACTTGATAGACCAAATGGCCTTCTTCTGCTGGCTTCTTCGTATGTTTGTGTGCATGTTTGTATTTAAAGTTGCCTTGGATAAGCATATGAGTAACAGAAAAAGTTCAGCTTTTTGGGTTGTTTTTGTCAAGTCATAATGGCCAGTAGGCTTTCGACTCATACATGCCTATGAACCTATGTTTCTATGTTCTATACTTCTATATTTCATTGACTAAACGCCACCCTTGAATAGTAGCCACAGGAGAGACAGTTAAATAAAAGATACCCTTTGTTACTAACCATGGTTTCTAATTTAGGATGACTTCTAACAGACACCAATGCTGTTAGAGTGTCACCCTGTGCGACAGTGGTACTGCAAACCTCAGCAGGGTTGACAGAATGGCACAGCAGGATGCTGTTGACTGCTGTTTTACTGCTGTTTGTTATTCTGTTTTACTGCCCAACATGAGAAGACTGAAGCTTGGTGGCTGCAGTCGGCGAGCCACTCATTTCACATGCAATGAAATGCTGGGGCAGGTGGGAGTGGTGAAGGCAATCAGTTGAGTAAGGTGGAGCAGCCTGGTGTGGACTGACAAACAAAGGGCTCTAGCAGAGGTAGCTCTGCAGAAGTAGAATGAACAGAGCTGTTTTTGTTTCAGGAAACCTTGGGCCAGGCAGCCAAGGAGAGCGTTCATAGTAAAAGTCACCCACATTTACTAACCATCCACAAACAGAAGCTGTGGCTTAAGTTGCTAAAGCAATTACAAGTCACAGCTTTAAATTAAAATGGTGGTAAAACCAGTTTGGGTAACTATCGCCCAATTTCCATCTTACCACTCCTTTCAGAAGCCCTGGAGAGAATCGTCTCGGATCAATTGATGCAATACCTAAATAAATATAATCTTCTTTGCCCCCAGCAGCATGGGTTTTGAACATTTTACAGCACTATCACTGCACTCCCAGACTTTACCATCCATTTATATGAAGCCCTAGACTCTGGAAATACAGCTGGGTCTGTCTTTATAGACCTAACTAAAGCATTCAATACCATCAGTCACCAGATACTGCTCAACAACCTCGTGACTCTATGCCTTTCCTTTGATAATGTATTCTGGTTCTCAAGCTACCTATCACACAGGTCCCAATGTGTTAGGATAAGAGGGGTAACCTCTGAACCAAGAAATGTAACTCTAGGAGTCTCTCAAGGATCTATACTGGGGCCCTTACTTTTCAGCTTATTTATCAACTCTCTCCCGAGCACTTGCCCAGCTAAGATGCTATTCTATGCAGACGATGCAGTTATCTCTGTTCCAGGGAACCACTCAACCAAAATAACTGCATCTCTTCAAGATAGCTTGTCCAAGCTTGAAATCTGGTTTTCTCAAAGTCGGCTCCTCTTAAACTACTAAAAAACTAAAACAATACACTTTATTCTTCAACACTTAAAAAGAATGCCGGACCCCTGGACCATCCTAAGCCACAAAGAAGACACAATAGAACAGGTCTCCACCTTCAGATATCTTGGCATCCACTTAGATTATACACTCTCCTTCACCTCCCACATTGACCAAGTTATAAAATCTGCTAATAGTAAACTTGGGATCCTCTACCGCCATAGAAAAGCCATGACCCCGGAGATCCTCAACCTGGTCACTTGGAGCTCAATACCGAGAACCATAGATTATGGACTAATCATATATGGTATTGCCACCAAAACTGCACTAAAGTGTGTTAAATTACTCCTTAACAATGCCTGTCTTCTAGTTTTAGGAGCTAAACACCTCACCCACACCTGCAGCCTATATTCTACCACTGGTTGGCTCCAGCTACACCTGAGGACTAGATATCAAGCATGTCTAATTGGTAAAAAAGCCCTACTAGGACTAGCTCCCGACTTGACAGCAACTCTGTTCCAATATAACTTAACCACCAAAACTACCCGAAGATCAGTTAAGGAAGTACTACATGTCCCTTTTAAATGAACCTCCTTTGCCAATGGTCGCTCTCTTATCATGGACCCCTGTGGATGAATGACCTTCCCCCCTCCCTCTTACAATATGAAAAACTTGGCCCTTTTAAAAATGAACCTTGTATGATCCTGACCAATGCTAACCACTGTGACTGCACTCCCTGACTGTAGGGGATCCCATCCTTGTCCCTGGGTCTTCTACACCTGTCTCCCCTCTCTCTACTGATGCCAGCTGCAACCTCCGACACAAGTCCCTTGTGTCAGCCACACTATGTTAGACCAGCTCCCCCTGGTCTAATTGTGTACCAATGGGTGAAACAGTTTACGAAGCTTGCGCCAAAGCTAAGGCGCAAGCTGCCGTAAACTAAAGACATAGCCGCAACTGCACCAAAGGTTGCTGAATTAGGCACAGTTGTGGAGGATGTGTTTGGTGCACTTGCACCAAAGATTGAGGTTGATGCATGGCTTGATGCAAGCTCTGCGTCATCTATCTTGAATCGGGCCCAGGAGCTCCAGTGACTGTGCTGCAGCCTATTTTGATGTTCAGGTTTAACTGAGGATTCTGGGGCGGGGCAGAGCCTAAGGTGGGTTGGATTTTAACTCTGAAGTCACATGTGCATCATCAGCCTATCAGATGAACATAATCAGGGTTGGATTGGGTTATAAGGGGTTGAAATAGAAAGTTGACACAGGGTCCCACCTAGAAATCAATAGGGAAGGGCCCAGGGTGACTCACTCTTATCAGTATTTTACTGAAATCTGATACACTAGCTGTGTGTTTGCATCTTACATGTACTTGCAGTGTCCCAAATACCCCATTTAATTAGAAAAATAATGGATAAAATCAGAAATGTTTAGAGTTTAGAAGGTGGCTAAGCACTCAACAGAGGGGGCCCACCTGGAAATTTCCAGGTATCCTGGTGGGCCAGTCCGACTCTGAACATAACCCAGTCTGTAAGGAGTTGGACTGCCTCAGAGATGACAATCCAAAATGTAAATTTATCAGAACCCCTTAATGACCGTAAGAGGGATAACGAGAGAGAGAAAACAGGTTAGCTTGTAGGTTATTTGACCAGTAACTAAAAGCGATGGACGTGCCATGCATGGGTGTTTTCTCCCTCTGCGTGAGCCAGTTTTAGCTGCTATACATTGTGCAGTGGTGAGTGTAGCATACCTCTCAACTGCTATGAATTTCCTAAAGCGCTACAAATTTTACACTCAAATTTGCCCTTCCTCCACAAAGGTTTACTGATGCTACTTATAATGTTAGAGCAGTTTTGGGACTCACAAACTATTAAAACACTGAACTAACTTGAAATAAACATTACTTTAATTGAAACATTAAGTGGCCCCCTACTATTAGGTATATCATTCTTTAAAATAAGAAAATACTACACATTCTGACCATTTGTTTTGAATTTTGAAGGTCAGTGTTATGCATTTTGATGCTAAAAGGCTGAGAGGTATGGAGTGTGGGGGGACGATGGTCATTTTGCTTATGATCTCTCAAATGGCACAGGGGAGCAAGACAGGCTTTGTTCCTGCAGAATACATTGAGTTTGGGGACATAGAAACATAGAATTTGACAGCAGATAAGGATTGCTTGGCCCACCTAGTCTTTCCACGTTCCCTACCTGTTTCATATACCACAGATCCTAAATGATCGTCGGCTTACCCTCTCTTTCCTATTACTATCAGGACCAGTTAAGCATTAAAGGAATCCACGTGGTGTGAGTAGTCAAGGCTCTGGCTGAGCCACACCACAGAGTACTAAAAGGCTGGCACATGCTTCAGCTGGGAACTGGTGATAGTACACAGCAGGCAGGAGATTGGACAGCTTTGGTTTGATAGCTTGTGATCATTTTAATGTCATTCAGGGACTCAGCTGGTTATAGAAGAACAAATGCTGCACATTAAAAATCCAACTGTATTTTTGCCTCAAGTTTAGAGCTATCTAGCCATCTGGCAAAATACACTGGGCTAGATTTTCAGACACTCCGGGACTAAGTCCCATGATTCAGCCACCGCTGCGGGATGACCTCTCCACACCTATGGAGATTCGTAGTTTCTGCAGGCACAGCTGGGGGATGTTCTGCCCAGTCCTCCCAGGCATAACAGTTCTGCACAGCTGCACTGATAAAATGGCCACAAGCTGCCATAAATTGTGAAGCCGGTCATATACCAACTCCACCTTTGAGAATGCTGTGGCTGCTGGGAAAACTGCAGCTGTACAAGTGGAGACACATTTGTGCCAGTTTGTTCCCATAGATGCAGGGATTTTGAATGGAATTTTAAAATCCAGCCCTCTGTGTACACTAAATATAAGCACACATTTCCTAACCTTCCCTTCCTAGTCAACAAACAAAAATAAATAAATAAATACAAACTTCTATATTATCAATAGTCTTTTTTATATTGCAGTTCTTTCTAACTACCTTTTTGGTAGCCTGGTCTCAGATGCCTAATGTGAAAATATTATACCCTGTACTTTTCATAGCATAAAAATGTTTATACAGTATAACTTCCTCTACCATTCTTATAATGCTGTAAGCACCAACAACCTTCTAGAAAACCTCTTAAAAGGAAAACTCCATGTTAAAATCAGAAAAAGATATGTAGTAGTCTTTTTTTCTGTGTTCTAACCAGTTCCCAGTGTTTTCTTTTCCTCTGGCTGTGAGAGATGTTTTTTCTAACTTTCCCTAACTGTTTTATTGCCCTTGGAGGTTGCCATTCTGGTTTCTTTTATGGCCTCTAGTTTTCCCAGAGTGCCCTTTGGTGTGATGTCTAATTGTCCCTGCAAGAAGCCAGTGTCTTGTTACAGGGTCGGTGACAGTTCAGCCACAGAGAAAATATTTCTTCCAGAGAAGACACACTACTAGATTTTGGGTGAGTGTAATCATTATTATTTTTTGATACCAGTATCTTGTCCTGCTATGTTCTGCTGTGTGTGTGTGTGTGTGTGTGTGTGTGTGTGTGTGTGTGTGTGTGTGTTTTGAATCATGTCACTGTTTACTCTATTCCTCTCAGCCACTTTCAGTTTTTGCACCAGTACTAAGTAGTAAAAATTGAACATCACCTTATAGGTTATAACATAGTAGGACAAGGTACTAAGGTCAAAAAATAATGATTACACTCACCCAAAATCTAGCAGTGTGACTTCTCTGAAAGAAGTATTATCTTTGTGGCTGAGCTGTGACAGACCCTGCTAAATCTAGGGGCATAGCTACATCACTGTCACATGAGCCAAGGTGCATCTTAGGAGAAAGAAAGCCAATAAACCTATTTGTGATGGAGATCCCCAGGGGTCGTAAAACTACTATAGAGCTAGCAGGCTAATTTAGGAAAAACTCATAATAGCAGACAGAGGGAAGGACAAACTAGGATTTAACATACATATCAAAACACTCTACATAACATATGTTTTTGCACATTCTGGGTGGACTTCTCCTTTAACAGTCACAGAAGGAGGGGATCTTTACTTCCCTAGCCATTTAAGTATAGTATCACTGTGGCAAAGCACTTCCATAGACTTACTTATACCACCAGTATATCTTTCCAGCAGACTGATGTGCCAGTATGCAGTATACAGACTGATGGATATTGATACTGAGCAAAACTAATACAAACTCCTTCCCTTCCTACACTTCATAGTGGAGGCCTAAAAACATTTCTGTAGTATAAACCCACCATTCCCCAAGCAATATCTGTTGATTGTGATGAATCTCTCCACTTCAGTAGCTCTGGTCTCACCATCAGTATATCACATTTCCATAATCCAACTCTACATTGTCCCTTCTGGTAGCATCTCTAGAGAACTGTTCACACAGCAGTTGAACTCAGTTTAGGACCTCCCCATGCTTGTGCAGACACAATACGTGTGTGTGTGTGTGTGTGTGTGTGTGTGTGTGATTATTACAGAACATCATGCACGCTGCCCCAAACTGCAGAAACTGAGAAAGCTGTGGAATCATTCTTACTGAAGTTTCTAAGCCCCATCTGCCTTGTACAGTAGAGTAAATGGACAATACATGTGGAATCCCTTAACCTCAAATGTTGCTTTTTGATAAAATACAGAGGCTAGATTTAAAATATTGTTCAGAAATGAGAAGGCTCAGTCGTTTTTCTAATGTTTTAACCAGGAGACCCAAATTCAAATGATTCCAGAGCCACTTTTTCAATATTTTTAATTTAAATTTTTGGGCCATGAAAGACACACTAAGCCAAGGCTTGTTTTCAGATGTATCCTGGAAGCAAAGGGAAGTTAAATGACTTGCTCATGGTCACACAGTATGCAAGTGGTGGCTGTGGGATTCAAACCCAGTTCTTCAGGTTTGTAGCTTAGTGTTCTTAACCATTGTGCTACAGTGCTCCTTATTTACTGTGCAACAAGTCACTTAGCCTTCCAGTGCTTCAGTTCACCCAGCTGTAAAATTGAATAAAAACAGTACCCCAAAGAAAATGAGACATTGCGTCTCAGCCGGGAGATCTTTGGGTACATAAACTGTAAACAAACAAATCAAAAAACTAGTCACTGAACTATTGTTCTTCTGAAGTTGGTGTAGCTGCCATCATGGAAGGACTCATTTCTTTGGTGGTACAGGGACCCACACTTGACTGACTCTATGGAGCCTATATGATCCCATTCTGGAATATCACTTAACCAGCCTGTTCATGAAGTCCTTGACAGCACTGGCACCTTTTCAAAAATATGTTATTTTTATTCTATTGTCTAGACTCTGTAAATCAAACGGAATGTCAGCATTCTAGTTATAAAAATGCACTGGACTGTTAGAATTGGAAGTTAATTTCATGCCCCATATCTGTAATGTTTGTAAAATTATCTTTTCACTCCCCATCTTGTAATTGCCAGCTTTCAAATTTATAAAAGAATGACACACCCTTAGATTTCTAATGGGAATGGGAGGAAGGGAGGAAGACCTTGGGCTCGATTTTCAAAGGCTGACTCAGGGCTTGCATTAAGCCCGGTGTCAACCTCATTCTTTGGCGCATCTGAGCCAAACTCCTTAGGTGCAACTTCACCAGATGTTGGTACATTGTGCGCAGCTGCAACACTTTCTACACTTTACAGCAGCTTGTGCCAAATATTTGGCACAAGCCCCATAAAATGGTCTGCAGCATGCCGCAAGTTAGACCAGGGGGAGCTGGTCTGACCTGCAGTATTTGGTGCATGGGAGTAAAAATCCAGATCGGCACCGGGAGAATGCCGCAAGCACCGTGTGCTGTATGATTGGCGCACCAGGGGCTTGTGGCATTCTTGGGCTTTTGAAAATTGAGCCAATTACATCTGTTATAGAAACAGGCTAGAACCCATATTTGTCAGACCTCTACAAGCACATCTACGAAGCAGTTTCAGCTGTGACGGGCATTAAAGTAGGATATTAGAATTTTCTGACCAGGCCTCTGCTACAGTGCTGTCCTTGTTAAAAAGAAAAAGGGAAGGCAGTTCCGCAAAGCCTAATGTTTCAAAGGTTATTCTGTAAATAGGAAATGTGCATAAAAGTAACCCAAGATCTAGGAGAGAATCTCCTCCATAGAGCAATACATATATTTTTTGAATTTAAGCTGACATCAACAGGATGTTGTGGGAATGTTTATAGCTTTAGATGGCACACACCACAGTACACAGGTGACATACAATCTTGTACATACCAATGCTCTCTAAATATTAGTACTTATACTGTATATATAAAAAATCCAGCTATCTCACAACACACCCAAAATGCCCATATATTTCAGCATGACAGAACTCCTCTTTGGGTATTTTTGCTTGCATCATCTATCTATCTATCTATCTATCTATCTATCTATCTATCTATCTATCTATCTATCTATCTATCTGTCTGCCTGTCTGTCTCTATCTATGCTTTACAAAAAAAAACTGTGTTGATGATTAGGGAAATATGAGTTAGGGTTGAGGTTAACACCACAAAAGTAGGGAAATGTGGCATTAGGGTTTCTAACCCTAACTCCCCACCCTACCCCTTTCCAAGCAGCAGCCAAAGGAAAAAACATTAGGGTTTTGGGTCTTCAGAGTCTTGGCAAATCTGTGGTGGGGTCTTCCTTGGGCTTGTCAACCCTAATGCTCCCCACCTTCCCCAAGCACATAGCCTCATGTCTGAAGCACAATGTACAGGTGGAAGCCAGTGCCTCATACTGATACACTCTTCAAAGGCAGAGAACTATATCTTGCCATGTGTTGCCAACACAATCTGTTGTAGCTTTCTTCATGCAAGCATGAAAAAAGGAGATACATCTGATGTTGTTCACTCAGGGAATGTGGTGTGCATTAGGAATGACCCCACCACTGATTCACCAAGACCCTGGAGACCAGAAATTCTAATATTTTTTCATTTTGCTGCTTGGGGGGGTGGGTAGGGTTGGAGACCCTAACACCACTTTTCTCTACTTTTATGGCATTAACTTCAACTCTAACTGGTGCCTTTAATACTGTTTTTTGAAAATAATTTCCTTCCTTTTGGAGATCACAAAGCATACCTGCTGGGGTCAAGAATGGTACTATGTACAACTTTCATTCTAACCCCAAATTTTCAAGATAGTCATGTTCTGACTCCCTTTATAAACATGACATGTAGCATTTATGGTATATTGGACAAAACATCATTTCGTACCAGAAGTTTAAAAACACATCTTGTCCAGGATTTAAAAATGATACCTGTCACATTTATGAGGTGGTGTGAAAAAATGGCTACATTGAAAATTTGGAGTCAAAATATTGAAAGTTAGTGAAGTTATGAGTGAACATTGAAATACTGCAGTGTTCACTCATAACCTGGGCATTTTACTGTATTTGTGCACCAAATGTTCAGCATAGCCTTCTTATTACCTTAAAATTTTCAAATCCCCACCAAAACGTCATTCTGCTCCTTTGGGGTCATCAGCCATAACACTCACCCCATTCTCCTACATTGTACCCATCTCAGTTTATTTACTTATGGAATGGGGTGACTGTTATGGCTGACAACCCCAAGGCACACCCCTGATGCCTGTTAGTGTGTGCAGAGTGGAGGAAGGCTGTTAGGGTTGAAAATCCTAACGTCATATTTCTCTACTTTTGTTGCTTTATCCTCAAACCTGATACATTAACATAGTTTTTTTGCATAGAAGATATATATATAATATAGATATGTATGTGCAGTAACACCCCTATAGTTAGGGTTGAGCAGCATGTTTAATGTTAAACCTCAAATTTTGCACTTTAATAACTTTGCAGTGGATCAATAGATTTGCTCAACATATGGTATGCATTGTTCTGTGGGGTAGATCTCATGAAGTGGCAAGTTTTTTTCTGGTTGAATCTGCAGATTCTGAGATCCGGACAGTACAAAAAGTTACAAAGTTGTCACTTTTGCAGTTTTTTCCCCATCACCCTGCATCCAGACGGTATGGAATTTTGGTGTGATTTTTTTATGGTAGAACCAGCTTGGTAACAGAATAGGCAGCTTAGTTTTGTGTAAAAATATTAATCTGTTGCAATGTTATTATGTTTTTCATTTCCCATTGTTTTTAATGGAAAGAGGATTTTCAGGATAGAGGGAGAAAAATCGAGTAAGGATTTGTTCTCGTGAAAAAGGATTCACTCTTGCGAGACCTGTTCCTTTCTTGTGAGAATTAAATCCCTTTTCCTGAGAAAAAAATTCTTTTTCACTAGCTGCCATCTTGTTTAAGTTTTTCTTTTTTTTTTTTTTCAAAAGCCACAAAAATGACAACCTGGAGAGAGACCATCACATATAGCTGGCTCATCGGGACCCTGTTAGGTACAATCTGTACTTCAAAGTTAGAAATATGCCCCCGAAATGTGTTTTTTTAATGAATGAATCCTTTGTCATGACTGCGTGATACGAAAAAAGAATCCTTTTACAGATCACAAGTCATGTAAAAGGATCTTTTTTCATCACTCAAGAATTCTTGCTTGTCCCTTTCACTGCCCTCCCCAGTACTTAATCTATTTTCCCTGGTGTCTAGTGGCTCCCCTACCCCCACCCTCCGATGGCTGTCCCTGTAATATTAATAACTTCCCTGGTGTCTAGTGGTACCCCCCACCCTCTGGTCACTGTCTCCAATGTTTCCTTGTTGTCTAGTGGCATACCCCAACCCTCCAATGCCAGTCACTGATTTTCTGTTTTTCCGACACCGGGATGCCCACTCCTGGAGTCAGATGCCTCCCGCACCTGCAGCCGATTGTTTTCTTTATTTGCCAATGTCAGGGTACCCAATCCCTATGTTGGCATTTAGAGCCCCCTCCCAGCAGTGTGGTACACTGGGAAGTCAACCCCCAGTGTCTTGAAATATTTTAATTAAACCCTGTAAAAAAGAAAACTGTCCCTGATGTCTTTTTTTAATACCTAAAAAAATGTCCCTTGCCCTTTCCATTGAGCAGCCACCACCCCACACCCCCCATTACCCTATATGTACCACCAGATATCCTGGCCTGTCATCTTCTATGGGCTGGGACACCTCTGCACTCTTCAAAGCCATACCGCAAACTGAGGAATCAAGGTAAGTGCTGTATAAAGAATTTCAATGATGTTTTGAACTTATGTTGGATTTTTTTTTTTTTACCAAATTTTCAACATGGCTTTTTTTGGGACCCCACCTCATGAAAACTGCAACTGTCATTTCATTATTCGGCCTGGAATGTGATTTTGCAGTCACTGCACGAAATCACCACAGTCACTGTGCAAAATCACCTTTCTGACCAATTAATGAAACATCAGTTGTAGTGTTCATGAAGTGAAGTCCAAAACAGGTCATGTTGAAAATTTGGCAAAAATATTCCTAAAAATGCCAGAGTTATACGTGTTCATTGAAATTTTTCAATGCACACACATAACTTTGGTAATTTTTAATATTTTGACTCCATATTTTCAACATAGCCATTTTTTCACACCACCTCATAAACAGTATAGCTGTCATTTTTCACATCCTGTCCAAAACGTGTTTTCACACCTGAGACATGGAATTGTGTTTTGCCATGGATTTGAACATTTTCACCAATGGGGTTTATGAGGTAGAGTCATAAGAAGACTATGTTGAAAATTTGGGGTCAAAATATGAAAAAAATGCCAAAATTATGACCATTCATTGTAATTTTGCTATGCTTGCTCCTAACTTCAGAAATGTTACAAATTTATACCCCAGATTTTCAACATAGCCTTCTTATTACCCCACCTCATGTATGTCACAGTTGCCCTTTTTCAAATCATGGCCACAATGTGTTTTTACACCTGGGCACAGAATGGCATTGCAGTTGCACAGAATTACGTTTTGGTGGGGATTCAAAAATTCTCTGTACCGGGTACATGAGGTGGGGTAATAAGAAGGCTATGCTGACAGTTTTGTCACTGTTGTACTATAAATGGAAGTGCAGAGCCCGGAGGGCCCTGTGCTTCCACAGCTACATATATATACGCATCTACGGAGGGATGGAAGTGCAGGGTCAGAAGTAAAATAAGGATACTTTTATAATATCTCAAAAAGTAAGGAAGTAAATTGCAAAAAAAGTTGTTAATGCATCAGTTAGGTTAAAGTGACAAAAGTAAGGATATGTGGCATTAGGGTTTCCAGACCTAACACCTCACCCCCACCCAGCATGGACCAAGAGGCATGGGGGGGCAGCATTAGGGTTGTCAGCCCTAACGCTCACCCCATTCTCCTATGCTGTACCCAGCCAGCTTGTCTTCTAATGGAATGGGGTGGCGTTAGGGCTGACAACCTCAATGCTGCCCCCAATGCCTCTTGGTCTGTGAAGGGTGGGTTATTGTTTTTTGCAAAATGTATCTATCTATATCTATATTTATATCTATATGTATGTACACAGTATATATACTGTGTGTAAATATATATATATATATATATATATATATATATATATATATATATATATATAAGCAATAAGGTATGATGGTGTGCATTATGGTGAAATAATCGCACGTCTCAGATGCATTGTTAGGCATGAGGTGCAGCCAAGTGCTGTTAAATGCACCTGAGAAGTGGGATTATTGCACCATAATGCATACCCTAGAGTGTCTTATTGCTGTTATAAAATGGCATTTAAATGCATGACTGAAAACAAATGGAAATAAGAAAGTATTTTAAAAAGATAAGAACTGGACCTCTGATTGAAATGTGCTTCCATTTAAATGCTGAATACAAAAAAAATAATCCCTATTTTGGTAACTGGGGGTTAGCTAAAAACATAAAACATAATGAAATCTGTTTGTGGCACACATTGTTGTAAGACAAACATACGTTACCTTGCATTTAGAATTAATACAAGTCTTGTTTCTTAACGGAAATGTGTTCAAAACTTTAAACCTGTCAGGTTGCCTATTTTTAGTGGTGGTGGTGGTGGGGGGGCATGATGATACATTTCAACTGAAAACACCCATATATGATTCAAATGTACATGATTTTATAAATTTCAGGAATCTATTTGAGCAGTTTGGGTCAGCCTCTGCCTACGTGACTGTGTTTTCTCACCTTTTCTCTTAGTTATGAAGTATTATTCCCTACTTCTTCATCCAGTTTTTTTCCTCTGTTTTTCCCCACATTCAAGATATGGAATGTTTACCATGGAACACAGGGATTCAAAATTCTGCTCAGCTCCACTGGCAGAATGTTCCTTTCCTAACATACTGTACACACACACACACACACGCACACACACACACAAAAAACAAAGGCATTTTTTATACCTTAAATGTTTTCCCCCTCTAGAAATCCCTGTAGGGTTATTATCTCTTCATGGCTTTTGTGGCCACTACACCTTACTCACCCTGCTGTCTTTTACATATTGCTTGTTCTGTGGCTCTTATTCCCCTACCCTGTACTATTTAACTGTGCTGTTTCATCTTTGTATTCCCTTTCCGCTGCATTCCACTCTTACTATCTCTTTACTCTGTCCCCTAACTCTCTTCCCTGCCATAGACTAGCCCTTCAGAGCTTCCTGCACCTCAGCTGGGAGAAATGTGGATACTGGGCGGTTGTCACTTCCATAGCCACTGCCTGAGACACCTAGACTGGACTCTTTACTAGTGAGGTGCGGCATTGCTGATACCCAATCAGAATGTGAGCGCTTTTCTGCTATGGCATCTGATTGGCTCCTGCAGTCTGCTCCTGTGTCTCCCTCAATACTAAGCTAAAGTCTGATTTTATGTCTAAAACTTGCACAAAAAAGAGCTGCACTTACTTACTGCCTAACAGTTATGACCTCTATTTTTTCCTGTTTAGAGTGTCAAGAGTTGGGACTCTGTTTGATTACACTCCTTTCTGAATTTCTGTGATTGGGCCAGTCTTTAGGCATCAAGGAATACCCAATTCTGTTATCCTGCTGTTTTGGTCCTCCTGCTGGTTCGGATGTTCCATTTGTCCATGGCCCAGTACTTAATACCGACCCTTCTTCCACCCCCTGCCAAGGATATGCTCTCCATGGGCTCCCTGCCCATAGGCATGGGAAACCCAGGCACCAGGCAGTCGGTGCTGTCTCTACCACCACCGGAGAACCTAAGCTCAGACTCTCCATTAGCAAAGCATGGCATTAGCAGCCATTCAATTGGAACATGAGCGTTCTTTTGCGTTTGCTTCTGACTGGTTCCTGGAGTCTGCTTCTGTGTCCATTCTAAACCAAGCATAAATCTGTTTTCCATGTCAAAATTTGAACCGTGTGTAATTAATGTATGATGATCAGGGAAAAAACATTTGATTAATTTGTTTTATTTTTTATTTAAAATACTTTTATTTTTAGGGCCCAGTTGAAGGTTTTTTACAGTGTACAGTAAAGGTAGCAGCCATGTTTGTGATGGAAGATCAGTTCTGGTTATAGGGGGACTGAAGTGAGATAGTTCTGGTTGTAGGAAGACTGATTTACTCATTGTGTAATGTGGTTTAGGACCAGGATGACTATGCATTATGCTCTAATAATGAACGGTCACCTGACTGGTTTTAACCAATTAAAGTTCTTTGATTTTTAGACATATATGTGTGTGTGTGTATATATATATATCAAAAATCTGAGTTAATGCATCAGTTGGGGTTAAAGTGGCAAAAGTAGGGAAATGTGGCGTTAGGGTTTTCAACCCTAGCACCCCATTCTCCACCCTGCACAGACCCACAGCTGAGGGGGGTGTCTTGGGCCCATGAACTTGAACACTCATCCCATTATCCTTTGCTATAACCATGTCACCTTATTTTCTAAGGGAATGGGGTGAGTATTGAAATTTGGTGGCAAAATATTGAAAATTACTAAAGTTATGCACGTGCATAGGAAAAATTCAACAGACGTATGTAAATCAGGCATTTTTTGGTATTTTTACACCAAATTTTCAAAATGGACTTTTTGGGACCCACCTCATGATTCCTGGCGCCATCATTTTGTTAATTGGTCCTGAAAGGTGATTTTGCACAGCAACCACAAAATCACCTTCTGGGCCCAATTAATGAGATGACAGTGACAGTGTTCATGAGGTGATATCTCAAAAAGGCTATGTTGAAAATGTGATATAAAATTAAAAAAAAAATGGCAAAGTTATGCACCTAAGTTCAAAATGCCATTGACAGCTATTATATAGCACTTACCTTTATTCCTCAGTTCGCGGTTCAACTTTGAAGAGTGCACATGTGTCCCAGTCCTCAGAAGATGATAGCCTTCAACTTCCGGTGGTAAGCATAGGGTAAAGGGGTGTGGGGTGGTGGGGTGCTCAGTGGGAGGTTCGGGATGGGGAGGGGGCAGCATGGATGATGAGGGACTGTTTCCTTTTTTTCAGGTTAACTAAAAAAATGTAAAAGACGTCGGGGGACTGTTTTCTTTTTTTCAGCTGTACACAAAAGATAAAGATTTCAGGACACTGGAGGAGAGCTCCCCAGTGTCCCACATTGCTGGGGGGGGGTTAAATGCCAGCAGGAGGATTGGTCCCTTGATGTCAGCACATTATAAAATGGGGGCAGCAAATATGGTTTTCTGATTGATTATTGCCCATGCATGAAATCTTTTCCACGCATGGGTAATAACAAGTACTTGGAAGCAGGACCGCAGTACCCCAAAAAAGAATGTGCCATTAGAATGTTCATTTTTTAAATGCCACCATTTGTTTTCCTATGCTAACACGGCTCATCTCATACTTGGCGATCGATCAGCGAAATGGTAAAGCTGCTCACTGTTTTATGTGTCACCTCTTTTACCTGACAGTCGGTGAGCCTTTAGAGTTTCAATTGCCATTTTTTTCTTACTAATGCAGCTGTTCCTGGAGTTGCAGACCAGTAAAGAAAACAGTAATGTAGTGAGGCTCGGTCTACATTTTGCTTCCTCTTTAAATTGAGCCAAGAACAGTGAGCTGAAAAAGAAAAATCAACCCCAACCTTACCATGTCAATGTTCTAACTTTTGCTCAAATAGGAATTCTTTTACCAGACCCATCTCTCTCACTTCTTTCAGCCATCATGATGTTGCAGCGCTAGTGTGCATATGCAAATAAGCTCATGAAAACATTAACACAAAAACAACAAGGCCATAATCCAGTAGGGGGAAGGACTATTTTGTAATAGATTAGCAGTATAAAATCTTTTTTTCTACATATAAGCATGATTTTTCTAACTGTAAAAAGTTAAAAAAGTAGGAGTCCTTTTTATTAATAAAATAAGACACTCCTGGGTGTGCATGGAACATATTTTACTGCATGGCCAGTGGCTAAAGTCACTTGGCATGAGGCCTCATGCCTTATTATGCCCCTGGCAGTGTGATAAAATATGTTCCATGCACATCTTGTCATGTCTTATTGCTTACTTATTAAAGCAATCGGCTGTAGGTGCATGGATCATCCGACACCCGGGGTGGGCATCCTGGTGTCAGAATGTAGAAAAGCGAGCAGGTGATGGCAATCAAAGGGTGGGGGGGCCACTTGACAGCAGGGAATGGGAACAGTCATTGGGGAGTGAGGGGTTCCACTAGACACTAGGGAAAATGTGGACTGCAGAACAACAGCTGCAGGCCCCTCTCACTAAGCTGGGTACTCAGAATTTTTGGTTTCCAGAAAAGATATTTCTGGCCATTATTTTAAAAAACAAAGGTCAGAATCTGGCTAAATGGTGCCTGTTTAGCTAGATTCTGGAGTTTGTTTTTTAAAATGACATTTGTATGTATTTCCCAGGTGTTTTTGTTGACAGAAAAAAAAATAAGATGGCAGCTCACGAATAAGGATTTTTTCCTCATAAAAAAGGATTTCAGGTCTCACAAAAAAAGAAACGCTCTCATGAGACTCAGTCCTTTTTTGTGAGACCAAATTCTATGTAACAAAAAAAATATAGCTATCCAAAAGATTGGAATGTTCAGAAAAGTCCCATAGGATATAATGGGAACTAAAATACTTAATAACTTTGCAACAGATTAATATTATTGTACCACATTGTCACTGGCTGTTTTGCTACCAAAGTTATTTATACTCTACAAAAATCATGCATAAATTCCACACCATCTGGCCACAAGGTGAGGAGGAAAAAACTGAAAAAAGGTGGATTTTAACTTTTTTTTCACGATCCATATCTCAGAATCCGCACATCTGACTGGAATGTAATGTGTCACATCAAGAGATCTACCCCACAGGACAGTGCATACCACATTTTGTGCAAATCCATTAAAAGGCTGCAAAGTTATTAAAGTGCAAACTTTGAGATTTAACATTAAACATGCTACTCAACCCTAACTATAAAGGCTTGAACCGAGCCTCTATAATACATATTCATTGCAAAAAACTTTATTAATGCATCAGTTAGGGCTGAAGTGACAAAAGTAGGGAAATCAGGTATTAGGGTTGATACCCTAACACCCCTCCTCACTGAGCACCCCACCCCATCCCCACCCTAAACAGATCAACAGGTGACAGGGTGTGCCTTGGGGTTGTTGGCCCTGTCACTCCATTCCATGGTACATGGTACAGTATAGGAGAATGGTGTGAAAGTTAGGCCTGATGACCACAAGGCACACCCCATCACCTGTTGGTCTGTGTAGGGTGGGAATGAGGTGGGGAGGTGTTACAGTGTCATCCCTAACCCCTCATGTCCCTACTTTTGTCACTTCAACCATAACTGATGCATTAACACAATTTTTTGCAATGAATTCCTTACTTTTTGAGATAGTTTAATCATATCCTTATATGTTTGTAGATGTGCAGAGCCCTCAGTCCCTAGAGTGTTGTGGTTGCACAGGACCCTCCATCATGTGGGAATGCAGGGCCTTCCAGTATCCACACTGTAATCGACCCTCATCTCTCTGTGGGAGTGCAGGGCCACGATCCCATCACTCCATAATGGTATCCATTTGTGGGACTGCAGGGCCCTATGGGCCCTGTGCTCCCATCTAGCCATAATATTTGAACATTATTATGAACTATCATCTCCCTGTGGGAGCGCAGGGCCCAGAATGGAAAGCTCTGTATGCCCAGTACTACACAACTAGTATCCATATGTGGGAGTGCAGGGCCCTACCTATAATTGTGGAGATGTAGCGCACACCTACAGACATTCCAAGTAGCCCTTGTGCTACAAATGTGGCAATATCTTAGTAACCACAGAAACTTCAAAACAAATTCCACCGCAGGTGTAATCATGACCTGGCAACCTGTACGTGTGCTTAGTACACCAAGCTGTGCTTAGGAAAAAATCCATGTCTCAAACCATTTTACAGATAAAGCCATTAAAAGGTACTGCGTATGCCACAATGTTATCCTATGGGAAATTTCCAAACTTCAAAATGTTATAACTAGGGAAACAATGTAAAATATTTCACTAAACCAGCAAAAGTCACATCAGAAAGGGCAAGCCTTTTCTACCCAGAAAATTTCAGCCCTTAATTCCAAACTGTTTCTTTGCAATGAAGTGGCAAAGAAACAGTAACCTTTAAAAATCACTTTTTCGCGAGCTGTCAAAAGCCCTGTTCGCAAGCCGAATCCCTTTTCTTGAGGTGTCAAAATCCTTATTTGTGAGAAATCCCTTTTCACAGGGTAGGGCCATCTGGTCATCCCCTCACAAAGAGGGATTTTGACAGCTCACAAAAAGTTTCTCATCGAGGAAGAGGTGTGACGAAAGAGAAGGATTTGACAGCTCGCGAGGATTTGAAAATGAATCCCTTTTGGCGGGCTATCAATCACTTTAACAAGCCAATCCTTTTCATGAGCTGTCAAATCCCTGTACTTAAGCCAATCCCTTTCCACGAAAAAGGGCCATCTGGTCATCCCCTCATGAAGCTGGATTTTGACAGCTCATGAAAAGGGACCGGCTCACGAAAAGGGATTTTGTCATCTTATGAAAAGGGATCGGAAGCGAGTTGTGAAAAGGGATTTTAAAATGTAAAAATGAGTATTTTGGGGCCGAAGTAAAGTAAACCAAAGGCATAGTTTTGTAGAGGAGTTCCTACTGAACAAAACCCATGCTAGGATGTCTTCAGAAGACATCCTTGGGGCAAGTTATAACGTTTTGTTTTTCGGGAAAAATGAAAACAAAATAGCAGAACGCGAAGAGGGATTTTTTCCTCACAAAGAGGGATTTTATAAATCCCTCTTTGTGAGCTATCGAAATCAATGTTTCTGAAGCTGAAATCACTTTTCATACTGTGCAGCTATTCAAAAGACTGAACTGAGCATGCTCAGAACCCGAAATTTCACAATTGAATACCTTTAGAACTGAGTAATATTTTTTCACCAAACCCATGCTTACTTGTTCTTTTGGCCAAGTGCTTTCTACCCTGAATATGTCAGGCCAAAATTCCAAATGGTGTGGCCACAGTGCAATGAGGACAAATCAGCAAAAATGGGCGAAAAAAGCAACTTTACACTTTTTTCACTATGCAATGCACAAAATCCGCATATCCGATCAAACAAAACTTGGCACATCAGGAGATCTACCCCATGGAACCATGCATGCCAAATTTCATGCAAATCTGATGGACAATTGCAAAGTTATTTAAAGGCAAATTTGGGGGTTTAACATTAAACTGCCTATTCAACCCTACTGTACCTATAACGGTGCTATCGTGCCACTATAAGATATAGAGAATAATTGATGGGTAGGAGGTTATAATGAAGATTTTACATACTCCTGGGGGTAGGATGTGACATAAACCCTGAGAACAAAGCTTGAGGGATTTATTAAGTCATCCCACCCCGAGGGTGTGTGTAAAATCCGAGTTTTTATCCCCTACTCATCCTTTATTTTGTATAATTGCTGGGAATCATATTTTTGCCACAGTAGTTACACAAAATAAATGGTTGTGTGTGCTGAGTCGAGCCATCAGACAGTTAGGGTTTCAGCACTGTCCATGGCGGCTGCTGAGGTGAAGCTGCATTTAGTTGTTTATTTCTCTGTAAAAGTGTCATTTCTGCTCTGACCAGTGATATTTTTGTTAAAAAAAAGAAGTTACCATTGACTTCTTCTGTTGGGAAACTGACCTGAACAATGCTGAGAAGCGGGGACTGTGGAAGACGGCACAGACGAGGAAGATCGCGCTTGGCGCATGCGCTAGAAGTAGGAAACAGGGTGCATGTTTGTTGTTATAACCATCTGGTTATAACAACAAAATTAAAACCCAGTTTCCCTATGGGAAAAAAGGGCACCAGTTATTTTACATATATGCAGTATCTATATGTAATATAGATATAAAAATATGTCATAAATCGTTGGTAAGTGTGATATACAAGGAAGTATACCCATCAAGGACAATAGCATTGGGCACATGGCTTTAAATCTGATTAGCCCCTGGGATGAATATATTCAAGAGTATGTCAGATTTACCCATCCTTTACTGTCAGTGTGGCTCAGTTGGTAACACATCTGCCTCGGGGCCAGACATTTGTGGGTTCTAGTCCCACACCGGGATTGGGCTCATACCTTAAAACCGCTGGTACCCAAGTACAGTTCGGGGAGGGTGCTGTACTGTTGGGGTGTGCCGACCTTTGGATGAGATGTTAAACCGAGGTCTCTTATACCTATCTCTGTTACTGTCCTGGTGGGTGTCCAGGTGGAAGTAAAAGAACCCATGCCACTTTTCTCAAGAGTAGGGGAATTCTCCCTGGTGTTCTGGTCAGCATTCCCTCTCCCATAAAATCAGTTCAAGCAACTGTCTAAAGCTGTGTGTAGGTGCTGATGGGTGAAATGGCTGCCAGTACACATTGTCACATCACTACCAGTCTAGCACTGCTTGTAAAGTGCTTTGGGATACAATGTGTATGAAAAGTGCTGTATAAATGCTGATTCTTCTTCTTTATTTATAATACATTTGGATAATAACTTTTTTCTTAATATTGTGTTTGCAATCAGTTTTAAAGTATTTTACTACAGTTTAAAATTATTTATTTATTTATTTACTGAAATGTTTCACCAGGAAGGCACACTGAGTGACAAGTCGCTCATCTCCCTGTGCAGCCTGGGGGAAGGGGTACAATAGGAACTAGACATTAAACATTCAAGTTACAAGATCAACATTAACATACAGTTGTAAGGCGGGTGTTACAAACAGTGTTACAACAGTGTTGCGCATAACATGTAGAAAGAGTGGACAATAATAAGTGCCGGGTTAATAAGTAAACAAGTGCTTACATGAAAGAAAAGGAGAGGGAGGGGTGAGCAGGGGAAGGGGGAAGAGTTGTGTACCTGGAGACCCATTCAGTGTATCAATAAAGTATATCAATAAAGTTTAAAAGCAAATCAATTTATGCAATAGGTGTGGACACAATATCTGTTAAATAAGTTCATTTATTTCCACTGGTGTTAAGTAAATATTCTAGTGCAGATTTACTCTACATCCCCATCAACCATCCTTGAGCCTTCCAGCACTACATCATTCCCTGAAACAAATTTCTAACCATTTTATTTAAGCAGTCCCCCAGTTCCACTGTAGTCCCACCAGATCACTCTCTGTTGTCCTCTGCCTCCTCTTCTCATGGCCTCAGCTGCAACACTTATATTCACTGGCAAACCACATTGTTTAAAAAAATAGTGTTTACTTTATAAAATGCGACTTTCTGCTCTACCACCCACAGGTCACACACCCACCCACTCTCAGACCTGCCCATCCCACAATATCACCCTCTGCAGCCTCTGCCTTCTCTTCTCATTGCTTGAACTACAAAACAATACCCAAAGGCAAACCGCAGTATTAACAAAAAAAAAAAAAAAAACACTTTTTAAAAAACAGCTTTCTGCTGAGCCACCCACCGCTTGTACACCCGCCTGCTTTTGCGGTCCTACTCACATCCACAGACCATGGACTTCTGCTGGCAGCAGAAACTTTGGCAAATGCAGGATCAACCAGATATGTTAAAGGGCATGATCAACCAGATATCTATAAATAAGCCAAAAAAACACAAAAAGTAAAGAAATAAAAAAATACAGACCAACTACAGTGGCTTTTCACTAAGTGAGAAATGGAGCCACCATTTTATTTGAAATCTCCAGCATGCTCACTTGGAAATCACACCCAATAAAAGTGTACACTGTGAGCACAAGCATACTGAATCCCTAGCAATCATGCTCACGTACTTAGCAACCAGCTGGCAACTGCAGAACAACATAAAGCGCATCACAAAAAAATCCACCTTATTTTACTAAATAAACAAACTCTGGTCACAGCCAGCACAGTTGCTATCCTGCTTTAAAGGGACACTGTCCACTTAAGATGATCAAAGTTATGAGTGTGCATTGGAAAATTTCAATGTATGCTCATAACGTTGTTGTTTTGTAATATTTTTACCCCAGATTTTCAACATAATCTTCTTATGACCTGACCTTATGAACAAGGTTGGAGAAAAATGTCAAAACCTGTCTGAAAGGGGATTTTGCACAGCAACAATGTCATTCTTCACCATAGGTTCGAAAACACATTTTGGTCAGGATGTGAAAAATAACAGTTGTCACAGTCATGAGGTGATATGAAAAAAAATTGGCTATGTTGTAAATATGGGGTCAAAAGTAGTGAAAATTACCAAACATATGAGCGTACGTTGCAACATTTCAATGTATGCTCATAACTTTGTGATTTCGAAATATTTTCATCCCAAATTTTCAACATATCTATCCTATGACCCTGCCTGATGAAGAAGGTTAGTGAAAACTTTCAAATCATGCCTGAAAAGTGATTTTTATGAAGTGACCACAAAAATGCCTTTTGAGTCTGATTTGCATAATTCCACAGACATTGGTCATGAGGTGGAGTCCCACAAAGGCCATGTTGAACATTTTGCATAAAAATATGCAAAACTGCCAAAGTCATGCATCAGAGATCAAAACCCCATTGAAATACATTGAACTGCACTTACCCAGGGGAAGAGTACATAATGGGAGGTGAGATACTACAACAACAAAAATGGAAAGGGACCTGGGGGTAGTCATATCAGATGACTTAAAGGTGGGCAAGCAATGTGAGAGGGCAGTAAGGAGGGCTAGGGGGATACTGGGATGCATAGGGAGAGGCATCACCAGTAGAAAACAAGAAGTTGTTATCCCTCTGTACAGACAGCTGGTGAGACCCCATCTGGAGTGCTGTGTGCAGTTCTGGAGACCCAGTCTCCACAAGGACATAGACAGGATGGAAGCTGTCTAGAGGAGGGCAACTAAAATGGTGCGGGTCTGCACGGAAGTCATATGAAGAGAGACTAAAGGAGCTTAATATGTATAGCCTCGAGGAAAGGAGGGAGAGGGGGGACATGATAGAAACTTTCAAGTACCTCAAGGGAATCAGCAAAGTCCAAGAGGGTAGCATCTTTCAAAAAAAGAGGTATGCAAGAACAAGAGGGCACAATTTGAAGATACGGGGGGCAGCTCAGAGGTAATGTAAGGAAGTATTTTTTCACAGACAGGGTTGTGGATGCATGGAACATCCTTCCAGAGGAGGTTGTGGAGTCAAAAACAGTGGTTGAATTCAAGCATGTATCTGACAGTCATAAGGCAATTCTAGGGGTTGGGGGTAGAAAGAAGTAGGCTGCTGGTTAACTAGGATCTGCAGCTTATCCATTAGGTAGGGAAATGGGCAGACTGGGTGGGCCAAGCGGTCCTTATCTGCTGTCAAATTCTATGTTTCTATGTTTCAGATCGCAGTTGCTGGTTCGAGGAGCAAGATTTGTTTTCTATTGCAGAGTGGATCATCATCATGTGACTTGTTTAGGTGAGTGAGGGTGTGTGGTGGGTGTAGGTGGTGGGTGCTGAGTGGGAGGTGGGATGGGGGATCAGATCGGCAAGTGACCATTTCCTTTTTTGCAGGTTGAAAAAAAACATTGAGGGATGCTTTCTTTATTACAGGGTCCATATGGAGTTGCGTATCGGATGGTGGGGGGAGCCACTAGACACCAGGGAAACATTAATAGGAATAGGGATTGAAGGGTGAGGTGCCACTAGACATCAAGATATATGAATGGGAATGGAGATCAGAGGTTGGGCAGCGCTACTAGATACCAGGGAAACATGAATGGGAATGGGGAGGGAAGGGTGGGGGTGCCACTAGATACCAGGGAAACATGAATGGGAATAGGGAGTGAAG
This sequence comes from Neoceratodus forsteri, assembly GCA_016271365.2. Taxonomy (NCBI): domain Eukaryota; kingdom Metazoa; phylum Chordata; order Ceratodontiformes; family Ceratodontidae; genus Neoceratodus; species Neoceratodus forsteri. The sequence goes on from CM057452.1 coordinate 1,449,756,648, forward strand.
GGTGGGGGGGTGCATCTAGGCAGCAGGGAAACATTAATGGGAATGGGAATCTGAGGGTGGGGGCGCCCTTCCTCAGTATGGAGGAAGGATAGTGACACGTTCACCAGACATGATGGGAGAGCATCATGAAAGTTCCATTTTCTCCTTATATAGCACTTCCCTTTTGCATGTGTACTTACCTGGTTACTTGGTTACTAGGACAAAAGAAGGCGATGGCCCATCATGATTGTCCCCCACATAGTGGGACACTGAACCCCAGGATGATTAATTGAAGAGACAGATATCTAAATATGTTTTGAAAGTGTTCAAATGTTAGCAATCAACTATTTCTTGTGGTAACTTATTCCTAATAGTTAAGAAATTTAGTATTTTATTGGTCCTCACTCTACAGACTTCTAACTGCTTATTATGCAGTCTGGCTATGATTTTTCTTTTGGAATACATGATACCACACTGTTCCATTAGGGTGAAGGACTGGAGGATTTTAAATAGCTGAAGAAGGTCTCTTCTAGTTCTTCTTGCTTCAAGCAAATAAAGGCCTATTTTTTTTTTTATTCTAACATCATAGTCAAGATGAGCTAAGGGTGGGATGATCTTGGTTGCCCTACATTGATTCTGCTCAATCCTCTTTATGTCAGTTGTCAGATAAGGGCTCCAGAAGGGGGACCCATAGAAGGAGTAAGGTTAGACATGGGATGTATATAAGGTAACTATGCACTGTTCTGATTTTGAGATGAAGGTATGAGTAATCCATCTAAGGAGTGCGTTAGACAGGTTAGCTACCTTGTTACAGTGGTCTGATGAGGACACATGCTGGTTACTATTACTCCTAGGTCTTTTTTGCTGTTTGAAGATCTAATAATTGTATTATTTAGGGAGTATGATTGTTTGGGAATGTTTTTGCCCATGTGTAAGACTGCACATTTGAATACATTAAATTGCATTTTGTTGATTTATGCCCCTTGTTCTATGGTGGCTAGGTCTGTCACCAGTTCCCTTGTACTAGAGGCACTGTCCACTCTTCCTCACAGTTTAGTGTCATCAACAAATTTTGTAATGATATTACTGGATCCAATTTTCATGTCACTGATAAAGATGTTAAAGAGTGTGGGTCCCAGGATGGAACCCTGTGGAACACCACTGGAGAACCTCCCCTCATCAGACAGCACTCCGTTTACCCTGACTCTTTGGGTTCTGTCCCCTAACCAGCAATGTACCCACCCAACAATGGTAGGGGAAAAACCTAATCTGAGTAGTTTGTTTACCAGAATGGCATGTGACACTTTATCGAACGCCTTGCTGTAATCGAGTAGTATAACATTAACAGGAATGTTGGAGTCAAGATTTTGGCCAACGCAGTTATAAAAGAAAAACAGGTTGGTGGTGCAGGAATGACCTTGTTTAAACCTATGTTGTGCTTGGTCTGTGATATTTAGGGAATGCATTTCTAATTCAATGATGGATTTGATTATTTTTTTCCATTAACTTACAGAGGATTGATGTGAGACCTATAGGTTGATAGTTTTCAGTTTTTGAACGTATACCTTGTTAGAAAATAGGGTTAACAATGGCAGTCAGCCAGTCAGTTGGTACTTTGGATTATTTTAGGGATTTATTAAAGATTATAGTTAATGGTAAAGTTATAGCATCAATTGTTCCTATTAGGAATTTTGGATTTATATTGTCAGGGCCAGGACTGGTCATTTTTTTTTAGGGTTCCAAGTATAGTCTTTGTGTCCAGTAATGAGACAATATAATCAGTGGGGTTGGTGACTTGATTAAGGGGGGGATTTCTGAGAGTTATCCTGCGAAAAGACTGAGCAGAAGTAATTGTTATATACTGTAGCAGTTTCTGTGTCTGAGGTTATGGTGGTATCATTAATGGCAACTGGGCCCACGGATCTGTTGTTCCCCTTTTTCCCATTGAGATATGACTAGAGGGCCTTATGCGAGTTTTTTGTGTGGGCTGTTTTAAATTCAAGGTTACACTTTGCAAGTGTTATGAGTTTTTTTAGATCCCTAACTGATTTCATATATTTAATTAGTTCTTCCTTTTTAAAATTAATAAGGCATTTTTTTAAGGATTTAAATAATTTTTGTTTGAGTGAGATTTGTTTCTTGATGGAGCTATTAAACCATAGTGGGATTTTCCTTGTTGTTGTATTTGTTTTTTTCAGGCATGTATAGTTCTTCTAGTTCATGAATTATTGATTTTAAGTACGTCCAAGCATCTTTGATTTTGAGTGAGGGGAGAATAAGGTCCCACTGGATATTATTTAGGAGTTCATTGATTTTTTGAAAGTCAGCCCTGTCATACTGTTTAATCTTGAGTTTATTGGTTGAAATTTGAGAGTCATAGGATATTGTAAACTGTATGGACATGTGGTCACTATTACCCAAGGGATCAGAAATGTAAAGGCCAGTTATTTTGCTATCAATGTTTGTTATAAACAAGGTCTAGAGTGTTAGTTCCCCAGGTTTGTTCCCTGATAAGCTGGACAAGGCCCAAGTCAATAACTGATGAGAGTAGTAGTTTGTAATGTTGGGTACTACCCGATAGGGCCTCCCAATCTATAGCTGGGAAGTTAAAATCTCCCAGGATAAGAACCGTGCCATTGTTTGCCAATTGGGGTATTTCATTGGTTAGTTGTTTGTGTACTCAAGGTCAACAGAGGGTGGCTGAAAGCATGTGCCTACCAAGATCTGAGGTAGGCCATTTAGTTGTAGGTATACCCATATGCTCTCGGTCAGGGTGATAAATGAAGATTCAAATGAAGGAATGTCGTTCCTAATGTATAAGCAGACAACTCCCCCCTTTCTCATATCTGTTCCATTTTTGGAGTAAAGTTTAAATCCAGGTATCTCGACTGTCCATAGATAATCTGAACTGCCCCAGGTCTTAGTTATGGCTCTTGAGCCTAGATTGAGAGTTTAAATCTTGATTTCCAGTTCAGCTAATTTGGAAATGTTTTGGGAACAGGCGTTAAGTGATAAGACATTAAGTGACTTATGGTTTTGTAAGGGATTGGTAGGAATAAGAGATTTAGGCTTTGACCCAATCCCCCCAGCTTATTTGTTTAAATGGCTATTGATAAATGTGGAGATCTTTAGCCCCAGCAACGTGCTCCTTCTTTTGCTGAGATGCAGGCCATCCCAGCAAAAGAGGGATGGGTTGTCATGAAATTCTTCCCAGTGGGTTAAACAGGTGATGTTCTGCCTGTAATACTATTTGTGCAGCCGTTCATTAAGCGTTTAATTTTGCTTGCAATCTGGTATGTGGCTCTGGGGACCAGTAGTATCTCTGAAAGACAGGTGCTACACCCCATTTTATTTATTTTTTTATTTTATTTTATTTAGTTCCTGTTGACCGGGTAAGTGCACTAGACAATTCATGCCTATTTTCAGGCACGACCCGGGGGAGGGGGATACAGATGAATGCCAACTGACTTTGAACCAGATTAAGCTGTTTGTGGTATTTTTTTTTTAGTGAATGAGGGAAATTTGGCCAAGACACCGGGGAAATTCCCCTACTCTGCCTGCAGGGGGCTTGACTTCCTGGGAGCAGAATGGAGGAGCCCAGTTTAGAGCCGGACAGAAGAGGAGGAGGAAGTACTGATGTAGCAGGGGACATGGAAGAATCAGTGGAAGGAGACCGGGTGGAACTTTTCGAGGCTCCTCAGGTGACGGAGTTTTTTTCGGCTGTTGCAGTGCCAGAGAAACGGGATTTGCAGGAACCGGAGCCTTCAGTTCTTGCGACTTTACTACAGAAACCGAGAAAGGAGGAGAGTTTTTTGCAGGATAACACTGACATGGGATTATTGGCTGGCAGGGAGGGAAATGCTGTTTTCCAGTGCCAAGAGCCAAAACCTTGTAGTTCCTTGGAGGTTACTACTGACAACGTGTCTTCAGTTGTCACGGATACTAGAGTCAACACTGCAATACGGGCTATGGAGTCAGTTCATCCAGTGATTTGCACACCGCAGAAACCACTTTCCAAAGATGCTGGGTTTGTTTTCAAGCCTCTCCCCTCTGCTGCTTTTACGCAGTCGCAACAGCCTGAGGTAAGCTGTATCTATCAAACAAACCCTTTGGATCAGGTTGGGGTGTCGGAATTTACTTTAGCCAAGAAATTAACTGCTCATATTGATTCTGTGGGGATTGAGGGAAAGGAAAAATGGGCGGCTGTTTTTTCAGCTAAAAGACATTTAGTGACCCCAACAGATAAACCAGTAGTTACTGGGACACTTACTAAGGACTCTGAGCCTTCTTGTCAGCAGGACAGTATTGTTAATAACCCATTGTTGGAAGAAAATTGGACCCCTCAAACAGCACTGCAGGAAGCTGGTTGGTCCTTTAATAATGGTTCATGGCATCCTTCTCCTGACTGGGACCCTAAATTAAACTTTTCTCAGAACGAGCCTTCATGGCAGCCTAATGTTTCTGTTTTACCCATGACACAAGCTAATTTGGTACCAGGTGATGAAAAGCAAGAACCCCCCCAGGAACAAGTTCCATCATTAGAGGTTTTAATTGATTTACATACTGAACATCCTCATACTGATAAAAAAACTGTGGACTCTAGTAAACCTTTGTTGTTGGACTTATTTTCTAAAATAAAGAAGGAAGCAGCCCCTAGACTAATGTTGTTAGATTAAGATATAAGGTGGTCTGGAAGCTAGGCCAGACAGGCATTATGTGGGAAATATTTGTTGAAAGACTCTTTGCATTTTACCCCGTGAAGTGTTTGCTTTTATCAATATATCTGGTGAGGATAATTTTGATACAAGCTTTCGCTCAGCTTATGCATTGGATTTATTCTGGGAACATTACAACTAGGTCAAATTCTCACCCTTATGGACCCGGTTTTTGGTAATCCCCCTGACTAAACCATTGGTTAAATTTGTAACAATTATGTTTCGGAATGAAGGTGTGCATATTGATGACATTGTGTATTGGTTGTCCCAGAAATGTGATGTCTTAAGTTCTCCAGAGGCCATTTTAGATGACCAACAGTTTTGGACGGGGGTGGAAATTTAAAGTTAAACTTCAGCAGTCAGATTCAGGGATTTTGCATATTCCAAACTCTTTTTTGTTGGGCCGGGATCGGGAGGTCTGTTTTTATGCTAGCCAACCTAGGGCATGTTACAAATGTGGTGCTAGAACACACTTATCTAGCTCATGTGATAAACCCCGTTGTGACAACTGTGGAGAGATTGGTCACATTGCATTCCAATGTATGAACCATACTAAGTGTGATCTTTGTGATGACATAGGTCATGTCTTCACTGAATGTGTGTGGGCGGCTAGGAATAAGGCTACTATTAGTAGTCCTGATCTTCTTATTCAAAAAGCTCAGGATTTGGTTTCTGAAGCAGGGCGGGACATCAGGCCTCTGGTGGTGCCACTGCAGTCCCTAACCCACAACCTTTAATTGTGGACTCTGTAGTTTCATTACCTGATACCATGAAAGATACCTTGCCTATGTTGGTCCCAGTATGTTATGCTGACAATCAGGAAGCTCGGCCCAAAGAGGCAGTTCAACAGTGCCTCTACAAGTAAAACAGTCCTCAGGAATTTAAAACCTCCTTTGGTAGGCAGTTTCTACTACAGATGTGGAAACCAGTAACCCTTTTGAGGTTCTTTCTTCTCAGTGGGAGACTCCGTCATGGAGTGTCAGGACTTGGACTCACACAGCTATGGACAGTCCCCTCCCATTTATGGTTCAAGATGGGTACAAAAGTAAAAAAAGAAAAGGAGGAAAAAGATAGTTGAATGACTCATATTTAGATCTGGAATCATTTAAATTGGGGTCTCTAAATGTACATAGTTTGTTAAACTTTAAACGTCATGTTGTGTTTAATTATATGCATGAAATCGTTTGGACATTTGTTTATTACAAGAAACTTGGATTTACACCATTGACCAGGTCAGGAATTTCCAGAAGGAATGGTATTGGGGCCCTTCTTACTGGTCCTTTGGACAACATTCAGCTGATGGCGTGGGTTTCTTTTTGGTACTTATGATTTTCTTTGATAAAATTAATGGACTTGATCCGGGGAGGTTGATGATTTTGGATGGGGTTTGGAAGTTTTGCGTGTAGATTTATAAATGTTTATTGTTATTAGTAAAAGCTGAAAAGGTGGCACTAATGCAAATGATTAAACCTTTTTGATTACTTCATTTGCAGTTTTTCTCTGTGGAGATTTTAATTGTGAATTGGACCCCAGTAAGAAATTGACAACTGCATTAAAAACAGGGAAAATATATTGTGATACTATGGCTCTTCGGGCATTGGTACAATCATCTGGGCTGGTTACGGCCAGTATTAAACAGAAGGGAGGCCCTCGGTTTACTTATCAAAAAAATAAATACTCTTCTATAATTGATTATTTTTTTTATCTTCCAAATTATCTTTTTCTTTTCAGACTATACCTGTGGCCTTTTCGGACCATCTGTTACTTCACTGTAACATTTCTGGTGATTCACTTCCCCATTGGAGGAAATCCAGGTGGAAGTTAAGTGCTCCCTTATTAAGCTCCTTTGAGATTCGGCATAAATTAGGTTCTTTACTGATGGCAAGGTTATCAGTTACCTTTTTATATGATGACATCAGTCAATGGTGGTGGGATACGAAAGCTGATTTATGCAAATTATTTCAAAATCAAGGAAAAATAGCGTCAAATTCTTATTTGCTTCTCTATTTAGCTTTACAGCAACAATTGTATTATTTGTTTTCTAAGGCTAATACTTCAAAGTTCGATTATTCATCACAAATACACATACTTAAAAAGGAAATGTTATCGGTACAATATGACAGGGCAAAAACTGCTACAGTTATTCAACAATATGGGCTAAAAAAGCAACCTCAAGGTGACCATTTTGAGGCCTTTAAAAAGTATAGAACTAATACTTCTTTAAATGCCTTAGTCAATCAAGCAGGGAATATAGTGACGGATAATGAGAGCATACAGAACATTATAAAATACTTCTTTCTAGCACATGCACCTGCAGTACCTCCCAGCGTGACAGAAATGGAACATTTCCTTTCTTCTATTCAAATTCTTGAGTCAACCTTCCAAAAAAATGTTCTGGTACAACCTATAACACGTTTAGAAATAGAGGATGTAATAAAATCTCAAAAAGTCAGCATTTCTCCAGGACAAGATGGCTTAACGGCGGAGCTTTACAAGACTTTTCCTTTGGAATTCAGTCAGTGTCTAGAATTAGTTTTTAATTTTTTTCTTTCTTGTAAGGTTTTTCCAGGGTGGTTCCCAGCTGGATTGGTAATATTCTTGTACAAATTCGGGGAAGCAAACCCATTTGGAGAATTGGAGACCGATTAACTTTTAAACACTGATTATAAGCTTTTCACAGGAATTTTAAATAACCGACTAAAAAAATTTGCTGTCACGGTGCTTTCCCCTTACCAATTTTGCAGACTACCTGGCAGAAAAATCCAGCAGGCCCACATGATCCTTCGTGATCTCATTGAATACACAGTTTCTCAAGGGAAACGGGGCTGTATTGTTTCAGTGGACCAGAAAAAGGCTTTTGATAGGGTGTATCGCCCGTACTTGTTTTTGTCCTTGTGGCACTATGGAGTACCTCAGGTAATGATTCATTGGATCACAGCACTTTATGAAGGGGCACTGGCCCACCCAATTGTGAATGGCATATGTGGTGTGGGGTTCTACATGCCTAGTGGGGTTCGCCAAGGATGCCCTTTGAGCCCTCTTTTATATTCTTTTACTATAGATTCTTCAATAATATCAGTGACTACCATTCCCAAATGGGAGGGGATGTTAGGCCCATCTGGCTTGTCTGAGCATTTTGTTCAGGCCTATGCTGATGATTTATGTATATTTTTTTCCAAAATTGAATCTATCACTATTTTTCTGGAATTAATGGTTTCTTTTTCTAGGGTATCTAACTCTAAAATTCAAGAACAACAAAGTCAGGGCTTAGTTATAGGACGAGGGATGTTGTAGAGGAAATTATGGAGAATTTCAATTTCCTCGGGGCCTATAAAATTTTGGGCTTATTTTACAGTGCAGAATTTATCAGAACTAAACTGGAACACTGCAATACATAAAATCGAGGGAAAATTGACTTATGGAGAAAATGAAATTGTCAAAAATTAAGAGTTCAGATATTGAAGCAATTTGTTATTCCTTGCTTTTGTATCGACTATGGTTTTCCTTTACCTATGTCCTTAGAAACCAGACTTTATAGTATATTGTTTCAATTATTATGGGTAATCGGTTAAATCCAATTAAGCGGCAGTATACTTATTTAGAAAAAGGAAAGGTGGACTTGGGATGGTGGACCCGTAGTTTTCTTTCATACTTTATTCCTCTCACATAATATTCGACCAGGGCTTCTTCCCAAATAACCCCTTATGGGTCTTTGTTTAAACACATTTTGGCTAACTACTTCTTAGCCTGGCAAAATTTACCCCGAAACCGATCAAATCATTAAAAGTGCCAAACTATTTTTGTCAGTGGCAAAAGTTGTTTACCTGGGGTATTCAGTTCAATTGGTCAAGCATAAGACTGGGCGCAATTGTATAAAAAGTAATGACATTGCTTTATCCGTCTGAACCTGCCTTTAAAATTGCCCTATGACTCATGTCAAAATTGCTATTCAAAGATTGAATACTCCTAGATTGCCTGAATGTATGTGGAATTGATTTGGCTTTCCTTGTATGGTCGTTTGAGCATAAGGGGCAATGCTAAACATAAAGTTGTAACGGAAAGACACTGTCCTTATCCGGATTGTATTGCTCAAGAAGAAACAATGGAACATTTTTTTATGTTCTTGCTCTTATACGTCTTTATGGAAATTCCTGTCTGCTAAATGGAATATGTCTTGGCTGTTATATACAGATTATAATACCTTGATTTTAGGCATTAATTTCCAGTTGAATAGACGTTATGATAGGGAAACATGGCATCTTTTTTTGTTGTTGTTTAATTTATTATTTATGGCAAGCCTGATGTCAGTGGGTCTTGTACCAAAGGAGGATGTCCTATGAAACATATTAATTACAGGGGCTATGGAAAGGATTTATGTTCAAGATTGTGAACACTCCACTTCTTGGCAGGTTACCAGTTGGTGGAAAGGATTCCCAATGTTTATCAAATATAAATAGTATGCCTTTCTTGATCTGATATACATAATTATTTTTATTTATATTTTCATTTTATTTATTTATTTTTTGTGTGTGTGATTTAACACAATGTGATATTTAATTTGACTTCTTCGTAATTAATGATTGCTTTATGTTTTGTGTGCTTTAACACTGTTGGTTTTCATTTGTGCTTGATGTTTGTACAAATAAAAAATTCCCCTACTCTTTTCGATAAGTGCCATGGGATCTTTCACATCCACCTGAACTACCACCAATCCAGGCAGATGGGACCTCGGTTTAATGTCTCATCGGAAAGACGGCACCTCAGAAGTGCAGCACCCCTCTCATGCTGCACTACAGTGTCAGTACTGGGATATTAACCCAAGTGCCAGATGTTGGAACTGAACCCACAGCCCTCTGATCTCCTGGCCTCAGAGGCGAGTGTGCTACCTACTGAGCCACTGACATTTCTTCAAGAATGTTATAGAGAGAGAGAGAGAGAGAGAGAGACATAGTCTTGTTTAAGCTGTTCTAATGAAGTTCTATTGATGTCATTGGTCCCTGCATGTATAATCATGAGGGAGTTATCCCTGGCTGTTGACAGAATTGTTTTTGCCATTGCTGTTATGTCTGATACCCTGGCCCCTCTATAACTAGAACATGTGCAATTTACCTTGTCTGGACTGCAGACAGCCCGGTCACTGTATTTTATTATGGAGTCTCCCAGGACATAAACCTGCTTAACATAGAAACATAGAAACATAGAATTTGATGGCAGATAAGGACCGCTTGGCCCACCCAGTCTGCCCATTTCCCTACCTAATGGATAAGCTGCAGATCATAGTTAACCAACAGCCTACTTCTTTCTACCCCCACCCCCTAGAATTGCCTTATGGCTATACTATGCATGCTTGAATTCAACCATTGTTTTTGACTCCACAACCTCCTCCGGAAGGCCATTCCATGCATCCACAACCCTCTCTGTGAAAAAATACTTCCTTACATTACCTCTGAGCCACCCCCCCGCTATCTTCAAATTGTGCCCCCTTGTTCTTGCGCACCTCTTTTTTTGAAAGATGCTATCCTCTTGGACTTTGTTGATTCCCTTGAGGTACTTGAACATTTCTATCATGTCCCCCCTCGCCCTCCTTTCCTCGAGGCTATACATATTAAGCTCCTTTAGTCTCTCTTCATATGTCTTCCAGTACAGACCCAGCACCATTTTAGCTGCCCTCCTCTGGACAGCTTCCATCTTGTCTATGTCCTTGTGGAGACTGGGTCTCCAGAACTGCACACAGTACTCCAGATGGGGTATCACCCACTATCTGTACAGAGGGATAACAACTTCCTGTTTTCTACTGGTGATGCCTCTCTCTATGCACCCCAGTATCCCTCCAGCCCTCCTTACTGCCCTCTCACATTGCTTGCCCACCTTTAAGTCATCTGATATGACTACCCCAGGTCCCTTTCCATTTTTGTTGTTGTTAGTATCTCACCCCCCCCATTGTGTACTCTTCCCCTGGGTTTTTGTTTCCCAGGTGCATTACCTTGCACTTGTTAACATTAAATCTAAGTTGCCATACATTTGACCATTCCTCTAACCTTGCCAAGTCCCTTCTCATCCTTTCCACCCCACCTTGTGCATCAACTCTGTTGCAGATCTTTGTGTCATCTGCAAAGAGACATACTTTTCCTTCAGTCCCTCTGCAATGTAAACACAAAGACATTGAAGAGGACCGATCTAATACTGAACCCTCACGGCACCCACTAGTAACCCCGTTTCTTCAAGTGGACTCCATTTACTATTACCCTCTGTGTCCTATTCTCCAGCCAATTCTGTACCCAGACTATCATCTTGGGACCCACTCCCAGGCTGGCTAACTTGTATATTAATCTTTTGTGTGGGACTGAGTCAAATGCCTTGCTAAAGTCTAGGTAGGCCATGTCCACAGCCCCTCCCTGATCTACTACTTTGGTCACCCAGTCAAAGAAATCTATTAGATTCATCTGGCATGACCTTCCTGCTGTGAATCCATGCTGCCTTGGGTCCTGTACCCCTCTGGCCTCTAGGTACTCGACAATTCTTTCCTTCAGAAGTGATTCCATCATTTTCCCTATCACTGAGGTTAAACTAACTGGTCTGTAGTTTCCTGCTTCTGCCCTGCTCCCACTTTTGTGAAGGGGAATCACATCTGCCCTCCTCCAGTCCTTAGGTACCACCCCATCCTCCCATGATTTGTTAAAGAGGGTAGTCAGTGGTGTCACTAGTTCTACCCTTAGTTCTTTTATAATTCTGGGATGAATCCCATCAGGCCCCATTGCTTTGTCCACCTTCAGTTTTAAGAGTTCTTTCAGAACCCTTTCTTCTGTAAATGGGCTGGTATCAACTTCTGTATCCAGAGTGTTTCTATTGTTTGTTTTAGGTACCTCCCCCTCTTCATTTGTAAATACTGAGCAAAAATATTTGTTTAGTATCTCTGCCTTTTCACAGTCACCCTCTGCCCACCCCCCTTTATTAAGCCTCACTCTCCCTCCCTTAGTCTTTCTTCGCTCCCTGATGTACCTAAAAAAGGTTTTATCCCCCTTCTTAACTGAGTTGGCTATCTTTTCCTCAGTTCAGGCCTTTGCTGTTCTGACTGCCTTCCCATCTTCCTTTTGCTTTAACTGATACAATTCTCTGTCCTGGTCCTTCTGTGATTCCTTGTACTTTCTGAATGCTTTCTTTTTCTCTTGAACCTTCACTGCCACCTCCTTTGAGAACCATAGTGTTTTCTTACATCATTTTGTTTTGTTTATTTGCTTCACACAAAGGCTTGTTACCTCTGTAATGGCAGTTTTTATTATTCCCCATTGTTCTTCCACCCCTCCTTCCTGCCCATTTGCTAGTGCATTCCTTAGGCACTCACCCATTTTGGCAAAGTCAGCCCTCCTGAAGTCCAGTACTTTTGCCTTTGTATGGCTTGACTCTATTGCTGTGTTTATTGTGAACCATACTGTTCGAGGGTCGCTAGTTCCCAGATGGCTACCCACTTCTACATCTGTGATCCTCTCTCCATCTCCATTTGAGAGGACCAGGTCTAAGATTGCTCCCTCTCGAGTGGGTTCCAATACTAGTTGTCTAAGGCATGCCCCCTGTAGGGCATCTAGAATAACCCCACTCTTAGAAGTGGCTGCTGCAGCTGCACTCCAGTTAACATCTGGCATATTCAGATCACCCATCAGCAATATCTCCCCTTTTTCTGCCATTCTAAGTATACTTTCTATCATTTTCTTGTCCATTTCCTCCCCCTGAGAGGGGTCTATGTCTACAGCCCCTGTGCGGATTGTGGTGCCATTGCCTGCCTCCAAATTGACCCACAGTGCTTCTTCTCCTCCCTGTTTACCATTTCGTTCTGTTGCTTTGATTCCTTCTCTTATGTAGAGAGCTACTCCTCCTCCTCTTTTACCCTCCCTGTTCCTCCTGTAGATAGTGTATCCTGGTATGTTTACATCCCAGTCATGGTTCTGTGTGTACCATGTTTCTGTGACTGCTACGATATCCAGATGTTCCTCCTCCATCAAGGCCACTAATTCAGGAAGCTTGTTACCCAGATTATGGGCATTGGTACTCATTGCTCTCCATTTTTTGATGGCTTTACCTTCTGTAGCAGCATCCCCATTGACCTTTCTACCTTAGTCTTTTTCTCATTTAGTACCCTGTTTTGTAGGGGGAGGCTGGGATTTTCCTGCTGCTTATCAGTACCTCCCCCTTTGACTAGTTTAAAAGCTTGCCAATGAAGCATTTAAACCAATTGCCGAAAAGACTTGTTCCCTTCCTGGACAGATGCAGACCATCCTGCCAGTATAGGCTGGTGTCCCTCCAGGTGGAACCCCAGTCCCCAATGAAGCCAAACCCCTGTGCTTCACACCATTTTTTCAACCATTCATTAAACTGCATGGTGCAAAGTACCCTCGCCTCACCCATGCCACTGACAGGCAGCACCTCTGAGAAGGATACTGTGTGTGCTACTTGTCTTAAGCCCCTCCCAACTCTACAAAGTCCTTCTGCACTGCTCTAATCTCATGATGAGCCAAGTCATTTGTCCCTAGGTGGACAATGATGTCCAGCTCAGACTCCCGTGCAACTGTTCTCGTGATCCTAAGGATACGCTTCCTGCCCTTCCAAGCCATGGCACCAGGCAGGTACCTTAGTTCAGTTTTCCCTGCTCCCCCCAATTCTATCCACCTAATAATTGAGTCCCCCACCAGGAGCTGCTTCCTTTCCCTGTGGTGCCCTCTGCCTCCTTCCTGAGGGCCTCCCTTGTTGGGTGCTGGTATCGGGCAGTCTTCCTTTTATTTATTTAAAAGTTTTACCAGGGAAGACATACTGAGCAGACTACCACTCGATTCCAGATGCGTCCTGGGGGTAGAGGGAACGGGACAGTACATACAAGTCAACATACAGAAATTATAGAACAGCAAGAATTTACATAGGTTACATACAATATGTACAAGGTTGTATAATTTCAGTGAAAAATAATCTCAAAATAGCATGTACAGGATGCAAAAACAGAGAGTGAATAGCGTAATAGTAGGCAGAATATGTAGAGAAGGTAGTGGCAATTAAAATTTGACAGCTGAGCATTTGAGTGGACAACATAGATCGCATTGGGTGGTTGGCCATTACATTGTGCACACTAGTTAAGTCATGGTGGGGGGGTAGTAGGTGTCAGTGTCAGTGTCTGGTCAGTGGAGTTAATGAGTTTTGGCAGTGGAGAGGTTTTGTCGATGGGAGTTATGACAAGGTTCTGGTTTTCAGTATTTTTAGGATATACACTCTGTTTTGGGCTAGTGTGTATTAAATCATTGTTTAACAAAGATAAGACTTCAAAGGTATTGTGCAGTAGTAATACATGAGCACTGCTAAAAATCTGGCCCCCTCTTCTTTTTGTCTTGGTCTTGGGGATGGTTGCCCAAGGTTCTTCCTCTATAGGTTGAAGAGGCTGTATGATAGAGTCAGTTTTGGGGGGAATGGAAATTGTAGCAATGTCCTCCATAGGGGTAGGGTAGGCTTTATCTTAGGGTCAAATTCAGAAGTAGTGGCAGCACTTTCCATAAGGGTGGAGGATGTGTCAACATCCAGGAAGGTTGCCATTTGGTCAATATAGTCCTCTAAGGTGTCAATATCAGGGTTTATTGATTGTTTGGTGTGGAAGCATATCACTTCTTCCTGCAATATCATAACTAATTGACATATATCACAGGTGAAATTCGGGGTTTGTTTGCTGATGGCATACATTTGACAGGTGGAGCAATAATTGTTTGCTTTCTTCATTTTTTTCGGATACTGATTTAACAAGCCAAATAATGACAACCCTTATGATTTTGTGGCATCCATTGGAAGCTAGTGTTTTGTCTGGCCCTAGTCCCATTGTCCCTGGTGGACATGGTACTCACTTGCTGAGACACGTGTGTCTTTGTGCGCGCCTCCACGTGCGGCCCCACTCATGCTCGCAGAAACAGTGAGCAAACCGTAAGTAGGAGCAGTTCGCACTTCCGGTTTCTCACTCTCGTTGTGTGTTGTTAAAAACCACTAAAAGTTAAGTAAGTTAGCTCCTGTAAGGCAAGAAGCTGCTAGATGTTTAACTTAAGGTGTGCACATAGAGTGCAGCCCAGAAATGTGGAGGAATTGGTGTCGTGTAAACTATGTGGCTGTTCTAGCCCACCAATATCCCACAATCCCACTTATCCCTCACCAAGGAGATATAGCTACAGGGAAGGTACCCTATACCTGGTCCTCACAATAAATGGAATTCAGTCATAGTTTTTAAAACAATTTCAAGTAATTTTTCATACAAATACACTGCCTTTCTCCAGAGGCATGCTACTCTGCACTGTGAGGTGCTACTTCATAAGACAGGAAAATATCCCAGTAATACAAAGGTAGCTTTAAATCAACTAACTCAGCAAGGTTGTGATCATTCTATACTTTAAAACAGTACACTGAAAGCAAATATGGTATTGAGAGATTCGTAAAGAGAACAGAGACCAGAACAGTGACAATGTTGAAGTCCTATTTTTGACTCAATGAGTATACGGGGGTATTTGACAAACTTTAGAAATCACAATAGTAACACCATAGGTTCAGCGTCAGTATAATTTTCAAAGCTATGTGAGAGACTGTGAGTTGTATCAGATATGCAGCAAGAAATATAGGCAATCCTGTGCTATGAAATACTGAGGCTTTAAGGGACAGTAAGCTAGAGCAATGTCTTCAGCAAGTGAAAAGTCTGTGGTAAATCATATAAATGTGCTATGAAAAAGAACAGTGCAAGTTTGTGCAGTTTGAGCAAAGTTATCAGTAGAGTGTGTAAATCGGATGCACAGTGGCTTGACCCAATTACAGAATATTGATGCGTAGGAGTGCTGCCACTGCCATTACAGGGTGTAATGTAAACACAGCAGCAGAGGAGCCATTTTGAAAGACAAAGAAAGTTTTCAGTGATGTGGGACTTGAAATAACAGTGAGCGTTGTTTGTTTTTCTCTGCAGGCATGGCTTCAGGACCAGCCCATTACCTGGATTATGCCCAGGCTGTGATAGCGGTAGAAGTTAACAAGTTAAGGGACATCGAGAGATGTTACTACAGGGGATAACTGCCTCCCCATGTGGCGATTCCTGGATGTCCAATGCAAGTATGTGTAATGTGCTTAAATGTTGGAAGGGACGTCTTCATGGTACCTCACTGTTCTGGGTGCCTAGAGAAATATGGTTTGTTTAAAACACCCAAGGTTCATTTGCCTCCCACATGGACAAAAGTTCAAGAATCTGCAGTTGGCAGCACACAGCACCAGGTGGAGCTTGTTGGAGAAGGCCCCTCAGAGTGTGGCACAAAGCAAGAGGGTGCAGATTTACAGACAGTACAATGTGCTGGTGTTTCAGAGTCTGAGTCACAGAGAGACATTTCAGGAAGAGCATCAGTAGACCCTTGGAGAGAGGGGCCTATCCCAAGTCTCGTAGGTGAAGACAAGATGAGGGAGGCCTTTGAATGGGAGGTCTTGACCTCTGCGCCTAGCGAAGAATGGACAGTCTCAGGAGTGAGGATGACTACTCACTCCTGGGCACAGATTCTCAGTGAGGAAGAAGAAGAGGAGGAACCTATGTGGCCTTGTGAAAAAGGAACTGGTACACAGCCTCAAGCTCTTGCCTCAGAGGAACGCATGGAAGAGAGTGGTGATTCCACTGCCCTGGCTGTGCAAGAAGGAGCCAAGGATCCATTTTTTGTGTCGTTAAAAATACATAGCTGGCAGAACCATGACTGGCCACCCCCAAGCCAGGCCAGAGGTCTCAAGTTGACCAACACTAGTGAAGAGGAAAGACTGGTTCATAGGAAAGCAAATGAAATCTATGAGATGTCCTTTCCTACCTTTCCTCGAAGAGTCTGGGAGGAGATTGAAAAAATCAGGAAATCCTGGATCTGGGAAGAAGCAATGAGATATGTGCATCCTGGTGCAAACAAGCATGTCAAGAACAGAATGTTTCAAGAAAAATACGGCCAGTGGAAAAGAGGCACTACACTGTTTATTGACACTGTTCGAATTGTGGATGTAGAGGGACATGAAACTTTTCACAGTATGAATTATGAGCACCCAGATGGGGTAATAATTCCAGCACCTGACCCGTTGTGCTATTGGCAGCAATGCAAAGACCTTCCTGCAAATGTGCCCATGCCTACCAAATGGAAAGCAGAGCAGTGGTAGCCAGTGCTGCCACTCCAGCAGTTGCCATACCTATGTTGTTCTGCCAGTCTGGATGTCCAGGACTCAGGTGCCCCACATTCATCAGTTCTACAGTGTACTGGCTTTCCAGAATCCATCAACTGGCTCACCACATGACTTCAGATCCAGAGAGGACACCAGCCCAGCTGTATCCTGATTCATCGCCTGGGTATTGGATGATTTCAGACCAGCTGTTTTCCTTTTTGTTCCTGTTCCAAGGTTCCATCTCCAGAGATGACATCAACCCAGCAGTTTCCAGATGTGCCCTCCTGTAGTTTCCTGGAAGATGTCCTCCCAGCTGTATTGGAAGAATGCTGCCAGGGAGAGTCTTCGGCTGAGGACCAGGTGTGGTATTGCATTGTTCTACAAGGGACTGGTAAGTCCAGACTTTTCTATTTTTATGACATTGCAGTACACACCCTACACTAGCAGACTCCAGATGTTTGAACTGTCCTCAAAGACTCTCCCTTTCGGGACTTTGGCCTGCTAGAACTGTGTTTCACCGGGCTCCGGCCCAGGAGTGACTCTTTAATGGACTTGCCTTTTGGCACTGTGGTCACTAGATGGGACTTTTAGGGCACTCCATCCCCCAAATTTTGTGTATTGCAAATAATGTCATTCTTTTCCACTGTTTTCTGATGTTTATACTGTTTTTCTACTTTTCTAAAAAAATG
Source organism: Neoceratodus forsteri (assembly GCA_016271365.2). Classification (NCBI taxonomy): domain Eukaryota; kingdom Metazoa; phylum Chordata; order Ceratodontiformes; family Ceratodontidae; genus Neoceratodus; species Neoceratodus forsteri. Next base: position 1,449,774,208 of record CM057452.1, read on the forward strand.
TTTTTTGGGATTCTCCAGTGTTTAGATGGTAGGGGTTTAGATAGACTGTGTATGCAGATTAGGAGTGTGTGTTGTCTTTCTTTTTCTTGCAGGTGTTCCTGAAGAAGATAGAAGAGAAGACAAGAAGAGGAGGAGGGACTCAGCGGGGTTCCTCACTAGTACTTTAGAGTGTAGTGTTTAAAGTACTGTTGTTGTTACTGTGTGTAATTTTTTCCTACCATAGATATGGTTGTGGGGGAGTGTGGGAGTAATGCATAGCATATGGTATTAGTGCCTAGTGTGTGGTTGCATGGTGTCCAGGGTTGGGGAGGTCCCCTGTTTGTTTTGTTTTGGGAAATTTTTAAGTTGGAGGCAGACAGGTTTTCCCTAGAGGGCTAGGGGGATAGACAGGCTGTGGTCCTGAATGGCCATAGGAGCCGCAGTACTGATCTAATAGGGCTATGCTCTGGACAGTTCTTCCAGAGCCACTGGGTACCCATAGTCAGCAGGTAGAGTAGAGACTGATGCGTCAATCAATGGCTTCTGGGCCCTTAGTGTTGCCTGCCTGTGCCTAGCACATGGTAGGAGGGGCCTGATCACCCCTCTCTATGGTAACACATAGGTTAGGGTGGCCTAGGTCATGTAACTAATGACTGCGGATGGTCATTTTCCTGGCCAAGGGTGAGTGTAACCCCCTGTTACCCGGGGTTACAAGAATCCCAGTAAGACCTAGTGGTAGGCAATGAAGGCAGCTTGTGAAACTCCAGTTAAATGGATTTTGCACTGTCTCACTCTGTTCTCAGTCTCAGCTGAGACTGAGGGATGACATCATTTTAGAACTGTCGCAGCTGCATAAGCCACACTTGAATGCTGCAGTGGGAGGTTAGAGTAGGACATTGGGGAATTTGAAGTCAGTCTGTAAGAGTCTGTTGCAGTCTGTAGTAGAGGTGCTCTGCTGTAGGCAGGCCCTCAGAGCTCTAAGCTCTGTCAAAGAGATATTTTTTATAGGTGTGTGTTCTCACCTGAAGAGGAACAAAAGAAGAGCACATTGAAGTGGTAGAGACCGCTTTCAGTGGTTCAGGGCCCCATCCCTGTGGGGATGGGGGGAAGGAATCAGACTGCTTCCAGGAGCAACCCCCTCCCTGGTCCTGCTAGGGAGAAAATAAGCTGCCTGATTTAAGTTTGTGCTAAGGCACCAGAAGTTCTGGACGAGATTTTCTTTTGAGGAGAAAACGCCTGTGGGGCATCTGCAACCAAGGGGTGAGTTCACTCTGCTAAAGGGCCATTGTGTTTTCACCTGAATCAAGATGAAACTAAAGTGACTGTTACTGTGGGGTCAGGAAAAGACAGCCAAGTATGGTTTGGAAGATGTGGGGATTGGACTGCTTAACTCTGTGGGGGGTCTAGAGTAATGGACACAGCCACTTATTAAGTATGTTCAAGTTCAGCACAAATGGGATGTAAAGACAGTAGACTGAATGTGAATACATTTAAAAAGAATCTACACAGCAAAGTGTTTTAAAGGATGAGGTGTTACAGTCCAGAGAAATGGCCGGGTATGAATTATGGGAGCGAGAGGTGGGAGACCCCCCCATCAGTAGTAACCAAATTCACCTCTACGGGTTTACTTTAGGACACCTGTTGCTTTCTCTCAGGTACTTGACCAGTGCCTGAGGAAAGTACCCAGACATGGTATTGATGAGGAAGATTCCCTGATGGAGCAGAAGTGCTCATAGGTGGTTTAGAGAGCCACCAGTAAATGTTTCTATGCTATATGGAAAGTGTCCAAAGGGCTGGCAAGGGAGCCAAGCCAGGGAAAACCCAGAGCAGCGTACAAGTTCGGGCTGTGCGCCCAGTGTGTTTCAGAGCCTGAGAGCTAAAGTGAATGAGGATGTGTTCTGATCTCCATAAATCTGCATTACCAGGAGTGTAGCCCCATGGGGGTCCATCTATGCTTTGTTTATTCTGTTGGATGTGAATAAAAGCCACACTTTAGAATCCCACTTCTGGTATTGGACATTACAGTTATTGCTTCCTGTGTCCGGAGTTACTTGGGTGCCCCTGTTGCAGAGTAGCCAAACCTAGCCAATGTGCCGAGTGACAAATTCCTCCCCAAACCCAGCCCACCAGGTAGAGCTGTCAAGATAGAAACGGCATACTCGTGTGGGAGTTACATTTACATTGAGTTGCTATAGAAGCACAAAGTTGGAGCACGTATTAAAGTTATTAGACTGGATATAGACTGATTAAAAGGCTTCCACATCAAGACAGTGACTCTGGAATGGCAAGGAATGAAAACAGCACAGAAACACAGCGCAACCACTTACAGCGAACTCTCTTATGTTTCTCCAATTTATGGCAGCTTGCGTCAAATATCTGGCACAGGCTCTGTATAAATAGCCCTCAGGAGTGCCTCAAGCTAGACCACAAATAGGTGGTCTAACTTGTGGTAATTTGACGTACAGGATAGAAAATACCGATCCCTACCAGAAGAATGCCACAAGCCCTGTGCACCATATGTTTGGTACACTAGGGGCTTGTGGCATTTTCAGACATTGGAAAATCCAGTCCGTAGAGTTTAGAGTTCTTGCAATTGTCATTGAGTATGGTGACTTGCTCGTGTTAGAATTGTTGCTATTAATTTACATATAGCAGTCATAGACTTCAGATTTCTTGAAATTGTTCTAAAATATATCAAATACTTACAGTTTTGCTTGGAGAATAGTATTTACTTACAGTTTACAGAATTGAAACATAGAAAATGGTGGCAGATAAAGTCTGCTAGGCCCACCCAGTCTGCCCATTTTCTCTATCTGCTGCAAAAACCATAGACCCTACTTGATCTCTGGTTTTGTTCTCTTTCCTATTGCTAGGGTTCCCCTATGTGTATCCAATACATTTTTGAATTCTCCTACTGAATTTGCCCCCACCACCTCCACTGGGAGGCTGTTCTATGCATCCATCCCCCTTTCTGTGAAGAAATACTTCCTCACGCTACCCCTTAGTCTATCTCCTTCCAGCCTCATGTCATGACCCCTTGTTCTAAAACATCTCTTTTTCTGAAAGATGCTTTCCTCCTCTATCTTATTTATGCCCTTGAGATATTTGAAGGTCTCTATCATATCCCCACCTCTCTCTCCCCTCTCCTCCAGGGTATACATATTGAGGTCCTCTAGTTTCTCCTCATATGACTTTTGGTGCAGGCCCTGCACCATTTTTGTTGCCCTTCTCTGAAATACCTCTACCCTGTTTATGTCCTTACAGAGATGAGGCCTCCAGGACTGGACACAGTACTCTGGATGAGGTCTTACTAATGAATTGTACACAGGCATCACCACCTCCTTTCTTCTGTTAGTGATACCTCACCCTATGCACCGCAGTACCCCACTGACTCTCCCCACATCCTCAGCACATTGTTTGGCCACTTATAGGTCATCTAATATGATGACCCCTTCGATCCCTTTCCTGTTGGGTGGCTGTCAGTATCTCCCCCCACACACACACATCATGTAAGTCTCTCCGTGTTCGTGTGCCACAAATGCATGATTTTGCACTTCTTTGCATTGAATCTTAGCTGCCACACTCTTGACCATTCCTCTAGTTTAATTAGGTCCGTCCTCATTTTTTCCACCCCTCCTGGAGTATCTACCCTGTTGCAGATCTTAGTGTCACCTGCAAAGAGGCACACCTTTCCTTCCAGCCCATCCACAATGTCACTTATGAAGACACTGAATAGGACTGGCCTGAGACTTGATCCCTGTGGCACCCCACTGCTCACCCTCCTTTCCTCGGATTGAGCTCCATTTACCACCACACTTCATGTTCTATCCCTCAACCAATTTCTAATCCAGTTTACCACCTTGCAACCCATTCCCAGGCTGCGTAGCTTGTTTACAAGCCTCTTATGTGGAACAGTGTTGAAGGCCTTGCTGAAATCCAGGTAAGCCACATTCACCACTCCCCCCAATCCACTTCCTTGGTCACCTAGTCAAAGAAATCTATCAAATTTGTTTGACATGGCCTTCCCGCTGTGAATCCATGATGCCTCTGATCCTGTGTTCTGCTGGATTCAAGATGTTCCATGGTCCTTTCTTTTAGCAATGATTCCATTCTTTTTCCCACCACCAAGGTCAGGCTGACTGATGTATAGTTTCCAGCCTCCTCCCTGCTCCCACTTCTGTGTAGAGGGACTACATCTGCTCTGCTCCAGTCCTCTCGAACCACTCCCGTTTGCAGTGATTCACTGAACAGGGCTGCCAGTGGTGCTGCCAGCACCTCCCTAAGCTCCTTTAATATTCTAGGATGTATCTCGTCTGGTCTCACTGCCTTGTCTACTTTCAGTTTTGTGAGTTCCTTTAGAACTCTCTCTATAAATGGACTGGTGTCCACTGGTCTGGCATTATAGTAAAGCCTTCCATAATAATACAGTTTTACCAGTGGCTTAGTTTGTTGTTTGATGTGATACTTGCATTCCCCTCCCTACAATAAATATCTTTTGTTGCACTTGAGTCAGCTTCATGCCTCTCTCTTGTAAGGTACCAGTTAGTGGCAACTGGCATGGGTTCTCTTCCCCCTAAATTGTCCAGTGCCTGCTGGCTGGGTGTCATACAAAAATCCACCTCCAGCTGGTTGGTGTAGTCATAATTCTCTTTCCCTCCAAGATATAGCTGAATGGATCTGTGTCCCAACCTAATCTATTAAAGTTTGTTCAGTATCATCTTCAGATAGATAGATAGATGGATAGATAAATAGAGACAGATAGACAGACACGTAAGATTGATAATACAGATAGACAGATAAGATAGATAATATAGATAGACAGACAGACAGCTAGATAGATAGTTAGACAGATAGACAGAAGATAGATAAGATAGATAAGGTAGATAATATAGACTGATAGAGGATAGGGGGAGAGAGAAAGAGCATAGATAGATAATTAGACAGACAGACATATAGACAGATAGACAAAGTAAATTGATAGATAGCCAGATAGATAGATAGACAGACAGACAGACAGATTATAGGGGCACGGTAGCTTCCCTATAGTAAGGGTTGTACTGGCAGGTCTATGTTAAACCCCAATTTCTGCACTTTAATAACTTTACAACTGTTCAATGGATTTGCACGAAAGGTTGCATGCATGGTCTTGTTGGGTAGAACTCTACATGTGCCAAGTTTTGTTCCCGGTCAGATGTGTAGTTTCTGAGTTGTGGAATAATGCAGAAATTACATTTTCATAACTGTTTTCCCATTGGTTATAATGGGTTTTCATTTGTCACCTGAAAAGCCCAGGCAGCTTGAAATTTTAGTCTGACATTTTCAGGGTAGAAAGGGGCTGACTCACAGATGTGCCTTTTGCTCGTTTGGTGAAAAAATATTAATCCTTTCAAAAGTTATTCCACTATAAGATTTTCATAAATGGATTCTGAGCATGCTCATTAAGAACCTAAACATAGCTGTATGAAACAAAAAAGGGATTCTTTTGTCATACTGACATCCTATTTCATTTAGGGAAAATCCTTTTTGTTTGGCTGCCATCTTGTTTTCTGTTTTTCTGCAAATAATCAAATTAGAAAGCCCACAAAAATCACATTGTATGGAGTGACCAACACATGTGCCTTCCTTATGGGGACCCAGTTAGGTGGATTCTGCAGTTTACAGTCTCAGAAATTACCTCAACATGTCTTATGTTTAACATTATACATCTTTTTTCATCTCACATGATATGAGAAAATATTTTTTTTGTATCACAAGATACGAAAAAAGATCCTTTTCCATCAGGAAAAAAGCTGTTTTTTTGGGGGGTGCAGTTCCCCCCAGCCCCAATCCCATTTTTAATAATATAAGTACTATCCCTGGTGGCTAGTGGGACCCCCATCCTTGCTTTCCATTTTTACAATATAACTCCTGCCCCTGGTGACTAGTGGTCCCCACTCCTGCCAGCCCCTTTCTAATAATATAATTCCTGTCCCTGGAGGCTAGTGGTTCCACCATCCCCAATCCCTACTTTAATAATATAATTACTGTCCCTGGTGGCTAGTGGTCCCTTCCCTTCCAATCCCCCATGCCCCCATGATATATTCACAAACTTTAGTGGATCCCCTTCCCTATTCCCCAATCAGCCCATATAATACAATTGATAACTTTCCCTGGTGGTCTACTGGAGCACTCCCCCCCTTGGGGAGGCAGTGACCCACCACCCCACTCCCAGCCCTGGAATCTGAACCCTGAGCCAGCAACTGGCACAGCCCTCCTCTTGCCACCACCGTCATCCGCCAACTGACCTGTCAAGGAGTGCATACTGTATAGTATGTGTTCATTCATTGACAGCTCACAGTAAGCTGTTACTCAATGAGCACGTACTATACAGCATGCACTTCTTGACAGCTCAGTTAACAGACTGCCATGGTGGCAAGAGGAGGGCTGTGCTGGTCGCCAGCTTGGGAATTATATTATTAAAAAGGGGACTGGAGGGGTAGGGACCTCTAGCCACCAGGGACAGGAGTTATATTATCCAAACTGAAATTGAGGATGGGAGGGGGGACCACTAGCCACCAGAGGTATTTTGCTTATTGGGAAACCCTTAGCTTGATTCTGTACTTAAGTGGTCAAGAAATGGCCTTGAAATTTTTTTTTTTAACATTATAAATCTTTTTTCATATCGCGTGATTTGAAAAAAGATCCTTTTTCATATTGGGAATCAATGTATTTCAATGGGGTTTTCATCTTTGGTGCATAATGTTGCCATTTTTTCATATTTTTATGCCAAATTTTCAACTTGCCCTTTTTGAGACCCCACCACATGAATGTCACTGGAATTATGCAAATTTGGTCCAAAAGGTGATTTTGCGGACACGTGGCAAAATCACCTTTCGGGCAGGATTTGAACATTTTCACCACCCTTGTTCATCCAGTGGGGTCATAAGAAGACTATGTGGAAATTTTGGGGTAAAAATACCAAAGTTATGCAGATACTGTACATTGAAATTTTGCTATGCTGCCTCGTACCTTTGGCAATTTTAAATCTTTTATATCAAAATTTTGAACATAAACATCTTTTTATACCACCTCATGAACATGACAGCTGTCATTGTTCAAACCCTGGCCAAACTGTTTTTGCACCTCTGGTGCACAATGGCATTGCGGTGGCGTGGAATCGTGTTTTGGCAGGGATTTCAATATTTTCATTACTGGGTCGGTGTGGTAATAAAAAGGCTATGCTGACAATTTCATTCCTGCTTTAATACAAATGCAAGTGCTGGGACCACAGCAAGATATATGTATGCATCTAAGGAGGGATGGGAGTGCAGGGCCCAGGGGGTCCATGGCTCCCACAGACAAATGAGAATACAATTATACTATCTCAAAAAGTAAGGAAAGTCACTGCAAAAACTTTGTTAATGCATGAGTTAGGGTTGCAGTGACAAAAGTAGGGAAATGTGGCGCTAGGGTTTCCAACCCTAACACCCCACCGTCACCCACCAGGCAGCAACACAAAAAAACATTACTGTTTCACCTCTCCTGCATCTTCACTAATCTGGTGTGCCTCAGGGTCATCAGCCAAAACACTCACCCCATTCCCATGTACTCTACACATCTCAGCTTCTTTCATGGTTGAATGGGGTGAGCATTAGGGTTGACAGCCCCAAGGCACACCCCATGCCTGATTAGCGAAGATGCAAGATAGATGAAACAGTAATGCTTTTTTCTGTTGCTGTCTGGTGGGTGGGGGTGGGGTGTTAGGGTTGGAAACCCTAACACCACATTTCCCTACTTTTGTCACTTCAACCCTAACTAATGCATCAACAAAGGTTTTGCAAAGAAATGATACACAGAGAGATAGACAGACAGACAGATAGATGGACAGATAACATAGTGCGGTAGAGAGAGACAGACAGACAAACAGATAGATAGAGAGACAGACAGACAGACCAGATAGATTACATTCCCCCTAGATGCAAGCCGTCATGGGTAGTATGGTATAAATCAGCATGAAGGAATTTAGGCTGGCCCACCTTTAAGTAGGATTGTACAGCACCAAAAGGCCTAACAATCTGTAATGAAAGGCTCCAGACAACATGCACCAAACATGTATATCATTGTTTCTTAGGGTTTATCAAAGTATAGTTGCTGCCTCAGCCCAGAGGGAGTGGGAAACCAACCAACTGATGTCAATGATTTGAGTCAGTGAATCCAAAGCAGGAATATAATTTAAATGACAAGAACTTCAGTGACAAACCATTAAAGTAAGGATCACCCTGGAAGGTGATTGGCAATATATGTGTATGACATACTACTCAGTTCTAGTTAGAGACCAAAGGAAAACAAAGCAACTGGATGATCCTTGACTGTGAATTTTGAGAACATACTACAAAATTTGCTGGTAAGAGCATGAACCTTTTAGACCTTTCACCGGGGGCATCAGCAGGATTTTAAAAGTGTATGTGTGTGGTGAGGGGGGGGACATACACCCATCAGTGACTTTGTCAAAAGGGGGGTCTGGGGTGATTTTTCCCCTGGAATAAAGTTTTAAGGATTTGGTGGCAAATGGTGCATTTTAGAAGCATTTTCTATGAAATCTGCAGCAAGACAAGCACAGGGATTTAGTAGCTGAAACCCTGAAATGCAGCAGGTGGCTTGAGCCAGGTAACACATACTTAATCTAACTGTTTTATTGCCTCAGTCTCATACCCAAACTGCACACAAAGACAGAAGGAAAACACTCATGATTAACTTTCCTTTTCCCAAATAAAATAACGCCTGGCAAGGTGGGCCTGGTGGGATTTGCCCCGTGGAAGAAATTTTGAAGAATTTGATGGCAAATGATGAATTTTAGAAGCCCGTTCTAGGCAATCTGTAGCAAGACAAGCATACGAGTTAGCAGCTGAACACCCTGCAACACAGTACATGACTTGAACTAGTGAACATATTCATTCTAATTGTTTTATTGCCTCAGTTTTAGTATCAGGTCATCATATGCAAACTACACACAAAGACAGAAAAGCAAACAGACTGATGAAATATGTTTGGTGGATGTCCCTATTGTGACCTGGGTGAAAGAGACAGAGACCTACCACCCGAATATGGAAAATGCACAAGAGAAACATCAGAGACTACATAAGCTTTGTTCAAAGTTCAAAAAGGGTCAGACTCAGCACACACAACTACACTTCTCTGATCTTGCCATATAATTTAGGAATTTTCTTTGAAGATGTCAGCAGGAAGCAAAAGATCAATACGTCTGTCTGACAATTTGGCAAATCTGTCAATGACTTCGGGATTTATTAGTTTTGTTGCCTTGCCCTCAATTGCTAATGTGGCAGGACCACTAAGTCTGCCCTAACCTGTTGTGTTTCTCAGGTATGTTTTTATTCATTTTAGGGCACTGAAGGATCGTTCACATGAATATGTAGTGACTGGTATAGCAAGTGCAATGGTACTGAATTGGTGGATGCCAGGAAACATAGCCAGTGGCAGTGATTCAAGCAATGAAGAGATGTTTTATGGACAGTTTTCAGAAGGCAGACATTCAATGAACCTTTGTGCTACAATCAAATAATGTATGGAGAGCCCTTATTATCACTAAAAAGTGGCAAGATTATTTCTTTGTAATCCCATCCCTATAACGGCAGGGTTGTTAACCCCTCTTGAGTATGTCATTGCAATGGGATTACAACTGGAGCCGATCTGCGCATGTGCACACCTTTTTTAGCACTTAGCCGACAGCCTTCCAGAAACAGCTGCAGTGGTGAGAGCATGACCTGGAACAGCCACGGTGGTGACTGAAACTACAACAGTAAGGAGCCTGCTTCTTTTTTGATACTTGTTAAGGGGGCCATACACTATAAAATATAACGTATGGTCCCTCTATCAGTAACCGGTTTGATTAACTGTCTCGAGGTTGCCATGGCGATGTTAACCTCTCGAGCTTCACTCTCAAGGTTTACCTGGTCACCCTGGCAACTTCTCAATGGTTAATAAACCAGTTACCCACAGAGAACCATACTTTATCCTCTATTTCTTCTTCAGGAGGTTGTACTCCATAGTGATTGCACATAATATTTAGTGTTGTCTTATCTAAAAACAAATTACTTGTTGGTTTCAAGGCCTGAACTGCTTTCAGCAGGTCTACCCCATCTTGAAAATCATCATCTCAATTCTGCAATCATGTTGTCTAAAACTGGGTAGTAAATTTTAGTTCGGTATGCTGTTTCCGAGGTAACTAGTTGCTGTTCCCTAAGTCTCATGTCAACCACATATGCATCAAAAAGAGCTGCTAAGTGATGGGTACGTCATGGGTGGTCATTTCTTCTGTTACACCGTCAGGAGCTATGTTATGTGGTATTGTGAATGCTGTTGCTTCATGGAGTAATTCTTTAAATTTCTCTTTATTTCGGAATGAAACCAGAGTATCAATAAATGCTTCTACTGCAATGCCAGCACTGGCTAGATCCAGATCTTCAGTCTGTAATAGATTATGGAGTCCTTCTGCAAATCTGAGAATGTGATCAAAGTGGAAAAGACAAAATGCAGTGTTGAATGACATCATGAAGTTGTAGAGGCCCTGAGCTTTGGGTGCATTTCCGTGGTCACAGTGAGAGAGAGATAATAGATTTTGGATTAATAAGTATGCTTCAGTGCTGTTTTCTGACAGCCCCACCTTGTGTTGCTCAAAGCAGTGAATATATGTTCTGCCAAGACCCATGTCTTGCTGCAGCTGTTTCAGTCTGTCGCTGTGTACTACAGATGTCGAAAAGAACATATGTACTCATTGCACAAAATCAAAAAAGCCTTTTACTTCCGGAATGCACTGGCATGAATTAACAAGAGTGAGATTTAACTTATGTGCTTAACAGTGAACATACCCAGCATGAGGATGGTCCTTTTTGTAAAGTTCCTGAATGCCATTAAGATGGCCACTCATGATGCTTGCACCATCATATGCTTGGGCAACAAAAGTAACATCAATATCAAACTTTTTCAAGATCTCATTAATGGTATAACACAAACCTCTTGCATCCAGTTCTGAGACTTTAACGAAGCACAGAAAGCATTCAAAAAGTTTATGGTTATGAACATATCTCACACAGATGCTCATGTGTTCCTGACATGAAATGTCTTTACTCTCATCAGAAAAAGACGATATGAATTTAGCATTTTTTGCTTCTTGCACAATTGCATCTCTAATACATGATACGGCAGACTGAATCAGACCATTCTGTGACTCTGCTGAAATATATGTTGCACTTGATGGGATGGAATCATTTGCTTGAAGCACTCTGTCAAATCTTTTAATTAAATCTAAAGTCTTGCGGGGTCATGGCCAGCAGCCAAGCTGAGAACAGTATTTTTATGCAGCTCTGCAGACAGTAGCAGCTATTTGTAAAAAAACAACCTTTCTATATCTGTATTTCAAACTTTGACAAGCAGCAATAGACAGCATCTCCTCTGCATTCTTTAGATATAAAATCTTTGGAGAAGGAGGCCTCACATCCGAAGCTACGGTGCGAGGAAACAAAGCGGTAGATAACATGGAGGGAGCCCACCCAAAGGAGCTGAAGGCAGGTGGGAGTAAGGATCAGCAACCCAGCAGTGGGGAACACAAAGAGGCCCAACCTTCCAATGCAGTGCTGCTTCGAGCAATCAAAGGACTGGACTGAAAAATGAAAGACTTCAGTTCAGAATTAAAGCAGCTCAACACCAAGGTGGTACTATTGACAGAGGACACCAAAGGGGCAACCAAGACAGCGGAGGATGCCCTAGCAGTAGGAACTGGGTTAACCAAGGAAAATATCCTGCTCCAATGTTGTCTAAACATTTTAGAAAACGTTGCCCGAGCCACCCACATTAAAGTCTTGGGTCTGCCAGAAGGCACCAAATAAATGAATCCCAAAGTTTTTATGAAGGACTGGGTCAAGCAAATTCTAAATCTCGTGGGTGACTTAGGTAAATTGAAAGTATACCGTATCACGCCACGTGGAGATCAGCCCAGGGCAGCTACGGGAGATGCCATTCTCAGACCATTCTACTAGAGCTTCAGTCATCAGAAGAAAGGGATTTAATTCTTCGGAGTGCCACACTACTCAACATACTTCACTGGCAGGATTCCAGAGTGCATATGATCCCAGACTTAAGTTTTGTGACTAGGATGTGAAGGAAGGGCTTTGACAGCATTCAGTCTCTTCTCCGTGCACTCAGAGTGCTCCACATTCTATTGATGCCTGCAAGTTTATGGATACTACATGGAGGGAGAGCATTCCAATTTTCTGACCCTAAGGATGCCTCCAAGCTACTAGCCAAAACAGAGAGACAGTTCTCTGCTCAAGGTGAGAAATCAGATTCTGATGAAGAGGAAGAGGCCTAAAGTTTGTACAGTGACTGAAGGTAGTATTGAAGGGACAGAGGTCGGGGATTGAGAGGCCTATGTTCTGGACTCTTTCACCAAAGCCAGTGGATTGAATCTTAAAATGAACTTCATGTTTTTGTAGTTGTTCCTTGTTGTTGGGGACTATTGTTAGCCACATGAAGATTTCAAGTTGGTGAAAAGGGACTGCCTCTAATGTTTGCCCCCCTCCATCCGTCCCCCATCCTACCTCTCGGACTTTACTAAATGAAGCAGCTTAACACTAAAGGTGTTCCGTATATGTTTTCTGTATCTGTGTTCTTTCTTACTGGATTTAAAGTGCCTTAGTCCAATGTAACTTGATTGTTGTTACCTATGCTGTTTCTCAGAATGTTAGAATTTTACAGTAGTAACTTGGAGAGAGTCTCTTAAATTAATAACTGTTAACTGAAGACAGTTTGAGCTGCATGGACGGGCACTGACTTTATCATTTCTAAAAACCGAAGCATGTGTGATGGAACAATTAACCCGCATGACAGGGTGCAATATACAGTAGTTTGGACATTTTTAGTATCCCCACTCATGGCTACGAAGGTCATGACAGAGCAACTATAATTTGGGGACTTTCAGGTTGATCTGGGTCTTTAACCAGACTTATTCTTCATTGATTGACTGTTGGAAACATAAGTAAACACCCAAGTGGTGTAACACAGTACAAGGGTATTTAGTTCTGTTACTGTAAAAATGATGAGCTTGTAGTGTACAAGTGTAAAACTTTGGATATGCCTATGTCTTTGGACTTATATGTAATGTTCTTTTACACAAAATTAATACAATATAAGTAAAAAAGAAATCTAAAGTCTCCCTGAAATTTCCTTTATTAACACTCTGCTGATCTTCTTGTGCAAAGAAATGGGTCACCCTGAAAGTGGCAGTGAGTATAGGTCAGAGCACTACAATGATTAACAAATAAATCCCACACTTGCCTCACGTACCAGAACATGCTCAACCCATCGATAGTAGTTCTTCATGGTGCCTGTGGGGTATTTTAAACTCCTTTAAAGAGTTGTACCTTTTTTAAAATGTGTTATCATAAACATATGCATTTTTATCTTAATATTTGGAGTTGAGCGTGTTCTGGTATGTAAAGCAAGTGCGTGTTTTTTTGCTAATCATTTTCATTGCAACCACAGAAAGATAACCTGAGCTGACCTAAATGTAGAGTGACTTCGACCAGTCTCTTCTTGTATTCTCTTCTTTGCAAAATTTCCTTAGCCTTGCCCTTGTCTACCTGTATAACGATGTTACCCATTTCATTTGTGCACCTACTGTATATGCAGATCAGGCAGCCATTGTACTTCTATGAGTGTGAGTTGATGTGTGCATTCCGAATTTCTCAATTGCCTTTTTCCAGTTTTGAAACCCATGGACTGAAAATGCTCATCAGTGCATCCTTGCCCAAGCATGAAACATCTACATGCGAAATAGAATGCACTCTGTTTTTCATAGCTCTACTTCAACCAACAGAAATCTTTGTACCAGTGATAGCTACAGCCTCGTCTTTTACCTCCATAATTTTCAGTACTGAAATAAGTCATAGGCTGAACAGGACCTTTCTCTTTATTGCCAAGATCAGTAGAGGGTTTATCACCAACTGAAGATACTGTAAGGAATGGGAACAAGCATGATTCAATAGCGGTAGAAGGCTGTTCAATCATGAATTCAGTTGTTGCAATTCTGCTAGTACTGATGCCGTCACCCTGACATACGTGTCACTTGCTTGATCATTACAAGCTGTATCTGTAACAGTTATCATTATATCTGTGCACATGGTCTCATTCACAGTAGATGATGATGATGATGATGCTGATGAAGAACTGATGGCTGTTCCCACATTAAAGAAAGACCTTACGTCATGACTTATTGTCTCTTTTGTTGTACTTTACTTCTGGTTTAATTCTGTTGCACGCCAAAATAATAAAACTATTGATTTATTTTTTTTATGGTACTGAAGTAGATAGGCTAGATTACCAGAGACTGTGGAAAATAAAGCAATTAGTGATGACAGCAAACCCTGCCTTTTTCTGGAGCCAGAAGAAATGATGCACCCAGAATGTAGTCAATGGAGCAATTCGTGATGATGTTAAACCCTGTGTTAACTTTTTTTTGAAGAAAAAAATACTCTGAGAGTGTACACATTTATGCAATAAAGGAGTAGCAACAACAAAGTTTGGCTTTAGATTATTTTCTGGCGATATACCCCAAGGCAATAAAACAATTAGATAATGGCAAACCCTGCCCTTATGATTTTTGGGGGCCAGAAGAAACACCCCAAGACTGGAGGCAGAAAAGAAATTAGTCATGGCAAACCCTGCCTTTATTATTTATTAAGGCCAGAAGAAATTTCAGGCAATAAAAATAATTAAATTCGTGACAGCGGGCTAAAAAAACCCTGCCTTTTTTATTTTCTGGGGATATACCTCAGGACTGTAAGTAATCACGTAATTAGTGATGGTGGGCAAACACACCCTGCCTTTTTGTTATTTTCTAGAGCTATGCCCCAAGACTGTAGGCAATCAAGTAATTAGTGATGGTGGGCAAAAAAACCCTGCCTTTTTATTATTTTCTAGGGGTATATACCACTAGGCTGTAGGCAGTCAAGTAAATTTAGAAAAATACACTGCAGCAGCAGCTCTCCTGTTACACTACTGCGTTTACTCAGCTAGCTATCTGCTTTGTTAATTTTTTTAAGTTAATAAGTTTACTCCCTTCACAATCCCTTCCTTAAGCCAGCAAATAAGAAGAAGTACAAAGATCTGGCCTGTTGAGCAGGCTTCTCAGCAGCTCCTGCTGTAGTGCAGTCAGCCTGTGTCTATCCCTTCCACCTCCCTTGAACTCTCTCTCATTCTTCGTTAGTTTGTTTACACAGTTAGAATTTTTTTAGGTGTTAGCCTTGAATTTTGTATTGGGCTATAACTGTACAGGAAGTCTGGAAGGAACTATAGCTGTAGTTACAGATAGTGCATATAAACTGCTGCAAGCCTGGGCTCTGCTCTTATTGACTCTGGTCTCTCCTTAGTACTTTGCTCAATACTAGAACAAAATGACAACCATGCACACATCAGCTAGCGTGTGTAGTCAACTGGGCCAGCCCCATCCCAGACATTATTCCAATCATGTTAACCCCCACTGAGATGGCTGCACATGATTGGAGCCAGAAAGCATCAATTAAAATGTTATTGCCACATTCAGTGATCTCTTATGCTGTCCGTTGCCGTATGTTCCCCGTCCTGGCCCCAGCAAGACCTACAAGATAACAATGCATCCCCCCCCTTACGTGATGAGTCTGCTGTGCAGAGTCAGCCCCATGTAATGGGAGTGGCAGACCATGGGAGCACAGCAAACAGCAAAGCCAGCAGTGCGCATAGGCAAGGTCACAGCATCATGCATGGGTGCAGCACCATCATAGCCAGTTCACACAGCACACACACAGTGTGCACACACTCCAGCTGCCACTCAAAGGGACTTGGCTCTTGGCTAATGGTTCAGCCTCAAAGACATGGAATCACAGTGGAGCTGTTGCGGCAAGGTAGGAGGAGGCAGAATGGTGGCAGAACTGGAGGAGTGCTGGCTATATTGTAAGGAGGAGCGGAGAAGGGACCAGTGCTATCCTTGCTGCAACCACCTGGGCTGCCTACCAGTCTTTCCACTTGACTTCACTGTTGGAAAACAAGTGTGTGTGTGTGTGTGTGTGTGGGGGTTACTTCCATAAACTGGGAGGCCCTTGTCCCCATTTGGGGGGATAATGACACCACTGCCTTTCACATTAATAAGAAACAATTGCACTTGAAACTGTATGTTTTCCAGATAAATGGTTCCCAGCTGCTGCCAACACAAGCAAGACACATTTAAAGACATGTAACCTGTCCAGTGCTATGCCCCCAGGAGCCAGAGACAGAGACATGGAACAGGCGGATCCAGGTAGAGAGGTCCACCTTGCTATTGAGAGAAGAGACTGAAACATTTCTTGAGGTAAATCAGAAACTCTGTCACCAGTCCGGGCAGTAGAGGGAACTGTAACATGACAGTGTCAGTGGTTCAGCAGGTAGCACACTCACCTCTGAGGCTGGGAGATCAGAAGGCTGTGGGTTATATCCCCACAGAAGGCACTTGGGTTAAATCCCAATATTGACACTGTAGTGCAGCATGAGGGGGATGCTGCATTCCTGAGGTGCTGTCTTTCAGATGAGATGTTAAAACAAGGTCCCATCTGCCTGTTCTAGTGGTAGTTCAGGTGGATGTTAAAGATCCTATGGCACTTCTCAAAAAGAGTAGGGGAATTTTTTATTACAATAACATCCAAAACACACAAGGACAATCAGTGTTACATCACACTAATCAAAAAAATATTTGAAGAAATCATAAAGAACTGAAGCATATACAGTGTTGCAATCACACTAAACAAAAACAATTTGAGGAATCTAAAGAGATCAGAAAACAAAAATCCTGTTAAAATCACACTAGAAGGGGGAAAGCACACTAAAAAAGTACCCCAAATTCAAATGAGTAGGACTGTAATATTCACTTGATTCCAAATTAACTACAACCCACCACTTCATTTATACTTAATGAAGATATTAAAACCCTTTCAGTATTGAAAAACATTTAATGCAGAGTGAAATGCAACATCCAAACTATAAAGTTTAGCCATAGCCTGAGAAACCAGAATCCAAACAGTGTCATGTGGCATCACCCTTTGATAGAGAACCCATTGACACCTGCTTTGCTGCAAATAATACTTCAGGCAACATAAAAAAACAGTCAGTGTGTGTCAGAATGATATTGTATACCTAAGTGATCATATTGTCAGAGTATCAAAAATTCATACAACATATTAGACAGCCACTGCATGTTCCAAGAACATGCTAGGTGAGACCATAGAGGTTTAAGAAATGAACAAGTGAATAAGTAATGCTCTGTAGTTTCCTCTAAATTAATACATTCCATATAAGGACAGTTTTGTTCCTCCAATACCTTACATTTAGCATTACCCCGAACATTTATTCTCCCATAAACCAAACGCCATAGGTGTTCCCACATAAGGGGGGGAATCCTAGGGTTAAGTAGCTGTACTAACACCAGATGATTATTCTGGAGAGAACAGTTCTTAAAAATGGTGTAAGTAAGAAAAACTAAAGCCATGACTGCACTATAAAGTTGTTGACTGGAACTCTGAATAATAAGCTGTTTGGAGATACCCCATTTATACAATTTATTATACCATGGACCTTACACAACAACCAATGAAAATGACTGACTGGCACCTTACCACCATTGTAAATCCTCTGATAATCACCGCAAAAGGTGCCAGCCAGCCGCATCTTGGAAAAAAGCAATCCGACTGCAAAATCGCGGAACTCCGACTGCCATCTTGTTTCCCGCTAAAGCATGATGCAAAAGTGGGAGATTCAAACAACCACTGCAGTTTAAATCAGCTCAATCACAACAGTCAAAATCAGTACACCTACCCAAATGTCCTAATCGCAAAAATCACCAGGCATAAAACAATTTCTTCCTACCACAATAGGCACTGTAAACTGAACCGCTGATGTGACAGTAAACCCGGAAGCAAGGGGCAGCCCTTCGCAACATCTCACAGTCTCCATTTAATCATTCATCTGAATGTCAGTTTTTTCACTTTCTGCCTATGGGGAGAGAAGGTCTCTCTCTCTCTTGAAAACTGCAATGAATAGCAGCTCAGTTTCACATCGTCCGCACTCCCTCACTGTCACGAGCACTACACTCTTACCAGCTCATCACTGCCCTGCCTCGTATTTCATTAACAAACAAAAAGACTTTGTGCTCTACCGGGTCTGTATGCATCTCAAAATGGCCAAAAAAGTGGGGAAAATGTAAAATAAAACATTTTGTCAGATAATTGCTCATCTGTACAGTCTAATCCATCACGACTGTTTTTTTTTTTGTTAACTTATGACTAACCACAGCAGTAGTTGCAGTCTTCCTACCAACAAGGAACTATTTTTTTGTGGTGCAGTAATAAAATATAATAATAATTATTTATTTAAAATAAAACCCATTTTCTGTTTTTTTTCTCACCTCCCAAAAAAAAGTGGACCATTGTATAATCGCAATAAGCCACTCGGGGGTGTGGGTTATCAGGGGATTTACCACGGCTGGCATGGATTTACCCACTCAGCTGCACCTCGTGGGCAAACCACTCCAGTCGTGGTAAATCCCCCAATAACCCACACCCCCTTGTGGCTTATTGCTTAAGCAACCACTGGACAAAAGTATTCAGGCACATGTAGATGGACTGACAGACGAGGAGGGGTAACTCCCCAAGCAGTCAAATATTGAGATAAAATATTTTGAGTCCAGTGATTGTAGGGGTCTTGAGATGAGACTAGCCCACTTTTTACTGTCTAGGAAATAAGTAACATATGAAAAAATACTACAGGATCAAGCATCCCGTGACCCCCTTTTTCTCTGGATAGGTAGGTAAAACACCGCTTAATGGGGTTAAGTCTATTTACCCACAGCATCTGGAAAAAAAGACTATATAATTTCACCTCCAGATGCCCTGGAGGGGGGGGGCATAGATCTTAGCAACATAAAGTAAAACAGGAACTAAAAATTGTTTCATTATCTGAACACATTTTATTTTATACATTTTCCAATGTTTCCATCGGGGACCACTTTGGATTCCACTTTCTGCAACCCCACCTCCCAGTTTAGTAGTGGCAAATTTTGGGGGCCAAAGGTGATCCCCAAAATCATTAGGGGGTCTGAGGAAAAGGAAATGCCCTTGACACACCTGGGGGAGGAGGACCAGCTCCCAGGAACAGTCCCCTGCTTTTAGCAATATTTAATTTCGAATTGGAAAGTAAAGAATACTCTAAAATGTCCTGCAAATATAAATGACAAATGGGAAGTATCAGAAAAAAACAACAGACATCATCTGCTAGGCCTGGACCCATAATTCCCTCCCAGTACCTGGCACTGAAATGCCTGACCACAAGAGGGAAGACCCAATTTCCTTAGCAGGGGATCCAAGGTAAATATATTTAAAAGAGGACTGAGAGGGCACCCTTGTCGCACACCAGTAGGGACAGAAAACCTCTCAGTTATTTGACCCCAAACAACTGGGTGCACAAAGGTAGAGGAATATAGTAAGTGAATTTGGAAAATTAAAAAATCAGGAATCCCATAAGCTCTAAGTGCCGCTAACAAAAAAGGGCTGGTACACTCAGTCAAATGCCTTTTCCTGATCGAAGGAGACCAGGCAGCCCGACCTGTCATTAAACAATAAAAATTCAATTTGTTCCCTTATTACCATAAGGGCCTGTTGAATTTTCTGAGTGGTCAGACCACAAAACTGATAGGGAGATATAGCCAATGAGGCATAACGTTTCAATCGATTATTAAGAATTTGAGCTAAAATCTTATAATCTGAGTTTAGAATAGTAATTAGCCTCCAGTTTTGGAGAAAGTATTTATTCCCGGATTTAAATAAAAATATCAATAAGCCTATCAAAAAGGCAGGGTGTATTTTCTGAGCTGTAAAAAAAATAGTCCAAAACCAAAGCTAAACATAAAGAGAGCTCTGGGGCAAAGGTTTTATAAAATTCAAAAGGCAAACTATCCATTCCAGGGGAGACCCCATTTCTCTGAGTTCCAATCATCTGTTCAGTTTCTGCCAAACTGATGTTGTCTTGATTAGCAGGAATCTCAGCAGAAATGAAAGGGATATTGGCTGAGTCCAAATATAATAGGATGGGTCATCCGAAGATGCGGTTAAAGGACAATGAGAATAGACAATGGACACTATAGTATCCTGAATGGCCGCGGTTGGGTGGACAGCCTGCCCTTTTTGATTCTCCAATGAATCCATTACAACAATATCTTTCAAGTTTTTGCAGGCCACAAAAGGATCCCCAATAGGGTTTTTTTGGTTTCTGACTGTAACATGGCTTATACCGAATGTGCCCTGTCGTATTGATAAAGCAGCATTTCTTTTTTTAAATTATAAATTTGGGAGGAATAATGTAATTTTATAGTGTTAGCCAGTGTAAATAATTTAAACAACTGCTGTTGTAAGGACAGATATTTCAGAAATTTAGTATTCATGGTGTTTTTACCAAACTGCTGAAATCAGGATTTGAAGTCGGTTTAGAATCCATCCACCATTCCCCAAGATCAGAATAGAGGAAGCTAACAGAACAATGAGCAGCAATCAACCCCAGTATCCCTGACCACACCAGAGGATCACTCAACACAGAAGTGTTAAACCTCCAGCGATCAGATCGGGCAGGCTCCCCTGGGTGACAAGCTAGTACAATGTACAAAATTAAACGATCCGAAAACTCAGTGGGTTGAGTATGGAAGGAGAAATGTGGCAGATTGTTAGACACAAACATATGATCAATGGTGGTATAATATTTATGCCTCATATAGGTGAAACTAGGCCTGGATTTGCAAAAAGTACTGCATTCAACCAATTCAGCCAAGTTTATAACCTGGAAAAGGGTATTAGAATCACAGTACACTTTTTAGAAGAGAGACTCCCACCATTCCTATAAGGGTAATTGAAATTTCCGCCAAAAAAAAAAAATGTATATGAAGTAACCAAGTATGGTTGGATAGCATGAAGGAGAGAAACCCTCTCAGCCTTCAACTCAGGGCCATATATATTATTGAGATGAAAATGCCTATCATTCACACACCATCCAAAATCAAACACCTTCCAGGACTTAAATCAATCAGTTTGGTTAAAGAAAAATGATACCCGTTAAATAAAATCCCCACCCCATCCGCAGTATCAATCCCAAAGGACCAGTAGGAAGGGCCCCACACCCACTCCCCCTGGAAAGATCTAAGCTGGTCCTCAGAGAACATCCACGTTTCCTGCACAAAACAAATATCAAATTCAGAAACATGAAAGAAGTCAAAGACTGCCTGATGTTTTAAGGGCTTTAATAAACTGTGTATGTTTACAGATCCCACCTTCAATGGGATAGCAGCCTTAAGCTATCTTTTCCATTTTTTCTTTTTTTTCCCCTGTAACCAACCAACTCAGGAGTAGAAGGGGTATGGAGGGCAGCAGGAGGCAGAGCCGTTGACTCCAACTGGTCCATATCAGAGGCACCATCTTCTGAGGCCAGAATCTCAAAGGAATTTATAGAGTCAATGGAACCCTGAGGAGATACTGGTTTGGCCCTCAAAATCCTAGAAGAACATCTAGGAAGAGGTGCAAGGGCCTCAGCAGAAGGCCCCGAAGGGTTAGAGTCCCTGTAATAGACTGGAACCAGAGGCCCCGTGCCAGTGGGCTCTGCCCCAGGAAGTGAACGGGAAGAAGGAGCAGTTACTACTAAAGGGAATTCGGGGGGGGGAGAAGTGAAGCCTGAAGAAGAGACCCAGAAGGAGGTGGATTAGTCACTGGAGGGGGGTGGTTCTGGACCTGGACAGGGCACCAGATCCTGCTCATGCTGAATTAACAGGTCTGGTCTCATACATGAAGCCTTATTCTTGGCTGCCCAGGGGTATTCCCCAAAGACATGGTCGATCTCATCACATAAATCCCATTTGGTGTGGGAGGCACATTACAAAGCAATGTGTCCTATGTCACCACATTTGTCGCAATGTGGTTTATCGCAGGAACTGGAAATGTGGGTCCTGGAACCACATTTGTGGCAAGCCCGGGGCTGCCAGGCTTAAAAGCACTCTCCCTGGTCCCTACCCAACATAAAGGAGCTGGGAACATGAAATATCCCAGAATCAGACTGCTACAGTTTTTTTTTTTATTATTATTTATTTGAAGTATCGGACTTACAACTTTTGAGCCATTGGCTCATTTACAAAGGTACCTCGTCACATGGAGGACAGTAAAAAACAGAGAGGGTACAAATTACAAAGGAATAGCCATCATGTATAGATTATAGACATTGTTTACAAATATTATATACAGTTTTGGATACAGATATTTACATAAGCACATCAAAAAACATTGTTACCATGAGAGAGCATCTGTTACAGTATAATCCATCATATTCATGGGACAGAGGTGGATTAGACATTGTTGTAAGAGGTTGCAGTCCATAATGAACTTTGTCAGAGGTTTGAGCCCTAGTTGGCATGAGAGCGCAGGCTAGTTGCAGTTATAGGAGTGGACATTGAGGAGGTGGTTGCGGAGAGTGACTTTGAAAGGGGCAATCTTGGGTGGGCTAGTGATGGTGGCTGGGAGTGCATTAAACCAGAGAGGGTCTCTGTAGCAGAAGGATCTCTGGGCAAAGGAGTTTTTTACCCTGGTTTAACCTTATATTTCCAACCACCTGTCCAAAATAGTTCAGAGTCCAGTATTGCCTCAGGGTCACTTAAAACATCACACTTCTGGGAGAGCCAATAGGTAATATCATCCACGTGGACCCCCTCACTCGGAAACATGATGGTCACAAATCTAATCAAGGGTTTAGTCAGAGGAAGACCAAAAAGGGAGTCCACATGGGTGAGAATTTTACCTGATTGTACCCCTCCCAAAAGAGGTCCAGAGCATAATGGGTGCAAAAGCTAATGTCATAGTTGTCCTCCCTACTGACGTTGGAGAAGGCAAAGACCTCCTAAGGGGAGAAATGAAGGGAATCCTTCAACAAGCATTTTCTCACATAATGTCTATGTGGCTGGTGCTCATGACCCCCTTTGTAACGAATCTGCATCGCATTCCTTTGGGGTGCAGCCTCTTTTTTAATTTTAGCAAATAAGTCAGACAGAAGAGGTTTCTGAGGTTGGGGGGTTCTTGGGGGACTTCGTCCAGGACAACAGCACTACCCCTGTGAACCTCCGGGTTGGTAGATGCACTTATAGAAGAAGCTACTCAAGGCTGATTCCCCCTGGACAGGGGCCAGGGGGTAAGAAGCCTCCCCAGGACCTGAAGCCTTTGTATCCAAAGGCAGTTCTGCCATGATCAGAGAATCAGGGGGTGAACTAGAGATGTCCTCAGGATGCCAAGCAGGAGAAGCCTGTGAAAAATTCACTTTGGGATCCCATCCTGGGTCAGGAAGCCAGATACCCTCGAGAGAAAGCTTCCAACCTGCCTCGCTGAGAGCCTTTTGAGGAGACCAAGGTTCAGTTGGGGGAGTGTCCCCTCTTTCAAAGCAAAGGCAGTCTGTAATACAACTGCAGTTGTTGTCCCCACTGAAGCTTCGGGAGCAATAACAGTAGATTCAGTGTTAACAGGAGCAGGATCAGGGGTCTAAGATATATGTCTTTTGGCAAGAGTCAAGGCATTTCTGCGCCCTCTCATATCCTCTTTTACACTAGCAGCCAAGCTGCCCTCTTTAAAGCTAAAGGAAAAAATGGTCATGGCCTCCTGGATGTTTGGAGAATGCTGGTAACTCACTGCAATAGGGTTAGGAAAGGGAGGCACCACAATCGAGCCACCGACAGACAAGTGCTTAAGCACAAACCCAGTATCTCTTGATAAAGACTCCCATATGAGAGGAGACACAAAGAAGGAACCACTATCAGCTTGTCCAGACAGGCACTGAGGGAACCTCTCCTTGGGACCAGATTTCAATATTTCAGGAGGCAATATAACCTTCAGCTGTAGGCACCCGCCAAGTGAAGTGGAGAAAATGCCAGCCAGAACAGTTTCCATATATGGAGCTACAGAGGGGGAAAAATTCTTAAAGAGTGACTCACCCAGTCCCACCTGGGCCAGAGCTTTTGATGCTGCTGTGTCACGAATGCTGTCACCTGACCCTGTCAAGGGAGTGACTTTCATCATTTCTGCTTGCAGCTTTGCGATCTGATCTTTTAAATCTCGTTCCAGCTCCTGATGTCGAATCTTCTCTAACGCCAGTTGTTGGATCAAGGAAATCTCTGCTGCTGAATTCAGGACATGCTGCTCTCCTCCAGGTAAGAACATATCGCCAGAGTGGATTAAATCCTCCGTGGATAGAAAAACTTCTGGAGTTTCAGCTCCAGTACTCTGTACTTCAAAACCATGTTCTACATCGCACTGAGCTTCTAAGAGAACATAGGTAGGAAAGGAGGCTTGCTCCCCCACCCCAGAGAAATCCATCTCCTCAGAAGGTTCACTGGAAGTGGCCATCTCTCAGGCCAGAGGTTCCCCCTACAGGTCAGTAGGGGAATTTTTATTGAGAACATAACAACAAAAAAGACTGTGAACAATCCTCACAATCTACACAATCAGGAAGGCACACAAATTGATGTATTGACAACATACATAACAAATGAGATTAAACTAGAATTCTAGTACCCACTTCATGACTTAGACAGAAAGTTAATAATAAGTATTACTGACATACCTATCTGTAAGGAAAAACAAAAAAAAATAGAAAGAAAAGGGTGAGAAAAAATAGAGATAGAAAAAGAAAACAAGAGAATCCCTTTTTCCTCCTGCTTCCCCATAAGAGGGCAGGCTTGGGGACATAACAAAATAATTAAATACTGAACTGTAGGGAAAAAAGCAAAACAATTGCCACCCTCATCTCCCAACAAGAAAACGTTCAGTAACAGCAAACAAAAAGGATGTATGTGAACTATCCTACAGTCTTATTCACTTTTCTCCACCTAAGATGCTTACTACAATAACCCCCTAGGTATTAACGTCATATCCGACTAATAAAATAAAAAGCGAACGGAACAAAATTAAAAGAAAGAAAACTGAAGGGAACTCCCCCTCCTTACTTCTGTTCGAAGGTGCACATGGGTATCATGTGTTTACTTAGAAGCAAAACTGTCCAACTGAATAATGTCAAAGCAGAATACCTGGATATATACATGTACTAATCTAACAAGCAATAACAGTCATTTCAACCAGAACAGAAAAGAAAAAGTAATAATAAAAACAATTATACCATAATTCATAGCAGGAACCCTCCCTGTCTGGAGGGAATGTCAGCTCTCCATCCCAGCAATAAATAAAAAAGATTAGCCAATCTCATCATACATATGGGAAAAAATCCCAGTTTCTAGAGTGTGTTTTAGGCTGCATTTTACAAGCTTCTAATGCAATAAATTTTTTGTAGATTGTCCAAAATGATACAAAATAGATGATTTTGTGAAATAAACTGTTGTTGCAGTGAAAACCTCACTCTACTATGCCAAATCCAAAATTTAAGGAAGGCAAATAAAATGAGGATACTACAGGAATTCTGTGAGCTCCAATGTCCCGACAACAGTCCCAACACAAAGGTATCATAATTTAAATACTGAAATGGTAACACAGTCCATGCATTTTGTACAATTTTCCACAAGTCAATGACATATGGACAATCAAAAAATAAATGTTGTATGGTTTCCAAACTGGTGCCACACCCTAGCCTTGGGCAATAACGCTCTGATATTTCCTTGTTTCATATTATTTTTAACATTCAGCTTCCCTTGGGCAAATAACCATACAGTGTCCCACAGTTTCTGTGGGAGTCTCTTGTCACGTAACTGTACAAATTTATATCTGTTCTTGTTTTGACCTATCCGTAAAAGGTAAGATTTTATAATAGGTATCTACAATCACACTGTACAGGTGCTTCCGAGATAAGGTCTATAACTGATTCTTATGTAGCTCCCAAACCTTAAGCTTATCAATACTATATTTAAGATAAGATGGTAAGCCAGAGGTTTTAAATTTTCGTGAGACGGTACCGCTCACTGCCCAGTTATTGATAAACACTCGTAACCATAGTTCTAACCAAGGGACCCATATTCCATTTTCACCATTTAATACCGGAACCCAGTTTGAAAGTTTGAAAATACTAAAATAGAAAGCTATAGGGTTTACCATCCCCAGACCTCCTTCCACAATCGAACAATACATAATCCCTCTCTTTCCCGGATTTAACCGGCTACCCCATACTCCAGAAAAAAACAACCCAATACTTTACTTTCCAAACCTTTGGGGATCGGAAAAATATGATTAACATACAGAAAGAGAGGGATTAAATATGTGTGAATCATAAAAATGCATTTTAATTTGTGCATTTCCCATCTATTCCATTTCTGAATTCTGAGATTTGCAATGTCAGTTTTCTGATTCCAATTATAAGTGGCCATATTACCGGATCCAAAAAACATTCCTAACATTTTCTGAGGGTCTGTCACCATCGGGATATCCTTTATATGAGTGTCCTGCTGATCTGATGTCCCAACATAAAGGCAAAATCCTTTGTTAGGATTCACCTGTGCTCCAGTCAATTCAGAAAAAGTATGTAACACATCTACCGCAGTAATTCCTGAGTGAACATCTGGGACAGTAACAACTAAATCATTCGCATATGCACAGATTTTTACTACTGGAAGATGAGGTACAGAAATACCTCATATAATCGGGGAAGAATATATGGCTCTAATTACAGGATCCAAAGTGAGAATGTATAACAGTGGACATCCCTGACGAACCCCACGATTAATCTGACTCTTTTTACCAAGGTAACTCCGAACTAAAGAACATACAAATGCAGTTCCATAGTACCCCTGTACGATTTTAATGAAGGCCAGGGGATACCATAAATTTCTAAACATAGCCACAGAAAACTATATGAAATCCTATCAAATGTTTGTGTTTGATCCAAACTAATCAGATAAGTGTTTTTATCATGATCCTGATTATACCCTACAAGTTCTCCAAGGAGGATTAAATTATCCAAAATCTTTCGACCTGGAATAGTGCATGTTTGTGCTGAATGAATAAAATCACCTAACACATTAATTAACCTGTTATTTAAGATCTTTGCTAATATTTTAAGGTCCACATTCAGTAACGTGAGGTCTCCAGTTGTTTAATAGTGTAGCATCTCCTGTTTTATGTAAAAAAACATAAAATCCCCGTATCCATAATTATAGGGATCTCTGATGAATGAAAAAGGTAATTATAAACCTGCACCATTTCATGTGGGCACTGTAACCATAACCATTCATAAACTTCAGAGGGAAGGCCATCCATCCCAGGGGCAGTATTAGCTGTCAGAGCATTAATCACCACCCCTACTTCTAGCACAGAAATAGGTTGTAACAAAAGTTGCTGTTGTACCTTTGTTATCTGTGGCATATTCAGAGACTGCAACCATAGTCCTGTTTTTTTCTGAAATATGAAAAGGGGTGCTAAACTTATTCTGCAGGTACTTTTGAATTTCCTTCAATATTCCAACAGTGGAGGTAACTGAATTTCCAGTCTTTGTTATTAATCAGGAAATATGTTGTTTTTGTCTTCTATATTTACAGTTTTCATATGGATTAGTGATACATGATTTTCCCTGGGTTCCAAATTTCTGTTCCGCTTCTAAAGTAATAAACCTATTATATTGTAGAGTTACCAATTCTGTCCTGATTTCCTTAACACGTCGTGCACAATTTCGTACCATTGTTAATTTCCCCTGCAAGGACTGAAGTTGTTTCTGTAAAATTCATATTTATTTTGTCTATTATAGTGGTACATCTGTGCTGTATTTTTAAACCAAGCCGTAAAATCTTGTTTGGAGTCCAACCACCAAGTAACAGAACACTCATATAAACAAGAAACTGTGAGTCTGGCAGACAATAGTTCCAAAACACCAGTAAGCTGTGTCGACTGAAAGAGGTCAGAATTAAGCCACCACACCCCTTTACCATATGCAGTCTCAGCAATATTAGAAAAGTGTATACTAATCAAACAATGGTCTGAAGTGGCTACGACTTGTGTGTCAGATTTCAGTACTATGATTTCCAAAGGTACAAAGAAAAAATCTATTCTAGATGACAAATTTCCTTTATAAAACGTGCGTAATGGAATGTTCTTAATTGCATGTTGGGCATCTTTTAGTGCAGTCTGGGTCAAGATTTGTTTTAATTCCACGATGTCACAATACATTTTCTGAGTGTTTCCTCCTCTATCTGAGCGTAACAGACCACAATTAAAATCGCCTCCCCAAATTACAGTTTTGGAAGTGTGTAAAAAGGGTTGAATTTCTTTCCAAAGATCTATGTGGCCTGTTTCAGTTTGTGGGGCATAACAATTCACCAACCTATAGATAATCCCCTGAATTAAGACATCTAGCAACAAAACCAATTATACTCCCCAGGGACCCTCACAGACTCTTAATCCGTAACCAAGCCTCCTCCTCCCTTGCAGTTCTACTTGTACCACATTCACCTGCCCATGGACTATGCTCGGCAAACAAATTTCTACTCACCATACCCAGGTGTCTTACTTCAAAAAGCTCTGGAGCATTTCACTGCACTGCCCCAACCACCTGGAACTCCCCCTCCTACCCTGAGGCAGGCTAACTCCCATCAAATCTTCAAAAAAGAACTATATCGCCACCTATCCCAGGACCCCTGCACATGCTTTGATCCTATTTAATGCCTCACAGCTAACCACCCTATTTCACTTAAGACACTGCTGCACTTCTAAACAAGCTTTGCTATAAAATGTCTTTATAGCTGCCACTTAGCCCAGTTTCAGTTAATTGCATGTACTAATGTCACTTTTGTCATCTCTGCATAGCTATATGTATTATCTCGAGTACTGTCTGACTAGACCTGTATTCTAACCTACTTGTACTATATACTATGTACCTGTACTATATATTGTATAATCTCATCTCATTTTATGTATGTATTCTCCTAGGTCGTGCCTGAAAATAGTCCACTTTGGCTAGCGCACCTGACCCGGTTAACAAAAACTAAATAAATAAATAAATAAATTGATGTATTTCCACTAGTTTAAGAAGCGTAATATTGTCTTGGAAAAAACAAATAGCAAAACTGCTACAGAGTTCTATGCCCAAGGACCAAAAACTAGAGCCCCATTTCCAATCAGAGGCTGCTATATTTGCCTCCGCTAAAGTATATATAAGAGTATCTTGTAAAAAAGGCACAAACAAAGGTAACGTTTTGAATAGTGAAAAGGTGGCTTTTCATTTAACATCTGACCTAATACTATTCGTATTTAATGAAGCTATTGCCAAATCAATCATTCATTCCATCAAGAGGGGTTGATCTTGGATAACCTTGGCCTTTGATCTAGTTCCCCATGGTTTCTTTTTGACTTTCACTTCAACTTTTTCGGGTTCCTTACTCCCCGAGGAGGCTCCCAAAATTGAAGAGGCATTGGAGACATCTCCCATTTCTGTGTCCCCCACTGCAAAGGTGCATACTGATTCTGTAATGGAAGAGCGTCAATATTTGATTTTTTCAATGCTCCTCTCCCCTGTTTTACTGGATGAAAGGAATTCAAATCTGGAGGGGGCATTTCAGTGGTGGCATCTGATGTACTGCCATCTCCTATAGGGGGAGGTGTTTCTATAGTCAACCGTACATCTACATCACTAGGTGTACCATCAACAGGAGTATGTTGGACTGTTAAAGGTGTACTAGATACTTCTGTGGTTACTGGAGTACAAGGACTTGCAGCTGGTCTAGTGAAAGGAGTAGCAGGCTGTCTATAGGAAGGCTCTGCATGGGGGGGTGGGGCTCTAGGAACACCTCCAAGATTAGAATGTTTATGTACAGCTTTATTAACATAAAAATCATGTTCTACAAAACCAGCATCAGGGGTATTGTGGGAGGCCCATGGACACTTTGTGAACGTATAGCCTTCTGACTCACACATGCTGCATCTCAGGGTAAAAGTACAATGTATGTCCGGGTGACCCAACATTCGACACATATTACATCTGATTTTTTCACAGCTGCTACTTACATGTCTTTGGGAACCAAATTTAAAGCAAGTGCAGGGCATACCTGGGTGAAACAAAATACCCCGGTCTCTGCCTAGAAAGAAGCTGCTAGGTAAATGTTGTATTCCTGCATCTGATGACCAAAGTTGAACTTTAAATCTCCAACCTCCCATCCAAAAAACCTTCACCATCAATTATCGGGTCAGGTAAACCTTGGATTTCACATATTTGCTCTAACCAATATATAATGTCCTTAACATTTACCCCCTCATTATGGAACAGTATAGTAACAGTTTTCAGTGTGGATTTAGAGAGAGGTACAGCAAAAGAATGAGTCCAAATATCAGCGTCCTGTACTATAGTATACCGTTGCCAAAATTTCTCCAACAGAGCTTCAGAATGAAAGCTGATGTCAAAACTCTGTTCTCCTGGGGCATGTATAAATGCAAAGACTTCAGAGGGTTTTAACTGTAGTGACTGTTTTATAAGAAATTTTCCCACAAAACTCCTATCCAGTAGTTCATCTAAGGCACTAGTATACTGGATTCATACTGCATGCCTGTGCTTGGCATTCATAGTAGGGTCATGAAACAGGCTAGCAAAGCTGGACTTCTGGCCCGTATGTCCCGGCTGTGGATCAGAAGGAATAGAAACATCCTGAAATTGTTCCTCAGGTGCCCCATGTAAAATTTGGCAGGCTGTAATATCTAGGTTAGACTGAGCCTCAATCGGTTGTGCTGGAGTGTCATGAAGTGAATCCACTGAACCCTCAATCTGTATCACCGGCGGGGTTGAATCCAGGGCTTTTGATGGGATGCCATTCTGAAGTACCGAGACTGCGGCATTAGAGTCTTGCAACACAGAAACAAAATCATCTGCACCTGGCAAGGGAATTGCTGGATCCGGTAGCCAAGTCCCATTTGTCGAATGAATCCAACCTGTCTTCTGGAGTGCTGAATCTGGTGACCAAGCAATATCCAGCTGCTCGTCAATGTTTTCCACGTCCATTTGAAGACCTTGGATCTGGGTGTCAGCTTGGAGGCCAGCAGGCATAGGTTTTTTTCCCGTTTGTAGATCTGGGCTAGTACTCAGACATTTGTGTTTTTTCTGTTCCTCTTCCAATAGTAAACGGTGCCATTTATATTGCAATTCTGCTTGAGATAACAAAGCGGCTAAATGTTTTTTCTCTGCGCATAGGTTTGCTTGCAAATGTTTTTCTGCAATATCTGCTTCCAAAGCCATAAAATCCATCTTCTGCAACTGATCTGTAGTAGACATTTCAATCTCCTGTGCTGGACCTGCAGGAGCGGAGATCTGCTCTCCTGCAGGTTCACCAGCCAACTCCCCAAACTGAGAGTCCATCATGTGCATTGGGGGTCCCTCTACTGGTCAGAGTAGGGGAATTTCCCCAGTGCCCTGGCCAAATTTTCTCCCATTCATAGAAACATAGAAACATAGAAGTTGACGGCAGATAAGGACCGCGAGGCCCATCCAGTCTGCCCAGTGGCAGTTCAGTTGAAGGAGCTTATCGTGACCCATGAGTTATACGCTTCCTCCTGGCCGGGGTTTCGGTGAGGCATAGCACAGAAACTGTGCTTGTTCGGGTGCAGAATGGTTTTCTCAGGGCTAGAGATCGAGGGGAAAAGACAGTTCTTGTTCTGTTCGATCTCACTTTATCATTTGACACTGTGGACCATTGTGTGTTGCTGGACCACCTTAGGGAATTCTGCAAATTCACCGGCACTGTCATGTGCTGGTCTGAATCGTTTTTAGCCAACAGGAGGCAAAGGGTTACATAGAAACATAGAATTTGACGGCAGATAAGGACCGCTTGGCCCACCCAGTCTGCCGATTTCCCTACCTACTGGATAAGCTGCAGATCCTAGTTAACCAGCAGCATACTTCTTCCTACCCCCACCCCCCAGAACTGCCTTATGACTATCCCATGCATGCTTGAATTCCACCACTGATTTTGACTCCACAACCTCCTCCGAAGGCCGCTCCATGCATCCACAACCTCTCTTGAAAAAATACTTCCTTAAATTACCTCTGAGCCATTTCCCATCTTCTTGAAATTGTGCCCCTTGTTCTTGCACACTTTTTGAAAGATGCTACCTCTTGGACTTTGTTGATTCCCTTGAGGTACTTGAAAGTTTCTATCATGTCCCCCTCTCCTCCTTTCCTCGAGGCTATACATATTAAGCTCCTTAAGCCTCTCTTCATATGTCTTCCGGTGCAGACCCTGTACCATTTTAGTTGCCCTCCTCTGGACAGCTTCCATCCTGTCTATGTCTTTATGGAGATTGGGTCTCCAGAACTGCACACAGTACTCCAGATGGGGTCTCACCAGCTGTCTGTACAGAGGGATAATAACTTCCTGTTTTCTACTGGTGATGCCTCTCCCTATGCATCCCAATGTCCCCCCAGCCCTCCTTGCTGCCCTCTCACATTGCTTGCCCATCTTTAGGTCATCTGATATGACTACTCCCAGGTCCCTCTCCATTTTTGTTGTTGTTAGTATCTCACCCGTCATTGTGTACTCTTCCCCTGGGTTTTTGTTTCCCAGGTGCATTACCTTGCACTTCTTAGCACTGAATCTAAGCTGCCATACATTTGACCATTCCTCTAACCTTGCCAAGTCCCTTCTCATCCTTTCCACCCCACCCTGTGCATCAACTCTGTTGCAGATCTTAGTGTCATCTGCAAAGAGACATACTTTCCTTCCAGTCCTTCTGCAATGTCGCTTATAAAGACATTGAAGAGGACCGGTCCCAATGAACCTCATGTGTACCCACTAGTAACCCTCCTTTCTTCTGAGGGACTCCATTTACTATTACTCTGTGTCCTATTATCCAGCCAATTCTTTTACCAGGCTGTCATCTTGGGACCCACTCCCAGGCTGGCTAACTTGTATATTAATCTTTTGTGTGGGACTGTGTCAAATGCCTTGCTAAAGTCTAGGTAGGCCATGTCCACAGCCCTCCCTGATCTACTACTTTGTCACCCAGTCAAAGAAATCTATCAGATTTGTCTGGCATGACCTTCCCGCTGTGAAACCATGCTGCCTAGGGTCCTGTGCCCCTCTGGCCTCTAGATACTCGTCAATTCTTTCCTTTAGAAGTGATTCCATCATTTTCCCTATCACTGAGGTTAAACTAACAGGTCTATAGTTTCCTGCTTCTGCCTTGCTCCCACTTTTGTGAAGAGGAATCACATCTGCCCTCCTCCAGTCCTCGGGTACCACCCCATCCTCCCATTCACTAAAAAAGTACCACCAACAGCTTAATCTGGTTCAAGGTCAGCTGGCATTCATCTGTATTCCTCTCTCCTAGACTGTGCCTGAAAATAGGTAGAATTTGTCTAGTGCACTTAATCAGTCAACAAAAACTAAATAAATAAATAAATCTGTAAGGGCCTGTATGGAGCTATGTGGCACAGATGTCAGCTCAAAAGGCAGTGCTCTAAAATCAAAACACTTATTTCCCACATGAAAGTAAAGGTATAGCCTGTGGATGTGTCTTACATTTATATTCTGTATGTCCTGCATGCCTTGTGACCCCAATGAGTTATTGTGTTTGTCAAAGCAATAGGGATTCCAGGGATAACACTTTAAATCTCTTGCTGATCAAAACTTTGCTTAACACTCTGTTTGAGGACTGGATGACCCACTCCCCACAGTGCATTTGTATGCTAGGAAGCATCAACAATAGAACCCCTGGTGCCATTCATTGTTTGGCACTAACTGTATTGTGCTGCTCTGTAGTAGAACTTCACTTTCTTTTGCAATAGCAAATGGTGTGTGGCAGGTGATGATGTTGGCTGAAGTGGGGGTTGCTCAGGAGGTTGAGCAATGAACTCTTTGAAGTAACCTTTTCTGATGAGCTCCAGAACCCACTTGTCCAATGCGATCATTCATCATAGCAGAAAGTGGAACAGCAGACTTCACCACACATACAAAACAAGTTTAGAATAGTTTGTTTGCCAGACTGGCATGGAGTCAGAAACTCCCCTTAGATGCAGAAATTTTGCTGCATCCCCTGTGCTCCTTCTTTGTGTGTTTTATAGGGTGCTTCCATAGACTGTTGATAGAGTTCACTGCAACATCTTATTTTGGTACCGAAGGCTTTTGACTTGATTGAGGCTTGTAATGGAAACTTCTGTCTTAGGACTAAAGAGTCTTTCTCCCACAAAGATTCTTGCAGGGCAAATTCTGAAACTCTAAGTCATAACAGGTATCTCATCCCAAACCCTCCTGCAGCAGGCCTAGCAGAAGCATCAGAAGCATCATAGGCTGACATCCTGAGATAATTGTTAACTTTTTAAATGTGAGCCAGCACTTTAAGTGCCTCTGTTCTCTGGGAGCTGTCTGGCAAGCACTTAAGTGATGTTTTTTGTTTACTTCTACAACATATATTGTACTGTTGACTGTAATTAACCCTGGGTCGCCCCTGAAAAAGGGACCATTACGGTCTCAGTGGGCCTACCCGGTCACCAAAATTTAAATAAATAAATAAATATATATGTTGATATTTTACTTTGCATACCTGGCAATCTGTTACTTATTGTCCTAATGATGAGAAATGTATTAACTCACTGTGGCCAGTTTTCTGGAGTATCTGTCTGGTGTGTGGTATCTCACATGGGGCCTTGGACATGTCGTATACTCCCATGATGACTACTGAATCAGTATATACTGCAGTTGAGTAGAATTTTTTTTTTTATTCATTAAGTATCGGATTAACACCTTTGAGCCAAAGGCTGGTTTACATACTGTAGGTTCCACATCAAGAACAAGAAAGGCAATATATCAGTCCAGGTAAACAAATAAGTTAGAGAAAACGTAAACACAATATAAAGGCAAAGGAGGGCAAAGTAGGAGACTTAAACAATAATATTGTATTTGGGGCGATCACGTGATGCCTTCAGCGCCATAGCAGCTCATCCTGGTGGCTCCTACCACCCAGCTCATCCATCTACTTCAATTGACTGCTAAATCACACTTTCAAAGCACAAAAGTAATCCAGCTAAATTGCTACCTGTCTGCTGTCACTGCATATCCTTTGGAACATTGACATTGGCGAAACCCCACCACGATGGAGACAGATATGAGACAGGCCCCTCCATGGCACACTGCCTCGACTACTCCTGAGAAGTTGGCAAAGAAATCTAAAATGCAGAGCTCACTATCCACTAAACAATCTGAGACCTCAGTCTCTGCAATACCCTTAACCGAAGATTGATTCCTCCAAGAACTGATGCTTTTTAAACAAACCCTGGCTGATATTTCAGCAGAATTAAAGTCTCTTCGGTCATATGTGGGGGACCTGGGCTGCAAGATTGGCAATTTGGAAGCCCGCACTGTATCCCTAGAGGTCTAGTGTGACAAAACTGATCCAGAAATACATA
The DNA here is from genome assembly GCA_016271365.2 of Neoceratodus forsteri. NCBI lineage: Eukaryota > Metazoa > Chordata > Ceratodontiformes > Ceratodontidae > Neoceratodus > Neoceratodus forsteri. The sequence continues at coordinate 1,449,809,629 of CM057452.1, forward strand.
AACTTAGAAAACAGATTGCAAAACTCCAGCTTAAAATGGAGGATTTAGAGGGCCACAACCACAGGAATAATATTCTAATTTTCAGGCTGCCTGAAGCTGTAGAAGGCCAATCTATGATCACCTTTGTGCAGAAACTACTGAGCAAAGTTGTAGGACCTTCTCCTCACAACCCTACCTACCAAATTGAGAGGGCTCACCACTCCCTCCGTCCTTAGCCACCTGAAAATGCACCTCCCAGATGCATAATTGTGAAGTTTCATAACTATCTCGAGTAGCAATATGTCTTGACTAAGACCAGAGACCTACAGGTAATCCTATGGGAGGGGAAACATCTACAGATTACTCAGGACCTACCACTTGAAACAAGACAAAAGAGGGCTGCTTTTCATCCAATCATTAGCAAATGAATTGCAGATGGTACTAAGTTTCGGATGGCATACCCGGCCCATTTGCCACCCCACATTGCTGGTGCCTGGCTTTCTTTTGACACCCCAGCTCAAGCTTCTAAAGACCTTGCCACCCAGCTACCCGATCTCTTCAAGGATCCATGAGCTTTTAAAGTAACCAAGGGGGGAGGTGCTGATAAGAGGCAGGAAATTTCAAGCCTCCCCCCACAAAACATGGCAGGTAGTAAGGTAAACACTGAGGTACAGAGCTCAACAGAGGGCAGGACAGGGGTAAATGGAAAAATAGACAAGGGCAATAAGAGCAGGGATGGGGGAAAAAAGGATAAAGCCAACATTAAATGGAGGGCAATGAGTACCAATGCCCGTAGTCTGGGAAACAAGCTTCCTGAGCTAGTAGCCCTGATGGAAGATGAACAATTGGATATTGTGGCAGTCATGGAAACATGGTACCTGGAGAACCATGACTGGGATGTCAACATACCGGGGTACACAGTCTACAGAAGGGACAGGGAGGGTAAAAGAGAAGGTGGAGTAGCTCTATACATAAGGGAAGGGATCAAAGATACAGAACTAAAAAGTAAAGGGGGAGGACAAGAGGCCCTCTGGGTCACCTTGGAGACAGGGAATGGCATCACAGTCTGCACAGGGGTTGTATACAGACTCCCGTCTCAAGGGGAGGAAATGGACAAGAAAATGACAGAGGACATTCTCAAAATGGCTGAAAAAGGGGAGATACTGTTGATGGGGGACCTGAATATGCCAGATGTTAACCGGATGACGCGAACTGCAGCCACATCCAAGAGCAAGGTCATTCTCGATGCCCTACAGGAGGCAGGCCTTAGACAGCTAGTGTTGGAACCCACTCAGGAGGGAGAAATACTAGACCTGGTACTCTCAAATGGAAAGAGGATCACAAATTTAGAAGTCAGTAGACATCTGGGAACAAGTGACCACTGCACAGTGTGCTTCACAATAAGCACAACTATGGAGACAAGTCATACAAGAACAAGGATACTGGACTTTAGAAGGGCTGACTTTGGCAAAATGGGTGAATACCTGAGGAATGCATTAGCAAATGGCAAAAAAGGAGGGGTGGAAGAACAATGGAGAAAAATCAAAACTGCTATCATAGAGGCAACAAGCCTTTGTGTGAAATAAATAAAGAAAACAAAGCAGAGTAAAAAACCACTATGGTTTTCAAAAGAGGTGGCAGGGAAGGTTAAGAAGAAAAAGGCTGCATTCAAAAAGTATAAAGAATCACAGAAGGAGCACGACAGGGAACTGTATCAATTAAAGCAGAAAGAAGTGGGAAAGGCAGTCAGAATAGCAAAGGCCCATACCAAGGAAAAAATAGCCAACTCAAATAAGAAGGGGGACAAAACCTTTTATAGGTACATTAGGGAGCATAGAAAGGTTAAGGAAGAAATAGTGAAAATTAATAAAGGAGAGGGGAGGTGGGCAGAGGGAGACAGTGAAAAGGCAGAGATACTGAATGAATACTTTTGCTCAGTATTCACAAAAGAAGATGAGGAGGAGTTACCTAAACCAGACAATAGAAGCACACTGGGTAGGGGGGTTGACACCAGTCCATTTACAGAAGAAAGAGTCCTGAAAGAACTCCTAAAACTCAAGGTGGACAAAGCAATGGGGCCTGATGGGATTCACCCCAGAATCCTAAAAGAACTAAGGGAGGACCTAGTGACACCACTGTCCACACTTTTTAGCAAATCATGGGAGGATGGCGTAGTACCTGAGGACTGGAGGAGAGCAGATGTGATTCCCCTTCACAAAAGTGGGAGCAAGGCAGAAGCGAGAAACTACAGACCTGTAAGTTTGACCTCAGTGGTAGGGAAAATGATGGAATCACTTCTGAAAGAAAGAATTGTTGAGTACCTAGTGGCCAGTGGGGCACAGGAGCCAAAGCAGCATGGATTTACAGCAGGAAGGTCATGTCAGACGAATCTAATTGATTTCTTTGACAGGGTGACCAAAGTAATAGACCAGGGAGGGGCTGTGGATATGGCCTACCTAGACTTTAGCAAAGCATTTGACACAGTCCCGCACAAAAGACTAATAATTAAGTTAGCCAGCCTGGGAGTGGGTTCCAGGGTGGTAGGCTGGGTAGCAAACTGGCTGTACAACAGGACACAGAATGTAATAGTGAATGGAACACATTCTGAAGAAAGGGGGTTTACTAGTGGAGTATCTCAGGGCTCAGTACTGGGTCCAGTCCTCTTTAACATCTTTATAGGTGACATTGCAGAGGGTCTGGAGGGAAAGGTATGCCTCTTTGCAGATGACACAAAGATCTGTAACAGAGCTGATACACAAGGGGGGGGGTAGAAAGGATGAGAAGGGACTTGGCATAGTTGGAGGAATGGTCAGACATATGACAACTTAGATTCAATGCAAAGAAGTGCAAAGTAATGCACCTGGGAAACAAAAACACAGGAGAAGAGTACACAATAGCAGGGGAGGTACTAACAACAACAAAAATGGAAAGGGACTTGGGGGTAGTCATATCAGATGATCTAAAGGTGGGTAAGCAATGTGAGAAGTCAGTAAGGAGAGCCAGGAGGATACTGGGATGCATAGGAAGGGGCATCACAAGTAGAAAAAGGGAAGTGGTCATCCCTCTGTACAGACAGTTGGTGAGACCACATCTGGAATACTGTGTGCAGTTTTGGAGACCCCATCTACGCAAGGACATAGACAGGATGGAAGCAGTCCAGAGGAGGGCAACTAAAATGGTGCAGGGTCTGCATCAAAAATCATATGAAGAGAGACTGAGAGAGCTTAATATGCATACCCTTGATGAAAGGAGGGACAGGGGGACATGATAGAAACTTTCAAGTATCTCAAGGGAATCAACAAAGTCCAGGAGGGTAGCATCTTTTAGAAAAATAGATGTGTAAGAACAAGGGGGCACAATTTAAAGATGGGAGGGGCAGCTCAGGGGTAATGTGAGGAATTATTTTTTCATGGAGAGAGTGGTGGATGCATGGTACCGCCTTCCTGGGGAGGTTGTTGTGTCTAAAACAGTGGGGGAATTCAAACATGCATGGGACAGACATAAGGCAGTTGTAGTGGGGGTTTGCAGGAAGTAGGCTGTTGGTTAACTAGAATATGCAGCTTATCCAATAAGAAGGGAAATGGGCAGACTGGGTGGGCCAAATGGTCCTTATCTGCAGTCAAAGTCTATGTCTATGTTTCTATGTAGCTGCTCGGCCCTCACACTAGGATCTAGTTCTTTAACCTGGAATGTGTACTTCAGGATGGAATTTTGTTTACTTTTACCTGTTGGTACTAGTAACTCTGAGGTCTGACTCACATGATGTGGTCTGTGGCTCCTAATTGTGGATGGCTTCTCTTGCCCCCCCCCAGGCTGTGGTCAACTACCATCTCCCCTACGATTTCCCTGGTGGGGGCCTAGTACATCGCAGAGCATTCTAGGCCTGCCTCGAACTGTCTGCCTGTTGCCACTGGGATTTTGGAACCTTCAGTGCAGACTGTCGCTTTCTAGGGGGCGAGATCCAAATGGACTTGGTCCTGCTCTATTTTGATTCCCACTAGACCACCAGGGACTATACCATATCTTTGTTGCCCCAAGGGGGCCTCAGACTCATTTTGTTTACATTTTATTAGCCAATACTAAGACCACACCAGCTACTTGGATCTCTTCAGTTGATTTACATCTTTAATCCCGGATCCACCAGTGCCTACTCTAAGTATATTTTCTTCTGATATCATTCTGGCCACCTTGATCTGGTACATGTGTCCACCCCTACCAATGTGACCTATTTACTCCTGCCTAATCCTCTCCTTCTTGACTGTTTTTCTTTTAATAGAAGTGGCTACCTTTTCCTCTTTATATCCTAGCTTTTTATTCTTGGCTTGGGATTTAATTCACTTTTCCATTGCCTTTCCTATCTCCTTCCTTGGGCCATGACCAGCGGGAGCCTTTAACCACGATAGACACTGGTGGACCCAAGCTATCAACTGGACCGAAGGTCACCCGGAGTTAGGTAGGCCTACCTTCGCTCCATTATTTAATAAGACTGGTTATTCATTTTATTTGATTGGTGACTGGTTGCTGGATGGGTAGGTAGGGGGCCTTGGAAAGGTTAGGTTTTTGTGGGCTGTTACACCTCACGTACTGACTAGTGGGAGCAGCGGCCCTGAACCTTCTCCTGTTTACAATATTTTTCTCTTTAGTCCACGAACTGGGAACATATTCCTTAGAGCTGGTGGGGGAGTGTCCTTCCGAAACCCCTTTGGTTTTTCAATATTTTTTTGCCCTCTCCCAGCTTTTCCCAGTTATCTTGTTTTCCATGCTCCCATGTATGGATGAAGAGGCTTTCAGGTTTCAAGGGGAAAGATCCTTAGGGAACCGTTGGCATACTCATGTACTGGGGACCAGGACAACCCGAGGACCACTATACATAGTTATTGGGTTGGGGGAGGGAGGGGGTGGGGTGGGGGGTCAGTTACAAACTGTTCCTCATTTGACTCTCAAAACAGATGGTGGGTATTGATGGGGGTGGGGGCCTCACATACTATGCCTTTTGTTATAATGGTGAATTCCCTGTTTTTTTTTTTTGCACCTGGCTTTCTGCTCTGCTATGTTTATTAGATACTTGTATAATTCGGTTGCATCTATGGATGGATGGTGGGGGGACCAGGGGTGGAGGGATAGAGTGTGTCCTATTGATGTTAATTATCATACTACTCCTGCCACCTATTGTGATTATGGCTAGTAGTATAATTAAATCCCTGACTTGGAATTTTCGGGGAATCAGAGAATGACTCAAAACATACCAGGTATTACAACACCTTTCTGTACTTCAAGCCCGTATTATGTTTCTTCAAGAAACACATCTGTTCCCTCAAGAGGCTAATTGGTTATGCAGACAGGGTATTGAGCAGGTGTTCACCTCCAGTGACTCAACTTCGAGCAAAGGGGTAGCCATTCTAATAAATCTTAATGTCTCCTTTCTGGTGGACCAAGTCATATCTGACCCATTGGGAAGATATGTCTTTGTTAAGGGCCTAGTGGATCGCCGAGAGCTGATTTTGGGCAGCATGTATGGACCGGTGGATGGGGACCCTGCTTTCTTCATGGAACTGGCCAACAAGCTTGCCTCTTTCCACTCAGTCCCCTTAATTCTGGGAGGGGATTGGAATCTTCCACCCACACAGGATCTTGATCGATCCACTCAACTTACTAAGCCTCTCTCATCTGCACAACAGGCTCTGCGGGACCTTATGGAGTCACTAGGTCTCTGTGACCCCTGGAGGGTTCTTAATCCACTCAGCCGTACCAACTCCTTTTATTCCATGGTACACCACTCTTCATCTAGGTTAGAATACATCCTTACCAGCCTCTCTCTTCTTCCAGGACTGTGTAACACAGGCCTTGAACCCATTGTGCTCTCTGACCATGCAGCGGCCTGGCTATTACTTATAACTTCTACGGATTTACAATGGGACACTACCTGAAAACAAAATACCCAGCTTTTCAAAGATGACTTTGTCATTTCCAGAATAAAATCCCTTATTCAGTCCTATACTGAATCCAACAGAACTCAGTTTCATGAGGAGATCATGAATGGTGCGCTTTGAAATGCTTCTTACGGGGTGAATTCCTCCGTCTAGCTTCTAAACGGAAGAGACGCTGGGAGTCGGAAGCCCTCTCTCTACTTGCTCAGATACAATCCCTTGAACAGTCTCTCTCTCTCTCCCTCCCCCCAAGACTCTCTAACGACTCTACTATCCCTCCAGGACAAATACTTTGATCTTTTATGGGAAAAAGCAGAATATTCCCTCTTAAAGACCCAACCCAAATATATTGAGCAAGGTAAAAAAGCTGGGAGGCTGCTTGCTCTTTGTTTAAGGAAACTGGAAAGTTTGAGAGTCATCCCTTCTATCTCAGCCTCAGATGGCTCTATTAAAATGCTTCCCAGGGATATCTTCCGGGTATTTGAACATTTTTATAGTAACCTCTATGGCCAGTGTTCTTCCCCATCAAGTACCAAAGAAATGTCTACTTACTTAGATGCCATCTCACTTCCCTGGCTCTTAGATCATCATCAGGCTCTCCTTTCCTCTTCTATTTCTCTGATAGAGGTGGAAACTGCTATTAACAGTCTAGCCTTAGACAAGGCACCCGGACCCGATGGCTTTCCTTTGAACTTCTACAAACTTTTTCTCAAAGACCTGTCCCCTCTTTTACTTCGTCTCTATCAGTTTATGTTCTCAGCTGGCTCCTTAGACCCTTCACTCCTAGAAGCCACTATAATTCTTCTCCTTAAGCCGGACAAGCCCCCCTTACAACCAGTGAGCTAACGTCCTATTTCTCCACTGAACTGCGACATTAAGATTCTAACTAAAATCCTTGCTACAGGAATTAGGAAGGTTTGGTCTGGCTTACTTAGCCCAGAGCAAGCAGCATTTGCTCCGGGCAGATATTCTGCAGATCACCTCCGTAAATTATGTCATATCTTCCAAGTAGCTAAATCCTTCCATCTCCCCATGGCCCTAATCTCTCTTGATGCCGAGAAGGCTTTTGATAGAGTTGACTTGGCCTTTCTTTGGTCAACCCTGCAGAAGATGGGTTCCCCACATTTTTGCAATGGCTTTGTATAATTTACTCCTCCCTGTCTGCCAAAATATACTGCAATGGAGTCTTCTCTTCCTCATTTCTTCTACACTCGGGTACCCGTCAAGGCTGCCCTCTCTCTCTCTCTCTCTCTCTTCCTTTTTAATTTATACCTTAAGCCCCTTATTAGGCAGCTCAAAGCCTCTTCTAATATATATGGTATCCCGGGCAGCGGCTTGACATTATCTCTCTCAGTATATGCGGACGACATCCTACTGCATCTCTCTCATCCTGTTACCTCTCTCATTGAAGTCTTGAAGGTGATTGACCAATTTGGTTGCCACTCCAACTACAATCTGAATTGCAACAAAACTGAAATTTTCCCCTTAATCACTTGGTTTACAGTCAGGATTTTTCTGGTTTTGGCATGAGATGGACCCCCAGATCTATCAAATATCTCTGCATATCCTTAACCACTGATCCCTCTCTCATGAAGAAGCAGAATCTGGAGGATCTGTTCACTCAGGAGGGCTCCTCTGCCCAGGAGCCCCCCCCAACGATCCAGCCGACCGTTTGTGAAGCAGGCGACTGTTCACTCAGGAGGGCTCCTCTGCCCAGGAGCCCCCCCCCGACGATCCAGCCGGCCGTTTGTGAAGCAGGCGACTGTTCACTCAGGAGGGCTCCTCTGCCCAGGAGCTCCCCCCCCGCTGGCGATCCAGCCAGCCATTTGTAAAGGTAATTTTGTGTCTCCTAATCTATTGACTTGAGCAGCGCCTCACTGCTGGCCATCTTTGTTTCGAACTTCGGCGCCTTTTCTTCTCACAAGCGGCTGCCCGATTTAGAAGAGCTCAAAACTGTACCTGCGCTCTGAGGAAATTGGAGTCTGTTTCTCTTCCACTACCTGAAGCACCAGTTGTAACTAAAAGGGTCTGGAATAGTGAGCTGGTGGACGGGTGCTGCCTGTAGAATTAATTTGAATCAATTTGTAAAGGGTGTGTTGCTGCTACATGAAATGTAACCACAAACTATTTTTGCACTCCTGCAGCAATATTGTGGTCACCTTAAACAGTATAGTCATGATATGCTACATTGAAAACGGATGCTTATGCTGCTCCTATTATGCCCAGATAATATTTAAAATTTATTGTATAGAAAGAGCCACATTTCATCTCTTAGAGTGAGTTAGAGATATTGCCTTTCACTGATCTCTGTGCCCTATCTTTCAGTCCTCTACCTCATTTCTGCTCTGTCTACCCCCACCCCATCTTCTCATATTACCTTTCCCCTGTTTTTTCCTTCCTTCTTGCCCTATATAAAGTAGCTGCTCACCCTCATTTCTTTCTCCTCAGCAGGCAACTGTTCACTCAGGAGGGCTCCTCTGCCCAGGAGCTCCCCCCCCCCCGACGATCCAGCCGGCCATTTGTGAAGGTAATTTTGTGTCTCTAATCTATTGACTCGAGCAGCCTCACTGCTGGCCATCTTTGTTTCAACTTTGCGCCTTTTCTTCTTGAAGTTTACGGCTGGATTTAGAAGAGCTCAAAACTGTACCTGCGCTCTGAGGAAATTGGAGTCTGTTTCTCTCCCGCTACCTGAAGCGCCAGTTGTAACTAAAAGGGTCTGGAATAGCGAGCTGGTGGACGGGTGCTGCTTTCCCGGCCCTCCACCACACCCACCCTTGTCCGACTGTAGCTATATCGGGCAGTAAGACTCAAACCACGCCCATAACATGCCCTAGTGGCAAAATTAACTATCTCCTCACTTCACCATTTGCAGGTTATCATTGTTGGTAGCTTAAGGCCGTCTTGGAAAATCTCTGTTTCTCTGGTTAAATACTCCAACTTCCCTGCAAACTCTTTCACAAACTCTAACACTCTCCCTAACACTCCCCTTACCCCCACCCCAAATGATCCTCTTAAATAATTTAAGCATGGCTAATAGACCCAGCACTACACTTCTGCTGGTCATTATTATTTTCTCCTGCCTTGCTTGGCTACTTATATTTTACTTCCCTCCAACCATATACCATCAATTCACCCACCCTGATGACTTGTCGCTCTGTGCCTTGTGCACGCCAGCATGCTGGCTCCATTACTCCTCCCCTCTACTCACCCCCCATAATTTCATCTATCATCTATCCTACACTCTACATTAATCCACGTTATACCTCATACTGCCTCCATCCTTCATCCACCGTAAGTTATGATACTTGGCACTCTTAGCCTTAATATTAGCCAGGGATATAGAGCTAAACCCGGGACCTCAAAGAAATCTATCTTGCCTTGATGCAACCTGGAGCAATTCAAAAGGCCTCCAGATTGCACACATGAACATTAGGAGCCTTCTCCGAAATAAAACAGAACTTGAGGCATGGGTTGCTCTTTATCATCCGGATATACTCTGCCTATCCGAAACCTGGTTAAAACCTTTCACCACTGATACCCTCTGTAATCTACCCAACTACAATATCCTCAGACAGGATAGGCCATCAGCAAAGCGTGGAGGTGGCGTAGCCATTTTTTACAAACCACATTTGGTGATATCCCTCAATGTGTTGCCAACACTACTAACTTGCGAAGCAATTCATGCAACCTTACAACTAGACTCAAAGAAACTACACATCGTCTGTGCCTATAACCCTCCCGCTGGTGGTTGCAGAGGTCTCGACGAACTCCTCTCCCAAGCTAACAGCACCATCGGCCGTAATGAAGTCCTTATTCTGGGGGGATTTCAACCTAAAGTGGGCTAGTAAATCTAACCTATCCACACATACAATGATACAAGGTAACAACCTTCACCAGCTTATCACAGACCCTACAAGGGTCATGACTCCCCCTCGGACAAGTACCCTCATTGACTGGGTCCTTACAAATCGCCCTGACAGCATAGTAAGGCAGGTACCCTTGCAGATGCCATAAGTGATCATTCCCCTATTTTCTGCATCTGGCATGCTACAAATAAACTGTCACCTCGTCCCAAACTAATTACTTTCTGCAACATGGCCCATTTCAACCTCACCCAGTTTACTCATGATCTCTCCTTGATTGACTGGACCCCCCATCTACTCCTCTACAAACGCCCAGGTGGCACTTGACTACTTCATGGCTCACTTAAGCCTGCTTCAAGACACCCATGCCCCCCGTGTCACTCGTCAGATTCGTGGAACACAGACTAAATGGCTAACAAAAGATCTGCTTACTCAACTAAGAGTCAGAGACAAACTATGGCAATGTTTCAAAACAACAGGGTTGCCAAACGACTACTACCAGTATCGATCTCAGAGAAACATATGTAAAAGAAATATTCGCCTAGCAAAGAGCATTTTCTGCAGAGACCTGCTAAAAAAGGCTGCTGGCAACGCTAAAAAGTTCTGATCTACCATAAAAACACTCCTTGGTGCCAATTCCATGGCCCATACCAGTGACATGCTTCTAAATGGTATTCACTGCAATAACTCGGAGACCATAGCAAACTCCTTCAATCAGCATTTTTCGGATCTCACTAGCTACCTGACATCCTGCCAGACAACAAGTACCGCTTCACCCCAAACTGAACCTCTAGTTAAGCACCCCCTATTTAGGTTCTGGAGCATCACCAGGGCAGAAGTACTAAATCTACTGCTCACCGCTCCCGAAAATACCAGCTAAGGGTCTGACGGTCTAGAACCTAGGCTTTTGCAAGCAGCAGCCCCGCTCATTGCCTCTCCCCTAGCCAAAATTTTCAACCTTTCCCTATGTCATGGCACAGTTCCTGACATCTGGAAAATAGCCAAAGTCACTCCAATTCCCAAAAAAGGTGACCTCAAGGAAATCAAGAACTACCGCCCTATTGTTATTCTCTCAATGCTCAGTAAATTTCTGGAAAAACTAGTGGCCACCCAATCAACTGAATATCTTCAGAAATATAACCTTCTATCTGGCTCACAGCATGGTTTCCGAAAATGCCACAGCACCTCTACCGCCCTTCTGAAACTTACAAATGACATCTATACCTCCATGGACTCAGGCCTCTTGACTGGTGCAATTTTCATTGATCTAACAAAGGCGTTCGACCTGGTAAAACATGCCCTTCTTCTTGATAAACTTTGCTCCCTAGGCTTCTCCCCTGACGTAGTAGCCTGGTTCAAGAGCTACTTATCTGACAGGAAACAGGCTGTAGTTTTTAACTCAGCCATATCAGATCTCTTCCCTATACAAGTTGGAGTACCCCAAGGCTCCATACTTGGCCCTTTGCTTTTCTCAATTTTCATAAATGACTTACCTCTCCTAGCACCTAACTGCTCGTCTCTGCTTTACGCCGATGACCTAGTTATTTACCACAGTGCTAGGAAGACCGACGACATAACCCTCTCTCTTGCCTCGGACTTCGCAGACATCCAATCCTGGCTAACAGAGAACAAACTTGTTCTCAACACTCCAAAGACACACTCCATGCTCTTTGGCTCACCTGCCAAGCTTAAAATGAACCACCTTGCCTTAGATATCCGAACTGCGGACGGCTCCCCTCTGGTCAACACCACATTCTTTAAATATCTAGGAGTCACATTGGATGAATCTCTTGACTTTGACCTGCATATAACTACTGTCTGTAAGTCTGTGAATGCCAAACTAGGTAGTGCCTACAGAACTAGCTATGCCCTCACCCCCTCGGCCAGACTAGCAGTGGCGCAAGGTTTCCTGCTCCCAGCTCTGGCCTATGGCTCAGTCATCTTCCAAACTGCCTCAAAATCCTCCCTTCATAAATGGGACACCACTTATAATAACATCTGCCGCTACGCCTCTGCATCCCCACGTTACAAACACCACTCCCAGCTCTATGCTGACCTCAATTGACCTGGTCCCTCTACCCACTGACTTCAGTCTCTTGGCGCTCAAATTGACTGCATCACCAGATCAGGTCTCCCCCTATCCCTTGCCTCTCTGCTACACGCACAACTCCTCTCCTATGGACTACGATCTACTGATAAAGCTCCTCTTCACATCCCAAGATGTAAAACAAATATGGGTGCACGAGCTTTCTCTCACGTGGCCCTGAAATACTGGAACTCCCTACCCTACTCAATCCGTCAAGCAACCTCCCATGCCAGTTTCAAACAACTGCACCATGAACATCTGAGAGTAGCCAGCCCCTGTACCTGCTTCAATCCTCCTTAGACCAGTCACCAAGTTGATGCACTTCTCATACACCTTTCCCACCTATCCTACACCCCCACCTTTTTTTCACATGTCCTCGTTCTCTTTCTGGTTTTCAAACCCTTTAAGACTCTCTAATCCCTTTTCTCCAGGCTTCCCACCACTCCTCCTGCTTCTCCTTGTGCTCTTTCACCAATCTCAACCAGGCACTTAAGCTGTTTTACTGTTCAGACTTGCCTTTACTGTCTTGTTTAATGTACACCATCAACTTAGCACTGCCTGTATTTTCTCAAACTATTTTGCACTACCTGAATATCTCAAAGTGTTTGAAATGCATTACCTGAATATTTAGTATCGTTGCTGTATTACCTGTTAAACTTGTTTACCCTGTTTTGTTGCTCTGTTTTCCTCATGTGCTGCATCCCATGCACCCCTATGTATGTATTAAGCTTTTGTTTCAAACTGTTTTCTCCTGGGTCGTGCCTGAAAATAGGCATTGTCATGCCTAGTGCACCCACCCGGTTATCAAAAGCAAATAAATAAATAAAATGAATATTCTTCCTACACTTTCCTATCCTTTAAACATGATTAACATCTGGCTTCCTCTCTCCTTCTTCAAACATATCCATTCACTAGTTACAACTTTTATCTGGTTAGATAAGTCCCTCAGACGTTCATATCTCAAGTTAGGGCTCCCTAAAGAAGCAGGAAGACTTAGACTACTTAACTTTTAATTTTATTACTGGGCCAGTCATCTCCATAAGTGTGGTAAATGGCTTTTTGCCTCTCAAGTGTCGACCGAGGATAGCTATATTCCTATCTGGTTGCAGATAGAATCCCATCTACTTTCTAATCACAACTTTTCTCCCTCCACTATTCTTTTTTTCTCCTTGGAAATCCCTACCGGTGTCACTAAATTCTTCCCCAATTGGTGTACAGTATCTATAAACGTTTTCTTACAAATATGTGCATCCTTGAAGGTTCTTCCTTCCAAAGAACTCTCCCAACCCATCCTCTTTAACCTAAATATTACGATAGGAGACAACCAGCTTGCTCCTGGTTGGTTCCCTCAACTCCGCAAGACCAGGGTATCTGAGTTTTATTCCCAGAACTCGCTTCTTTCTTCCCCACAGTTACTAGCAAGCTTTCAGTTGGGCCCAGCATACATCTGCAAAATGTATCATTTGCGGCATCTGATATTGCAGCAGTTTGGTCCCACTCCAAAAGCTTCTGATCTTGGTAATCTACTGACTCAGATACAAGATCTGGCAATCAAACCCCATGGGGTCTCTAGGCTATATTCGCTTCTACTCATCACCCTCCACTCTTCTCCACCGTTGGCTCCAGGGTATGGGAGACCTTGATGCCAGATTTTACATTCAATTGGGCTCATATTTAGAAGGACCTTTATGCATATCTAACTCAAGATCAACTAAGACTTACACAATACCTTATTCTAAACAACATGTACTACACCCCTTTTAAATTATCTAAGATGGGTCACCTCCCCTTACCCACCTGTTCCATATGTGGCAAAGCGGATGGCATGCTCTTATGTGTTTTGTGGTCCTGTGAAAAGGTCTCACCTCTGTGGGAGCTAACTGAAGAATGGGCTGATCCCCTATTGGGGTTGGGAGGCCTTTTCATGCTGGAGATGTGTATTATCGGTGACTACACGGAGGTCATGGTCAAGGAAAGAAGATACCACATGGCCCTCATCTCCCTGGCTGTCAATAAAACTGATCCTTAAGCACTGGTTGGATCAATCACCCATTTCATACTGAGAATGGTTACATGAGCTCTCCTGTCTTCAGACTGAACACCTGATTGCCAGCATTCGCCATCAAATGCCTCCTTTTAACAAGAAATGGGGCAAGCTGTATGCCCTCTATTTGAATTAAGGTTTCCTCCTGGGTCCTCTCTGGTGCCCCACTACATAGATATGCTCACCTTGTGGCATGGTCACTTTCAGTTTGTTTCCTTGACCTTTTGCTGGGTTGTATTACACACTCTGTGGGGGGGGGATGTTGAGGGGGTTAAGGGGGGGCTTTAGTGGTGTCATGTTTCAATGTTCTGTTTATTTACATGCTTGTCAGTGGTATGTTTAAAACTCAATAAAGTTGATTTAATTTAAAAAAATAATATTGTATTTACATAACACAGGAAGGCTAAGCAACGAGTGCATGTTAGTTGAGAGAAATTGAAAATTGCACAAAAATATACCCATAGGTGCAGCCAGAAGACCTTGTCAAAGAGATGCTGGGGACAGGGACAAGTGGCAAGAAAGCCTCTGCCCTGACTCGTTGCTGGGGCTCGTAGGAAGGCAGAAAGTGAGCTCATCCAAGTATGTTGCTGTCAGGATAGCAGGGGGTATGTTGAGGTAGTAGGATAGTAGGGTGGTAGGGGCAAAGGGTGGAGAGGAAGCTTACGCTGAGAGGGGATGGCAGGGGAAGTGGGGAATATGCAGGTTTATCAGGGTGGCAGGGGGTAGATTGGTTGGTAGGAAGATAGTAAAGGAGGGGGAGGATGGGAGGCGTGCTGGGGCAGGTGTAGGTGGTGGGGAGGGTGAGGGAGCAGGGGAAGGAGAAGGGAGGTTAATCGGATGGACAGTATGAAGGATGGGAGCGAACATTGGATTATGTATAACAGTTACAGGAGGCACGAGCAACAAGGTAGCCATGGAGCTTTTGTTTAAAAGGGCCAAGGGTGCCTGCATCAGTAACCTCACTGGGCAAGGAATTAAACCATTTTGGGGCTCTAAATGCAAAAGACCGCTGTCCTTGAGATGAATGAAAGTGAGGAACTTGTAAGGTGAAGTTATCAGAACTTCTTGCGTGGCAGATATTACAAGATGGGCTTAAGAGATTCTTCACTCCAGGGGGCAGCAGATCAATGGAGGCCTTCTTTACCGCAAGACTGGTATGGTAGAAAATTCGGCCATACAGTTTTAATCAATTAGCCTGCTCATAGAGATCACAAGTGTGTGTCCATTTAGCATCTCCTAGAAGAAGTCGGCAGGCCTTATTTAAGACTATAGATAATCACCTTAGTGAAGAACCCATTGCTGCTCTATAGATCACCAGCCCATACTCTATTAAAGAGACAGTAGAGCTTTGGATAGCTAGCTTAAGGGCTTGATCGGTTAGGCAGTGTTTATGCTTGTAGAGGAGACCTATGCAGGTATTCATGGTTTTGGCAACAAGTTCTATATGGTTAATGAAGGACAGGGTAGAATCCAGAGTAACACCAAGGTACTTGAATGTTTACATCTGTTCCAGAGCAGTACTAGAGCAGTTCCTGATTATCAGTGGTTTTGCTCGATGCTTGCTGTGGGAACTGTGGAAAAGCACAGATTTCAGTTTTTTGTAATTGAGCACAAGTTTCATTTCCATGAACCATTCCTCTACTTCTGAGACACTTTCCTGAAGTTGCCTCTCCAGCTGAGAGTAGTCAGAGTTCTTTGTGAAAATTACCATGTCATCTGCATAAAGCAGAACTTGTTTGGGTCAGTAGGCTGGGAACTTGTTAAGAAAAATGCTGAAGAGCAAAGGCCCCAGGATTGATCATTGTGGTATGCCTGAGTGGACAGGAAGCTTAGATTACAGGGCGTTGCCTATTCTCACCTGCTGTGTGTGGTCAGAGAGGTAGCTGCAGAACTATGCTGGGGTGTTAGAAGACAGGTCTAGTTCAGCTAGATGTTCAAACAGTAGAGGGTGACTGACTGTGTCAAACACCTTGGAAACATCAATAAAGGTGGCTTCAACGAGTTGACCCAGGACCATGGCCTGTTGGATATAGCCTGTGAATTCCAGCAGAGCGGAGGTACTGCTGTGCCCTTTCCTAAAACCACATTGGTGGGGACACTGAAGTTTATACTTCTCCATATACTCAACCAGCTGGTCAGCTACAATTCTTTTGAGTGCTTTGGATAGTGGGGAAATAATGGAGATGGGCCTGTAGTTGCCATGCTGGGCTCTGTCACCACTCTAATATAAGGAGGAGGGTCACAAGGACTAGATTCCATTTGCTGGGGAACTGGAGAGCATGAGGGACTTGTTGATGATCTTTGTAAGAGGAGATAGGACTACATCGAATGTGAAGTCAATGAGCTTTAGGTCAAGCATATCTCTGCTGTATCTGGTGTTCCCGAGTACTTTGGCCGAGCCTTGACTGTCCTTGGGGTGCAGCACCAGAGAAAACATCAAAGAAGTTTGAAGGTAGTACATGGCTGAGGTCAGTAAAAGCAGAGTTGAACGTGTTGGCTATCACTATGGGGTCGAGGATTACAGTGCCATCTAGATTCAGCATGGAGGGGGTGATTCTGGAGTCTTTCCCAGTGATTTCCTTAAGGTTGCTCCAGAACTTCCTACCATCCTTCCAAGTGTCGGTGAGGATGTTTCTGCAATAGTTTGCTTTTTCTAGGTGAATGGCCCAGGTACAGGCATTCCTTGCAGATTTGTATGCCTGTATGTCTGCTTGCTTGCCTGTGGCCCTTGCCCAATACCCAGTTGGTCACGGGATTTCATTTTTTGCAGGAGGTCCATAGTGAACCACAGGTTGTCAGTACCCCTGACGTTTGGTTTTTTGAAGGGGGCATGAATATTACAGGCTGAATTAAAGCTTGTGATGTAGAATTCTAGGGCAGTGTCTACGTCAGTAGTTGTGTCTATTTTTGTCCAGTCTTTTTGTCGAAGTAGATTTCTTAGGGGTTCAAGATGCCCATGGGTGAGTACCCGACTATTGATGGCTTTAGGTGGGGGTTTAATGAGTTTATTTATCCATAGACATAAAACAGGGGAATGATTGCTTATGTTGTTGGGGGGAGAACCTCTGTGTGCATTATATGGTCAGGTCAATTGATTAGTACCCAGTCCAACAAGTGCTGGTCCTGGTCCTACAGTTAACCCTTGGGGGTGACTGGATCAGTTGCGTAAAATTGGCTGCAGTCACAGCATCCTTATAGCTGCTGGCATTGGGCAACAGCCAATTAAAGTTGAAATAACTAAGTATAATGACCTCAGAGTTGTACATGCTGCATGACCCAGGCAGTGAGCATATCTAGTTTCTTGGGTAGGCTGTGGATGTTAATGTTAGCCATGGATAGAGTCTCAGGCTTGAGTTTGTTGTTAGGGTTGTCAATTTGCGGACCTGGGTTCAGGTGGATATTCCCAGAGATTAGCAATAGGAGGCAGAGCAGACATTTTAGTAACTGGGTAAGGAACCTGCTACAGTGCAATCTCTCCCTTTTTCCAACATGATGTTTAGGCTTGTTTGATGCATAGATCATGTAACATAGAAGAGTAAAGGGGTACAATATAGAGGGGTTGTACATTTTAGCAGTTCCCAGTGCATCTCTTGGGTAGGGGGGATGATACTGTGCTTGGTGGCACTGCAAGTCCCAGCCCTGTGGCTATTCCAGAAGCATCTATTGTGGAGGGGAGGGTGGGATATGGGTGGGCTCCCGTTTTTGTCTTAGAGGGGTATCAGTGAGAGCAGGCAGAGTAAAGAGGCAAATTGAATGTGGCTGCCATGTTGCTAGCTTTGAGAAAGGGTGAGTGCTGGAATAGGACAACCTATGGAGGGGAAACCTCTAGGGTTTGCAACAGGATAGGTGGGAGAGCAGCTGGTGTAAAGTACAGGCTGGGGTGATTGGAGGTCAAATCACAACAGGCAGAATGGCAGGAGGACCCTGGTACATACCACTGTAGCCGGTCAAAACAGATCCGGACAGGTGGGAGTAAGCTGGAGGCACTGGCAGTCTTGTACCAGAGCCCTTGGGTTATACCAGAAATAGGCAGTAGTTCTGCACCATTGAGAAGTGAGAAATATCAGCGGCAGTCAAGAATGGTGGATTAGGGAAAACCAATTGGGGTAGAGAACAGTTGATGGCTTAGCCAGAATGAGGTCAGGAAAAGGTAAGGGAGTGGATTTAGTGCATTTTATTAAGGCCGGGGTGGGGGTGGGCGGGAGAAAATTCACAGCAAAGCAGTATATCTGGGTGGTAGCAGAGTGGGTTTAGGGCCACCGAGAATCCAAAAGTCAAACCCAGGCAGAGGAGCCACAGAGGCCTGGGTCGAGAGAACTAGGAGCCGGGCATCCAAATCCACCAATGGCAGGCTGCACTTCACAGCAATTGGCCAATTGGTGGAGCAGGTGCCATCAGAACTAGCCAATCAAGAGTGGGGCCATAGCTGATTGCATTCAACACAGTACCTGGGTCTTCTTCTGTCGGCTGGGTAGGCATGGAGGGATGGCAGGGGCTGAGCACAGCAACTGTGTCCTAAGAAGGTGGACGAGCTGCTTGTGGCAGGGGCTGGAGTGATTGAACCAGGTCTCCGGCTGGGTTTTCTTCTGTTGGCTTGGCAGGCCTGGAGGGACGGTGCCAGCCGAGCACTGTAACCATGTCCCAAGAAGGTGGATGAGCCGCTTGTGGCAGGGGCTCGAGTGCCCGAACTGGGCCTCCAGCTGGGTCTTCTTCTGTTAAATGGGCAGACATGGAGGGACAGCAGCAGCTGATCACTGCAACCATGTCCCAAGAAGGTGGACGAGCCATGTGTGATAGGGGCTGGAGTGCCCGAACCGGGAGTCAAATCTGTATACCTTTTTAGGGATATAGGCAAGATGTTTGGCCACTGCCAGGAAGGCATATTATGATGCTTAGGCTAAAAGGTCCTATTTTGTATTTACAACACTTTTTACCACAAGCTTAAGGGCACTGGACAATCTGGCCCCAGACTCTACCCTACGGCACTCGTGGGAAGGCAACAGATAACAACTGGGGTAAAAAAAAAAACAAAACATAATCACCTGGAGGATGGTGGCCAGTCCCCACACCACAGCTGCAGCTGTTTAATGGTTGTCAGGTCTTGGAGCTAGTCAGCAAGGGTCCAATGGGAGATACTGTAGTGGGAAGATATAAAGTTTCACATGGAAAAAGAGTCCATTGCTGAGTGGCCTGACACTTCAGCAGCAGGGGTGCTGCTTGCCATGCTGAAGAATAAGGTTTAATATCCAAACCCGGGAGCACTGCTTCAGGCTGGCAGAAGTTGTAGGCTGCATTCCACAGGATGCTCTTCACCCCTGGGATGGGAGGGAGCATCATACCACAGCACTAGTGCCCCTTTGGTGCTCTGGAGAGAGCAGTCATGCAAGGTGGGGCACTGATGAGGCCAGGCAGAAGCTGACCATGCATGCCAGCATGTCTTCCAGTGGGAGAAATTTAGGAAGGAACAGGCCAGTGCCCTCATATCCAACAAGGGTCACACACTACCAATATCACCTGCACTGCATCTCCTCTTCCCCTCCAAGCACTGGATAGGTGTATGCCAGTGGTGGAGTTTGGTCAGACCCCAGGAAGGCTGAGAGCTGCAGAAGCAGTCTGGGTGTCACTGAGAAGCAGCTACTCAGACAGGAGAGGCTTAGGGCCTAGGTAAAGGAGGTACTAACTGGGATAAGTAAAAAAAAACAACACAAAATAGTAAACAAAAGCAGCTGCTTGAAACAGTGTTATGTAGGAGGGGAAAAAACAGTAAACAATATCCTGAGACAGCCCCATAACATCTGTATTCCTGGCATTGTATTATAATGATCACAACAGATAGTTTAATTGCATGCTGTTATAAATGATATTATACCCTTAGGTAGGCGAACATGCATGCACACACGCACATACACATGGGCTGCAGCTACTAAGAACTGCCTGGGCAGGATGCCAGGCTACATGAGCTGCAATGCTATGTAGAGAAAAAAAACAACAGAATAAATGAGAAGTCCCTCCCTTTTCCTTGGCTTCCTGTTTACTAAAGCTATAGAATGCGTGGACACCCACAATCATAATATGTTATTGTGTTACAGACATCTTGGGGGAGGGTGAAATGGACAGCTGCCACATTCCTAGAGTATTTGCATACTGTTAGGTGAAATGACATTATCCCCACTAAAAATGTGCTCCCCTGCCACCACCATAGCTCTGAATAGTATTGTGGCTGTGACACAGACAGTTCACCTGGCAGTTACTGAAATTATTTACAGCTGGCATTTTGCTCAGGAGGACTGCAGCAATTTGGAAATATGAAGAGGCACTGTTACCTCTAGGAGGGGGAACGAGCCAATATTATCAATGAGAAAGCCCATAACAGAGACAGAAAATCTCAGGCTAATTTGAAGTCGAAGTGGACAAAGATGCTAGGAGCTCTTGTTCAGTTTAGTGACTGGATTGCTGAGAGACAGAGATGCCGGCAACACTTCTGATTCAAAAGATACCATAGTCGCCTGAGCTTGTTGGAACCAAACGGTGCAGTTGCTCTCACCATCCAGTGCCGAGTGACTTTGAGTTGTGAGGGGTGACGAACGAAATTCTACCTTGTGGGTTTTGTGCACGAGACTTGTACTGTCACGCAGGCATGCACCTCCTGCAGAACACGTAAAGAAGAGCTGGTGATGATTCCCAGATAGAAGTCACAGGTACTGTATGTTTCTGTGGAAAGGACTGCAACGTTACAAACTGAGGATTACGACCGCAGCACGAAAATAAGAATCAGGAGCAAATGAACTCTGAAGGTACAAAAATCCTGTTTTCAAATAAGTGCACATGCAGTAGTCAGAAAGAATGGAATTACCTGGGATTCACATTTTTTCTTCTTTGTGCAATGTTACACATGTGAATTACAGCTTTTTGTTGAATGCCATGAACCTCACTGTCTGCACAGCCGAAAGCCCCAAAACACAGGTAAAATAATTTTTAAAATACTAGTTCAAATAGCTAAACCATTTCTGAAAGTGTGAAATAAAACTATATTTATCTTACTGAATACATTTTGTTTTCCCTTTTTTAATTTTCTCCTTTCAGTATTAAAATGTACACAGAGGCACACATTGTATACAATAAAAGAGAAAAAACTGAATTACATGCACGGATAGTAATTCCATCTTAGGGCTCTGATGACCGCATATATCCCTTGAACTTCACTGTTGTTAACTATGACATCAATAAAGCCTTTTGATGGGATTAAAGGCTTGCAATTTACTATTTTTCATTTATTCTATGAGTACTTTCACAGAAACATTGGATCTCCGTAACTTGGGTTCGTCTTCTGATGCTTATTCCATAATGGAAGTCATAAACCCCTGCTTTGGACTGGTGCTGAGGGAAATTTGCTTCCCAGTCAGTAAATTCTGTTTTTTGCATTCATGTGATTTCATAAAACTGGTAGAAATTTTTGCAATTTCTTTTACACTGCCAACACCTTTACTTGCAGAAAAGAATGCTTTGTCGCAGGATTTGTTCTTCATTCATGGGGGGGCAGGGGCAGGGGTTTCAAAAATCAGTGAGAAACCACCTTGAGGATTTTTTATTATGTTGCAGATCCTTTCACTTTTTTTGGAAACTTTATTCAAGAACATATAAAAGCATTCAGTGATTACTACATCTGTTACAGTACTTACACAGACATTGTCTGGTTAATCAATCAATCAATCTTCTGGTTAAGCAATCAATCAATCGATTTTTATTTTATACTGGAGAGTATGTGAGCAAATATGCCCATTTTCACAAACATTCAGTTAAGCAGAATAAAAACAGACAAGTCTACATTCAAAGGCAAGGCAAATACTATGGACAACAGGGTCAGACACAGTGGACTGCACATTATAACAAAGAGGTGGGGAAATAAATAAAAGGCAACAGAAACAGGAATTATATACAGACTGAAGAGAACAATCGCAAAGAAAATATCTTCAAAGAAAACATTCGATTATTAGCTATGACATAAATATGCACAATGGCCTACCAAATTTATGACAGATAACACAATTTGATTAAAACACAGTGGCAAATATGTAGACAGAGCTTCAATATTGATAGATATAATAAGGCATGGGATACTGGGGGAATTACCCACACCTTGTGTGTTGTGTCACAAGGTGCAGCTAAGTAACTTAACCACAAAAAAGGAAGTAATCCTCCAATTATCTACAACCTAGAGTACCTCATTGTGATTACACACTGGATCCATGTGTAAAATACAGAAAAAGAATTTGCCAGCAGATATGGACTGCTTGGACCACCCAGTCTGCCCTTTTTTCCCTACCTATACTTTCACTGCAGGCCCTACCTGATCTCTGGCTCCTCTCAACCCCACCCCCATTTCCTTAATAAGATTCCCTTCTGCCTGCCCAAGCATGCTTAAAATCTACCACTGTTTTTGCCCCCACTACCTACACTGAAAGACCATTCCGGGTGTCCGCCACTCTTTAAGTAAAAAAGTACTTCCTCAAATCCCTCCTAAATTTTCCCCCTTCCAGTTTCATTGCATGTCCCCTTGTTCTCCAGCACCTTCTACTCTGAAAAATACTCCCCTCCTATACTATATTCACCCCCATGAGGTATTTATAATGCCTCTATCATACCCTCCTCTCTCCCTTGTCTCTTCCAGGTTGTACATATTGAGATCCCTTAGTTTCTCCTCATAGGGTTTTTAATACAGCTCCTGCACCTTAGTTGTTCTCCTCTGGACAGCCTCCACCCTGCCTTTGTCCTTCTTGAGAGGTGGTCTCCAGAACTGGACAAGGTACTCTAGGTGGCATCTCGCCAGTGATCTATACAGTGGTAACACCACCTTACTCCTCCTGCTGGTGATGCCCCTCCCTATGCACCCCAGCATCCCACAGGCCCTACCTACTGCCTTGCCTCCTTCAGGTTATCAGATATGATTACTCCTAGGTCTCTTTCCTGTTTGCAACCATCAATACATCTGCCCCCATATTATACTCTGTTTCTGGGTTTTTGTGCCCTAGGTGCATGATTCTGCACTTTTTCACATTGAACCCTAACTGCCATACCCTTAACCACTCCTCTAGTTTTCCAAAGTCTCTGCACATTCTCTCTCTCTACCCCTCTGTGGAGTCCTCCCTATTGTAGATTTTGGTGTCGTCTGCAAAGAGGCAACCCTTACTTTTCAGCTGTTCTGCAATGTCATTTATAAAGACAGGGAAGAGGACTGGACCCAGTACTGAGGTACCCCACTGGTCACTCTCCCCTCTCTCGAGTGAATTTTTTTACCACCACCTTCTGTCACCTATCCATCAATCAATTTCATACCCAATTTATCACCTTAGGACCCAACTCCAAACTGCCCAGTTTCCTAATGAGTCCTCTGTACAGTGTTGAAGGCCTTGCTGAAGTCTAAGTAGGCCACATCCACTGCCTCACCCAGATCTATTTCCCTGGTCACACAGTCGAAGAAATCTATTAGGTTCCTCTGACAACCCCCCTCCCCAAATGAATCCATACTGCCTCGGGTCTTGTAACCCACTAGATTCAAGAAACTTCACAATCCTTTCTTTCAAAACTGACTCCATTAGCTGGCCCACCACTGATGTCAGACTAACTGGTCTATAATTGCTAGCCTCCTCCCTGCTACCACTTTTATAAAGTGGGAGAACATCTTCCCTCCTCCAGTGCACTGGAGTCATCCCTGTTTCCAGTGAGATGTTGAAAAGGGCTGCTAGAGGTGAAATTTGTACTTCCCTGAGTTCTCACAAAACCCTTGGGTGTAGCCTGTCTGGCCCGGGATCTGTACAGTTGCCCAGCATGACATTGCCCGACAAACCGTATACCGTCACCAGTTTCCCGTCATAATGAAATCCCGCTTGACATTTCCCCGACATTACCTGTGCAGCATTTATCGGCAAACATGTAGCACAACATAACGTAGTAAGTGAAGGCTGCTCCTGAGCCCCACACCCACCTGGGAAGGAAAGCTCCTGAGCCCCCCACCTGCCTGGACAGACCAACAAAGCTGACTGAGCTCCTCTTGCAGGAGGAAAGCTCCTGAGCCCTCCACCCACCTGGACAGACCAACAAAGCTGACTGAGCTCCTCTTGCAGGAGAAAAGCTCCTGAGCCCTCCACCCACCTGGGCAGACCAACAAAGCCGATGGAGCTCCACTTGTTGCAGGAATGCTCCTGAGCTCCACACCCACCCGGGCAGATAAACAAAGCTGACGGAGCTTGCAGAAAGCTCCCGAGCCCCCCACCTGCCTGGACAGACCAACAGAACTGACGGAGCTCCACTTGCCGCAGGAAAGGTACACAAAGCCTGAAGACTCAGATGCAGTCTACTGCATGCTGCGCAAGACTCAGCAGCCCTCTCCTCTGGCCAAATTTTGAACTTGGTGCCAATTGTCCTGAAGTCCGGACAGTATTGTGTGCATCCTGCTGCTCTACTTCCCACCTACAGTACCCCGGCCCTTCCCTGGGTGTGCCTGTGTTGGAATTTCACAAGTTGTACATATTAAAAATCTGCCAGTCAAGCAAACAATTACGCGAAGCGTTAGTTGTGAGGTGTATTCACGGGAAACAGATCGCGGGCAATACAGAGTCGGCAAAACTTATGCCGGGCAACCATACTAGACCCTCTGGCCCCATAGCTTTTTCCACTTTCAGATCTGCAAGTCCTTTCAGTATCCTCTCCTCTGTAAATGGATTTGTGTCCACCTTCCTCCCCCCTGTGTTCCTACTGCCTTTATGTGGTCCACCCCTGTCCCCTCCCACCACGAAGACTGAACAGAAATTACTGTTCAAGATGCCTGCTCTTTCGTGATCCTTCTTTGCCCCTTTTAATCTCACAATCCCTACACTTGTCTTCTTCTTCTCACTTACGTACCTAAGAAAGGTCTTGTCCCCTTTAGTTACCCCTCTGGCTATCCTTTCCTCAGTTCATGCCTTTACACTCCTAACTACATTCCCTACTTCCCTCTGCCTTTCCTGCTATACTTCTCTAGCCTCTTTCCTCTGCGTCTCTTTGTACCTTCTGAATGCTACCCTTTTAGCTTTAACCTTTTCAACCACTTCCCTCAAGAACCATAGCAGCCTCTTCTTTTCACATTTGCTTACTTCTTTTGCACAGAGGTTTGTTGTCTTCACTATGCCATCCCTTAATTTGTCCCACTGTTCCTCCACTCCATCCTGGCTGTTACCACCTGCTAGGTCATCTCTGAGGCATTCACCCATTTTTTTTTAATCTGCCCTCCTGTAGTCCATTACCCTTGTCCTTGCGTGGTTTGCTTCTGCTGTCATCCTTATGCTGAACCACAGTGTACAGTGATCACTGGTCCCCTGTTGGCCTCCCACCTTGACATCTGCAACACTGTCCCTGTTAGTGAGTGCCAGGTCCAGTACTGCCCCATCATGAGCGGGCTCCCTGACTAGTTGCTTGGGAAACACCCCTGAGGGAATCTAGAATGTTCCTGCACCTAGCTGAAGCCATGACTGAGAGACTGTAGTCTAAATCAGGCAGACTGAAGTCTGTCACCAGCAGCACTTCCCCTTCTTGTGCCATAGTGCTAATGGCTTCCGCTACTGCCTTATCTAGTTCTTTGCTCCTGTGTTGGAGGTCTGTAGAGCACCCCAGTGTGAATACTGGCTTCAGCTCCTGTCTCCAGGGTGACGCACAATACCTCCAACCCCTCCTTTCCCTCTCAGTTTCCCTGCATTTCCATTACTTTAATGCCCTCACTAACTTCAGCACCACTCATCCTCCCTCCCTTCATATCCTATCCTTTCTGAACTGAGTATAGTCTGGTATGGTCATGTCCCAGTCATGGTTATCTGTGCACTGTGACTCAATAATGGCAGCAATGTCCAGGCCAGCTTCCACCATGATGGCCTCCAGGTCTGGAATTTTACTTCCCAGACTCTTTGCTTTTGCTCATATGGCTTTCACACCAGTTCATATTTTTTTTTGTATAGCATAATTTACTATTTTCAAAACAAAAATTTACATCACATTGTTTAATAGATCCTACCTGGGGCTAACTCCTTGGATATACTGTACAACACTAAATGTAAACACCATGCAATTCATTCCTTACACAATCAACTGGGCCCTGATCTGCACAAAAACAACAAATTAACTATATTCAGTAGAAACTATGTATAAAATATACTTAACGATGTGTTTCATTTTTTTTTTTAAATAAATGCTCTTCCTCGGCCGTGGATTACTGCAGGATTTACCACGGGTAAAAACCTTAGCTGATGAACCAGGTTACAGGATGTTTTATTTCCTTTGCAGAATCTGAACCAACATAAGAAAGTCAGATTATACACATAGAGTAACAGTGCTCCATTAAAACACACAACACAGATCTCTATATGCCGGCTGATCCACTGTCCTTCATATTCCTCTGTATAGACTCTCTAGCTACAACATCTAGTCATAACATTTTACAATTTATATCGGGGACAAAAAAATTCCAATAGCCCCTCTCAAAAGGCCCCAATATCTTCTGAATTACCATACCTAGCCCTTGATCCTTATATTATACCCTTTTGAAATTTTAATAATACATTTATACATTTTACTTCCAATGAGATATAGTAGGGGGAATTACACCCCAACCAATGCTGGGCTATAACATCTTCTTACAGATATATGTTTGTATTAAAAAAGCCCCAACTTCTCTGCAAGGAATGGCACTGATATAAGCAATGAAGGCAGCTGTTTGTCTGCCCTCTCTGCCAGAGGAGGGGTGCAGTCGTGAAAACTTCAATCATGAGGGTAGGAAAACGGCGGGGGGGGGAGATATCCATCTCTTGTATCACTGGCAAACTCACTTCCTATTTCAAGTAAAACAAAAGACTTAGAATCAATGTAGATGCAGATTAAGTGCCTTTATTCACGTCCCTTTGTTTACTCTGCAGCACATTTGCTGACATAACAGTTTTTGAGATTTCTTGTTAGGTGTGTATGAATAGCACTGTTCAAACATTTGGCTGAATATTCATATTAATGGGCCAGATATTCAAGTATTTGTTATTCAGAGGAAAATTACAAAACATTTTTTAACTTAATCAACTGTTTTGAAATTTTATCAGACCAGCATATCGCAAAAAAAGGAACAACAAGCCAGGTATAAATAAAAAAATCCCAATAAGTGAAACTAACCAAGAATCTAAACAGACATGTGCAAAATAATCTATACAGGCAATAAACACATAACATAAAACCATCAGAATCATAAAAACATATATAGAAACCGCATCAAGTACACACAAAAAAAATCAACAGCCTCAGCCTACAGTTCTATCTTACCCTGTCTCATAGCCTAAAAACTATTCCCATCCAATGTAGGATCACTTATATTAACTGTCGAGGAACAGGGTGATATTTAAGCAATAATGCACGACAGGGTGTGGGTTGTGCTGGGATAACGTCACGTCTTGCGTGGTTGGGCCGGGCGAAGGCCATACGATAACAACAAGGCGTGACATTATCCACACAACCCACATCCTGGAGTGCATTATTGCTATTATAAAATGGCTTTGCTGTAAAAACTAGATGTGTAAGTTTTATTTTTTTATTTTTTAATGTTTTATTTCTAGAAAGTGGTATGTAATCTTGCGCTTCAAGAAGTAGTCCGTGCATTTTTGTCCTGAATATTTTTTTCCGGCCAGTAGGTGGTACTGTTGTAACTGTGTAGATCACAAACCAAACCTTGCTTCCATCCTGTACAAAACACTTGTAGTTTTGTGGTCTCCAAGCCCCATCTTTATGGTCTCCTGTGTTATGTTTATTTTTAGCCCCCCCCGCTTCTTTGTCTCTGTGAAGCTGAAAGCCACCCCCGTGCTCGTTTTTAGACATCACTTGGTGCAGTTATCATGTTGATAGGGAAAAGTGAAACAAGAGACAGCAACAGAAAACTCCCTACTGAGGGTAAGTGAGAACCGTGACATGCTTTTTAAGAGGCGTACCAAGTCTGTTCTGGGAAGGTGGGGATAGCAGAAGCTGACCAGTCTGTCAGTTCGGGATGGCCGGGGAGAGTAGATTTCCATAGCAATGGATAGCATAGCACTGAAGGTGACGGGAGTCAAGCTGAAAGCGGCCCCCCCCATGCTCGTTTTTAGACATCACTTGGTGCAGTTGTCATGTTGATAGGGAAAAAGTGAAACAAGGACAGCAACAGAAAACTCCCTTCTGAGGGGTAAGTGAGAACTATGGCGTGGTTTTAAGAGGCGTGCAAGTCTGTTCTGGGAAGGCGGGGATAGCAGAAGCTGAGCAGTCTGTCAGTTCGGGATGGCGGGGAGGTAGATTTCCGTATAGCGGATAGCATAGCACTGAAGGTGATGGGATTGAAGTCTTTATAAATTACTTTCTTTTTTAAGCAGTATGCCACGAAACACATGTTTAGCTTCTGTTTGGAGACCGCTTAGTCTGTTTGGGATGGGCGGGAGGCAACCACGGAATCACACTGGCAGTTGCGGTGACTCAAACGGTTCATGGAGAAACTGGCATAGGAAGTATATTTTTTTTTACTTTTGTGCTGGGAGGGTAAAGAGTGACATAGTGGGTGGGCAGTGAACACTACGCTGCAGATAGCTTCAGAGCAAGAATGATTGAAGCAGGCTGGCCAGCGGCGATAATGACTGAAGCAGGCTGCAGTGAAGTGATTCCAGTAAAGGTTTATGAGGTCATCTATGTGCTGGGACTAGACCCGTGATGTTGTACTGGGATAACATCATGGGTCCAGTCTCAGATTGACCAATCAGAGCCCATG
The DNA here is from genome assembly GCA_016271365.2 of Neoceratodus forsteri. Classification (NCBI taxonomy): domain Eukaryota; kingdom Metazoa; phylum Chordata; order Ceratodontiformes; family Ceratodontidae; genus Neoceratodus; species Neoceratodus forsteri. The sequence continues at coordinate 1,449,838,319 of CM057452.1, forward strand.
GATTTTTCTTGCCATTTTATAATATATGGTAGTTAACACCACTATATGTAAGTTAGCCATTAAAAGGTAACTTAGATCCATCCCAGTTGGCATTACTGGGTAAACCTATCTCAACCGCAAGGGCAATTATTGATATTCCTAACTCGGCAGCTCGATTTTACTTTTGTTATATTAAGCAGGTGACTATGCAATTAATAGAAGTGAATAAAGCTTTTCCCATCTCTCTCGGTATTTTGCAAGTGTGTGCCTCATGCTCACTAGCATTTTTTCCATTCCCAAAACCATCAGCATTTTGTTATGCCATTCCTGTTATGTTGGGGTTTCTTCCCCTATCCAGTGATGCAATATTATCAATTTTGCCACATACGCAATTAAGGTTAAGTAATAATTTTGTGCCCCTGTCAGCTGATCCAGATCCAGGCCCAATAAACATAATTCAGGTATAAATGCATCATTCAAACCTAGCAAGGGATCAAATTTAGCTTGGATTTGCTTTCAAAAACTCAGGACCAAAGGACAATTCCATAGCATACTGTATGTTTCAATGTGCCAAGAGATGTCTGGCATCTTTGCCAGTTGGGATTCAACCTTTTACCCATCTTATGTAATTTCTGTGGTGTAAAATAAACAGTGTGCAGGATCTTATACTGCAGAAGTCACAACTTATCTAATTTAATAACCCTATGAAAGAATTCCTATGGGGCTGACTAATCAAAAAATTCTGGATGCTCCGTGAATTTCTGTTCCCAATATTTACTTTAGAACCTCGTCTGTGTTCCAATTTTCTCCTGCAAAACCTTATATAATAAAGAAACTGCATGATCCTTATTTGCTTGGGCAATCAATTCTTCAAATACCGTGCTCTCATTTATATGCCATGGCCGAGAGGTCCCAAACTCCCTTTAACAGCATGTAATAACTGAAAAAACGAAATGATGGAGGACACAGGCAAAACATGAGCTGCCCAAAACTGATCAAATGTCTGGGACTGACACTCAATTATTAAATCCTGAAGGATGGCAGTCCTGATAGGGGCCAAAAAGGACTGTAGGATAGACTTATTAGCAATTTTAAAATTGGGGTTGTTACAAATGGGTTGGTGGGGGGCCCTCTCATGGTTGTGACCAATTAACAGATATAACTGTATATTAATCCACATGCTGACTGGCCTATTGGTGAAAATTTTAGGGGGGGGAGGGGCAAACTAGACCAAGAAATATGTAATATGGCCCTTGGTACAATATTATGCATTTTGCAAAGATGTTCTTCAGTCTCGTTTCAGAATGGTACAGGGTGACCTTCTGATCAACCCATGTCAAGAAGACCCCAGTTTAAAAAATTACTACCCTGAGATGTCAGATAGTACCAGTAAAAATTGAGCAGTTGCAGCCCTCCCTGATTTTTAGCACAGGTTAACTTATTCCACATAAGTCAGGGTCTCTTTCTGTTCCAAAGGAATTCTGACAGGGTGCTATGTAGCTTTGCAAACCATGACTTGGGTAGAGGGACCCCTATCATTGTAAGTGAGTATAGGAAGCATGTTAGAAGATTCATTTATATAGCAGAGACCCTACCACATAATGATATTGGTACAGCATGCCATCTCTTTATATCTGCAACAATAGTTTGCAATAAGGGGAGTAAGATTTTGGGTGATTAACATTTTGGTACTCAAGGCTACCCTGATACCTAAATAGGTAAGTCTAGATGGAGATCAGCACTGATGTAATTCAGGAGGTATCATAAGTCTGTAAGTGCTATGGTTAATGGCCATAATGACCATTTTAGACATATTAAGTTTATACCCGAAATAGATCCAAATTCTTGTAAAACATCTGTCACTGCTGATAAAGAAATCATGGGATAGGCCAAACGTAGTAAAATATTGTTGGTATATGCCAATATTTTGTAAACAGTAGGATCAACTGAAATACCAGTAATTAAGGGTTACCTAATCTGCACCTGATAAGGGGGTTCTAGATATAAATTAAACGATTAAGGTGGCAGGGGGCACCTCTGTCTAGTACCACTACTTAGAGGAAAGGGCTCTGAGAGAACTCAGTTGCATCAAATCTGAATTAAGGGAGAAGAATAAAGCAACTGAACAAATTTAATGAACTCGAGAAGAAATTTGAAAGCTTCCAAAGTATGAAATAAATATGCCCATGAAACCCTATCAAATGCCTTTTCAGCATCCAGAGACACCAATACAGAAGGGACTTTAGAGTCCCTGGATGCCGAAAGGAGATGAAAGAGCTAACGCATATGGTCCGAAATCAATAGTCCCTGCATAAATCCCGTTTGTTCCTGCCTAATAAGAGGTTGCCAAAGCCCAGAAATCCTATTGGCCAAAATATGGGCTAATATTTTAGTGTCCATGTTCAACAGCAATATTGGCCTATAATTAGGCACATCCGTATGGTCCTTTCCCGGCTTAGGGATCAAAGTAATATGGGCATCCAGGAATCCTGGGGGAAAATAATTAGCTATATAGCAAAACTTTAAAAAATCCACCAATTGAGGTGCAATCTCTACTTTAAAAGCTATATAAAAATCTGACAAGCAGCCATCAGGCCCAGGCACCTTATCCAGGGCTAATGCAAAAATAGCTTGCTTCACCTCTGCTATGGTTATTTTCTCCTTAAGACCCTTGCCTAAATTAGTGTCAACTTGGGGTAATTTGATCTCTCTCTCTCTCTCAAAAAGGAAATAATCTCTTGCTCTTGGTAAAGAGAGGAAGGGGGAGGCAAAATATAGCTGCTCATAATAGACCTTAAACTCCTTTGCTATCTCCCGGGGTGTAGTTAATACCTCTTTCCTAGAATTGGTCCTAATACTAGGTACCAGCCGGCCATTTCTTACCATTTTAATTGCAATGCCAATAACCTACTGGCTTTTTCACCATAGTACTCAACTAGTTTTCACTCGATTATAGTTTATTCTGCCCCCTCTCTATTCAGTTCTGCATACCTAGCTCTTTGCTGCTGCAACTTTATCCACTCCTGTTCTGAAGAAGCTTTAGAGATATCCCATTCTAATTGTCATATGTTACTTAGGAGTTATTGTAGTTGTTTTTGTTTTTTTCTTTTTCCGGACAGACGCGAGCCAAATTAGTTCCCCCCAGATAACACATATAAAGGCACTCCAGCATAGCTCTGCAAATTGTGTGGAGGGGGAATTAACTTTGAAATAATCTAGTATGGCCTGTTTAATCTTGGTACAGCACTAATCATCTTTTAATAAAAAAACTGTTAATTCTCCAGTGTCTATCCCTTTCCTCCATCAAAGATAGAGTTAAAGAGATAGAGACTGGTGCATGGTCTGAAATAACTGTACTTAAAATTTCACAGGATTGTGTATCCTGAATGAGACTAGCACTTAACAAAACATAGTCAATCCTGGAGTGGGAAGCATGAACTGGAGAATAAAAGGTGTATTCTCATTCATTAGGGTGCAAAATTCTCCAGATATCCACTAACCCGTGCATATCTAGAAGCTCCCTAGCTGCCCTTTGAGCTAAAGACAAACGTTTTCTATTGCTACCTGCTGTCTCTAATATGTCATCCAGGGTTAAGTTCCAGTCTCCTAAGAACAAACTTAGGCAAATCAGAAAATTATGAAAGTATTCCCCCCAAAATACTAATAAAAGAACCCGAATCCAAATTTGGACCATATATACTCCCTAGTAGAAGTTCTTGTGTTCCCACTTTGGCCACCAAAAATAACTACCTTCCTTCAGGATCTGCTACTACTCTCAAAACTAAAATGGGTAATTGCTTCTTCAATAATATTAACCCTCCCACCCTGCTTTTACTCTCACCTGCTCCATAAACCTGACCAACCCACATATGTCTAAAGAAGTGAATATTTTTGGTTTCAGTGTGGGTTTCCTGTAACATAACCATGTCAGGTTCTAACAGAGCTAAGTGCTTAAGCAGCTGTATCCTTTTTGCAGGTGAGTTGCCCCTGAATGTTTCACAAAACACAAGTTAACTTAGAGATCACCATTCTTCAAAACTTGGATATATGGAAATGATATGAGACACCACCTCTCAGATTCAAACAAGAGAACCGAGAGAAAAAAGTAATAGTGTAGCACCTGAAAATTTAAAATACCAAACACCTGCTAAGATCAAAAACAACACTGGCTACCAATTAAATCTGTTGGCAAACTTGAGGCTGTGAAAAAAAAATTATGTCACATCAAACAAAATTAATGTTGAAAACAAATAATCAAAACTGCAACCTAAAGTTAACATCCTCAGGTTATCCTTCTCCCTAGGGAGAAGGAGGGGTCAGGAAAACACCCCAACGAGTGACTCCATGCCACTCCAAAGCTGTCTGTCCATGGTGAATCGGTGTATGAGTCAGCCTTCAGCTACTGCAATGCCTCAGGAACCCTAGTTGAGTGTATGTGTTTGCAAGTAGCCAGATAGAAGAAAGAAAAAGAAAAAATATATACAATTATATAAATTGGGGGGTAAAAAAGGAGGAGATGATATAAATGAACATATTGGGTATAGATGCTGGGTAGGCAAATTAATCAAATCCGTTACTGCCTTATAATTATAATGCATAACTTCGAATATCTCCTAGTAAGCTCCTACATGAATAAAACATCTCTAAAAAAATTAGGCCCCAAACCCAGTATTATAAGAATACGAGATAAACAAATAGCATCTCATAAAAAGCAAGTCAGCCCCTCAGCAAATAAAAGTCCAAACATTTTATCAATAAAAGTGTTCATGGGCTGATCTAATCTTTTCACTCAGCATTCAGTGAAAGGAATGCAGGGGGAAGGAAGGGGTAAAAAGAATAAGGGAGAAAGGAATCTCCAAGATTAATCCTAAAAAATGGTAATGACGGCAACCAAATGAAAATGCTGGGTAACCTACTTCTCCAGCTTCATTAGCATCTTATAATTATCCAAATATAGCTTCTGGGGTCGCCCAACAATCTCGGGGGTAAATTACTTTCATAACAAAAAGACCCAGACTAAAATAAAATAAATAACAAACACAGTCAGTAACTTCTTGGAGAAAACCTTTCATAAACAAAAGTCCTGATATCCCCATAAAGTTTAGCTATGGAAGGATCTGATCTTATCACCCAGCACCCTGTAAGGGTTACTTCTGTGCACCCTGGAAGAATGAATAAATCCTCTCCAACCTTAAATTATTATGGCAGAGTTGTGCAGTCACTCCGAAAAAGAACAGCAACTTGTCATATCGATTAACTAAACAGTCACAGTCCGAGGCAGGTGGTACTGAACTCTCATGCTCTACAACAGGAAGGAAATAAAAAATACGAGCACCACGGGAGCCTGAATCAGAAAGAAATAGCATATGGAAACAATATACTTCATGGACTGAAAATATTAAAGCCAATTCCAGTGCCTCAAGAAAGTATAAACATAGTCCACAATAAACTCCCAAGACCTTTAGAGAAGCGCTGAATGTCTTTTCCATCATATGTACAGCAATTTCATTACCAAGCGCAGTGATGCCTCTAACTCGCAGGAACCCGAGCCTCAGTCAGCTTAATAACAAAATGCCACCTCCCTGTTTGCACAAATTTCAGTTCACAACTCTAGCAAGATGAATGGTGTAGCAATCAAAAGATCTCATCAAAGTCCCATTACTCTGTACGGTTCAAAATCTCCTCCCAAAAGTCCCACATCTCTCAGGTCTTTTGCAAGCCAGCCATATTGAGGTTCAGATGGGGGGAAATATATGGCAACTCCTTCTGTGCTTGCTTGGCAGATGGAAACTCCATCATGCCCCGCTGAGTATTAACAAAAAGCCTTGCCAGGTACCTTAAGTAAAACTTGACCCCCGCATTATATAGAACTCTTTTAATATTGTTATATGCCCTTTGTTTTTCTCTAACTAGTGGTGTTGTATCACTAAAGATGAAAAAGAGCTCGTCATTCCAGTGTAGCGGATGTTTCAGCTTAGCTCATTGCAGGATCCACTCTTTTTTCAGAAAATTTAAGCAACGTAATATGATTGCTCTTGACTTGCTGTTCGGAGGAGGTTGGGATCTCAATGAGTGATGGGCTCGTTCTATCAGGTATTCATCACCAGACGGGGGGGAGGGGGACAGCTACATCCTGAAGGAGCAATTGGGTAAAAGAGAGCATGTCTGCTCCCTCTGCCAGTTCTGGTATCCCAACCAACAACAGATTGTTTCAGTGGCTTCTCACTTCCAATTCATCAATTTTAAGCTCCATCTTAACAATCCTTTTCTGGTGCTCCTGAAATTCTTAACTATCCCTTTCCTGGGCACCCTCCACCGAACCTATCCTGACCTCTGCATCTCCCAACCTCTGATGAAATGCTTCCAGGGTAGGTTTCAAATTGTAAGTCCTCCACCATTTTTGTGAGGGTTAATTTTATCCCTGCCATATCTGCAATAATTATATTGAGCTTGTCTGGTTCAGCATCTGTATTGGGGGACTCCAGTGTGGGGCGTTTCTAAAGTGGCAGTGGCCCTGGCAGTTGCACAGCATTCAATTCTGTGATTGTTGCTGTTTCTTGAGTTTGCAGGACTTCCATTGCCTATGACAGACTCCCACTCTGCTTGAATACATCAGCTATCTCAGGATATCCAAAAAAGAAGATAAGTAAGCTACTTGTGATAGAAAAACTGTTATTTTATTCCTGATGGGGAAGCGGAGCAGAAGTCACTGCGTCTATTCAGGCCGAAAGCATCATGTGACTCCACAAAACATTTTTAAAAAGCTTCTATCCCTTCCTAAGTCACAGTGCCCAAGGCATCTGACTGTATTTTAGTGGTCAGGGAGGTGTATGCCATTGGTAGGGAGCTGGAGAAGTCTGCATCATTGATGATGCCAAATAGACTGTCCCTTCTTCAGCAACTGGAAAGCAAAGGATCTTCAGTAGAGTAAAGGATGCAGTAGGGTGTCAGTGGTAAGCAGGCCACCACACACAGACTAGTGCACATCCAACATGTTTCAGCACTGACCTGAATCTAATCCTCCTCCAGATGTAAACTTTCCTGGCAGTTCATGTGTGACCAAGGAAGTCAGGGCAGTTACCTGACTGCCCTTCTCTGCAGGCAGTCACACAGAGGACTTTTCTACTCTTGGTAGTTACTGTACCTGTGTTCCCCTCAGTTAGACCAGTGCTGAGTCCACAAGAGTACCTTGGGAGGACAGTCTCAAAGCCTCTGGGGTGGAGGTTTTTGATGCAGAACATTGGAAGGACCCACAGCTTGTACCATGCAGTTCACCACTGCCATAACTACTACCTCTGTGTCAGTGATTGCAGTCCTGAGACCAGTGACCTCCCTTGTGAGTCATCCAATACTTTTACTGTGTCTTTTCTTTCTTTACTTATTTATCTATCAAGTCTAGGATTACAAATACATTTGAGCCAAGGCTCTTTTACAAAGGTTCCACATCAGAGAAATACAAATTATGGGGAACATCAAGACAGACATTACAACAATGTGGACATTGCAAACAGATTACAGATTAATACAATTCAATGGTAACATTGTAAACAAGGCAGCCAGCAGCATTTGTCAGAGAAAACAGACAAGAGATAAGACGTGCCAGAGTCATAGGGAGAGGGAAGGGGGGGAAGGAATGTAGGTAGGGTGGGGAGAGGGTGAAAAGTGCAGCATTGGGTATACCAAGATGTGAGGATAAAATCCAGTGAGGAGGGGGAGGGGGGACCACTAGAGCAGGCAGGAAAGTGGAGAAACAAGGTTAAGTTGGGCAGTCACAGGAGCTGTTGGTAGTGAGATAGTCCTGGAGCCTAGTTTTAAACATACCAATTGTCGGGGCAGAGGAGATGGTGGGGCTGAGGTCATTGAACCAGAGTGGCGCTCGATAAGCAAAAGAGCATTGTCCAGGGTGTGAAACCCTGTGCTTCCCCCCTCAGCAGGTGAGAAAGTTACCTCCTTATGTACCATTTTCTTGAGACATTGATGAGAAGGAGCATTCACAGGGTTCCAAAGCATCCCCCAGATTAGAACTCCCCCATCCTAACCTATGGTTTGTGTGCAACCATGGAGGGCAGGGTTATTTTTAGACTGTCCCTCTTCCTCAGCAGTCATACAGTACGCTTTCTACCTTCTGGTGGGTACTGGACTTGTGGGCCCCTTCTGGTCCTTGGAGCCCTGACACTTGCTGCATCCAGTACAGCTACTGAAGGTTGGTGCCAGGACACACAGGAGTACATAAGGAGGTAACTTTCGCACCTGCTGAGGGGGAAGCACAGGGTTTCACACCCAAATTGGGGGTGGGGTGCAACCTCATCAGTCAGTCCTGTAAATTTAATTTTGTCCACTTGTGTTTTCTCCTCTAACTGATGATTCCTGCTGGATAACCTAACCTCATATCATATCTCAGGTCACATTAATATTATATTTCTTTTACATGCAACGCTTCATCGGGATTAGTGACTTCTGTTGGGATGACATCAAACTGGTGCATTAGTAGAAGCCTTTCATAATCCACCTTTTATTACAGTACATTGTAAGAAACACAACTGGTTCGGTACCATCTAGCTGAAATAGACCTCCCCCCAGCTACAATGTAATCCTTTTGTCATGAGAATTTTGATTGGTGGAAAAATATGAAGCCTGTCACACACTAAATTTGCACCACTACCAACAGCAATTTTGTGTTTTGCCTTTGCACATTAACAAGCCTTGTCCAAATAGTCACTACGTCCACAAAGATCACCCAGACTCGCTGAAACGGACATGCACCCAATGCACCTGCAGAAATCTGCACTAGTTGTGGCATCTGTAACTTCCAGCCTCCCCCCTCTATGTGTGTGTTTAACAGAGCATGTAGGGGCTGAAGACTTGTCAGGAGGGAAAGCATGGCCAGACGGAGGGCAGGCATCCAATCAGATGCATGGGCCAGTACTAGAGTGGATTCTATGATCTATGTGGAGGAGACTGTGGGATACAGCAGTCTCCCAAGGACTGCTGTGTCCCTTAGAGGGAATGTCATTTATATTTGTTAAAAAAAATTTAGGACAGCCGGCCCAGTGCTGCTGAGGGTTGAGGCACTGGACATCACACCTTGCTCCACGCCGGCGACCTGGGTTCGGGAACGAGCCCGGGTCGGCAGGGGAGGAGAAGGATTGAGCATCCTGAGGACTGCTCTCCTTCTCCAGGGTGGGGGGCACACTGCCATTGGTGTGCTGGTGGCCTCTGTTGGTAACTGGAGGCAGCACAGTATGCAGGCAGTCTAAAGGGGATGTACTGGGGCCGACTCCGAGAAGGGGTGCGTGCAGTAGCATGCATGCCCCTGTCCATTGGCATCATTGCATGCCTCACACATCAAGGGGGTAGAACAGGAAAAAGAAGGGCACCAGTCACGGCGGCATGATGGCCATTTCCACAGAGGACTCGCTGGCACTGAGGGGGCGTGCAGCAGCGATACTGGATCCTGGTCTGGTGGCTGAGTGTAGGGGGGCTCTCCACCACCCCGCCGCGGGGGGCAAGCTGCGGGGGTAGAATTCTGCGAGGCCCGATTTGGACTGGGGAGATCCTTGGGATGGCAGCCTGAGCCTGAGAGGATGCCTGGATGTGGGGCAGGTAAGGCAGACTGGATACCAGGGAAAAAAGGATAAACTAAAAAAAAAATTTAGGACATGGCCCCTGACTCCATGCCAGACTGAAAGGCTGGGGCAACCAGAATCAGGCGAGATCAAGCTACAGTAAGTTTCAGAGAGTGTGGGGGAGGGGAGACAGGTCTGTGGAGAATACACAAACATTATGACTCGCCCCCTCCCTGCAAAATGCTGTTCTCTGTATGCACTCTCCAGCACAGATCTCATTTTGTAGATCACACAGAAGCCCCATACCCACCACCTACCTCGCTCCTGATATGGTTTCAACCTTTGGTTGAGGCAGAAGCCACACATTAAACCACACTCCAAACCCTGCCCCTATCCCCAACCATTTGTAGGATTGATGAGTGCTGTATATCACTTTACTTTCACAGCCATTTGCAATTTATTTATTTATTTATTTCATAACTAGGATTACAATTACCTTTGAACCAGGGGTTCTTTTACAAAGGTTCCACGTCAAGTGATGTAAACAGATCAAGACAAAATAGGCAAAAAAAGGGAATGAAAATAACACAATATAAATTAACACAAAGTGCAGAATTCTGCACTACTTTGGAGTTTCCAGCTTCATGCAAAGGTGCAACTATTATATCAACCTTCAAAAAAGGGGACAAGAACGACCCAAAAAATGTATAGGCCCATTTCATTATTGGACACGATGAGCAACATTTTCTCCAAAATTATTTTGGAAAGACTGGTTATCCAAATTAATAACCTAGGAGGGGTCTCGGAGCAGCAGGCGGAATTTCGTACTGGTTATAACACTACAGACAACTGCTTTGTTATTAGACACATATGAAAAATATGTCAACCTATGAAAACTAAAAGTTTATGCAGTTTATGTTGATTTCAGCTCCGCATCTGATACAATTACACGAAGCATGCTATGGGAAATGATGCTGGAATGGGGCATCTCTCCAGACGTGGTGGCTATAATCATTGAGCTATATACAAATATTTAGACCCAAATCAGGCTGGGTACCAGTGGACAATATTCTGCTGGATTTCCCACGAATAAAAGGGTAAGACAGAGGTGTGTCCTTGTCCGCATTTTATTTTGTATATATATAAATAAACTCTTATTACAGCTAGAAATGTCACAAACTGACTCCCCGAAAATTCTATCAAAAAATTGTGCTGTACTGTCATACGCAGATGATTTAGTACTATTTTCATTAACACCGGCAGGTCTTTCTGCTAAGTATTTTACAGACATATGCAACTAACTATAATTTAAAAATTAATGATACCAAAACACAAGCAATGGTAGTTGGGGACAAAAGATTAAAAAAAGCTGGTATGTAGGCGAGAAAAAACTGAAAACTGTAAATACCTACAATTATCTGGGAGTATATTTGGACAGTAATGGCAATTGGAATAATCATGTTAACTCACTTAAAACACAATTAAAGCAGACTGCAAATTCCCTATTAACATTTAACCAGAAATATGGGGGTAATACCATAAAACCAGTTATAAAAGCAGTAAAAGCAAAATATCATGCCCAAGCTCATTATGGTGCTGAAGTCTGGGATACAGGGAAACTGGATCCGTTGGAAACACCTTTAAATAAATTAAATAGATCTTGTCTAGGTTTAAATCTGCCTGGTTTGGTGGTAGTTCAGGTGGATGTTAAAGATCCCATGGCACTTATCGAAAAGAGTAGGGGAATTTCCCCGGTGTCCTGGCCAAATTTCCCTCATTCACTAAAAAAAATACCACCAACAGCTTAATCTGGTTCAAGGTCAGTTGCCATTCATCTGTATCCCCCTCCCCCCGGGTCGTGCCTGAAAATAGGCAGGATTTGTCTAGTGCACTTACCCGGTCAACAAAAGCTAAATAAATAAATGCTTCAGTGCCAGCGTCAGTTGTTAGGGCAGAACTGTGACTTCTCAGATTAAAGGCCCAGTTTCTGGCCAAAAAAATTAACTACTGGCTCACGCTGCTACAGATAATTACATGTAGATTGGCTAATCTTTGTGTGAAGGAGAAATACCTATGGTATACTTCTGGGATAATGAAATCCACTTTTTTTAATTTTAATTTTTATTTATTTATGATTTTGTTAAGCGGGTAGGTGCACTGATCCCAGGGACTGTTTTCAGGCATGACCAGGCCATGTAAGGCGGCGCAGAGTAGAAACATCAGACTAACAAGAACATAAGAGCAGGTAATACACAGTGAAAGGTTACAGTTGTTACATTTGGCAATATATGGTGGCAGTAGTTGAGGGACAATAAATAACAAAGCAAAGTAAGACTCATGGTGGTACAGTTTCAGTAAATAAGAGAACCTATTTGGCCCTACCCCTGGAACCTATGGGGGGGGGGGGAACTAGTCCTTAAAGCAGTGGCAGGTGGATGCCAACAGGAGCCAGTCTTTGAGGCTAGTCTTGAACTGGTGATGAGTGTTTATGGTGAGCAATTCAGTGGGCAGCCTGTTCAATTGTGTGGGGACTGCTACAGACAGGGCTCTAGCACCCATGTTCGTGGCTACCCTGGGGAGTTTCAGGGAGGGGAAACTGGAGGAGCATTGGCAGCGGTGTGAGGTTTGGATGGTGAGCAGGGGAGCAAGAGGGGATTTCTGGCCAGTACAGATGGCAGAATCAATAGAACTGTACAGTGCAAGGTCAAAGTGGGCTTGTAGTGGGAGTCACTCCAGTGTAGTGTAGAGTGTACAGTGGTGTGTGGAGAAAGGGGCCAGCAGGGAGAAGTGGCAGACACTGTTGTATGCTACTGATAGTTTTTCCATGGTAGATGCGGAGGTCCTGGAGTAGATAAGAGAGCAGTAGTCCAGGGTAGGTAGCAGGTTTCCCTGGATGATGGCATGGCTGGCCTCACAGGTGAGGTATTGCCGGTATCTGTATGCAGCCCCTCTTTTTTGGTGAAATCTTAGAACCAGGGAGTTTATGTGCTCTGTAAAGGAAAGGGAGGGGTCAAGCACAACTCCTAGATATCTGAAATGTTTAACGTCCTCTAGGGCATGGCCATCAGGGGACATGATGATTGGGGTGGGTTAGATTTGCATTTCATTAGGAAGGGCTTAGATCTGAACAACATTGTTTTTGTTTTTTGGCACTGACAAGAAGAAGTTGTTAGAGAACCAGTTGTGGGCTGTGGTGTAGTTTTGTGAGAGGGCTGCAGAGATGAGGGTAGGAGGCTTTCCGCTGGAGAAGAGCACAAGGTCGTCAGCTTAAAGGATTGAGTGACAGTTGAGACTATCAGCTGGAAGGGAGTTAATGAATAAGGAGAAAAGGAGGGGTCCCAGGACAGAACCTTGGGAGACCCCAGTAGAGACAGGCAGGGTGGGCGAGCAGGCTGGGCCAATGCTCACAAACTGGGAAACTGGGTTGAAAAAGATCCAGGAAATATTAAAAGAAACAAAATTAGATTTCTTAGAAAACGTTCATGAAAGAGAGATAGCAATAAATTTAAAATATCAGAAGTATGTAACACAAACACTAACGAATCACTACATGACATATGATCTAGACAGTATAAATCATCTAAAAGTTTCCCCATGGCTGAGACAGAAAGATGTAGCTGATGGGTATAGAACCTATTTGGGTATTTTAAGAGATAATGAAAAAAGGATAATATATACAAAATACAGACTAGAGGTCTTTCCTAGCTCAATGCTTTTTGTCAGACACAATAAACTAACATCTCTTCAAGCCACTTTTTGCCCCTGTAGGAATCAAGCTACTGAAAATTTGCACCGTGTCATATTTGATTGCATTTGGTATGAAACATCTAGGGACAACTGGTTAACATATTTGTGGGCAAGTATACAAAGGACAGAAAAAAAACAGTTACTAAAAATAGCTTTAACAACAAACGAACTTACAGTTAAGAAAATGGTGGGGTATTTAACAGAAATATACAGAATTAGGGTCAAGTACAGTGTAAATCTTAGAACTGAACTGCACTTTTTTCTAAAGTTTTGTTAAAATCAAATTATATTATTATAAGACTGGTTTTATTTATTTTTTTTTTTATTATTATGCTGTTAGAATTCACCTGTAGAGGCTGATTGTAACTGTATTTATGCTGAGATTGTTGTAAAAGTATATGTATATGTGTTCTATTGTATCCACTTTTATAAAGGTCTATGACCGAACAATAAATTTCTTTAATTCAGTTCAAGTGCAGAAATCAACAGGTGACAATTTACAAGGTGAATTACAGTTATGAAAACATATGTTTCAAAAGTGTCTTGAGAAAAACTGTCTGACATGAGGATCCAATAACAGAGAACTTTAATGATATAGGACTGCAGTCCAGAAATAACAGACTTTGTCAAAATACCAGTTAATATAAGAGATAGGATGGAGAAGGCTAAGGGGAGAAAGGTTGGTGCAAGAACAAGAGGACACAGCATGAGATTAGAGGGAGGCCAATTAAGGGTTAATATGAGGAAGTTCATTTCCACAGAAAGGGTGGTTAATGCATGGAATGGCCTACCTCACGAAGTGGTGGATATGAATACAGTGCAGGGCTTCAAAGAGGCATGGGATAGGCATAAGACAGCAATACAGATGAGTATGAATAGATAGGTCATTGACAGTGTAAAGGCTTATGGCACATTTATAAGGTAGAAAAAATGGGCAGACTGGATGGGTCTTACGGTCCTAATCTGCCATTAACTTCTATGTTTCTATGTATAATTCTAAAGGGTTGGGGAAGGGGGTAATAGCCAAGGGATGAAGGGTGAGACGTTCAGAAAACAAGGCAGTAAAATTACAAGGTGATTTGCAGTTTTGAATACATATGATACATTACTGTCTTGAGTGAAAACCGTTTTACATGAAAAATCCAAAACAGAGTAAATCAGTGAACTAAGACAGCAGTCCAAGAATAACAGACTTTGTCAAAAATAACAGTTAATAGAAGAGATAGTAAGGTGTGGGCTTACTGGAGAAATAGGGTTGGGGGTAATGCAGGAGCAAGGGAGGAGAGGGGAGAAGAGGTAGAGAGTATAGTAGGAGTTAGGTGGGGAATAGGGAAAAAAATAGGAGAGGGGCTAGGGAGGTAGGGGGAGCACAGGAGAACTAGTGGGGACAGTCACACTTACCTAAAGTTACAAGGTGTCCATGAAGCTTGGTTTTGAAAGCTCCAAGTTCCAAGTTTGGATTCAGAGAGGACATCAGGGGGCAGGTCATTCATCCAGGTAGGCGCCTTGTAGCTAAAAGTATGCTGCACTTGCGAGGTGTCAGAGACAACATTAATGGAGTAGTAAAAGACCATACTTACGATAAACTGTAGAGTGGAAAAGATTACTGCTAATGGTCTCACCAGTCAAATTTTACACCTCCCCATACCTCTCAACCTTTCATCACTGAAAGTTGATAAAGCAATGGGGCCAGATGGGGTGCACCCCAGGGTCCTTAAAGAACTAAGAGAGGTGGTGGCCGAACCTCTGGCAATCCTGTTTAGCTGATCACTGGAAACAGGGGAGGTATCCAAAGACTGGGGGACAGCAGATGTAGTCCCCTTATACAAAAGCGGGAACAAAGAGGAAGCTTGGAACTACAGACCAGTCAGCCTCACCTCGGTAGTGGGGAAGATCATGGAAGCACTACTGAAGGAGAGATTGGTGGAACAACTGGTTGTCAATGGACTACAGGACCCAAGACAGCATGTTTCCACCAGGGGGAGGTCATGTCAGACCAACCTCTGTGAATTTTTCAACTGGGTGACTAGGGAGGTGGATCAGGGGAGGGCAGTGGACATGGCCTATCTGGACTTCAGCAAGGTCTTTGACACTGTGCCACATAGAAGACTATTACACAAACTGGGGAATATGGGTGTGGGCAGTAGTGCGGTGAGTAGGTAACTGGCTGGGCAACAGGACACAGAGTGTGGTGGTAAATGGCTGTCACACCACAGAGGGAAGAGTGACCAGTGGGGTCTCCACAGTGATCAGTGCTTGGACCGGTCCTATTCAACATCTTCATCAGTGACATTGCGCAGGACCTAGAAGGCAGAATTTCCCTGTTCGCTGATGACATAAAGCTCTGTAACATAGTAGACACACCAGAGAGTGTGGACAGAATGAGAAGGGACCTGCAGAAACCTGAAGAATGGTCAGGGGTTTGGCAGTTGAAATTCAATGCAAAGAAGTGCAAGATAATGCATACAGGGCACAAAATCCCTGGCACAATATATCAGCTGGGGGTGAGGATATAGCATGCACCAAGCAGAAAAGTAATCTTGGGGTTATCATCTCTGATTGGAAGCAGGAAGGGAAGTCAGAATAGCAAAGGCCCAAACTGAGGAAAAGATAGCCAACTCAGTTAAGAAGGGGGATAAAACCTTTTATAGGTACATCAGCGAGGGTAGAAAGACAAAGGGAGGGATAGTGAGGCTGAATAGAATGAACAGTGGGTGGGCAGAGGGGGACAGTGAAAAAGCAGGAATACTGAACGAATATTTCTGCTCAGTATTCACAAAAGAGGAGGGGGAAGTGCCTAATCCAATTAACAGAAGCACTTTTGATAGGGGGGTCGAGCCCAGTCCTTTCACAGAAGAAAGGGTTCTGCAAGAACTCCTAAAACTGAAGGTGGACAAAGCAATGGGTCCTGATGGAATTCACCCAAATTCTAAAAATTAAGGGAGGAACTAGTGAAACCACTGGCTACTCTTTTTAATAAATCATGGGAGGATGATGTGGTACCCAGAGGACTGGAGGAAGGCGGATGGATTCCCCTTCACAAAAGTGGTTCCAAGACAGAGGCAGGAAACTGCAGACCTGTCAGTCTGACCTCTGTGGTAGGAAAGTGATGGAGTCACTTCTGAAGGAAAGAACAGTCAGTACCTAGGGGCAGTGGGCACAGAACCCAAGGCAACATGGAGTTCACAGCGGGAAGGTCATGTCAGACAAATCTAATAGATTTCTTTGACTGGGTGACCAAAGTAGTAGACCAGGGAGGGCTGTGGACATGGCCTACCTAGACTTTAGCAAGGCATTTGACACAGTCCCACAAAGATTAATAGTCAAATTAATCAGCCTGGGAGTGGGACCCAGGGTGGTAGCCTGGGTAAAACATTGGCTGGACAACAGGACACAAAAGGTAATTGTAAATGGAGTCCATTCTGAAGAAAGGGGTTACCAGTGGGGCACGCGAGGGTTCGAGACTGGGTCCAGTCCTTTAATGTCTTCATCAGTGACATTGCAGAGGGACTGGAAGGAAAAGTATGCCTTTTGCAGATGACACAAAATCTGCAACAGGGTTGATACACAAGGAGGCGTGGAAAGGATGAAAAGGACTTGGCAAGGTTGGAGGAATGGTCAGAAGTATGGCAGCTGGTTCAATGCAAAGTGCAAAATAATGCACCTGAAACAAGAACCCAGGGAAGAAGAATACAATGGGTGGGGAGGTAGTAACAACAACAAAAAGGAAAGGGACCTGGGGTAATCATATCAGATGACCTTAAGGTTGCAAGTAATGAGAAGGCAGTAGGGAGGGCTGGGGGTATACTGGGATGTATAGGAGAGGCATCAGCAGCAGAAAACAGGAAGTTGTTATCCTCTGTACAGACAGTTGGTGAGACCCCATCTGAGTACTGCGTCCAGTTCTGGAGACCCCATCTCCACAAGGACATAGACAGGATAGAGGCAGTCCAGAGGAGGCTACTAAAATGGTGCAGGGTCTGCAAGAGAAGCCATATGAGGAGAGACTAAAGGAGCTTAATATGTATACCCTTGAGGAAAGAAGGAGAGGGGGACATGATAGAAACTTTAAGTACCTCAGTGGAATCAACAAAGTCCAAGAGGGTAGCATCTTTCAGAAAAAGAGACTTGCAAGAACAAGGGGACACAATTTAAAGATAGAAGGAGGGCGGTTCAGGAGCAATATGAGGAAGTATTATTTCACAGAGAGGGTAGTGGATGCATGGAACAGCCTTCCTGAGGAGGTTGTGGGGTCTAAAACTGTGGGAGAATTCAAGAATGCATGGGACAGACATAAGGCAATTCTTGTGGGGGGTAGGAAGAAATAGGCTGTTGGTTAACTAGGATCTGCGGCCTATCCTGTAGGTAGGGAAATGGGCAGACTAGATGGGCCTAGCAGTCCTTATCTGCCATCAAAGTCTATGTTTCTATGTTTCTATGATTACCCCAAGGTAGGGAAACAGTGTGACAAGGCAGCAGGTAAAGCAAATAGGATGCTGGGATGCATAGGCAGGGGCATCACCAGCAAGAAATTGGAGGTCATAATTCCACTATACAAGACACTAGTGAGGCCCCACCTGGAGTATAGTGTACAGTTCTGGAGACCTTACTTATGGGAGGACATAGTGTAGAGAAGGTTCAGAGGTCGGGAAACAAAGATGGTACGTGGAGTGCATCACAAGTCCTATGAGGGCAGGTTGAAGGAATTGAATATGTACTCCCTGGAGAAAAGGTGGGAGAGAGTAGATATGATAGAGACATACAAGTATCTTACAGGGAGGAACAGGGTGCAGGAATACACTATTTTTAAGTGAAAAAGATGTTCCAGGACTAGAGGGCATGGGATGAAGTTGGAGGAAGGGCGATTCAGAGGAAACGTGAGGAAGAATTTCTTCATAGAATGAGTGGTGGACAAGAGGAACACCCTGCCAGAGGAAGTGGTGGGGGCTGAAATAATCACAGGATTTAAGAATGCATGGGATAGGCATAAAGGAATTCTGGAGGTCAGGGTTAAGGGGCAACAGACTTCTAGGAAAACATAAAGTGAACTTACAAGCTCAAATGGGCAGACTGGGTGTGCCGTAGGCCCTTATCTGCTGACACTGTCTATGTATCTATATATCTAAGTATGAGGGAGGAGTCGGAGAAGGAGGAGAGGGTGGAAGCAATGTGGGTTCAGTACTGTCTAACAGAGGGAGGAAGGTAAGGTTGGGGGTGGTTTACAGACCACCCAACCAGGAAGAGGAAAAGGAAAGGGAGCTGAACTCACAACTATTGAATGCTGCAGGGTAGGGAAAGGTGGTAATAGTTGGAGACTTCAACCTTCTCAAGGTACACTGGAGCATACTGACCACGACATGTGCCAGGAGTAAGGTGATTCTAGAACCATTGTGGAATGGGTTCCTGACTCATGGTATCACAGAACCACCTGGGAGGGGGCGAGCCTTGATCAGGTGCTCATTAATGGGGAGAACGTACAAGATGTAATGGTCAAGGAGCTCCTGGAAGTGATCACCACACAGTGTGGTCCCAGTAGGATATGGGCAAAAGAAAATGTCCACACTAAGACTAAAATCCTGGATTTTAGACAGGCAGACTTCAGGAAGATGGGCAAGTTACTAAGGAGGCACCTGGCAAGCATCAAGGCAGATATGGGGTGGCCCAAAGGTGGTCCATCAATAAGAAGGGAATAATGGTTGTCACAGAGGAGTGCCTTTGGCTTGGGGAAGAACTCTACGGTCAAAACACCAATCTGGTTTAGTACTGAGGTTGTCCAGGCAGTAAGGGACAAGAGGTTAGCCTATAGGAATTTCAGGATGACCGTGGGGGGGGGGGAGAGGGAGAATTGCCTAAAGATGGCTAGTGAGGCAAGTAAGGTAGTCTGATGGGCTTCGGCTTAAAAGGAACTGCAGATAGCTGAGGGAATTTATTTATTTAAAAGTTTCACCAGGAAAGGCACACTGAGCAGAAATGCTCATTTCCAGATGTGTCCTGGGGGAAAGGGGATTGGGATACACAGTAAACACAGTAGCAAATGTCAAAACAGTGAATAATGAAAATAGAATACAAACATCAAACAGGATGACAAAATAGATAACATTACGTTGCAATGAGCATTTAACAACAATAGAAAAAGTGCTAGGAGACGATAAACAAAAAAACAACAACACATCAGTAGCATGAATTAATACAGGATAAGTGCTTACCTACAAGCAAGTGCAGAGGCAAAAAATGGAGAGGGAGAGCGAGAATTAAACACATCTACAGGAAGTGGGGGGGGGTCCTTGAGGAGGGAGATGAGGATCTGAGGGTAGTCATCGAGATGGACTGGAGGTGAAAGGGAGTTCCAAATTTTTGGGAAACAGTGAGAGAATGCTGCCTGGCCAACAGATGTAGTCCTAATTAAGAAGGAATTAAGAAGGGTTAGAAGGTCTTTTTCCATTATATAAGCGAGAGAAGGGACAAGAAGGACAAGACTATTAGGCTCGGAGAGGGGATGGGTGAGTGGTGGAAAATGAGGGAAAAGCAGAGGTACTGAATGAATACTTCTGTTCCATCTTCACCAGAGAGAAAGACAGGCCGGTGCCAACAGGGGGAGAAGAGGAGTGGGGGGGGGCATGGATGGGGTGACAGAGGGGGATAAAGTGAGGAAAGGGCTGCTAGTATTGAAGGTGGGCAAATCACCAGGCCCGGTTGGCATACACTCAAGGGTACCGAGGGAACTGGCAGAGGAGCTTACAGAGCCACTAGCAAGCCTGTTCAATAGATCATTGGTGTGGGGCATGGTACCACAGGACTGGAGAACAGCACATGTAGTTCCCCTCCATAACAGCGGTCCCAAGGATGACCCAGGGAATTAGAGACCGGTCAGTCTGGCCACAATCGTGTGCAAGCTCATGGAGACCATACTTAAGGAAAGGTTGGTAGATATCTAGAGGAGCATGGTCTCCAGGATGCGAGGCATCATGGGCTTATGGGTGCTAGGTTATATCAAATGAATCTGATTGGCTTCTTTGACATTTTACTAAAAGAGTAGACAGGGGCCAAGCAGTGGACATGCTTTACCTGGACTTCAGCAAGACCTTTGACACTGTACCCAACACAAGGTTGATCAGGAAGTTAGCAGATCTCAGAGTTATGGAGAAGATGACTAGATGAGTGGAAAATTGGCTGAGGAACAGGACCCAGAGGGTTGTGGTGGTGGTAGCGTGGAATTATCTAGCACCAGGAGGCCATCAGTGCAGTCCCACAGGGCTTGATGCGAGGACCGGTGTCATTCAATGTCTTCATCAGTGATACTGAGGATGGCATTAAGGGTAAATGTGCCTGTTCACAGATGACACCAAGCTCTGTGGGAGGGTGGACACAGCTGAAGGGATATGGGACCTAAAGAAGGATCTATAAAAACTTGAGATGTGGTCTGGGATTTGGTAGCCTGGCTTCAATGCAAAGACATGCAAAGTTATGCACATTGGAGCCAAGAATCCCAGGATGTAGTAAAACCTGGGAGGGTGCGGATATCTGCAGCAGAGATGGAGAAGGATCTGCAACCTGAAGAATTCCACACAGTGGAGGAAAGCAGCAGCAAGGGCAAATAAAATGTAGGGCTGCATAGCTAGGGTGATCACCTGTAGGTGAGAGGAGGTTATACTGCCCTTGTACAAGTCACTGGTGAGGCCACATCTGGAGTATGGAGCAAAGTACTGGTGCCCACACCTTGAAAAGGACATTAACCTGCTGGAGACAGTCCAGAGGAGGGCAGAAAAGATGATCATGGGCCAGCAGGGTAAAGCATACGAGGAGAGGTCAGGGGCCCTGGACATGTACTCCCTGGAAGAGAGAAGGGGAAAGAGGGGACATGATTGAGACCTTCAAGTACTTGAAAGGGATAAATAGGGTGGATAAGGAGGGTCTCTTTAAGCTAAGTAACAACTGAAACATGAAGGGACAGAGTATTTAATTGTGGTGTGGTTAGGAGGGAGGCTAGGAAGCATTTTTCTTCACAGAGAGGGTGGCGGCCAGCTGGAATGCACTGTCAGAAGAGGTGGTCTTGTTGAAGATGGTGAGCAGCTTCAAGAGAGACTGGGATGGACTTAAGGGGAAAGTAAGTGTCATGGGAGGGGTGGATGGAAAGGATGGGAGGACAGGGGAAGGGAGGGCAGGGTCAGTAGCTTGAGCTGTGGACGCTGTAATACCAGCAGACTAAATAGACCAGATGGCCTCATTCTACTGGCTTCTTTGTATGTTTATATGTATGTTTGTAAACCAGCTTTCCTTAAGGCAAAACCAGAGGACCAGCTAAAGACCCTGAAAACAAGATGATCCTGTCATAAACTGGACAGGTGACAGCCCTATCACTGACCTGACCTCTGCACCCTTACAGCCACATTATGTACTTCTACAAGGGTGCAGATGGTCTCCTGAGACCACTGTGGATCTGTGTGGGTTGTGCTCAGTATATCACAGTTTGGGAGGTGGGAACCATAAGGCAAAACTGAGTGACTTTAATTGCCCATTTTCATGGTATACTGAGTAAAGGGTATCAGAATTTTGCAAAAGGTGGGGAGTTCCGGCACCAACGTACTGAGCACAACCCATAAACCCTGGAGTGCACTGTTACACTTATAAAATGGGAAATTGCTAGTTACAAGTGAAAGGCAAGAAAAAAGTGTCAAAAAGCATAAAAACGAGAGCCTACTGTTCGGAACAGGAAAGTGAAACTGTGTTTTCTTGTTGCTGGGGTTGGGAGCTCTTCAAACAGTGGCAGAGGAGAAGTGCTTTAAAATGTACTTTAGTTGATAGTTTCTTGAAAGATTATCAAGCTATGGCGAGGTGAAGTGCTTTTACGTGCATTTTAGTTGGAGTGTCTTGAAACTTTCAAAGAATCTGAACATTAGTTGTTGTTTTTTTTTAAACTTTCAATGAACCACAACAAATGTGTGTGGATTTTCTTAATTATACAATGGCAATAAAATTTCCTGGCTTTTGCTTAGTTAATGACATCCTTCAACAGTGATGTTATTCCAGTACAACATCACTGTATGAAAGTCTGGCACTAACTCGACCTCAGAAACACACTACAAAAATCACTGCATCCAGTACATTTTGAAGCCATCATGGGTTTCATTCAAGTTCCCTGCTTCTCAGTCCCCTCCTCCCCCGAATAAGGAGCCCAACTCTCCATAACCTAAACTGCAACATTTTTCCAAAGCACTGCTACATGCGGCTTCACAATCCTCTCTCTCTCTCTCTCTCTCTTCTCTCTCTCTCTTTCTCTGCCATGGTTGTGAGAGGCACACACTTGACTGCCAATTTTTCTAAAAAGTCACATGCAGCCGTGGTTTCTTTTTCTTTTTAAAATGTCAACCTGCTTTAAAATTATTGCGTGTAAAACATAAGCAGCGGGACCGGTTAACTTGTTGATCACTTACTAAGTGCCAGAAGTCTCAGTCCCACTACTCACTTGACTCCACTCAGTTCCCTTTAACGATTACAGTCCCTGTACCTCCTACAGCTCTGCAAAATCACAGAACGTTTCACCTAGTTCCAGGAGAGGCAACGGGATCAGGTGAAATAAACACAGAAAATCAAAAAGAAAAACATCTGTGCAATAACATCACTTCTCGGCTATCCACCCACGGCATGATGCAATCTCTGCACAACACACACCCTGTCATGTATTACTGCTTAATTAAACAATGGCTCTTGACCAGACTGTAGGATTATGGCCAATGATCTTCAGTTTTTAACGTTAAAAATCAGAACTTAACAATTTTAAACCAGTATATGGGAGTCAATTTTTCATGTAAAACCCCACTCTGCACCAATATTTTGGGCAAATCCCCCCCATTTAAGCAAATTTTTGTTGAAAACATGCTGATTTGACCTCAATTGGGGGTGGGGGGTGGAAAAAATCGATTTTAAGATTTTGCCAAATGGAACTGGCCATTTTTTTAAATGGAAAATCATTGGCTCTACAGGATTTTCAGAACCCATTTTATAAGTAACCAGCATGGCATTAGAGGGATGCTATGCTGTCATGAGGTACTGTCTTATAGTTACTGGTGACCCTATTTATCAACCAGATTATGAGTACTGTCAAATGCCATAATAACTGGATTTCATGTTATTACGGCATTTTCCTCTAACTGCCTTCAGTTCCACTCCTCGCGCTACCTACACTTACATAAACATGTCGGCTCCATCGTCACTTAGAAACGAGCTGCTAGTACAAGACTCTCAAATCTCTCTCTTTATTATTATTTATTAAAATATGTATCTGATTGTTTCTGCTATTCAACATTTCCAAGTTTTATCTGGTTGATCCTGCAGTTCGTGAGCTTCAGGACTCTGAGCAGGATCGCACCATGGCTGACAGTCTATAGTGCTACTTAAGCGTGATCCTGATTCCACAGTATAAGTAAAAAAAAAGATTTCAACTGGGGGGGTGTGTGTGTGTGTGTGTGTGTGTGTGTGTCTGAGACAGACACTGTGTAAGAGGCAACAGCAACTAGAGAAGTTGCACTTCTTGTACCAGTAACCAGAAACCACTTTGGTTCTCAAAAACAGTAGCAGAAAAGATCAGAGCCAAAAGGTTGGCCTTCAGGAAATATAAGGGAACACAGCAGGGTGAAGATAGAGAGGCACATCAAACTTCCCTAAGGGAAGTAGAGAAGGCAGTAAGGCAGGCAAAGGCCCAAATCGAGGAAACACTAGCACGAACAGTAAAAGAAGGGGACAAGGCTTTCTATAGATACATTAGTGAGAGGAAAAAGTCCTGAGGGAGTATTGCTAAGCTCAAAGGGGATAAGGGGAAGTGTGTGGAGGAAGACCAAGGAAAAGCATCTATCCTAAATAGATACTTCTACTCAGTATTTACAGAGGAGAAAGTAGGGCAGGGTCCACAGCTCAGCACCATGGACACAGGGGGGAGGGAGGTGTGCACAAGTCCCTTCACAAAAGAATGGGTCCTACAAGAGCTCGCTAAGCTCAGGGTGGAGAAGGCAATGGGACCAGATGGCATACATCCCAGGGTACTAAAAGAGCTAAGGGTGGAACTAGCAGAGCCATTAGCAGAACTGTTTAGTGAGTCTCTGAGCACAGGAGAGGTTCCAGAAGACTGGAGAAGGGCTCATGTGATCCTGCTCAACAAGAGTGGTAGCAGGAAGGAGGCAGGGAACTACAAACCAGTTAGTCTTACCTCAGTAGTGGGGAAGATTATGGAGGCACTCCTTAAGGAAAGGATAGTGCAACACCTGGAATCCATAGGAGCACAGGATCCAAGACTGCATGGGTTTACAACAGGAAGGTCCTGTCAAGACAATCTCATAGATTTCTTTGACTGGGTAACCAGAGTGGTACAGTTGATGTCGCCTACCTTGACTTCAGCAAAGCTTTTGATACTGTTCCACGTAGAAGATTGATTAATAAGCTGGGTAGGCTCGGGGAGGGTCAGGGGTTGGTCAACTAGGTGGCAAACTGGTTGCTGGGCAGAAAACAGAGAGTGGTGGTAAAAGGTATACAGTCAGAAGAGATGCATGTCACAAGTGGGGTACCTCAAGGATCAGTCCTGGTGCCAGTCCTCCTCAATATCTTCATCAGTGACATTGCAGATGGACTGAAGGGTAAGGTTTGCCTGTTTGCAGATGACACCAAGATCTGCAACAGAGTAGATGATCCAGCTGGTGTGGGCAGAATGAGAAGAGATCTGGAAAAACTGGCAAAATGGTCGGAAGAGTGGCAACTGGAGTTTAACACAAAGAAGTGCATGATCATGCACATAAGGAAGAGAAATCCTGAAGCTACCTATAGATTGGGAGGGGAGTTGCTGGCAATCACAAGGGAAGAATGAGACTTGGGCATCATCACCACAGATGACCTGAAATCATCCAAGCAGATCACCAAAGTAGCAGGTAAGGCTAGAATGATGTTGGGGTATATTAGTAGGGGTATCACAAGTCGTAAGAGGGAGGTAATAATCCCCCTTTACAAGACACTGGTTAGGCCTCATCTGGAGTACTTCAGGCCACATCTGCACAAGGACATTAACAAAATGGAGGCAGTCCAGAGAAGGGCAACCAAAACGGTGCAGGGACTGCATCAGAAAGCATATGAGGACAGATTAATGGAGCTCAATATGTATACCCTAGAGCAAAGGAGGGAGAGAGGTAATATGTTCGAAACATACAAACATCTTAAGGGCATTAACAAAGTGAAAGAGTCTAACATGTTTCAATATAAGAAAAATAGCAGGGCAAGAGGACACAGTATGAGATTAGAGGGAGGCCGATTAAGGGATAATGTGAGGAAGTTCTTTTTCACAGAAAGGGCAGTGGATGCATGGAACGGCCTACCTCAGGAAGTGGTGGATATGAATACAGTGCAGAGCTTCAAACAGGCATGGGATAGGCATAAGGCTGCCATCAGACTCATCACAAACTATCAGCAGCTCAATCATGTCCTAAAGACCCACCTCTCCTCTACTTGTGCTTGTGCCTAGGCCCAGCAAGTGGCGTGCCCACACCACACATGCCACAACCTAGACTCTCACTCATACAGGTCCTGTGCAACTTGTATGCATTGTTGCTGTATAACCTGTACAAGGGCTATGGTGTCAACCACTCTTGCTAGCGCCGCTGCTACCACTTCCCTAGTTTACAACTTCCTGAGTAATGGTAGGGATATCTGTTATCTAATTTGCGATTCAGCACTACTACATTGTGCAACCTTGCTCTGTAATGTTGTTAAGTATACCTTGGTGTTCGCAGACATGCAAGCTCTGCTATCCATTAACCTATGCATACAATGTTATATCTGCGTTGCATAATCTGTATACTTGAACAATTATTCATCGCCTGTATTTTACTCCTCTCCGCCTTCCCCCAGGACGCATCTGGAATCGAGCAGTATCTCCGCTCAGTATGCCTTCCTGGTAAAACTCTTAAATAAATAAATAAATAAATAAATAAGGGAGCAATACAGATGAGTATGAATAGATAGGTCATTGACAGAGTAAAGGCCGATGGCACATTCATGAGGTAGAAAAAATGGGCAGGCTGGATGGGCCTTGAGGTCCTTATCTGCCGCCAGCTTCTATGTTTCTATGTTTCTATAATTATAACAAATAAAGGCTAGACAACTGTATTTTTATGATTTTTTTTTTTACACACCCTCAGTGTGTGATGACCTCATAAACCTCTCAAGCTTCTCTCTTGAGGTTTATGGGTCATCACACATCTTGGGTGTGTAAAAAAAATCCATAACACACAGTTGCCTATCCATTATTCTCTATATATTACTCAGTCAGCCTGTTTTATCAGTAAGGCTAAAAACTGATAATTCACTCTTCATAGCAGTCGGAAAAATAATGTATGTCCTGAAAAGTGAATTATTTCTACACACAGCTGCCCTAATCAGCATCACACTCCAACCAATCAAAGAGACTTCATGGAGAGTGAGCTGATTAAGGCAGCTGCTTCACCACACAAGTGCTCTGACAACAGCATGCCAGTCCAGTCACTAAAAGAAACATACATGGCCTTATATGGTAAAAGAATGCATAGAAAACGCATTAACCTGTAAATTGTGTTTTTAAAAAAGGTTGCTATTATATCATGGGGAAGTGGTACAGGAGGTAGTGAGGGAAAAGAAGGCGGCCAATAGGCGCTTCAAGTGGTCAAGGAGTGAAAGGGATCAGGAGGAATATGAGCTGACAGTCAAGACAGTCAATAGGGTGGTGAGAGCAGCTAAGGCAAAAAAGGATCAGTCCTTGGCCAGTGGGATCCGGAGGGGGGACAAGGGGTTCTTTAGATACATAGGGGAAAAAAGGAAAGTAAGGGGGCAGATCAGCAAGATAAGGGTAGGGGATGGTTGGGCACAGGAGGCGGGGGAACAGGCATAAGTTCTAAATGAGTACTTTGGCTCAGTTTATACTGGGGGGATGGAGGGGCTATGTCTTGCGAGGGGAGCGGGGGCAAACTGGAGCAAGGGGTGAGACCGGTAGAGACCAAGGGCCCTGATGGGTCTGGGGAAAGGGAGTGGCCACCACAGACAGGTGGTGGCCCAGCACTGCATGGTGAAAAGGGGGAGGACGAGGCTGAAATCCCAGTAGAGAGAGTAAGGGAAGGCCTCAGGTCCCTTCGGATGAAGAAAGCACCTGGGCCAGATGAGATACATCCCAGGGTGCTGAGGAAACTGGCAGATGTCCTGGCAGTCCCTCTAGCAGAGCTTTTCAAACATCTCTCTGAGGACTGGATGGGTGTCCCTCCCTCTAGCAGAGCTTTTCAAACATCTCTCTGAGGACTGGATGGGTGTCCCAAGACTGGAGGGTGGCCCATGCTCTACCGATCCACAAGGGGGGATCAAGAGAGGAGGCAAGAAATTACAGGCCTGTTAGCCTGGCATCGGTGGCTGGCAAGGTGATGGAGGGTATTGTCAAGGAAAGGGTAGGGGGGTTACTGGAGCAAACTGGGTACTTGGACAATAGGCAGCATGGCTTTGTCATGGGAAGATCGTGCCAGACAAATCTTGTTGAGTTCTATGACTGGGTGATGAGGGCCCTGGACCTGGGTAGGCCAGTGGACATCCTCTTTCTGGATTTTAGCAAGGCATTTGATTCGGTACCCCACAGTGGCTTGCTGGCTAAGCTGAAGAAAATGGGAGGTAGGAAGACAGTTCCTAAGATGGATAGGAAATTGGCTGTCTCAGCATACTCAGAAGGGGGTGGTTGGAGGGTTAGCCTCATCCCCGAGGTGGGTTCCAAGTGGGGTTCCCCAGGGGTCAGTGCTGTGGCCACTCCCATTCAATGCCTATATCTCAGACATCAGGAAGGGGATCAGGAGTGAGATGAGTCTCTTTGCAGATGGCTCAAAGCTAGGTGCAGTGGTGGATGGGGAGGAGGGGAGGGTGGCTTTGCAGGAGGTCCAGGAGGCTCTGGTAAGGTGGTCGGGAAAATGGAAACTAAAATTCAATGCAGTGAAGTGCAAGGTTCTGCACCTGGGAGAGTCAGAAATCCAGGCCAGGTGTATACACTGAGAGGAGACATGATTCAAGTCACGGAGAGTGAGAGGGACTAGTGGGTAGTGGAAGATGTCAAAATGAACAACTCGGAGACCTGTAGGAGGGCAGCAGTAAGGCCAAATAGGATGCTGGGATGTATCGGAGGATTACCTCCAGAAAGGCAGAAGTGATCCTTCCACTGTACAACTGCTTGGTTAGGCCACACCTTGAGTATTGTGTACAATTTTGGAGACCACATTTAAAGAGAGACATTACACTCTTAGAGATGGTCCAAAGGAGGGCAACCAAAATGATCTGGGGCCTGGGGGAGAGGACCTATGAGGAGAGGCTCAAGGAGCTCGACATGTACACCCTGGAGGAGAGTAGGGACAGGGGGGACATGATAGAGGTCTTTAAGTACATGAAAGGGATCAATAAAGGAGACCCAGTCAGGGTGCTCCAAAGGAAGGAGGGTGGGGCAACAAGAGGTCACAGGTGTAAGCTGGAAGGGGCAGGCTCAGGGGGGAGAGGAGGAGATGTTATTTCACTGAAAGGGTGGTGGAGCCATGGAATGCACTGCCCAGGGAGATGGTAGAGATGGAGACTGTGGACGGGTTTAAGAGGGGATGGGACAGGTACAGGGGGAGGGTAAATCTGACCAGGCACATTACATGTGGAACATCTGGGACTGGGGACAGTATAACCCAAGGAGGGGGTGGGACACCAAAATCGGCCCTCAGTGTGGGTGCTGAAAATCGAGCAGACTCGATAGACAGGCCTATTCTGCTGCCATTTTAGTATGTTAGCATCATATACAATAAAACAAAAACTGTTTAGCACTCACTGGTATTCCAGACATCATTAGTGTGGTAACATCATTAGGGCACTTGAGCTTCACTCTCATGCAAATGATGTCACCACACTAACTTGATGTGGAATACCAGCTTGTGCTTCACACTTGGGGTTAGTTATTCTCTATTTGGACGAGGCGTTAAAACCAAGGTCCTCTACCTGTTCTGTTGGATGCTCAGGTGGAAGTTAAAGATCCCATGGGACTTCCCTCTCCCCTTTTTCTACCCCCATATCTGTCCTGTCCACATTCCTTTGACCCTGGTTCCAGCTCCAAATTCTCCATACTGTATCACTATGTATCTTTTTATATTAGGTTTTATTTGTGTTCAGTACACCTGATATGTATATTTCTTTACTTTTATGAAAAATTGTGTCCTACCCAAAACTAGCTGTATCTTCTGTTCCAAACATATACTACTGTCAATGCTACCTGCTGATACTTTGTATATACTGTATTATTGTATCTCACTTTATTTGTATTATTACTATGTTCTCGTGTGTTGCTTCCCATGCATATTGTCCCTTGTTCCTTGTTAACAAACCCAGGTCCACCTCGAAAATGAGCTTGCTCAACGGTGATCGCCTGGTTAAATAAAGACTTTGATTGATTGATTGACTTCTTGAAAAGAGTAAGAGAATTTCCCCAATGTTCTTCCCACATTTCCCTCATTTGTAAAGACCACTAAAAGCTTAGTCAGATTCAGTATCCGTCAGTATTTTCTGTATCACCTCCCCCTCCCTGGGATGAGGCTGAAAACCAAAAATTATTTCCTAGCCCTCCTTTCCCACTTAACAAAAACAAATAAACAAAATAAATATTTAAAGATAGTTTATTAGAACCAAATATGGTGGTATCTAGATACAGAATAGTATGCCTAGCAATATTTCAGACAATAAGTACTATATTAAAAACCAAACACAATTTTAAAGCAGCAGTGCAATGAAATTGAGGGACACGTCAACCCTACCTTTTTTCCATTATAAAAGAATCCAGGCATCTTCCAATTTTATTTCGTGGTTACATTTTCTAGTTCCCCCCAAATTGGCGTATTTTAATCATTGTTTTAATTTATCTTTTTCTCAAGAAAAAAAATGGCCACCATGTCTGGCTTAGAAATACTATTGTAGACCTGGTAAGGGTCAGGACCACAAAAAAAAAAAAAAAACTTCATGGTGCCCAGCATACGAGGTACCTAGAAAAATAGATTGGACAGGTATGCTAATATTTTTATTAGTTGTAGATGAAACTGGCTTTTTAAAAAAAAAATCACTGCACTGCTGCTTTAGGCCACATTTCTGCTTATCTTTCATATACCCTCCATATGTAGTGCAGCTTATTTCTTTATAAGTATGCAACTAAAATGAAAATAGGCTCACTGTGTCCTAGACATCATTTGCTGCTTCTCTACTCCAGGCATCTCAGCCTGTTGCTGTGGACAACCATTTCATTATAAACAGTACATTATGCTGTCCGGTGTAAACAAGCAACCAGAGCAGATAAACTGTAAGGGAAAGGGACTGTTTTTATGTTAATGTCAATCATTATTATGAAACAGCAGATATCAAGACTGTGTAAAATATAGACTGAAACTCAATAATTATGGTCTCCAAAGTTTCTTCTGTGGCATAAGGGGACTTCTTCAATAATTCCCCCCTTTTAAAAATATAAGTATGGGCTAAGAACTACACCTAAATATTTCCTTTGTAAAAATGACATTCTGATAAATGATTTCTTTAAGAAAAAAAAAGAAAAAGAATATGTTTCCACAAAAAGATTCTGTCTTATAATACTCAAGGAAATACATTTTAAAAATAAAACAAAACAATGTGGTACTGTAGTCAGAGAAAAGAAGTCTTCCCGGGGCGGGGCTGTTGTTTATTATTTCTGATATGATACTAATCACTACTCCAAATAATCAATTCTTCAATTAATCAACATGTGTAAAGGGAGCCATGATAGGTGTAGACACAACAACCAGCCCCCACCAGGTTTTAGATGTGGGCTTTGTTTGAACTTGCTGTGTCAAGTCCAGCCCTCCTACTAACAGAAGCATCTGGCTCCTTCCCTTGGCGTCAGCGAGTAAACAGCACTCACACAAACACATTCATATTCAGGTTTGAAACATGTATTCAGAAAGGTCACTTAATTATCTGAAGGTTTAATAGTCACTCATATAGGCTGAACCAGATGAAACAGCCATTTTTCAATCATTTTATCCTTTTTTTATAAGTCCCCAGCTGAAACTCATTCTGTGTATTAACTCACAGGGAATACCTCAGTGCTTCAGGGGGTGGGGGTGAAGGCCTGTAGGACAAGAAAGAATAAATTTGTTTGATGGGTAGACAGACCTGATAAAAGGGGAGTAGGTAATTATCTCATGGGTTATTATGTAATTTATTCATATTTTAAATTAAGTGAAAGTGTGAAGAACCTAAACAGCCTGTGGCCCTTCAAAAGGTACTGCACAGACAGTTACAGTACCCTTGTGGCTGCTAATGCATACCTCTCCTCCATCCTCTGCAGACTGATACCACCTTCCTCACGCTATCCTTAAGTAGCCTATTCCTTTCTCTTATCCACTACCACCGAATACTGCTTTTGATCATTCCATGACTTAAACATTCTACTATCAAGAATGTACTTACAGTACGTTAGGTCTTCCTTCTCTGGTTTTCCCCCTTGTGTCCCTCTCACCCCGTAGCATGGACAGTAGACAGCTATTGACTTGTGCACACACACACACACACACACACACACACACACACACACACACACACACACACACACAGGGCCAAGAGCAAAAGGGCCAAGAGGAGTTTCAGCTGATGTTTGAGAGAATGATAGCAGGAAAGACAGATAAAGTGGGGAGGATAGATTTTTCCAAATTGTGGGAAGACGGGAGTAGAAAACAGAAGCCCAGCAGCAGATTAGTAGTAAAGGATGACGAAAGTGTGGTACAAAAGGCATAAAAAAGGCAACAGGTACAATGTATTAAATTAAACAAGATGCAAAAAAATGGTATTACAAAGCATCCATTCAATGTAAGAATGTAAGGAGAGCAGGCAGCACAACACAGAGTAGCAGAGAACAAACAGCTTACCAAGTAATAGGACTAAGAATAGGAAACAAAAAAAAGAATGACGCACATAACACAAATTGGTGGCAAAGTGTAAACCGTTGCTTTATGCCCACAGAAATGCCAACAGACAAACATACCTATTTATTGCCTCTTACAGGAGGCTTCATCATGAAGTGGGGTTTGATTGTTTCGTCCTCCTTTTTCTACATGTACTGGCTTGAACTGTTAAGTAATACAGTGAAAGTGCACCAGTGATTAAAGTGACAGTGTTCAACAATGTGCAAGGGTGGGCAAAAAGTGCAAAAAGTGCTTACCAGTGATAGATACATATATAGTACATCACAATGTATCAAGTATGGATTAAGACATGACGAGGTGTGGTTTATGGGCTGATAAAAGCATGCCCCAGGTGCATAATGAGGCACGAGGTGCTTGCACTGAGTGCCTTTAGCACCTGGGAAGTGTTCTTATCAGCTCATAAACCACACCTCAGATGGAGTGTCTTATTCTGCTTATAAAATGGGTTTCCAAAGTAAATATTGTTGAAAAAAAAAGACAGAAAATTGCCACAAAATGTGAAAAAAAGGTGGTTTTAATAGCCTAAATACAAAAAATAGTTCCCTTATTAATTTCACTCATTGCACTCACAAACACACACTTTCTGGTCAGGTCCTTCACCCCCCCTTACACACACACACACACACACACACACACACACACACTGTGTTTCTTAGCTCTTATTTACATAGACCCCCCATTACATTTCCATATAGAGGTATGCTCAGAGCAGCTGTTGCATTGTAAGGGAATGGCTGATTTTGCTGAGAGCAAGCATACCCTTCACCAGCCATTGTATTTAGTGCACCCCTGACTGTGGTTTATAGTATTGGGCTGCTCGCTGAAAACTGGAAGGTTTTATTCTAAAAAAAATTTCAGTTTTCTTTTACACGGATTAAGATATGTGACTGTGAGTGCTATGGAGTCGCTGTCCTGAGCAAGACCGAATGTATCCATCTGGAGCTATGGCAGTGTTTTGTGCTTCACACTTCTCCTCAAGCGAGCGGCTTACCGGTCAGTTTCATTGCACTGCTCCCTCGAACAAACATGGTTTATTTTTCAATTTAACGTGCTATTTTATTATTCCTTGTGTGACTGTGAGTGGGGAATTGCTGTGGGCAAGCTCAGCAGCTTGACAGGTGGGTTGGTCAGCTGCTCGAATACTGGACCCCAAGGACAGTGAAACAGATCAGTAAATGAAAACTTTCTTTCGGCTTCAGGTTGGATTTTTTACATTACAAAAAGGGGTTTCTGTTTGGGTTTAGACAGGAAGAGGCAGGCAAGCTGCATGGCTGGCGGGGGGCATTAGAGACCTACGAATACAGTGTTTCAGGAAACTTGGACTGCAGCTCAGAGAGTTTCATTTAGAAAAGGTATGCGAGGTAGGGATACCTGACTGTGTACCATCTTACACTTTCAACCTGGCCTTCTCTGACCTGAGTTGTATATTTAGCCCTGACTTCTTCAGTGCTCCAAACAACTCAACTGGCACAGGGAGCTGTGACACCCCTCAAGATCACCTTCCTTTCCACTTTAAGACAGTCTCCAGGAAGGAGACTTAATAGTACCTGCTAAAGGTGCTCAGAAGGTCTAGGTTTACTAGTGACTCATTAGACCCTACCCTCATTAGTCAAAGCATTGAGGAAGTCCTAACACCTCTCACAAAGCTATTAAATAAGTCCCTATATCTCAGCCTGTTCCCCCACCCCGTGGTGGAAAGCAACTGAGGTTACGCTTTACACAAATGCAGTAACCATGCCCAATCCTCTAATTACTGCCCAATCTCAATCCTTCCCCCCCAAAAGGTGCTGGAATGTATTGTGGTGGATCAATTAAATGAGTACTTAGAGAAGTACAAAATCCAATACTCACAACAGCAAGGTTTTCGGAAGGTGCATAGCACCACCACTGCCTTGCTTGAGTACAACTTCTTTATACACCTTGCCCTTGACCGAGGACAGCTTGTGGGGGTGATTTATATTGACCTCACAAAAGCTTTCAATATGGTCAGCCACACCCTCCTCCTCTGTGAGACAGGTCAATCGATCGACGCAGTTGGATGGTTTTGTAGCTATCTTGGAAGTAAGTCACTACGGGTCAAAAAAAGTGGCATTCTATCTGATAGTAGGCAAGTGTTATCCGGTGTCCCCCAAGGCTTGATCTTGGGCCCATTACTCTTTAGTCTCTTCCTCAGCAACCTCCCTGAGGCATGCTCAGATAACATGCTGCTATATGTGGATGATGCTGTCATTTGTTCCAGTCATCCTGACCAACTCTCCCTAGAATCACAGCTCCAGGTTAGTTTCTCTGACATTAGGGCCTGGTTTAAAAACATAAGCTGCTAATGAATGACAAGAAGACCAAGGCAAAGATCTTCTCTAGCCTGCACAACAGGTACAAATTGCACAATCTAATCATACTGAACAATGAAGGTTCTCCACTTGAACAAGTACCCAATTTCAAGTACCTTGGGATCACGCTGGATGCCTTCTTCTCCTATGGTATGCATGCTGACCTTGTTGCAAGGGCAGTCAATACCAGGTTAGGTCTGTTATACAGGCACATACACTGCATGACCCCAGCTGCACTCCGGACTACCGTTCTATCATTGACTATGGCCTAGAAGTTTACAGAGCAGCTATGAACACCACGCTCAAAAGGATCTGCACAGCCTCAACAAGGCATACAGGTTGATGATTGGAGCTCACAGGTTAACGCATACTTGCGATCTGTATACACAGACCCACTGGTTAAACCTGAAGGGCAGAATCACCTATCAAACCTGCATTCTGGCAAAAACAAATCAGTCTTGGTCAGTCTACCCCTGTCGCTCCGAAATACCTAATTCAAGCATCCAACCCCCACCACACTCAGGGCATGTCTAAACATGCATATCAAGTGCATGTCTGCGACACATCCCAGATGCAGTGTTGCTTTTCATACAGGGCATTCTACTGGCTAAATAACCTCCCCATAGGTATTCAGGAAGAGTCCAGGACTGGCCCTTTTAAGTGCAATCTTAGGAAACATCTCACTGCACTTAGTAGCTGTGACTGCTGACTGTAAGTCTTCCCTCTCACTACATGTCTCCTGTCCTCTGTTTCCAAGAGGTACCTTTCCTCTCCCTTCCCACCCCTCCTTAACATACCTCCCCTCCTTCCACCCTCCCATTTCCTCCCTACTCCACTCCCTCACTTTTACCCCCCTTACCTCAACCCCTTCCTCACTACATCATTTCCTCCCACCCACCTGCTCTTGATATTGCTCCCTCCCCTACCATGCCATTTTAATCCCCTCCTCCCCCTTTGTTTTTTTATATGGTCTCTTACCACTACCCTACCCCTCCCATATCATGCCTGCACTCTCCCTCTACTTCCCACCCCATATATATATCTGTTGTTTCCCTCTCTCCTTCATAATGTACCCTCACCACCCCTGCCTCTAACAACGCCTACCTCTGGCAGCATCGTTTGTCTCCACACCTCATGTTCATTTTTCCTCATGGTCTAGATTGTTTTTTAACACATTTTGTTGCACTTGACTATTCCTCCGAATGTACCATGACTGTATTCTCCCATGCCTGAATTGTCCTTAGACCGTGCATGTATTCAGAGCAACAGGGGTGTGATAGTGGAAGGGGATTACTGCTACCCCTGTCACTTAATGCGTCATTGAGGAAATGCCAAGTAGCCGTGTGCTGAAGGCCTGGTCAGTCCACTCCATGGTGGGTGGCTAGGGAGACCAGCACATGGCATGTCGGGAGACCTGGAACTGGTTTGGTTCCCTCCAGGTCTCCCCATGCTACTAATTTTGAGGGTTTTTATTTAAAAAATTCCCCCTCCAGAGTTTGTCCCATCCCCAAAAGTGCCCCGAGTTATTTATGTTCCATGGGTATGGGGGGGCTTTGGGTTACGTGGGGCAAGGCCCCCACAGAAAACATAAAGTGCGATTGTTTTCAATGGGCATGCTGTTTGGGGTCAAGTCAGTGTTTTGTCCGATTTTGTTTGTGGTCGGTGCTGTGCTGCATGTCATGTTTGTAGCTGTGCTGTTTTTATTTGTGGCAGAATGACCCGTGCCCAAAATTAGTCAGAAGTAGAGGATTTGGAGTACATAAGAAACTAGAAAAGTTATAGTTGATACTTACAAAACAAACTTACTCACAATTTAGAAGCATATCTTTCTGATAGATTGTGAAGATAGGAAAATATTCTTGCATTTCAGACGTGAAACATTCCCCTCAAAACTATTGATTTATGGAAAAGAAATAGACAACCTTTCCTTTCTATGGAATTAACATGTGGCTGGTCTACAAGAATATGAGACACTGAATCATATTTTGCTGTACTGTAAAAAACTTCAGTTTTATCAGATCAGAATGTTTGCAACCTTATTGGAGTCAGGACCAGGAAGAAGGTGAAACAGTACTGAAAGCCCTAATGAAGTCATGCCCTGAAATACGAATAAGGGACATGATAAAATACCTATGATGGTTATGTGTAACTCTGTCTCAGCAATACAAAATTAATAACAAATAATTTAAGACTCCCAGGAAATAACTGTTAATTTTATCACTGTGTTCTGGACCACGCTATTATTTATCCTATAGCTGACTTAATTTGTCTGTGTCACTGGACACTTGAATCCCTGTAAGGGGGAAATATGAGATTACAGGCATGTTATGCTTATCTGATATCCCGGAGCGGAGGTGTCCTGTTTACACACAGTGGCAGAGAGCTGCCACAGAGTTTTGTAAAGCAACTCCCCTAAGGATTGATGAGTAAACTAAATGAACCTAAAACCGAATTCCACATTACAAAGTTTTTGATGCCAGGAGTCTAAAGTGTGGTTCGGGCAGACTGGAAGAGGGTGAATATTGTCCCTTTCCATAAGAGTGGGAGCAAGGACTTTAGCAAGGCATTTGACACAGTCCCACACAAAAGATTAATATACAAGTTAGCCAGCCTGGGAGTTGGTCCCAAGATGACAGCCTGGGTAAAGAATTGGCTGGAGAATAGGACACAGAGAGTAATAGTAAATGGAGTCCACTCAGAAGAAAGGAGGGTTACTAGTGGGGTACCGCAGGGTTCAGAATTAGGACTGGTCCTTTCAATGTCTTTATAAGTGACATTGCAGAAGGACTGAAGGAAAAGTATGTCTCTTTGCAGATGACACTAAGATCTGCAACAGAGTTGATGCACAGGTGGGGTGGAAAGGATGAGAAGGGACTTGGCAAGGTTAGAGGAATGTTCAAATGTATGGCAGCTTAGATTCAGTGCTAAGAAGTGCAAGGTAATGCACCTGGGAAACAAAACCCAGGGAAGAGTACACAATGGGGGTGAGATACTAACAACAACAAAATGGAAAGGGACCTGGGTAGTCATATCAGATGACCCAAAGATGGGCAAGCAATGTGAGAGGGCAGTAAGGAGGGCTGGGGATACTGGGATGCATGGGAGAGGCATCACCAGTAGAAAACAGGAAGTATTATCCTCTGTACAGACAGCTGGTGAGACCCCATCTGGAGTACTGTGTGCAGTTCTGGAGACCCAATCTCTGCAAAGACATAGACAGGATGGAAGCTGTCCAGAGGAGGCAACTAAAATGGTGCAGGGTCTGCACCGGAAGACATATGAAAGAGACTTAAGGAGCTTAATATGTATAGCTCGAGGAAAGGAGGGAGAGGGAGACATGATTGAAACTTTCAAGTACCTCAAGGAATCAACAAAGTCCAAGAGCGAGCATCTTTCAAAAAGAGGTGTGCAAGAACAAGAGGCACAATTTGAAGATAGAGGATGGCTCAGAGTAATTTAAGGAAGTATTTTTCACAGAGGGTTGTGGATGCATGGAGCAGCCTTCGGAGGAGTTGTGGAGTCAAAATCAGTGGTGGAATTCAAGCATGCATGGGATAGTCATAAGGCAATTCTGGGGGGTGGGGGTAGGAAGAAGTAGGCTGCTGGTTAACTAGGATCTGCAGCATATCCAGTAGGTAGGGAAATGGGCAGACTGGGTGGGCCAAGCGGTCCTTATCTGCCGTCAAATTCTATGTTTCTAAGGAGGAGGCTGGTAACTATAGGCCAGTCAACCTAACTTCAGTGGTAGGAAAATTGATGGAATCATTACTCAAGGAAAGGACTGGGACATACCTTGAATCCAGCAGACAGCAGGACCCAGGACAGCATGGTTTCATGGCAGACAGATCTTGCCAAACAAACCTGATAGATTTCTTCAACTGGGTGACAAGGGAGATTGATCAGGGAGGGGCAATAGTTGTGACCTACATGGATTATAGCAAAGCCTTTGGTACCATCCGCATAAAGGGCTAATAAACAATTGAGCAGCCTGGGAGTCAGATCTGGGGTGGTCAACTGGGTTAGAAATTGGCTGAGCGGTAGAACACAAAGGGTGGTAGTGAACAGAGTTCAGTTCATAGAAATGGAGGTGACCAGCAGGGTGCCTCAGGGATTGGTGCTAGACCCAGTCCTTTTTAATGCTTTCATAAGCGACACTGCAGAGGGGCTGGAGGGGAAGGTGTGCCTCTTTGCAGATGACACAAAGATCTGCAATAGGGTAGACACACCATGGGGGTTAGGTGTGTGGAAAGAATGAGAAGGGACCTGGGCAAGAGGGAGGATTGGTCAAATGGCAGTTGAGATTGAATGCAATGAAGTGCAAAATTATGCACTTAGGTCACAGGAAACCTGAGAGAGGAGTACTCAGTGAGGGGGGAGGTGCTGCCAGTCACCAAACAGGAGAGGGATCTAGGAATAATTATATCTGAGGACCTAAAGGTAGCCGAACAATGTGAGAAGGCAGTTAGACAGGCCAGCTGGATGCTGGGGTGCATAGGGAGAGGCATCACAAGCAGAAAAAAGGAGATGGAGATGCCACTATACAGATCATTAGTGAGACCTCATCTGGAGTACAGTGTCCAGTTTTGGAGGCCACACCTCTGGAAGGCCATAGACAAAGTGGAGGCAGTGCATAGAAGGGTTACAAAAATGGTACAGGGGCTGCACCATAAAGTCATATGAGGAGAGGCTGAAAGACCCCAATATATGTTCTCTAGAGATGCAGAGGAGGGTACAGGATAGAGACACACAAATACCTTAAAGGAATCAATAAGGTACAGGAGGGTAGCATCTGTAAGAAAAGAAGATGGACAAGAACTAGGGGACATGAGATGGAGTTGGAGAGAGGAAGAATTAGGGGTAATGTGAGGAAGTATTTCTTTACAGAGAGGGTGATGGGTGCTTGCAGCAGCCTCCCTGCAGGGGTGGTAGGGGCACAAATGGTGGAGGAATTCAAAAATGCATGGGACACACAAGGGAACACTAGAAAAATGGAAAAGTAGGAAAGACGCAGATCAACTACAGTCTGCAGCAGAAGTTAAAGGTAGAAAAGATGGGCAGACTAGATGGGCCAGGCAGTCCTTATCTGCCGACAAATCCTATGTAAAGAATAAGTACTGTAAGAACCAGGACATAGTCCCCTACTGCTACTGATTTTATGCTGATGTTCCACCATGGTGTGATTTTATTAACTATGGCAGTCTTTTTATCCTTTGTACGTCTGTGTATGAAATTTATATCCTGCATTTGTTTCTTGTATTTTGCAATTTTATGTTTTTGTTATCCTTTCACTTGAAAAGACCTATAATGAGTCAATCAATAAACTTGCTGAACTGGTCATCAATCAACCCCCTAAAGGGTCTTTGTCTGCTGCGTCTGGAGTGCAAATAGCATGAGGTACTGTATGAGGTGCAAAGTGTCTGAGCTAAAAAGCCCACATAGTCAGGTGCCACAACCAAATGTACTGAACAGGAAGCAAGAAAGTAGCACACACTGGGACCCCCAAAGTACTGCTGTCTCAGAAAGTTAAACTAGAAAATGAGAAAGACTGGTGCGCACACCACAAATTGGTGCAAAGTGTAAATCTTTTATTTAATGCCAATAAAAATACCAACAGCTAACCACTCCTACATATCGCTCAAAAGTTGTACTCCCACCTGTATCCCCTTGACATGCTTTCTTACCAGTCAATGAGTGATTTTGACAGCTTCTGCTCTCCACAGTGGACATGCTTGTGTTTCATTCTTTGTATTCTTGTCTTTTTCTCCTACCTTTCACATCCCTATTGCTGTCTTTTCTTTTGCTTCCCACCTCCTTCCCCTTTCTCCTCCCCCCTTCTCCCCTTTTTTAGGGAGAACCAAGTATATAAAAGCATTTTTTTCTCATTATGCTCTTTCAATTTGGACTTCGGGATTCAGTAGGCCGGGTAGTTCTCATTTTTGTGTTACCCTCCTATTCTTCCAGTTACTATAAACACACACAGGTAGCTGCAAAAATAACAAAGAACTGGAGCCAGAAGCAAAGGTACTCACAAAGCAGCAGACAGGCTTGGCTTCTTAGTCACCACGTTGAACACAACATTGGCAGCACACATTGCTCCAGGTTAAAGGACAATTTTGAATGTTCAAAAGCTAGCAGCAGAGATATGTGATGGCCCTTCCATGGAAATGGCCAAATGTTTTTGCGCGTAACTAGCACTTTCTCAAGGCCTTGAGAAAGAACCCAGATTGGGTTCAAAGCACTGGGGTGTTGTGGACGTGTGCCTGTGTATTCTTGTTTTTGTACCCACAATAAACTTCAATTCACCTTTTTGCAACTTTGACTCTGGTGACTTTTCCATACAGTGACAGCTTGCATTTCTTGTTCTTGGTCTGATCCATATAGCACCCTGCTCATGACTATCCTGTCCTCTGATATTGTCAGTGTCAGTGTTAGTTGCTCGTTAAGTAGCACACTCACCTCTGAGGCCGGGAGATCAGAGGGCTGTGGGTTCAGTTCCCACATCTGGCACTTGGGTTAATATCCCAGTACTGACACTGTAGTGCAGCACGAGGGGGTGCTGAACTTCTGAGGTGCCATCTTTCGGATGAGACATTAAACCGAGGTCCCCTCTGCCAGGATTGGTGATAGTTCAGGTGGCTGTTAAAGAACCCATGGCACTTCTCGAAAAAAGTAGGGAAAATTTTTATTAGAGAACAAAAACAAAATACAATACAAATCAGGAAGTCAGGTAAAACAAAAACATAACATATTCATCATCTAGTACAAGAATCAACAGAAATACTGTACACTTAATAAAAAGCAAAAACAGTAAGAGAATCATAAACTGACGAAACAGAAAAAAAGAATTAACAATCATCAGCTATCAACAATACCCATAAAATATACAGACTAACACACTCACCCAATATTATGCCATAGACGTTGTCCCACTTCAGACCCCAAAGTATGAAACTCATACTCATATAATTTGTCCAGGTCACTCTGGATTTGAAAGAATATTTCCTGCTATTGAACAGTGTTATTCTGAAGACAGCGCAAACATCTTGCTTGCCAGATAGCCCATTTAATACATGCCAGAAACACAGAAACCATACCCTGATTCCATTTATGCCATTCTTTTGGAATTTGTCCCAAAATTAAGATATTATATGTCATAAATTGAAAAACAGGTTCACTCCACAAATTAGCCAGTGTTGACCAGAATCCCTGCACATGAGCGCAGTCAAAATATAGGTGTTGCATGGTTTCTAGACACCCCTTACAGGAAGGCTTATAACAGTATCTGTCTCCCAATTGTTTATGTTTCTGATTATTTCTCACATTAAGCTTCTGATGTCCACAAAGCCAAACCATATCTTGCATCTTTTTTGGAATTCTTGGCTCAATCATGCTAGCAAGCAATAACTCAGTTTTCACAGTATCAGGAACCAAAAATAGAGGATCTTCAATATAACAAGAATCTACAATATGTTTATAGAATGATTTTTTTCATGAGAAATAAACCAAAGAAGCTCAATCTTCCACATTCTAATATATTTAAGTGTCATTCTAACATAAACAGGAAGTGACTTTTCAGACGGGTGCCATTTACCTCTACCCCAGGCCGTCAGGAACTCTCTTCCCCATAAGCTCATGCACAGAGACCCCATATCCTCAGTAGCTAACAACATCAGTCGAATAGTGCTATAAAAGAAGTTACCAAAAAAAAAAAAACACTAAAGGTTGGACCATATTAAGACCTCCAGATTTCCAGGCTCTATAGGTATGGGCCCGTTTCACAGGGTTCAGCCTGCTACTCCATAAAAATGAGAAAAAAAGGCCCATAATCTTAGCATGCATACTATAAGGGAGAGGGAACACATGTGATACATATAGAAAAATTGGAGTTATATATGACCGAAGAAGAAATACCCTTTTCTTCGGCTGCCACATCTTCTAAGATTGCCATTTAGCAACTTTCTGTTGAGCTACATCAAAAACCACATCCCAATTACATTGTAAAGCAGTGGAAGTACCGTAATATATACCCAATAATTTTACATTATCTGTAACTATCGGTATAACAAAAGAATCAGGAACCAAAGCTAAGCCTAAGACCAACATCCGACTCTTCGTAGAATTAATCTGTATACCTGTATAAGGCTGTAACTCCTGGAGAACTTGAAGAACTTACTTCCCTGAATCCAAATTTGCCACAGTGAAAATACAATCATCCGCATATGCTAAAACTTTTCGAAATGTACAACCTTCTGTAGTAGTAATAGGCATCACCTAAGGATCTA
The DNA here is from genome assembly GCA_016271365.2 of Neoceratodus forsteri. Lineage (NCBI taxonomy): Eukaryota > Metazoa > Chordata > Ceratodontiformes > Ceratodontidae > Neoceratodus > Neoceratodus forsteri. The sequence goes on from CM057452.1 coordinate 1,449,881,230, forward strand.
CATCTATCCGCCTAAAATAAGCATCATGACCAAAGACAAACAACAAAAGACTTAAAGGACATAAAGGACACCCCTGTCGCACCCCAATTTTAAGGTTGACAGGAATGCCTAAATGTCTGTTAACTAAGGGGGTAATCAGTGCCACAGAATACATACAGTAGTTATCAACAAAGTAAGTAAAGATTCAGGAATACCATAAAATTTTAAAACAGCCCAGATATGTTGATGTCGGATAGCATCAAATGCTGTTTTCTGATCCAATGACAAGAGATAACCAGACAAAGTATTAGACAAGCCTTGCTCAACCAGTTCCCTTAAATAATTCAGATTATGTACAATATTTCTACCAGGAACTGCACACATTTGGGTCATAATAAGCAAACTCCTTGCCACCCTTGAACGCCTATTTGTTAAAATAGCGGCCACAATCTTATAATCTGAAGTCAAGAGGCTAATAGGTCTCCAGTTTGTTAACTGTTTGGAATCCCCTTTGCTTTTATAATGAAATATCATTATCCTGTCACACATATTAGGTGTGAGTCTATTTTCTGACCAGATAGATTGAAAAAGGACTTGCAACCATGGAAGCATACTATCTGAGTAAATCTTATAAAATTCATTGGGAATGCCATCAATGCCTGGGGTAGTACGAGCTGACAATTTATTTATAGCCAATAATATTTCTGCTTCAGTAATAGGGGTCACCAAAGCCTCTAGTTCTTCAGGTGATAAATGTGGAATAACTACAGGTAAATCGTGAAAAAAGGAACTAGGTAAGGCTGGGGAGACATCCTGAAATTTAGATCTAACATAAGTTTGTACAGCCCGACAAATGCCCCTAACATCCTGCACCAGTGTGCCATCACTATCTAGTAAAGCAGTCATACCAAACGTTCCGAGCTCCGTGAGGAAAGATCATAGGGATTTACTTGCTGCTCAGTACCAGTAACCAAGTATTTTTGCTGGTAGAAACATTTGTCTTCCCTAATTTTCAAAAAATTATACATTTTAAGTTTAACATCTTGAAGTTTAGTTAAAGATGAACTATCTGAAACAGATACCTGGGTCAGGAGTTTAATATACTGTGCTCTATATCCCAAATACTCTAAATAATGGCTTCTGCCTTTACACTTTGAAATTTGGAGAAATAACAATTTCATATCCAATTTGGTATCCTCCCAGCATTCAATGGGGCTATCATACAAAAAGCAAAGATTAGCCCGAGCAGTAAGTAAATCATTCACCTGATCCACTGACATAGCATCATGCAATAATTCAACATTTAATTTCCAAAAGGCACGACCCATAGTAAGTTTTTGATATGGCCCTATCCGGATTTTAACCACCATATGATCCGAAGTTTCCATAGGCAAGATGTTTACCTCCGAACAAGTAAGCCTCCTGGATAAAAACCAAAAATCTATTTGGGACAACAAAACCCCCTTAAAAAAGTATGCTGTGGAGAAACATTCAAAACATCATAAACATCCGCAAGATTATTGTGTGCAAGTACCTCATGAAGCATATTCGTATCACAAAAAATCTTATGCATTTTCCTACCCCAGTCCCGTGGGCCTAGGCCACAATTAAAATCACCCCCCACAACACTAGTTTTGAAGTATGTAGGTACGGAAATCCTCTTAAATAAAGCTGCTATGTCTGCCTTCTGTTGGGGAGCATATACTGTAAATTAAGTAAACAATATGCACAATTAGAGAGAACAAAATCAACCAGCATGGCTCTACCTGGCAGAATATTAAAAACCTTCAGGATTTTAACATTTATATCAGCAAACAAAATACCCAACCCATCACATGTATCCTCCCCCAAAGACCACAAAGAAACACCCCATCTCCAATCTCTTTCTGCTGCTCTCAGTTGTAATAAGGATTGTATCCGAGTATCCTGAAGCAGCATAATATTACCACAGTATTCCCTTAGACTAGCAAAAGTAACCAATCTTTTACTGGAAGATTTAATGCTATTCACATTAATGGTGAGAAGGACAACACCCCTATCCATTGGTAATATACAAAAGATGAGAAAGGACTAGAAAAAAAAGACCAGAATATGCAACAAATGAACATGTCATTTCCTTTTCTTTTCTTTCTCTTTTTGGGTTTAGGTTTATCTCAAACTCCTCATGTCCGGGACTGTCTCAGCATGTAAGGAAGCCACAGAAGAGATGTCTGAGTCCAAACCATCCTCCTCTTCATCCTGATCTTGTAACAGTGTGTAGGTATTTTGTAAGGGTAGGGGATCTGATTCAATTAGGTTTTCCAATTCAGCTTTACTGGACTTAGAATGAGTCACCAGATGAAAAGACGCCTCCTGTTGTATATCTGGAGGAGACATACTAGACAAGTCCGCAGATATCGAGGGGGTAGCAAGCATACCCAAGTCCATGTCATGTACAGTGGAATCTTCTACTGTCGAAGCCACAGGTACTGAAAGGACATCCTGTGTGGAGAGAACTGAATCTAGTATTGTCTCTGGCACTGGGACCATATCTGAAGAGACAGGCTCCAAAGGGTCTGAAGAGGTGAGACCATAGGCTGAGGAGGAGGGACCAAAGGGGAGGCCTGGGGATGAGAAAGCAGGTCATGAATCTTTTGACTTTCTTTCTGGGCTGTCGCCACATAGACATCTTGCTCTGCTCTGATGGCTGGATCTGTGTTATTATGGGATGCCCAGGAACATGTCCGAAAAGTATGGGCAAGTTCATCACATAGGTTACATTTTGGAGAATTCCTACAATGTGCACCTACGTGTCCCAAATCTCCACACAAGCCACACTTCTGCTGGTCGCAAACATTACTAAGATGGCCCAATGCACCACACTTATAACAGGCCCGTGGTTGTCCTGGGTAGAAAATCACCCTCCTATCCTTCCCCAGGAAAAAACAATTAGGCAAATGCTTTGTTAAACCATTTTCCAACCGTAAATCCACCAAAAATCTCCAGCCCCCAGTCCAAAGACATTCCTCATCCAGAATAGGTTCTGGGTGTCCCTTAACAACACAATGCTGCTGTAGCCAATAGGTAATGTCTGCCACATTAACTCCCTCATTACGGAACAGTACAGTGATTTTTTTTGAGACTGGTTTTGTTAAGGGAACTGCAATAAAGGAACTCCACAATGGAATGTGCTTAAAGAGCTGGAATTGTTTCCAGAACCTATCTAGACCAGCAGAATGCTTAAAACTTATTTCAAATATAGTATCCCCAGGCATATGGATCAGTGCATAAACTTCATAAGCATAACATTTCATACTGCCTTTTAGCAATTTCCGTCCAACAAACCGTCTATTGGGGACCTCAGACGTAGGGCCCCTATATTTCAGATGCACCACATTACGCCATGCTGCAGGCTCTGATGGAAGTTCAAAAGTAGCAGAGAATAATTGCTCCTTAATACCAGCATGCCAAACAGGAGGTGCAACAGCTTGTGCAGGTGCATTCTCCACAGGGACTTGTACTGGGTCATTAGGGGACGACCGCTGTGCAGTGTGCTGAGAACCCCCTAGACGTGATATAGATGGGGGGGGGGGCAGGTGATGAAGCCTCTCCCTCCAAACATTTGATATCATCCAGGAGGGTATCTGAAGTCTGAGCAGTAGAGGACTGAGGCTGTACAACAGGGGAGCCTTGTCCCAGAGGAACAGAAGTACGAGGAAGGGAAACATGCTCCGAGTCTGAGAGCAGCAGATCAGAGGGTAATGATGCAAGGTTTACATCCCACCCCTTCCCATCAGGAGATTTCACTCACCCCACTGCCTCTAAGGCCTGGGAAACCCAGGCCACTGGGGCCGCGACCTCCCCAGGAGGGAGATCACTTGTAGCAGGATCCTGTAAGGAAGAAGCAGGCAGCCCGACAGCAGGAGAAACAGTAGAAGAATCCAATTCCAAAACATGAGAAGCAATAACTGTACAGGGCAGTATAGAACCAGTTCCAGGCAAAGGGGAGTCCAAAACAATAGGCTGGGGAGAATGCAGGCCATCTCTTCCAATGGACTGCTGAACAGACCCTTGCAAAGCACACAATTCGCGATGTGCACTGGATGACCCCGCAGCCAAAAAAACAGTTCCAGAAGTACTCACTGTGTGTCCTTGCTGCATTGGAGAGGAGATTACCTCCGTAGCCGTATCAGGCAGAACAGCCATAGGCGCACCGGGCATTTCAACCGGCGTTCGATCCTCAGCTAAGGGAAGCCGAGCCACTTCCTCTTCCTGTACCTCCAGACAAGCCTCCTGTGGACATTCCAAATCTTGCAACAAGTGGTTCCGAAAAGCAAGAAACTGACTCTCCTCCAGAGCTAGCTGTTGCTGAAGCAAATCCACCTTACTGATGTCATCCATATCCATGGGCTCCGACTGAGTACCGGTAAGTCCCGTGTGTGTACTAACCTGATGCATAGTTGCGGTAATGTCCCTGCCGAAGAGCCCTCTAATGCCATAGCAATCACAGGCAGCAGAAGGAAAGCCGAGGAGGTGATCAGCACCCCGGCCTCCTGCACGTCCACACTCCTCGGTGTCTCAACACACACTGACCACGTCGCACAGAGTCTCAGCGCCCTCTACCAAAAGAGTAGGAGAATTTCCCCGGTGTCCTGGCCAAATTTCCCTCATTCACTAAAAATACCACCAACAGCTTAATCTGGTTCACGGTCAGTTGGCATTCATCTGTATCTCCCTCCCCCGGGTCGTGCCTGAAAATAGGCAGGATTTGTCTAGTGCACTTACCCAGTCAACAAAAAATAAATAAATTATATGACTTTGTTAACCACCGCCCACTGTTGTCCCCCCCACAACCATTGCTCCACCCATCTTACCATTCCCCCTCACTCCTAGGTCTTCCAATTTCCTCAGCAGTTTCCTGTGTGGCATCGATTTGAAAGCTTTGCTAAAATCAAAGCAGAGTAAATCTACCACTTGCCCTTTATCAACCCCACTCTTGTAACCCAGTCAAAGGACACTACTAGGCTGGTCTGACATGACCTCCCTGCTGCAAAGTCATGTTGCTCACCATGTTATAGCCTGTTTGCCTCTAGGCAGGCCACAAGGCTTTGACCAGGGTCAGGGAAGACTGACTGGAACTAAACCAAAATATCTAATTTTCAGTAGGGTCCAGCATAACTATTTTTACAACTGGGTAGACAGAGGCACAGAGTCAAAGGCCTTGCTGAAGTCCAGGTACAGGACATCAACCACCTGGTCCTTGTCCACTGTCCTAGTAACCCAATCGAAGAAATCAATTAGGTTAGTTTGGCAAGACCTCCCCAACACAAGCCCATGCTGCCTCTCATCCTAGAGCCCATTTTCCTCCATCAAGCTCTCTTTCAGGATGGTCTCTATCAGCTTGCCCACTACAGTGGTCAAGATGATTGGTTTGTAATTCACTGGTTTATCCCTCAGCCCACACTTATTTGACTTCATGTCAGTTTGGCAAGGTGCCAACTCTCTTATTAACAAACAAACAAAAAATAGTCCCATTTTCACCTCATAAACTTGTGTACTATAAAGAGAATGTGCCAGATAGTTAAAAAGGTCTGATAAGGATGCAAATGCATGATGCACATACTGTTAAAGAACATGATTGTTTAAAACGTTAGAAGCTGTGTTGCAAATCTCCTGGCCTGAACACTGTTGTGATGGCTGAATATAACTGTGGAACTGGTTAAGTACTGGACTTTTTGCCTTTTCATTACTTTGTGTAGGAGTGCCATGACTTTAGATTCATAGCCCTACTGCCAATTCAAAAAGATGGCGCCATTGTCAACAAAAAGTCACAATTTACATTAGGAAAGTGATGCAAATGGGAGTTGCATTGTTATTTGCCAAACTGGCATTTTTTTTGTTAAATACTTGAAATCTGAGTGCATTTTGATCTTCTAATGCATGATCCCACAGGAGGGTGGCAGGGGACCACGCAGGGGAAGTAAACAACTCCTGGTGGGGGACTCCATTGTTGGGGGGGGTAGAACTGGGGGAGGAAGAGGAGAGGGAGGTAAGGTGCCAGCCTGGCGCCATGGCTTGGAGGGATAGGGAGCGAATCCTCAGGATTGCCAGAGCAGCTGCACAGGGCAGGAAGCTGGATATCATTGTCCACTTAGGGACAAATGACCTGGCTAAGAAAGGGATTAGAGAAGTGCAGGAAGAGTTTGTGGAATTGGGGAGGGGTCTTAGACAAATAGCACGCATGGTAACCTTCTCGGAAGTGCTGCACATCTATGGCATAGGAGAGGCTAGGGTGTTCCGCACCATGGGATTCAATCAGTGGTTGAAAAACTGGTGTGAAGCTCAGGGATTTGGCTTCACTGGGGACTGGGAGTCCACCTGGAGTGATGCAAGTCTATACTGGCATGATGGGCTGCATCTGTCCAGGATGGAACCCAGGATCCTAGGTGATAGGTTTAAATGCTTCATTGGCAAGCATTTTAAACTAGCCAAGGGGGAGGCACTGGAAAGGAGCAGGGAAATCCTAGCCCCCCCAAAAAAATCATGGTAGTAAGTGCGGTAAACACCAACATAGAGGTGTTGATAGGGAGAAGGGCAGGGGTAAATGGAGAAAGTGACAAAGGCAAGAAGGACAGGGATGGGGCAAAAAGGGAGAAGGCCATCAGGAAATGTAGGGTAATGAGTACCAATGCCCATAGTCTGGGCAACAAGCTCCCTGAGCTGGTGGCCTTGATGGAAGAGGGATGTCTGGATATCGTAGCAGTCACAGAAACATGGTACACAGAGAACCATGACTGGGATGTTAACATACCAGGGTACATAACCTACAGGAGAGACAGGCAGGGGAGAAGAGAGGGAGGAGCAGCTCTCTATGTAAAGGAAGGGATAAAAGCAACTGAACAACAGAGTAAACAGGGAGGAGAGGAGGCACTGTGGGTCACCTTGGAGACTGGAAAGGGCACCACAATCTGCACAGGGGTTGTGTACAGACCCCCATGTCAGGGGGGGGGAACGGACAAGGATATGGTAGAAGGTATTCTTAGAATGGCAGAGAAAGGGGAGATACTGTTAATGGGAGACCTGAATATGCCAGATGTTAACTGGAGCACATTTGCTGCAGCCAAATCCAAGAGCAGGGCCACTCTGGATGCCCTACAGGTGGCAGGCCTCAGACAGCTAGTTTTGGAACCCACTCATGTGGGAGCAATCTTAGACCTCATACTCTCAAATGGGGGCAGTGAGAGGATCTCAGATCTAGAAGTGGGTTGCCATCTGGGAACAAGTGACCATCAAACAGTGTGGTTCATGTTAAACTCAGCTACAGAGTCAAGCCATACAAAAGTGAGGGTACTGGACTTCAGGAGGGCTGACTTTGGCAAGATGGGAGAGTGCCTCAGAAAAATACTAGCAAACAGGCTAGAAGGAGGTGTGGAGCAACAATGGGGAATCATCAAAACTGCCATCACAGAGGCAACAAGCCTTTGTGTGAAGCAAATAAACAAATCAAAACAAAAGAAAAAGCCACTATGGTTCTCAAAAGAGGTGGCTGTGAAAGTCAGGAAGAAAAAGATTGCATTCTGGAAGTATAAGGAAAGACAGAAGGAACAGGACAGAGAGCTGTACCAGTAAAGGCAGAAGGAAGCAGGGAGGGAAGTCAGAATAGCAAAGGCCCAAACTGAGGAAAAAAATAGCCAACTTGGTTAAGAAGGGGGATAACACCTTTTATAGGTACATCAGCGAGCATAGAAAGACAAAGGGAGGGATAGTGAGGCTGAACAGAAATAGATTGGGTGGGCAGAGGGGACAGTGAAAAGCAGGGATACTGAATGAATATTTCTGCTCAGTATTCACAAAAGAGGAGGGGGAAGTGCCTAATCCAATTAACAGAAGCACTCTTGATAGGGGGGTCGATCCCAGTCCTTTCACAGAAGAAAGAGTTCTGCAAGAACTCCTAAAAGTGAAGGTGGACAAAGCAATGGGGCCTGATGGAATTCACCCCAGAATTCTAAAAGAATTAAGGGGGGAACTAGTGAAACCACTGGCTACTCATTTTAATACATCATGGGAGGATGGTGTGATACCCGAGGACTGGAGGAAGGCAGATGTGATTCCCCTTCACAAAAGTGGGACCAAGACAGAGGCAGGAAACTACAGACCTGTCAGTCTGACTTCTGTGGTAGGGAAAGTGATGGAGTCACTTCTGAAGGAAAGAATAGTTGAGTACCTAGAGGCCAGTGGGGCACAGGACCCAAGGCAGCATGGGTTCACAGTGGGAAGGTCATGTCAGATGAATCTAATAGATTTCTTTGACTGGGTGACCAAAGTAGTAGACCAGGAGGGGCTGTGGACATGGCCTACCTAGACTTTAGCAAGGCATTTGACACAGTCCCACACAAAAGATTAATAGTCAAATTAACCAGCCTGGGAGTGGGTCCCAGGGTGGTAGCCTAGGTAAAACATTGGCTGGACAACAGGACACAGAAGGTAATTGTAAATGGAGTCCACTCTGAAGAAAGAGGGCTACTAGTGGAGTACCATGAGGGTTCAGTATGGGTCCAGTCCTTTTAATGTCTTCATAAGTGACATTGCAGAGGGACTGGAAGGAAAAGTATACCTCTTTGCAGATGACACAAAGATCTGCAACAGGGTTGATACACAAGGAGGCGTGGAAAGGATGAAAAGGGACTTGGCAAGGTTGGAGGAATGGTCAGAAGTATGGCAGCTAGGATTCAATGCAAAGAAGTGCAAAATAATGCACCTGGGAAACAAGAACCCAGGGGAAGAATACACAATGGGGGAGGTAGTAACAACAACAAAAAAGGAAAGGGACCTGGGGGTAATCATATCAGATGACCTTAAGGTTAGCAAGCAATGTGAGAAGGCAGTAGGGAGGGCTGGGGGTATACTGGGATGCATAGGGAGAGGCATCAGCAGCAGAAAACAGGAAGTTGTTATCCCTCTGTACAGACAGTTGGTGAGACCCCATCTGGAGTACTGTGTCCAGTTCTGGAGACCCCATCTCCGCAAGGATATAGACAGGATAGAGGCAGTCCAGAGGAGAGCAACTAGAATGGTGCAGGGTCTGCAAGAGAAGCCGTATGAGGAGAGACTAAAGGAGCTTAATATGTATACCCTTGAGGAAAGAAGGGAGAGGGGGGACATGATAGAAACTTTTAAGTACCTCAGTAGAATTAACAAAGTCCAAGAGGGTAGCATCTTTCAGAAAAAGAGATGTGCAAGAACAAGGGGACACAATTTAAAGATGGGGGGGGGCGGTTCAGGAGCAACGTGAGGAAGTATTATTCCATAGAGAGGGTAGTGGATGCATGGAACAGCCTTCCTGAGGAGGTTGTGGGGTCTAAAACTGTGGGAGAATTCAAGAATGCATGGGACAGATTCTTGTGGGGGGTAGGAAGAAATAGGCTGTTGGCTAACTAGGATCTGCGGCCTATCCTGTAGGTAGGGAAATGGGCAGACTAGATGGGCCAAGCGGTCATTATCTGCTGTCAAAGTCTATGTTTCTATGATCTAACAGTTTGGACATATTTCTCTTTTGAAAGTAGCTGTAGTTGAATCTCAGTCCGTTCTTTTTGAAAATCTTGCCTCACGTATTTTAGACTCAAGACTGGGACTGTAATGTGTGCTTAGTTAAAGAGGTTTTTCTAGTTTCCTGCAAAAATTCATATTGGCATTAGCAGAAATCAGTTACACAAAATTCACCCAAAATGTGAATTTCAGCATCTTCCATTTTTTTGATACTGAACATATTTTCATTAAAACTGGATGCTTTCCCCATGGAAATAATCTGTATGTTTATTCCAACTTTGAAGTCACAATCCTCTGCTTATGACATCACATTTTGTTGCCATGAAAATAATTCTGATGCCACAAGCAGGAAAGCAACAGGAACGGCTGATGTATAGGGGACAAAGAGCTGTTTTTTTTTTTTTTTTACTTGTTTAACCAGGAGTAGCACACTAAGCTGAAAGCTTTTTTACAGGTGCGACTTGGGAGCACAGGGAAGTTAAGTGACTTGCTTAGGGTCACATAGTATGTAAGTGGAAGCTGCGAGATTCAAACCCAGGTCTGGTCTGCTGGATGTCACCAGATTTACAGCTCAGAGCCTTAAACCACTGCACTATACTGCCTCCCTAGGTTTTCATTTAACTGCCTTCATCAATAAAGAATAGAATGTCGTAACTTTCCATTTTTTTGAATGTTATGAGATTTTAATTCTCATAGCATCTGTAATTTTTTTGTAGGAAACTGTAAATATCACTTTAAGACTTACTTCCCAACCCTCACGGAGCCTAGGGTGGCACAGTTCTCACTCAGAATTTAAATACATTTTCATTGTATCTCTTAGACACTTCCTACCACAGAGGAACCCTCCAAACTACTTGAGAGATACTTCCAGCTTGACTGTATCACCTTAACTGAGGAGAACACAAGATGACCTTCCTCATTTGACTGAGAGGGTCCTCTCCAGACAGCCCACCCCTGGAGTACCAGTGGCTGCAGCTCGAGAGGGCACAACAAGGCTTTATGCATGTCTTTTGCTGTGCTTCATGGTTGCCATAACATTTCTGCAGTGACAACAAACACCACCAGCCCTGTGTCCCCTGTGTGGGGATCTGCCCTCAGCCACATAAGACTTCCAACCTGACAGCCATAGGAATACACAAGCATACAGTCAAACCACTCAAAGCCACACTAATCCCACAGATCCTTCCATTATCAAATCCTTTCTTTTGCAAAACCCTGGAGTATTTGAAAAACACAGGAAAACCACATAGATTGCTCATTGATGGCTTTCATACAAGAAAGGTTTATTACCATGTTCTGTATGAGCACTATATCTACAACACATTCATTTGTGTCCTTCAGAGATACAGAGATGATGTGATCATGGAATGTAATATACAAGCACCACCCTGCCAAAAAGTATAGCAGAATAAAAAGGGTAATGCATAAATCCAAGACAACTAGCTGCAAGCAAAAAGGCAGACTATATTATACAAATTACAAAATCAAATTTAGCCATCGTCACCATTGAAGGTTTTCCCCTTCTTCATTACCAAAACCTAAATCTTTGATTCAGTGTGATTATGGACAACCCTATGCTACTAACACACATTTTTATGCCCTTGTCAATGGTTTTGTCAACCTCCTTTGCTTTAAGAATCAGAGACCTGTCTTTAAGGTGGGGAACAGTCATCACAATGGGCTCCACACTCAAGTGTGTGGCTGGTCCCAACGTGCAGTTTGTGTGCACAAACATTTTGTTTTACTTGTTTACTGTAGTATGATCCTACGCAGTAGATTGTATCAGCCTAATTTTGTTTACTTGTGGGCTCACATTTTCTGTTACTAATTTCAGAATCCCCTGCAGCTGACAACAGAGCAGTAGGCAGCAGTGGGAAGATTCAATAGCCTACAGTGCATGTTAGAGCTTTTATATTCTCTGATCAGATGTTTGCTGGGTCTGCTTTTCTCCAGGGGCTAAATACAGTTCTCTGTGACTGTACTCAGCCCATGGAGGACAGCAGCGCTAGCAAACAAAAGGTCAGGCTAGACAAAAAAACGGGGAGGACGACATCTATTTCCCTAAGGTGCTGCTGCACAAATTAAGTAAAATGAGCAAAAATGGGCGAACACCACTGTAAAGTTTCTTTGTAATATTCTTTATTTCATCCACACATATCAAGGGTGATAGTTTCATGGCTGGCAGCACTTCCTCAGGCCCACTGTGTTTTTTTTTTTTAATTAAGCTTTTCTATGTTCTATATTTTACGTAAGACTGCAAGTCCACTACTTTGCACCTCTGGGAGAAGTGTAGAAGTGGTAAAACAAGAATATAAATTTATACAAGGAGAAATGAATCGCCTCTTTTGAGGGAATGAGTACAGTGGACTTACAGTCTTACCTGGAATACAGAACATAGAAAAGCTTAATGAAACGACCAACACAGCTGTCACCCTTGATATGTGTGGATGAAATAAAGAATATTACGAAGGAACATTACAGGGTGTTTGCCCATTTTTCTCATTTTGCTGTATTTGAAGTCAACTGTAGGATGTCCCAAGACATAAATTCACTGAACTTATAGGCATCCTGAACCTTTCATCCAGAAACAGCACAAATTAAATAACCATAACTAAAGAAGCAGCATCACATATAACACTCTCAGGAAAATAATAAATACCCTGTACATTTATTGGTGCTGAAGGAACATGAGAAAACATCCCCAAAAGATCAGAGCTGATATAAGCTCGAACATGCACTGCAGGCTAACGAATCTCCCACTGCTGCCAGTGCCTACTGTTCTGATATGAGCTGCAGGGAGTTCTGGGATTTGCAGTAACCATAGATGACAACCTACAAGTAAGCAAAATTTGTCTGATACCGTCTACTACACTACAATAAAGAGAAAGCAAGTATCAGAGCAGAGTCTGAACAGGGCTGGGGTGCCAGGAAAAATCCACAGTAACTGATACACGCAGTCCTGCACTCACCACCCAAAATGAGTGAAGCTACTCACAAGGATTCCCAAGGTTTCAAGCCTGCTGTATCTTATTGAAGTGCCAGTGCTGTTAAAATCAGCACATCTCCTGATGCATTTCAGAATAAGGAATTCCTTTCTCAAAGAACAGGAGAAACCTTGAATGAAACCTTGGAAATCTTTGTGAGCAGCTTCATTCATTATGGGTGGTGAGTGTGGGATTGTGTCTATCAGTTAAAGAGAAAGTAAACCTAAACATTTGTGTGCACAAAGTACACTCTGGGGCTAGCTGTACACTTGAGTGTGGGGCCCATTGTGATGACTGTTCCCCTTTAACACATCTTTGTTTGCATGTAGTACCGAGGGCCACCTGATAGTTCAGTGAAAGCATGTTGTGTTTCCATACTGGTGGCCCAGGTTTAGGAGTGGATTCAGAAGCTAACTCGGAAAGCCAAGGAGGCTGGGGTGAAACTGCAACATGACAGCACTACCAGCCAGGGTGGGACTGGCGCCAGTTTCTGCCACCACAGTGACCCCTACAGTGGGCTGGGGGCTCTTTGTCCTCTGCAGATGCATGTGTGTGCCCTCTCATGGGTCTGCCCAGCATTGTGGGAGGGACCAATTGGGAGAAAGGTGGAAAATAATGACCATCTCATCGATGGCAGTGGCACACTTGGGGCCCAGCGTGGACTGTCCCACTCTGCCACACTGGCCTCCAGCATGAGAAGCGGGAAAGCCTACACCCTCCCTTGGCCCACCACTGGGGCAATCCATGGGGAGATGCTGAAGTGGGGGTAGAAGGAGATGGAGCTGAGTGGTTACCTGCCTGAGGGAGACATCAGTCCAGCAGATAAATTAACTGATGGAAAACAAATTGTTACAGTGTTGACATAGTTACCATAAAATAAAAGAAAGTTGTTTTTTAGAACTGGATAAGTTCAGTATGATGTGAATGGGTAATCAAGACAGACTGCAATGTCCCCTTCCACTTTTTTCAGCTGAAGGATGGCAGTTGTGATTGTTACACTACCAGCTAGCCATGCAATCCAAATGATTGAGGCTAACCCAGTTCAGATTAGAATAGTGTGCAGATCAGGACTGGAGCACATTCTCTGCACTTTGTGAGTTTTCAAGAAATAGAAGCACATAACAATATACCTGTTTAATCAGGACATAATGTCATGGTACTGCCTCCGACCCTATTGAGGTCAATAAATCACAAAGCAGCCAGTCTGTCTGGAGATCAAACCCACTGCAGTCTGCAGTTCATCTGTACAACTATATCCAAAGTTTAAAGTTAAACTTCATCCTCACATATTGCAAATGATCTGTTCCCAAGTCACCAGTCAACTTCAGTACTATGGCTGTTTGGGTATACACTTTGTTTTTAATTTATTATTAGTTAATAGTGTATGGACCGACGTTCTTGATGCTTCTCTAGTAACTGTAACAGGTTGTTGTGCTGCAGTAGTGACATGCATAGTGCAGCAGAACAACTTTTTGTTCTGCTGCAGTACGGACATCATATATACTTACTGTGTGAACCAGTTCCATTCTACATTGCATGCCTACCTCAATAACGCTTACTGTGAGTTTTTAAAAAATCCAAGCTCAAACACACAGACACACATGAACTTCACAACTACAGATGAACAACAGTAGTAAGTATTACTATGGTTATTTATTCATTAAAAATACCACCAATAGCTTAATCTTGTTCAGTTTCAGTTGGTTACCATCTGTATCTCCCCAACCCCGGTCACCCCTGAAAAAGGGACTTCTAGTCTCAGTGGGCCTACCTGGTCAACAAAATTCAATAAAATAAATTTACCAATGTGTATATGTTTTTTTCTTTTTTTCAAATGGTTTGGTCCATTCACTATATGGAACAGTATATGGCATCCCTAACACAACTCAGCTATTCTTCCCCCTCATGGTTTCTGTGATGGCAGAGAGACCTCTTGAGCTTCGGTCTTGAGGTCATCTACCATCATAGAAACCATTCAGGTGAAGAATAACCTTGTTGTGTGTGGGATGCCATACACTATCCTATATATAGTAGTTTAGTTCCCATGTAACTGTTCCTGGTGCCTCCATTTTCTGATTGTTGAAATCTTGTCTGCCCCTGGGGTCTGTGTCAGCAGTGAGAGTGTGATATCACGCCACCCATTTATACCACTTACATCTGTGCAGCAAATCAGAATAACATGAAAAATCCTCACGAAAAAGAAAAGGTGAAAGCACTTTACACAGTAAAAAAATAATCATGCTATACCACTCCCAAGTTAAGTTTTGAAGTTAAATGAAGGCAAATGGTTATTTCCAAGGCCAGTGGTTTTGTTTTTTACCAGAAAACCCAGTACAATTCTGGAATTAGAACTGCCTGAACACCAGTAAAAACAAAGAATTTCACAGAATTTGGTATTTTGTATCAGATCAGTAAACCTACAGAGCTTGTAGTTTTCTTATAATTGCTTCCTATGTTATTTTCAGTTTGCTTCATTTAATGCTCTATATATTAAGCTTCCTTTTATTCTGATCATTTATACACAAATGAAAAGAATGACAATATAGTCCTTGTAAAATCCCAGAAACTGGACTAACAATCACCAGTGCAATTCCTGGAATTTCAAGTCTTGAAAACGTAATCACTGTAACTCAGTGGCCTTATTTCCCATATTTGCTGCTACCTGTTTTGTTAAACTCTAAATCAGTAGACAGACATCCTGCAGAGACTACTGGGCATCATGTTTTCAAGTGGCACTCCTCTGAAACAGCAGAACTAAGGTCTGAGATGACTTCTTGTAAAGCCAATCAGAAGGCTGGATTCTCACTGCTAGTTTTATAGTACAGAGTAGGAAATCACAACACCAAGAATGCTGCGTATTCCACAGTCTGTGACTGTAACCACAATCGACAGTTTGTATTGTGCTGTGTACCTGTAGTTTTAAAATGTGATTTTTGGTAATAAACTCTGCTTTGTTTTATTTAAAAACGATGTATTGGCTTTCTGTATACCCCTCAGCAGCAAACAGAACTGCCTTGCTTTCTGATTAAATGGTACTGTTCTCTCTTGACAAATTATTTAATATAAAGTAAGAACTAGCCATCCATGACACATCTGTTCTATGTTTGCTTTAGATGGCGGATTGGTTAAAACCCTTGAAGATGCATTAACCTCTTTTAGGACACATAGTAGGTTTTGAATCACACAATTTGGAACTGAAGGTGCCCATGGCAGTCAATTCTGCTTTTTTACCACCTCAGAATTATTTCTAGACCACCTCCTTACCTTCCATCTGGAGAAGTAGCCACCCTCAGCATATGATTTTGTATTAAAGCAAGGCTTGATTGGTATAACACACTCTAAACATGCTTACCTGAGCTGGTAATTCAGTAGCTG
The DNA here is from genome assembly GCA_016271365.2 of Neoceratodus forsteri. NCBI lineage: Eukaryota > Metazoa > Chordata > Ceratodontiformes > Ceratodontidae > Neoceratodus > Neoceratodus forsteri. Next base: position 1,449,897,093 of record CM057452.1, read on the forward strand.
CAGCTAATGCATAGCATCACACCATGTATGGTGCCTGTGTCACAGAAGGGAGGGCATGAATCTATTTCTCCAACCCTCTGGGGGACGCACTGATTGCCAATTAGTAGCCAGGCTGACTTTAAAGGGACACTATCAGCTTAAATACAGCTCAATTGTACTGTTTCCTAATTGCCATCTGTTCGATATATGTGCTTCATGTTCTATGCATTGAATACATATTTACCTTGCTTGTCATCATTGTTCACCTTAAACTAAATAATTCTGTTAAATCCTACATTTACTTGGGTCCTTAGAATGTCCGTGGTTTGGGGCTGGCCGCTCATGATGCACAGCACGTTTCTGAATTCCCACGTCCCATGCACTCGCATGCTCACAGTGCCTTTGGTCGCGCATTCCATTCATTAGTTTCTTCCGTCTTTGAAACAGGTGCTCTGTGCTGCTAGTTCCTGCTCCTGCTGTCTTATTTCTCATTGATTTTGGTAGGTTGCTTCTTATTCTATACTGCTACACAGCAGTGATTTCTGGCTGTTTACACTGTTTGTAAGATCAACTGTATTGGTGGTGCAACATTATATTACCTATGACCCCAAAAACACTGAGCAAGTCTGTGATTGTCATGAGTGCAGGGCAATGCTTCAAGATGATTATCTCCCTGTCGATAGGTCTGTAAATAGAGAGAGAGACACACACACAGCTGGCATGACCGTTGTGCCTACAATTGCCACAGCATTCAGACAGCTGCACTCTGTCTCTCTCTCTCTCTCTCATCCGGCAGCTGTTTAGCTTTGAAGGACAGCACACCTACAGCCTGCTCGTGAAAAGTGTCATTTGATATTATTGTCTGCAAGTGCAGTGTGCACTATGGTGGTACTCAAACATCAGTGTTCTACGTCCCAAAAAATCAAAGTCCTTCTCAAATCCAAGGGACTTATCTGAGGAGAACACCGGAGAAACCCCAGTCACAGTCCCACACAGAAGTGGGATGCAAGTGTTATGCTTTCCATGGGTGTGCAGTGAGAGCGACACAGCTCTCAAGTTCTGGTTGAGAACTGCCATTAGTGGCATCAGCTCCAGTACTCATTGTGGGCAGGGTTCATTGTATTTGCCCCCCACCCCGTGGCACTATTCTTAATTGCTTACTACTTACTATGTTAGCTTTCCCTGTTGTTCAAAGCTCCTTTTGCAGACCCTATCTGCAACTCCCACTATGGTGTTGCAAAATTTTCTTTGTGTATCTCTAGATACTGCTCCATCTAGGCACAGTGTGACTGTTTTTGTGAGGACCCTGTTATTTTCCAAATGATCACTTCACACCCTTGTCGGCTGTGCTACATGTTCCATTCCCCGATACCTTTGTGTCCACGATCGTTTCCTCTGCTACACCTGTAGGCACTCCTCTCGGGAGTTGTAGATGTCTGTCTTCCCCTATCTACTGACTATCATAGTTATTGCCTGGCTATCTGGGAATTGGTGCATGCACCTGTTCAAAAATCTCTAAGTGTGGGTTGGTGCCTACCTCCGTAGCACTGGAACAGATCGTGGACCCAACGTAATCGGAGATACGGTACACTGCAATTGAATATATGGATTACAAGCGATGGATGCCTGTGGTCCTTGGGTGCAGCTTCATGATGCCCCATGACCCCCCAACACTGCAAAGATAGAGCACCCGATGAGCTTGTCATCTGCCTTTTTTATGGCGTGTGTGTGTCTGTGTTTGTCAGTGTGTGCTCCCACTCTTATCATACACATTCTTTCAGTTAGAAGACAAAAAATCATTATAGTGTACTGTCACGGTCTCGCTCTGCTGAATCGAGAATTTTTTTTTTTAATTGTGAGTCATCAGCCTTCTCAATTCAGCATTCCACTGCATCCTGGCCTGCTTTCCTTTCTCGGCTTCTCTGTTCACTGTGGACTGCAGGCTATTACAGAAACTGACAGCATCAAGTAACTGCCAATCTCATTCTCCCCTGACAGTTGCATTTTCTTCTATGCGTACAGGGTATATCGCACAGAGGCAGCGTAATAGCATATCTTCGGGCAATGGCACATTAGGATGGCTATGCTGCTGTGTGTCTTCATCATTGATCTTGATCTCCCGCTGGGGATTGACAGACCTTTCACGTGTCTATATGTCCCAGTCTCTCCTTGTTATCCGTGACCCCCCTCCCCCAAGTTGCAGTGTACAAAGTGCACTGCATGGACTTCGATTGTCCCTATGACTGTGCCAGATAAAGTGGCTTTCAGTTCTTGTTGGGGGGGGGGGGTTCTGTCATTAGCAACCAGGTGAGAGGCAAAGTCAACCATCTACCAGACTACTGTTATCTTCTTCAGGTTATTACACACTGTATCATGGTTATTACATTCTGCATCATGGTTATTATATACTACATAAAACTCTAAGTAGAGTGAGACCAACACATATCTCTAACCTCCTGATATACTAGGTCCCTCCATGCTTCGCCCTGGAAAGAGTTGGGGCCATAGCTTTTTGATTGTGGGCCTCCAGAAAAAGAATGCAATTCTAGGCTTTACTAGGTTAGCACCAACCCTTGAGGCTTTTAAGAATCTACTGATAATGTGCTGTGTAGACATTTTAGTGAAATGTATGTGCTGATGTCTTTATTTAGTTCTCATTTATTTATGTATGCCCATATTATGGAATTTTAACGGATGAATCCAGTTCAGCCATGCTCACTATGAATCATCTATTTGAACCTGTACGCTCTGGTGTTTCATTTTGTTAATATCTAAACTGTGGAGCACCCTAAGTGGGTTCCCAGAAGGGTAGGAAAAAAATTGAAGCTTACCATGTAGTAGAAAAGCATTTTTTGCTCTGTCTACAGTATGTCTTCCAGGAACTTTCAAATTGTGTTTTATGTATTTGACACCTGCAATCCTTTTGCCTTATTACTTCTGTTTACTGTCTGTGTAACTTCACATTACTGTGTATGGATGTCCTATTTGTTACCTTTTTTAAATTTTTGACCTGTATATACACCGCAGTACTACTGTACTGTTGTGTACCATCTTCATGGCTTCAGCTGGGCCTAAAACAGTCCGTGGGATCAGCGCACTTACCCAGTAAACAAATAAATAAATAAATAAGAAGCAAATATCAGTTTTCATACAAGGTCAGAGCCCTCCACTGACAAGCTTTCTAACAATAAAGGACACTGTAACTTAACTAAAGTTTGTTGCAGCTGTAAAGAGGAAAAAAACTATCCAGAGAAAGATTTTTTTGTAATAATTCATAAACGGTAACATTAAAGTTTTTTTTTTACTTTTTAGAAACCCAGTAATTTGATCCTTCCTGGGCTTTGCCTATATATACTGAAAATGTAGGCATTACCAGATGCCAAATGTCTACAGGAGTCTACTTCTTCAATCACAATAACTGTTGCACCACTTTACAGCTATAGTCATTCACCATTCATATGGTCTGTTTTCAACAGGATCATATGGGGCACAAATGCAGGCTGTCCTGCCCAAGCTGCTATTTTTAAAAGATGCATCTGCTTGTGAAAAAAAAAGTCATGATTTGTGGCAAACAATGCATGCAAATGTGATTAACATGCTTTTTCATTGCAACTGCATTATTTTGTGCCACAACTGGGTCTTTTTTGAAGATTAAATCCGGCTGCAGATATGCCATCTAATAGCCGGTCTAACAGTCTGGATGGATTTCTCCTTTGAAAATTGAGGAGGCGAATCTTGGACAAATCCTTTTTGAAAATCCTGCACTGGAGTCAGGGGGGGCATTATTTCACATTTTAGGAGCTGAGTATTCAAAGCAGCCTAACTGGATAGCTTTAAAATGTCGAAATACATAGATTAATGGGCATGCCATTGTGAGGGCGTCGTGATTAGGCGCCATCACGTGGGTGCTGAAACCAGGTTGTGAGTGACAGGGCATGCTGGATTTCACAGCATCCTGCACTCAGACCATTTTAAGTGTCCACACCATTCTCCTGCCCTTCACGGCATACCAGCCCCCAAGTTGGTTATATTTAGTTTTGGGGGATGCAAGGGGGGGAAGCCCCTCTCAAGACTCAAGTTTTCCACTGAATGGTCCTTGGGCAATGTACCTTTGGGTGGCATAATGTCAACCCGCAATTGTGATAGGAGACATTGTGCTTGCACCCTCATGTACATCGCACACATCTTCCGGGCACTGTAATGGGTGAACCAGATTAATACTGCTGTTGGATCACACTTTGCTCTCTACATTAACCAATAGCTATAGTTGCTGCTGCTGCTGCTGTTGTGTGCCCTCCCCCTCGGACCCTCTTGGAAAGTATCTATTATACCTAAATTAGGCTATCCTAGCAGGTAAAACAATAAATAAGTAAAACTACTAACTTAAATATTTTTGTTGCTTTCAGTTCCAGACAGATGAAGGAATTTAAAGAGATCAAATCCCATGGGTTTTGAAATACCCTTCAAAGGCCCTGAAGCAGGCTTATCTGGAACAGACTTCGTCACCAGATAAAAAGTTTTCTTTGTTGGTGTTTGGAAGAGGAAGGGATGATAATTTTGCTCCATGATGCAAGATGCATGATCTCATCTGCTTCCTGGTTTGAGCACCCCCCCAGCTCATGTGCTTATTGTTTTATGATATGTGTACAGGGACAGTGCAGGTGAGCTCCACTGGATCTAATAGGGGCTTCTTGTAACTCAATTTTTTTAAATGTTATCATGGCCTGTTTAAATAGAATCAACCCCCCTGCTCAAATAATAAACATAAACATAGAAATATAGAATTTTATGGCAGATAAGGACCGCTTGACTCATGCAGTCTGACCATTTCTCCCTACCTACACTACTACCTCAGACTGTGCCCAATCTATGCTCTTTCTCCCTCTCCCCCTTCCTTTCAACTATGATTCCCTAGTGCTTATCCTGTGCATTCTTGAACCCCACAACCTCCACTGGAAGGCTGTTCCAGGAATCCACAACTCTTTTTGTGAAGAAGTACTTCCTCACATCTCTCCTAAATCTCCCCCTCCCCAGATTCATAGCATGTCCCCTTGTTCTTGAGCACTTTTGCTTCTGAAAAATACTCCCCTCCTGTTCCTTGTTTACCCTGTGAGGTATTTAAAGGACTCTATCACATCTCTCCCCTCCTCTGTTCCAGGGTATACATATTGAGGTCTTTTAGTCTTTTCTCATAGGGCTTTTGATGAAGACCCTACTCTGTTTTAGTTGTCCTCCTCTGGACTGCCTCCACTCTATGTCCTTTTGGAGATGTGGTCTCCAGAACTGGACATAATACTTTAGGCAGGGTCTTATCAGTGATCTATACAGAGGCAACACATCTCCCTCTTTCTGCTGATGATACCCCTTCCTTTGCACTCCAGCATCCCACTTGCCCTCCCTACTGCCTTGTCGCACTGCCTTGCCAGATTTAAGTCATCTGATATGACTACCCCAAGGTCTCTTTCCTGTCTGATGGTCATCAATACCACTCTATCCATTTTGTACTTTGCTCCTGGGTTCTGTGCCCTAAGTGCATTATTTTTCATGTTTTCACATTGAAACCCAGCTGCCATACCCTTGACTACTCCACTAGTTTTCTCAGGTCTTTGCTTATCCTTTTGACTCCACCCTCAGGTGTGTCCACTCTACTGCAGATTTTGGTATCATCCGCAAAGAGGCAGACCTTCCCTTTCAGCTCCTCTGCAATGTCACTTATGAAGACATTAAAGAAAACTGGTCCCAGCACTGATCCCAGAGGCATCCCACTGGTCACAATTCCTCCCTTGGTGTGAACTCTGTTTACCACCACCCTCTGTTGCCTATGCCCTAACCAATTTCTTATCCAGTTTACCACCTTTGGACCTACTCCTAAGCTACCCAGCATCCTTACTAGTCTCCTGTGTGGAATGGTGTTGAATGCCTTACTAAAATTTAAGTAGGCCATGTCCACCGCTCCACCATGATCTAGTTCCTTGGTCACCCAGTCGAAGAAATCTATCAGATTCATTTGTCATGATCTCCCCCCAGTGAAACCATGCTGTCTTGGGTCTTGAAATCCACTGGAGTCAAGATATTCCATAATCCTTTCCATCAGCAGAGATTCCATTAACTTTCCCACAACCAATGTAAGGCTGACTAGCCTATAATAGCAACCCTCCTCCCTGCTACCACTTCTGTGTAGTGGGACAACATCTGCCCTCCTCCAGTCCTCCAGAACCACTCCTGTTTCTTGTGTGCTGTTAAACAGAACTGCCAAAGGTGCAGTCAGTAGTTCCCTGAGCTTCCTCAATACTGCTGGATGCACCCCATCTGGCCCCATTGCTTTGTCCCCCTTCAGATTAGCAAGTCCCTTCAGGACTCTCATCTCTAAAAAAGGACTAGTGTCTACCTCGCTCCGTCCAAAGCTTTTGTTACTTTTTGTGGCCCTTCCCCTCTCCTTCCTCTGTGAACACTGAACAAAAGTATTTGTTCAGGATGTCTGCCTTTTCCTGGTCCTGCTCTGCACAGCTGTCCCTTCCCTTTTTAATCTTAGAATCCCGCCCCCTGGTCTTCCTTTTTTCACTTACACACCTGAAAAATGCCTTGTCCCCTTTTGTTACCTCCTGGGCTATTCTCACCTCAGTTTGTGCCTTTGCACTCCCTAACACTTTCCCTCCATTTCCCCAATGCACCTCCCTATCCCCCTCCCTCTGCATCTCCTTATACCTTCTGAATACTATCCTTTTGTCTTTTACCTTTCCAGCCACCTCTTTCAACAACCGTAGTGGTCTCTTTTTCCTCTTGCTTTAGCTCATATGTTTAATGCTGAGGTTTGTTGCCTTTACTATGCTCCCTTTTATCTTTGCCCACTGTTCCTCCACCCCACCCAGGTCCCCCTGCTGGGTCACCCCTGAGCCATTCACTCATCTTTTTAAAATCAGTCCTCCCGAAGTCCAGGACCATCACCCCTGTGTGGTTCAATTCCACAGTGGCTTTGTTTTTGTTATTGCCTATGCTCTAACTGTATATGTTTTGTATAATTTGTTTGATCACTGTACCTTGATGTGGAGCTTTTGCAAAGGAGTCTATGGCTCAAAGGGCTGTAATTCTGATTGTGTTAATAAATAAAATAAATAAATGAACCACACCGTATGGTGATCACTGGTCCCCAAGTGGGCTCCCACCTTGACATCAGCAACACTGTCCCTGTTAGTGAGTGCCAGGTCCAATACAGACCTATCATGAGTGCGTTCCCTGTACACGTGTCACAAACTGTCAGAGAGCACAGGTGCATGGTGCTTGAACCAGGAGGGGAAAGGGATCATATGGCCAACGGAAGGAGCAAAAGTATGATACATTTCAAAACACCAGTAAAGACAATTTCTTTATCTGGCAGTAATGAAGACTGTGGCAAATAAGCCTGCTTCAGGGGATTTGTGAGGGAACCAAGACATGTTCTCTTTGAGACAACTACTGTATTTTGCTAACTTTAAACAGTTATATGAGGAATTTGTTTTTGTGACATTAGACCAATATATATATATATATATATATATATATATATATATACATACACACACACACACACACACAAAAACCAAAGAAGAGTCTTCTTTTGAAAGAAAATATTCTGGGGGCGCGCTTCAGAATGTAATTTCCTTTCAATTTAAAACTGCACTGCAACTTACAGGTAATTCGTTTTTATTCATAATTGGTGGCTAGCTAACATTAATTTGAAAAACAAAATATCAGTGTGCTTGTTAAGTTCAGCTAAGTTCTTCCTGTGCTGTACAATACATATTTTTTACTTTACTTTCTAAAACCTACTTCTTGGCCGTAACCACTTAAAACATTTCTAAGTTGCTCAACGGGGTGCATAACTGCTGGAAAATCTCAATAATACTGCTCTGATGTGGGCACTGTGTGAATTTCAATGAAAACTTCTGTCAACTGAGAGGGTGGGGCAGCAGAGAAAGATAAACAAGGCAGAGTGCCAACATTTTTTTTATTCTTGAGAACAATTTAAAGAGCTAGTTTACAGCCTGAAATATTAACTTTTAAAAGTAGTTAACTATTACTTCTTATGGCTGATTTTTTTTCCCTTTTTGCTAATAAGATTTTCTACTTGACAATAACTGGTGTGGTGTGCAGAACAGTACTATACCTGGAGGCAGAGACTGCTGTTATAAGTCTGATTAATTATTCATGAGGTAAATGTGCACCCTGATTGGCTGCTGTACCAGGTGTTAATCCCTCAGAAATGCCAGGTACAGCTCACAGCAGTGCAAGTGTTTGTAAACTTTATTTATAAAGATATTGTCCCCCCTTACTAATGCAATTAGACATTCAGTCACAGTAATGAGCTTACAGACTGTCATTTCTTGGGGATTAACATCCGACTGGGGGAGCCAGTCATTAATCCCCAGGAAATGACCACCTGTTCGGTCACTATTGCTTAAATTCTATTTTTCCTCATACACCATCAATCCTACGACCTCACTCATTATGACATCACAACTGACCAAGAAGAGTCAATCAGCTACAACTAGATCAGTCACTTGCAATGTCACAATAAGGTGGGCAGAGTGCTGCTCAGGTATGAAGTGGAATCGAACCAGATATGCCAGCCTCCAGGTGAGATACTGCTCTTCACATCAAACCTAATATTATCAGGTAGAAAGCCTGCCAATGATCAAACAGAAAACAGAAAAATGCTTCAGAATAAAAAGTAATAATAGATTATTTTTAAAAAGTAATATTTTCTGCCTGCTACTTTTGGTGACACCTGCTCTTTAACATTTTTAACAAAAAAAAAACCCATATCAAACTACAGTTATGCAATCATCATCTAAGGTTGAGTTCAACTTCATGAACTATTCACACGCTGGACCTGACCACTTAAATTTATTAATTTAGAGCTGTGCACACCAGAATAACTGCATTTAGTACAACACTGCTTTTCAAGACAGTTGTGGGGGATAGTTACAGCAATAGAGTACTGTAGTTACAAATGAATCGATTCAGAATTGGTAAACATACATACACTTATAGTACCCTGTACTGTACATACTTACAAGTTAGGCAAATCTGAGTTGCTAAACAAGACATACAGCTGAATTACTAAACTTTAATGCACAATTAGATCATGCTATGGAATATGTAAGATGACAGAAATTAGAGGAGACTTTAGCAGAATAAGGCATTAGCTAGGATTGCATGACGTTTGAGAAGTCTGCTGATGTTGCCTGAGGCAGCACTTGTGCAAGATGATTAACAGTCACATGGGCCGAGACCATGGCATTCAGAACAAGGCTCTTTTGAAGGCCTGAATGTTGCAGATTTCCTTAAGGCTAATAGGAAACGAGTTCCAGGTGGCCAAGGAGGCAATTTCGGAGACTTTCTTGCCAAATGTTTAGTACACCCTTAGTACATGCAGGAGGTTCCTGATCTGAGATCTTTGTTGGTAGGTCTGAAGCTTGGATAATTAGTTGCTTAGGCAGGCAGGGTAAAGGCTGTGTATACATTTGTATATCAGGAGGCACATTTGAGATCTCTTCATCTCTGCTGAGAGGAGACCTAGTCCACTACATAAGCGGCAATTGAGGGCATTCTTATTCCAAACTATTGCTCACATTTGCCAGTTTAAATACTAGGTCCTGATCACTAATGTCTGCTTTTAGACACTATTCATTAAGTGACAGGGGCACCATAAAAACATCAGCCCCCCCAATTCCTGTCATTGGCTGAAAGTGGGGTGCTGTTTTTTTTAATGTTTCTTACCTTGTGTGGCCTCTGGTCTGCATTTTTCATGTCCCAGCATCCGGCCACCTCCGGCCACCGTCTGGTTCTGCTCTGGCTCCTATTGAAGCCCCCACCACCATCTACCCCCATGGCATACCCCCCCCCACGGCGGGTAGCAGGCAGTCCCCCATACTCCCCACTGACACAGGATCCAGTATTGTGTGGTGGTGGCCCCAGTTCCAGGCAGTCCCTTGAAATGGCCAGCAAGCCACCATGACCGAGCACCACTGCTTTCCCTTTTCAGCCTGACATGGGCTGGCGCGTGCAATGATGCCAATGGAGGGAGCACGCACGTGTCCACATGCGCTCCCCCCGGCGCCGTACCCCAAGCTCACCCCTATTGTACAGTGTGTGCACACAACCCCCAGCCTCTGCCAGAGGTTGCTAATGTGGCAACAACTGAAAACCCCACCCCTCGGAGAGGGAGAGCAGTCTACAGACACTCAATCCCTCTCCGCCCTTGCCGACCCCTGTAGACCTGAGTCTGTTTCCGAACCTGGGCTGCCAGCATGGAGCGAGGTGTGGTGTCCTGCTCCTTAACCCTCAGCACCACTGGACCGACTTGGGGGGGTGCTGTTTTTCTTATTTTTGTTGTTTAGGTGTAAGGGGGACAATTTTGACATCACACATCAAAGAAACCAAACTTGAAACTTAAAATGTTGCCAGGTTCTCCCAGCTCAGACCAGATCAAACATTAGTAAACTTTGCATTTTTGCCACAAATTTTAATTTGGTCCAGTGGAGGTGGAACAAAGAAAGTTCAAACCCTTATATTCATTTTGTAAACCAAATCTGAAGCTCTACTTTAAACAATGGTGCAACTGAATGAAAATATAAATGAATGACACTGAAATGTCTGAGATTTATTGTGGCAAAAAATGAGGTAAGGCATTGGCCCAGTGGATGGGTAGTGCACTTCCATGCAAGCAACCCCCAGTTTGGCTCACAGGGTGGGTGGTCTGGCTGGGAAAGAGTGCTGCCAATGGCAGTGCTTCCAAACCCAGGGAGAGGATGGCATGGCAAGCCACACTGCAATGACCCCTGTGGAGGATCAGGGAGCTTGTTCCCTTAGGGTTAACTGTGATTTATGAAGTCAGGTCTGAAGGCAGATAGCGGTATCATGTGGGCAGAGGGTCATGGGAAGGGATTGAAAAAAAAAAAACAACTGGTACCTTCTGAATGATGATCTGGGTGCTCTCATGCCATGGGTCCCACCGCCCATAGAACTGTACCGCTTACAGTTGTCTCATTGCACTTGAAATGTTTGTCCCTTGTTGTAACTACTCCGATCTTTTATACTCCATTCTATTGCACAGTTGTTTCTCTGCGTAGCCTGTTTTGCTGTATTGTATTCATTGAAATATTTTATTATGCTTACTGTCACAAATGCACTCCACAGGTCAGGCCCTCTGCTCCCACAGTGCCAACCTCAGAGCACAATAGTGTGAACAGGTAACAGACAGGGTAACCCTCCTGTCTGATTTGGGCTCTGAATCACCTGTAGTCTCAAGTTCTGGTGGGATTCCAACTGTGAACCTTATGCTAGCATGCCCAATTAACAGACTCAGATACGTACCCTCTTCAGGGGGGTGTGGTACAATCTTTTGCCAGGGGCACCTAGCCAGGTCTCCAAAATTAAGTCTTACAACTCTGTAAGAGACCTTAGGTATATTCTTACCTTTTCCAAGCTCAGTAACACCATCAAGCCTTTTAAACCATTGTCAGGCTTAAAAATACAGGCACTTCACATGCAGAAAGAAAACTGAGAAGACATCCAGGCAGTATCTTAAAGAAAATGTGATTTACTAGAAATTGTAAAATAAGTACAATAAAATATAGAACAAATAGCATGAGCTCACAGTCACACAAGAAAATGGGAAAATTATGGAACAAAACTCCTACCACAATACTTTAGATGTTTGCTATCTAAGTACAGTATTACCTTTTGTGAGTGCTGATTTAGTTAGAGAGAACTTGGTTTCTTTAGAGCCCAGAATGATATCACCTTCATGTACAATGTTACATGTCTTTTCTCTGTCTTCCCCAACCCCCTTTTGGATGAGGTCAGCTAGACCCTCCCTCAGAATTAATTCTAACATACTTACTACCAGGAGGTATCTTTAATTAATGGAACATCAGAAGAAAAAAAATTTCCTAAGTATGACACCCTTTAATTAAATATTATCTCTTTGATCTTAACATTCCCACACTGGCACCAAGGTGTTAAAAATCCAAAAGGAATCAGCCTAAATGACATCTCTTTCCTGATATCATAAAATGTATATTTAGTTTCCAAATTCAAAAGCCGGAGCATGTCATAAAAATGTAATAAAATGCCATTTCTTTAAGGAAGTCTTAATTATAGGAATCTCCTGGTCAGTGTAATACATCCTGTGATTTTCAACTTCTGACACCTTGCTGTTACAGGTCAAAATTCCTCACACACTGAAAATGTCATACGCAGACCATGTATTTATTTTACAGATATCATACAATAATCATAGGAGAGGGTGTTTCTCATGACACTTACTATTATGTAATTTTGTACTGAATGCCTTGTACTATATACTGTGATTCCCATGATCTCTGTCCCACGGGTCGCACCTGGAGATGAGCCTTGGCTCAGTGTGACTTTCCTGGTCACCAAATGTTTAAATAAATAAATAAAAAATAAAAAAACTGTGCTGGTGGCAGTCTAATGGTAGATGACTCCCCATGACCTGAGGATGGTGGCTGACTTAGCCAAACCAAAAAAATATATCAATGGGGAAAAACTTAGATAAGGCCCATTTTTGTTCATACACTAAATTTCACTACTGCTTTACACTACTGGTTAAGACTACATTAAAGAGCTAGTGTACTACATGGAATTAATAATAACTTTTAGAAGTATTAGCTATCACTTCTTACACAGTGGCAGCCAGTGCCACCAGTAGCGATTTGGGCCATGTCACCTGCTACTGTTTTACTGATATGGCTTTCTATGTATTAGGTAGCATACAGCAAGCTAGATCAATATCACATTATGGTACGCTATAACTTATTTATTTATTTGAGTTTATTTATTTATTTCTTGAAAACTACAGAGATTACCTTTGAGCACAAGTGTTTATTTACAAAGGTTCCATACCAAATACACAGTCACAAAAACATTACAAGTACAATAAGCAGTTCCAGAGGAAATGCAGTCAAGTTAGGCTCAAAGCACTTAAAGACAGAACAGTTGCATATGGTTTTGAAAAAATCCATACATATCATTGTATAATAAGTCACTGGATATAGACAGAGAGAAACTAAATACTGTATAACAGTTTAGGGGTTACAATTACACTGGACTGCAAAGCAGACTATGGAGATCTTTTAAACTGACTAAGCTTGGGGAGATTCAGTAGTGTATCAGGCAGTTCATTTGAACAGTTAGCGGCCCTGCAGCAAATGACCGCTTGCCCAGCTGACTACACCAGAAAGGAGGCTTAAGGGCATTCCTAGCCATATTCTGGTGTTGTATTGGTTGGAGACAGTGTAGAAGTGATTTGTTAAAGCAGGGTGTATTAGGCCCAGGAGCACCTTTTTGGCTAGCACATGTCTGTAGCTTTATTCTACTGAGTAAAGGTAGCCAATTAGTGAGTGCATAAAGGGTACAATTATGAGTGTGGTTATCTGCATCAAACACAAAGTGGCATGCCTTATTACAGATCAGCTTTACTCTGCTTAGCACCATGTCATAGGCAGCTGTGTAGACAAGGAGCCCATAACCTATAAGAGACAGAATGGAGCTGGCAACAGTAAGACATCAAGCATCCCCAGTGAGATTGCTCCAGTTACGGTACAGGGCACCCAGTCTTTTGTTAACTTATGATATCAATAATGAAGATGCTGGCTACCACTGTATCTGAATGATTTTTTTTTCTTTTCTGTTTTCCTATGTTTCTACCTGACAGCACTAAGTGCACTGTGTAGAACAGCACTCTAAGTGGCGGCGGACTGACAAAGTCAGTTCTGGTACTCCATTTCCATCATCAACACTGTAATCTCACTAATCACTAGTAAGCAAGAAGAACCAATTTCCTGCTGGGTGACTGGTAACCTGTGACACATGGGGCCTGATTTTCAAATGGCCCTGGATCATCACAAGGGGTTTGACGCAAGTGAGGACTTGCATCTGATGGTGTGGCAAATGTGATTTTCAAAGGAAGCCCATCGCAAACTCCGATGGAAGTCCCTTGCGTCCAATGCAGCCAGTTAGATCAGCTCCCCCCCGGTCTAACTTTGCTCCATCAAGGGAGCCAATTTATGGGGCATGTGCCAAAGCTTTGGCACAAGCTGCTGTAAACTGAGGTAAATGTTGCAACTGTGCCAAATGTACTAAAAGTTGGTGCTGGTTGAGGCAAACTGTTTGGCTCAGCTGTGCCGAACATTGAGGTGGATGCAAGGCTTGATGCAAGCCCTGCATCCACCTCTAAAAATTGGGATCATGTTCGCAATGAGGCTGCAGGACTTGTGATGTTAACAATCAGTGAGGCCCCTCGCTGATGATACAGTGGGAGGAACAGAACTTAGTATGTCTGCTAACAGACAGTGTACTTCTTTACACATCACACCCAATACTACTAGGTGGAAAACCATCTAATGAGCACACAGAAAAAGAAAAACATTTCAGAAACAAAAAATAATGATGGACTATCTGCAAAAAACGACTAAAATTTTCTGCTTGCTATTTTTTGACGCTACTAACTCTTCAAACAGAGGTATTACATACGAAAAGTCCATTCATTATATATGGTAGAATTTCTGATGAATTATATATTATATTGTGTGTAAAATGTACAATATCAATATTCTAAGTACATGCACAAGCATTGGCATATTCCAGCAGGACTGACTAGTAACTCCATTCTTGAAATATTAGAGGTACTAATCTTAACTGCACAACAGCCCTACTCACCCCCCCCCCCAAAAAAGAGAGGAGATGCATTAAGAACATAATTACCATGTAGGTCACGAGGACTTCCAACAGTCTTCATATGAACAGCCTGTATAATTTAATATGAAGTCAGGTTTAATTCCCGTGGAACTCCTGTTCAAGTACTAGCATGCAATTCATGCGGCCTGCCAGAGGGCTTTATATGAATAAGAAATGAAACTAAAAAATGAACTTGCAAGTCAATAATGAGTAATTCATGTTTACTTTTACCAGTACATAATACATAATGAACCCAACTGGGAATATGTAAAATGGGATAGTTATTACATGCTTGCTAATAATAATATGAAAATAAGTTTACTAAGTCCCTGCATGGTTATATTACAATTATATTACGATGGGTCTTGCAAGGTTCCTTTTGGGTCCTAGTAAATCAACAACAAAAAGCCCCTGCAATAAACTGGGAAACCTCGATGCTGACATGCCTGTGAGACTACAGAGTCATATCAATTATTTTTAGGTGTCCTATGAGACAGCAGGACAACTGTAGATTAATAAGTGTCCTAAAGGTAGGCTGATAATAAGAAGATTACTTAATTTATTCTGCATGCAAGATTGCTATTCTGAAAAGACCGCATATATTCTCCCTCAGAAAAATTATAATAAGGCAAATAGTGAGATTTACAAAATCATGTTTGCCTGACAACTAAAAATGTCTTAATGATTTAAGACCGCAGCATGTTAATATGGCTGAGTTCATACTAACAGGTTTTAAGAATTAATTTATGTGAAACTGGAAACAAGAATAAACAACAGTAACATTCATAACAATAAGGGCTGAGCAATGTCATTTAGTTCATTATTTAAGATCTTTTCTCAGGGGAACATCAAACTAGTTTCTACATTTGCACTTGTAACAATGCTGTAGGATCACAAAGGGACACACATGGTTCTTCCCACTGTCATCCCATAGTAATTCTGGTGATGTTCTAGTATGGGGGAGGGGGTAGAATACAAAATTAGCAACATATTTAGCAGCTGGAAAAATCAACTGGCCCCACGTTCCACCGACCTAACCAGCATACCTTCCCAAATGTTACATAATGGTAATGGCAAGGAGACTTGAGGTTAAGGAGGGGGATGAAGCCTTCTGTGGGTGCATTGGGGAGTGAATAAAGACCAGGGAGGGTACTCAGGCTTAATAAAGGGAGGGTGGGTGGGCAGAGGGGACAGTGACAAAACAGGGACACTGAATGAATACTTCTGCTCAGTATTCATAAAGAGGAGGAGTGGGAGGTACCTAATCCAATCAATAGAAGCACTCTGGATAGGGGGGTCGATACTGGTCCATTCACAGAAGAAAGGGTTCTGAAAGAACCCCTGAAAATGAGGGTGGACAAAGCAATGGGACCTGATGGGATTCACCCCAGAATTCTAAAAGAACTAAGGGGAGATCTAGTGGCACTACTGACTACCCTTTTTAACAAATCATGGGAGGATGGTGTGGTACCCGAGGACTGGAGGAGGGCAGATGTGATTCCCCTTCACAAAAGTGGAGCAAAGCAGAGGCAGGAAACTGCAGACCTGTTAGTTTGCCCTTAGTGGAAGGGACAATGATGGAATCACTTCTGAAAGAAAGAACTGTTGAGCACCTAGAGGCCAGTGGGGCACAGGACCCAAGGCAGCATGGATTCAGAGCGGGAAGGTCATATCAGACAAATTTAATAGATTTCTTTGACTGGATGACCAAAGTAGTAGACCAGGAAGGGGCTGTGGACATAGCCTACCTAGACTTTAGCAAGGCATTTGACACAGTCCCACACAAAAGATTAATAAACAAGTTAGCCAGCCTGGCCCCCCTGCCTTGCTGTACATTCCCTCAAAAAAGACTCTGGATTTGTTAAAAGAAACCCCTAATGGCAACTCTCGTCATGCTCACAAACATCTGTCTTCTTTGACAGGCCTAAATCTCCACATTGACATCACTCAACCTATTCTAGGGAACCCCAATCTGAAAATAGCTGGGACAGTGCTGACTCGGTCAGCCTGGCCCTTCCTGGAAACCTTTGGGTTGAATACCTGGTGTATGAAAGCAAGCTCCTTACCTTCATGGAGGCCTGTAAGAAATGTGCATGGTCCCCGTCGATCTGTTTCAAGTTCTTACAGATTAGACATATGTTACTTCAACACTTTGGTTTTGGTACATGGTCCAGATCATCTGGGGACAGGTTGCTAATCTTAATGTCAGTTGCCCCCACATCTCATGCTATAGTCTTCTACTATGCGAGGTTGCGGGAGGTTCTCATGGAGACAGAGACCAGTTTTTTTACTCTTGGGATCAGGCTCTTTTCTCCCTGGGTGGCCTCTGGGATTGGCTCAGCATATGGAAGGCTAGTTACCAACATATTAAGTGAGACCGATACCACTTCATGCAATTTCAAATTTTACACAACATGTATTATGCCCCACTTAGGCTTCACAAGATGGGTAAGTTAGCCTCAGATATATGCACCAGGTGTCAGAAAGATACTGGGTCCCTATATCATATTTTCTGGACCTGTGAAAAGGTGGCCCCCTTTTGGAAGGATATCAGGCTACATTTGGATCCTCTTTTGGGACTTGTTCAGGCTTTTACATATTGGAAATTTGCACCCTGGGGGATTATTTATTATTTATTAAACTTTGATGACCGGTTAGGCCCGCTGAGCCTCGAAGGTCCCTTTTTCAAGGGTGACCCGGATGATGCTGGAAAATTAATTGGTAATCAAAAACCTCACATTGCCCTCATCTCGGCCAATGCCAAGAAAGTGGTTCTTCAGCACTGGTGTGATCAGGCCACTCCCAATTATCAGGAATGGTACCAAAAAATCCTTTTTTCTCTACAGGCAGAACGTACTATAGCAAACATGACAGATTCTAAGAGGAGGTATGAGCAGGTCTGGGAACCTCTATACACACTGTAAAACGTATACTAGTCTTCCATATTTTATCAGGTGGGAGAGGCTCGGCACTGGACTCCCTGCGGTCATGCTTCATTCACCTCATTTTCACTTCTGTAGGTACTGGAGAAGCGATACCCCCCCATTGAGTTGGTACCTACATGCCCCTTTTTACTTCCCTTTTTTTCCCTCTATTCATATGCCCCATTTGGTTTTTATTTGGGTTAATTCCTCAGCTAGTTTTGTCTCCGGGGATGGGGGGGGGGAGGGAGGAGGATAGTTTTTTTTTTTTTGTGGGCTTAGGGAGGGAGGGCAGGCAGACAAGACTTTGCATCTAAGTTTATTAAGTCTGGCTTGAAGATTGGACTGTTTTGTCTTATCTCATTTATATAATCATAATAGTGATTCTTCTCGCAGTCTGTTTGTTTGATACTGACATAGTTCTGTATACATACACTGCCAGACTGGTTGTGATATTATGTATCTTGTCTGCCTTTTTTTCTCAATAAAGTTTACTTAATTTGAAAAAAAAAGTTAGCCAGCCTGGGAGAAGGTCCCAGGGTGGCAACCTGGGTAAAAAAGTGGCTGGACAACAGGATGCAGAGGGTAACAGTAAACGGAGTCTACTCTGAAGAAAGGGGGGGTTACTAGTGGGGTACCACAGGGTTCAGTACTGGGACCAGTCCTTTTTAATGTCTTTATAAGCAACATTACAGATGGACTAGAAGGAAAAGTATGCCTCTTTGCAGATGACACAAAAATCTACAACAGGGTTGATACACAAGGGAGTAGTGGAAAGGATGAGAAGGAACTTGGCAAGGTTGGAGGAATGGTCAAAAGTATGGCAGCTTAAATTCAATGCAAAGAATTGCAAAGTAATGCACCTGGGAAACAACCCAGGGGAAGAGTATACAATGGGAGGAGGTACTAACAACAACAAAAATGGAAGGACCTGGGGCTAGTCATATCAGATGACCTAAAGGTAAGCAAGCAACGTAAGAGGACAGTAAGGAGGGCTGGGGGAGATACTGGGATGTATGGGGAGAGGCATCACCAGTAGAAAACAGGAAGTTGTTATCCCTCTCTACAGACAGTTGGTGAGACCCCATCTGGAGTACTGTGTGCAGTTCTGGAGACCCCATCTCCGCAAGAACATAGACAGGATACAGGCAGTCCAGAGGAGGGCAACTAAAATGGTACAGGGTCTGCACCAGAAGCCACGTGAAGTAAGACTAAAGGAGCTTACTATGTATACCCTAGAGGAAAGGAGGGAGAGGGGGGACATGATAGAAACTTTCAAGCACCTCAAGGGAATCAAAAAAGTCCAAGAGGGTAGCATCTTTCAGACAAACAGATGTGCAAGAACAGGGGAGCACAATTTGAAGATAGAGGGGGGGATGGCTCAGGAGCAAAGTGAGGAAGTATTTTTTTTTACGGAGAGGGTGGTGGATGCATGGAACGGCCTTCCTGAGGAGGCTGTGGGGTCAAAAACAGTGGGGGGATTCAAGAATGCATGGGAGAGACATAAGACAATTCTGGTGGGGGTTAGGAAGAAGGGTATGCCAACGGAAGGTCGAAACCCCTATGGTGAAATCCCCCACAGTGACAATTTTGACAGGTTTCGAAATTTACACTGTGGAGGACCTGCTGGCAAAATTTCACCCTTTCTCCAACGTTCGCCCCCCCCCCTTGAGTTAACTCCAACTCGAAGTTAAGAATCCTAAAGAAGGGGGGGGGCGCAGTTGGCGCAGCCCCCAGCATGGGGGATTAGGGGGGCACAGCCCCCCAACAGAAAACAAACTGATGCCTGACAGGCGAAATTTCGCCTGTTGACATTGGGGATCTCGCTATGCTGAATCTCAACAACAGTGCTGTCGAGTCGGTCTAGGTAAACCAGGAAGAAGTAGGTTGTTGGTTAACTAGGATCTGCAGCTTATCCAATAGGTAGGGAAATGGGCAGACTGGGTGGACCAAGCGGTCCTTATCTGCCGTCAAAGTCTATGTTTCTATGTTGCCCTTCCCCCACCACCACATTGTGTTTGCTGTGGATTGAGCCTTTCCTGTGGCAGCCCTTTCCTTGTGGACCACATTAAAGCTGATAGCCATACGGCCTCCTCCTTGGCAACCTTTAATGTGCCAGTGTTTGTTTGTCAGCAAAACATTTCATCAAACTGTTTTTTTTGCAACAAAGCATTGGTGACATCCTGATTCCCCTGCAGTGTATATTTCACTTTATCAGATGTTATAACTATTTTTGTAATTAATGACTCAAGTAATTTAAGATGGCACTCACTCGCTACTTTAAAAATATATTTCTTACGTTGAGGTTACTTTTAAATGTACACACTAGACTCATACTAATAATATATTAGGATCATGTTGCCACATGTTTCTGATGGTAAACAGCATAGAACCACACCAAGATACTTTCCCTGGTGGGCGTGGAAGGAAGAAGGAATGTTTAAAACTTCAAACTCTCATATCTCAGTTAAGGAATGAAAGACAGTGAAAAGAAAAAATGAGTATAGTTACATTGTTGCCAGAAAAAAAAATAAACTATTACCTAAAATAATTATGGTGACTAACAAATACCGCTGCCTTCAGGGGAAGGTCCTGTTCTGTCTCTTTAATCAGGCATCCACATGCCTTTTATAGTTTCACTTAGTCACATTTTATAATTATTTATCTGATATTTATGCAGCTGCACTTTGCATTTTATTTTTGCACTTACATGTCCAGCGGATTGGATGCATGTGTTGCTTGTTTGACTGCTGTAACGTGTAAATGTTCCTCCCTATATTATTTGTAAACCTGTATATGTTTCAGTGCTCTGAACTAAAAAAATACTCTTACTACCACCTCCTCCATAGCAAGCCAGCAGGGCTAGTTAAAGGAAATTTTGCTGGCTCAAATCAGACTCCACATGCATTTGGACAGTGGGCTTGTGCCAGTTTCGAACCCTGTAGTACTACAGTAAGCATAGAAACAGGTCCTGAAATCACACAGACATGCAAACTAGTTAAATTCTTTGACCACAGACTTTTGTGAATTTACTGTTGACAGAGGTAAGTGGTCAGAATCTTTAGATTTGGACGTGGTTGCAAATCTGGCTTTCTAGCCTAGTCATTTGAGTTATTCAGATCACATCTCCTGCGACTCACAGCATTAGGACAAGAATTCTGGGGCCTGATTCCCCAAAAATCACAATGTGCAAGACAAAATTTTGCCCTGCGATTGCCCAGGGTGCAAAAGTTGCTAGCTCTGTGTTATCTGACTCTGAATAGGGGCCAGATGGAGTCCACACTAACTTCTGTAGTGCTGCCCCAACCTGGAGCCAGGAATACTGCACTCCAATGTATAGCACTGCTGTGCTATTTGCAATTCACAAATCCAGCCATGCAAATGAACCCACTGGGCATGCAAGGTACTAGGTGGCCATTTGCATGATCATTATGGGCCCATATGCATAGACTGTGGTGAGTGTGGCAACCCCCATTGCCAGTTGATATCCCGTTTGTATAAACCCATCACCCTGCTGGCCTGTCAGCGCAGCGGTTGGATTTCCGCTTGTGATGCTGGCAATCCAGGTCCTGGAATGGACCCGGGTCACTGGAGTGCTGGCTGGGGGGGAAGAAGGTTCGAGCGTCCAACTACTATTTGCCTTCTCCTGGGGGAAGGGGGGAGTTGCAGCTCGGTATGTGCTGACTCCTGGTGGAGGCCGGGAGCACAGCATTTCTGAATGCAGGCGGCGTGGTGGATGTTGCCTGGGGAGAAAACAAGAAAGCAGCTTCTCAACTGGCTGGATGATGGCTGCCAGCCCCCACCGCTACGGAAGCCCTGGTCTCCAGTACCACCTCAGCAGCACCCTAGGTCCAAACAAGAGTGCGCTGGTTGTCCCCCCCCTGGTGCCTTCCCCCTCAGAGGAGAGGGACCCATCCGGTGAAGGGTGACACCATGCTACCCCAGGGCAGCTGCGATCTGAGGCAGAGGGGACAAGGTGAGTGTCTACGGGGCCTAAGCTGGCCTGAAAAAGAGGTAGGCCTGGGAGCAGAAGGGAGGACCAAAAAAAAAAAACCATCACCCTGGTAGTCTAGTGGTCCCTCCCCCTCCCCTGATCTCTGATCGCCGTCCCATTATATTCAATAAAATATCCCTGGTAGTCTAGAGGTTCCCCATGATATCCAATTGCCATCCCGTAATATTAAATAAAATATTTCCCTGGTAGTCTAGTGGTCCTTGTCCCTTCCCCTGATCTCCGATTGCCAACCCGTTATATTAAATACAATATCCCTGGTAGTCTAGTGGTTCCCCATGATATCCACTTGCCATCCCATAATATTAAATAAAATATTTCCCTGGTAGTCTAGTGGTTCTTATCCCTTCCCCCAATCTCCAATTGCCATCATGTAATATTAAATAAAATATTTCCCTAGTAGTCTACTAGTGGTCCCTCCCCGATCTCTGATCTCCATCCCGTTATATTAAATAAAATATCCCTGGTAGTCTACTCTTTCATCATTGATTACTACATGAGTACTATCCTCTGAGTTCTGTTACTTAGCCAGCTTCGTACCCATTTTACTATCTTTGGACCCACTCCTAGGCTGCCCAGCTTGTTTACCTGTCTTCTGTATGGAAGGGTGTTGAACGCCTTATTGAAATCCAGGTATGCCACATCCACAACTCCACTCTGATCCACCTCCCTGGTAACCCATCAAAAGAAATAAGTGCCTTAGCTGGGATTTGAACCCAGGTCAGCTAAAATACCATTCTGGTTGTGCTACCAGCTGTGCCACCAAGGCAGCTGGAAACCAGGGACTCCCAACTTACTCCTTCTCTAATGCACAACCAGATGCAGCATGGATAATTACATTTACAATCACAAGGGTGTGGTGTGCACATACAATATATAGAACACAAAGAGAAGTGAGAAAGAAAGAAGTGCTTTAGTTGGGCTTTGAACCCAGGCTGTCTGGAATACCATTCTGGTTGCACTATCATCTGCACCACCAATGCAACTAAAGCTTTTGACCATATTCAGTGGGTGATGTGGGATTCAAACCCAGGCCTCCAGGTTTATAGCCCAGAGCCTTAGCCACTACTCTATATTACCTCTAAAACTAGCAGTAACACCCCATCTATTTAAAATTGTGTTGTGGAAACTTTAGACTCCACCAGAGCTGGATACTAGCAATAACACCCCTGCTATTTCAATACGTGCCATGGGAACTTTACATTCTACCTGGTCAGGAAACTAGCAATATCAATCCTACTATATGAAGACTATCAACTGGCAATCTCCTGTAAGAAGGCAGAATTCCTGTCCAAGGAGATTGCTGCAGTGAGGAAAGCAACCTGCTCAGCTCTTCCGGATTATCGACAGGTTGTACAATCCAGCCTGTCTCCAGCCACAGGGAGCATTTTTGCAATCTAAATGTGATGCGTTTGTGCGTTCTTCGCCGATAAGATTGCCGCCATCAGGTTGGAAATTTGGTTAGTGCCCTCAAATGGGTATTGTGGAGATCGGCATGAGGTGGCAGGCACCCAGCCTGTCTGATCTGATTTCAGCCGGTTGGCATACGAGGACATCATGCGGGTGGTCCGGGGTATGCACCCAACCTACTTTAATTTGGATCTGGGCTCAATGCACCTCCTAGTTGGGTGCATTGAAGTCATTGGCCCGGTCCTCGCTGAGATAGTCTGGTGCTCATTGGAGACAGGGGTGTTTCTGGACTCCCTGAAGAAGGTGGTTGTGGTACCCCTCCTGAAGAAATCTGCCCTCGACCCAGACTGCTTAGTGAACTACTAACCAGTCTCTAAACTGCCCTTTGTGGGCAAGGTTATCGAGAAGGTGGTTGTGGTGCAGCTGGATGACCATTTAACATCCCATGATATCTATGATCCTCTCCAGTCTACAGTTAAGAAGAGGCATATTACTGAGACTGTCCTTGTTCGGGTGTTGAATGATCTCCTGATAGTGAGAGATCAGTGGAGCTGTTCCATTTTGTTTCTTCTCGATCTCTCTGCAGCATTCGACATTGTAGACCATGGGGTGCTACTGGAGTGCTTGCAGACTCTCTGTGGACTGTCTGGTACAGTTCTCAGAAGGTTTTGATCTTTCCTCACTGGCAGGACTCCGAGGGTGGTATCGGGGATTTGTCCCTCGACATCCTCTTTCTGTTATGTGGGGTTCCGCAGGCTCCGTGTTGTCCCCCATGCTGTTTGCAGTGTACATGCTGCCTTTGGAAGACATTATAAGATGGCATGTGCTAAGTTTTCACTGTTATGCAAATGATACTCAGCTCTACATGTCCTTTGTACCCAAACAGAGTGGAATGGTCTCGGTAATTAACAGCTGCCTCTCCGAGATCCAGGGCTGGAGGAGTGCCAATTGGCTGAAGTTGAACTCGGATAAGACCGAGGTGTTGGTGGTGGAGCCAGGACACCATGGTTTGGGGTTGCCAGCAGGTCAACCATCTGGGCTCTGGCTTGGGGGTGACCAGCTGCTTACCTCTGACCGGGTGTGAAATCTGGGTATTGTGTTCGATAGCGGCCTGACATTGAAATCTCAGATGTTTGCTGTCATTAAGACCTCTTTTTTCCATCTGAGGAACATCACCTGGATTAAGCGCCTGGTCCCACCTGGCGATCTTCCAATGCTGGTCCATGCCTTTGTAACCTCACTCCTTGATTACTGCAATGCCCTATTCTTATGGCTACCGGGGGTTGATATCCGCTGACTGCAGATAGTGCAAAATGCGGCGGCCAGGTTGTTGACTGGCTTATCAAGATCTTGCCATGCCACTTCTGTGCTCCGTGACCTGCACTGGCTGGCTGTATATTGGTGGATCACCGTCAAGGTCAGGTTACTGACCTATAAAGCCCTACACAGATAGGGTCCATGCTACTTGCAAGATCTTCTCTGCCCCTACTTCCCTCTCCGCTCACTCTGCTCCTTTGACAAGGGATTGCTAGAGGTTTCCAGGGTGCAACTGAAGACCTCTGGGACCCATTCTTTTGCTTTTGTGGCCCCTACCCTGTGGAACTCTCTACCTCATCGGATCAGAGAGTGCCTGACTGTTGAGAGTTTTAAAACTGCCTTGAAAATCTACCTGTTCTGCCTAGCTTATCTGGATCTTTTTGGTTTTTTTGCCATTTTATAATCAAAACTATTTTATAATTGTTGGTTTTAACTGCTTTATTATTGCTTATATGGTTTTGTTGCTTACTGTACAGCACTTTGATCTTTTTGGAACAGCACGCATAAATAAAGTTGATATGATATGATATATGATATATGATATACTATTTAAAAATATGTCATGTGAACTTTACACTCTACCAGGGCAGGACACTAGCAATAACACCCTTACTATTTCAGTATGTGTCATGGGAACTTTACATTCTACCTGGTCAGGAAACAATGAAGCCACTATTCCTATCCCTTGTGGTTGCCTCTCTGATAGACACCCTCATGATAGTTGACCTCACTGCAAGTATACTATCCCTAGACCAGTCGAACCTCCTCCGCTTCTCTGCCGTCTGCCACCCTCTCTGTACCCCCCTTCCTATAAGGTAGGAATTAACCACTCTAGGCCCCCTATCTCTCTGCTTCTTAATAAACTTTGAGTGTCATCAACTTGGTTCCGTCCTACTATTCCCATCCTTCTCTCCCCCTCTGTACTGTCTACTGTGCCCCTATCGCCTCCTTCTCTCCCTGCTCTTATTGGCAGGAGGTATTCAGTCCAACCCTGTCCCTGTCTAATCCTCCATCACCTCTATGGATGTAACTTGGGTCAAATCCCCTGGGTCAAAAATTGCCCATATGAATGTCTGCAGTCTCCCAGCAAAATATCCTGATATTGAAGCTTGGGTTTAACTACACAAACCACCCATTCTATGCCTCAATGAGACCTGGCTGAAGCCACAGCACCCTGATTCCATGTTCCAATTGCCTGGGTACTCCCTCCTGTGCAGGGATTGACCTGGTAAAAGAAAGGGAGGTAGCACCGCCATATTTGTCTATGAACCCCTGTCTGCCTCCATCACCCTCTGCTCCGACAATGCCTCCCCCAGCAAATGGCTCATTGTTGAAGCTACCCTGGGCTAAACATAAAAACTTTTCCTGGGATGCTGTTACAATCCTCTAGATGGGGGTGTAGAAGGCCTCTGCAGCCTCCTTACAGGTTTCTGATCCCTCTCCCCAACCAGAGATACTATCCTTCTTGGGGACTACAACCTCAATTGGCTCAGTACTCAAGAAACGGGTTATACCAACCTCCTAATTCAGTATAATCTGGTGCAAATCATTACTCTCCCCTACACGCTTCAATGCCCACACCTCGAACCACACACTACTTGATTGGGTGATCAGTAACTGTGGAGACAGAGTCGCCCAAGCTGGCATGCTATCTGACTCCATTAGTGATCACTCCCCCACCTACGCCATTTGGTCCTCTAAGGCATCCCGTCTCCCCCCCCCCAGTACCTCTCTTTCTGGAACTTCAACTGCCCTGATACATCCCGCCTCTTTGAGGATATTAGGGCCATAAAATGGCAGGACCTCTATACTTGCACTGATGCCTCTATGGCCGCCACCTATTTCACCAACACTCTTCCGGACATCAAGGATCACCACTTCCCTACCACCATTCGGAGTGTCAAAGGTAGGTGCACATACTGGCACTTCAAAGACCTACTGTCCCTCATGAAGCTGAGGGACAGAAAGTGGGCTTCCCACAAAATGACCACCTCCCCAGCCCTGTGGAATGAGTACAGGCATCTGCGAAATAGATGTAAACACATGACTAGATCTCTAAAATGGAAGTACTATCACCAGCTCCAGAGAGAGAACCTGGGCAATCCTAAGTTCTGGGAATCTATAAATTCTCTACTAAATCCCTGCTTACATAGCCCCACCTTCCACCTGAGTTCTCCTACTCTCCCTTTGTCAGATCCCATTGTGGTAGCTGACGTACTAAACACTAAGCTCACCGACCTATCGGCCCTCTTCTGCAATCTTCCTTCCCGGGACCTTGCACTCCCTCACAGCCTTCTAATCCCCTCCCTAGTGATGCCCCCTTCCATCCCCCTTTCTGCTTTTCCACCATCACCACTAAGGTCACATCCAAACTACTAAGGAAGTTGCCTAACAGGGGTAGCCCCAGCTCTGATGGCCTCTCCTCTGTTTTCCTGAAATTGGTCTCCTCTCTTATATGCAAGCCTCTCACCTTTATCTTTAATCTTGCTTTATCTACTTCCAACATGCCTGACTCCTGGAAGTCTGCTGGAGTAGCTCCTATCTTTAAATCTGGCAACCCCCACTCCTCCGACAACTAACAGCCTATATCCATTCCACCCCACCTACGTAAACTCCTTGAGAGGATCATCCACCAACAACTATCTGAGTACATTGCTAAATACAACCTCTAATGCAGCCAGCAGCATGGCTTCTATAAGCATCGTCGCACTTCCACTGCTCTAGCTCTTTTCACCGACAACATCCTCTCCAACATGGACCGTGGGTTTGCTACAGGCACTGTCTTTGTTGACCTATCTAAAACTTTTGATATGGTTAACCACTCCTTACTCCTATCCAAACTATCCTCACTCGGTTGCTCTTCCAGGACCACTGATTGGTTCCAGAGTTACCTCTCTGGGCGCTCCCAGTCAGTGTGCATTGGTACTACTATCTCTCTGCCTTTGCCGGTCTCTACGGGAGTTCCCAGGGCTTCATCCTGGGTCCCTTGCTCTTCCCTCTATTTGTAAACTCATTCCCTGCTGACAGCTTCACCTGTCACTCCCTTCTATATATATATTTTTTTTCAATTGTTTAACCAGGAGTGGCACACTAAGCTGAAAGCATGTTTACAGGTGCGACCTGGGAGCACAGGGAAATTAAGTGACTTGCTCAGGGTCACACAGTATGCAAGTGGGGGCTGTGTGATTCAAACCCAGGTCTCTAGATTTGCAGCTCAAGAGCCTTAAACCACTGCACTATACTGCCTCCCTATATGCTGATGACCTTGTCATTTATTATAGTGACAAGTCCCTCTTGAGTATCTCCTCTGTTCTCACCTATAACTACCATTCTGCTTATAACTGGTTCTCTTCTAATCTGTTGTTAGTCAATTCTAAGAAAACAAAGGCCATGTTGTTTGGGTCAAAACCATTCCTTAACAAAACCGAAAGTGGCAACTACTCCCTCTTTATCTGCCCCACTGAGTGCCTCGCCCTTGAAGGTGTCTCGTCTTTCAAATACCTAGGGGTAACACTTGACCCTTCTCTCTCCTTCAAAAAACACATAAACTAGTTGGTCCAATGGGTAATATAAAGCTGGGAGTAGCCTACCACCTAAAGCCCTTCCTAACAAAGGAGGCTCACTTGGCCATTGTCACGGGTAATCTCCTCCCAATCTCTGATTATTGCTCCCCAATCTACTCTAGCGTCTCTACCACCCTACTGACTAGACACTCGGTAGCTTACAACAGCGCCTGCTGCTTTGCCCTAGCAGCCCCCTTATTCCACACACCACTGCAACCTCTATCGCTCCCTTGGTTGGCTCCCCTTACAGGGTCACTTTGACTACTCATTTGGCTGTTTATTGGATGCTACTGTTACGTGTGGAAACACATCCCCTTTCTCAACTCTTTTCAAGACTAGAACCCCGGTGATACATCTTCGCTCCTCCACTTCCCCCACCCTCGTGGTACCTTGGACCACCACCAATATGGGTGGGAAGGCTCTCTCGGTGGCAGCCTCTTCTCTATGGAATGGGCTACCCTCCACCCTGCGAATTTCTAACACCCATCAAAACTTCAAACTGAGCCTAAAAATGTAGCTTCTGGATAAGAGTCATTGCAGCTGCCTCGCTAGCTAGCACCTCAAGCACTCGCATGTTTTTCCATTCCTCTACCTGCTCTGCTCCCACCTTACTGCTCTGTTTGGCTGTGTGGTCTCTTGTATATCCTCTGGTCAGTGGGGTCTCCCCTATTTGTAGCCACCAGGTCATGGTATTCCTGTATTATGTCTTCCTGCAATGTCGCGAAACTGTTAGTCATATCTTGCACTTATTTTTCTCACCAGAGAGTTTCATTGATGCTGTGTTCCTAACTATGTGCAATCATTTGTTATGCACTGCACGTCATATGTAAGCTTGTAAATAGTTGTACTGTTGTATTTGTCTTTACCCCTGCCTTGTGGCCCAGGTCGTGCCTGAAAACGGTCCACTGGACCAGTGCACCTACCGGGTTATCAAAGTCATAAATAAATAAAATAAAATAAAAGCTAGCACTAACACCCTTACTATTTCAACACATGTCATGGGAACTTTACATTCTCCCTGAGCAGGAAACTATCAATAACACCATTACTATTTCAATACGTGCCATGGGAACTTTACATTCTGAATGAAAGCAAAAACACGGCTCAAGAGATGCCCACCAGAGCCACACCACAACTTCACTTGGAAAAACAATACACAAAAGCAGACTCAATGGTACCAAGAAAGGAGCCCCACACTGTAACACAATAAAAACTTACATTTATTATGTAAAAGCAAGTAAACAGGCAGCAGAAAAACATAAACTCTGGCACACACTCACACCAAGACAGACGCATTTACTAAAAGGCAGATTGTCTTTATTTTAAATCCAGCATACCCTCACAGCAATACACGAGCAAAAAACCCGTTTCACGCAGCCACACCTGCGGCTTTATCATGTTTCTCTTGATAAAGCGCGGTTGGCTTCGTAAGCGATAAGTTTTTGCTCATGTTGCTATGAGGCATGCCAGATTAAAATAAAGTACATCTGCTAAACAAGTCTCTCTTGTCGTGGTATGTGCTAGAGTTTATGTTTTTCTGCACTGACCTAGTACTCTGTGCACCACATACCCGAGTAGCGGCTCTGTTTTTTACATTAAACAGGCAGCACTTTACATTCTACCAGGTCAAGTTCAAGTTCAAGTTTATTGCAGGAAAACTCCATTGAGCAGACTCATTCACAAGGAGGTCCTGATACATACAAAGAATGAATAACAGAACAGACATATACAAATACTGAAGGGCATAAAAGGGGCTACAGATTTACATAGTTATGACCACAATGATTGTTGGCAGCAATACAAGAGTACGGTATCATTGGAACAAGACAGACAGCATATACATGACAGTGGTGCTTAGATTCTGTATGACATATACACATGGGGATGGTAGGTACAAGGGATGGGGAAGTGGAAGTAGGTCAGGACACTAGCAACAGCACCCCTACTATTTCAATATGTATCATGGGAACTTTACACTCTACCTGGGAAGGAAACTGGCAATAACTCCCCTACTATTTAAAATGTGTCATGGGAACTTTACACTTTATCAGGGTAGGACACTAGCAATAATACACCTACTATTTCAATACGTATCATGGGAACTTTACATTCTACCTGGGAAGGAAACTGTCAATAACTCCCCTACTATTTAAAATGTGTCATGGGAACTTTACACTCTGTCAGGGCAGGACACTAGCAATAACACCCCTAATATTTCAATTCATGTCATAAGAACTTTATAGTCTACCTGGTCAGGAAACGGACAATAACACCCCTACTATTTGAAATGTGTCGTGGGAACTTTACACTCTACCTGGGCAGGACACTAGCAATAAAGAAGCTCCGCTAGTAGGTACGCTATCTCTACAAACAGGGGAACTGGTATTTTATTCAAATCTGTGGTGCCTTAGCTCCTTCTGGATTCCGATTGGCTGCTAACTATTCTGTGCGCACCCTGATTGGCTCCAGGACTCCTTGCCTGAATTCTTCTGCTGGACTGCAAGCTCAGCCTGTTTTTTGGCTGTTCCTTCTATAACCGCGTTATTTGCTTATCTAGTTTTTGGGCCCCCTCCTTCCCCTGCCACTGCCACTGTTTAAATCCACTTTTGCTGCTTAGAGCTCCACCCTCGGCATCGCTCATCCAATTATCGCTCAGCTACCACCCCCTCTCAGGAGCTTGCCAGCGCTGAGCTTGATTGCCCTAAGCCAAGCAGCACAACTACAACCCGAGCTCACTGCCTACTCCTAATCAGCTTGCTGTATACTCCTAACAAGTCAGCCCCCAATGCTTCCGACACTCATCAAGGCTCTCTTCCCTCACTATCTGCTCACCATTTTCATCCTTGCACTCTCCTTCCCCCTTCTCACTATTTCCCAGTCTCCTAATCCTATCCTGCATGTCCCTACCCTCTGTTTCTCCCCCTTCCCCCCTGGCAATACTGTGCTTCAGCCTTCTCATCATTCTTTCCTTCCTGGACACACTACCCTTACCACCCAGTGCTACCCTCCTATCTATACCCTCCTACTTTACTTGCTTCACTTACTAAAATTCCAACCTTCTTCCTCCCATCACCCCCATGCTTCCTCACAAATGAGACCCACCCCCTGGTACAAGAGCACAAAATTACATTTTATAATTATATCCCTCCTGCTCCTATCCTCAGGAGATATAAACCCAACCCAGGACTATGTCCCCAAGTCACTCCTATCCCAGCGTCTGTACCAGCAACAGCAAACCCAGGTTACATTATGAGTAACCCCTCACTCTACCATGGGGTTTAAAAATTATACATCTAAATATCCATAACCTCCTCCCTAAGCTTGACTTACTGCAGCCTTTAGCTCTCTCACTTGCACCTGACATAATCATCCTATCTGAAACCTGGCTCAATAACAAAACAGTCAAGCCCTCTCTCTCCATTCCTGGATATACCCTAACCCGCCAGGACTGCCCCTCCAGAGGTGGTGGAATAGCAATATAAGTCTCCTCAGCCATTCAGTTTATGAATATCTTGGCCACTTCAGTTCCTATAGCATCTGAGGCTCTCATTCTCAAACTGTTGCTTCCTTTTTCCACCCCTATCTTCGTGGCAGGAGCCTACTGTCACCTCGGCATCCCCTCCTCAACTACCACTGAGCTCATCAGCTCCATGGTCTTCCTCACTTTGACTGGCAAGACATACATACTGGGTGACTTCAATCAAAATTGGCTGTCCCCTTCTCTCATTAAAACACGTACCCACATCTCAGCCCATAACCTAACACAACTTATTCTAGAACCAACCCACCTAAACCATAAAACTGGTAACCACTCCCTAATCGATTGGGCCCTCACCTCACCTCACACCCCCACAGGGTAATTAAAGCTAGCATTCTCCCGGATGCCTTAAGCGATCACCACATAACTTTCCTGGTACGCAAAGTACATCGACCCAAGACGCCCCAAAAACTATACTCTTCCATTCGTATAAATCACTAAACCTCACCCCACTCCTTCAGGACCTGGCCGACACAAACTGGGAACCAACTGCCTCATCTCATTCCATTGATGAGGCTTACAGTTATTTTCACAATAAATTCTTAGAGACTTGGAATAATCATGCCCCATTGTGGCGCACCAGGGTTAGGGGCAACCATCTCCCCCGACTCACCCTTGAGCTCTCAATGTTTCAAAGGGCCAGGGACTCAGCCTGGAGAGCTCATACAATATCTGAACTCCCACATGACTATAACACATACCACTCCCTACGTAATAAGTGTACTAAAGCCACTTGGCTTGCCAAAGCAGATTACTTCTGCTACACCCTCCAATCAAATATTGATAATCCATCCAAATTTTGGAAGCTCATTCACTCCCTTTTCTCCCCCCCGCCCCCCACACCCTGCTCCTTACTGTAAACAACACTTAATCTCTGATCACCTTGGTGTTGCCACGGAATTTAATTCCTACTTCACCTCCTGCGCCTCAACCCTCCCTATCCTCCCTACTGCCTCCTCCAATTCCCACCCCCCCTCCTCCCTGCCTACCCACCCCTTCCAGCACTTTCTCCTTCTCACAAATTACTCCTACCATAACCGTGGATGCGCTCTATTCTCTCAATCCCTCAAAAGGCAGTTCACGGGATGGGCGGGACCCAAAGTTGCTCTTCCATTCAGCTCCTGCAATTGCTGCTCTGCTAACCACTTTCCTAAACCTCTCCTTTGATACTGTATCTGTACCTTTAGTCTGGAAGCATGCCACTGTTCTACCACTACCAAAGGGGGTGATCCAACCACCCCTGCCAACTATCACCCTATATTCCTCCTGCCTACTCTTGCAAAGCTCCAAGAACACCTAGTCCTATCTCAGCTCTCCTCCTACCTGTCCAACTCTTGCTTTTTCACTCTGTTCCAATCTGGGTTCCGGAAGAATCATTCTCCCTCTACCTGCCTGATTAGACTCACTAACTTCAGCCTCTCTGGTATGGATAGTGGTCAAATCACCTCAGCTATTTTTGTTGACCTTGCAAAGGCCTTCAACACCTTCTCCCATACCCTTCTTTTGGACTCCCTCTCCTCAGCAGGTTTAACCAACTCTGCCATAAGCTGGTTCTGAGCCTACCTAAAAGGTAGAACTCAGTCAGTCAGAATAGCTGACTCCATCTCCCTTCCCCTTCCCCGCAACACCGGCATACCCCAGGGCTCCGTACTGGGCCATATCCTGTTTTCAATATTCTTAAATGGCCTGCCCTCAGTCTGCTCCACCTCCTCCACACACATGTATGCCAATGACACGGTCCTCTATACCTCGAGCCACTCCTCTGTGGACACTGAAACCAAACTTCAGCAAAACTTCAACAAAGTCCAGCACTGGTTTTCTGCTCACCAACTCTCCCTTAACACCAAGAAGATAGTCTCAATGACCTCCAGCACTAGGCAGAGACTCTCCAGGCTCCCCACCCTACTCTCCTTCCACACCCTTGACGGGACAGTTCTTGAAGACACTTCTTCCTTTAGGTACTTGGGGATTTGGCTTGACCAACACCTCAGCTTCTCTGGACCTGTGGATGCCATCCTGAAGAAGCTACGCCCCAAGCTTGGTGTTCTCTATAGGAACTGTAGCTCTCTCCCACTACTGGCTAGAAATGAACTTATCCTGAAGATGATCCTACCTATCTTTGACTACTGCGATGTAGTCTACAGTGCTGCTCCCAAGTCTTCACTATCCAGATTGGACACCCAATTTAAATCCTTCTGTCGCTTCGCTCTTGTCTCCCCCTCTCGCACCCATCACTGTCATCTCTACCACTCCTTAACTTTCGCCTCACTAGAAAATTGCCGTCACCTCCATATCTCTAAATCTGTGTCAAAATTCTGGTTCGGATCTCTCCCCTCATACCTTACTTCTCTTCTTTCCTCCCTTCCTCCCCCTGCCTATTCCCTGTGATTCCATGACACTCGCCTCCTGGAAGACCCTCATCGGACTTCTGTCATAGGCCAGATGGCCTTCTCTCATCACTTTCCCAAACTGTGGAATGCCCTCCCCCCCCAGATTCATCACTCCTCCTCCCCTCACTCCAATACCCTAGCCCTTCAAAATTTCCTGTCGGTAAACTGTACCTGTGTCTAACTCCCCCCCACCCTTCCTAGCTCTGTTCTCCTCCTCCGATGGCTTACTCAGGGCTCTTCGCCTGCTCTTTCTGTGCTTTAGGCTAAAGCACTAGAAATTAATTAACTAATCTTTTTTACTGCACTTATGTTGTACATTGCCATCACTATTGTTCATGCTGTCTAAACATGTATATGCTGTTTCACATGTATCCTTTTAATATTCTGTATGGTCTTTGATTGGTTGTGTGTATGTTAAAAGTTCCCTGTACCCTCTCCCCCAGGATGCACCGTGAGATGAGCAACTTGTTCTGTGTGCCCTTCCTGGTGAAACATTTTCAATAAATAAATAACACCCTTACAATTTCAATATGTGTCATGGGAACTTTACTTTCCACCTGGCCAGACTGGTCTGATGTCAGAGTCTCACAGATGACTGATATCTCTGGAATGCTAAAAGATGTAAATGTAACTGTTGTTTTTCCTCATTGGCTCTCACAGAAATGTAAAACTTCTTTTGCATAGGACATTTAATAAATGTAGTTTTTACCTTTATTTGTTTTGTGTTTTTAATTTACTTACTAATTATCTTGTGCCATAAAGTATCCACTCCCAGACTAAAAAAACCTAAAACACAAAGGCTGTGTTCCCGCCACTATTAGTACCTTCTGATGCCGTAACTAATATTGCTGTATACCTGGCACTGTCCACCTCCCTATAACAGTTTATCACTCTATTTGCAGCGCACTGATGTTAAAAACTGCATTGATATGACACAGTAATGTCGACCTAAGCCCTAGCTTGCAATTAAGAGAAAAATAAGTTCAGAGCCCAAATGGCTCCAACGATAGCCCTTTTCAAAGAAATTATACTTTGATTGAGTTATCTTTGAGACCGTAAGAGTTAGGAACTGAATTTTCCAAACAAAAGCTTGGTGTCATGTCAATATGGCTGCAGCATGTTCGTACTGTGCTTAGATATTTATGCACTCATTTTACGTCAATGTATTGTCTTTATCATGATGCTGACTATGCAGCAATTATAAGTCAATATTTTTGTACCTTACAAGCTAACACTTTATGCAACACACTGACTCAAAGACCTGACCCTCGTCTTTCTAACAATATACAGGATTAGTTTGAGTGAGTTTAATTGCGTAGATACTGGCCTCAAAATTTACATCAATGTAAAAACAATTCATCAGTGTACACAGTACAGTACATTGATGTACCAATATACAGATGTAAACATCTAACAGACTTTTTTTTTTTTTTAATTTCTAAGAGTACTTTTTAAGATATTCTGAGTTTTGGTTCATATACATGAAAAATAAACAATACTTATGTAACCACCTTGTTCTACTATGGAGTCTAGAGAGAGAGGGAGACTGTCCAAGTACATAATTTTTTGTCATGTAGTATGTTAAGTGTGAAAAACATTTCAAGATAGCATCTACAAGTTTCTGTGAGGGTGTCATTAGGGTGTCATTAACCAGATGAATGGCTGAGTATAAACTTGGAAGCAAAAGGTGGGAGACCCCCCATCTAGAGTAACCAGTTTACCTCTCCGGGTTCAGTTTGGGCACCAGTTCAATTTTTCATTCAGTGCATTTGGCCAGTGCCTGATGGAAATAGTTACCCAGACGTGGGTTGGATTTTCTGTGAGCCTAGATGTGCTCTTTGGTGGTCATGTGTGCCACCAGTATTCCTCATGAAATATGGAAAAGTGTCCTAGTACTGGCCGTGTGTGCCTAGTCAAGAGGAAATGTACCAGTTCTGGCCATGTGTGCCAATCTCCATTTCAGAACCAGAGAATTCTCTGTGTAATTCAGAACCAGAGAGTTCGCAGTGTAACTCAGAACTAGAGAGTTCACTCTGTGTGTGTTCTTTGAGCCTATGCTAAATGGGAATTCAGGAATGTCTGTACCTCAGTAATCTGCAATACCAGTATGTGTAGCCCTCTGGGGGTCCACCTTCACTTTGTGATTATTCCTACTTTGTTACGTGAATAAAAGCCACACTCTAGAATCCCAACCTGGTTTGGACAGTACTGTTATTGCTTCCACTGTGTTTGGATTTACTTGGGTGCCCCTGTCCAGAAGTGCAAGCCTAGCATAATTGTAAGCAAACGTTTTCTCCCAGAGACCTAGGTTGATGGCCATGGTAAATGGTCCCACCAGGTGTGTGCCAGGTAGTTGCCACACTTGGTTTGCATGTGTGTGTATGGCAGGCTCAGAAGTAGATGTAGTGTAAACTGTTGTGTAAACCCCCATGCCTCTCTTGGGCACCATGTGGTGAGAGGAGCAGCCCTGCTAGTTAAACAAGGGGGGGCAGTGGGGAGGGGTTACAAAATGGTGGCACTGTTGTGGATGTGTTTGAATTTGGGAGAAAACATACTAACATACTAAAATGCCAGCAGACTAGGCCTAACGGTCTTTCGTGTCTGCTCATTTGGTCAACCCCCACCCTGGGAGCCGACCTTGCTGCCCCCCTCACCCTCTCTGGCTTCTCCCTTCCCAGTCCTGGATAATCTTGCTGCACTGGATGTTGCTTCCAGAACCCTTCCCCTGTACCTGTCCCACCCCCTCTTGAACCCCCTCTACTGTCTCTGCCTCCACTAGCCCCCTGGGCAGTGCATTCCATGGCTCCACCACCCTCTCAGTGAAGTAGCATGTCCTCCTTTCTCCCCTGAATCTCCCACCCTCCAGCTTCCACCCATGCCCTCTAGTTGCCACCCCCTTCCTTTGGAGCACCCTGACTGCTCCTCCCCTATTTCCCTTCATGTACCTGAAGACCTCTATCATGTTCCCCAGTCCCTTCTTTCTTCCAATGTGTACATATTTAGCTCTTTGAGCCTCTCCCCATAGGTCCTATCCCACAAGCCCCAAATCATTTTGGTTGCCCTCCTCTGGACCCTCTCCAGGAGTTCAATGTCCCTCTTTAAATGTGGCCTCCAAAACTGCACGCAGTACTTGAGGTGCGGCCTCACCAAGCAGTTATACAGTGGGTGTATCACTTCTCTCCTTCTGGAGGTGATCCCCCTAGTGATGCATCCAAGCACCCTGTTGGCCTTTGCCGCTGCCCTCCTACAAGCCTTCGAGTTGTTCATCTTGACATCCACCCCCAACCCCAGGTCCCTCTCAGCCATTGAGACTTGTAGCATTTCACCCCCAGGGTGTACACTTGCCTGGGTTTCTGGCTCCCAGGTGCAGTAATTTGCATTTCCCTGCATTGAACCTCAGTTTCCACTTTCTAGACCACTTTTCCAGAGCCTCCAGGTCCCCCTGTAGGGCCATCCTCCCCTCCGCCCCATCCACCACCGCCCCCAGTTTTGAGTCATCCTCAAAGAGACTCATCTCACTCCTGATACCCTTCCTTATGTCAGAGACATAGGCATTGAACAGGAGGGGCCCAAGGACCAATCCCTGATACCCTTCCTTAAGAGATGTTTGCTCAGGTTGTGGCTAGCGTTTTGTCTGTCTGGTAGTTGGTAGCCCAAAAATCAGAAGCTTTGCACATAAGGGATTTGCCTAGAGTAGTGCCATCCAAATGTGCCGCTGTGTGCCTGCTGTTCAAGTGCTGCTGTAATTGTGCCAACATTTACCAAGGAGCTATAAAGCCAGATTGTGTGTGCCCCTTGTCCTGCATCAAAAAAGAATGTTTGCCAGCTTTAATTTTCAAGTTGTGACAGAAAAAAGTATTGTGAACTGTGGGAAACAAAGATACAATTTTGCCCTGAAAGCTTCAAATACTTGCTGTGTGAACTGAGGGAGTCACTAGAGAAATAGCCAAGAAAAATGGTTCAAAATGGTGCTCCTGCCGTGAAGTTACAGTTGAAAGAAAAATTGTTGTGTGATTGTTTTTGCAAAGAAGGACTGTGTAAAGTAATCAAACCCAAACAAGAATTCTGAGCCATAGACTGTGAGCATGTATTATGGATTCAGCAACAGTATAATTTTTCTGAGCAATTTGAGAGACTGTGAGTTGTATGAGAGGCTGCAACAAGCAGGCAATCCTGCTCCTAGAAATACTGTGGCTTTAGTGACTTTAAGCGAGTAAAAATTGATTGAAAAGTTAATCGTCAAGTCCCGAAAATCGTATAGATGTGCTGAGGAAAGTAAAGAACAGTGCAATCATTACAGTTTGAGTAAATTTTCAGTATGCAGAACGTTGGATACACAGTGGCTTGAGTCAGAGACAGATTTGTTGATGTGCCAGGAATGCTGCCACCACCGTTGCAGGGTGGGGCAGTAATGTAATCACAGCAGCAGGAAGCCATTTTGAGAGACTGTTCTAAGTATAGTGAACTCAGTAGTAACAGTGAACTTTTGTGTGTTTATTTCCAGACATGGCTTTGGGACTACCCCGCTACCTGGATCATACCCGTGCTATAATAGCTGAGGAGGTTGCCAAGCTTAAAGAAATTGAGCAATGTTTCTATGGTGGAAGTTTGCCTCCTCATGTTGCAATTCCCAACTACCCTGTGAGAGTATGCGTAATGTGCCTCAAGGCTGGAAAGGATGTCTTTTTGATTCCTCACTGTTCAGGGTGTTTAGAAAAGCAAGGTCTGTCCAAAGAACATAAAATTCATTTGGCTCCCACTTGGACAAAAGTACAAAATCCTGCATGTAGCAGTACACAGCACCAGGTTGAACCTGTTGGGGGAGGCCCAGCAGAGTGTGGCACAAAGGAAGAGGGTGTAGATTTACTGCTGGAGCAGATTCCTCGGGATGTCTCCATGCCTGTGTCATAGACAGATAGTGCGGAGGAAGCATCAGTGGACCCATGAGGAGAGGGTCCTAGCCCTAGCCTCATGGGAGAGGATGAGGTTCAAGAAACACTAGAATGGGAGGTGTCTACCTCCACGCTCAGTGAAGAGTGGACTGTCTTGGGAGTGAGGACGACTGCTCACTCCTGGGCCCAAATCCTAAGTGAGGAAGAAGAGCAGGAAGCTATGTACCTTTCTGATGAAGGTCCTAGTCCGCAGCCTCAAGTTCCTGCCTCAGAGGAACTAGAAGAAGAAATTGATGACTCCACAGCCCTGCCCTCAGTAGTGGTCAGGGACAAGTTCTACATTGCGTTGAGTATGCGACACTGGCAGTACCAGGACTAGCCGCCCCCAAGCCAGGCCGAGGGTCATAGACTGATGAAGAGCAGTAAGGAGGAAAGACTGGCACGTAGGAAGGCAAATGCCATATATGGAATATCCTTTCCTACCTTTCTTTGGAGAGTCTGGAAGGAGATTGAGAAAAACAGGACAGCCTGGCTAGAGGAAGAAGCATGTGAGAATACAGATCCAGGTGCAACTCGTTATGTCAGAAACAAAGTAATAAGAAACAGACCGCAGTTTTGGAAGTTGGGCAGGACATTGTTTAAAGACACTGTACGATATGTGGACGCAGCAGGGAAAGAGACTTTCCACTTTGTTGATTATGAGCACCCAGATGGTGTCATAATTCATGCACCGACCCATTGTGGTACTACCCCTCAATGTTACCATCCTCCTGAGAATATGCCCATGCCTACCCAGAGGGAGGCAGAGCAGTGGTAGCAAGTGTCTACCATCCAGCTGTACCCATGTTGTTCCGCCAGTCTGGTGCTCCATTATCCAGGTGCATCCAGATTCATCAGCCTTGCAGGGTGCCATTCCAATTTCATCACCTGGTCTGCCAGAGAGCTGAGATGACATCAACCCAGCTGTTTTCCTGATTCATCGCCTGGGATTTCAGATGACATCAGTTCAGCTGTTCTTTTCCCATTCCAAAATTCCATCTCCCAGATGACATCATCGCACCAGTTTCCAATTTCATCATCCTGTTTTCTGGAAGATTTCCATCCAGCTGTATCCAAAAAATGCTGCCAGGGAGTCTTCAGCTGGACAAGTAGGTGATGTCCATTTTTTCGTTCTTCAAGGGACTGGTAAGTCCAGACTTTTCTTACTTTATTGACATTGCAATACACATCCTACACTTGGTAGACTACAGACTGTTGAACTGTCCACAAAGACGCTCCCCTTTGGGATTACAGTACTTCAAGAACTGTGCTTCACCGGGGTCCGGCCCAGGAGATACTCTTTTATGGACCTTGCCTTCGGGCGTAACTGTTGTCACTAGTTTGGACATTTAGGGCATTCCATCCCCCCAAAAGGTGTATTGTACATAATGTTGGTATTTTCTACTGCTTTCTACTTTTCAAAAAAATATTTTTGGGATTCTCAAGTGTTTTGATGAAAGGGGTTACTGTTGTTATACTGTGTGTTTTATGGATTTGGGGTGTTTTGTCTCTTTTCTCTTTCAGGTGGTTCCTGTTAAAGAAGAAAGAAGAGAAGACAAGAGGAGGATTAATGGGGCCCATCGGAGTTCCTCTGTGCTTTAAAGTGTTTTTAAAGTATAGTGCAGTAGTTAACATGTGTTAACCTTTTTCTCCCACAGGTGTTAATGTGTTGGGGGAGTATGGGAGTGTAATGCTTTGGTATAGTGTTAGCTCTGTGTGTTTGGTTTGCAGGTGTCCTGGGTTGGGAGGGGTTCCCCTTTTTGTAGGATTTTGGTTAGATAGGTCTTCTCTAGAGGGTTAGGGGGGAAAGACAGGCTGTGGTCCAGACCGGCCATAGGGGGCCGCAGTGCTGGTCTAGTAGGGCATGCTCTGGACAGTTCTTCCAGAGCCACTGATTCTCCATAGTAAGATTTTTGTGTAGAAGCTGATGCGTCAGCTAAAGGCCTCTAGGCCCTTAGTGTTGTCTGCCTGTACTGGCACATGGTAGGGGAGAAGGTAGCGCTACCTCCCTGTAGTAACACATAGGGTAGGATGGAATAGTGCTGGGTAGGTAATGACTAGGACATTTTCCTGGCTGAGGGTAGGTGTAACCACCTTGTTCCCCGGGGGGTTACTAGAATCCCAGTTAGATCAGTGGCAGGCAGGTATGGCAACTTGTGAAATGCCAGGTAAATGGGTTTCACACTGTCACACTCTGTTTTTCAGTCTCAGCTGAGCTGGAGTGGTGATGTCATTTTGGAACTCTCGCAGCAGCATAACCACAATTGACCAGCTGGCTTAGGGAGTGGATTGGAATGTTCAGCAGTTCTGTAGTGGGAGTTCAAGGAGGAGGCTGCAGCTGCTGGGCAGCTCCTCAGTTTTAGCTCTGATAGAGAGCTACCCCTTTCTTTGTATAGTTGTTTGTTCTCACCCAGGAGGGATGGGGACGAATTGATCCACTTTCTTTGTGGTGAAGCTGCCATGGACATCTTCATTTGGTTGTGAGTATGAACCTTTTGTTTTGGGAAAGCCCAGGGGCATCTGCAAACACAGTAGGATGAACTTCTTTGAGCATGGGACCAGTCATCCAGAGTTATGTAAAGTTTCTGCCTACGTTGGAGTCCAAGGATGTGACTGTCCAAGTACAGAACTTTTAGCTGGACACCCAGAGGTGTGTCAGTAGTATGTTAAGTGTGAAAAACCTTTCAAGATAGCATCTACAAGTTTTCTTCTGTGAGGGTGTTATTAACCAAATGAATGTCAGAGCATAAATTTGGAAGCAAAAGGTGGAAGACCCCCCATCTGGAGCAACCAGTTTACCTCTCTGGGTTCAGTTTGGGTGCCAGTACATTTTCATTCAGTGCATGTGGCCAGTGCCTAATGGAAATAATTACCCCAAGATGTGGGTGTGGAGTCTTTGTTCTTCAGTTCACCCCAGTATAGTGGGTGCTGGAAGGGTTTTGAGCCTAGATGTGCTCACTGTGGTAATAAGTAATAATAATAACAATAATAATTTTATTTTTAAAGCGCCTTTCAAATTTCAAAGCGCTGTACAATCATACAAAAAATACAATCCAATGCAATCATCCTTATAATACAATATAAAACACTCATAAAACCACAATTTTATAAACAGATCACATAATACTATAAAAAGGCCATGTGATACAGATGGGTTTTAAGGCCACTCTTAAATTCCCCCAGGGAGGTGCACTGCCGTAACCGATGGGGTAGAGAGTTCCAAAGAGTGGGAGCAGCATAGGAAAAGGTAATCAGTACCACTTTCATTTCTGTGGGAAATGGGAACAGTACTTCTTCAGGCAGTTGTGCCAGTCTTCAGTTTCAGAACCAGAGAGTTTGCTGTGTGGTATCTTCACCCTGTGCTAAATGGGAATGTCAGGAATTTCTGTACATTGGAGAAATTTCAGAATGTGTAACCCTGTGAGGGTCCATATTCACTTTGTACTATTCCTACTTTGTTACGTGAATAAAAGCCACACTCTAGAATCCCAACCTGGTTTGGACAGTATTGTTATTGCTTCCGTGTGTTTTGGATTTACTTGGGTGCCCCTGTCCAGAAGTGCAAACCTAGCATGACTTTGAGCAAATGTTTTCTCCCAGGGACCCAAGTTGCTGGCCATGGTAAATGGTCCCACCAGGTGTATGCAA
Organism: Neoceratodus forsteri; assembly: GCA_016271365.2. Taxonomy (NCBI): domain Eukaryota; kingdom Metazoa; phylum Chordata; order Ceratodontiformes; family Ceratodontidae; genus Neoceratodus; species Neoceratodus forsteri. The sequence goes on from CM057452.1 coordinate 1,449,939,544, forward strand.
GGTAGTAGCCACACTTGGTTGACTGTTCATTCTAATAACAGTCTGATCCACCGAGTCTAATGGTGACCACCTTTGCTATTACAAGAAATGTATGTAAACTCCCACCCCTCTCTTTTATCCCCTAGATGCTTTGTGGTGAGAGGAGCAGCCCTGCTAGTTAAACAAGGGGGGGTCAGTGGAGGGGGGGGGTTACACTTATATACTCAACTCAAATATAAGCCAATCCCCTTTACCTTGTCAGTTTTAGCAAAATCAAAGAAAATGTTTTGCTGCCCAAATTGGATGAAAAAAATCTGTTTTGTGACCAACATCAAGCACAGAATTGGTCTTTGCAGCCAGAACTGGACACAAAATCAGGTTACACAGTTGCAAAATTGGTTTACCATTGTAAACCCTGCAGATGGAGATATATGTATACATTTCAGTGTGCACCAGTAATACTGAACAAAATATGTTTTAGGAAGCTACAGAGCACCATTCATAAATTCATATGGGCAAACAAGAGACCTTGAATATGGGGTAGGGTTATGCAGTCAGGTAAAAGCTATGGGGGGTGAGCAGTCCCAGACATGGAAGGGTACTGGGTCTCAACCCACATAAGGTGGGCATTGCAGTGGGGTAATGCACAGGCTACTGCTTGCTGGAAGCTCATAGAAGCAGCAATGATAACAGGAATAAACCCTGAAAAACTCATTTTGCAACCTAATCTATCACATGCAGAACAAGCACATTGGTACAATACAATGATCGTTACCTTGAAGGCCTTGGAAAGACTGCAAGAACACCCAAGGGTTAGGAGAGATAAATGGCAGTACTCCAGGCTAGTGAGGAACCCCACATTTTTGCCAGGGAGAATAGACATCTGGTACAAGAGACAGACACAGAGAGGATTCCACACTATAAATCAGATCATGGCAGGGTCTAAACTGTGTACATTCGAGGAATGCAAACACAGATATATGTGGCAGGAAACAGACAGGCTTAGATATCTACAGATACAAAATTATGCCCAGGCCCAGATTAGGGAATCTCACTCTATACAGATTGCAGGAGAAGGAGACATATCGACAGCACAGCTGTTAGAAATAAGGAAAAGAAAGGAGCCATAACAAAGATCAATAAATATCTCACATCCAATAGAGAAGATGCTACAGATCATATACAAAAGAAGTGGGAGGAAGAGGCAGACTTCCACATAACTGAAAAGGAATGGGTAAAAATTTGGGACATAGGGTTCCATACGACCGCATCACCAGGATGGAGAGAATTTGCTTGGAGGATAAGATCACGATATTTTATAACGCCACACATTAAGAAGCAAAGGGGGGGAGGGACAATGGGAAATGTTGGAGACATTGTGGGGAGCATAATGCAATGCATACTCACATATTTTACAAGTGTCCCATGATACAAGATTATATTAAAAGGGCTGAAGCCATACTTGCAAACTTATTTCAACTTACAACAGTGCTGGGCATATAACACACTATACTAGGACTCCCCTCAACAGAACTCCAAGGAGCGAATGCCAAATTTTTATGGGCATTATGTGTAGCAGCCATAGGAAAATCCATCACCTGTAAAAGGCTTAACCCCACCCCCCCCAAGCAAACAAGACTGGACTAATACTGTCGAACACATACAAGAGATGGAGAGAGTAACATAATCCATACAAGACAAAACAGAGAAGTTCTTAGAGAGATGGATGGGGTTCTCCATACAGAGAAAAGGACAGACAGGTAATGTAAAAAGCAATAAGAAAACAAAACCCAAGTAATGCCAAATACTCAACAATCACACCACTTTCAAGATAACACATGACAAGAGGGGACAGATACACATAGACATACACAACATAAAAGGACAGGAAATACATAATTATATACAGAGGATCGAATGCCCAACAGCATACAAGTAGGGATGCCTAACGACCCCATATTTCAGGACACTGAACACAGTCATACAGAGAAAGCAGCCTCTTAAAAGTTTAAAAGTTAAAATTGTTTATTGTTTCCAGACCTAGAACAATCTGTAAAAATAAAAATTTAACAGTGCATGAATAACTTGACTATGCAATGAAAATGTCTGTATAACTATCTTGAACGCACAATAAAGAAAATATAAAAAAATAAAAAAAACCCGCAGATGGGTCAACTTTGCAGATATGATGAGGTCCCTTCTTGGGGGCCTATTTTAAGCATAAGAAACTAGACTTACTGTATATGTAAGTATATACAGTAATAATGGCATCAATTTGGACAAGATAAAGTATTTCCAAAATGTATGTTTGTTTGTTTATTCTGCTTAACGAGGAAGCACACTGGACATTAAATCATTTTACAGGTGCAGCCTAACAAATTCAGACAAATAATACATATGAATATACATGAGGTAAATAAACATTAAAATAAATTAAAAAGACTAACAATAAAATAAATCAGTCATAACACTTACATTCTGATAAAGACAGAAAATAGTGAAACAATGTTCTAAAGAAAAGCTCAATTGAACCTACATTCCTAATATCCATAGGGACCCCATTCCAGTTATTTAGGAGCAGCATAAACAATGCCAACTGCCCACAAGAAGTCCTCATGAGAGGAAGTTTAATTACAGTATTATTAGACCTAGATCTAGAATAATACTGAGACTGATATGGTTAAAAATAATTTTACAGACTTTGAGGGGCTCCACCTTGAATCAACCTAAATACAAATTTCACTGACAAAAATGTATAATTTAGCTAGATGGGTAACCAACCAATTGCATGTAAAAATCACACAATGATGTGTGCACCTATCAGCTGAAAGTGCAAACTTACCAACTGACTGCAACAAGACAGATTTCTTTAATGCAAAACTTATAGAAACATTATCTGTAATTATAGCTGTGTAAGTAACTACTGGGTATAAGAACAATTTTGCAATTGCCAGTCTTCTCTCACTAATCAAAAATGACTTTAGTCTATATAATAATGCAATTTTAGAGTGAACCTTAGAGGTTACTTTAGCCAAATGCAAATCGTAATTCAAAGTCGGGTCCAATGTAACCCGCAGGTACTGGAAACTCATTACATTCTCATATATTGTCCCATCAGGGCAGAAATTTGAAGAGAACAACCCATATCCCTTAACCTAGGTGCAGTCCCAAATACCATTGTTTTTGTTTTCATTTTGTTCAGCACCAATTTGTTTAAAGGTAGCCAATGGTATAGTCTAGACATCTCACTTGTTAACTCAAAATTTAACTTACCTATTATTGTCCCATGCAGATAAAATACTGCATCATCTGCATAAAGAGTAGATTTAGCAGTATGTAATACTGAAGAGATTTTATAAAAAAATAAGGAAAATAATATTGGTCCAAGTATGGAGCCCTGAGGAACTCCACACTTAACTAAAGCTTTATCAGATATGATTCTTCTAAATTTTACCATTTGGTATCTGTTATGAAGATAATCTGAAAACCAGTACAGAACAGAATCACCTAAACCCAAAGATTCCAATCTAGCAATCAATAACTCATGATCAACCAAACCGAATGCCGTGGTCAAGTCCACAAAAGCGGCCCCAGTTAAGCAACCTCTCTCCATTCCTCCTAGGACCACATTCATGAACTCAACCAAGGGAGTCTCTGTTCCATGTCCTTTCTGGAAACCATGCTGATTCCGTGACAACAGATCATGACTGTATGTGTGTATGTATAAATATATATATATATATATATATATATATATATATATATATATATATATCTCAATAAGTTGTCTATAAACAATTCTCTCATGAATTTTTGACAAAGCAGACAAAATAGCAATTGTTCTATAGTTCCTGAAATAGACATAGAAACATAGAAGTTGACGGCAGATAAGGACCGCAAGGCCCATCCAGTCTGCCCATTTTTTTTTCTACCTTATAAATGTGCCATCGGCCTTTGCTCTGTCAGTGGCCTATCTATTCATAGTCATTTGTATTGCTCCCTTATGCCTATCCCATGCCTGTTTGAAGCCCTGCACTGTATTCATAGCCACCACTTCTTGTGGTAAGCCATTCCATGCATCCACCACCCTTTCTGTGAAAAAGAATTTCCTCACATTCCCCCTTAATTGGCCCCCCTCTAATCTCATGCTGTGTCCTCTTGTCCTGCTATTTTTATATTTAAACATGTTAGACTCTTTCACCTTGTTAATGCCCTTAAGGTGTTTGAATGCCTCGATCATATCACCTCTCTCCTCCTTTGTTCTAGGGTATACATATTGAGCTCTGTTAATCTGTCCTCATATGTCTTCTGATGCAGTTCCTGCACCATTTTGTTGCCTTTCTCTGGACTGCCTCAATTTGGTTAATGTCCTTGTGAAGGTGTGGCCTCCAGTACTGCGCTCAATACTCCAGATGGGGCCTAACCAGTGTCTTGTAAAGAGGGATTATTACCTCCCTCTTATGACTTGTGATACCCCTACTAATACACCCTAACACCCCCCCCCCAGCCTTACCTACTGCTTTAGAGGTCTGCTTGGATGATTTCAGGTCATCAGACACTGGACTGGACTTATAAATTGGTACAACTAAAGAATGTTTCCAAAGGTCTGGGACTTGACCTGTAATAAAGGGCAAATTCATTAAAATACAAACAGGATACGTCAACTTTTCAGCTGCCTCATGCAACAAATAAGGTGGTAATCCATCACAACCAGCTCAACCATCCAGTTTCAACTGCTGCAAACATTTTAACACTTCCTGGGGTGAAGTAATCCTTAAATGAAATTTAGGTCTGCCAGTTATGTCAACAGTTGAGTCATTCATTAAGGATATATTGGAATCAGTAAAATGAGAATCAACATCTGTAAACTTCATATAAAACTTGTTAACTATAGTCAAATCACAAGTAACAACTTCAGGCCCATTGTTCACGTAGGGTTCAGTACCATTTGCAGGTTTAATCAGGCCATTAATCATATGCTAAAATTTCTTAGGGTCAGATAGCCCATCAGTTTGTTTTTGCTTCAGATAATTCTGTTTGGCCAATTTAATCTGGACTTTACATTTGTTATGTGCAGACCGATATTCATGAAAAGTTGCAGACAGATCATCCTGTTTATACTTTTTACAAAGTTTGTCATGTTCTCTCATTAATTTTAACAAGGATGTGGTTATCCATCCAGATTTTCCCCCCAATTTGTGTCCTTTAATATAAGGGGCAAAATAATCTAAAACTGCCGTAAACTCTGTTATTAAAAAAATCCAGGGCACAGTTTCATCCAGTATAGAAAGCTCATAGGACCAATCAACATCACGTGATTTTGCCTGAAGTCTCTGTAGATTAAAGTTAGTAAAATTCCTAATCCTTCTTATGTAGGGTGCAGGTTTCCTGGGACTTTTATGTTTCCATATGCAAAAAATTGGGTGTTGATCACTCAGTGAGTCAGTTATAACGCCACACTGTAAAATGTGACCAGATCTATTATTCAAAATCCAGTCTAGGACTGTATGCCTATTTGTTTTGCTATTTAGTCTAGTGGGCAAAAAAATAAGTTGATGTAAGTGAGAGAAAGCCAAAATGCCAATTAATCTAGCAATATCATGTCCTACTCAATTACAATTGAAATCTCCTAACACCAGAGGTTTATCTAATTTATCCATTTTAACATTATCTGCAAACTCCTGTAAACCCTTTTTATGGTGCTTAGGTGGGATGCAGATGCAACAAATAATTAACTTTTTCACTGAACCAAAGGTAAGTTGAATAGCAACATGTTCTACAAAATCCATGGGCTCCTTCAAAGAGCTTATTTCAGTTGATATGTGCTCCTTTTTTATATAAAACGTAACCCCACCCTCACTGCCATTAGACCTGTCCTTCCTAAATATGTTACAACCAGGAAGACTAATTTCAGCATTAGTAGGATCAGATTTTAACCATGTCTCATTTAGTGCCAAGATATCTAGAGAATGTAATTCAACCCAGGCCTCCACTTCATGAAACTTTGATGTTATGCTTCGACCTAACTGCATTACATAAAATCTTCCTTTTCCTTGTATAACCCCAAATCTTCCACCTACAAAAGCATCAAAAGATCATTTACAAATTGGAGAACTACTGTACAATTCATCTGAGGTTCCATTTCAGAGTTATCATAGAATCACAGAATTTATTACAAGTTCAGTAGGAAAGTCCTTTAGAGAATTTGCCACCATAATTTTTAATGGTGGTAGTAAAAATGTTTATCTTTCATATATTTATCCAATCTGGTTTTAAATGTTTCCATATCTTTACTTTCAATTACATATCTGGGGAGTTTATTCCATATTGCAATAATTATTTGAGTATACCAATGATTCCTTTTAGATGTTTTATTCACTTCACCCTTATATTTATACTTGTGTGACCTTGTGTTTAAATCATTCATATTTTGTTTTTGTAACCTGAGTGTATATTGAAGAATTTCATTTAAACATGCCTTAAATGCAAGACATAAATCACCTCTTATCCCCCTATAATCCATGGAGTAAAGATTCAATGCACACAATCTTTCTTCATGTGATTTACTATTCATATTTTAAATTTTTTTAGTAATCCTCCTTTGCACTTTCTCAACTTTATTTTTCCCTTCAACAGTTTAAGGTGCACAAAACTGTGAGCAATACTCCAGATGGGGTTTAATCAAGGACGTATACAGTGGCACTCTCACCTCAGCACTCCGACTCTTTATATTTCTCATGATGCAGTGATATATACCATAGCATTTCTTCATTGTCATATTCGTGTGTTTATCAAATTTAAAGTCAGATGTAATATGAACTCCAAGGTCTCTTCATTATCAGTTTCACTTAATGTGACACCATTTAATTTGTATTCATAACAGAGGTTATTCCTACCAAAGTGCATGATCTTACATTTGGACTCGTTAAAAACCAGTTTGTGCTCCTTTGCCCAATTTGCTAATTGGTCTAAATTAGCCTGAAATAAAGAAGCAGTTGCCTGGTCAGTAACAATACCTCCGACTTTACAGTCATAGGCATATTTACTCATCCAGGTCCCCCATGTAGACTGCATAGAGGAAACTAATATGTTAAACAGAGTTGATCCAAGCACCAAACCCTGTGGCATGCCACTGGTCACTAGTATCCAGTCAGATGTATAATCGCTAATTACAACTCTTTGCTTCCGGTTGTGCTGCCATGAGTTTATCCAACTAACTATATTAGGATGTAGATTAAGTTGTTTTAATTCTTCAGTTATTTTATTGTGGGAAACCTTATCGAAAGCTTTGGAAAAATCCAAATAAGCCACATCAATCGATATTCCTATATGCAGGGCTGCACTCACAGGTTCAAAGCAATGCATTCAATTAGTGACACACGATCTCCCTTGGCAAAATCCATGCTGTGTGAGGTCCACCTGTCCCATCTGATAGAAATGGTCTATAATAAGTTTCTGTATTAACCTATCAAGTACTTTACCAAGTATGGAAGTTAGGCTAATTGGCCTATAATCTTGTTTATTTTGTTTTATCTTCTCCTTTAAAGATAGAAATGACCATAGCCTTGTTCCATTCTTTAATTATTTTGCCCTCAGACAATGAGATATTGAAGAGCCTTGTAATTGGTCCGGCAAGTTCTAACACAAGTTCTGTTAAAAATAACGGACTAAGACCATCAGGACCAGGAGAGCTAGTGGTTTTAATATTTTTAATCACATTAGTTACTTGAAGAGTTGTAAAGGTCACACCCTGCAGTGTTGTTGGTTGAAAATTCCATAATTTAGGCTCTTCAATGGTGTACATAGATAGAAAGTATTGATTAAACAACATTGCCATATCCCTTTCATTATCAATTTCACCATTTTCGGTCATTATAGGGCCAATATTATTGTTATTATTTCTAAGAGAACCTATGTAATTAAATAATTTATTTTATTATCCTTTACTTTCTTCACCAAGTTTATTTCCACATCCTGTTTAGCTTTCCTATTTTCTTGCATTTTTTAACTGACTATTTGTATTTATTTAGGTTTAACTCATTAGTTATGGTGACATCATAAACCCTCTGGCTTCACTCTGGGGTATACACTGTCACCAGAACCTGTTTTGCTTAATCAAGCTTTTTCTCCAGCCTCCAGTCTGTCCACCTTCTCCTAGGGGTTAAACTGGGCAGCAGCCCATAGGAACTCAGTTCCACCACCTGTTAGAAAATTATATGACAGTTCCACCATCTATATGGACAGTGTCAGTGGCTCAGTAGGTAGCACACTCGCCTCTGAGGCCGGGAGATCAGAGGGCTGTGGGTTCAGTTCCCACATCTGGCACCTGGGTTAATATCCCAGTACTGACACTGTAGTGCAGCATGAGAGGGGTGCTGCAATTCTGAGGTGCCATCTTTCGGATGAGACATTAAACCGAGGTCCCATCTGTCTGAATTGGTGGTAGTTCAGGTGGATGTTAAAGATTTCATGGCACTTCTCGAAAAGAATAGGGGAATTTCCCCGGTGTCCTGGCCAAATTTCCCTCATTCACTAAAAATACCACCAACAGATTCATCTGGTTCAAGGTCAGTTGGCATTCATCTGTATCCCCCTCCCCCGGGTCGTGCCTGAAAATAGGCAGGATTTGTCTAGTGCACTTACCAAGTCAACAAAAACTAAATAAATAAAATAAATAAATATCATCTTTCTCCATTGACCGACATATGAGAGTTCCACCACCTATGACAATTCCGCCACCTAGAAATCTAGATGGGAGAGTTCCCACACCTAAACACTTCCAATTTAACCACTGCCTTCTCCCAATGGCACCCCCACCTTCAGCCCTGTCAATGACCTAGTCAGGGGCTTATTGGTTATCCACCACATATCCAGGACCACAGTGTGGTAATCAATTTACCCTGTTAGTGATGCACAGACCTGCAGATGTGTGGCCATCATCTCAGCAGACTGGAGATTCGATCCTCCTTTTGCCACCCCTAAGGGTGCCGGTGTGCAATGACATACATACAAGCATGCAACAGTATATGTGAATGCTGGCATCTGATGGCTGTCCCTCTCCTCTTCGATGTACACCCACTGCACTGTCACTTGGCCTCAACCAGATGGCAGTCAAGTAGTTGAATGCAGTGTCTCTTCTCTGCTTGGGATGACCGACCTCCCTTCCCCAGCGACTCAAGTCCATTCCCAAACCTGGCAATAGTGAGCTGTAGTGCTATCACTGTGCTATTTGGCCAGCTGGTCACCAGAACCCCTTGATGGTATCACAGCCTTGTACATGTCTTCCCTTTCTATTATTCGGTATATTTTAGCACACAGCAATGATTGCATTGAGAGAATTCTCTAAGGGCTACAATTCTAAACTAGGAAATGTTGTTCACAGTCATGTTCATTTGGCAGAGGCAAACATCTATTTTTAAAATCTACCATAGGATGGTTAAGTTGTGACTAGCAAAACCTTTTTTCCCTGCTGGTAACATTTTCTAAAGTGGCTAGCTAGCTGAAAAAAATTTCTCTCTAGACTCTACTAAAGGTGGATCAAGGATCTTATTAAAGTGATAGAGAGTTTAATAGGATAGCATTTTCCAAAGAAATTTAAAAGAGCACTCTAAAACAGATTAGGCTGATACAAGCTGCTGCCAGCTAGACTAGGAAACTGTCAGGGATCACTTCACTACACAACTGGATCTACTGGTACTGCTCACTCACATTTAAAGGTGATCAAAAACCATAATAAAATCAATCAATCAATCAATCAAATCTTTATTTAACCAGGCAGACACCATTGAGCAGGGCTCATTTTCAAGGTGGACCTGGGTAGACTACAGAGTCACTATATAATACATGCTACAAGGTCAATATATGATATATATATATACAAATGCATATACAAACAAAATGGATCCAAAGGCAAATACAATGTACAAAATGCTTAACACCAGCAGTGGCATAGACAAATATACATACAGATTTTAGGGTATTTCAAGAATAGGGACAATATATACACGACAAGCCAGAACAAGTCCAGCTGGAGAAGTGGACCCCAGGAATAGGTAAGGAGTAACAGTCAGCAGCAGTAAAGTGGAGGGGGAGGAGGGGAAGGAATGGAAGCATAAGGAGGGGTGAGGGATGACTGTAAGAAGGGGAGAGGAGGCATACATTCACTGGGGGGTAAATGGCTTAAGCATAATGGAAAATGTGCAGCTTCAATTTGGCAAAGGAGGAGGTGGATATTCATAAGAAAATAGTGTACAGATGAAGGGGTTGAAATTCCTGTCGTAGGGTGCAAAGGCTGGAAGTATGTAAGGATGTTGAGGTGGGAGGGAGTAAAGATAACAAAGTATAGATTAGGTGAAACTAGGTAGGATCAAGGGAGGAGGAGGAGGAGGAGGAGGAGGAGGAGTAGGAGTGGCCAAGTAAAGAAAATGTAAAATCAAGCAGAGCCAAGAGAGGTCTCTAATGAAGCTAGGCCATATCAGGCTCGAGGGAAGCAGTTACAAGATTCCTTGTGAGAACGAGCATTAAGTGTTTTGAAAGCTGTTAGGTTAATAAGGTGAACCAGTTTCAGGGTTTTTTTGCAACCTATTTCACAATACAGGCAGCACATAGCTTATGGAAGCCCTACCAAAGTGTGATTTGACCTTAGGTAACTTCAATGAAATACAGGAGGTACTTCTCAATGCATACTTGCCTATCAAACTTAGAGGTAGACAGTTGGAGATATAAAGGGGCAGTTCTTGGAGATGGCTCTGAAGGTCCAGAGTACAGCCTTTCTTTGACGTCTGTAATTAAGGGATGACCATCCCGCAGCAGCATACAAGGAACAATGGTGCGTGGAGAAGGGGAAGACCAGAAATGAATCTTAGGGATCTATGATAGAGCATGTCAAGTTTTGTAAGTGCCACAGCAGGGCCCTGGCTATAGAGGAAGTCCACATAGTCTAATAGAGACAGGAAGGTTGTTTGCATCAGTCTCAACTTGGCCTCTCTCAAGAGAAGATGGTTAATTCTAAAGAAGAGACCGAGTCTCTGAGTTTTTGTCAGCTCTATGTGGTCAATGAAGGAGAGTCTGTGATCAATCCAGACTCTCAGGTATTTGAACTTCATTACATATTCTAGCAGCTCACCTAAGATTGTAGTAATTGGTGGGATTGTTCCAGGGGTGACCGAATTTGATGCATGAATGAAAGGCAACAACAGCATAGCTTTGGTTTTCTTGCTATTTAGGAGTAACTTTTTATTTAGATGCTGAAGCTGCAGCTCACTGAATTCAGATTGGAGATCACTGCAAGCAGCGCTCGTGGTAGGTCTGCTAATGTAGATCACTGTGTCATCTGCAAACAGACGTATGTTATGCTTACATTGATATTATCAATATAAAATGCAAACAACAAGGGACCCAAGATGGAACCCTGTGGTACACCTCTCAAGAGGGGTTTTAGAGGAGAAAGTTCCCCTTCCACCTTTACCTGCTGTAGCCGGCCAGTAAGGTACTTGGTGAACCATCTCAGGGATAGATGGTCCAGACCAATGTTCTGAAGGGTGGAGAGGAGATGGCTGTGATTGACAGTGCCAAAGGTCTTGCTTAGGTCCAGGAATACTACATTTTTATTATCCAAGGCACACTGCCAATCATTGGTCACTTTAACAAGTGCTGAAATAGTACTATGTTGTGCTCTAAAGCCTGATTGCAAGTGGTTGAGCAGGTTCACGGCTTCTAAATAGTTTCTGAATTGAGAATTCACAATTTTCTCCAGTAATTTGGACAAGATAGGGAGTAAGAAGATAGGACGGTAATTATTTAGGTTGCTGGGATCACCAGATTTGAACAGGGGGATCACATGGGCTGTTTTCCATAAGGGTGGGAGGTCACCCAAGGAGAAGGATAGGCTAAAGAGATGTGTAATTGGCACTGCTAGGACTTGATAACCAATCTTTAGGAAATAAGGGTCTAGGAAATCAGCTCCAGCACTTTTCCTAGTGTCCAACTGTAACAGAAGGTCTTCAACTTCTTTAAGAGGTGCAAGCTGAAGGAAGAATGCAGAGTTAGGGATGGGGACTTCTTGATCTTGAGCACCAAGTTGTGAGCCATACATGTACTTTTAGGTCTAGATGAAAATAACTTGATCAGTTACTCTTCTTTTGTTCATACCTTATTTAGTCAGAATTGCCCAGCCAAGATGCAAATCTTATTTTGTATCAGCATCCTGATTGTATTAATTTCTATAGCTCGGTGGACTGGAACACTGAGAGGTTAACTGCTTGCTCAAGGTCCCACAATGAGTATTTGGCTCAGGTGGCATTTGAACTTTTGATCTTCTAGTTCCAAAGCTGGTGTTCTATCCACTAGACAACACTGCCTACTTGCATGAAGAGTTTTTTCATGAAATGACAAAATTGTGTGAAAATCAAATTTTTTTTTGCATAAAAATAATGCGTGAAACTCACCATTTTCACTAGAAAATCACTGTTTTTGTTTGACGTTGCTGTCTTTCCATGAAAGGCAGTCATTATTTTTTCTATGAAAATATCAGTTTCGTTTCAATATGGTTGAATTTAGTGCAACTCTGATGATGAGACAAAGCAGTCAAATCCTTCCAATATTTGGGAAGCAATCTGTTTTGTGAAAACTGTGTTTTGTGTGATTTTTGCATCTGAAAGAAATGTGCCTAGCCCTACTTAACATACTGCTGGTTTCTTGTTTTAATATTTTCTCTCCTGATATATGTTTTGACTTTTTATTTTGTAAAAAAAATGTCTTTACTTTTTAATGACGATTGAAGCGTTGTACTATTCTGAGACTCTTTTACCTTTTTTTTTTTGCAGTGCTTGTGACTGGCAGTTTCTATAATTCTTGGCCATTCCATAATGTCAGTTCCATCATTCTGCTGCACTCTCGAGTAAACAGTACTTAGTGGTGGGATTGACATAAGCTTAAAATGCGTCCGGAATTTGAAGCCTCCTGATTGGCTGAAACAGTTTCTTACCCACTGGTTTACCACACTACAAACAATTATTATGTTGGCTTGTGCACACGTGCAAGCAACATAGTGGCACCGTATGAGTTTTAGAGGTGTGACGCCGCTCTGCCAATGCCCCGCTCCATTTTGCAGGTGGGACCACACAGCACCAATAAATGGCCAAGCTGTCTATGACAGCACTTCAGATGCAGTGGTGTGCAGTTGAAAAGAAACCACTGCAATTTGCACATGGCCTGCATCAGCAAGCAGCAGCTGTCATCAGCCGCCTCTCCGTCCTCATGAAAGCCGATGGGGGTGCCCAATCCCCCTATTGGCATGCCCCCTCCCCAGTTCCTTTGCTGACAGGGTAGCCCAATCCCCATCGGCATGATGCGCCCCCCAGCTGTTGTGTGCCGAGGGGGTGCCCAATCCCCCTCAGCTCAAGCCCCTCCCACACTGTGTGGCTGACAGGGTGCCCAATCCCTGTTGGCTCCACTCCCCTACCACAAACATCCAGGTGGCATGATGGGAACCCACCCCAGAATGCCAAAAAGTCCTGCCTCTCTTTTTTTTTTTATAAACCCTGCAAAAAAAAAAAAAAAATGGTCCTCGTGGCCTCTCTTGCCCCTCCCCAACCCGTGCCCACCCTCTGTGCACCCACCTCCCACACCCCTCTCACCCCATACTTACCTCCAGGGCCCAGAGCGATGATCTTTGGTGGACTAGGAACACGTCTGCACTCTTCAAAGCTGACCACGAACTGAAGAAATGCCGGTAAGCTGTATAATGGCATAAAGGGTTTTTTCAACTTTGGTGCATATCTTGGACATTTTGGGGAATTCTGACACCAAATCTTCGACATGGAGTTCTTGGGACCCCACCTCATGAATTCAGTCACTGTCATCTCGTTATTAGGTCCTGAAAGGTGATTTCATGGTCACTGTGTGGAACCACCTTTTGGGACCAATTAACAAAACAACAGTGTCACTGTTCATGAGATGGTCTCTCAAAAAGCCTATGTTGCAAACATGGTGAAAAAATTCCAAAAAATGACTGTGTTACAAGCGTGCTTTGTGCAATTTCCATGAACACTCGTAACTTCGCAAATTTGTAATATTTTCACTCCAGAATTTGAACATTGCCATTTTTTCACACCTCCTTATGAACAGTACAGCTGTCATTTTTCACATCCTGGCCAAAATGTGTTTTCGCCCTTACGGCGCAGAATAACGCCGTATCTGTGGGAAATCACTGTTCGGGACAGATTAAGAAAATCACAGTGCCACTGTTCATGAAGAGAGGTTCAGAAATACCCATGTTGAAAATTTGGTGGAAAAAATACAAAAAATTATTGGATTACAGGTGTGTGTTGTGCAGCGTTGCACAGTTTCTACACACGTTCGTAACTTTGCCAATTTTTCATATTTTTACTCCAGATTTTCAGCATTGCCATTTTTTCACACCATCTCATAAACAGTCCAGCTGTCATTTTTCACATCCTGCCAGAAATGTGTTTTCAGACCTTTGGCGCCAAATGGCACAGTCGTTGTGCAAAACCACCTTTCTGGATTGAGTAACAAAATGATAGTGCCACTGTTCATAACTTGGGGTCACACAAATCCCATTTTGCAAATCTGAAGCAAAAATAACAACAAACGCCTGGGGCTTTACCATTTCCAACCATAATGCCCTACTCCGCACAGACTGACACCCAATGGGTGTGATTTGGGATCGTCGCCCGTAAGACACTCGCCATTCTGTCCCCACCCTGCAGCCACTGACAGGCATCGAGGTGTGTCTTGCAATTGTCGGGCCCAGCATTCACCCCATTCTCCTGTACCGCACCCACTTCAGCATATTTCTTATGAAATGGGATGAGTGTAAGGCTCGAAGACCCCAAAGCATACTGCAACACCTGTCAGTGTCTGCAGGGTAGTGTGAGATGAAATGGCATGAGCGTTATGCCAGATGATACAAAGGCACACCCCCAATGCCTGTCAGTCTCTGCAGGGTGGGGGTGGGGTTGGCATCAGTTCAGTACTTCACTGCCATTCCTATTATGCATCTCTCTAACTCCTGCACTACCAATGCCAGTGCCAGCAAGCAAACATTTAGCATTGACAAATGCTTGTTAGAACAGGTTCTGCCAAGTGCCTACAAAAAGAGGATGAGCGAGAGCTTTAGAATTTTAATTGTTTTAACTGGCAGGTTTTTTTTTTAACACTAAAAAAATAGTGGCAGTTACCATGACTAATTATCCACACAGTACAGATTTTTATAATTATTCTCTCTTATTCTGTTATTTTTACCCTACATTTTCTTTTCTTTTTGCAAAGTATTTTTATTTTTTTATTTTTCACTACTGTGCCTCAGTCACCTACTTGCCCATTCACCTAGTTGCTCACTTCCTCATTCAATTCTTCACTTACCCCCACTTAGTAGCAGCACAATGGCATACACCATGATGTTAAACTAAGACAAGTCGCTGCTGCTACAAGCGTCATCACCATAAATTACTAACATCTCCAGAGAAAACGGGCTGCACTACTAAATTACTGACTCAGTTATTGTCCTACTCCTCAGTAAACCCACTCCTCATCACGCTGCTCCTTCTCCATTTACCCACCATCAATTCACTGCAATGCCAAGCTAGTGTTTTTCTTCAGTCACTCCCTACTGGCCATCCACACTGTAACCAAATCCAAATAAAAAAAAATGTATCATTTCTCCATATGAAGGAAACATAAAAGCTCAATTACTGTTACTCAGGGCAATCAGGCATGGCACACACGGAGACGCAGACCATGTTGGCATCCTCTAGTTGTGCATGTCTTCTGAAGGCCTATTTTACATTGACAAAACAATCTTATTGAATCTTTTTTTATATTTTAAACTTTTTGATTTTTTTTCAAACCCATTTTCTAAGCATAATAAGGCACTCAAAGTTGTTGGTTCTGCTGGGATAACTACTTCCAGGAGATGAAGGCAGGAGACTGTAGCGCACCTGCCGAGAACCACAGGTTGAGCACACTAAGATATCAAGGAGGTATTAGAAAGAAATTGATTTACCTTGAGGGAATAAAACAGTGGCAGCAGTAAAAGAAAACATGCTGATATGGCCCTTTGATGCAACAAAGTATGGGCAACAAAGTATTCATCGGGGGAGTGATTACCAACAGTAAGGCACATTTGAGTACAGTCAATTTAAAAGGGATATTTTACTTTTCAGGTTGTCAAGCTAATAACTACTGTTTTCAAAACTCTCAAATTTTATAGAGCATCTGACGTCTTCAGGAGAACTTTAAGAAAATATGATATTTAGACACAGTTTGGCTTGTATTTCACATTACTTCCGTATTCTTCCTCCCCATTATTTATTACTGGTGTAGTTTGCATGAAAACAGGATCTTTGTTCTTGAAGAGTTAATCTGTTCCTGGTGCTTTCTCCCTACTTGAGGTCATAATGCACTGCATGTGACATCACAGTTACTCCTACAGCAACAGATTGTGATGTCACAACTCAGGATTATGACTTGAAGTAGGGAATAAGCTAAAGAGGTTGATGAACTCTAAGGTATAAAGATCATAATATAATGCAAATTTCTGAAGTAATAAATCATGGGGAGGAGAAATCTATAAAATATATATGGAATGCAAGCTGAATTGTACCTAAACATCACATTTTTCAGTTTTCTTTGAGGCATCAGCAGCTCTTTAAAGTACTAAAGTAACAGTTAAAAGAGACTTTTGTTGGAAATATTGAGATGAAGATGGTGTCTGGCTGAGAGGGTGATGCTGCACCATTTTATTGTTTTATATTAAATAAATGTATTTTAATGGTACCTATCATATGAGGTCTTTATAGTATCGGTAAACCATGATGCCTGTCTTCGTGTGTGGTCTGTAGTTTACTTTTATGTCATGGTTTCAGTGCAGTTTAAGTAGCCACCTTCCCAAACTGCATATTGAGATTAAGCTATTATTTCATACATTATCCATACAATGTGTTAATTGATTTTACCCCGTATCAATTATATAACTACATTCAAAGATCAATCCTCATAACTGGCATAATAAATAAATGCAAATTCAAATACAGTCCCCTCAGTCTAATGAGTAACTAAGGCAGGGCACACTACAATTCAATCTCCAAATTCAAATTCCTCAGTGATGGCATAAAAAGAAGGGGGTGGCAAAATGATGAGTGTAGAGATGCTGTGAAGTTTTATTGCACTGATAAAGTTCCAGCAAACTGCACAAACTGGCCTTCATGAACCACTTTGCAAAGTTCACGGTCTGCCCAAACGTCTCACTTCACCATTCCACAATGAGATTTCCTGGTGAAGTGACATTTTCTTCAGGTGATGTCACCACAAAGTGATGCTTTTGGCCAAAATACATGACTTTTTGCCTGCCAGAAACATTATGAACGTGGCACTTCACAAAGCTGGCAAACTGTGTGAATCAATTCACTAAGTGAAGTCTGCCATCTTTGCACATTTCTAGGTGACAAGAGATCGAGTCAAAAAAAGCTAATGGTAAAAACAAAAGAAGTAGTGCCCCAATGGGCATGCAGTTATCCGAGAACAATGACACCCTGTCATGTTTTATTACTTACGTAATCATCTAGGCAACCTAGAAACATACAGCATGAAGGGAGAAAAAATACAAGGGAGAGACAGTAGCATTAAAAAAGTAATAAAATTCTATATAACAAAATTAGCCAACGCATACCAGAAAGAGAAATGGGGGAAGGATTAAAAGAAGGTACATGAGGGCATTTGATGGTATTTAAAATAATTTCCCATCAACTTCTGTTTGCCTTTCTTTTTCTGTCTGCGTTATGTGAAAGGTAATAACACAACACAAATTCAAACTCCAAGCTTGATAGCACTCTATTACCAAACATTATTATTTAGCGAACTATAGACATTTATGTTATTAAGGGAATGCTCTTTTAACAGTACAATACCATTTTAACAATAATGTAATGCAGGTCCCCTTTTATGGATGTTTTTGATTCAGTGTTATGCAGCTTTGCAAGTACCAAAAAGGCATCCAAGCCATTCAAGTAATGTGTTTCTGTTCCTTGGATTTTTAGCATAGTTTTCAGCTTCTGAAGTATACAAGAGCTCAAAACTTTACTTTTTATTGATAGAATATTTCCGCTTACACAACAGTCCATTAAAGGGCTTCATGAGCAGTTAGTACAACATGTCACATCAGCAACAGTGAAGTAGATCTTTTCCATTGTTAGCTCCAACGTTTCAAGCATTTAGTAATAATGATATGGCAAAGACAGCAAGGTGTGTTAATTCTTGAAATGCAGTTACAATTAGATAAGTAACATTAAATATTAAATATTAGCTGTAAATACTAACGTCTGTGGCTCCTTTATCCTGCTATACATATCTGAGCATTTCAAATTCCTTTCAGCTTAAAGAAAGTTCTTTTTATCAACCAACCTTCTTGGAGTCTGTATGGGAGGAGCTCAGGGGAACCAGATTAAGAAAGGTATTTGGATAAAGGGAGAAGGGCAAGAAAAGGCAGGATAGAAAAAAGAGAGAAACAGAAGTTAGTGTCTGAGAGTCAAAGAGAGGGGAGTCACCACCTGACCACAGCTAAGTCCAAGTGGCTATTAATCCAGAGGTCTAGGCATAAGAAAAAGCAAAACTTTTCTGTGCAGCCAAGTCACCAGTTCTCTGTATATCTCTGGGCACAGACCACGGGCATTGCTCTAACTGGTGCAGGACCCATTTGTGCCATCTGGTCTCAAATGGGGCCAACTTTGTCTGCACCCTAGTGAACAAAACTATACAAAATTTCAAGCTGAGACAGAATTGAGGATGGATGATGCTGACAGCTGCAGGGTGACTCAGCCTCCTTCCTGCCCCCCCACCATATCCTAACAAACTCCAGAGACGACATGCAGGATGCAGATACAGTGGGGCTACCACAGTAGGCTGCAACTGAATCAAGCACTGTTGGGTATCATAGTCATACCAAAATATTGCTATACTAGAGTTGGTTTTAATGGATTTTCACAGAAGTGGGTGTCCAGGCAGCGTTAGACCAGAAGTGACAATATAATATAAAGCTTTTTTATGACGAGACCACTCTAATTTTATTACACACTAACACATGACAAGCTACATGTCATCCTGAGAAACCACCACCCCTCTGTTAGTGAGACCAGCAGTGTCAGTGGCTCAGTAGGTTTGGAGGCAGTATATCGCAGTGGTTTAAGGCTCTGAGCTGCAAATCTGGTGACATCCAGCAGACCAGACCTGGGTTTGAATCCCACAGATTCCACTTGCATACTGTGTGACCCTGAGCAAGTCACTTAACTTCCCTGTGCTCCCAGGTTGCACCTGTAAAAAAAGCTTTCAGCTTAGTGTGTTTCACCTGGTTAAATAACTAAATAAATTAAAAATAAAAAAAAAAGTAGGTTGCATGCTCACCTCTGGGGCAGAAAGATAAGAAGACTATGGGTTCTAGTCCCACACCAGCAACTAAGGCTAAACCCCAAACTGACATGGCAAAGCAACACTATACTTCTGAGGTGCTGTCCTTCAGATGAGATGTCAAACAAAGTTTACCCTTCTGCTTATCTCTGCTTGCTGTCCACATGGACTGTAATGATCTCATGGCACTTAGAGTAAGACAAAAAGATTTCCCCCAGTATCATTTACAACATCCTCTCTGTCACCTGGAAATGAGCTGCCACAGCTCAGTGTGCCTTTCCTGGTCAAACATTAGACATACATCAAACAAAATAAATAGTTGTGTCAAGAGGCACAAGGCTAGGTGCCTTCAGCCTCCACAGCATCTGAAGCATATTGTAGTGCTTTAAAATGGAGCACTCCTTGGAGTGCCTTACTACATTTCAAAAAATGAACATATATTTTACCAACCATTCATTCCCCAACAAAATAGTCATGTTATTACATTTTTATCAATTTTCCCCAAACATTCTGAAATAGTTCCCAATCAAACAAATTTTAAAACAAGTAAAAGTGGAAACTGGAGAACGTTACTGAAAATAGAGATAAAATGCAACTTTATGGGGTGGCACTAAGTATAGAGTTGGGTAGTAGAGGTTAGCAGGAACAAGACGGTAAAATATTTTTTTACTAAGCAGGAGCAGAGGGGCACATTTTTGGGATGGGGTTCAATTTCAGATGTGCACAGAGTGTACAGTTTGGAAGCAGTGTGGAAGTAAATTTTGAGTTGGGGTATATGCTTTGATGGGTAAGGTGAACCTACAGTAGGGGGAATGTGGTGTGTATATATGTACATCTATAAAATAAATCATAGGTGAGTGGGTGTATGGAGAAATATACCAATTAGGGGGCTTACTGAGGGTAATTATGCCATAAGCCCACAGGGCAGTCACCCTAGAAGAGATATTTCTCCATAGGACACATATCTAGAGCTGTTATATGTAATACATTAGGATGGAAGAAGTGTATCTTTTGATTTATCTTTTGATTGCATTTGCAATCATTTTCCATATTTTGCCTTTTCCACTTTTTCTCCTGGTGGTTTTCTGTGGTATGGTGGCATTTTATTTCTGTGTACTGTACTATCCCCTTTTTGTTTCCATAGTGTCGGTTCCCTCTGTATAACAGAGATATCTGTGGTGGTCTGTCATTTAGTTTGGCATGGTTGCTGTGGTGTGGGTAGGACTAGCAGTGCAGCTGTAGTTGGGACCACTGTGTAGTTTGTGGTTTGGGAGTGCCGTGAGGATGTGGCTGGGACCAGCATTATTTGCTCTATCGGGAGCAGCAGGCAAAGGAGCCTGGAGCTGCTGGATGTAGCATGGAGGGTATGGTGTCAGAGGACAGAAATGGAACATTAAGGGACATGACTGTTTGGTGAGAAATGGGGGAATTGTTGGTTACACTGAGGTTGCAGTTACTGGTGAGTTTATTTTTTGGCCTGGGTAGTTTTTTAATTTTTTTCAGGTGCTAGAGACTTTTTATCTTCTTCTAAGTGTATAGATTGGCATGGAAATTTGTGTAATTGGTTTGGTAGGTTTGTTAATTGATATGTTAACTGGCGTAATTGGTCATTAGTTTGTTTGGTTTGGTCTTTGTAATGCTATTCTGTGAGTATTTTTCCTTGTTGGTATATAGTTTTAATTGGAAGGTATGCAGCATTATTTGGTTTAATTGCAGAGGTATATATATTTATAAAATGGGTAGGAAACAATTAATGAAAATCAGGTCCTTGATTGGATAAAATACATCACAAGACCATGTATTATCCTACAACAACCGCATGCCTCCCACTATGAATGCATGCCTGCACTACTTTCCATCCCTCAGAACCTTCTCACCAGCAGCCTAGACAAGAAGATCACTCCACACCTGGCACACACAGGCTACCACGCACACACCTGCACATACAGTCTGCCACAACCAAGACCAAGTAAATCTGTGCAGCCATCCCACACTGCAGTTATCTGGTTGATCCTGACATTGCTCATTATAAAACTTTAGCAGCATTTGTTTTTACTGGAATGAACGCTGCTCTGTTGCGTTACAGTGTAAGACAAAAATGAAAGTAATTACAGCTGAAACAATAAAACTGGCAGGATCAACCACGTAATTTTTTTTATAACTTTAACCTATAAAAATCATGGCAGGATCAACCAGCTCACCTAACTAAAACTCTAATTACTGCCAGACAAGGACTACCATGATCAACCAAATCATCTAAATAAAACTCTGTCTGCTTCACAAGGACTACTCCGCCCCACAAAAGAAAATGTTCTAGCCATTTTATAAGACAGATAATCTACTACAGGGTGTGTGGTCATGCTTTGATATACATACACCAGGGCGTGTGTAAATCAGAGCATGACTGCACACCTTGTAGTGGATTGTCTATTGCATATATACATATATATCACATATTTGTGCAATGGGCATGGACAGAATGGCAGTTAAATAAATTCATTTATTTCCACTAGTTTTAAATAACTTTTAGAATGTAGATTTATTCTACATCCTGCTGTCAATCATCCCCCCTCCTGCCAGAAGTACTTACACATTTTAACGAGTACAGTTCACTACCGAATAAAACCTGCTCCTAACTTCCACCACCACCACTTTTTATCTCTGCACCATCCACCACAAGAAAACATGCTCTTTGCTTCCAGCACCTCTATATTGTGTCACTTTGCACCATCCACTTCCTTCCCTCCACTCGACTACCAAAAATAGAAACATAGAAACATAGAATTTGATGGCAGATAAGGACCGCTTGGCCTACCCAGTCTGCCCATTTCCCTACCTAATGGATAAGCTGCAGATCCTAGTTAACCAGCAGCCTACTTCTTTCTACCCCAACCCCCTAGAATTGCCTTATGACTGTCCCATGCATGCTTGAATTCAACCACTGTTTTTGACTCCACAACCTCCTCTGGAAGGCCATTCCATGCATCCACAACCCTCTCTGTGAAAAAATACTTCCTTACAATATTATTTTTATCTGCAGATGTTACTTTCTGAAAGCACATCTTCGCCAGCTCTGCAACTCCAGACTGCGATTGGCCTAATTCTCTACATCCACTCGCTAAGCTACAGTCCAAGCCACTCGCTCAAACCACCATTGCACCCATGTCTCTACTCTTCTCCCGATCTCGTCTCTGCTCATAACATCAGGGCACAAACAAAACAAAAATATTTTTTTTTGCTCTGCAAACTGCCAAGTCCTGAATAAATAGAACTGGCTGTCTCTTCACGTTCCACTGGTCCACTCACTCAGTGCCGATGCACACTCACTTGCAAAACAATTAAAAACAGAGTAGTACAAAATTCAGGATCAGCCAGATAAGTGATCAACATTCAGTTTAAACAAAAGGAAACACACACAGCTTTATACAAGAGTGGCATGCTTGCTGTTGCTGACTGAAAAACAGAGCAAACGTTTTTCTTAAACTCTCCAGCCCACCCACACACAAAAATAATCCACTCACAAACCATGCTTTCAGTGTCCAGACATTGCATCCCTAGCAACCATGCTAAGAAACCCTAGCAACCAGCCCTAACTTGCAAATCTACACATAGCACAGCACAAATAAATCTGCTCTAAGTATTAAGGGAAACCAAATAAAACTATACGAAACACAAATAAAAGCCACACACAAAAAAGCATTCCTATTGCATAAATGAAATGTGCAATGGGGAACTAGTTAAATAAATAATTTATGTGAACTTGAGCAGTTTGACCTCAATCAACTCACTCATGGCTTACGCCACTTGTGAGGTTACCCAAGGTCAAACTGTTCTTGTGCACATAAATCATTTAACTCATCCCCATTGCATATCATATATATAAAATGGGTTGAAAAAATCCTGAAACCTGATTGGCTGACACCAGTCACAAGGCATAAATTCATCCTGCAAGGAGAATCACAGGGTCCTATTGGATATAAAGTAAGTAAGCAAAAAATGTATCTATACAGTGATACCACCATTAGAGCTATACATGTCCTTTTCTCAAGGTGCACTTGTTTAAAAATTGCAATAAATACATATACACAGTGTAATAAACATTACAAGTCCCACATCACTTACAAAACATTATACATTGCAAATATACTGACATTACAAATCCTGGCTATATATACAATAATTATATATATATATATATATATATATATATATATATATATATACATATATATTATAGATATATAAATATATACACAATAATATATATATATATATATATATATATATATATATACACACACACACAATGAAAGGGGCGCAGTCACACCCCTATAGTTAGGGTTGAGTAGACACTTTAATGTTAAACCTGAACATTTGAACTTTAATAACTTTGCAACTGTTCAACAGATTTGTGCATAATTTGGTATGCCCTGCCCTATGGGGTAGTTCTCTTGTTGTACCAAGTTTTGTTTTGATTGGTTTGGCAGATTTCGCGCTGTGCATAGTGAAAAAAATGCTAAAATTTGCTTTTTGGTTGTTTTTCCTCATTGAACTGCGGCCAAACCGTTTGGAATTATGGTCTGTAATTTTCACAGTAGAAAGAGCATATACCAAAGAACAAGCCAGTACTGGTTTGGTGAAAACATATTAATCTGTTCCAAAGTTATAAAATTTTGACATTTTGGGTTCTGAGCATGCTCAGTTCAATACTTTGGATAGCTGCATGGAACGAAAAAGGATTTTGCTCTGACGACAAAGGATTTTGACACATCACAAACAAAGATTCTTAGCATCCTTGTTCATCAGAAAATGCCCTTTTTCTTCAGCAGCTATCTTGTGTTTTTATTTCAGTCCAAAGAAACTATCATAACTCTGCCCAGGGATGTCTTCTGCAGACATACAAGTATGTATCTTGTTCATCAGGATATCCTTTATTGTTGTGTGCCTTTAGTTTAACTTTCGGTGGCCTCGCAATGCTTATTTTTATTTTTAAAAATCCTTTTTCGTGACTCACTTCTGTTCCTTTTTTATCATGGCAAAAAAGGATTTGGACATCTCACAAAAAAGGGATTGGCATGATGAAAGAGGATCTCTTTCATGATGAGGACAAAGGATTTTGTCATTTCATGAAATAGGAATCATCTTGCGAAAAAGGATTAGAACAGCTCATAAAAGAGGATTTAAAAAAATATTCTTTATTCGTGAGCTGTCTTAATCCTTTTTTGTCAGACGATTCTAATTTCGTGAGATGACAAAATTCTTTATCATCATCACAAAAGAAGATTAACATTAGGGCCATCTGGTCAGAGAACCCTAATCCCGTTTCATGATGACAACCCTTAAGGACGTCATAGCACAGGGTCTGTGGGGCACTGTGCTCTTGCCTGACATACTGTGAGAGTGCAAGGTCCAAAGAACCCTGCACTCCCACCCCTAAATACATAGTGCAGGGTCTGTGGGGCACTCTGCTCATGCCTGACATATGGTGGAAGTGCAGGGTCCAAAGGGCCCTGTGCTCCCACTCCTGAAGATGTTGCAGTGCAGGGTCTATGGGGCACTGTGCTGCTGCCTGACATACTGTGGGAGCCCACTAAAGACATAGTAGCATAGCACATTAGGATATGATTACACTATCTCAAAATGTAAGAAAAGCCATGGCAAAATACTTCGTTAATGCATCAGTTAGGGTTAAAGCAACAAAAGTAGGGAAATGTGGTGTTAGGGTTTCCAACCCTAACACCCTACCCCCCCCACCCTGCACAGATGAAGAGGCACTTGGGGTGGCATTGGGGTCATCAGCCCTAATGCTCACCCCATTCTGCTGATGCATTAACGTTTTTTTCTCCTGATGCATTAACAAAGTTTTTTTCCAATGAATATATCTTGCAATAGAGGTGGACATTAATCAGTCTACTCAGTTTAAATAAATCATTTATATCACTGCAAAACAGTAAGCAGTGAAATAAATGCATTCATCTAAACAGCTGCATTTATCTCAGTAGTTGTCATCTCATCAGAGCCGTCCAACCCTCCTCTGCCTGCTGGCACTACTTGTTTTACTTTCATTTTCTCCAGAAACCTTTAAAATGCAATCTCATCCATCAGTTCCATTACAAACACCAAACATTGGTTATAACTAATAAAATATAGTAACACCTTCTGTACCATTCCCACCCATATCTTAGGCAGTTCTTCTTTTCCCCACGTTCTCCATAAATTGTTCAGGCTCTACCTGCTTGCTAAAGGTGCTGTCATTTTTTTCAAAATATTTGAAAACCCACACAGTCCAGCAATGAAAAGCCATGTCAGTGGCATCAGGGGTGTCAGGATTTTATAACATCCTTACCTACCTCTAGCACTCAATCTGTACAATGTACTAACACATTACTAGAGCACCAAAAAGTCCACTACATTTTCTTTGCTTTTTTAAATAAATAAAAATTAAAAATGACTCTACTGCCACTTCCCTAACCCATCCAAATTGCAAAAATGAAATACGTAATGGGGTACAGTTTCATACATGATTTATCTATATTCATGCAGTTTGCCCTTGGATACCTCAATTATGGCTTATACCACTCATGAGGCTACTCGAGATGATGCAGCACTCATATAGATAAGACATGTCTCAAACTGTTCCATACTACATATTCCTTATTTATACAACATATGTTTTGAGAAATCTGGCCAGATCAAAAGTGATAATCCATTTGAACATGAAAATATATTAATATCTTCATGATGCATTATGTCATAGTGATATCTTTCCATGTACCATTACATCATAGTGCATTGGACTCGATCATGATGGGTAAGTGAGCAACACACCAAACTGCCACAGAGAAGCCCCAGTGCTTTCACCACAGAGGTCTTTGTCAGGGGGCATTGTCATCAAAGGATACCTATCCCAATTTATAGTACACCTGTTAAAGGGGAATGCACCCTTCAATTATCACTAGTAACTTCAAGCCATATAACAGGTATAAAAGCAGCACATATTTTTGTCAAACACATGAAAGTAACAAGAACATACTCAACACCTACAATCAAACTTGTACCAAACCTTCTGTACGTATAAATGGAACAGAACATAGCCTGACTGAAGATATTATATTTATCTCCATTCAAGGCTGTTGATATTAAGCTATTTCCCTTGTGGCTTCGCCACTTGTGAGCTATCATAACATTACTGGCCTCTCAAGAAAATAAATATGAAATCTTTAGTCAAGTCATACCATATCATAGATAGATAGATAGAGAGACAGACACACAGATTCATTTCAAAACACCACGTTAATGCACAAGTTAAAACAGCCACAAAAGTATGGAAATTGCTATGGTGTTTTGAACCCTAACTCTACCCACCCAGCAACCCCATGAATGCTGCTTAACTAAATGCCAAAGTAGGACCTAGGTGTCAAACATACGTAAGAGTCAGGTTTAGGGGCTGGTTTTAGACTCAAACACTATCTGCCCCCCGAGGCGCACCTTGCCATTGCTCAAGGCAACCTTCTCCCCCTTTTGAATTACTGTACCCCTATTTACTCCCATGTCTCCTCCACACTGCGCTCCAAACTTACCACTGTCTACAACAGTATTTGTAGGCTCGCATTCTTGTCACCCTACTCCACTCATCACCGCACCTTATACCAGTCCTTAAGGTGGGTCCCACTAGAAGGACGTTATGACTATGCCATTGGCTGCATCATTGAAAATGCCCTTGGAGGAGGCAAACTGTCACCTTGCTCATCCCTGTACAAACATGGAGTCACTCCAAGGTGCCTCCGGGAATCCTCGGTCCCACCACTGGAAGTTCCCAGGATTTCCACAGTACTGGGAAGCAAAGCCCTGTCTGTCATGGCCCAATCACTGTAGAACAAACTCCCTGCTTCTCTTTGCTCACTTGACTCCCACCTTACTTTTAAAACTCATCTCACAGCATGGCTGCTGTTTGAAGCCAAATGTTCCTGCTTATTCCGGTAACCTTCAGATGTGAGTCCCCTCCCCTAATCCAGGGTCCTACCTATCCCTTCATCTGATAAAGGCACACAACAGTATGCTCCAGAAGCACCTTGTTCAACTTGCACTTACTCCTTACTTACTAGATAGCTGTATTCGTGTTATGTCACTGTATTCATGTACAGAATGGTATCTGTATTACATCTGTATATCCTGCATTTTCCATTGTATTCTGTATCTTTTCTTATGCCTTGTGTTCTGAGCATTGTCAATGTATTTTCTTGTTTACGCATTCACCTGAATCATTTTTATATTATGTAATTTTTATTTGTCTGTATTCACATGGCCTGGGTCATGCCTGAAAACAGTCCAGAGGATCAGTACACCTACCCAGTCAACAAATAAATAAATAAATGTTTTAATATCATAACACAGTACTAGGAATACAGTTACACCCCATGACAAACACTGCATTCATATGTTGTGATTACAGTTACAGTACACCCCATGGTGAGCATTGCACTCGTATGTTGTGAGACACAAAACTGCAGGATACAGGCCTGGAGCACTGACTGACCCTGCTGATATGTAGCCCAGAACCTGTAGCCATACAGGCCGTGCCCAAAGCAGCTGCATGTCACATACACATTGCATCAGACATTTTGTGTACTTCACCGTCACACACATTGCTCCAGATCTTTAGTAGATTTTATCAGTGGACCAATGGGCCACTCTTGAAGCAGCTGCATCATCACACACATCACCCCAACTCCCTGTTGACACAACACCACCCAAAATAAAATTTGGGGGTGGGGGGTTAAGACAGATCACTCTGTGGTCATGGGGGGGGCAAATAAGACATGACTAAATATGTTTCAAAATAGGCAAGTTATGAACTTTTAAAAAAAATTGTGCGGGAAAGCAAACTACCTGTGCAAGTGCTGTACACTGTTTTTCAGACTTAGGTTTTTTTTCACATGTTTATAAAAGATAAAAAAACTAAGCCCAAGAAACTGTACTCTGCGCATGTGGGCAGATTTAGTTCTTATTTCACACAGAATTCTGAACTTGTCTATTTTAAGACTCTTCTGATGCAGCCCTGAGTCATGTCTTAGTTAGGGACCTCCCTCACCTTGATCACACGAATAGTGAATTATAAACCCCCTCCCCAAATATGTTTTCAAGAGGCAACACTTTTTTCATCTTTTCAAAAGATATGAAAGAAGCTAAGCCTGAGAAATTGTATTCTGCACGTGTGCAGATTTATCAAAAATCACCTTATGAAAAATTTGTCAAAATCAAACTATTAATCTTTCTTGTCGATATTTAAAATACATTTTGCAATTAAACAGCAGAGCAAAGTAACTCTAAATCTAACAAATTAGAAAGTGTCAAGTTTCAATTCTCAGCCATTTTTGTGCTATCAGTCAGCAAACAAAAGGTCTTAAAAATGATATTTTGACACATTTTCAATCATTTAGAACATTCAAACCGCCCGACAGACTATTACCAAATCCACAGGATCCAGAGATCCTTGAACCAAATACATTCTTGCTGACTTTCAGGTCATCCTGTTCAGGAAACATCCATGGTATTAAGATGCAAAAATCTGGGTTCAACACAGAAGTTCAGAACCTCATTTGTAACCCTAACTTAGTATTTGCAGTTTGGTTCTTGCTGTGGGATATAACATTTACAAAGGGTATGGTGTGTTAGTTTTGTGGGGAGGGGCTACATTTTGGGAGGGATGCTGTGATGTACATTTTGGCAAAAGCAAGGCTGTACATTTTGTGCGTAGGGAGGGGAAGAGTTAACAGAGAAACTTGGTCTGGACCCAGACCTTACATGGAAAGTGAAGTTTGGTTGTGTGTAGATAATGTATTTGGTGGGCATGGGAATGTATATTTTAGGAAGGACATGGCTGCAAATCGTTATAGAGGCAGATTTTATATTTGGGTGGAGCACAGATATTACCTTGGGAGTGGGTTATCATGTAAATTCTGAGAGATGGAGTAGTTTTATATGTGCAAGAATGATGGCAGTTGATTTTGGGTGTGATCCTCAAACTCAGTGGAACCCAGGCTTGGTGTCTGACTTGTCTGCATTTTGCCCCAGATATGATATTTTGAAATGGCTGGGGGGGTGGATTTTCAAAACAGGCAGATACTGGTGCAAAAGTATTTTTTACCTACAGCTCTATCCACCCGAACATGCAAACATTCAGGAGTCCTATTTTCAAAGGGTCCAAGGATTTTGCAACACTTTCCACACTTTGCATAAAAAAAATAATGTATGTATAAAAAAATTGAAGTACACATAATTTTTCTGACACAGGTTCCTCATTTTGGGTCCAAATAGCTAGACCACTTAATGTTATGTGAATATAGTTTAAAGCTGCAAGCCATGTTGTGTGTTCTAGTCCTACACTAGGATCGGGCTTATGCCTAAACACTGGAACCCGAGTGCAGAACCACACGAATGCTGTACTGTTGGGGTATGCAGTCTTTCAGAGGAGATGTTAAACCACAATTCTGTCTGCCTTTTCTGGTGGTTGTTCAGGTGGATGTTAAACATTCCATGGCACTTCTCAAAAAGAGAAGGGGAATTTTAATTAATATAAAATAACATACAGAAAACCAAAATAATCACAGTTACAGGTTACATAAGATATTCATCAGTACCATCATGATATATTATACAGCATATAGCAGAAACAAAAGTGTCATGGGGAAAAAACAATAAGAATAGAGAGAGAAAGAGAGAAAACAAAAATATACAAAAGAAACTAACATCCCCCAATACTGATGTAACTGTCATTACAGCTATTCCCCAGTGTATGAAAATATCTGTCAGGTATCTCCATGCCCTATGTACAAGAGATGTAGCCGATGTCCTACCCTCTGTGCCTGGTATAGTGAAGTTAATTCTCTAGAGATCATCTGAATTAATGTTACTGGTTGCAATACAATCTGTTGAAATAAAAGTGCACAGTGGTAATATTTTACAGTCATAAAGACCAATCTAATAGTATTGGGATCATAGGTGATAGTGGAATCTAATGTACCTAGAATGGCATTTACATATGTAATTTTTGACCATGAACTGTCACCCCAGGAATTTGACAAAGCATTCCAAGACTGTGTAGCATAAGGATAGTACAAACAAAAATGTTACATCATCTCTAAACTATTACAACAACTTGATTTTGGACAATTCCATTCTAAAATACTCTTGTGCTTAGAATTTGCTTTCACACTGAGATGCCCGTGAATACTTAGCCACACCACATCCCACATTTTGGATAGAGTTCTTTTATTAGTTAAGTAGTCACTTACTAAACTGTAATTAGGGAAAGGTAGTCCTTTATATGCTACAGGGTCAGTAAAATACTGGTCTAGTATGAGATGATAAATTTGTTCTCTGTTGGCAGTTCTAAGCTATGTCATCTCTACCTTCCATTGTCATAATTTTTCATAATAAGCATGCATAAAACTTGACATATTTTTTTTTCATGCAAGAAGTAACTAGAAAAAAGTATCTACATGAAACAAACTGAAATAAAAGACCAGGGGAGTTTGACGATTTAAGCTACCCTGCATAACAGGTTGTACAAAACACTTATTTTAATGGGAATCAAACCTATTTGAAAAGTTAAACTTAAAAGCTTTATAGCCAGTGATTTCAGTATCAGGTAGACTATACTTAGATAAGTAAAAATAGGCAATAGAAAAGTTTTTAGAATAGCTATTTTCTTTTTCTTCATGGGTGGGTGGAAAATGGGTGGGGTAGAGGAAAAGTGGGCAAAAATAAGGAGGGCTGTTGAGAAGGAAACTAACCTCCATGTCAGACAGGTTAAAAACAGCAAGAGAAAAAAGGAGACTGCTGTTGTTCTCCCAGAAAGTAGCAGACAAAGTAAAGGAAAAGAAGCAGGCATTCAAAAGGTACAAGTCGACATGGAAGGAAGAGGATAGGGAGAGTTATCAGGAGAAACAAAGGGAGGCAAGGAAGGCAGTTAGAAGAGTAGAGCACAAATGGAGGAAAACATAGCCAAGTCAGCAAAAAAGGGGATAAAATATTGTTTAGGTACATTAGCCAAAAGAAGAAAAGCAAGGCAAGGATAGTAAGACTAAAAGGGGTGGGGAGGAGGGGAGTGTGGAAAAGGACCAGAAGAAAGCAGACATATTGAACAAGCAAATTTGTTCAGTTTTCATAAAGGAAGGGTTAGGAGACTGGCCACTGGTGGGGGAAAAGGGCATCAGAGAAAGGGAGGTGGACACTGGCCTTTTTATGGAGGAGAGCATTCTCTGGGAAGTAGCACAACTAAAGGTAGACAAGGCAATGGGACCAGATGGGGTTCACCCCAGGGTACTGAAGGAACTAAGGGAGAAACTGGCTGGGCCTTTGATGGTCCTGTTCAATCCATCACTGGATATGGGGGAAGGTCCGGAGGACTGGATGAGGGTGGATGTGGTCACACTACACAAAAATGGGAATAGAGAGGAGGCAGGAAACTACAGACCTGCAAGCCTTACTTCAGTGGTGGGCAAGGTTATGGAAACACTACTTAAAGAAAGGACTATGGAATACCTTGAAACCAATGGATTGCAAGATCCGAGGCAGCACGGGCTCATGGGTGGAGATCCTGACAAACAAACCTGATAGAGTTCTTTGACTGGGTTATCAGGGAGATGGATCAGGGAGGAGTGGTGGAGGTGGCCTACCTGGATTTTAGTACAGCTTTCAACACCATTCCACAAAGAAGACTGATAAGCAAGCTGGGCAGCCTGGTAGTGGGTCCAAAGATAGTAAAATGAGTACGTAATTGGCTAAGTAGCAGAACTCAGAGGGTGGTGGTAAATGGAGTTCATTCTGAAGAAGGTAAGGTAACCAGCGGGGTGCTTCAAGGGTCAGTACTGGGACTGGTCCTCTTCAATGTCTTTATAAGTAACATCGCAGAGGAGCTGGAAGGGAAGGTATGCCTGCTCATTGATAACACAAAAATCTGCAACAAAGTAGACACATCGGGGGGAATGAGGGAAGATCTGAGAAAGCTAGAAGACAAGTTAAGAGTTATGCAACTGGGCTTCAATGCCAAAGAGTGCAAAATGATGCACATAGGGCACAGAATCCCAAGGGCAACATATCATTTGGGGTGGTGGAGTTAGCAACCACAAAACAGGAAAAGGATCTGGGTGTCATCATATCTGATGACCTAAAGGTAGCAAAGCAGTGTGATGAAGCAGTAGGAAAGGCTAGTAGAATGCTAGGATGCATAGGGAGGGATATCACCAGCAAGAAGAGAGAGGTAGTGATATCCCCATACAGATCAATGGTGAGGCCCCACCTGGAATATTGTGTCTAGTTTTGGAGGCCCCATCTCAGGAAAGACATAGAGTGCATGGAGGCAGTACAGATAAGGACAATGAAAATGGTGCATGACCTGTACCAGAAGCCCAATGAGGAAAGACTCAAGGAGCTAAATATGTACTCTCTAGAGGAAAGGAGGGACAGGGGAGACATGATTGAAACATTCAAATGCTTGAAAGGAATCAATTAAGTATAGGAAGGGAGCATTTTGCACAACAAGAGATGCTCAAGGACAACGGCGCATTATATCAAGCTGGAAGGAGAAGACTTAGAGGGGATGTGAGGAAGTACTTATTTACAGAAAGGGTGGTGGATGCCTGGAATAGCCTCCCAACAGAAGGGATGGGTACCAACATGGTAACAAGTTTCAAACATGCATGGGATAGACACAAGGGAACCTCGGTAATAGTGCTGGGGGGAAGCAATACCAGAGATAAATTAGGGTCTGCGGTAGCCCAGCAGGTAGGGACATTAGAGCAGACTGGGTGGGCTAGAAAGTTCTTTTCTGCTTAAAGCTTCTATGTTCTATGTTTCAATGTCTGTAAGGGACTCCAAGTCTGTTGTCAATATTGAGGGTATATCTAGGTTATGTAAAAATGTACTAGCAGAGGGCTGAGGGGTTCTAGTACTGAGCATATTCATTAAATGTTGGTAAACTGCTTTTAAAATCTCATCCTTCTCTGTGACCACTGCACCTGATCTATCAGCTACTCTAGTTATGTTTCTGCATTTCACTCAGTCATTGCAACGTTCGTAAATATTTCCTTTTCCCAACCTACCATGTATACTGCGTTGATGTTCCAATTGCAGGGATTTTTCTATGTTATATTGTAGGGCAATCATTTTTTCCTTTATATTTAATATCTGACTGTTAAAGTCCCCATTTCCAGAGTGCCTCAATGTTAGTATCTTCATTAACTGCACCCATAATGCAAGATATTCCAAAAATTCTGATGTATTTTCCCTAACTGACTTATATTACAAAAGCCTTTCCAAATCTGCTTTTGAGTCTTCCCACCAAATACTGAGGATATCCTACACATATGCCACTGTTTGTCAGGCTAAAAGCAAGTCCCTAACTTTTTCATCTCTACCTTGGGAGCTCTCAGTAATGTTTGGTTCAGTCTCCACATGCCCCTTCCACTTTGAATAACACCTTTGCCACCAAAAGTGCACCACACCAGGAGATCATCTGATGTCTCTGTATGGAGTACCATGATATCATGAGTCTCTGTCTGTGAGTAAGTAAAAATTAAGTCAATCCTAGTGGCCAGAGTATTCTTGTATTACGTAAAACCACCTGTGTCATATTTAGTCCTATATGCATCGGTTAAGGCAGCCTCCTGAAAAAGTGTGTTCAAAAAATTGGTGTCACAGAACAACTTAAAAGTCTTAGCTCCTCTATCCGTTGTTGACAACCAACAATTAAAATCCTCACCAAATAACAAGTACGTAGAGGTGTGTAAGTAAGGTTGCATTCTTTTCATTAAATCAATTCTAGCCTTCTTTGTTTGTGGTGTGTAAATGGTGATAAATCAAAATTGTTGCCCCTAGTATTGCATACCTATTAACAGAGCCCTACCTGGCTTGATATCTACCAATTTTTATAGTGAAAATGATGTGTCCTAGAATTAAGTGCACTGCATTCCTCCTTCGTGCTGGTGCAGGAGAGTTAGTAAATGCATCCGTTTTTCTAAAATTTCTCCACTTCTGCACTGAATCTGTCTGGGGCATCTGGTCAGATGTAAATAAGTTTTGAGCAGCAGCTGCCACTTCGGCCTGTTCCACTGTTTCTGCCCAGGAGGTACAGGTGCCTGCATCAGCCAGGGTATAAGCAACATTGATTGCGGCAAGAATGGGGTCAGACACTGGAAAAGCAGTGGTACGGGAGACAGAAGCAAGATTTTCATCTTGCACGTGTAAGTTCTGAGCATTAGGAAGATCACCTCTAAACTGCATATTCACCTCACAGTCAGTGGGGATGGTGCCATAACTACCAAATGGGGAAGGGATAGTCAGAAGGCAATGTGGATCATCAGGTACAAGGCAGTGTAGCTCAATTGTCTGTGGTGGGGGATAAGCGAAACAGAAAAAGTATGTACTTGCGGTAGCAACTTAGTCAGTGTACTATCAAATAAACTTTCAAACATAGGAGAGTCTGGAGGTCAATCATATTGTAAGCCCAAAGAGCCAGGTTGAGCAAGAGAGGATTGTGGATGCCACTGTCCAGTAATGTCTCTTCTCCAGCCTGCTCCTTTAAGTGCCAAAACCGGAGATCAGCCAGGAGTGGGGTACTGCAGAGAACTAAATCTAGTAGCACCCCTATGAATACCAAGTGTTTATGGGGCTTTGACTGTAAATATGGCAGGGTGATTGCCCCTATGCTGTCCCTTCTCAGAACTGAGGTCAAGATTGACAAATTGGGTACCACTATGAGCAGGGTTTAATTCTGCAGGGCATACTTTATCAGCACACAAGGGTCCCCCCCCCAAAGACTGTTCATTGCAGAGTAGGACTAAAAGTATCAACCACGGGTGAAAATCCCTTCACATTCTTGTCTCGTGAAAGCGCACTAGTACTTACTGTTGAAGAAAGAGCAGGGCAGTCCTTCATTGCAATTTGGCACAGTATCGGCTTCTTTGATGATACTGCATCATTGGGCCTGACAGCTTTCAAACAAACGTAAAGTGGGCATGAAGATTCCATCAGCAGACTCCATGAAACATGCAGTGTGTGGAATTTTTCTCATTCCAGTAGGAAAGACGACTCTTATTCTGCTATCAGAGACAACAACTGATGTTTATTTCTATCCAATGCATCTGCAGTCTGTCTTCGGCTTCCATGAAAGTCTGAGCAGCAGTGCGGTGTATCTTCGACATCTGTGCTGCTTTGTCAGAAACCACCACTGATTCCTTCTCTGACTGCTGATACAGATTTACAGGTACATTATGCACATACGAAGCCTTATTAGGTGTAGTACCGGGGATGGAGGCCATCAGCCCCATGCTTGGAGCTACTGCTCCATCATTCACTTACTCAGCCATCTTTGCCCGACAGCCTGAGTTGCCCCCTACTGCAACAAAAGGGGAATTTCCCTGATGTCCTGGCCAAATTCTCCCAGTCAGTTAAATATCACCAAAAGCTTAATCTGGTTCATATTCAGTTGGTCTGCCTCTGTAAACCCCTCCCCCGTGACATGGTTGAAAATTGACAGTATTGTCTAGCCCTCTTTTCCTGCTCAACAAAACCTAAATAAATGAAATAAATAAATGTTTAAATACATATACAGTATAGTAACTGGAATTATATCCAGAAAGTTAAAGTACACCTAAACTAAAGGTATTAGTAACATTTAGCCTCATTTATCTGCATGTCACCAAGGGTTGTACAACAACTGGCATTTTGAAATAAGTGGAATGTGTAAGGAAGTACGTGATATGCTTCACTGCTTGGATTTATGGTTAAGAATAATACAGATTTAATCTCAGTCAATGGCTTTAAATTAATGTAACACTCTACAAATATTTTCTTTGGTGGAGGTGTTAGTATATTTAAGGTGGCACTTACCTTAAGGTGGTCTTAACTATTGTATATTTATCAGGCTGTGAGCTATTCTCAGTGCAGTTAGCCATGGTTTAGCATGAAATTTTAAAACCATTGGAGATTGCTAGCGTAATATTATTCAGAAGCTGGAAAAAGATTTATATAGAGACAATTCTGAAATAAGATAAAAAGTTGTTCTGTGATGTATAACAGATTTTAAGGTGGTTTTGGCAATGGATTTGTTTTGCATGTAAAAAAAATAGGCATTTTTATTTTATACACTTTACTTTTGTTGTTTTTCTGTTTCACAGAATACCACCTACCTGAGGAAGTGGTATAACCTTGAATAATCACATATTAGAGGTGAAAGATAAAAATAAAGTGGAATACGGGAGTTGAACCTTCATAATTCACGATACCGTTCAATAAGCAACACGAATAACTTGCCTGCCATGGACATGTCATGGCTACACTTTGTATTCTTCTTTGGGTTAGGTCTCTTTGGCAACCTGAGGTGCTTCATTGATTTGTGCTTGTTTATAAGGTTCTTCTTCACACAGTTCCGTTATATCTGGCCAACCTGCTATATGTGAAAAACAACAGTGGTCATGCTCCAAGGTCTAATGATTTATTTGTAGGGCCTGATATTCAGAATTGCACCTGGCAATGGTGCAAGTGGTTGCGCAGTGCAACTGAGTTGCGATGGAGCAACAAAGGGACATATTCAAAAGAGATGTGCCATGGCACATCTCTTCTGACTATAATGCGCATGGTGTAAATACAATGCGCTGGCACATCCATCAGACAGGCCTGCACACATGGAATGGGAAGGCGCCAGCACAACTGGAGATGTGCCGGGCACAATTTCCAGATATTCAGACCTGGATATGCAAATGGGGCCATAATGCATGCAAGGCACAAATGGGGCTATTTGCAAGTCATTATGGCCCCATCTGCATGAGCTGTGCAGGGCTGCCCAGCGAAATGCACCTGGCACCCTGCACAGCCTGCGGTGCTGTCAGTGGCGGTCCAGTGGTTCCCCCCCGACCTACCCGTACCTCCAATCACCTGTTATGTATAAAATTATATTTCCCTGGTAGTCTGGTGGTTCCCCTTCCCCTTCTGTTCCTCCAATCACCCGTAATGCTGATTGCTTAATGTCTCTGGTGGTCCAGTGGTACCCCCCTCCC
Source organism: Neoceratodus forsteri (assembly GCA_016271365.2). Lineage (NCBI taxonomy): Eukaryota > Metazoa > Chordata > Ceratodontiformes > Ceratodontidae > Neoceratodus > Neoceratodus forsteri. The sequence continues at coordinate 1,449,977,004 of CM057452.1, forward strand.
TGCCTATAACCCCACTCACAGTAATATACATAAAACCTCATTCCCTGGTAGTGTAGTGGTACTCCTACCCCCTACCCACACAGGACCCCCAGCCCACCCAGCTCCCCCCGATCATCGGCAGACAGCAAACCCACCTGCATACCTCTGCAGTTGCCCACCAAAAGACAGCTTACAGTATCAGCTGCAAGCTCATTGGTCCACACTGTGGACCAATGGGCTTATGATGCATCTTCACAATAGTCATTCACAACTTTGTGAATGGATTTTCACAAAGTTGTGAATGACTATTGCAGTATGCACCGCAAACCCATTGGTCCACAGTGCGGACCAATGAGCTTGCAGCAGATACTGTAAGCTGCCATTTGGCATGCAGCTGTGGAGGCATGCGAGTGAGTTTGTTGCCCACTGATGACCGGGGAGAGAGCTGGGTGGGCTGGGGGTCCTGTGTGGGTGGGGGATTGGGAGTACCACTGGACTACCAGGGAATGTTTATGTATGTTACTGCAATCAGGGTTACGGGCAGGGAGGGGAGTACCACTGGACCACCAGGGACATTAAGTAATCAGCATTACAGGCGATCAGGGTTATGGGAGGGGAGGGGGGAACCACTAAACTACCAGGGACTATTATGGGTGCTTGTGCACAGTGTTGGGGGGGTTGTCACCCATTACTGGTGGCTGCTGTGTTGCACCCTGCTCTACAGCAGCTCGGCTGTGGGTGGCTAGCAGCTGAGCAATTTTTTTGGGGCTCAACTTTGTGCCCAAGTATGCAGCACATCTCTGGGATATGCCAGCAGATGCGCTGCGCATCCTAGGCTGAATATTGGAATGTGCTGCATATGTATGGGCACGCCCCCTGTAGATGTGCCATATACATTATCTTTGCACCCTGGCACATTGTGAATTGCACTGCGCAATTCCCCCTTTTGAATATTGCCCCAGGGCACATTTCTGGGGTTGCGCCGGTGCAACTCAGTTGCACCAGCGCAACCCCTTTGAATGTCTCAGCCCATTCCAAAATTTTGTACTAAATTCGGCACCCTGCAAACCTGGATACAACTCCAAAAAGTGGCTAAATTAACTTGTTCACTGACAGTAACCAGATTTAAAGCTCTGATAACTTGGCTGTTACATAGTCACTGTGAATGTTAGATAAACTGTATAACACTGTAAATAATTCTCCTAAATGAAACACTGTCTGTGTAACTTATTTCTCATGGTTACAATAGTAAAAGAGAGGATTCCTCTCAATTTTGCCTACCAATAAACTGACTGACTGACTAACTTTCTGCTTTGAAATCTCAGAGTAAATTGTAGGACACTGCCTTTTCCATGAGGGATTGATGGTTTCTCTGTAGTAAAATGAGTGATGTCCCTTCTGATGAGGATCAGATGAGAGGCACGATTAAGTGTCATTAACTGTTTCATGTATGTGTTGCTTGAATACTGTGAGGGCACGCTGAGTCTGAGAAAGGCCCCAGATAAATTAAATTTACCTTTTACCTTTACGGTCCATTATATCTCTCAACTATCTTTAAAGGGATGCTGGCAACCCCTTGGAACTCAAACTGTCACTAGATTAAAAGGCACTTGTTATGATTGCTCACATTTTGTATGGATTGCTGATGCAACTGGTAGTTTGATTCTGATCCTTTTTTGATTTTTCATTTTAAAAATAAAAAACAGACTGTTCACCATACTAGTATTACCACAAAAAAACATGGTTGCTTACATTCTTTGATCAATGTCCACTGAATCATTCCTGGACTTTGGAACACTCCTACCACAATCTAGTCACTCATGATGCTGTGGGAGGACAGAAGACTATTGCATCATGCATAGCTGCACTTTTTGAGGTTGTTCCTAATGTTCAGGAAGAATGCAATAAGAGTAGATCACTGATTTGAAGAAAAACAAGGTTTGGGTGTAATTGCACCTTTACCATGCTTTTCAGTCCTACTATGAATGGAAGCAGATCAAACAACCAACCAATTCAACAAATATTAGCGAAGGTAAACAACCATAAAGGGTTTTCAACTAGAAATAATATCATACAAAAAGGATTGACAGTGTCCCTTTAATATAAGAGAGTAATGCTATTTTTTGTCTGTTATATATCTATTTTAGCCTGCTGCTGTATAACTGTTCCTGGCCAGGAGAAGCTTGTAAATAAGCTATGCCTAGCTCAATGAAATTTTCCTGGGAAATATTTACACACTGCATAAAATATGCAGGAATGTTTCTGATTTTGCATCTAAAATTTCCTTGATCCTTCCTAAATTTGACATTTATGTCACTGAAAAGTAGAGATCAGATGTAGGGAAAAATAATGCCCCATAGAATATCACAGTACATTTGCAGTCTAATTCTCTTTCATACGATGCCTTTTCACACTAAGCCACATATGTTAACAACTTCTTGAGCTGATCTTTTCATTTGTTAACATGCTGGTCATTCATCCCAGATTATTCAAAGCCTTTCCCTTATGAACATACGAACATACGAAATTTGCCAGCAGATAAAGGCCTAGCGGTCTATCAAGTCTGCTCGAATGTGCAGCTAGCACCCCTTATTCTGCAGCTGCCCCTCCCTTCCACCCTTCCCCTTCATTAACCTTCCCCCTTGTCCTGTTCCATCCCCTTTTGAAGCAGTCCACTGTTACTGCATACCACTTCTGCAGGTAATGCATTCCACCCAGCCACCACCCTCTCTGTAAAAAGTGTCTCCTCATCTCCTCCTGAACCTTCCTCCTCCAGTCTCATATCATGGCCCCTGGTGGCCCTCCCTTCCCTTACTTTGAACAGCCCCTCTGTACCCATCTTGTTTATTCCTTTCATGTATTTAAAGGTTTCAATCATGTCACCCTGTCCCTCCTCTCCTCCAGTGAGTACATGTTCAACTCCTTCAACCTCCTCTCGTATGATAAGTCCTCCAGCCCCTTGATCATCTTTGTCGCCCTGTGCTGCACCCCCTCCAGTAACTTAATGTCCCTCTTCAGATACGGGCGCCAGTACTGCACGCAGTACTCCAGGTGTGGTCTAACTAATGACCTATACAGTGGCAGAATCACCTCCTCCCTCCTCGAAGATATACCCCTTGCAATACAACCCAGCATTTTGTTGGCCTTTGCAGCTGCCTTCCTACATTGTGCTGAGTTGTTCATTGACCCTGTAATGAGCACACCCAGATCCTTCTCCTCCTCTGTCTGGGCTAGCTGCACTCCCCCCAGCTGGTAACTCCTCCTTGGGTTCTTCATCCCAAAATGCAGCACCTTGCACTTTTTGGCATTAAACCCCAGTTGCCAGGTGTCTGATCAGGTTTCAAGCTTTGCCAGATCATCCTGCAACCCCTGCCATCTCCCTAGGTCATCCACCACCGTGCCTACCTTGGTATCATCAGCAAACAGACTGATCTTGCTCTTGATGTCCCATGATATGTCTGCAATGAATATCCCAAACAACACTGGTCCCAACACCAAGCCCTGTGGAACACCGCTCATCACTGCCCTTGGGTGTGAGAGCTCCCCACCCACCACCACCCTCTGTTGCCTTCCCTGAAGCCAGTTCCCTACCCAGCTCACCAGCTTTGCACCCGCCCCTGTGCCTACTAACTTCCTTCCCAGCCTTCCATGTGGCACGAGTCGAATGCCTTACTGAAGTCAGATACAGGACATCCACTGCATGGCCTCTGTCCAGTTGCCCTAGTTACCCAGTTATAGAACTCAACCAGGTTGGTTTGGCAGGATCTGCCGCGTGTGAAGCCATGCTGTCTGCTGTCCTGTAGTCCTTTGGCCTCTAGGAGGGCCACCAGCCTCTCCTTCAGGATAGTCTCCATTAGCTTACCCACGATGGATGTGAGGCTCACTGGTCTGTAGTTTCCTGGTTCAGCCTTGGGGCCACTCTTGTGGAGGGGCACCACATGAGCCATCCTCCAGTCCTGAGGTACACACCCCGAATGTAGTGAGGCATTAAATAGGTCTGCCAAGGTCCTGCAAGGACCTCTGCCAGCTCCTTCAGTACCCTGGGGTGGATGCCATCTGGGCCTGGCGCCTTGTCCACCCTCAGTGCCTTCAAACCCTCTCGAACTCTGCCCTCCATGATTTCCCCATCTGTCACCACTTCCCCCTGCTTCTGCCATTTCTCCCACCTTGGGTATCACCCCTCTCTTCTCTTTAGTAAATACTGAGCAGAAGTACTCATTTAGTGCTTCTGCCTTATCGCACCCTGCTTCCACCCAACCCCCCTCCTTCCTTATCCTTACTATGTGGTCCTTACAGCTCCTTTTCTCCCTGACTTACTTAAAGAAGTCCTTCTCCCCCTTCTTAATGCCTTGTGCCAGCCTGAGTTCCGTAGATGCTTTGGCTCCCCTTACTGCCCTTGTCACCTCCTTCGATTCTGTCAAGTACTCCTCCCTGTCCTGACCCCCTCCCTGTTTTCTTGTACTTCCTAAAGGCAGCTCTTTTTCTCCTTACCTTTTCCATGACCTCCTTGCTCAACCAGCTCAGTTTCATAGCCCTAGCCTTCTTGCTCTGGGCTTTGCAACAGGTTTTGGTTGCCTCCACTATCCCCAGCTTTATGAGCTCCCACCTCTGGTTAGTGTCCATACTAGATTGAATTCTGGCCAGGTACCCTTTTACCACTTCCCCCATCCTCCCAAAGTCGGCCCTCCTGAAGTCCAGCACTCTTGTGCCAGATTCCACTCCTTCCTTGCCCATATCCAATGTGAGCCATACTGAGTGGTGGTCACTCCCTGACAGCGGTTCCTCCACTGTAAGTTCTCTCACAAAGTCCCCATTTGCTAGCACAAGGTCAAGTGTATTCCCTAACCTGGTTGGTTCACTGACCATTTGCAGCAGGAAGCTGTCCTGGAAGGCATCCAGCAGTACTTGCTCCCTTGTGTTCCTGGTTGTTGTTGTGCTCCAGTCCACTCCTGGCATGTTGAAGTCCCCCACAATCACCACATTACCCTTCTCGCAGGTCCTCCTGATCTGTCCCGCTAGTTCCCTGTCTAACTCCTCCGTCTGAGATGGTGGCCTGTACACCACTCCCATTCTAAGAATCCTATTCTTGGAATCCTGGATTTGCACCCAAAGTGACTCTGTACTACCCTCCTCCCCTTCCTCCCTTACACACTTCAGTCCTTCCTTCACATATAGTGCCACCCCTCCTTTCCCAATCACCCTGTCCCTACGAAATAACCTGTACCCTGGTACAGACAGGTCCCAGTCATTGAATTGGGTGGCCCATGTTTCTGTGATGGCTGCAATGTCCACCTCTCCCTCTGCCCTGAGAACCTGTAACTCTGCAGTTTTCCTCCCAAGGCTCCTAGCATTAAGGGTAACCACCTTCCACCCTTTTCCCTCCTCCCATCCTGCCCTCCTTTCCTAGCATCACCAACAGTACTTGCCATTTGTCCTTTGTCACTGTTATGGGGGGTAAGCTCATATGGTTTCCCAACCTGTGGTCTCTGCATATCTCTTCCCCAACTGCTACCCCCCACTCCTAGTTTAAATTCCCAACTTCCTCTATGTACTCCTCCATCCTCTGTTTCAACACTTTCTTTCCTCCTCATTCAAGTGTAGTCTGTCCTTGGCATAGAGACTACTGTTCTCCCAGGTCCCTCCCACCCCCAACAGCCCATACCCTTTAGCAAACACCAGATTCTTAGCCATCCGTTAAATTCCTCTATTCTCAGCTTTCTTGTTGTGCTTGCCTTTGCTTCTGGAAGTATCTCTGAAAAAGTTACTGATCTTCCTGCCCCTCACATAATTGTGCTAGTTCCTCAAACCTCCTCTGGACTATATCTACTGTCTTGTCAGCCAGGTCATTTGTCCCAAGATGTATAATTAAATGAGGCTTGTCCCTACCCTGCTAGCATATTTCAGAACAGACTGTCCCACCCTTTCGCTGTCATTCCTGGCATGGCCTCCACCCAAATGCGATTATGCCTCTCCCCTTGCTACCCCACCTGACTCCTCTTAGTATTGAGTCCCCCAGAACAAAATTCCACCCCTCTTACTCCCTGCTTGCTTCCATTCATCTCCCTCTCTCATTTCCAGCTCCTCTTCTTCCTCCTGCACATTATTTCCCCCTTTTACCCCTGTTGCAATTCTCCCAGCAGAACTTCTCCCCACTCCAGTTTGGTCCAGGCATTTATCAATTACTCCTCTAATTTCATCATTTCCCTCCTCCACCTTCTTCCTCTCTAGCAGTGCACAACTATTTTCTGAAGACCCTTCACAAATGCCCCCTCCCTCTCTCTCTTCATAGTAACCTGTTCTCTCCTTTCCACTCCATGACTTTTGCCACTTCTTCGCCTCCCCTCACAAGTCCCTATCTCCTCCTTCCATTTGTCGTTTGTCTCCTGACTTGGTTTCCCCGGCAATCGTTCTTCCTGGCCTGGGCCCCTTTGTCTCTGCTTCCCTTCCTCTGACCCTCTCCTCACCAGTGTTGGCTTAAATCGCCCTCCCTCATCTCCCCTTCTTCCTCTCTCCAGTATTGGGCTAAACCCACCCCCAATCTGCTTTGCCTGTCTTAGTTCCTCCTGCAGACCCTCAATCTCCTTTCTAGGTTTTCTATGTGGTTGCACACTAAACATCCTCCCACACTCCAGGCAATTTTTAGAAAGATTGGTGCACCGCAGTTGTTGCAGCCTACCACCCTACCCATTGCTGTCGTTGCCCACCAGCGACCCCCCACCCTTCCAGATGCAGGATGCCAAACACTCCCCCAAGTCTCCCCTCTCCCTCCTCTATCAGTGCAAAACATTTTCTTTATTTCCCTTACCTCCTTTGTTGCACACGTTTAGATATATTGAGCAACTGCTTTTTATATTCCTATCCTTCCTATCCACACTCAAAAGAGACTTTAAGTAGCCACTGCACACCCTTTTTCAAACTCCTACTCCTCCTTTCTCCACTGCAATATCAATGCGAATAAGTAATAATGAAAGCTCCTAGATTTGCATTTTCTTCCCTTCCACTGAGATAGCAGTCACCTCTTCACTTGCTGCTGTTCCTTTCCTGGATGTCTGCTTCTGCTATGACAGGTGCATATCCTTTGCTTGTTTGAGGAAGTGATGTCAGAACCCCTGGTATAAAGGAAATAATGGACCAGGGGTGGGTGGGTGAGGGTTTGGGTGGGTGGGACCAGCCCAAGTCTTCCAGAAACAATCAGGTAGCTGAGACCTCTGGTCAGACCATTAGCACCCTTCCCCACTCTGCACTAAAACTTTGCAGCTAGTGAAGCCAGCAACAATGAATCACCATGCTACTCAAAGCCCCCAAAATAGGTTTGCTACCCAAAGAAACAGGAAACATAGAAACATAGACTTTGACAGCAGATAAGGACCGCTAGGCCCATCTAGTCTGCCCATTTCCCTACCTACAGGATAGGCCGCAGATCCTAGTTAACCAACAGCCTATTTCTTCCTACCACCCCACAAGGTGCCTTATGTCTGTCCCATGCATTCTTGAATTCTCCCACAGTTTTAGACCCACAACCTCCTCAGGAAGGCTGTTCCATGCATCCACTACCCTCTCTGTGAAATAATACTTCTCACATTGCCCCTGAACCACCCTCCTTCTATCTTTAAATTGTGTCCCTTGTTCTTGCAAGTCTCTTTTTCTGAAAAATGCTACCCTCTTGGACTTTGTTGATTCCACTGAGGTACTTAAAAGTTTCTATCATGTCCCCCTCTCCTTCTTTCCTCAAGGGTATACATATTAAGCTCCTTTAGTCTCTCCTCATACGGCTTCTCTTGCAGACCCTGAACCATTTAGTTGCCCTCCTCTGGACTGCCTCTATCCTGTCTATGTCCTTGCAGAGATGGGGTCTCCAGAACTGGACACAGTACTCCAGATGGGGTCTCACCAACTGTCTGTACAGAGGGATAACAACTTCCTGTTTTCTGCTGCTGATGCCTCTCCCTATACATCCCAGTATACCCCCAGCCCTCCCTACTGCCTTCTCACATTGCTTGCTAACCTTAAGGTCATCTGATATGATTACCCCCAGGTCTCTTTCCTTTTTTGTTGTTGTTACTACCTCCCCACCCACTGTGTATTCTTCCCCTGGGTTCTTGTTTCCCAGGTGCATTATTTTGCACTTCTTTGCATTGAATCCTAGCTGCCATACTTCTGACCATTCCTCCAACCTTGCCAAGTCCCTTTTCATCCTTTCCACACCTCCTTGTGTATCAACCCTGTTGCAGATTTTTGTGTCATCTGCAAAAAGGCATACTTTTCCTTCCAGTCCCTCTGCAATGTCACTGATGAAGACATTAAAAAGGACTGGACCCAATACCGAACCCTGCGGTACCCCACTAGTAACCCCCCTTTCTTCAGAATAGACTCCATTTACAATTACCTTCTGTGTCCAGGACTCCAATTCAAACAGCTTCACCAACAACACATCAAAATAGGCTTGGAATTAGAAGATATAGGTCTCCAATTCAAAGAAACAGACCCAGTTAAATCACAATTATGTTTTAAAACAGAAGAAATAGGCCTCTACAAATGCAGCCTGCCACACAGTGAATCAAACAAATGAGCCCACTTATAGCTACCAAAACAGGTTTCAAAATTCCAGCAGCCCCAAACAATACCCTGCTAGCCCCTTAGTAGTAAGAAATAAAAGAAATAACCTTCTACCAAGTAGAATCCACAAAAAACAATGTAAAAAACAACAAGAAGCTACTGTACTGTAGGTCTGATCCTGTCCCCCTTCTAGTTCCTTGCTTTGTGAGATGGGGGTTGAAAAGTATGCAATCTATTTTTATAACAATCAGTAACACACCGCAAAACTCCTGTTGCATTTTGTCAAATAGAGTATTATACTGTTGGATTCACTAACTGACCTTCAGTTTTGGTTTGGCATGTTCAAAGTTTCGGTTTGGTATGTCTAATCAGTCAATGTTAAAAGACCATAAAACAGGCATACTATAGACATTACAAATAATAAATATACTGATAATAAATACAGATACATATTATTAATCTATTCAAGGACAGTCATACCACATCTACATCTGAGAATAAAATAATAAAATTCCGGGCCTGACAGCCATCATGGTGGAGGCAGACCTGGATATTGTGGCCATTACTGAGTCGTGGTGCACAGAAAAACACAGCTCAGACATGGCCATGCCAGGCTGTACTCAGTTCAGGAAAGACAGGGTGGGAAGAAAGGGAAGATGGGTGGTGGTGCTATATGTAAGGGAGGGTATCAAAACAATGAAGACACAGGGAATCCAGCAGGGAGGGAGGAGTTCGAGGTACTGGAGGTCACCCTGGAGATGGGAAAGGGAGCCAGTATTTACAATGGCATGATCTACAGACCTCTAAACCAGGGGACAAAATTAGATAAGGCACTGGTTGTAGGCAATCAGCACAACTGCAGGAAAAGGGGAGGTGCTGCTCTGGGGACTTCAATCTGCTAGATGCAGATTGGATCCTCCCAGCTGCAGCTTCAGCTGAAAGGAGGGACATCCTGGACTCCCTGCAGGGGGCATTTTTCAGGCAAGCTAGTCAGGAAGCCCACTTGTGATGGAACAATACTGCACCTGGTGCTCACTAACAGGGACAGTATTGCAGACATTGATGTGGGAGGCCACCAAGGGACCAGTGATCACCATATAGTGTGCTTCAACATAAGGATGATGGTAGAAGCGAACCACACAAGGACGAGAGTTCTGGACTTCAGGAGGGCTGATTTTAAGGAAATGGGTGAATGCCTCAGAGATGCTATAGTAGGCAGGGAAGACCCATCTGGGGTGGAAGAACAGTAGACTAACCTTAAAGAAGGCATAGTGAAGGCAACAAACCTCTGCACAAAGGAAGTGAACAAAAACAAGAGGAAAAATAGACCACTATGGTTCTCAAAGGAAGTAGCTGAAAGGTAAAGGCTAAAAGGGTCACATTCAGGAGGTATGAAGAGAGGCAGAAGGAAGAGGACAGGGAGGTATATCATGAGAAGCAGAGGGAGGTGGGGAAAGTGGTGAGGCATGCAAAGGCACAAACTGAGGAAAGAATAGCCAGGGGTAACAAAAGGGGGCAAGACATTTTTTAGGTACATAAGGGAAATGAGGAAGACTGAGGGAGGGATTGTGTGGTTAAGAAGGGCTGGTGGGGACTGTACAGAGGGAGATCAGGAAGGCAGATATCCTGAAAATGTACATTTGCTCAGTCTTAGCAAAGGAAGGGGAAAGGGATGGACCACATAAAAGCAGCAGGAGAACTGGAGGGAACGAGGGAGACATAAGCCCATTTACAGAGAGAAGAGTCCTGAAGGGACTTGCAGATCTGAAAGTGGACAAAATTATGGGGCCAGACAAGCACATCTAAGGGTACTGAAAGAGCGCAGGGAAGTTCTGGCTGCACCTCTAACAGTCCTTTTTGACAAGTCTCTGAAAACAGGAGTGTCTCCAGAGGACTGGAGGAGGGCAGATGCAATTCCCCATCACAAAAGTGGTAGTAGGGAGGAGGCTGGTGACTATAGGTCAATCAGTCTGACATCAGTGGTGGGGAAGTTCATGGAGTCACTGCTAAAGGGACTGATTGTGGAGTATCTTAATTCCAGTGGGTTACAAGACCTGAGGCTGCACAAATTCATGGGACATGGGGGGTCATGTCAAATTAATCTGATAGAATTATTTGACTGGGTGACCAGGAAAACAGATCAGGTTGGGACAGTGGAAGTGGCCTATTTAGATTTCACTAAGGCTTTCAACACCATTTCATATAAGACACTCAGAAGAAAACTAGGCAGTTGGGGATGATGGTAAACAGGGTTCACTCTGGGGAAGGGAGGGTGACCAGTGGGGTGTCTCAGGGCTCAGTACTGGGACCAATCCTATTTAATGTTTTTGTAAGTGACACTGCATATGAGCTGGAAGGGAAAATCTGCTTCTTTTTGGATGACACCAAAACCTGCAATAGGGTGGACAATCCATAGAGGGTGGAAAGAATGTGCACAGACTTGGTGTGGTCAAGGGTATGGCAGCTGGGTTTCAGTACAAAAAAGTACAAAATCTTACACTGTGGCACAGAAACCCTGAGGAAGAGTACAAAATCAGAGAAGAGGCACTGACAGTCATCAAACAGTAAAGGGACCTGAGATGAATCATATCTGATAACCTTAAGGTAGTAAGGCAGTGCAACGAGGCAGCTGATAGGGCCAGTGGAATGTTGGGGTGCATAGGGAAAGATATTATCACCAGAAGGAGGTTGGTGGTGCTGGTGAGACCCCACCTGGAGTACTGTGTCCAGTTCTGGAGACCACCTCTCAGGATGCACGTAGAGAGGCTGTCCAGAGGAAGGCAACTAAAATGGTGCACCGTCTGCATCAAAAGCCCTACAAGTAGAGACTGAAGGACCAAAAGATGTTCACCCTGGAAGAGAGAAGGAGGGGAAGAATATGATGGAGACCTATAAACAACTCATGAAGATAAGTAAGATACAGGAGAGGAGTATTTTGTCAGAGGAAAAGATGCACAAGAACAAGGGGGCATGCAATGAAATTGGAAGGGGATAAATTCAAGAGAGAAGTGAGAAAGTAGTTCTTCACTGAAAGAGTGGCGGATGCCTGGAACAGTCTTCCAGTGGAAGTGGTGGGGGCTAATACACTGGTAGGATTCAAGAATGCATGGGACAGGCTTAAGAGAATCTTAGTGGAAAGAAGGGGGTGGGAGGGAGCTGGTGATCGAGTAGGGCCTGCGGTGACAGTATAGGCAGGGAAAAAATGGATAGACTGGGTGGACCAAGCTGTGCTTTTCTGCCTTCAAATTCCACGCTTCTATGTGTCTATGAAATCTTACAAAGACAACTTTTACAGCAGGATACTTAATTAATAATGGCTTGGGGCAACGTGAGGAAGTATTTTTTTTCATGAAGAGGGCAGTGGATGCATGGAACAGCCTTCCTGAGGAGGTCGTGGCATCATAAACAATAGGGGAATTCAAGAATACATGGGACAGACATAATGTAATTATTGTGGGGGGTAGGAGGAAGTAGGCTGTTGGTTAACTAGGATCTGCAACTTATCCAATAGGTAGGGAAATGGGCAGACTAGGTGGGCAAAGTGGTTCTTATCTGCCATCAAAGTCTATGTTTCTTGTGCAAGGAGAACAGCTCTATACCAGATATATCTGTGCTTAGGCAAGGCAGTTGCCTATTTAATAAACTTTCTTTGCTCTAATTTTCTTTGCAGACTCCAGACAGTGTTATATTTCTGCATATATGGGAAAAAAGCAACAGTTTCCTCTGGATGAAGAGAAAGGGATTTGAGAATGTCACCCAACCAGCTAGTTCTTATTTTACTGTGACATCTACATGTTAGAAAAACGTGCTCCAGATTTTCTTTAATTTTTCATATTAATATTGTAGGGATCTACTTGTGGATTTTTGTTGTTACTACATCTGTTCCTTGAAATATTACTTTGAAAGTTTTTGAATCTAAACCGTGTAACTGAGTATCTTAAATTCTTATACGTGAGAGCCATTAGATAGTATTTTAAATAATGGGCATCAAACATTCTCACCAACCAACCTAAGGATCCAACTGTTCTCAATTTTTCAATATCTTTCTTTTTGTGAAATGTTAGTTTATTTGTCATGTCTTTTTTATACTAAGAATTAAAGTCACCCCTTTAGATGTCCAGAGGTTCTCAAGATCCAACTCTCCTTAAATATGACCTAATTTTGTTTAACCATCTGGCAGGAAGTGCCATCAGTGGATTCCCATTCACTTTTGACTTTCCAAGATAGTTGAGGAAGGTGATTATAGGAGATAGCTAAGACGCTAATCTAATAATTAAACATACTTAATATTATACAGACATTAGCTGACCTGTAGATCAATCACAATACACCTGAATACTCCTTCAAAATGGAGATTCTAAGCATTTCTGTAAAAATAGCAAAGGTTAAAGTGATTTATGGATGTATGCCAGTGCTGCAGTTTGTGGTCTACATAAATCCCTCGCTGTAATGTTGGGTCGAGAAATGGTTGTCCCTGCGTCGTCGTAGAGCCATTTATGGAACATTGCCATAGCAAATAGGAGTAGTAACCTGTAGGAGTTGTGACTCAGTCTCTTACCATTTAAATGCCAAAAAGTGCTGTTTTCCATGAAAAAATCCTTTTATTTCTGTGCTTTGCTTCATTTGCATAACCTGACCCTTTTTTTTCTCGACCGTGACATCATACAAGAGAAACAACATTTTTAAAGGAACACTGCCAGTTTTTAGCTGACTCTTTACATTGTTTGCAAGTGGCTGTATCTAGCATTATTATGTGTGTTGAAATATTCTAGTGATTTCATTGGCTGAAAGCAGCTCAGAGTCATGTATGCACTGTCCCATAATTACACTCCTGAACTACTTACAGCCATTCAGGCCCTATAACATAAATATAGAAAAGTATCATCACACTTCCACATTCTGACAGGAGCTGTCACTTCAGACCTGTCACTTCACCAATAGGCAGTAAAAGTGAAACATCTATACAGAATGGCAAATGATCATTTTTGACCTACCTGCATCACAAAAACATTTTTCCAGAAACTTTTCTACAGATTGTACTGCTATAAACACTACCAAAATTGGAGACTGCACTTTGATTACAGAGATAGAAAACTCAGCTATTTTCTGTGCCCATATGTCTCACTATGTAAATCAGTATATAGGCTATTATATTTCTGTGCTCACTACAGAAATAGGAGATTGCATCTCTCAGTAAAGAAATCTTGTCAGCTAGATACTGTATACGCAATGCCTTGTTTTGAAAACAAACATATGAGCACTTACTGTATATTGTTGAAGCCACTACAGAAATAAAAGATTACACCTCACAGTAAGGAAATTGGAAAACAGCTTCTGATTGTACCCACAATGCCTTGCTAAGTACATTTACATATTATGTGCTACACTGCAGTCACCACTACCAAAATAAGAGACTGCACCTCTGAGTAAGGAACATTTAAGTCAACTTTATAATTTACCCAGAATTCCTTGTTGATGTATGTAAAACATTGACAGTTCCCTTGCATGACATCATTCTGGGGGTGTGGCCACACACAGAAAACTGTAGGGCGGGCAGAAAAAAAGCGTCGATAAAACATTAAAAAAAATTACTATGACAGATTCCTTTACAAAACAAATTGCAGCTTCCGCATCTGAAGCATGGCTTGCAATGGCATATCATGTGAAAAATCATTTGTGGAATTTCCATAAATCACTTTAAGTTGTTCGATTGTATCACTAGTCCTTTCCAGGTGGTGACTCACTTAACTTGTATTTTTTTTCCTTTGGTTTGAAAATATCACCTGCCATATGAGTTACATTTTCATTTATTATGTGACAATAGCCCAGATATTCAAAGTCTTGCATGGAGCTCAAAGGGACTGCACCCATGCTGTGCATGCAATTGCACCAATACTCCCATATTCAGAGGGCAGCTTTGCATGCACTATTAGTGCCAGCACACCAGTGCAGAGATAATGTATGCAGCATGGAAAGCTGGGGGTGGTAGCCTGTATAGTGTGCACAGCACAATATTCAGCAGATAGCTCTCTGCAAATGGGTTTGCACAGGACACATAGAGCTGCACAAATACCGCTTATAAAAAGGCCATCTTAAGCCAGGGCAAACCCTAAAGGCAGATGGAAACACTGCAGCCCACACACCAGGATGGCTGACAAGGCAGCAAACATCGTGTACCTAAAGCAGCAAGTCATGGAGGATAAGGAGAGGGCCAATGCCCACCCTGGGCCCAGGTGCAGATCTTGGAGGCACTATTCTGCAAACAGACAGTATCACCCATGAGTCACATTCAAAGTTCTCAGTGACACCACATCATCTGGCCCATGGTCATAGAGTTGTGTGAGCTGCTGCATAACCAGCTCCAGACACACACCCAGCACAGCCATGTCATGTCTGTACAGCTCAAGGTGATGACTGTACTGTGCTTCCTGGCCATCAGAACATTTCAGATGCCGGTGGGGGACACCACCAGTATCTCACAGTTAGCCATCTTGCAGCTGTTGGGCCAGTTTCCTAGATGCCCTGCTACCCCATGCTGGTGAGTTCATCATATTCCCCACATGCCAGCTGAGTAAACAGCAATCATGGAACAGTTTTATAATGTTGTGCACCTACCAGCTGTATTTAGTGCCACTGACTTCTCCCATATTGCCATCCAGGCAGCCACCAGTGGTAGAGTGGAGGCCTAGGTCAACAGGAAGGGGTATCATTCCATCAATTGCTAGGTAGTGTGTGATGCAACAGGGCACATCAGTGTCCTGGCGTACCACAGCAGGGGTGTAGGCATCTGTGGGTTGGCACCTCACTCAATACATCAGGGTCACCTGCACTGCTGACTAGTTTTGGTACTAACACAATGATCTCCTGAGAAGGGAGATGCACCATCTGCAGCAACTGAGGATAATGGTGGACAATGGTGCTGTGCCACGGTCAGGTGAGTACAGCTGGCTCTCTGTATGGTGTGTGTAATGCCCTGTGTGCAGTCCTGTGTCATGAGACTATTCAACAGGGTTACTGTCCCTGAGGGACTATGCACTGTACCTGGGTGTATCGGTTGCTCCCCTATGGGATGGGTGGGATGGGAGAGTGGTACTAATGACCACCAAACAGGAAAGAGACCAGGGGTAATTATATCTGATGACCTAAAGGTGGCAAAACAGTGTGACAAGGCTATGGAGAGAGCCAGTGGGATGCTAGGGTGCATAGGAAGGTGTATATCCAGCTGAAAGAGGGAGATGGTGATATCACTGTATAAATAATTGGTGAGACCTCATCTGAAGTACTGCATCCAGTTCTGGAGACCACATCTCCACAATGACATAGACAGAGTAGAGGTGGTCCAGAGGAGGGCAACAAAAATGGTGCAGGGTCTGCACCACAGACCATATGAGGGGAGACTAAAGAACCTCAATATGTACACCCTGGAGGAAAAAAGGTAAAGGAGGGATATGACAGAGACTTCCAGATACCTCATGGGTATAAATAAGGTACAAGACGGAAGCATATTTCAGAAAAAAGGTGCTCAAGAACAAGGGGACATGCTATGAAGCTGGAGGGGGTAGACTCAGGGGAAATGTAAGGACGTACTTCTTAGCAGAGGAAGTAGTGGATGCCTTCCAGCAGAGGTAGTGTGGGTGAAAGCTGTGGTAGGATTCAAGAATGCATGGGATAGGCATAAGGGAACCTTAGCCATTAGGGAATGGAGGGCTAAGCCGGAGATCAAGTAAGGCCTATGGTATTACAGTAGATAGGGAAAATGGGCAGACTGGGTGGGTCAAGGGGTCCTTATCTGCTGTCAAAATCTGTTTCTATGTCCTGTTAGACCTACTCCACTGTATGGCCTAGCCATATGTATGCAAGTGTCTGGGCCCCCTGTCTCACGTGATGTCCCCCTTCCCTGTACATGACCAGATCCACCATGTTGTCCTGAGGCGTGCACTTTCCAGAGCTGCATGGTTGTGGGCTTCCATAGTGTCATGGCAGCAATGTGAGAGTACATGACAGGACAACGTATAGTGTCACAGAATGTTATTCAGGGGTTGGTTACCAGTTACAGTGACCTAGACATGCAACTTCCCTTTGTCCAGTATTACTCGGGAGGCTGTCATATGTGCTCTACACATAGCTGTGGTGGTAGCTGCATCCATCAGAATTTGGATGTGGCCACCATCTGTGCTGTGCACATTGTCCGTGTTGTGCTGCAAGGGCAGTCTGCATATGCCAGGTAATGACTGGGGTGCCATTCCACTGTACAGGGGTGGCAGGTATGTACTGGCCACTGTGTGGGGCAACACCTACAGAAGCTTACCCCCAGGCTGTTGTGCAGGCCTATCTTTTCTGCCCATGTTGTTATGTGACCTGGTGCACCATGCATATGAATGCATACTATGACACGTACTGGACATGTAGCCAACATGTATTGCTCTGTTGTACAGGGGCTGCGGGGATGGTAAGTTGTGGGCACTATACTGGCCTGCATACACTGTGCAAGGCCATACCTACCACTGGAGGATGTACCACACTTGCTGTGGCTGGGCCATGGCATGCATGTGTCTGGTGCCACAGCTGGTCCCATAGCCACATTGCAGACCTGCTCGGATCTGTCCATCTTCATCATGCACATGTGGCAGCTGGTGAACAGTACAGGCGTATGGGCACATATACTGTGTATGGAATATGGAATATTGCATGTGTTCCACTGCAGGATATTGATCACATCTCCCTTTCCCTCAGACCTCAGTGGACAGCAGGCCTTGGCAAGGGCCATGGCACAGCAGTCGCAGGGAGGATCAGATAGGAGACTCATCAGGCCATGATGGAGCCCAGCATAGTGGGCCAAGGGAGAAGTCCACATAAGTTCCCTACACTGTGTGTCATAACCAGGGTGCACGTCAACACTATGCGGCATGCCTCTGTGGCCAGAGATGAATGCCCATGTGTGGCACATCATGTAGGACACATGCCTTGGTGGAGCTTCGACTATGCAGTTGCTGTGGGGGACACTCACCCTGCAGCTGGGGCATTGTCCCACCAGTAGCACTGTGGTATGTCATGGTCTGTGCAGTCTATTACTGTGTACCTACATGCTACTGGCATGGTTCCCTGTGTCTATCTATCATGCTATGGTATACCTTACCCCATGCAGTGGTGTGTCCCTTGTGTCGATGTCTGGGTGCACTGGGAGTTGACAGTATTTCTCACAGCCCCCAGTTGGGAAACTGTCAGTGTCAGTCTGGTCTGTACTGCCATAAGCTTGGCACTCTGCATGTGGGTCAGTCTTCAGGAGGTAGGTACAGGCCACTGTAGTACTGTAAACTACCATGTTCTACTGTGCACATCATACAGCACCCGTGGTAGTCCATCTGCAGTGGTGCCATTGCCGGTGCCATACGCACTGTATGTCATGCCTCTGCAGCTCAATGGAGCCTGGCATTTATTGTATGGGGTCGGCAGGGGGCATTGGTGGGCGGTGCATGTAGTTTACCATACGTGATCGACATCATTATGCAGAGTCAGTAGTGTATACCCAACACAGATGATAAGCATATGATTACACCACTGTACATGAATGCAGCCATGCATAAATTCAGACATGACTTAGTCTGTGCA
Source organism: Neoceratodus forsteri (assembly GCA_016271365.2). Lineage (NCBI taxonomy): Eukaryota > Metazoa > Chordata > Ceratodontiformes > Ceratodontidae > Neoceratodus > Neoceratodus forsteri. Next base: position 1,449,995,148 of record CM057452.1, read on the forward strand.
GGGCCAATGTCCTCCACTGGCTTTGTATGAGGGGCATCCCTGTAGCTAGGGCGGTGGCAGCATCTTCACAGTGGGGGAGGTAACCTCCAGACAGGTCCATATCCCACACCAGTGATGGGCTAACATGGGGAGTACGTACAGTGCCCCACCTGTGTACAACACCACAGAATTTGCATAGTACTTTGACTGCTGCACACAGTGCAGCATACTGGTGCCATCCATCTATGGCTGCACTATGTGTAACACATGTTTGGTTGGCCCACACCCTGCAGACGACAAGGGTGGCTCACAGCTGTCTGCACACCTCTACTGGCCTCTGTGCTGCATGGTGGGTGTGCAAGGTGCAGGGTGCATGTGCGACTTCCTCCACCTCTGCCAGCACACAGCTCAGGTGGGTCCCCTTCTGTATACTTTCAAGTGTCTTTTGTTTGAGGGCTGACTAACGTGAAATGACTTGTCAAAACTCAAAGGAACAAGCCACACTCATGACCAAAGTCAGTAAACTCTTTCAGACTTATTGTAATTCATATTATTCAGCACAGGTTCCCCAGTCACTGCCCAATGTTTCACTCATTTCGTTGGAGTTCCTCAGGGGAAGGAATCTGTGTTTAAATATTCCAAAATATATAATAATGATTTGATTCTTAACATATAGCACATATATATATATATATATATATATATATATATATATATATACACACACACATATCTATAAGACAAAGAACCTCTGTGCGTAAACACTGAGGCAAGGGTTACCCCAAAGGGCATTTGGCTGGGAAGCCAAGTTTCAAGAAAATACAAAATCACACATGCCCCCACAATGCAAAGCATCATGGGCTGCATATGCAAATCACCACAGAATGTTATGCTGGTCCAACTTTAAGCAGAATTGCATGGTGCCGAAAGGCCTCTCACACAGTTTGCAAAGGGTGCTAACAGAAGACATAGACACGTGTTTCGTCCTACCAGGACTCATCAGTATGCCTCGTCTGTTTGACACCCCAGTGGAATGGACCAGCTACCCCTCAGGCAGTGTGCCTGGGATATATTGTGGTGAACCCATTAAAATAAAAAACTATTTAAAAGACAAAGAACCTCTGTGCGTAAACACTGAGGCAAGGGTTACCCCAAAGGGCATTTGGCTGGGAAGCCAAGTTACAAGAAAATACAAAATCACACATGCCCCCACACATGCAAACTGTGTGAGAGGCCTTTCGGCACCATGCAATTCTGCTTAAAGTTGGACCTGCATAACATTCTGTGGTGATTTGCATATGCAGCCCATGATGCTTTGCATTGTGGGGGCATGTGTGATTTTGTATTTTCACATATCCATATATACCCTTCAGAATATTTCATTTAAGAAGTGCTATTCCTTTCCTAGCTCCATCATACAACACAGCCATGTAAACAGAAATTTAATTTTAAACTCCCTAATATTTCATTATTGAAAAGTTCATATAATTCTGCCTCTATTCATCATTGGCTCAAAGATAAAACCAGTAATACTTTATGTAATCAGAACTTAGATTAGCACAGAACTAATAATAATGCCTGAAGAACCAAAGTTGTAATAATCTAACTAATAAAAAGATAAACAATATACTAAAAGAAACAGCATGCAACAATTCTTCAGAATAACAAGAGAAAAACTCCTTACAAGAAATTTTTTAAAGGAAATGTGTTTTTGTTTGTTTAAAGTACTATAGCACCTATAATGCTACTGAGCCAGTTAAGAGACCCCGTATTATAAAGTGTCAGATACTTGATGCATACCTCTGTCTGATACAGTCAAGCTCTGACTGCTTTACAATCTTATTTCGACTGCATACTTGTCACAAAAAAGATATGGAAGACTGTAAATAACATAAATACATAATGATTTCTGAATCATTTAACATAGTCTCAAGACTATGGGTCTCAGAGGGTCTATATGGATATTTTATGTCATGCCTTTCATAAATATTCATTCAGCATTAGTCAGTGTGTATGAGTGGGTTTGTCATGCCTGTAACTCACATTAACAAAATGGGCCAGAGTTTCAAATGTTGAGGCGGGGCTTGCAACAAGTTCTGCATCAAACCTGTTTTTCGGCGCAGCTACACCAAACACCTTTGCCGCAACTACACCTGATTTTAGTACATTGGGCACAGTTGCAACAGTTTCCTCACTTTCTGGCAGTTAGCACCAAATATCTGGTGCCAGCCCTGTGAAAAGGGTACCCGGGACTGATGCATGCTAGACCAGCAAAAAGCTGGTCTAGCTTGCGGCAATCGGCGCAGAGGTTGGAAAATCACAATCGCCGGCTGGGAGAATGCTACAAGCTCCACTCGCCAATCAGCACCAGGTGCTTGAGTCATTCCAGGAGCTTCGAAAATCTGGCCCAGTATCTCTTACAGAAAAGAATATTCAAACCTGAAGGGCTTAATTCAAACTGAAGCTCTACTCATATCATTTGGGTTCCTGATATTGATATAAATTATTTAAAAATATAGGTCTCTACGATCCTGAAACATTCTTTCTTATCATACCTTTTTCAATGGCTCATTCAGTGTACCAAATGCTATAGAGTTTTGTAGTGTTTGACTGTTTCTGCGAATCACAACAAAATATTGTGAAGTAAATATAGTGCTTCTCATTGGCATTACTTTAGGAACTGCACATTAAGAGTTTTAAACAGTCGGGTCTCTGATTAGATGCTTAAAACCACTCCCACAGCCAGCAGACTTGAAAAACCAGCTGCAGCATTGCGCCAGGTGTAGTTCAGCCACAAATGCTGCAGGTGAAACATCTGACCCTAGAAGGAGTAAGGAACTCCATTTAAAAACTCTTATTGTGCAGACCCTAAATTAAGGGCAGGTTCGGAAACGCACCTGGAAAATCCGAGACTGGCTAGAGGAGGAGAAGGAGGATTATGCATTCCATGCAACACTCTCTTCCTCCTGGGACTGACAGATGCATCACCTTGCTCTGCCAGTGCCACCTGTAGGATTACAGATTGAAGTGTGGTAGTCAGGGGCAAAGGGGAGGGGTGACACTGCAGAGCATATAGCGGGGCATACACGCACGGGTACACTTTCTCTGGGACAGCTGTCCTGATGCCAGCATCCCTGGGGGGACTAGGAGCTGTGGTACAACTAAAGGGTAAATCCCCTTGCATCCAGTTCCATGATCACCAAATTGTCCAGAAGAGAAAAACAGAATTAAAAACCAAAAAAAAAAACTTGCTGTTCTCCAGCAATACTTACGAGACAACTGGCAGGACTTTCAAAGACCTGTGTCCAGTTTACCTACAGAATTGTGCTGCACCAACATGCCCCCAAACATTAGGCCACCCAAAAGGTGGTTTATCAGGCACATGTGTTGTCACTTGAGGCACGAGAGCTTGAGCATGCGACAATATATGACACATGTATCAGTTTTTTATTGCAAAGATAGAAACATAGACTTTGACAGCAGATAAGGACCGCTTGGCCCACCTTGTCTGCCCATTTCCCTACCTACAGGATAAGCTGCAGGTCCTAGTTAACCAACAGCCTATTTCTTCCTAACCCCCACAAGAACTGCCTTATGTCTGTCCCACACATTTGTGAATTCTCCCACAGTTTTAGACCCCACAACCTCCTCAGGAAGGCTGTTCCATGCATCCACCACCCTGTCTGTGAAAAAATACCTCCTCACATTGCCCCTGAGCCGTCCCCCTCCTATCTTCAAATTGTGTCCCCTTGTTCTTGCACATCTCTTTTTCTGAAAGATGCTACCCTCTTGGACTTTGTTGATGCCACTGAGGTACTTAAAAGTTTCTATCATGCCCCCCCTCTCCCTCCTTTCCTCAAGGGTATAGGCAAGGCAAGGCAAGGCAAATTTTATTTAAAGAGACTCCCATCCCGGAGGCTGTGGCCGCCGCACATCAGTCAAATAAAAACAACACAGCACAATAAAAATCAATAAAATATACAACTCCAAACAGTTAAAACATAATTTGCTACATAAATTGTTTCATTCTCTAAAACTAAAATAAGCCTTAAAAAATTATACAATATAAACTATAAAACATAGTCCAGGAATGCCTGATCATACAAAAATGCCTTGAGTCGGGCCTTAAAAACCTCAACAGACAGGGCCTCCCTAACAACTAAAGGAAACGAATTCCACAGGATGAGAGCGTCGACACTAAATGCTCTGTCGCCTGCAGTTCTTAACCTCGTCCTGGGAATCACAAGGAGGCCCCGAGAAGACGAACGTAGGGAACGGACTGAGACAGCAGGTGTAAGAAGGTCATGCAGGTATACATATTAAGCTCCTTTAGTCTCTCCTTGTATGGCTTCTCTTGTAGACCCTGCAACATTTTAGTTGCCCTCCACTGGACTGCCTCCATCCTATCTATGTCCTTGCGGAGATGGGGTCTCCAGAACTGGACGCAGTACTCCAGATGGGTTCTCACCAACTGTCTGTACAGAGGGATAACAACTTCTTGTTTTCTGCTGTTGATGCCTCTCTCTATATATCCCAGTATCCCCTCAGCCCTCCCTACTGCCTTCTCACATTGCTTGTTAAACTTAAGGTCATCTGCTATGATTACCCCAGGACCCCTTCCATTTTGGTTGTTGTTACTACCCCCCAATGTGTAATCTTCTCCTGGGTTTTTTGTTTCCCAGGTGCATTATTTTGCACTTCTTTGCATTGAATTGAATCCAAGCTGCCATACTTCTGACCACTCCTCCAATCTTGCCAAGTCCCTTCTCATCCTTTCCATGCCTCCTTGTGCATCAACCCTGTTGCAGATCTTTGTGTCATCTGCAAAGATGCATACTTTTCCTTCCAGTCCCTCTGCAATGTCACTTATAAAAACATTAAAAAGGACTGGACCCAGTACTGAACCCTGCAGTACCCCACTAGTAACCCCTCTTTCTTCAGAGTGGACTCCATTTACAATTACCTTCTGTGTCCTGTTGTCCAGCCACTGTTTTACCCAGGCTACCACCCTGGGACCCACTCCCAGGCTGGTTAATTTGATTAATAATCTTTTGTGTGGGACTGTGTCAAATGCCTTGCTAAAGTCTAGGTAGGCCATGTCCACAGCCTCTCCCTGGTCTACTACTTTGGTCACCCAGTCAAAGAAATCAATTAGATTTGTCTGACATGATCTTCCCACTGTGAACCCATGATGCCTTGGGTCCTATGCCCCACTGGCCTCTAGGTACTCAACAATTTGTTCCTTCAGAAGTGATTCCATCACTTTCCCTACCACAGAGGTCAAACTGACAGGCCTGTAGTTTCCTGCCTCTGTCTTGCTCCCACTTTTGTGAAGGGGAATCACATCCACCTTCCTCCAGTCCTCAGGTACCACACCATCCTCCCATAATTTGTTAAAAAGGGTAGTCAGTGGTGTCACTAGTTCTCCCCTTAATTCTTTTAGAATTCTGGGGTGAATTCCATTAGGCCCCACTGCTCTGACCACCTTCAGTTTTAGGAGTTCTTTCAGAACCCTTTTTTCTGTGAAAAGACTGGGATAGACTCCCCCCCCCATCCAGAGTGCTTCTGCTAACTGGATTAGGCACAGCCCCCTCCTCCTCTTTTGTGAATACTGAGCAAAAGTATTTGTTCAATATCCCTGCTTTTTTACTGTCCCTCTCTGCCCACCCACCATCCATTCTATTCAGCCTTACTATCCCTCCTTTTGTCTTTCTACGCTCCCTGATGTACCTATAAAAGGTTTTATCCCCCTTCTTAACTGAGTTGGCTATCTTTTCCTCAGTTTGGGACTTTGCTATTCTGGCTTCCCTCCCTGCTTCCTTCTGCCTTAACTGGTACAGTTCTCTGTCCTGTTCCTTCTGTGTTTCCTTACACTTCCTAAATGCTATCTTTTTCTCCCTAACCTTCCCTGCCACCTCGTTTGACAACCATAGTGGCTTTTTCTTTCGTTTTGATTTATTTGCTTCACGCAAAGACGTATTGCCTCTGTGATGGCAGTTTTGATGTTTCCCCATTGTTGCTCCACCCATCCTTCTAGCCTGTTTGCTAGTGCTTTTCTAAGGCACTCTCCATCTTGCCAAAGTCAGCCCTCCTGAAGTCCAGTGCCCTCACTTTTGTATGGCTTGACTCTGTAGCTGAGTTTATCATGAACCACACTGTTTGGTGGTCACTTGTTCCCAGATGACTACCCACTTCTAGATCTGAGATCCTCTCACTTTCCCCATTTGAGAGTACAAGGTCTAAGATTGCTCCCTCATGAGTGGGTTCCAAAACTAGCTGTCTGAGGCATGCCACCTGTGGGGCATCGAGAATGGCCCTGCTTTTGGATGTGGCTGCGGCAAAGGTGCTCCAGTTAACATCTGGCATATTCAGATCCACCATCAATAGTATCTCCCCTTTCTCTGCCATTCTAAGGATGCCTTCTATCATATCCTTGTCCATTCCCTCCCCCTGACATGGGGTCTGTATACAACCCCTGTGTGGATTGTGGTGCCATTTCCAGTCTCTAAGGTGACCCACAGTGCCTCCTCTCCTCCCTGTTTATTCTTTTGTTCCATTGCTTTTATCCCTTCCCTTACACAGAGAGCTACTCCTCCCCCTCTTCTCCCCTCCCTGTCTCTCCTGTAGGTTGTGTACCCTGGTATGTGAACATCCCGGTCATGGTTCTCTGTGTACCATGTTTCTGTGGCTGCTATGATATCCAGGCATCCCTCTTCCATCAAGGCCACCAGTTCAGGGAGCTTGTTGCCCAGACTATGGGCATTGGTACTCATTACCCTCCATTTCTTGATGGTCTTACTCCTTTTTGCCCCATTCTTGTCCTTATTGCCTTTGTCATTTTTCTCCATTTACCCTGCCCTTCTCCCTATCGACATCTCTATCTTGGTGTTTACCTCACTTACTACCCTGATTTTTCGTGGGGGGGCAGGATTTTCCTGCTCCTTTCCAGTGCCCCCCCTTGGCTAGTTTAAATGCTTGCCAAGGAAGCATTTAAACCTATCACCTAGGATCCTGGTTCCCCTCCTGGACAGATGCAGACCATCGCATCAGTATAGGTCTGCATCATTCCAGGTGGACCCCCCAGTCCCTAATGAAGCGAAATCCCTGAGCTCTGCACCAGTTTTTCAACCACTGACTGAATCCCATAGTGTGGAGCACCCTAGCCTCACCCATGCCATAGACAGGCAGCACCTCTGAGAAGGTTACTGTTTGTGCTACTTGTCTAAGACCCCTCCCCAACTCCACTAACTCTTCCTGCACTGCTCTTATCCCTTTCTTAGCCAGGTCATTTGTCCCTAGATGGACAATGACATTCAGCTCCCTCCCCCATGCAGCTGCTCCAGCGATTCTGAGGATTCGCTCTCTGTCTCTTCAAGCCATGGCACCAGGCAGGCACCTTACCTCCCTCTCCTCTTCCTCCCCCAGTTCTACCCCCCTAACAATGGAGTTCCCCACCAGGAGTTGTTTCCTTTCCCTGTGGGGTCCCATGCCACCCTCCTGTGTGTCTCCTTTGTGGAGGTTCCCAGCATCATCCTTGGTCTCCACTGCGGGTGCCTCCATAGAGGAACTACACTTTGCCAGAACAGCATATGAATTGTGGAGAGGTACAACTGGAGGGATGTGCCTTTGTTCCACCACCCTCACCTTCCCTGAGCCCACTGTCGTCCAACTGCTCCTCTTTCTTGGCAACCTCTGAGGCAATAGCAAAGCAGGAAAAAGTGTTATCAATGCACCAAAATGTTTGAAAATTGCATTCAATGGTTGGGTACACTGTGGATGACACAGGTGCAGCCCAAAACAAGGATCTGTGCCCATGTCATCTGCTTTGAAAATCCTATGCAATGTTTTTCCCAGACCCCATGCATTATATCTGCATGAACAGGTCCCCCAGTTAATTTTGCACACTCTGACCAAACTGCACGCTGTGGTCTTCAGATGACCAACATGACTGGACAAATAACGGCCTAATCTGAGGTATAAAAGAAAAAGACACTTTCAATTGACCTAAATGCAACTGTGTCCAAGGATGGCTGCAGATGATTGACAGCACATAATCACTTAAGCATGCAGACCCATAGCCTGCTAACTGGTCAGTCAGGAGATCACCCACTCAAACTGTGACACTGATGCCTACTATTTTCTGTAGGCTGCCATGCACAACTGTAGTTCATTGGCATCAAATTCAAGTAGAATGCAATGAGGGAATTATGTATTTGGCAAAAGAACGTTCTCACCCAGCCCATAAACTATACTGGAATCTGCCCCAAAATAACCCACTTCAAGTTTGATTTGAGCCCTCAGAGGCCTACTTTAAGTTCTAAACTACATGGGCAATGTCTTCAGAAGGGTTTATACAGTATCTGTTCTAGGCCAAAAATGTTTTGAGTGAGACCTCGTATACACATAAAAAGCACAAAGTGCACATAATGTAGCTATGTCGTGAAACTATCTGGGCAGGTTTTATCTGAATTCTATTAAATGTGTAAACAGATTCCCCTACATAAAAGAAAAACTAAGAACATGAAACTCATCTGCCATTATGAGAGACCTCAATTGGCACACTCTATGTTGACAGGCTGTCAGAGGCAATTATTTTATGGTGTTTGCTGTAACAGTTTAAAGTGCTGCACAGAAAAACATGTTGATTCTTTTATCAGTTATACATGGAAATGGCTGGCACTGTGTTTATAATGTTTTAAATGCAGTGAATTTTTACCTAATAGAATATTGTTGGAGCATACAAAACGCAACCCATTAACCTCTCCCCATTCACTGTTTCCCAGCCTTTCTAATAAAAGGACTGGTTTCAGAAAAGGACAAGAAAGGACGCAACTTGCAGATTTTAGCATTTTATTTGGATAAAACTGAAATTTGTACCAACTAATGCAAATGCAGGTTTGTGTGTATTCTACACTATTCTATATTCAGGTCTAATAACCCTGCCACTGTCCCTGCCTAATGCCATCAGTCATAATTTTTTAAAATTTGTCCATCTATACCTGTCCTTCTCCTAACCCACCTACTGACACATCACATACCTCCACGCTAGTCCCTGCTTCCATGTCCTCACACCCTACTTTCTACTGGTATGCCAGTGAAACAGCAACATTTCAATGGCAAAACCCATCACAGCAGCAATCTCGACAGGTTTAGAGATTGTTGCTATGATGGACTGTGGGCGAAATTTTGCTCTTTCACCAGTGATTCCCTCCATTTCTAACAAACTCTGACTCGGCGTTTGTTATATAGAAATGGGTGGGTGCGGGGGGAAGCCCCCCTATAGAAAAATCCACAATGTCTGGTAGGTGAAATTTCACCTGTCGACATTGGGGTTGTCACCAAGCCACGTCAACAACTTTGGTGTCAATGCAGCTTGGTGGAACCCTTTCTACTTTGGTGCTGTGACTGCCAGAGAAGTTCAGTGTCTACTTGATTCTGCTTCTGCTACCAGCAATGTTGGTTCTGGTAGCCCTGAACCTTGGCTACTTAAGCTTGCCTCCTTGTACTTGGCCCATCTTCTGACTAGAATTTACAATTAAATGATTGTGCTTTGAGACTGTCCCTGAGGTTTGGAAAGTGGCAAAAGTTATCCACATTTTTAAGAAAGAGGACTCCAAACTTGTCACAAACTATTGCCCAATTGCCATACTGTCTGTCTTGAACAAAATCCATGAGAAGTTGGTTTCAGCTCAGTTTCATCTCAGTTAGTAGATTATCTACATGTGCACAATCTGCCCTCTAATGCACAACATGGCTTTAGATATGGACACAGTACTACTACGGCACTGCTACAATTTACAAATGATGCCAAGGTTGCCATGGACAAAGGAATGCTCACAGGTGCTGTGTTAATTGACCAAAACAAGGCCTTTGATTTACTGGACCATTGTCTATTTAAAATCAAACTGCATTCCCTTGGCATCTCCCCAAAGGCGGTTACTTGGTTTGATAGTTACCTTAGCGATAGAAAGCAAGTTGTCAGAACTGACAAAACAGAGTCTAACCTTGCCACAATAAACATTTGCATTCTCTATCGATCGACCCTTGGCCATCTACTCTTTATGATCTTTTTCAATGATCAATCACAGTTCCCAGTATCCTGCTCCTCCCTGCTTTACACTGATGATATGGTGCTCTGTACTTGCTCAAAATGCCTGGCTGATATTAACTCAAACCTCAACACATATTTCCATTCTGTGCAGTCTTGCCTCACCATGGACAAGCTTATTCTCAGTTCCAGTATAATCTCACTCTATGCTATTTGGCTCTGCTCACAAGCTAAAAAATGTCCTGATAGCCTGGGTGTCTCCTGCCTGTATGTCACTCTACTAACTAATGTGCATTCATTTAAATACCTGGGCCTAACCCTTGATCCTTCTCTTGATTGCTCAATGCACATTGCCAGTATTTGTAAAGCTGTCAATGTCAAATTAGGCCTAGCCTATAGAACAAAATATGCCTTCACCTCTGTGCCCAGATTGCAATTGCTCAGGGTATCTTTCTTCCCAACCTTACATAAGGATTTGTCACCTACTCCAATTCCTCCCAAGATAATTTGAATAAATGGGACATTTCCTACAACAGCATCTACCGTTTTGCCTTGGCATCAAACCATTTTACCCATTCTTGCCAGTTATATGCTGGTATAAATTGGCTATCTCCTGCTGCTCATTGGGTCTATTTTTTTGCCACTGGTGCCCTTATGGACAACATTCTCAGGAGCATGTGCCCTCTTCCTTAGCCACTCTGTTATAACCTCATGTCCTGTCTTACCCTATGTGGGCCGGTGATCTGTCTCTACTTGCTGTTCCAATGTGTTTCACTAATATGGGTGAACAGGCCTTCTCCCTGTCTGGCTCTAAACATTGGAACTCCCTTCCCATTGGCATCTGGCATGCCCCTTCCCATGCCAGTTTTAAAAAGGAACTATACATCTACCTAAAGGACTTCATCAACTGTACCTGTTACTGATGCTCTATTTCAGATTTTGGTACTGCTTATACTCTTATTTACAGAAGCTTATACTCTTGCTTAAACTATTGCCAAATTTTTTAATTTTGTGCAATTATCTGTCTTTGATCTACCTCCTGTATTTGCTCCCAATATGCACTTAGTTTGTTCTGCTGGAATGCAAATCGACTGCTATTGTACTGCACTTTATTCTTTCCACCCCTCACTGCAAATGTATATTGCCGTTTTTATTTTTGGTGATGTACATTCTCCCTAACGGTGATCACCCTTTGGCAATCATCATTATCACATAGAACTGGCCACAGCTGTTCAGTTGAATGGAACAGCCAATGTACCGACAGTCATGCCTCTGGTTGGGTAATGATTTGGGGCAGATTGTAGGAGATCTTGCAGCCCTGGGGGGGGGGGGGTCAGGCCCATGAGGGCTTTCATGCCTAGCAGGCAGGTTTGATATTTTATTCTGTCCTGCAGGGGAAGCCAGTTTGTGAGACAGTAAAGAGTGCAGGTGTGCATGAATTTGTCAGCCCCAGTTACAAAGTGGCAGGCTTTGTTTAGGAAAACCAGATTCTGTTTGTGTCTGTGGCACTCCCATAGACTTTTAGGCCATAGTCAACTATGGAGTAGATGGAACTTGTAACTGCCACTTTTTTGGCTTCCAGGGTAAGGTTGTGCCTATGTCTATATAGAGTAGACTATCAGCCCATTGTTCATGGACATTTGGCACAAGCCTATTTAAAGCTTATGCAAAATTCATTTTCAAAAAGGCCATCACATACACTTGCAAAACCATTTACAAACAAGAATTTCTAAGCACAAATGGTAGCAGTGGGTGAAGGGGATATCTCAGTCTTTTACTTGGATAAAAGAGGTGTTCTACCTACTGTAGTTTTCTGAAAACCGCTCACTGCCAGAAATATAAACTTACCAAGGTCTCCATACTGGTGAATTTAGAGCCTGTATTTTGCAAGTAACATTTTGAATTCTGTGAGAAAATATACTGATGCAGATGGTTTGGGTTCATTCCCCAAATCTGAAAATTACTGATCAGGCTGTCATGCTTGCTCTCTGTGGGGGAGCTTGTGTGACCTCCTGGCAGTGGCGGAGCTAGAGGGGGGGCTGGGGGGGGCGGTCGCCCTTCCTGGCTGCCCCAGTGTGAGTAGTGGTGGCCCACCACCATCTTTATTCTCTGTTTAGTGTCCATTGTGGAGCCCATGATTGACTGAATGGCCCCCCCATGGCTCCCAAATGCTCCCAAATCTGGCTCCGCCACTGCCTCCTGGCTTCTGATGGACACCTTGTGGCCAGAAGATGCAGCAGCTGTAAGTGGTACTACTGCGGGCAGATGGACAGGATATCTGATTATGCAAGGGTCAGCCCTGGTTGGATGGCCCAGGAACTGAGGTCTGCCAAACTACAATACTTAGCTGAAAGCACCTCTAACAAAATGTACACTAGCACACACTGATTAAAACCCCATACTGGGGAGCAGAGCTCATACTCAATACAGACTTTTAGTGTACAGTACTCAGACAGTGATCGACTGTTGGAAGTGCCTCTCCTTGGATGGGATGCACAAATTAGGTAATTTTTGCCCATTTCCAGAGGTGGTATTGGTGGAGATTAAAGATCATATGGCCCATTTGAAAACCACTGGGGATTTCCCACAGTCCTAACCAACATTCTCACTTTCATTCAACCCAGTACTAATTCCATTGTTCATAACTATGACACTTTTAAGTACTTAAAGGTTGCTCCATTTGTCTTCGCCATCATAGCACTAAGAGTACCCAACTCACTGCTTGGAAAGCACCTTAATATATGATGTGTGCAAAAAAAAAACACTATCAGATGGTAAACTGGGGACAGAAGCTAAAATCTGATTGATCGGTTGGTTTCCACCAAAGCTGTACATATATGTATAACAAATGCATGGGTGGCATGCCATTGGTTTTATGGCACTCCAAATGTGGCAAAAACACTTTATTTTGCAGTTAAACTTGGAAAATGAAACACAGGTGCAAAACAAAGTCTTCCCATAATTGTAACTGCACTCTTCAGGGTGTGTTGTCATAAAACATCTCTTAATTTTTGATAGTTTAAAGCATGACCAGTGCTTCCACTATCCTTAAATGCCAAGATACAAGTGCTAAAGATGAACACCCTCCAATGTTTATTATATTTATTTCAATGTGTGCCATGCAAGGTATCAATAGTGCAATTACAGGTCTGGCAAAACATGTTTTTTTACTTTATATGGAGGGGGTAATAGACCCAGAATTCGGAGATCCGTAATGTATTTACCCAAATCGAAGGGGGGAGTGGCGGTGCCTCACCTGCAGGGATATTGGGTGGCAGCCCAAATGCAAATTGCTTTACTATGGAGTAATTCACAATATGACACTCATTGGAAAAAAATAGATTTAGCTGACCAACAAAATCCCTCCCTGTTGGAGCTTTATTTAAGGAGGGGGGCATTAGAGAGATACGGGGGTTTGCGGGTACTCATGCAGTGCTTGAGGGCTGGAAAAGGGATACAAAGAGAGGATCCACATAGAGACAACTTTGGAAATTTAGATGGTGGACTCATGACCCAAGTTTTGCACCTGCCCAGATGGATATTTGGTACCTAAAACAGGCAAGAAGAGGATTTCACTCTCCTTACCAAATGCTTTCAGCACACACTGTCTTGTCATTTGAAGCTATACAACAGACTTATGGTCTACTCAACACAGATAAGTTTCGATATTATCAAATACGAGACTTTTTATATAAACAAATACACAAACTCACAAAGACACGGGGGTACAAACTGAGGCATCAATATTTCAAAGATTTTGGGGCATAAACGGGATAGAGAGAGCAATCTCAATATTATATATGAACTACATCACAGATTTAGAAAACACCTCCCAATATCTTAGAGTAAAGTGGGAACAGACCTAGCTGTAACTATTTCAGCACAACAATGGTCACTAATTTGGAAAAGCACCTGGGCAACAACTGGGTCTGTGACCTGGAGAGACTTTTGTTGGAGAATAAGAGTAAGGTATTTTCTGGTACCAGCACAGGTCGCACATTATACACCTGAAGCCAACCCAGCTTGCTGGCGAGGCTGTGGAGAAGTCTGTGCCACCCAGGCACATGTTTTCTGGTCCTGCACAAGGATTAGACCATTCTGGCAAGAAATCATGGAGCACATGAACGAATCGTGCAGGTGCAGACACCACTGGGACCAGAGTATATGATCCTGGGTCTTCTTCCCAAAGATCTTAAAAACAAGGATGAGAGGTACTTATGGTTAGTCATGCTAGCCACAGCACTAAAATCAGTAACAAGGTGGTGGCTTTTGAGTGCTCCCCCTACTATCCATGAGTGGGTTCAGCGAATGGAGGCTTTACACCGAATGGAGAAAATTCCCTATGATCTTAGACAGCAGATCTCACTATACCAGAATAGATGGATGAGATGGCTACTCTATGAAGGGGTACAGCACCTAGATTAGCTAAACTGAGTTGAATTAACTTATACTGCTGTCTTTTACCAGAAGTGAGTAGGATTTTGACTCAATGATTAGGGTACACATACAGTTTACAGTAAAAGATAACTGAATGAACAGCCACTCAGGGATGATGGATAATGTAATTATGCCCTGATAGATAGATTATTTTGTAAATCCTGGTACAGAACTTTATTTAGCATATTATTTTAATATTTTTATTTATGTTATATAATCTTAATTGGTTTTAACACGAGTATATGTAGAATAGAATAAATACCTGTATAAGATAAGTTACAGAGAGTGAAGGTTAACTTTCTAAATAGAAATATAGTGGTTTGTGGCAGATACACAGACAGAGAGTTGTTTCCTAAAATATATAGCTGGAACTGGGAAATCACTCTTTGGAAACTACTGTACAATACTGGAACAGTGCCATGCTTAATGTTTGTATAGTGATGTGGAATATGTGAACTGATGTAAACAATAAATAAACTTGAAGTATAAAAAAAAAATAAATAAAAGCATGATCAGCACTCTAGGAGTGATGATATCTCATTACAACCCGCCCCGTCCTGTGTTATCACTCGGTTCTATTTTATACAATTTCATCCCTTTAACCACGATACAATTCATCCTGAGAACCCACCAGTGCTGCAGTAGCAGTACTGTTTCCTCAGCATGCACAGAAACTGCACATTCTCTGGTTTCAAATAAGTGATTTACTGCTAAATATCCCAGCTTTTAAACATGGCAATTTGCAGGCTGATGTTAACTCAAGCTTAAAGCATGCATGCAGTGTGACCTCAGCATCTACTCTGCACACAGAAATTATACTATGGCAAAAAAGAAACACATAAGCATAACTTAAGATACATTGAGCGAGCGAATGTTTAGTTCCAACTTTCTCAGATTTTTTTCCACCTTAAACAGAAGTATTTGTTAGTGATCATGTAGTTTTTTTCAGCAATAATGTTGGCCTGGTAAAAATATCAAGATGCTAAACTTTCGTTTTCTTAAATTCCTGAACCAAGATATGGGATTTTGACGTTTTTGGAAGTTCCCATTCCTGTGCCATACCTACCATGAAAAATAAATATTTTTCTACAGTACTATGCTGTTTACCATCAGAAACATGTGGTAATGCTATCTTAATACAGTACCACTTTATGAATCTAGTAACCTCAGTGGAATTGATTTTAAAATAAGGAGAACAGTGCCCATCTTTAATGATATGAGTCATTAATTGCCAAATTAGCTATAAAACTTATAACAATATCTGAGAAAACTAAAAATAAACTGAGCGTGAATCTAAGGATGTTAGAAATACATTTTTGCCCAAAAACTATATGATGAATTTTTTTTGTTAACTAACAAACAGAGTGGTAACTGAGTGGAATTTGTTACCATCACAGGTCGTGGGAGCTGAAAATATGGCAGCATTTAAAAGGTTGCTTGACCAGCATATGCAAAAAAGCAAATGGGATTATGCCCACTGAAAGGTGGCACGTCTGTTTGTGGCCTTGAGGCTGATTGGTCTTTTAAACAAAACTATGAAACTATGAAATGTTGCTTCCTTGTGGAACACATCTCCTGCGTTTACAGATTGTGAGATCCACATTGGGAATCCTTTTCCTGATCTTTAACCAGATCATTCTCTTTGGCTAAGCACACAGTTATACATATTTACTGAAACATTTCCATTTTAACACTGTTCAAAAACACACAATAGAATTATTTCTTATGGATTAAAATGCCTAATATTTATTATATTTATTTACTTAAAACTGGTAACCAGGAGAGGCACACTGAGCCAAGGCTCATTCCAGGTGCGACCCAGGGGAATGGGGAAGGGAAAGCAAAATGACAAACAAAATAGAGCCAGTCAGGTGATGTGGTTACAAAAATGGTGACATAAAGAACATAAGTTGAGTGCAGTACAGACAACATGGCAAAACATTGCATCTGGAGGATAAATGAATTAGCATACAAATCATCTGTGCAAACTGGGCAAACTCAAAGTGCATAGTGCCAGGGTGAAGGGAGGTTGAGCTGGTGCTGTAAGCAGGAGTCAAAATAGGTTTATAAACTTCAATGAGGTTGCCAGGACTATGAGGTTAAGATGGAGCTAAGGGATGGTCAAAAGCCAGTCAAAGGTGAGGAAGGGTTCAGGAAGAGGTTTGTCAGGAGCGGGGGAGGGGGTGTTAGCTGGCATCTAATAGAGGGGTGAGAAGTTATAGCTGGCATCTAATGGAGGGAAGGGAGGGGGCGAGATGGATGGAGGAGGGTAGCTCGCTCCAGAGGGAAGGGAGGCAGTATGAAAGCAGATTTCCTGGCTGAGGAATATGAGTGTGGAAGGGAGATTGTGTATGGGTCTCTTCAGAGCAGAGAGTTGGAAGAGCATACATGCATATATGTGTGCATGTATTTAGGAGTGGGTGATGATAACCCTTTATTGGGATCCACAGTTATATGTGGGGATCTTTAAAATGGCTAATTGACATTAGGAGAGAAACAAGGAGGAAGTGGCCCTGCTGTTAACAGGTTAAAATAAGAACTACTGTTCAAAGTGAGGGCACAGAATGTTTTTTTTTTTTTTTGAGATGAACATATATGAGATAAAAACTGATTTGGAATCACAGTACACATTCATGGATGTTGCATCTGATAAGTGATGTCAGTGAAAACCTTAAAGAAAAACACTGGAAAAGACACAACCTTCTTCAGACACTACATACACTTTCAATTGGTGCTTTCAGACAGGGACAACTTTTTTTAATGATTTAAAACAGCTACCCACAACTTCTACTTTTTGTTGCTGGCAGCCACCATCTCATGAGTATCAGTGAGATTCCTGAGCATGTGCAAGAACAAGGGGACACAATTTGAAGATAGAGGGGGGACGGCTCAGGGGCAATGTGAGGAAGTATTTTTTCACAGACAGGGTGGTGGACGCATGGAACAGCCTTCCTGAGGAGGTTGTGGGGTCTAAAACTGTAGGAAAATTCAAGAATGCATGGGACAGACATAAGGCAATTCTTGCGGGGGTTAGAAAGAAATAGGCTGTTGGTTAAGTAGGATCTGCAGCTTATCCTGTAGGTAGGGAAATTGGGCAGACTAGGTGGGCCAAGCGGTCCTTATCTGCCACCAAAGTCTATGTTTCTATGTTTCTACTGCATGCTAATATGTCTGTTTGACCTCTGCTATTGGTTGCCAGGACATATCAGCATACAGTGAGCTTAGGAAGCTCTCTGCTGCTCATGAGATGGTGGCTATCAGCAACAGGAAGTGAAAGTTGAAGGTCACTGTTTAAATCACTAAAAAAGCAATTAGAGGTAATTTAAAAAAAATGTTACTGTCTGAAAGCACTAATCAGGCATTTTTGTAGTGCCTGGGTAATGCTGTGCCTTTTCCAGTGTTTTCCTTTAATAAAAAAACAGAGACATAAGGTTAGGATTTTGAAAGGGCTGGACACAAAAGCAACTGTGTGCTGCTTCTGTGTGCACTCAAGTGCATCTGTATTCAACAAGACCTAGTTTGAAAAAGTGCACCCATTTGCAAAAAAAAAAATGCAATTTACTCTAAAAAAGTGGCGCCGTTTCATTACATGTATTTTTTTTATGCAAATGTAATCTTTTTAGATGCATATGCTTTCAAAATTCAGATGGAGCTAGATATATATGTTTGGGTGGATGTCTATCTTTCAAAATATGGACAGGAAGATCTTACATTTGGGTGTTTTGAAAATCCCCTCATGGCCTCTTCAGCACTGATTGCAAGGGCTGCATTTTCTCACAGCACTACACAAATTGCTACTTGTTTTTTTTTTTAACTTGCTTTTTTATTCATTTTTCTAAAGTCTAAGAATAAAACTCACCAACTTTACCACAACTTAAAGGGATTTTCCAGTATCCCGGAAACCATTTTAAATTATATAACGTTTAATCAAATTCAGTTAACATTTAATTATTTTCTGTAATAATCTCCATTCTTTATTTATTGCTGAGGACATCTGCATGAATATGGGAGTTGTGTGCTCATACATTATCAGTGTTTCCTGTTTTTTCCTCGACTGATGCCATAATTCCCTGTTTGTGACATCACTATGTTATTGTGGAAATCAATCAATCAATCCATCAATAAATCAAGTTTTATTTATAAAGTGCAAATCACATGAACATCTCAGTACATTATACAAATTATCAGGACATACAAAACAGAACACAACAGTAGCAGTGTGTAAATATTTGCACAATACACATTACATAGAAACAATAACCTACTGTTTTGGTGGGATATCTCTTACTTCCCTTCCCCCCTCGCCAACCACTCAGCCCTGGCTACCCCCTCCCTGGGACTATCAGTCCTCTTGCTCTGTCCCAGCCATATTTAAACCTGTTTAGAGTACATGCCCCACCACCTTTGCCAGAAGTCTGTTCCACAGTTCCACCACACTTTCCATGAAGTAAAATGTCCTCACATTCCTCCTGAATTTGCCCCCTACCAACCTCCAATCATGTTCTCTTGTGAATGGATCCCTGTTGCTGACAAACAGGTCCTCGCTATTCACCCTGTTTATACCCCTCAGAAACTTACATGTTTCTATCAAGTCCACTTTCGTGCCTAACCTCCAGCGAGTACATATTTAGAGCCATGAGTCATTCCTCATAGGATCTGCCTTGCTGGTCTCGATCATCTTGGTGACTCTTCTCTGCACTGACTTTAGTCTGGCTATGTCCTGTCTCAGATGGGGATTCTAGAAATGAGCAAAGTACCCTAGATGCAGCCTCACCAGAGAGCTGTACAGGGTCAATATCACCTCGCATTTCCTACTGTCAAAGCCCCTCATGGTACGCCCCAGTATTCTCAATGGCTTACTGGGTACTTTGCTGCACTAGATGGTTTGCTTGAGGGAGTCAATGATGATTAGCCCCAGATCCCTCCCCTTTGCTGTAGTGGCCGGCCTAACCCCTCTGTTCCAGTATTCTGCGTGTAGGTTCTGTTTCCTTAAGTGCATCATCTTGAACAACTTGGTGCTGATTCTCAACTGCCACATCACTGACCACCTCTCCTGCTTTTCTAGGTCCTTTTGGAGTTCTCTCACTCCTTATTTACTGTCTACCCTGCTGCCTGCTGTGTATTTTTTTGTCATCAGCAAAAAGACACATTTTCGTACTGAAATTCATACTGAGGTGCATACAAAGCAAGTAGGCATAGCCCATATGTGCGCCAATAATTTTCATTACTGACAATATGACAGGGAGGTTCCGAATAAAATATATTTACCCAGCCTTGACATAAATTATTTTTATTTTTGCTTATTACTGTGTTATTGGGACGCAAATTCCAGGGATTAATAATCCTAGATGTATAGAAACATTTTCTTTGATTTTGTCTAAATTGAGTTCCCTTTTTTTGTAATAGGTATCCTCAAGTAACTTTTAAATCAGGTTTAAAGATAATGCCCAAATCACATAATAGAGCTGGGTCATACATTACATCATACATAAATAAAAGGTCAGCGCACATCCTCCTAGTCTCTATTGACATCAGAACTGGTCTTGCCGTGGGTACCTTCCTGTACGTCACTGATGAACATATTGAATAGGTCTGGTCCCAGAACTGATCCCTGCAACACTCCACTCATAACCCACTGTTCCCTGACTTGGCCCCCTTCATTACTACCCTCTCTTGCCTCCACTAGCCAGTTTCCTACCCACTTGACTAAACCCCACTTCACTTCCTAGTCTTCCATTTTATTTAGCAGCCTCCTGTGTGTAATGAATTTAAGGCTTTGCTGAAGTCGAAGTAGAGAAAATCTACCACCTGCACTTTAGCTATTGCAGTAGTGACCCAGCCAAAAACAGGGTCAGATTGGTGTGGCATGATCTTCTTGACACAGACTAATGCTGCTTACTCTCCTGCAGCCTGCTGTCCTCTAAGTAGGACACCAGACTTTCCTTAGCTATCCTCTCCATCAGCTTACCTACAATACAGGTAAGATTAATCAGCCTGTAATTGCCTTGGCCCTTCCTGTCCCCCACTTGTGGATTGGTACTAAGTTGCAGACCTCCAATCCCCTGGCACCACTCTGGATGTCAGTGAGTCATTACACAGCTGGGTCAAGAGTTATGCAAAGTCTGTGACCAGTTTCCTAAGTACCTTCAGGTGCAGGCCATCCACATCTGGTGCTTTATCCACCCTAAGGGCTTCCAGACCCTTTCTTACCTTTCAGCTGAGATCACCACCCTCCCATTTCCTGTACTCCTGTATGTCAGCCTCGCTCTCGCTCTGTGCTATAGGCCTGTCATACTCTATAGTGAATACTGGGCAAAAGTAATTGTTTAATATATTTGCCTTCTGCTCATCATCTGCAACTACCCTCCCCGCCTCCACTAGCCTGACAGTCCCCCTTGTTTTCCTCTTCTCCTGAATGAACCTAAAAAAACTCTTTTCCCCTCCTTTTACACCCTCGACAATCTGCAGCTCCATATCTGCCTTTGCCCTCCTGAAGACCACCCATGCTTCTCTGAGCCTTGGCTGGCATTCCTTCCATGCTCCCCCACCTTGTTCCCCATGTACCTTGTGAAGGCCCATCTTTCCACCCTCACAGCCTCTCTCACTACCTTTTAGAACCAGATCATTCTTTGTGCTTGTTTGTTTTGGAGACCTTCCTCACACAAGATTTGGTTACCTCCAGGCTCCCTCAGTCTGGTCTATACCCATCAAGTTATCCCTAACTGGATCTCATATCTGGTGAAAATCTTTTTATTTGCAGTCCAGAACAATTGCCTTTGATGGGGAACCAGTGCTCCCCACCACCTGTTCAAACCACACAAAACTGTGGTCACTGGACCTCAAGGTTCTCTGACTGCCACCCCTCCACCACTTCCGAATGGGTGAGTAACAAATTGAGAATAGCATTCTGCCATGTCGGATTTCTGACCAGCTGCACCAGTAATCAGTCTTGCAATGTGTCCAGCAATGCTTGACTCCTGTTGTTCTTCACTGCAGGGATGTTCCAGTCTCTAAGTCTGGCAGGCTGAGGTCCCGCACTAGCACTAGATCATCTTTTGTAGCTCCATTTCTGATTTCTTCCCCCAATTCCCTGTTCCCCTCCTCTTTTTGCTCTACCAATCTAAACTTATTTCCAACAACTGAAATTAGCTGTATCTAGACTTACTCCACACCCACCCACCTCCTTTTTTGCAGTCACATCTTCTGCAGCCTCTATACACTCCATGATATAAAGGGCTACTTACCCCCTTTACCCTTGCCCTTGTCCTTCTAAACAAGGTATACCCTGGAACTACTAGATCCCAATCATTGGTTGCAGTGGCCCACATCTCCATGATGGGTACCAAGCCTAACTTTGCCTCTGTCACCACTGTCTGCAGCTCACTGTTCTTGTTTTTCGGGCTTCTGGTATTTAACCAGATTATCTTCCACACACCCACCTTATTCTTTCTCTCCTTAGCTGCTCCCCACATAGTGCCCTCACACCCCTCTCTGCCCATCCATTTCTCCCTCAAATAACTGCTTTGTTGTGATACATACAAGTTCCCCACCCTTACCACTAGTAGCTGTCCCTTTTTTTCATTTCTGGTGAGTCTTTGCTTGCTCCACAATGCTCTCACCTCCTTCCAGGTGATCCCTAGCTTCAGCCTCCTCTTCCCTCACTTTACAAGGCAGTTTACATAGACATCAAGTTTATGCCCATGTGCACCTGTCTGCACCCTCATAAGATGAATGTCACCCTCTTAGAATAACCTTATGTCCCAGAATTTCCTCCAGTCATCCACAAATGTATACCCCTCTTCCCAACACCACTCTTTCAAAAAGACATTGAATGCTTTTAATTTCCTCCTGCCTCACTCTGCTCAACCCTCCCTCTTCCCTGTCCCACAATGTAAGAGCCTTTAAAACAGCCTGTGATGCTGCCTTCCCCTCCAGCTGTCCCCTAGCTTTCATAAGTTACAATTAGCTACCTCCAGACTTTTGTTTGCCAAGGTGTTCATATCCAAGTGTTCAAAGACATGTGGCACCTCCCTCATTCCAACTAACATCTCTTGTCCTTACACTGACAGCTGATGCTCCTGATAGGCATCAACCCCATACCCCATCCCATCCCTGCACATCACCTTCTCCACATCCCGTAACACTGAGTCCCCAGCTATAAGTATTCTTCTTGCCATCTTCTTTATTCCCTTTACACCTCTTGCTGCCTTCTTCTTACCTTTGACCCTATTGAGTGTTTCCTACCCTGCCCTGTCCTTCACAGTGACTGGCTTGTAGCCTCCATCAGTGGAGCCAGGTAACTGTATCTCCTTCATGGATGCAAAATGGTTTGTTGTCACTACAAGAGAGCATTGCTTCATGCCGCCCTTCTTACTTCTGACCACCCTCCATCTCCCAAGGCCAATGAACTTTACAATTAAATTACATAAGATGTGACTGAAACATTGGTAGGGTGGCAGAATCACAGCTATAAGGTGGCAATAAAAGCCAAGGCTGTGCCCCTACATACAGAAAAAGTATGTGCTCCTGGAGTTTTCAGTTTGGCTTGTAGGGCAACAAGTAGCTTTTGTGAACTAGAACACATGGAATACTACTAGGATTAGGGCTAAGGAGACAGAAGCTGAAAGAGGAGTCAATCAATTTAGACCCCTAAAGTCAAGGAACAAAATTCTTATACCAGTGCTATTTTACTGATAGCCAGTGAAGGGACAAATGCATAGGAGTAATATGATCCCATGTCTTTGTCTTAAGTCAGAGCTTCAGCAGCTGTATTTTATAACCTCTGGAGTTTATCCAGTATTTTAGGGAGACCAGCTAATAAGGAGTTACAATAGTCAATTCTACTCACGTTGAGAGCTTTTGAAATTTGAGTCATGCATTTCTAGGTGTTTAAACTAGTGTGAGTGGAAGGGATGCTGGGGTTATTAGGGGCATCCCAAGGGGGGGTACTTAGAAGAGGGAGACCTAGCCAGCTAGGGCATTCAGGAAGTAGCAGAAAACCTAGTCAGATTATGTGGCAGGCATGGGTGTAGGCAGGCATACTCCAAGAACTCCATGGTGTGCACTTTTATTTAAGAGGGGTAGCAAATAAACTCTGAACTGCTTTCTTTTTTCCATGAAAACTAACAAAGAAAATACTGAACCTTTCTGTAATTTTACTGATAGGAGTCAAAACTAGAGGGACTGGTCACTGATACTCTCTTTGCATCCTAAAGACAATACAACTTTACAGGCTCTGGGCTGGTACGTGGGTGTTTTAGGGAACAATGCATGGCATTTGTATTTACCCATGCATGGCAACAACCACTGTCATGAGATACAAAAGTTGTATTTATTGTGCCAAATGAGGCAACAAACACGGTCCTGGTGTACATTTGTATATTGTCTGGCTACACCCCGGGGTGGTAGCTCACCTTGACAAGGGGGAGGGGTAGCAGTGAGTCCACTTGGTGTGCAGATCTGAAATCCCTGGCTACACCCCTGGTGGCAGGGTGGTGTGCAAGGGGGCAGAAATCATATCAGACAGAATGTTTGCATGCCTGGAATCCCAGGATAACCTAGTTTAGGTGAATCACTTACTTTTAAAGAGTGTCCAGTAGAGAGGACATCTGCAGCAGTAGAAAATATACAGAATTGTTATAGCAAGTACAGTTAAATACAAAGCGTGCATAATACAGAAACAATACTGTAAACATATTTACAAGTCAGGCATATTAGATTTGATCAATTAACAGAGCACTGAGGGCAAATACAGTTAAAGTATAATCAATACAGAAGAATTACTATAAACAATTGCAAGTTGGACAAATAAGAGTGGATCAATAAACAGAACAGCGGCAAGTGTAGGAAGACAATACATTTGATAGGTGTAAAGGATGACACTGGGAGTATGTAAGCATTTAACAGGCTTAGAGTATTGGGAGAGCAAGCTATGGATGTCTAACTGTCATCCAGGCTGAGAAGATGACAGTGCAAGGCTTGTCTGAAAGCTAGTGAGTTTCCAGATTCTTAAATAGAGTCAAGAGGGAATTTCAAGTGGCCAGGGCAGCGATGGCAAACACCTTCTCACCCGTAGACTTGTGGGCTGTTGGGAGCTGGAGGGGATTTCTGGACTGAGACTTTAAAAAAAAGACATTTGAATGGATTTGGGTAATACAGTATATGCCACTGATAGCTTGGGTAAAGGCTGTGCCAGCATTTATAAATCTGGGATGCTCATTTGATTTAAAAAATCAGTGGTCAGGTTTTTTAAGAAATTTACCATGATTTTCACAGAACTGTGACAATGGTTTAGACAACCTAAAATGTGATCTAACTGCATCCAAACCTCTGTAGCAATTTTGTGCAGCTGTACCAAAAGTTACAACACCTGCACTAAGAAAAAGACACAGGCATAATTTTTTGATCCAAGTTTACTGATTGATTGATTGATTTAAAATTTAATGACCAGGAAAGGCACACTGTGCAAGAACTCATTTCCAGGTGCGACCCAGAAGGAGGTGATTCAGAAGGGAGTGATGGAGAGAATATCTAACACCAAACTGCAAAGAACAAGCAGGTTCACAGTCCTAGTGGGTGCTTTGACAGCACTGGGCATAACAGGGAAGCTCAAGTGCTTTACGTAATGTCACAGTACCCATATGTTGTGTGAGCCTGCCAGTTCTTCACACTGATGATGTTTAATTTCTTTATAACACAACTGTAAGCAAGTTTTTAAGTAATAGGGTGAGAATTATTGTTTTGTTGCTGTGGTGTTTACCATGTGAGACAGCACTTGTGAGTGTTTTTTGAACGTGAATGCTCAGTTTGAGCGTGCGGTTCTAATGAGCACAGCTGTGATCAGAGCTGAGCTTTTATCTTAACATTTTGAAAAGGCTGTTCTCAACATTTCTTAATGACGCCACTGGGAAAACATACTATGTGTTATACAGCAATACCGAATTACTTCATTACGCATGTTGCTTGCATCTCGTTGTTTTTGCATGTGCAATGCTATGAGGGGTGAGACTGCAAAGCTTTTCTGTTTTTTCCATAACATTAGGTGGCCTGTTTGTCTCACAGTGTGATGGAGGCAATTGATGTGAAGACAATACAGACCTTCAAGGTAAGCCTGAATAAATTTCTGCTTTCCAGGGAAATTAATGTGTATTCTGCATAAAAAAGCAGGTAGGGAATCTTTATGACTTAGTAAATGTTTGCACCGAATGCTGTTTTCTTTTTCAACTCTGTTTATGAAATGGTAGCACAGACATCATGGAACTAGTGTCCCTTCTTACCTTCAATTACTAGGTAATTATGCTGCTACTGTCCTCCAGGATCCCCATGTGAACAAGATACTGCATCTCATCACAGAAAGTAAATGTCAATAAATACATTAAAGGAAAATATAAACCACATAGTACAATTAAACCAGATAAGAATCACCAGCAGACAAAACATTTGCTTTGTACAAAAAACTGCAAATGTCTCCACTCAGAGTTTTGTGCACGGAGTCAAATTTAAGACTTCAACTGCAGTAAAGGCATTTTGTTCAATTTTGAGCAGCTTCACACATGGTCCCTGAAGCTACAGCACAATGAGTTTTTCAGGTTCTGTGGCAGTGTTCCATAGTAGAGCTCAAAGTGCTTGAAACATTAGAAATTCCTTGAATTTGTTTGTTCCTACTCAGAAAGCTACCCACATGGTCATGCTAGTATTTTTCTTTATGGACAACATGGGAACAGTTTTGTAGTCGTAGTAATTTAACTGAAGATCACAGCCCACAACAACACAAATAGCAACACAGAGTATAAGATAAAAAAGCACATTTTCAAACACTAATGACATCATACAGAAAGGTACACAAAAATAACAGGCACCCCAGTTTAGTACAGTGAAACACAAGATTGCAAAGAATCACAGAACCATTTGGGTGCTTTGCTATTTGGCCTAGTGGTTATAGTGCAGAGCAGTAAACCTGGAGACTTGGGTTTGAATTCTTAAACTGTCACTTATTCACCGTGTGACCCCGAGCAAGACATTTAACCTCCCTGTGCTTAACCTCTCTGTATCTCACTCTCAAATCTATCTGTATTCTTTGAATGTCTGTGTGTGTGTTGAAAATAGCAGCAATATTCTCTCCTGGATGATAAAGCACTTTGGGATACAGTTTGTATAAAAGGTGCTATATAAAATCACATCTCAGTTGTGACTGGGCACCAGTGAAAATGGGCAGATTGTTGCTCACTGGTTATACAGAATAAAAATGAATAAAACAAACAAAACAAAACAAACAAAACATTCCCTGCTCCCTTCCATTCCACTTTTATATCTTCTTCAGCCTGCAACACAGCCAGAAGAGCATACTGCAGTCTAAGGTCTGCTGAGACGCATTCTCAGTAACCAGCTAAAGCCATAGTATACTGGTATCTGATACCTTTTATTGCACCAGAAAACATTCCTACACACATATTTTGTGCAGACATAAGCATCTGTGGCCATACATAGAAACACTGAAACAAAAAACTTGTCAGCAGAAAAGGATCCCTTGGCCCACCCAATCTGCCCAGATGGTTTCTGCCTAGTCTGTCTCCACCGACCCTAACTGGTCTCCAGTGACCCTCCCTCCTCCCTATTTACAAATACTCCCCTCTGTCTGTTCTATGATTACAGGTCCCTTTATCAGGTGTTAACAAATTAACACCTGACGAATGCACCGTTGTGACCCGGGTAGCTTGTGTACTGTAACAGCTTTCTTCAATATGCAATATTATGACTCTAGTTTCCTGATTACCAACCTAGCTGCAGATGTTCTTCCCTACAAGAACTAACTGGCCTTCTTTAATTGCTGTTGTCAGGTTACAGTAGGTTGACACTTTGGGTGCTGTAGGAAGCTGTTTTACAGACTCTGAGGAGCATCGCACTGGTCAGAACTTTTAGCAACAATTTGGAGCAAGGGTGGATGTTTATGACCCAACCCAGACTACTGTAGATCCAGATTTAAGTAGTAATAAAATTGCAGGGTTTGTGGTAACTGCTGAGAAAGGAGGGAGGAGGGAGGGAGAAAACAACAGTACTGTGACAGGTATCACTTTTTTATATTATGCTATATATAATGAATTATGGTGCTTGTTATTAGCAGCTGTGTAAGCTTAAGATGTGTTGCTGCTTATAACTTTTCAAGAGCTAATGTGTGTGTTCTGATGTGTGGTTGTTCATCATATATCCTTGTCCATTTTTGGTATTTTTTGTTTACTAAATATCCTTTTTTACATGCAGTTCTACTGATTTTTCTCTCAGTTACAAATATATATGCACAACATATTAAAATTTACAGGGAGCCCTAAACGTTTACTAAATAGGTTTAAATATAAATCAACAAAACACAGTCAGATTAAAGGCTGTGCTGTCAACAAAGAAGCATATCAGTGTGAAAATGTCTATCTAAAGTAGAAGTGCTTGCTAGTCAACAAAAATGTCATTTTTGCAATACTCAGTTTCTAACATTCTTAGATCAATCATCAGTGTATTTTATTTCCCCTCAGATATTTTTTAAAACATCTTTTATGACTAATTTTGCAATTATTGACACATATGAATAAAGATGGTGACCACTAGCAGTTTTTAAAAATCTATTCTGCAGAGGTTACTTTCTGACTGTACATACTAGAGTCATACATTGAACAAAGGAATATTAAGCCAATCAGAGATCAGCTTTCATAATACAGATGACATCATAATACCTTGTGCAGCACTGAAGCCAACAGTTGAAATCAAAGAGAAACAGTCCAATCCTCACACAAACAGCAGTTTTCAAAGTCATAACTAATAAAGTGAAGCGCATTGACCTGACTCAAAGCAAGCACTTTACCATCATTCATGAAGGAGCAGGACTTTCAGAAGTCACTCATGTGAGTTATTTGCCCCCTCAAATATGAAGATAGACTGAAAATGTTAAATCAGGCAATTGCATATTCCCTATATACTACATTGATGTTTTGTCAGAAATACATTATTAGTATGAGACTATATAACAAAATTTATTTTCTGCTAATAAATACTGCACTCCTGTCTTATACAGGCTGAGAACAGGGACAGCTCAGCTGGATTACAGTGCAGATTAGAGGGAAGAAGGAAGAGAGGACGTGAAAGGAAATGTGTGCTGCTTGCCATGTTAGGAAATCCTCCAAAGTCTTCAAGGAAAACAGCTTTGAAACGTTTAAGTCCTTTTATCTGTAGAAACTGAATTTTTAAGTTGGTTCCAATTCTGCTATTGTTCCAGCTTTACTGGTCATTTAGTAAATTCAGTGGATTTTTCTGATTGACACACTGGTGGTATGTAACTTTTTAGAACTGTACGATGTAGTCCATGTCCTTATTAAAGGGACACTGTGTCATTTGTGTCCAGTTTGCCGCTAGTCACATACTTGTTAAGTTAACTATGTTGAATGTCCCCACATGTAAAATAATTCAGCATTTTACCTTTTGAGCCATTTTTTCATTTCATGGTCAGACTGAGCAAATTCTGCTGCTGGAAGCATATGTCCTCTGTGAACGCTCATCTCTAAAGGCATGTCATTGACTCAGTAATCTCATACATGCAGATTTTAATTGTTCCCATGTGTTTTCAGTAAAGAATGGTAAATGACAGGAAATGTGCTGCTAAATAAGAAGATGTTGTTTTGTAAGCAAATCGAGCATTCCTAGTGCTGATAAATATGTTTGAAAAATGGAGCCGAGTTCCTGCACGTGAGCTTCAGTACTGATGCACATGCACATGATCTTGTCTCCATTTTTCAAACATATTTATCAGCACTGTCAATACCTGGAACACTTACAAAACAACATCTTCCTATTCAGCAGCACATTTCCTACCAAATACCATTCTTCAATAAAAACAGGAAAAAATTGAAATCTGCATGCTCATTTTCCCCAGATCGCCTTCCTGCTTCACGCCAAGTGTTCCTGAATTTAGTCTTCTTTTCCTGGTACCAATGTACAGTACATTGTAACATGTCTGCTATCATTTATGAAACCCCTTGTTCCCTCTGCCAAGGGACACGCATGGAAGGGCTCAGTGTACCTTTCACAGCTACCAATTTGAAACTAAATAAATCTTTCTTCAGTTTGTCTGTGCTATATTTTGTCTTTTTTTTCTAATGTACCTGAAGAAAGGCTTGCCATTTTTCTCAGTCTTTCAGCTCCTTAGCTCTGTGTTTGCTTTCTACCTCTCAGTCAGCTGCCTGCATTTATCTAGCTCTCCCTGTTGATCTCATTCTGCTACCACTTGTAGACACTAAAGCTCTTCCTTTTTCTGTTCCTGTTTCCCCTCCTTTTCCATCTAGCCCTACTGGTTGGTAATGCTTCCTTGCCTTACTTACAAATTCAATGCATTCTGAGGCTGCCCTGATATTGCCCCTTTAATTTTCACTCAGTGTCTTTGCTACCACCTCTATCTCATTTATGTTTTTCAGCTTATAACTGATTAACACTACCATTTCAACAAAGTCAGTGTTCCTAATATTAGAGACCACAGCGATGGAATTTGGTTGCTGGGAACCCAGCATAGTGTTGAACTTTGCAGTATTATGGTTGCTGTACCCTACTGGGTCCTCAATCATTATGTCTGTACTGCATGTCCTTTGTGGACATTACAAGGTCTAAGATTGCCTAAGCACTCATTGGGTGAGGAAGCAGTGCTGTGTAACCTCCACAAAAGTTTGTTTTTTCTGGCTATTCTCTGTATGTGGGAGACTACAATCTCCCACTAGTATAATTTCCTTCTTCAGTTAAGCTTGCCTTCTGTTTAGGCAGCCTATATAGATTACACCTATCTTACACCTCTTCCCCTTCCTCAGTCACTTGGATTGTCTTCCAATATCCATATGTTCTCCTTCACATACACTGTCGTCTCCTCCTTTGGTATCCCCACACCCCTTTAAAATGGGATACAGTCTGAGACACTGATGTCCCAGCTAGTGTTCTGGTTAGTCCATGCTTATTTCATAATCACCAAACACAACTGCTCTGCTGCTAAAAGACCCTGCAGCTTATCTATCTATAATTGTTCTCTAGGCTTCTTGTGCTCATATACATCACTCCCTCACCTTTCCTTCCCTTCTAAGTTTCCCATCCTTGGTGACTGTGGAATGTTCACTGTTTCTATGCAGTCCCCTTTCCCTTTTCCTCTCTCCTGTGTGTGTGTTTTGGTAGTAGCATCTTGGATCCTTTTATCTCACTGTATGCATCTGTATTCTCTAACTACCCTCTCCTCATCTTGTTTAGCAACTTGCTTATTTTCATGTTCACCCTTGTACTCATGCTAGGGCAAACATATTAGTATGATATAAGATTCTGAGAGGTGTGTCACTGTCCATTCAAAGCAGGGCAGTATGCAAGGGGCTCAACAGTGTCTGACAATCATTAGCCAGCCTGATAATGACAGTTTTCTGCTCTTGCCCAGCAAAAATATTCATGTAATTCATAGGATACAAATGCCCAAATCATAAGGCATCTCTTTCCTGTGAGCTGCATAATATTTTCCAGCAGCATCATGATCAGCCTGCTGTGGTCCTCCCCCCTAAACAAAACAAATATTCTTCCGACCCCTTACATCTTTATGTTCTGACACTGGGGTGCCCAGTCCCTGGTACTGGCTAGTACCCCCTCCCTCTCCACCTGTTTTTACTGTGAGACACCGGGAAGTCCACCCGGTGCCGCAACAGGCTCTTACTGACACTGGGGTGTGAGTCCCCATTGTTGGTACCTGGAAATAAAGAAACCATCCTTAGCCCTCCCACTGCTTCCTTCTTAATTTTATAACACTGGGATGCTCAATCCCCAGTGCTGGCCAATACCCCCAACTCCACCCAAGGAGCCCACCCTCAGTGCCACCAAACATAACACCGACACTGGAGTGCGCTATCTCCAGTGTCAGTGCTTAAAATAAAGAAAACCATCCCTCAATCCCTCCCACTGCTTCCTTCTTAATTTTCCAACATGAGGGTGCCCAATCCCAATTGCTGGCTAGTACTCCCCCCACTGCCTGTTTTCATTATGCAACACTAGGGAGCCCACAACCAGTGCCACCAAACATGACACCAATACTGGGGTGCCCAATCCCCAGTGTCAGTACCCGAAATAAAGAAGACCATGCATAGGGAGAGACATCAACAGTAGAAAACAGGAAGTTGTTATACCTCTGTACGGACAGTTGGTAAGACCCCATCTAGAGTACTGTGCGCAGTTCTGGAGACCCCATCTCTGTAAAAAAAGACATAGACAGAGTGGAGGCTGTTCAGAGGAGGGCAACCAAAATGGTGCAAGGTCTGCACCAGAAGACCAATGAATAGAGACTAAAGCAGCTTAATACGTATACTCTTGAGGAAAGAAGGGAGGGGGAGACATGATAGAAACTTTCAAGTACTTCAAGGGAATCAATAAAGTCCAAGAGGATAGCATCTTTCAAAATAAGAGATGTGCAAGAACAAGGGGGCACAATTTGAAGATTGAGGTGGGACAGCTCAGAGGTAATGTTAGAAAGTATTTTTTCACAGAGAGGGTTGTGGATGCAAGGGACAGCCTTTCTGAGGAGGTTGTGGAGTCAAGAACAGTGGGAGAATTCAAGAATGCATGGGACAGACATAAGTCAATTCTAGTGGGGGGTAGGAGGAAGTAGGCTGTTGGTTGGCTAGGATCTGCAGCTTATCCATCAGGTGGGGAAATGGTCAGACTAGGTGGACCAAGTGGTCCTTGTCTGTCATCAAATTCTATGTTTCTATGTTTCATCCTTCAATCTCTCCCACCCCTTCCTTCTTAATTTTCCGACACTGTAGTGCCCAATCCCAGTACCAGCTAGCCCTCCCACCCCGCCTGTTTTCAGTGTGACACTAAGAAACCTATGTCTGATACCTCCAAACATAACAATGAAGAAAACTGTCCCTTGTAGTCTGTTTTTATTTTTATACACCCTGTGAAAAAGGAACCCATCCATTGATGCCTGTTGCTGCCGCTGGCCCACTGCCGCCATTATCCTCCCCCTAGCCAATCCTCCCACTCAGCATCCACCACCCCCCATCCTCCCACCCCTTACTTATGCACCGGGGATCCAACACCATAATCCTCACTGGATGGAGACATGTCTTCACTCTTTAATGCCGAATCATGAACTGAGGAAAACAAGTATGCAGCTGAATGCATTTCAATGGGTTTTGAACTCATCCTCATAACTTGGTAATTTTTAAATAGTTTTCCCCAAATTTTCAACATGGCCTTTTTGGGACCCCACCTCATGAACAATGGCAGTGAAATTATGCAAATCTATCCCAAAAGGTGATTTGGCGATTGCTGCACAAAATCACCCTTTGGGCAGTATTTAAAAAATTTCTCTGCCCTTGTTAATAAGGTCAGCTAATAAAAAGGCTATGTTGAAAATGTAGGGTAAAAATATTTAAAAACAACAAAGTTATGGGTGTACATTTAAATTTTTCATTGCACACTCATAACTTTTGTAATTTTCAATATTTTGACCCCAAATTTTCAACATAGCCATTTTTTCACACATCTTCATGAATGTGACAGCTCTCATTTTTCAAATCATTACTAAAATATGTATTCACACTTGTGGCATGAAATGATGTTTCAGCCACTATTTTATGACACCTGTCAGGTTCAGAAGGCGTGGTCATAAAAATGCTGTGTTGAAAATTTGGGGTGAAAACAACTAAGTTATAAAGAAACAGTGAATTGTTCCAACATTTACTCATACAGTAACTTTGATTTAGCAGATTTTTGGCCCACTAATGTTCAACATATTCCGTGTGTTACCCCATCTCCTGACCATGACAGGTGTCATTTTTCAAATCCCTTCAGAAACTTGTTTTCGCAGTCACACTGCGAAATCTCCTCTCAGACGGAATTTAAAAAAATTCCAACTGTCTTGATCATAACACCAGATCATAAAAAGACTGTTGGAAATTTATGGTCAAAATGTGGAAGCCCACTGAAAATTAGATATTGCCTCTAAGCTGGCCTATCCTAGGTAAATACAGTCTAAAAATGTGTATAAGCAGGACACTGCTGAAAATAAGATATTGCATCTCATCTTTTCTTTTTCAATTGTTTAACCAGGAGTGGCACACTAAGCTGAAAGCTTGTTTACAGGGGTGACCTGGGAGCACAGAAAAGTTAACTGACTTGCTCAGGGTCACACAGTATGCAAGTGGGGGGCTGTGGGATTCAAACCCAGGTCTCCAGATATGCAGCTCAGAGCCTTAAACCACTGCACTATACTGCCTCATCTGGTCTATCCTGGGTAAATGTACAATGAAAATATGTAAACAGCAATGCAAGCAATAAATAAACAGTCAGCATTGACAAATGCTTGTTATGCCTAGCTCTTGCCCTAACACATAGTTTCCTGATCTGATAGGCATTCTTGCAGAAAGATCTGAACTCTCCTGAGTAATGAAACCTCTCCAGATATCACACCAACCCTTCAGCGCTGTCGCTATCCCCACTTAATACTAAGCCAGCCCAGAGCATTTCAGGATTCTAGCACACTTGTACAGTGGGTAGCATACTAGAGAGAGACAGACTGGAAAAAGTGTAGGATATGGGATACTTAAAGAATACAAGGACAGCGCAAGTTACCACATCATTTGTTTTCTGGATTGGAACCAGTAGTTTAAATACAGCTTTGACAAGACAAAATGTCTTGCAAGTTCCTAGTGGTTATCATTTAAACATACAGACCTGCATGGTGTATAATCTTGCAGAGAAAGGATATTTGAGTGTGAAATGTCTTCATATTTTATTTGAATTACCTTCAGAACTTACAAAATGTTGCACTTTGCTTGAAAGGATGTTTACCTAATTTGTGTACTTCAGTTAAAACTATTCATTTTCCAATATGCTCTCTACCCTGTTTAACAGGATAATACATTTCTGTAATTTATTATCTCAGTCTTTGTCATTCGTGTGTGGCGGCATTCTAGCACCTTTCAGTTTCACTTCCCCAGATGAGGGGCAAGTATTCTTGCTGACTGTATATACTGTGTAAGTCTGCCTGAGAAGGGTTTAGACTTGACAGCCTAAATTACTTTGTTGTAATATTCTTACATCACCCACATTCCATTGCTTTGGGGATATGCATGATTCTCTGCCTCTCAAGGCATGACTTTACAGCCAGCATGCTTTTTCTGTAACCTTTGCACCAATGTTTTGCAGCTGTTCCCCCACTCCCTTTTTTTTTCTTTCCAGGCACATATTTTTTCCTTTAACATCTTTAGCATGTTGTTTCACAGATACTGAAGACACCATGTTTGCTACTCATATATGGCTCAAAATGACTCAATACAATATAGCCAGTCACCTGGGAAAACAAATGCAACTAGAACTACAACTAAATGCTGCATTCTGTTACAAGCAGAAAGTGTTCTGCTGAAGAAACAATGTCTAAGGGACACCATCCCACTTTCCTCCCCTTCTTTCTTCTTTCCTTCCTCTTTTGAGCACTTCCCACTACTGCCACCAGTAGTCATCTAGGTGGCACTATTGCAGTGGGAGTTACTACCCCCCCCCCACACAGAGAAGAACATACTGTGGAACAGGAGAACCTCCTTCACCTTCTCACACTGGTCTGTACTGGTGCCCTTAGTACAGAATGCAAACCAAGGTTACCAACATGGGGAATGGCACCTGCTGCCATTACACTACCAGGCAAACTCAGCTTCCATTTTGCTCACATTATCACCCTATTATAAATCATGCCATCATTCATAACCAATAGGATTGTTTTTTTTCTACCTAGACATTCTTATAACCATAAGATGGTCTTGCATGCAAAAAGTTGCAAAATTCTGAAGTTTTGAATTGTGTTGGCATAATCCATTTCTTACACAGAGGATTCTCTTATTTTATACACAGTAAAACATTTTGATTTTTACATAGTTACATAGTATTTGTTGGCAGATAAAGACCCTCGGGTCCATCTAGTCTGCCATATGGAAACAAAATTATTTACTGTAGTCCCTCATCCTTCACAGCAGATTCTGCTTAATCCGTTTCCTTTCTTCCCTCCCTTCCTATTTCTAATACCTCCCTATGCCTAGCCTTGCATGCTTGAAACCCCCTGTCATGCTTGAACCCACCACCTGTACTGGTAGTCTGTTCCAGGCATTGACCACCCTTTCTGAGAAGAAGTACTTCCTGACATTTCCTCTGACCCCCCCCAACCAGCCTCATATCATGTCCTCTTGTCCTAGGGCATGTCCTTTTCTGAAGAATGCTTCCTTCCTGTACTTTATTTATGCCTTTGAGATATTTAAAAGTCTCTATCATGTCACCCCTTTCTCTTCTGTCCTCCAGAGAGTACATATTTAATTCCTGTAGTCTTTTCATGTAGCTTTTCTGATGCATGCCCCGCACTATCTTGGTTGCCCTCCTGTGTACCACCTCGCCCCGATCAATCTCTTTCTAAAGATGTGGCCTCCAGAACAGTATGCTGTACTCCAGGTGGGGCCTCACCAGTGACCTAGACAGGGGGATACCACTTCCCTCCTCCTGCTTGTTATACCTCTGCCTATGCACCCCAGCATTTCACTAGCTTTACCTACTGCCTTGTCACACTGACTTGCCACTTGGAAGACATCTGATATGATTACCCCAAGGTCTCCTTCTTGTTTTGTAGTTGCCACCTCCCCCCACAAGATGGTACTTCACTCTTAAGTTCTTGGGTTCTATGTGCATAATTTTGCACATTTTAGCATTAAAGCCCACCTGCCACACTCTTGACCAATCTAACAGTTTTTTTAAGTCCTTTCTCACTTTGTCTACCCCTGGTGTGTCCACTCAGTTACACATTTTTGTGTCATCTGAAAACAGACACATCTTCCCTTCCAGTACTTCTGCAATGTCACTAATGAAGACATTGAAGAACACTGGCCCCAGAACCGACCCCTATGGCACCCTGCTAGTTACTCTCCTCTCTTCAGAATGTACCCCGTTTATCACCACTCACTGGCTCCTGTGACTTAGTCAGTTTTGTATCCAGTTTACTACTTTTGACACCACCCAAAGAATGCAAAGTTTGTTAACTAATCTTCTGTGTGGAACAGTATTGAAGACCTTGCTGAAATCCAGATAGGCCACATCCACTGCACCCCCCCACCCCGATCCACTTCTCTTGTCACCCAGTTGAAGAAGTTGATCAGATTTTGTTTGGCACGATCTTCCCCCTGTGAACTTGTGCTGCCTTGAATCTTGTAGCCCATTTGCAGCAAGATACTGGACCATCATTTCCTTAATTAATGTTTCCATGATTTTACACACCACTGGTGTCAGGTTTACTGGTCTATAGTTCCCTGCCTCCTCTTTATTGCCACTCTTGTGGATCAGCACCACATCTACCCTTCTCTAGTCCTCTGGTACCACCCCTGACTCCAGGGACCAGTTGAACAGGGCTGTCAGGGGTGCCATTAGTACCTACCTCAGTTCCCTCAGTATCCTCAGGTGCACTGCGTCTAGCCCCATAGATTTATCCACCTTTAATCTTTCAAGTTCCTTAATTATTCTCTCTTCTGTAAAGGGGCTAGTGTCTACCTCCCTTCCAGTAATTCCCTTACTCTCTATCAGTGGCCCTTCACCCATCCCTTCCTTTGTAA
Organism: Neoceratodus forsteri; assembly: GCA_016271365.2. NCBI lineage: Eukaryota > Metazoa > Chordata > Ceratodontiformes > Ceratodontidae > Neoceratodus > Neoceratodus forsteri. Next base: position 1,450,032,252 of record CM057452.1, read on the forward strand.
ATACTGAACAGAAATATCTGTTCAGTATATCTGCTTTCCTCTGGTCCTCTTCCACACTCTCCCCTTCCCCCCTTTCAGTCTGAGTATTCCTGCCTTGCTTTTTCTCCTTTCACTTATATATCTAAAGAAGGTCTTACCTCCAAGTTTCACTGTTCTAGCTATGTTCTCCTCTGTTTTTGCTTTAGTGCTCCTTACAGCTTTTGCTGCTTCCTTCAGCTTCTCCTGATAGGTTTCCCTGTCTTCTGCCTTCTCTGTTGCCTTGTATCTCACAAATAAAAACCTCTGTGCATTAACCTTTGCTGCAACTTCATTGGAAAAGCATAGCGGCTTTCTATTTCTCCTTTTCTTTGACACCTGCCTAATGCAAGGGTTTGTCGCTCACTCAATGTCCTTCTTTATTGCTGCCCACCATTCCTCTCCCCCCTCTAGGTTCCCTGTCTGTGCCAGTATTTCTTTGACACACTCCCCCATCTTCCTGAAATCCACCATCCTGAAGTCCAGGACCCTCATCTTAATGTGGCATCCCAGTTCTAACCTTGAACCGCACCATGCAGTGATCACTTGACCCCAGGTGACTTCCCACCATGATGTTAGTGATATTGTCTCCTTTTGACAGCACCAGGTCCTGTATGGCTTTCTCTCTCTTAAGGGTTCCATGATTTTGAAAAGCAACTCTGCACTTTAGCATGTGCTTTCATACGTGTTACAGCTATTACAATTTATGTGACAATACATTTGATTTTTTTCATTTCCACCTTGGTAGTCTATCCAAAAAGTCTGTATAAAAACATATGGCTCACCTCAGTTAATGTATCCATGCTCACCATGACAACAGCTGGTGATGTCACAAATTGCAATTATAAGGTAAGCAGGGGAGAGTTATATATATTTTGAAAGACTCAATGAAATAAATACTAGCATTTAGCAGGCCAGCATCAGGGAAACATAAAAATATTTTTTTTTTACTAGAATACAAAGTTTAAACATAATTGGTGTATATCAAGTGGTTTTAAACTTTTAATTAGAGAGTTGCTCTTTAAATTAATGTCCTATTTGAAAAAAAACAAGAAGTATTTATCATGATTTATAATATGTTTACAGTATATGTACAGTCCCTGTCTCTCTTACAGTTATAACAATGCCTTTTCAAGTCCTTTGTGTGTCAGATCTGCTCAGCTTAACTTCACAGTTATCTTACCCAAAGAACTTGAGAAGGCACTCTGATAGTCATAAGATATGATGAAATGGTACATATAAACATTTAGCAGAGGTCAGCTCAGGAGAAGCACATACAGTGAAACCTTCATATTGTGAAATCCCAATTAGACCAATAAAAAACCTCTGTGTAACAGGAGTTTCGGTATTAGAGGGCTCTGACATACTTCGGTGGATCATTCACACACACACACACACACACACACACACACACACACACACACTTGAATGCACACATACATACTGTGCACTATCTCTCCAATCTGAAATTTAATTGAGGTACATGAAGTTGAACTGGTTAATTCTTATTTTTACAGATGATCCAAGATATATTATATGTGCAGAGAACTTCAGCAACAATGCTTCAGAAGAGGCAGGTAAGACTAACAAAGCAGATTTTGTATACTCTGCACATTGAGTAGCTCAAATGCATTAAGGGGTCTGATTGATTGCGGCAAGAGTGTCAGTCAATTGATATGAATACAGAAAGACTGGACAGCAGCCACACTTCATTAAAAAACTGCACATCACTGTACCAGGGCTCACTAAAAGAAGGTTGTACTACATTCCCTATCCTTGTTTTAGAAGTTGTAACACATAAATTACCATTTATTTAGTTATTCACATTAATAAGCTGGTAAAGCTTTCTGCAACGTACTGTGACAACTAATTTTCAGAGTTGCCCCCTTATTCATAAGTGTAAGTCTTATGGCATCCATGGAAAGTCATCAGACTGGCCTGGCAGCTTATTTGCACAACAGAACACAGTGTGTTTTGGTTTGAGGCCATGTTTCTAATTGGTTCCCTGGTGTCCCCTTGGAGTCCATATTGAGAACCATGTTGTTCCCCTTCCTATATAATGATATCTGTAGAGCTGCCCAATCAGCAGGAATAGCCTGATTTGCTAATGATACTAAATGTTTTCCACAGGTTAATAGTCAATTAGAAGGTAAAACAGTACAGCTTGGTACTAACCAACTGTGTTGCTGGAGTACAGCCTCATTCTTGAATTTCCATCCCTCTGAAAGTCTGGATTATTTTAATTTCCAGATGTCATACACTTACAGTAAACATAGTGACTACAATTGTTCCTGGCCAGTGAAATCCAGAAACAATCTAGGGATCAAAATCACATCTGTTTAGTTTTGTTAAGGCTACTTTTTGTTCAGCATTTGTCAATTTTATGAAAGTAAAAGTGCAGATTACTGTTTATTAAGCTACCTGATGCCTTGAAAATCTATGCATTAAAAGAAAAAATGCATTTTAAACTGGTGTGTACAGAAAATGCACAGGGTGTAAGACTCTGCAAGAGTTATCTTAACCTGAAAAGATATGTATTTAACTGAAATGACACACAAAGTTAAATTGATCACTTTTTGATGCACAGCATAAATGGATTTGGATTAATGTACAGCCTTACACAAGTTCTGGAGTATGGGGGGAGAGAGAGTCGACTTTAGACACCAGATGCATTAAGAGAGTGTAACATGTGCTGGCGTGGTGGTGCTGAGGGCTGTGGCCACACCTTGCACCACACCGGTAACCTGCGTTCGGTGATGGACTCGGGGAGCTGTGGGTCAGTGGGTGTGGGAGAGGATGGAGCATCTGGAGGACAGCTCTCCTCTCCCAGGGAGGGATCTAGGGGCTGTTTGGTATCCTGGTGGACCCAGATGGAGACTGGGGGCGTTGCAGGAACACCAGTCAGATGTGAGGGGCAGAGTGCACCAGATGCCAGCAGGGCCGCCTTGCACAGGCATCACTGCATGTCACGATCTGGGGGCAACGTAAGGAAGGAAAATTCCTGTCGATGAGGATAGGTGACAGCACCCTGCCGCATTGTGCCACACTCCATCACTGGGCTTCTCCCTCCATCCTAGCCCACTCACCCAGCCAGGCACATTAGATTGCCAGATAGAGTGCCCTGGGAGGATATGGTGGCCCCACCTTGGGGGGGGGTGTAGAGCCAAGGAGGGGTCTGCCTGGCTGGAGTGGGGAAGGAGGAGAGCTTCAGGTGGGAGGTAGAGCACACAGTAAGCAGAGGTTGCCTGAGAGAGTTCCTTGTCAGTGGTGCTGAAAAAGAGTCAACAACAAAAAAATAAAAGAGCATAACTTAAGACATTCTTGGACTTGCTTGATAAATTGTGATAGACAGAAGATCAAGCATATACACATATGTTCAGGGCATGTAGAAAGCAAGAGAAATATTGGGAAGAACTGATGAAGGACAAAAAGGGATTTTAGAAACAGAAATAAAAAACTTACCAGAAAATGTTTTTGCTGGCAACATTTATACAAGATAAACTATCTGAATAACATCAATGTCTATTTTATATTTTGCCCCTACAGCAGACTTCAAAATCCTATCCAACTGCCACCCTGATGACCCAATCAATGTAGGTGACCCAGTTCGGGAACAGACTTGGGGAGTGATCTAAGGAAGTGGCCACTGGCTGCAGCAGCTGCAGATGTTCAGTTATGTGAAAACAGTGATGAAAGCATCAGTGTAAAAGGATGCTTTTATATATCTGGTGCCACTGTTAAGTGTGCTTTCTAAACACACCTTCCACGCGATTTGTTGTTAGATGAAATTGCGTTAATAAAAGGTAAAGCTCTGTGACAGTATCTACAGCCACTTCCCGGCTGTCAGGCATCCAAAGGCAAGAGAGGTTCTGATAGTTTAAATTTATGTTGAACTTGAGGGTGGAAAGTGCACAGAGTATGGTGGGGAAATTTCACCTCTATTCTCTGCTCTCAAGCTGTGTGCACTTAAGTTGCTTAGCAACTATCTGGCCTCTGCCTTGGCGTGGGCTCCTGTGACTTCAATGATGTCATTTGACATGTTGGGGTGGTGGGGGCTAATTGGAGGTGGTCAGGATCTGCCCTCTAGTCCGGCAACATAAACAGATTCACAGAAGCAGCATTGAGCGCAGTTCACTATGAGCACTGCCACGATGATGACTTGCTTGTGCATCAAGAAAGATTAGCACCTTACAGTTTCACACCCTCTATCTTCACATTTGTGTTTTTGAATGAATTTAGCTCTGCAGAAGTTAGACTAGCATGAAAAATTGAAGCTTTACTTTATAGACATAGAATTAGGTAGAATGTGAAAATACAAGAAATAATGTACAGGTAAGAACAGCATTATTATGAAACATGAAAAAAACTTGGTATATGAGATCTTATTATGAGGTGGAACAGAATCTTATAATTGTATACTATTTCTTTATACAGGAATTGTGACTGTAAATGATCAGAATTACCAAGGCCATGATACTATCCACATCATGTGACACCCAGGTATGGGTTGGACAATATAAATTATGCACATCGCAAATGCAATTGGGGTGCTAATATAGGGGCTGCTATCTCATGATTCAATAAGACAGTGATAAATGATAGTCTGCTAATGACAACGAAACTGATTATTGAGAAGGGGAATATGTGAAGTATGAATATTCTAAGCAGAGGCAAAAGAAAAGTATAGAAATTTGATCATGCTAATGCTATGTATGGATACTAAATGTGAATTTTATGCTTCTACATGTAGATCCTAGCCCCTGAAGAAGCCAATGGAGGGCAAAAAGTTTCGCATGGTCAGGAGATCGTACTGTGAAACATATGAAATAAAAGAAAGTAGAACTTATTCGTTGTTGTGCGGCTGGTACTTTTTTGACTTTTGTACATTTGTAATGTTCTGCTTTTCTGGCCCCAAAGTACATACTGTGTGAGGAAATAACCAAAGAAGGGAACCCACCAACTACTGGATTTTTTGTGGCTGGGGTGGAGAAAACATAATTAAAAAAATCCTATCCATTCAGAGAAGAATCGAGGAGCACCCTAAATGAGATATATCAAACAGAGAAGCTGATACATATTGTAAGGAATTGGGCACCATGGGTGATATTTGTCATCCAAATGGCAATTAACTGTGCTTCTTAAAGGGAAATATCCATCATGCTATACTAACGAGTCAGGATTGGGGGGGCTCAACTAAAAAAATACAAAATCAGTATATTTTTCAAACACTTTTTAAAATACATTACCTTAATTTCAGGTTGAGCTTTCGCCCTGCCAGCTCAAAACCACTGCCAATGACCCCCCATGACTGGGGTTCTGATGATGGGAGTGAAGGCCTGCCAGAAGGGTCCTGTATAAATGCCTGCTATGTATTTTAAGGGCAATAAAGTATATCATAGCACATGCCAGCTATACCCTACTGCTACTGCTCTCTCTCCCAGAAATAAATATTTACAAAAAAAAAAAAACTATATGATGACTTTTTTTTTTTTGCCAAAAAAACAAATACTGCTGTTTATGTTGTCTTAATTAACCTCTATCCTGGGACAGATATAAACATGAACAGTCATATCATATAGGGCTATCCTAGATGATGAGATTTCAAATTAATAAAATGCACATTCTTGGCACCAACTTGGCAAGTCCCATACAAAGCACCTATAAAACCCACTGGAATACTACTGGTCTTTCTGAGATATATACGAAAAGTACACATTCTGTTATCTATCATTCTCATATCTTCCACACAAACCACAGTCAATAGAGCGCCAGTAGCACTAGACCTGCTGTAACAGGATTCCAAATCACTGAAAGTCTTTCTTCCCGTCCTTAATTCAACATGCACGGTAATAAAGTGTTCTGCCTCAAACACGTTCACCTCTACACACATCCATCGACTGCTGAACTCCGGCTGAATTATCTTAATCTGCAAATATGGAAATACAACTGTGATTTTTTTTCTACTTCTGAGGAAAATTGTTGTATACATTCTAGTACTGAAAAATAATAGAAACGTTCCACTGAGATATCTATACTAGATGTGATAGCTAGCTAGATAGCTAGCTAGAGATAGAGTGACAGACTGAGAAACAGATAGGCAAATGTGCACAAGTGTAATCAAAAAACGCTCTCCCTAATCAGTTTTTGTATCTGCCAGTACAAGATGCCTATGACATTCTTACAGGGTTCTTTTTTAATAGGATACTAAAACCTACTAAAGAAAGGGAGATCACATGAGGGCTTTGTCAAACGCCAATCGGGATTATGTATCGGTGGGTCATGTTTTGGGGTACTGTGACCCAAGAGCACACACTCTACTCTTCATGGGAAATGAGAAAGTGTGCATGGGTACTAGGCGTGGGACTTGGATTTGGCAGTGTTCAAATACGAACATTTCTGGATCCACAAACTACAGACAATGTGTTTCCAGGGCTCAATAATACGATAGAATGGCCCTCGTTTCTATATTTAATTGCACTGTAAGGCTTTCTATTCTGTGAGGTTAACTTTGGGTTTTTATGCATTAAAGAGCCACTGACACCTCTATTAGAACTTTGGAAAACATAATGTTTAGCGGCAAAGCATCTTATATTTCTCATGAGCTCTGTATTTCTTCTCACCATTATTTATTACTGAGGGCAAATACATGAAAACTGGATCTCTGTTACTTGAGGGTTCAGCAGCTCTTTTTGCTTATTCCCAATCTGATGTCATAATACTTTGCTTGTGACATCACAGTTATTCTCATGGAAACCAGTTGTGATGTCACAACAGAGCATTATGATTTTAAGTAGCATCCCTCTGGATGGCGACTGCACTGGGTTGACCATCACACTAGCTGCAGAATGCTCACCCTATAATTTTAGTTTTAGTTTTAATTATTGTAGTTATTTTTTGTCTGTATTTAGTTAGTTTTTAAAGTTGTTCGATCACGAAAAATTTTACTCTTAACTCTGCCAATGGTTGAAGTTATTTATTGAAGTTTATGCATGAGTTTTAGCATAACAGAGTTTTAGCATTTCTAAAGTAACAGCAAGCCTCGGGAGAGAAGGGGAGTTTTTAGACTGAATATTTATTAGAGTTCCTGCATTATTGTGGAAACCTGGTGTGATTACTCAAAGAAATCAAGCATCAGGACTTGGAGCACTGCACTATTTTATATTCACCTTTTGTCTTGACCTGCTGACTTGTTCATCCTCATCATGCCCTGGAGCTGGAACATTTGTGCTTGGAGTCGGCTTGGCGTAGACTGAGGAGCACCCACATCAGATGGTTGACATCATCGACAAAGGAGCAGCTGAATCTGGGATGTGGCTGAGAGGAACCAAGACCTGAGGAGCAGTAAAGGGCAGGGGATCCTCCTGGAGCAGTCTCCAACCCAGGGTTGTTTCCTGGGGCTGCTTGCCAAAGGGTGAGCTTCACCTGGGACAGTAGTGGGGGAAGGTTTTGTCTCTGGGGGTTCCTGGCCCTCTGATTTAAGCCTGAGTGGCCTGGTTGGGGTGGATACCTGTGCCTGACACTGCCCACAGGATTTGGGAGTACAGCAGTCAGAGGGCCACTGTGTTTCCTCTTTGATGTGGAGTTGACTCAGGTGTTCCTCCTTGGCTGAATTGTGATGGATCTTCATCCAAGGAAGGGCTAGAACTTGGGCCTGCTGTCTGAGTGAGGTGGAAGAACCCTGGTTTTCCTGCTATGGAGGAGGTGGCGGGATCAGGAGGTGAGCCTAACCATAAAGCTGAGCAGAAAGAGAATACCAATATTAAGCAAGAACCAAGCAAGAAGAGCACGGACTAACATTAACTTCATGAAGGCTAGTCAGAGAGGACATTGATGGGGATTGACGAGTTGTGCAGGTCAAAATATCAGTTTTCATCTTACAAAATATTAATGGTGTAATACAGTGCTGGTTCACCTGATTGTGGGTTGAATACAAACAAAAGCCGTTGAACCTTAACTGTGGACAGTGAGAGTCCACATATTCAGAAGATCTCTATTCTGGTCATTGACATTGGGGGTGAGAACCTCCATAGTCCCTAAGACTCATAATATAGGATTTGGTGCAGTCCTTTCTCCCAGAACTGCAGAGAGACTGCTCTCCCTAACATATTTATCAGTCGGACTTTTTCTGTTTTTTGTATTTTGTGGGATAGAGAATTTAAATTATGTTAGTTATTAGTTGATTTATGAAGTTATTCTATAATTGTGTTAGTTATTAGAGATTAGGAGGTTATTATTTGGAGGGTGCTTAGAGTTTGTAGCCAGTGCGGGTGGCTATTAGGTAGCAGTGTTGGGGGAGTGATACCGTGTTGTTCATGCTCCTCGGTGGTCAGGCACTACTCTCCCGCCAGGCTCAAGGACCTTTCAGTGTTTGATATCCCCCTTGGCACTGGAGGTATATGCATGCTGTAGGGCACTGGGGACTGTTGGAGGGGGAGAGGCAGGGGTCTGCTGGGCCTGGTGGGGTTGTGGAGGGGAGTTGATGGATTAGGGTGGTGAGGTCAAGGAGATGCCCTGGGGTGAAATGAGTCCAGGAAAGGGGTTTTCCCTACCTGGTTCCCATACTTAAGCTCTCCACAGATGGTGAGCAAGTAGCTGGATCTGCCTCATCTACCTATTCTTCTCATGCGGCGTTGTGCAATGCCAAGTCTGTCAAAAACAAGATATCAATTATGGCTGATCTTGTGGAAACAACTGACCTGGCTTGCATCACTGATACCTGGCTGGATGAAAGTGCTGGTCCTATTTTGGAGGCAGCGATTCCAGCTGGGTACTCGGTGATCCACCGCACAAGAAAGGATCGTAGGGGCAGGGGTGTTGCCATTCATTTTAAATCAGAGCTGGGTCTTGTGGACATATTGGTAGGTGAGACCAGATCTTTTGAATGCCTGGTGGTTACAAATTTAGGATGCAGGATCCTTCACATCTACCATCCCCTGGGCGATGGGAAGAAATTCCTGCAGGAAGTCGTGGACTTCATCATTGACCAGGTGCTGGAGTTGCCCAGATGGATAACTGTAGGTGACTTCAATGCCTGGGTCAATGATGAACTCTCACAATTTGGTCAAGACTTCCTCCAACTAATGAATTCATTGGGCCTCACACAGGTGATTACCACTGCAACACATATTCAGGGGCATTCATTGGACCTGGTGTTCCTACTTGGGATGGAGATCTCTGACCTTGTGGTGGAACCAGTTAGCTAGTCGATCCACCATACCATAAGACTCAGCTTTGAGGCACTCCCTAATAGATCTACCCCTATAGAGTTGGTCCAGTATTGCCCTTTGAGGGGTTTGACCCCAGATAGTCTGATGGAGATACGAACCTCTAAGGTGTGATGAGTGCATCCGAAGAGCCAGAGGGCTGGTTCTGGTCTATGACAAGGCAGTGACTAGTGCCCTCAACTCTGTAGCTCCTATCTACGTTCATTCCTTCTCCCTTTGCCCAAAGACTCCATGGTTTGATCAGACTCTGAAGGAGATTAGGAGAAGGGGTCGAAGGCTGGAGCAGTGCTGGAGGAAATTCGGCCAGGTAGATGACAAACTTAGATTGACAGCCCATTTGAAAGGCAATCAATAAGTAGTCTCCCATAAGAAGGCAGAGTTCCTGTCCAGGGAAATTGCCGCAGCAGGAAACAGACCAGCTCAGCTCTTCTGGATTGTGGACAGGTTGTGCAATCCAACCTGTCTTCAATCGGGGCGGGGGGGCTTTTTTACAAATAAAGTGTGATGAGTTTGCTCTGTTTTTTGCTCATAGGATTGCCACTATCAGGTCGGGGATCCTGTCAGTGCACTCAAACAGGCACTGCGGTGATCAGCCTGAGACTGCACGCACCCAGATTGTCTTGTCTAACTTCGGCCAACTGGCAATCATGGACATCATATGAGTCATCCAGGAACTACATCCCACTTACTGTAGTCTGGACCCATGCCCTACATACAATCTTGTGGAGTCCATGGAGGTCCTCAGCTTGGTCCTTGCCAGGATAGTAAGGTGTTCTTTAGAGACAGGGATTTTTCCTGAATCCCTGAAGGAAGCAGTAGTAGTACCACTTCTGAAGAACAGCTCTCTTGACCTGGATTGCCTGGCCAACTACAGACCAGTCTCTAACCTGCCCTTTGTGGGCAAGATTATTGAGAAGGTGATGGCCATAGAACTGGGAGAGCCACTTAACATCTCATGATGTCTATGATCCTCTCCAGTCTGGGTTAGAAAAGCGACATAGTACCGAGACTGCCCTGGTTCAGGTACTTAATGATTTCTTGACTGTGAGGGATCAAGGGAGCAGCTCCATCTTGGTGCTCCTGGATCTCTCTGTGGCGTTCAACACTGTGGACCATGGGGTACTATTGGAGCACCTGCGTGTATTGTGTGGACTGTCTGGGACAGTCCTTCACTGGCTTTGATCTTACCTCACAGGTAGGACTCAGGGAGTGGTATCAGGGATTTATTCCTCGGCACCTCTCCCCCTGTCCTGTGGGGTACCACAGGGATCCATTTTGGCCCCTGTGTTGTTTGGAGTGTATATGCTGCCATTGGGGGACATTATTAGGTGGTATGGACTGAGTTTTCACTGCTATGCAGATAACACTCAGCTCTACTTGTCTTTTGTGCTCGATCAGGGAGGAGTAATCTCTACCTTTAACAACTGCCTCTCGGAAATTCAGGACTGGATGAGTGCCAGTTGGCTGAGGTTGAACTCTAACAAGACTGTGGTGTTGGTGGTTGAATCAGGTCACTATGGCATGGAGGTATGAGCAGGTCAGTTTACTGGACTTTGGCTCGGGTCTGTCCCACTGCCTACCTCTAATCGGGTGCAAAATCTGGGCATGGTACTAGATGGTGGCCTGTTACTAAAACATCAGGTGTCAGCCATTGTCAAGACCTCATTTTACCATCTGAGAAATATGGCCCGGATAAAGCACCTGATTTTACCTAGTGATATGCCAACCCTGGTTCACGCATTTGTGACTCTGCGACTTGATTACTGCAATGCTTTATACCTAGGGCTACCGGGGGTTGATATCCACCAATTGCAGCTTGTGCAGAATGTGGCTGCCAGGTTGTTGACTGGTTTATCAAGATCTAGCCATATCACACCTGTGCTCCGCTATCTGCACTGGCTGCTGATAAACTGGCGGATCACCTTCATGGTTGGATTGTTGACCTACTATATAAAGCCCTACATGGACAGGGACCCAGCTGCCTGTGAGATCTCCTTGTTCTTCACCTCCCCCTCTTCCAGCTCTGCTCTGTTGATGAGGGACTGCTAGAGGTTCCCAGGGTCCTTTTGAAGATATCAGGAGCTCTCTCTTTTGCTTATCTGGCACCAACCCTGTGGCACTCTCTACCTCATCGGATAAGAGAGTGCCAGACCACCAAGAGTTTTAAATCTCAAGTGAAGACCTTTCTTTTTTTTTTTTTTTTAATTTCTCTTTATCCTCCTCACAGCCTGCCTCCTCCGACCCTTCAGCGATGACCCCTGGACATCCCACTGCCCGGAACCCTGCCCACACACAGACCACAAATCCCCATAAAGCCATGGTTTACCCCCTGGGTGGGGACGAGGCGGAGGGGTTCTAACCCCGTAACTTACATTTCGTTGGTCTTGTGGTCTGTTGGGCGGGCATGGGCACATCATGGGCACGTCCAAGGTCCTCGCATTTTCCGGATGAGGCAGGCTCTTTTCCTCTTTTTCCCTCCCGAGCAGCTAACGACCTCCCTGATGTCATGATGCGCTGTCGGCGTCCGTGCTGTTCAGCGACCAGCCATCCCTAGTGGGGCTTGCAGTTCCCGAGCTCCGCCGAGGTCATGCAAGTACCGGCATCGGCCGAATCCCTCCCCGGAGCAGGCGAGCTGTCGTCAGACACTCAAGCCTGTCTCCCCCCGGCCGACCCACTGACTACCCGAGTCCGCTCCCAAACCCAGGTCGCCAGCGTGGAGCGAGGTGTGGCGTCCAGCGCCTCAACCCTCAGCGCCACCGGGCCGGCCAGACCTTTCTTTTTAACCAGGCATTTCCATCTGAGGTTTAAAATTGATCACTGTTAATTGTTAGGATTTTAATTGCTTTATATGATATTTTTTATAAATTTTTATACAGCACTTTGATCCCTTTTGTAATTGCACTCAACACATAAATTGTGATTCATTGATTGATTGATTAATAAGCTGTAGGGGCTGATGAACTCTAAGGGATTAAGATCCTGTTTTTGTGGGAAATTCCCCAGTAATAAATAAAAGAAAGAAGAAACCTATAGATAGCAAACGATACACAAGCTAAATTGTGTCTAAATATTATGTTTTCCAAAGTTTTTCAAGAGGTGTTAGCCGCTCTTTAATCTGTATTAATATAAAGATTCCCAGTGTTATCAACTTAGTTTAATGGAGTGCATGCTGTTATAAACTGTTTTTTTTAGTCTAACAATCTGTTGAAATGTGTTATATTGTTAATATCTGTCTGAGCACTGTCACTTTCATTACAATTGGTATATTTGGGAGCTGCACCTTTCAGAGCACTGTATAAATGTAGCACCCTAGGTGGCACCCAGTTACTCTTGAAAAAGCTCATTGCAAAACTTGAGTAACTTTGTGTGCACTGTTTCTGGCTACTGTAATAAAACACAGCATACTCTAAGCTATGAGTGCTGTTTGTTTCTGCCTTTTGAGTTTGTGCTTTTTTTCCTTTTCATGTTGTTCAGGCAGCACCATGGTTTCCAGCTGCGGCTTTATTGTCTTTGTGTCTCTGAAACAATAGTTGTGGATCATCATATCCTATTATTTGTCTCTTTTTTATATTCCAATACTGGCAGAATCTCTATATCTAGAGTGGTCTCTCCTTTTGAGGATCCAAATCTGAACTTCAGGTGTCATACCCTAAATCAGGGATTACAGGTAGGGGTCATGAGGAAGGGTGATGGGACTCTCACTGACTCCTCTCAGTTTATAACTTTTGTCCCCTTTAATACCCCAGCCCCCCTCCCAGTGAGCTGCTTCATCAAGGATGCATGCCATGGACAAATATCTGGTGCCTATATGTCACAGAATCTAGGCCACTTATAATGGCTGCTTGTGGCTTCTCAAACCAGGGGCAAACTCGATCATTCCTCCTGTAGCACCAGCATGATGCCACTTCAGTGCAACTGGCCCAAGGGGGAGAGGTATGAGGTTGGGATTGAACCCAGGTTTCCAGTACTGCAGCCAAATCCACTGCTGTTAAACCATGAGCCATCTCTACCCCATCATGTGCATTGGTGGTTCAGTGGTAGAATTCTCACCTGCCACATGGGAGGCCCGGGTTCAATTCTCGGCCAATGCAACTGAGAATTTGAAGGCAGTATAGTACAGTGGTTTAAGGTTCTGAGCTGCAAACCTGGAGACCTGGGTTTGAATCCCACAGCCCCCACTTGCGTACTGTGTGACCCTGAGCAAGTCACTTAACTTCCTTGTGCTCCCAGGTCATACCTGTAAACAAGCTTTAGCTTAGTGCATGTCTCCTGGTTAAAAAAAAAAATTTATCTCTTCTCTTAGTTTTGCAAATGATTTAAAAACAGGGGCACAATCAGTGCAGTTTAGGCAGATACCTAATGTCCTTCTGAGGACCTTCTACAATTTAGCATTTGGCCCTTGTGGATGATTTTTTTTCTCTCAACTTCATCTACTAATACTAAAACCTTGTGGATTTTGTTGCAGATGTGTCTATTAATATTAAAATGTTGAGAAAATAATTAATTCACATTCCAAACTCCCACCAGCCTCTTGAAAAGGATTTGCATAATGGGATTTATTCCCCAGTACAGCACTAAACATCTGTAAAAGGAGCCCACTGAGCTGGACCAGATTTGTCCAACACCACAGTCCTCAAAATAAATTACAAATAGGCCGAGTTATGGGACAACATTTACCACTAAAATACCAATATTCTGATAACACAGAAAAAATATTTGTTACCTTCAACTTCCTTTAAGGTTTCAAATTTTGCTGTAATAATTCTCCAAAATGATACAACAAAGGTATTAGCTTAAACAGCGTGACGTGGTCAAAGAAAATTTGAAAAAGCAAAATTGTTAGTCTAGTTTAGAGTTGATAAATTTTCTGTATTTACTTTTCCCACTGTCCTTAAAACTATGTAAATTAACATGACAGCAGGATCACTGTTCACTAAACTTCATGTGCTGTGGCTGCTTGTCTATACCTGATATCACAATCCTCTGCCTGTGACAGCACAATTGTTTCCACAGCAAGAGATTGTGCTATCATAGGCAAAATATTATAATACATAGATACATAGACAGTGTTGGCAGATAAGGGCCTATGGCCCACCCAGCCTGCCCATTTGAGCTTGCAAGTTCAGTTTATGTTTTCCTAGAAGTCTGTTGCCCCTTACCCCTGACCTCCAGAATTCCTTTATATCTATCCCATGCATTCTTAAATCCCGTGATTGTTTCAGCCCCCACCACTTCCTCTGGCAAGGTGTTCCACTTGTCCACCACCCGTTCTGTGAAGAAATTCTTCCTCACGTTTCCTCTGAATCATCCTCCCTCCAACTTCATCCCATGCCCTCTAGTCCTGGAACATCTTTTTCGCTTAAAAATAGTGTGTTCCTGCACCCTGTTCCTCCCTGTAAGATACTTATATGTCTCTATCATGTCCTCTCTCTCCCGCCTCTCCTCCAGGGAGTGCATATTCAGTTCCTTCAACCTGTCCTCATAGAACTTGTGATGCAATCCATGTACCATCTTTGTTGCTCTCCTCTGAACCTTCTCTACCCTGTCTATGTCCTTACGTAGGTAAGGTCTCCAGAACTGTACACTGTACCCCAGGTGGGGCCTCACTAGTGTCTTGTATAGTGGAATCATGACCTCCCTTTTCCTGCTGGTGATGCCCCTGCCATGTCAGATGTAGACAAGCAACAGAGGCAGATGTAATGCAAAGGGCAGGAATTTTATTTTCCAGCTAATATGCATAGCTATAATGAAACATGGAAAGCTAACTGGAACATAGGCATAATCTTTAGCATAAGGCTCGGGCCACAGGGAAAATGGGTGACTTCACAGCCTACACAGAGGCAAGGAACAAATGCACAAGACTAATCAGGAATGCCAAGGCAAACTATTTTAGGGAAGAGCTGGGGTGGACCTGGAGTAATGGAAAGTTTTTCTGGAATGCTTTTCTGGAACAATCTAAAGTCACTGACAAGTAAGGTATCCAAAACCTACCCAGAATTGACCATCATCATAAGCACCAGCACCTTACAGGACCCCAAGGATGTAGTGAATGCTTTCAATCTGGCATTTCCAGACTTGAGTTCAGTTCTACCCCAGGCCTACCCAGTGGTGTAAGTGGTAGACAAGAAGTACAGGAACTCAGGCATTGGCAAATACAAAATGCAGAATGAAGATCCGCAATCTGAAGGATAGCTGTGTGAAGACGCATCTATCTGTTTAGACACTAGTAGATTCTCTTAGAGATATTGAAGTATGTTTAGAAAAACAGCAGTTCTGTACAAGTCAAATGTTGTTATGGAAACCCTGATTTTAGGTCACAGGTCCAGAAACTGTCATTATGCTGCTGGTTTAAGAGTTTCACTTCCAGTGTCAGTGGGAAGAAGTACAGGAACTCCATTCCTGCTGCAAAAAAGGTACAGGAACTGAGTTCCTGTGCGTTCCTGTTCACTTTCATCACTGGGCCTACCTTAATAACCCACCCCAGTGTAAATACAGTAGCCATGACCCACATCATGCTAGGAATACCAAAAAAAATTATTCTATTTCCAACAAATCTCAAAGTTGAAAGCCATTAAATACATTAAAAGAGTCCTTGGAAAAAACAGGATCACCAGTGACAATCTGGATATAAAAATGATTGCCCTCACCCTCGATGAAATTGCCCTCACCCTCACCAAGTTGTTTAATATTTCTCTGAGAACAGGAATCTTCCTGTATACATTGAAGATAGCCCATGTTATATCTGCATTTAAAAGTGGGACTAGGACACTACTGGGTAATTATCATCCAATCTTGATACTCCCCTCCACTCTTAAAGGCCCTTGAAAGAATAGTTGCAGATCAAGTGGTTGACTACCTTGATAAATAAAGCCTTTTATGTGCTCAGCAGCATGGCTTCAGAAAATGCCATAGCACCATCACCGCACTCGTGGAATACACCAGCCAGCTATCCGATGCCCTAGATGGTGGCAAATCTGTAGGGTCTATATTTATCGGTCTTACAAAAGCCTTCGACACAGTGAATCATCACGTACTGCTTGGCAAACTCTTGTCACTAGGGATGTCTTATGAGACAGTTAACTGGTTCGGTAGCTATCTGCCTCAAAGGTGTTCAAATTTCTGGAGTCGCATCTGACCCTAGAGACATGACCTTGGGGGGAGCCAGAAGGGTCCATACTTGTCCCATTACTTTTTAGTCTCTTTATAAACTCATTGCCCTCCACCTGTCCTGCTAGTGTGGTGTATGTGGACAACATAGTCATCTCTGTCCCTGGAGTCCAATCATCTGACATCATCACTTCTCTACAGGATTCCTTCAAAAATCTTGAGTCATGGTTCACTCAAAACAAATTACTGCTAAACTATAAAGAAAAAAAAACAAAGAATACACTTCTCTCTCTTCCAAAACAAGAAGAAAGAAGAAAGCCGGCCCCCTTTGCATCCTTAATGGCAATGGAGAAGCACTGGATCAGGTTCACATTTTCACATATTTGGGAGTTCATCTTTATGATACCTTATCCTCTGTTGGGCATATTGACCAAGTCGTCAAAACGGCAACTATCAAATTGAGGATCCTCCATAAGCACAAGCACTCAATGACAACTGATTCATTGAGCCTGGCAACAAGAAGCTCCACAATATCCTCAATAGATTACAGGCTTATAATATACAGTGCTGACTCAGATTCTTCCTTAAAATGGATAAAGACCCTGCTTAATAAAGTGTGCAGGCTCGTCCTGGGGACAGAATGCCTCACTCACACCTGTCCGCTCTACAGTGACGCAGGTTGTCTCCCTTTGCAGCAAAGGGTCAAATACCAGGCCTGCCTGCTTGGGAAGAAATCTCTGCTCACATTTACACCTGCATCAATGGATAACATTTTCAAATGTGCCACTACCGTAAAAACAACATGGAGATCAGCTAAGGGGGGTACTCTAGGTACCATTTAGGTGGACAACCTTTGCACAGCTTGTTATTTCTCTTAAAAGACTGCAGTGGTTCAATGAACTCCCAGCCTCACTGATTGAATGTGGGAAAATCAGCCCCTTTAAAAAAGACCCACACCTGCTACTGGCCCAAGCAAACCCTTGTGACTGCTTTTAACTGACTACTGCTCCCCTGTAAATACCCAGCCAACATCTCCCATCCACACCCTACCAATCTTTCCTCCCAGTCCTATCCTCCCCTCATCTAGCCCACCCCCTCCTGTTCCTCCTCTCTGCCTAGCCCTGTCCCCATCCATTCAACAATGCCTGTGATTGGCTGCTAAACCCGAAACATGTTGGCACTTAGTAAAATAACCTTAGCAACTAGCATAGCACACCTAGTTCCTAAGGTGTGGCCTATCCTTGCTGCCTCCTTCCCTGTTCCTCCTTCATACCTCTTAAAAAAGTTCCTTTCCCCATTCCCACCTTTCGTCTCTGTCCCACCCTTTGTATCTGACAGAGTCTGAGCCCGGACTGCTTTTTCTTTTCTAAGGTTGCACTTTAAGAACATTTCTAAAACTCGCAGCAATAATCCATATGAACACATACCTAATCATTGTTTGAAAAATAATGTTTATCCTACAATAAGTGATGTCCGTATTTCACCCCATTAATCTCAAGTGACTGATGCTTGTTCTCAGCTCATTATGTTTTATCATTTGTGTTTTTGTATTTTCTGTTCCACTATGTGTGTTTGTACTGCTGTTTTGACATGGAACATTTGTAAAAGATCTTCTGGCCTCAAAGATATTAAGCTGAGATGTGAAATAAATAAATAAATGAATACATAAATAAATAAATAAAATAGAGAAAATACAGAAACATAGGTATTTAGAGGCAGAAAAAAGACATGTACTTCATCCAGTCTGTCTGTGGATCCTAGCTAATAGGAGTGGTATGTCCACCTACTGGTGAAGCACACTAATGATGCCTCCATTAGTGATTCATAGGTGCTATTCACAAGAAACCGCTCTCAAAACTGGGCGCCTTATACTGGAATCGTGAATGCATCTCCTTGCCGACCCACAGAGAAATTCTTCTGAAAATGATCCTTCCAACTTTTGACTATGGTGACGTAGTATACAGTGCCACCCTTAAAATGACCCTAGCCATACTGGACACCCTCTTCCACTCCTTCTGCTGCTTTGCTCTTACCAGCCCACCCCACACTCACCACTGCTCTCTTTATCAATCCCTGGTTCTACTCTCCCTCAGTGACTGATGAATGTTGCACTGCGCCACCTTCATTAGCAAGTTCTGGTTCAGAGTGCCCCCCTCCTACCTTCTGTTCTCTCTCATACCCCCCCCACCTGCTCCCTAAGGAGTAGCAATGCCCATACCCTTGCTGTTCCTAACAGGTCCTCATCTGTTGGTCAGGCATCCTTCTCCCACTACTCTCCTAAGCTATGGAACTCCTTCCCTATCAACATTCAAAATGCTCCCTCATTTTGCTCCCTATACTCTCTCCTGTGCTCCTTCAGTTCTCACACCTTGCAACTGCCCATAATTCTCCTGCCTCCTCTATGATGTATCGATGACCTAACTCGGTCTCCTCCATCCCTTGCTACACTGCCAGCCAATATGAGTTGGCATGACCTGCCTGTAATTATCATTCAGCACTTAGTGTACAACTGTCACTGTCAATTTAATGTCTATAGTCAGTACCTCATTGTAACCCATGTTTGTATGTTCTCATGTATCCTATTCTGCTTATATTGTACACTATGTTTTGTTATGCACAGCACTTTTGCTTATTGTGCCATCCATCCTCTGTAACTATCTACTCCTCCATCCCCCAGGAAACATCTGGAAATGAGCAATTTGCTCAGTATGACTTCCTGGTGAAACATTTCAATAAATAAATAAATTCATGCTCCTTCTTCATGCTCCCCACCACTACCTGCCCTTAGAATCTGTCCCATCTGGCCTTCGGTATGGCTATTGGTTTAGAACTGAGCGCACTGCTTGACAAACTGTCCCACGTCATCATCATGTACTCAGTTAAGAAGAACAATTGAAGTGGTAACAGTTTACTTCAAGTTTCTTTAACTACACTGTAACTGCATTAATTTATTTATGTTTTTGTTGACCGGGTGGGCAAGCTGATCCAAAGGACCATTTTCAGTTGTGAACCGGGCCATACAGTGGCAGACAATACAAGGTTGAAATAACAGGCACAGGTTACATTACAGAGAGAGCAATATACACTGAGTAGCATGAAATCAACAGCAATGAAACATTACCCATCAAAATCAACACACAAGTTTCATAACAAATACAAGAGTGCATGCCTGGGTCTTGGATACATGATTTGATCATTGTTTCCTAATGGTGGAAAAGACATTTTCTATTGCCCATATATAGATCAAGTCTATGTTTAAATTGTTAAATATTTTTACTTGTTACAACACTAGCAGATAAAGATTTCCATAATGGGGATATTCTTTGAGTAATGAAGTTGTTTCTTTTGGCAGTCCTGTTAGTTTCTACCTGTAATTTTAGTTTATGAGATCTTGTGCTATCTATAGAGACTTGCCTAACAAGGCAGATTGTCTCAAACAATAATGGATCTTGAAATGCTTTATATATCAAGCATAATTCACCCCTAAGAGTCTTGTATTCCAAGGAATACAGTCCCAGAGATCTTAACCTATCCTCATACCCAGATGAGTATATATTTTTCACATTCTTTGTGAATACAAATGGTAGTGCCATTATAGTTAAGGTGAAAGGTATGTTAAATCCAAATATTTGAGTGTTAATAACTTTTGAACTGTTCAATGGATGTGCCTGAAATTTAGCATGCATAATGTCTAGTGGTAGGTCTCGTGACCTGCCAAAATGTCGTGGGAATCTGTTGTGTGGTGTCTTGAGATAGAGAGTGTTGAAAAATCAGAAAAATCCATGTTTTTGGGGATTTCTTTGTCCACCTGGGTCTCAGAAATGGCTTTAGGTTGTGGTCTGACATTTAGAGGGAAGAAAGCTTTTGCCTCACAGATGTGCCTTTTGATGGTTTGATGAAAAAATATTAATCCATTCAAATGTTATTAAACTTTAAAGTTTTCCATAATAGCCTGTGGGGAAACAATACATGATCTGAATGTGAAAGCAGGTAAACAGCCCCAAAAAGCAGTTTCTTTGCCACTTCATAGCAAGAAAACAGTTAGGACTTTTGGGCTGAAATTTGCAGGGTAGCAAGTCCTTGCCCCATGGATGTGCCCTTTGCTGATTTGGTGAAGAAATTGACACTGGTACCATAGTTACAGCATTCCAAAGTTGTTAAATTTACCATATGATAACACTGTGGTGGTTGTGGTGCCTATCAGTGGCTATATCTCGAAAATGGTTTGATTTCAACTGCAATGTAGTTACATGCAGCAAACATGTAACTACAGTGTAATTACCCCTGTTGCATGCAATTAATGATTACCTATCCTGCAGTTACATTGAAACTGACATGTGAAATAAAGTGTGACCATTGCAGCAAAGGACATGGGATATTTCCAGATATTTCTAGAGATTCTCTCTGGTGGTCCTACAGCAGTACTGCAGGCAGGCAGTGAATTTCTCTAGGGATGTCACAGAAATTTGGGGAAGTATCTGACCATGTAATTTACTGCATGCAGCTGCACTTCCTCATGTCCCTCCTGAAACTGCCCCTCACCAACTTGCATTTGTGAACACTTGTGCATGAGCTGCCATATGATAGACACAGCTCACAGCTGTCTATCTTGTTTCTCCAATGGAAAAAGATGAAGGCTTTTGTCATAGCTCTCCTTTCACTTCCAGTCTGCAAGAAATAAGTGTTCCACTTTCTCAACTTTCCCCGTAAGATTTTTTTTTTATGGGCCCTGTATCTTTTATATACCCTCCTCTGGATTGTCTCCAACCTTTCTTGGTTCATCCTCAGATATGGTCTCCAGAATTGCATACAGTACTCCAAATGTGGCCTCACAGGGACCTGCAGAATGGAAGAATCATCTCTGTTCCCCTTCTGGTAAACTCTTACCTAAAGTACAGATCCCAGCATTCTACAGGCTGTTCTGTAATTGTTACTGTACTTCAAGGTGGATTTGAGGATACCACTAATGATAACCCTAAAATCCATTTCTTCTATAGATTGTCCCACCCTTACTCCATCAATCCAGTAAAATGTTTTATGATTTTCCCCCTTTGTATACTGCTTTGCACTTCATGGCATTAAATTTCAACTGCCAGATACTTAACCATTTTTCTTATCTTTCCCCGTCCTTTTGCACATTCATAATCCTGCACAGCTGAGTAACATCTGGGAAGACATATACCTTCCCTGTTTTTCCCCATCCCCTATATTTATTGATGTACATATTTAAGAGTGTAGGTTCCAGGACTGAGCCTTGAGGACTCCACTTGTGAAGTCTCTGACGTCAGAGAATCTCCCAGTTAGGACTACCCTGAGTCCTCTCATGTAGCCAGTTGACTACCCACCCAGTCAAGTATCACCATCACCAGCTCCCCCACCTCCTTGATTAGTCTCCTGTGAAACACAGAGTTGAAGATATCAATCGTGCAACCGACTCCATGCTCAGATTTCATTATGGAATCAAAGGATTGTATCAGATTCATCTGGCTCAACCTATCTCACATGAATCCATTTTGCCTTTTGTCCCAAAAGCCCTGCTTTTCACAGAACTCTGCTATCATTGCTTTACTTATGGTTTCTGGGAGTTTGTCCACAATGGAGGTCAGACTAACCGGATAGTAATTTCCAAGCTCATTCCTATACCCACACACGTACATTGGAACCACATGTGCTTCCCTCCAGTCTGCCAGAACCTGTTTTCTTTTTTTAGCTTTTTTATTTATAGATTAATTCAAATTATACAAATAAATGCTCCAAACAGGTCATTACACAGGCTGACATGTTAATACAGAAACCAAACCGTCAGTAAGCGTAGTTCATTTGCACACTGTACCTGCAGTTGTTAGTCCTTAGGGGGATATATAACACGATTACCTGGATGAAATATCTATTTAATCAGAAAAGAATACAGATATACTGTGAATTAATAGTCATGGCTAACATTAGGCTGTTACCACTCAGTTAATCTCCAGGTGCTAAAGACACCATAGCTACATAATTACAGTACGTAGCTGTAGAGCAGAATTATAAGACTGTAATTGAATAGTTATATGGATGTGGCAGGGCCCCAGCTACAGGCCAAAATCAGACTACAATTTAAAAAGCACAGTATGAGAAATAACACCTTTAAACAATAAAATGATATCCCTGAGACAGTGATGCACACAGAGCACGCTAAGGATGTACACCACACAGTACAATGCTGCTTACAAAGGGACAATCTCCATAAATCCTCAGTCCCAGCATTGTACCCCAAACTGCAAAACATGGAAGAGAACTTTAAGCGTGAGAACATGTAATCAGTTCAACCTCAAGATGTTAACTATTGTCCCAGAATATATCAAGTCCCTTGGCCCGATTCTCAAAGTTCCCAGGATGGCAGAAGGGGCTTGTTCCACAAGGAATGGCGTACGGTGCCCCTTGTGCCAAAAGATGCACCTGAGCAATTCTCAAATGCAGCCTGCATCAACCACAGGCTGCATGCACCAAAGGGAGCTTGATACATCCTTGCAGCACAAAATGGGCTATAGCATGGCACTAGGGGGCATGCAGCAGCCGCAAGCTGCCATATCCCCTAATTCGGGATTCTGCAAACCCTTCCAGAGAGTGAAATTCTTAGTACCCTTAGACCGCTGGTCTAAGGGTACTTAGAACTTCACTCTCTGGGTGGGTTAGTGCACTTGTGCCCCTCTTGAAGCACTCACTAGGCAAGACAGAACATGTACTGTGGTCCCCCTATCCCCAATCCCCTGGTATTAATAGTAATCCTATTGCTGGTTGCCTAGCAGACCCACCTAGCCCTGATCCCTGTGTTAATACAGTGAAATGCATCCCTGGTAGACCTTAGGACCCCCCCAGCCCTGATTCCCATCTTAATATAATGAAATACTTCCCTTGTAAACTAGCGGGCCACCCCAGCCCCAATCCCCTTTCATGATAATGAATAAAGGTCCCTGGTGGTCTAGTGTATCCCCTAGCCCTGATCCCCGTGTTAAAATAATAAAATACATCCCTGGTGATCTAGCAGATCCCCTCTTCCAGCCCAGATCTGCCCACATAGAAATAGATATGATTCCATGGTGGCCTAGTGACCCCCACCTTCCCACCCTGGCAGGCAGTGCCCCACCACCACGCATCCTCCCATCCTGAACCCTCAGTTAGCAACCAGCACAGCCTTCTGCTCTCCACCATGGCCGGTCATCCAACAGTATGTGCTCTGTGACAGATCAATCGGGCAGCTAGCCATGGTGGAGAGCAGAGGGCTGTGCTGGTCACCAGCTGAGGTTTGAGATGGGGAAGTGGGGTGGTGGGGCATAGCCTGCCAGGGTGGGGGTCCACTAGACCACCATGGAATGATAACTATTCCTATATGGCAGATCAGGGCTGGTGGGGAGTACATCAGAGACATGTTTCATTATTTTAACATGAGGATCTAGGCTGGGGGTCCACTAGACCACCTTTATTAATTATTATAAAGTGGGATTAGGGCTAGGGTGTCTGCTAGTCCACCAGGGATGTATTTCATTATATTAAGATGGGGATTGGGGCTGGGGGGGTCCTCTAGAAGACTGTGACAGGGAGCTCCTGCCACTCTTGAGGACAAACCTTTTCTTAAATCTGTTGCAACAGTTCTTCTATTTCTTAGTCTATTCTATCCTTTAAAATTTCTAGTCCATAAGGCTGGCCACTTATGGGCACCCCTCTCCCCTTTCTTGACTATGCTATAGTGTTCTCTTTAATTTTCCTTTTCCCTCTCAGGTCCTTGTACAGGGAGGTTATTGTGGTGACCTCTGAGCATATGTAAAACAACAGGCTGTGTTTATCATTGTTGGATTTAGTATGTAATAGCACTATGCCATAAAATACTTTAACGTATATACCTTATGAAACCTGTAAATGTTGAAAATACAATGGCACTAGGTGTTTTTGATAAAGGTAAAAAGTACTAGTAAACTGTATTATAAAAATTAAGTTAGCTGTGCTATTTAAAATGCATGTAAATTGCTGTAAACTGAGACAATCTGAAATGTCATGTTGATCTGCATATATCCCATGATGCTTTGTATTATGGAAGTATGTGTGATGTTGTGTTTCTTTGAAACTTGGCTTAATGTCAATGTCCATTGTGGTAATCCTTGTTTCAATGCTTCTGCACTGAGGTTCTTTATTTTTAGCTTTTTTTTTATTTGAGCCCCCACTACCCAAGCAAACAGGGCCCACATAGGGGTGGAGGCTGAATCTCAACTACGTTAGATCAGAGATCAGTGTCAGTAGGTGCTGGCTAAGTGCAGAGAAAGGACATACATAGTATGTTGCTGCAAACTGATGTACTGAAGAAGGAATATGGCATTGCAGAAGCTTATTTTCTGTATTTTAAATAAACATCACACAGAGATTGTGTGTTGAACCTGAAGTTCGGTGTCTGGTCCATCTGTTATCCCACAACCCCTCCACAGACTTGGTGTGAGAAGTGGGATAATTTGCTGGAAGTATCTGGACTGGCTGAAGAGTGACATTTTCTGGTGGATATTGCTCAGACATCCCAGGTGGACTGATGCAGCAAGAGCTGCCGGAGAAAAAAGCCTGTGGAGTTCTGACCAGAACCATGGCCGATAGACTGGGAGAGAAGCTGCTGCCTTGACTGGATCTGAGAGCTCCTTGGAAGGCCAAGCCTAAAGATGACAAAGAGATGCAGGTCGAGGCAGACTGGAGGTGCGAGAGACAACACCCCAGAGGTGGAGACCCTGATGAGGATGATCCGCTGGATGAGTGGGCAATGACTGGAGGCAGACTGACTACGTAGAGAAGTGGAACACTGGTGCCAGGTGCTCAAACAGTTCCTGCCAGAGAGTTTGGATAAACAGTTGGAGGAGGATTTTTCATGGGCTCAATTTGAGGAGGACCCCCTGACTGAGCAGGATATTCCTTTGTTGCCTGTGTTCCCAGGATGTTACCTGTTG
This sequence comes from Neoceratodus forsteri, assembly GCA_016271365.2. Classification (NCBI taxonomy): domain Eukaryota; kingdom Metazoa; phylum Chordata; order Ceratodontiformes; family Ceratodontidae; genus Neoceratodus; species Neoceratodus forsteri. The sequence continues at coordinate 1,450,057,558 of CM057452.1, forward strand.
GAGGTCAGAGATGCAAGTATGGAACTTTGAATGTGAGACCCCAGGTAAGACTGTGCCTGCTGATATTGTGCTGGGACTGAAGACTCCAAGCAAGCAAGAAGAAGCCTATAAGGCTGAAAGGACCTTTTCTTGTCTTAATGCAGCTAAATCTATTAACAGTATTGACTGGGGTATACTGTAGGCTAAAGATGCTAATATTGCCAAAATGTTACAATATGTTAAGATCAAGGAGGTGGTACATGTGTTTTATTTTTTTGATGAAAAACCTACAAAGTAGGAGGTGGGTGGAAAATGGATTGGAACCTGTGTTGGGGTAACACCAAAAGAGTGTCTACTCTGAGGTGTCTGTATCTGTAGCAAGTGAAATAAATTAATCAAGAGACCTAGTGGGTTTACAAAGAGGGGTTGAACCTAGGGCTGAGCCCCTGCTAAAAACTGACATGTCTGGTGGGGTTGGAGCAGGTAATCACTCACTCCAAAGAAAATATTTCTATGGTACTGGACTTTCCAGCAGTCAAGATTTTTTGCTTAAAAAATATGATGTACTTTCCATAAAAGGAGATAGTTCAGGAAAGGTACTCCTAGTCTCTGTTGAGAAATGTGTTACTGCCTCAGGGTAAAGAATGCTGATATCCACTATGTTTATGATAGAATGTTTATCGTTAATAGGGTGAGACAGAGTTTCTGAAGATGGATGGGTGGAAGCTCCATCCCTTCCTGGGACAGGAAGGTGGTAAGCAGTCTGCAATAACTGCTTCCCTCTTAAGGTGGGGGATACGTGACAGGGAGCTCCTGCCACTCTGGAGGACGCACCTTTTCTTAAATATGTTGCAACAGTTCTTCTATTTCTTAGTGTATTCTATCCTTTACAATTTCTAGTCCATAAGGCTGGCCACCTATGGGCACCCCCTCCCCTTTCTTGACTATGCTACAGTGTCCTCTGTAATGTTCCTTTTCCCTCTCAGGTCCTCATACAGGGAGGTTATTGTGGTGACCTCTCAGTGTATGTAAAACAACAGGCTGTGTTTATCATTGCTGGATTTAGTATGTAATAGCACTATGTCATAAAATACTTTAATGTATATACCTTATGTGTATGAAACCTGTAAATGTTTAAAATACCATGGCACTAGGTGTTTTTGATAAAGTTAAAAAGTACTAGTTGACTGTATTATAAAAATTAAGTTAGTTGTGCTATTTAAAATGCATGTAAATTGCTGTAAACTGAGACAATCTGAAATGTCATGTTGATTTGCATATATCCCATGATGCTGTGCATTATGGAAGTGTGTGTGTGATGCTGTGTTTTTTTTGAAACTTGGCTTATTTTCAATGCCCTTTGGGATAACTCTTGTTTCAGTGCTTCTGCACTGAGATTCTTTGTTTTTAGCTTGTTTTTTGTTTTGTTTTTTTATTTGAGCCCCCACTACCCAAGCAAACAGGGCTCGTATAGGGGTGGAGGCTGAATCTCAACTGCTAAGTTAGATCAGAGATCAGTGTCAGTAGGTGCTGGCTATGTGCAGAGAAAGGACATACATAGTCTGTTACTGCAAACTGATGTACTGAAGAAGAAATATGGCATTGCAGAAGCATATTTCCTGTATTTTAAATAAATGTCACACAGAGATTGTGTGTTGAACCTGAAGTTCAGTGTCTGGTCCATCTGTTATCCCACAACCCCTCCACAATGAACTAGGGATGTGTACTCATTATCATAAAAGGGGATCGGGGATCGTGGCTGGGGGGGCGCTAGACCATTAGGGAATGCTTTGTTACAGGAGAGGCCTCCTGACAAAGGGGTATCAGGCCCCAAAGCGCTGAGGTTGTTTAGCACCAGTGTGGGAGAAACACTGATGAAATTTTGCACTTCTTTTTGTAATATTGATATTATTTGAACTATGTAAGTACTATTTTGAAATTCATTAAAATAACTTTTTCTATTGAATTCACCGTCTGGAGTGCGAGTTTCTTCATACAGTAATGCTTTGTTACATTGCTGCACGGCCACCCACAGCTTGTGGAAAAACTGTCCAGATGCACCATTTGGCACATAGCCATGGTTGCTGCAAGCCATGGGACTTTGCCACCTGGACCCTACCCGATAAAGAATTGGGTGCAGGGTCCCTGGTGCACCAGCACTCAGTGCAAGCTGCCGTTAGTGCAGCTTGTGCTGACTTTTGAGAATCAGGCCCCTTATGTCTATTAATGCTGAAGAAGTCCAGGTAAAACAAACTTTATGCAATGCAGTTCAGGAAACCAGAGTTCAGGTGGGATACATTTTACACAGTCTGGGGAAACACTAGTATAAAAAATAACAAGGGTTCATGGGGGAACCATAACACTGACTGTGACAGAGTGCAAGGTCCCAGTATAGCTGGAATTACCCAAGAGAGTACGGCTTGGAAGGCCTTTATCTGAAAAGGAAAAATCAGCTTACATTCGGATCGAGGTTATCCTAATCGTTTGATGACTCTTGGCCCCCATAATTATTATATGCTGCAGACTGACATGCTTGTTCCTTTCCAGTCTTATCGAGCAGTCTATGTATTTCTTGTGGTTTAGCGCAGATATGGACTTTGCCACCACCTTGACCCACAATCTGGCCAGGAACAACAGTGTAAATTAGAGGGAAATGGCTCACAGTCTCTGGCCCCATTGAACTCTTCAGTTTTGACGAGTGGCAAAAGACAAGTCTGGATAAAAGTTTATAAGATACTCTACCACCTACAGTTCTCACAATTTTCTGTCTGTGTTCAGCACCTTGTTCATCATGCTCACCTTAGCGAAAGCAGTCAGCAGTATCTGTAGTGTGTACTCTGCAGCTGCCCATCATGGAGTAATCTAGTAGGTTCTGTCTATATACCCAGACTGAAGTTCAGAGCCCCAGGTAAGCAAAGTTGGGAGCCAGTTCTCTAGAAAGGATGTCAGGTCCTCTGTCTCAAAGCCCTCTGGCATTCCAATGACTCAAACATTATGTTCCCTGAAGGCATTTTTTTGTGTGCTCCAGTCACAGCCTTAAGTGTGTACCTTCTTGGATTAATGTGGTTGCCAAAGCTAGGACCTCGTCTGCTTGCCCCGTGGCTTTTACCAGCTTGCCATACATGCTTGAGAAAGAGTGCTCAACTTTCAACAAATGATCTGTGAAGTCGTTGATCTTCTTTTCTACTGTTTGTATTGACTTACGCAGTGTTTTCAGGGAGTTCTTAATTTTGGTCAACTCATTTGCTGCGTCAGTCTCTGGCAGCTGTAGCCTAGCTCATGATGGTGCAGTTGTGGACTGCTTCTGTTTGAAGAAGTCCATGGTGGTTCCTTGGGGTGCAGTGGATCGAGGTTTCCCCATGTTCAATCAATTTGGAGGTCAGGAATGCAATTCTGCACAAAGTTAACCTCCTAGACTTGCTTTTCAGTTACAAAAATAAGAAATTTAGCAGCCCACAGCAGGAGCTCTCTCAGAACACATCTGCTCGCTCTAGTGGCTAGCTCTGCCTCCACAACCCCTATTTTCAAGAAGCAGTTAAACAGATTCACTAGTGGTTCTACCAGAGCCACCCAATTTTTCTTAAGGATTCTGGGTGAATTCCATCAGGGCCTGATGATCTGTTTACCCTCCAATTTTATTTTTTTATTTATTTAGGATTTTCTTCCAGATCTTGCCATCCCCCAGGGATATATCCTGCTCAGGCAAGTTTGCCATCATTCAAATGGCAGGGGATGTTTTCCCCCAAAGGTTTCTCCCTTGTTACCTGCTTCCTCTCTCTGGTGTGAGCCATGCCTGTCAGCCTCTACATAACAGCATACCCCTGCAGAAGGAGACAGCTCTTTGTCTCACACACGGGAGTCATTGAGTGACAGAACCTGTCACCAGCCCTTACCAGATGAGGCACGCTGCCCTCCAGCAGCTGCTTATAGTCTGGCATGCCTTCTGAAGCAGCATCCAGATTCCACTCCTGAACTCCAGTCATCTGCATAGCAGCATGATGTGCTGCCATTGGGTAATCAAGGTCATTTAGACTCCTGAAACCTGTGTACTGTAATAATACTGATATCCAACCTCTGCCCTTGGCGCCCTTAAGCTGCACCCCACTGACCAGTAATGGCCCTCTTATCTCCCATGTCAAGATTCAACTAAAATACTTGTTTAGGATGTTAGCTTTCTTGGCATCCTCCTCTACACTTACCCCATCCTTTTTAATCTTTCCATTCCCTCCCTAGCCTATAGTTTTCCTTTAAGTACCTAAAGAATGTATTACCATTTTTGTTAACCCCTTCTGCTATCCTCAGTTCCACTTTCTAAATATGTGAAATATATTCACCTCAACTGGTAAGCACCCTCTCACCTTAACAGGTAAGCACTGTACTTTCCTCCAGTCGCCAACTTGCCCCTAATCTAGTACACCAAGTCCCCATCCACTTTGCCTTTTTTCTCTCTCCTATCCTATCCTCCTCCCTCTTTTATTGCTTCCCTACACTAGTCATTTCCTGACTCTACTTGATCCTCTTAATACAATTATAATATTTGGTTCTTGTTCTCATAATATCTTACCCCATTTTCTCTTCCTGAACCACTGTCTAATGGTTCTATTTATTGTACTTGCTCTCTTATTTCATTCTATGTTTTACATTATGGTAGATTCAATTTGTACTCTTGTTTTTTTTGGTCCACATTGTATTATTATTGTCTATGCTGTTACTGTATAGTATTGTTTCTGCCTCTGTTAATCAAATGTTTTTTTTCTCTGTAAACTCCTGGGTCGTGCCTGAAAATAGTCATTGCTATGGCTAGTGCACCTTACCCGATCAACAAAACTAAATAAAATAAAAAAGAATAAGTGTTTAAGTACTATGGGCTTGATTTTCAAAGGGTGATGCAGGGCTTATGTATAGCCCTGTGTAAAACCCTTTCTTTGGCGCAGTTGCATCAACCACCTTTGCTGCAACGGCATCCAATTTTGGTACTTCAGGTGCAGTTGCGACACTTTATCTGATATATAGCAGTTTGCACCAACTCCTTGGCACAAGCCTGATAAAAAGGGGTCCCTGGGATTGCCGCAAGCTAGACCAGAAAAAGTTGAAAAGTTGATATGACTTATGGCAACTGGTACACAGATCAAAAATCCTGATTGCCGGCGGGGTGATTGCCGCGAGCCCCATGTGTCATATTTTCAGCACACTCGGTGCTTTCAGCAAATGGGGGTATTTGAAAATCGAGCCCTATGTTTTCAAAATGTCCTGAGTCATTAATGGCTCTTTAAAAGGAGAATTTTCAACTTACTTGTAAATCTTTTTATAATACATCACAGTTAAGAGTCACCTTTTGACAGTGGAAGACACTGTCGAACATCTGTAGTTTATATTTCAAATGTAGTAGTAGTAACAATTTTTAATCTGAAAATATGAACAGGTATGGAACTCCATTGAACAAACTCATTTTCAAGGAGGTCCCTTAATTGCACATTCTAATATTGCACATGTATGCATAACAAGACAGGCAATAACATTTCATTTCAGGCATACAGGAAATAAGACCAGCAAGGTTACAGTCTCTATAAAAAATAATCAGAACAACATATTTCCTATCCATGAGAAGGTTCCTTAATTTTTAAGAATTATTATAGGTTATTAGCACATATCTGTGTGAAATAAAATCTGGCCTAATCTTTTTGACAAGATTACAACTTGCCCAAGTTCAATTACAGTACTTGCAAAATCATCCACTTCCAAAAGGGTAAAAGTATTTTTCTGATTGTTAATTTTTCTCTCAACAGAAAAAGCAGCTGCTTCCTGCCTTGTTTACTTTTTAATGTCTTGCTGTCCTTTCAGTTAAGTGACACCAGCTTCAACACTATTCACAAAGTGTCCACACCACGGCCATGCTATTCAAGTGTCACAGCAACCACGCAATGCTATAACTGATTAAGACTGTGACTTTCAAACCATTTTCAAACTATGACTGTACTTTCAAACCATTTTATCTGAAAATAACTGTTTTAAAAGTGTCTAATCCAGTTTGCATCAACACTATCACAGCTGATGGTCAATTTTTGAGGTACATTTTCAAGACCACTTCAAATGTTAGTCCTAGAGATGGGCTCTATATAGAGACATTGTGAAGCTTGATTTCACCACTGAAGCTGTGAAATCCACCCATGTAAAACATTATCACTTTGCCACTTTGCAATTCATTTCCTGGTGAAGCGGCACTTTTTCAGGCAATGTCTTGGTGATGTTGCAACTTTGCCAGCAAGACTTACATGGCTTTTCTTGAAAAAGTACCTCTGTGCCTGCTGAAAACTTTGCAAAGTTGCCACTTCATGAAGCCGGCAAACTCTGTGAATTAATTTGCAAAGTGAAGTTTGTCAACTTTGTACATCTCCCCTTCTACAGCAAACTGGTTCAGTTCAATTGGTTATACTGTAGTAGCAGCTAGACAGTGGCTTATAGATATGTACTATATAGATGCCGCTAGATTCCCATGGGTCATCATAAGAAATGCAACATGATCGAAACCAAAATGTACAACCAATCTAAAGCAGCAGCCTAGATACAGTATTCTGGTTCAATTTTCAGATATGAATGCACTAAACCAATTTTAAATAACAGTATTTGTTAGCGGAAGAAATGTCATCATATCATTTTAGTAATAATGTTTGTATTTTTTCTGGAAAAAAATGTCACTATATATCTTTTTATTTTCAATGTGGTTCACTCCTGAATTGAGATATGGGTTTTAAAGTTTTTTAAAGTACCTGTTCTCAGGTAACACCCACTGAATAAATTAACGCTTTTGTGTGGTGATGTGTCATTTCCCATGAAAATGTGTGCTAGCACCACAATAAAACATCCAATGAATAAATCCAATATGTAAAGTCAAAAAAGTAACCTTGAGGGAACAGACTTTTTCAAATTGTTAGAGGTGGCCGGCCCGCCGGCGCTGAGGGTTGAGGCACTGGAAGCCACACCTCACGCTACACCAGCAGCTCGGATTCAGGAACGAGCCCGGGTCATTGGGGGTCAGTCAGTGAGGGAGTGGACTGAGCATCTGTAGTTTGCTCTCTTCCCTGGGGTGGGTTCTGGGCTTGCAACATGCTGCAGCGGCCCCCAACGGAGATCGAGGGCACTATAGCCACAATGCATCTAGAGGGAGGAGTATGGCAGATGTCTGCACATTGTGCATAGATGTCATTGCATGTCCATACTACTAAGGAGAGAACAGTTCATCAGGAAATGGCAGCCGGTCATGATGACTTGATGGCCGTGCCACTGCTCACCCACAGACCCGAGTGGAATTACATCTGTGTATTAGATCTAGGCCCAACGGCCCAGGATTGGGGATCTCTGCTATGGGCACTGCATGCTAGCCCCACATGAGTGAGTCACTGAGTACCATGTGGGGTGCAGAGGATGGCGGCTGGAAGATGGCAGACTGAGCCATGGGGAAGGAAATACTGTTGATATATATAAAAAAGAATATTGTTAGTGGTGGAAATGTTTAATAACTTGAGTCATTAATTAAAAATGGGTAATAAAAGCTGTGTTAAAAACATCATTGAGAAATTAAAATATATTGATGATGAATGTAATCATGTGAGAAATATATTAGTGCAGAAGAACTATATGATGAAATTTATGCTAACAAAATACTGCCGTATTAAAATAATTTTAAAAACTGGTTACATAGTCCAAACAGGGCCTTAGAAATACTGTAGCAGGCATGGGCAAAGGAAAAAGATCATAAAACTAAAGAAACAATATATGACACTGCATAGTTAGCTCCAAGAAAAAAAAAATTAATAGTTATGCTGATCTTTTCCATTTCACAGGGTGCATGAAATTACCACAGTTTTAAGTCTGGAAACTGGTTCTGTTTTAAAACAAATTACACTGCTGCCATAATTTAGCAACTATAACAAACTCAGGATTATTTGCTTATTTGAAAACTGGCAACCAGGAGAGTCACACTGAGCCAAGACTCATTTCCAGAGGTGCGAGTCAGGATAGGGGAACAGTGTAAGAACAGCAGCACAAAACATAGTAGCAAAGCATCAAAAAAACAAATGGTACAAGTCTGACTGTAACATGGCTACATTAGAGAGACAGAAAACAGCAACAACGATTGGAGCAAATGCATCACATGTCATAGTTCGGAAACGGCATTCATTTTACAATAATGCCATCCCCAAACTGAAGCACCGATCTATGTCACAAAGAGAAAAAAAAGCAGTAATGAAATAGTGGACCACAAGCCCCTGAACGGAAGTCCTTACCTCTACCACCCACCCACCAGATTGACTGAGGGCATAGAGTGGAAGGCAGTACTGAAAGCAGTCAGAAAATTGGTCTGGCTTACACAGCACCAATGGAATCGGCAGCACTGCAAACATCGACACCGTTCAGCTGTAAGTCAGTAAAACTGGATATGAGAGGAAATTGTCAGCATGGTAGGGACATAGGTTTGAATTGTTAAGAAAATAATGATTGTGGCAGTGAGACAATGCTGCGTATAATGTCGTGAACTACACCGGACCACTAAGAACAGCACATTAAGCATGGCACTAAATATGTAAATTACTTTCTACATATTGCGCATTTGAGATTGTGGCAGCAACAGATTCAAGAAAGCTAGACTTTCTTAGAGTGTCCTGAAATAACTACCATTAAAAATCTGAAAAGAACTATAAAAAAAGTGTAGGTATATTGAATAGTAGCAGGTGTCTGCTTTCTTATTAACAACATCAGTTGTTGAATAGATGTATATAGGTGGATCCAAAGTGCATTCAGCATATTTGAACATAATAACCTGAATCTTTTCCTTATTTAGTGAGCAATACACAAAAGATCTGTGAAACATATAATATATCATCATGTTACAAGAGCATTAAGCCACTCCAAAGGTGGCATCTAATGGGGAATTAATGCATGGTTGGGCTGTTGTAGGGACTCGGCCTTTGGCCTTGTGCCACAACCCTCCCAACCGTCTGGGTGGGCCAAGCGGTCCTTATCTGCCGTCGAAGTCTATGTTTCTATGTATTAATTCTCCATTAGATGCCACCTTTGTCATGGCTTAATGCTTACATAAACACTAACAATTGTATATGCAGTGAATAAAGTGCACTACAGCATAAATGAGAAATGCGTAGCAAGTGCATATTCAGAAGTGGCAACAATACTTGGTGGACAAGAACACTACTGGCAACAGGCTCCACTTATTGCTCCAACCCCACCACTTTGTCAGCCAGATAGGCTACATTATCCATGGGTTAAATATCTGTCACCTCAAAAAAAAATGGAAGCAAATGTAGGCTAATTAGTCTAGGAAGTCAGTCTCTGTAGTGCATTACGTGATTTACCAGATCAACCATTATACTAAAACTATTAATCATTTAGAGGTGCACTGTATTGAAACACAAGATTAACTCCATTAAAAAGTGAGTTTTGAGGCTTTGTAACTGTCTATACACTAGCTCTGTACTCCAAAAAATCACGCCCCGCTGCATGTAAAACAATACTAAACTATAGTCTCCACTGTACAGCAGCATTAAAGCAAAGTGCCTTTGAATAAGAGTTTATTCCCCTGAAGCATTTATATTTATTATGGTTGATGTCAGTAAGAAAGATGCAAACCTCCTCCTTTAGTTCACAAAGGTGGTTCTGCCCTTTTACACTTGGACACCTCCAGTGGACTTCTGTGTGGGCCAACAACTGTTAAAATGTGCCCTTTCTAGTCACATACATCCCACAAAAACACTCATTATTAGTAGCTGGTACATTTTCAGGCATGTGTGCACCTCCCCATACCTTTTAACCTCTCATCATGTACTGCAAATGTGGGACGCAATGTCAGAAAGTGAGACAATACGTGGGGCACTTTTTTATATCGTTGAGACAGAAGCTTGGAACACCATAATAAGTTTTAATGCTCACAATGTTTGCTATTGATTGAGCAATAAGAATTAATATTAATTTCTGCTTTAAAATCTTAATGAGCAATGGGGGCAGCAGCTATTTCAAATGGAAAAGAGAGTTTCTGAGGGTTTAAATGAGGGCTGTCCCTACTAATGTGGGGCAGCTAAGAGTTATGAGCCTCCCTTTGAACAGATCCAGGTCTCTCGCTCCCTGGTAGGACAGCCTCACAATTTGAGAAACACCACTTTAAATAAACCACTTTGACAAAGAAAGTTACCGCAGAAAGTCAAGCTGAGTTACAAGGCCACAGAAATCACAGCTCAGGAAAGCTAAAAAAAAGTGCTGGACTCATGACCCATTTTGAACTCTGCTCTGGGATAAAGGTTTGTTAATATTAAGTCTAATCAGTGTTTCTCACAAGCAGCAGAATAATGCTGTACTATATGGAAGCAGAGGTCCTCAGAGACCTAAATAAAATTCAAAGAAAAAGTAGAGCTGTGCGAACCTTCCAAAGTTTAACCTTGAGAACTTTGTCGAAACACACAAAGTTTGCCTAAATTTTCTTACAAATGAACTAGTTCAGCCTGGTTTTCCCATTTAGGCAGTGTAAAGCAATGGATTAGGAAATGGGTCCAGAATACATGAAACAAAAGTAATGAACTAAAAAATAAAGTAAGACTATGTAAAACCGATATTTTTTAACACCTCCATATCGCAGCCACCTGACCCTTATTGTGAGTTCACCTCTCTACTCACATTTACAACTTTGCATTAGATACAGCCTGAGCTTGAGTTTTTTTACCTAGCAGCATGGCAATGATACTTCATCTTGGGAACATGACATTTGACTGCTGTTTGGCAGAGAAGAGACATTTGGTTCCTTAACTTCCTTTGGAAATGGGCACGCACTATGCAGCTCAATGATTGGCTTCTGTGTGGGCAGGCTTTACGGTGTTCCAGCCAGACTGGGAACCATACCTCAGACATCCAGCTTACTTTTTTTTACTTTGAGCCGTAGAAGACAGGAGCAAGAACCCCCTTCCCATTGGTGTGCTGCTGCTGACCACTAGCCTCCCTGTTGGAAACTTGGAGTCCCTGGATGTGAACAGCCCTGCACACCTTCATGGTCCCCAGGGCACCCTTTTCGGTTACTCTGAAGTCTGGACTTCAATGCCTGATCACCAGTAATGAGCATCGGCAATTTTTCTTTTTTATTTTTATGGGGGGGGTATACTTACACTTACAACAGGGAAAACAAATTTACTCAGTTTGTTTGCAGCACTGCAGCAACTCTTCCGCAACCCTAGGCGTGAACTGCAGTTCATGGTTTGACTGGTTTAAATAGTCCACATTATTTGGACCAGGTCAAACCAATTGAATCAATGGTCCATCAATTTTCACTGTAAGTTCACCATCACCTGAAAGAATCAAACACCTGAAGTTCGAGGTGCTTGATTCTTTTGGCAAACTGAACCTGCAATCCCAAGAAAAAGGTAATTGTTTTGTACATCTGTAAACGTTGAGGCTTTAATTTAAAAATGAGCAGGTAACAGACAAGAAATTAAGAGCATGTGCCTAGTAAGCACATATGTCTTACAGAATGAAGGTTTGTGGGCCTTTTCATGCCTTCATGAACTTGTTTGTTACTTTACTTACATTTTTCATTATTTTCTTTAAATTTTACCAACTACTTGTAAAAAAGAGAGAGTCCAACAGAATCCTTGTATTTTAAGGTCAGAAAACATTTTTCTGGTAAAGCAGGCAGTGTATTTCAGTGAGAAACTGCAACTCTGTCTGCAGATCATTTTTAAAGAAATAAAGTTTTGTTCCCTTAAAATGCTATATATTTAATACAACAGAAGCTATTTACTTTATCATCAATACAGATAACATTTTTATCTTTTGTGATTTTTCAGCACCATCATTGTATGAATTTTCTTACATCACAATACCAGAATTGTACTGAATTCTTTCAATTTGCAGTTAGAAAGCAAAGGTAAAAACCATCTAGATTCATTGCACAAACAAGCAATTTATTATAAAAGCAGAAAGTATTTGCTAACATATTAAAACACAATAAATGAAATAGCCAATTGTCTTTTCATTAGAAACAAACACATGCTCTTTAAAGGAAATAAGAAAGGGTAGATATGGGTGGAAGATCACTTTGTAAGTACAAGACTTTCTGACTTGAACAACACTGTTCTCTACCTCTAAACTACAGGAACTCATATCAGAGGAGATCAGTCCGCCCAGTGGCATGGCTGGTGGTGCACTGCAGCCCCACATAGGTGTCGAGTCCCATTCCTGACTCCTCAGCACTGGACTGTGGGGCTTGGAGCATGATGTGAAGGCACTCCACACCAGCCTTGAGAAGTAAGACATCCTACTCCACAAATGCCTTTTACAGCAGAGAGTAAGGCAACACTGATGGCTTGGGTTACCACTCAACTTCAGCCACCTACCTGCCCATAGAATTGCAATGCAGAATGCCACAGGTGAAGCCTAAAAAGGTAGGTGGGATATTACAAGAGAAGAACATCACTCGGAATGCAGTGGCTGACTGAAAGAACCAGTGCTGCCCACCTCAGACCTCCTGAAACACCAGACCATCCACGGCTCCTAACACAGAACAAGGTTCCTCCCTGGCTGTAGATTGCAAGAATGTGTCATCAGGACTTCACTGAGGAGTGCAAGTTTTAGATGCATTAGTCCAGTAGCAGTTTAAAAGTGGTGCAGACCTTGATAAGTAGGCATATCTGTGTGAGTGAGTGAGTGGGTGGTTGGGAAGGTAGGGGGTTATAGTGCTGCATGGATCTTTGATGTAATGCCTGATTTGAAAGATAATAAAGAATAGTTTTGATATCTAATGGAAGGGGAGACACAGCTGCAATCAATAATCTATAGATTAGAAGATTAGTAAGAGAATCAGGACCTTAAACTACAAGATGTGACCAAGGGAGCAAGAACTAGGGACAGTATTCTTCTGACAAGAGACTTCAACTGCCCTGACATACTGTAGACTGTGAGGAGGAAACAGTTAACTTTAAGTGCAGTTTGCAATTACTGGATCTTGTTGAGGACTATTACCTGCATAGTGTGTAAATGGAATCGCCCGGGATCAAGTGATGCTGGATATGCTTACCAACAAGGATAACCTGGTCTGAGAAGTGGAAATTGTAGAAACACTAGGCAACAGTGACCATGACATCATCAGAGACACTAGTGGCAAGAACAGAAAAATCTAGAGGAATAAAATTTATTTTATTTAGCAACCAGTGAAGTCACTGGGAACTGACCCTGTTTTCAGGGGTGACTGAGATGGCAACAGATGCAAGATACCAAATTCGCCATGCTTATGCACAAAATGAATTTTTAAAGATGGAGCTCTCAGCCCCATGCTCACTGGCATCAGCATCCAACAAGAATGAGACAGAGTTAAAAAAACATGTGAACGGGCCAGCCTGCTGGTGTAGAAGGTCGAGGCACTGCATGCCTTACCTCTTGACATGCCAGTGACCCTGGTTCAGGAATGGACCAGAGATGCTTGGGGGAAAGCCAGGTGAGGGAGGACTGAGCATATTAAGATGTCTTTGCTCCCTCAAGTAGGGGGGATTCTGAGCCCTACCCTCACCTGACACCTGGCCAAGGCTATGTTTCAGCATCGGCAGGACCATCAGATGTGGGGACAGGCATGTGTGTATTGCATGACACATGCAGATGCACTGGGGAAAAACAGAGGAAACAACCCCAGCTCGCTCAACATTCCCCACAGCCACCACATGACCCTACATGGCCAGCCACCCACCAGTATTTATATATTTATTAAATTTTGGTGACCGGGTAGGCCCACTGAGCCCCGAAGGTCCCTTTTTCAGGGGCGACCTGGGATAACAATACAAGTTATAAGAAAGAACAAGGACATAAGGAACATTTGAGGCATTGTGAGTTACATCATGAGGTGGTTACAGTAAAGAAAAATAGTGGATACAGGCATGGTAAAAGAAAAGCAGTGGATACAGGCATGGCTTACAGGCGTGGTAAAATAAAAGCAGTGGATGCAGGCATGGGTACAGGCATGGTTATCATCATGACATGTAAGCAATTGGTAGTACTTTGCACATTGTTTATTCAGGGGTTACACGTGGCCTCTGGTGAGCAGTCTATATAAGGCAGGTAGTAGGAAGGTTAAGCTAGGAGATGGGAGTTGGAGAGGAGAGGAGAGGAGTACCTTAGGAGCTTTAAGTGCCATGACAGTGGCATGCGCTTGAGGTCAGCATATGGGACTTAAGCATGGTGCGGAAGTTCATGAGTGAGGAGGAGGCCTGGACCTGGGGAGGGAGCTTGTTCTACTGGCAGGCTGCTTGGGAGGAAAAGGATCTTCCGCCAGCATTTGTCTTTACCCTAGGGACTTCTAATAGCATTCTATTTGAGGTCCTTAGGTTCCTTGGGTTGTGTTTGAGGGTTATGGTCCAGGCAATGCTTGGTGGAGCATGGGGTTTGAGAAGCTTGTAGGCCTGGACAAGCAAGGGGTGTTGGAGGCAGGCGACCAATGTGGGCCAACGAAGATTGGCCAAAGTGTCACAGTGGTGATGTCTCGGGTGGTCTAAGGTTGCGAAACAAGCTATTTTATTATATAGGGTTTGCATCCTGGTAATCTCTTGTTTAGCCATGCCCTGTATAATAGGGGCTGCAAAGGTCAGGTTGGGTAGAAGGACGCTGGCAGCTATGGAGAGCCTGGCTTCAGGGATGAGTTGGTTCCTGAGTCGGTACAGGGTGCCAAGTTTCCGATGTAGGGTCCTGGTGACCTGGTCCATGTGTTCCTTGTATGTGATATCCTGATCCAACATGAGGCCTAAGTATTTAAAGGAAGGGACTACGTTAATGGCTTTACCAGAGAGTGAGGTTAAGGAGAGGGATGAGGACCTGTCAAATCCCAGGGATCTTGGCCCGAATAGCATTGCCTTGGTCTTGTCGGCATTTAGTACCATTCTGTTCTTTCATAGCCAAGTCTCTAGTGAAGTGAGATCCTTTTGGAGTAGAGGGCCTAGGGCAACCATGTCACACAGGGGTCGGAAGATGACAGTATCATCAGCGTGCTGCACAACTGAGCTCTCCTTGCAGTGGATACTCAGGTCATTGGTAAAACAAGGAAAACAGGAGGGGGCCTAGAATTGAGCCCTGAGGTACACCCTGGTTTAGAGGTAGTGGGTCAGACATGGTCCCTTTCCATGAGACCCTCTGTGCTCTGCCTGATAAGTAGCTACCAAACCACTTCAGGGCATGATTGTCTAAGCCTATATTTTGCAGCTTCTGTAGCAGCAAGTTGTGGTCAACGAGGTCGAGTATGACTCTGTGTAAGTTGTAGTTAACCCATAAGTCCACGAGATGGGTCAATAACAGGACTGGGGTGAATGCTGCCAAGACCAGGGATGGGTAAACAAGCACATGAATAAAAAAAAACATATGGATTGTTTAAAGCAAGAATGTACCCCTCAAATATAAAAGGCAACATAAAAAGATGCATACTGATGTGTACAGCAACTGAGGTACATAATACAATTAGGGTATAAGTTGTGGAGGTGAAAACAGTGTGTGGCTCCAGACATGCATGGGATAGACATAAACATTTGAACAGACTGGGTGGGTCAAGCGGTCCTTTTGTGCCAACCACTTCTATATTTTTATGTTTTTATAGAAATAAAAAGAGGCTTACAAGCAGAGTAAATTCCAAGAAATGTGAAAAACAGGCAGAACTACAGGTAAAATAGGAAAAACAAATGGCTGAAGAGCAGATACCACTCAAGGACAAATCTAATAATAAAAAAGAAATCAGATACTGTATGTACACACAAAGAGGAAAATGCAAACAAATATTGATCTACTAAAGGATCAGAAGAATGGCAACATAATAAGTAACGGATTCAAGGTAGGATGCTTTAATGAGTGTTTTAGAAACATAGACTTTGACTGCAGATAAGGACTGTCTGGCCAACCCAGTCTGCCCACTAGCATTAGTGTTCACAGAAGAAAGTGATGAGTGTTATTGGACACTGAAATGGTATTTAAGGGGAGTAGAAGGACACACTATAGGGCGTACACAATATGTACCACCTAAAGTACTTGAGAGAATGCAAAAAGTAGTATATATAATGAGGCAATAGTGTTTGATGGAATGTACCCAAATTTCCCAAAGTAGCTAGCTAAGGAACAATATAATTTAATCATTTTTGGGGGAGGGTGAATGATCAATTGAGGCAAGTTCATCTGCACTGGTATCCCTCTGGGCAATTGTGCATACAGTTTCAAGTTGCAATGATTATGTCAAAAAGGAGAACAAATAAAAACAGTAATACAGTATGAATATGTCACAATATTTAAGTAATAGCATTACAAACAATACAATGCCTTTTTGGACAAGATAAGCTTATACTTTGTTTTATTTCTTTCTTTTTTATCCATCTATCAATGTAGTTTTTGTTGACCAGGAAAGGAGGGCTAGGTAATTCTAGCTGAAGAAATGAGTTTGTCAGCTCGTACTGTCCAGCTGTTCACAATGACACTGTTTTACCCTACCTGATAAACAAGCATTTAGGTAATTTGGAACTTGTCCACAAATGCTCTTTACTGCAAAAAAATGTTGCTGTCAAATCATAAGGCAGCTACTAAGATCAAAAAGCTTGAGCCACAATGTAAAAGTCAATATTATGGCAAAAAGTTAGGCTCAAAACACTCACCAGCAATCAAAAGACCAAAACTTGGTCATAGAATAATGTGGATATTTTATTTATAATTCTCCATCACCAGCAGCTCCACATGCCATGCCAACATTTTGTGCCTGTGCAAATGCTACAGAACTAAGAAGTAAAGGGGTAGGACAAGAGACACTCTGGGTCACCTTGGAGACAGGGAATGGCATCATAATCTGCACAGGGGTTGTATACAGACCCCCATCTCAAGGCGAGGAAGTGGACAGGAAAATGATGGAGGACATTCTCAAGATGGCTGAAAAAGGGGAGATACTGTTGATGGGGGACCTGAATATGCCAGATGTTAACTGGATGACATGTACTGCAGCCACGTCCAAGAGCAGGGTCATTCTCGATGCCCTGCAGGGGGCAGGCCTTAGACAGCTAGTGTTGGAACCCACTCGGGAGGAAGCAATACTAGACCTGGTACTCTCAAATGGAGAGAGGATCAGAAATTTAGAAGTCAGTAGACATCTGGGAACAAGTGATCACTGCACATTGTGCTTCACAATCAGCACAACAATAGAGACAAGCTATACAAGAACAAGAATACTGGACTTTAGAAGAGCTGACTTTGGCAAAGTGGGTGAATACCTGAGGAATGCACTAGCAAATGGCCAAAAAGGAGGGGTGGCAGAACAATGGAGAAAAATCAAAACTGTCATCATAGAGGCAACAAGCCTTTGTGTGAAACAAATAAAGAAAACAAAGTGGAGTAAAAAACCACTATGGTTCTCAAAAGAGGTGGCAGGGAAGGTTAAGGAGAAAAAGGCTGCATTCAAAAAGTATAAGGAATCACAGAAGGAGCATGACATGGAACTGTATCAATTAAAGCAGAAAGAAGTGGGGAAGGCAGTCAGAATAACAAAAGCCCAAACCGAGGAAAAAATAGCCAATTCAGTTAAGGAGGGGGATGAAACCTTTTATAGGTACATTAGGGAGCATAGAAAGGTTAAGGGAGGAATAGTGAAGATTAATAAGGGAGAGGGGAGGTGGGCAGAGGGAGACAGTGAAAAGGCAGAGATACTGAATGAATACTTTTGCTCAGTATTCACAAAAGAAGATGAGAAGGAGTTACCTAAACCAGACAATAGAAGCACTCTGGGTAGGGGGGGTTGACACCAGTCCATTTACAGAAGAAAGAGTCCTGAAAGAACTCCTAAAACTCAAGGTGGACAAAGCAATGGGGCCTGATGGGATTCACCCCAGAATCCTAAAAGAACTAAGGACACCACTGACCACACTTTTTGACAAATCATGGGAGGATGGGGTGGTACCTGAGGACTGGAGGAGGACAGAAGTGATTCCCCTTCACAAAAGTGGGAGCAAGACAGAAGCAGGAAACTACATACCTGTAAGTTTTTTTCCTCAGTGGTAGGGAAAATGATGGCATCACTTCTGAAAGAAAGAATTGTTGAGTATCTAGAGGCCAGCAGGGCACAGGATCCAAAGCAGCATGGATTTACAGCAGGAAGGTCATGTCAGATGAATCTAATTGATTTATTTGGCTGGGTGACCAAAGTAATAGACCAGATAAGGGCTGTAGATATGGCCTACCTAGACTTTAGCAAGGCATTTGACACAGTCCTGCACAAAAGATTAATAATCAAGTTAGCCAGCCTGGGAGTGGGTCCCAGGGTGGTAGCCTGGGTAGCAAACTGGCTGCACAACAGGACACAGAAGGTAATAGTGAATGGAACACATTCCAAAGAAAGGGGGTTACTAGTGGAGTATCTCAGGGCTCAGTACTGGGCCCAGTCCTTATTAACATCTTTATAGGTGACATTGAAGAGGGTCTGAAGGGAAAGGTATGCCTCTCTGCAGCTGACACAAAGATCTGTAACAGAGTTGATACACAAGTGGGGCTAGAAAGGATGAGAAGGGACTTGGCAAGGTTGGAGGAATGGTCAGACATATGGCAACTTAGATTCAATGCAAAGAAGTGCAAAGTAATGCACCTGGGAAACAAAAACCCAGGAGAAGAGTACACAATAGCAGGGGAGGTACTAACAACAACAACAATGGAAAGGGACCTTGGGGTAGTCATATCAGATGATCTAAAGGTTGGTAAGCAATGTGAGAAGTCAGTAAGGAGAGCCAGGGGTATACTGGGATGCATAGGAAGGGGCATCACAAGTAGAAAAAAGGAAGTGGTTATCCCTCTGTACAGACAGTTGGTGAGACCCCATCTGGAGTACTGAGTGCAGTTTTGGAGACCTCATATACGCAAGGACATAGACGGGATGGAAGTAGTCCAGAGGAGGGCAGCTAAAATGGTGCAGGGTCTGCATCAGAAACCATATGAAGAGAGACTGAGAGAGCTTAATATGTATACCCTTGATAAAAGGAGGGATGTGGGGACATGACAGAAATGTTCAAGTACCTCAAGGGAATCAACAAAGTCCAGGAGGGTAGCATCTTTCAGAAAAAGAGATGTGTAAGAACAAGGGGGCACAATTTAAAGATAGAGGGAGGGATGGCTCAGGGGTAATGTGAGGACATTTTTTTTCATGGAGAGAGTGGTGGATGCATGGAACCACTTTCCTGGGGAGGTTGTTGGGTCAAAAACAGTGGGGGAATTCAAACATGCATGGGACAGACATAAGGCAATTCTAGTGGGGGGTGGCAGGAAGTAGGCTGTTGGTTAACTAGAATCTGCAGCTTATCCAGTAGGTAGGGAAATGGGCAGACTGGTTGGGCCAAGTGGTCCTTATCTGCCATCAAAGTCTATGTTTCTACGTTTCTATGCTCTTTTTGAAGGCATGACATCTGCTCAAACAGTTACAATCTTTATTCTGGGCAATTAAAGGCAAAGTGCAATATTGTGTAATAAGACATAAAAAGCTGAAGTGCAATAAAACAAGAGCAGAGGTCGCTGACCACATTTTCCAAAAATACACGAACAAAAACATGTTAAAGTACTACAAGGGATGAGGGAAAAAGGAAAGGAGAAGAAGGGGAGAGGGAAATGTAAAAAGTTCAATTTACTATCAAGATATTTCATCCATAAAGACAGGATATTTCAGCATACTTTAACGCTTGAAGCGATATCATTCCAACTTTTTTAACCTGACATTGTCTAATCCCTAAAAAACAATTTTTCTGATTGTGTAACCAATACTTTTTTTCACTGAATACATTAGAAAGGGAATCAGCTGGAAAGCTTCATTTGAGTCTGGTGCATTGTTCACTTTCAACTTGTATTGCCAAACGCTCTCCCTCTGTAAACATTTTTGATTCAAATCCCCTCCTCTTTTATCAAAAGTAACTTTCTGTATTCCTGCACATAGCAAATGGTGATCTTTTCCTTTTCGTTTCATGTGTACAGCAACAGTGTTAGACAAAAACAATTTTATGCAGCTTTCTGTGATTAAGGACAAGTAAGCCAATCTTTTTTATAACTCAAAGTGATTAAAAATGACAGAACCAACCTTGTCTACATTGAGTTATTTTGACTTTATAAGACCATATATCATATACAGTCCTTTAGTTCAGTTACTCTTACTAACTTTAAAAAAAAAAAACATGGTGAGGCAGAAAAATGCCTGTACAGAACTGTTATGGACATCAACAGAATGCATCACAGTGAGCAATGTCCCTAGAAAATAAGAGCAGGCAGTTTCGTGCCTGCCAAAGAATTTTAAATCTGCTTGTACAACTGAATTGCAAGCACAGATATTTTGATTATGGGGCCTATAAAAAAAACTTTATTTGAAGAGCTCTTTATGTTGCAGGATAAACTTTGAAAAACTATAACTTTTAGACAGATGACAGCTTATGTTACATGCATTTTCTGTACTAGGCTCCCCTTTTCTTTATAACTATGCATATTAACATGAAAACAATGGTACTGCTCTTTCTGATCTGGCTGCATGTCTATGCCTGACATCTCAAGTCTCATCTGTTACTGTGGAAATGTTTACAATGTCACAATCAGAGAATTATGATGTCAGGCATAGACAAGGAGACACAGGTATTGAAGAGTGACAAATAGTGTTCCTATTTGGATGTTGATGTGGATGAATAGAAGGAAAAAGGGTGAAGCTAAATATAGACCCAAATAGTATAAGTTTAACTGTGAATAAAAATGTTCTTTTTTTCCAAAATGTCCACTGAGATATTAAGGACTATCTAAAAAGCTAAGGAGAGCTGCTACAGTTACACAGGTATACCATGAGTAAGAGACTTTAAATAAATTATGGTTATCATTTTTCTCCCTCTATTTAGCACCTCCAGAAGCAGCTGGACTGTCAGCCATGACTAAACTTGTGAGCCCTAGCCCCACTGTGAAAGAAGACTGCCCTTCAAACCCTAACTGCAGACATCTAAAGCCAAACCGTATGCTCCTATTGTGAAATTTGACTTCTTGGAGGCAATAGACAAGTCTTACACTACGTTACTTAAAGCAATATAGAAGTTAGACTCACAGTGGAAAACTGGTGCCAATCCTTATGACACCACTGAGTGCTGGCTAACAGACATGGAAAAAATCTAGCTGCCTTTTCTAAAGAGCAATCTGCCCTGTCTGTTAAGAATTAATCAAATATCACACTTGTAACGTTCATATTGAGAAATAAAATTTCTCAGGCGAGGAAATTTGAGAACTTTGAAAAATCTGTAAGGAAAAATCTCCATGTGGTGGGTCTATCTGTGCTTGAAACTGGTGAATAATAACTTGGGACTTTGTCCATAAACTTTTATCAACATCGCTTGGATTCACAACAAAAAACAATGCCACCTATGGTAAAAGTTTTTCGACCTCCTAGCTGCTTCAGACAATCCCAGCCAATGCCTACTTCTAATATCATGGATTTATCAGAGGCTGCTAATACCTCTGCTAAACCACCTAATGTCTTAATTCAATTTGCCCTTGAAAGTGACCCTGAATACACCATTAAACAAGTGTAGCTAAAGGTATCACTTAAGTTTCACAACACAAAAGCATACCTGTATCCTGACATTAGTCTCCATACACAGGCCAGGTGAAGATGATTCCTGCATTATCAGGCTGAAGTGTAGGAAATTGGAGTGTGATCCTCGCTACTATATCCATGTAAAACCGTGTGGTCCTGGTGGTCCAGGAGTCCATTAAATATGTATGTTTTTACCCTGATCAACTTGCTGAATGGGACCTTGGGTGGGTGTTAGCATGAGGCATTCTCCTCAGAGGATTCAAAGGACTCTGATACAGCTGCTTGAGTAGCTCGAGTAGCTGACAGTAAACAAAGTACCCTGACTCCAATCCTGATGACAACAGCCAACTCATAAGTGAACAAAAAGTCCCTAATCAGGGTAACAGACTACTGCTATTATTTACTGTTAGACAATGATTTGGCTTTCATTTTCAGAGACTTTCTTATATACTGGACTTGAAAAAAAAAATGACTACTGTTATTATTTATTGTTAGACACTGATCTGGCTTTCATCATCGAGACTTTCTTATATCAACTTTAAAAATGTGCATCTGGGTGATTGTTTATTAATTAATTGGACCTTCAGAAATGGCTGTGGTAACAACATAAGTTTGGTGTTTTTGTTTTCTTCTTGTAAGTATTCATAAACACAATGTATGATCAATACTTTTGTTTTGGGCTCTCAGATATGTAATGTAAACTGTCAAACTTATGCTGACTCTGTGTTTGGCTTAAAGTACTTTATGGTACTTAAATTAAAGAAGTACTACGCCCTCATATCTTGTAAATGTTATTTGTTTCCTTGTCAACATATAACTCTTTTAGTGTAGCTGTTGGGGATATATCTGTTTGCTTTACTTTGTTTTCATGGTTCATAATAGCCCTGGTAACTAGCCTGGGGTTCTCTGGTTGTTGAAATGTCATTGTCCCTGACAGCTGCATTCATTTATGAGAACATGATGCCACAGCACTCATTCACACCATGAAGTTCCATGCTGAAAATACACAAAACCTGAAAAAAACTCTCTAGAAACATACGGACTGGATGAAATTTAAAGGAAATAAATCTGCATTACATATTAGACAGTCTGCAAAGCTAAATGAGTTTTTTTAATATTTTTACACATTGCTGCAACTTGTTTTGTTGAATTCTAAGTAAACATGCATGCTGTGGAGTTTAAAGGGAGCTGACATATCCTGTTCTCATATGCTAATACAGCACTCAGGCACAATGAGATTTCAACAACCAGAAAATGGAGAACCCCAGGATACTTACAGGGACTGGTATGAACAGTGAAAATAAACTAAGGCAAACACATGCATCCCAAACAGTTACATGAAAAGAGTTATCTGTTGACAAGGAAACAAATAACATTTACAAGATATGCGGGTATAGTACTCCTAATTCTAGTCAGAATTGCAGACATCATGTTAATTTGCATCAGGGACATTCAAGAGGCGTGTCATAGGTTTTGTTAATTGTAAGTAACTGTAATTCCAGTGTGTGCAGTTGTTAGCGTTCATTTAAAAGATTTATCTGACTAGCAGAAATATGTAAATGTGCCACTTTCAATTGTATTTTATTTTATGTAGTGATGTGCACAACTTGTGACTAGAGAAACAAGTCACCCCAAACTTGGATGGCTCAAATGAAACAAAAGCAAAATCGAACCATGCTGCTTCAGCTCTGATTTAGCTCAGAAACACTGTGAGATTGAGACTAAAGTGTAATTTGGGGTATAATAGCCCTTACCCTTTTAAGAATGGTTGGAAACATGATTGACAGTACTCACCATCCCAACTGGGCTGACCAGGATGGCAGAACAACAGGACTTTCAGTGGGAAGTGTGTGAACGGAGGGGCAGCACAAGTAGCACAAAGAAATAGAAGCCAGGGCAGCCTCAGCTTTTGCTTCACTCTAACATGAAATGGGCAGCAGTAAAGCACAAAAATGGCATCAACTGTGGCTGATAAAATGGTGTGAGTTTAGTTGCAAAATGAGTCAGGGAGTGGTAGAGCAAACGCCAGAAGTTCTGCAGGGCTTGGCAGCGGTTGTGTTGTGCGAGTTGCAAGGGTGATATGTGGGCTGGAGGCTTAGTAAGCTGTTGTCATGACAGAAAAGTATCATGCCAGCCTGATAACCAGGAAAGGTTAAATGTTTAAAATACTCTGTTTCAGTTACTCAAACCAAAGTCTTCCTTTCAAATGGCTCAGGGAAAGAATCACTCTTCTATCAACAAAATCTAAATGTGGGAAACTTCCTCAGACACGGAGAAAACTCTGGATTCTAGATTTTATGTTTCTATTGTTTCAGTTTTCATTATATTACTAATCCTGAATTTCTGCTATAAAATCTGAATTTACAATGTGAATACTACCTTGTTAGTGTGTAGGGCCTCACTATTTCCATGTGGCATAAAGCAACATACCTTATCCTCTTGCCTTTCAAAGTCTCCTTCAATCAGAGAGCTGCTGATGCAGCTTTTTTAATGACACATGTGGATTCTAGATTTTATATTTTTATTGTCTAATTTTGCATCATATTATTAATCCTGAAATTCGTCTATAAAATCTGAATTTACAATGTAAGATAGCACCTTGTTAGTGTGTGGTGGATCTTACTATTTCCATGTGGGACAAAGCAACATACCTTAATCTCTTGCCTTTCAATGTCATCTTCAATTAGGGAGTTGCTGATATAGGTTTTTACTGACTCATGAATGAGGTGCTTGAGATTGCTTATTTCCTGTTTGCAGTACTACAACAGTACATGTGTACAAGTTGGACTCACAAGCATGCTGCTTCCTTTCGGTGATAGCTGCATAAAATTGTTTACTGCTGTTAAATGTTTTTCTTTTGTTGGGTGTGTTAGTAAGTAGCCATGAATCCAAAACCAGGGGTGATTTGGCAAAACCAAAATGTCCGAGGCTTCGCACACAACTAATTTTATTATGAGTATGGTAACCTAACATAGCTTCCCTTCACCACCACTTCAAAGACTTTAATAGGTCTGTGAAGTAATAATTGTTCCTTTGTATGACATGATATGGATTTTATTTGTTGTACTATAGGCCATTACAAAATAAAAACGGGAACTACACCGCACAATATTACACAATTAACATATGCATAGCATCTTTACATAAAAAAAAAGTGCACACTGCCTCACAATTTAACTTATTCATTCATTACTGCTTCTTTCTTTCAATATCTCAAAACAGCAGTAATTTAATTTGTCACAATCAGTACATCATTAACTGTTAATTGATTTAACAATATCTCCAAGCCATCTTTTAAGGAGTTCTTATATCTCTCTATGCTAAATCTGAGAAAACGTTTCTCCACTTTAGATATAGGGGACACTGAAACATAATATGATACAAAGTTTCTTCATGTCCTAATTTACAATAACATTCCACACTTTTTTTTTCATTTATGATGCCATATCTGGCTTCCGTTGTCTTAAGACCAATACAATTAAACTGGCAAGTCTCTTACTTCTTTTTATTGTGTAACTATGTATTATTATGATGTTGACCCTTGTATGTATGTATACCCCAATCCCTTTGATGTGGAACCTTTGTAAATGAGCAGTTCCTGCTCAAAGGTATTTGTAATCCTAGATTTCAATAAAATAAAATAAATAAATAAATAAAATCTAATGATTATACATTTCTTGTCTTGCATCAAGGGCAACTGCAGATACGGTTCACATCCCTGCCATCTTTTATAGTCAGCATGTCATTTAGAAATTTTAGAGTTTACTACATCTTGAATAGACCTTGCTTTACATGCCATAATAATACGTGATTTAAAGAGGTAGTGTACTGCTTGGAATTAATAGTAATTTTCTGATGTAGTCAGCTATAACTTTTTATATCTGAAGTATTTTTTCTCTTTTCTGTTTGCTAATTAGAAGATTTTCCACCTGGCAGTACTGGGGTGATGTGTGGAGCAGCACTCTGTCTGGATGCTAAAAGAAGTCAGTTCTATTCCTCCCACTACATCATCAACACTGAGACCACACTGATGGTGGGTGACATTACTAGTAACCAAGGAGAACTATTTCTCATAGCCAGATTATTCTCTTTCACATGAAGCAGTAGGGATTGACTCTTCTTGGTTAATAGCTCTGTCACAGTTTCCTGCATGTTGATTGTTAACTTGTGAAAGTCACTGCTCATGCTGCAAGGGTTGTGATGCCTCAATGTATTGGATCACATTTCTGGTGATGTAGTGGGAGGAACAGAACATAATTTTAGCCTCTAAACAGAGTGCCACTCCACACATCAGCCCAGTACTGCCAGGTGGAAAATCTTCTAATTAGCAAACAGAAAAGAAAAATATTTCAGATATAAGAAGTGATAGCTGATTGCATCTGAAAATTACTATTATTCCCAGGCAATACACTAGCTGTTTAACAATAGAATTGAAGGATGGTGAAATGATAATCCCTTTTAACAAATCTCCCCAGAGACCTTTCAGGATATTTGTTAACAAAATATTTTGAAGATTATCAAGCCAGGGAGATCTGCTTGAGTATTCTAACAATTTTAATTTCTCTTGCAAACAGCGATGAGTCCAAATGTTTCATTTATGATTGTTTTGTATACTAATCTTTCTTTTTATGGAAATTATCCTTATATATTTGAACAGACCATACATTATGGAAGTTACCTGTCAGTAGTTTACATATATTGAAAAGTCAAAAAACAATTTAAGTACCAGTGTTACTAAAGGTGCCAAATAAGATCTGTAAAGTATAAAAGAACTGTGTATTATAACAGACCAGACATTATGAAAGTTACCTGTCAGCAGTTTACATTGAAAAGTAAAAAAATAATCAAAGTACCAGTGGTACTAAAGGTGCCAAATAAGGTCTGAAAAGTGTAAAATAACTGTGTACTAACATAAAATATACTATATGCTTACTTGGATTCAAACCACTAATCCTTAGCCTGCTTAGCAAGCACATATTTAGTGTGCCACTGAGATGAAGGCATGAGAATTGCAGTTCCTGTGAAGTAGAGGATCTATCTATGGAGCAGGGAACTAATCCCAGCAGATGATTTGCCTTTACAAACTGTTATTCTTAGCTAAATTTACTTCTCATATAATTTACTATTCCCTCCATACCACCATGAATTCCTACTCAGGTGAGTTTCCATTTTACAAAAAGAGCTGAAAAAATGTTTAATCCCTTCCAGGATTCAAATTCTTGTCTACTTGAAATTAAAGCACTGATCGTTTCCTTATTAGCAAACACACATTTAATGTGCCACTGAGCTGCAGGTAAGTGAGCTGCATTTCCTAAGGCGTAGAGGTTATGTCACAACCTGCAAAGCAGGTGTCTGGGGATCTAATCCCAGCAGGCAGTTTACCTTTACAAACTGCTGTTCTTAGTAAATTTAGTTCTCATATAATGTACTATTACAATTCCACATGCCCATGAATCACCACTCAAGTGAGTTTCCATCTTACCAAAAAATAAAATGTAAGACCCTGCCAAGATTTGAACCACTGATCCTTTACTTGCTAAGCAAACACGTTAGCTCCTAGATGTGTGATGTAGGCTGTGAAAGCTATATTGGCTCTGTACATTTGGCTTAAAGTCATCTATGAGCCTTAAATTAAATTAATTCTAGCCAGAATTTAGTCATTTAGCCAGAGTTAAGCAAAAACATATTCAGTATGCCACTGCATCACTGGTAAGTGAGCTACAGTTCCTATGGTGGAGAGGTTATGTTACAGTCTGCAAAACAGGTGACTTGAATTGTATTCAGACCTAGACAAGCCTCAACTGGGAATAATTTAATTGACTGTAATATATACTGTAGAGCTAAATTTAATTATGTGAAAGTATGCTATTTAGCACTGCTGACACCCTTCACTACATCTGCAATACATCTAACAATTTCTCTCATACAACAAAAACTGTAGTGAGAAAGAAAAATAATTGTGCAATGCAGGGACTCAAACCCAGGCTTGTGTATGTCTGAAACCAACACAAAGATCTATAAGCCCTATCACTTACATCATCAACTGAATGTAACCTTAAACTTGACTAAATGCACAAAACAATCTTCATGATCACAATAGGTGATAACAGCTATGCTCTTGGGATCTAAAAAGTAAAAACCAAAAACAAATAGTCTGCACCTCAGTCCTGATCCCTAATATTATGGATCCACACCCTTCCTTGATCCCCTAGTATATGCGCATCATGGCAGAACCAAGGCTGTTCTCTCCTAAACACACAAAATAACCACTGCAAGTGGTGCCCCCAGCTGGAGGCAACACCAGGAGACTGAATACATCCAGCGGGCTGTCATTGTAAGGGACTTGGATGGAAGTCTCAACCATTCAAGTCTCACCTCCCTGACCACCAGGGGCTAGCTACAGAGGGATGGATAACACCAAACTTCCCTGGAGACAGTTCTAACCATGAAACTATACTACCTGCCACCAGAATCTCATTGATACCTGTATGTAGTTAATGGACCATTTATCATTAATACTAATAGCTTGTTAGGATTTTTTTTTTTTGCATCACAGTAAGTGCACCTTTACTTGGCTTTGACAGATGGTTCCTCCTTTCACATCTGTGGAAGGCACAGGAAGACATGTTTAGACACATGCTGATTCCCTTCATTTCACCACAAACTATTTTCCCTCTGCCAAATTGTTTTGCATTTGTTCTCTGTGTTTTGGATTACAGCATGTTCTTAATAGTCCTGTGTTCAGTAATGGCACTAAATCAATTTAGAGTCACAAAAACAAAGACATCTTTTATTGCTTTGGTATTGCCAAGGAAATATGGGGAATTATGGCTACCCAACTTTTACAGGTACTTCCAGGCCTATCAGGTGAGACAATATCTCCAATGGGGACAGGTTAAAATGCTCAGCATGATGCTTCATCATAATGGCACAAAGCGAGTGTCCCAAGTTTGGAAATAAGCCCATAGTATTTGGGGAAATCTGAAGGGGTGTAGGGAGGACCAATCATCCCACTGGATGCTTTTCTCCTCCTGATAAGGGCAGTAGTAAGCTTTGTTGCAATACCACCAGCTGGGGGAACCTCAGAGTGGTGATAAAGTTGGAGTGGCAGATTGGAGGATGGACAGTGGCTATGTTGGAGGGCAAGCATGCTCTGCAGGCTCACGTGCTCCATGATGCCTTGCAAGCCCATGCTCAGGGTAGTAACTATGACAGAAAAGCCCTGGAAGTGCACTGCATGAGGACAGCATCCCTCATGACCTGCTGATCCCACCAGGCCTTTTGGACTACTGTAAAGTAGACAGACCAGATGTTTCATCCTGTGGTGGAGCCCTCCACAGCAGCAGGAGCTACTCTGTAGACCCCCTGGAGCCCTGAGGTAAGAATCAGAGAAAGGTGGGAAGGAGCTGTGGTGGGGTAACTAGAAACATAGAAACATAGAATTTGATGACAGATAAGGACCGCTTGGCCCACCTAGTCTGCCCATTTCCCTACCTAATGGATAAGCTGCAGATCCTAGTTAAACAGCCTACTTCCTCCTACCCCCCCACTAGAATTGCCTTATGTCTGTCCCATGCATTCTTGAATTCCCCCACTGTTTTTGACTATACAACCTCTTTAGGGAGGCTATTCCATGCATCTACAACCCTCTCTGTGAAGAAATACTTCTTCGCATTACCTCTGAGCCATCCCCCTTCTAGTTTCAAATTGTGTCCCCTTGTTCTTGCACATCTCTTTTTCTGAAAGATGCTACCCTCTTGGACTTTGTTGATTCCTTTGAGGCATTTGAAAGTTTCTATCATGTCCCCCTTCTCCCTCCTTTCCTTGAGGCTATACATCTTACGCTCCTTTAGTCTTTCTTCACATGTCTTCTGATGCAGACCCCGCACCATTTTCATTGCCCTCCTCTGGACAGCCTCCACCCTGTCTATGTCTTTGTGGAGATGGGGTCTCCAGAACTGTACATAGTACTCCAGATGTGGTCTTACCAACTGTCTGTACAGAAGGACAACAACTTCCTGTTTTCTACTGGTGATGCCTCTCCCTATGCATCCCAGTATCCCCACAGCCCTCCTTACTGCCTTCTCACTTTGCTGGCCCACATTTAGGTCATCCGATATGACTACCCCCAGGTCCCTTTCCATTTTTGTTGTTGTCAGTATCTCACCCCCCCTTGTGTACTCTTCCCCTGTGTTTTTGTTTCCCAAGTGCATTACTTTGCACTTCTTTGCATTGAATCTAAGCTGAACAGAGAAGGACCACTGGTAATAGGGGATAAACAATATAAAAACAATTCATCCAAAAAAGTACACCATTATGGTTAGAAATTAAAGAAACCTTGTGTACACAACATGGCTTCTGCTCCTGTTCCTAACTATATGCCTCAACTGTACTGCTACCCATAGCTCTTCACACTTCCCCCTATAAGGGTCTCCCTTACTGTATTTCATGTCACCAATGTACAAAAGACATGGACTGAAATCCCTAACTGTTTGGAGCCTGTCCCTCATGACTAATCTTACTTATCTTTTATGTTTTTGTTATTTACTGTACTTTTTCCTCCTCCTGCCTGGAATGGGCCCTCATCAGCTCTCCCCTGTCCCCGCCACCGTCACTCACATACTCCAGGTCACATCTCCTCCCCATGTTCCTCCCTGACTTACCCCCAGGGCGGGGTCTCTGGTTCCCTCTATTCCCTATTGATCCTTTAGCTTAGTGTCTGTTGGGGGGCCTTGGTTCAGCTGCACAGTAGTAATGGAGTGAGGAGAGCAGCATCCTGCATGCTCAGGTGGTTTTCTGTGATCTCCCTGTCTACAGGACTTTGCACATGCGCACATGGAGGTGTGCACATGTGCCAGCTGAAGCTGATGTACCCCCTCCCAGATCTGATGGAGTTTACTGCACCACCTCCTGTGGTCACCCAGGGGGTGGTAAGGCAGTGGCGGCTCTACACCCTCCCTCTCCGAGGTGGAAAATATCCACTCAGATGCTCTGCTCACCTTCCCCTGGCCAGCCCTCCGACAACCCAGATCAGTTCATGTACCCGGGTTGCCAGCATTTTGAGTGGTAGTGCTACCACTGTGCCAGTGGGCTGGCCCATAATCTTATGTTTTAACTGAACAAAAAAGCAATGCCCATGAACAGCTTGAATAATAGAGGTGTTACTACAGTAAGGCAAGTTTTACGCAATAGGAAACCTATTCCCTCTAGAGTCTTCAAGATAAATTTGGCTCATGTAACAAAAATAGTTTTCAATATCTACTGACAACTCATGAATTAAGTAGCATATTGAATTTGGCGAACATAGATAAATAACAAGAAAAACAATTTAAAAGTGTTGCCTCCCAGTTAGCCTGTCCATGACTAGTCTCCAAGATTTATGTATTTCATGAAACCTAGGCGTAAAAGTGGATTTACAGTTTACAATATGTAGACTAGGTTACTTGAAACCCCCCTCAGATTTTAAAGTGAGGAAAGGTTTGGCAAAAATCTTTACCAATATCTTCAATTTGACTCACACAGATTCATGCAATTTAAAACTATACATAACCTTTACTTTACCCCTGCAATAACTGCATAAAAATAGTTACCTGAACTCAGATAAATGTAGTAGATATGGCAAAGAAAAAGGGACTTTAATTCACATCCTCTGGAACCGGGAGAAAGTTGCCTTATCTGGAAACACATTAAACAGCCCCTGATGCTACTGTAAAAACTACAAAAAAATGCAAATGGAGGAGGGCCGCTGTGGAGCCCAAGCAAGATGGCGACTCAGAACTAAGGCTCTAAATCTTAATCGGCAACTACATAAAAGTATTTTTTTTGTTGCTTACCACAGACCTAAAGAGCTTGTCAGGTGTCAGAATACTAGCTGAATCAGAATGGGGAATCCAAAAAAGGACAAGATGCAGCATGATGGAACAAAAAGTAAAAATCACTTTGGTCCCCCTGCCACGAGATCTATGCAGGGCCACATGGAATCCCTGACAGAGGACTCGGGCACAGAAACTTTACAAAACATTGGATTTAAACTAAATAGACTCATCACATCGGTAGCTACTTTATCTGAAAAATGTGATAACCTAGGCAATAGAGTTACTGCCTTGGAATCAGATATGACCTGATGCAAACAACCTCAACAGACACTAAACAGCAAGCTGCGGCCACCATGGGAGCCACAAGTACCTTGGTTAAAGAGAATACCCACCTGAGGTCACGAATTGAGACTTTAGAGAACCAGGCCCAATTGTCGAACCTGCGGATTATAGGCATGCACGAAAGAAGTGAAGGGGATCATTTGCCATTGTTTATTAAAGAATGGCTGGAGCAACAACTGGAACAGCCCTTGCCAGAGTGAGACATCCTCATACAGAAAGCATATCGGGTGGCCTATAGAGGATGGCACAACAACCCTGAGGCCACCAGGGCAACTGTCGTGGTTCTGGATGGAGTGGGTACTAGGGACTGCACACTGGCATCGGCATGACAGAAGCGCAAACTACTCCACGAGGGACAGCAAGTCCGCCTCTTCCCTGATCTAAGCTATGCTTCACGCAAAAGGAGAAAATGCTTTGATAGGGTGCGAGCAATTTTGAGGGAAGCGGATATAGCGCATGGCCTAGTTTTTCCTGCCAGGCTATGAATTTTGCATCAGGGCTAGGTGTTTCTCTTCAATGATCCCACTGAAGCACAGAAATGGGCCCAACAACACATACCAGTTTCCCGACGAAGAGAAGTTCCACCCGAATCAGAATCAGAAGACGAGGATGTTCTGAATAGTTGAAGAGACTGTCAGTGGGCCAGGTTTGTTTTGTGACCCTTCTCAGTCTACTAGATCCATCCCTCCCTCTGGAACTCACTCATATCGGGATATGTTATAACTAACTGTTATGGTGACCTAAAAACTTTTTTTTTTCCTGGTTGCTACGGTGTGGGTCACATTGGTGGGGGGGAATGAAAGTCATGTGCTGACACTGGTAATTTGAAGCACACCAGAAGGACTATAAAGAACTGGAAGTTGTAGCCTGTTTTAGTTTCAAATGATTATGTTCCATATATAAAACAAAGTTTAGTCCTGTTATAGCTCTTTTCTGTGATCTCATATTGTTGCTGGGAAGACTTTTTGAGCTGAAAAACGTGGGAGAGAAACCTATTACAGGTTAATTAATCTGGAAAGTGCATGGAAATACTTGTTTTCCTTTTTCAGGAAATAGAGGTTGGACAATTTATGTGTTATTACAGTCTTTCTAATTCCATGCTGCTCATGGGCTTTTTTAACATAGCAATTTCTTTAAAGCTGTATGTTATAAAATTGATGGTATCCCCTCTATGACGTATCTTAAGGGGGCAGCACGATCTTTTACACTCGCATGTATTAAGAGGGGTGGTGCCCTCAGTGGTTTCTATCAGTAATTTTGTATGTACTGCTCCAGGAGTCAAACTGTATGTTTCATTGGCAAAACAATAAGCATAAAGTTAAAAAAAATGCAAATAGTTATAATTTAGCTTATGTTTCATAGTTCTGTAATTCACACCTGTATTTCTTTAGAATTATTGGTTACTTGCAATTATATACTAAAATCAGTAACCTGTTTTTCCCAATAATCCCCCCATTATACATGTACTGTACATGTGTAATGGAGAATTGCCTCACTTTTGTACACAGCACTGAGAACAAAGTACAATGGCAGAACACAAAATCTACTTTTGTGTTTTTAGGTGATCCATGCCTCATAGTTCTTGTAGTACTGTACCAGCAAGAGAGGCCTTGTGACCAATTGACAGCTCTCCCCATTTTATATACAGGGAGTTCCATTGTACTGCCTTCTAACAAAATAGTTGTCGGACATAACTTTGAACTGTGACATGTCTTTACTGCCCACTACCTCCAGAGGGAGGCTGTTCCACACTGAAAAACTACCTGCTGGCTGGTGCTCCCTGAAGTAGTAATTACATAACATAAAACACGGACATCAGTTACAATCATATTTCTTACATACCCTTAGCATGTGATACCATAATTAACCCCTCAGTCTTTGGACTTGTGGTTTATGTGGTATCACACACCTCGGGTGAGTAAAAAAGCTCATTACACACTGATGCCCATACATTATTTTCTATATAATATAGGGGACCATTAATAAACCTGTAATTCCCATCGTGATTTTTAGCTGTTTATGTATCTTTTTTGTATTTGTATAATCATATTGCAACTGTATTAACTGGTCGCTAAATACAACAATCCCTGTATTTTACAGCCTTATAAGTTGCTAGTTTTGACATCAGAAAACTAACTGATTATAAAGCTGTAAAATGCTTTTCTCTTACATTATGTTTTCCTCAGTAAACTACCATTAAACTACATTCAGCTGACTAGCCAGGCTGGCCTTTCTTTTCCAAACACATTCCACTCAGCTGACTTAACTGTACAGTCCTTTTTTGAACACAACCCACTCAGTTGACTCTCAACAGTCCAGTTTCCTCATGCAGAACACTTTCTCTTTTCATCAGCTCACTCTCTAAATTGGCACAAACCACTATAATAATGAATTAAATAAACCAAGATATACTGAACATTAATGATGGATTAATTCTATCTTGGGGCTCTGTGCCAATTATAAACCATTCAGGCTTTGCCCCCTTGGTTCATAAATATCACCAGAACCACTTGAGAGAATTATACTCTGATCATGTACTGTACACCTGGGTATACTTTATTTCTTATATTATTAAGGACACTAACATACTATAAGAACAGGATCACTGCCCTATCTGCTTTGGCTGCTTGTCTACACCCAACTTTTGTTAATGACATCACATGTTACTGTGTAGATAATTATGATGTCAAGACAAGGGATTATGATGCCAGGTATAGACAAGCAGCCAAAGCAGATAAAGTCTAGGGGGCAGTGATCCTGTTTTCATGTGGCTGTCTTCAGTAACAAAGAAAAAGTAGAAGGAATTATCAAAACTATTATAGGGGCACAGTAGTGCCCCAGGAGTTAGGGTTGAGTAGGGTGTTCAATGTTAAACCCCTAACTTTGAATCTTATTAGCTTTGGTAGCGTTTGACAAAATCAGCTGACATTTTGCATGTGTTGTCTAGGAGGCAAGAGCTAAACCTATGGAAAGTTTTGTGACACCAGCTAGTGTAGTTTCTGAGACCCACATGTCATTTTTCTGTAGATGTCTAATTATTTTCCCATATTTAACATGGGATTTCTTTTGCTCTCACCTACAGCCTACACAGAATGAAATGTTTCCCCAAAACTTTCTGGTTACAGGTGTGATTTCCTAAGGTAGTGCCTTTGAAAGGTTTTGTGAAGAAATATTAAATGGTTTCAGAGTTATAAGGCTTTAAAGTTTTGTGTTTTTCTGTTCTACGCACTCTCAGTAGGGTTCTTGGGATAATGTCATGATACAACACCAAAAATTCTGTGTTGCAGGACCATTTTTAGTATCTCACCACTTGCTTCTCACAGCACAAAACATTTTTTTCTGCCATGAGAGCCACCATCTTGTTTCTTTTCCCCTCCAAATAAAAAACATAGAATGCATATAAAATGGTGTAATATAAAGAAAAACAAATACCTGAACCTATGGGACCTGATTAGCTAGATCCTGCAGGGGTGTAGTCAGGATTTGGAGGCAGGGGGTTTCCAAATATTTTTCTAGGGAGGCCAGGAGCTTGCTCCCCTGGAAATTTTTGAAAGTTTAGGAGTTAAATTATGCAGTTTAGGTCATTTTAGGCAATAACTGCTGAGTTACAAAATACATCAAAATTCAAGTTGTCAGTCTCATCACTCCCCAGCCCCAGGTCTTTGAGTTGAACTCAGGATTCCTTTTTCCCTTTTTATATTTATATCTTTCTCTTCTCTAGATCTCGTCCCATTATGTTACCATCTCTGCACCACCTTCACTATTTTTCCAGGTCTCCCTTTTAAGTTTTTTTTTTATTTTCACTTCCCCAGCCATTTTCATATCTGTTTTCACCTATCGTCTTGCCTTTTATGTTCCACCTCTCTCATTGCATGTATTTCCCCTTTAATTGCCAACTTTCTATGTCTTCTCTTTACATTAGTCTCATTTCCTTTCTCCTCTACTTACATCATATGCATAATGCAGACACAACCCCACCAGCACAGAAATATTACTTTATTTCCCCCTGCCTTGTTCTATTCATCTTTGCTTTCACTTTCTATGTGTCCCAATGGATTAATTATGTAATCCCGAAATTCGGTCTCCCAACCTACACTATACCGAGGTTGGGAGACTGAATTTCACAATCCCAATGGGGACTTGTGTTATGGGGGGAGGGCTCTGTCCTCCACACCCCCCTAACTAATATAACTAACTCCAAGGGGAAGCAGACCTCGGTGTTGGCAGTTAAGTTGGGGGGGTCAAAAAAAGTTTGAAAAAAGTTCCCCTACCAGGAAAAGAACCCCATCCTCGAAAGCCTGCTGGTCAAGCTGCAGGAGCATCAATGCTCCACACCATCAGAGCAGTTTGGCCAGCACCTTGCTCCACCACCATCAAAAGGTTATGCCAGGTGTAACCATGTTCTGTGGGCGTAACGTAGCATTTCGCAGGGTGATATGCAATTTCGCTTTAGGGCAGAAATGTCAGGCATCCCTAATTTTGGGATACCGAAGTCAGGCCGTGACTGTCAGGACCCTCAGCTTCGGTATCCTGCTAAGATATCCATCCCAATGTGTTGATTCACAAACACCTCTGCCATTTGACCCAAATATTCTCTTTCCTCTGACCTGAGGCAGTTCTAAATTGGAACTCCTTTACTCTCTCCTGTATTTGAATTCCATTTGCTAACAGAAATATTACTTCATTTCTCCCCTACCGTGTCCATCTTTGCCTTATCTTAATATGTCTTCACAAACTCTGTCATTTGACCCACGTATTCTCTTTCCTCTGATGGTACCTGCCCAGATATTTCTACATTGGAACTCCTAATCTCCTATATTTGAATTTCCTTTACAAATTAGTACTGTGGGTCAGTATTAACCACTTATCAACAACTGCGTTGGGCTTGAAATCGGAGCAGAATTAAAAAAATAATAGAAAACCGAACTCTAAAATGTTGTTGCTTCAGCCTCATAGTCATGATGAATGTTACGGGTGCCCTGACTGTGGATCACATACAGTACAACTATGGCAGAAATGGGAACAAAGCCACAGTGACTGCTCTGTTATAAAATATCCAATGGCCAAGTAACTAATGGACACTTAAAAAATCATCACTGGTCACTAAACAGGATCTACTGGTCCACAATGTTTTGGGCACTTACCCCGTTACTATTTCTTTGGTTACCAGTACAGGATAGCTTTGACTACTAACATGTTTATTTAACACGTTATACCTTCTGTGTTGCTGTTTCAGTTTTGCTGTTAAAAATAAAGTTTTTGGAGTAGTGGAGGTACAGCAGCAGTCCCCCCTCCCCCACACCATGATGTTTTTTTCCCTTTTTTCCCATCTCTATTCTCACATGAGTTATGGCTAAAATCTATGTTTTCCTTTTTTTATTTTCTCCCAGGAAGATATGGAGACACTAGTGGCTGACTGCTTTTAGGGCAAGGCATGCAAGGATTTTGCCAGTAATGCTGCTGCAATTGGCTGCCGTGGCTGCAGGGCTACAGACACTGACTTGGGGAGCAACTCTCTACCCCAGCTCACAGACACTCTCCAAGCTTCTCCAATCTGTCCCACAGACATGACGTCAAGCTGAGGAAGGAGAGTCAGAGACCGGGTCCATTTCTGTGCCATCACCTGAAATAGTCAGAGACACAATTAAAAAAATATCAATGAGAGCACTCTCAGAAACACACTTCTCCAACTTGACTGTTGTGGAAAAGTGGCTGTGTCCCGTGACTCTGTGCACTCTGCTCATCCGACCACCCATGTGATGCTGCCCCTCCAGATCATCTGACCAGCCCAGCAATGTTCGCAGGCTGCTCCTCAGCTGTCCTGTCCCTGGTGGGAGGTGGGCTTGTACTGCATATTCATGAGCCGGGGCGCCCGCCTCTCTGTCTTGTGTGCTGTTTGATTTCCCTGACCCCAAAGCTGCCATAGTTCAGTGCTAACAATGCAAATATACAGTTTTAATCAAGCAAGGGAGGGGGGCATACATGCGCCCAGGAAACCAGCCCTGGCTACAATTATATCCTGGTGTTTGTTTTCTGAAAATTTGACAGAAATACCTTTATGGACTACCCTAAAATCCAGGGTGCCCAGCTTAGTTGAGAGGAACCATTCAGCTGGTTTCTTTGTATGAGAACAGCAGAACTTTGTTAAGTTTTGCAGCTGGGCTACAGTGAGAGGAATGAACCACTGATCCTCCATTCTGTCTCCGTCTGTCTGTCTGCCTGTCCATCTATCTACCTACCTATTTCTTTAATTAAGAAGACTGGGGTTCTTGTTACCGTCTCTCCTCCAGGTGTCCTGTACCCAGTCAGAATAGCGCAATCTCTACAACGCATGTAAGAACAGCACTGTTAAATGAGCATATCACAGACAACGGCAGGGACAGAGCAGCAAACTGCAGAAACCACTATCCCTGTGGCTGTCTGTGATACAGGGAGTGACTAGAGAGTGCCAAGTAGAGCCAGAAAAAGTTGGTGGCTGGCCATGCTGCTGCCATGATGGAGAGGGCTAAGACAGTGAGCAGCTTGGCCAGCATGGTGCTGGAGACCAGAGTTCTAGTCCTGGTCTCTAATCTTTTTCTGTGGGACAGTTTCTAACATTTTGACAAAGTCCCATCTCACAGAACCCTTCCCCTGCAGATTTTTTCCTCTGCCCTGTGAGTCAATTCTGACTCAGAGTTGATTATATTAATTATGGGGTGCAGGGGGCAGAGCCCCCTGCATAAACAGAAAGTTGTTGTTTTAAATCAACTCCAAGGTAGCGGTCCTCGGTGTCTGCTTGGACTGCTACCATGTGGAGTTAGTTGTGTGTTGTTGGGTACTGGTAGTGCAGGTGCCATTGTTGCTGTGCCGTTTTGGTGAGCACTGTTGTAGCATTTGTGCTTTGAACTTAGTGCCTAGGTGCCCTGCCCACCTTTCCCCATCTTAATATGTATTTTTTTTTATAAATTTATGTAAGTGAAGCAGGGTGTCCACCCTTGTACTACTTCTCAAGGCCCCCCTCTCCTCCAGCTCTCCCTACCCCATTTCTGTACAGTGCTCTGTCACGAATCTGAAATAAAGAGAACTGTCCCTCGATTACTTTTTTTAATCTGCAAAAAAAGAAAATGGTCCCTCGTCAATCTAACCCCCACCCGACTTCCCACTCAGCACCTATCATCCCCCCCCCCACACCTTCACTCACCTGAACATGTCCCATGGTATAGATCCACTTTCCAATGAAAGGCACATCTTCCTGTTGGAAATGTTGACTGCAATATGTCAAACTATGGTAAGTGTGGTTCAGTGTATTTCAGTGGGGTTTCACCTTTGATGCATAACTTTGCCATTTTTGCATATATGAGGCCCACATTTTCAAAATGGCCTTTTTGGGACTCCACCTCATTACTAGAGACTATCATTTTTCTTAAATAAGAAATTCAAGGTATAAAAAGAAATAAAATGAAAACAAGCACATGCAAAAAGTAAAAAAAAAATGCTTGCTTTTTTGGGGAAAACTAAATAAATGCATACAAGCAGTTGTTGTTTAGGCCACAGAGATGGTCCCCAAGGAAGCGAAAGTGGACTTGTCTGATTCATAAAACCTTTTAAGACCACAGCATAATGCTGCTTAATACAATTTAGTATATTAGGAATTTGATTTCTAGTGTGTACAAGGTCATTTTGTGGTATTGTATGAATGTAAATGTGATAACAAGAAAGAAAACTGCATTTTCAATGAATAAAAAGAAATAACAAGAAATTCCAGAAAAATGAAAAGAAAAATTATGAAAAATAAAAAAATAAAAAGAATTTCATGGGGCTCTACTCGGGACCAGTGGCAGGAGAATTATGCAAATCAGGCTCGAAAAGTATTTTCACAGTCACTTGGCAAAATCACCTTTCAGGCAGGATTTGAACATTTTCATACCCTTGTTCATGAGGTGGGGTCATAAGAAGGCTATGTTGAAAATGTGGGGTGAAGATATTTGAAAATGGCAAAGTTATGAGCATATGTTGAAATGTTGCAGTGCACTCTCATAATTTTGGTAATTTTAATTATTTTCACCCGAAATTTTCAACATAGCCGTTTTTTCACATCACCTTACACATGTGACAACTGTCATTTTTCCAGTCCTTGCCCAAATGTGTTCTCCAGAGTCTTGGTGAATCTATGGTGTGGTCTTTCTTGGGGTTGTCAACCGTAATGCTCTCCCCACCCCCAGCCTTGTAGCCTCCAATCCAGAGTACAGTCTGTAGCTCCAATCCACTGCCTCATAGTGATATACTCTTCAAAGGTAGAGAAGTTATGTCTCAACACATGTTGCCAGCACAATTTAAGGCAGGGTTCTTCACCCAGGGCCTGCAGGAGATCATGTGTGACATTGTTTGCTCACAGAATGGAGTAAGCATTAGGGTTGACTACCCCAAGGAAGACCCCACCCATAGGTGCCGTCCCCACCACTGATTTGCCAAGACTCTGGAGATGCAAAACTCTAATGTATTTGCCTTTTGCTGCTTGGGGGCTAGGGGTGGAGCGTTAGAGCTGGAAATGCTAACATTACATTTCCCTACTTTTGTGGTGTTAGTTGCCTGAACTGGTGCACGAACAATGTTTTTTTGCAAAGATATGTAATATAAACATTATTGTGTCTAAATCTTACATTTTTCAAAGTTTTTCCCAATGGTGTCAGGTGCTCTTTAAAGTCATGACTACAGCTGTGGTAAGGTCATATTGACTTCACTTATCATGTTGCATCCCAGATATCGGAAACAAATTATTGTTTGAATTGATCAGATAGTTTTATTCTTATATGCATGTCAGCAACAATAGTGATCACAAGGCACTAGATGGATGGTGAGAAACCCCACTTTAATGAATTACATGCTGAAAACAAGAGGCATAAATTACTGCTGCAGGGTAATCATTTTAGGACTGTAAAGAGAGGATACTGGTTTACTCAAAGGGTGATCTATCTTTGAAATGCTATGCCTGAAGCAGTAGTTACTAGTGAGAACCTGAACTTCTTTAAATGCAGATTAGACAACTTCTTAAAAGAGGGAGGGTTTGGAGGTCTTTATCATTGAACAATTGCCGGACAGGCCCAATGGGCATTAAGCATCTTCCTGTCTGTATTACCTACATTTCTATGAAATATTAAATGCATTATTCAGTATATGGAAAAAGTGTAAAACATTACAGTCAATAGGCTAGAACAACTGGAGGATAAATGGAGAACTCTGACTTCATTTTTAAATGCTAGCTGATCTGAGCCTTATGTCCCAAACTAAACACTGCTGCCCTGCATTGGCACTGGGCAATAGTTCCAGCAATAGGCAATAGTTAAAAACTACTGCCCAACTACGTGCAGTATGCATGCCTGCATGCAGATGCCATTGCAGAACATGGTGACGGTATGTAATGGATTGCTGACGTGTTTTTGCTGCATTGACATTATCTGAGCCACATGTACTGCCATGGGCACTCTTGTAAATGCTTTGAATTGCTTAATGTGCCTTTCTGGTTGTTAATAAATGAAAAAAAAACTGTTGACTTTCCATAGTTATATTGGCAAAAGCTAAACATAACAATTGCCAGTCAACAGTCCATTCCTTGTGGATCAATGATATTCCCACTATGTCCCTTATCTCTAGTCAGTAGTTATATAATATAGTATTTTACTGCACTGTGCATCATGAAATGTTATGTGTGCTTCATCACCATGAATTATGCTAGGGTTATTGTATTTGTACAATGTACATAGTGCTGTGAAATTTAATGTTGTGGAATAAATTTACAGCCTGGCAGACCTAAACATGTACTTGCTGGAGGCCAGGAGAGAGGGAGGAGGGAGGGGATACAGTATGATCCTGACTTACAAATTCCAGAGGGGCACAAACACTGAGGGCAGTGAGGATGTACTCACCAGGAATGGCAACAAGTGACGGAAGGGAACGAGAAGAGACAGATCAGTGGGATATTTAGGAGGGATGTAAGGAAGTTCATCTTCACTGAAAGGGTGATGGAACAATGGAACAGACTGCTGAAAGATGTGGTGGGGGATGGGTCTACAAATGGGGTCAAGATTGGGTGGGACAAATATGGGGGGGGTTACACAGCACCAAAAGAAGGGGCAAGGGTGGAGGGAGTAGAAAGTTGAGGGGTCAGCTGGGGGAAGGCAGGGGTAGATTTCAAGGTAAAAAGTCTCTGACAATTTGTCATCGGGGAACAGGTAGGAAAGCTGGGGAGACTGAATGAAGAGTGAGTCTTTTTGGCCATAAGTTTGTCTGTTTA
Organism: Neoceratodus forsteri; assembly: GCA_016271365.2. Lineage (NCBI taxonomy): Eukaryota > Metazoa > Chordata > Ceratodontiformes > Ceratodontidae > Neoceratodus > Neoceratodus forsteri. The sequence continues at coordinate 1,450,099,550 of CM057452.1, forward strand.
TTTGTAGAAATAAAAACAAGCAGTACAGTTCTGTACCTATCAAACCAACCAGACTGGGATTTGAAGTGTATATAGAAGTGAATCATATAAATGTGCAGATGGAAAGGGGAGCAACTGGACACTTGGAGACAAATGGCAAACCAAAAGCCTTTTAGCTAATGCTGTGATCTTGCTAACTGATTTGTAAGCAACATAAAAGGGATCCAGAAAACAACAAAAATCCACTGGAGTTGGCATCAGCAGAACTTTGACACACATCACTAAAAACAAAGGGAATTTCAAGCTATTCCATCATAGAACATTTTCACCTAGTGGACATTTTGCATCAAGGTTAAACAGTGGAAAGCCTGAACTTCTAAAAGTGCCATAGAAGAAATGAGTTTTTAACAAGGGCAGCTGCACAGAAACAGGGTATTATTTGTTTAAAGTTCATCATTTCCTAATGCTTACAGAAACATAGAAACATGGGATCTGATGGCTGACAAGGGCCACTTGGCCCACCCAGTCTGCCCCATTTATTTGATTTATTGCCTTCATTTTTGCTGTAGACCCACCTGATCTATGGTGCTGCCCCCCACCCCTATGATCCCCTTGTGTCTATCCCAGGCATTTTTTGAACCCCACCACTATTTTCAGCCCTATTGCCTCAGCTGGAAGGCTGTTCCAAGAATCCACAACTCTTTCTGTGAAGAAATATTTCATATGAACATGCATACGAACATACAAAGAAGCCAGCAGAAGAAGGCCATTTGGTTTATCAAGTCTGCTCGTATTACAAGGTCCACAGCTTCAGCTAATGTCCCTGCCCTCCCTTCCCACCCCTTCCATCCTCCCTATCTATGATCCTTACTTCCCCCATGCCTATCCCAGCCTCTCTTAAAGCTGCCCACTGTCTTCTATGAGATGATCTCTTCTGGCAGTGCATTCCAAGAGTCTACCACCCTCTCTGTGAAGAAGTGCTTCCTGAACTCCCTCCTAAACATCCCCCCTCCAGTTTATGACTGTGCCCCCTAGTGTTATGGTTGCCACTCAACTTAAAGAGAATCTTATCAAACTTATTTATCCCTTTCAAGTACTTGAAGGTCCCAATCATGTCCCTCCCTCTCTCCTGTCTTACAGGGAGTACATGTTCAGTGCCCTCAACCTCTCCTCGTATGCCTTACCTTGCTGACCCACTCTGTAGCTCTCCTCTGGACCATCTCCAGCAGGTTAATGTCCTTTTTGATGTGTGGGCACCAGTACTGAACTCCATATTCTAGATGAGGCCTTACCAGTGACCTTTACAAGGGCAGTATAACCTCCTCTCTCCTACTACTGATCCCCCTAGATATGCACCCCAGCATCTTATTTGCCTTTGCTGCTGCTTTCTTGTACTGTGTGGAGTGCTTCAAGTCACTAGTGATCAATACTCCCAGGTCCTTCTCCTCCTCTGATGGAGATACTCGGACTTCACTCAGGTAGTACTCTGTCCTGGGATTCTTGGCTCCAATATGCATAATTTTGCATTTTTTAGCATTGAAGCCAAGCTGCCATATCCTGGACCACCTCTCCAGCCTTTCCAGATCTTCCTGTAAGCCCTGTATCCCTTCAGCTGTGTCCATTCTCTGACAGAGCTTGGTGTCATCTATGAATAGGCACATTTTGCCCTTAATGCCATCCCCAGTGTCACTGATGAAGACACTGAACAACACTGGCCCCAGAACAGAGCCCTGTTGGACCTCACTGGTTACCTCTCTGGTGTCAAATAACTCTCCCCCCCCACAACCACCCTCTGGGTTCTGTCCCTCAGCCAATTTTCCACCCATCTGGCCATCTCTTCCCCAACCCCAAGATCCACCAACTTCCTGATCAACCTTTTGTGGGGCACAGAGTCAAAGGCCTTGCTGAAATAAAGATAGAGGATGTCTACCGCTTGGCCCATCTACTGTCTTAATGACACAGTCAAAGAAGTCAATCAGATTTGTTTGACCCAATCTCCCCCCCAATGAACCCTTGCTGCCTCACATCCTGGAGACCATGCTCCTCTAGATATTCTACCAACCTTTCCTTTAGTATTGTCTCCATGAGCTTGCCCACATTGGAGGTCAAACTGACTGGTCTGTAATTCCCTGGGTCATCCTTAGGACCACTTTTGTGGAGGGGGCACTACATGTGCTGTTCTCCAGTCCTGCGGTACCATGCCTGACTCTAGTGAACTATTAAATAGGTCTGCCAGTGGCCCCACCAGCTCCTCAGCCAGTTCCTTTAGTAACCTTCGATATACTCTATCCAGGCCTGGTGATTTGTCCACTTTCAATGTCAGCAAACCCTCCCTCACTCTATCCTTCTCTATCAATACATCTGTGTTCCCCTCCCTTCCTGCTCCTCTTTTCCCTTCTGAAGGCACTGGTCCATCCTTCTCCTTGGTGAAGATGGAACAAAAGTATTCATTTAGTATCTCTACTTTTCCCCCATTATCCTCCACCCACTCCACCCCTTTCTTAAGCCTAACAATCCCTTATTTTCTGTCCCTTTTCTCACTTATGTAGTGAAAGAAAGCCTTCTCCCAAATCTTAATTCCTTCAGCTAGCTGCAACTCCTTCTGTGCCTTTGCTTGACAGACTTCCTTACTTGCCTCACTTGCCAACCTTAGAAAATTTCTCTATCCACCTCTCTTTTGGTCTTCATGAATTTTCTATAGGCCAACCTCTTTTCCCTTAATGCCTGGGCAACCCCAGAACTGAACCAGCTGGGCACTTTGGCCCTTGTATTCTTACCCCAAGCCTAACACACTCATCTGTGGCAACCAGTATTCCTTCCTTAATGATGGACCACCTTTGGTCCACCCTCATATCTGCTTTGATGCCCACCAGATGGCTCCATAGCACTTCGCCCATTTTCCTGATGTCCACTCTCCTGAAATCCAAGATTTTGGTCTTAGTTGGGATGCTTTCCCTGCCCATATCCAACTAGAACCACACTGTGCAATGGTCACTTCCACCCATTGGCTCCCTGACCATTATTTTCTGTACATGCTCCCCATTTGTGAGCACCAGATCAAGAATTGCCTCAGCTCTTGTTGGTTCAGTGATGCCCTGAGTCAGGAACCCACGCTGCAGTCCTTCCAGGATCATCTGAGTCCTAGTACATGTTGTGGAGGGTATGCTCCAGTCCACCTTTGGCAGGTTAAAGTCCCCCACAATTACCACCTCTCCTTTCCCCACAGCTTCCAATATTTGTGAGCTCAGTTCCCTGTTCCTCTCCTCATCCTGACTGGGTGGTCTATAAACCACCTCCAACCTCACCTTTCTCCCCTCTATTGGACCTTAACTGAACCTATAATGCCTCCACCCCCCCTTTTCAGACTCCTCCCTCATGCAAGTTATTCCTTCCCTGATATAAACTGCCACCCTCCCTCATTTCTGACTACCTTGTCCCTCCTGTATAGTTTATATCCAGGGATTGCAAGGCCCAGTCATGGTGTGATGTTGCCCAAGTCTCGCTTACTGCAGCTATGTCCACACTCCTGTCTGCTAATAGATATTAATTTCCTCACACCTCTCCTGAACCTACCCCCTCCAGCTTCATAGCATGTCCCCTTGTTCTAGAGCACCTTTATTTCTGAAAAATACTCCTCTCCGGTACCTTATTATCCCCTGTGAGGTATTTAAAGGTCTCTATCACATCCCCTCTCCTCTCCTCCAAAGTGTACATATTAAGCTCCTTTAGCCTATCCTCATAGGGCTTTTAAGGCAGACTCTGCACCATTTTGGCAGCCCTCCTCTGGAGTACCTCTACTCTGTCTATATCCTTTCTGAGATGCAGTCTCTAGAACTAAACACAGTATTCAAGGTGAAGTCTTACTAGTGGTCTATATAGGGACAAAACCACCTCCCTTTTCCTACTGGTGATAACCCTTCCAATGCACCCCAGCATCCTACTAGCCCTCCCAACTACCTCGTCATGCTGCTTGGCCAGCTTTAGGTCATCCAATATGATTACCCTCAGGTCTCTTTTTTGTTTGGTAATTGTCAGTATCACTCCCCCTCCCCCCCCCCATTTTGTACTCCGCTTCGAGGTTTCTATGACCTAAGTGCATTATTTTGCATTTCAACACCCTTTACCACTCCTCCACTTTTTCAGATCTCTGCCCATCCTTTCCACCCATCCCTGAAGGACCCACCCTGCTGCAGATCTTGGCATCATCTGCAAAGAGGCAGATCTCCCCCCCCCCAGCTCCTCTGCTATGTCAATAAAGACAGCAATGAACCCTGAGGTACCCCACTGGTCACCCTCCCTTCTTTGGATCAAACTCTGTTTACCACTATCTTACATCTCCTATCCCCGATCCAGTTTCTTACCCAAGTTACCATCTTGTTGCCCACCCCCAAGCTGCACAGCTTGCTTTCCAGTCTCCTGCTTGGAATGATATTGAAAGCCTTGCTGAAATCCAGGTAGGCCACATCCAACGTTCCTCCCTGATCTGACTCATTGGTTACCCAGTAAAGAATTCTATCAGATGTGTTTGGCATGAACTTCCCCCTGTGAATCCATACTGCCTTCGAATCTGTAACCCACTGGATTCCAGATACTACATAATCCTTTCCTTTAGTAGTGTTTGCATTAACATCCCCCACTGATGTCAGGCTGACAGGAAAGTAACTGCCTGCCTCTTCCTTGTTATCACTTTTGTGAATTGGGACTACATCTGCCCTTCTCTAGTCCTCCAGGACCACTCCAGTCTTCAGTCAGCTATTAAACAGGTCTGTCAGAGGTGCAGCTAGTATCTCCCTGAGCTCTCTTGGCACTCTTTAATGCACCCTGTCTGACCCCACAGCTCTGTCTACCTTCATCTTTGTGAGTGCTTTCCAGACTCTCTCCTCAGAGGAAAGACTAGTGTCCACTTCCCTCCCATCAAAGCTCCTGATGCTTTTTTGTGGTCCCTCCCCTTCCCCTCCCACTGTTAACACTGAGCAGAAGTATTTGTTCAAGATGTCTGTCTTTGCTTGGTCCCCCTCCGTACAGTGCCTCCTAACCTTAAAATCCCTCCGTTAGTCTTCCTTTTTTCACTAGCATACCTGAAAACTTCTTGTCCCCCTTTGATACTGCCTGAGCAATTCTTTCTTCAGTTTGCACCTTTGTGCTCCTTGCTTCTTTTTCTGTCTCCCTCTGTTTTTTTCTGACACACTTCCTTATGCTCCTCTCTCTCTGGGTCTTCTTATACCTTCTAAATGCTACTCTTTTAGCCTTTGCATTTCCTGTCACCCCTTTGAGAAGCACAGTCGTCTCCTCTTCCTTTTGCTTTTGCTTACTTGCTTGATGCAGTTATTTGCTGCCTTCACTAGGCCCTCTTTTAGTTTGGCACACTATTCCTCCAACCAACAGGTCATCTTCCCCTTCCAGGTCATTCCTGAGGCATTCACCCATCTTTATTAAATCATCCCATCTGATGCCCAGGACCCTCGCCATTGTGTGGTTGGGTTCTGTAGCTGTCCTGTTACTTATTCCTCAGTACAATAATCCACAGCTTATGCTATCACAGACTGTTGCTGTGAAAACTATTGTGATGCTACAAACTGAGGAGTATGACCATAGCAAATACACAAAAAATTTGAAGCAGATGAACTCACTGGAGTAAAGATACTGTTGTCATGAAAATGCCCTTATATTTGCCTTTTTAGGATACACTGTTCTGCTGAAATGAACTGTGATTTCCTTACCTGGTGGGCAAACTCCATTGTTAATGGATCAAGTAAGCACTGACAGTACATGGGATGTATTTGTTGTGTTGTGATATTTTTATTTTAATCAAGCAATTTTCCAGCCCTGGAGTCAGCTGAGCTATCAGTCCAAACCCACACCCCACCAGAGACTGTCTTCCCCAGGACTCACCTAAACTCTCCATGATTTCTCCCTGCAGCAGGGACAGGAGAGGGAGCCCCCACCGGAGCACAATCTAGATGGGCCATCCTGGACGATAGCATGGGCCGAGTTTTGGGTTAGGCTTCATTCATGGTCCCAGGCATTTTCCTTTTTCTGTTTTCCCCACTGTCCAATGGTATAAAAGGATGCAGGTGGATGTGGATGTATGGGCATGCACGCACCACCTGTCTGCCACTGTATGTCTTCCCATGGAGTCAAGGAGACTGCCCTGCCACTGTGCCTCCTCATGGTGGCAGTCTAGGAGTGGTGCTTAACCCCATTCCTCAGAAGAGCAAAGAAGCCCTCCAGACGCTCATCCTCTCCAACCCCAGCTAACTCTTAGTGGCCTGAGCTTATACCGGAACTCAGGTAGCTAGTGTGACAAGAGGTAAGGTGTCCAGTGTCCAAGCCCTCCATTCTACCAGGCCAGTTTGTTGTCTGCAATTTTGAGTAGGCTAATTTGAATACAGCAGAATGAATCCAGTGAATGGAAAAGTTTTCAATAGGACTGACCAGATTAAATAAGACTCTGTCTCAGAAACTGTTCCTCATCTATTGGACTTAATGGACACAAATTCTGTTTAATACAAACTTAGTCTCAGAAAGGATTTTGTCTTCTATGACTGAGGTATCCCCATTAAAAGGATTTCTATAGTGCATACCTTTCATCTGCTACACATTTTGCATTGCATTATGTATTTTACACTCAAATTTACCTGTGCTCTGCAAAGATATACTGCTGTTTCTCATAATGTTAAAGCTATTTCTGCGCATATAAACTATTACAAATTAAAATTAACATGACAGAAGCATTCCTTAACATGAAGTATATGGTGCTCTCCATTATTAAACATAGTATTCTTTAAATTAAGAATGTGTTAAGTATTCTAGCCAGCTGCACTGCCTTTTAAGGGCCAGTGCTACGCATTTTAAAGCTGAGCGGTATCCTGTCCTGTAATTCTCTCATTCACTTCAGTGCAGACTTAAATGAGGCAATGAAAAGGGACCTGTTGCTGTACACCATCCTAGCTACAGTATGCAGATCCTACTAGGTTCAGAACAAATACCAAGAAGAGTTAGTTACTGTACATGATGCTGAGAGTAGGGGATGCTTCAATTCCTGGTAATGAATGTAAAGAAGCACTGATTCAAACAGTATGTCTCGTGGCCTCATTTTAGGACTGAGTAAGTTCTAACTGGGGGATCATGTAATACCCATGGACTCAAAACCTAAACACATCAATAAGGCACTACACCACATGATCTCTGGAACACTGATTCTGGAACCCCTGTAAAAGGGAAAAGTGCAATAAGACCACTGATGGGTTACGATCCAAACACTGCCAATTCTTGTCATATAATCTTATAAGGTCTTGGCTGCACAATTAAGCAAAGTCTACATGAATTCAGCTTTACTATCACTCACTATTGATAAAGACAGCAACTGCATTCCCTGTGGTTATGTGCAATAATAAATTGATATAAGTACCACAATATATAATTCTGGGCACAATGCCCCTTCACAAATGAAGTTGGAAGGACAAGTCTAGAGAAAGCCTATCATTATAAGAGTCTGCAATACAGAAACTCATGATGCACAAATGCCTCAAAATTCCAAAACTAATTGCTACAGTTAGTGGATGACAGGAGCATACGTTTGGTTTAGACAGAACACAGGATGGCCAGTGGTACAAATTACAGTTTCAGTGCAGCACAGGATGGCCAGTAGAACCAAATAAGCTAGAGATCTAATGTAGCACAGGATGATTGGAGGGATAAGCTACAATTCTAACACAGGATGGCCAGCAATGTAAGCTGTCAGTTCTAAAGGGACATAGGCTGGGGTGCTGTAAGGTATAGTTCAACATGCATACAGAACAGTCACTGGTGCAATCTGCGATTTTACTGTTACATAAGAATGTTAGCAGTGTTGTACAGGCTAAAGTTCTACTGTCTGTATTACAGACTACTCAGCAATATATAAACTGCAGTTCTAATGGAATAGGGGCTGGCACATGTTATAATGTACATTTCTAATTAAACATAAGATGTACAATGGCATGAGTTAGACTTCTAATTGAAAATAGGATGGTTACCTGGAAAAGCCTTAGGGCCCCCTGAAGAAGTTCTCAAAGAGTGAAGCACTGGGGTATCCTTTGGGCGTCTCCAATCTGATTTTTTGTGGTGCCAGTTACTTATTTCACTAAGAATTTTCTGGCATTTTTATTAATGCTCCCATCTCCCCAGCCAGCCCTCTTTCTTGCAGGTCTGATCAGCCCCCCCATGCTGGCTTCCATCAGGGCTTACCTCTCTCATAGTCCCCCATGGCTTACACTCCATGGCAGGGTGACAGGGAGTCCCTTGACCCGCCAAGACTGGATCCAGATTCTAGGAGGAGCCTGAATCCCTGGGTATGGGGCCTGCAGAAGATGATGATTATCCTTGCAATGGCCAGGGTGTTTCCTGTTTTCATCTCTGTGAGAGATGTGGTATGCAGTGATGTCATGGCATATGCACTGTTTGCTATGCCTAACCAACCTTTCAGCTTGGGCTGCCTCTCCCCTGACTTCCACCAGGGGCCAGTCGAGCACCGGTTCTTCCCCACCCTCCACCCCGGAGGACAGCAGTTCCATGGATGCTTGATCCTTCTCCCTCCATGCTGGCCTTCTGATACCCTAGACTTGCTTCTGAAGTCAGGTCATCCACTTCGCAAGTAGTAGTGCCACTGCTGCATCAGTGGGCTGGCCCCTTCACAAAGAAAATTAAAATTAAGGTACTAGCTATTCCTTGTGTGTGAGTGTCCTTCTTTCAGATCTTCTGACAGCTGGGGCCGGCTGCCCAGACTTGTACCTCCCTGAACTACTGCAACAAGAATCACCAATAGTTGGGAGAGGTATCCTTTTCTAGGGACACCCTTTTTCCACAACAATGGAAATACCTGGATTAAGAATGGAATCTGACATTTCTAAACACCACTTAAGAGTTAATTTTTAATATAAAAAAACGTTTACACCACATTTACAAATGAATTTACACCACAGTTGTAGTGCAAACAATTATGACTTGCACTCAATTTGGGTTAAAAATGGAAAAAAATGGATTTTAAAATTTTGTAAAATAGAACTGCCCGTTTTTGAAAATGGATGATTCAGTGGCCCTACTCTTCTCTTTCCTACTGCCTTCTCCCCATCCTCTTAAAGATTTTAATTTGGCTTAGTAGTGCGATATGTGACTCTCCTAGACACCGCGTTATCTTATCAGCTGGCCCAAGGCCAGCAAACAGTTTTAATAGAACAGAGGATGTCCAGCAGTATAAGCATCAGTTCTATTATAAAACCAGCCATAGAAAGGTCATCTACTGATTGACTGGGATGTAAGTGAATACCACATCGATCACATGTGCCCTGCCATTTCACAAGTCAGGGCACATGCATGGGAGCTAAATGTAAGTTTTTCTATTTTTAAAAATACAAAAATAATGATAAAATGCCTTACTGCCATTCACAGTGGTGGTAAGTCAACTCCATGGGGGTGAGTTACTTAAGTGATAACATTCAGGTAGCCAAAGTATATGAAGGAATAACCAGCTGATGTGGGTGATTAAATGCTGAGGCCAAAAGCCAAGGTGTTTAATCACCCATAGAAGCTGATTATTCCAATAATAATCAAGCTAACTGAATGTTATTACTATTAAACAACTAGGAATTTTGAACCCAGGATTTTAAATGTTCTGTAGTAATTAAAGGGGAACGTGCCCCCCCTTTTTTTCTGTTGACTAATTGGATAACCTACTGTGTGCGTATCTAAAATGTGGATAACTTACAGTAATTGGGTCCAAAATGTGGTTGCTGTAGTTTGTGGGGTACTGAATGACAGTTATCCTGTGCTCAGATTGGCTTACAAGTGTTGCCTATCTTATATAATGAGGTAATCTCACCTCCACTGCAAACTAGGGCTAACCTCATTACAAACCACCCATGTTGTACTTTACTGCTTAAATAGAACACAGCATGGTCCACATTATCAACTACAGTTCTAGTGTAATACAACATGTCGAGCAATACAAGCTATTGTACAATTCTACTGGAACACATAAATGATAATCACTATAAGCTACAGTTGCAATGTAACACAGGACAGCCAGCAGTAGAAGATACTAGTTCTGCTAGAATAACAGTTCAGTTCAGCTGTTACCATACAATGTTCTGTATTATTTCAGGAACATCACAGAAAGACCACTGTTTTTCTTTGGGTAAATACCAAGGAAAGTGGTATGCAAAGGCCATAGGTAAGAAAAATGAAGCCATCTGATTAGCTAACAGGCCCACCAAGGTGTGCAATTATTGCACACCTTAGGACTGGGATTTGTTAGTCGCCACATCACACAATTAGCGGATCAGGGCCAGGATTCACAAAAAAGGGCAAAGTACAGTACAAACGTTTGTGCTGTACATTGCCATTGTGCAAGGAGCAAAAAGTGCTATTCACAACTGGATAGTGCACTGCACTGTCCGACTGTGAATAGGTATAGGTGGGGGCAGCGTTTTCCCAGGAAAAGCAGTGGGAAACCCAGTAGTGCTGCCCCCACAGCCAGCCAGCCATGAAAATGGCCCCACAGCCAATAGTGCTCACACGCTAAAGTGCCATTCATGACAGTAGCCATGAAAATTAGCCCATTAGGCATGCAAGGTGCTAGTGGCCATTAGCATGCCCATTATGAGCTCATTTACATGGCATTAGTGTGGCTGTTGTATGCCCTCACACCAGCCCATGTCTTAAGCAGCTGCATTCCCTGGTAGTCGCTGAGCTCACAGTAAGAGAAAAAGGTTTGCATAGTTTAGTGTCCCACCTCAGTCCCTGATCACTCACTTGATAAAAAATATTTTCCATAGTATAGTGTCTCACCCCTGTCTCCAATTGCCCACCCAATGATAAAAACATATTTTCCATAGTGTAGTGTCCCACCCCAGTCCCGATTGCCCACCTGATGATAAAAATATTTTCATACAAGATTCCTCACAATCCTCGATCTCCCACCCGATGACCCAAAACCCCCATGTTCCATAGTGTAGTGGTCCCTCCCCTCTCCCTGGTCACTGATCGCAGTCCCCAAAGGAGCAACACCATAACTTGCTAATCTAGGGTCCTCCGCCACCCTGTCCAGAGTGTGCTACCACCCCGCTCCCTCCCAACCCGATCCCCAGCCAGCGACCAGCACAGCTCTTCTCACACCACCATGACTGGCTGCTGACCGAGTCCTCAGCTACTGTATACAGTACAGCTCCTTGACTGTGATTGGTCAGTCACAATCAAGGAACCAAACTGTATACAGTACACATTCTTTGAGGGCTCAGTCAGTGGCCAGCCACGGTGTTGTGAGGAGGGCTGTGCCAGTCACTGGCTGGGGACTGCTGGGTGGGAGCAGGGTGGTGGGTCATACTGTACAGGTGGGGAGGGACCCTAGACTACCCAGGAATGGTGTTGCTCTTTTGGGGATGATGATCAGTGACTAGGGAAGGAAGAGGGACCACTACACTATGGAACATGGGGTTTTCATTACTAGGCGGAAGACTGGAAATTGAGGAGGGACCCTGCACTATGGAAAATATTATTTTTATCATTGGGTTGGTGATCGGGGACTGGGGAGGGACACTACACTATGGAAAATTATTTTTTAATTCTCGGGTGGGTGATCGGGGACCAGAGAGGGGGTTGGGGGCTGCAGTACCTCCACTAACCACTAGAGTTGCACGGATTACTACCAGGTTTTTGTGGGTGGTAATTAGCTCAATGCAAGTGCCTTCACAAAGGCCCTTGCATAGAGCAACACCTTAGTGAATGGGATTGCAGAGATATGCAGGTCCTCTCCCCCTCATTTGCACTGTGACTCACCTCACTACTTTGCCTGGGCACAAACCCAGTTTGCTGGGTAGCAAACTGGGCTTTGTAAATACCAACTCTGGGCAAAACCCAGTTTCCCTTGGGTGAACTGGGTTTGCACCAGGGCAAAGTTATGTGAATCTGGCCCCAGTTCCCCTAAACTTAAGAATTTACCCATCATCACAAACATGGCTACCAGCTTTATCACTAAAAACCGTCAACATGCCTTAAAAATAAAACCCCTTAAATTAAAAACAAAAATGAATTAAATGTAGTTTCCCTCATTATTTCCATATGCAAACTTAAAAAAGGAAAAATACCACTCACTTTTTTAATTTCTAGGTGTTTTTTTTTTTTTTGCTAATTATAAAAATCCCTCTCCCAGCCTTACCTACTTACCAGAGAAATCTCTTCTGCTTTCTCTTCCATACATACAATGGCTTTCCTGACTCCATATGATGCCTTTTAGTGTGTGTGTGCATGTGTGTGTCTGTGTGCGTGTCATTCCAACAGCAGAACTGTGCAGAATTCTATTTATTTATTTATTTGTTAATTGGGTGGGTACACTGGTCCAAGGGACCATTTTTAGGCATAACCTGGGCAATTAAGATGGCACAAAGAATTTATTTATTTTATTTAATGTATTCATTTATTCGATAACTGGGGTAGATATACTGGTCCAAAGGACCATTTTCAAGAATGACCCAGGAGATGGCATGCTCAGTATATTAGAATCCACATACAGTACATTAGAATCAACATACAAGTTGAGGTGGTACATATTGTCCAGTCAAGGACAGTAAATAACAATTCATTCAGATAAGAACCAAAGCAGCCAAACAGCGAAGGCATGCAGTTGGGCAACCCACTCAGGCAGAGTGCGAAAACACAAAAAATACATAGCCTGACATTCGGCTTATACTCGGTAACGTAGCTCAAATAAAAATAAGCAATAAGACTATTAAATTGGATAACTTGCCTAAAGACAGGTGAAGCAGATGGAGCCAGGTATGGAAAGCGTGCCCCATCCCTTGTCAAGTGGGGCACTTACAAACCATGGCGGTTAAGAGGGCATTTTTAACATGTGATTTGAAGAGGTAGAAAGTGCCTAGTGAGTGAAGTGTGGTCAGTAAGCCATTCCAGAGCATAGGGTTAGCAATGGAGAAGGTTCTCTGACCCATCTCGGTTGCAATCAGGGGATGCACAAGGAGACGTTGAAAGGAAGACCTCAGTTTCCATATGCCAGTCCTAATACTAAGGAGTCTTGTTAGTGGGGAGTTAGCCATATCATGAAGGGGACTTTTCAATAAAGGTACTCATAAGGTAGTCATGGCGGACCTGTGGAGACATCCAACCAAGCGTCGCTGAATGGTTCAAGCACAAAACAGAGATCAATGAGAACACATATGTGAGAAGAATTATTAGCATGAAATAATACTATTATTAGCATGGAATAATACTTTCCATGGATCTTGTACAAAACAACAATCAATAAATACAGAAATAGCAGTACAAATGTGCAAATAACCCACCAGGTTTCGAGAGCAATCCTGGCAATAAATGACAATTATGTACATATTTTACAGAAAAAAAAACAGTAAGTGGCAAGGAAGCTCAGCAGGATGTGTCTGAACTCTTTTATTCCATGGTAAACATTCCATCTATGCCACTAAATGTGGAGAAAGATGGTGAAAAAAGAAACAGGGAGAAGACGGGAAGGCAATAATAGAAAGAAAGGGGGTGTGCTGGGGGAACACAGTGAAACTGACAGAGACAGACCCATAGTGCTTAAAAAGAGTCCTGTAGTTCTTAAAAGCATATGTACTCAAACTCGGAATGGATGACCCAGTTCTGGATCAATCTACAATCCTCCCCACAAACAAACAAACAAACAAACAAACAAACACACAGACACGCACACACACGTGCATACAGCATGCATCAGGGGCATCAGCAGGATTCTAAAAGTGGGGGGGCACACACCCCCATCAGTGACTTTTATGAAAAGGAGGGGTCTGGAGGATTTGATCCCCGTAAAAAAAATTTAAGAATTTGGTGGCAAACAGTGCATTTTAAAAGCATTTTCTATGAAATCTCCAGCAAGACAAGCACAGGGATTTAGTAGCTGAAACCCTGAAATGCAGCAGGTGGCTTGAGCCAGGTAACACATACTTAATCTAACTGTTTTATTGCCTCAGTCTCATACCCAAACTGCACACAAAGACAGAAGAAAAACTCACTAATGATGAACTTTTCTTTTTCCATAACAAAAATAGAGCCTGGCAGGTGGGCCTGGTGGAATTTGTCCCCCTGGAAGAAAGTTTGAAGAATTTGATGGCAAATGATGAATTTTAGAAGCTCATTCTAGGCAATCTGAAGCAAGACAAGCATAGGAGTTAGCAGCAGAACACCCTGCAATACAGTACATGACTTGAACCAGTGAACCTATTCATTCTAATTGTTTTATTGCCTCAGTCTTATTATCAGGTCATCATATGCAAATCGCATGCAAAGACAGAAAAGCAAACAGACAGATGAAATATTTTTGGTGGATGTCTCTATTGTGACCTGGGTGCAAGAGACAGAGACCTACTACTGAAAATGGAAAATGCACAAGAGGAACATCAGAGACTACACAGGTTTTGGATGTGATACAATCTCAGAGTTCAAAAAGGGTCAGACTCAACACATACAACTACCCTTCTTTGATCCTGCCATGTAATTCAGGACTTTTTTTTTGTGATGTCAGCAACTGACAATTTGGTAAATATGTCAGTGACTTTGTATCGATTTATTCATTTTGTTGCCTTACCCTTGATTGCTAATGTGGTAAGACCACTTAGTCTGTCCTGACCTGTTGTGTTACTCAGGTATGTTTTTATTCATTTTAGGGCACTGAAGGATCATTCACATGAACATGTAATGACTGGTATAGCAGGTGCAGTGGTACTCAATTGGTGGATGCTAGGAAACATAACAAGTGGCAGTGATTCAAGCAATGAAGAGATGTTCCATAGACAGTTTTCAGAAGGCAGACATTCAATAAACCTTTGTGCTACAATCAGTTCTTCTTCAGGAAGTTGTACTCCATAGTGATTGCACATAACATTTAGTGTTGTCTTATCTAAAAATAAAGGACATGTTGGTTTCAAAGTCTAAACTGCTATCAGTAGGTCAACCCCCTCGTTTGAAAATTCTGCAATCATGTTGTCTAAAACTGGGTAGTAAATCTTAGTTCAGTAATCTGTTTCCGACGTAAGTGGTTGTTGTTCCCTAAGACTCATGTGAACTACATATTCATCACAATAAGCTGCTAGGTGATGGGTACATCATGAGTGGGTCCTTTCTTGTGTTACACCGTCAGGAGCTATGTTAAGTGGTAATGTGAATGCTGTTGCTTCATGGAGTAATTTTTTCAATTTCTGTTAATTTCTGAATGAAACCAGAGCATCAATAAATGCTTCTACTGCAATGCCAGCACTGGCTAGATCCAGATCTTCAGTCTGTAGTAGACTGACTGTGGAGTCCTTCTGCATATCTGAGAATGTGATCAAAGAGGAAAAGACAAAATACAGTGTTGAACGACAACATGAAGTTGTAGAGGCCCCGAGCTTTGGGTGCATTTCCGTGGTCACAGTGAGAGAGGTGAGAGATTTTGGACTAATAAGTATGCTTCAGTGTTCTCAGTGCTCTTTTCTGACATCCCTTCCTAGCGTTGCTCAAAGCTGTGACTCTGTATGTTCTGTTGAGCCCCATGTCTTGCTGTATCTTTCTGGCTGTCACTGTATTACAGATGTCAAAAAGAATGTATGCACATGTTTCACAAAATTAAAAAAGTATTTTACTTTATTTAATTTTTATTTATTTATTTAACTCTTTGGTAACCAGGTAAGTGCACTGATCCAGGGGACTGTTTTCAGGCACGACCTGGGCCACAAATGCACTGGCATGAATCAACAAGAGTGAGATTTAACTTACGTAACACTGAACATACCCAGCATGAGGATGGCCCTTTTTGAAAAGGTCCTGAACGCCATTAAGATGGCCACTCATGATGCTTGCACCATCAAATGTTTGGGCAACAAATGTAGCATCTAGCTCAAAAATATCAAACTTTTTCAAGATCTCATTAATGGTATAACACAAACCTCTTGCATCCAGTTCTGGTACTTTAACAAAGCACAGAAAGCATTCAACAGGTTTATGGTTATGAACATATCTCACACAGATGCTCATTTATTCCTGACATGAAATGTCCCTACTGTCATCAGATAAAACTGATACGAATTTAGCATTTTTTGCTTCTTGTACAATTGCATCTGTAATACACGATGCAGCAGACTGAATCAGACCATTCTGTGAATCTGCTGAAATATATGTTGCATTTGATGGGATGGAATCATTTACTTGAAGCACTCTATCAAACCTTTTAATGAAAACTAAAGTCGCCTTGAAATTTTCTTTATTAACACTCTGCTCATCTTCATTGTGACTACGGAAAGGTAACCATAGCTGACCCACATGTAGAGTGACTTCAACCTGTTTCTTCTTGTATTCTCTTTTTTGCAGATTTCCTTAAACTTGCCTTTGTATATCTCTATAATGATGTTACCCATTTCATTTAAGCACTTGTATGCAGACCGGGCAGCCATTGCACTTCTATGAGTGTGAGTTGATGTGTGTTTTCTGAATTTCTCCAATGCCTTTTTCCAATTTTGAAACCAATGAATTGTAAATGCTTCATTAGTGTATCTCTGCCCATGCATGAAACATCTACATGGGAAGCAGAATGCACTCTGTTTTTCACAGCTGTATTCCAACCAACAGAAATCTTTGTATCAGTGATGGCTAAAGCCTTGTCTTTTACCTCCATAAATGTTAGTACCGAAATTAATCATAGGCTGAGTGGGGCCTTTCCCTTTACTGCCAAGCTCAGTAGTGGGTTTATCACCAACTAAAGATAATGTAAGGGATGGGGATAAGTCTAATTCAGTAGACGTAGAAGTAGAAGGCTGTTCAATCATGAATTCAGTGGTTGTAATGCTGCTTGTACTGAGACCTTCACTCTAACATACTGTGTCACTTGTTTGATCATTACAAGCTGTATCTGCATCCATTATCATTATGTCTGTTCACATGGTCTCTTTCACAGTAGATGAGGATGATGCTGTTGAAGAACTGAATCTTGGCCTTTTGCCGGCTGTTCCCCCATTAAAGAAAAACCTTATGTCACGACCCACTGTCTCTTTTGCTGTTCTTTGCTTCTAGTTTAATTTTGTTGCATACCAAAATAATAAAAATATTGATTTATTATTTTATGGTACTTAAATAGATATGCTAGATCATCAGAGACTGTGGAACATAAAGCAATTAGTGATGACAGCAAACCCTGCCTTTTTCTGGAGCCAGAAGAAACCATGCACTGTAATCAATGAAGCAATTTGTGATGATGATAAACCCTATCTTAATAATCTTTTTAAAGAAGAAATACTCTGAGACTGTACACAATAAAGAGGTTCGCAATGACAAAGCCTCACTTTGTATTATTTTCTGGCGATATACCCCCAAGGCAATAAAACAATTAGTTATGGCAAACCCTGACCTTATGATTTTTGGGGGCCAGAAGAAATACCCCAAGACTGGAGGCAGAAAAGCAAATTAGTCATGGCTAATCCTGTCTTTTTATTATTTTCTGGGGCTAATTAAGCCACTGTACCCCAAGACTGTAGACAATCAAGTAATTAGTCATGGTGGGAAAACAAGCCTTGCCCTTTTATTATTTTCTGGGGCTATACCCCAAGGCTGTAGGCAAGCAAGTAATTAGTGTTGGTTGGCAAACAAACCCTGCCTTTTTATTATTTTTAGGGGCTATACCCCCAAGACTGTAGGCAATCAAGTAATTAGTAACGGTGGGCAAACAAACCTCGTCTTTTTATTTTCAGGGGCTATACCCCAAGATTGTAGGCAATCAATTAATTAGTGATGGTGAGCAAACAAACCCTGTCTTATTATTATGTTCTGGGGGTATACCCCAAGACTGTAGGCAATCAAGTAAATAGTGACAGTGGGCAAACAAATCCTTCCTTTTTATTAGTTTCTGGGGCTATACCCCAATACTGTAGGCAGTCAAGAAATTAGTGAAAATGAGCAAACAAACCCTGTCTTTTTATTATGTTTTCTGGGGCTATACCTCAAGACTGTAAGCAATCAAGTAATTAAAGAAAAATACAATGCAGCAGAAGCTCTCCAGTTCAGTTCCACTACTTCTGCTGCCTCTTTACTCAGCTAGCTATCTGCTTTGTTGTTAATTTTTTTTTAAGTTAATAAGTTTACTCCTTTCCCAATCCCTTCATTAAGCCTAGCAAGAAAAGAAGAAGAAGAAGACCAAAGATGCGGCCTGCAAGGCAGGCTGCTCAGCAGCTCCTGCTGTAGTGCAGCAGTCAGCCAGTCACTGTGTGTGTCTGTGCCTTCCCCCTCCCTGAGCTCTCTCTCATTGTTTCTTAGTTGTTTTAACAGTTTTAATATTTTGTAATTTTGAATTTTTTCAGATTTTTGCCTGTGGCTGTGGTTGCAGACAGTGCAAATAAACTGCTGCAATGCAAGTTGGGCTCTGCTTTCATTGACTGTGGTCTCTCCTCTCCTCAGTACTTTTTGTTCTGTGTGCTGTCTGTAGAACAAAATGATGACCACACTCATCTCAGCATAGCATATGTAGTCAACTCCAGCCCCATCCCAGGCCTTGGTCCAATCATGTTGACCCACCACTGAGATGGTTGTATGATTGGAGCCAGAAAGCATCAATATTAGTTATTCTTCCATTCAGTGGTCTCATCAGCAAGTTTTGTTGCCGTGTGTTCCCTACCCCAGTCCCAGCAAGACCTATGAGATGACGTGCCCTCCCACACGTGATGAATCTGTCTGCTGCGCAGAGTCAGCCCCATGTGATGGGAGTGGAGGAGGAGCTGGGAAGCAGACTGCAGCAGCAAATCAAAGCTGCCCAGCAGCACAGGTGAGTTAAGGCAGGGTCAAGGTGTCACATGCGGGTATGGCACAACACGATCGGAGCCACAGCCAGGTCACACAGTGTGTGCGCACATGCTCCAGCTTCCACCACTCGGAGGGATTTGGCTGATGGCCCATGGCTCAGAGACACAGATGAGTCATGGATGGTGCTGCTGCACTGCTGAAAAGCATGAAGAGGCTGAGTGGCGGTGGGACTGGAGGGAGCCACGAGGGCTGGCTTACTGGCTATATGGAAGTAGGAGTAGAGGTGGGACTGGGGCTATCCTAGTTGCAGCCTAGCTGCCTGCCAGATTTGACTTCACTGCTGCTTGAAAGTGGGCGAGGCACTGCCATAAACTAGCGGAGCGGCATGCCCCATTTTGGGAGCTGACTTCCACTGCTTCTAGTTAAAAATGCCCGGACTGGTTTGAATGCAAGTTAGATAATTTATGCATTTCTTTACAAAAAATGAAATGCCACATGGAGTTTTCATTATCTTGAGGCTATAGCTACCCCGTTAGTTACCAGCAGAGGGCTATGTTTCCCACAAGGATCCATCCTGGGTCCTCTACTGTTCAGTTTATTCCGGAATAACCTTCCTGAGGCCTGCAGGAGCAAAATAATTCTATATGCAGTGTGACAGGGAGCTTCTGCCACTCTTGAGGGCTGATCCTTTTTTAAATCTGTTGCAGCAGTTCTTCTATTTCTTAGCCTTATCTATTCTTTGCAATTTCTAGTCCATAAGGTTGGCCACCTATGGGCACCCCTTCCCTTTCTTGACTGTGCTATAGTGTCTTCTTTAATTTTCCTTTTCCCTCTCAAGTCCTCGTATAGGGAGATTATTGTGGTGACCTCCAAGTGTATGTAAAACAGGTTGTGTTTATCATTGTTGGATTTAGTATGTAATAGCACTAAGTCATAAAATACCTTAATGTATATACCTTATGTTTATGAAACCTGTAAATGTTGAAAATACCATGGCACTAGGTGTTTTTGATAATGATTAAAAGTACTAGGTGACTATTATAAAAATTAAGTTAGTTGTGCTATTTAAAATGCATGTAAATCACTGTAAACTGAACAAGTCTGAACTTTCATGGTGATTTGCTTATATCCCTTGATGCTTTGCATTATGGAAGTATGCGTGATGCTGTGTTTCTTTGAAACTTGGCTTATTGTCAATGCCCTTTGGGGTAACTCATGTTTCAGTGCTTCTGCATTGAAGTTCTTTGTCTTTAGCTTTTTTTATTATTATTTGAGCCCCCACAACCCAAGCAAACAAGGCCCGCATAGGGGTGGAGGCTGAATCTCAACTGCTGAGTTAGATCACAGGTCAGTGTCAGTAGGTGCTGGCTAAGTACAGAGAAAGGACATACATAGTCTGTTGCTGTAAACTGATGTACTGAAAAAGGGATATGCCATTGCTTAAAGTTATCTGCTGTATTTTGAATAAACATCATGCAGAGATTGTGTGTTGAACTTGAAGTTCAGTGTCTGGTCCATCTGTTATCCCACAACCCCTCCACAGACTTGGTGTCAGAAGTGGAATAACTTGCTGGAAATGTCTGGACTGGCCGAAGAGGGACATTTTCTGGTGGATATCACCCAGATATCCCAGGTGGACTGATGCACCAGGAGTTGCCAGAGGAGAACCTGGAGAGGAAAATCCATGGAGTTCTGACCAGAACCATGGCTGACAGAGCTGCTGCCCGGACTGGATTTGGGAGCTCAGAGGAAGGCCAAGCCTGAAGACGATGAAGAGATGCAGGTCGAGGCAGACTGGAGGTGTGAGAGACAACATCCAGGAGGTGGAGACCCTGAGAAGGATGATCCACTGGATGAGTGGGCAATGGCTGGAGGCAGACCAACTACACAGAGGGGAAGAACACTGGTGCCAGGTGCTCAAGAGGTTCCTGTTGGAGAGTTTGGACAAAGAGTCGGAGTAGGATTTTTCATGGGCTCAGTTTGAGGAGGACTCCCTGACTGAGCAGAATATTCCTTTGTTTCTTGTGTTCCCAGGATGTTACCTGTTGGAGGTCGGAGATGCAAGTATGGAACTTGAATGTGAGACCCCAGGTAAGACTGTACCTAGTGATACTGTGCTGGGGTTGAAGACTCCAAGCAAGCAAGAAGAAGCCTATGAGGATAAAGGAACTT
This sequence comes from Neoceratodus forsteri, assembly GCA_016271365.2. NCBI lineage: Eukaryota > Metazoa > Chordata > Ceratodontiformes > Ceratodontidae > Neoceratodus > Neoceratodus forsteri. The sequence goes on from CM057452.1 coordinate 1,450,120,490, forward strand.
TTTCTTGTATTGTTGTAGTTAAAATCTATTAACAGTATTGACTGGGGTATACTGCAAGCTAAAGATGCTAATATTGCCAAATGTTAAGGTCAATGAGGTGGCACATGTGTTTTCTTTTTTTGAGGGAAAATCTATCAAGGAGGAGGTGGGTGGAAAATGGATTGGAACCTGTGTTGGGGTAACACCAAACGAGTATTTACCCTCAGGTGTCTGTATCTGAAGCAAATGAATGAATCAAGAGAGATAGTGGATTTATATACGACATGTCTGGTGGAGTTGGAGCAGGTAATTATTCACCCCAGAGAACATTTTTCTGTGGTACTGGACTTTACAGCCATCCAGATTTTTGTTTAAGAAATATGACAGACTTTTCCTAAAATGAGATGGGAAGGTACCGTTAGTCTCTGTTGAGAAATGTGCTAGTGCCTCAAGGTAAAGAATGATGATATCCATTATGTTTATGATAGAATGTTTATTGTTAATAGGGACCCTGACAGAGCTTCTGAAGATGGATGGGTGGAAGCTCCATCTCTTCCTGGGACAGGAAGGTGGTAAGCAGTCTACAATAACTGCTTCCCTCTTAAGGTAGGGGATATGTGACAGGGAGCTCCTGCCACTCTTGAGGACTATTTTTTAAATCTGTTGCAACAGTTCTTCTATTCTTAGCCTTATCTGTTCTATGCAATTTCTAGTCCATAAGGTTGGCCACCTATGGCCCCCCTTCCCTTTCTTGACTATGCTATGGTGCCCTCTTTAATGTTCCTTTTCCCTCTCAGGTCCTTGTACAGGGAGGTTACTGTGGTGACCTCCCAAGTGTATGTAAAACAGGTTGTGTTTATCATTGTTGGATTTAGTATGGAATATCACTACGTCATAAAATACCTTGATGTATATACCTTATGTTTATGAAACCTGTAAATGTTGAAAATACCATGCCACTAGGTGTTTTTGATAATGGTAAAAAGTACTAGGTGACTCCCATAAAAATTAAGTTAGTTGTGTTATTTAAAATGCATGTAAATTGCTGTAAACTGAACAGGTCTGAAATGTCATGGCGATTTGCATATATCCCATGATGCTTTGCATTATGGAAGTATGTGTGACATTGTATTTCTTTGAAACTTGGCTTATTGTCAGTGCCCTATGCAGTAACACACATTTCAGTGCTTCTGCATTGAGTTTCTTTGCCTTTAGCTTTTTTTTTATTTGAGCCCCCACCACCCAAGCAAACAAGGCCACATAGGGGTGGAGGCTGAATCTCAGCTGCTGAGTTAGATCAGAGATCAGTGTCAGTAGGTGCTGACTAAGTGCAGAGAAAGGACATACATAGTCTGTTGCTGTAAACTGATGTACTGAAGATGGGCTATGACACTGCTTAAGGTTATCTGCTGTATTTTGAATAAACATCACACAGAGACTTTATGTTGAACTTGAAGTTTGGCGTCTGGCCCATCTGTCATCCCACAACCCCTCCACATGCAGGTAACATGGTAATCCTACATAACAGTTCCCAACTTGACCTACTACAAAATGAGTACAGTCCACCTTTTACCAACTGGAGGATTGCCTCAGCTTGCAGAAACTTCTACTCAATTATAAGAAAATAAAACATATGTTTATATCTAGCCACCAGTAAAAGAAAATCAACCCACTACTGTCTATCATCAACAATAAGGCAGCCCCCTTGAACAAGTGCACTCATTCAAGTACCTTGGGGTCATGATTGATGAGGCCTTCTCTTTCATGCACCACATTGATCAGGTGGTAAAAGCAGTTAACATCAAGTGGGGTGTCCTATATAGGCACAAACAATACCTAACACCTACAGCCCTCTAACTATCTGTCTCTACCTCAGTTCTGTCAATAATAGATTATGGTCTGGTCGTTCATAGTGCAGCCTCTGACACAGCACTTATGCGGGTAGTGACAGCCCTTAACAAGGCCTGCAGACTCACTCTAGGAGCAGATAACCTAACACATTCCTATATGCTATATGAACAAACCAATTGGCTAAACCTGAATAATAGTATAAAGTATCAGACATGTCTCCTTGGTAAAAAAAACACTGTTGGGACAAGCACCCCCTTGCATTATAGATACTCTGCAAATGAATCAATCTAATTATCAGACTATGGGCAAGGCACGGTGTCCTCTAAATGTCCCTTTCAGAAGAACCGCTCTTGGATGACGGTACTTCACTTATAGGGACCCACTTTGGTTGAATGAGGTCCCGGCACAAATACTGAACATTGGAAACCTCCCTGCCTTCAAAGCTGAAATGAAACATCACCTTATCATAACTGGATCATGTGCTTACAGAATTGTGACATGACCCCAAACTTCTGCTCCAACCTACTCTACGCCACACATTCTCCTGGATAACAACATGGTTTATGGTGGAAATGCCTTCTCTGACTCTGGAATTTTAGTTCTGCATATTTCTAAGTGCACTTATTCCAGCTGACAGCTCCTCTCTGTGGCCCTCTGCTACTCCTTCATTGCTCAGTAGCCTCACACCCTCACATCCCATCTCTCCTGCCTCCCCCCCAATTAACACCTCACTGCCCCGACTGACCACCTCCAACACTATGCACTGATCTCCACCCTTCTCTGGCCTTACTCAGTGCTATACACCCTTCTTTTCTTCTAACTTCAAGCAGAGAATGCTAGCTCAACAATGCCTATATACCTTGCTGCGCTACTCCAGTTCCTAGATTGTTCTTAAACTCATGATATATTACTGTATCCAAATTTTATCTGTTTGATGTGTTCCTTGATTGCTCCGTGACTGTGCCTATGTCTATGTGAATTGTAATTGTAATTATGTACAATGTACTGCCCTGTTTTGCTGACATGGACCCTTTGAAAAAGCGCACCTTGCTCAAAAGATATTTCCAAAGAATGAAATAAATAAATAAAATACATTTTTGTCTCTCAAATTAAAACTGAAGCATATTTCAATAAGATGCCTTCATTTTTATCTTTTTTATCTTTTTTCATTTTCATTCATTTTAAATGAGACATTTTAAAATAATTGTATAAGTGCAATAAGATACTCCAGGGTATGCAGTCATGGTGAGATAAACACATTTCTCTGGTGCATAATTTCTAAAGAAACTCAGAGGAATCATAGATGCCCCACTGACAGCCTTGCTCAACAGCTCTTTGGAAACAGGCATGATCACAGATGACTGGAAAACAGCTGACGTAGTCCCTCCACATAAGAGCTGCAGCAGGGAGGAGGCTAGCAACTATAGGCCAGTATGTTTTTACTTCATTGGTGGGGAAATTAAGGGAAATCATACTAAAGGAAAGACTAGTTGAGTATCTTAAATCCAATGGGCTGCAAGACCACAAGCAGCTTGAATTCATTTGGGGAGGAGTCATGCTAAATGAATCTGATGGACTTCTTTGACTGAGTGACTAGGAAAATACACCAGGGGAAGGCAGTGGATATGGCCTATGTGGACTTCAGCAAGGCCTTCGACATTGTGCCACACAAGAGGCTGGTAAAGAAACTGAGCAACTTGGGTCTGGGATCCAAAGTTGTGAATTGGGTAGGAAACTGGTTAACGGATAGGAGACAAAGGGTAAACAGCACTCATTTGAAAGATGAGAAGGGACCATACCTCTCAACTGTCACAGATTATGAGGTATGTCACTCATTTTACCTCTCAGAAACCATCTGTCTCATATGGCACAGGTAATATTCCACATTGCCCACTGAAACTTCAATGCAGAAATTCATAATAATCTATGATACTCAGTTATCAGCAAACATGAATAACATAAGTGCATAGATTTAGACTGTGTTCTGAGCTTACAGTGTCATTTTTGATGGTGTGTCACACATTTTGCCCATTTGTCACACGTACTGTTACACATCTGAGTGATCAAAGGTTGAGAGGTATGGAAGGGACCAGCAGGGTGCCACAGGGCTCAGTGCTGGGACCAGTCTTCTTCAATGTCTTTATAACTGACATTGCTGAGAAACTGTAAGGGAAGGTATGCCTTTTTACATATAATACCAAAATCTGCAATAGGTGGACACTCCCGAGGTGGAGTAGAGAATAAGCAGGGATCATGGGAAACTTAAGTGATCTAGAATATGGCAGTTGTGGTTCAATGCCAAAATGTGCAAGATCATGCACGCAGGGTACAGGAATCCAGGAGCTAAGTATAAGATGGAGGAGATACTAGCAGTCACTAAACAGAAAAGGGACCTTGGGGTAATCATATCTGATGACCGCATAGTGGCAGGACAGTGTGACAAAGCAGTGGGTAGGGCCAGAGGGATGCTGGGGTGCACAGGAAGGGGTATATCCAGCAGGAAGAGGGTGGGAGGTGGTATTGCTATTTTATCGTTTGCCGGTGAGACTCCACCTGGAGTACTATGTCTGGTTTTGGAGGCTGCACCTCAGAAAGGACATAGACTGGGAGGAGGCAGTCCAGAGGAGTGTAAATAAAATGGTGCTGGGATTGCATGAGAAGCCCTGTGAGGAGAGGCTGAGGTTCAGCATGTACACCCTGGAAGAGAGGGCAGCAAGAGATGACATGAGAGAGAGATCTACAAGTACCTCAGAGGGGTGAACAGGGTACAGGAGAGAAGTCTCTTTCAAACAGGAAGGAGTACCAGGACCAGGGGTCATGCAATGATGCGGGGGGGGGGTTAAGAGAGAGGTGAGGAAATATTTCTTCACTGAAAGGATGGTAGATGCCTAGAACAGACTGCCAGCAGAAGTGATGGAAGCAAAAATAGTCGGGGGCTTCAAGCATGCACAGGATAGACATTGGGTATATTAGAAAACAGGCAGGTAGTAGGAGGGTCACTAAAGAGTAGTTAGGATCTGCAAGGACAGATTAGGCAGGGAACATCTGGGTGTCCCACATGTCCTTTTCTGCTGACAAATTCTTTATTTTCGTGTTTCTATATAATGGCACAAGGCATAATTCACCTATGGCATGAGATTATGACACCATATTTGCATGCCCTCCCGTATCTAATTGCTTACGTATTTCAAGCTTCCATATGCTATAACATGAAGCAGTGTGGTCTACAGTAGTTGTTAGATCACTGGATTGTGGGGAACTGAAAAACATTTATACTTCTGCACAATAATTTTCTCATTTATTTTCAGACTGCACAAAATCCTCCTGGGTCTGCTATTAAAATAACGTTTTACTGACGCCTCCCAGCACTTTAACTGTAAAGCTCTGAATTTCCTTTTGCTGTAATTACTAAATAAATACAAGGCCCTGACTGGACATACTGATTGTTTTATTTTTATCTTCATTTTGTTCTGGACCACTAATTCTACTCTGAAATATTTTACACTTGGAAGCTTGACAAAGCCTCTGGCAGGGAAGTGAAACAGTGAGTTTAACTACAGTGGTTGCAGCCCAGTTATTTGCACATACAATACATAAAATTCACAAAGAACATTCCGCACTTCATTTTGTTTCAAGCTCTGGATATTCTTCTTGCCAGTTTGGTGAATGCCTACCTCTCTGTTTCTAAAATTCTGAACATTTTTATCCCATGTTGAAAACTTCTACAGTATGTTTCCCTGTATTTAACTCCATTTCAGGTTAAGTTTTTTTTTATCAAAAAAGTTGAAACCAGTCAACCTGTCAGTGCAGCAGTAGCATTATTGCTCGCAACACCGGCAACCTGGGTTCGGACTTGGACTTGGGGCATCGGGGCTGGCCAGGGAGAGGAGGACAGAGCATCCCATGGATTGCTCTCCTCCTCCGGGGAAGGAGGGCAGCCATCCCCACTGCAATACCACCACCTGGGTGACCACAGGTGGAGGTGCAGCTTGGGGATGCCATGGGAGGTGAGGACGTCAGTGGTCTCTGGGACAGCTATCATGTAATGACATGCCTACATCCCTTGGAGCTCCCAGCATGCCAACACCCTCAGGGACAGGAGAAAAAACAAGGAAAAGATCCCATGGCCGAACCTGGAGACAGCCTCAGGTATATGGCCCCACTACTCCGACGATCCCCCGGGGTGCCTGACAAAGACATGCAGCAGATGGAGAGGGGTGATAAGGGGAGACTGCCCCCCCCAACTGGGGAGCAAACCTAGGCAGCATTAAGGTGGCCCTGAGGGAAGAGGTCGGAGTTCAGCCAGCCCGATGCCTTGGAGGACCTGAGGGAAGGTAAGGCTGTGGTGCAGAAGGGGGCATAAATAGCAAATATGTTTAAAAAAAAAGATTGAGACCAAGATGAAAATACCATCTCTTCAATGAGTATTCAGTTTAGAATTGTATTAACTACTGTGATCTCACCAGTTGGACTTACATGTAACTGTCTGTATTATCTGCTTCTACACCACATGATAGACTGGATTTATTATGTGACATTGCTGTATTTTTCTTTTTTTGTTAATATGAACAATAGAAACATTATATAAATAACAATTTAAATTTAAAAATGAATTGTGAAACAAGAGGTTAGGTTCCAATCCTGTCATAGTCAAACTGAAGTCACATGACCCTTATGTGCTTGATTCAACCCAGCAGTCAACTAGAATAAAAAAAGGACCCCAATGAAAAGGAGATATTGAGTCTCAGAAGAGCTACACTGGGTAATTAAACCTCAAAAGAAATACCTCCCCTATGTTATTTGCAGAATTGGGGTCTCATACACTGTTGCAATTTATGGTGGCACCAAATTAAGGGGTAACAGGCTCCTTGTTGTGCAAGTACCATAATCTGCCTGACACAAACAGAATCCTTAGTATCCAGTGAAAAGGTCTCCCCAGTGATTATGGTTCAATGCAGATGTGGCCACCAAATGTTCAGTAAGGCAAATAGGGTCTTCACTAGTGAACATACCTGCCTCTACCACCCATGGAGGTCTCTACATGACCTGTTGCGTGACACTACTGTATGCAATACCTAGTGCCCTGGATATACTACACTACTGCCATAGTCTTCCCAGCACCTGCCCAAACCTTACATTTTGGCCTGCTTTTAGGTTGCTGACTTTTTAATTTGTCCCTCATTCTACTGCAGATCCCTAGAGATCCAGTGCCCCCCAAAACCCTAAAAAAAAGTACCTCTCCCTAGCATTGCACAACAGGGTGCTAGATTAGTGACTGACACTATATCACAGCTCAGACAAATACTGCCAGTCCCTAGTGACTGTATATAAGGGCCCCAAGGATTTCAGGTATCCAGAAGGAGCTACCTTGGCCCTCACCTCTATCTCTTCATCACTTGCCCACTTCAAGTACCTCAGTATGTTGCTGGATCAATACCTTCATTTCTCTGCCCAGATCAATGCCACACACATTAAACTGCAACAAAAGCTTTGCACAACCTGCTTCTTTCTACTGGTTCACTACAAAATCATCCTTAAGGTGGTCTTTCTAGTGTTCAACTACATGGACATGATTACAGTGTTGCCTCAACAACACCCTAGGAAAACTGGACCCCTTTTTAGCTCCTTTGACCATTTTTCTGTAAGCACCCTGTCCTTTACCCACCACTGCTCCCTTTATATCAATCTTGTGCTCTCCTCCATCAGGTCACAGGCTCTCCTCCACTAATCATCCTTTCTGAAAAGCACTGATTCACCTCCTTCCCTTGCTACCTGTCTATTCTCTACATCCTCACCGAGTCATTGTTTTCTCAGGTCCTCTGATGCTTGCTCTTTTTTTTTACTATGAAACCTTCCTGGGTCAGTCTACCTTCTCAATCCATTTCCCACACTTCTGGACAGCCTTTTTCTCACACTACATCTCTCCTCGATCTCCTCATTCAAACTCTTCTAAATGCTCATTTTGCCCACATCCTGCTACATTCCCACCTCCCTTTTTAGTTTTCTAATTTCCCTTATGCTCTCTCAATAGCAACTCACCCCCTTTCCTTTCTGTCTTACATAGTTTCCCTCTCTATTAAATTAATCTGTTTCATGCAGTCTTCAGGTATCAATCAGATGCACATATTCCCGGTATACCCTCATGCACATGTACAGTAGATCCTTCAAAGATGCAATTCAATCCTGTAGCATTTTGCAGAAGAGTTACTGCATGAAACAAGACAATTTCAATGGCAATCTCTGTTGTCATGTAGTAACCAGAGATGCTGCAGTGCATTCTGGAAGGCTCCACTGTACTTATCTCGCATGCTGTAGCCAGATCCACTTCCCCAGCCTAATTCCTCCGAGATCAACCCTGGTACCACCTCAGTGAGCATTCTATTAATTGCTGGCTACAGACGAGCAGCAGTAGTCTATGACAGTGCATGCTGAACATAAACAAAATTAGAACTAGCAAGGGCTACGATATGTGAGATGTGCTGTTTCAGACCGGAAGAATGGTGATGTACCCCAACATCCAGTTACCTTGTATGGACATATGCTGAGTTTTGTAAGATAACAAGTAGAAAGTGTATATAAGATGGATTGTGAGAGGTAGAGGGTGAGAAGCTAGGAACCCTGAAATGAAGTGCTGAAGCCTTCACGCCTGTCTGGTTCATCTCCCAGGGGTAGGTAACTGATCATTACTTTTTCTCTGAAAGCTGGCTGCTGTTGCTAGTGCAGTATATGTGTTAGTACAATAAATCTTGCTTTGTGGTGTGCAATTACTCATTTTCAGTGTAACCATTGGCTTATTACCCCAACAACAGGGGAGCAGAGGGTGGTGATGCATTCTGCAGGATCTGTGGTGGGTGGGACGGTTGGTAAATCCTCATTTTGGTGACTTGATTCTACCTCTTTTCAACCTCTTACCTACCCTGGCTATAGCCAGTGCTGCCCACCATGCCATCCTGTTTGTGGGTGGCACCCAACATCACACATATATCCACAGCATCAATGGCACCACTACTTCCAGGAGGCACTCTAAGAGCTGACTGAACACCACCTTCCCCTGGAATCAAAGCGCAATGCCTCCACATCATTCCACAGATCCCACCAATTCAGGGCAGGGGAGCTGGGACTGAAATGCAATGCCAGGTCCCCCACATGGTAGAGCAATGCTCCACCAGCTGGTGCCACTGGACAGGGTTATATTTTCCCTTTCACCACTGACTCTCAGCACTTCTGCCCCATAAGGTCTGGGATATTTGTTTTGCTATACTCCTAGCACTTCACATCTGCCTAAACTTACAACTTATTATGCACTTTTTAATTCCCTCCCCCGTCACATCTGGAAACAAGCATTGGCTCACTGCGTTTATCCCAAACTAAGTCACTATATCAATAAATAACAGTATAAATAAACAACTGAACTGTGTACCAAGATAGTTCAATAAATAAAAGCAAAAGACAGTGCATAAATATGGTTTCCCGGAGTTCTTAATTTAGAATTGATATGAACTACATAACAGCTGGAAACAGGTAGGCTAATAAATGTAATTTAAATAGGTTATACCTGGATAGGTGGCACACAGTAACCTTAGACCACTGGGCACTTCAGATTATTGAAAGGGGTCACACCCTCGAGTTTCTGGAACCCCCTCCAGAAAACCCTCCCTCGCTCTCCCATTATCCTCGGGCTCACATTGCCCTCCTCCGAGAAGAGATTCAGGATCTCCTGCACAAAAATGCCACAGAGCCCATCCCCCCAACTCAAAGAGGAAAGGGTTCTACTCCCACTTTTTCCTTGTCCCCAAGAAGACACGGGACCAGAGGCCGATTCTGGACCTCAGCCACCTGAACCTCTACACAGAGTACAAGCGGTTCAGGATGGTTACTCTTCAGGGATTGTTACCCCTCCTTAATCAGGAGGACTGGCTCTGTTCCCTGGATATGCAAGATGCCTATCACCATATCCAGATTTTCCTGACCCACTGCCGTTTCCTCCGTTTCTGCTTCCAAGGTGAACAATTTCAGTTCTGGGCACTTCCCTTTGGCCTTTCCTCTGCACCTTGGGTCTTCACCAAGTGCCTAGCAGTAGTAGCTGCGGCTCTGTGGAGGCAAGGCTTCTATGTGTTCCCTTACCTAGACAGCTGGCTGCTCACAGCCCCTCCAAGGATCTCTTATTACAGACCCTGGAAGGCACTTTTCGGCTCTTCCGAACTCTAGGTATCACGATCAATTTGCCAAAGACTTGTCTCTCTCAGTGTCAATGCCTCCAGTTCATAGGAGTGGTCCTAGACTCAGCCCAGGGCAAAGTCTTCCTGCCAGAGGACAGAGCAGAGCACCTGATAGCACATGCCCAGCTGATATCTTCCAGTTATCAGGTACCAGCCAGAGTGTTTCTTCATCTGCTGGGGCACATGGCGGCAGTTATAGCCATGGTTCCCCTGGCCTGCCTCCATATGAGGGTTACCCAATGGGATCAACGCACTGACAATGGCATGCATAGGCAGGGGCATTACTAACAGAAGGAGGGAGATAATAGTGCCCCTTTACAAAGCCATGGTGAGGCCACGCCTGGAGTATGGGGTTCAGTTCTAGAGGCCACATCTCTAGAAGAATATAAATGCATTGGAGAGGGCTCAGAGCAGGGCAACCAAGATGGTGCAGAGTATGCAGTGAAAAACATATGAACAGAGGTGTAAGGAGCTGGATCTGTACACGCTGGAGACAAGGAGGGAAAGGGGAGACATGACTGAAACTTTTAAATATGTAAAGGGGCTAAATTAACTGGGAGAAGAGGGTTTACTTAAGAGGAAGGAGGGCATCAGAACGAGAGGGCACAGCCTCAGACTGCAAGGAAAAAGATACAGGTGCAATGTGAGAGGGCGTTTCTTCATGGAGAGGGTGGTGGAGCCCTGAAATAGACTACCAGATGGAGTGGTGGGGGCTAAATTAGTGGAAGAATTCAAGAGGGCATGGGACAAGCATATAGGGCTGAGTATCAGGGGGAGGGTGGGGGCTGGCAGGGAGAGGGAGGTGTGGAGGCGAGGAGGGCAGACTAGATGGGCCGGTATGGTCTTTTTCTGCCATCAAGCTTCTATGATTCTATGATTCTAAGTTGTCCTAGGTTTTTCTTGTTCAGTTTCTAATGGCACTTAGAAACACAGAAGTTGTCGGCAGATAAAGACAGAAACACAGAAGTTGTTGGCAGATAAAGACCTCCTGACCCACCTAGTCTGCCCTATCTTCCCTACCTACAGTGCCACCACAGATCCTACTCAATCTCTGGTCTCCCCACTTCTGCTTTATTTCTAAGGTCCCCTTGTGTCTATCCCATGCATGCTTGAATCTTGTTAGCAGTTTAGCACCCACCACCTCCACTGGGAGGCTGTTCCAAGTGTCCACCACCCTTTCTATAAAGAAGTATTTTCTCACATCTTCTCTGAGTCTCCCCCCTCCAGCTTCATAGTGTGATCCCTTGTCCTCGAGCTTCTTTTTCTTTGTAGAATGCTACCCTCATGTACCTTATTAATACCTGTGAGGTATTTGAACATTTCTATCATGTCCCCCTTTCCCTTCTTTCCTCTAGAGAGTACATATTTAATTCCTTGTGTTTTTGCTCATAGGGCTTTTGATGCAGGCCCTGAACCATTCTGGTTGCCCTCTTTTGTACTGCCTCCACCCTATCTATGTTCTTCCAGAGATGGGGCCTCCAGAACTGGACACAGCACTCGAGGTGAGGCCTCACCATCGATCTCTATAGGGGTAACACTACCTCCCTCTTTCTGCTGGTGATACCCATCCCTATGCACCTAAGCATTCTGCTAGCTTCCTCCACTGCCTTATCGCACTGCTTTGCTACCTTCAGGTCATCAGAATTATTACCCCCAGGTCTCTTTCCTGTTTTGTGGTTGCCAATACCTTCCAGCCCAATTGGTACATTGCCCCTGGGTTTCTGTGCCCCAAGTGCATGATTTTGCACTTTTTTTGCATTGAAACCTAGTTGCCAAACCCTGACCAGTCTTCCAGCTTTTTCAGATCATCCATCATCCCCCCCAGTGTGTCCACTTGTTGCAAATTTTTGTGTCATCCACGAACTGGCATACTTTCCCATCCAGCCCACCTACAGTGTCACTAATAAAGACATTGAAAAGGACCTGGCCTAGTACTGAAACCTGTGGCATCCCGCTAGTCACCTCGCCTTCTTCCGAGTGAGCACCATTTACCACAACCCTCTGAGTCCTGTTGCTTAGCCAACATCTTACCCATTTTACTACTTTTGGACTCACTCCTAGGCTGCCAGCTTGCTCACCAGTCTCCTGTGTGGAATGGTGTCGAAGGCCTTACTGAAGTCCAGATAGGACACATCCACCACGCTGCTCTGTTCCACATCCCTGGTCACACAGTCAAAGAACTTGATCAGGTTTGCCTGGCAAGATCTCCCCCTATGAAACCATGCTGGCTGGGATCCTGTAATCCACTGGTCACAAGGTATTCTGCAATCCTTTCCTTTAGCAGTGATTCCATCACTTTACCCACCACTGAAGTCAGGCTGACTGGTCTATAATTTCCTGCCTCCTCCCTGTTACTTCCGTGAAGTCTCCAGTTCCCCAGAACGTCTCCTGTATCTAATGATAGGTTCAACAGGGCTGTCAGAGGTGCAGCCAGCATCTCCTTGAACTTCCTCAGTATCCTAGGGTGTACCTCATCAGGCCCCATTGCCTTGCCCACTTTCAGTTGTGCTAGTTCCTTGAAGACTCTCTCCTATGTAAAAGGACTAGGGTCCACCTCCCTTCCTTTAATGCCCTTGTCCCTTATCTGTGGCCTGTCACCTACCCCTTCCTCCACAAATACTGAACAAAACTATTTGTTCAATATGCCTGCTTTTTTTTGGTCCTCTTGCACACAAACCCCTCCTTCCCCTTTTAACCTTACTATCCCTCCTTTGGTCTTCCTCTTTCTGCTCATTTACCTAAAGAATGTTTTATCCCCCTTTTTTGCTGACTTGGCAATATTCTTCTCTGTTTGTGCCTTTGCACTCATAACTGCTTCCCTACCTCCCTTTGTGTCTCCTGATAGCTCTCCCTGTCCTCCTCCTCCTTCTGTGTTGTCTTGTGCCTTCTAAATGCTAGCCTTTTTGCTCTTACTTTTCTGTTACTTCTTTAGAGAACCACAGCGGTCTCTTTTTTCTCTTGCCCTTGTTAACCTACCTGACACAGAGGCTTGTTGCCTTCTCAATGTCCTCCATTATTTTTGCCCACTGCTCCTCGACACCACCCAGTTTCCCTATCCCTGCTAGGGCCTTCCTGAGGCATTTTTCCCATTTTTCTTAAAATCAGCCCTCCTGAAGTCCTGGACCCTCGTTTTAGTGTGGTTTGATTCTGGCCTAGTTCTTATATTGAACCACACGGTACGATGATCACTGGTTCCCAGGTGGCTACTCACCATGACATCAACAACACTGCCCCCTTTTGTCAGTACCAGGCCCAGTATTGCCTCCCCCATGAGTGAGCTCCTTGACCAGTTGCCTGAAGAACACCCCCAGCAGGGAGTCCAGGATATCCCTACTTCTAACTGTTGCTGCAGCTGGGAGGCTCCAATCCACATCCAATAGATTAAAGTCCCCCACCAACAATACCTCCCCCCTTGCTTGCCATCCTTTGGATTGCTTCCAACATATCCTTATCCACCTCTTCCTCTGTGCTGGTGGTCTGTAGATCACTCCTGCGTGAATAGCGTTCCCCTTCCATGTCTCCAGGGTGACCACAGTACCTTTGCTCCTCCCTGCTCCCCCTGTATTTCTGTAGCTTTTATGTTTTCCCTTATATAAAGAGCCACTCCTACCCCTTTTTACCTACCCTGTCCCTTCTGAACAGAGCATGACCTGATATGGCTACATCCCAGTCCTGGTTTTCATTGCACCAGGACTCGGTAATTGTGACTATGTTCAGGTCTGCTTCTGCCATGGTGGCCTCTAGGACTGCAATCTTATTGCCCAGACTTCGAGCATTTGCACTCATGGCTCTCCAGATTATACTATCACCCTCTTTCATTTACCAGTTTGCCCTCCCTTATTTTCTCTACTGTTCTTCTTAAAATCTCTCCTTCCTTCAACCCCCTGGATTCTTATGTTCACTGGTTCCTTTTGGGATCTCTCCCTTCAGATTCCCACTACTGACCTTGTAAGCCTGTGTGGGGGTGCAGTGTATGTCTCCCTGCCTCATTCTGCCTCCCCCTTGGCTAGTTTAAATTCTCACCAATGTGGCATTTAAACTGTTCAATGAGGATCACACTTCCCCTCCTGGATGGATGCAGGCCATCACACATGTACAGGCCTTTATCCCTCCAGGTGGAGCCCCTGTCCCCAATGAATCCAAATCCCTTCTCTCTGCACCATTCCTTTAACCATGCGTTGAAGTTCCTGGTGTGGAGAATCCTGTCTTCCCCCCTGTCGTAGACAGGTAGCACCTCGAAGGTCAGATATTGTGCTGATTGCTTAAGACCCCTCCCCATTTCCATTAACCTCCTCCTGAACTATTTCTGGCTCATCCCTAGCAAAGTCATTAGTCTCCAGACACTGGCAATATATCGTGATGTTCAAGCATGGCTGTAACAGTAGTTGCTGCTACAATGGTGTTCTAGTTCTGACTGCTTTGCACTGTTAAGGCATAGGTCATGTGGACCAGTCAACATTAATAGAATCTGTTGCAAATGGGAGTGTGGCCTGTACTATAGAAGAAGAAGAAGAAGAAGAAGAAGAATCAGCATTTATATAGCGCTTTTCATACATCCAAAGCGCTTTACAAGCAATGCTAGACTGGTAGTGAAGTGACTGAATGTGTGGTGGCGGCCATATCGCACATCATCACCCACACAGAGCCTGGATAATTGCATGAACCGGTTTATGGAAAGGGGAATGTTGGCCAGGACACCGAGAATGTTCCCTACTCTTTGCGAAGAGTGCCCTGGGTTCTTTACTTCCACCTGGACACCCACCAGGACAACACCAGGATGGGCAGAAGGGACCTCGGTTTTAATGTCTCATCCGAAGGACAGCACACCCCAGCAGTACAGCACCCCTCAATACTGCACTCGGATGCCAGCGATTTTTAGGTGCAAGTCCAATCCCGGTGTGGGACGAAAACCCATGACCTTCTGGTCCAGAGGCGGATGTGCTACCAACTGAGCCACGCTGACACTATAGGTATGTATGATCATGGGAGGTACAGTATTTGAAGTTACTTCCCACTGCCCACCACTGTATACACTATCACTAATTAGGTGTACATCAAAATTAATCATTATGACTGCAAAATCCTGATGTCACAATATCCTGAGGAATAAAACATGTCAAATGTCATTTGATTTTGCACTTGAGATACCACATTCAGTGGGCTGTGACCACTACTGCAGTAAAAAAGCAGGGCTTTGCAAAATCTTTCTGATAACACAATGCATTTTATTGTAATAAAATTGCAATATATACGTGAGATATCACGCTCTTTTACAAGTACCAGTGATTGATCTGGGTAGAAGTCACAAGTTTCAGGATCTTCATCCCCTTTTCAGATGCAAACTGTTCTACACATGGCAATAGTTTTCTGATTAGGAATGGTTAAACCCTAAAACATGTCTCACCCTGGCTACACAAAAATCACATCCCCCTGGACTTAGATAAGACTGTTTCACCTGTAGTAGTAGTAGACTTTATTTATTTATGGTGCCCTTCCCCAGAGGCCCAGGGTGCCATTAAAATAAAAACAATAAAAAACACCAACAATTAACCATATCATACCCAAATAAAATAACAATACATAACTACCTGGATTTCATCCAAACATCATAATCTGGCTGAAGGTCAGTCGGGAATTCATCTGTATCCCCCTCCCTCCGGGTCATGCCTGAAAATAGTCAGGATTTGTCTAGTGCACTTACTCGGTCAAAAAAAAAAAAAACTAATAAAACTCATTAATACTTTACAATGTCCTAAGAAAAAGGTGTTATGGAACATCTCCAAATGCTTGTTGAAATATATAGGCTTTAAGGCCCATATTAAAAGCCTCAACCAAGGGCGGCCTCTCTCAAGGTTCTGGGCAAAGATTCCAGAGGGTCATGCCCACTACCTCAAAGACCCAATTCCCCCGAGATCTTCAGCCTAGCCCTAGAAACAACCAGGTGTTCCTCCCCGACTGATCGGAACAGATGGACAGGAATGTGCAAGTGCAGGAGTTCACCCAGGTAGACTGGGCCCAGTATGTGTAGGGCTTTGTAGGTTAATAAACCTACCTTAAATGAGATTTGCCACTTCACTGGCAGCCAGTGCAGATTTTGCAGTACTGGAGAAATATGGCATGATCTAGGAAGGTCCATGAGTACATGGGCAGCTGCATTCTGCAGCAGCTGCAAGCATCGCACCGTACCCCACTAACCCCAAGGTATAGAGAATTGCAGTAGTCTAACCTGGAGGTTACAAATGCATGAATCAGTTTGGCCAGGTCCTGGGGAGGGATAAGGGATCTGATCTGGTGAATGTTGTGAAGATATAAAAAGCCATTCCGGACTACAGCAGACACCTGGGCCTCCATTGTCAGGCCTTCATCTAGTATGACTCCAAGATTCTTCACCCTAAGGGTAGCTAACAACCCAGAGTAACCAAGCTGAAGCCCAGTCTCTCCTGAGCCAGCTGCCACCTCCCTTCCCCTCCCCCACAGCCCGGCTAAATCATTAAAACTTCAGTTTTCTCAGGGTTGAGTCCCAGCCAGCTTGATGCCATCTGGTTCTGGATTTTGACCAGGCAATTATTAAGCACATCGACAGCACCTTGTGTTTCGGGAGCAAAAGACATGTAGAGCTGGGTCTCATCCACATAGCAGTGAAATCCAAGCCCATAACGTCTAATGACCTTGTCTAGGGAAAACACACAGATCGTGAACAACACTTGCAATAGGACCGGACCCTGGGGTACACAACAGGACAGAACCACCAGATGCAAGGAAAATTTCCAAACACTACCCTCAAGGTTCTATCCTGAAGGTAGGACTCAAACCAGCAAATAACAGTGCCGGTTAGTCCAGCGTACTCCCTGAGTCGGTCCAGAAGTAAGCCATGGTCCATGGGATCAAATGCAGAAGAGAGATAAAGGAGGACAAGAATTGATCATCCTCCTCTCTCCCTTGTCCTGAGCAGGTCACAAGCACCCTGACTAGTGTCACCTCCATGCTGTGCCTAGCTCAAAAACCAAACTGTAGAGGCTCGAAGATTTCAAAGGACACCAGGAGTTCCTCAAGCTGCACTGCAACAACTTTCTCAATAGCCTTCCCTAAAAAGGTTAATTTTAAAATAGGTTGTCTGCCTTTCATGGGCACATTAATAATTGCTTTTATGATTTGTGTAAACTGTTGTGAATTAGCTACTGCTAGAAAGCAGTTAGTTATGGGGCGTATGGAAGATCCAAGTCTCCCCCTCGAGCTCCTTGTTATACAAGGAGATTGGCTTAGGTATTTTTTTTATAAAAAGGGAGCTCTACATAAAAAAATTTTAAACTACCAAGGATGGTTAAAGAAACAAAACACAACAGAAAGTAGAGTGTGATATTCACGGCAGTGAAACCCCAGTACAGAGTAGTTAATTAATGGTTTGAGGTGACCCACCCCCATACAGAAGCATGTCTATAAAACAGACCATGTACATAAAGTAACACTGGCAATATATTTATAACAGAAGGATACAACTTTTTGGACCAGAAGTTATAAACTTTATTCTGTTTAATGAGCACTTCACGGTAAAATTATTTTGGTTTGTTGGATTGGATTTCAGCCAGTCACTTCTTTCTGAATAGAAGGGCTTCAGTATTTAAGGTTAAAAGATTAACCCATGATGAAACAGTGTAATTCAAATGTGTCTTCTCATAGAAGTGTTCCTCCCTCCCCAGGGAAGGAGAACATATGTCAAACAACTTTAAACTTATTGGCTATTGTCCCACCAGAGTCATCATTTTGTAAGGAAGGTTTTTTATTGTCAGTGGAGGTACCAATTATAATAAAGACACAGGACACAAATTAGCTGGTATATATTTTTATGTTATGCAGTTGCACAAAAAACAGTACATGGTTTTTGGCACAGAATCTCTTAAATATACTTGCCTAGTAAGTGATTACAGAAGATCAGTAAAATTTGCCCAGATATGACCTTCTTTTGTGAAGACAGGTGCAGCAGAGGTCTTCATCCCAGTGGGGGGCCCTGACTCACCTCCCTGTTGTTTGGAATGCATTATTATACCTAACTTACATGACGCATACAACAACTAAGGCGCCTTACTTCCAAGAACCGCATGTTATTTGGCCTTGCATGTGAGTGATGTAATAGACCTCATCAGCACTACCTCTTATCAGTAATGTTTAGACATTGCATCTTTTTCCAAAGACAGCTGGAATGTGGTAAACAACCACGTTCTCATAACAAGTGTCTGGAAGGCAATCACTTGGACCTGAATATGTATGGCAGCATTGCTAATTTGTGTTTAGCTAGGCTGCCATATCTTCTTGTACTTCATCTTCCTAGAGAAGGACTTTGGCTTACAGAAAATGCAATTATTAATAAGGCAGAATATTTCTTATAAGCAGTAGCACTAATAATATGCAATGACTAATAATGGTAATAAATGCATGAGCTATATTCCTACAGTTGTAATAAGCTGCATAAGCACAAATAATAATAGTAATTCTCTCCCCACAAATGGTAGTTCACCAAGACATCCAGGACCAGAAATGTTTTTCTCAAAAGGGATTTCACCAGTGTGCATTTAAGAGCTACTGGAAACAACTCCTCTGACAAAAAACACTGGACAATCTCAGCAAACACCAGACCCTGATGCCCAGCACAACTCACTAGAAGTTGCGTTGGGCCAGGGTCCAGATTACAAAATGTTGTCCAAAGCTCCGAGACCACCTGGCAAACCTCCTCCACCATCACTGACCGAAACACCCCCCAAGTCCACCTAATGCATTCCTGGACCACAAGTTTTCCACTGCTCGGCTCATGAGTCCCAACTGGAATGATTCCAGCCCTGATGGAGGACACCCTATCTGAGAAGAACAGAGCAAACTCCTCGCATTTCATGGGTGTAACTGCTCTTATGGGTTCCAAGCAGGCAAGGTGGAGTAGACCATCTACAGTCCAAAAGAGCTGAGCCAGTCAGTTCCTCCCAACAGCAATCTGTCTCAACAGAAATCTGCCTTCTTCTTAGTGACTGCCTTCTGATATTCTTCATAATGAGAAATCAGAACTAGTTTGTCCTCCCAAGCCTTGTGCTTTCCTCCAACAACACTCCAACCTCCAACCCCTGGTTTATAGAGCTCTCAGTTCACTAACAAACCATTGTGAGCCAAAACACGACACCAGGGGATGTACAAGGACTGGTGTTAATGGTCAAAGGCCCCAGAGACAACCCTATTATCGGCAGACACTGTGGCCTACATCTCCAGCGCATGCTACCAACATTTCTGAGGTATCCAGCACTGACATCAGTCCTTCAGGTCCAAGCCCTCTCAAAGATTGGTACAGAACCACCTCCACAGGGGATGGACTACAAGGGGGGAGCCCTGAAACAGAACCTGATTATACAATGATCCAATCAACTGACTGGATCAATCTTGAGTCCACTGACCGCAAGCCACAGGGAGAATATCTGGTCTAAGGTATGTCTATGAAGGTGGGTCGTGGTGGTAATGACCTCTGCCAGGCCCACAGCTTCCATACTTTGGAGGAAATCATTGCCAAATTGCGAACCTTCATCATCCACCCAGGTGTTGAAATCACCCATGATAAGCCATCTAGGCATTTCTAAAACCAGGTTGATGATGAAGGACAAGATTTCCTGCAGAAACTCCACCTCACATCCTGAAAGCAAGTACATGAGAAGAATTCTGCAACCCGCACCCAGACCACCATGCATGGCCATTCACTGAAATGATCCAGCATTCCCCTCTGGGTGTGCCACCAGGTTCAGCTCAGATCTAAAGCAGATGACCAACCCCCTCCCCTGTGATCTCTCCTTGTGCAGTGCACAACTGAGTAACCAGCAGAGACTGACACCTCCAGAACTGGGCCGGAATTGTCCCCAGCTAGGTCCCAGTAACGCAAGCCAGATCGACAGAAGAAATAAGATCCCCCATAACTGCTGTCATTCCTCATCGATCTGGCATTATGTAGCAATGCCCCACATGGATGGAAGGAGTCAGCAGGCCTCTCGGCTACCTGCCCACTCGGTCTGGCAGGATCCCTGGGGAAAGTGACCAAACAAGACTAACCCCTCTCTAATCCCCGTCTAACCCCAGGGTGTCTCCTATGCTGCATGATCCTGATAGACTTCCTCTGTCCTCCCTAATCTGCATGCTCTTCTTCTGCTCTTCCTTGCAAATGCCTACTTCCTGCATTGTTGATACACTGCAGCCAGTGGGGGGGGTAGGGATCAAAGGAAGACATCTTTGAGCTGGGATGGGGAGTAACTGAGCCACAGGGGCTGATGCAAACAGCACAACTTCTATCCTCATAAAATCTATGAAAAAAATCAACCTTTCCCTAACATCCTCCCACCGCACCAAGACATCCAAATGCCAAATCCCCACTCCCATCCCAATACTCTAGCACCCACCCAAACCACTTTCCAACATCCACAAAACTAATAACAAAAGGGGGGGCAGTTAACAAAGATAAAATAGGAGAATCCCAACAAGTCCCAAATAGAGCATTGTAGTGCAGAAGACACCAACAACATCAGATAGTTTAATGGCAATCTGATAAAATATGCCCAGTCTCTGCTATCATTGGTGTGTTGTCCAAACCCAGTAGAGTCTAACAAAGGGTAAACAAATGGAGCCATGTAAAAATGGAAACCCAGGGCACTACTCTCACTATTGCCCCAAAAACCATAATGTTCTAGTCCACAACAACCACAAAAATAGAGATCTCAAAGCCTGAGAGTTCTCTCACCACCCACGGGCATTCAAAATTAATGTTTATAACAGTGTCAAGATAACAAATTCTAGCATCAAAACAAATGCAATGTGGTTTCAAATCATACAGTTCACAGCCAAACTTCCCCAGCAGCAGCAGCTCCCAAAGAGGTCCCAGGGCTGCAGTACTGTGGCAACAACCCACCAAACAGGTTAGACAGTCTACTAAAGTAAACCAGCAGCAGCTGCTATGCCCACATAAGCATTAATAAATAAATGAAATCCTCCCATCTGTGCCCAATATTAAACACAAAGCTGCAACAGAAGTTAGGATTCAACACTTATGACCCAGCTAGGTCTTCCCACTCCTGGGTCCAAACTCCAGGCTCCAGAAACCCATGTGTGGCAGGGACTCCACAGGATAGGTGCTCTGCAAGATAGGTGCTCCTGGCTGTGCACACCGAGTCAACTCGAGCCCTTCAATGACTCCCGCCTGGCTCCCGATACTGAACTATCAAACAGCTAACTAAAAAATACAAACAACTCCTGCTCTACCTCACTTGAAGCCCTATCTGCCACTAAGACATCCTACTACTACCCTACTAACTAACTGTCATGAACACTAAAAAAAGAATGTTAAAAAAGAACACAAAAAGTTAAAGCAGCTTACAAAAAAACAGAGTAACTTACTGGAGTAAGCTACTCACAGTAGAGGGATTCTCCCTTCAAGCAAATGCTCATACTCGCAAACCCCACCCCCCCCAGACAGCCACCCTGCATGGTGGCCATCTTGAAATGGTCAATAAAAAGTGTACTCTCTCTCCCTACTCTCTTTTAAACAAAAATACTATAGGATTCTTGCTTTCAAATGGATCTTGTAGGCCTCCATAATGAGATACATGTGGTTTGTATATAATCCTCTCAGATATCCTCAATGTCAGCAAGTCATTGAGTAATACTTTATTTGGACACCAATTCAGCAGCAACTGTGTTTAATGTTTGAGTCTTATCACAGTGCGAAGTACACTGATGTTATCTATGAACTAAACACCTTCATGGAATAACCTTCAGGGTCATTCGAAGTGAGACTGCCAGACTGATACTAAGAGATGAACAATGCAACCATTGCAAAAACCTCATATATAGTTCAGTGGATCCCTATGCATCTCACCTTCCAGGGTTTTAAATAATTGATTAGCAGTTTTTTTCTTGGGACTATACTAACTGTACAGAAAGTATTTATATAGATTTTCTAGAAGTGTTGTGTTTGTTAAACACAGTGAGGCAAAAGCTATGCATTTTCACAAAGATCTAGCACTTTTATGAGCAAAACGCTAATCAATTTTTAGAGTTAAATAAATCCCTGCCTTACATTTGTGCTTTCCATAATTTTAACATCACCATCTCTATCTGGTTTATATACAAATACTTCTGTTATTTACTCCTCAAATACATGACCCAGTCTTTCGAGTAATTAATTTTCAAGCATCAGTAAAACTACAGAACAACCATCGTTTACGTTCTGAGTTATGTATATATAGACAGACACACACACAAACACACTGTTTAGAACTCCTGACAAATCTTCCCCCATCCAGAATCTAGGTACCATATAAAAATGTCCAAGACTCTGTGATCTAGCAACTCTACATTCAACATGGTTAACAACACAGTTCACTGTTAACAATGCTGTTCACACACTTCCCGTGAATTCACTTTCCCTTAGATTTAGACACTGCTTGTTAAACAACATTCAGATCTAATTATTAAAGTTTTTTATAAATTGTGGTGAACTATAATGTAATGTAAACTACAGATGTTTGCAGCCTTATAATCATTCAGTGCTTACAGTGCAACACTGAGTAATTAAAAGATGTAACATAAGCACTGAAAGTTTTGAAGTCTAAACGTATTCATTGTTTATGTTACTCCTACATAGGGCCAATTTATTGTAAAACAAAATACATATAAATTATACAAAAATAAAGTTCTAATTATATATTATATTATATATATATATATATATATAAAACAAAGAACCTCTGTGTGCAAGCACTGAGGCAATGGTTACCCCTAAGGGCATTTGGCCGGGAAACCAAGTTTCAAAGAAATACAAAATCACACATGCCCCCACAATGCAAAGCATCATAGGCTGCATATGCAAATCACCACAGAATATTATGCTGGTTCAACTTTAAGCAGAAATACATGGTGCCGAAAGGCCTCTCTCACAGTTTGCAAAGGGTGCCAACAGAAGACACAGACACGAGTTTCGTCCTACCAGGACTCATCAGTATGCCTCGTCTGTTTGACACCCCAGTGGAATGAACCAGTTACCCTAAGATGGTCTATCTAGGTTATGTTGTGGTGAACCCAATTAAAACAAAAAACTATTTTAAAGACAAAGAACCTCTGTGCACAAGCACTGAGGCAATGGTTACCCCAGAGGGCATTTGGTCGGGAAGCCAAGTTTCCAAGAAATACAAAATCATACATGCCCCCACAATGCAACGCATTATGGACTGCATATGCAAATCACCACAGAATATTATGCTGGTTCAACTTTAAGCAGAAAGGCATGGTGCCAAAAGGCCTCTCACACAGTTTGCAAAGGGTGCCAACAGAAGACATAGACATGTGTTTCGTCCTACCAGAACTCATCAGTATGCCTCGTCTGTTTGACACCCCGGTGGAATGAACCAGTTACCCTAAGATGGTCCATGTAGGTTATGTTATGGTGAACCCAATTAAAACAAAAAACCTATATATATATATATATATATTTTATTTATTTAGCTTTTGTTAACCGGGTAAGTGCACTAGCCATAAAATGACTATTTTCAGGCATGACCCGGGAGAGTACAGACATGCAGAAACTTAACAGGTTAACAATTTATAAGTGCTTTATATACAATGAGTTAAAGAGGATACAATATATCAGAACATACAAAGTAAAGCACTTTACATACAATGAGTTAAAGTGAATACAATATATCAGAGACATACAGAGTAGACCACTCATAAGTTCATAGGTGCCTACCTATGCAATGAATAGAGAGGACCTTGGACAATAAATTATCAGATGACATATCATATGAACAGAACAAGGTACACAAAAACAAAAACAGGTAATACAAAAGAAAGAAATAACCATTGAGAGCAGGGGGTGTCATTAAGGAAAAGGTCGGTAAGTGAGGAAGAGGGGAGCAAGCCATGAAATTAGATTATATGAGTGTATGTAAGTGTAAGGGAGATGCCTGCAGTGCAACAGTGTATATGGGCAGGGAAAGGGAGCCGGGACAGGCTGAGGCAGTAAGAGGGTTATATAGAGGTGAGGAAATACTATAGTATGGCCAGAGACATCAGTCATTAGGTAGGGTATAAGCAGGAACAGGTATCAGCAATCAGCAGATTTGAGTACAACTTTCTCTTACAGCATGTGTGGGAGCTAGAAAGTCTATGATATATATATATATATATATATATATATATATATATGTGTTATATATATATATATATATATATACACACACACATATATATACATACACACACACACACACACACACATACATACATATAGGGGTTCTGGAGACACACATAAACCATGAGAGTAGATTTTGATGATTGGGCCTTTCTAAGAAAAAGCAGGGTCATTGGTACATTTATGCATATAAAGCTGTTCTTGGTAAAATTCTTTCTTATCTTCAGGAACTTACCTTGTGTTAAAACCAATACTCTATCTTTATGCTCTAATGATCTGATTCTGAATGTGCTGCATAGTGCTACTGAGGCTGGCTGTTTAGCCTTCTCGGTCACTAATACTTGGAACAATTTATAAAAGGCATTGACGCTCAAGCCTTTTGTTCTTTTGACTAAATTACATATTTTACACATTAGCTAACTTACAGCCATTGTGAGTGGTTCAGGTGCAATTAAATTAATTTTAGCTACACATTTAATAAGTGTATTTTCATTTGTATTAACTGAGAATATATATATAATGATGTATACATCATTTTCTTTTAGCAATTTCATATTTTGTAATTTTGCATTTTCTTTAATGTTTTAGGTTGAGGATGCAATTGTTTAGTTTAGTTTAGTTTATTGTTCTAGGAATTATTACCTTTGAGCCAATGGCTCTTTTACAAAGGTTCCATGTCAATTGTAAACTAGACTTGGCTCAGTCTGCTTTCCTAATAAATTGATTATGACAAAAGGCTGGATTTTCAATGGGTCTGTCCAGGATCCACCCTCTGCTACAGTATAAGCCACTTAAAGGGGACGTGGTTAAAGGGGACATCCACTTAATTTTTGGCTGTTATTCAATGGGACCAGTTTCTGTTTAAGTGGGATGGTTCCGTCGCATAATTGAGATGACTACCTAGTCACAGGTGTAAGAAAAGGTGCTGCAAATTGAATTATGCCTTGATAAGTGCTCGTTAAGTGCCCTGCATTTAAGCTGTTTCACATTCCCACCTTCTTAGCATCTCTCTGGAGCAGTGTTGGGTAAGTTACTTTTTCTATTACTTTCTGTTACTTTTTCAAACTTGTTCCAGGAAGCTCTGTGCAGTCACTAGCAAGGATGGAGAAGTACTGGAAAAAGCAATACACCTTACAGTTACAATTACTTATGTCTTTTTAAACAAAAGAAATATGTAACTGTAACTGATTACATTTATTTTAAAGTAACTAGTAACTAACCTATTACTTTCAAAAAAATTAATCTGTTATAGTTATTTGTTGTTTTTGTATAAAAAAATAAGTAGCTATAATTGTAAGGTGTATTACTTTTTCTAGTACTTCTTCATCCTTGCTAGTGACTGCACAGAGCTTCCTGGAACAAGTTTCCAAACATAATAGAAAGTAATAGAAAAAGTAACTTACCCAACACTGCTCTGGAGTGTGTTTAGCATCTCTCTGGAGTGTGTTTGGTTTGCAGAATGGCACCTACAAGCAACAACAAAAGAGGCAACCTCCCACTGAGTAAAAAAATAAAAGTTATCAAGACTTTACAGCTGCCCAACTCCTTTCTCTCAAAAGCTGCTAAGTGAAGTTGAGTGATTTTAATTAAAGTTCAGTGTGTTGATTTCACCAAATAAATAAAGATTAAATCAAGAACCAAGCACACTTTTACAAAAAGCTATAATCATAAAAAGTACTGGTATCCAGTACTTCTTGATGTTTTGTTTGTTTTCTCTGTTTTGTTTATTACTGTAACGTGTGTGTGTCTCATGAGCAAAGTCTTCTCCAGTTGCAATGGAAAAAAAGCACGTCTGACAAATGGGATAGCCTGTTAAAGGGGATGATATGGCATCCACAGAGGTGTCCCCTTTAAGATGCTTCTGCTGTATTTTCAAATGTAGAGATCCATCCGCACTGTTAAACAACCTTAGTTTAATTCCATTGAAAATTTGGATACATTAATGTCTATGAAAGATACATTTGTGTAAAACAAAACTGCAAACCCTATTTACATAAATAATTGATGCAGCCTCATAAATTTTTGTTGCAAACATATGCATTTTTTGAAAATACAGTATTAGTATGGTGGCTCAGACTCAATTATGCAGGTGGGATTTGCATTTGAGTTTGTGTCCAATCCTTTTGAAAATTCAGCCTCAAGTCTTCAGAACCCCTCAACAGCATTAAATCCTTGTTATGTACAATTGGATGCAGTTTATTCCTTATGTTAACTACCATATTACATCTGCAAGACAACATTATGGGTGTCACCTAAAAGCACCATAAAAGTCTGCTGAACTACCTGTATGTTTTTTATGAATCAAACAAAAGACAAATGTTTATTTTTTTTTGCTTCTCAAATTCTTCTGTCATATATCTACCTACAGTATCTTTCATCCAACTGTACCCCTATTAAAATAAGGTCAGTATGAAAGTGACTACATGCACAATGCTTTAATTTCCGTAGGACATTCACAAGGCTGAAAGGGGCCTGACATACAGTATTCTGTGATGTTTCTGTGTTTGCAGTCGAAGTGATATCCTTGAAGAACTGCTGTGCTGACACATCAGGGAAAGCTTAAGAACTTATGAAACTTAGACAACATTTAGATAATATTTAATGCATTGCCTGTATAAATCCTCTTTTCAGTCTTTACTACTAAGGATATATGCATATAAACCCCCTTTGAACTTCAGCTTCCCTTGTTGCTTGTCAGCACAGATGCCATAATCTTCCATTTATGATTGTACCATCTGTTGGTCTGCAATGATTGTGATGTTGCAAGAAGAGTATTATGACTTCAAATGTAGACAAACAACAGGAGCAGATAAACTCCAAGGTGAAAGGGTTCTCTTTTTATTCAAATAAAGAATAAATGGAAAATAAATGAAGAAATACTCTATAAAATGATTTACAATCTATTTACCCAGGATCGCCCAGATGGGATTCAACAATGGTTTCTAAACATTATCTTCTGTGAGGCATCAATAGCACTTTAAAGGGACACTGTCAACCCCCTTAGGTCTCAAAGTGTCCCTAGTTACAAAAACACATTTTATGATTGCCAACATTCTGTAAAGATTGCTGATGTAGCTGATAGTTTGATTCTGACTCTTTTTTTTCCTTTAAAAAAGTGAAAAACAGACTGCCCACCATACTGGTGTTACCACACAAACACAGGTTTGTTTACATTCCTTGATCAGCTCAAACTGCATCTTTTCTGGACTTGGGATACCCACAATACAGTCTAGCCCCTCATGATGCAGTGGGAGATTAGGAGGCTACTGTGTTATCAGTGACTGAACTGTTTGGGTGTGCTTCTAATGCTCGGGAAGTATGCAGTATGAACAGATCCAGGATTGTAAACAAAACAAAGTTGTTTATAAATATATTTTAGCATGCATTTTAGTTCTACTAAACAAGGAAACAGACAAAACAAATGGCAACAATGAATGTTAGAAAAGGTAAGTAATCATAACATGTAGGTTTTTAACTAGAAATAATATGATGACAAACAGGTTGACAGTGTCCCTTTAAATGAAATATCTACAACTGCCTGTGTAGCAGTTTTGCTAATACTGCAAAGTCCCTTACATTTGTGATAGTATTTTTAGCCATGATCAGAATTTTTTCATAAACCCCCTGTGAGAGGAAAGGGACTGTATTCTGGCAGAGGGAGCAAGCTGATCTCTTATTTGATATAATCAAAACTGCTACACAGGCAATCTTCGATATCTCCTTTAATAAAGTTAAGCTTCCTTTTGAACACTCTATAGCTACATTGTGTATATAAAAAGGCAACAGAAAGCACTCTTACAGTTATGAGCAGTCTCACATACATTCACAGGGTGTGGTAAATACAATAACCATAACTGTTATAACTGTAAGAATGCCATTACCAGCTGGCCCCCGGTGTAGTGGCAATGTGTCTGCTTGCGGCTCTGACATCCCGGGTTCTGAGACGGAATCAGGAGTCACAGTGCTGGCCAGTGAGAGAAAGACTGAGTGTCCCAGGGACAGTTCTGCTTCGCTGGGGGAAGGGGGAAGAGTGTTTGGTGTTCTGTGGACCTCTGGTGGAGGTGGGATTTACTTCCGCTGCTGGCGCTGTCACATAAGGGGGCACAGGGCAGATGCTAGCCATCATTGCATGTCCCCTCCTCCAAGCTATCTCTACAGCATCCAAAAATAATCCATCCCCCATCCAGGACACCCTGCCTACTGCCACTCCCGCTGCAATCAGTGTCCACTTGGGGGGCCCACTCCCAAGGCCCCACCCTGTGGGGGTAAGCCAGGGATTTAGACCACTGTCCATTAGCAGGGTGCCCACCTGGCAGCCCCTCTGGGGGGGTAAGCCTGGTCCTGGTCATGGGGATGGCATGTGGGGTAGGGCCGATCTCCAAAGGGGTCCGGGACAAAAAAAAAAAGACTGCCGTTACCAACCTTAATTATACATATCATAGATTAAGAGGACTCAAGTTGTTTTAAAACTTAAAACAATCAGACTGCCCACTAAACATGTCTGTTTCAGGGCTGTGTGGAATGTGTAATTCTGCTGCTGGAATTGCTGCGGAATGGCAATTCCGTTTCTGAAATGTATTGCAGAATTGCTTTTTGTTATTATGCGGAATTTCAAAAAGCATTTCTGTGCAGACTGTGGATAATTTTCCACTGATCATGTAAACTGTGGAATAATTTTCAGAGGATTGCAGAAAAAAAATCTGTAGTTTATGTGAACTGTGGATTATTATTCTGCAAAAAAAACAACATTTTGTATGCAAAATGCCGAAATTCCGTAAATGATGGAAAACAGTGTGA
Source organism: Neoceratodus forsteri (assembly GCA_016271365.2). NCBI lineage: Eukaryota > Metazoa > Chordata > Ceratodontiformes > Ceratodontidae > Neoceratodus > Neoceratodus forsteri. The sequence continues at coordinate 1,450,149,539 of CM057452.1, forward strand.
TTTTCTAAAATTCCACAGAATTCCATCAGAAATTCAACATTCCACACAGCCCTAGTCTGTTTCTAGGCCAACTGCATATGAAATATTCTTTGCATGATAAGCCTTTTGGATGCAATTTTTTTCCTTTTGAAAAGAGGCAACTTTTTCAGAACTCACATAACACTTAACACACTTAAATGCAGCCCCTTTTTTCACAATACACCATGTCCTTGAAACATATTTCATCTTAAGTAGTTGGAGAATCAAGAATAAAGCTGATTTATTTGGTTTATGGCATACACTCTTTCTCAGCATTATATACATTGTCATCAATCTGTATTTAAAGAAGTCCTGAGCAGGGCTGGCCATAATGATTATGAGTGGCTTTGGTCTGACTGTGGTGCCATATTCAACATTGTTTAATGTGACAGCAAACATAATCTAAAAATGATTAGTAAACATGTTTCAGTTGTGACTGTGTACAAACACAGACTCTGTCAGCAGAAAGGGTCTGTTTGTCCCACCCAGTCTGCTCCCTGCTCCCTATTCCCTGCCTAATCTGTCTCTGCAGACCCTATGTGGTCTCCAACAGCCCTCCCCTCCTCTCTGCCTGTTTTCTAATGCACCCTTATTTCTGTTTCATGCATGTTTCAAGCCCCCAACACACTGTTTTTACCTCCACCAATTCTGCTGGTAGTTTTTTTCAGGTAGCTATTACACTTTTGGTGAAGAAATATGTCACATTTCTCTTAAACTACCCCCCCTCCAACTGCACTGCATGCCTCGTGGTCCTGGTGCTCATTCTTATTTGAAAGAGACTTCTGTCCTGCACCCTGTTCACCACTGTGAGGTACTCTGAGATCTCTGTCATGTCACCTCTCGCTCTCATCTCTTGTAGGGTGTACATATTGAGAACAGTCAGTCGCTCCTCATAGGGCTTCTCGTGCAACTGCAACACCATTTCAGTTGCCCTCCTCTGGACTGCCTCTACTCTATGTTCTTTCTGAGGTATGGCCTCCAAAAATTAACACAGAACATTAGGTGGGGTTTCACCAGTGAGCAACACAGTGGCAACACAACCTCCCTCTTTCTGCTGAATATACCCTCCCTATACACCACAGCATCCCACTAGTCCTGCCCACTGCTTTGTTGCACTGCCTGCCACCTTGAGGTTGTCAGATATGATGTATGTATCAGCAGACCATGGTATAGTAATGAACACAATACACGGGGTACATCATGAACTGTAAACTAAAGATTCCTAAAAGTTAAGCATAACAAAATCAACATTTGATAAATAGGGCTGGACAGACTCGATGGTTACCAGGGCCTTTATCTGACAACAACATCAATGTTTCTATTTAGACATAACCAGGCATGGATTATTATCACTTAATGTAGCCCTTAGATGTCAGGAGGCACAAGGCACAGTCAAAGGATTTTAGCCCCTACTGTCATATTAAGACAGGTAACACAACCTCAGGAGTGCCTTGAGTCTATAAGTAAGCTAAAACATTTTCATGTTTTTTCATGCCTCAGGGATGACCTGGCAGAGACGGTGGCCTAGGTTGGGTGGAGGAACAGTGGGTGAAGCTAAAAGGGAGCATAGTAAAGGTAATAAACCTCTGTGTCAAACAAGTAAGCAAAAGCAAGAGGAAAAATAGACCACTATGGTTTTTGAAAGAGGTGACTGAAATGGTAACGGCTAAAAGGTTAGTATTGAGAAGGTATAAGGAGATACAGAGGGAGGAGGATAGGGACGTGTATCAGGGGAAACAGAGAGAAGCAGGGAAAGCAGAGGAGTAAACTGAAGACAGAATTGCCCAGGAAGTAACGAAAGGGGACAAGACATTTTTAGGTATGTAAGTTAAAAGAGGAAAACTAGAAGTGAGATTGTAAGTTCAAAAAGGGAAGGGGGACTGTGCAGAGGGGACCATGAAAAGGCAGACATCCTGAGCAAACACATGTATTTTTGTCCAGTGTTCACAGAGGAAGGAGAAGGAGAGGTAACAGAAGCTTTGGAGGGAGGTAGGTAGGCACTAGTCCTTTATTGGGGGACAGATCCCTGAAGGGACTTGCTTATCTGAAGGTGGACAACACAATGGGGCCAGACAGGGTGCATCCAAGGGTACTGAGGGAGCTCAGAGAGGTACTAGCTGTACCTCTGATTATCCCATTTAACAGATCACTGGAAAGAGGAGTGGTTCCGGAGGACTGAAGGAAGGCAGATATAGTCCTAGTCCCATTTCACAAAAATGGTAGCATGGAGGAGGCTGGCAATTATGGGCCAGTCAGCCCGATATCAGTGGTGGAAATGTTAGTGAAATCACTGCTGAAGAAAAGGATTGTGGAATACCTTGAATTCAGTGGGTTACAAGACCCAAGGCAGCATGGGTTCACGGGGAAGGGGGTCATATCAACGAATCTGATAGATTTCTTTGACTGGGTGACAAAGGAATTAGGTCTCGGTGGAGCAGTGGACATCGCCTATATTTCAGTAAGGCTTTCAAAGGCATTCCACATAAGAGACTAGTAAACAAGCTGGGTAGTTTAGGACTGGGTCCAAAGGTGGTAAACTGGATAAGAAATTGGTTAGGGAATAGGCAACAGAGGCCTGGTAGTAAATGGAGTTCACTTTCAGGAAGAAAGGAAGGAAGGGTGACCAGAGGGGTGCCTCAGGGATAAGTGCTGGGGCCAGTCCTCTTTAATGTCTTTGTAAGTGACATTGCAGAGGAGCTGGAAGGGAAGGTCTGCCTCTTTGCAGATGACATCAAAATCTGCAATACGGTAGACACTCAAGGGGGGGTGGAAATGATGAGCAGAGACCTGGAAAAACTAGAGGAGTGGTCAAGGATATGTCAGCTGAGTTTCAATTAAAAAAACTGAAACATAATGTACTTACAGCACAGAAACTCAGGCGATGGAGTACAAAAATGGGTGAAGTGGTACTGATGACTAACAAGTAGAAAAGAGACCTGGGGTAATCATATCTGATGACCTAAGGTGGTAGGGCAGTGTGACAAGACAGTCAAGAAGGCCAGTGGGATGCTGGAGTGCATAGGAGGGGTAACATCAGCAGAAAGAGGAAAGTTGTGTTGCCTCTGTATAGATAGTTGGTAAGATCCCACCTAGAGTACTGTGTCCAGTTCTGGAGACCACATCTCCAGAATGACATAGACAGAATGGAGACTGACCAGAGGAGGGCAACTAAAATGGTGCATGGTCTTCATCAAAAGCCCCACAAGGAGAGACCAAAGAACTTTATTATGTACACCCTGGAAGACAGGAGGGAGAGGAGGGATGAAATGGAGACCTTTAAATACCTCATGGGGTAAATAAGGTACAGGAATCCAGGATTTTTCAGAAAAAAGGTGCTCAAGAATGAGGGGGCATGCTATGAAGCTAGAGAGGGGTAGATTCAGGAGAGAGGCGAGCAAGTACTTCTTCACAGAAGGATTGGTGGATTCATGGAACAGCCTTCCAGGAGAGGTTGTGGGGGCGCAAAACAGTGGTGGGGTTCAAAAATGCATGGGATAAGCACATGGGAACTGTAGTAAAAAGGAAGGAGGGAAGGGAGAAAGAGCTATAGAGCAAGAAGGGTCTGCAGTAATAATGTAGGTAGGGAAAAGTGGGCAGACTGGGTGGGCCAAGAGGTCCTTATTTGCCATTAAGTTCTACGTTTTTATGTTAACATTGCAGTTGCTCTAGTGTGCATGAGGTTTTCCTGCAATTAACCTATCCCTTCAGAATGCTGTCAGACAATTTTATTTATCCATTTGACAACACAGAATATACAAGAGAAAAAAAGACCAAGTGACCCATCTATTCTGACTCTGCCATCTCAGCAGGTGCACATGATATAATTTGCTGTAGCTGTAAAACATGGATAATATAGGCAGTGATGTTTATTTTCAGAGAAGCCTAGATTGTTGAGGACAAAGACCAGAGTCCATCCATTCTGCACTGCTTTACCTATCATTACCTAGGCTTATTTGCTCAGTTCAAAGCTTCCAGCATTCCCTTTTCATTAAGATAATAATAATAATAATATTATTTATTTTTACCGCGCCATTCTAAAACCAAGGTGCCTTAACAGCAAACTTCATATAAAAACAAAATAAACATAAATACTGAGTTTATAAAACACTTTAAAATATCATCATTAGGGATATGCCAACAACCACAAATGGGTCTTTAAGGCCTGTTTAAATTCCTCCAGGGATGTGTACTACTGAAGCGGACGGGGTAGAGAATTCCAAAGGGCTGGGGCTGCGTACATAAAAGCATGGGCCCCCGAAGATTTTAAAGAAACCCTCAGAATCTCTAGCAACCCCTCATCCACCGAGCTGAGTGATCACCCAGGGCAGTAAGGTACTGGGAGCTCTTTCAGGTAGTCTGGGCCCAGTCCGTGTAGGGCTTTATACATCAGAAGACCGACTTTAAAGGTGATCCTCCACTGTATTGACAGCTAGTGCAGTTTGCGCAGCACCGGAAAAATATGACAGGTATGAGGAGTACCTGTTAATAACCGGGCCACAGCACTCTGCATGAACTGCAAGCGGTGGATATCAACTCCTGGTAGCCCTAGATATAGGGAGTTGTAATAGTCAAGGCACAAAGTCACAAAGGCGTGGACCAATGTAGGCAGATCACCAGACAGAACTTGGTGCTTAATTTAGCAGTGTCAGTGGCTCAGTAGGTAGCACACTCACCTCTGAGGCCAGGAGATCACAGGGCCGTGGGTTCAGTTCCCACATCTGGCACTTGGGTTAATATCCCAGTACTGACACTGTAGTGCAGCATGAGAGGGGTGCTGCACTTCTGAGGTGCCGTCTTTCGGATGAGACGTTAAACCGAGGTCCCATCTGTCTGGATTGGTGGTAGTTCAGGTGTATGTTAAAGATCCCATGACAGTTATCGAAAAGAGTAGGGGAATTTCCCCGCCGGGTGTCCTGGCCAAATTTCCCTCATTCACTAAAAATACCACCAACAGCTTAATCTGGTTCAAGGTCAGTTGGCATTCATCTGTATCCGCCCCACACCCCCCCCCCAGGTCGTGCCTGAAAATAGGCATGATTTGTCTAGTGCACTTACCCGGTCAACAAAAGCTAAATAAATAAAATAAATCCTGGAGATGTTCCTCAGATGGTAAAAGGATGATCTGATGACTGCCAACACCTGTGGTTTCAGTGTCAGCCTGTCATCAAAGATCACCCCCAGGTTCTGCACCTGTTCAGAGGTAGTGAGCTGGGAGCCACCCAGAAAAAGTCCTGAGGGCAAACCAGCTCCCATCCCCCCATCCGGCGACCCGGGTCCACAACCATCACCACCGTCTTCTCCGAGTTCAACCTCAGCAAGCTCGAATTCATCCAGTTCTGGATTTCAGTGAGGCAGTTGTTAAATACTGAGAGAGCTCTATCCTGGTCAGGTGCAAAAGGTAGATAGAGCTGGGTATCATCAGCATAGCAGTGAACCCTCAGTCCATACCTTCTTACAATGTCTCAGAGGGGCAGCATGTACACTGCAAACAACAATGGGGGACAACACTGAACCCTGAGGGACCCCACAGGACAGAGAGACTGGGCTGGAGGAATTAATCCTTGACACCACCCTCTGAGTTCTGCCAGTGAGGAAAGATCAAAACCACACGAGGACTGTACTAGACAGGTCGCAGATCCTGACACTGAGGAGGGAAAACCCCACTTGACTAATAAAACCTCTGGGAACCAAAGGCTTTGGGGATCATTCTGTTCACCCCGGTATATTTCATTATTGCCTATTGCATTGATAAAAACTACACCCTCTTCGTTTGCTCTGTTCTCATAACCTGTAGTATAATAATCTTCAAACAACTCATCCAGACTTGTCAAGTCTCTGTTTTGCTTGATACACAGTATGCAATGGCAGCTTGCCCCACAGCTCTGAGTAAAAAAAAATGTCCCGGCTTCTCCTCACACCATACTCCCTTTAACTTAAGACAGTGCCCTCTTTAAAAATAGTAGAGGTGAAACAAATTCAGGGTCCATCTTGCTTCACCTTCTCCTGGTGGCACAGCAGTGACTATACCCCAACGTGAGTACTCATGTTCTGTTCTGCTATTCTGTCCTAGTTACAACAGCCTACTTTAATCTACCTGATGATAGTCTTTGCTAAATGTTGCTACCATACCCCCTCATCCTTCAATTATTTTGTGTAAACATCCCCCTCTGATCCATGTTTACTACGTAATGTTTTAATTATATATTATTCAAATAGTTAAATTACATTGATAAACATTTGGAATGCTTCCTGAGACACCATACACCATTCAATTTTTGTACCACAATATGTGCTTTCAGTGCACTGTTACCACCACAACAAACAATAATGACCATTCAGTCACAATCCACTTAACTGCTATAGACTGCTACATGGCCTTGTGGGTAATCGCAGCAAAACTCCATTAAATTTTGGTGACCTTTCACAACAGCTTCATAACTATAATTTAGCACAACAGTTTTTTTCTGGCAAAATAATCAATCTTTTAAGTCGAGCAGCAGTCAGTGGTGTTTTCACTTGGACTACTTTCAAACACAGTACAACAGCAATACTGTACATGTAATGTATGAGTTTCCTTTGACTTGCATACCTCCTTTTGCTTCGATTTTTTCATTCTGTTAGCCCAATAAATGTAATAAGATTCACGCAGAGTTATTCCAAAGAGTAAATAGTAGATAACTGAAAAAGGAGACAACTTTGTGCACAAGTCATAGCAGAGCTGAAGGGCCCACAGTAAGAATTAGGGCTGTGTTTTCAAAAGCGATTACCCAATTTGTGCCTATGGCAAAAATATATTTTTAACAAATAAAATCCTTAGGTTTCCAAGCTAGTAGAGCAGCAATGTGCAATTAAACTGAATAGAGTCCAAAGAGTATGGCAACAAAATTTCCATCACACTCCAAGATTCAGCTGTGCATAGCATCTAAGGAATTTGCACTTAAAATGTTAAAGCTATTCACATAGGCGGGTGGGGGAGGGGGCTTCTACTGTCCCATGGACTTCTGCTTGGTTTCTGTAAGGCCCCAATCTGCAGAGTTTTTTTTTGCCTTCCTTTATAGAGTGCTCTTGTATGAATTCTTTTCCTCAGATACATAGTTGAGATTCACATTCTTATGGTAGCATGTACTGATAGCAGGGTCTTTTAGCTTGATAAAAATAAACCCACAGATTATGTCCACTCACCCTCCAGGCTCTGCTACCCTTACCAGTCAGACTGTCCTCCTGATCTCCCCCCTCCCCGCTGTATCTTGGGGGCCTGAATGCAACTGCAAACTTACCAGACCACACAAGCTATCCCAGTAGTTTCACCAATGACCATGCACTACAACTCTGCTGCTAATCCTACTACAACATTAACTGGGCCACCAACTCCAGCGTAGTATACAGAGATAGGATAACCAACCTCTACCTCAATCAGGTTGTAAAGGACAGCACCTGAACTAACTGCAGAGCAGGGACCAGCACCATCATAGACTGGGTACTACCCACCCACCCAGAGTGGCTAACTGAGGCCACTGTGTTGTCTGATGTCATTAGGAACCACTCCCCAACACTATGCACCTGGTCAGCTAAAATCACCAAATCTCCCCCCCCCCAAGCTCATCAACTCAGGGTACTCCCAAGTCAATTAATCAGCACCTTCAAGGAATACCTCACCAACCTGGACTGGACCTACTTAGACTACATACCAGACGTTGACCTGTCACTGGACTTTTTCATCTATGAATTTACTGCCGCCTGTTATAAATTTGTCCCTCTCAAAAAATGAATGCTGAAAGGCTCAACAGCTGGATGGGTCACACCTACTCTCCTGGCTCAAATGCAGGACAGGGACAACCTTTGGCACCAGGCCAGGGCCTCTGGCTCCCATACTGATGGGCAAAATTATAAGGCTGTGTGCAACAAGTGCACCAGGAACATAAGGCTGACAAAGGCATCTTACTTCAAGGAGAAGCAAACTAGAAACTGGGGTAATGGAAAAAGGGCTCTGGTAATCCCTCAAAGAGCTCCTGGGAAAAGGTGACAAACTGACACCCACATTGCTCAAAAATAACAGCACTGCTGTCACTGCCCCTAATGAAATCGCAAATTTATTTAATAGCGCCTTCACCAACCTCAGCACTGTTCTATCCAGTGATACAGAGACTCCCTATGCTGACCAACTGGATCCTGACATCCCCAAAGGCTTCAGTGACTTGGCATTCCCCAAATTCTACTTCAAAGTGGTTTCTGTCTCTGACACTATCAGATACTTAAGGAGAGTTTTGAATAAGACCAAAGTCAGGAGTGACACCCATGATATGAAGTTAATAGTTCTGTCTCTTGATAGATTACTACTCCACTAACCCAAATTTTCAACATCTCCTTGCAGTATCACAGTTCTCTAGTGTCTAGAAATTGGCACTGGTAACTCCAGTTCACAAAGGGGGTGATCGCTCCACTGTCTCTAACTACAGACCCATTTCTATCCTTTCACCAATCTCTAAAGCCCTGGAAAGAATAGTTTTGGACCAGTTCTTAACCTATCTGGAAAAGTACCAAATCCAATGTCCACAGCAGCTTGGCTTCTGAAAATACCATAGCACCACTACAGCATTAATTGAATATACAAACTTTATTCATGACGCTGTCCATGGCAGCCACCTTGTAGGCTCCATTTATGTTGACCTCACAATGGCCTTCAACTTGGTAAACCACTACATTTTACTGAACAAACTCGATTCCCATGGCCTCTCCACAGATACAGTGGCCTGGTTCTCCAGCTACCTCTGCAACAGGGCCCAATGTCTCAAAGTTAATGGGGTTCTATAGGACACAAAGTCAGTAACAATCAGAGTGCCTCAGGGCTCCTTCTTAGGATCCCTACTCTTTAGCTTATTTATCAATAACCTACATAAAGCATGTCCTGTGTCCCAGATCCTTCTATACACCGATGATGCTGTAATTTTCAACAGAAGCCCCTGCATCAATACCCTTACTCAGGACTTGCAATGCACCTTTGAGTCACTAGAAGCTTGTCTCATTGCTAACAAACTAGTATTAAACTACAGGAAGACTAAAGTAATGCTATTTGCTAGACTCCAGAACAAGAACAGGACAAACACCCTCATAATCCTAGCTAAAAAAGGATTTTCTCTGGAACAAGTAAGCACCTTTATGTACCTAGGGTTCACAGTTGATGAAACCCTCTCCTTCACTCCCCATGTGGACAACATGGTCAACTCTGCCAACAGAAAACTTGGTGCTCTGTATAGGCTGAAGCATTACCTAATCCACAAAGCAAGGTGAGTTGTGATGGTTACTTCTATTCTCCCAATTATTGACTATGGGCTAACATTCTATGGTGTGACCTCAGACCCAGCCCTGAACAGGATCAAACTTCTGCCAAACAAGACTTGTCACTTTGTACTTGGTGCAGACCAGCTTACCCATACCTGTGCTCTATATACTGTACCCAGACCAAGTGTCTCCCCCTACAGGACAGGATCAAATTTCACACACGCCTTATGGCCAAAAAAGTACTTCTAGGGCTCACACCTCCATCAATCTTGAGCCTCCTGGTTCCTGTCACAAATAACTACTCTTCCAGGAGCATGTCTAGGAATGCTCTGATTGTTCTTTTCTGCTGTACCACTCTAGTCATGTGCTCTTTTGCCTACAGGGCCCTGCTTTGGATCAACGACCTACCTGAATCCCTTGTCAACCTCTCCAAAATTACACAGTTCAAGGTAGGGCTAAGGAAGACACTAACACACACTGACCCCCTGTGGCTGCCTTTGATTTTGCCCCAGCTCCTCACATCCTGTTTTGACAAGGCTCATTAAGCTGCTTCACTGCCCTCCCCTTCCCCTACAAACCAACCCTTTCTACTCTTAGGTCCCTTATCAAAAACCCTTCCCCTAACCATGCACTATACTCCCTATCCTATACCCTACCCTTATTCCAACCTTTCCAATCCATCTTACCCTTCCATGATTCTCTGGTCCCCTGTTTATTGCACTGATGTACTATTTACGCACTCTAGTGTCTTGCCGATGTGATTTTTGTTTGAATGTGTCCACTGTAAAGTCTCAGACTCTCTATCTGACATGTACCCCTGATTCTTTGTTCTCCTCATTACTGCGCTGATATACTATTTATGCATTCTAAAGTCTCATTGATATGATCTTTTCTTAACTCCTTTACTGTAATGTTTTGTACTCTTCTTCTCACATGGAACCTTTGTAAATGAGCCCATTGGGCTCAAAGGTGTTATCCAATTATTACAGTTAAAAAAAAAATAAAAGAGTTAGTGACCATGTTCTTGGAATTCAAACTGATACACTCAGTCAGTGTTCTTAGACTGTGGTTTATTAGCTAATGATGCCAACCCTGTCCACATAGTAGGAGACATGGGTCCAGCTCTGGGACTTTACCTTGAGATGGTTGTTGGTCTTGCAGTTTGAATTTCCAGAAAATCAAAACATCTTAAAACTGTCTCAAAAGACCTGTTGGCAGGGTCTGTATTTTTATGATGTGATTAAGGTCTGCAATGCAATTAACTGGATTGATACTTAAAGTAATAGCCTTGCATTTCATCCACTGTGCACTGACAGAAAATTATCTTATTCATTATTTTTAAGTGGATCTAATGTATAGTGTGTACTTAATACTGCTCTCTTTCCATGTGTCACTGTTTACAAGCTTTTTGTTAAAAGTAAAAGTGAATAAATAAAAGGTTTATTGAAGTAATAGCCAATGCTGGTAGCACCCTTATAAAGAACATAAAAGATGTGATGTTTGTGGCTCTGGGTATGTTAGTATTGGTTATTTGATGGATTCATTAATGGGGAAGTGGCTCTTCTCTGTAACATACTCACAAAGTAAAGCATTGATCAAATTCTTACAGATTGAGAGATAATTCAGCTATAAATTGCTAGCAGCTGTTTCATCTTGGTTAGGACCCTGTTCTAGAGGTGTAAACTAATGTGATCACTGGCCTGCACCACAGTTTAGTAAGTGCTCTTAGACTGAGGTTTTTTTTTAAGCTTAAAATGATGGCAGCTCTGCAGTTTTACCAGTGGACTTCATGTAGTGTTCAGCGTTCTTAGACTGGTGTTTATTAGCTAATGATGGCAACCCTGTCTGCATAGTAAGAGACAAGGATCCATCTGTAAGAGTTTACCTTGACATGGTTGTTGGTCTTGTAATTTGCATTTTTAGAAAATAAAAACTCCTAAAAACTGGCTGAACAGCCCTGTTGACAGGTATTTTTAAGATGTGATCATGGTCTGCACTGGATTAAATGGCATGATACTTAAAGTAATTGCCTTGCATTTCTTCCACTGTGCACTGACAGAAAAGTATCATATTACTAATTTTTAAGTGAATCTAATATAGGTACTAAATACTGCTATGCTAAGAGAGCAGAAATTAAATGTAACACAACTACAAATGATGGACATGTGACAGCATGCCTGACTACATACTTTATCCCAGCATTCACAAAGAAAAAGGATGGAGCAATATCAGACAATCAAATGTTATTGAAGGGGGAACAAAAGGACACTCTACAAAACATACTGCATATGTGATACCTGAAGAAGCTGAGAAAAATGCTAAAGATGGTAAATGTAATCAGAACAATGGGGCCTACTGGAATGTATCCAAAAGTTATGAAGAGCTAAGAAACTGCAGATACCATTGGCAGTTGTACTCAACAAGTCTGTCAAAAATGTGTATATGCTGGATGACTGGAGTGTCACCACTGTGGTACCAATATTCAAAAAAGACTCAGCAGAAACTTTAAATGGTATTGGCTATGTGAGCCAGCAACTAATAAGGCAAACAACATCACGGCATGCATTAGAAGTCTGTACGTAGGTCAAAAGAATTTATAATGCCCTCATACAGATACCTGGTCATGCACCACCTCAAATACAGTGTTCAGTTCTAATCCGTGTCTCTAAGAAAGGATACTGGCATAGTGGAGAAAATACAGAAGAGAGCAACCACGGCACTGCCTGAGCCAGGGCTGTATTAATAAGGCATGGCAGGAACATATCCCTTGGGAGTTCCACAGTGAGAACTTACACCAGTTTCAAATATTATATAATAATCATGATTTGTTTAATTCATGATGGCCAGACCTGAGCTACCAGAATGTCTCTGGTATTCACTTAAGTCATGACAACAGTTGACAGTCTTCCCAGTATATGGTACTGTATTATAAAGACAATAAATTATCAATAACAGCTGAATTCCTTCCATTCTGTTCCCTGTTGCCAATATACTATTCCATGTTTTAAAAGTCACAAAGCCAAAGATCCATACGTTATACAGCTCCATTGTATTACAGCTCATTACCACCTGCAATTAAGAACCCTTCTACTGTACAAATATTTAAAGTTTGGCTCAAAGGCTGGCTAAATTCTAGAACTGTTTGTACATGTTATGACTCATAACGATTGTATCACTGCTTTTATGTGTATTGCTCTATTGTATTATGTTGTGTTGTTATTTGTAGATTTGTCACTAATGAAAACGGGCATTTATACCCATTGGCTTACAAGTACAAAAAATAAAAATGAAATGAAAATGAAATTCACATTATGTTTATATTTGATACAAAAAAAATGACAAGGTTATTCTAAAAATGCTTAAAATAATAGCACCACTGTTCATTTGTTGTTAATGTTGATCAAGTTTTTTTTAGATAAGGACAAAAATTGTTTTTTAAGCATTTTATCTTAATAAAAATTAATCAGTGCTTTCATTCGTATAATACGTCACTACAATGTCAACAAGTCTTAAACATCTGCTCATGCAGAGTTGATATATAACCTGGGTTAATATTCATCATAATATGCTCATGACTGCATTTAAAATAACATTAAATCTGATATCATGTAATACCATTATTGATGATAACAATAAATGAATACTGGAAATGTTCTTTGAAATGTGATTTGTATTGGCTTCCTTTTTATTCGCTGGAGTTGAATGTCATCACTATGTAAACTCTGCTGTCATTGGCCATTTAATGTCAGTGAAACAACTATGGACCAATCTTTCCTGAGATTTACTTCTAATTTTGATGGACTGGAATTCGGGAGAACTGACTTTCTCATGTGGATACTGGCTTGTTTGGCAGAGAATGCCTGTTGTTAAGTCTAAAGTATCTGTAAGGAGAATCTCTTTTTCCCGAATTTCCTCTGGCTACTGTAATCCACGTGAATAAGTGAGTCAAATGATTAAGCATTTTGTTTCTTCAAATCTATTTTAGGATTGGCAGACCAGAGCTCTTCTTTCCAACACAAGTAAATCCTTGATATGATACAACACCACCTTCAATGACACCTGGTCAGGGCACCACCTTCAATGACACATGGTGAGATGCACATGCATCATGACAATGTGGCTGGCATCTGGAATACATCTGAATCAGAAATGATCAAGCATTTTTGGGAACTAGGTCAACAAAATGATAGAGAGGAATTTAAAGAATTATGAGGCATTGACAAATATTAAAGTGGTTAGTGATGCCAAAAAGAATAGGGATAGATGGAAAATGAACAAAGTACTGCAGAACACTGTAATCTGAAGAAGCTGACTGACAAGATAAAGCAAATTAAAAGACTGAGAAGTGGAAAACAAGAAAAACTGAAGGTGTGCACACACAATGCAAGACACCTAAGAAACAAATGGGGTGAACTAGAGACATTAATCACCATGAAAAAACTATACATAGTAGGAGTAATGTGGACCTGATGAGATAACAACAACCTATGGGGAATGGAAATACAGAACTAAAATCTATGCAGAAAGGACAGACCAAGCAAGAAAAGAAAAGAAAAGAGAAGGGATGGTAATATACTGAATGTCCTTCACTTATGTCAGGTTACTTAAATATAGAACCTTAACACAGATGGGCTCAAGACCTTCTGGCTGAGAGTCTTTTTTTTTTTGTTTAATTCATTTTTATTGATTGACAGGTTTCAGTATACAATACATATCACATCTCCAGATAAACACAAACCAGTGTATGTATGCAGTAATAGCATAGTCATCCATACTTTAACCGAATTAGCTTAATTCAACAGACCATTTGATCTCAAACATTCCTGTCATTTTATCTTATGTAAGATTTCCCACCTAAATTTTCCTACCTCTAACCATTCCCAATTAGTGCCTCATTGTCATAGTAGTCACTACAGTTTATAAGCAAGAGGAAATAAAATATAAATTGAAAGAAGAAAAATGTAAGAAAGAACCCCTTAGGTGATTATAATTTTCTTCCTACCCTTCCCCCTCCCGAAAAGAGTGAGAAAAGATCTAAACAGCCAAGCGGGCAAACTCCCGCTTCGAACTTGGTCTGTCTCTGTCTCCTATTAACTGTCTTTAATATTGCTAAAAGGTAAAAGAATTATAAAAGTCCGACTTTCTCTGTTGTGCTACTAAGAGACCTAGCTCCAGCCAATCCTACATTACTACCCCCCCGCCTTTCTTTCAACTGCTTTCAATGAATCCGTCCACCATATTCCAAACGTATTCTATCCCCAGCATTTAGCGTACCCAAATACTCAGCCCAGGCTTGTTCAAACTTCTCTGCTGCCCCCTTCAGGCTATAAGTCAACTTATCTACTGCTAACACTTTCAACACAAGTTCTTTCCATTGTCCCACTGTGGGGCCCAGAATGGTGGTCCAAACATTTTGTATTCCTATTCTCACTACTGTAAGTAGAATTCTAATCCACCTGGGATATAAAACCCAATCCCCATTTTCTTCTCCCTCCACCCCTAGCAGCAATGATTTCTGTGAAAAATCAAGGGGTTCCCTCTCATATTTCCAATTTCCCTAGCTATTCCCTTCCAGTAGGAAGCAATCACTGGACAATTCCAGTAGTAATGCTTAAAAGTACCCATGTCTATTTTGCATTTGTTACAGACTGGTGAGACCCCGGGAGAAAACCTGTGCACCACAACTGGAGGGTAATATAATCTTTGAATGTGCTTAAATTGTGCTTCCTTGTACCTATTACATACTAGCAATCCCTGGTGGGATTCTAACATTATTTGCCAGTTACCCTCACTAATCTCCTCTCCAATGTCCCTTTCTCACCAAACCTTCGCCTTCTGGGGGGCTTTTGAAAGAACTTCCTGTCCAATTTCACTGCCCTCCCAACTAACCCTTTTTCACATCTACTTGCCCCCAGTATCTCCCTCTCCACATCGTCCATCTGTCCCAGCATTCCCCCACCACCTCTTACTTGCTTGAAATATTCTCTTGCTTGAAAATACCTAAACAAATGTGAATTAGGCAAACTCAGCTTCTCTTTCAACTCTTGAAATGTGCAGAACCCCCCTCCTGAGGCAAGATTCACCATACATCACACTTCTTTAGTTTGCCACAGTTTAAAACCCCCATCTTCCAGACCTGGCAGGAATTCTGGGTTCTCTGCTACTAGCGTCAACCAAGTGTAGTGTGGGTCAATGCCTTGTCTCTTTTTAACTTTCCCCCATGTTGATAAACTTGCCACCACCAGAGGGTTAGGTGTTCTCAATCTTTTACAATGTTTAATACCATCTCCACCCAAATAACTTGAAATCCTCCCTGGAGCCCCTTCCTCCTCTAACTCCACCCAACTAGCTACCTCCTGTCTGCATACCCAATTTTGAATATACCTATACTGTGTTGCCAAGTAATAACCTATCACATCTGGGAAATTTAATCCCCCCTGCTCTACCAGTGCTTTCAGTCATTTCAGACTGATTCGAGTGTGCTTACCTCTCCAAATAAAGGTTGTAAAAGCCTGCTCCAGTTTCTTAACATCCTGTATTATTGAGCTAAAGGGAATCATTTGCATAGTATATAGGAGTCTGGGCAAAATGTTCATTTTAAGGAGGTTAAGTCTTCCCATCCAAGCGACTGGCAATTCCTTCCATCTACTCAGGTCCTGTATGATATCCTTAATTAGAGGTTTATAATTAGCCTCATACAGATTCCCTAAAGATTTTCCTACCTTTATACCCAAGTATGTAAATGTATCATGGACTGTCTTTAGTCCCCAGGCATCCCTCCCCTCCACCCCCTCCCCCCAGAAACAATATCTCCAATTTCTGAAAATTAATTTTATAACCTGAGAATACTGCAACTTGGTCTATCGTTAATAACACTCTTGGAGTGGACATAGCTGGTTCCGAGAAAAATAAAAGGATGTCATCTGCATATAAGGCTATCACGTGTTTTCCTCCCTGTTTTCCCTGAATGCCCTTTATATTAGGGTCACTTCTAATTTTAATCGCTTGGGGTTCTATGGCTAGGGCAAACAACAGAGGGGATAGGGGGCACCCCTGTCTTGTTCCCCTGAATAACCTGAATTCTGGAGAAGCAACCCCATTAATTAAAACCTGCGCCCTCGGATTCTTGTAGAATGCCCTTACCATGTTTACAAAATTTTCCCATAGGCCATATCTCTGCATAATGTGCCAGAGGTACTCCCATTCAATTCTATCAAAGGCTTTCTCAGAGTCTGCCGATACAATGCAGGCCTTCCCTGGGAATCTCATCCCCCACCAGATAACATTTAGCAGTCTCCTCAAATTATGATAGAAATGTCTCCCTTTTACAAATCCAGTCTGATCTGGGCCGACCAGTAGTGAGAGTACATCCTCCAACCTTCTTAACAGCACTTTTGTCATGATTTTACAGTCCTGATTCAAGAAGGAGACCGGTCTGAATGACCCGCACTCCTCCAGGTTCTTGCCTGCTTTCGGAAGAACTGTGACAAGAGCCTGACCACATGTATAAGGGAGCTCTCTACCGTCCCTAATATCCCCCATAATATTATAAATTGTCCCCGCTACTTCCTTTTTTAGCAGCTTATAAAATTCTGGCCCCGGACCATCTGGTCCAGATGCTTTTCCATTCTTCATCTGGCTAATAGCAATCTTAACTTACTCTATAGTAATTTTTGCTCCAAGCTTTTCCATCTGTTCTCCACTAAATTGTGGAATCCTAATCCCTTGTAGAAATCCATCCCTCTCCCATTCCTTCCCCTGATCCTCTGCTTTATATAACTCTTCATACTACTCTCTGAACCTAGTACAAATTCCCATTTCCTCTTTTATCATTTTCCCCCCTTGTCCCTAATTTGAATTATCTTATGACTACTTTCCCCCACTTCATGATCTTAACCAGTAGGGGGCCTGGCTTATTCCCCCACTCATTGGCTAAGAATCTTAAATGGTAGAGGAGACAAATTTATGGTTGGCTTGTGCTACAAACCCCTAGACCAGAAGGAGAACCAGGACATTTGCATTTATGATGTGATTCAAAAGTAAGGTCAAAAGAAGTTTACTGCTCAAGGAGGCCTATAACTATTGCACCCAGCTACAGACTGGGAGGAGGGAATTACTAGAGTAAGTGAAGCAGGGAATTTTTGGATATAACTGAAGACTGTGATCTGATATAATGTGTGAAGGGCAACGCAAGGCAACAAACAAAATTGGATCTAATCTTTAGTATTACCATTAGGATGATGTGATCACAGATGAACAGGTGGTGTCAGCCAACACTGTTTCTACCCTTAAGCTCAAACTACTGTAGAGAAGTACCTTGATGAAAAAAGGGCTCACATGGTATTCCTACTGAGCTGGGAGGGAAAGAATTGCCAGTTGTATTATTTCTTTCTTATATTTATATGTTCTTATTTAAATCTCCATTGGGAGGAGGAAAAAGGCATAGACTCCATGTTCTCCCTAAAGTATTCATCCCACTCATATGACTGGAATTATAGCTCAGCAGTATTTTCTCAGGAAAGTTGTGTTGAGTACATATAAGGTATTTGCAATGGTGCCATTAGATTAGCTTTTTTTCCAATGTAGACAATGAACAGCAGAGGCCTTCAGTTCTTATTTCTGACTGGAGTGTGAAATCAGTGAAAAAAACAGACCTTCCAGATTGCCATGATGATAAATGGAGGACTCCCCAAACCATTAGAGCGTATAAGAAGATCCACATATTAGACTGGTATTTATGAGAAGGGGAAACATTTTAAAGCAGTTATCTTCAGGCTTTCTTTTGTTAAGAAAAAGCATAAACCATGATCTCCAAACTTAAATGTCTCATGGGTAATACGTGACAGCTGACAAGTCTATGTTCTCAATTTCTTCTCAGGCTGGCAATTCAGCAGGTTCAGCAAATGCTAAACATTTCTGTAGTCCAGCTGGTATAATGTGCAATGTGCTGAAGGATTTATGCTTTTGTAAGTTTTTCTCACTCCTTTATCATTTTAATGTTTCCCATGTTTGATATTTAACAGTGTCAAAAGGGCTCAGTTGAAACTATTGCCTCTGACCATAAGGCCATCATTTTAAGTTCCATACCAGGGCATGAGTTCATGCTCAGTACAGATGCTGAACTGAAGCACTACAGGAGACAGATGAGGCCATGTCCTTTGGATGAGGTGTTAAGTCAATGTCCTTCTTGCACCTTTTCTGATGTTTTTCCAAGTGGAAGTTTAGGATCATTCATGACAAGCCTGGGAAGGTAAGGGGTCCAAAAGGGGATCAAAGGAAGGAAGTAGTCATTGGAGACTCGACAGTTAGGGAGACAGTGAGGATGATGAGTCTCACTCCAGATAATCAGGAGATGTTCCCCTCTTACCTTGGGGCAATGAAGGGCCCTGGTCAATGATGGTAGAGCTCATTGGAAAGGAAGGGGAAAGCCAGACATGGCAGTGCATGTAAGCAGAAACAATCTGGATAGCAGTAGGGAAGAATTTAAGGAAAGCTTTTGTGCTATAGGCAAGATACTAAGAGAAAGAGAACAGTCAGTAACCTTTTCTGAGGCATTACCACGGCCATGCTATAATGCTAGGGAGCAATTTCAGGTATCACAATTTAATGCATGGCTGAAGGAGTAGTGTAAAAGGGAGGGTTTTAACTTCTTAGAAGACTGGGACCACACTTAGAGCTCTTGAAGGCTGTTCAAGCAGGAATGCCTACACCCCTGTGAGGAGGGTATCAAGAGCTACATATGAACATATAAAATTGCCAGCAGATAAAGGTCTTATGGTTTATCAAGTCTGCTCGACTGTGCAGCTAGCAGGCCTTATAATGCAGCTACGCCCTCTCCCCTCCCCATCCTCCCATCCTCCAGTGACACTCCCACTTACCCTGTCCTATCCCCTTTTGAAGCAGCCCACTGTTCTGCAGGATACCACTTACTTTGGTAATGCATTCCAACCAGACACCACCCTCGCCATAAAAAAGTGTCTAATTTCCCTCCTGAACCTTCCCCCTTCCAATCTCAGATCATGCCCGTGACTGTCCCTCACCCTCCTTCATTTGAAAAGCCCTTCCATGCCAGTGTTATTTATTCTCTACAATATTTGAAGGTATCAATCATGTCCCCCCATCCCTCTTTTCCTCCAGAGGGTACACGTTCAGCTCCCTCAGCCTGCTCTCGTAGGATAAGTCCCCTAGACTCTGGATCATTTTTGTTGCCCTGCACTGCACCGCCTCCAGTAACCTAATGTCCTTTTTCAGGTGTGGTCACCAGAACTGCATGCAGTACTCTAGGTGTGGTCTAACCAGTGACCTACATAGTGGCAGGATCACCTCCCCCATCCTGGAGGATAGGTCTCTGGCAATACAACCCAGCATCCTATTGGCCTTTGCAGCTGCCTTTCTACACTGTGCTGAGTTGTTCATTGCTCCTTTTATGATCACCCCCAGATCCTTCTCCTCCTCCATCTTGGCTAGTTGAATCCCCCTTAGCTGGTAGCTCCTCCTTGGGGGTTTTGCACCGAAATGTAGCACCTTACATTTTTTGGCATTGAACCCCAGCTGCCAAGTGTCCAACCAGGCCTCCAGAGCTGCTGGACTTAGGTGTATGAGGGGAGGTCGATAAGAGAACAGAAGGCTTTACAAGCACTTTGATCTTTGGAAATGTGCTTTTTATAAATAAAGATTTGATTGATTGATTGATTGATGGTCTAAGAGGCATGGTAAGCAAAGAGGCATGGGGGGATCAAAACAGGAGGGAGGCAAGGTGGAGGAAGCATAAGAAACTGCAGACAAAGGTATAAGAAAGGTTTGCAAAGCTATGTGAGCAAATACTAGGAGCCAGGCAAATAAGATCAGTGACCTTCAGAAGTTGGTTGCTGAAGTCCAGCTGGACCTGATAGCAGTCAGAGAAGCATGGAAAACACAGTACCATTACTGTGATCTGATAATTCCAGGCTATGCAGTATTCAGAAAGGACAGGGAATGGCAAGCCTGCCAGCACAGCGGTAGTGCTACAGCTTGCAATGCTGATGACCCGGGTTCAGGAACAAGGCTGGGTTGTCAGAGGGTCAGCCAGGAGGAGGAGGAAGAGGACTGAGCATCCCAGATGATGCTATTATCCTCCATGGGAGGGATACCACATCCCGTTGCTTTACCACCACCTAGGTTGCCCCAGGTTGCAGTGCAGGGGAACAGTGATCGAGACTGGGACTCTTGGAGCATGTCTGTGGGCTGGTTGCATCAGGCCTCACCAGCAACCAATCATTGGTGCACAGTCCTGGTGGGTGGGCAGGAGAACAGAGGAAAACAGTGTGCACAGTGTGCACAGTGCCGAGCAGATGATGCAACACTGGTGGTCCATTCCCTCACTAGACAAGCGCTGTGCACTTCAGGGAGAATCCCCATTCTTTCACACCCACCTTCCGGTGGTCAGTTGTATGTGAAGAAGACATGCTGAAGGAGCTGAAGGTGTACCTAGCCCCAGAGGATAAGCTGGAAGGGCAGCACAGAGGTGTTTTGCAGGTGGGTGGGAGGATTGGAAGTGCTACAGCAGGATACTGGTAGGGAGGGTAGCTTGCATTAGTGGTCACAGAAGGAGGTCCTAGCCTCTGGCCAACAGGAGGATAAAAAAAGTAAAAAAAAAGGACAGGAAACAGGGTTGAGGGGTGGGGTGGCATTATATATGAGATGATATAAAAGCTATGGAGGTCAAGGGCATGGGTCGGGCAAAAGTACAGAAACAGTCTGGGTGCAGGTAGACACAAGTTAAGGAGAGAAATGTCAGAAATGGGGCAGTATATAGGCTACATCTCAGAAAAAAGGCAGTTGATAGGGAATTGGGAGATGAGATCAAGAGGGCAATAAAGAAGGGGGAGTTGCTACTGATGTGAGCCTTCATCATGCTAGATGGGGACTGAAGCATCCATGTGGCAGCAAGTGCTTGTAACTAAGTCTTCCAGAAGACACTGCTGGTGTAGACAGTGTAGACATCTACAAGAGAGGGAGCCTTGGTTGATCTGGTTCTTACAAACAGGAACACCATCAAGCAGGTCACCGTTCAGGATCTGTTGGGTACCAGCAATTATCACACATTGTGGATTGAGATAAAACACATACCCAAACAAAGATGCATGATTTCAGGAGAACAGATTTGGGGAAGATGCAGGGCATGCTAAAGAAGAAGATGGAAAGATGGGAGCAGCAGTGGGGTAGGAAAGCAAGTGGAGCCTAGTCAAGAATGGGGCATTGCAGGCTAAAGGTCTTTGTGTTAGGGTGATGGGAAAAGAGCAAGACAGTGAAGAAATCATTATCAATGGTTCATATGAGAATAAAGGTAGCAGTGAAAGAAAAAAGGAAAGCTTTCAAAAAGTGCAAGTCCAGCCGAATGGAGGAAGACAGGGAGCAGTATCTTATCAAGGCAGGGGAGGTCAGTAAAATAGTGAAGGGTGCCAAGCTGATTTTGTTTTGATTTTTCTGTGCAAAAAAAAGTTGAACATAAAGTTGAGTATAGCAGAGGAAGTGAAGCACTGTGATAATCATTTTGATACATACTGGCAAAGAACAACTCTACAGAGGGGACAGTCAGACTTAGAAAGGAGTAAGGGTTGGAGGAAGTAGACAGAGGAAAGGTAAACATACTGAACCAGGTGAGGTAAAATAGTAAGGGCAAACTCAATGGACCTTCAGTCTTCTGCCATCAAATTCTATGTTTCTATGTTTCCATACTTCTACTCAGTATTCATTGTAGAAGATAAGAGGTTGTTGCCTGAATATGTCAGCAGGACAAAGGAGGGAGGGGACAGGGTGTCCATGTGGAACCTCTAATGGAAGGATGGGTACCGAAAGGGCAAATGGCACTAAAGGTGAATAAATCAATGGGCCTGGGTGGGCTGCATTCATGCATGCTGAAAGAAAATGCAAAAGATCTTGCCACATCACTGAATGATATCTTTAACTGTTCCTTGGAAACAGGGGTGGTGCCAGGGAACTGGAAAACAATGGAAGTTGTGCACCTGCACAAGAGTGGAAGCAGGGATGAACCACATAACTATAGATTAGTCAGTCTGATGTTTATAGTGGAGAAGGTAACTGAAGCCATAATAAAAGAAAGGCTAGTGGAGATCCTGAAGTCAAATGGCATTCAAGACAATAGGTAGCATAGGTTAACAAGAAGAAGGATGTGACAAATGAAACTGATTGGTTTCTTTGACTGGTTAAGTAAGACAGTTAACAAGGGACAGAAAGCAGACATACAGTACTAATACTTTATCTGGATTTAGCAAAGCCTTCATTCCGTTCCACAGTGATGACTGGTTAAGAAACTGAGTGACCCTGGGGTAGGAAACAGATTTACTGGATGGGCAAGGAAATGGCTAAGCAGAAGATTCCACAGGGTTATTAAAGGGAAACAATGAAAAAGACAAAGCTTTCCTCAGACACTGCAGAAACTCTCAATTAGTGCTTTCAGACAGTAAGAACTTTAATTCATGATTTAGAACAGCTACTACAACTTCCACTCCCTGTTGCTGGCAGCAGCCATTTCATGAGCAGCAGTGAGCTTCCTGAGCTCACTGTATGCTAATAATCCTGTTTCACCTCAGCTATTGGTTGGCAGGACATATTAGCATAAACTGAGCTCAGGAAGCTCTCTGTTACTCATGGAATGGTGGCTGCCAGTAATAGAAAGTGAAAGTTGAAGGCCACTGCTTAAATCACTAAAAAATCAGTTAGAGTAATTTGTTAAAAAAATGTTACTGTCTGAAAGCACTAATCAGGCATTTTTGTAGTGCCTGGGTAAAGCTGTATATTTTTCACTGTTTCCCTTTAATGGACAGTACTCAAAGTGTGGGGGTGAGGGGTCACCAGTGGCGCACCACAGTGACTGGGTTTGGGGTTGGATCTCTATCATATTCATCTGTGACACTGGGGTAGGTATCCAGAGGAAGATCTGACATTTCACAAATGACACAAAAATCTGCAGAAGGGTAGACAGTGAAGAGGGGATTAGAACCATGAAGGAGATCTAGAGAGGCTAGAGAAATGGTCTATGGCATGTCAGTTGAAATAAAAAAAAGAAATGTTAATAAATGCATATAGGAGTCAAGAACCCCAAAACAGAATAAAGAATAGGAGGAGTGGCAATTAAGAGAAGGACCAGAGGGACCTGTGAAGGATAACTGGACAACTTGAAATCATCAACCCAGTGTAACATAGTGGCAAGGGCAAACAGAATGCTGGGAGGCACAGGGAGGGGTTCAACAGTAGGAGGAGGGGAGGTAATCCTGCCCATTCAGATACACTGTTCATGCTCACCTGGAGTACTATGCACATTTCTGCAGCCCACACACGACAATATGGAGAGGGGTGGAGGTGGTACAGAAGAGGGTAATCAAAATGATCCTGGGACAACTTGGGGAATTTTACATGGTGAGTTTGGAACATCTCAACATGTACATTCTGGAAGCAAGAAGGGAGAGGAAAGATATGTCATAGACCTACAGTACAGTATTTCTATAAAATAGACTGCAAGGAGTTATACACACTGAGTGGGAACACAGGCACAATAGAGAATGTAATGAAGCTGGTGAGTGAAGGGAGACTCAGAAAGGATGAGAGGAATACATTTTCATGGAAAGAGTTGTGGACAGGTGAAACCAGCTCCCAAGGGAATTTGTCCATGCTAAGATAGTAGACGGTTTGAAATATGGGTGGGGTAAATATATGGGACATGTAATGGTAGAAGGGGAGGGGGCAGTAATGGAGAGACTAACCAGTAGGCCCATCCCCGCAAACCACAAAGCTGGGCACACTGGATGAGCTGTTGAGGCTTTTTCTGCTGTCAATGTTTATGTTTCTAAGCACATTTCTATCCATCTAGCTATCTAATGGGTATGAAAATTTGTACTCTGTACATGACATAATCTGTATTATTCCAAAAAAAACACCTGACTGCACATTTTTCATGCCCCCCACATAATTTGTGCCCATTTGTCCAATAACACACTTCAGGGTGGTGACATCTGATATGTATACTTCTCTGGTGTTTCAAGGCAGTAAGCTTTGCCATGTGCCTCACAATGGTGCCTGGAGATAAGTATGATCCACTAAGAAAACCATGCATGTTTTATATTCAGTCTACAAAGCTGGATAGCTAATTCACCACAAAGAGCATCTCTATCAGCACTACTGCTCTTTATTTCCTCCCCCCATGAAAATCCCCACTTTTCCCCTGCTCCCTACCCCTCCACAGACTGTCCCTTAGTCATTATTTAGGGAAATTGTCTTCTCCCCAAGTCAATGCCCACTCATGTACCCCCCATATCCATATGAAGTTATTCCATGTGATATCTCTGTTATATGAAGCTAGTCTATGTTACACCTCTGTTATACCTACTCATGTATCTACATTACTGTATGAAGCTTTGTTATTATATCCCCGTTACTATGTGATGTTCTGTTTATTGTAAACTGTGCTTGTCTCACGAGGAGCCTTTGGAAACAAGTCCATGACTCAAAGGATTGTGATTCCAATTTGAACAATAAATAAATAAATAAATTTACCAGTTGGCACCTATCTCATCTCTCCAAAAGTTATTCTCCAACGGACACCTATCTCGCCTCGCCAGATATAGGTTTCCAAGCACAGAAGGTCTGAGGCGTACATTAAAATACTGTACAAAAAGATTTTAAGGCAAATGCTACTGTCAAGTGGGTGACCCGCTCACATTTCGCAGTCAGACACTACAGAAAACCTGAAACCAGCCTGCTACCAACAACAACCGGCCGTTAGTTCAAGGCCTGTTGATTCATCCCGGCCCCCCGCTTATTTGTTCACGCTGTCTGGAACTTTACAGGGCAAAACAGGAAGACTGCAGACAAACAAAGCGTAATAACCCGTGTCCGAACCCCTGAGTACTGAGCGAAAATAAACAATAAACGAGTCACTTGGCACAACAAACAGGGACAAGATGCCTGCAATGGCCGTCCTTCCCAGTCCAATTACCGGGCCCCCTCAGCAGGAGGGCAGGCAGCGCGTCAACACTGTAGCTCAAAGTTTGAGAAACGCATGCAATGTATCTTCTGCCAAAAAAATACAAGGCTGGTGCTCTGCGACAATCCCACAATGCATCGCAGCAGAGCAGCTATAAAACAGCGCTGGGGACTTAATCAGCATTAAAAACCTCAGCCTCAGCCGGCAGTGGTAAAGTCAAGCCAGTGAGATGCCCACCTAGCCAGCCAGCGAATGTTCCAGCTACCGCAGCTGCAGCTCCGAGGAGGCGGGAGAGAGCTCTCACAGCAGCACCAACAATTAGCTGTTAAAGGGCTAATTTATTTCCAGTCCTGTACCAAATACTTTACAAATGTAATGGGGGTGGGATAACATGCTTTGATAATATTTAGATTCATTCTTACCTTCACGATTTCAGCAACGTCTTGCTCCAAAGCAGGGCTGCCGGTTGTGGCGGCCGTGATGGTGGTTGTGGTGGCGGTGGTAACGGTGGTGGCGATGACAGTGACGGTAGTGGCAGCAGCGGCATTGGACGGCATCGTGGAAATGAGAGTGTCAGATAAGCAACACAAACATTAGAAATAAAAATTAAAAAATGAAAAGAAAAATGCACTGGCTGGAGCCTTCCGTTCCCCTCGGGTCCTCCTCTTACCTGCAAAGAGAGACAAAGGGTAAAGTTCAAGCTCTCACCTGCACGAAAAATAAGGTCCCGCAGTTCTCACACATTTTGGCCCCTGACAAAATATATTATTAAAAAATAATAAACTCTTCTCGCCTGGGCATAGGCTGGTCCTTTGGCTAAAAAAAATACACTTGTCTCGTTTAGCTGCACCCCGGCATGACGATTTAAAAAAATCCCTGTATTCTGTTCTTCTGTTCCCCCTAGTTAAAACAGTCAACTAAACTGAGATTAAACAACATGAAGGAGCTGGGGAATGACCTTGAGCTGTCAAGTTTTCAGTTGTTCTGCCTGAAATGTAGCGTGAGCCTTGTAATATGTAAAACAGCAGTATAAGAATGAAAATAACAACACATTCTCGAGTGGATTGCCCTTCTGTTTTTAAATTTGCCCCCAAATGGACATCCAGGCTCAATGCGGGGGGGGTTACACAACCGAGAGAGTCCCTCGCAGCCCGGCTCTGCAAACCGTGGGACTCCTTCCGCTGGCCATACACACACATACACACAGGTACACGCCAAATAATATCACTCTCACCCACTGGTGTCCTGATCCAGACAAGCTAACCACTGATAGCATTAAAATAAGCCCGCATACACACACGCCTACAAAGAGACTGAATTGTTGTCAGCCTTCACTGTGCTTAAACCTTTTCAGATCTCCTGGGTGTGTTTCTTTAAGACAAAAACCCTTTTTTTATATAATACGCAACCTGTACATAAGATATTTTAGCATCCGTGGATGTGTTTAACACACTAGGCAAGAAATAGGTGGAATTTCATTTGCTCTTTCTCAAAATGTGACTCTTTCTTCTCCTCTAAAAGCTTTAACATGGCGGTTTTTGAATGAATGCCAAGAGCGAATTTTGCCCTTATTTCTCCTTTCACATTGTAACTGACGAGCCTTTCCGACTTCCTATTAAAAATCCAGGTCACCAATCAATACTCATCGTTGTTCCTCTTTTTCTGTTTCGATTTTTTCCTTACCTTACTTATTATTTTGTATCGGGCAGAACCAATCAGAGATACACATTTCTGCCGTTTATTCTCCTCTAGACGTACTGCCTTCTATGGGGGAATGCTTCTTCCCTCAGAAAGCCTTTCACCCTGATCCCCGGCGAGAGCTAAACCTGCCTAGACCTTCAGATATTTGGAAACGATTCAGTTGTAAAAAGGCGAGCGCTGTGAAGTCCCCGACTTTTTGCTTTCTCCTCCCCTGCAGTCCTTAAAAAGGGCAATAACCTCATTAATAGCATTGGAATCGCACAGCTTTACGATTTTGGCAACTGTGCCATCTGGCAATAAAACATGCCCAGCATTCGGTTCCCCCGATTTTTGAGAGATGTCAGTGTAAATTAGTAAGACACAATGTTTTTTTTTTTTATTTATATACCATACACAGCAACATTGCACGTTATTTATAGCGTCACAGGATAGTGCAACTATTCCTCAGAAGTTATTTGACGTTTTTCCGCCCAATTTGTAAGGTGACGTGTCCACAAAAAGTATAAACAAAATTTAACTGTCTTTGCACATTGACAGTTATTCGTTTTTTTTTCGAGCTTGCTCCCAATCAACAGAAACTCGT
Organism: Neoceratodus forsteri; assembly: GCA_016271365.2. NCBI lineage: Eukaryota > Metazoa > Chordata > Ceratodontiformes > Ceratodontidae > Neoceratodus > Neoceratodus forsteri. The sequence continues at coordinate 1,450,177,102 of CM057452.1, forward strand.
CTTTAATCAAACTGAGCCACACAATATGGCCGTGGAATGTTCGCGAATACATTTACCATTTTCTATATTTCAAAAAAAAGGTGCCATCAAAACACACTCCTTTATTGAGGCTGTAAACTAAAATTATGTTCCCCTTACTTGTCAGCAAAATGCCCCCCAACATGTTTAACGAATCAGTGTGGGCACTCGTCAGTTTGTTTAGATTTTACTTTGTTTTTTCTTTTAAACAAAAACACATTTGTGTTATGTCTCAGGTGATAACCCCGAATCATTCTGGCCATGTTTCCTCTGGCCTTTCTCTTAAATTACTGTAGAACATCCTCATGTTTGCCCTAATGTAAATTAATGAAAGACCCTCATAGGTCATAATAATAAGACTGAACACCTGTTGCTATGGAAAACCTGCCTGCATTAACCATGGGCTAATGCTGTTCTGGGCACAATGACAAGTTTTTCTAGAGCTTGCAAATTTTGTTTTAATTTTCCTACACTTTTTTCCTCTGTGTCAGAGTGAATCTCAAATTAGACTAGATAGATAAATAGATAGACAGACAGACAGACAGGTAGATAGGGAGGGAGGAAAGGAAGGAGGGAGGGAGGGATGTATATAGGGAAGGAATAAGGGAAGGAGGGAGAGGTGGATGTAGATAGGTAGGTAGGTAGGTAGACAGGTAAGACAGACAGACTAACTCTTGCTAGTATATATTTTATACAATAATATACTAATTTATATACTTTGGGGTATAATTTTCCCATTTATTATTACACTGAAATAGCTGTTTTTTTGTATATGAGGGTGCTTATTAAATAAATGCTTGTGTCTGAAAATACAGTGAAACTTGTCTAAACTGATTATGCATTTTGCTGATACACATTGTATGACTGCTATGTTGCAGTCTATCTCTTCATGTGAGATACATGCGGAATGTAACTCTGTACTTACAGTAAATAAATGTTGGTATCTGACTATACAGTGCAACCTGTCTAAACTGGCTACTGTATATGTTTTGATTAACTATATTGTATGGCAATTATGTTGCAGTTTATCTCTTCAGGTGAGATATATGTGGAATGTAACTGTATTGTGTGCTTAAGATAAATTGTCTAACCTTTAAGATAAATTGTCTAACCTGTGCCTTTCTAATTTTAACCAGATCCTTGCCTTGCAGTGCTGATGTAAACTATTGAAAATGAGCCTTTAATGATATTTCCACTTCACATAAATAAAATTACTGTAGTATATGGTTGATCCTTATTGTGCACAGAAATCAGTGGTTTCAAAATCCTAATTGTGCATGTTCTAAAAATGTTGTGCACATTCCATAATCAATGAAGCTGTGCCTGGTGTGTGCTGATTCCAGCATGCTTTCGCTTACTGCACTGCAGCAGTTCACTTGAAAAAGATAAACGTTGAGACTTGGGGGTTTGGACAGGGTGAGGGGAAGAGGGTTTGGAACAGGGTGAGGGGTACAATTGCTGTAGAAGTAGGGTGAGTGGGGGGGAGGGAAGTAGAGGGAGGTTAAATGGGAAACAGGGAGGGGGTAGTTCCCTTTGTAAATACACTGGGGGCTGTACAATTAAGCAGACTGTATATACAATGAACAGAATAATAGATGAGAAATTATCAGTAACAAGGTTACACTTCCATCAAGGGATTCCTGTAACATCAAACATCAAGGGAGCAAAGTTCAAGTGATTTGTGATTTTTATTTATTTAGTTTCTGTTGACTGGGACAGAAGGACTAGGCAGTTCTGCCTATTTTCAGCTTTGTCCCGGGGGAGGGGTGAAAAGATGAAAATCAACTGAAATCAAATCAGATTAAGTTATTCGTGGTATTATTTTTAGTGAAATGGTGAAAGGGGCCAGGACACCAGGAAAGTTCCTGTACTCTTTTTGAAAAGTACCATGGGATCTTTAATGTCCACTTGAACAATCAACAGATCAGGCAGACAGGATCTTGGCTTAACATCTCATTTCAGAAGTGAATATCTCTGGAATCACTTGATGGAATGACAAGCCTCATTACTGATGGTTTCCTAGTTGTTATTTTTTACAGTATATTGAACGCTCTGAACATTTCATCTCATAATATAGTGATATGATGCCACGATGATGGTATTAGGACTTTCTAATGTCACAACAATGGCTTTACACATTTATGATGTCACTGATTCCACATGGGGAAAATGACCACTTACATATTACATATAGTAAAGTATTTTGTTGAAGAAGTCCAAATGGTGTGCATTTTATTGAATTACTTTGATTGTGTTGACACCTTTTTATGAAGAGGTAACAGAAACATACTGTAAAAATATCTTTATGTATCCAGGCACTGCATCCAGGATCACAAGAAATGTCCTTTGTATTGTCATGTCTTAACAGTGTCCTTCATAGCAACTGTTATTGTATTATAGATCGAGGGAGCACTTCCGACCAGTCACAGTGCTCCTTTCCCCCTGCACATGAGACACTCACATTCTGTGAAGAGTGTCTCACATGCAGATGCCCTAGAAATGGGCACTTTCTGAGACAGTTTTTTTTTTAATTACAGTGAGCACTCCTTCGATCTATAATATTTTAATATGTCCCCGTCGCCACTCATTGCGGGATAAGAGTGGTATCACTTGTGTTCTGTTTGAGCCAGAACAGCTCAGCTTCACTTCGCTGTTCTCTCTCGATCAGAATGTGCGTGAAACCACTCTTGTCCTGCAATGAGTGGTTTTGGGGGCACACGTTAACATCTATAATAAAATAGGAAATAGTTTATAACAAGACTAATTCCATTGATATTCCTGTAGCATCATAAACCACAAGAGTGACATTCGAGTTGTTTATGATGTCACCAGAATAATTAAATGGAATGACAGACCTAGTCAGTGATTGTTCCTAGCTGTTATTTTTTTATAATGTATGGTAGAACGCTGTTACCCTTAGGAAATCATCATTTCCTAAGGTTGTTAACCTATCGATGTGATGTAGAATTGTTGTTAACCTATCGATGCTACGTCACATCGATAGGTTAACAACAGTGATCGGTCTGCGCATATGCACACCTTTTTTTTACACGGGGAACCGAGGGATGAACGCAGCAGTTAGGGAAGGACTGAACGGCCGCGGCAGGTGACTATTTTTCAAAAAGTAAGCAGCCGTTTTGCTTTTTATCTGGGACCTTACACTATAAAAAATAATGTGTGGTCCCTCTATCAGCAACCAGTCACTGTTAATCGTCTCGAGGTTGCCATGGCAACGTAAACCTCTCAAGCTTTGCTCTCGAGGTTTACACGGTCGCCCTGGCAACCTCTCGACAGTTAACAGACCGGTTACCGATAGAGGACCATACATTATCCTCTATGTAATATACACTGCATAGAACTCTAAATATTCCATTGATGTTGTCTCCAAATTGCATTGCTATTTTTAGTCCCTTCCCCTGGGACTCACCTGGAAATGAGTTGTAGCTCAATGTGCCTATCCTGGTCACCAAATTTTGAACAAATGAAGAAAAGTTATTAACAGGAGTCCTAGTTACCATATGGCACTTGTAATTTTCTAGAAAATTTCACTGTAATTTCAGACATAAGCAACTTTTTTAGTCTGTGCTTTTCAGAGATTTCCAAGACATCCTTTCAGTTACAGGGGAATACTGTTGTTAACTGCATTGAACAAAGATTACAATGCAAATTTTGGCCATAGAAGATTTTAATCATGGTAATTATGGGAATTCCTGTTGAATTCTGGGTTTTAACAGCTAAAACATATCTGCAAGAGTACCTACTGCCATGATTGAAAATATCTGTAAATAAATACATATTCTCAAATTCCTTCTCAGAGCATGATATAATCCTTCTCAGCACTGCATTTTGCAGATAGACACTCTGATTAATGTCTCTTTCACATTGAAACAAACAGAACAGAAGAAAATTGTAAACTACCTCTACTTTACATTTACCTCTCCAAAGCAGCTGGCCTGGGTTCTGATGCTTGCAGACAAGCCAGGGATACTTGTAAAATGACATGTGGCTTCCACCTGGGGTAGAAATAGGGGTACATGGACAATGTACTGATTGCCCACCAGGTAGTAATACAGTTCCCCTCCAACACTAAAATGCAATACTATTATCATTTTATTTAATATTAGCAGTGTCAGTGTGGCTCAGCAGGTTGCACTCTTACCTCTGAGTCCTGAACATCAGAAGGCTATGGGTTCAATCCCCACACCAAGACCTTGGGTAAAATCCCAATATTGACATCGTAGTGCAGCATGAGGTGGGTGCTGCACTACTGAGGTACTGTCTTTTGGATGAGACATTATATTAAGGTTCCATCTGTCTGTTCTGGTGGTTGCTCAAGTGGATGTTAAAGATCCCATGGCACTTCTCGGAAAGAGTAGTGGAAATTTTCCTGGTGTCCTAGCCAAATTTTACCCATTTCACTGAAAATACCACCAACAGCTCAATCTGGTTCAAAGTCAGCTGGTTCCTTCTGTATCCTCCCTCCCCTAGAATGAGGCTGAAAATTAGCAGAATTGTGTAGTCCTCCTTTCTCAGTCAACAAAAACTCAATAAATAAGATATTAGAGCAGTAATTGTGACTCTGCAAAGAAACTGCCAATACTCCCAATTTAAGATGAAGTGAACCAGAAATTTTTAGTGGGGTGGTAGGGAAAGAATAAGTGGTAGCAGGGGGAAAAATTAGATCAGGGAAGATGGAATCAAAGGGAACTCTGATCTGGTATTGTAACACTATTACTGTAAGAAGCCAACAAGCCCCCATCAGTCCTGTAACCCCATCACAAGTGGGTGCACCTGGCATTTTCCTACAAAGGCTTTACGGGAGACCTCTCCACTTGTTGCAGTGGGTACCTCACTGTGAAGGCATTAGATGGCATGGAGTTGGGGCCTATCAGCAAGCATAGCAAATAATCATTACACAAACAACATTTTCAGACAAAGGGCCTCTATTCGTAAATCAACTGGCATGTACTCAAGAACCCCTGCTGTTCTTCTAGCTGGACCAATCAATTATCTGGCAAGTCTTGCCCAGGACTTCCTATGCAACTAGTTATATTGCTGTCTTTGGTGTTACAGGGTTGAGCCCTGAGGTTCTTTATGGTTCTGATTACCTCTAAGTGATGGTTTCCCCTCAAAACAACTCTGATGAGGAGGCAGTAAAGAAATGTGGCACCATTTGGCTGGGCTGCTTCTTAGTCTCTGTTACCAATCTGAATCTCCTCTCATACCTAGCTGGACTAGGATTCAGTGGGTCTGGTTCAGTTGGACCTCTCTTCTGAGCTTCCCCTCACAGAGCTGTGATCACTTTGCCTCTTAGACCTTTTGCTGCTTTAGTTACACTTTCAAGGGAGATGCAGCTGCACTGCTGTGGCCACAGCTCCCAACCCCACCTGTGCAGCAAAGCCACAATCTGGGGCATTGGAGACCAGCTCGCTGGTTGTGAGGATCACTGACACTGGCTCACCACAATGACTGCAGACTGAGGTCAGGTTGTTGGCACCCCTTACCTCAGCTCCTCCAGTTCTCTAGCTGAAACCATCTCTGCTGTTTGGTAGTGGTCCTCAGTCTTTGGGCCTGCTGTGTTAGAAGATTCCTGCCTAAGAACAATTCTGAATCAGAGCTTCCCTTCTTCCAACAACCAACTCTTTCTTGTGCTTCTTGGAGGGCACACTCGGTCTGTAAAAAAACAAACAAAAAAAACTACAAACTTCAGGTACCCGATGCACCCCTCAAACTAGCAGACTCATGAAGTTTGGGTAGCTTTAGTGCATCCAGTTCTCTCACACACTGCAGCCTGGCTGTCAGAGTTTTATGGAGTTGAGCTCAGCTTTTTTGGAGCAGTCTTTTTTACAGTGTATTAAACTTGATGCCTGATTGGCTGACATGATCCTGCTGACATTGTGTGATTGGCTGCAGTTTCCCAGCAAGTCACTGGGGTGCTCCTTTAGCAGTCCTTGTGTGGTCAGAAAGCTGCTGGCTACATGGAATGCATGGAAGCAGCCATGTTAGCTTACATTTGCTGATTTCTTTTTATAGTGCAGCCTCCTGCTGCTTCACTTGTGCCATTCAGGGCTTTATTTTGACATGTCCTGACCTGCTGCCTGCACTGAGGTTATGAAGCTTCAGCTTGTTCCAGATTGTGCTCCTTTCTCTGCTACTGATTGTGCAGCAAGGATCTAGGTCAAGAACTCTGGGATGCAATGTGCAGCATCAGTTGTGAAGAACTGGCACTGAGACAGGCTCAATTCCCATTTGAACCATTGCTGCCCTGCTGTTCCCCACTTTGCAGCAGTCCTGTGGGGGTTGTAGGGTGCAGAATGCTATCTGCAGTTGGTGAGGACAGATGTGGGGCCTGAGAGCCCCCACACTGAGGTAGGGAGACTTACACAATATAATTTGCTTTTAGAGAAACATTTGAAAGATTTGAAGCTGTTTTAGGATGCAATCCTCATCCCTTTGGATTAAAATAAGGGCATCACTGAAAATGAGCCACGGCTCAATGGTTATTGCCTGAAAAAAAAATATTTTGCCAGTATTACTACTGCATGCTCCAGATTTTGTTTTAGCAGAATTGTTTAGCAACAGGCCAGAAGGCTGCACACATACAGCTGGCCAATGATTGCTCAGCATTCATCATGTTTCTTGATTAAAACTCAACAAGTTAAAATTCATACGTCTACTCCACATCCTGAGATTGCTACTAAATGACAATAATTTATGCATTAGAGCCTTTGCTTTTGGTACACCAGAGACTGCAGGGGCCTCCAGCTTCATCTTCCATGAGGGGTTTCCTACATGATTCCAATTGTGAGCCACAAAACAACACTATTACAATATCAACAAGTTTGTTGTAAGTGCAATGCATATAGTGAAAGTTTAGTTATTCAAAACTGGTTTGTATAGAGGTATTTTCCTTTTCATAATATATTCCTGATCTTACATTGATTTTTAGTTGTATAGTATGGATATTTTTATAAAAAGCACTCACCACTCCAAAGAAACTGAAAATCCAATATCAGCACATTTGAAAAACACGTGAATGCATGATCAGCCAGATTCATCAAAGCACTGTCATTTTCTACATTTTTTTTAAATACAACTGGCAATAAAATGACCCTCCTGGTATACTGCTCAACAAGAAATATTCTACTAATATATTGGCCATATGGACATTATGTGAACAATGCCAAGAGTTGATAAATGATGAGTACAAGACTAATATTTCATTTAGAATCTTTTGGGCTATCTTTACGTAACTCAAGTAAATTAGAGCTCATTTTCAAAAGTAAAGATTAAAAGAACAAGAAACTGTATTGCGCAAATAATGGAGTATGGTGACCTGTATCACTAGAGATGCTGTGATGTTTTACTTTGCCAGCAAAGTTCCAGTGAAGTTGCAAAATTTGCAATCACGAAAGCTTTGCGAATTGCCCACTTCACCACTTTGCCATTTCGCATTGAGTTTTCCTGAAAAAGTGGCACCTTTTCAGGCGAAGTCTGGCAGAGTTATGGTGAAGTTGCTACTTCAGACAGAACAAATCCTGAACCACCTATCATCCATTTCCAGTAGATACTAAGACACCAGGGTATATAATCACAAAAAGCTTTATTTATGCTTGGAAGAATGCCAAGCAGTACCTGTGAGTTTTGGCCCCTTAAGAGACATCGGTGGTAACACCACAAACCTCTGACCAGTTTCACCTAAGTGTTTAGGGAGTGCCTTGATGCCACATACCTTTTCAATGAATAGATAATTCATTAAAGAGATAGTACATCTAAAAAAAGTGCATGTGTGCATTAGTGATGTATGTGCAAAAAATATACAAGGTGCATAAAACCTGGATAAGAGTGACATACAAAGGCATGACATATACAGGATTGCCAACTTTAGCAACATAATGGGAGAGATATATAATATTATGCTCAGTATATTTCGCAGATTAAGTTTATGCTGTGCACAAAAACCTTTTCTGAAATCACTGCATCAGGATAGCAGTAACCTACATTTGAAAAAGGACCTGGTGTCCAAAACGTGTTAGGCATGTAGTAACTGCTGCTTCTAATTTATTTTATACAGTAGTCAAGTGTTCATTTAAAAGTTAGAGGTGGAGAGTGCCCGAATTTCTTGTCTGTATATAGAATAATGTCTAAATCAATGTGTAGTATATTGTTGGACTTCTACTGTTAATATTTTTCCTATTACAAATGTCCACTACACCACTAGAACAATTGAACATAAACTCAATAACCCATTAACCTCCAATGTACCAAATACAATGAATGCTAATTATTAAAAGTATTCCTAAAGAATTCATGCTGATACAAAAATTCACATACATATAAATGCTTATACACTGGTCAGTACTGTCATGGCATTGTATTAGCAAGATCAAGATTATTTCAATGTTATTTAAAAAATGCAGCAAATTCTATATTATCATTGAGACCGTGGAACTTGAGGGCACCTAATACAGAGATCCAAAAGGTTCTCACTTTGCAATCAGTAACTCAGGGTTCCCTCCCCCTCAGTCCCAATTCCACCTTCTTAACTCCACAGAACTGAAGTTCATGCTTCACTGTACTAGGAGATTCTAGCAAACAGCAATACATGACTTTCTGGCTATCTTTGTTCCGAATGGAACTCAGATGTTCGCCTACTCTCACCTTTAATGCTTAATCTTCATAACATAGAAGGCTGCACACATACAGCTGGCCAAATTAATAACACTCTGGATGCTACAATTAATAAATCTACTAATGCTCTACTCCCCATTGCTGTTAACAGTACTAAACATTTTGCACATTTTGATGACATTACGGTGCTTATGTTGAGTGTGTGTGCAACAACCTGCTGGTGCATTTGGTAGCCAATTCAATTTCTTTTTTTTTCCACTGGAAAGAAGCTATGAACAAGCATATCTTGGAGGTTGAGTCCCCTCTTGTATGCAGTTTTAGGTGGGATTATTTACAGTATCCTGCAATGTGGGTTCAATGGCCAGAATGTGCCAGTTTTTATTCAGCACCTCTCTTACTTTCCCCCTATTAGCAGTGTACTGTGTGACAAAATGAATACCCTCATGCCTCATTCCTGTTTTTGGTCTATATTGTAACAAATTCTACCAAGGAATATGCTGCACTACATCCCTAACATTAACTACGAGGGTTGCCCTGTAGCCCCTTTGCTGAAGATGGTTTTGCATCTCATCATGCCTTCATTCATACACTTCTTCATTTGAACAGTTCCTTTTTGTATGGAGACACTATTATTTTGGTATGTTGTTGATGGTGTGGCACAGGTAGCAACTGCTGGAAGGGTAGCAACTACTGGAATGCAGGAAGCTGTTTCTATTGTTTTTCTTTTGAAACAAATCTGTTGTTATGGTATTTTCTATATTCCTATGGATATCCAAATCCAACAAAATAATATTTTCATTGCTGTATTTTACAGCAAATTTCAGATTTGGATTGGAGACCTCAACAAATTTGACAAAGTCAAGCAACTTCTGCATCCCCCCCCCCAAAAATGCCATCAACACACTGTTGACATACTGATGCTGACAATCCAAAAAATCACAGAAAGGATTCACTTCTGCATCCAGAACAACCTCTCTTTCACAGAGACCCAAGGAAAGGTTAGCATATCTGGTGGAAAATGCTGCCCCATAGCTGTACTCTTTACCTGTAAAAAGTATTGCCCCTGAAAAAGGAAGGTGTTACAGTTCAGGACAAATTCTGCAACCCTACAAAGAAAATCCTTAAAAGGGGATTACAGATTGTTGCAACAGCAAACCACACATGTAAAGCTTCTAGTCCCCATCATGTTAGGCATTCATATAAAGCGACTCGACATCCATAGTCATTTGCATCCTTTCATGTTCCATTTGCAAAGCCCCCAGGACACCCAGTATCTGGGTTTTATCCCTTCTATATGATGGTAATGTAGGAATAATGAGATGGATTTTCAGACAGCCCTAAATGCCATAAACCCTAGGTGCACTGAACATATGGCACAAAGGGCTTGTGACATTCTTCTGACCAGTGATTGGGATTTTCTGGCCCCCTTAAACCAGTTGCCATAAGTTAGACCAGCTTTTTCTGGTCTAGCTTGCGGCAATCCAAGGTACCCTTTTTATGAAGCATGGGCAAATATTTGGTGCAAGCTGCTGTGAATCAGGTAAAGAGTCATAACTGCACCTGACCTACCAAAAATCAGGTGCAGCTGCAGCAAAGGTGTTTGGCGCAGTTGCTCCAAAAAGGGTCTGACACAGAGCTTGGCACAAGCCCCGCATCTCCCTTTGAAAATTGGGCCTAATATGTTTAATACGTTTGTCCACAAACTGAGAAAGTGGTTCAGTAAGGGATCCAATCCCAGATATTATAGGGCATCCTGTGGGGTGGTCCAGTGTCTTAAGATCATTTGGTAAGACATACGTAGTAGGTCTTACCAGAAGTTTAACAGCAAGGAAATCAAATATATCTTGTGATATAATGCCTGAATTTAAAGATTTTAACAGAAATGCATCAATTTAATTTTTAAATATATTCATCAAATCTAACTTCTTAAGTCCAGCATAAAAGTCAGTATTTGCAAGCTGTTTATGGATTTCTTGCTTGTACATCTCCGTATCCATCAGAACGATGGACCCGCCCTTGTCGGCCAGCTTCACTGTTATTTGTGGGTTTTCCTGTAGTTCTTTGATGGCCTGTTTCTTTTGCAATGAAATATTAACAAAATTAAGCATCTGTTCATTGGAGAGACTCCTTTCTAATTCCAATATTAATATTGCAGGGGAATATACTGGTATAAATGTGGAAGGAGGCTTCAATAAACTTCCCTGCTAATGTTTGTTTAGGTGATCCCAAATCTGTCTGTGTATCAGTGCCTATCTCCTGTGCTGTAATATTCCTGTCCATGCAAAAAATACTTTCAAACTGAGTTTACGTGAAAACTTCTTGATATCAACAAATAGATTAAATGAATTAACAGTACAGGTGGTACAAAACATAACCCTTTGCTCAAAATGGCAGCTTGAGCAGGCATGACCTCAAAGGATGACAGGTTAATGATGTTTAATTTCTCTGTGCTTTGTATGTTTTGGTGGTTTTCTCCCTTGATTTTCGCCTTGCTCTGTTTCTGTTCCTGTGACCCTTTGGTACTGCCTTATTTCCCTCCCACCTATCCTTGTCCACTTTTTTCTCCTTCTTGCTGGAATTGCATGGTCTGCATGCTACGTCTTGGAGTGAACGTGGATGGGTGTTCTGTTTCTTCTTCTTCTTCTAAAAAATCATCAGATGAATTGGAAGCTGATTCACTGTAAAGTAATCTTGTGCAGTGTTACTGTTTTTCAAAATAGATTTAGGGGAAGGTTTATCTTTTTTTCTGATTTTTGTTATAGTATTGTCCCAACCTTTTTTTTTTTTCTTTTTTCCTTGTGAAAACTGTGTTGGACTGATAATACTGCCAATCTCTCTCAAATTTGGAAAGTTTCTGGGCTTTTATATTGGAATCCTGTTTTGCAATAGCTTGTTAAGCTACAAAATCTACATGCTCTTTTAATTCAGCTATCCTCTCTTCTCTTTGTTTAAGCTCTGCTTCTAATTCATCCTGCTGTCAAATGTAATCTCAGATTATACAATTAACAAACAAAAGAGATGCCTGCTGCATTGTATCTTTTCAGTCCTGCTTAAAACATGGAGATCTTGCCCATATCCAGGCCATTGGATAACTTGTAAGGCTTGAGAAACTCTCCCCGCTTTTACATATGCCTCAAGTGTACTTCAATGCCAACAATTCCAATGTGCTTTGGGGGCAATGTGATCTAATTGCTGGAAGGCTATAACAATGTCTGATATATTTTCATCAGTGTTCATGGCTTGTTGAGGTGCACTGGAGCCATATTCTAGGTCATTGGTGTTAAAAGGATTACTTTTCCCTAAATTGCTAAATATAGTGGCTGTTAGTGATCTGCTAGCATCCCCTGAACTTACTGTATATGCCTGATCTGTATGGGCATAACAGTTCTCAATAGCCTTTCTAAAAGGGAACTAGGGCTGATATGACACTGAAAAAGCAAATTTGAGATGGTTGTAGCAGGTGGGCCACTATTACACAGCAAGGCACATCAAGGCCAGCCCACTGCTGGGTGCACAACAGAATAAGTAAGCATACAGTAAATAAAGCTTTTTGTGATATGTATCCTGGTGTCTTAGTACCTATTGGAAATTGACAGTAGGTGGTGCGGGATTCTGTCTTGATCTAGCTTCTTACTTTTCCTGCTGCACTCACAGCAGAGTGGTGGCCTTGATATACTGTAAAACAGGTAATCATTGCTGTAATTTAATTCTTGCTCTGTTCGCGCTATAGAATAGAACGCAAAAAGTGAATTGCAACATTTATTTTTTTGCAGTATAAATAATTAAAAGCCCAATTTATTTATTTATTTAGCTTTTGTTTACCAGGTAAGTACACTAGACAAAATACATGCCTATTTTCAGGTACAACCTGGGAGAGTACAGGAAATCAAAAGAGCATACAGAGTACAAATAGAAGCAAGGCAGATACACTGGAGTCAGGGGAAACAGAGCATTCTTAGTAAGATACATAAGGTTACAGCAGTGGACACAGTCAAATGTAATAAAGTACAGAGTCACTAATATGATGATCCAAGAAATATATACAGATATATACAGAATTTACACAATATACACAGGGCCACACCCCGATGGGCAGGCAAAACCACTTTTTATTACGAATGCAGTAACATCCAAAAACATACAACCCCCCCCCCCCAAATAGGATGGAATGGAAATGGACAGTTTCAGTTTGTGTAAGCACAATACAATACAATAACATCCTAAGCATCCAAAACACACACACCCCAACCCCCAAAACAGGACAGAATAGAAATGGACAGTTTCAGTTTGCCTAAGCACAATACAATAACATCCTAAGCATTCAAAAACATACAGCACCCCCAAACAGGATAGAATAGAAAAGAACAGTTTCAGTTCATGTAAGCACATCAACATGTCAGAAACATTCATCTTTGGGATGGCATATCACACTGCTTTATACTTCGGCAGGTAGGAGTAGCACCTTTCCAATACAGGGCATCAGGATGTTGTCTACGTACAGAAGAACTGTTAACTCATTAGCCTAGTGATTATCGCTGTGCGTGATGTGCCATTCTGCAGGAAAATCAAAATTTGGGTGGCAGTTTGGAGTTGTGCCCTGATAGATCACCTGTGGTGGAAGAAAATGGCCAGACAAGGTTATAGACATGGCCATAGTGACCTACTGTTTATCATTAATTCCAGTCACCTCCACCAGCCTGGAACCACACACCTCAATGGTCCATGAAGCACAGGGCACTAAATTTACACGTCTCGTCCATGTTTACAACTGACTCGGCTGGAATCAGTTCTTGCGTGTGGATGCTCTTGAAATCCATTCAAGAAATGCCTTTCTCAGATCTTCAAAATCATGCGGTACTTTTCTTCCCGCCTTTGTTCCTTTTCTCTTAATACAGCCCTGGCGATTTAAAAATCGCCATGCCCATTGTCTAGTAAAATTCATGTACCCACCATACTTCACCAATAGTTGTGGGTTTGCTGCTTTAACTACTCCTACTGCAATGGCTACCACCACTCTGGCATTAATGACTGCACCCTTGCACCATAACCTTTGTATGATGGTTTTAAGTTTGCTCTCTACATTGTCAACAAGGAGAGTAGGTCATCCCCTTGGTTTAGTTGGTAGGGATGGAATCATGCTTTCTGGGTCAGGGACACTTTTTAACTTTTCTAGGTAATCTTTTTTAACATTTTCTAACAGTGCTTTCATTGATGGACTTGCTGTACTTTGCAGTGTAGTACCATACAGCTTTCATCACCCCATGAAGTGCTGCATAGCATCCCACCTCAAAACTTACATCAGCATTGTACGTTGTGTACTCAGTTCATCTCCGTTTGGCTGGCGGTGTTGCAGTTTGGAGTTCTTGGACAACACTTTCTGCCACCTTCAGTGAGATGCCAATGCAGTCACTCAATCCATCTGGTGTGAGCTCAGAAAGCACAGAGAGGTCCATTTTCACCGGCTTGGGCCATTGCAGCCAGAAGTACAGTGACATGCTCCACTACAACTGAAACAAGGGAACTAAGAACCGAACCTAATGATCAGAATACAGTTTCAAACCTGTTCATGATACGGTACTTATACTGAGCAAATAATTGTTTCAATTGCCTTTGATTGAATATTTTCATTGCTTAACTACCTGAGGGAGTGGCAACGAGTATAGTGTAGTGTATGCCAAACCTAATCGCAATCTGTAATGCAGAAAGGCAGGGAACTCATTTGCCTGGAGTTTAATTTAATTTAATTACTTAATTACAGTGATTGGTCGCTGCTAGCAGGTATACTAGTGTATTGTATGCTGACTGCAATTTTTTAAGGGAGAAAGGCATAGAGCATGTTCTGCCTGGAGTTTACTTTAATTACTGAATCACTGCTGCTTGCTGCTAGCAGGAATCATATTGTTGTCCCGCGAAGTTCATTTTGCGCTATGGTGCAACAGGATCAGACATCACGAAATTAACAAAACGTGACGTTTAACAATTCTACAATATATCACTGTGTTTAAGGTTCCCTTTTGAAAGACTTGTTTTGGGCAAAAAGCTTTTGACTATGTAGGTTTAACTGCTTACAACTGCCTACCACACCCAATTAAGGCCCAGATATTCAAAGCTTTGCGCGGTGCACAAACTGTTTGCATGGGTTTAGTGTGGGATTAGCGCGGGTCTGCTATATTCAAAAGTCCAAGTAGCATGCGCAAACCTCATTAGCACTGGGTAATCCATAATATATCCAAGGGGCAAACTGAACATGAATACAGGTGCCATGAGATATTCAGTGACTAGTGCCGTGCTAAGGTGTTTAGCACAACTTAGCATGATCCCTTGCGTGGTACAAATTACCGCCCAGGAAAAGCTGGTCTTAACTCTGGGCAAACAGCTTTTCGTGACACTGTGGACTTGTGGGGCATTAGCGCAGCCTTGCGCCACCCTAACATATGACTATGACACAGAGAAAAAGCCAGACATGGAGGAAACATGCTGCTCACTGATGGCACCACAATGATGCTGACTGCTGCTTCCAGTCCCTGCCATGCCAGGCAGTATGTGGTGACCGGGCCGCCGGTGGCCACCATGGTATTGTGGTTATACAGCATACACCTGCAGACCATACATTTGTGGTGACCAACAGATGCCAGCACACTCATGCAGCACTGTGGGCATAGTGGGTGTTGAGGGAAGGGTGTACGGGTGGCCAGGCCTCACCACAGACCGGGTGCGGCCACAAGGCTGGGACACAGCATGCAGTGCACATGGGCCAGTATTGGGAATACCTCAATACCAGTGTGCCTGTCCAATCATACGTGCCCCCCAGTCACATACCGCACAGCTGTACATACACCACAGCACTCACAGCCGGCCATGTCTATGTTACTATGAGCATCCCATGCCAGAGGTGCAGCATCTGTGTGTCACACAACAGTGTGACAGTACTATCCACTGGCAGTACACACCTGTAAGGTGGGCTTGTCACTGTGTACAGTGCAGTGGACTTCACCACCCTACACACCATAGGCATTGCTGTGTCCCTCACACTACTGGCCCCTTTGCTACTGTGGTATCTGCTGTGCACTGTCGCATTCCCTACAGTGTGACAGTTGCATGCATCACCACCACTGCTTGTGCCTATGCTGCATTGTCCCCTGGGGTACACACTGCTATGCTGTACTGCATACATGTAGCCTGCAGCTACCATCATGCACTGTCAGACTGACTACAGGTGGAACTGTGGGACCCTGCAGTAATGCTGGGCAAACTGCATGCAAATCAGGGCATAATGAGGTGCTAATCTGGATGTTTGCCCAGAGACTACCTAAGTAGGCTCATTTACATGTCACTTTTGAATATGGCAAAGTTTAGCGCCCGGCAAATGGCTTAGCTCCGTGCTAAAGCCACGCAAACGTGTTAGCGTGGCGCTAACAGTTTGGGGAATATTATACATTTGAACACTGTTCTTTCACATCTGCTGCTGTCTGCAGCTGTTCTGGGTCCATGCATTTGCTGGCACACACATTAGCCACATAGTTCACCTCTACCTACCTTCACGTCGCTGTGTACTGTGTTGCTGTTGTGGTTTGCATTTCCTGGTTGCTATATTCAGAGCTGTCTTATTCCAGGGCTCCATTTGCCCTGCATTCCCAGCCCAGTTTGCCCAACCTCATTCCCATGCTATATTCAAAAGCTGTTTGCCCTGGGCTATTCTTTTGAATATAGCTTGCTTTGTGCTCCGGGCTAAGTTTGCCCACCGGGCAGTGCCAATTTAGCCTCGGGGCAAAGTTTTGAATATCTGGCCCTAAGTCTCTAAGATCTATACCTGTTTTTAAGAAACATTTGCTATGTATTTAATTGTAAATAATATTTATATCTGTATTTTTTTGAACATATTATATGTTGTGTTGTAATATGTTGTTCGCAGTTGAAAAAGGGCAATGCTGTTCAATGTGCCTATCCAGGGTAAACAATAAATGAAATGAAATGAAAAGGAAATGAAATATGCTTTGCTTTGAAGTTGCAACTCTGCCAGTGAATTTGCATAACTTTTCCTGAAAAAAGTGTAATTTCACCTGCCAAGAAAACTTCATGAAGTTGGCATGTCATACTTCTTGAATTTGGCAACTTCACAAATTATTTTGCAATGTGAAGTTTGCCAGCTTCACACATCTCTATACATTGCATAACTTAAAATATATAAGTAATAAGCCACGACATGGTGTGCATTATAGGATTTTAATGCACACCCCAGGGGTGTAGTAAGGCACGAGGCCGATGGCTTAGTGTTCTTATGCCCCTGGAAAGTACATTAAAATCATATGATACACATCCTGGAGGGGTTTATTAAACTTATAAAATGGCTCTAAGTAGGTTTTTTGGGGAGGAAAGTTAGATTCAGCACCTGACCATGCTGTATAGAGATTTAATGCATGGTCAGGTGACATCTCTTGGCCAATGAAGTTTCTAGATTTTTTCTTGCCATTTTTTAAACTTTTTTCATCCAACAGTTGACCGTGTCTCTTTCATACATGTGTTGAACTTTCTTAGTGCCACAGTGTTCAGTTTTGCATTACAAATTACATTTGTACATAAAATTCCTACCTCTGATCTCCCTAAACAGCAATGTGGTCTAGCCTTCCCTGACCTAGCAGGATATTGGTCTGCAGACCAAATGTGAATAGCTTTACTCTGGGGTCATAAAGTGTATGACTCTGCTTGGAAGAAGATAGACCTTTGGGCTCATAATGATCCACCATTGCAAGCTATGCTTTTTCAAAACCCCTATAAAGTACCAGAAGGCATTGCCTTTACGGGGACTAGGGAAGTTTTTGAGGTCTGGAGGAGGGGGATCATGAGAGCTACTGAGGTATTTTTCTTGGTGAGTATATGATCCCGATTTCATACCAGCCAAGCAGGACAGATGGTTTTCTTTACAAGCAAAAAGAGGACTCACTCCCCCATATCCAATGCTCTCACATAGCTCTGTCCTGACCTTCACAGAGGCCCAGCAGCTTTTCAACTGGACACCTACAGATAGTTTTAGATATTACCAGCTAAGAGACCACATTCTGGCTCTAAAGGGGAACAGGGAGGTCAACCCCGAAGAGGGGCTGGATCAGTTTTCTTTTGTAAAAATTTGGAAGTCCACTTATGGGGAGAAAGCTGTCATGATCCTATATAATAATTATGTATTGGACAGGGCTGTCTCTAAGGATTCTATTAAGCAAAAATGGGAATCAGAACTAGAGGTCTGTCCCTCTCCCAGAGTAGGTGAGGGTGTGGCGGGGGACCTGGAGTACCTCTTCCACACCAATCTGGCGAGAATTCTGCTGGAAAGTTAGAATATGTTTTTCCTTGGTCCCTGCTCAGGCATCACACTGCTGCCCTTCAGTCCCCCCCCACCCACGTCTTGCTGGAGGGGGTGTGAAGCAGCTCTAGCTTCCCAATCGCACATCTTCTGGCACTGCCCAGTGTTAGAGGATTTTTGGCAGCAGATCATACTTTATTTAAATAAACATTTTATAACTCATACATGAATAGGTCCAGAGCATTTGATTCTTGGGCTGATCCCGGAAGATATTAAGAGAAGAGATAAAAGATACCTCTGGTCTATCTTAATCACAGCAGCTTTAAGATCTATTACCCTAGAAATGGCGCCAAGGGGTCCCTCCTGAAAAGTCAGACTGGCTTGAGATAGTAAGTGGTACCCAACAGATGGAAAGGCTTACTTATAGCCTCACCCAAAGGCTGGAGTCCTTCAATAATAAATGGAATAGGTGGGAGATCTGTGTACTAGACGAGGAGACAACTGAGTAACTGTTTAGTAGTTACTGATCTTATGTTTTATAAGAACCACCTTTTTTGGAAATGTGGTAGGGTAGGGGGTCTATGGGCCGGGATCTTCATGTAAATATATATATATATATATATATATATATATATGTATTTTATAGTTGAGGGAGCATGGGTGGAAGGGTTTAAAAATTCTTCTGAGTAGGGTAACACATTAGAATTAAGATCCTGCTGGATAACGATGGCCTATATGATGTTTGATTTTACTTATAATTTCCATAGTTGATATATTAAGTTTTTTAATATTTATTTTTATTTTACTGAGGAGATCCATCATCAGTTGTACTTATTCATTGTAGTTGTTGTTTATAAACTGTGCTTAATTTGGATAAGACATGTTTCACCAAGGAACACTGGATGTATATGGCATTGATCTACTGTACTTGGCTTTTTCAATAAAACAGGTATAAAAAAAATCCTTCCTCTGAGCCCAGATATTCCAAGGGTTATCACCACTCAAGATTGGAGATGTTGCAAAATTTAAATTCGCCAATGAAGTTGGCAGATTTGCCTTTGTGGAGCAATCCACACATTTTTGGCAATTGGCACAAAATTTGCCTATGTGGCTTTGCTATTTTTTTGTGTGGAATTTCACCACAAAGTGAGGAATTTTGCCCACGACTGGCGGAATTTTGCAGCAAATGGCGGAATTTCACCATTCGTGGCAAAATTCCACCATTTGCAGGCCAAATTCCTCACTTTGAGGTTGGAACTTCTCACTTTGCATTTGTGAATTAAACCAGGAATTGTGCTAAATTCACAGATTAATTTGCGGAACAAAGTTTCCCAACTTCACCCATCTCTACTCAAGATTAGTGCAGCGTAAAGTCCGAATAGTGCACTCAACAGCCTGTTAGCATGGCCACTGCTATATTCAAACAACTGTTTAGCATGGTGATAGCCTGTTAGTACATGAATGCTAATACGTAAAAGGCACACTTGCAAATCGGGTGTGCTGGCATGAATACAGTGCATACTGGTACCATGGTAAGGATTTGGAAGTGCAAACAGGCTTCATGCTCAGTGCTGTTTAATGCTTCCAAATCCCTACTTTTACAAACATAGGTACTGGTGCACAACAACCCCCCCCCCCCCAACATCTCAGGTGCTGTGATGTGTCCAATAAAAAAACATAAACCCCCCTGCTAGATTTCCCCCCTTCTACCCAATTCCCATGTAATATGAATAAACCCTTGTCATTCTAGTGGTACCTCCCCACCATATCCCTGTCCAAATGTCTTCTTTTAATATTGTTTTTTACACCCTTGTCTTACTGTTGACCTTCAGGGATATACCTTGTAACCAGGGATATACTCTGTTCAGGTGATCTGTGCCATCATTTGGATGGTGGGGGTTTTACATCATTGTTTTTTTCTCTTCCTCTCTGCTCCCCAGGCAAGGGTGGTACCTCTGTTGGCCTCACCAATTGCTGCCCATACCACAGCAGAAGCAAGCTCCCTGGCCTAGCCGCTGGGGTCACTGCAGTGGTGGAACCCACTGCTTAGCCTCCCCAGGTGAGATGCACTGCTGGGTGGCAGCTGTCTCATCCATGGCCTGACCCCTGATGTGACTTTCTGGGCTGACTTCTGAACCTGGGTCATCAGCACGGTAGTGTGAAACACTTACCACTGGGTTATCGGGGCAGCCAAAATGTCCTTTGTAGATGATAAAACCTTGGTAATCTAGTGGTATCCCCTTCCTTACCCACTCCCCATCCACATGTATTTTTTATATGCTATAACCCTGGTAATATAGTGATACCCCCTCCTTCACCCAGACCCCATCCATATGTCTTTTTTATACAACACAACCCTGGTAATCTAGTGGTACCCCATCCCTCACCCAATCCCTATCCGTGTCCTTTTTATATAGCACAACCATGGTCATCTAAGGGTATCTCTCTCCCTTTCCTTCACCCAGTCCCCATCCATAGGTCATTTTTATACAACACAACCCTGGTAATCTAATGGTACCCCTCTCTTTCACCCAGTCCCCATCCAGAAGTTTGTTTAACAGAAAACCTGGGTAGTCTAGTAGTTCACCTCCCTGTCCTAGCATCTAATGTGCCCCCAACCCCCCCATCGAGCCCAGTCCCAGTGACAGCAACTGACACTAACACACTTCTGAACTCTGTGGCTGGATACTGTCTGTCCCACACAAGTATCTGTTTTTAATACTCTGTACAGCAGTACAGTACTTGGTGAACATCTACATCAGTAGATGTCCCAGAAATACAGCATGTTACAACAATACAGGTAACTGTGGGTTGCATATGGTGGCTGGCCACAGACGTATGTTTTGGGTTTGTGCTGGTCACCATTGCCAGGACCAGGCCAGGTGGGAGATCTGAGGCAGGGGGTGAAAGGGTGGGAATCGGATGCCAGGACCAGGAGGCAGGACCAGTAGGCCACCAGGGTTTACTGTAAAAACAACAAAATGATATCTGGACAGGGATTGAGTGAGGAGGTTACCAGTACATTAAAAGGGTTTCTAATATGAAAAATACATTTGGATGGGTATCAGGTGAGGGAAGGGGGCACCACTAGACTGCCATGGTTGTCTTGTATATAAAAGATAATTGGATGGGGATTAGGTGAGGAAAGGAGCACCACTGGACTACCAGGGTTATCTTATATATAAAAGATATTTGGTTGGATAATGGGTGAGGAAAGGGGCTACCACTAGACTACCAGGGTTGTCTTGTATATAAAAGATATTTGGTTGGATAATGGGTGAGGAAAGGGGCTACCATTAGACTACCAGGGTTATCTTATATATAAAAGATATTTGGTTGGATAATGGGTGAGGAAAGGGGCTACCACTAGACTACCAGGGTTGTCTTGTATATAAAAGATGATTGAATGGGGATCAGATAAGGAATGGAGTACCACTAGACTACTATGATTCTCTTGTATTTAAAAGATATTTGGATGGGGATCAAGTGAGGGCAGGGGGCACAACCAGATCACTAGGGTTGTCTTGTATATAAAAGATAGTTAGATGGGGATTGAGTGATGCAGGGGGAACCTCTAGACTAACAGGATTGTCTTAGAAAAAAGGGCACTTGGGCAGGGATTGGGTGAAGAAGGAAGTACCCTTTGGCCACCAGGGATTTATTTTTATCACATGGGGATTGGGCAGAAGGGAAGAATCTAACACAATGGTGTATGCTTTTTTGTTGTATAGATCAGGGCACCAAAGATGTCTGGGTGGGGGGCATGGAACACACTGCATGCAGGAGGGAAAGCCCTCCTTGCAATCCAAGAAGCTAAAACAAGTGCCTCACTAGGTAATGAGGCTATAAGACAATGCAAATGGCCTTTTAGAGCTCTGTATGGGCAAAGAGGTTTTCATCTGAACCTTCAAATATAGTAAGATAGAGCAAGAGTATTAACAGGTTTGGGATGTCCAGACAGTGTTTGCTTCTTGACACCCTTTATGTTTGGTGCAGGCACATATGGTATAGCCAGCCATGATGCAACCCAGCACTTTGTAGTATTGCTGCAGTATGCTGCAGGGAGCTGTTCTATTCAATGACAAGTCAGTCTTTCTGTCATGCAACATTTTAAAGTGACGTCATTTACTGCACAAGGTATTGCATTGTATCCTGGCTGGCTCCACTGTAACTCTCTGTGGCCAGCACAGGGTTGTGCTTTGTGCTAAGTGCACCTGTTACTGGCTTCATTAAAGCTGTGCTGCAGGGGCTATATTCAAACAGGTTAAGAGCACTCACAGTGCACCTCAAAATTGTTTGAATATAGCACACACTCATTGCCTTGTGTTTACTGGTTCTCAGGATAGAAACCCAGGCTTAGAATGGGCTTAGGTTTCAGGAGCTGTGGAAATAAGTGATGAGTATTCAACTGGACAGCTCTCCTCCTTCAGGTAGTGGGGATCTCCAGCCTCCTCTGCTTGACTGCTGCCCAGCAGAGGCAGGATGGCAGCACATGCAGAGGCTACCACAGGGGTTACAAACTGCTGCAGATGCCAATGCATGCTGCATACAACTGCAAATGCTCATGCCAAGTCACTGTGTGATGGCCATTCCTTGGGAAGACAAACAGGTGGAAAACCACATTAAAAGAAAGGCAAATGGCCCTTCTCAGGCACCACATTATCAACCAGGTACCAACCTCCAGATGGGATCCTGCTCTCCACAGGCAAAGCACACTCCTAAGAGGGCCCTGACATGGGGGCATCTCACGGGGAACTGAGAGGGTAGGGTAAGACCCTGGGGATTGTGGGTGATGGGGCTTGGAGGCCCAGCCAGATATGGGCTACCCAGTAGCAGAAGTTGAAATAATAGATTTAGAAGACACTCACAATTTTGCAAAATGTTGTGCAATTGAGATTTGTTGATGGCAGCTATATTTGTTTTGTTTTGGTTTTTTTAGCTGGCAGTAAGAGCCCCTATTAAAATATGCATAATTTTCTCAAACATTATTAAAAAGCAGATTCTTAATAAGGTATTAATATTTAATTGGTTACCATCCATGTGGCTACTGGCCACTTGGGAGAACATTTGTGTCAGCCAGTATGTATGCTGTAAGATTTTCTGTGAAGAAGAGTTTGTAAGCAATTAACCTTACTGCAAATGAAGTGAGTGGTGTGCAATTCAGAGGGACAGATTTGAAATTTGTGGAGGGGCAGCAGTATGTATGTATGTATCTATGTATGTAAAGTATGTATGTATGTATGCTGTAAGATAATACAAAATCACACATGCCTACACAATGCAAAGCATCATGGGCTGCATATGCAAATCACCACAGGATGTTATGCTGGTTCAACTTTAAGCAGAATTGTATGGTGCCGAAAGGCCTCTGGCACAGTTTGCAAAGGGTGCTAACAGACAACATAGACATGTGTTTCATCCTACCAGGACTCATCAGTATGCCTCATCTGTTTGACACCCCAGTGGAATGAACCAGCTACCCTAAGACAGTCTGTCTGGGTTATGTTGTGGTGAACCCATTAAAATAAAAAACAATTTAAAAGACAAAGAACCTCTGTGTGCAAACACTGAGGCAAGGGTTACCCCAAAGGGCATTTGGCTGGGAAGCCAAGTTTCAAGAAAATACAAAATCACATATGCCCACACAATGCAAAGCATCATGGGCTGCATATGAAAATCACCACATGCTGTAAGATGTTCTGCAAAGAAGAGCTTGCAAGTAATTCACCTTACTACAAGAAAAGTGAGCGTTGTGTTATTTGTGGAGGGACAGATTTGTCATTTGTGGTGGGGTGGTTTAAATAAAGCCATAAGGAAGGTGTGCGAGGAGTAATTAAGCTTAGGTGTTGCAATAACCTCTTTTAGGGTCAGAAAGGGGTCTTATTTCATCTAAACGACCAGGTGTTTCTTTAGAACTTTAGGGGGAATTGAATTGTGTGTGTAAAATAGACTGGGATTAGGTTCCAGTTGTAACTGGTTGCTTGAAGCCAGGGCTACTGTGCTGAGGGAACCAGTTTCAACAAGGTGTAAACTGGGAGGTGGGGTAGGCTCAATGCCTTGTAAGTCAGACACCATGTGAGATGGTGATGAAAAGTCCTGCTGAAAAAGGTAGAAGAACAACTGGAGTTGACTGAATTGGAGTGGGGCAGGGGACCAATACCAGTTTTTAACAGTGTAGGTTACCACGGAGGATAGACATGTACTTGAAGCATTGCCAGTGGGTGAGGTGCAGAACACATTACTGGACTAGGATGGTAGCTTAGCTGAGGGGGGGGGGTTGCCTGTCTGGAGCAAGAGTTTTTATCAAGGGCCAAGCAATACAGCTTATGGGAGGACCAGACCCTCATCCTCAATGTTGGCATGAGTAACATAAGTGCAAGTTCCAAAGACATAAGGAAAGCACTCTTGGAACAAAGGATGTTCCTGAAGGGAAACGGTATCCAGGGTGACTTTTTCCAAGTTCATCCTGGTCCTTGGGGCTAGGGAGGAGTGGCAGCAAACCATTAGGCATCCAAACTCTTGGCTAGGTGTCTGATGCAAGAGGGAGGGATTTGTTCTTCTGATCAACTGGAGGGTCTTATGTGGCTGTGAATGCCTTTATGCCCTGGATGGGCTGCACCTTTGTCCAGAGTAAGTGGTGGTTCTGGCCAATAGAATGGACAGGGCAATTAGGTGGGGATTAAACTACAGGATGGGGGGTACTGATGCTGTGGATCACCAAAGTTAGAAGGCTAATACAGGGAATCATAGAGGGAAGAACAGCAGAGCAGTTGATCACAAGGAAAAGAGACCCTGGGGGTCAAGGAAGCATACAGAGCTCACAATCCTCCCTTGACTGCAGACCAGTATAAGTAGTGTACCCAGCAAAACATGAGAGCCAATTGAGTGGCCCCCCTGGAGACTTGCTGGTTGGACGAAAAGGACCAGGAGATCAGGATAGAGGGATACAGACCATTCCAAAGGGACAGGCCCAACATGAAGTGGTGGGTGTCTTTTTTCATAATAGAAGGAGTCACTGTGGAGAACACACAGTCCACCTGGGTTGAACTAGGGGAAGGGTATCATACAAGACAAGAGATAAGTGGCAATCTAAAATAGAATAAAATAGTATAGGTCAAAAATTCATCTGCTAACATGCACTGCAGCTCTATGATAGAAAGCAGTGGAGGAAGAATAGCCTTGCATGATAGCTTAGAGGTTAGAGCAATGAGCTGTGAATGAGCTTGGTACATCCAGCAAACCTGGGTTTGATTCTCACAACCTCCACCTGTGTACTGTGTGACCTTGAGCAAGTCACTTAACCTCCCCAGTGCTCCCACATCACCTCTGAAAACATGTATTGTGCCTGGGTGCCTTACCAGTTTACCAAGGAATAAAAAAAGAATATAGTAAACAAGTATAGGTGTAAGATAATTAAGTTTATGCGGGAGTGAAGGATTCACTAAGATTCATTAAGATATGGTTAAAGGAGCAGAGGGCAAGGCCCATGTAGTGATCCTATATTCACCCATAATAGACTAGAGGATGTTCCGTTGACATGTATTTGTCTAATCTGTTTTTGAATATTTCTTTAGATACACTAATGACTACTACAGTGGGTAATGAGTTCCATGAATTAATTATTCTTTGAGAGAAAAAGTCTGGCCCATTTTTTTTGTCATATGCTTTTTTTTACTCAGCTGTATTGGGTGCCCTCTAGTGTTGATACTAGTTTGTTTAAAATCAAGACCTATGTTATCCATAAGGTATTGGTTGTTAATAATATCCCAAGTCATCATAAGATGACTCATTGTCCTAGTTTGTAAGGGCATTAAATCCAAAAGGTTCAACCTATTCTCATAGCTAAGTTCTTTAACTCCATGTATACATTTTATTTTTCTTTGTATTTTTTCCAAACGTGCAATATCCTTTTTTTATACGGGCTTCAAAATTGTGTGGCATAGTCCAATAGTGGACGAATGTAGGCTCTATAAAGTGGTAGTACAGCTTCTTTTTTTTTACATTTAATATTTCTTCTAAAGGACCACCAAACTTTGTTTGCTTTATTTAAATTTTCTGTTGTTTATTGAATTCAAAAGTTATTTGATATTATAACTCCAAGATCTTTTTCAGTTTTTGATTTATTTAGATGGTATCCATTGAGGAAATATGTATGCTCTTGATTTTTGTACCAAAATGCATAATGCTGCATTTGTTGATATTAAAATATAGGCTCCAGCTGTTTGACCATGCAGTTAATTTGTCTAGATCATTTTGAAGTTGGTTCATGTCCATGGTATTATTACATATTCCACCAATTTTGCAGTCGTCTGCATATTTTATAATCTAACTGTCAATGTTATCAGATAAATCTGACATAAAGACCTGAAAGATAAATGAGGCTAGTAATGATCCCTGGGGGGACTCCACTAGACACTGGTTTCCAGTCAGAGATATGACCATCCATGACTATGTGCTGTGAATGACCAGATAGCCAGTTCTGAATCCAGTTGATATACCCTGATTGTATGTTCTTAGTAATTAGTTTCTGTATTAGGGCCCAGTGGGGTACTGAATCAAATGCTTTTTTAAAGTCTAGAAAAATAACATTACTTGGTATTTTGCTTTCGAGACTTTTGCTTACCATTTCATAAAAACATAGAAGGTTTATGGTGCAGGATCTGTTTTTACAAAAATCATGTTGACTGTCATCAAAAATCCCTAACTGAGCTGTTATTTTATCTTTAATTATTCCCTCCATCATCTTACATATTACCGGTGTTAGACTGATAGGCCTATAATTGCCCATATTGCATTTTTCCCCTTTTTTTAAAAAGGGGTGTCACATTAGCTTTTAGCCAGTCAGTTGTTATATCTCCCATCGATTTGCTTTTATTGAAAATAAGTTGTATAGGGAGAATAAGATGGTTTTGCATTATTTTAATCATGTTTGTGGTTATATCATCTGGTTCGGGGCCCTAATTTTAAAGATTTTATTTTGTTATTGATTTCTTCAGTATTGAAATTATTCATCATATATGAGAAATGTTAGTGGGTTCTAATGTTTTAGTATTGTGCTGAATACTTTACAAAAAATTGTTAATCAATTGGTTGGCCATTTCTGTTGGGACATTTGTAGTACCCAAACTTGTTTTAAGTGGTCCAACTTGACATTTGTTTCTTTAAAGAGTTTGTATAGCTGTAAAATATTTTATTTCCTTTAGTAGCAAGGTGTGCTAAAGTTTGCTTAGTAACTTGTTTTGCTTTTTTAAATTTGATTTTACATAATTTATGGATTCTTTTAAAGGCTTCCCAATGTGAGTTAGATTTGTTGGAAAGGTATTTTTTATATAGCCTCTTTTTCTTGGTTATTAACTTGAGTATTTTATGATTTAATCATTTGGGTTTTATCCTGGTATTTTTGTGTTTAGTTACTGTAAAACTAGAAATGTTCACTGTCAAATAATTTTTGCTATTTTCGCTGAAGCAGTAAGTTGCACTAAAATAAATTTGTGCTAATTAGTGATATTAGCAGTTTTGGTATCTGTGGTATACACAAGTCTGCAGTATCTAACACTTTGATTTTGAAGATTTGCCACATGTTTTCAACATTCTGGTCTTTAAATAGCTCAGACCAGTCAACTTTTGACAGAATTGTATCAATTTTATTAATATTTGCTTTGTTGAAAACATAGATCTTAATGATATTTTTGAATGTTTCATTGTCAGTGATAACTTCAAAGTTAATCATATTATGATCACTATTGGCAAGTGGTATTGTTACTTTGCAGTTTTTTACTTCTATGTTTTTTGATCCCAGAATTATGTCAAGGATATTTTGACCTCTGGTTGGTAAGAGGACATGTTGTTTTAATGATAGTTCATCACATAGATTCATAAAACATTTTGAGAGTTTATGTATAGATAATTTATTGACCCAATCTATATATCTGAAATCTAGATCTCCCATAAATATAATTTCTCCCATATCAGCTGCATTCTCTAATTCCTTCATGACTTCTTCTGTGATTTCTTGGGTGGAGTTGGGTGGGTGATAACATAACCCTATGATAGTTTTACCCAATTTTTCTCTATCCATTTGTATCCAAATGGTTTCTGTGAGTGGAGATATTTTAATACTTTCAGTAATGTTTATTGGAAAAAGGTCAGAATGTATTTATAAAGCCAGACCACCTCCCTTTTTATTATTTCTGGTATGATAGAAGAGTTCATAAGTAGGGATATGCCTGCCCCAGGCATCTGTAGTTGGCCACCAAGTTTCTGTTATGGCCATGCTATCTGATTGATATGTATTACAGTAAGCTAATAGTTCATCAGTTTTATTAGTTACACTCTGAGCATTTAGTAACAATCCCTTTAATTTATTTCTTTTCTGTTTTTTTGTTTAGTTGTATCTTGTGCTTTTGTGGTTTTTGAAGATTGTATGATAGTTGTCAGACTGTTTATTTAAGGCAAGAAAATGCAGTTTGAAAACAGGAACTGAGCTGAAGAGCTCCCTTATTATTCAAGTGTAATCCACCTCTTGCAAACAATGCTTTATTATAATAAAATGCATCCCAGTGATCAATGAATAAAAACCCCTCTCTTACACAAAATTTTTAAATCTAATGTTTATTCTCTGTATAGTGAGATTTTTTTCTGGTAGTACACGTGGGATCGGTAGTATACCAGAGATAGCAATTCTACCTCTTTTGTCCTTTATTTTTTTGTGCAAGTTCAATTAATTCGTAACATATATCCTTCTCTTGTGTTCATCCTACATTATTAGTACCCATGTGAATGATAATATTAGTGTTTTCTTTGACATTAAGTGTATCTATTCTTTCAGAAACATCCTCAATTTTTGGTCCTGGTAAGCAAATGATGTTATTGTTTAACTTATTGTCCTGGTGTATGTAGGAATCAGTGTAACAGACTATAGGATCACCAATTACTTTATAATGTTTTTTGACTGGAAGAACATTCTCAATGTCATTGTTTTTGGTACAATTTTGATGTTCTAATGGAGCAAATCTGCTTGATGTCCTGATGTCAGAAATTTGTGTGGGAGTATTTGGTAGCATTGGTCCTAAGTAAGGGGGGGGGGGTTAAGTAATTCAGCTCTTTGACCTTTTTTAAATTTTCTTAGTGCTATTGTCTTCCAGTCTGTAAGATTTGGTGAATCATTTTCTGTTTCTCTTATTCACTTTTCCTTTCTTATATTGTTACATGTATTTAAAACTGGGGTATCATTTTCTGTGAGCACAGGTGTTTTTTCCATAAGGGGTGTGGTCTGCATTTCAGATGGAATATTTCTAATCATATTATCCATGAAGGTTTCCAATTCTCTTATTTCTTTAACTCTATTCAGTTCTAATTTTTCTACTTCATTTCTGATTGTTTGTTGTTAAACAGTTAGTACAAGGTACATCTGAGGAATGTCCTGACATTGAGTTGTTATTTGCCACCAGACAGTTACAGACTTCACAAATATAAATGGTGTCACCATTACTTAATTCCAGGTTCTTATATAGTGTCACTGAATTGTCCATGTTGGAGTTGAGGCAGAAACCCCTGGGTACTGTAGATTATTCTAACAATACAATAGTATCTATAGGCAGCTACTTTTAGATAAGGCTAAGTACAACTATCCTGGGTGACAGACACGCCAGTCAAAAAAACTTTCTAGATTACCTGGCCTCACTACCTCATCTACCTTGGCAGACACAGCTTGCTTCAGTCAGTGTTGCCTCCACAAGCACATGCCTTCACTTGCTGAGGCTCTTGTTTACATACTGGCAAGCACCAGAAGTGACATCATACACACTTCCGGTATTCTGGTTTTATAAAGTTCAGATTTCACAGCTAAAATGTTTAAAAAACAAATTCCTGGTAGCTGTACAATGAAACTG
Organism: Neoceratodus forsteri; assembly: GCA_016271365.2. Lineage (NCBI taxonomy): Eukaryota > Metazoa > Chordata > Ceratodontiformes > Ceratodontidae > Neoceratodus > Neoceratodus forsteri. The sequence goes on from CM057452.1 coordinate 1,450,206,937, forward strand.
CTTTTAAAAAGGCAGAATTAGAGTACCCTGCATCTCTAAAGGGCCAAACAGAACTTCAGACAAGCTGTAGCAGCTAATAATTCCTGCTTTAGACCCTCACTATGGGAAGGGGGTCAGAGGTCCACTTTTAGGTATAATTAATAAATGTCTAAAACAGCTCTCCCACTGCTAGAGAGTTAGTTTACAATTTGAAGAAGTTGTCCCTGCATTTTACAGTCTCAAAATAAGTTTATATCTGCCTCCGCTCACTGAGGCTGTTGTTTATATACTGGCAGGCACCGGAAGTGATGTCATACACATTTCCAGTGTTCCAGCTTTACAAAGTTCAGATTTTACAGCTAAATTTTTTTAAAAAACAAATTCCTAGTAGGAAATAGTGAGAGGCACAGTAATGTCAAAAGGAAAACAAAATTTATAAGACAGAACTCTTTCGTGGCACTTTGGCACCACTCTACCAATCCCCCATTGTAGACATGCCCATATTTGTTACCTCAGTCCCTTAAACACCCAATACTCTACTTCAGGAGCTGCATTATAAGAAGAAAAGATACAGTAGTACTTAGTTTTATGCATTTAAAGCAACAGTGTAATGACAAATATTTTTCCAAAAAAGCTAGTGCCAACTACAGTTAATAAAAATATTAGCATACCTGTCAAACCTACTTTTCTAGATACCGCCTATACTGTGTACTATGTTTTTTTTCAGCTTTAACAATTGCTAGATCTCCAATGCTATTTCTAAGCAAAATGTGTTGATCATCTTTTTTTTCTTGAGAAAACACTAAATTAAAACATTAGTAAAATGTTTACATTTTGGCAAAACTAGAGAACAATACCAATAAAAATTCAAAGATGCTAGGATCCTTGTAGGTCCTGGTGCAAGATTACAGCTGGGGCCCTGATCATGATGAGTAGGAAGAAGAACTGATGCATCCCAGCCCTGATTGGTAAATCCTGGAGTCAGGATGAAGAAGCATCATTTTATCAATGCCCCAGGGACTCTAACTTAAGATGGAGTTAAGAACCCATGTCGATTGGAAGGTAGTGAGTGTGAAGGTTGTGCTAACCCAGTACAGACAGGTCTGTTATGTGCTGCCTCACCTGGCACCCTGTGAGGTACTTGCTGTAACCAGGAGCTAGGTGCCAATCACTCCCTTGAGGGTTAATTCTGGGATCACATTATAGTGCCCAGACTGTTTTGCTTTGTGTTTGTCTGGCTGTGTACATGTGGCCCCTTCATCCATTGTAGGGGCCCAGTAGAGGACAGTAGACAGTAGAAGCTGACAGTTATAAAATAAACTGGAGATTATTCATGACATCTGAAAGTAAAATGGTAAGTGTAACATTAAGAGTGACACAATTTAAAATGAAGATGAATACTGGGAGGTGTAATAGTAAAGATAGTATCTGTAACATTGAGAGTGACAAGGATTAAAATGAAGATCAGTGCTGGACGGTGTAATAGTAAAAAGGGACCCCAGTAACCTTGGTCTGAAAGTAACTGGTTTGTATGATTGCTGTGGCTAGAGCTAAAAGCCTGTGAAGTTATGTGAAAGGTTAAATGTTCCATCTGCATGAAAGAATAAAGTGCTGGGAGCGAAAAATATGACACTGAAGTGTTACATGGCAAGCCTGTTAGTAGACATGAAGCAAATGGTTCTGATGCAAGTGAGCCTGCCAGTTTCTGATCAATTGACAAATGACAGAAAAATTAAAGCCTCTGCACTGCACTGAACACAACTTCTGTTTGGACAATAAATGTATTGCTTTATGGTTTAGAAACTTTGTTTAGGTGAATGCCCTTAGTGCCTGTGCCCTGAGTCATGGACATTTTCCAGATGTGAATCCATCCTCAACCCTGTTCTAGTGTACCAGCCCAACACCATGGAGAGATGGAGCAAACAGTTGGAAGGGGGCAAACAGAGAGATAAAATGCAGATTGTGACAATGCTCTGTCTATGACCAAATATTTCTGGGAATATGCATTTTGGTGCCATTTGACAAATGTTCTTTTACTTCCATATCAATTATAATTGATCTAGTATTCCCTCATTTCTGTAGTGTTTGTATTTTAAGATATAAGCTGGGGAAGTGGGTTCAAGTTATATAAATTATTCCTGGTGTGTACCAATCATCCATCAGAGCCCTGATGTCCAGAAGACAAAGATAAACTTCATAGATTTCATAGAGCATTAGCCCTAACTGACTCTCCACTTCTCAGTGGAGCTTTCCAGTATGTATACTGCTCATATATTTATCTAAAGATTTCTTAAATGTGTCCATATTTTCACTGCACACCACTGATTCAGGGAAGGCAATCCATGTTACCACCACCCTTTGGTTACTCCACCCTCCTCTTTTATTCGTTTTATACAGCTCTCCTTTTAGTTGGTATTTGTGTGTTCTAGTATCTCTATTAGTCAGTTTCATTCCAAATCCTGCACTCTCCCATAAGTCATTCTCTTTAAATGCTTTAAACACTAGGCATAAATCTCCCTTTAATCGTCTGTACTCTAATGAGTATAAGTTCAGTGTAGCCAATCTTTCTTCATTTGTCAGATTTTTTAAAGTATTTATTCTTTTGGTGGCTCTTCTCTGGACCCTCTTCAATAAGTGGATACTGCCTGTATTGTATGGTGCCCAAAGGACACGCAGTACTCCAAATGGGGCCTAGCCAATGCGTTGAACAATGGCATTATTACTGCTGTCTCTCTACTTCTTATGTGCCTAAATAGACACCCCAGTTACTTATTACCCTTTTTCACAACCTGTCTTGTGTGATCATCAAATGATAGTTTATTGGTAATAATTATTCCAAAGTCTCTCTCTTTATCTGTGGATTCAAGCTCTTTCCCATTTAGGATATACTTGGCCATTCTATTTTTTCTACCAAAATGCATAACTTTACATTTTTCTTCATTAAACCTCAATTTATGATCTTTGGCCCAACACTCTAAATTATATAAATCATTCTGGAACTGGGCAATGGCTAACTCTCTATTTACAATTGATCCTAGCTTGGTGTCATCAACAAACTTATAGATCCGAGACTTAAGGGACGTTTGCATTGATGATATAAACATTTTGAGTAATGTTGGACCCAACACAGATCCCTGAGGGACACCACTAGTCACTTGTTCCAAGTTGAGGAAACCCCTCTGAAACATACTCTTTTTCTCTATGCACAAGCCAAGACCTTACCCACTACACAATGTTGGGGTAGAATTTAAGCTCTATCATCCTAACAGTTCATTATGGGGAACTAGGTCAAAAAACCTTTACTTAGTCCAGGTACATGACATCCACAGGTAGCCCATTATTGAGGGCTTTACTAATTGGCTTAAAAAACTGGAGTAAATTAGTGAGGCATGACCTGTGATGCCTAATTAAGGTTGGGTTACATCAATTAACCCTTCATTCAGGATACCATTTTCTATCTCCTCTTTGATACTGTACATTCCTTCATCAGTTTACACAAGGCAGATGTGAGGCTGATTGGTCTATAATTTTTAAAATCATGCTTAGACCCCTTTTTATAAATGGGAGTTGTATTTGTTTCTCTCGATTCTATTAACACAGTTCCCTGCTCCAAAGAGGAATTAAAGGGGGATGCAATAGGTCCCACCAATTCCCTCAAAACTCTAGGGTGAATATTATCCGGGCCTGGTGATTTATTAATCTTAATTCCAGTCTGGTCCTTACATCATCTTCTGACATTTATAATTTGTATTCTCTGTTATTTCCGGCTTCAAAATTGTTACTTTCAATAATTGTTTTTGTCTGATAAACACTTAAAAATAATAATTAAAAGTCTTGGCCATAGCTATTTCACCCTCAATCTGCAACTCACCGATTTGCAAGGGCCCCACCATTTTTCATCCACCTCTCATATAATTAAAGCATGCTTTTTTATTGTCATTAACAAACGTGGCTAATTTGATCTCCTCATCCCTTTTTGCAGTTTTAATTATTTTTTTACATTGCCTAGCCTTATGCTTTTACTTTGCCCAATGTCCTGTGGTTGGTTTGCCCTTATACTCTTTATACGCTTTTTATTTGAACCAGTTAGAAATTCTTCCCATTTCATTACATTTATTTTTTCTGGTATACTTTATATGTTTTGATACAGAATTCAAGGTGCTATTTAATAATTTTCCATTTTTGCTTGAGTGACAGTTCCTGCAAAGTCTACTTTTCAATTCCATTTTTTACAATACTTTCTAATTTCCTAATAATTTCCCTTACTGTGGCAGTTAACATTTGTTTTACCTTTATGTTGTCTCCAATTCCCTTTTATGGTAAGTTGGACCATGTTGTGATCACTGTCCCTCAGTGGCTCCCTGACCTCATAGCTAGATACTTCATCATCAGAATTTATAAATATTAAGTTGAGGATATTAGACCCTCTTGTGCTTTGCTGGACATACTTCTCTAGGTTATTGTTGACTGCCATCTCTATAAATCTTTTTTCTAAAACGTTAGTTCCTGTAAGGGTTTTCCAATTCATATGTGGCAGATTAAAATCACCCATAATTAAAGTTCTGCCTTCAAACTCCATATTCTCAAGTACTTCCATAAATAGTTTTCTTTGTACTGTAAATGTGGAGATCTGTAACACACTCCTATGTTGATATTTTTGTTAATTTGAGTTATTTGTACCCATATTTGTTCAGCCTCACCTTTAGATTGTTTAAGGACTTCAATTGCCTTAGCTTCAATTTTATCAGTAATATAAATAACCACACCTCCACCCCTTCTATCTATACGATCTTTATTAAAGAGGTTGTAGCCCTGGATTTCTTTTCCCCAATCATCTGCCCACCACCACGTCTCTGTTACCGGGCACATGCATATTTCCTACCTGGTCAGTAGTAGCTTCAGCTCATTTTTCTTATTCCCTAGGCTTCTTGCATTTAACAGTGCCTTTAAATCTCTGGGTTTGTTATTATCTTTGCCAAAAAGGGGTGGTCTATAAATTTGCACTCAGTTGCTCTTTATTATCTGTATTAGTGTTTATACAATCATCTTGTCTCACCTCCCCCTCACCTTATTCATTAGTTCAAAGTTCTTCTGCAAATTTGATCATGAATTATATTACCCAGAAGCTTGCTTCCACTTCTATTCAAGTGTAGCCCATCCCTGCAATACAAGTTTCACCTCCCACCAAAGATTTCCCAGGTTTATGTGCAACTAATATTGTTTATCAAGCACCATTGTCTTAACCAGTTGTTTAGTTGTTTAGTTTGATCATTTTCTTAGTCCATTTGTAGTCCGCTCTAGAGACTGGTAGGATTTCAGAAAGTATAACTTCAAAATTTTGCCTTTCAAGTAGGCATATATTGATTTAATATCATTAAAAATGTCATCTTTGTTCTTATTCTTTATATCGTTGGTCCCAGCAGGAATTGCCACTAATGATTTGATATGATTTTGCTTAATTATATTGGGCAATAAGGCTCTTACATCACCTAGTCCTGCTCCTGGGAAGCTTTTTCTGGTCACATACTCTTTTTTTTCCTTTAGTTGTGTATATGTCAGTGTACTTGGTTATGGAATCACCCAAAATATAGATGTGATTCTGTGGTAACTCACTTCTTTCAATGTCCATGCTATTATATGGTATAATTTCTACACTCTTATTATTTTCTTCCTGTACGTCTATATCATTTACAATATCAGGTAGCTTCTGAGAGTGGTCTTCTAGGTTCTCAATCAGGTTTAAGAGGGGAGTATACTGGTTGTTCAAGGGTAGGTCAAATTCCATTGCCCTCCTACCGTTTTTTGTTCTCATTTGCTTCAAGAGTAACCCAATCATCCCCCTCCTCATATTCCCTCTGCCTTTTTGATGTCCCCTCATTAATTGGGTCTTTACCAAACATACAAGATGCAACTTCATTTTCTGTCCCATTATTTGTGTTTTGACTTTTAAGGCTTTTTATCTGTAACTCAAGCCCCAGTATTTTAATTCTAAATTCCTTAAGCCCCACACATTGCTTGCACATGTATGGCATAAAACCTACATTTATATGCTAAATTTATCACAGCTTATACATTTTAGCCCAATGTATCCACTAACAATTGTTATAACATTGGTATCCATATCACAATTTAGAAAGTGAGGCAAAATAAAGTTTGGATACCTTTTAAACTAAAGGATCAACTTGCAGAGTTTTCTGGCTAATCTGACTGAACTGGCTGACACTGGCAGACACACTTGCCACTGTGCCTGCCTCTGCTTGCAGTGGTATCACTGATATAGTGTCCCCACAGGAAGAGACATCACCAGGACTTCAGTTTCCTACTGTAGTTACAGTGTTTGAGGGTTAAACCCTTGTTTTACTGCTTCAGAGTTGTAGTTCTATCCTTAAAAGGACAGATCAGTACCCTTTAGATGAAAGGAAATATTTTTTCACTATATTATTTAATATACTGTAGCAGCAGCCCGGCACTCTCAGTGTGGATCGGAGGTCACCTAGGTACAAAGGCAGCTCTCTGCTGCAATCTGACTCAAAAACACTCAAACTAGCTTTAAAACAGATAAAGGTTTTAAATTCCTTGCAGCATATACATAATTACAGATAAAACAAAAACATGTTGTTATTATAAAACTTGGGAAAAACTGGATCAATGGGTAACTTTATCTTGGTCGACTTGAAACTTAGGGGTGAGAGGGTTAGAAAAGAATTAAGAAAGAATTACTTCAGTCAGAGGGTGTTAGGACTGTAGGATACATTGCACTAGAAGGAAACTGAATCAAATTCAGGTAGACGCATTATAGCAAACTGGATAAAATTTGAAAAGGAATAACAACACAGAATGCAGCTGTTAGGACAAAGTTCACCCATGTTAGTGTGCAAGAGATGTGGGCACCATAAATTAGAGCATAAGAAAAATGTTGCCTGTTATGGTCGCAGGTGAACATTGTACCATCACAAAGTTACAGTGCCAAAAGACCTTACCATAACAGACTTATCTATTGAGGGGGGTTTTGCCCCCGCACACCCCAAAAACTAGATGTAATCACTTCCGGGTCAGGCATGCCATGAAGGGCAGGAGAATGGTTCAGACATTGAAAACAGTTTGAGTGCGGGACTCTTTAAAATCTAGAATGCCCCTGTCACTCACAACCTTGTTTCAGCACCCACATGATGGTACCCTAATGATGACGCCCTGCTAATGGACTACCATTAAGGACACTGTGTATGTGTACTACATATAACTATGTCTTCTTGAGAGTTCTTTGGCTAGCTGAACCACAAAGTGAAACATTCCCATGTTTTATAAAGCTGGGGGGTGGAATGGGCCATCCTAATGGACCTAGAGTCTCAACCAACCTTAAAACATAATGGGGGTGTGTGTCACAAAGCACACACATGATTGCATCTGATCAGCCCTGCTGCTATTTTAAAAGGAGGTGTCTGTTTGTGATAAAAAGTCCAGATCTGCAGTAAAAAGTTGCCATAAATTTGATTTGCATCTTTTTGCTGCAACTGCATCTTTTTCAATTGCAAAATTCAGACATAGTTACTGTAGATCATCTTATAGCTGTCCTAAACAGTTAATTTTGGACAGGTTTTCCCTTCTGACAATAGTGTCTGGTGGATCTTAAATGGACCCTATTGAAAATCCTGCTCATAGTATAGCTACCCCTTGTTGTGCATGGATTTCCATCCTAACTAAAAAGCTGCTGTACCACACTTTACAGGTCATGGAATGCTGCTGTACCCTTTTGTGGTGTAGCTGTGTCTTTAGTTTGAATGGAAGCTCATCCCACATACTGTTTTACTTTTATTCCCCCCATCCCCCATGTACACACAGAGAACCAAGACCCTCTCCTAACCCAACATCTTCTTTATTTCATAAATGGTAACCTTATCCGGGGGGCAGTTTGCGGAAGGTGGGTTTCTTCTTCTTTTTTTTAAATAAAAATTAACCTGAAGGTTTCTTTGGGGGAAAAGTAGATTTTTCATTTTATGTTGTAAAAAAGATTCTATACAAAATAAGACATAAGCAATCATGCACAACTCTGCTGTATTTCCATCTCAGGGTTCTGAAGACATCATGGATAGGGATGCTGTGGTATTATGGTTTTACAGTATCCCGCAGTATAAGAAGTCCTGGTATTGATACCATGGGCAATTTCCATTATTTTGATAACTGTGGTTCATGGTATACTGCAAACTTTAGACTTTTCAACTCATCTTTGTATGCTTTTAAGGATGGCTATCCCTTCTGCACCAACTCTCTTTGATGTAGGAACCTCTTGAGCTTCATGCCCGTGGTCTCTATGGTTTTATCTGAAGCTCTCAATGAAAACACAGCCATGTTATTCACAGTCTCCTATGCATTATACTCTTTGTAGAGCATAGTACCAGTGATGTGCTAGTGCTGGCCTGCACCAGCTTGCATGAGCCAGTAGTTAAGGTTTTGAAACAAATTTGCTAGCTCATATGGACAGAAAGTTAGACTGCAGAAGCAGCCACCTGCTGCTGCAACCCCCAAGCCAGCACCAGTGATGAAAGAATGCCACTGCCTTCTTTTTTTTTTAGGGTACCCAAGATCCGCAAGCTAGGGCAGAAATAGTTGGTCTAACTTGTGACAAATGCAGCATGGGATCAAAAGCTCCAATCACCATCCGGGAGACTGCTGCAAGCCCCAGGTGTCATATGTTCGGCACGCCCAGGGCTTGTGGCATTCTCACTCAGCCCTTTGAAAATCCAGACCCAGAAGTTTCTTACCATCTAAAGAGAGGTTCTTAATATTCCTATACAACATTTCTCACCACAGATTCAAAGTTTTTACAACACAACTTACATGTGAGGAAAAAGACAAAGTGGAGTCCAAAGTAATTCCTAGATATCTGAACTCGTACATTTGTTCAGTAGGGCCACCGATAGGTGTGGTGATGGATACACTAGGGCAATGCTTTAAAAATGTTGACTTCAAAATATTTTCTTTGAATTAACAACTATGTCATTTTTACTAAACTGGGAAGATACCTTATTAAAATCAGATTTCAAAATTCTCTCCAAAATGGCAAAATCCTGATGTCTGGTTTAAAACCCAGAGTTGTCAATATATAGAATAATTCTTGAGCACTCATGTACACTAGACTATTAGTGACAAATAAATAAACAACAGAGGACCCAGAGTAGATCATTGTAAGACCCTTGTGTTTGGTGACTGTATCATAGAATATCCATCACTAAACCTTACCATTTGTGTCCTATTATTCAGGTAGTCAGAAAACCATGCAGCTGCATTGAATGACAGGTCCCTCTCTAATATGTATTTTAATCAACAAACTGTGGTTAACTTTAAAAAGATCAATAAAAGCAGCTCAGACATACTCCCCACCATCCAAGGCTGTGTGCAATTCCACAGCCAGCTCAATGGAAAATAACTTCCTAAACTTCCAAAGAAGTCACTGATAAAGCAGCATAGTTTAGGAATAATAAATGAAAAGTGTATTTTATATTACTTAAAACTGACAAGTGTTTTAGAGATTACATTAATATAATTAGGATAATCACAACCATGTTTTACACATGAGTAGATATAGCTGTCATTGTTCCAATAAATTAGGCTACCATCCAGTTCAAGCGTGAGATTGTGTTTAACTCCTATATCTAACAACATGGTATAATCTTCAGACACTTATTTCAATGCCTTTTTATCCTAATGCTCACATGTGAGGCTGGATATTCAAAGCTTTAGAGCCATCAAAATATACCTGTAACCACACAATAAGGCTTGTGCCTTGAGTCTGTATTTAGTGTGGGGCTATGTATATTCAAAGCATCTGTCTGAACGGCACACATTTGGTTACACAGTGGCACAAAGTTAGGGACTGTGCATATGCAACTGAATAACTGAGTGGGAGTCTTTATACAGTGTGTTAAGTAAGCATTAACGCATGACAGGGTGTGCTGATAATGTGGATTAACACACACCTCAGGGGCAGGGCCGGTGTTAGGCACCCGCCAACCCTGCAGCAGCGGGAGGCCCCCAGATACCAGCGTTGGGCCCCAGCACAGTCATCAGCAGCAAACCATTACCAGCAGCATGATATTTTATGTCCATCCCACTCTCTGCCTGGATCACCACAGCAGAATACCTATTTATTTTCTCCCAGCTCCCTCACTGATCAACATAGTTGAGCAACATACATTATATAGCCTGGTGAACCCCTGCGTACCTTTATTAATCCTTCCTTCATCATGCCCTCTCTGGCTCCCCACCAACATGCGATGTGATGTCCCGGACACACACACGGCTGTTTTGATCAGGACCTGTTGCCCTTTCATGTGGGGGTAATGTTTGCATTTGCAACTGCCAGCTGCCCGATTTCCCTGAAGTTAACGCCGAAACCATGTGGTCCATGCCACATCCCCTCTTCAACACCGTCTCCAGGAAGCTTTGTTTGATGTTCCCACATGTTCCCCTATTGTGCTGCACAGTACGTGCTGACGTGGGAGGAGAAGGTGCTGTACTAAAACCAATCACAGGGCTCCAGTAGGTCCATTTCTGTTTATCACACCTCCTTCCACTCAGACCTGAAAACTTCTGTCCCCCTACAGTGCCCATGGAACCACATACAGCTGAGGACCAGTTCCAGAGCGCCGAAGAGAATTCATAATTCCAACCACTACCCTGAGACCTGACAGAAGTTAAACCAGCCAGCAAGGATAGAGTACCACTGCCCACCACAACTAGCCCAGAAGGAGCCAGAGACCTTCCAGACCCTCTGACACAGACCTGCTGCTACTGTTAGTGCTGCTGTAATCTATTTTTTTAAATAAAAAGAGACAAAATCTAAGCACTAGGCAGCCAGAAGCAGCAAGCAATTCACTGAGCATTGCCAGTCTGTGCAGAGTGCCCTGAGGAGACAAAGCAACCCAGAGAACGGGATTATCTACAGTTGGAGACCAGCACCTTACCTGCCTTCATTTTCTTTTAGGTAGGTAATAACCAAAATGGGATGGGATATGTGATGGTGTGGACCATATAACTTGAACTAAAAGTAAAATAAATGTCCTAGTAGTGTGGGTGTCTGGAGAGAAGATGTCATAGGTGGAGAGGAGCAGGAGTAAAATACATTTGCAGCAGCTGGGGCTGGAGGAGCCTTTTTTGCAATTATATTGTTTGTAGACAGTATTGCTCTTCAGGTCATTAATTATTTCTGTCTGAGTCTGACAAATTGTGTAGTAGTTGGAGGTGCAGTTAAGGAAGGTTTTTTGACCATTTAAAAAAAAAATGATTTAAATATAAATTATATGTGTGATGATTATGGGGGGCCCTGGGAATGGTTGGGGCGGGGCCTGTCTGTGGGGCCCCAGTCATCAAGCTTGCTGGAGGCCCCAAGTCCTAAAACCAGCCCTGCTCGGGGGTGTTGTGAGGCATCAGGCCGCAGACTGACTGCCCTCACAGCCCACAGGGTGTGTGTTACTCCACATTATTAGCACACCCTGGAGTGCATTAATGCATTTATAACATGGGTTATGTTTAAACAACAAAAACAATCCAAACAGGCATTTTTTGCTGTTTAAACAGCAAAAAAGGTACTGTGTCCTGCCACCCTGCAAAATGGTCCCTAACAAATAATGCATCTTGCATTGCTGCTATGCACATAGAAATGTCACAAATACAGTGCTGATATGATCTGTGACATGTCTTGTACATAACATTCAGTCATATACCTCCTACGATATGCACAACTCCCCCCCCACACACATGCAATAATACTGTATAGTGTGCTTTTGTGCAGACACCACAGGGACATCCTCTGGAGTCTCACACTAGGCTGTTCAGTAATTCATGTTTTCTGCCACTCTCTCCAGCAGACACACTCCTCTGTTTTTGCCGTCCACTCTTTCCCACACAGCCAAAGCCAGAACAGAGGACAAAGTGAGCGAGAGAGAGAGAAAGAGAAACACAGCACTTTGCAGCAGGTATACTGTGGGTCTCCCACTGCATCTCACTGTCTCTCTCTCTCTCTCCTGTGGTGAACTGCAGTCACTTCTGACTCTGCCAGTAGCTCCTCATCCTGCTGAGAGAAACACACATACAGATGACATTGCTGCATGTTTAACTTATATTGTGTATGTAGTGTGATCGCGCTTCTCTCCCTCTGTCTGCAAGCGGTACTGCCACTGCACTCGGCAAGTCTACCCAAAGTTGTAAACACAGTAATGGGGGGGGGGGGGACAGTGGTTCCGACTTTCCCAGCCCTGCTGCTTCTCAGTGCCTCATTGTCTCTCATGCTATGGCGTGTGTCATATCTATGCTACAGACACCCTGACACAAGCCTGTCACTGGCACAGAACACAACATGGACTGAAAACACTGACACACAGAAACAGGAGAGAGGACACAAGAGTTATATTCTCACTGCATGTCACTTGCACTCTCAGTACAACACTCCAGCTCAAACACAAACACATTTAGTCCTGCAGCCGAGACAGAAAAGCGCTCACTACACGTACCTCACCCTGCAAGCATCCTCCACACAACTTGTACTGCCTGTTACTGTCTGGGCTCCTGTGCCTCACTTTCTGTTAAGCATCAGGGCAGGTGTCCACCTCAGGAGGAAAGTAGGAAACCACATGTTCCACTCTTCTCACCCCAGGGGTGTAGCCAGGGATTTGAGATCTGCACACCAAGTGGACTCACTGCTATCCCCCCCCATTAGGTTGTGCTACCCCCGGGGTGTAGCCAGACAATATACAAATGTACACCAGGACCGTGTTTGTTGCCTCAGTTGGCACAATAAATACAACTTTTGTATCTCATGACAGTGGTTGTTGCCATGCATGGGTAAATACAAATGCCATGCATTGCTCCCTAAGATACCCACGCACCAGCCCAGAGCCTGTAAAGTGGTATTGTCCTTGGGATGCAAAGACAGTACTAGTGACCAGTCCTCCTAGTTTTGACTCCTATGACTAAAATGACAGAAAGGTTCAACGTTTTCTTTGTTAGCTTTCATGGAAAAAGGAAACAATTCAGAGCCTATTTGCTACCCCCCTTAAATAAAATTGCACACCATGGAGTGCTTGGAGTATGCCTGGCTACACCCATGACTCACCCTGTACTTTGCCCTTTCAGCTCCCACTTTCTTGCCACAGCCACTTATGACTGGGGTGAGCTGCTCGCAGCACAGAGAGACAGAGAGGAGAAAATCAAAAGAAATTGTGCTGTGCATCTCGCCACCACTGTCATTCTCTATTTCTCTCTCTCTCGCATGCTGCAAACATCATCTCCCTCACTGTCGGGTGAGCTGTTTGTCGCAGAATGTGCATATGATGAAGTGCTCATAACAGAGAGAGAGAGAGAGAGAGAGAGAGAGAGAGGAGAAAATCAAAAGAAATTGCACTGTACATCTCCTAGCCACTGTCATTCTCTCTCTCTCTCTGTCTCACACACGCTGTGTTGCAGGCTGCAATCATGATCTGCCTTTCTGCGTGGTATCTACACATTAACAACTAGCAACATTACAGCCTGCCACTCTGGTGAAGCACAGTACAAGAACCGCGCTCCCTCTCACCAGTGACTGTGTGGTACCCAGTGGTCCGCCGGGTGGGTGAGTGGGGAGAACAACACAATTAGGGGGCGAGTGACAGCAAGGGAACACACATCCCCCTCTCTACCATTGCAGCACAGATGCAGCTCTTGTGTAGGGGAAAATAATTTTGAAAAGGCATCTCTGTCTTTTACAGTACTAGTGGAAGTCTGCTTAGCGAGGATTCCAGATTGCTGCCTTTGAAAAATTATTTTCCCCTACACAACAAGTACAGGTCTGCTCAGGGATCCCAGATCTTGGGGACCTCTTCACCCTAACTGTGCCAATAATGTGCATTATCGCACAGTCAGGTGATGGCCCTCTACTAATCAGGAATCTCTCTGATCCATATTAGAAGCATTGTGAAAGTACTAAGGGTAGTTTTGCATTGTGCAAATTACAGCATTTTAAAGGCAAGTTTTAACTTAGCAAGCAATATGGAGGACACTCTCAAACAGTCCATAAAAGAGTTCTGAAGCTTGGAATGTATGGTAGAGCACAAATGTCAGTTGTATGTGATAGTCCTTACTGCAAGTTTTTGTGACTGGGGGTTGGAAAAACTATTTTACAGGTTCTGATCAGTACGTCATGGTGATATGGTACCACAAGCCCCAGTTACACTACCTGTACTGACAAGCATAAAAGATTCATAGGCGTGAACTGCACCCCCACCACAGCACAGATGTATCCGCAATACATTACTGTTTAGTACTGTGTAGTACTGCAGCCCCAATAGAGATTTACAATGCATTGCACTTGTATGCACAGCAGATGTATTCACAAAAATGGCATGTCCCAATCCCAGTTCTGTGTATTTGATGATAAAACATTTGCTTGTATGCGCACCAGGTTTTGGTTGTAAGCACACTTTTTTCCTTTAGACATAGGATCCACAGATATTAAAGAGGAACTAAAGTCAAAGTCTACAAAAAAAAATATGTTGTTCAATGTTTTGATGTATAGGTGTACTCAAGCAAGTCCTTTCCTTTGTTTTCTGAAAGGGTTTTTTTCTAAATTTGCTTGCTGGTTTTATGGCCCCTGGGAACCTCCATGTTCGCATTTGTTATAGCTCTTCTTGTTCCTACAATGCCTTCTGTCTTATGTGACCATGATGCATCCAGGACCACTGATTCAGAAAGTAATAACTGCTGCAGCAGCAATCTGCCGTTAGGAACCAGATATTCCGGCTTCAACTAAATAACTCTATCGTATCCAAACTTTTTTGTTTTCAAGGTATGTTCCTGGGGCTAGCTGGCAAAAGTGAATGTTTTGTTTTTAAAGCTTTTTGTTTCATCAAACTACACATAACCATAAAAAAGCACACAAATCACTCAAGGTCATAAGTGCTATAATTAGCGAAGACTAGCAGTTTCCTCACAGAGTAGCCCACTCAATTATCCTTCAATCATTTGCCTTCTGTAAATGACACCTCATTAGAGCTGTCTGGACAAGTAGAGTTCCTTAAGGAAATTTATCACATATCTGAAAAGCGTTCTTTTGTGGCTCATGCTTTATAATATACCCTGACTAGTTGTTTGAATGAAAATCACATGAATCAGATGTATTTATATTTAAATACCTCCATTTTTGTTCTTTCCCTGTTCCAAAGTGCTCTGTTTGTTTACATGCCATCAGTCTGCCCCACAATGCACTGCATCATTCCTGAGACACGTCATAGCAGGGAGTACTTTAGCCACAGGAGAACTGAGTAGATTTAAAGTTAATACACAGAGCTTTTTCATCCACGGCTGTTCTGCAAAGTTTTTTGCTTGAATCCTGCATTTGTTTATCTAGATCAGTACACCTTATGTTTTTGTTGTGTCTCCCTATTCAACTGCATGTAGGTGGATCTGTGGTATGTTCAGATAATGTCGTCTTACTGACCAGACTTTCTGTCACTAGTCCTGGTGTTTTATTTTTTAAAGGGGGTGGAAGGAATGAATGTAATAGTGTTGCTGCTGGCACAGAATTCCTAAATCTGTGGCAGGCAGTTTTATTTGGCACTTTTATTAACATTTTGAATGCAATTTTCTTTCACGGCTTTTTTGAATTGTGATTGCCAACTTACTTTTTTATGTGTGCTTAACTGGGGCTTATAGCAAATCATTTCAGTGTCACCCTGCTGACTAATTCTGACCAAATGCATTTTGTATGGTTCTGGTATTATTATATGTGCATGTATCTGAGTCACATATCGTTTTATGTTGTAGTGTAGCACAGACTGTCAGCACAACAGATACATTCTGTACCATATATTTTCTGTTATGTACCAATACACTTCTATTCCTTGCCATCCTGCATACTGATTCAAATCCCTGCTCATTAATTCTTTGTTATTGTTGGCTATGGTCACAATATTTGAGTTTCTGCATATAGTGCTGCATGGTACTGCATTTCATACATTTATATGCTGTTATATATTATATATTCTGTTGTCCTCTCACTGTCATTGTGCACTTACTGTTGTGTTTTAAAAATGGTGAATTACTGGGTGGTAGCAGAATGTAATAATATACCTTCAGCAGAAATTGCGGTTTTTGAATTCCCCAAAAGAGAACGTTTTAGAAATCCCTAGCACTCCATGTTTACCATGCAGCCTGCCATCACTTGCAGTTAGAGCAGTAGCATGGATGGCACAGGTACAGTATGGAACAGGATGTTGATGTATTGAATTTTGTAAGAAAGGCTAGATGTGCTCATCCCTGAAATTTCTACTCAGTGAACAATGCATCAACTAAACTGTAAAAGGCAAAAATCAAAATGAGTTATTCTGGGGAAATAACATCTTCATTGATCTGAAGGAAGCAGGGAACTGAATTGCAAAATTCAGAAATGACTTTTGGGTCCAGGGCGGAAGAAGTGGTCGAGGAGGAGAAGAACTGAAGGGGATAGCACTGCTGCAATGGATACGATGGAGGGTTGAGGTTGGGGTTGCAGGCTTTTACACTAAATGTACACATGCTGTGTGTAACAACCGTTTCCACCTCATGTTCCCCTGCATCCTTGGATGTCAAACAGTAGCCAGCTGGGTGAGGAACTGGCCTAGTCTGATATGTTTCTATTGGCCTATCCACTGCCCCCATGTGCATCACCTGCAGTCTACGAAGGAAACACATTCTGCATGTTCTGCAAGAACACATCAGTAACTCTGTTTATCATAGGGTAGCTGTATATCATTGCCAATAGATAAGATCCATAAGAATGCAAAGGAAGACCTATTATAGTGTGTATTGAACTACCCAGTCTGGAAACTCATTTGAAGTCACACCAGAAGCCACAACACATTAAACTGATGATGCTGTAATGTTTCTGACTGGATAAGATAAGAAGTTTATACTGTAACCTGAAGATTTATTTACACATTGCTACTGTATCTGTAAGAGTGTAAAAAGATGGAATGCATGCCTTTAGGGTTCGACAACATTTCTGGAGTCACCGAAGCACAATAAAATTCCAAAAGGTGAAATTATAAAAGGTACTGATTTGCATAAAGAATGAATAGATGTATTTAGTGTATGTTTATATATTAGCACCATTAATGATCAAATAGAGCATTAATTAAGGGCTTTATATTTTTGGTCATTCCACATAAATGAATAGTTATAAAAAGTACTAAATAATTTGAATATACTAATTTATGATAAAAGAATGTTTTTAAATCACTTGGAATATATTATTTACAGGTTTAGTACAGAAACCCATTGAACAGCTGTGTTTTATCATTGGTGGGTTCAAGAGCCACACTGTTTGTTCACCACTATCAAAGTTTGTAAGCCAATACCCACTGTGATGCCTCTTTGACACCTTCTCCAGTTATATACCTAGCCATATTTGTTCTTTGCCTTGTACACCCTATGCTGTAGTTCAGGTACTTTATAAGAAGATCATCTGCAAAAACATATAGCTACCCTGTGGAACAAAAGAAGGAGACAGAATTAACCTACGTCTGGGCAAGAGGTATAATACTGGGAAAATAAAAAGACAGGATAGTTTAGCTCAGTGGGGTGTTGCCAAATTGATCTCTCACACAGTTTTAAACATAGGTGTGGGAGTGCATGCAGTATGTTATACAGCCTGCAGCACAGATGCTAAATTCCCTCTACTACCTGTAATTGATTGCCCTTTTCATAGGGTGAATAATATACACTCTTTTAAATGTTCCAATTTAGTTTACAAAAAAATAATATACAAACATGTTATTCTCCATATGTTCTCATGAATCGGGATGCACTCCAATATGCATATCAGTATCACATTTGCAGTGGCACTGTTTCATAGTGACTCACCTGAAGTTATGCCCTAACCAGTCATTGTGTGCCAAACATCCTTCATCCCCATTCGTCTTTGGATCAGGCTGGCTTACTGTTTCATTTTCTCTGCTGCTGCTTGCTTCTGATATATTGCATCTGACTGATAGGGGTTGTCCCTGTAAGGATCCAGGAGCCCAATGCCAATCTGAACACTGCCATAGTCTGGCTCACTGTCAGAACTAAAAACATTCAAATTATTCCTCATGGCACTACCCATAAAGCTATATTGAGCAATGGTAGCAGGGTATGGTGTCCCTGGTAAGACATCACTGCTGCAGACTCGCAATGCTGTGTGAGAGTTTATCTCGGCCACTCATGCTTGCACTCACTTCCGGGTTCACGGACAAGAAAATATTAAAAAAGGTATTTTAGTCACTTCTTTTTAAAATACGAACAACTCCAGGGCAACTGTTTAAGGGTTGACAGACACAATGAAAAAGTGCTACCGCAAATGTGAGCAAATTCCTTTAACATAACAGCTCTACTACTGAAAACTTGACAAAAAACAGCTCTTGTTGAATTAATGGTCTTGGATGCGTCACTGTCACTTGAGACGGGAGGCACTATAGGAGCAGGAAGAGTCCTGAAAAATTCGAACATGGAGATCCTCAGGTGCTGTAAAACCAGTGTGCAAATTTAGAAAAAACTCCTTTCAGCAAACAAAGGGAAGAACTTACTAGGAGTACACCTACGAATCAAAGCGCTCTGCACAACAGATCTGTTGTAAATTTTAACTTTAGTTTTCCTTTAATACTGTCATTCACACCTGTGCTGCCAGTGGTAAAATACATGTGACTTGTAATCTGTTTCAGTTTATCTGTTTGTCAAAGCCAGCAGCTGTGGTGAAAACTAATAGCTGAAAAAGTTTGGAGTGTGCAACATTAGATGAAGTATTATGTTTAAAATGTGTGTGATACATTCAATAAAGGTAAAATTGAGTAATAAGTAAGAACATGCATTTTACTGAGTGTCCCCTTTGATTTCAATACAGTTTTGGTTGTTTGCAATTTTGGATGCATTTTATGCACAAAAATAGGATGTCCCAAGCATTGGCATACATCAGGAATTCGATGTATTAACAATGGCCTCTGGACCAGTCCCCCCAGAAATCCAGCATATGAGTTTTAGTCTGTTTCAACAAAAGCTTGGTGTGTGCAATATTTGATGAAGCTTTATGTTTTAAAGGAATCTGATACATTGAGTAAAGGTAAAAATGAGTACTCGCATTTGTTGTGGTCACTGATTGAGGGTGGCTCTAATTAGACTGTTGTAAAATTAGTTCAGCTTTAGTCAAAGGGTGGTTTATGATTAAGGGTGGTCATAAATCGAAGATATATGGTAGTTATGTGAGAAAGTGCATTTTAGTGTGTGACTTGTGATTTCAATACAATTTCAGTTCTTTGCAGTTCTGGATGTATGCACAAACATAGGATATCCTAAGCACGTGCGTACATCAGGAATTCACTGTATTGATATTGGACTCTGGTCCAGCCCCCTGCAATTCAAGGAGCACAGTCCTATTAATGAGATTTAAATGGTCACTGGTAATGATCCCTTAGTGTGTTGAATGGTGAAGGGCTCATTTTCATGGGACATTTGAATATAGCACATTTTTACAACAGTGATAACACATTTGAGATGTGCTAACTGTACTTCTCACCTGGACTGCATGTTTTCTGTCCAGTGTCACACCCTATCTAGGGTCATACCCTTCAGTGGATAGCAGGGTGTTGCGCATTGTGACTGTGCAAATCTGTTAGTGAGATGCTTTGCACTGTGCTCAAGAGGTATATTCATATATGCCTTGAGCACTCACAGAGTGCTCTGCATGTGTATGAAAATACCACCTTTTGCACATCACACACAGTAGCTGTGATTTACTAAAGGGTGGATTGCCAACACGCCATGTAAAAGAGGTGCATAGGCAATCCTATGTGGAAAAGCTACACAGCAGACCACCACCTTCCCCATGGCATTCCACATGAGTGTGCTAGCACCCTGTGTACTGGGATCCCTGGCTGCCCCAGGAGCTCCGCACCAGGGGCAGGCTGGGAATGTGTCAGGGGTGCACCCCATGTGGCACCCATGCACAATGGCACTGCATGCCATTCTTGGGCTGCAACACATACATGGCAGAGAACCTGGTGTACATCAAAACATGCCCTCCCACATGTCAACAGAGGGGTGCGATGGCCATGGCAACCCCCACACATAGCTGCCACATCTGGATGGGCCATCTGAGAGGTTCAGGGGTGGCTGTTTGGGCAAACAGTCACAAGTGATACACTGGATGGTACGCACCATCCAAGGACCCCCTGCCCACATGCAGATGGGGATCCACTATGCGACCCAGGCTAGGCATCCTATTCAATGCCCACCAGTATCCAGTGCTCCACCCCTCTGTTGTCATGATCCTCTGCCACATGGCTGCATGCCAACAGGATGGAGGCATGGACAGGCAGCTAGTGGTCATGAATGCTGGCCGGTGCACTCTGTTGTGGGGGTGCGGTGCAGCTTGAGGGGGTTACATGCATTTTGTGCATGTAAGCTGCCCTTTAGTGAATCATGGCCAATACCACTAGCAAAAGGGATTTTGTATGGTGTTAACCCTGACCTTCGAACATGAGGCCCTTACTTTGTTAACTTCTAATTCCTTTTCTTTCATTCTTTATGGATTTTTATACATCACTTTAAAAATAAATAATTCAGTGGACACAAGCTAGTAAAATCAGTATGTCGTCATCTTTGTAGGTTGGGGCAGATTTTGTAAGCAGCATATTTCTATGCAAAAATGCAATAATTCTACTAAATATATCTCAGTCTTATATAGTAGGTGTTTGTACAAGACAAATGTCAGAAAATGGACCGTGCCTGTCATCCCCAAGGTTTTGTAGATGCATGCCAATTGAAAAAAACAGAAAACAATTTAACAAAGGAACAGCAGGAAAAGTGCACTGTTGTAAGGTGCCTAACAAAAGCTAATCAATATGCTGTGTTAGAGCTTGTACCAGATTTTTTATTCTCTTCTTGTCAGTTCTTTATAAACTGCAAAGCAAATCTGAATGTGTCTGCCATGCAAATGTCTTGCAAAATGGCACTTATACCTCAACTGACAGGGTCACTGTGATGTATGCACAAAATTATTATCAACTGTATTAAATACTTGAAAACTAGAATTTTAGATTAAAATAATTAATTTTACAGAACGAGTGGAGAAAACAAGGGTGGGGAAAGTGCAATAGTCCTGCTGAATGTAGAATGTACTGAATGTAGAACTTAAAAATTTGGAAGCTGCATGCAATGCTATACTTTGCAAGATATACCAGAATGCTTAGAAATAAGTTAATAGGATTGACTTAACAGATATTTCATCATTTATAATCTATACATTTACAGTCTACACATAATTATATGTGTAATTACCATGTCTCTTATCTACTTTATTATCAGGTGATAAATGCTTTCATTTTTATTCTTCTTATCATAACAACACCTGACACTTATGACTCCTGTTCAAGTGATTGCAGTATGACTGGATTATTCATGCATTTTGGCATTTACTGTGCCAGTGTGCACACCATGGAAACTGAATTACAGTCCTTTATTTTCAAATCCTAGTGTGCCTCCTTTTTTCTATGCTGAAAGAAAGACAGATAGATGGAGAGATAGAGAAAGAGATGGATGGATAGATGGATAGATAGATAGACAGACAGAGAGATAGATAGATAGATAAATAGATAGATAGATAGATAGATAGATAGATAGAGACACACAGGCTGACTGTAAGCCAGATGGATGGGCACATACTGTAGAAAGGTACAGTAGACAGAAAGCTAGAGATAGAAAGATAAATAGATAGATACTATAGTGTCTGCTCAAACATGTACGATATAAAAATGTTTGTGCATTCTAGGTCTGGAAAAAGATTTGAAATTAATCAATTTATCAATTGCACAACATTAGGGGTCATTTGTATATTGATTTCCCCCTGTGGACTTTTGTATGTGGGTCAAACTAAACGGGAACTAAAACAATATATAGAAGAACACAAGACTGCAATTAGAACCAATAATGTACAATATGTTATGGCTAGGTATTTTCAGCAGGCCCATCATAGTTCAGCAGCAGTTCTTAAATTCATTGATATTGAAAAAGTGGAACTTGGGAAAGTTGAAGGGGACATTGTTAAGAAGTTGCTGCAGAGAGTAGTGCATTGGATATTTATGTTGGGGACTGTGCAACCACATGGACTAAATGATGAATTGAGTTAACATTCATATTTGTGAAGTTTAAATATTTACAGTATTTGTTAACCAGCTGTTTTTACACAGTTTCTGTTACTCCCAAGAGTAGTTTGCTGCTTTTGCACATGCATGGTTTTATATAATTTGTCGTCTTTTAATGAGTGTCTCGAGGGTGTTTCTATATGTCATTTTCCACTTTTGCACATTGTTGTCTTGCACTTTTTTAAGCACTTTTTGCACTTTGGTCTGTGTTATGGACATTTCTGACATTTCTGTCTTTTCTCTTTCTTTATGTGTATGTGGTCTGTGTCTTTAACAGCACCTTTTTAATGGATTCTTGGGTGCTGCCATGCCACCTTCTGATGAAGATGTCAGTATGACATTGAAACTTTAAGGGCATGACTAAGTGTGTAGGGCTTGTGCCTGGTCAGCATGGCATTTTTGCACATGGTGAATAATTTATATGGCCACAGAGTATTGAATTAAATAGATGGCTAGATAATTAAATGAAGAAGATGCCAGTCAGAAATCTATATATCCCTTGCCCAATGAATTGTACCAGGGAGCAGTATGCTATTTTTAAAAGTAATGACTATGTAGTTGTTGTAATATGTTGTGTTTTGTTGTGCTGTGTTAAATTGTGTTGTTGGTTCTTTGTATCTTTGAAGGAAACTCAACAAAAAGATTTAAAAAAAATAAATGAAGTGTCTGCAATTACTACAATTAAACAGAACTGTTTACAGAGTCTTTTTAAGCTTGGTGTGAAGGTGCTGACCCATCTGTTTTTTACGGGAAGCAGTATGTTTGCTGCTAGATAGACAGACAGCAGACAGACAGACAGACACATTGATAAACAGCCAGACAGGCAGGAAGACAGACAGACATTGTAGGAAGATGCAGTATAATATATACAGAGCTAGATATACAGCAGATAGACAGATAGATAGATAGATAGATAGATAGATAGATAGATAGATAGATAATGTAGGTATGTACACATGATAGCAAGTTAGAGAGAGATAGATGGTAGATAGATAGACAGACAGACAGACAGACAGACAGATAGCTGGATAAGGTAGGTAGGTACACTTGATAGCAAGTTAGAGATAGATAGACAGACAGACAGACTGATAGATAAAAAGGCAAATGAGACAGATACAATAGATAGATAGAAAGATAAATAGATAGATAGATAGATAGATAGATAGATAGATAGATAGATAGATAGATAGACACAAACCCTGTCCCTATAGTGTGGCAGTAAATTATCAGAATACTGTGGTCGCCAACATGGTAACACTATTGCCACCAGTCCAGCTTAGCAAGATGTGATATCTAAAATGTTTATTTCATTGGCACATATTACACAAATGCTTTGTTATTATTGTTTTCTCTAGTATGCAGATCTGAAGGTTACAACATAGAGAGAGAGTGAGGCCTAGTGATTAGACTATGACTTTTGGAACCAGAAGATCACTGGTTCAAACCCTGACAGAGCCAAATACTCACTGTTTGACCATGAGCAGGTAGTTTAATCTCTTAGTGCTGCAGCCCACCCAGCTGTGGAAATATGTTGAAGCTAGACCCCACTGAAAATGACATGTTGCATCTCAGCTTGACACCCTTGGTCAATAAATGGCAAAGGAAAACAGAATCAAACCTCTGAACAACTCTCAGGGTGCCCTTGGATGTATAAGAATGGTCAGTTTGGAGAATCTTTGGTAGGTACCATGTGAACCAAAACAAAGCAAGACAGGATCAATTCATATGTAATTCAATATGTAGTATTATTTATTACTCTCCACTATGTAGTTGCTGTTTTGTGGCCTACTGTACTGACCACTACATCAGAACTTTGGTGGTTACTGCTGCACTATTATTAGTGCCCAAGCCACAGACTACATCTGTGTCTCGTCCTGATTCCTCGGACTTACTAGAACCCATTATTGCCATTGTTGAACCATTATTTTGCTTTGTGTTCAGTCATTAAGTTGAGTATAGGGAGAGTAAACAAGCAGCCATAGCCATCATCCATGCTCATTTGGATCATTATCTACACCAGCTCAGCTCTACATTCTTCTGTCACTCTCTCAAAAGCTGAACTCAAGGCCTACGAGCTGCTCATGCTGAAACTGTCCCCTCCCTCCTCACTCCCCATCTTTGTGGCTGGAATTTATTGCTGCCCTGGCACCCCAGCTACAACAGTAACCAACATCCTGAACCAACTGACATCCTTTGTCCAGTCGGGTGAATTATATGTCTTGGATGACTTTAATCACAACTGGTCAGATCCCACCTTTAACAAAACCAGAACCGAGATATCCACGCTCAACCTTACCCAAACCATTCTGGAACCTACACGGTTAAACCATAAGTCCAGAAACCACTCCCTTCTTGACTGGGTTCTTACCTCCCATCCACACCACATCATCAGCTCTGGCCTCCTCCCAGACTCCATTAGCGATTACCACCTAACATACTTGGTCCGCAAAACCCACCAAGTTAAATCCCCTCCCAAATTTATATTCCAACGGTCATATAAATCCCTAAACCTCTCCCCTCTCCTGGAAGAGTTAGCTCACGCCAACTGGGACCCAATCTTAAGATGCTCTAACATGGATGCTGCCCTCACGCACTTCAGGAACACCTTCCTCAGTGCCTGGGACAAACATGCCCCCCTGCGCCGTGCTAGGGTCCGAGGGTCACACCTTCCCTGGATATCTTCTGAGCTGATAGCTTTCCAACAAACCTGTGACAGGGTGTGGTGTACCTACAAATCCATGGTCCTCCCAGGTGACAATATCACCTACTGCATGCTCTGAAACAAATGGACAAAGGCCATCCGCATAGCTAAGGCCAAATACTTTAACAACACCCTAAACTCAAATCTTGGGAGGCCTTCTAAATTCAGGAAAGTCATCAACTCCTTTTTCTCCCCCCAACAACAAATCCCCCTCCTCTCCTTCTCGCCCAAGGGACCCTTATCTCTGACCCACTGACAGTAGCCTCCGAGTTCAATTTCTACTTCACTACTTGTGCTAAGACCCTCCTGGACTCCCTTCCTCCCGTAACCACACCCACTCCCCAGACAGCTACCCTTCTAACGCTTGGCCAGAACTCTTTCTCTTTCAGACACATCTCCCCCATTGAAACCTTAGATGCCCTTAGCTCCCTGAATCCCACCAAAGGTAAATCTCCCGACGGCCTCAACAATAAACTCCTCTTCCTGTCTGCCCCAGCCATCGCTACTCCCTTGCTGCCCTGCTAAATCTTTCATTCACCACTGAGTCACTCCCCTCAGAGTGGAAACATGACACTGTCGTACCTCTACTAAAAGGAGGTGACCCTACCTCCGCTGCTAACTACTGCCCCATCTCCCTCCTCTCCACCCTCACCAAACTCCAGGAACACCTAGTACTATCACAGCTTGCCCACTTTCTCTCTGAAACAAACTTCTTCACTCCATTCCAGTCTGGTTTTAGGGAGAACCACTCCACCACCACCTCCCTACTAAGACTCATGGACTCCATCCTTTCTGGAATGGACAAAGGACATATCACTGCCGCTATTTTCATCGACCTAGCCAAAGCTTTTGATATGGTATCCCACTCCCTCCTGCTGCCCTGTCTAGTAGGAGCTGGTCTATTACCTTCGGCCATAAATTGGTTCAGTGTCTACCTACAAAATAGAACCCAATCTACAAAAATAACTGACTACACCACCCCACCCCACTCCCCATTACCACTGGTGTCCCCCAGGGCTCAGTCCTTGGCCCCATTCTCTTCTCCATCCTACTAAATGATCTCCCAATGGCTTGCTCCACTACCTCAATACACATGCATGCTGATGACACAGTCCTCTTTACTTCCGGCCGCTCCCATGAAGAAATCACCTCTAATCTTCAGACTGATTTCAACAAAGTACAACACTGGTTCAGCTCCAACCAACTCTCCCTAAATGCCAAGAAAACAGTCTCTATGTCTTTTGGTGCTAGACAGAGACTATCCAGACTTACATCCCCCCGATCTTCCATACCCTAAATAACACCACCCTGGAAGACATGCCCTTCTTTAGGTACCTAGGGGTTTGGCCTGATCACCACCTCTCCTTCTCCACCCACGTGGACACCATCCTATCAAAACTGCACCCCAAGCTCGGTGCCCTCTATAGAAACTGTGCTAGTCTCCCACTTCCTGTGAGACACGAAATAGTCCAGAAAATGATCCTACCTTTCTTCGACTACTGCGATGTTGTCTACAGCTCTGCCTCCAAGTCCACCTTATCCAGACTGGACCTTCTTTTCAATGCTTTCTGCCACTTCGCCCTCAATGCCCCCCCACACCTATCACTGCAAGCTCTTCCATTCACTGGCCCTCCCATCCCTGAGCAACCAGCGCCTACTTCACAGTGCTAAATTTGTTTCTAACTTCTGGCTCGGTTCCCTCCCACCCTACCTCATTTCCTCCCTATCTTCCCCACCAACCCCCACTCATGCCCTCAGGTCTACTGACTCCAGGTTATTAGCTGTCCCTCATAGAAGAACCTCTGCAGGCCAATTGGCTTTCTCCTACCTCCTCCCTAAGCTCTGGAATGACCTGCCGGCCCAAATCCACCATTCTTCCTCCAAACACTCTCTATCCTCTGCCCTCACTAACTTGTTCACACCCAATTGTACCTGCCCCTGACCCCCCGACTGACTCTTTCCCCCACCCGATCCCCTCCTCCTTATGCACCTGACCAGAGACTGGGCTGTTTGCCCAAATGACTGGCTTATAAAATTGCCCTAACAATCCTTGCACTTACCCGCTCTTGCCACTTCTGTCCATCCCTTCTTATTTCCATCAACATCCTCCCTAAGTCAACCCCCTCATCTTTCCCAGTGTTTGACTGCCTATACCTGTCACTACCCCCTGACCCCAAGCTCGGGCTCCCAGTTCGCACTACCAACCCGGTGCATTTTATTTCTCTTCATTCTCTAGATATAGGCACTTATGTAACCATGTATAGTTTCAGTGTTAATCAAATATGTTATGCCACCCTCCATGTGGCACAAGTATTTAGTGCTTCCGCTTGTTTAAGTCTGTCTAGCCACACTCATCCATGTAACCATTGTTTTGAATTGCTTGACTCTAATTTCAACCCATTGTTTGTTTTATGTATACTTCTCCCATGTACCCCCCCCCCCAGTCGCACCGTGAGATGAGCATTGTTTTGCTCAGTGTGCCTCTCCTGGTAAAACATTTTCAATAAATAAATAAATAGATAAATAAATTATCATAAAACAAGAGTCCACTCTGTGTGATATATTGGCTCAAAACTGATGGCAAATTAAGTTGAAAATAATAAAAAATAACACAGATTGTTTTGTTAAAAAATACTTTTATGCCATTTATAAAGAAAGAAGCGCTATATGCAGAAATTGCCTTTCTATCCATGAGCAGGCACAGTATCAAGTCCAGCCATATCAAATAAGATCACCACTCTGTTTGTGGATGACAAAAGAAGTTTCCATTTAATGAGATTATTTAAGAATAAATACCATTTTGAGAATATGACTATATATTGTACTAACTGCAAACAAAAATGAATTTAGGTACCGGTTAGGGTTGCAGCCATGGGTGTACTGTCGGAATGCATACTACAAGTAAATAACAGCTTACAAGTTTATTGGAGAGGGGGTGGCATTCTTGGTTCTGACAACTGATTTTAGTTAGTCCTACTGTCTGATATCCACTCCTACTGGTGTTATAATTGTTGTGCTCTGTCTGAATTCAACATGCTGATAAATACATAAAACTAAATAATATGGGATGAACAAGGGTCTGGGTAACAAACATGGTTATGTCTACAATGGGGGGGGGGCAGCAAAGTGGCACCAAAGGGTTCTGGCTTACAAAAGTTTGCCTAGCTTCACCACTGGTTTCAGCACATATCCACAAAGTGAGGAACATGAGAGATTAAGGTATACATTACCCTGCATCTTGTTAACTGTGTGGTATTTCTGTATTTTGAATGATTGCTCAAAGCAGAGCTGCTGTTGGTCCAACTTTGGTGTTGTCTTTCAATGCAAGGAGGTTTGTATACACATTAAGATCTTTTTGTTATGCTTTGAGAGATGGTGTCACAGATAGGGCAATGCCAGTTCTGCTTGGAACAATTATTTAAACCCTGGGAGCACCTCCTACCCAAACGCCAAGGTACAGACAAGGGAATTTTGCTGATATTCATTTTCCTACTTTTGCAGCTTTGTACTACAAATCTGACTAGTGCCTTAATGTAGATTATTTTGCCATGAAGTTTAATTCTTTTTTAAAAAGAAAAATAACAAATGCACACACGTTTGTATTGACAATTCCACTAAAAGCAATCCCCATTGTCCAGTCACACCCCATTCCTCTCCACGTGCCAAGCCAAGCATTTTCAGGTGTTCAGTGACACCCGCTTCCTCATCCTGTTCTATGTCAAGCATCAAGCAGTGCCTGTTATCCACTGTTACCTCATCCCATTCCATGCCAAGCAGTCCCTGTTTTTAACACTTTATATGGTATGTCATGTTATTCACACCTCTTGCATGTCATAATAATAAACTTTAACCAATGGGAGAGCAGCTTTCTCAGTACTTGATGACATCATAAGGGGCCTCTGCTACACTCAAACACAGATAGCTAAATTTAAACAGAAATAGTTGACTTTTTATAGAATGATCTAATGTAAAAGTTTTATGTTTCAAATAGTTGTAGTATAAATGGTATGTATAAAGAGCTGCAGTGGGTTAAGCAAACATCCTCACTGCCAAGAAGAGGACCTTAATTATTACTAGTTAGTGTAAATAATGTACTAAAACTGAATGTTTCAAATGTATTGTATTGTAAAGTTTGTCACAACTACCTCCTCTCCCATTCTACAATAACTATAGCAGTGTTATGCTACGGAGTTTCACATTCCTCCCACAACATTAACAAATGAGTAAACTTAGAACTGCACAAGTTTTTTTTTTTTTTTGTTTAAAACTTTAATTTTGCCGGCCCGGTGGCACAGAGGCCTGAGGCACTGGCACCTTACCTCGAACCATGCCGGTGACCGGGGTTTCGGGAACAGACTCAGGACGCCGGGGGCTGGCAGGGGAAGGAGAGGATCAAGCATCCGTAGGACAACTCTCCTCTCCTGGGGTGGGTAGTGGGGTGGCATTGCTCTGCAGTGGCCTCTGGTGGAGACTAGGAGCACTGCAGAAGCAACGCAAGGAGGGAACAACACAGAAAACTGGAAACTGCTCCACAATTGACCAGATAATGGCTACTGGTCCATCGATGCCACCAATGCCCTGAAGGAGCCATTCCACCTCAGCAGCACCCCAGGGCCAAGTAGTTGCGCTGGTCTCCCCCCTGGTGCCTTCCCTCTCAGAGGAGGGGGACCCACCTGGCGAAGGGTTACGTCTGGGTTACCCTGGGGGTGGCTGCTATATGAGGTTGGAGGCTCAGGAAGGGACAGAGTGGATCAGAAGGGACCTTGGTAAGCCTGAAGGAGTGGTGGGTTGTGGAGCATGAAGGAGGAAAAACACAAAAACTTTAATTTCAGGCCCAGTGGCACTGAGGGTTGAGGCACTGGATGCCACACTCAGTGCTGCACTGGTGACCTGGGGTTGGGAATGAGTCTGAGCCACTGGGGGTCAGCAAGTGGGAGAGAGGATTAAGCATCTGGGGGACTGCTCTCCTCTCTCAGGGGGGAACTAATCATCCCTCTCGCTGACTGCCCTCTGGCAGTGGCTGGAGGGCAGTATGAGTTGGGAGGCTTGATCGGATGTCCTTACATTGCATGGGATGGGGAACTGGGTAAAAAAGGAGAAAATGAGACTGGCAGGCTTAATGATGGTCTGCCACTCCCAGGAGGAGTCCCCGGATTCTGGATTGGGTCTCCAGGAGGGAGGATTTATTTATTTTTATTTATTTATTGTAGAGATCAGTTTTACAACCTTTGAGTCAAAGACTCAACAAAAGGTACCTCGTCAAAAAGGGGGGAGACAACAAAGTGAGGTTAGGACAGGAAATGACGAAACAGGTTAGATACATAAAAAATATACACTTGGAGAGAGCAGACAGCAAGGCTGCTGGATTAAACTTGTGGAAGGTACTAACATAGGTAAAAACAACAAGAGATTCAATTTGACAGCAAGTCACAAGTTAAATAGGTAAATAACATTGGTGAAACAATAATAGTTACATTATTCATAATTGAGCATGTCCAGGCTAATATGTAGATATAAAAGACTGGTGGGCGAGGGGTTTGAAAAGGGGATCAGTAGGGACCGACATAGGGCAGAGAGGACCGGCATGAGGCAGCTACAAGCATTTACAACACTGGCTGTCAATAATATGCTGGCGAAGGGCAATTTTGAAGCGGCCAATACCAGGGATCTTGGAGATAGTTTCAGGAAGGGAGTTGAAACAGGACGGGGCTTGGTGATGGAAAGATCTTTGGCAGTGAGAGGTCCTCGCTCTGGGAACTTTGAAAGTGGCTGTGGCGGCGTATCGGGTTGGCAGTGACCTAGCAGCGCACTGCAAAGGTCCAGAGACCCCAGGAGGGCAGAGTCCTGACAAGGATTTTTTGGCCAGTAGGCAGGTTTGATAACTCAGTCTTTCCTCAAGAGTGAGTATTTTTGTGGCAGAGTATAGCAAGCAGGTATGGGTTCTGCTGTGGGCACCGGTAAGGAGCCTACATGCTTTATTAATAGAGGTCTGGACTTTGGATAAGGCAGAGGCATCAGCAGCAGCGTAGACAGGGAGCCCGTAGTCAGCCAGCGATAATACCGATGAGGTGATGGCTAGTTTTAAGGCGGGTTCAGGGAGACAGTCTTTGTGGCGGTAGAGAAGACCGATCCTGGAGTTTATAGCAGATGACAGAGCTTTGAAGTGTGCGTGGAAAGTAAGGCCGGAGTCGAAGGTGATGCCCAGGTACTTATAGGATGTAACCTGCTCCAGAGGGAGGGGCGTGCTGGTGGTGATGTGAAGGCAGAAGTTTCTGGCATTGTTTTGCCGATGGGAAAAGAGCATGGACTTTGTTTTCTTTAGGTTCAGGACTAGGCGGTGATTATCGAACCACTTTTTCGGTTTGGAGGAAGGCTTGCAGCATTCTTTGAGTGGGAGGGTCAGGGTGTGATGCAAGGATAACAGCGTCATCAGCATAGAGTAATATTTTACTGGAACAGGAGCTGGGAGGGTGTTCAGGAATAGGCTGAAAAGGGTCGGGCCAAGGATGGAGCCTTGGGGACACCCAGTATACCGGAAGATAGGAGGAGAGGGTCCCATTTAGTTTGACTCTTTGGGACCTATTGTAGGTAGCTCATGCAACCACTTCAGGGGGGCTCGCAGACCTAGTGTGCTGAGGGAGTTTAGTAGTAGGGGTGGCACACCGTGTTGAAGGCCTTGGACAGGTCTATAAAGACCGCCCCTGCAAGATGACCTTGTCAAGTGCTGAGTGAATGTGGGGAGAATTCCAGAAGGGCAGTGGTTGTGCTATGGCTAGGGCAAAACCCTTGTTGCTCCGGACAAAGAAGGTTGTAGTTAGTAAGATATTCCAAGAGCTGAGTGTTTACTATTTTTTCTAAGGCTTTGGATGGGGGGGGAGGATGGAGATGGGCTTGTAGTTGTTAGGCAGAGTGCGTTCCCCCGACTTATGGATGGGGGTTACTTCTGCATGCTTCCAGGCCTTAGGAATTGGCTGAGGCATAGGATTTATAATGATAAGCGCCAGCGGGTGAGTATGACATCCAGCACGAGGCTAAGAATCCTGGAGTCAGAGGGTCATTGGTAGGGTTCTGAGAGGCGAGGGCCTTTATTAAAAAAGGTTTGGCATCGTGGGATGAGATCATTCGGAAGTGGAATTGCGGCCTGGAAATGGGTGCATGGGAGGGTTTGGCAACTGGGTCAGAAAAATGGGCCGGGAGGACGGCACTTAAGTCAGTGAAAGTTTGATTAAGGCAGTTAGCAATACAGGTGGGGTCAGTCGAGACAGTCCCATTTATGACAATCTGGGATGGAGGGGAGCGGGTCCTACCATTTAAATCTTTAATGTTGTCCCAGAAAGCTCTGGACGAGCCCCAGGTGGATGTCAACGGTTGGTAGAATTTGGCTTTAGCCTGCTTGATTGTCCAGGAGCATTGATTGCGGTTGCCCGCAGGCTTGCCTGTCAGCAACCCTGCCGGAGTCATTAGCTAGGTGCCAGAGGTTATCTCTCTTTTAGTTGTTGGATCACGCTGGAGTGATCCATGCAGCAGTCCGTTTTTTTATCCTATGAGTGTTGAGGGGTGCATACAGATCACAGACGTGGTTGAAGGCCGTGGAGAGGTAGGTAAGGGCAGAATTAATGTCAGGAGCGCTGGCCAGTGGGGACCAGTCGATTTGGGCGAGGTGACGTTTGAGGTTGGTGAGACCTCCGGGGAGAAACCGGAGGTGGGGGGTCCTGCTGTAACCAGTGCTGAGGGTGGAGGAGGACCAGAAGCAGATGACTGGGGAGTGGTCACTGAGTGAGTCCGCAAGGACATCAACGGAGATGATTTTATGAGGTCGATTAGAGAGGATGACGTCCAGGAGGCTTGTTCCTGTTACTTTGTTAAGTCTAGTGGGCTGAGTGACCAGTTGGGACAGGTCAAGGGCTGCAAGGTCATTTTTCAGATTATCTGATGAGCAGCTGAGCCAATTTGAATTTAAGTCACCCATAATTAGCTGTTCAGCTTTCGGGGGTAAGGTAGCCAGGTAGTCAAGGAGAGAGGAGGCTGCAGAGTCTTTGTTTGTCCCCGGGGGTAGATAAGCCGCAGTTAGATAGAGTGGACCGCGACCAGGGTAGGAGGTGATTTTTAAGGTAATGGCTTGCTCCCCATGGTTAAGCTCGGGGGTGGGGAGGGCAAGCCCGAGGATCGAGTTGCGCAAGTAGATAGCACACCCCCCTCCATGCCGACCCATCCTATCAGCCCTGAAAATTGTAAAACCAGGAAGGGAGATGGCAGAGTCAGGCGTGAGGGAGGAGAGCCAGGTTTCAGCAAGCATGAGAATATCCGGGGAGTGTTGGGTGACCCAACATTGGAGGGCTACAGTTTTCTTGGGGAGACTGCATATGTTAATAAAGGCGATTCGAAAGCCTTTGCCAACAGTGGGCAGAGGCATGGTAGGGATGACAGGCCCGGGTTTGGGTTCACATTGCCGGAGAGCAGGAGCAGCAGGAGAATTAGGCGCCTGGCGGCTGGTTGTAGCTGGCGGAGGGGTCCAAATGTGCCGATGGGACCCCATCAGGGAGGAGCAGGGATAGGAAGGAGAGAACAGCTGAGGGCGCTTAGCGAGGAGAGTGTCCACTTGTGAGTGAAACACAATACTGTGCGAGTAATAACCGTGGCGGTGGGTGGGGGTGTGGGCGTGGTAGTCCAGAGTATGGGAGGGATCTGGGAATGGGTTGAGGGATTGGTGGGGTAGTCCGGATGGGGGGCCTGGAGTTCAGAGTGGGGGCAGTGTGTTTTGGTTGGGGGCGGGTTGATGGGATGTATAGATGGGCAGAGAGAGAGCATAGGGTGCTGCAGCAGGAGGAGGGCCAGCAAAGAAAAAACCATGCTTGAGTAAGACATTTCCCAGTAAAGAGCAAGAAATGAGGGCAGGTTCTCTAGTGCTGGAACGATATAACCAGCAAATGGGAAAGTAGGCTGATTGGTTTTGAGCCTCATGTGACAAGGAAAGTAAACCCTATATAGGAGAGCCGAGCAAGGGTGGTGGTGGGGGCGTTGGGGCCGAGCATAGCGTTCGTGAGGGGTTTCCAGAGCACCGACTGTTTCAACAAGCAGAAACAGAGCCCAGCTAAAAGGCGCCTAAACCGCAACTAAACGGCAGAGCCCCGAATGGGCAGAGTATCCAACAGGTAGGCTGGCCCACTGACCGTAGGGATTCGTAATTTTCTTTCATTTTTAGATTTTGTTCTTTTCATGCAGAGGTTTACCCTATGCACCCAAGTGTAGGCAAGTCAAAACGGGGAGGGCAAGTCCCGATTCAGCCCTCGCGACCAGCGTCTCCTCGGGGGGTGGGGATGTCCTGGTGGTGGAGTTTGGCTTCAGGGAGGGCACTTCCAGATGCAGCCCTCGAGGAGAAGCCGGCAACCTCCTCCTGGCCCCACCGTTGGGGGCAATCCATGGGGGAGCTACCAGGGACCACCTAGCATGACAGCGGCAGGACCGGAGAGAGAGAGAGAGTCCCTCCATTCAGGGGGCCATAGCCACCTGCCAGGGCTCTGGTGGCAACAGTGCTTACGGAAAAAAAATCAATAAAACTTTAGTTTCAAAACTGGTAATTTTAAAAAGTAAATTATGGCCAGCAGAATTACCTATTTTTTATACCCTCTAGTTAAGTGCTGTTTTACAAACCACTCAAGATTCACTATTGTAGTTTATTGAGCAACATACATCTCTGGTATGTAAATAAAATATACAGTGCTCTGCTGCCCATACAATATTATATATATCTATATATATCTACACATATAACACACTCATGAGTTTTATCCTCACATGTTGAAATAAATAGGTTAACTAACATATATGTGGCAAAATCATAAATTAGCTGTATGTCTCCCTCATGAGTGAATAATCATATCAGAATGGTTGCCACATGATACAAAATCAGTCAGACTTTTATCTATATGACACTCTTCCAAAAAGTTCAGAGTGTCTCACATAAAATAGGCAAGGTAAGGCAATTTTAATTATATGGCGCCCAATCCCAAATTCTCTGGGTACCTCACATCAAACACAAATAAAAACAGATTAAAAACAATATAAATACAAAAAAAACAATGCATCATGGGACCAGGCCAAAACTTAAAGTGAAAAAATGTGTTTTAAAATATTTTTTAAAAAGTGCCAGTGAAGGAGAACCTCTTACCTTCTGGGGAAGGGCGTTCCAAAGAGTCAACTGTCACCTCCCGGGAAGGGCATTCCAAAAAGGCAGAGGCACTACATTAAATGCTGTATCCCCTGAGGATTTTAAGCCAGATATTGGCACCAATAAGAGGTCTGTCTCCCCTAATCAGAGGGTGCAGCCAGGAATGTATGGCACTAGGAGATCTTTTAGGTAGCCTGGACCCTGACCGTACAGGGACTTGTATGTTAACACGTATACCTTAAAACAGATGCGTCACCATACTGGCAGCCAGTGAAGAGTGCGGAGAACCGGAGTGATGTGCTTGAACTGGGTGGTTCTTGCAACCAGCTGGGCTGCCACATTCTGAACTAGATGGAGCCAGCACATCAGCCTCACAGATAACCTAGGGTACAGAGCGTTACAGAAATCCAACTTCAGTGTGACTAAGGCACACACCAGTGTTGCCAGATCAGATGGTTCAAGTTAGGTCTTGATTCAGGCGATGTTTCACAGATGATAGAACCCACTGCAGACAACTGGTGACACTTGATATTCTAATGTCAGCTGGGAATCCACAGTGACCCCCAGATTCCTTACCCTATCTGCAGCTTGAAGACCCACGCCATCCAATGAAGGAAGGATGGTGCTACTACTTGTTGCTACTGAACTTGACCGACATGGCTCTACCAGTAACACCTCAGTCTTCAAAACATTCAGCCTAAGTCTGATAGCCACCATACAGTCCTGGTTTCCTTAAGGCACTTGCTCAGTTACGAAACAGCTGCAGCATATTCAGGGGCACAAGACACATACAGCTGGGCATCATCAGGGTAACAATGAAAACCCAAGCCATAGCATCTAATGATCTCCCCCAGCAGCAACATGTACATGGCAAATATCATGGAGGCAAGAATCAACCCCTGGAGCATGCCACAACAGAATGCAGCACTGCTCAGTGTAAAAGAGCGGAATATCACCTGCTACTCCCTGCCAGACATGTAGGACTTAAACCACCACAACATCATTCCTGAAAGTCCTACATAGTGCCCTAGATGAACCAACAGCACCTCTTGATCCACCGTGTCAAAGGCCAGAGAAGTTTTACAGGACAAGAATAGAGTGTTGTCCGCTGTCCCTCACTAGAAGGAGATCATGGTCACCTTGACTAGTGCAGTCTCTGTACTATGATGAGGCCAGAAACCAGACTGGAACATCTCATAGCTGTCATATTGTTCCAGGAGCTACTTCAGCTGCACCACCACCACTACCATCTTCTTGACCAACTTCCTTAAAAAGGGAAGGTTCGAGAAAGGCCTGTAGTTGGAGAGCTTATCAGGATCCAAGGAAGGATTCTTGAGGAGGGACCTCACCACTGCCTTTTTAATGGCAGATGGGAAAACCCCTTCCCCAAATGATCACCTAACAATCTCCATCGCAATTGGACTGAATGAATCCCAGCACTCTAGAAGAAGCAGGGTCAGCCCAGGGCCAATGCACAGAAGGTGGGACGCAGTCTGGATACTACCCGGAACACGCCGTCTGCCAGTACTGGCTCAAACTGAGCCCATAAGGACAAAGTGCCTCTGTCCATCGAGGCTAGAACACTGTCAGCTGATGACAGTCTGCTTGAGGATATCCCAGCCCAAAGAGCAGACACCTTGTCTAGAAAGAAATGGTTAAACTCCTCACATTTATTGAGAGAAAACTCTCTGCAGGACTGAAGACAGACTGGATTTATTAGTCTGTCCACAGTGTTGAAGAACTGAGCAGGTCAAGTCCTCCCAGCAGCAATCACTTGTGACAGGAACACTAACTTTTTCAGAGTGACTGTCCACTAATACTCACCATAGTGAGCCCTCAGTACCAATTTTTCATCCACCGAGCAGGACCTCTGCCACCAATGCTCCAACCTTTGCCGCTTAGTCTTCCACCTCCTCAGGTCAGCATCATACCATGGTGATCTGAGGTGGTAAATCAAGGGACAGACATAGACAGGTGCTAGGAAGTCAACAGGCGTGAGGACAGCTGGTAGGTAGTGATCCCAGAGAGAAGAGCCAAGCAAGCTTACCGCCTCCCAAGCTATTGGAGAGGGAGTTGAGGTAGGGGCACAAGGAGGGATTAGGAGGGGGGAAATGGGGGGGAGGAACAGGTTGAAGGGTGGTCTCACTGAATGCGAGAAGCTTAGGTAACAAATCAGCCAAGCTACAGGATCTCATGGCATTGGGGAGGGTGAACATTGTGGCCATCATGGAAACATGGGCCACTCAGTACCAGGACTGGGATATGAAGATACCAGGGTACAGGGTATTCAGGAAGGACAGAGCTAAGAGGAAGGGGGGCATGGCGATCTACATGAGGAAGGGGATAAGGTGTATAAGGGAGGAGGAGGGGGAGGAAGGCAAGACAGAGGCCTTATGGATGCAGTTTCAAGACTCCAAAAGAAGGAGGGTGGGGGTAGTGTACAGGCTACCAGCTCAGGGGGATGACCTGGAAAGGGAGTTGGCTGAGCAGATTAGAAGGGTCTGTAGGAAGGGGAATACAGTGGTGGTGGGGGACTTCAACCTAGCTGGGGTGGACTGGAGCACCCCAACTATCTCAAATGCAAAGGAGCAGGTTTTATTAGAGGCACTTCAGGACAGCTTCCTGGTGCAATTAGTCTGAGAGCCAACTAGGGTGGAAAGGACTCTGGACCTGGTACTAACAAATGGGGAGGCTGTAAAAGATCTAGGACTGGAGGACCCCCTAGCTGGGAGTGACCTTCACTCAGTGTGGTTCACACTTAGTATGGGCAGGGAAACAGGAGATACGGGTACCAGGGTGATTGAATTTAAGGAGGCAGTTGGTTAGGCATCTGGCGGGTATTCAAACATGCATGGATGCTAACCAAAAATTGGAGATTATTAAGAAAGGGCAAGCAGAGGCTACTGAGACTTGTACCAGGACAGGGAGCAAGAAGGGTAGGGCAAAGAAGCCCAGTTGGTTGACTCAGGAGGTCATGGAAGGGGTGAGGGCCAAGAAAAAGCATTCCAGAGACTCAGGAAATCTGGAGGGCAAGGGGACAAGGATGAGTACATGAAGAAGTCTGGAGAGGTTATCAGGCTAGTCAGAGTGGCCAAGGGCTCCAAAGAGCTGAGGCTGGCACAGGGAATTAAGGACAGGGAAAAGGACTTCTTTAGATACATTGGTGAGAGAAGGAGAAACAAAGACCAGATTGTGAGGATTAGGAAGGACGGGGTGGGTGGAGAAGGGGAAGGACCAGGTAGAGGCACCAAATGATTACTTTTGCTCTGTGTTCACATAAGAAAAGGGGGGTGCAGATACCTCATGGGAGGGTGGAGTGGGGGAGGGGTGACTGATATCAGGATTACAGAGGACAAGGTACTGGAAGGACTAAGGGCACTGAGGGTGGGCAAGGCACTAGGACCAGATGGCATTCACCATAGGGTACTTAGGGAGCTAGCGGAGATCCTGGCGGGACCACTGGCAGACCTGTTCAGTACATCACTGGACACAGGATGCATGCCACAAGACTGGAGGATGGACCACGTGTTGCCCATTCACAAAAGTGGCTCAAAGGATGAACCAGACAACTACAGACAGGTAAGCCTCACTTCAATCGTGGGGAAGCTCATATAACAATCCTAAAAGAGTGACTGGTGACCTTTTTTGGAGGAGATGGGAGTTAACAAATTCTCCACTGTGCCATCCCATTGCATTGCCACCTTGTACCGTGACATCAGTGACATAAACCGGCACCTTAACATTGACTTTAACAACATACAATCCTGGCTAAATGCAAATAGACTTGTCCTCAATCTTAGGAAAACACAGGCCATGCTTTTCAGATCTCTGGCAAAGTTAAAAGCGTCCCCTGTGCCCCTGAGTATTACTGGCATTGATGGATCCCCTGTCATGGTTGTTGACTCTGTCAAATACTTGGGCATTACCCTTAACCCTCAGCTTGACCGCTCCCTGAACATTCATCATGTATGCAGAGCTGTTAACAGTAAGCAGGGTCTGGCTTACAGAGCAAAAAACAGCCTTACCCCTGCTGTCAGTGTTGCCCTAGCGAAAGGGGTGTTTCTCCCCACGCTTTGCTATGGTCTCATCGCATTTGCTCAGGTTGCTAAAACTCACCTCTCTAAATGGGATGCGGCTTATAATAATATATGCTGCTTTGCCCTCATAGACCATCATCTCACCCACCATTGCGACCTTTACAAAAAGTTTACTTGGCTTTCACCAGGCCATCATCAGAGCTTTGTCATTGGGTGTTTTACTGACAAGGTTGCCAGAACG
Source organism: Neoceratodus forsteri (assembly GCA_016271365.2). Classification (NCBI taxonomy): domain Eukaryota; kingdom Metazoa; phylum Chordata; order Ceratodontiformes; family Ceratodontidae; genus Neoceratodus; species Neoceratodus forsteri. The sequence continues at coordinate 1,450,246,241 of CM057452.1, forward strand.
GCCACTCCTCCGGTTCTGGCTGAGCTCCTCAAACCTGCCCACTCCTATTATTCCCTAAGGTCACAAGGTCCAGTGATATTCCATTTTCCAACTACCCACACCTAAATGGACAGCAGAGCATTTGCTTCTTGTGCTCCGAGATCACGGAATTCCCTTTCTGCCCATGTCCATACTACACCCTCCCATGCCTGTTTCCAAAACTCCCTCTGGGATCACTTGCTGCTTTCTTTGGCATGCAGCTGCACTTAAGATGCTAGTCATCCCCTAAACTAGTGCCATACTGGTCCTAACTTGAGGGGTATCTGCCAGAATGCTGTGTGTATTTGCTTCTCCCAGACATACCTGCTCACAGTGTTCCTCGCATAAGTACTCTATGTTTTTAGAATTGCCTCTCTGTCTCCTTTTTGAAATGTCCCATATATTGTTTACCTGTTCCTCATGCATTCACTCTGTGTTACCTTGAATTGCCTCTCTGTCTCATCACTGAACTGTCTGTTTATTGTTAAACTGTACGTTGTATTTCTTGACTGTTTCTTGCGTCATTATCTCCTTGTAACCTCCCGGGTCGCACCTGAAAATAGACATCTGTTTTTGTCTAGTGTGCTTACCTGGTTAACAAAAGCTAAATAAATAAATAAGACCGTCAACAACACGGGTTTGTCTTGGGCAGATCCTGCTAGACAAACCTAGTTGGGAACTACGACTGGGTAACCAGGAAACTGGACAAGGGCCATGAGGTGGATGTCCTGTATTTAGATTTCAGCAAGGCCTTTGACTCTGTGCCGCATGGGAGGCTGGGGGGAAAGATGGAATATATAGGGGTGGGAACAAAGATGGTCAATTGGATCACCAGCTGGCTGAGGGGTAGGCAGCAAAGGGTGATGATGATGGTGGGGGGAACTCTCATCACTGAGGAAATTAACGAGTGGGGTACTGCAGGGGGTCGGTACTGGGACCGGTGCTGTTTGGGATATTCATAGCCAATATCTCACACTGGATCTGGAGTAAGATCAGTCTGTTTACAGATGATACCAAGGTGGGAGCTGTGGTAGATGACATAGAGGGGTGGAAGCGGCTGCAGGAGGACCTGACCAAACTACAAGAGTGGTTGGAAACATGGGAGCTGGGGTTCAATGCCAAGAAGTACAAGGTCCTCCACTTCAGAGCTAGAAACCAGGGGAGGAAATATCAGCTGGGAGGTGTACAGTTGGAAAGCACCATGGAGGAAAAGGATCTAGGGGTGCTTATAATGGGGAGTATGAACCACTCAGCTCAGTGCAGGAAGGCAGCTGCAAAGGCCAACAAGATGCTGGGGTGTATAATTAGGGGAATCTCCTCCAGGAACAGGCAGGTAATCCTCAGGTCACTGGTCAGGCCGCACCTGGAATACTGCATGCAGTACTGCAGTCCATTCCTGAAGAGGGACATCAGATTTTTGGAGGGGATGCAGCATTAGACAACAAAGATGATCCAGGGACTGGAGGGAAAATCCTATGAGGATAGGCTGGGGGAGCTGAACATGTATCCCCTGGAGGAGAGGAGGGATAGGGGGGATATGATCGAAACCTTTAAATACTTAAAAGGGAATAAACAAGACTAATACAGAAGGGATTTTTCAGATCAGAAGGGGGAGGGACATGAGAGGACATTGACTGAGACTGAAGGGGGGAAGATTCAGGAGGGAAATGAGGAGACACTTTTTCATGGAAAGGTTGGTGGACAAGTGGAATACACTGCCCGAGGAAGTGGTATCATGTAGAACAGTAGGCAGATTTAAGAGGTGGTGGGACAAAGTGTGTGTGGGGGGTTGTTATGAAGAGGGAAGGGGAGGGTGGGTTAGCTGCAAGTTGAGGGGCTAGCTGCACAAATGAGTAGACTCGATAGACCATGAGGCCTGTTTCTGCTGGCATTTTCGTATGTTTGTGTGCAACAGCAATGACAAGGGTCAGATTATAACCCTCGATAGCTATCTCAGGTCCCATCGCATAAGCTGTTTTCATACTTGAGATGTCTAGTGCTGCTAGAAGGCTCTGAGGGCCTCAGATGTCTAAAAGAGTGTTATCTGACCATCTCCACTGTAGAGGTTAAATGAAGAGCCCTGCAGAGGAACTGCATGATATAATGATCCGATCAATTGACTGGATCAACCCTGATGTCACTAACATCAAGACCCATTGAAAAAAAACAGATCCAAGGCATGGCCATTCTGGTGAGTACCAGTGGCAACCACCTGTGCAAATCCCAGGGAAGACATCACCTGGAGGAACTGCATTCCTAAGAGAGATGTTTCATCATTGACCCAAGTGTTAGTCACCCCAGCCAAGAAGTATGGGCTCTTCAACAACCAGATTAGCCAGGAAAGTCTCTAGTTCCTGCAGGAATTTGTGTCCATATCCCAGGGGATGGTATATGAGCATGATCCTGCAACTTGAACCCGGCCCACCCTTTACAGCCACACATTCAAATGATCTGGTATCTCCCAAGAGCTATGCCATCAGTCCTAAGGCAGATCTAAAACAGATGGCTACCCCATCCCCCCACCCATGCTCCCGCTTAGGGCAATGCACCACAGAGACACCTGGTGGGATAGATGCCTCAAGTACAGGGCCTGAGTCATCACCCAACCAGATTTCCATGATACATACCAGATCTGCAGAGGAATCCACAATGAAAGCCTCCATTACAGCTGTTTTATTCCTAAGAGATCTGGTGTTGCACAGAACTATGCTAAGGGGAGGAACTAAGTCAGATGGTCCACCAGCCTCCTGCTGAGCTGAAAACTCAGAAGCCCAAGGAATAGGAACCAGGTAGGGAGGTCCCCTTTCCAGGTAATGTCTATTCCCTGGGCGCCTCCTGGATACCACACTCTTGATCCTGCCCCACCTGTCTATATAAAGTCCTTGCACTGGGTGTGGGTTTTGCTTTAAATTTCTATGGTCTGATTACAGTTGCATTAATGTTGTGACATTTTCTATATGATTTGCATTTGTTTAGGAATGGTTGTAAGGGCTGCATTGGAACACTGTAAGAATATAGCTAATTTGGATGGTTATGTAATTTGAGCAAGTGATGCTATTATAACGAACTGACACCTCAGTACTAATTATCTAATTACACTGTACAAACACACCTCAAACCACAAATATATATCAACTATAAAATGTCCAAGAAAAAAAGATCAAAATTATAACTGTCGTCCCTTACTCTGTACTTACTTTTCTCCAATGCTACATTTAAGACTTTGTGCAGGAATAGTCAAATGACCAGCTCTACCTGAAAAACATTTCTCCTGAACATAGGCACCTTTTGTTGTTTACAAACACAGACACATAGATTTTGCTGGCAGAAAATTATGTATTTATTTGAAAACTGATAACCGGGATAGTCACACTGAGCCAAGGCTCATTTCCAGGTGCGACCTTGGGGAAGGGAATAGGAGAAGCAGAAGTACAATACACAATAGGAAGTCAGCTGAGCACACATCTGGGAAATACATCAGTTCAAAAATAAGTTGGTACAAAAATAATGTGCAGTCACAGCACAATATGGAACATTAAAAAAGGATTAAGTTAAAATTGGAAAAGGACATCTTGGCTTGGCTCAGCCAGTCTGCCCTGATCATCCCTGCCAGGTCTGTCTCCGCAGGTCCTAAATGGTCTCTGGTGACCCTCCCTTTTCCCTGCCTGTTGTTTACCCTACGTTTATCCCAAGCATGCTTGAAGACCCCTACTGTTTTAGCCTCCACCACATCCACTGGCAGTCAGTTGCAGGTATCTACAACTCTTTTGGTGAAGTAATATTTCCTTACATCCCTCTTAAACTTGAGTCAGCTACAGTTACATGTCAGCGTACAAGCTGCCACACGGATATGTATTTTAATTGTATTATTGTTTGCAAGCATTCTCCACTGTCACCACTTTAACATTTTCATTTATGCATTAAAGTGGGTTCAGATAGCAGTGATAGCTCATCCTAAACTGCTTGCTTGTACCTAGATATCTTCTCTATATGCTGCTGCTTTGATATGTTCATGCTGTCATCATGGCCAAGGTCATACCTGCAAACTGTACCTAGGACCAGTGCATCCATCCAGTGGAAAAAACATCAATCATTAAATAAAAACATACAGCAGAACCTGCCAACTGCAACCCTAATTTGCAAACTGTGTCAGTCTGCAAAATTTGCAACTCTCAGCTCTGACAGTGTAAAACTGCATAAAAGCAGAAATGTTCAGACTAACAGCCTCTACAAGATCCATCCTGAATAAGTTGTCATTACGTCATGATGTTCTCTTGAACAATAGGTTTATCTCTATTCTGCCATCTTTGGGTAAGGTTATTGAGAAAGTAGTGGTCACACAGCAATAGGAATATGATGTACAGTATATGAATTATTCCAATTAGGCTTTCTGCCTCAGCACAGTTCCAAGATGGCTGGGGTCCAGGTGTTGAATAGTGTACTGCCAGCAAGGACAGGTGAGAGCTATCTTTTGTAGTTCTCCTGAACCTGTCAGTGGTATATGATAATAGTCAATGACTGCAAAATGACTGATCACCTAAGGAAGTACGGTGGTCTGGCAGGAATGATCCCCAACTAGTTCAGGTCCTTCCTTATGGGCTGCTGAAAGATGGTAGTTTTTAATTGTCCTTATTCGTTGTTAAGTCTGGTGTGCCACAGGGATCAATTGTGTCCCTATTGTTGTTCACAGTTTATAAACTGCCACTTGGAGAGGTGATCAGATGGTACAGTTAGAGTTTTCCCTGCTATGCAGATGCTACTAAGATGTACCTTTTATTTGCTCCTGACCAGGGCAACACAATCTCTGTGTTTGACAACAATCTCGCTGAAATTAGAGAAAAGATGGCCATCAGCTGGTTGCAATTAAATCCAAAGTAGACTGATTTTCTGTTTATGGCTCCAAGTCATGTGGTGTTATCTGTGAAGAGCTGCAGTTCAAAAGCCTCTGTATGTTTGCTGGGGATTGGCTTGTTGCAAAGAAGAAGGAGGCATGCAGCCAGCCTAGGTATAACTCTGGACAGAAAGTTGATCCTGACTGTGTAGGAATTTACTGTAGTCCAGATCAGCTTTTATCACCTTAAGAACATTGTCAGGCTGTGCTCTATTTTGACCAGGATGACTTAAGGGCACTTGTACAAGCTTTCATCAGTTCACATCTCAGTTGCTGCAATGTACTTTACCTGGGCCTGCTTATGATGCAGTTTTGCTGCCTAGCTTGTACAGAACATGGCAGACATCTGCCCTCCACTCAGAGGTGTGAACATGCAGTATTTAACCTGTGCTTCATGTACTGTACTAGCTGCCAGGAATGTGGCAATGTGATTTTAAGGGCTTATTGCTCCTTTTCATTGCCCCAAAAGGACTGGACTCTCTTTACATCCATGAGAAGTTTGTCACCATGAAAAAGAGGATTTTGCAGCTGGCAGTAAGTTGTGTTCTAGTAGTATAATGCTTTTGGACTTCCCCTTTGCCAGACTAAGATCAGCTGGGGACTGAGCGTTTGCTGCGGTTGTCTCTAGGCTTTCAAACACATTGCCCAGATTCTTCTGACTAGCTGTCACTGTGGCAATCTTTAAAGCCTAATTGAAAACTTAGCTTTTCAGCTTGACTTTTCAAAACTAATTTTTTATTTGTATACTTATTTTAGTGCTCTAATACATGCTATAATATAGAATTTTTGTGCTTTTTAAATTTTTTATTCTTTGGTAACTGGGTAAGGCCCACTGGGCACATTTACAGGGGCAACACAGGTGCTCAGAGAGGATGATTGACTTGTTCAGCATCACACAATATGCAAGTAGAGGTTATGTGAATGAAGCCCAGGTTTTAGTACAGCTTTAGATATAAAATGTTATTGCATAAAGCTGTGTTCAAAGGGGTTCACCCATATCAGTGTGACAGTCATTTTGTAGATGCCAATTAGGGCTCAGGCAATACCCCACCTGGCATTGCCATACCAGGCAATACACCTCCTGGGAGTGACAGCACCAACGTGCCTTCCTGGGAGACAGGTTTTGTAGGGAGATTTTCCCCCGCACCCACCAGATCTAAATATAATTTTATCCAGATTGGGCATGCCCTGAAGGGGACAGAAATTGTGTTGGTGTTGAAGACAGTGCTAGTGCAGGGTGATCTAAAATCAAGATCTCCCCTATCACTGTCACCCTTGTTGCAGTGCCCTAATTGGAGTGCCATAATGAAGTCACTCCACTAATGGTATGCAGTTCAAAAGTTGCTCAGTATATGTTTGTGTTTTTTGCTGCACCTGGAGCCTAGGACAGGTGCTTTAAAAATAAGCTATTAATGTGAAATATCTAAAAGTTCCATGGCAGGTAATGAAACCTGTCAACTCACCTTCCCCCGTGAAAAAACTCCCTGCAGAACATTCCAAACTAACAAGTTGGCCATCCAAGCTCTTACACTGCAATGTTACATTAATTGGGCTTTCAATGGGTTCTTGTATCTTATAAGAGACTCCAAGTGTGAAGTTTGGGTGAGCAGACTTCAAAGTGAAGCTGAACATTTCTGGCTGGCCAAACCTCATGAGAGGACTCTCTTATAATATAAGAGACACCCCCCAGAGGCCCTATTAACTTATTATAATAAGTATAACATATCTATATAAATACAGTATATATATATTATGGTAGCACGGTAGTGCTACCATAGTTAGAGTTGAGGAGCCATTTTAAGGTTAAAGGGTCAAATTTGGCACCCTAATAACTTTACCATCATTCAACAGATTTGCCTGAAATTTGGTATACATGATTGGGCATGGTATATCTTGGGATCTGCCAAGTTTTGTATTGGTCGGATATATGGCTGCGGAGTTATTAAGCACCAATGAAATGTGCGTTTATGCTTTTTTGCAAATTCTTTGCTCTCGCCTACAGGTTGCACAGTTTGCGCGACTGGTCCAAAAACTTCAGGGAACATGCAGCTGGGGTCCCCTATGTGCTTTTTGAAGATTTCGAGAAAAAATATTGAACGGTTCAAAAGTTATTCAAAAAACAAGTTCCCATTATAAGTCAACGGGAAAAGTTAACAAAAAGTGCAAAAGTGTCTTACATGCAGTTTTTAGTGTCGCGAATCATCCCAGTAGTGTCGTGAGTCAGCCATTTTTTTTTCAGTTAGTTATCACAGAAATGCTTGGCATTTAAATATGGGACCTTCTAGGGACACAATTATTTTTGTGTTCACCTAGTCGGACCCTGAGGATGCTAGCCATGTCTTTATTTTGGGGTTAAACACCCCAGAAATATGTTTTTCCAACTTCTGGAAAAAGTAGATTTGTAAAGTAGTGTCACACTCATGACACTTTCGCAAATTGCGACACTACTTTTCTAGGCTATGGCCAAAATGACAACACTTCTTTGCCACCCTGCTGCAAAAGAATGGTTTGGTCTTTTGAGCTGAAACTTGGAGGGAACGCAGCCAACATCTTACAGATGTGCCTTTTGGTGGGTTGGTGAAAAAATATTGCATGGCTGCCAAGTTACGGTACTCTGAAGTTGGCATTTTTTCCCATAGACTAACATGGTGGTGTACGCTGGGCCTTTCGCGGCTCGTATCTCAAAAACGATGCGAGATACAGATTTTTGTTGCAAGCTGAATAGCCCTATGGGCTATGTAACAACAAAAACCTAGCCAGGAAAATCATGATTTTTGTGAAATTAAAATTTATTTTCTACATCATGCGGTTGCTGAGATATTAGCAATTAAGTACTTCCAATGCTCGTTTTAAGCTTCGATGCCTATTACAATGCATACATTCTTTGTACACACTGTGCTTCTCTATGCACCAGTTCGGCAAAAACAGGGTGTGCGCTCTGGTTACTGTTACAGTTACTGTTTCCACTTGCATTTATGTCCCTGTTTGCGTTACCGTTCCAGTGTACGCCACCGTGTGCATTACCCTTTGCATTCTCATTTGCGCTTGCGTTTTTGTTACTGTTACCATTTGCGTTTCCACTCCTGTTTCTGTTTGCTTTTTTGTGTGCTTCACCGTGCACATTACCATTTGTGTTTACGGCAGCCCTTTCATTTGCGTTTCCGTTTCTCTTTAGTTTTGCGTCTTCCTTGCTGTTACTGTTACCATTTGCATTTGCAATTGCGTTACTGTGCCCGTGCGCATTACGGTTTGCGTTTCCATATGTGCTTGCATTTCCTTTTGCATTTCTGTTTCCTTTGCTGTTATTGTTGCTGTCACCATTACCATTTGCATTTACAATTGCGGTACTGTGCCCGTGCGTGTTTTGGTTTGCGTTTCCATATGCGCTTCTGTTCCCATTTCTGTTTCTGTTTCCTTTGGTGTTATTCTTCATGTTAACTTTACAATTTGCATTTACAATAGCGGTACTGTGCCTGTGCACATTATGGTTTGCGTTTACGTGTGCACTTGTGTTCGTGTTTCTGTTTCTGTTCCCTTTCACGTTCTTTTTGCTATGGCACTTAATATTTCCATTTAAAATACTGCTGCCATCACTGTTCGCATTACCAGTTGCATTTTCGTGCACGCTTCAATGTCCGTTTGCGTCACTGTTCTATTCAGCATCACTTTGCGCTTGCATTTCTATTAACGTTTCCTTTACCATTGACATTTGCATTACCATGTGCGCCACTGTTGGCACTTCTGTTTGTGTTGCTGTTCCTGTTACTATGTCACAAGACATCACGTGGCGGGAGCCCGGGACCCTTTCCCTCCGCTGCATTACATTCACTATTTCTCGTCATTATTCTCAAAAAGAAGGGAAATTATAGGCAAGAAACTCTGTTTAATGCATCAGTTAGGGTTGTTCCACAGCAACAAAAGCAAGAAAATTCTGTGTTAGGGTTGAGAGCCCCCCTTGTACCCCTCCAGCCCACCCCCCAACCAGCATCGGGGTGCGCATTGGGGTCGTCGGTCCTAACTCTTACCCCATTCTCTTATTCCTCAGCTTCTTTACACATGTGATGGGGTGAGAGTTAGGGCTGATGACCTCAACGTGACCCCGATGCCAGTTGGGGGGTGGGCTGGAGGATCCAAGGGGCTTTCAACCCTAACACCAATTTCCTCGCTTTTGTTGCTATGGAACAACCTTAACTGATGCATTAAATGGAGTTTGTTACATATATATATATATATATATATATATATATATATGTAATATATATATACTACACATGCATATCTATCTATCTGTCTATCTAAATATATTAGAGCAAAAAATCCATTTAATGCATTAGTTAGGGTTGTTCCACAGTGATAAAAGTGAGGAAATTTGGTGTTGGGTTGAAGCCCCTTGGACCCCCTGCCGACACCCCAACTGGCTTCAGGGTGCATTATGGGGTTGCACTAACTCTCACCCCATCACATGTGAAGAAGCAGAGGTATAGGAGAATGGGTGAGATTAGGACCGACAACCCCAGCGCATCCCAATGCTGGTAGGGGGTGTCGTCGGGGGGTCCAAGGGGGCTTTCAACCCTAACACTGAATTTCCTCACTTTTGTCACTGTGGAACAACCCTAACTAATGCATTAAACTGAGTTTTTTGCCTCTACTTTCCCTTCTTTTTGACAATGATAACTGCAGGCTAAGTGTTCCTTAGCAGAACACCTGAGGAGTACCCATATCTCAATGAGCACAGCACCATGGGGTGAGCTATTGCCCTTATAACATAACCTGGTAGAATGAATTATGGATTTGGTTTGGGAAAATGGCTTTGTAAATTTGAATAGGGACCTGAAATGAGGATGCTTCAAGGGGAGCATTTCTGAACTGTGCCTATCACAGTTTGAAAGTCCATGAAAATTCCTTTTAAATGAGGTACAGTATTGGGCTACTCTGCCACTGGCAGCAGTCTAGTGATATAAGTGATTAAGTCTGCCCCATAGTGATACTACACTGCAACCATTTTTAGAACCTTGTGTTGTCAGTGACAATACTCTTGACTAAAATGTGGTTATTCACAGCTTGATGTAAGTGACATCACAAGGTTCTAAAAATGGTGGCCTGTAGTATCAATGAGGCAGACATAATCACTGATATCTCTGGATTGCTGCCAGCTACAGTACAAGTTAGCCGAATACCGCATTTAAAAGAGCTTTCCATGACCTTTCAAACTATGATTGTCAATGCTCATGAATGTTCCCCTTTAAGTATACTGCTTTGTTCTGGAATATTTCTTAAACCATCTTTAGTTTTATGGTCTGTGACAGGGTTAGATAAGACCCTGTCCTATTTGTTATACAGAGAGAGTTAAAAGCACTGGTCTATTTTGTCCACTTCTAGTCTGCCACTTTGCCACTTTGCCTGTCAGATTGTGCAATCAAATTCTTCTCATGGCACCTAGGAATTGGCCACTCCAATGGTTCCACAATTCCTCCTATCTCCCTTCCTTCACTTGCTTTTTCTATTCTTTCTTTCTTTCTTTCTTTCTTTCTTTCTTTCTTTCTTTCTTTCTTTCTTTCTTTCTTTCTTTCTTTCTTTCTTTCTTTCTTTCTCTCTTCCTTCCTTCCTTCCTTCCTTCCTTTCTCCCCTTGCTTCTTTGTGGTTAAAGAATATATATGACTTTATGTGAAAGTGGGATACCTTGGTTTGCAAGTGTATATACTCATATTAAAAATAAGTCTGTAACACATGGGGTTGACCTTGAGATGTATTTTGACCTTCACAAGCTTGTTTACAGAATTGTCAACAGGGGACCAGGTCTGGCACAGAATGTCCTCTTTTGTTGCACCTGTTAAGACAAGATGTGCTCTTCAGACTGATTTCAGGAAGGAAACTGACAAAAATTTGATACATTTTGTAAGATACCAGAGATGTAACTTATGACAGCAGGATGCAGAATTTAAATTGCCAGGGAAAACATGTTATATAAAGAGAGCAATGTTTTCTTTAACAAAATAGAGAGAGACTGGGATTTAATGTGAGAGACTCAGATGAAGGATTTGTTTTTGTACTGCCTTTAAGAACAGCTATCCTGAACAATTTCATTTTTTTATTTTCTTGTTATTGATAATAAAATGCTACTTGTGAATTTTATATTTTCTCCTGGTTTTCCCATGCTTCCTGACCTGTGTCTGTATGACAGTTGGTGTCAGACAAAGTGGGATTTACGCTATGCATACTCTATGCCAGGAGTTTTGTGCATGGATACTACACCTGCTACCAGGGAAGCATAGAAGAAACATATTGGTCTTGCAACAGTAAGTCTATGAGTAATTACCAGAAGAATGGCAGCCAAACTAGTAGCAGAAACGAAAGTCCAAACTGAGACTACAGGCGGCACCAGTGCTGAAAGTAGAAGAACAGGCAGGGACTGAACCTGAAAGCATGTCTATCTTCTTCAAATGGTGGGTTATACAACAAAGAGAGATTGAGAAACAAGAAGAGAAGAGAAGAGAAGAGAAGAGAAGAGAAGAGAAGAGAAGAGAAGAGAAGAGAAGAGAAGAGAAGCAATGACAGGAGCAACAATGGCTGGATACCTTGGAAGCTATCAAAACTGGAGGATCTGGTACAGATCCAGCAGATCCACAAATCACAAACAAGACATTAAACTTACCAAGCTTTGTCCCTTGGATGATATCAAAGCATACCTGACAACTTTTGAAAGGATTGCTGTAGCCTGCCAGTGGCCAAAGCAGCAATGGGCAATCAGGCTGGTACCTTATCTAACAGCTAAAGCCCAACTTGCCTACATCAGTATCAACACTGCATATTCAGAAAACTATGACCTTGTGAAAAGAGAAATCCTTAAAAGATATTACATCTCAGGAGAGACCTACAGGCAAAGATTCTGGTACTTGAAGTACCACTCAGTCGACAATCCTCAAGAAACCTTTATCTGCTTCAGAGAACTCCTCATTAAATGGCTCCAACCAGAGGGCAAAACAGTCCCTCAGATGGTTGGCATACCTGCAATGGAGAAATTCATCAACATCCTTTCTCCAGACATGCAGCTTTGGGTAAAAGAACACTGACCAGAAAGTGGGGAAAAGGCTGTTTCTTTGACAAAGAACTATCAGATGGACAGACAGACACTGTAGCAGTGAAGTAACAGTAAGACCCTCTTTTTCACAGTTTAAATCCAAATCAGATAAGCCCTCTGATGGGGGTAACAAATCTGTGCCCAAAGACTTAATTTGCTGTAGCTATAGTAAACCGGGTTATAGTGCAAAATACTGCCATAAAAATAAGAAGGGTAACATAGAAATATGGAAGGTGATGTCAGAAGGAGACATCCATCTAGTCTGCTCATGGATACCCAGGACCTAGTGTCATTCTGGGGACCTATCCCCCCCCAGTGTTTTTATCTTTCCCTACTCCAGTACTGTTTGTTTTTTTTGAGCCCTTACTTTGTCCCACCCATGTTTGAATCCCACCACGGTCCTTGCACCCACCACTTCCACGGGCAGACTGTTCCATGGTTCCACCACTTGTTTGGTAAAGTAGTATTTCCTTAGCTCCCTCCTGAAGCTCCCACCCTGCAGTTTTCACTCATACCCTCTTGTTGTTGAGCTGGTGTTCCTATTGACTAGCTCTATGTAGGGCACTTTATTTACACTTTTCAGAAACTTCAATGTTTCAGTCATATCCCCTCTCTCTCTCTCTCTCTCTTTCTCTCTCCTTGTCTCAAGTGAGTACATGTTCAGTGATTTTAGACACTGCTCATATGAGAGTTCTTGGAGGCCCTGAATCATTTTTGTTGGTCTTCTCTGAACAGCTTCCAGCCTATCCCTGTCCTTTCTAAGGTGAGGATTCCAGAACTGGACACAGTAGTAGAAGTGTGGCCTCACCAGAGGTCTATAAAGGTGGAGGATCACTTATCTGCTCCAACTATCTATTCCTCTCCCTACACACCCCAACATCTTACTTGCTTTGCTGTATGCTTTATTACAATAGCTTGACTGTTTTAGGGTTTTGAAAATGATGAGCCCTAGGTAATGCTCTTCTAAGGGTACTAAGTTTCACACCATTCAGCCAGTACTTAGTCCTTGGGTTACCTTTCCCCAGGTGCAGTACTTTGTAATTTTTGGCATTGAACTTCAGTTGCCACACATTTGACCATCTTTCTGGCCTATGGAGGTCCTTCTGAAGTTCCTGTAACCCCCTCTGTGCTGTTCACCCTACTGCAAAGCTTAGTGTCATCTGCAAAGATGGCATGCTTGCCCTGGATTTGGGACCAGGCACAAGACCAATCCTTGAGGTACTCCACTTGTGACTTCTCCTTCCTTAGATCTCACCCTGTTGACAACTCTTTTGCTGCCTGCCCCAAGCCAATTTCCCGCCCACATGACTATGTCCTTTGCTGTACTAAGGTCTTCCAACTACTTCCACAGACGCTTATGTGGCACTGAATTGAATGCCTTGCTGAAATTGAAGTAGAGGAGATCTACTGCATAGCTCCTGTCCAGTTCCTTTGTTACCCAATCAAAGAAGACAGTGAGGTTAGTCTGACATGACATCCCTGTTATGAACCCGTGCTACTTATTGTCCTGAAGACCAGTTGTTTCTAGGAATTCCATGAGGTCCTGCTTGATTAGAATCTCCATTAGTTTCCCCACAATAGATGTAAGACCAACTGGTCTGTAATTTCCCACCTCCTCCCTGTCCCCCCCCCCGCCTTATGGAGTGGCACCATGTCTTCTATTTTCCAGTCATTTGATACTGCCTCCAACTGCAAAGACCTGTTGAACAAATGTGTTAGAGGGTCAGCCAGTTCCTCTCTCAGCTCCCTCAGCACTGTTGGGTGCATCCCATCAGGGCCCGGTGCTTTGTCCATCTTGAGGGCCACCAGTCCCTTTCTGACCCTATCTATTGTGAATACTTGTGATTCCATTTGTTGGATCCCTCTACTGGCCACATTGATGCCACTTACAGGTAGTGGACTCATAATTTCCTTGGTAAATATGGAACAAGAGAAGTTGTTTAGGACAGTGGCCTTCTGTCTATCATCCTAGCATCATATCATCCTATCACCATCCTTTAATCTAACGATTCCTTCTTCCTTTCTTCTTTGATGTTGCAGAAAATGTGTTTTTCCACCAGATTTGATCCCATAGCAGTTCAAAGTTCTGTGGCTGCTTTGGCTTCCTTCACAGCTTTCTTATTTCCTCTATTTTTCTGGATGTGTTCATTCCACTTTTCCTCCACCTGGTTCTTTTTGAACCTGTGGAATGCTTCCCTTTTGGCTCTGATTGCTTCTTGGACCTGGGCTGAGAACCATATGGGTCTCTTGTGCCTATTTCTTTATATAACTGTTCTAACACAGAGTTTTGTAGCTTCCAGGACAAACTCTTCAATAACCCCCCAAATGTCTTCCGCCTCTGTTTTATCTCTGACTCTGGCGAGTTTGTGTCCAACCAGCAGAGTCATTTTATCGAAGTCTTCTCCTTTAAAGTTCAGGACCTCTGGCTGAGATTGAGACTTTTCATCCTCTAGGGATAGCTCAAACCAGATGGAGTTATGGTCACTGTTTGCTAGTGGCTCCCCTACCCTAACTGCTCTAACTGCTTCTGTCTTAGTGAGAATTACATCCAAAATGGATCCTCACCTGGTTGGATCTTTTACCAGCTGGGTCAGCAGGCAGCCCTGGAGGGCTTCCAGCATAGCCTGACTTCTAGTGCTTCTTGCTACAGGAACATCCCAGTCCACGTCCAGTAAGTTTAGATCGCCAACTACCACTGACTTCCCCCCTTCCTGCCACCCTTTTAATTTCCTCTGTAAGCTCCCTGTCCCTCTCTTCCTATCCAGGTGGCGGTATATCACTCCTATGCTGATGTTTTTGACTGATGCTATTGTGAGCCATACCCACAGTGACTTGACTCCCTCCTTATCACTTTTAGTACTTTCTTAACTGCTACTTCAGTACCTTCATGATCATAGAGTGCTACCCCCCTTGCCTCCCCCTTCTATCCCTTCTGAAAAGTGAGTAACCTGGGACTGTGAAGTCTCAGTCATTGTTTTCCATGACCCACGTTTCTGTGATGGCAACAGGGTCCATACTAGTATCTGCCACCAAGGCTGTAAAGCTCACTAATTTTATTGATCAGGCTCCTGGAATTGAAGCAGATCACCCTCCATGAACTAACTAAGTGTCTTTTGTTGTGTGATAAGAGTCTTCCCTTCTTTCACTAGGCCCTTCCCACTGTACAACAGCTGTAATGCCTTCCTTGCAACCTCTGCTTTTCCTTACCTGCATAGTTTCATTTCTGGGTTGAGTACAGTGTTGCCACCTTTGAATGAGGCAAAAACTGGACCCAAAGATCCGAGCCTAGCCCCACCCCTTTTCATGACTCATCATGCATTGATTCTCCTCCAGAGCCATTTATTACATCAGCAAAAGACAACACTTAAAGTAGCAGTTTAGCGAAAATGTTAAGATACTGTTCTGTGCCTGTTCAAAGTTACTTTCCTATGTTCTTCCTAGTTATTTATTTACTTATGTATTTACTTATTTATTTCTTGACATTAGTTTACCAGATACAAATACAGAGATAATAGAAATCTCATTTACAGATATGATCTGGGGGAGACAAGAGAAATACTGGAAATAGTATACATGGTTTGTAATATTACATAATAAAGAAATTATTTCCTATAATGTGTACTTTATATCTTTTTCTAGTGCCATTTCCTTTTCATGTCCAGAGTACTATTTCAAAGCCAAAGAAGTGACCATAGTTTTTTTCTTGTGAAAAAAAAAATATTTAAAAACGCCTAGATTCTGTTAGAAATTAAAATTTTTATCAGCAAATGAAAGTCGAAGACAACTGCCTCTGTTGTTACTGATACAACAGATGGGGGCAGCTTTGCGGGTATGCCACTTGAACATGCAATGGAAAAGATTAGGTTAAGTAAGTACTAATGGTGTTAATGGCCATACTTTACACCTATCGGGTTGAATGCGTTCACAAACAAAGGTCTATATTGACAAAATAACTTGTTTGTAAACTGCACATGAAGCTGAAACAATGAATGATAAGACAAAATCTGTTTCAAAAGTATGTGAGCAGTCAAAATGGCTCAAAAACATGACCAGCACTGAGCAAAACTGGATTACCTGATAGGGACCCTAAAAACCTGATCACCAGGTAAAATACCTGACAGGTGTCAACCCTAGCTAAGAAGTATTCTTAAAGGTGAACTGAACAGGATGTGAAGTTTTCAAAGAAATACAAAATCACACATGCTCCCACAATGCAAAGCACCATGGGCTGCATATGCAAATCACCACAGAATATTATGCTGGTTCAACTTTAAGCAGAAATGTGTGGTGCCAAAAGGCCTCTCACACAGTTTGCAAAGGATGCCAACAGAAAACATAGACATGTGTTTCATCCTACCAGGACTCATCAGTATACCTCATCTGTTTGACACCCCAGTGGAATGAACCAGCTACCCTAAGATGGTCTATCTGGGTTATGTTGTGGTGAACCCAATTAAAACAAAAAACAATTTAAAAGACAAAGAACCTCTATGTGCAAGCACTGAGGCAATGGTTACCCCGAAGGGCATTTGGCCAGAAAGCCAAGTTTCAAAGAAATACAAAATCACACATGCCCCCACAATGCAAAGCATCATGGACTGCATATGCAAATCACCACAGAATAGTATGCTGGTTCAACTTCAAGCAGAAATGCATGGTGCCGAAAGGATCCTCTCACACAGTTTGCAAAGGGTGCCAACAGAAGACATAGATATATGTTTCGTCCCACCAGGACTCATCAGTATGCCTCATCTGTTTGACACCCCAGTGGAATGAACCATTTGTAAAGTATTTTTTTACAATGTCTGGTGTCAAATGTTATTGTGATGGTAACAAATAAACATGCTTGAAACCCCTATGTCTTTCTATTCTTGTTTTTTTTACCACCTGAGTCTGTTGCCTGTCACTATGCTGACTGCTGAATGAGTAACAGCATGCAACATTGGTGATGTCATTCCCCCATCACACTCAGCACTTGTGGAACTTGCAGTCTAGATTGTCATCGACAAATCCCCTTCATGACAGCTGTGACAACATATTTTATTGGTATTTAATTTGGAATTAATAAAATAGTGTAGGTAATACTACTAGCTGTAGACCTTTTTGTTTAGTTGTCACACAGTCTCCTAACCAACGTGGCCACAATCAGTGTTTCCATTTTCCTCTTGCTGACACTGAGTGATGCAGCCTTATAACAAGTCTGCAGCACAATACGTGGTAAAGCGTGCTACATACTGGGCTGGCAGTATAGCTTAGAGGTTAGAGGAACAAGGTGTGAATGAGCTTGATACATCCAGCAGACCAGGCCTGAGTTTGATTCTCACAGCCTCCACTTGCATACTGTGTGGCTCTAAGCAAGTCACTTAACTGCCCAGTGCACCCAGGTCACCCCTGAAAACAGGCACTTGTGCCTAGTGGGCCTTACCCGGTTAACAAAGACTAAAATAAAAAAAAATAAAAAACATACAGTGCTAAATACAGTGGTAAATTGCTGTAGATATAAATAAATATAATAAGTCTGGGTTTCTTCTATTTACATGTAAGTTATGATGTCACCTATTTAAGACAAATGAAATGCCATTAACTGGATACTGTATTGCACATACATTTGCGACTCGCTATCAATAGAAAAAATGCACTGCATAACATTACATTACTTTAAATTGTTGTCTTGATTATTTTCTTGTAAGGAGAAGAAACACATAATATTTATTTATATCTACAGCAATTTAATATTGTGGTTAGCACTGTATGTAGCATGATTTACTGCATACTGGGCTGCAGGCTGGCTATAAAGCTACATCACTCACAGTGTCGGTAGGAGGGAAAAAGGAAATATTGAATGTGGCCACATTAGATACTATGTGTGAAAAACAAAGATGACTGCAGCTGGACAAGCCCAGTATGAACCGACGCAGAACCCCCAACTTGATTTCTCAGGCCCTCCCAAGTGCCTGTATGGGGCAGTTGGACTCATTGCTTCAACACCTGGCAAAACCCAGGTTTAAAATGGTCACACTGGCAATGATTCTGCCAACGTTAAAAAAAAAAAAAACTAGCCTCCTTAGATCCGAAGGATGCACACTTCCTCATTCCCATAAGGGAGTCTCTCAGGAAATGCCTCAGGTTCAGACTCCTTTCAGATCACTACCAGTCTCAACACCACCCTTTGGTCAGTGGTGGTAGATCACCTACGAAAACTAGGTGCATCAGTTTTTCCCTACCTGGATGACTGGCTAGTCGTGAGAAAATCTCCCCATCAGGTAAGGTATCACTTGCAGGTAACACAGGACTTCTATAGTCCCTGGGGTTCCTGATAGATATAAAACAAAAAAGTCAGTCCTGAACCCTGTGCAGACACTGCAGTTCATAGGAGCTGAACTGAATATCACTGTGGGGCTTACCTACCTCTGGAAATGGTAAGCTACGTTCTGTAGCTGGCAGCATAAACAGCAAGACAGTTCCTACAATTCCTGGGCCACATGGCTTCAGCAACAGGTACAGTCCTGGGTGCCAGGTTTCAGATGAAGGACACCCAGTTCCATCCCAGAGCTCACTGGTGCCATAGAAGAGACCCTCTTTCAGAGCCAGTCCCAGTAACAAAAGAATTACTGCAGGCACTTCAGTGGTGGATGGAAGGAGACAACCTCAGAGAAAGTGTTCCCTTCCAACAGGAGTCTCCATCTGTGATTCTTACAACAGATGCATCTTTACTAGCATGGGGTGCCCATCTAGGAGAGCACACCACTCACTATACTTAGTCACAGGAAGATTTACTCCAGAACATAAACCTGCTAGAACTGACAGCAGTGTTTCTAGCCCTGCCAACTTTTGCTCCCCTGACTTAGGGAAGGTGGTAAAAGTAGAACAGACAATACTGCCACAGTGTACTATATCAACAAATTAGAAGGGACAAGATCCACTCCTTGGCATACAGAGGCAATGAAAATATAGATTCTGATCCACTCCCTCAGTGCCTCTCTGCAAGCCACCCATCTGTTAGGAAAAGACAGCACCTTGCAGATGCCATGAGCAGAATAAATTATGCCCATCATGAGTGGGGCCTGAACCAGCAGGTGCTTTTTGTAGTGTTCAGAAGGTGGGGCACCCAAGAGATAGAACTCTTCGCATCCCATGAGACTCACCACCTGACTTAGTACTGCTGCAGACCACCAGACGGGAACACACACACCCTGGATTCTCTTATTTTGGATGAGTCACGGAGGCACTTGTATGCCTTCCCTCCTTTTCCTCTGTTATTTAGGGTGCTAATCAAACTCAGATCTCAGCCAGCATCAATGATTCTGGTAGCACCGGACTGGGCCAGGCAGCCATGGTACTCTATGCTACTCTCCATGTCTGTGGCCAAGCCTATACATCTCCCTATGAGGCACAGCCCACTGACAGCCTACCTGGGGAGGATCATGTACCCCAAACTTTGGATCCTCAGGTGCAAGGCTTGGCTCTTGAGGCCTTAGAGTATGCAGGCCTTCAATGCTCAGAAAGTATCCAGGAGGTTTTAAGGGGATACAGAAAATCCTCTAAGAAAACCTGTGTTGCAACTTGGAAAAGGTTTTCAGTTTGGTGCTCTTCCAAGGGTGTTGTACCAACATAGGCAGGTATCCCAGCCTAGTTGGATTACATAACACACCTGCACTCAATGGGTTTGCAGCATTAGACCCTGAAAGTACCTTGGCTTCAGTGACTGCTTACATCTCTGCTTGAAAGGGAGCCTCCATGGCATCCAATCCAGTCTTCACATGGATATTCACAGGTTTGTTCCACCTGTACCCCACTCTCACAGTGAACTGGTGCCAGATTGAGACCTAAACATCTGCATTGCTTATCTCATACTTCCCCCTTTAAGACCAATGGTCTCATCAGACCTCAAGTATGTGACTTGGAAAGCAGTTATTTCTGGTGGCCATCACTACTACTTGAAGAATCAGTGAGTTCCAGGCCTTGTGCATGGAAATGGACTATATAGTATCTCCTGTCATAGAGACAAGGTAGTGCTGAGAACAAATGGTAAGTTCCTACCCAAGGTTGCATCAGACTTCCACCTGAACCAGTCTATTATTTTGCCAGTCTTTGCACTGAGCATTCCTGCTCAGGTGAATGTAGACTGCACAGTCTGGATATAAAAAGACCCCTGAATCACTACATAATTCATAGCAATGATCACAGGCAGGAGAGGCAACTGCTCTTCCTGACCTATGGTGATGTGGGAAAAGGAAATCTAGCTGCCAAAAGAACTATCTCTGGTTGGATAGTTCAGTGTATTCAGTTTTGCTATTCCAAGATGTAAAAGGAGTCCCCATCAGGGCTCAGGGATCATTCCACAAAGGGTACAGCTGCCAGTGTAGCAGCTGCCAGGGGGGTGCCCCTATTGGAATCTGTAAAGCAGCTACCTGGAGGTCAGTTCACACCTTTGCAAAGCATCACAGCCTGGGCTCTTGTCCATAAGTGATGCCAGGTTTGGCACATCAGTTCTGCAGAGTCTCTTTCCTAAATAGGTTCTATTCCTACCTCCAAAGGTACTGCTTTGTAGTCTACTGAAGTTAATAACATTGTTGGATTCATGGGGTAAGAAGAAAAAATTGCTCACCACAGTAATCTTCTTTCTTCCAGGGGATCCACTAATACTATTAACTTTCCCACCCTTAGCTCCCCTTCTGGAACCAAAGACCTCTACATCCCAGACTGATTAATCAGCTGTAGCACTGCCAGTTACTAGCATGTTTTCTTAATCTTTTTTTTGCCTTGTTGGGCCTTGTCCCCCCTTCTCAGGTGATTCTGACATTGAAGGGGGGTTATTAACATTGTAGCAGTTGCCCCAGGTGAGGCATTTTATTAGTGTTAATTAGATTACTATAGTTGGAGCTCTTTGCAGGTTCCATTCAAATCTGAGGTGTTAGAACACTGGCAGTTGGCTGGGCAGCTTTTGATTAAATGGCACGAGACAGATAGTTCCATCATTTGCATATAGTTCCATTTCTTTCCGGAGCAGTGTTGCCTTACAGGGATGCTGTAGAAGTTAATAATATTACTGGATCCCCTGGAAGAAGGAAGAGTACCGTGGTGAATAATTTTTTCATTGTGGATGTATGTGGGAACACATATCATGGAAAAGGGGACATTATTATATTTGCAGCTCTCATGGATTGGTGATGGGAGGGAATTGACAACACACCACGGCAAAATAAACTAATAGATATTATAATGGTACACTGTGATTGGGGTGGGAGAGGGGACAACACACAATGGAAAGAGGGGACTTATAATAATGTGCATGGCATGCAATGACTGTGGTGCAGGGGGTGGGACCCCACACTGTGGAAAAGAAGACATTATACATAGATACATAGAGACATAGACAATGTAGGCAGATAAGGGCCTATGGCCCACCCAGTCTGCCCATCTGAGCTTGTAAGTTCAGTTTATGCATTCCTAGAAGTCTGTTGCCCCTTACCCCTGACCTCCAGAATTCCTTTATGTCTATCCCATGCATTCTTAAATCCTGTGATTGTTTCAGCCCCCACCACTTCCTCTGGCAGGGTGTTCCACTTGTCCACCACCCGTTCTGTGAAGAAATTCTTCCTCACATTTCCTCTGAATCGTCCTCCTCCAACTTCATCCCATGCCTCTAGTCCTGGAACATCTTTTCACTTAAAATAGTGTATTCCTGCACCCTGTTCCTCCCTGCAAGATACTTGTATGTCTCTATCATATCCCCTCTCTCCCTCCTCTCCTCCAGGGAGTACATATTCAGTTCCTTCAACCTGTCCTCATAGGACTTGTGATGCAATCCATGTACCATCTTAGTTGCCTCCTCTGAACCTTGTCTACCCTGTCTATGTCCTTACATAGGTAAGGTCTCCAGTGTTATTTATATAGCAATCGAGAATTGGGACTGGGAGGTGGGACACCATACTATGGAAAAGGGAAGTGATACCTTAATACCACACTGTGATTATGTCAAGGAGAGTAGGTAATGAACAAAGGGGAATTATAATAACTGGTATGAAACACTGTTATCTGGCCAGGAAAATGGGTTGAAAAAGGGGAAACTTATACAGTTGCATCACTACTGGCTTGTGGCAGTGAGGTATGAACCTACAGTATGGAAATGGAGACATTATTAGATTTGCAGTAATTTGTGATTGGTTGGGGGGTTGGGCGATACATTCTTGAATGGTCTAGGATGGAGTTGCAATTTGATTCTATGATGGGGATCATGGTAAGAAGGTTGCTTGTCCCACTCATTTTGTCACATGCCACCATAGTAATGACCACATAATGAGGATGCATGCAACTCTATTGTGCATGAAGGCCCAATGGGCTCATTCGCATGTTTTGTCTGCATATTGTCCTTGGTGGTAATAGCGTAGCCTGCTATGCTCCATGCATTTCAACTTTGGCAGCCTTAAGCCCCGAAGATGGGATATGCTGTTCAAAACATGGCGGCCTCACACTTTATATCATGCATCTAGGGTTAGAGATTCAAACAGAATGCACAATCAGTTCGGAACATGGATTCTGTTTGCATATCATATGAGAGTGGGCCAGATCATTTTTTTTTTCATGTGCATCCATTTGTGCAGCGCTGCTGGTCAGCTCTGAATATATCCACCTTTCTGTGGAGTATGTTTTCAGCTCAGCAGTAAAGAGTCTGGATGATGAGAAAGGAGGTCACTTTTGTTATGGCAATGTACTAGTTATCTATCAGTTATAAAATTATGGTTAAAAGAGGAGACTAAGACACAGGCAGATCACACAGAGTGTACTGTGTGTGTGTAAATATTTCTGTAAGCTACAACCATGGGCTGAAGGATTGGAGAGGTAACTATTTGCAGTGTGTTTAGGCAACATTGAAAAATGGCTGCAAGCAAATATGTGTGAAATATTGCCATGTAAGAATTTTTAACAACTACAATTTTCATAAATAAAGCAACATACCCACAGGAAACCAAGAAAAGAGATTAGTGTTGGCCTGATTTTCAGTGACATGGAATCTGATAAGCAGACAAACACCACGGATGTGTACAGTCGTGGTAGTGGGGCAGCATATCAGTCTCCACAGTTGCTCCCACATTAATGTGTCGAGGGTAACAGTTTCTAGATGCCATGGTGATTGTGATTTGTTCAATGGGAACTACTAAACAACACATTCATGGAGGGTGAGGTGGGAGTTAGAAGTGTGGCTACCACTTATAAGACAGTTACAACTTTGAGCAGGTGAACGAGGAACACGTGCATTAAGGTCTACAAAATCTGGTATTGATTTAGTGCCAGACCGCACTCCTCATGTGGAGCAAATAAGTGATGCATCTGTCGGTGTACAGAGACTAGTGGATGAGAGAGTCATATGCACTACAGACAACGATGGAAGCAGTACGACTCCATACTGTAACACTGAGTAGTATGGCTGGAATTCAGGTGGGAAGTATATTGTGATATAGTATGATGATATGAGCCACACAGCAGAGTAGGTAGAGATCTCACAGGAATGTAGGACTGCAGAAGTAGTCACTCTTCAAAATAGCGATAGCATGGCCGAAATCGGTAATTAGATGCCAACCAGCCGGGGATACATGCATATAGTGGTGTGACAGTCTACTGCTGTGCAACTAGCCAATGTGGATGGCACTGAAAAGGAGCAGGGAAATCCCACTACCCCCCACCCCTAAGAAACAGGGCAGTTATCAAGGTAAACACCATGGAAGACGTTAGTAGGGAGCAGTACAGTGCCAATGCAGAAAAAGGCAAAGACAGTAAGGACAGGAAGGGGGCTGAAAGTTGTAAGGTCTTGGAAAAATGGATGGTGATGAGTAAAAATTACTGCAGTCTGGATAAAAAACACCCCAACTAGTGGCCTTGATGGAAGAGGAATACCTTGATATTGTGGAAGTCACAGGAACATGGTACACAGAGAAACAAGACTGGGATGTCAACATACCAAAGTACACAATCTACAGAAGGGACAGGGAGGGTAGAAGAGAAGGTGGAGTAACTCTCTACATAAGTGAAGGTACCAAAGTAACAAAAGTAAAGGGTAAACAGGGAGGAGAGGCGGCACTGTGGTTCACCCTGAAGATAGGAAATGGCACCACATTCCACACAGGTGTTGTATACAGAGCCCCATCTCGGGGGAGGATATGGACAAGTAAATGATAGAAGATATCCTTAGAATGGCAGGAAAAGTGGAGATATTGTAGATGGGTGGCCTGAATAAGTCAGATGTTAACTGCATCATCTTGGCTGCAGCCACATCCAAAAGCAGGGTCATTCTTGATGCCCCACAGGCGGCATGCCACAGACAGCTACTGTTGCAACCTATTTAAGAGGGAGCAATCGTAGACATGGTGCTGTCAAATGTGGATGTGGAGAGGATCTCAGATTTTGAAGTGGGTAGCCGTCTGTCAACAAGCGACCACCAAACAGTGTGGTTCAAGATAAACACAGCCATAGAGTCAAGCCTGACAAAAGTGAGGGTGTTGGACTTTAGGTGGGGTAACTTTGGCAAAATGGGAGAATACCTAAGAGAAACACATCAGCAAATGGTCAATAAGGTGAGATGGAGGAACAATGGTGATAAATCAGAACTGCCAGCACTGAGGCAACAAGCCTTTGCATGACTCAAATTCACAAATCTAAGCAAACGAAAGAAACCACCATGGTTTGCAGAAGAGGTGGAGGGTAAGGTTAGGGAGAAAAAGTCAGCATTTTGGAAGTTAAAGGAAAAACAGAAGGAGCAGTACAAGGAGCTAAACCAGTTATAGCAGAAGAAATCTGGGAAGGCAGTCAGAATAGCAATGGCCCAAACCAAGGAAAAGACAGAAAACTCATTTAAGAATGGGTATAAAACCTTTTATAGGTACATTAGGGGGTGAATGAAGACCAAAGGAGGGATAGTGAAGCCTAATAAAGTGGAGGGGAGTGTGTAGAGGATGACATCGAAAAGACAGGGATGATGAATGAATACTTCTAAGTATTCACAAAAGAAGAGGAGCTTTAAACAGCAGTGGACTCCATAATTCTGCCAATGATAATCTCTGACCATGCCCTCCTACAACTGACCCTATGATGGGGGCACCCACCCTCTACTTCACCCAGATGGAGACTCGATGTGACCCTAATCAAAGAAGCAGAATTCAAAATGTGGGCAGTCCAAGAAGCAGCAGAGTTCTTCAAGACCAACCCCACTTCAGATACCTTGGCCAGCAACACCCGGGAGGCTTTTAAAAACTGCTATGAGGGGTAAAATCATAGGGTACTCAGGTGCCTGCAGAAAAAGAAGGGAGGAGAAATGTAAATAGCTAGAGACCACCCTAAAGGCAGCGGAGAATAAATTCAAAGGGGAAAAGCACCCTGTGCCTCACTCCCCCCTGGGCAAAGAAATAGCTGCCTTGCAATTCGAGATAAATATTCTCCTGTCTTGCAGGGCTGAGATATCGATCCTAAGGCTAAGACATAAATACTGGGAGGGAGGGGAGAGGGGGAAAGTTCTGCCATATAGATTGAGGTGCCAACAGATGGTCTGCCATATAGCTGGGCTCCAAGATGGAAATGAGACAGTGTAAACCTTCCCAGACCCTTTAAACACAGCCATGGGAAGCTACTACCAAAAGCTGTATACCTCCTCAAGGATGGGAGACACAACAGCCATCAAGGACTTCCTAGCTAATGTCCATCTTCCCACCCTCACATGACAGCAAACTGAAGCACTTGACAAGCTACTGTTCTGGGAGGAGGTGCAACAGGCCCTCATGTCCCTCAAATCAGGCAAGGATCCAGGAGGAGATGGGTTTCCCATGGAATTCTGGCAATTGTTAGCCCCAACAGTAATTCTTATCTTACAGCAGGTGTACACAGAAGTAGAGGTAGAGGGCATCTTCCCCCAAGCCAAACGTGATGCAATAATTACAGTCTTACCCAAAAAAGGGAAAGACCTCACCTTACACAGTAGCTACAGGCCCATATCCCTACTGCATGTAGATAGCAAGATATACACCAAGGCCTTAACCCATAGGCTCAACCCCCTCCTCCCACATCTGATCCACCCTGCTCAAGTTGGATTTTCACTGGGAAGATACAGTGCAAACCACATTAGAACCCTAATCAACCTAACACACAGGGCCAAACAGCTCCCCCTGGCCACAGAAGCAGTGGCAATAGACTTTGAAAAAGCATTTGATTCCCTGGAATGGAACTACCTCCACATGGTGCTGTGGCATATAGGGGTGGGCTCCCAATTGGGAAAGGGAACCAGGCAGGGCTGTCCACTGTCCCCCTCCTTTTTGTCCTTGTTGTGGAGCCACTGGTGGCATCCATCAGGCATAACACCCTAATACAGGACATCAACATAGGGGCAGAACAGTACACCACTCTTATGTATGCCGATGACCAACTGGTCATGGTATCCAATTTAGAAGAGGCTGTACACTTTCTTCTGGCAACACTGCACACATTTGCAGCATATTTGGGCCTAAAGGTGAACCAAACAAAAACAGAGGTATTGCCACTCAACTCCAAATTCCTGCTAGACACAGTGGGGAACACTGAACTTAGGTGGACTGGAAGGGGAATTACTTATCTGGGAATAAAATTCACTTCTGACATCAACAAATTAAGGGAACACAATATACTCCCCCTGCTGGCTGACATCACTGCAGATATGAACAGGTGGAAACAGCTGCAATTGATGCTAGCAGGGAAGATAGCCTCGATTAAAATGGTCATAGCCCCAAAAATATTTCATTTACTGTCACACCTGCCAACAACCCTCCCCATGGCTTGGTGTCAGAAGATAGATAAGGCAATCAGCAATTTCTTATGGAAAGGCAAGCCCCGACGGTACAGCCAGAATAAGCTCTGGGCCCACTGGATGGAAGGAGGCTAGTGTATGCCCTGGGTAGAAGGCTATAAATGGGCCTTCCAAAGTGTACAAATCCTCCAATGGTTCAAACCTCAAGGGGAAGGAATGCTGCAGTGGGTGACCATGGAGTGGGAAGTGAGCCAGACACAGTCACTAACATCACTACTCTATGATTTCCCAGCTAAGCCCCACAAGGAACACTCCACGATAGGCCCATGAATCCAGATCTGGTCAAAACTGCAATGCAAACTGGGAGCCGACTTAACCCCTCACAAACTCACCCCACTGTGGGGGAATAAAAGGATCCACATTGATGGCCACAAGATCATCTGGCAGGGATGGATGTCCACAGGCATACAAACAGTACAAGACCTCCTGGTGCAGGGTACTTGGGACATAGAGACCTTTCAAAATTTAAAGACAAGATGAGATCTCCCTGCTGGAGACTTTTGGGAGGTACTTACAGTTAAGAAGTGCACTTCAGGCCTTCCTTAGAGGAATGCCCAGTAAAGGTATCCTCTCCCTGGTACCTGCTTGGCTTGCAAGTCCTAGCCATATGGCTAGCAAGATATACGCAGCTCTGAGATCCTCCATATGCAGCCAATCAGACAAGACCAGGGCCAAATGGGAGAAGGCAGTGCAGCAACCATTCACAGAACAGCAGTGGGCTGAATGCTGGAGATATGCACAGAAAGTCTTTAAGGATACCAGGGGTAAACTGTCAGTGTGGCTCAGATGGTAGCACATCCGCCTCTGGACCAGAAGGTCATGGGTTCTCTTCCCACATCGGGATTGGCCTTGCACCTAAAAATCACTGGCATCCGAGTGCAGTATTAGGGGGTGCTGTACTGCTGGGGTGTGCTGTCCTTTGGATGAGATGTTAAACCGAGGTCCCTTCTGCTCATCCTGGTGTTGTCCTGGTGGGTGTCCAGGTGGAAGTAAAAGAACCAAGGGCACTCTTCACAAAGAGCAGGGAGCATTCCTGGTGTCCTGGCCAACATTCCCCTTCCCATAAACTGGTTCATGCAATTATCGAGGCTGTGTGTGGGTGATGATGTGCAATATGGCCGCCACCATGCATTCAGTCACTTCACTACCAGTCTAGCATTGCTTGTAAAGCGCTTTGGGATACTGTGTATGAAAAAAGCGCTATATCAATGCTTCTTCTTCTTCTTCTTCTTCTAAACTGTTCCAAAATAAAATACTACATTCCTAGCACCAGACCTCTGAAGTCCTATATGCAGCTGGTGATCTGAATTCAAACCTCTGTTGGTGGTGCAACTCACAGGTGGGAGATCTGCTATACATCATATGGTCCTGCCTCAAAATACAGCCCCTATGGGAGCATGTTCATCGGATAAGTACCCAAGTCACCCAAAAATGCATTCCCCATCTCCCACAGCTCCTGGTTCTAGGAATGAAATCCTTCGCCCCGCACCTAACAGCCTTGGAACATAGGTGGCAGCCTCGCTAGCAATGCAGACCAAATGGTTAATCCTGTGCAATTGGAGGACACCCACAGTCCCCTCAATTGAAGAAGTAATGTCCTTGCTCCTAAAGAATGCTTCCCTAGACAGATTCTCACACATAGCAAACAACACTTTCCCAGCAAATGAAGCTTGCTGGAAACCCTTTCTCATTTATAACACCCCCTCCCAAGTTGGGATAGGCTGAACAAACCAATTCAGGCAGGCTTCCCTGCTCCTCACCCACCAGGTGACGAAGTACAGAGACATAAATAATTACCCTAGGGTCAAGGTCAAAGAACATGCCTTGTGTGTAAATAGATTCAAATTGTTTAGAGTAGTAGAACTATGTTTCTTTGTGCTGTTTGTTTTTTGTTTTAGGGTGCAAGATGTCTTGGCTATCCACCCGAGTACACATTGTTGGACAGCGAGAGGTGGTATGTCCCAAGTTTCATTCCCCATTTTTTCCAAACACCACCGGTACACTCATAACTGTCAATTCCAATGTGATAGACTGTATAGGATGATGATATCACTAACAGTATGGTTTGTATATTCATGTTTGCATCTCATGTAATGCTCACTTGTTCAACAGTTGCACGGGAGTCTGAGCTGGACGTCATTGTCCACCTAGGGACAAATGACTTAGCTCATTATGAGATTAGAGCAGTGCAGAAGGACTTTGTAGAGTTGGGAAGGGGCTTAAGACAAGTAGCACACACAGTATCCTTCTCAGAGGTACTGCCTGTCAGTGGCATGGGTGAGATGAGGGTACTTTGCACCATGCAGTTTAACAAATGGTTGAAAAAATGGCGTGGAGCACAGGGGTTTGGCTTCATTGGGGACTGGGGTTCCACCTGGAGGGACACCAGCCTATCCTGGCAGGATGGTCTGCATCTGTCCAGGAAGGGAACAAGTCTTTTGGGCAATCGGTTTAAATGCTTCATTGGCAAGCCTTTAAACTAGTCAAGGGGAAGGCACTGATAAGCAGCAGGAAAATCCCAGCCTCCCCCTACAAAACAGGGTACTAAATGAGAAAAAGACCAAGGTAGAAAGGTCAGTGGGGGATGCCGCTACAGAAGGTAAAGCCATCAAAAAATGGAGAGCAATGAGTACCAATGCCCGTAGTCTGGGTAACAAGCTTCCTGAATTAGTGGCCTTGATGGAGGAGGAAGATCTGGATATCGTGGCAGTCACAGAAACGTGGTACACACAGAACCATGACTGGGATGTAAACATACCAGGATACACTATCTATAGGAGGGACAGGGAGGGTAAAAGTGGAGGAGGAGTAGCTCTCTACATAAGAGAAGAAATCAAAGCAATAGAACAAAAGGGTAAACAGGGAGGAGAAGAAGCACTGTGGGTCAATTTGGAGGCAAGCAATGGCACCACAATCCGCACAGGGGTTGTATACAGACCCTCTCTCACGGGGAGGAAATGGACAAGGAAATGATAGAAAGTATACTTAGAATAGCAGATAAAGGGGAGATATTGCTGATGGGTGATCTGAATATGCCAGATGTTAATTGGAGTGCAGTTGCAGCAGCCACTTCTAAGAGTGGGGTTATTCTAGATGCCCTACAGGGGGCATGCCTTAGACAACTAGTATTGGAGCCCACTCGCGAGGGAGCAATCTTAGATCTGGTTCTCTCAAATGGAGATGAAGAGAGGATCACAGATGTAGAAGTGGGTAGCCATCTGGGAACTAGCGACCATCGAACAGTATGGTTCACAATAAACACAGCAATAGAGTCAAGCCATACAAAACAAAGGTACTGGATTTTAGGAGGGCTGACTTTGCCAAAATGGGTGAGTGCCTAAGGAATGCACTAGCAAATGGGCAGGAAGGAGGGGTGGAAGAACAATGGGGAATAATAAAAACTGCCATCACAGAGGTAACAAGCCTTTGTGTAAAGCAAATAAACAAAATAAAACGAGGTAAGAAACCACTATGGTTCTCAAAGGAAGTGGCAGTGAAGGTTCAAGAGAAAAAGAAAGCATTCAGGAAGTACAAGGAATCACAGAAGGAACAGGACAGAGAACTGTATCAGTTAAAGCAAAAGGAAGCTGGAAAGGCAGTCAGAACAGCAAAGGCCCAAACCGAGGAAAAGATAGCCAACTCAGTTAAGAAGGGGATAAAACCTGTTATAGGTACATCAGGGAGCGAAGGAAGACCAAGGAGGGATAGTGAGGCTTAATAAAGGGAGGGAGGTGGGCAGAGGGTGACTGTGAAAAGGCAGAGATACTAAACAAATATTTTTGCTCAGTATTTACAAAGGAAGAGGGGGAGGTACTTAAAACAAACAGTAGAAACACTCTGGATACAGAAGTTGATACCAGCCCATTTACATACTAACATACTAACATACTATTTGCCAGCAGATTAGGCCTTATGGTCTATCAAGTCTGCTCGAACCTAGATCCTTAGTTGGGTGCAGAGACCCTCCCATCCCTTGTGCTCCAGAAACCCCTATCATCCATCCCCACCCCCCCGGGACAGGCCATCATCTGATACATCCACTTTCTGTGTCTGTCCCACCCTCTCTTAAAGCCCTCCACTGTGGATCTCTGAACCAGCTCACCAGGCAGAGCATTCCAAGGGTCCACCACCCTCTCAGTGAAAACCTCCTCCTCTTTTCCCCCTCACCCTTCCACCTTCCAACTTCAAACCATGCCCTCTGGTGATGCCTCCCTGCTTTAGTCTAAAGATCCTCCATGTTTACCCTATTTATTCCCTGAGGTACTTGAAGACCTCAATCATGTCCCCTGTCTCTCCTCTCCTCCAATGAAAACAGGCAGAGCTCCTCAAGTCTGTCCTCGTAAGTTAAATCCCTAGCCCTCGATCATCTTTGTTGCCCTCCTCTGTACCCTCTCCAGGAGCTGTATGTCCCTCTTCAAGTGTGGTCTCCAGTACTGTACACAGTACTCAAGGTGTGGTCTCAACCAGTCCATTGTACAGCGGCAGAATCACTTCCTTGCTCCTTGAGGTGATCCCTCATGATGCATCCCAACATCCTGTTTGCCTTGCTAGCTGCTCTCCTGCACTGCTCAGAGTTATTCATACATGTATCCACCATGACCCCTAGGTCTTTTCCCCTGTTGAAGCTTCCAGCACCTCCCTCCCAGGGTGTACCCGTGTTTAGGTTTCCCGACCAAGATGCAACACCTTGCACTTGGTGATATTGAAATTTAAGTTCCATGTGAGCCCAGCTTTCCAGGGTGTCCAGGTCCCTTGCAGGGCCAACCTCCCTCTTCTCCCTCAACTACTGCTCCCATCTTGGAGTCATCCGCGAAGAGACTCATTTCACACCCTATACCATCCCTGATGTCTGATATGTATGCATTAAACAGGATTGGACCCAGGACCCGAGCCCTGTGGTACCCACATACCAACCTCTGTAGGGTTCGAGAGCTCCCACAGACCACTACTCTGAGTGCGCCCAGCTATCCAGTTTTCAATCCATCTGACCATCAAAGGGCCTACTCCTAACCCCATCAGTTTCTCCACCAGACCATTGTGGGGGACAGAGTCAACGCCTTGCTGAAGTCCAAGAATAATACATCCACAGGCTTACCCCTGTCCAGTTCTGATGTTACCCATTCATAGAACTCCACAAGGTTGGTTTGACATGATCTACCTGGCACAAACCCATGCTGCCGACTATCCAGACCTCCCACCTCCCCCAAGTAAACCCCCAATCGTTCCTTTAGTATACTCTCCATTAATTTTCCCACCACCGAGGTTAAACTGATGGGTCTATAGTTTCCTGGTACTTCCTTCAACCCCCCTTTATGGATTGGTACCACATGTGCCTCTCGCCAATCCCTAGGTACCCTCCCTGTCTCAAGTGACCTGTTGAAAAGCTGTTGAAATTTACAGAAGAAAGGGTTCTGAAAGAGCTCTTAAAACTGAAGGTGGACAAAGCAATGGGGCCTGATGGGATTCATCCCAGAATTCTAAAAGAACTAAGGGTAGAACTAGTGACACCACTGACTACCCTCTTTAACAAATCATGGGAGGATGGGGTGGTACCTGAGGACTGGAGGAGGGCAGATGTGATTCCCCTTCACAAAGTGGGAGCAAGGCAGAAGCAGGAAACTACAGACCTGTTAGTTTAACCTCAGTGGTAGGAAAATGATGGAATCACTTCTGAAGGAAAGAATTGTTGAGTATCTAGAGGCCAGAGGGCACAGGACCCAAGGCAGCATGGATTCACAGCGGGAAGGTCATGCCAGACAAATCTGATAGATTTCTTTGACTGGGTGACCAAAGTAGTTGATCAGGGAAGGGCTGTGGACATGGCCTACCTAGACTTTAGCAAGGCATTTGACATAGTCCCACACAAAAGATTAATATACAAGTTAGCCAGCCTGGGAGTGGGTCCCAAGATGACAGCCTGGGTAAAGAATTGGCTGGAGAATAGGACACAGAGAGTAATAGTAAATGGAGTCCATTCTGAAAAAAGGGGGGTTAGTAGTGGGGTACCGCAGGGTTCAGTATTAGGACCGGTCCTCTTCAATGTCTTTATAAGCGACATTGCAGAGGGACTGGAAGGAAAAGTATGTCTCTTTGCAGATGACACAAAGATCTGCAACAGAGTTGATGCACAAGGTGGGGTGGAAAGGATGAGAAGGGACTTGGCAAGGTTAGAGGAATGGTCAAATGTATGGCAGCTTAGATTCAATGCTAAGAAGTGCAAGGTAATGCACCTGGGAAACAAAAACCCAGGGGAAGAGTACACAATGGGGGGTGAGATACTAACAACAACAAAAATGGAAAGGGACCTGGGGGTAGTCATATTTAGATGACCTGAAGGTGGGCAAGCAATGTGAGAGGGCAGCAAGGAGGGCTGGAGGAATACTGGGATGCATAGGGAGAGGCATCACCAGTAGAAAACAAGAAGTTATTATCCCTCTGTACAGACAGCTGGTGAGACCACATCTGGAGTACTGTCTGCAGTTCTGGAGACCCAATCTCCACAAAGACATAGACAGGATGGAAGCTGTCCAGAGGAGGGCAACTAAAATGGTGCAGGGTCTGCACCGGAAGACATATGAAGAGAGACTTAAGGAGCTTAATATGTATAGCCTCGAGGAAAGGAGGGAGAGGGGAGACATGATAGAAACTTTCAAGTACCTCAAGGAATCAACAAAGTCCAAGAGGGTAGCATCTTTCAAAAAAGAGGTGTGCAAGAACAAGGGGCACAATTTGAGATAGAAGGGGTGGCTCAGAGGTAATTTAAGGAAGTATTTTTTCTCACAGAGAGGGTTGTGGATGCATGGAATGGCCTTCCGGAGGAGGTTGTGGAGTCAAAACAGGGTGGAATTCAAGCATGCATGGGATAGTCATAAGGCAATTCTAGGGGTTGGGGGTCGGAAGAATTAGGCTGCTGGTTAACTAGGATCTGCAACTTATCCATCAGGTAGGGAAATAGGCAGACTGGGTGGGCCAAGCGGTCCTTATCTGCCGTCAAATTCTATGTTTCTATGTATGTTTCTATATTTGTACCTTATGAATATGCAATAAAATATTTAACCACGAAATAAATAACAGCTTAATCATTCACAAATCACTGAGCTGTATGATGCCTTCATGCTGACTGCAGAGTTACGTGTGAGTGAAGCGTGAACAGAGGTAGTTGCATCATGATTGCAACTCAGAGCTCAGCACTTCAATGGCACAAGGTGGAGGCTGGCTGTACCAGGGGAAATGTAAGCACACATGCAGATTATTAGCATTTTGCAAAAATGGATTTATTAGTGAACACACAGATTTATAAAGAGGATTTCTGTGACGTATCTGCACAATATGAAAAGTAAATTAGCACAGCAACAACATGTAAATTTTCACCTTTAAGCTCAATTTGTTTATTTCCAGGCCCTATTTGTGGGGGAATGTCAGCCAGGTTCCCACCCCCTTTACTGTTCCCTATGTACTCCCTAGCCTCATTCTCCCCCTTTGTTAGTTTAAATGTCCGAAATAGATGTCAAACTTTTGCCCCAGCACTCTCACCCCTTCCCTTGTTAGTTGTTGTTTATCGTACTTAAAAAGCCTCTTTTCCCAGAAGTCCCCCCAGGCACCAACAAAATGAAAAGCTTTTATAACACCAATTCCTTAGCCACACATTGAATTTGTCAATTTCTGCTTGTCTAACTTTGTCTTTACTCCCCCCCCACATCACACACAGGAAGGACCTCGGAGAAGGCCAGGGAAGTCGATCATGCTGCCAATCATCTGTCTAGTTTTCCAAGGTGCTATTTGGCCACATCCACTGACTAGTTCACTAGGTCATTTGTTCCAAGATGAACCAGAACTCCCAGGCCTTCATCTGCTTGGTCCACCATCCTCCCAATGCACTCCATGTCTCATTTGGCTGAGGCACCAGGAAGGCACTTGACTACCACCTTTTTTTGTGTATCTCTACTTAGTTGTGACTCCCTAATCCTACAGTCCCCCACAACTAGGATTTGTTTGACCTTTGTTTTGCAGTTTTTCTTTTCACCATCATAGGATGCCTTGTCAATGTTCTGCTTAGACCCCCTGACTTAATTGTTCCCCCTCACAGGTCAGTTTCCAGTACTTCTGCAAGGGGTGCAAAGTGGCTTGTGGTTGGAGTGACTTCAGCTTGAACAGTATTCTTATAGTTCATCCTTACTGTTTTCCACCCTACTTCCCCACCACCGCCCATCCCTCTGGGTCAGTGAGCCTCTGTGGGATTGGAAGGGGGGTGAGCTCCAGCTCAGCTGATGACACAGCCTGGATATTTACAGCCATGCTGTCTCCACCTGAACCCTGAGGTCAGAAAGATTCTAACAGATCGGGCAGTATCCCACCCTCCAGATAAGTTCCCTGGAGATGAGTGCACCACAACCATTTCAGTTTACAATTCCTATACTGATTTACCTAGTAAAATAGTACTGCTGTTGGTTAACTAGGATCTGTTGTTTATCCAACAGGTAGGGAAATGGGCAGACTGGGTGCACCAAGCAGTCTTTATCTGCTGTCAAAGTCTATGTTTCTATGTTTCTACCTTGCCTTCCCAAATTGTTAACCTTCGATCAGTTGGTAGTTGAGCAGAGTGACCAGCTGCTGGCTGCCTCGCTGTGCTGACTCTGGTGGGCAGACTCCAGCGTCCTTAGCACATTGGTCCTTTGTGTGGGAGGCTGCAGCGCAGGGGGCAATTTGATGGCTTACTCCTTATGTAGCTCTTTGTACTTCCTGGTTCATCTGATGCAGCTTCTCTATTGGCTGCCGTGCAGGGAGGGAGGCATGGCCAGGCTCCGACTGATGCCTGTGCCTGAGTTTTTTGTTTCAGCTCCCTGGCTGCTGCTTTAGGTTTCTTGCCATGGTTTTTCAGTGGAGGGGGGTGATCTTTATCCCTTCCCACCCAAACGGTTGGTGCCACTCTCAGAAGGCTCCCAGAATCCTGGATAGGCTATTTAAAGATTATTTCTCTTCCTTCCCTTCCTGGACCTATGTTGCAGCCTCCCTATTGACTGCCATGCAGGGAGGGAGGCATGGCCAGGCTCTGATTGGCTTCTGTGTCTGAACCCTTTGTGTCAGCTCCCTGGCTCTCTGGCTGCTCCTTTAGTTTGCTTGCAGCAGTTTTTCAGTGGTGGTGGCAATTCTTACCCCTTCCTGCCTGAACAGTCTGCACTGCTCCCAGAAGGCTCCCAGAATCTTGGATGGGCTATTTAATGCCCCTTTCTCTTCCTTCCATTCCCTTTCTGATTCTCTGATGCAGCCTCCCTATTGGCTGTCATGCAGGGAGGGAGGGAGGCGTGGCTGGGCTCTGATTGGCTCATGTGCCTGAACCCTTTGTATCTGCTCTCTGGCTCCATGGCTGCTCCTTTAGGTTGCTTGTGGCTGTTTTTCAATTGATCCTTACCTCTCCCTGCCCAAACAGTTGGTACCACTCTCAGAAGTAACACTAGAGTAAATTTGGCCTTAGCAAATTGGAGCAAGTATTTGACAGATGTCAAGGCAAGAGATAAGACTGTGAAGGGTCTTATAGATTTGAGAAGCAGATAAACCTTGGTGCCTGTTGAAGTTTTGGGAAAAGACTGCAAAAAGGCCACGTAGTGGGGCCATCTGCATCCATGGGGATACTTGATACTATCCCACCAGCCAATTGGCTCTGAACATTAATGGGATGTTGTAGTGACACAAAATGAAAGTGCGGGTAGTACCAGCATTACCTGTACCTGTGGTTATTGGGAATGACTTTCCAAGATTTGCTAAATTAATCTCAGAGGGAGTAAACCCTGCTGTTTGAGCAGTTGTGATAACAAGAGCACAGGCAAAGAAAATCTCAGATGTTGGAGATTCTTTTCCTTTTGGTGACTTTGATTCAGACTTGTTTGAGCCCAATTCCAAGATTCAGAAGTCTTGGAAAGAAAGAAGACACCTGAAAAGCAGTGGCAACAAAAGACTAATGGACCTAGGGAGTTGATATATGAAAATGCCGAAACTAAACTGATAAGTGATTGTGATTTTGTTTCTGAGCAAACTAATGATGTTTCTCTCCAAGGTTATTTTAAAGCAACAGTGCAACGAAAAAAGTTATTCCAAAAAGCTAATTTTCTGCTATAGTTATGAAAAATAATGGCAGAACTGTTTATTTGGGTTTTCTGGATGCTTCCTGTGCTGTGTACTGTACAGATGAATTTTTGTCTGGACTTTTACCCTCCTTTGGTCCTCATAATTATTTCTATGCAAAAATGAGGTGGACATCTTTTTTTCTTGAGAAGTAATTATTTTAGAACTTTCATAAAATTCTTAAATGATAATGAAAACTGAAAATGTTACCACCAAAATAAACAGGAAGACATCTGGCATCAATTAAGAAGAAAAAAAGTGGGGTCAAATTTTAACCCATTTTCATTGCACTGCTGCTTTAAGCAGCTGGATGTGAAATAAAAACATGGGGAACCAAAGTTTAAAAAAATTAATGGGATACTGTACAGAGTTTGGGTTAATGGTCAGATGTAGGAACAGACAGACAGAACAATTGGTCATACAAAGGAAGTTTAGAACTGAGTTATTACAGATAGCACATGACAATGCTGTGGCTAGTCACTCGGGGAGGGACCGTGCCCTTGCCAGATTGTTATATAGTTTTTCCTGACCTGGGATTCATGAGAATGTTATCTATTGCAGTTCTTGTACTGAATGTCAGAAAGTAGCCCCACAAGACTAAAAAAGACAAGATGCCCCTGGTGCCCCTACCCTTGATAGATGTGCCTTTTGAGAGAATTTCAAAGGATGAGGCGGAAGCACTAAATGAGTACTTCTGCTCAGTATTTACTAAAGAGAAGAGGGGGGTGACACCCAAGATGGGTGAAATGGCAGACGCGGGGGGGGAAGTGGTGACAGATGGGAAAATCATGGAGGGCAGAGTTCGAGAGGGTTTGAAGGCACTGAGGGTGGACAAGGCACCAGGCCCAGATGGCATCCACCCCAGGGTACTGAAGGAGCTGGCAGAGGTCCTTGCAGGACCTTTGGCAGGCCTATTTAATGTCTCACTACATTCAGGGTGTGTACCTCAGGACTGGAGGATGGCTCATGTGGTGCTCCTCCACAAGAGTGGCCCCAAGGATGAACCGGGAAACTACAGACCAGTGAGCCTCACATCCATCGTGGGTAAGCTAATGGAGACTATCCTGAAGGAGAGGCTGGTGGCCCTCTTAGAGGCCAAAGGACTACAGGACAGCAGACAGCATGGCTTCATATGGGGACAATCCTGCCAAACCAACCTGGTCGGGT
Organism: Neoceratodus forsteri; assembly: GCA_016271365.2. Taxonomy (NCBI): domain Eukaryota; kingdom Metazoa; phylum Chordata; order Ceratodontiformes; family Ceratodontidae; genus Neoceratodus; species Neoceratodus forsteri. Next base: position 1,450,284,341 of record CM057452.1, read on the forward strand.
TCTATGACTGGGTAACTAGGCAACTGGACAGGGGACATGCAGTGGATGTCCTGTATCTGGACTTCAGTAAGGCATTCGACTCAGTGCCACATGGAAGGCTGGGAAGGAAGTTAGTAGGCACAGGGGCAGGTGCAATGCTGGTGAGATGGGTAGGAAACTGGCTGCAGGAAGGCAACAAGAGGGTGGTGGGGTGGGGAGCTCTCACACCCAAGGGCAGTGACGAGCGGTGTCCCACAGGGCTCGTGTTGGGACCAGTGTTGTTTGGGATATTCATTGCAGACATATCATGGGACATCAAGAGCTAGATCAGTCTGTTTGCTGATGATACCAAGGTTGGCGCAGTGGTGGATGACCTAGGGGGATGGCAGGGGTTGCAGGATGATCTGGCAAAGCTTGAAACCTGGTCAGACACCTGGCAACTGGGCTTTAATGCCAAAAAGTGCAAGGTGATGCATTTTGGGATGAAGAACCCAAGGAGGACATACCAGCTAGGGGGAGTGCAGCTAGCCCAGACAGAGGAGGAGAAGGATCTGGGTGTGCTCATCACAGGGTCAATGAACAACTCGGCACAGTGTAGGAAGGCAGCTGCAAAGGCCAACAAAATGCTGGGTTGTATTGCAAGAGGTATATCCTCAAGGAGGGAGGAGGTGATTCTGCCACTGTATAGGTCATTAGTTAGACCACACCTGGAGTACTCGTGCAGTTCTGGCGTCCGTATCTGAAGAGGGACATTAAGTTACTGGAGGGTGCAGCACAGGGCGACAAAAGATGATCAAGGGTCTGGGGACTTATCATATGAGAGGAGGTTGAAGGAGTTGAACATGTACTCACTGGAGGAGAGAGAGACAGGGGGACATGATTGAAACACTAAATACATGAAAGGAATAAACAAGACAGGTACAGAGGGGCTGTTCAAAGTAAGGGAGGAGGGCCACCAGGGCCATGATATGAGACTGGAGTGAGGAAGGTCCAGGAGGGAGATGAGGAGACACTTTTACAGAGAGGGTGGTGGCTGGGTGGAATGCGTTACCTGCAGAAGTGGTATGCAGTAGAACAGTGGACTGCTTCAAACGAGGATGGGACAGGACAAGGGGGAGGGTTAATGAAGGGGAAGGGTGGAAGGAAGGGGCAGCTGCAGAATAAGGGGTGCCAGCTGCACATTCGAGCAGACTTGATAGACCTCTAGGCCTTTATCTGCTGGAAAATTTCGTATGTACGTATGTTCGTATGATGTGGTGAGCCCCTTAGACAAAAATAAAAAGGATAATTGATTCATTTTGATAATATGTGACTATGATAAAAGGAGTGTGTGTCAGCGCTATGAGGGTCCCGGATGTTTTTATCTTTGTTACTTGAATGCTGCACTGAGTGGCTGACATTTTAAGTGGCCACACATTCAGTCACTTCACTACCAGTCTAGCATTGCTTGTAAAGCGCTTTGGATGTATGAAAAGCGCTATATAAATACTGATTCTTCTTCTTCTTCTTCTTCTTAACTCTGAGGTCCAGGGCTATGAGGATCCTGGTATTTCTTTGGGGCTAACACTGCACTGAGCAGCTGGTATCACAGTTATGGGCAGCACTACAGATATACAGCACTTTCCCTGGGGCTCCCATTTATAAGGGTTCAGGGTACTGACAGCCATCAGCAGTGGTGGCAAGGGCAGCCCCTTAGCACTCCCTTAATGGATTTTTGACAGCCTTTTTAAAGGCAGTGCACGTTCCTGGTGTCATTAATTGTATTCAGGAATGAGTGTTGCTATAGCAACATCTGACATCACAGGGAGTCTATAAAATCCCGGCTCTAGTGAGTGGACTGCAGATATAAGGAGTGTGTGTCAGGGCTATGAGGGTCCTGAACATTTTTATCTTTGTTACTTGAATGCTGCACTGAGCGGCTGACATTTTAACCCTGAGGTCAGGGCTTTGAGGTTCCTGGTATCTCTCTCTGGGGCTTACGCTGCACTGAGTGGCTGGTATCACAGTTAGGGGCAGCACTACGGATATACAGCACTTTCCTTCGGACTCCCACTTACGAGTGTCCAGGACACTGACAGCCATCAGCAGTGGTGGCAAGGGCAGTACCTTAGCACTCTCTTACTGGACTTTTGACAGCCTTTTTAAAGGCAGTGCAAATTCCTGGTGTCATTAATTGTATGCAGGAAAAAGCATTGCCATAGCAATGCCTGACATCACAGGAAACATATAAAACCCAGGCTCTAATGAGTGCAGTTGAGTGCAGAGCGGAAATGATGCCGGCAGAGGCCAGCAACATCTGTCGTCAGTCAGGGGGAAAAGAGGAAAGGGACTAGAGAACCAAGCAAACAACTACTGGTGACAAGTGTATGGGTGTATAATACCATTGTACCTTGCAGACTGCACTAGAAGATTATGTAAAGCGCAACAAAAAGAAAATGGACAATAATTATATCACCCAATCAAATGGGATAATGGGTATCAGGTGCACACTATGTCAGAAGATTAGTACAACAGAAAGCATCAAATTCATGCAATACATCTGCAAGCACTGCAAAGAATTAAAGGAACTAAGAATGATCATGCTAGGCTTAGGGTTACAAATTAAATGTTTAAACAGCAAAACCGACAAACTAACAACAGAGGGAGCCAATAAGAACAAGCATTTGTCAATGCCGAATATTTGCTTGCTGGTATTGGCATTGGTAGTGCAGGAGTTAGAGAGATGCATAATAAGAATAGCAGTAAAGTATTAAAGTAAAGCCAACCCCTACCCCTACCCTGCAGAGACTGACAGGCATTGGGGGTGTGCCTTTGGGTCTTCAGCCATAACACTCATGCCATTCCACTTCACCCCACCGTGTAGACACCGACAGGTGTTGCAGTGTGCCTTAAGGTCTTCAGCCCTTACGCTCACCCCATTCCATAAGGCAATAAGCTGAGATGGGTGCAGTATAGGAGAATGGGGTGAATGTTAGGGCTGAAGACCCCAAGACACACCTCAATGCCTGTCAGTGGCTGCAGGGTGGGGTTGGGAGTGGGGTGGAATGGGGTGAGCATTATGGCAGATGACCACCAAGTCACACCCTCGACGCCTGTCAGGTCTGTACAGGGTAGCAGTTACATTTGGAAACCCTAACAACCCAGGCGTTTGTTGATATTTTTGCTCCAAATTTTCAACATGGACTTTTTGGGACCCCACCTCATGAACAGTGGCAGTATCATTTTGTTACTCAATCCCAAAAGGTGATTTCGCACAGTGAGTGTGCCATTCAGTGCCACAGGTGCGAAAACACATTTCAGGCAGTATGTAAAAAATGACAGCTGTACTGTTCATGAGGAGGTGTGAAGAAATGGCAATGTTGAAAATCTGGAGTGAAAATATGGAAAAGTGGCAAAGTTACGAGTGTGCGTAGAAACTGTGCAGTGCATACTCGTAACGCAGTCATTTTTTGGAATGTTTTCACCAAATTTTCAACATGGCTATTTTGGGACCTCCCCTCATGAACAGTGGCTCTGTGATTTCGTTAATCTGTCCCAAACATTTATTTTGCGCAGCGACCATGCCATTCTGTGCCGCAGATGCAGAAACACATTTTGGGAAGGATGCAAAAAATGACCACAGTACTGTTCATAAGGAGGTGTGAAAAAATGTCAATGTTGGAAATTGGAGTGAGAATATTAACAATTGATGAAGTTACGAGCGTGCGTAGAAACAGCTCAACAGATGCTTATAAAGTAGTAATTTTTTGGAGTTTTTTCACCAAACTTGCAACAAGGGCTTTTTGGGATCCCACCTCATGAACAGTGGCACTGTTACACAGATACACAGAAATGTGACGTCAGAGAAAGGCACCACGGCCCATCTAGTCTGCCCAACACTCTATCTCCCCACTTCTGTTATGCTTCCACCCTCTTTTTCCAACCCCTTAAATCTATCCCAAGCCCTCTTGAACCCCTCCACCATTTCAGCTGCCACTACCTCCTCTGGCAGCTTGTTCCAGGCCTCCACCACCCTCTTTGTGAAAAACTGCCCCCTGACATTACCTCTGTATTGCCCACCTTCCAGTTTGAGGCTATGTCTCCTCATGTTCACTCCCATCTTCAGTTTGAACAAGCTGTTACCCTGTACCTTATTTATTCCCTTCAGATACTTAAAGGTCTCAATGATGTCCCCCTCTCCCTCCTAGTCTCCAGAGGGTACAAATTCAGCCCTCTCAGTCTTCTCCCATAGGGTACATTCTGCATCCCTTGTACCATTTTGGTTGCCCTTCTCTGCACCCTCTCCATTAGCTCAACATCTCTTCGCAGGTGAGACCTCCAGAATTGCACCCCGTACTCCAGATGTGGCCTAACCATGGTTCTGTATAATGGCATTAACACCTCCTCTTCCTGCTATTAAAACCCCTCACAATGCAGGCCAACATTCCATTTGCCTTTCCCACCGCTCTGCTACACTGGCTGCCCACCTTGAGGTCACGCAATACCATAATCCCCAGGTTCCTTTCTGTTTCCTTCTCCTTAATCACCAACCCCCCAAGGGAGTAAGTTTCCCTCCTATTCTTCCTCCCCAGGTGCATCAGTGAGCACCTTTGTGTATTAAACTTCAACTTCTAGGTGTCAGACCACCTCTCCAGCCTCTCCAGATTCCGCCTCATGGCTTGCACTTCACTAGGCGAATCCACCCTATTGCAGACTTTTGTATAATCTGCAGACAGGCACACCCATCCCTCCAGACCCTCTGCTACGTCACTAACATAGATGTTAAAGAGTATTGGTCCTAGCACTGACCCCTGTGGCACCCCACTGGTCGCCACCCGCTCCCTGGAATGTGTCCCATTTACCACCACCATCTGATGCCTTCCCTTCAGCCAGTTTTCCACCCACCTGGTGATCCTGTTGACCACCTATAGTCTTTCCAGCTTATGTACCATTCCACCATGCGGAACGGTGTCAAAGGCCTTACTGAAATCCAGATAGGCCACGTCCACTGCTCCTCTCTGGTCCACTATCTGTGTCGCCCCATCGAAAAACTCTATCAGGTTTGCCTGACAGGACCTTCCCTTGGTGAAGCCATGCTGCCTGTCATCCTGCATGCCATTCATCTCCAAGTATTCTATCAACCTGATCTTAAGTAGTGTTTCCATTACCTTCCCCACCACCGAGATAAGACTAATAGGACCACCTCTGCCCTCTTCCAGTCCATTGGCACCACTCCTGTGACCAAGGACAAGTTAAACAGCCTTGCTAGATGTGGTGCCAGTTCATCCTTCACCTCCTTGAACCCTTGGGTGTATTCCATCAGGCCCCATTGCCTTGTCTACCCAGCTCTTCCCTTACTCCTTCAGCAGTGAATTCTGCCACAGCCACCTGCCTGTGGCTGTCACCCTCCCCACCCCTTCCTGGTCCCCTACCCTCCCTTTCCTCTGTGAAGATTGAGGTGAAATAGCTGTTTAGTGCCTCTGCTTTTTTGAAGTTCCCTTCCAGTATTGTTCCACTTTCCCCCCTTATCCTTCCAATCCCATGCTGTGCCCTCCTCCTTTCTCCAACATACCTAAAGAAGGTTTTGTCTCCCCTCCTTGCCTGCTTCGCTATCCTCTCCTCAGTGGCCTCCTTAGCCCTCCTTATCTTTTGCCAAGCCCCCTTTCTTTTTTCCCTGTAGGTTTCCCTGTCCTCATCCTTTTGTGACCTCCTGTACCTCTTGAATGCTATAGTCTTCTCCTTGACCCCTAACACCACCTATCTAGTGAACCATAGAGGTCTTTTCTGTCTTCTATTCTTTCTTACCTTTCTTATACATGAGTCCATGGCTCTAAATACACCTCTCTTGATGGCTGCCCATACTTCCTCCACCCCCTGCACATCCCCTATCCTCAACATTTCTTCCCCAACTACCTTCCTCATTCCATAAAAGTCAGCCTTTCTGAAGTCCTTTACCTTGGTTCTTGCCCTAACCCTCTCCCTGCCTGCTCTCACCCTGAATCTGACAGCCCTGTGGTCACTGGTGCCATGTTCTTCCCCCATCTCCACCTCCTCCACACTGTCCCCATTTGTAAGGACCACATCCAATAGGTTTACACCCCTAGTGGGCTCATTGACCCTTTGTTGCAGGAATATGCCCTGAAGAGCCTCTAAGATGCCCCTGCTCCTTGCAGAAATTGCTGTCTGAGCCTCCCAGTTGATGTCCAGAAGGTTTAAGTCCCCAACTAGCATAATTTCACCTTTCCATGCCATCCTCGCTACTGATGCTACAAAGTGTATATCCCCTTCCTCCCCCTGCATAGGAGGCCTATAGACTACCCCACCAAGCAGGTTTTCCCCCTGTCTCCTGTCTAGGGTGACCCACATTATCTCTGTTTCCCCCTTCTCATCCTACCCTTCCATGGCCCCAATCCCTTCCCTGATATATAATGCCACCCCTCTTCCCCTCCCGATCTTTCCTAAACAACCGATACCCTGGGATCACCGTCTCCCAGGTGAAGTGCTCATTCCACCAAGTCTCACTCACTGTTACAATGTCTAGGTTCTCCTCCATCATGGTGGCCTCCAGTTCTCCCATTTTGTTCCCCAGGCTCCTGGCATTTGCAACCAAAGCCCTCCAACATGTAGCCCCATCCCATCCTTCCCTGCTGCTAAGTGTTCCCTTGATGAGTGTTGTGACTTGGGGGGAGGCTGATAGCCTCTCTGCTCTGCCTCACATAAGGCTAGCCCTGTCCTTAACCACCTTCCCTTATTTTGTTTAAATTGAACTTCCTTGCCATGAAGTTCCCTAGTTTACTCTTTAGTGCAGCTGCCCCTGAAGAGCTCAGGTGCAGCCTGTCTTGGGCATACAGCTCCTCCTCCTCCCATGTAGAGCCCCAGTCACCTATCAAGATGAACCCCATCTGACTGCACCAACCTTGTAGCCAATTGTTGAATGCCCTTATCTTCTCCTTTCTGGGTGTGCTCACTCTTGGTACTGGAAACACCTCAGAGAGGAAAATGGAAGGAAAAACAGTGTTGCTCCTACAGAACCTAGCAAGTTCCTTGAACCTTGCCTGTACCTCCATCAGACTGTTCCCTTCCAAGTCATTTGTGCCCAGGTGAAACACCATACATGTCCTTTCATCCTACTGCTTACCCCAGGAAGGAATATGATGCCTCACCTCCAGCACCGTCATCCTTGGCATGCACTGTACCTATACTGCATTGTTTTTTGCTCCCTTCCTTCCCCATTTTAGCCCCTTAATTATTGAGTCCCCCAAGATTGCCACTCTACTGCCCCCTGCTTCCTGGGTGTCCTTTTGGCCTCTAGCTTTGTGTCACGGGGTTTGGCTCCCTTTGGACTCCTTCTCATGTTCCATCCTGACTTGGTTTCTGCCCTGCTCAGCTTTTGTTCCCATCACCTAGCCTATCCTGATTTTACCCACACCCAGCATCTGTACCTCTTCACCCTCTCCTTTGGCCTTTCATCAGACTCCCCTCCTGTACCTCTTCATCCCTTGTACTTCCACCTGGCTTCCTTCATCCCTGCAGACCCCTCCTGCTTCACTGCTTGATCATGATCCAATTTCACCTGACCCCCCTCTAAACTGCTCCTGGCCTTCCCTCATCTGCATCACTGTGCGAGATTGTGCCAACTGTGCTTGATCCCCCTCCAACTGTTGCTGTCCTGCACATCTTTGTAGAAGGTTTTGAGCACCGTACCCCACATGGGGAAGTCTTCCTCCTTACCACCTGCCTTGTCTGCATATTTCCCTTCTCCTGCACCCTGCCTGGCACATGCCCCAGCCTTCTACTGCAGCTCCTACCCTGCAGGGTTTCCTCCAGTTCATTTTCAGCCTCCCAGGAGCTCAACTCCAGCTCTTCCAGTGCTTCCTTCCTGCCCCTTTTCTTATGCCACAGTTCCCCTCCCCTAGTGCCACCTTTTGGTGTGTCCCTAATGTGGCCGTCCCCCCTCCACCCCTTCTCCTGCATGTGATGTGCCTGCCCCCTCCTCCCTTCCACTGCACCTGAGATATTTCCTCCCACATCCCCCAGCTGCTCTGCACCCCCCCTCTCTGATGGCCCCTGCCGGACCCCTTCCTTTCCAATGTCCTCGTCTAGGATACCTAGGAGGGCAAAACTATTTTTTACTTCCACCCTCTGGCCCATTTAATCTATGCCTGCGTTATCCTTCATACTGGGCATCTGTTTGCCTTTCCTGAGCCTACTTTCTTCCATTACTCCTGATCCCTGACTGACCCCTTTTCTCTAGCTACAGGCATCATTTTTGTGCCTCTAGACTTCCTGCTGTCAGTTCCCACTGACCCCTTTCCTCCTGTCTCAGGCGTCCCTGTCCCAAATCTGGACTTGCTCTTGTCTGTTACCACCTCTGATCTGTCCCCTCTGGATCCCCTTCCATCCTCTCCCTCCAAGCGTTTGACTTCCGGAACAGTGTATCTGATCCTCCAGTGAAACTACTCAGCCCTTCCCACTCCTTCCTTGGCTTATACTGTCCTGGTCTCTCAACCCCCTTTCCCCAGCTTCCCCCATTTAACCCCCACCTTAGCCCCACCACTTCCTCTCTCAGCTGAGTGAGCTGCTTACACATCATACAACCCCCCATCCTCCAAGCCCAATTTAGGATCATAGCCATTCCACAGCCACTGCACCTCACCACCCTGCCAAAGATCCCTCTCCCTTGGTCACCCCTCCCAGTGTGCTGCCCTACCATTTCTTCTGTGATACTTAGATACAGTCCTAAAATCACCCATATGTATTTTTTAGGCCTCCAACCCTCACCCCCTCCTCAGCCCCAACCCCCAGTCAAGACTTTTTAGAAATAATAAAGCATGTGCAAACCATAGGCATCAATTAACCATCACCACCATGTTCAAGTCCAAGTCATCAAGTTCAAGTCCAAATCCCCAGCACCTCCAGCATCAGTAGTCCAAGATCAAGTTCCCAGCACCTCCAGTGTCAGTAGTTCTGACCCAGTTTATTTCACCTCAAATCAAGTCCAAATCCCCAGCACCTCCAGCGTCAGTAATTCAAGATCAAGTTCCCAGCACCTCCAGAGTCAGTAGTCTTGACCCAGTTCATTTCACCTCAATTTCAGCTCTGTTGTGAAGGATTTCTTAGTGTCTGTGTCAATTTCTCATATCCACTGATGCTGAAGTTCAAGTCCCCTGTGGAGAAATGCAGGACCCAGTTCCTTTGCTGCAAACCAGCTCCTCGCAGTGATTTCCTTAGCTCAGGACGCTCCTTGCTCCCACTTTTATTCCTTCTATCAGCCTGACTGGCTATTTTTAAAGCCTACCACCTTGGCACCTCTCTCCCTGATTGGCCTGATCCTACACAGCTGTCTGCGGTTGACCAGCTGTCCCTGCTCCAGTCGCCGGACTGCCACCTGTGTCCCTTGCTAGTTCAGCTCCAAACAGCTCAGCTCTCCTTCCTCTGATCACCAACCTTGACCCGACTGCTGACTGCAGCCACAGCTCCACGCAGCTCTCCACTCTCCTTCCTCTGGTTGCCAACAGTGACCCGCTCCCCCACTGCTGACACAGCTAACAAACACAGGAATGCACAGTCCAATTTCTTTCTGTGCCACCTGGGCTATTGGTACAACTTATGACAGAGGTCACCTAAGGTCACAGCTAGACAGAGATTGACAAGAGGCTTTGGTTATGCAAGACCTTGCAGGCATGCACTGCCCAGCCCCATTACATTGATAGCCTGGGGCACACTTACTCAAGTACAAGTGCAGGATGTGAAATTCTTTTGTCCTTGTGCTTTCTTTGTTATTTAAAGAGGTTGTTTAAAAGCCTACAAATAGATCCCTTAGGAGCAAGCCAGGTGAAAATGTGGATTTGAGCAGGACCCAGAGTCACTGGATTTTGTCAGATCTAGTTGCTTGACTTCTGTTTTGCTTAGAATAGCTTCCAGAAAGTTGATTTTAAATTGAAAATGCAAATACCTTGTGGTGATGCTTTGCAGAAATCCAGTACAGGAGATCTTCAGAGATGTAGTGAGCAAGAATGGTGTAGTTACTCCAAGTCAAAAATCTTGTAAATCCCCAAAAAATTAAGCTACAGACCAGACAAACACAAACAGCCACTCACACAGACTCAGGAGGTGGAGCTTGAGTTGTTTTGTTAATTGGTCCCAAATGGTAATTCCACACAGCGACCAGAAAAATCACCTTTCATGACCGAGACATGGAGTGACAGTACCAGTGTTCACAAGGTGGGGTCCCAAGAACCCCATGTTGAAAATTCAGGACCAAAGCTCCCAAAATTAGCTGAGATATCAACCTAAATTAACCCCCCCCATTCACTGCCATTATAGGGCTTACCATCATTTCTTCAGTTCCTGGTTGGTCTTTGAAGAATGCAGATGTGTTCCCAGTCCACAGAAGATCACTGCTTCCAACCTCTGAAGGTAAGTATCGGTGAGGGGGATGCTGGGAGGTGGGGTGCACATAGGGAGGGTGCAGGTTGGGGGAGGGGCCGGGTAGATGAGAGACCATTTTCTTTTTTTCAGGTTTAAAAAATGCATCATGGGTCTGTTTTCCTTTTACAGGTGAAATATTAAAATGCATTTTGTCACACTGGGGTGGCTCCCAGTGTGCCAGAGTACTGAAGGGGGAGGGATCAATGCTGACCCAGGGACTGGGCACCATGAGGTTGGCTGAGAACATAAGGGTGAGGGGTGCACACTTCCAACACTGGGAGTGGGCATCCTGGTGTCAGAAACAGCAAAGAAGTATTTTATGGCACACTGGGGTGGGATCCCAGTGTGTCACATTAATGGCGGAGGGGGAGATGCTGACATGGGGATTGAGCACCCCGATGTTGGCAGGGGATGGAGAATGGAGGGTGCGGGGGGGGCAGCAGAAGTGGGAGGGAGCTAATTTGTTGTCCTGCTGTGTGACTGGTTGGGAGGAAGGGGGGATTGCCACTGCAATGACAAAACTGCCTCTGATTGCAGTAGCAGATTTCACGGAGGGTTTGAGGTGGGCAGGAGCAGTGGGAGGGAGCTAATTTGTTGTCCTACTGTATGACTGGTTGGGAGGGAGGGGGGACTGCTGCTGCAATGTTGAAACTGCCCTGATTGCAGCAGCAGACTTCTTTCAAGTGCGGCGCTCATGCTGAAACTGCTGTCATTGGCAGCTTCAGCATTAATTAGTGGCCGATGGACACACCCATTAAAGCATCCACTGGATTGGGCACAACACTGACACACCTCTACAATGCTCTACTACTTCAATGTTTCTTGTGCGCTGCGCTGCGCATGCAAGCAAACATAACAATGACCTTGCTAGTGAGAAAACAGTACTGGGAGCTAGTTAAATGTCCAAGGAAAATGACAATATAGGGGAATTAAACCAGACAAAAGGACAAAGTTCCTATAAGAATGAAAGGTGTGCAATGTGTCATAATGGGTCAGTAATGGATAATTTGCCACAAATAATTGAGGGTGAAGAAGAAATAACTGCTGAGTGTAAAGAAAGTGATGAAACCCACTCGGACATAAGAAAGGAACAGGTGACAGCCAGTGTAGGCCCAGTACAAGAGAAAAAGGAGGATATACAAACCATAGAAATAAAACAACCATTTACAGAAAAAATAGCTGAAAAAGAAAATGAAACTATAATTGGACAAGCACAAGTTGAGATAACTGTGCCAACCAATAATAGATATCACCACCTACGAAATCCTAAAGAAAATGTGGAAAATGAAACTAGAGAGTTGTTAGAAATAGTTGGAGATATAAGTAACCTGAACCAGGGAATCATCACTGACGAAACTGAACTACAACTAGGGCAGGAATTAGGTGGGCCTGATGACGTAGCAGCTATGGAGATCGAATTGACTACATTACCACATCCCAGGAGGGTTTATATCATAGGAGGAGACTCCATGATAAAATATACAAACTCTATTACAATGCTAAACAGAAAGGAACAGGTCATAATTTGTCCTTACCTGGTACTGGTTTGCAAAATATATATGAGACATTACCACGTGTAATAAAGTGATCGGAGGAAGCACCCCTCACTGTAATTCATGCAGGGACCAATGACTTAAAGAAATGATCAGATCAAGGGATCCTAAACAATCTAAAGAAAATACGTACGTTCCTAACAGAATCTAAATGCAAGGTACTTATATCAGAAATTCTACCATTTCCCAGGGCAACGCAATGGATGAATAAAAAAAAGGATAAATAATGAACTGAGACAGTGGTGCTTGCAGAATAAATACCTAAGTGTTAGGACACATGAGCTACTTCAAAGTACAAATAGCCTCATCTGTAAAGATGGTCTGCATTTGAACCGTAGGGGCAGCGAGCTGCTGAGAAGTATATACAACACTAAGATAAATAAATATTTAAACTAGAGACAGGGGAGGAAGGGAAAATGCTATCCAGTATAACAACAGACAAAATAACACACTAAGGGGTACGACAAATCCTACACCAAGAACAGAGGAAACCAATAAGGACAAAATAAATCCTGCTGTTGAATGCCAGAAGCTTGAAAAATAAGCTTGACAAATTAAAGTACATCCTAATGAAAGATAACATTTCATTATGTGCTGTATCGGAAACTTGGTTTAGTAGGGAGGACTGGGGAACAAACATACAAGGATACCAACTGTTTCATAAGGAGAGGGAGAACAGAAAAGGTGGATATGTCCATGACAGTATAAGAGCAAGTGAAATACAAAATGTAAATATAAATATTGAACAGGATGAGAACATGTGGGTTGAAACACACATGCATAACATTAAGTTAAACATTGGTGTATGCTACAGAATCCCCAACCAAAATAATGAGGATCATGACAATTTTATTAAACAAATAGGAAAAAAAGTAGAGATAGATGGAAACTATATGCTAGTAGGAGACTTCAACTACCCAGGCATAGATTGGGACAGACAGCTAGGAACGACTGTGCAAAAAAAAAACATTTCACTGACAATACACTTCAAAAAAATCTGGAACAAGTGATCAGAGAATCAACCAGGGGAAATAATATATTTGACCTGATATTTATACACTTTATGGATGACATCAACAGGATTGAAATCTTGGAGCCACTGGCTGACAGTGTCCACAGGATGGTCAAGACAGTGATTAATTTTGAACATAAATCATATGGAGGAAAAAACAATCCTGAAATGCTACAATAAGGCAGATTATGGAAGTATGAAAAAATGTCTAAAATCATGGGATTGGAGTAATTAGCCACAGAATAAACCCCTGGAAGAAATGTGGAATGTAATCAAAATTAAAATGGATTACTGTATAAATCAGTTTGTTCCTGAAATATAACTCTAACAAAAGAATTCCTAAATGGTTTACCAGTACAATTAAAAAAAATCTCAAAAAAAGGGAAAGCATACAGAAAGTATAAGGAAAAATAGAAGAGGCAAAAATGAAATATGTACACTTATGCAAAGATTGTAAAAAATGAATAAAAATGGCCAAAGCAGACAACAAGTACAAAATGGCAAACTTAACTATGGATAATAAAAAACAATTTCATAACTATATTGGCAGTCTGAAAGGGGGACAAAACACAGTATGACATATTGAGGTGGGAAACAGCATAATCACTGATGAAAATTTTTTTTAATAACTTTAATGAGTACTTTACTAGTATTTTCAAGGCCAAAGAAACCAGCAGAAGTATATCAGATATGGTTAATAGTTAGGGTGACATTAAAGCTATAACTATCAAAGAGGTACATGGAAAATGTAGACAACTACAGGTTAATAAGTCAGCAGAATCTGACGGAATGCATCTGAAATTGCTAAAAGAACTGGCCGGGGAGATAGCAGGAACTATTTGTATGCTATTCAACAGGTCACTGAAAGAAAGATAGATGTTGCAGGAATGGCGGAGAGCTAATGTGACCCCTATATATAAGAAGGGTGACAAGAGTGAGGTGGGAAACTATCGACCAATTAGTCTGACTTCCATAATCGGTAAGATCATGGAAGGTATTATTAGGGACATAATGGAGCAACATATACTGGAAAAGGGACTGGCTGATATATTTCAACATGCTTTCTGTAAAGGAAGGTCATGCTTGACCAATTTGATGCAGTTCTTTGAACCTGTGAGTGTGGCATTAGACAGCAGGCTACCTGTGGATATATTATACCTAGACTATTCTAAGGCATTCAACTCTGTCCCACAGCATGAAATAGTGAACCAGCTAATTGCAAAAGAATTGCATCCTAATACAGTAACATGGGTAGAGTCGTGGTTGGATAATAGGCAACAAAGAGTCTGCATAAGGGGATATCAGTCTGGATGGGAGGAAGTGACAAGCGGTGTACCCCAGGGATCAGTCCTGGGACCACTGCTACTTAATATCCTTGTAGCAACTATGAAAACATAAAATAAGTCATGGATCTGCAAATACACAGACGACTCTAAAGTGAGAGCCATTATTAACAATAAGGAAGCTGCTCTAGGACTACAACAAGATGCAGTCAGGTTAGTTACTGTATATGGGCAAAAGAACATGGACTGGAGTTTAACATTGATAAATGCAAGGTGATGCATGTACAGCATAATCACACTGTGACCCAGTATACACTTAATTATATAATCCTTGCAACAACTGACATAAAAAAAGATTTAGGTGTATATATCAATAACAGACTTACATTTGATCACCACATTAGGGAAACTGTTAAAAAATGTATTGTGGGCTGCATTATGAGAAATGTCAAGAGTAAGAAGAGGGAGATGATTGTCCCATTACACATGGCATTGGTTGGGCCCCACCTACAATACTGTGCACTTTTTATTGCTGTACAAAACACTGGTAGTATGAGACGGACGGAGACAGTCCAAAGAAGAGTCACCAAAAACAAATTCTGGTCAGATCCGTCACAGCTGCATAATGAAGTTAGTGAAGTTGTGTGGAATTGTTAAGGAGGTATGGAGAAACAACACAATGATTTGTAAGTAGTGAGATTTGTTTTAGTTTCTGTTCTAAGGAAGGCATACACATTATTAGGAAAATATATGGAGGTGTACATTTTAATGGAAGGAATAGGAAGCTTACAAAAGAACCCCAGAGCAAATGCCACTGATATGTGCTATCCTGGACGATATTGGTCAGACAGCCAAATTTTAAAGAAAACACAATTGCACATACCCCAATAATGCAAATCATCAAGGGAAATGTATGCAAATCCCCATGATGGTACAGAATGTGGCAGTACATGAAAAAGTAATGGCTGGCATATGTTCAACCTTGGGATTATTTACACAGTTGGTTTGTTGTTGTTTTTTTTTAGAGAGAAACAGGGTTTTTGTCTATGAGGTGATGTAAGTTATATTTAAGCAATGTGTTGATGTCAGGAAGTCAGGTGTAATGATAATGGACTGTTAGAGAAAATATAATATTAACTTTCAGAGGGGGTCACTTGATAAGGGCAAGGTAGTTATGCTTGTGATAATGGGAATATTAGGAAAGTATGAGGTCTATGCAGAAGCGGAGTACAAATATGTACAGTTTCATAAGTATGTACTCAGAGTGCAGGCAAATGTGATATGCAGGTTTGTTTTAGAAACAGGTAAAAACAGCAATACATGCAATTGATAGAAAGATAATTGCATAGACATATAGATAGAGAGAGACACACACACACACACACACACACACAGCCAGACAGACAGGCAGAAAAGGAATGGCAGTGAAGTACTGAAGTAACGTCAACCCCACCCCCACTCAGCAGACATGGACATGCATAGCGGTGTGCCTTTGGGTCATTGCCCATAATGCTCATGCCATTTCACCTCACCCTACCCTGCAGACACAGACAAGAGTCGAGGTATGCCTGGCGGTTTTCAGGCTTTACACTCACCCCATTCCATAAGAAAATATGCTGAAATTGGTACAGTATAAGAGAATGGAGTGAACTTTGGGGCTGAAGAATCAAAGGCACACCTCGATACCTGTCACTGGCTGCAGGGTGAGGATGGGGGTGGAATGATGTGAGTATTACTGTTGATAATCCCAGGTCACACCCCTGATTCCTATTAGTCCCTACAGGGCAGGGTGTTATGGTCAGAAACCCGAATGCCCTGGATGTTTCTTGGTATTTTCACTCCAAGTTTTCAGCATGGGCTTTTTGTGATCCCACTGCATGAACAGTGACACTATCAGTTCATTAGCCAAAAGGTGATTTTGCACAGTGACTGTGCCATTTGGCACCATGGGTGCAAAAACACATTTTGAACAGGATGTAAAAAATGACAGCTGTACATTTCTTGCTTCAGTAACTGCTCAGCACGTCTGTTGCATGACCTGCTTACTAACATTTTACATCTGCTATGCAATGTACTGCTACTGTGGCTCAGAGGGACCTGGGGGTGGTGGTGGTGGATTGTCAAGATGAATAACTCAGAGACTTGCAGGAGGCAGCAGCCAACACCAACAGGATGCTGGGATGCATCGCTATGGGGATCACTCCAGACATAGGGAAGTGATACTCCCTCTGTATAACTGCTTGGTGAGGCCACACCTTGAGTACTGCATGCAGTTTTGGAGGCCACATTTAAAGAGGGACATTGAACTCCTGGAGAGGGTCCAGAGGAGGGCAACCAAAATGATCTGGGGCTTGGGGGAAAAGACCTATGAGGAGAGGCTCAAAGAGCTAAACATGTACACATTGGAAGACAGAAGGGACAGGGGGACAAGATAGAGGTCTTCAAGTACATGAAGGGGGTAAATAGGGGAGGCGCAGTCACGGTGCTCCGAAGGAAGGAGGGGGGCAACTAGAGGGCATGGGTGGAGCTGGAGGAAGGAGACTCAGGGGAGAAAGGAGGAGGTGCTACTTCACTGAGAGGGTGGTAGAACCATGGAATGCACTGCCTGGGGGGCTGGTGGAGGCAGAGACAGTAGAGGGGGTTCAAGAGGGGCTGGGACAGGTACAGGGTTAGGGCTGTGGAAGCAAAGTCCAATGAAGTGGGAATACCCTGGACTGGGAAGAGAGAAGCCTGAGAGGGTGGGGGCAGCAAGGTCAGCTCCCAGGGTGGGGACTGACCAAATGAGCAGACATGAAAGACCACTAGGCCTATTCTGCTGGCATTTTAGTATGTTAGTATGCTTACTACACCAACATCATGAACCATAAAACAGATGACTGCCATAACTATGGAGGCAGTATAGCACAGTGGTTTAAAGGAAAACTCCTTGTTAAAATCAGAAAAAGATATGTAGCAGTCTTTTTTTCTGTGTTCTAACCAGTTCCCAGCGTTTTCTTTTCCTCTGGCTGTGAGAGATGTTTTTTCTAAGTTTCCCTAACTGTTTTATTGCCCTTGGAGGTTGCCATTCTGGTTTCTGTTATGGCCTCTAGTCTTCCCAGAGCGCCCTTTGGTGTGATGTCTAATTGCCCCTACAGGAAGCCAGTGTCTTGTTACAAGGTCTGTCATAGCTCAGCCACATAGAAAATACTTCTTCCAAAGAAGACACACTGCTAGATTTTGGGCGAGTGTGATCATTATTATTATTATTTTTTGATATTGTACCTTGTTCTGCTGTGTGTGTGTGTGTGTGTGTGTGTATGGAATCATGTCACTGTTTACTCTATGCCTCTCAGTCACTTTCAGTTTTTGTACCAGTACTAAGTAGCAAAAATTGAACATCACCTTATAGATTGCAACATAGCAGGACAAGGTACTAATATGAAAAAATAATGATTACACTCACCCAAAATCTAGCAGTGTGACTTCTCTGAAAGAAGTATTATCTTTGTGGCTGAGCTGTGACAGACCCTGCTAAATCTAAGGCATAGCTACATCATTGTCACATGAGCCAGGGTGCATCAGAGGAGAAAGAAAGCCAATAAACCTATTTGTGATGGAGATCCCAGGGGTCAAAACTACTCACAGCTAGCAGGCTAATTTAGGAAAACTCCTAATAGCAGACAGAGGGAAGGATACACTAGGACTTAACATACATATCAAAACACTCTACATAACATATGTTTTTGCACATTCTGGGTGGACTTCTCCTTTAAGGCTCTGAGCTGCAAATTTGGAGATCTGGGTTTGAATCCCACAGACCCCACTTGCATACTGGGTGACCCTGAGCAAGTCACTTAACTTTCATGTGCTCCCAGGTTGCCCCTGTAAACAAGCTTTCAGTGTGCCACTCCTGGTTAAACAATTGAAAGAAAAAAAAACACAATATATATTTTTTTTTGCTTTATTTTGCTACTACTAGCTTTGACTAATACATCCATCCTTATTTATAGCTTGTGTGTCTGTGACCTAGGCAGAACTACACTTAAAATCTCACACATAAATAAATACATCATCAGAATAGCATTTATTTTAGTAGTATATCCTTCCTTTCCAGGTGCCCATGACACTATGTATATATATTTATATATTTTAACTTCAAAGCACTAAACCTATTCAAATGCAAAAAACACAAGACTTTATTCTCTTCACACATTACTGTTAAATTTTAGATCCCAGAATGGCCAAGAAACAATTTAGACTTCACTCTTGCATGTCACTGTCATGCCCACTTCTCATGCAAACAACAATCAATTACAGAAACCCTTTCGTTTCTGTGCTATGCACTCTTACATCAGAGAGACATAAATCTTACAGAACTGCTAAAAAAAATGATCAAAACTGGATTTCTGAATTAAAGCCTGTCACTTACAGTACCTATGTAAATAATAGTTTGCTGGCTACAAATGATGCTACAGACATGACATTAACAAAATTTCTGTTTTACATGGAAAACATCCATATAATGAACTTGTCATAAAGGATTTGTGACCTTCTGTCTGCATGAATCTGACAAAGGAAAAGGCACCTGCCTGATCTTTTTTTTATTTTATTTTTATGCCCAACTTGCCCATATTTTATGAGCCAAATCTTGACATGCTTAGAGTTAAACAAAATCATGATGTCTATGTGTGTGTGTGTGTGTGGGGGGATGAATATGCCTAGATGCAGTTTCAGGCACTCCTTAATCACTTCCCCTGTCAGCTCTGATAGTTGTTCAAACATGATAGATCCACCTCATGCCCCTCCCACATGAACCAAACAAAAGGTGGGGATGGATCTTTAGGAGCTTCTTAGGTGGAGGTTAGGGGTGGCTCTTACTTCCCCCAAAAAACTAATGCTGCTTCCCACTACTCAGGTTCCAGTTCTTGAACCTCCCATTTAAGAAAGAAAATAGTGCCCTGCAACCATTGACTAACATGAAAGTGTATTTATTTGAGGGCAGAAAACATTTCTTGGAGGATGGTAAGGTGGAGGAGACTATTTACACCTTCAGTCAGTTTCATGGACAGAAAACATGACATCACTCCTTTTGTACATGCAAAACATCTCCAGGCTCCGCCTACTGCAGCCATAAAAAAATCACAACCGTCAGGACCAAACCCTAAAGGGAAAGATTGGAAACATTAAATCCTTACTCTGTACAGTACAGAAAAATAAGGGGGGACTTATGTTATGCATACAAAGCTCATCATAATGAACAAATATGGTTGACCTCAGGGTTAAGTAGAAAGGACACTGAAAGACAAACTAGGTCACATAACAAACAACTAAAAGGTGAAACAATAAAGACAAATGAAAGAGCAGAATGGTACAACCAGAGAATTGTAAGTGCCTGGAATGCACTGCCAGATGCAGCTGTGTATAGAAGTACCCTGGATCAATTAAAAAAAAGAACTTAAACATAGAAGTTGATGGCAGATAAGGACTGCAAGGCCCATCCAGTCTGCCCATTTCTTTTTCTACCTTATGAATGTGCCATCAGCCTTTGCTCTGTCAATCGCCTATCTATTCATACTCATCTGTATTGCTCCCTTATGCCTATCCCATGCCTGTTTGAAGACCTGCACTGAAGTCATATCTACCACTTCCTGAGGTAGGCCATTCCATGCATCCACCACCCTTTCTGTGAAAAAGAACTTCCTCACATTACCCCTTAATTGGCCTCCCTCTAATCTCATGCTGTGTCCTCTTGTCCTGCTATTTTTCTTATATTGAAACATGTTAGACTCTTTCACCTTGTTAATGCCCTTAAGATGTTTGAATGTTTCTATCATATCACCTCTCTCCCTCCTTTGCTCTAGGGTATACATATTGAGCTCTGTTAATCTGTCTTCATATGTTTTCTGATGCAGTCTCTGCACTATTTTGGTTGCCCTTCTCTGGACTGCCTCAATTTGATTAATGTCCTTGTGAAGGTGTGGCTTCTAGTACTGCACGAGTACTCCAGATGGGGCCTAACCAGTGTCTTGTAAAGAGGGACTATTACCTCCCTCTTCTGACTTGTGATACCCCTACTAATATACCCCAACATCTCCCTAGCCTTACCTACTGCTTTAGTGGTCTGCTTGGATAATTTCAGGTCATCAGTGATTATGATGTCCAAGTCTCTTTCTTCCTTTGTGACTGCCAGCAATTCCCTTCCCAGCCTATAGGTGGCTTCAGGGTTTCTCTTCCCTATGTCCATGATCTTGCACTTCTTTGCATTAAACCCCTGTTGCCACTCTTCCAACCATTTTGCTAGTTTATCCAGATCTCTTCTCATTCTGCCCACCCCATCTGGATCATCTACTCTGTTGCAGATCTTGGTGTCATCTGGAAACAGACAAACCTTACCCTCCAGTCCATCTGCAATGTCACTGATGAAGATATTGAAGAGGACTGGCCCCAGGACTGGTCCCGGAGGTATCCCACTTGTGACTTGCATCTCTTCTGATTGCATACCATTTATCACCACTCTCTGTTTTCTGCCTGTCAACCAGTTTGCCACCCAGTTGACCAACTTCTGATCCACCTTGAGCCTACCCAGCTTATTAATCAATCTTCTATGTGGAACAGTATCAAAAGCTTTGCTGAAGTCAAGGTAGGCGACATCAACTGATGCCCCTTGGTCCACCACTCTGGTTATCCAGTCAAAGAAATCTATGAGATTAGTTTGGCTGGACCTTCATTTTGTAAACCCATGCTGTCTTGGATCCTGTGCTCTTATGAATTCCAGGTGTTGCATTATCCTTTCCTTAAGGAGTGCTTCCGTAATCTTGCTCACTACTGAGGTAAGATTGACTGGTCTATAGTTCCCTGCCTCCTCCCTGCTATCACTCTTGTGGAGCGGGATCACATGAGCCCTGCTCCAGTCATCTGGGACCTCTCCTGTGCTCAGAGATTCACTAAACAGTTCTGATAATGGCTCTGCTAGTTCCACCCTTAGCTCTTTTAGTACCCTGGGATTTATGCCATCAGGTCCCATTACCTTGTCCACCCTGAGCTTATCGAGCTCTTGTAGGACCCTTTCTTTTGTGAAGGGACTAGTGCACACCTCCCTCCCCCCTCTGTCCATGGTGCTGAGATGTGAGCCCTGCTGTACCTTCTCTTCAGTAAATACTGAGCAGGATAGATGCTTTTACATGGTCCTCCTTCTCACATGCCCCCTTATCTCCTTTGATCTTAGCAATACCCCCTCTGGACTTTTTCCTTTCACTGATGTTTCTATAGAAAGTCTTGTCACCTTCTTTTACTGTTTGTGCTAGTGTTTCCTCAGTTTGGGCCTTTGCCTGCCTTACTGCCTTCCCTGCTTCTCTTAGGGAAGTTTGGTATGCCTTCCTATCTTCATCCCGCTGGGTTCCCTTATATTTCCTGAAGGCAAGCCTTTTAGCTCTGACCTTTTCTGCTACTGTTTTGGAGAACCAAAGTGGTTTCCTTTTTCTTGTGCACTTCCTTTCTCTCTAACACAATGAGATGTTGCTTCAAGTATTGCAGCCTTAATGCTTGCCCACTTTGCCTGCACCCTCTCACATGTATTTCTTTTTGCCAGGGCTATCTTAACTCTCTGGGCCATCTTATCAAAGTCAGCTCCTCTGAAGTCCCATATTTTTGCCTTGGAATGGGATGATTTAGTTCTAGTGGCCAAATTGAACCATACCATGTGATGGTCACTGGCCCCCAGGTGACTATCTACCTGGAGATCTGTGATCCTTTCCCTGTTAGTCAGTACTAGATCTAGTATAGCCCTGTCTCTTGTGGCTTGTTGTACCAGTTGTTTGAATCCTTCCCCCTTCAGGGAATCCATCATGTGTCTAGTTCTGGCAGATGTTCCTGCTGGTATTGACCAATTTGTATCTGGCATGTTGAAGTCTCCCATTATCAGAACCTCCCCTTTAGCTGTCATGTTTTTCATATCTTCTAACAGTAATGTGTCTATATCCTCCCCCTGGTCTGGGGGCCTGTAGAAAACCCCAGTTTGTATGGCTGTCCCATTTCTTGTTTCCAGGGTGACCCACAGTTCTTCTGGCTCCTTATGTGTATTCTGAATTTCTGTAGCTTTGATATTTTCTTTGCCACTGTTCCATTGATATGTGGCAAGTCATCAAGACTAATGCTGATAGACTTGTATAACATAGATACATAGAAATTGTCATCAAATAAGGACCGCTAGGCCCATCTAGTCTGCCCATAAGTCCTATACTTGTATGCTTTTCATCACTCTCTCCCCACCCAGTGTTCCCTTGTGCCTATCCCAGGCATTTTTAAACCCCTTCACTGTGCTTGCCTCACCACCTCTTGTGGCAGACTGTTCCATGCATCCACCACCCTCTCTGTGTAGAAAAACTTCCTCACGTTACCTCTTAATCTACCCCCCTCCAATTTTATAATGACTCCCCTCGTTCTATCTTTTCTACATTGGAAAAGATTCCCCATCTGCACCTTGTTTATGCCCTTGAGGATGTACTTGAAAGTTTCTATCATGTCCCCCCTTTCTCTCCTCTCCTTTCCTCCAGTGAGTACATATTGAGGTCTCTTAGTCTCTCCTCATTTGTTTTGTGATGCAAGCCATGCACTGTCTTTGTTGCCCTTCTTTTGATAGCCTCCACCTTGTCTATGTCTTTATGCATGTATGGTCTCCAGTACTGCATGCAGTACTCCAGGTGAAGCCTTACCAGTATATTATACAATGGCATCACCACCTCCCATCTCCTGCTAGTAATGCCTCTGCCTATGCACCTTAGCATGCCACTGGTCCTCCCTGCAGCCTTTGCAGATTGATTTGATATCTTAAGGTCATCAGATATGCTAATCTCTAGGTCCCTTTCTTCTTTGGTGACAGTGAGCACCTTCCCCCATTCTGTACCTCTCCCCAGGGTTCCCCCTACCCAGGTGCATTACCTTGCACTTTTTTGCATTGAACCTCAGTTGCCACACCTCTGAACATCTTTCAAGCTTCTCCAGGTCCCTCTTCATTTTCTGCACCCCTTCTGGAGTCTCCACCCTGTTGCAGATATTGGTGTCATCTGCAGATAGGCAGACCTTTCCTTCCAGGCCCTTTGCAATGTCGCTAATGAAGACATTGAACAGGACTGGTCCCAGTGCTGATTCCTGTGGTACTCCGCTGGTCACCTCTCTCTCCCCAGACCAGATCCCATTTGGATCATATTGCATCATAATAACTATGAAACTATGCTACTCAATAGCCAGAGGCAATTCCGATGTGTACTGTCACAGCTCCAAAAGTGGCAGCAGAGCTTGCCAAAATTTTCATCAGTGTGGGCATACCTAAAGAGATTATTATTGATCAGGGTTATAATTTTGGTGCTGCATTGCTGAAGGAGCTGTATCGACTACTAGGTATCACTGCCATAAGAGCCTCCCCTTATCACCCTCAGACAGATGGTCTTTGTTGAGCATTTTAATAAAACCCTAAAATACATGTTAAAAAGGTTTGTAAAAGGTGAATGGAAAGATTTGGACCGATACTTACCATGCCAATTTTTGATCCCAGAGAAGTGCCACAAGCATCAACAGCTTTTTCACCCTTTGAAATGCTACATGGTAGTCAACCTAGAGGGCCATTAGATGTAATAATAGAACCATGGGAAGATAACCCTACTCAAAAAAACTCTGTTACATCTTATATGTGTGTACTGAGAAAGAAATTGGGAAAATATTTTGAAAATGCCCACAGAAATCAGAAGCCCAAAATAGCAGAAGGGGTATTATGACCATGGGGTAAAATAAAACATTTTTGAGTCAGGTGAAAGGGTCTTGTTACTGTTACCCACTACAGAAACCAAACTGTTAATGAAGTGGCAAGGGCCTTATAAAGTAGTTAGATGTACTAGCACAGTTAACTGTGAGATTGAGACCCCTGATAGGAAAAAAAATCACACCAAAATATATCATGCTAACCTCCTGAAGAAATGGGTTGAAAAAACACCAAAGATTGCTTTGTTAGTATTACCAGAATCTGCTAAAGAAGATATTGATATAGCTTATGACAGGCTGGAACAAATTGTAACTTCTGGTGCTGTAAAGATGAATGTTCTCTTCCCCACAGAACAAACTGCAGAAATGTGTAACTTGGTAAAGACATTTAGAAGTACTTTTATCACAGAGCCAGGCTGAGCAAAAAGGGTCAAGCACATAATAGTGACAGATAATTCTCACCCTATCAGACTAAAGACATACAGATTACCAGAGCAGTTAAGAGCAGATGTGGTTAAGGAAAACCAAAAAATGGAAAAGTTGGGTATCATTGAAGAATTGAGAAATGCTTGGTCATCACCAATTGTGATTGTATATAAAAAAGGAAGTGGGTGTAAGAATCTGCCTTGATTTTTAGGACACTTAATCAAGTGTCCATATTTGACAGCTATCCTATGCCCTGGATAGATGATTTGGTGGACAGATTGGGAAGTGTTATGTATATTAGTACCCTCGATCTCACCAAGGGTTACTGGCAAATTCCCCTAGCTAAAGAACCCAGAGACAAAACTGTTTTTTCCAGTCCAGTTGGATGCTACTAGTTCACCACCATGCTGTTTGGTCTACATGGTGCACTCATTATATTCCAGTGGTACATGGATGTATTTTAGCCCCTCACATTGGTTATTGTGCTGCTTACATAGATTATGTCATGGTGTACAGTCCAGACTGCAAAAGCCACCTGGAATGCCTATGAGCAGTTATCCAATCTGTCATAAATGCAGGTCTGACCAGTAATCCTAACAAGTACACATTAGGCATGCATGAAACCTGATATTTGGGTTATAGTTTGGGAACTGAAGAAGAAGAAAAGCCAGAGATTTCCAAGACAGAAGCTGAAGCTAATAGCCCTGTACCTAAAATGAAGGAACATGTCACATCATTTTTAGGTCTGGCTGGTTACTACCAGAGAATTGTTCTCAACTTTGCCAAGTTAGCTACTCCCCTCACCGAAGTGACAAAAAAAAATGGTACCTGAATAATGTGAAATGGTCCCCAGAGTATGATGAAGCTTTTTTAGCCATCAAGGCTACATTATGTTCAGCCCCTGTTTTAGCAAGTCAGTGCTTTGAGAAACAATTTCTGTTTCAGACAGATGCATCAGAGGTAGGCTTAGTTGCAGTCCTTAGTCAGAATATAGAGGGGAAGGAACATCCCATTCTGTGTATCAGTAGGAAACTGCATGACAGAGAGAAAAAGTACTCCACTATTGAAAAAGAATGCATTGCTGAAAAATGGGCATTGGAGTCCCTTAAAGGAGTATTACAGTCAAAATTTGTAAAAATATATGTTGTGCAGTGTTTTGATTTGTGTGTTTAGTCCTGGTATGTCCTTCCCTTTGTTTCCTATTAGAAGATTTTTCAGAATGTACCTACTCATTTTATGGCCTTTCCTATTAGTGTTATAGCCTCTGGGGATCTCCATATTAACATGGTTCATTGCTCTTTCATTGTTCTACAATGCCTCCTGTCCCATGTAACAGTGATGTGTCTGTGACCATAGACTCAGCAACTACCAGTTTATAGTCAATTATACAGCAGTGGATCTGTGATTTTAAGTCACTTCCCTTATCTAGTAGCCACTGCTGGCTACATTTACAGCTCAGCAATCACTTTAGGTCTAATTGAGTGGGTATTCTGCAAGAAAACAGCTAGAATCTTCACTAATTATAGCTCTGATGGCCTAAAGTGATTTGTGCACTTTTTATGGCTGGTGTAGTTTGATGAAATTAAAAGCTTTAAAAGTAAATCATTTACTCCTGCTGGCTAGACGTAGTCAAACATATAGGAAGCAAATATACTTTAATTGGAGTTATGTAGTTTAGGCCATAACATCAGGCTTCTATCTTCAGATTACTGCTGTAGTACTTTCCCTCACAGAATCAGTAGTCTTGGGTGCAGCACATCTCATGAGACAGGAAGCACTGTAGGAGAAAGAAGAACAATAAACCATTCTAACATGGAGATTCTCAGAGGCCATAAAACTAGTAGGCAAATTTGAAAAACAAATCCTAATAGGAGACAAAGGGAAGGACACACCAGCACAACTAAACACACAAATCAAAACACTCTGCACAGCATATGTTTTTGCAGATTTTAACTGTAGTACTCCTATAAGTTTTAACTGCTAGGAGTTGACTTTGTACTTATAACAGATCACAATAATCTCTATTATCTTAATCAAATGAAGGCTAAAAATCCCAGAATTACAAGGTGATACCTGACACTACAGCCATTTAAATTCAAAGTGATGCAAAAATCTGGAAAAGAGAATGTCAGTGCTGATTTTCTGTCAAGATATGGTTCAGGAATTGAGAATTCAAAAAGTTAAAAAAATGTGTGTGCTTAACTGAAATGTTTGCTGTAAAATGTGTTATGAAAAAGGGATACTGCATATGCAAAGAACTGTAAATGTTATAAGGTAATGCTAAAAGAGAAATAAAGTAACTTTTTGCGAACCTATTTTTTTAAGAAAAAAAAAGGTTCCCTGTTAAAGAGGGGTGGGTATAATAGGGTTGGGTAAGGCCCTGTCCCATTTGTTATGCAGAGGAAGTTAAAAGGAAGGCTATATGTCCTCTTCTGTTCTCCACTGGTCTGTCTTTTGCCTGTCTGATTGCATAATCACATATTTCTTGTGGCACCTCCGTGGTGATCTCTGCAACATAATTTAGAAAATCTATCCTGCTGGGCAATTGAGAACAAAATGAAATTCAACGCTGCCAAATGTAAAGTAATGCATTTAGGTAAAAACAATACCACGGCTCGTTATACATTTAATGGTATCCAGCTACAGGTTGTTACATCAGAAAGAGACTTAGGTGTTACCATCACAAATAATTTAAAATTTAGCACCCATATTAATAAAACAATTAAAAAGTGCCATGGCATTCTTAAACATTTCAAGAGCCGGGAACCAGAGGTCATCATTCCATCATACACCAGCTTAGTTAGATCACACATTGATTATTGTGCTCCCATCTGTGCACCCACCTCAATGGGTGGCAAAGCTAGCACAGAGAAAGTTCAAAGGAAAATCAATAGGAACATAAATAATCTGACTAACACTGAGTATGTAGATAGACTAAAATCTTTGGGACTATTCTCCCTCAAATATAGAGCATTCAGGGGAGATTTATGCTTGGCATATAGGGCCTTTCAAGATCCTGCCTTGATTGAGACTATTTGCCTTGAAAGGCATGCTTCAATAACCAATACAAGATCACATAAATTTAAACTTTCTGCTAGCCTTAACAAAACAGCCAGATAAAGTAACTTTATCACTCAGAGACATCCTCCCATATGGAACTCTCTTCCCTTGTCTGTCCTATTAAGTGACAATATCGAGCAATTTAAATATAGACTAGACCAGTATATGGGTGGAAAAAATGTTTTTTTTTTCTGCCATTAGGATAAAATGGCAACAAGTTCATTATGGACTTGCCCTCGAACTTGTATGCACCTATGAACCTATGAACTGGCCACTCCCATTGTCCCACATTCCCCTCATTATCTAACTTCCTTCACTTGCTGTTTCTTCTCTTTCCATTACTTCCTTTCCTTCTTTCTCTGTTTCTTTCTTTCTCCCCTTGCTTGTATGTGGTTACAAAATATATGTGATTCTTTATGTGAAACTGGGATTCCTTGGTTTGCAAATGTACATACTTATATTGTTGAAAAGATTGCAGCAAGCTATTTGGGTTTCTTAAAAAATAATCTGTAATACAGGGTGTTGACCTTGAGATATATTTTGACCTCTACAAGCTTGTCTATGGACTTGTCAACAGGAGACCAGCTCTAGGTCTGAGTGTTCTATTTTGTTGCACCTGTTTAGAGTAAATGTGCTCTACAGACTGGCTTCAGGAAGGAAACTGACAAAGTTTTGGTACATTTTGTGAGAAATAGGAGCTGTAATTTGCAAGAGTAAGATACGAATTTAAAAGACAAAGAACCTCTTTACGCAAACACTGAGGCAAGGGTTACCCCAAAGGGCATTTGGCTGGGAAGCTAAGTTTCAAGAAAATACAAAATCACACATGCCCCCACAATGCAAAGCTTCATGGGCTGCATATGCAAATCACCACAGAATGTTATGCTGGTCCAACTTTAAGCAGAATTGCATGGTGCCGAAAGGCCTCTCACACAGTTTGCAAAGGGTGCTAACAGAAGACATAGACACGTGTTTCGTCCTACCAGGACTCATCAGTATGCCTCGTCTGTTTGACACCCCAGTGGAATGGACCAGCTACCCTATAGGCAGTGTGCCTTGGATATATTGTGGTGAACCCATTAAAATAAAAACCATTTAAAAGACAAAGAACCTCTGTGCGCAAACACTGAGGCAAGGGTTACCCCAAAGGGCATTTGGCTGGGAAGCCAAGTTTCAAGAAAATACAAAATCACACATGCAACACACAACAGACGAGGCATACTGATGAGTCCTGGTAGGACAAAACACGTGTCTATGTCTTCTGTTAGCACCCTTTGCAAACTGTGTGAGAGGCCTTTCGGCACCATGCAATTCTGCTTAAAGTTGGACCAGCATAACATTCTGTGGTGATTTGCATATGCAGCCCATGAAGCATTGCATTGTGGGGGCATGTGTGATTTTGTATTTCCTACGGAATTTAAACTGCCAGGAAAAACATCTTATATAAAGAGGGCAATGTTTTCTTTAGAGAGATACTCAGAGACTGAGACTGAAATTGAGAAAGAGACTCATATGAAGGATTTTTTGTTTGTACTGCCCTTATGATGGGCTATCCTGCACAATTTTAGTTTTCTATCTTTGTGTTATTGATAATAAAACACTGCTTGTGAATTTTATAGCTTCTCCTGGTTTGCCTGTGCTTCCTGACCTGTGCCTCTATGACATAGTTAAATAATTTTTTTTCATCCTGGTTGGAAATCTGATGGTAAGCAATAGTAGTGGGTAATAACCTACGTTTGGTTGATGTTTGGTTGATTTTTGTTCTCAAGGCTACTGACTACAGTATAAAATATGTTTCTTTTAGAATACAAAGTACTAGCTAGTTATGATTCTTTTTGTTTTAAAGTGACAGAGCTGAGATTTTGCATCAGTTTTTTGGGGGGGATGTCAGACTATGCTTTGCTAGGAGAATTATGTTTGTTGCTTCTGGGTTTCTTTTGGGAGAGGTCTGCCCCCTCCCAAATGAAACCTCAAAGCACCAAAATTAACTCTCTTAGCAAAGTGTAGTCAATCAGAAGTCATAATCAATTAATTAAGTTTAAAAAATTTAGATTTTTTTGAAGTTTAAATTAACTGAGCTGTGCTAAGGGAGCTATGTTTGTTGCTTCTGAGTTTCTTTTTGTGATGGGGCTGACTGTGCATTCTGGTCTGTACTGAGCTGCTGCTATTTTGTATGTGTGTCTGGGTGTGCAGGTAGTAGTTCAAATGTGGGAAACATTGTTTGGATAGGTTTATGATATGCAGAGCTAAATCTGCTGTACTGTATCTTG
Organism: Neoceratodus forsteri; assembly: GCA_016271365.2. Taxonomy (NCBI): domain Eukaryota; kingdom Metazoa; phylum Chordata; order Ceratodontiformes; family Ceratodontidae; genus Neoceratodus; species Neoceratodus forsteri. The sequence continues at coordinate 1,450,314,066 of CM057452.1, forward strand.
GAAGTCAAGTAGATCTTGGACCTTGCATTACTTGACAAAAATAGGCATGACATGCAACCCATTTCATGAAATGGGACAGCAGCACTTGTTGCAGTATTTTGGCTCATGTTATAGTTATATTTATAGAATGTGAGTAAGTATGCATTAAACACTGTCTTGGCTGATGACATGCCTGCAGTAACAATAACATCTTTTTCTCACTCAAAGCATTTCATTAGCATTTGTATTTGCTTCAGCAATGACATGAGCAAGGCAACTATTCTAATGTGAGCAATGTCACAGATGAAGTCAGAAGCAGCAATGCTGATGTGCTGCATTCTACTTCATAGGACTGGCAACCCAGTTTAGATCAATTAGAGTTTTCTCATACCAGCTGGAATGATGCTTACAGTTTTCACAGAGCAGGCATGAATGTCATGATGGATTTCTGTACATGTATAAATTTGCATGAAAGCAAAAAATGGGACAAACAGAGTTAGTGGCTAAGCTATGCAACTTGTGGTTTAAGTTCTCACTCCTATTTTTGTATTAGATTATATTTATTAGCCAGTGTTAAAAATGTTTCTTCAGTCTCTGTTTCCTATGAAGTTGCATTGTTAACCATTGTATGCTATGCGTTCTACACAGGACCTCCTTGTAAATGGGTACTGCTCAATGGAGCTTTTTTCCTAGTAAACTAAACAAATACAAATACACTTTTGGAGTAAATTCCATATTTCTAGTAAGGTCATGGTGTACTCCCTACTTGTCATTCCAAGTGAATGCCTTCAAATATTTAACTTAGAGAATAAACATTTACCATATTGTCACTATTTATATGTCATCAATATGTTTATTTCCACCATTTGTGTGTCAAAACTACATGTAAGCCAAAAAGGAAGCGGTTTTCACAGCTCATAATACTACTTGTCCTCACTAGTGTGAGTAAATAACTTCATCACTTATGCATTCAGTCAATTATCTATCTATCTATCTATCTATCTATCTATCTATCTATCTATCTATCTATCTATCTATCTATCCATCTATCAGCAGTATAGCCTTGAGGTTAGTGTAGCAAGCTGTGAATGAGCATGGTACATCCAGCAGACATGGGTTTGATTCCTGCAACTTCCACTTCAAGACAGTGTGACCCTGAGCAACTCACTTAACCACACTGTGCTCCTGAGATGCACCCAAAAATGACCTTCAGCTCAGCATGCTCTCCCCAGCAAAAAAATGTAAAAAATATCTATCTATCTAAGGTATCCATCCATCTATCCATCCATCCATCAATCCATCTATCCATCCATCCATCCATCCATCAATCCATCTGTAAGTGCATTTTAAAAAGACTACTGACTGCTGACATAGCAAATAGCGCTCACTGGGCACTCCCAGTGGACTGTAAAATGGAGATGGCTCTCAACAAATTATGAAAAATGAATATCATACCGAAGGAAATTTCTTTATTGCTATTGGGCTGTAGAAGTAGAGTGCCACTTCCATTTCTACGTCCACTGTGGGCCCCAGTTAGTTGTGTATGCTTGTGCTGTATGTTAAGTGATATGACTGTATTGTAGCTAATTAGATTGCAAGTTAAAATTCAAGAGATTGACTGACAGACAGACAGACAGAAAATGGTCTAAGAAAATACTATTTATCTTTAAGAGTGAGGGGGCAGGACCATAATTCCGGAGTAGCAAACCTGCCCACTGACAAATGAGGAGAAATGTCAACTTCTAAATCAGGACATTTCATATCTAGTATACATTTATATCACAAATGTTATAATGTAAAACTTTCAAATTTGCTTGTTTTGGATATTTAATTTTTTATTTTGCATTCACTGCTCTGATTAGAATGCTACATAGCGCTATTGTGATATCACAGAGCAGTGTTAAACCACTCTTACATTGGTGAAATACACACTGAAAGGCGTGCAGCAATTCTCCAAAAAGGACCATATTTTTGGAGTTTAATGTACCAACCCTACACACATCCACATCATACATCATTTGAAAGTTTATTTTATGTACGTTTAGATGAGGTATGATGTGAAGCTGTCAAGTGGAGCCGTAAGCCTGTAGGCGAGTTAAACAATGATACAAAAAATGAGAAAGTGTTATTTTTTGCATAATTTCAGAAACACTGCAACATGACTATGATTCCAGTTTTTACTGTTTAATTTCAACTCCTTTATATGGTGTTTATTGGTCAAAGTTACCAAATGACTATGTATTAAAAGATTTGTATTGGTTTTGCATTGGCTAGTATTTTTTTTTTTTAGAAATGATGAAGCTGATTAGCATGTGGAAAAAATGGTGAATATTAACATTTTGTAATATACTAAAATGAAATGTTTTCACATTGTAGATTCTTAATTGTCAAAGTGTTTCACAGGTGATTATAGTAGTTTCTATATTTCAATTGAAATTTGCTACCTTGATCAGTCTCACACTGAAGGTTGTGCACCAGTAGTATTAGATTGTATGCCCATAGTTTGTACTGCATAGTGGGTAGATATAAATGCATGTGAATTCCTAATATAATGTTTCTCCATTTGTAAGCTTTTGTACAAACAATGTAGCATCCAGTCTGCTAGGTAGAAGGTTTTAATTTGTAATTGCCTATGCATGCAATACTAGCCTTTGAAATAGTCTAGAAAATAGCTTTTTAATTCAGTGGCACTTATGCACAGGTCAGTATTCGTATTAGAGATGACAATAGACAGCTTCATGTTCACCTGCTTCTATAGCCACCAGAGCAAGTACATCCTCCAGCGATTGGTCCTGTTGCATTGATTGCTTGAGAAAAACACACAAGAAACTTCATAAAATTGAAACATTTGAGAGAGCAACCAATCTAAGGGAGACAGCACTTCAAAGAGGAGATGATGATATAATACGCAGACTATCTGAGGAAGACTTGATTGCTGAGGATGCAGTTTATCACGCAATATGCTTTTCTTTCTACTTGAGTAAAACGAATCTGAAAGCAATACCATTTAGTTCCACTGCAACAATACAGTCACCTTATGACACTGCATTTTATCAGCTGATTGAAGAGATAGACAATGATCTTATGTACAACAAGAGGGCTGTTCTTCTGTCCAAGCTGCTACAAAGATATTAAGTCCTACTTCCCTCAGATGTAGAAACTGAAAGCTATTCCAGTAGCAAATTGCATGCAAGATTAGAAAAATACTATAGTTCTGCAATTTCATTCCATACACAGCATGGACAAGGCAAGTCTACCATTGTTCTATGCAGTGCAATAACATTATGAACATATGAAATTGCCAGCAGAAACAGGCCTCCTGGTCCATCGAGTCTGCTCGAGTGTGAAACTAGCACTTCATCTCACAGCTGACCCTTCCACCCCCTTCTTCCCAGTATCCTTTCCCCTTACCCTGTCCCAACTCATCTTGAAACTGCCCACTGTCTTACAGGACACTATGTCATCTGGTAAGGTGTTCCATTTGTCCACCACTCTTTCAGTAAAAAAAGTCTACTCATCTCCCTCCTGAATCTTTCCCCCCTGCAATCTCAGTCCATGCCCTCTCATGTCCCTCCCCCTTTTCATCTGGAAAATCATTTCTGTGTTGGTCTTGTTTATCCCCTTCAGATACTTAAAGGTCTTATGAACATACGAACATTTTTTGAGGTGTGGGCACCAATACTGAACTCCATAGTCTAGATGCGGCCTTACCAGTGACCTGTGCAAGGGCAGTACAATCTCTCTCCTACTACTGATCTTGATCATATCCCCCCATCCCTCCTCTCCTCCAGCAAATACATATTCAACTCTCCCAGCCTGTCCTTGTAGGTCTTGCTCTCTAATCCCTGGATCATCTTTGTGGCTCTTCACTGCACCCCCTCCAACAATCTAATGTCCTTCTTCAGGAATGGGCGCAAGTACTGCATGCAGTACTCTAGGTGGGTCCTGACCAATCACCTATACAGGGGCAGGATAACCTCCCTCCTTCTAGAGGAGATCCCTCTTGCAATACATGCCAGCATTTTGTTGGATTTTGCTGCCACCTTCCTGCACTAAGCAGTGTTGTTCATGCTTCCTATAATGATCACTCCTTGGTCCTTCTCCTCTGTGGAGCTCCCAAACTGTACTCCATTCAAGTGATAATCCCTCCCCTGGTTCCTGGCTCTGAAGTGCAGAACCTTGCACTTCTTGGTGTTGAACCCCAACTACCATGTTTCTGCCCACTCCTGCAGCTTAGTCAGATCCTCCTGCAACCCCTTTCACCCCTTCACATCATAAACTACAGCTCCAATCTTGGTATCATCAGCAAACAGACAGATCCTGCTCCAGATCCCATGTGAGATATCCGCAATAAAAATCCCAAACAGCAGCGGTCCCAGTACCGATCCCTATGGTACCCCACTCATCACCGCTGTCGGTGATGAGAGGTTCACCACCAACACCCTTTGCTGCCTTCCCTTTAGCCAGTTTATGATCCATTTCACTATTTTTGGTCCCATATCTATGTATTCCAGTTTTCTCCCCAACCTCCCATGCGACACTGAATCAATGGTCTTGCTGAAGTCTAAATACAGGACATCCACTGCATGACCCCTGTCCAGTTCCCGCATCACCCAGTTATAGTAATTAGCTGATGCTATCCAAGCTGCTAGTAATCTGAAGCAGGAATTTAAGTCATCCAAATGTTGTGTGGCTGTTCTTCTGGTGAGTGAGCCTAATGAACAGCTTTCAAAAGAACAAGTGGTTTTGTACAATGCTGCTTCAATCCTTCAGTCTGAAAGAGTAAAAATGAAACCCTCAGAATATTATCCAAAGCCAGGGGATTGTAGTTTACAGAGGTCAGCTACTTTTGTGCCACAATTGATGCAGGCATTTGTCCATTGGTTGGTAAAGAGGCATATAATTCAGCCAGCAATGAGTATCATCCTTCAGAAGTCATTCAAAGAAGGTGCCTCTCAGTTGTGGAGTGCATAGTATTTACAAGTTCCAAAATTATCACACCACTGCACATACACCTTTCTGCACAGCTACACCATGAGTTTGGGTCTCACAATTTAATTGACATACTACACCTTCATGGATTCTGCATCAATTATGATGAGCTGAGGCTGTTTATGACTAGTGCTGCAAAAACTGAAGTAGAGAGACTCCAAGGAGGTGTGTTCATTCCAAATGAAATTGTACCACTTCATGCTGGTGTAAATGTCATCCATGAAGATGATAATATACACATCATTGTAGAGACCACTGATAGAAAGAATACCTTCCATTCAATGGCTAGAGTTGTATTTCAAGAACAGTCTGCAGAAAGTCCAGCATCACAAGAAATATCACTGAAGCTTTGGAAAGAAAAGTTGCTTACTCTGCCTGGGCAATCAGAGTCTCTTATCCAGTGTGTAGCATTTGTAAAAGAACACATCCAGAACTGACTAACCATGAAAAAGTGCTTGACAAAATAAACTCCTACAAGTGAAAGCTGTCTGAGATCTCTCCTGGTGTCTTTTAAGACTACTACTTCATGTTTTCCTACCAATACCAAATGTAAGGAAGTGTCAGCAGCTCTAGGCCAGCAGCATGCCGTTCAGACCATGGATCAGAAGCTGTATGCTGTAACTCATCAAGTAAAATGGACTCTTCCAGATGAACTTGGTATCAATGTGATTTGCCTGGGGTGTTTTTCACACCCTGTGTTGTTTTATTGCAAGTATTGGGAAATTTTCGGGAGACACAGGGTTGCTAGACCTTCTTGTTTGATTCTGATGTGTATGCAGCTTCTACTGCAGATGAAATGCTTGCTGATAAGCTATTCAACCATGCTGCACCTGGCTTGACTCTAGCATTTGAGGTCCTGAGTGCTCTGAAACTTTCTTCAGTTGTTAAATGGTGTGAGCAGGGAGGAGGTACTCATAGAGTTCCAGCATTTGTCTGGCAAGTGCTGGCTGACACTCAAAAGGTGTTTGAGTCTGAAGACATTGAGTCCTCACAACATGTCATTAAAGAGCTTGATGATGCCCTAACTCAGCATATGCTACCACTACTGGAGGAATTTCAGACATGGGCATATACCCAGTCTCCTACATTCAAGTTCTGGGATAATTTTTTCCAGGTTATGCAGATACTACTTCTAAACGTCCATGTAGAGTGAGAGGGGTGATTGTAAACTTCACCTACACACACAGCATGTATGCTTCCATACATCTTTGCTGCAAACAGGCCCAACTATACCAGGTGGATTCCAATCTACATTGTTGCTATGCTAAATCTCCCTGAAGAAGTACACAGTGCCTTTAAAACTGGGGGAATTTGCTGTGCGTCAGACTGCTGATTCTTTCAATGGTATTTGGAGTGACACTGGAACAGAGAAAACTGTCATCAAAGACTCAAAGGGCAGCAGTGGGACTGTAGGACTGACAAGAAAGAAGCCAGCCCTTGTCAGATGGACCCTCACAAGACATGTCCTGAATGAATATGCAAAAGCTATGAGAGAAAGAAGTGACCTATCAGCAAGTAGTGAAGACAAAGTCCACAAACAAGTCCCTACCTCTGCATTGAAGAGGGATGAAGGGCATGTTACAGCCCTTATCAACCATGTCATCAATGATATGACAACCCCATTTGAACAAAAATCACATCCAGAGGTGCTTATCAACATACAGTATCTACCAGACTGCATATAACACCAGATGTACAAGAACCTCTACTGAAAATAGCAGATGTTGGTGTAGAACAAATGGAGAGATTTGTGAGAAGTGCACTTGATTCTGGTAGGACACATAGCTTCTTCAGCTCCGTCAAGAAATCTGGCATCAAAACATTTGCTGACATGGCCAAGAAGACCAAATTTAAGTCTGACAAGAGAGGGACAATCACAGCAGCTATCAGTCCAGAAACTGTTTTCTGCAGAGCCCTGTCCTTAGCAAGATACAGAGATGATGTTTCAATGGCAACTTTTCTTTGTCACCCAATAGGACCTGAGCCTATGTTCCTCTTCCATGCTGATGGAACAATGAGAAAAACAGACAAAGCTGAATTAGGGCATCAGCTGGAAGCTCAAGCTGAAAGCATCCATGAGCTATGAGAATGTAACAAAGAAACCACAGTGTACATCAGAGATGCCATGGCTGTCATTCAAATGATGGCTAGAGACAAATTCCACACATTCGATGAATTGGCTGCTGAGTACTTGAGGCAGGTACGAAAAGGATTTGACACAGCTAATTATGTAATCAAAGTCTTTGACAGATATGACAACAGTAACTGTGAAAACTGCAGAAAGATAGCACTGGACAGGATCTAAGGTTGAATGCAAGCAATACCAGGTGATTGATGAATGCCCTGTGCCTCCATGGTAAAAGTTTCTATATGTAGCATCCAACAAGCAGTCACTTGCAAAATTCCTCTGTGAATACATGGTTCAAAATGCACCTGAGAGTGTAGGAGCACACCTAACACAAACTTCCTTCTTGCTGGAGGCTTTTCCAATAGAGAAGTATCAAAGTTCACTAGTAGAGGTGCTGAAGAAGCCCAAGACTTGTACAGTTCTCAAGAGGAAGCAGACACAAGGATGCTTCTGCATGCTGTATGTGCCAATATGGTTTTTGGGTCTCTCGGTGTCAAAGGAACTGTAGTAATTAGGTCACCTGATACAGATGTTTTGGTCCTTGCTGTTTACTTTCCAAAAATGGAACACATAGATAACATATGGATAGAAACCGGCACCCTTACCAGCATAACTGACAAGCATCGCTTTATACCTGTGCATGCAATTTGTGATGACCTCACTTCTGACTTCTGCAACATACTTATTGCTGTACACTCATTAACAGGATGTGACTCTGTGTCATCCATATTTGCTATGGGGAAAAAATCTGTGTTTAATGCTGTGAAAACAAAGGGAGCTTACCACTTCACAGATCTTGCCAAATTAGGAGAGAGTGATGAACAATCTGCAATTTCTGCAGCAAGTAAGGTAGTAGCTGTGCTGTATGACCAGAGTGAGAAAGAAAAGGAGACCCACAGAGACATGCATTGCTTGCTCCTCAATCTAGCCATCAAAAAGGACAAGTCACTGGCCAAACTCCCACCATGTGAAGACAATTTTGAAGAGCGTGTCAAAAGAGCATCTTGGCAAACAGAGATTTGGATGTCTTCACACATAGGTAAACCAGATATTGGATCACCATTGCAACATGGATGGAAAAATGTGGATGATGAACTACCTTCTGTATTCTTCAAGGGTCCAATGGCATCTGAGCTTCTACAAGACCTTATTTGTGCCTGTACCAGAAGGTGTCACTGCACAATCAACTGTGTCTGTAGTCAGAACAATCTTGCCTGCACAGAACTGTGTACATGCCAAGGCAATGAAGACTCTGGTAACTCACCACTCTCAACAGAGATCATGATAATGAACAAGATGATGATAATGATGTAGGCTTGAAATGTTACCAGCAGTATTATAGTTCTATGATATCTGTACAAATTTATTATTAGATTTTGTTTTACCCTTTAGATTGTTGTCATGATGCTTTGAGGTCACAAAGAAATCCTACTTTATGTCTTGTCTTGAAATAATACATAGAGTCATTAAACTAACAAAAATGAATGCAAATATTTCAAAGTGGTCATTCTAATGTGTTGAGGGTGGCATTGTTTAGCCCCATTTCTATGGTAACAGCACCACTTGATAGCCCCACATCATACCTAATCTTAAAGTAGACAGAATAAGCTTTCAAATGGTGTATGATGTGCATGTGTGTAGAGAGGGTATATTAAGTCAACCAAATTGGTGGTGTCTGCTGCTCACTTATGGTTACACGCTGGTTGTAAGGATGATGATAGACCTTATGACATAGTTAAGGTCCCTCCAAAGAAGAGTTTTATATTGTAGCACAGATGAACCATGACAACTATGCACAGTAATACAGTAGCTAAAAGTCAGAAAGAACTCTAGGTCCATTATGTTACCCCCCCCACCAGCTTCATAAGCAGAGATGAACAGTTATGCTGTGGAAACATGTACTAATTTATTGGGGTTCCCTGGCCACTCATCTACCTAAGGTACTCTGCCTTCCTTGGTAAGCTGAAATTCATCCAGGCTTACATTGAAGGTCTGTACTGTTTTCATATCCACTGGTAGATTGTTTCATAGGTATACTGTACTGCTCACAGTGGGAGAAAAGCTTCCTAACCTTACTCCTAAATTTACCACCTCTGAGTTTCAGGGTATTTCCATGCTAGAGGACACCAACTCAATCATCTCTGTACAATTTATTCATACCTTGAGTATGTGAAAGACTAAGATCATGTCCCACTTCAGCCTTTTCTCCAAGGTCACCATCATCTCCTCATATCCTTTGCCCTTATAGCCCTGATCATTTTGGTGGCCCTAGTTTGCAGCCTCTCGACTACTTTAATATCCTTTTTGTCATGAGGAGCCTAGAACTACACACAGTACTCAAGGTGCAGCCTGACCAGGCCTTGTAAAGGGTGAAAGGGAAAGGGGAAATTGTTTAACCATGAAAGGCACACTAAGCCACAGCTTGTTTCCAGGTGTGACCTGGGAACACAAGGAAGTTAAGTGGCTTGCTCAGGGTCACACAGTATGCAAGTGGGAGCTGATGGGATTCAAACCCAGGTCTCCAGGTTTGCAGCTCAGTGCTCTTAATCACTATGCTATACTGACTCCTAGGTTCCAGGATTACTTCCTCAGCCCTGTTAGTCAACCATCTTTGATGCACCCCAACTTTCTGCCGGCCCTCATGACAGTGGACACACACGGCTTGTAACAGTTTAACAAGGGCAATAACTACTTCATACAGTAGAAAAAAACAAAACAAAGCTGCACCAACCACAAGTATAGGCACTGGGCAATGCATATAGAAAAACTATATTTACTCTTTGCAATAGTGCAAATAGCCCTCATAAAAAGTCAAACAGGACATCAAAAAACAGTTACATTTTGCCAGGGCTTCCCCTAGCTTCATCAGACTAAAGTGCTAGTGTTTACAAATCATTATATATATAGTGTCCCCAATTAATTAAACACTTAAAAACTCATGTAAATTTCTTTTAACAAACACATGGGAATGCAATTCCCCAGGCACTGACACTTAACTTTGTTGAATCCAGGCAAATTAATAATAGAACTTCTACTAGCATGAAGCAACAGTATTTTGCCACATACATCACTTACTAATAATTACTTTTTTGTTCTATATATCTATATTTACTATACTGGCAAAAACATGTATTTATTTGTATATAAGCAATCAAGAGAGGGCATACATATGATACAGCATAAATTTAAAGAGGGAGTCCAGTCAAGTGAACTACATTACAGAATTAGGATCAGCCTACCCCAAAATTTAGGTTTCTATGTTACTTCATTTTAAAGTTATGAACTACTTTGTAACATTGATTTCACTCCCCTGTTCAAAATAGCCAGTTTCAGTGAAAAGCCACTGATGATGTCACAACTAGAATTCACAGACTAGTTCTCCCTATCAGCAACCTTATAGGACCTATTTCTTCAAAGTTATCGAAACTATAGATGTAGTACTGTATTTATTTAAAAAAACTAAAACTGACACAGGGTTGTCTGCAGTGCTTGCATTTCCAGAATGTTCAGATGCATGGTACTGTACTTTAGAATGCATCAGGAGGTGTTTTTGGAATGCAGTGCTGAACCAACCAAGGTATGGACTGTCAAAGTGGTGCACAATTTTAAAATGTTGGGGGGGGGGAGGTACATGAAATCTCGGCATGTGGCAGGTATGTGCCATCTTGTAGTTTGGTGGGACACTCAATCTCAAAATGCGACGACAGAGACATACATCGAAGAATTTATTGGGAACTGGCAATTCTGGAATATAAGTAAGGATGTACACTGTTGGAATATGTCAGGACACACCATCTTATTTCTAAACTGCATGTCATTGCCACATTCTGGAATTGTGTGCTTCCACCAAATTTTAAAATTGTGCATCACATCCCTACCACAATCCAACATTGTGCATCCCAGCCATATTCCAAAATAGAACATCCTCACCACATTCCAAAATTGCACATCCACACTACGTTCCAAAGTTGTGTTTTAGTGCCACATTTCGAAACTGTCACCATCACATTCCAAAACTGTGTCATTGCCACATTCTGAAACTGTGCATCACCACCCCATTCTAAAACTGCGTATCACAGCCACATTCCAAAATTGCGTGTCACCACCACATTCTGAAACTGAGTGTCACCGCCAAATTCTGAAATTGAGCATCACTGCTGCATTCCAAAACTGTGCTTCACCACCGCATTCTGAAACTGTGCATCACTGCCACATTCTGAAGTTGTGCGTCACTGCCAAATTCCAAAGTTGTGCATCACTACCACATTCTGAAGTCATCTGTCACCGACACATTCCAAAGTCGTGCATCATCACCACATTCCGAAGTCATGCATCATGGCCACATTCCAAAGTCATGCATCACTGCCACATTCTGAAGTCATGCGTCATCACCACATTCTGAAGTTGTGGGTCACTGCCACATTCTGAAGTCATGTGATACCACCACATTCTGAAGTTGTGCGGCACTGCTACATTCCGAAGTTGTGTGGCACTACCACATTCCAATGTCATGCGGCACCATCACATTGCAAAGTTATGGGTCATTGCCACATTCCGAAGTCGTGGGTCACTGTTACAATTCAAAGTCATGCGGTACTGCCACATTCCAAAGTCATGCACCACTGCCACATGCCAAAGTCATGCATCACTGCCACATTCCAAAGTTGTGCAGCACCACCACATTCTGAAGTTGTGCAGCACCATCACATTCTGAATTCATATGGCACAACCACATTCCAAAGTCATGCGGCACCGCCACATTACAAAGTCACGTGGCACCTCCACATTCCAAAGTTGCATTGCACCACCACATTCCAAAACTGTACAGCAGCATCACCACCACATTCTGAAATTGTGAGTCATCATTACATTTAGAAATTGCGTGTCATTGCCCCATTCTGAAATTATGCATCAGCCAAATTCTGAAACTGTGCATCAGCCACACTCCAAAACTGCATATCACTGCCACATTCCCAAATTGCATGTCACTGTCACATTCTGAATTTGCGCATAACCGCCACATTCCAAAACTGTGTGTCAATGCCACATTCCAGAGCTGAGTGTCACTGCCACATTCTGAAATTGTACATCACTGCCATATTCTGAAATTGTGCATCACTGCCATATTCCCAAAACTACATGTCTGTTCTACATTCTAACATTGTACCTACCTGCCACATTCTGAAATTGTGTGTAAACTTCCATGCTCCAGTACTACCTTTTATTATCACATTCTGAGAATGTGCATTCCCACCATATTCTGAAACTACACATCCCCCCCGCCACATTCTGAAGATGAGTGTCACTGCCACATTCACAAATTGCATGCCCAAGTTACATTCTAAAATTATGCAATCCTGCATCATTCTGAAATTCCATGTGGCTAATTCTGAAACTGCGTCACTGCCACTTTCTGAGATTTTGTGTCCATGCCGCATTCTGAAATTGAATGTTGCCACCGCAATCTGAAATCAAGTATACCAACCACATTTTGAAAGTTTGCATCACTACACCACATGCCAAATTAATCCATCCAAGACACATTGCAAAATTACATATCCCTACCACCTTCCACAACTATGTGTCTCCTACATTTCAAAATTGTGTATCCCTGCCACATTCTAAAACTATATGACACCACCACATTAAGAATTTTAGCATCCCTGCCACTTTCCAAAATTGTGTGTCCCACCTACTTTCTGAGATTGTGCTATTGCTGCATTCCACACTTGCAGTCTGGTGACATTTCAAAATCTCATCCCTGCACTATTATAAAAATTGCACATATTTTTGTCATTCTAAAGCCATGTTTGCTGCTGTATTCCAACCCCCCATCACATTCTTAAGTACTGTACCTTGCATCTGCACATTATGGAAATGCATACCCTGACTCAGCCATTGTCAGCTTTCCTTTTTTAGATGTTTAATACAACTGCAGTTTTATGTAATGTGGGAGAAATAAGTCTTGTATGGTAGCTTGCAAGAAGGACTAGGCTGTGAGTTCTGGCTGTGACATCATCAGTAGCTCTTTACTGAAACTGGCTTTTTTGAACAGGCAGTAAATTTAGGGTTACAAAATCACTTGTAGCATTTAAAGTAACTTAGAGATCTTATTTTTGGTATGAGGCTGACTGGGGCTATACAGATCCAAATTCTGAATTTGCTGATGCTAGAAATTTTGGCCAGACTCCCTCTTTAATGCATCCATTGTTATAGTACAATTTTTTCAAAAAAGGGTGCCAAATCAATAGATTCATTAAGCCCATATCACTCCTTGCTTTAAGTTTGTATATCCAGAAACTTTCATGTTGCCCCAATTTCTTTTTGATGTCACCCCTCTTGGGCCCAACACTAATTTTTCAATCCCCCAAAATGAAATATTGTGCATTACCAGTGTATTGCTATTAATGTGTTTCACTATCGCATATGCAGAGTTGTTATGATCAATCGGCATGGACATGTTCTCCCATGTGCATTCTGAAACTTCTTTTTGTCCTCCCTATATAATATTAGCCACAACTGCATGGCAGAAAATACACCACACTTACCATGCTTCATGAGATACAATGTTTTATGTCAATATTTTCACCAGTGGCTGGATTAGTGAAAGTAGAACAGGACTTGATATATTTACAGTACAAGCAGTTGCTGCATCTGAATGTTCCTTCCGGGGGGGGGCCAACTGCATTCTATTTTCAGTAATCTCTGCAGGCAACATACTCGGAGCCAATAAGTCTTTGATGTTTTTACATCTCTTAAAAACTACCTGGGGACCTGCATCCACAATTTCCTCTAGCTTTGGCTCCAAGTTTAAGGTACCCCAATTATTCTTAGTGATGTCTCTTACTTCCCCTGCCCTTGGGAAAAAGTTGTAACAAATGGACACTGTATCCCCACTGCATTTGTTCTAGCCCTAGGCACCAGAGTTTCAACCTGATCCAACTTGGCCACATAATTAATGGCCTTGGCAATGGAAGTATTGCTGTATCCATGTTCTTTGAATCTAAAAACCTGCTCAGCCTGTTTCTTCCTGAATTCACTGCCCTCTGTACAGTTTCTAACTGTGTGTGTCAACTGTCCCTTAGGTATATTATGTGGCCCTAAGAACAAGTGTGTGAATCAGAAACACCGCTGAATTTATTAATGGGCTAATAGAGAGGCAATAATAACAGAATACAAATCAATATTTGAAACATTGCATCTACAGATAAGGCACACTTGCAGGTTATTAAAGGCAGGTCTCCATTAAACAACAGCCAAGAGTTAGGGTCCCTGCACAAGGGATATTCAGCAGTGTACAAAAACTCCAGAATCTTGGTGATTGAACTGTTCCTGGGGTATAAGTGTGATTTCATTAAGTGACTAGTTCAATTCTTCTTTTTGTAATATTTTACAGCTGTGGCATTGTATAGCAATCCTAACTTTTGTGTACTGACATTCTGTATAATTAATCTCCTCTCTGTACTCTCTTCAATGGTTATATAAAGATTATGGCATGAAAGATAAAGGCCTTGTGACCCATCCTGTCTACTATAAATAGGCAGCACACTCCCTGCAGCAGTTAGATGGCCAGTGGCTGAGGAGGTATGGGGAGGGCTGTACCACTGGTCGTCTATGCACATAGCACCACCTGGCAGGTATGTTGGGGGAGGTCAGTGCTGCAGGTGGGTGGAGGACCACTGGCCACTGGCCTCTAATGATTTGGCAGGGTTACTGGGTGCAGGGGGTTTGGGCTGATTGATGCAGGGCACTGGTGTGTGTGTGTGGGGGAAGATGTCTAAGTCACCAATGGGGATGGGGCTGTGATGTGTTGGGGGTCTGCCTATTGAATATGGGGATGGGGCTATGATGTGGCCTGGGGTGGGGGTTATTGCACCAGAGCTTTGCTGTGTGGCAGGTGGGGGGCTCTTACAGGACTGCTGCACATGGAGGCAGGACTGTTCATGTCTGGGTGCCTGCAGAGGCTGTTCAGACACCTGGACCCACACCCTGGGTGCAAGTGATTCATTCTGGGACCCAGGAGGGGCATCCAATTGGATGTCCACCTGGGTCCACTGCTCTGCCCCAGCCGCCCTGCATGGTCCTGTATGCCAGTGGGTCATGGCCATGGACAGGTGCCCTGTGGGTGCATGCAGTAGTGCATACCACACACCCTGTGCCTGTCTGGGGCCATGGAGCTGTGTAGGTTGGATACGTGCTTCCAGTGCTTAATTCCTGCCCATTTGTGCATAGGGCCCAATGTGAGGAAATACTGCTTCACTGAAGAAGTGGTGGATGTCTGGAATAGATTGCCACTGGAAGCAGTGGAAGTGAAAACAGCATTGTCTTCAAGTATGCATAGGATAGATATAGGGGAATAAATGGGCAGGGAGGTGAGAGGGTCACCGGAGACCAGTTTGGGTCCGTGGAGACAGAGTAGGCAGGGACCATCAGGATAGACTACATGGGCAAAGTGATCCTTTTGTGCTGAAAGATTCTGTGTTTCTGTGCTTCCAGACCACCCACTGTAAAAAAAGGGTTAAAGCAAGACCCAAAGAAAATGAGAAATTGGGCTTGACTTTCAAAGCTCGACACAGTGCCTGCATCAATCCTTATAGCAATGCTGCATGTTGCCGCAGCTGTGCGAGATCCAATGCTGCAACTGCACCTGATTTTCTAATCTTGGACACAGTTGTGACACTTGGATCTCATTTTCAACAGCTTGTGGCAAAGACTGGCAGCATGCTGCTTGCAAGAGGCCACAGTATAGATGCACACTAGACTGGCAGCAAGCTGCTTGTGAGAGGCCCCAATATAGATGCACACTAGACTGGCAGCATGCTGCTTGCAAGAGACCACAGTATAGATGCACACTAGACTGGCAGCATGCTGCTTGCAAGAGGCCACAGTATAGATGCACACTAGACTGGCAGCAAGCTGCTTGTGAGAGGCCCCAATATAGATGCACACTAGACCACAAGTGGTCTAGCAGGTGTCTAAATGATGCATGGGATGGATGATCCCATTTTTTTGCCACAGGTCCAGTGCAGCATATCCTTGATGCACTCAGGGCTTGTGACAATAAATGCTATTCAAACATCCAGCCCATTGTTTCTCAGCAGGACTCTACTGGGAAAATAAATTGTAAAAAAATATTGAATGAGTAGTTAGAAAGGAGGACTTCTTGGATGTGGTACACAATTACAAGTTTTGTCTTGTTGTTTCATGAAATACAATTATGTTTCATGACACTACAGGACAAAACCTATATAACCCTATAAATTAGCACATGTTTGCAAAGCATATTTATTCATTCCTTCTGATGATGTAGTGGGATGGGGAAACAATGGACACAGAATATTTTCCAGCCTTAAATTATGAGAGGAAGCAGGTTGCTTTTAACAGGTTCATGTGCAAGAGAAGGAAGCTGACAGAAAACATAATCTAAAGAGGGCTCACGCAGGGTGTCTGTTATGGTATAAGAGACTCCACGCATGAGGTATGGGCAAGAGGACCACAAAACAATGCTAAGCAGGTCTAGCTGCCCAAATCTCACAAAAGGAATTACTTATTCCATACGAGACACCCCAAGAAGGCCTATTTAGAGTGATTTATACTATAAATTGTAGATGTTTAATATATTAATTTAGAAAGCAGTCATCCTCCTCATACTTTGAAGTGGAATGTTCCACCACTAAGGTCCAATATGAGAGATCACTGTTCACAGGATAAAAAGTACAGTGGCTCTGTGCACTCATTTCATTGGCTTAAGTCACTGAGGTGATTTATAATCATGCAAAACCTGCTCTGGACATTTCTGTATATAAGATGGGGACTCAAGTCTATTAACTACAGGAATATTTCCCTTCTACCCATGATCTGGAAGTTGTTGGAAAAACTGGTACCGGTATCTAAGCAAATGATTAAATTCTTATTAGATAATGTCAGCCCTAAGCATTTTGGGTTTTGGACCAAACATGGCACCTTACTGGCTGTCACATCTATCACCAGTGATTTCTACTGGATGTCAGTCAGGTTCTGTTGACTGGGGCAATCTTCCTTGACCTAAACAAAGCTTTTGACATTGTGGAACATAACGTTATAATAAATAGTGTGCATCTATAAGTCTGCTTCTTCTACTCTACAAAGATTCCAAAGCTATCTAAGTGACTGTCAACAATTTGGAGACATCAGGGGATCTTAATCTAGTCTCTCAAATTTATTTATTTTTATTTATTTATTTAGTTTTTGTTGACCGGGTAAGTGCACTAGACAAATCCTGCCTATTTTCAGGCACGACCCGGGGGAGGGGGATACAGATGAATGCCAACTAACCTTGAACCAGTTTAAGCTGTCGGCTTAATACATACTGTATTTGAGCTGGTGTCTCGAAGGGTTTGTATTGAGCCCTCTGTTATTTTCAGTGTACATCAACAAACTAGCCAAACAACTCTCATTTTCAAAAAGATACACTTAAACGATGATAACAACATTGTGTACTGCAGTGCAAAAGATCTGTCCAGTATTCAACCCCATTTGTAATATGACTTTCTGCAAACCTGCCACTTTCTTCTTATGTGTTGGCAGAGGTCTCCCCCAGTCAGGCACTACTCTCCCTCTAAGCTCCGCAGCCTCCGCCACTTTGACTGTCCCCATCTATCGGCTGAGGCATGTGGACATTGCCAAGCTTTGGGGTTCATAAAGAGGAAATATAGGGACGGGGCTGTGGCCCTGGAGGGAGAGTGGAGCCAAGTGGTCAGATTGGGGTCATGGGGACCACAAGATGCCCTGGGGTGAAATAGATCCTAGATAGGGGTCCTCCCTGTCTGGTTCCCATACTCAAGGGCTCCACTGTGAGTGGGAAGATGACATGGCCTGCCTCAGGGTCCCATCCTACTCTGGTGGTGTTGTGCAATGCCAGGTCCATTTAAAACAAGATGGCAGTAGTTGCTGCTTTTGTTGGGTCATCAGATCTGGCATGGATTACTGAGATTTGGCTCAATGAAAACGCTGGTCCAGTACTTGAGTCAGCAATTCTGGACGGGTTCTCGGTGATACACCACCTGAGGATGGATCATAGGGGGTGGGGTGGAGTTTAGCCATCTGTTTTAGAATGGAATTGGGCCTTGTGGTTGTACCAGTTGGGGAGACCTGGCCTTTTGAATGTAACATGGGAGCAGGTGTGGGTTGTAGGATTCTTCTTGTCTACCATCCACCCTGGGTTGAGAAGCAATTCCTGCCGGAAGTCATGGACTTCATCATTGACATGGTGCTGGGGTCCCCCAGATGGATGGTTCTGGGGCACTTCAATGCCTGCGTTGATGGTGAACTCTTGCAGTTTGGTCAGGACTTCCTCCAGTTAATGAATGTATTGGGCTTCACAGAGGTAATTACCTCTGCGACCCATATTCATGGTCATTCATTGGACCTAGTTTTCTTACTGGGTATGGAGACATCTGACCTGGTGGTGGAGCTGGTCAGATGGTCTGACTATCATGTTATAAGGTTCAATTTCCAGGCTCCCCCCATAGGCTTGCCCCTATGAAGATGGTCCAGTACTACCCTTTGAGATAATTGACTCCAACTGGCCTGGTTGCAGTATTGGACCTATCAGGTCTACCGAGTGCAAGCAGTGACTCAGATGCTCTGGTTTGGACCTATAATAGGGCTGTAGCCAAAGCTCTGGATGTCATCACTCGTGTTTGTGTTCACCCCTCACTCTGCTCCCTTGGTCCCCTTGGTTCGATGGGACTTTGAGGGAGCTGAAGAGAGTGGGATGAAGGATGGAGCATTGATGGTGGAAATCTGGCCTTTATGCCGACAAGCTTAGATTGATGGCCCATTATAGGGACTATCAATTGGTTGTCTCCCTTAAGAAGGTGGAGTTCCTGTCCAGGGAGATTGACACTACACAGAACAGACCAGCTCAGCTCATTGGAATTCTGGACAGATTGTGCAATCCAGCCTGTCTGCAGTTTCAGAAAGCATTGTCAGAAAAGAAATGTGATGAGTTTGTTTGATTCTTTGTAGATAAGGTGGCTGACATCAGGTTTGAGATCCATACAGCACGTTCCAATGGGGATAGCAGTGGTTGGTGGGAGGTTGCAGTTCCTCGGTGTGTCTGGCTTGACCTCACCCGGCTGGTGATTGAGGATGTCGTGATGATCATCCAGACTACGCAGCCGACATACTGTAGTTTGGACCCAAGCCCAACTTGCCTCCTAGTGGGGTGTGTTGAAGTCATCAGCCCAGTTCTAGCGGAGATTGTCTGGTGTTTGTTGGAGTCAGGTGAGTTTCTGGATACCCTGAAGGAGGAGGTGGTGGTGACACCTATCCTTAAAAAATCCTCTCTCGATCCTATTGTTTTGCAAACTACAAACCCATCTCTAACCTTCCCTGTGTGAGTAAGGTTATTAAGAAGGTGGTTGCATTGCAGCTGGAGGATCATCTTACCATCCACGCTATCTACGATCCTCTCTAGTCCAGATTCTAGAAAAGGCATAGTACCAAGACGGCCCTTGTTCGGGTCTTCAATGATATCCTGATAGTGAGAGACCATCAGAGCCATTCCATCTTGGTTCTTCTTGATCTCTCTGCAGCATTTGACACCATGGACCATAGTGTGTTGCTGGAGCACCTGCAGCTGATCTGTGGACTATCTGGTATGGTCCTCAGATGGTTTCACTCTTATCTCACCAGCAGGTTTCAGAGAGTTGTTTCAGGGATTTATTCCTGTGACAAATTCTCTCTAATGTGGGGTAATGCAGGGCTCTGTGCTATCACCCATGCTGTTTGTGGTGTACATGCTGCCATTGGGGGACATTGTAAGGTGGTATGGGCTGAGTTTTCACTGCTATGCAGATGACACTCCGCTCTACCTGTCCTTTGTGTCCAAAAAGGTGGGCGCTATCTTGAGTTTTAACAACTGCCTTTCTGAGATACAGAACTGGATGAGTGCTAACTGGCTGAGGTTGAACCCTGATAAAACTGAGATTTTGGTGGTGGATCTGGGTCGCTAGGTAGAGGGGTCATCAGCTAGGTAACCTTCTGGGCTTTGGCTCAGTGGCTGCTAACTGATGACCTCCAAACGAGTGCGAGATCTGGGTGTTATTCTTGATGAAGGCCTGACACTTTAATCTCAGGTGTCATCACTTGTCAAGAGAGATTTTTACCATCTAAGGAATATTGCCCTGATTAAGCACCCTGTTCCGCCCGATGACCTTCCAACATTGGTCCACACTTTCATGACCTTCCACCTTGACTACTGTAATTCCGTGTACCTAGGGCTACCGGGGATTGATTTCTGCTGCTTGCAGCTAGTGCAGAATGTGGCAGCTAGGCTGTTGACAGGGCTGCCTCAGGATTGTCATGTCATACCTGTGCTGTGCAGCCTGCACTGGCTGCCTGTTTGGTGGTGGATTACCTTCAAGGTTTGCTTGCTAACTTATAAGGCTCTGCATGGATATGGACCAAGTTATCTGCAAGAGCTTCTCCATCCCTACTGCCCACCCACTCCACTCCATCAATGAGGGATTGCTAGAGATTCCCAGGGTTCATTTGAAGACTTCTGGGGCCCGTGCTTTTGAATTTGTGGCCCCACACCCTGTGGAATTCTTGAGCTCGTCGGATAAGAAAGTGCCTGATGGTGGAGAACTTTAAATCTGCTTTAAAAACACATCTGTTTCAGCTTGCTTTCCCAGATCCTGAATAAGTGTTGCTGATATTTTTAAGTATTTATTGTTTTTAGCTGTGATTTTATGATTTTGTGTGCTAGCGCCATGGTTCCTGTGAGAATGGCGCTATTCTACAAATTAAGTTCACGTGCTTGCTTCTGTAGCAAAGCACACCTGGTCTTAACTAAAAGAAAACTCAAACAACAATTTTCATCTCCCTGGCCTCTCTTAGGAAATAATCCAGTGAACTAACTCTGTCTTCTCTGGACAGTGCAATCCTTTATGTTGTATAATATTACAAATCCCACACTTTGGAAGTCTCTTTAGATCCTTGTTTAAAATCAAATATACACATGGCATAATTGGCAAATAAGACCAAGAATTAGTTTATTTATAAAAATGAATAAATAAATATTGCCCTTATATGGAACCCAGACTGAAAATTGTCAAACCAATGAATCTACTATTATTTGACTATGGGTACATCCTATTTGGGGAAGCTACTGAGGTGTTGCTAAACACATGTGACATACTATACAATAATGTGATACACTTTGTATTGTCCACTTCACATGATACTTATCATGGCAGTCCTTATCATGAGCTTGGGTGTATTTTAATGGCTGAAAGGAGATGTCTTTATGTGTTGTTGCTTTCCCTCAGATGTGTAAAAGATGCAGCCCACCTTACCCCTGCAATCTGCTTACAACAAAAGCTCCTCAGTCTTATCACCATTGCTGGCCATGAACTGATACCCCCAGCTGCTAAAAGTAACTATGGACAGCATACCTTTTTTTTTAATTATTCCTTCTCTCTGGAACTCCTTACCAGTCTTCTGGTGCTCCAGTAATGGCTGTTTCCTTCTACCTTGCTGTTATCTTACTGGGTTAGGAGTCAAGCTAATGTTCCATGTAACTATCATTAAATTGACTTGTACATTTAATATACATATCTTTTATCACATTATTATATTGAATTTAGTTTTGTAATTTGACTGTTCAACTGCAACACTATAATTTCAAACAATTTCCTGAATGCCATGGTAAATGAGCCTGGATCAATGGTTTTCCAATTCTTTTTCTGAATAATAATAATAGTTATCAGTTTTCCACATACTCATGGGTATGAGCAAGACTGAGCAGAAATAGATGATTTATCTGATGTTCTCCAACAGTGCATGGGATGTGTCTCGAAACTCAGTGGTGACAGATTCAGGGGTAATGTTATGAAGCATTTTTCCCAAAGGGTGGTGAACCTATTGCCCAGTCTACCAGTGAAGACAGTGGACATATAGACAGTACAAACCTTCAAGATAAGCTTGGATACATTTCTGCTTGCTAAAGGAATCACTGGATATCTTAGATAAAAGATTGGGTATATAACCCCTTGAGGTTATTCAGACCTGCTTATGAAGCTTATAAGTCAGGGAGCAAAGATGATGGCCTTACAGACCCTTCTGATTTTATATTTTTTATATTTTTATGTCACTATGTTAAAATATTTAACTGAAGATGTATCCATACTAGAGACTCCCCCCCCCCAGCCTTACAATTACTCATCCAATATTCAGGCTTTGGTGAGCATGAACCAAACATGAGCTATGACAAATTGCACATTTCCAGCTTTAAACACAGCTATAGAACAACCCCCTAAAACCATGTAGCACAGTCCACTGGCTCATCCCATAAGATTATGACCTTATTTATTTCATTTTTGTTAAGCTGTTATTGCACTATGCATATGAATACCGATTTTCAGACACAATAGGCTAGAGATACAGAAAGATAAATACAGTAAACAATTAACAGGGTGTTAGTTTGAAGGTATTATGGTCAATAATGCAGGCAACAGTAGACATAATTAGTAGACAAATAGATTGCAGGTCAAACCAAATAACTCAACCAACTGGATAGCAGTGCAATTACTACAGTCAGCAGGCTCACACAGCAAGATAGTTAGGAACAGGAGCAAGAGTTCAGTAACTATAGTGAAAAATGTTGTTCTATGCTTACTGCATATACCCTGATATTTAAAGTAGTTATAATTCTAAGCAGAGGGGAGCTGCCATCTTAATTAAAAAAGGCATCAACTTTGTCAAACATTTTCACACAGTGATGAGGGTCAATTCCAGCTATTGTTGGGATCTCTGAATGGAACAAAGGTGGCACTCTGCAAAATCTATGCCACCTGTTCCAAACAGGCAGAATTCTTTAATTATATAATTATAAGATTAAATGTTGCGATTGGATATGAAGTGGTGTTAGCAGGTGACATGAATAAAGTGTGTGACCCTTTGTTAGATAAAAACACTAACAAAATGAATCTTCAGAGCACAAAAGCTCAAGAGACTCTTCAGAAACTTCTAGATGAGACAGGACTTTTTTTTTAACTTTCTATTTCTCCTCCTTACCCTCACCCCAGAGCTGCACTTCTTCCAGAGACTCCTATGCCCCCCCATGACTGACCTACCTGAATCCTTGGGGGTTCCCCTATGAAGCTGTGGCTATATCCCCCAGGTGGGTATGGGGTGGGGCCCAGACACCTTCTTGTCTCATTGGGTGCCCCGGTGGTCAGGCAGGCAGTCACAATCAGGGCTGGCAGTGGAACTCCATCTATCCATGCTCTGGTGGTGTTTTTTTCCCATTTCTCTCTGTGTGGTGTGTGCCTGACATCAAGGCATTATGCCAATGTCCATCACACAGCTCCCTATTGGTCTGTCCTACCTGCTTGCTGTACCTCGGACCTCCACCCAGGGTCAAACAAGCCATGGATCCTCTCCCTCCTCCCTCCCCAGAGAGGCAAGCAGTCCCTAGGATGCTTGAGCCTTCTCCCTGGCTGGCCCTCCAGTGACCTGAGTCCACTCCCAAACCCTGGTTGCTGGAGTCACAAGCAGAAATCCAACCACTGCACCAACAGGCCAGCAGATGAGACAGGACTAATAGATTCCTGGTGCATTATGCTTCCCCAGGGTAGGGACTATACTTTCTATTTGGTCAGACACAAAATGCATAGCAGAATTGATTATATATTGCTCTCAAAAAATTTGCTGAACACTGTATTAGATTCAAACATAGACTATATACATTTATCAGGCCACACTCTTTGCGAAGCATCTCTGATTGTGCACGAGGAATACACTAAAACTTTTAGATGGAAATTTAATTCAATGCTGATCAGGGATAAAGAATTTCAAAAGTGGCTTCATAAAGAATCTAAAGATTTTGTCATGCTGAATGATAATGGGGAGGTTCCATTTGTCTGCTTATGGGATACTTATAAGGCTTATGTTAGGGGTAGGATCATTAGTTTTTTCAACCCAGATAAAAAGAGAAAGGACAAAAAAACTTTTGGAGCTAGAATCCAAACTTAGCTTAAAAGCAGCTACAGAAAAGACCCCACAAATAAGCAGTGTCTATTATGCCAGCTAACAGTAACTAAGTTTGAAATTAATATATTACACACAGAAAAGGCTGAATGCACCCTTTTTAGGACAAAAGAGAGTTATTGGGAGTCTGGTGAAAAAGCCGAAAAATTGTTAGCCTTTAGACTTAAAAAACTACAGCAACAAAACTTGATTAAAGGCATCAGAAAAGGTCAAAAGGAATTAGTATAAATAAAGAAATTAGTGAAGTAATGGCTGACTATTAGCAAAAAATATGCATGGCTTCTCAAAACAGTGCACTGTCTCAGATGAATGATTTCCTAGAAAAAAATACATCTACCAACTGTCTCACTAGAACATAATCAGAAACTCTCCAGTCCAATTTCTTTATAAGAAGTGTCAGACATAATTGGGGCATACCTAACAATAAGGCCCCAGGGCCAGATGGCTTCTCATGTGATTTTTTTAAACTGTTAAAACCCAACACTATCAGATACTTCCATAGGGCCTTACTTTAAGCACATTCAACTAAACAGCTATCACAAACAATGAACGGAGCCTTGATCACACTAATACCAAAAAAGGTAAAGATGCCTTTGAGTGTGCCAGCTATAGACCAGTTTCTTTATTAAACACTGATTACAAGGTGCTAGTAAAACTTTTGGTGAATAAGCTTCACAGTTTAATCCCTAAGATAATAAGTAGAGGACAAGTGGGATTTGTGTTAGGCAGATCAGGGCAGATAACTTCAGATGGTTATATAACACAATCTGGTCAGTCCAAAGAATAAAATACCATCTTTGGCAATTACCCTAGATATGCACAAAGCCTTCAACTCACTAACATGGACATATTTACATAAGACCCTTGCTTCATTTGGCATTATGGAAGACTTCACCTCTTGGGTATCTGTAATATACACTAACCCATCTGTGGAGTTAATTACAAATGATCTAATCTCCCCATCATTTACCATTCACAGGGGCACCAGACAAGGGTGTCCACTCTCCCTGCTTTTATTCATTTTGGCCATTGAACCACTAATTAGAGCCATTCAAGTGGCTACATCCATCAAAGGGGTCCTAGCAGGTAAGATGGAAAACAAAGTATTTGCCTTTGCTGACAATTTGCTCATCAATGCAAGTACCCGTACTGAATCTGTTAAAAATCTTAAATTGAAACTGGAGCAGTTTGCTGTTTTCTCTGGACTAAGTTTGAATTGGGAAAAAAAACCAGGTGATGCCTCTTTATTACCCCACTGCTTGGCTAGGACAACTGCAAGGATCAGCTGATATTGGGATATTTCAAAAAACTATTATATATCTAGGTCTTGAAATTTCAGTCTAGACAAATTATTAGAAAAAAAATCTTGAACCAAACCAATGCTAAATACTTTTCCATTGGATCTAAACAAATGGGACAAGCTGAACCTTTCCATTTGGGGAAAAATACAGGCTATCAAAATGATCTCTGCTCCTAATATATTTTATGTACTCCAAAATGTTCCAGTTGTAATGCCTCATTCCATGGGAAAGAAAATAGATACCTTAGTCAGAGGATTTTTGTGGGGTAATAAACCGGCAAGACTCTCTATAAGTAAACTGAGACAAAAAGTGGTGAAAGGCAGATTTGGTATGCCTTGGTGGAAAAAATATAGTGAGGCTTTTTTCATTAAACAATCTATGTTACACTTACATAATCATAGGCTTTCTGATACTCCAATATGGCTTTCGATAGAATCTAATCTGCTAAAACCATACAGTATTTATTCTCTGATCTCCTAGCACTCCCATTTCCAAAACAACTAAAAGACAATCCATGCATTGCAAACTCTGTTAAATTATTTAAGGAGATGGTTCGGAACCTTAAAATAATCAATCCCCTTGGATCTAAACAACCACTTTGGAATAATGCCAATGTTTGCTATAACAGGTCTCCTTTAGTTGACCCAGGTTGGTCCAAACTTGGCATTAATTACATAGCAGATATTATCGATTCAGAATCTAATATTCTGCTATCATTTGAGGTCCTCAGGACAAAATTCAAGCTTCAAAGGTTTCACTTTTGTCATTATCTACAAATTTGAAATGCACTGAACAATGGGCCCCCAAGTTTCAATGCCTTGAGAGAAATAGATATAGAATGGAAACAGATAATGAAAGTAGCATGTTTAAAAAAAGGGGCTGACATGATTTAACAGCTAATCACAGAAAGTAAATTGGATTCGACATTGCTAACAAAATCTAAATTGGAGGAAGAGCTAGGAATAGTTATTGCTGAGGAAGACTGGTCTTCCGTATGGGCTAATGCGATTAAGTCTAGTAAAGAGATTCAAGGAAAATTAATACAGTTTAAAATACTACACTAATTCTATTATACACCTAAAAGGCTAGAGGAGATGGAATATCTAGAAGAAGGCCCCTGTTGGAGGTATCAAGATCACCATGCGGAGTTATTGCATATTTTATGGTATTGTTAATACAGTGCTGCTCCTAGAAAAGTTCACGCTACTGTGGTATTACCGCACGTGTGGTAACAAAAAATACTGCTACCACAGTAAAAAATCCCATTGACTATCATTGTTTTTTGTACCACGGTACCGTGGTATTTTTTTACTGCATGTGTGGTAATATCACGGTAGTGGAACTTTTCTATGAGCAGCACTGTATATCTCTGTCTTTTGGCAACAAATAATCCTACAGTGTTCAAATATTTTGGGTTAGACTCTGGCACTATCCCCCTCATTTATTATGCTTGTAATCCACCCAGAAGACCCTTCTTTACACTCCCTCACTAACCTCCAACTTAGTTGGTTACCTGCTGCCTTTCTGGGCACTAAACATCTCCTTTTAAGAAACTGGGGTTCTTATCTGGGCTGGTAAAAAACCCCGGATGGCATACCACAAACTAGCTGCCCCAAAAAATAAGGGTGGGTTAGGCCTCCCACATATTGGATTGTATTACTGGGCTAGCCACGCTGCTAAATACCTCAGATGGTTATCTGTGGAAAATCCATTGGCTCCTTTGCCCTTTTTCCTGGTTTGGCTAAACATAGAATTAGCTCTCATAAAGATGCAAGGTCTCTTCCCTTCGGCTTTATTGTACACCACAATTAGCTCTCTCCCTCCCTCCCCCTTTAAAACATTCTCCCATAGCAGTTTTTGTTAGGTCTCACTCTCAACTTTGCTCTTTTTAAAACACAAACATACTTGGGACCTATCCCAAACTTTGTGGGGAACTCCTAATCTCAAAATAAAGGGTAAACCTCTTCAGTCGAGGTGGCTCCCCCTATTAGAAGACCATCCTCTTACGTATTTTGTTAAGGAAGACATGTTCTGGCTCTCTTCTCCAGAAATCTTGGATAAAGCCAATATCCCAAAATCTAATATTTTTAAAGTGTTCCAACTATGCCATCTGTTATTAAAGATCTTTGGTACTACCCCCACCTCAATCCCCAAAATTATTTTTCCAAAGAGACTTAGGCCCCTTAGTGGGCTTCCCTCAAGCAGTATCCAAGATATATACTATTTTATATGACTGGATCTGCCAAGACAGTTTCGGCCTGATGCACTACTGGTCCTCTCTTTTCCCTGACCAAGATATTATTTGGCCTTCCTTATAGCAAAACTGTCACTAATTTGTTACACAAGACAGTCTTCGACTTACACAATTAAAAATCTTACATAATCTCTACTATTCCCCTCAAAATATGGCTAAACTGGGAATGATTCCATCCTCAACCTGTACCCGATGCCTTCAAGAAGAGGGCAATTTACTGCATATCTTCTGGACATGCCCCAAAGTAGCTCCCCTCTGGAATAGTATTAAACAATGTGTAGATCCCCTTCTAGGTTTAGCTGATTTATTTACAGCAGAAATCTGTCTACTAGGGGATTTTGCTACTATCCCAGTCTTAAACCAAAGATACTACATAGCCTTGATCACCATGTCGGTTAAAAAAATTTGTTCTGAAGCATTGGAAAGACAATGCAAAAATCACATACACCGAATAGCTCCAGGAGCTCCTAGCAAACCTTAGAACAGAGAAGGCCATAGCTAGCCTACATAATAGGTTCAAAAGTTTAATAAGATCTGGGATCCCTTACAAGCCCTTTACTCCCTCCAATCAACTACTAATGCCTCCTCACTCTCAACTTGATTTGGTATAGATATGTGCTGTGTGTGGGTTAGTTTGGGAGGGAGGGGTGGAAGGGTGGGGTGGGGGAGGACAGATTTGCAGTTTTCATATTGCATACTCCATACATTCTATGTGCAATATGGATCTCCTCTCTGTAAGTTAAAATGGTTAATACATTTTGAATTGAGAAAAAAAAAGAAACTGGGGTTCTAACAAAGTGCCTTCAATTGTAGAGTGGTACTCTTTCATGGCCTCAGTAGCAAACAATGAAATAATTATTTATATACTGACAGATAAGTTAGACCTGTTTGAACAAATCTGGAAGCCTTTTCTAATAAAGATTGCTTGAGTTACTGCTAATGTGATTTTGTTTCCATAGCTTAAGTAAGTTAGTTAATTTCTCTTAAATGTTGTTCAAACAATCCTTAGTATACATACAGATTTATTTTATCTTTATTGTACATGCTGTATGCAGTAAAACGTTCCTTGGAATTTTCATCCAAGTTTAAAAATGATTTAATTCTTATATACCTATCACTTTTCAGAAGGTTTTATTTTATCAAATGTACTCCCAATTTTTGTAACCTTGAATTGTTTTCACATATATGTGGTATGTACTGAATATGCTGTATTGTCAAACCTTAATAAAAATAAATAAAAAATTTTATGGGAAAAAAAATTAAGTGATTTTGTCAGGATTGCCATAGCAAATGAGAGTAGTAACCTGTAGGAGTTGTGAATCAATCTTCTACCATTCAAACTGCCAAAAAGTGCTGTTTTCCATGAAAAAAATGCTTTTATTTCTGTGCTCTGCTTCATTTGCATAACCCTCACCCTTTTTTTCTAAGTGCTGCATGCCACAACCATGACATCATGCAAGGGAATCAGTTTTTAAGCACTGCGTTGAAACAGAGACCTCTGTTAGTCAGTCTTGGTATTGCAAACATCCTTTTTCTTTCACAATTTTGTACTCATAGCAGAAGCTGGACACCAAAGAAAAAGAAAAGTAGCCTGACCCATAATTACACTCCTGAGCTACTTACAGTCATTTAGGCCCTATAATATAAACATACTGTAGAAAAGTATCATCATACTCCCACATTCTGACAGGAGCTGCCACTTCTGACCTCTCACTTTACCAGCAGGCAGTAAAAGTCAAATAACATCTATACAGACTGGCAAATTATCTTTTTGATCTATCTGCATCACAAAAATAGATTTCCAGAAACTTTCCTACAGACTGTACTGCTGGAAACATTACAGACATAGGAGACTGCCCTTAGATAAGGGAGACAGAAAAATCAGCTATGTACTGTACCTATAATGCTTGCTACATATATATACATAGATGTTGACAGCAGATAGGGGCCTACAGTCCACCTAGTCTGCCCATGTGCACAAGTACTTAACGTCTTTAAGCATCTGTAGAACTAGGTTATATGTCTCAAAATTTGGTGCTATTCTGCAGTCCCCACTACCAAAATAAAGGACTGCAGCTCTGAGTAATGAACATTTATGTCAACTTCATAATTTACCCAGAATTCCGTGTTACCGTATATAAAGCATTGACAGTTCCCTTGCATAACATCATTCTGGGGGCATGGCCACACACAGAAAACTGGAGGGCGGGCAGAAACAAAAACATACAAAAAATGACTATAGCAGATTTTTTTACAAAACAAATTGCAGCTTCAACATCTGAAGCATGGGTGGCTATGGCATACTATGTGAAACAGGCATTTGCAGAATGTGACTAAATCACTTTAAACACTTAAAACTTCATATGAATTCAAAACATCATACAAAAAAATATAAAATCAACATTACCGAATTTTTATCACAATTGTTGGGTTTCCAGATACTTATCACTAAATTCTGGAAGGTGGTACACAGCTTGTCTTAAACTCCACCACTGAACTGCTCATCCTTACTTTGACAAAACCAGCTCAATTTTACAACCTTTGGAATTTGCTACCTTATTTAATGATTTTTTTTTACTTGCTGTAGCAAATCATCCTGAGATGTCTCTCCCATTTCTTCTTCTCTCCCTGTCCTTGCATACCCCTCCACTGTTCACCCTTTTGTTTTATCTTCTTCACTCCAGTCATTAATTGATAAATACCTCAGCTCCCTTAGTTCTTTAGAAACTGTAGCCCCAATGTGATTAGCATGTTACTCCTCAACTTAGCAACCCCAGCCATTACCAACCCTATTACTGAGCTCATATACCTCTCCTTCAACACTAGCAAAGTACCATGTACCTGGAGAGTAGCTACTGTCATTTCAGTCTACAAAGGGGGTGATTGTCTTCACACAACCCAGTCAAATAACATGAGCATGTGGTACATGACTAACTCCCAACCTTCTTTTTTTCTATATACATTTTATGCCTCTAGTCATCCTTGGCATGCCCCCTTCTGTCTGGTTTCCCCAGCCCTGTCACCCAGCTTCTCTGGGATTTACCTTCCTACTGATATCCAGCTTCTGGACTGTGGCAAGGTGTCCAGTCACTGGTGCTGGGCCTGTGAAGGACTGGACTTCATCCTGCTGCCTAGGGGGTTTTTCCACATTGGTTTTGTAGGTTTCCCCAAGGGCCTAAACTGTGCAATATGTGGGTGAGCAAGCTCTGCTTCTATGGAGATGTCCTAACACATCTAGCCATGGTCCTACATCCTGACACACTCAGACCTGTACTGCCACCTGGACATCTTCAGATGCCAGTGTTACAGCAGGTCACGGTAACCCAGCTGTTCCTTGGATGATCAATCCACCCTCCCCATGACTGACTTATGAGCAATCAGTGTCTGTTTCCAAACCTGGGTCACTGACATGACAGAAAGTAAGGCACCAGCATCTCAGCCCTCTACACCACTGGGCTGGCAGAACTCTCAACCTTCTTAAAGAAATCAGATTTCTTCTACCCCACTGATCCAGTTGTAAAGAGGGCTGAGATACCTTGTGTGCCTTATCTTTTCCCACAATGGTGACCCAGGCTCTGGAATGGACTTGGGTCATCAGGGGTGGCAGTGGAGGGAGAAAATCAAGTGTCCAAGGGACTGCTGTCTTCTTCCAGGGAGGGGTGGCTTGTCAGACCAGCCTCATCTGCCCCCAGTTGGAGGCTAAGGGGTAGAGCAGATCTAAGAGGCAAAAATTAGGGGCAGGATCTGTGGGGAAGCAGATAGGTGTACTTCCACACATGAGTCTGACACTCCACAGTAGGAGCAGGGGAACCAGAAAAGTGGAACACGGTATGTTAGGAGGATTTCATGAAGCCCAGCCCAGCTGCTTCCATGCCTGCACTGTCACTCGGATCATGACCCAGTCCACCTTGGACTTCCTGTTCTGGGGGAAGGGAGGATGGCCCTCCTTCATAGCCCTGCTACAAGAGGGGAACTCATGGGGAACTGAATGACCAGGTGCATGATGAGGGAGGCAGACAGCTGGCTTGGGGGGAGCTGGGGCTGTGTTGATATGCCCATCCCCTTGGACACAGGAGGTAAAACACCTACATGGAAGAAACAAAATCTTCTATCCATTCCAGTCTGGCTTCAGGAAAAATACTTCCTCTGTCGCATCCCTCCTGAGAGTTACTGACCATATTCTTAATGCCATGGACCAGGGAAATCTCACTCCTACCAATTTTATCAGCATGGACAATGTATTCAACATTACAGCACTCTCATCTGCTGACTAAGCTGTCCATGGCTGGTTTGTTTCCTCAAGTAGTGGACTAGTTCAGCTACTACCTTACAGATCTCCTGCAGTTCATGTGCATATGCGGCTCAATTTTTCCAAACTCCCTTTAGTTACCTGGGTTCCCCTTTGCTCCACCCTGGGACTAATTCTAGCTTAGTTTTTAAATGACATGCTTCCAACCTATGTCTAATGTATTATGAGTCATAATACATACACAGATACTCTGATGACACTGCTTTCTTTCACTCTAACCCTAATAAATCAGACCTTACTGAAAATATTCAAAAGGATGTTGATACAATCCAGCACTGGTCCCAGTAAAGCTGACTCTCCTATCTCACCAAATCTACCAGTGCACCTTCCCTTGTTGCCCTTGATGGCTTCCATATCATGCAAGTTCACAGGTTCAAATACCTAAGCATCTTGTTGGACCAATACTTATATTTCTCTCACCACACCAAGACCATTTGCCCAAAACTACTACCCCAACCTAGTGCTTGGTACAACCACAAATACTGTTTCACAATGGTGAAAAAATTGAACATCAAGTGAGACAGATCTTATCTTTTATCAGCTATGGCAACTTCTTTGGTGGTGCTACCCTGTAAACCTTTATTTCCACAAGAGATACCCCACTAAACTAATTCTGCCATTTTGCCCTTAACCGTCCCCAGTATTCACCACTGCTCTCCGTCTACTGACCCCAACTGGCAATGACTGAAGTGGCATTGAAAAATGCAAGGGGCAACTTTCCTCTTCAATTTCTAGACTACTGAGCTTCCTTACTATTGTGTCCTTTCTTTTTCCTCCTGGTACTTGATCTGCCTATGCCTCCAACCCCCTAAATGTAGAAAATCTGTTGGCAAAGTAGGGTTTTCATACAGATTTCTAAACCTTGAGAATGGTCTACATACTGAATTACATTCAGCCATCTTGTGTAATACATTTAAAACATTGCTTCATATCCATGTCATCCCAACCTATGGGTATGCCCAGCATGTACTCTGTCTCTCTTTCAGTTGTTGGACATGTGCCCCACTTGTAACAGTATTTTCACTATTGTATATTCTGTTTAATGGACCTCCTGTGTTGCTTGGTGTGTTGCATCTCTATATGTTTTGCTATTATTGTTGTCAGCTAATGTTTTTGGTGTACTGGCATTATTTAAGGTATTTTACATGTCACTGGCAAACTGATTTGTACTCCCTACCCTAACATTGTTATTGTACACAACAATTGAATGTTACCTGTCTGTACCCCCTTCCCCAGGATCATGCCTAGAAATGAACTGGCTACAGCTCAGCGTGCTCTTCTAGGTGAACATTTCTAAATAAATAAATTACCTAAAGCTGGTGCATACAGTTTTCAAGCTCATATCAGAAATAATGATTGTGACTTGGGTACCAAAAGTTGCAGTTTTATATAGAAATCCCTTCATTAGCAACCCCATGGTGTAGCGGGTTAAGGGTCTTTATGCCACACCAGCACTGATGCAAGTGACCTGGGTTCAGGAGCTGGCTCAAATTGCTGGGTTATCCAGGGTGGGTGATGATCGAGCATCCAATAACTGCTCTGTTCTCTGAGGGAGGAGGGACTAGCCACACTGCTCTCACACTGCCGTCACATGGAGGCATGGTAGCAGGGCAGTTGGTTTACCTGTGCATGGGGTTTGCCAGCAGCGGGACATGTGGTGCATGCATGGCTCCATGTGCAAGTGTAGTTGTGTCTCTGCATACCAATGGCCATAGGGAAGAAAATGGAAATGGAGTTGGTGGATGATGCATGGCTTGCTCCCCAACCTGCACCACTGTCTGAGACTCCCCAGGATACCTGGATGTGAACACTGAGGGGGCCTGATGGCTCTCCTTCTTCTGAACATGCAACAGGGGCAATATATGGGGGATCACCGGCTGGGGTAAACCCTGGGGAAGCTGGTTGTTAGTCAGGGCAGACTGGATCAGAGAAGGTTCACTGGCTCCAGGGAAGAAACAGCTTGACTAAAAAAAAACCTTCTGAGTTTTAACAATAGTGACACTACTGTTCCACTAAAGTATACATAAGGGGGCCAGATTTTCAATGGGGGAGAACACTGACAGAAGATCCACTTTCTGCTCCATCAGTATCTTCTCCTTTGTGCAAAAGCATGCACATCTTATTGCCAAAGGGACATAAGCTATTGTACTACAACAGTTTCCACAGTTCATTACAGTTTT
Organism: Neoceratodus forsteri; assembly: GCA_016271365.2. Taxonomy (NCBI): domain Eukaryota; kingdom Metazoa; phylum Chordata; order Ceratodontiformes; family Ceratodontidae; genus Neoceratodus; species Neoceratodus forsteri. The sequence continues at coordinate 1,450,348,246 of CM057452.1, forward strand.
TATTAATGAAAGTGCTGCCATATTTGTTACAATCATGACAACTGCACCTGAAAGTTAAACCCCTTTGTAGGTAGTCTAGCTTTTGAAGCAGTTTCAGAAGTTGTGTCAGGATCATTCCAGAAGTCAGTGTACCCTTAAAATGCAGAATAAGATATATATTTTAACTATTCTAAGAAGCAACATTAAAGTCACATTAGGGTTCACAGGCAAAATTGAAAAACTAAGGAAATTCAAAATTAGGATTTTGAGTCATGTTCAAAATGTTACTTATGTGCTTTATGCCATGTGTTATATTCTGCAAATGACAGTGTTTGGCATTCATTTCTTATGTTAGGATATGGTACAGATGTTCACTGTGAAGTTATACTCATAAGCAATGTTGCAAATATAGTCAAAGCTATTTATACCGTAAAATTAAATTTTCTATGTTTTTAGATGTTGTCTGAGAACCCTAATTTAATGTACTGTTATAGAATTTCCATTTTTGTGAAAGTCAAATTGTGTTATTTAGCTGATTTTAAATTGTATTTATTGTTTTTGTGTCACATGTAGCCCATTCCCTCTACCTATCACTGACTAAGCATTTCCTGATGCCCAGTGACACCCAGCTCTTATTCTCCATTCTGTACAAATCCACACTGGCATATAGTGACACCACCTTTTCTCATACCATCATGGTAACAGCAGTACTTTTATTTTTAATTTTATTTATTTAAAATTTGGTTACCTGGTTTAAAAAAAAGGGGCACACATACCCATTTTCAAGAGTGACTCCTTGTTTTCCAGTGGCACTTTTCCCTCTCACTGTCCTGTATAATATAGACCCAGGCATCTAACAGTCTCCATTACTTTCCAAGCTTTCCTGGGGTATAGTGGCACAAGTGTGATCCACCAGTGGCAACTGGTACAACCCTCCTCTCACCTTCTCTTTGATACACAGGAAATCCCACTATGTATGTGTTCTCATTTGGTTTTAGTTTTATTTAAACTAATCTCATAGATTTCTTTGACTGGGTAACCAGAGTGGTGGACCAAGGGGGAGCAGTTGATGTCGCCTACCTTGACTTCAGCAAAGCTTTTGACACTGTTCCACATAGAAGACTGATAAATAAGCTAGGTAGGCTCGGGGTGGGTCAGAAGTTGGTCAACTGGGTGGCAAACTGGTTGGCTGGCAGAAAACAGAGAGTGGTGGTAAATGGTATACAGTCAGAAGAGATGCAAGTCCAAGTGGGTACCTCAGGGATCAGTCCTGGGGCCAGTCCTATTCAACATCTTCATTGTGACCTCGCAGATGGACTAGAGGTAAAGGCTTGTCTGTTTGCAGATGACACCAAGATCTGCAACAGAGTAGATGATCCAGATGGGGTGGGCAGAATGAGAAGAGATCTGGATAAACTAGCAGAATGGTCAGAAGAGTGGCAACTGGGATTTAATGCAAAGAAGTGCAAAATCATGCACATAGGGAAGAGAAAACCTGAAGCCACTTATAGGCTGGGAGGGGAGTTGCTAGCAGTCACAAAGGAAGAAAGAGACTTGGGCATCATCATCACTGATGACCTAAAATCATCCAAGCAGACCTCTAAAGCAGTAGGTAAGGCTAGGGGGGTGTTAGGGTGTATTAGTAGGGGTATCACAAGTCGTAAGAGGGAGGTAATAATCCCTCTGTACAAGACATTGGTTAGGCCCCATCTGGAGTACTGCATGCAGTATTGAGGCCACACCTTCACAAGGACATTAACCAAATTGAGGCAGTCAGAGAAGGGCAGCAAAATGGTGCAGGGACTGCACCAGAAGACATATGAGGACAGATTAGCAGACTCAATATGTATACCCTTGAGCAAAGGAGGAGAGAGGTGATATGATAGAGACATTTAAACACCTTAAGGCATAAACAAGGTGAAAGAGTCTAACATGTTTAAATATAAGAAAAATAGCAGGACAAGAGGACACAGCATGAGATTAGAGGGAGGCCGATTAAGGGAAATGAGGAAATTCTTTTCACAGAAAAGTAGTAGATGCATGGAATGGCTTACCACAGAAGTGGTGGCTATGAATAAGTGCAGAGCTTCAAACAGGCATGGGATAGGCACAAGGGAGCAATACAAATGACTATGAATAGATAGGTCACTGACAGAGCAAAGGCCGATGGCACATTTATAAGGTAGAAAAAGAAATGGGCAGACTGGATGGGCCTTGCGGTCCTTATCTGCCGTCAACTTCTATGTTTCTATTTATTTATTTATTTAGTTTTTGTTGATCGAGTAAGGTGCACTAGGCAGACATTTGCCTATTATATGCATTTACCTTACATGTTGTTACTGAACATGCACCAGTGTTAAACACTAATCAAACAAATTTAAGGCACTTATGTAAAGGAACCCCAGAATGACATACCTAAGTTAGTCTAATCCTTAATGAATTGACACTTTTCAAATTAACTCCTTACTTTGAGGAAAAGAAACTGGTGACTTGTTCATAAAAGTGGCATTTTGAGCTATTTTTGGCACTGTAATGTAAATATAAAAAAAAACTACTCAACCAATTTTTTTCAGACTATTAAAAATATTCACATTTTTAAAACGTTTTCTTGAATTTCATAACAAACATACAACACAATCTAATAATCACAAATACATAAATGCAAGGATTATGTGCATTCACATTATCCCCTGAAAGAAGTGATTACATGTTTGTGAATGAGCAATTTTAGAATAGGGACCTAGCTGATTGGTGGTTCCCCATGATATTTGGTGGCTAGGTTTAATTCACATAAGAGCTCTGAAATTAACACCAAGAGATCCCCACTCTACTTGGAGATAAAAATGTAAGTAGCCAATTCAGGCAGAAAGAGAACTAATAATTGAACAATTTGCCATGGGAGAGAGTGTGCACTAAATTCTCTGTTTTAACTTATATGTGTCCTACACCAGTAGCCCCCTAATAAGAAAAGTGATTAAGTGTTTGTTAATGAGTAAGGCTGAGCTGCTAATTTTGTGTTTGTTCAACCAATTTTTTTATTCAGAATATTAGAAAGACTCACATTTCATCATAAATTAACTTTTTCTTGACTGTCTTAATAAACATACAACACAATCTAATAATCGTGATATAAATACAAGGATTATGTACAGAGACATTGTTATAAAAAAGTAAGTTTTTTTAGTATATATTGAGTAGAACTAGTAAATATGCTCTGTATCATAAGTAGTTGTATCTTTAATATCTGAACTTAAAAATAAATATACAGTAAATGTCACAGATAGCACACAACAGTTGTCTGTGCTATTAACATGAAGACAATAGCAACATGCACTCATTATAACACTGACATTTATAAACATGAAACCTTCAATCAGAAAGAAAAGATGGAGATAGTGAGAGGAAACTTACTTAATTTTACAAATTATTGCTATTGAATAAACAATTCATTATTTATTGTAGGAAATTAAGAGCTATCTTGAGTCTAATGTATTAGGTAAAACTTCTTGTACAATTGAATCACCCGGTATAGAACAATAAGGTGACAGTCTAGAAAAGGAGACTAAATATTCTTATAAACTGGAATCTTGTCTATAGTATATTAATGTGAGCTAGACATTTATAACTGGCAGGAATAGATAAGTCATTTACCCACATAATCAATTTAGGTGGATCAGTCTCTCTCTCTCTCTCTCTCTCTCAGTAAGTCTTAAAATTATATCCTTTGCTATTATCAGAGCAGCATGTTACCCTAAATAATGCTGATATGAAATAATAGTGGTGGTGGTGGGGGGAGGGTGTTACAGTAGTAAGAACAGGTTGGGGGTATTTTGGAAAACTGTATCTAGATTATTCCACAAACATTAAGGACATCTTTCCACACTGTATTTAAAAGACCACATGGCCATAACATGTGCACAGTTGTGTCACTGCCAGTTTTACATATCCAGCACTGAGGTGAAAATGGCAATTTAGGATTGTAAAGTTTGGTTGGGAGGTAATATCAACTATGCAATACTTTAAAATGTGTGAGCCTACTTTTTGCTTCTGAACATAGTTCGAAAGCTTTCTAACAAAGTGTCCATTCATCTTCAGTAATGCCTATATAAAGTTTATCCTCCTAATCCTGCCAAGTATGATTAGTTCATTCAGGAAGGCTTGAAATTAAGGTTTTATATAAATAAGTTCATGAGTTTAGGTGTTTTGGTAATGACCTAACCCATCACAGACAAGCTGTGTAACTCATAACCTGGTTTTAGATGTTTCTGCACTAAATTTCTGAGTTGAAGGTATCTTTAAAATTCAGTATTTGGCAATATACTGTACATTTAAATCATAACTGCTCAAAAGACATGAGAATATCAGACTTGGGTTCAATGAGATCTTCAGAAATCTGATGCTGCCTGTCCGAGGACTTGTTATCTAGAGTCATGTGAGACTTTTTCCATTAGAGAAACAGACCAGAAAGAGCAACATCCCAGGCCAGACAGTGCTGAACAATCTGCCAAATTCTACATTAATTAATTTTTATGGGATGAAAACAACACTGTTTCTGGAAGCCAGTGAGTAAAATGCCTGCAAATGTATTTACTTTAGCAAGGAGTTCTCAGTAGATAACCAGATATGACATGCTTAGACTTTATGCACAATAAAACTACTCCAGAAGAAAAAAACAAGTGTCTGAGTTCAATGTTAGGAATAATAAAATCTCCTAGTAATCTAGGTTGTTGCAGTTTTGATCGACTTAATCTATGTTTTTTCTTTTCCCATAAAAAGATCATAATGCATGATATGATTGTTATATATAAAGGGGGTATTGATATTGTTGTGTGCTGAAGAAATAGTTTAATTTGGGAGTTATCATATTAAAGTTCAAGTTCAAGTTTTATTAGGGATAAGTCATTGAGCCAAGGCTCATTTACAATGATGCCTCTACATGCATACACACAACAGCCACATCATAAAAATTTAGTACAGTATAACAAAAAAATCACAACAGTAACACAGTTTATAAAACAGGAATTTATACAACCATAGTCATATTCATAAAACTTAAAACACAATTATGTTCAAGTAATCAGCATTCAGGGGAGCTAATTTTTATTAGTATTATAGTAATGCTGCAAAAATTGTTGTGTTTTGATTGGCTACTGACCCTCAAGCAGCACTTTGTTAATCTTTCATTAATAGGCATCCTCAGCCCGAACACCTGAGCATTGATAAAAAAGTGCCTGTTTTTCAAAGGGAATTCTATGGCAGAATTCCATAACTGTCCAGCTGTCTGCCACTGAAAACTGTGATTGCGATCCGACAACTTCTGGCTGTCACTGCAATATCCTTGCTGTCAGTAGAAAAAAACCCAGTAATGATTACTGTTTTGTCTAAAGTGTAAATGAAAAATGGAGCTGTCATTTTCATTAAAGCCAGATGATCTCAATAGCTTAGTAGACAATTTCACCGCAAATGACAGCTGTGACTCAATGAAATTTGACAGTTGATCACCAGACATAGCCATGGCAGTAACAGAGCAAGTGAATTTGCTGTCTCAAGTTTTGGTAGCTTCTGGTCAGCAAAAGGAAGATGGCACAGATTATAGTGTTGTAAATCAAGCAATCAGGACCACAAGGAACAATTGAGATGATAATCCTGAGTTCATTGCAGTCTCAAACAACTCGTCTTCGCATCCTGTATGTCAGGCAGTAGACATAGAAACTGTATCAATGGAGACCACCAGAAAAGAAATTAAGGAGTGTCTGACTGCCGAAGCTGCTAAAATGCCAAGCACAAGTCACTCAACTGAAGCACAAAATGTCCTGGCAGCTACTTCAGTCCTACCCGATCAGGTATGTTGAATGGGCTGGAAAAAGGAGAGGGGAAAAAAAAGGAGTGTAAAAAGTTGCCTGTATTAGTTCTATGTTACCTGAGAACTGGATTGTAACTCACTTACTGTGTGTGTGTGTTCTGTGTTTTTTTTTCTTTTTTGGTTTCAAGCAACACTGAATTTGCAAATATATGATAATGACCAACAGCACATTAACATAACCCTCAAAGAAATGTTTAATATTTTAATGGGAAATGTAACCTGTTTATTGCTGTTTGAATACATATTTTCTTGCTGTTTATTTTTTGTTTGTTTCCTTACCATGCTATGTATTTCAATAGCACTCTCAACAGCATATTAATGTGCTGTCCACCCCCCAATTGCACAGGAGAAAGTGAAATGGTAAATTGTTTAGCCAGGAAAGACAGACAAAGCAGAAACTATTTTCCAGGAGAAGAGTGAGCATAAAGTAACTTACCTGACTTGCTCAGGCTCACATATTCAGCGAGTAGGGGTATGGGATTCACACCATGTTCTCTAGGTTGCCAGTTCAGTCTCCTAAACCACAGCACTATACTGGCTCCTCACAATGTCACACACAAAAAAAAAAGAAACACAGACACACACCACATACTCTGTCTGAGAGGCGATATGCGGTGGTAGTTTTACACTCCATTTAAAAAGTGCACAAACAATGGCTGAGATGTGAAGGGAGGTGGTTAAAGGACTATTACTCTTACACCACTAAGCTTAGTCCCAGAGAAAAGATAGAAGCAAGTAACATCCATGTGGTATAATGGCCTGTTAATCACATCCAAAGGGTGTAATGATGTACGAGACAAAGCTGAGTGCCACATACCTCCACACTGTGATTAGCAGAGCATTAACATGACCATCAGAAATCCCTCACTGCTTAATTATTGTAATCACACATGCTACCATGTGGTTTTGTAATAAAATCTAAAATGTTATTTCTATGCCACTGAACAGGAGAATGACACATCTCAACATGCCACGGAATGATCTGGAAAGCAGACACCAGCATCAAGACATGAACCAGTAACCAGTGAGGAACTTGACATACTTGAAGGAAAAAGGAATGAGCTGAACACAAGGAAACCAACACAGTGGGCTGTGAAACTTTTCAAGGAGTGGCTAGCAGACAGCAGCAGAAACCCAGACTTTGAACTGCACACGGTTGCGAAACTGAAGGACACCCTATGCCAATTTTATGCAGCTGTGAGCACAAAAGACAAGAAACACTACAGCCTAGGCAGCTACATAGACATAAGAGCAGGACTAAGCCATCACCTGAATGACCTGCCACTTAGCAGGAATATCAATATCTTGCATGGGGTTAGACTTTATCACCACAAACAATGTTTTCATTGGTCTCCTAAAGACCCTCCATAAAGTTGTAGGAGACAAGTCAACCCATTACTCCAGAATAACTGACCTAGGCCTAAACAAGCTATGAACCAGCACAGCACTCAATACAAGTACTGCACCAGGCTTGTCCAAAAGGTGTGGTTTGACGTGCAACTACACTTTGCCCACCAAAGACGTGAAGGCCTTAGACAGCTGAGGCCATAATCATTTATTGTAATATAATTGTAGTATAATGAAGATACCAAAAACCACCAGTTAACTCAGTTAAGAAGGGGATAAGCCTTTTATAGGTACATTGGGGAGTGAAGAAGACAAAGAGAGGGATAGTGAAGGCTAAATAAAGTGAAGGGAGAGGTGGGCAGGGGGTGACAGTGGAAAAGCAGAGATACTGAATGAATACTTCTGCTCAGTATTCACAAAAGAAGAGGAGGGAGAGGTACCTAACCCAAACAATTAAAACACTCTGGACGGGGGGGGGTCAATACCAGTCCATTCATAGAAGAAAGGGTCATGAAAAAAACTCCTAAAACTCAAAGTGGACAAAGCAATGGGGCCTGATGGGATCACCCCAGAATTCTGAAAGAACTAAGGGGAGAACAAGTGACACCACTGACTACCCTTTTTAACAAATCATGGGAGGATGGTGTGGTACCAGAGGACTGGAGGAGGGTGGATGTAATTCTCCTTCACAAATGTGAGAGCAAGGCAGAGGCAGAAAACTATAGACCTGTTAGCTTGACCTCAGTGGTAGGGAAAATGATGGACTCATTTCTGAAAGAAACAATTGTTGAGTACCTGGAGGCCAGCAGGGCGCAGGACACAAGGTAGCATAGATTTACAGCAGGAAGGTCATGTCAGATGAATCAAATAGATTTCTTTGGGTAACTAAAGTAATAGACTGGGGAGGCTGTGGATATGGCCTACCTAGACTTTTGAAAGGCATTTGACACAGTCCCGCACAAAAGATTATTAAACAAGTTAGCCAGCCTGGGAGTGGGTCCCAGGGTGGTAGCCTGGGTAACAAGCTGGCTGGACAACAGGACAGAGAGGGTAATAGTAAATGGAGTACACGCTAAAGAAAGGGGGTTACTAGTGGGGTATCACAGGGTTCAATATTGGGACCGGTCCTCTTTAATGTCTTTATAGGTGACATTGCAGAGGGGATGGAAGGAAAAGTATACCTCTTTGCAAATGACACAAAGATCTGCAACAGGGTTGATACACAAGAAGGGGTGCAAAGGATGAAAAGGGACTTGGCAAGATTGGAGGGATTGTCAAAAATATGGCAGCTCAGATTCAATGCAAAAAAGTGCAAAGTAATGCACCTGGGAAACAAAAACCCAGGGGAAGAATACACAATGGGGAGGTACTAACAACAACACAAATGGAAAGGGACCTGGGGTTGTCATAGCAGATGACCTTAAGGTAGGTAAGCAACATGAGAAGGCATTAAGGAGGGCTGGGGGGATATTAGGATGTATAGGGAGAGGCATCACCTGTAGAAAACAAGAAGTTGTTATCCCTCTACACAAACAGTGGGTGAGACCCCATCTGGAGTAGAGTACTATGTACTGTTCTGGAGACTCCACCTCCACAAGGACATAGACAGGATGGAGGCAGTCAGAGGAGGGCAACTAAAATGGTGTAGGGTCTGCAACAAAAATCATTCAAACAGAGAGACTAAAAGTTCTTAATATCTATACCCTTGAGGAAAGGAGGGAGAGGGGGGACATGATAGAAAATTTCAAGTACCTCAAGGGAATCAACAAAGTCCAAGACAGGAGCATCTTTAAGAAAAACAGATGTACCAGAACAAGGGGGCACAATTTGAAGATGGGGGGATGGTGCAGGGGCAACTTCAGGAAGTACTTTTTCATAGAGAGGGTGGTGGATGCATGGAACCACCTTCCTGAAGAGGTTGTGGGGTCAAAAACAGTGGGGGAGTTCAAGAATGCATGGGACAGACATAAGGCAATCTTAGTGAGGGGTAGGAGGAAGTAATGTGTAGCATAACTGGAATCTGCAGCTTATCCAATGGGTAGGAAATGGGCAGACTAGGTGGGCCAAGTGGTCCTTATCTGCCGTCAAAGTCTGTGTTTCTATGTTTCTATGATATTCATAGAATTGACCCAAACAAACAAACAAAAAAATATATAGTGATTGCTTAAGAATGACTAAGATAGTAATATACATGGAAAAGATCTTAAACAAGCCAAGTGTTGCTTGCTGTCATTAGCAGTGGAAGTGCAGGAGTTAGACAGATGCAGTATAGGAATGGCAGTGAAGTATTGAACTGATGCAAACTCCACCCCCACCCTGCAGAGTAGGACAGGCATTGGGGTGTGCCTTTGGGTTGTCACCCATAACAGTCATGTTTCACCTCACCATACCCTACAGACACTTACAAGTGTAGAGGTGTGCTTTGAAGTGTTTGGGCTTTACACTCACCTCATTCCATAAGGAAATACACTGAAATGGGTGCAGTATAGGAGAATGGGGTGAACTCTGGGGCCAAAGGGTCCAAAGTGCACCTCAATACCTGCCACTGGCTGCAGGGTGGGGGTGGAATGGCATGAGCATTACTGTCAACAATCTCAAGTCACACCCCTGACACCTGTCAGTCCCTACAGGGTAGGGCGTTATCGTTGAAAACCCTAACATCCTGGGAGTTTCTTGGTATTTTTATTCCAAGTTTTCAACATGGGCTTTTTGTGATGCCACTTCATGAACAGTGACACTATCAGTTTGTTAGCCAAAAGGTGATTTTGCACAGCGACTGTGCCATTTGGTGCCACAGATGCGAAAACACATTTTGAACAGGAAGTGAAAAATGACAGCTGTACTGTTCATGAGGAGGTGTAAAAAATGGCAATGTTGAAAATCTGAAGTGAAAATATAAATAAAACTGATGAAGTCATGAGTGTGCATAGAAACTGCGCAATGCGCAATGTAATGTAATTAGTTTTGGGATTTTTTACAGCAGATTTTCAACATAAGCATTTTGGGACCTCCGCTCATGAACAGTGTCACTGTGATTTTCTTAATCTATCCTGAACACTGATTTCCCACAGCGACCGTGCTATTCTGCACTGGAAGTGTGAAAACACATTTCAGCCAGGGTGTGAAAAATGACAACTGTACTGTTCATAAGGAGGTGTGGAAAAATGTCAATGTTGAAAATCTGGACCGAAAAGATTACGAATTTGTGAACTTACGAGGGTGAGTGGAAATTGCACAATGCACGCTTGTAACGCAGTCATTCTATGGACTTTTGTCACCAAATGTTCAACATAGCCAGTTTAAGACCTCTGCTCATGAACAGTGTCACTGTGATTTTCTTAATCTGTCCTGAACATTGATTTCGCACACCGACCACGCCACTATGCGCTACATGTGTAAAAATACATTTTGGGTGAGATTTGAAAAATGTCAGTTGTACTGTTCATAAGGAAGTGTGATAAAATGGCAATGCTGAAAATCTGGAGTGAAAATATTAAAAATGTTTGAAGTTACGAGCGTGCGTAGGAACTGCACAACGCATGCTTGTAAAACAGTCATTTTTGGGAATCATTTTACCAAATTTTCAACATAGGTTTTTTGGGGCCTACCTCATGAACAGTGTCACTGTGAAATTCTTAATCTTTCCTGAACATTGATTTCACACACCAACTGCGCCATTGTGCGCTACATGTGCGAAAACACATTTCAGGCGAGATGTGAAAAATGACAGCTGTACTGTTCATAAGAAGGTGTGGTAAAATGGCAATGCTGAAAATCTGGAGTGAAAGTATTAAAAATGCTTGATGTTATGAGTGTGAGTAGGAGCTACGCAATGCATGCTTGTAAAAGAGTAATTTTTGGGAATTTTTTTTACCAAATTTTCACCATAGGTTTTTTGGGGGCTTACCTCATGAACTGTTACACTATCATTTTGTTAATCAGTCCCAAAAGGTGGTTCTGTGCAGTGACTGTGAAATCACCTTTCAGGACCGAATAACAAAATGACAGTGACTGAGTTCATGAGGTGGGGTCCCAAGAACCCCATGTTGAAAATTTGGTGAAAAAATTCCCCAAAATGGCTGAGATATGCACCAAAGTTGAAAAAAAAAAACATTTATGCCATTATACAGCTTACCTGCATTTCTTCAGTTCGCAGTCGGCTTTGAAGAGTGCAGACATGTTCCCAGTCCACCGAAGATCATCGTGCTGGGCTCCAGAGGTAAGTATGGGGTGTGGGGAGGTGTGGTACGCAGAGGGTGGGTGCAGGTTAGTGGAGGGGGCAAAAGAATCAACAAGGGACTTTTTTTTCTTCTAGGTCTTCTTTTTTAAAGATGACGGAGGACTTTTGCCATGCTGGGGTGGGCTACCAGTGTGGCACCAAGCACTTTGTTTGGGGAGGCAGTGGAGCCTAAGGGGGATTGGGCACCCCCATCGGCCATATAGTGTGCTGGGGGGATGTATGAGCCATGGGGGGTGCATTATGCTGACGAGATTGGGCTACCTGTCGGTGAAATGAACTGGGAGGGTCATGCTGACAGAGGGATTGGGCACCCCGTCAGACTTTTTTTTATTGAAATGTTTCACCAGGAAGGCACACTGAATGGCAGGCAGCGGCTTTCTGTCAGTTTCATGGGGACTGTGAGAGGCCGTCGGGGAAGCTGTCGCCATGGGGACACCACGTAATCAGCTATTTTGGAGCTTGTAATGCACCAAAACTGCTGATTGCGTGGTGACGTGGCCGAATTTCTTGACGCATTGTGGTGTGCTCCCTAACTGCTGACTGACACAATGTGTTTCTTGCACATGCATGCAAGCAACAAAAAAATTAAAACGTTGCCTTAAAAATGACACCACTGTTAGTCTCAGGTGGGTCTTATCTGCATCACATTGTAGGTCATAGGTCCATGAGAGATGAGTTTAACAACATTTCCCCCACATTCCCAAAACCTTCTGGCTGCAACAACTGTAGACATGCTGCAATGCAGCAAGAAACCAATACATGACAGATTTGTCAAACCACAATTTGCTGTAAATTAAACAGGCTGAAAAAAAGTGGGGCCAGTATTTTACATCTGTGTGACCTCGACTGGTGCACAGTCTCATACCTTCAATGTTGCCACTGCCACATGCTATCATCTGTCAATTAAGTTTCCATCACCACTCCCAGTACTATACAACATCAAAAAGCAATATTAATAGGTTTGAAGGCAAAAATAAACGGCAAACATTGCTGCAACACACTGCAACGATTGCAGAAGAATAATATGCAAATTAATATCTTGATGAATATTCATGTAGTCCTACACACTCACCACGACCCTGGTTGCCATGAAATTGTAATTGTCAGCCAATAGCATGGCAACTTACCACACTAGGGCACCATGCTACCAATAGAGCCACACATCAATAAACATATAGCAGTTCATAGCTTTGCAAAGTAAACCTGACAAAATTCAAATGGGATGTGTCCAGAAAGAAATAAAATCACACCCAAAGAGGAATACTAAACAGTGCTTCATGTCCAGTTACAGTAAAAGTCAAACTGCATACCAGCACTTGCAACTTTGACATGCGGCTCTGACTTGCTATTGCTAAGCAACAGCAGCTATGCTTGCATCGGATAAAGCCTTATGTGCAGTTAAACAGGATCTCCAAACTCAAATACAATTAAGCAAGCAGGGGATATGGCTTCACCCCTGAATTAGAGGTGGGTGAAACTGACAAACTTAGCTCCGTGGAATATTTCACGTATTAGCTCAATACGAAGTTGAATATGTGAAATTCACAAATTCACTCGAGGTCAGATCGAATGCAATGTATGGAATTTTGCCTCCGAAATTCCACACTTCCCACACAAACTTTGATCACAAGGTGTCTAGTGGGCCCCTCCCACCAGACACAGTTACAACAATCACCCTCCCGCCTCCCCACACACACAGCAATCATAGGCCAATTGGCCACATGTAAAAATATTAATTTTTTTTAATTAAATTCCCAATTCCCTGGTGTCTAGTGGACCCCCCACCAGACACAGTTACAACAATCACACTCTCACCCCCACACACACACACTTACCGATCATTGGTCAGTTTGCCACATGCAAAAATATTAATAATTCCCCATTCAATGGTGTCTAGTGGACACCCCCACAAGACACAGTTACAGCAATCACTCTCCTGCCCCCACACACACACACACCAATCGTTGGCCAGTTGGCCTCATGTAAAAGTATTAATAATTCCCCATTCCCTGGTGTCTAGTTGACCCCATCCACCCCACCCCACCCAGACCACTGCCACATCACAACCCATTCCCCCAGTCCACCCCAAGTGGGCCACTGACACAGCCCTCCACTCACCTCCAAGGCCAGCAGCCCGAATGAGCTCCAATGCATGAGTGCATGCTTGTACAAGCATGCACATGCTCATTCATTGACAGCTCACAGTCTTTTGGGCAGCTTTTCAAAGGGCTAGAGAACAGAAAGGGGCTGCTCCGGTCACCAGCGGGGGGGTGAGATGGGGGCAATGGTGTTTTGGACCCCTCCAGGGTCACACACTCATTCATTAGTGCTCAGTTGGGCTGCCGGCCTTGGAAGTGAGTGGAGGGCTATGCCAGTGGCCCTTTGGGGTGGACTTGGGGGGGAGTGGGGGTGGCACTGATCCTGATGTAGTGGGGTGAGTAGGAGGTCCACTAGACACCAGAGAATCAGGAAAATATATAAATATATATATATATAGTTTTACATGTTGCCTGTGCAGGTGATTGTTGTAACTGTGCCTGATGGGGGGTCCACTAGACACCAAGGAATGGGGAATTTAATTAAAAAAATATTTATATTTTTACATGTGGCCAACTGGCCCGCAATCAGTGTGTGTGTGGGGGGGCAGGAGGGCAGTTGCTGTAACTGTGTTTGGGGGGCCACCAGACACCAGGGCTAGAGTGGGGTGGTGTTGGGGGATTTTCCATTTGTCACCTCTACTTGCTTTGGGTTTTTTAAGTGCAATTTGCACTTCAAAACCACAAAAGCAAGGCGAAGTCACAAATGGCGAATTTCGGGTAATTTTCAGAAATTATGTGAAGTGCTCCACGGGGTGAATTTGCCAACTTCGCAGCATATTCATCTATGAATTAAAACTTCACTGCATCTCTACTCTGGACTCTCACATAGAACTACTGTATTTGTATATGGAGATCCACACCAGAACTTGCAAGTTTGACATGCAGCTTCGACTCACTGTTGCTGAGCAACAGCGGCTGCTTGTTACGTTGGGTAAACTGAACTGAAAGCCTGTGACAGTGTTGAATAAGGCCCTGTCCCATTTGTTATGCAGAAAGAGTTTAAATGCAAGGGTCTGTTCTATCCTCTCCTTTTCTGTCTCTTGTCTGTCTGCTTGAGCAACCAAATTTTCTTGTGAGACCTAGAAACTTGTCACTCTGATGGTTTCGCAGTTCTCTGCCTCTCGCTATCTCTCTGTCTTCCCTTGCTATTTCTGTCTTTTCTTCCCCCCTTGCATATCTGCAGGTATAAAAACAGATGTGTATCTTTATGTGGAAATGTCTCTGATACTGGGATCTCTTTGTTTAAAACTGTATATCGTTATGCTGTTGAAATGACTGCAAAAAGCTATTTGGAATTCAAGGGGCTAATCTGAGATGTAGTTTTTAAGCCTTTGCAGAGCTGTAAACAAGAGTTCAGTTCGGGGTCACTATGTTCTTTTTGCTGTACCTGCAAAGAACGAAACTGACAAGAACATTCTGTAAACTTATAAGAACATTCTGTGAGAAGTAGGCTCTCTTAACGAGTTCCCAGACAAAGGCTTATAAAAAGAGCAACAATGCTTTTGCTAGGGGAGACAAGGAGAGTGAGAGAGCAAGGTTGAAACTTGGAATTAGAGCTATCCTCAGATGAAGGACTTTGTTTCCTGTGTTTGTACTGCCTTTGTAAACAGTTATACAGAATAATTTTTATTTTTTATTTTGCTGTTATTGAGAAAAATAAAACACTATTTGTAAATTCTGAAACTGCTCCTGGTTTTCCTATGCTTCCTGACCTGTGCCTCGATGACACTGCCAAATGGGATCTCTGTACTTATATACAATCAAGCAAGTAAGGGATATTGGTCTGTCACATAGAACTGACTGCATTTGTGTACAGAGATCCACAGCAGCACTTGGCAAGTTTGGCATGTGGCTCTGATTCTTTGTTGCTAAGCAACATCATCTGCATCCTACATAGGGTAAAGCTGAATTGGTTGTCAAACAGGTTCTCCATACTCATGTACAATTAAGCAAGCATGGGATATTGCTTCAGCTCTTGTCTCTCACATAGAATGACTCTATTAGTGTATGAAGATCCCATTTTCAATTTGCACAGACTATACTTTCTGCAGATCGATAACATGTCACAGTTTCCTCAGTAACCACCACACACATGTACTGACTAGCGGAGGAATGAACACAGAGGAAATATTTAAGAAATTTGAGCACCAAAAATATACAAAATAAATTTGGCAAAAGTTGGCAAAAGCTGTAAGAATCGGGTTGCTGTTACTATAATAGCAATAAGGTACATATGAGGGTTATGTTAATGGCCATTATAAAATGGCAATAACAAATCCTGGACCCTGATTGGCTGTCTGCTCTTTGCAACAGTGAGATTATCTGAGCACAACATCACTGTACTGATTTGTTGGATTCCATCTTCCATTATTAATATCTTCTCTTAAGAAACAAAGATATATGGCCACACTAAAAATCTACTAAAAACATTTTTTAAATGTTGTTTTTATTTTGTATAACAATGAGCCATTGTATAATAGCAATAATGCACTCCAGGGTGTGGGTTGTGCTGGGATAACCTCCCTTCTGGTCGTTGGACGCCTGCCTGCGACCTTGTGCTCAACCACCCAGGTGTGAGGTTATCCCAGCACAACCCACACCCTGTCATGCATTATTGCTTAAGTTAATCACACCCTGGGGGCATGTGCACTTAGCTCCACCCCATGCCATATTACACCCCCAGGGTGTGATTAACAGGCCATCAACATAACTCTCAGACATATCTTATTGCTTAAAAACTACACTATACCTTCCCTGCATTTTTCACACATTTAAGGTGAAAAACATGAACCATGTTTTTATTAGTCTGTGAGTCGGAATTTTTTTCTCTTGAGTTTTGAAGGTCTCTGAAAGGGAATTCCATACTTGTGGCACCCAATATCTAAAGAAGTACCTGGCTCTTGCAGTGGCCATCCAAGGGGATGCCAGTTCCAAGATGCCATACACTTCTTAATGAAACATGTTTTTCCCTGAGCACTAGCCTTTCTGATACTGTAGATAATCTGGAACTTTTCTCTGTAAGCATTTGAATGAAAAAAAAATGTGCAGTCTGTGTCTTTCAGTAAGGAATATCCAACCTATTTTTCTGTATAAGACACAACTATGAATATTATATAAACTATTTTAAATAGATCATGCCAGCTTATTAAATAATATAACTAGTTTTTGCAACTTGTCCATTGTGCAAAACTCAAAGGCAAGGTCAGCATAGTCAAAAATGGGGAGTATTTGTGTTTGCCTTATTTGTAGTCTTGCCTCAAAATCCAGGTTCTAGGCTATAATGGTAAAAATACTTTGGCGTCTCACAAAACATCGAGTACATATCGTCGAATGTGAAATGGGCACATCACCCACCTCAGCAAATACCAGTATGGTGATGCAAATACATTTCCAAATGGGACATTAAATTTAATCTTTAATGCGGGGCTAGCCCACACCCCCCAAACTAAAATAATAATCTCCCGGGGGGGCAGACACTAGGGGACAGGAGACTACATGGGAGAAGGGCCACAGTAAACAGAGGGGATACCACAGCTGGGGCACCAGAACCATAGGACGCTAACACACAAAAAAACAACAACACCAGGCACACTACAAAAAAATCTACCCGCAAGCAGTCCCAAACCTGGGACCATCAGAACCACAGGCAGTGTCCATGCCCACCACAGCACACAGACAGCTCAGCAGCAGCATACTGCACTTCCCCATTTAGCCCATAGCACCAGCAAATCCCCATTATTCACTGTCACTCTTCTGTCCCTCTTCTCTCGCTATTCCTTCCCCTCACTAAAACCTCAATGTTGCTGCTTCTACGGGCACAAAAACTGAGTCACTCATATTTGAGTCACTCAATTTGCTTCATCCAAATCACTGGATACCCAAAATCCAAGCACCCCTTATTCCAGTACTTGCCTATTCTGCTTATGAGCTTTGCAACATGAAAGTTATATGATCCTCGGGTATCTCTCCTGAAGCCTAGGTATCGGTACCCCTCTGCTTGCGCTATCCTATTTCCCTCTTAAGAGCATATTACCGGTGAGTTTTTATTTGATTTATTTAATGTTTGAGCAGTTCCCAGCAACATCATTTTAGTTTTGTTTTCATTCAGCTTCAGAGAGACCTGGGTAAAAAATGACTGGAGGCCATCAAAGGCCTTCTGTAATCTTATTTATACTACCTCCACTGAAGCTTCAGACATGTAATTCACTGAATCATCTGCATACTGATGGTAGTCTACACCTCCAATGCTTCCCCTAAGCCCATCAAGTACAGTGTAAATAATAATGGTCCTAAAACTGTTATCTATTAAATACATGTCTTTTTCCTAAAAAAGGATAAATGCATTTTACGCACTGTGCAAAATCTGTTTTTTTCTATTGTAGCATAAGAACCAGATTTAGCTTCTGTAGACGTGAAAGAGTTGGCTCTATATTAATGCTCAAATAGGACATTCCATGTGGTGCAACCAACATATCACATTCTGAGAATACTGAGAAATCCAAATGAGGTGACATCAGAATGCTTCAGTTTTAGATCAGTTTATCTTGTACCCAGCTATAGAGGCAGAGGCCTGCATTATCATTATTAGAGTGAAGATAGATTTTTCAGGATGAGATAAATCTAGTTAGAATCATCATCTTAAACAATGACCTTGTGTGTCATACAATTCTTGATGCCACTTATAGCTTCAAAACATCTAATTTGATTTTAGTGAGGAGAGGCTCTAACGCTAATTTAAACAATAATGAGAGAAAAGCAAGTACCTTGACAAATACCATGAGAGAGTAAATGCATCCAATAAACAAAAGTAACTCTTACTGTTGCTTTTGTTCATAGTATAATGTGCTGATCCAGCATAAACAAATAGGGTCAAAGTTAAACCTTTGCAATACCACCCAAAGGTAGGTCAAGTCCACCTGATCAAATGCCTTTTCAGCATCCAAGGACAAAAATGTAATCAGGTAAGTGGATCATCTAAAGACATATATATTAAATTGTGGACTCAGTGGTGGCCGGAGTCAGGTTCCTCCTTGTCTAGTCATGCCAATCCACCTAATGACAAGAACTGATAATAAAAGACTGAACCACCACTGCTAATTGCCAGATTGCTAGGTGTTTGCAATCATTAGGAATAATCATCACTGAGGACAGCATAATAGTAAAGTTATGACATGAACGGACAAGAAGGAACCTGACACTGGACACCACTGTACATAGATTATCTGAGCTACAGTATAGTGGTGACAACAAACAAATCCAACCTGATCAGAATTGTTTATTTAAGTGATAACAACTGAGAAGGTAGTCATTTCCTAGGGATTAAGGACTGGTTGGGGGGGTGGGTGGCACAAGCTGCAGCCAAAAGTCACCTCCCTCCAGATGGTCTTTAATCCAAGAATCTTATGTACTTGAATTAAGCAATAATGCACAAGAGGGTGTGGGTTGTACTGAGATAACCTCACACCTGGGTGGTTGGGCATGAGGTCACAGGCTGAGTGCATCCAACATCTCAGAAGTGAGGTTATCCCAGCACAACCCACACCCTGGAGTGCATTATTGCTATTATACAATGGCTCATTGTTAAATAAAATAAAAAAAATAAATAAAAAAATTTTCTTAAGGGATCCAAAGTATCATACAAAGCATCAAAAGCAATACAGTGAGGTTGTACTGAGATAACCTCACTGTGCCAGGGACACACTGACCAATCAGAGTCCAGAAAATTTTCTTGCCATTGTATAATTATATTTTTATACCATCTCTGTTAGTGGTTAAGCCTTTCCTATACACTGTATCTTGGCTCCTCAATCTATGTTTTGTACTCATGTCATTTTGTATCACTGTATTGCTGTAACTCAATGTTATTACCCTGTGTATACCTTTACAATGTCCCATATTCTATGTATGACATAGAACCTCTGTAAAAGAGCCTCTGGCTCAGAGGTATATCTGATATTTCAAATAAAAGTGTGTCCTGGCTTGTCCTGAACATCAACAAAACAGTACTGTGTGTGGATTATATGGGTCTCATCAATCATACTCAATGTACTTGCTTTACTTTGCTCTTTGGGTCCTTAGCCAAACTCAGCTTGAACCACAGCCTATATAATGTTTCCTGTGCTGATGGCTCATCCCTCATGATAGTAACCTCTTTTAGGTATCTAGGTGTCCTGCTTGATGAGACTCTCAGCTTTGATGAGCACATTACTGTTATGTGCAAGGCTGTAAACATGAAACTTGGCGTTGCCTACAGGACCAGTCGAATGCTTACTCCCTCAGTTAGGCTGGAAATGGCTATGGGCATCCTCCTTCAATCTCTGGTGTACAGTGCTGTTACTTATATAAATGCCTCAAAGAGCATCCTACTGTTAGGTAAATGGGACACCACATACAATAACATTTGCCGTTATGCTTCAGCCTCCCCTCAACTAATGCATCACTGTTTGCTATATGCCAACCTAAACTGGTCCTCCCCATCAACCTATAGACATATTGCCTTTGGGTCTCTGCTTGATGATATTATTAGATCCAACCTACCTGCCTCCCTGGCCTCCATGATGATGCCACTGTCGTCCTACTATGGCCTTCATTCAAATGAGCTGTCACTTCTTTGCACTCTGAGGTGTAGAACTCAGAAAGGACCCTTGCTTTCTCTAGCTTGGCACTCAGATACTGGATCTCCCTCCCAGCTGAAGTTTGCTTTGCACCCACTCATGCTGCCTTCAGAAAATTGGATTATATGGGTCTCATCAATCATACTCAATGTACTTGCTTTAACCCACCCTTAGGTCACCCACAAACCACTCTTGCTATTTGCTCCCTCTTAAGCTGAAGCTAGTACCCACTGCGGCACTTATCATTATACTGTAATGTGGGAACTCCACTATCGACATATGAATTTTGCGTATTCTGCCCATTTGTATCTGAATTGACTATGCTCATTATTGACTGTATGCTTTTCTTGTGATTTTTGTGTACATGCTTTTTTCTCTTGTTACCTGTAATATGTGTTTTCCCTGATGCTGCTTGTCACATTGTATTCCATGACCTGTATGATAAAGTTTAATTTTATGTAACTTCCCAGGTCATGCCTGAAAATAGTCGCCTTGTGGCTATGGCACCTACCTGGTTAACAAAAACTAAATAGATAAATAAAAAAAAATAAAAAAAAAAGAAAAGAAAATGACCAGTTACGGGATTGTTATTGTGATTATACATCTAATCGCAATAACAACTCTTATTTTTGCCATTTCTTTCATTTACATTTAGGTTTTAGCTGTGTTACATGAGCCGTGTGTGCCACAGCATCAGCTGGCAGCTGGATTGGTCATTTCTAAAACATTAATGGTAAATCCAGTAGCCAATCAGGAGCCCTGTTAGGCTCATGAATAATTAGACTTACAAGTATTTATTTATTGAGTTTTGGTGACCTTATAGGCCCCTTTGAACTAAACGTCCCATTTTCAGGGGTGATCCAGAATTAGTTACAGTGCAAGATACACACAGGATTCCAACTTCAAGAAACATGGTGCAAATTAGATACAGAAAGGGGTACATACCAAATTCAAATATCAAAATAATGTTGTGCAAAATCAAGTTGTACAAATAATTTGTGTAAGTTGATACAGCAAGAGACTATACTTTCACAGATACAGTATACAGACTGACAGGATTTTGACTACATGGCCTGATTAGATTTTGCTTGCATACCCTCTTGCTGACAGCCTGCATAACTATTGTCCTGTATTTTGTTTTTGGAGTGCATGCAAACCTAAAATCTTGCCTATTTACATTACATCATGGTCTTTGAAAAATTTAAACTTAGCAGAATATCATGTGGTTGTAGCTACTACAGATTGGTCCTACCGGTCCTCAGTTCCCAGTGTGGATCGTATTTTGGATTTTATAGCAACTGAATTTGTTAAGGTCTGTGATATATTTGCTCCCTTACAGTAAAGATGCGGGAAAGGGATCAAGCCTGGTATCAATATAGTAGGTAACATACTCCAACTAGCCTTTTGAAGTACAAAAAACTAAGGAACAGCTGTAAACAACTGCTGAGTTGGACAAAATCTAAGTATTTCTTGGGACACCAGTTCTCCTCCAGTAGGCAGCAGGAAAATTGGACAGTCCTCAGCAAGCTACTTGGCAAATCTGATACTAATCAAGTACTGTTACTGATAATGGATGAAGGAGACATAACTTTCCAAATGGCTATTGCCTCTGAATTTAATCAAGTCTTTGCAGATGTTGTCAAACTATCTCTCCCTATTACCCCTTTGATCTCTGATTCTACAATTTTAAATGGAGAAAAGCCTCAATCATAATTTGAATTTTTTATTCAATCATTTCCTTAAACATTCAGAGATCCCTCCGTTTTGGAAGCAGGCAACAGTTGTTCACATTTTTATGTCTGGAGATCGTACTTTAACTAAGAACTACTGCTCTGTCTCCCTCCTTGCTCCCCCGTCCAAGGTACTACAAAAAACAGTCTTTTGAGCAACTAAAGGGGTACTTGGACACTAGGAATATATTAACTCCTTACCAGCACAACTTTAGGGAGAATTATAGTACCCTTACAACTGTGCTGGAGGTTGCTAGTGCTCTTCATGGGACCTTGGACAGAAGGTCATGGTGGAGACATTATTTCTGGATTTATCAAAGGTGTTCAGTCTTGTTCATCATAGTTGCCTGCTTTCAAGACTCTTGTATCTCAGTCTTTCCCCTGCTTCTGTTTCCTGGTTTCAGCATTATTTATCAAACAGAAAACAGTTGGTTTTACTTACTGCTATGGTCCCCTCCAGTTGATATAAAAATGGGTGTCCTTCAGGGTTTTATCCTGGACCCCATACTTTTTAGTATTTTTTTAAATTCATTACTTTGTATCATCCAGGGCATGTACACATACATTTTTTATGTACACTGACAACATTGGTCTGTATAGGTCTGGTCCTAATTTTACTGAAATTAGTAATTATCTGTAAAATGACTTTAATAAAGTACAAAATTGGTTGTTGGAGACTGGGATTTTGCTACATACTATAAAAACTTAACTCCTATATTTTGGTTCTCAGCAAAAATTAAAACAGCTTGACTCAATAAAATCACTTTATGATCTGGGTAGTGGAGAAATTGAACAGGTTAAGAATTTTCAATATCTTGGATTCATATCGAACCAATCCTTTGTATGCCAAGATCTTGCTGATTGTTTTGTCAGATTTACTCATACTAGTTTAGCGTAGTTATAGCCACTTAAAACTGTTTATCTACTGAAAAGAAGCAGGGAAGTGGATTGAAAAATGGAAAACTGACTTCTGAATGGAGGAAGCTGAAGAATCAGAGGACTGAGTGGATATTTTGGAATAAAATGTTTTCTATCCATGTTTAATGCTTAAAGCTTATCATGTTCTTTCTGCTGGGAGTCAGGTGAGCAATATATGACTATGTAGGATGGATCTGAAAACTGAGTTTTTATTTTACCATTTATTATGTATAGTTATTTGGGGCCTACGATTTCCTGGCACTCACTGTAGTTAAGAGAGGAGGTTTTCTCTCCTTTACTGAACATTTTAATACTCCTGTATAAATGGCAGAGAATGTGTGATGTCTTTAACAATTCTTTCCCAGGCTAATATAAGTCATGGATGGAACATTTATTTTATTAGGCCATCTTTATGAGGCCTTTCTGAATCATTCTCTATTAAGATGCCTAAGAAATCAAGTATTACAAAGCTTTCGATTGCCTCTTTATAAAAGTTTGGGACTTTGTCTGTTTATATGGGGCTTTGGAGGGGTTGTGAGGTTAGTTCTGTATTGAAGTCTGCAACATGGTATAAGCTGCATCTTTAGAGACTGTGTGGAAGTAAATAGTCTAGTACTACATTTCACTGATGCTGGATTCATATGTTGGTTGCCACTGTTTGCTGGTGTGCTGGCAATGCTGTAATATAAGCTGTAACACTTTTACTCTTTCTTCCCCACATGCTGTATCAAGTGTTTGATCTAACTATATGCACTGTTGTGAGGTTTTATGCAGGGGGTGTTTATAATCCCCCTTATACAATGCTGATGCTATTCCAACTGTAACTTTTATGTACTTGTTTCATGACAAACCAATAAAATTTAAAAAACTGTTCATTTTTAAATTCTCACGAAGTTTTGACTCAGTTTTTATTATTGTCTTCCATTGATTATGGCCTCTCATTATATGATTCAGATTCATCATCAGTGGTCCAGCGGGCAAAAATTCTTTATCACTCTGTTCATCATTTTGCTGGCTCATCACACTGCTTACCTCATCACTGTGATTTATATAGTAAGCTGGGTTGGTTATCTTTTGATCAGAGGGTCATTTATTTAAGTCTGATCAGTTTCAAAAGATTTTATATTTCACCTGTTCAATATTCTTTCATATCTGATCTTATTGAACATTTATATTTACACATATCCCATCTCTCAGGCCTCCTTTTTATAAAACATTGTTAGGGTAAAGATGCTTTTTGTATTGTATTGTTAAATTATGGAATGCTCTTCCTGGATAACTGTTGGCTCTTGGTTCTTTGAATGTATTTAAGAAATACTTACAATTACACTGTCTTGTTAATTTCCAATGTCTTTGTAACAGTACTTGATGTAATTTGATGTAATTTGTACTGTACTGGTTTTAGTTTGTATAAATCAATAGATTTTAAATGAGAAAAGTGCTTTCAACAGATAAACAGTTACTGACAATTTGATACAGCGCTAGGTATGTATTACAAGGGACTTTCTGCTGTTTATGTATTTTTAGCTATTGGCTATTAAATTAGTTCAGGGCACTTTTTGTGTGCAAGTCTCTTCTTTGCTCTAGTTTGATGTATTATAAGGGACAAGAGAGTGTATGAAGGTAACAATAGGTATGGTCAGCTTACAGTTTAGTTTTACTGGATAAGCTAGCTCAATTTGGGTAAGGTCAGCTTAATGTAGTTCTACTGGATAAGCTAGCTCTATTTGGAGACCAGTATCCAAAGACAAAAGTTGGGTTATAGTAGTTGTATTTGGATAGTGAACGTATGTGCTCCTTGAGGGCAACTTTGTAGGTGCCAGAGGATTTACATTCTTTGGTATGATGGTGGGGTGGGGGGGGGTAGTAAAGAATATAGAATGTTATTGACCCAGGTAGACAAGACCTTAGCCAGTATTTTGCACTCCATGTTTATTAACAAAACTGGTCTATAACTGCCATAGTTCAATTGATCTTTTCTTTGTTGTTGTAAGACATTCATTACAGGTAGTTTTTTTGTATCTTGGTGTGCTGCATTCTAAATTCTGAGTAACATTGGTACAATTTGAAGTACCATAGCTTTATAAATTTTTGAGGTAATATCATCCTTAGATGCTGATATGTCAGATCCTAAAGTCTTTATTGGCAGGTTAACCTCTAGATGGATAGATGTATTTAACTGCATCCTAGCATGTTGAGCTAGTATAGGTAAATTGATATCTTTTTTAAATGAGTCAGTCTGTGCAAGAGATGGCTGACCCTCAGGTTTCTATAAATTTTCATTAACATTGATAAAAGCATTGGCTATTTGAGTAGAGGATGTACTGTATATGTGAGGCCAGAAGCAGATTTATGTCCTGAAATGTTAGTTTTCTCAGATGAATATTTTGACTCTGTTTGGTAGGAGATTACCAGAGCATTCCCCAGATTCCCAGCAGGATTGTTTAAGGCAGAATATGGTATATGCCCTTTTGTTTTAGAAAGAATAGTATTAGTTTTATATTGGGACCCATTATTTTGGACAGTTAATGCATGTTAGTACATGTTGATTCTCTATAGTCACATTCTGCCTCTTTATAGTTATTTTATAATATCTAAATATCTACAGCTCAACAGGATAATGTCTTTCCTGTCTCATATACTGTAGAGGCATTATATGTATCCTATAATACCTGATCAGACACTTCCAGATTGCCATTTTCAGTGAAGAATATGTTAATCTGCTGATGAAGCAATGCCTAGAATGTGGGGTTAGATAACAAAGAAAGCGTTAGCCCTCCACTGTCTATCTCTCTGTAACTGATTTTAGCACAGCGACATACATGTGCTAAACAGATGAAGGGCCAAGATAACTTTATTTTATTTTATTGAAATGTTTCACCAGGAAGGCACACTGAACAACAAGTTGCTCATCTCCTGATGCAACCAGGAAGAGGAGGGTACAATTGGATGAAGAATTAGACACATAGTTTAACATTTATCATATCTGAGAAATAAAACATTCAAATTCATTTGTAACAAGACATATAGTTAAAAAATATCATAAATAATCATACAGTAACATTTGTAACATAACATACAATTAAATACATCATACCTGTGGAATATGCATTTAATTACAAGTGGCATATCTGAGGAACATAGTACAGAAATTTAATGTAGCCTTGAAGTCAACTCCTTGCAGGAATGGATCATGGTTAAGAGGCAGATTATTTAGCAATTATTGAATAAATGAGGTCCAGTGGGGGGACATCAAGGAGGGTAGAGGGGTAGACAGGGGAGACAAGCTGGGGGAAGGAGAGGATAAAGATGGGGGGACATTACTGGAGAAAAGCGAGGAAAAAATCAGCTGTGAAGGGCAAGTTAACACAGTGCTAGTGCAATCTGGGACCACCTCAGACAGAACAAAAAGTGCAAATTATTAGCTCAAGGGAACTAATTCCTTTGATTAAGTGCAGGGAGGTAGAGAGGGGGCAGGAGAGAGGTGGGGGTAAGGGATAGGGAAGGGAAGGATGAGTCATACCTGTAAATGGCCCCTTCAGAGTGTGGAGATAGCAGCCAGTGGCAGAATGAGGTGAGGAATTAGAATAAGGGTCAGAAGTAGGCAAGGACAAGTTGGGTAGAGATAGTAGAGGGGATGGTAAAGGGAAGGAGGAGGAGGAGGAGGAGGGTGGGAGAAACTTGCCTAAGACTATGTCTCTTCAGAATGCTGAGAACCCTGTCAGACAGCAGAGTCAAGTGAGGACGAGTTAGGTAGAGAAAATGGAGGAGAAGGGGGAGGGAAGGAAGGAAGAGTCATTTCCCAGTGCTGGACCCCTCCAGGATGCTGAAAACCCTGCTATGGGGCATAACTAGGTGAGGATAAGTTGGGAAGAGAGAAAAGAAAGGATGAAAAGAAAGGAAGAAAGTGGAGGGAAAGAAAAAGCTTTCCTAAGACTAGGCCACTCCAGGATGCTGAGAAACCTGCCAGAGCATAGAATCAGGTGTGGACTAGTTGGGTAGAAAAGATGTAGGGGCATTTATTGCTAATAGTATACACAGCAACATCAGCTAACAAATTTTAAGATGCAGATAAATAATCTAGTCTACCTTATGTATTACGTATGGATGAATGATAAGTATAATCTCTATCTTCTCTCACCGCTTCCCTCAACTCTAGAACTCTTTCCCCTCTGAAATTTGCCACTCTTCCTCTATCCGCTCACTATCCTATGCCCTTGCCAACCACTGCTCAGTAAACTGTTCTTGCAGCTAACTCTCCAATCTTTCTACCTCAAACACTCCTATATTTCTTTTCCCAGTAGGCCCAATGGTGCTACTTCGCTAACCACACCCAACTACTGCACTTGATCCCAACATTTGAGCTAGCTAGCTTGCACTTACCCCTATCTCATTATATACCACAACCCAATACCTTAGCAGGATTTCCTCATTGTAACTGTTACTCTCGACTATTAGGGTATATGTATTAATCCACACTCACCTATTCCTGTCAAACATATGCAGCTGTATTATCTAATTATATGTTTTCAAGGTATAAAGCATGACTTCCCCATGTCATTGCTACTATACCATAAGGAAGGGTAACTTAGACGTCATATCAGTGATGTTAGCAACATTTTGTGCACAGATGCTAGCTAAAATAATGGTGGCCACATTCATTTTGCCACTTACTAAAATGTATCTACCCATAGGATCTGTAATAGCCTTATAAGGTATTAGACTGAATAAATTCTTATGGCAAAGGATACTTACTCCACTACTTTTGTTATTTAAATGAACTTGAGAATACTTGACCTAATCATGATTGCTGAAGTTTAGTTATTTCTTCTAGAGACTAATGTATCTCTTAAGAAAATGTCAAATCTGCTTAGAGGGATTTAGGGAAAGCTAGAATTGTTGCCCTTTCAATTGTACTTAGACAGCCTCAGATATTCCAGGTCACTACTTTATAACTACTGCAGTTACAAGCATTTACAATAAACATAACAAGCATTTGTCAATGCTGAATGTTTGCTTGCTGGCATTGGTAGTGTAGAAGTTACAGAGCTGCATAATAGGAATGACAGCGAAGTATTGAACTGAAGCCAACCCCACCACCACCCTGCAGAGAGTGACAGGCATTGGGGTGTGCCTTTGGGTCATCAGGCATAACGACCATGCCATTTCACCACACCCTACCCTGCAGACACTGACAAGTGTCACGGTGTGCCTTGGGGTCTTTGGCCCTTATGCGCATCCCATTCCATCAGGAAATGTGGTGAGATGGGTGTGGTATAGGAGAATGGGGTGAAGTTTGGGCCCGAAGAGTCTGAGGCACACCTTGATGCCTCTCACTGGCTGCAGGGTGTGGGTGGGGGTGGAATGGTATGAGCATTACAAGCAAGCATCCCAAGTCACACCCCTAATGTCTGTCATTCTCTACAGGGTGGGGCATTATGGTCGGAAACCCTAACACCTCAGGCATTCGTTGGTATTTTCACTCAAAATTTTCAACATGGTTTTTTTGTGACCCCCACCTCATGAACAGTGGCAATATCAGTTTGTTAGTCAAAAACTGCCTTTGCACAGCGACTACGGCATTTGGCACCACAGGTGCAAAAACACATTCCAAACAGGATGTGAAAAATGACAGCAGTACTGTTCATGTGGAGGTGTAAAAAATGGCAATGCTGAAAATCTGCTGTGAAAATCTTAAAAAAACTGGTGAAGCCACGAGTGTGCATAGAAACTGTGCAATGCACACCCATAATGTAATTTGTTTGGGGATTTTTATGCAGCAGATTGTTACCACAGGCATTTTGGGACGTCCGATCATGAACAGTGTCAGTGTGATTTTCTTTATCTGTCCCGAACAATGATTTCCCACAGCGACCACGCATTTCTGTGCTGAAAGTGTGAAAACACATTTCAGCCATGTTGTGGAAAATGACAGCTGTACTGTTCATAAGGAGGTGTGAAAAAATGCCACTGGTGAAAATCTGGACTGAAAATATTACAAATTCATGAACTTACGAGGGTGCGTGGAAACTGCGCAATGCTCACTTGTAACACAGTAATTTTATGGAGTTTTGTCACCAAATTTTCAACATAGCTATTTTCAGACCTCTGCTCATGACCAGTGTCACTGTGATTTTCTTAATCTGTCCCAAACATTGTTTTCGCACACCGACTGTACCATTGTGCGCTAAATGTGTGGAAACACATTTTGAGCGAGATGTGAAAAATGGTAGCTGTACTGCTCATAAGGAAATATGGTAAAATGGCACTGTTGAAAATCTGGTGTGCAAATATTACAAATTCACAAACTTGCCAGCGTGCGTAGGAACTGCGCAACGTGCGCCCTAAAACAGTCATTTTTATGAATTTTTCACCAAATTTTCAACATAGCTATTTTAAGACCTCTGCTCATGAACACTGTCACTGTGATTTTCTTAATGTGTCCCATACATTGATTTCACACACCACGACTGCGCCATTATGCGCTACATGGGCAGAAACTGCGTTTGGGTGAGATGTGAAAAATGACAGCTATACTGCTCATAAGGAGGTGTGGTAAAATGGCAATGTTGAAAATCTGGAGTGAAAATATTGAAAATTCACGAACTTACGAGCGTGCGTAGGAACTGCGCAACGCACACTCGTAAAACAGTCATTTTTAGGAATTATTTCACCAAATTTTCAACATAGCCATTTTAAGACCTCTGCTCATGAACAGTGTCACTGTGATTTTCTTATTGTGTCCCATACATTGATTTCACACACTGACTGCGCCATTGTGCGCTACATGGGCAGAAACACATTTTGGGTGAGATGTGAAAAATTACAGCTGTACTGCTCATAAGGAGGTGTGGTAAAATGGCAATGTTGAAAATCTGGAGTGAAAATATTGAAAATTTGTGAACTTACGAGCGTGCGTAGGAACTGTGCAATGCACGCTCGTAAAACAGTCATTTTTAGGAATTTTTCAACCAAATTTTCAAAATAGGCTTTTTGAGAGCCCACCTTATGAAAACTGGCAGTGTCACTTCATTAATAGGTCCTGAAAGGTGATTTTGCGCAGTGACTGCAAAATCACCCTTTGGGCCCAATTAACGCCATGACAGTGACAGCATTCATGAGAAGGGGTCCCAAAAACCCCATGTTGAAAATTTGGTGCAAAAATTCCAAAAAATGCCCAAGATATGCAGCAAAGTTGAAAAAACCCTATCTATTACATTATACAGCTTACCAGCATTTCCTCAGTTCGCGGTCGGCTTTGAAGAGTGCAGACGTGTTCCCGGTCCACAGAAGATCATCGCGCCAGACTCCAGAGGTAAGTATGGTGAGGGGGTGGGGAGGCAGGGTGTGCAGTGGGTGGGTGCAGGTGGGGCAGGGAGACTGCGAGGACCGTTTTTAATTTATATTTTTTATTATTAAGATGACACGGGACGTTTGCCACGCTGAGGTGGGCTCCCAGCGTGGCAGCTGGAAAGGCTGTTTGGGGGCTGGAGCCGGACGGGGATTGGGCACCCCCGCCGGCCATATGGACTTCTGCCATGCTGGGTGGGCTCCCAGGCGTGGCAGCCTGTAAACTGTTTGGGGGCTGGGCAAGCGGTGGGCACCCCATATTATGGACGTGTGCCACACTGGGGTTGTCTCCGAGCATGTTACCAGGAAAGCTTTTTTGGGGGGGCGGCATGGAGCCAACGGGGTATTGGGCACCCCCCTCGGCTATACAGTATGTGCATGGGGGGGGCGCGTGAGCACGCAATATGCATGCGTGCATGTTGGGAAAGAGCTCTGCTCACTGAAGCGGAGCTCTCCCTTTCAACTGTATGCCACTGCACTTTCAACTGCTGTCATAGACAGCTGGAGCAGTGATTGGAGCACTGTGACTGAGCCTGCAAACACACTGACTAAATTGGAAGAGGCTGACACACCTCTGGAAAACTCGGATGATGGCACTATGTTTCTTGCACATGCGTGCAAGCAAACATAAAAAGCATTCTGAGAGTTTGTGAATATATCAGAATCTAGTCCTGTAACATAAAGATTACTGCAGTGTTCACTGGAAAACTATTAAGATTGTCTTTACATATGTCAATGGTATCAGAGCATAACAAGAAGTTCCAGTATCTTGAAAATGCCCAACTAATATGACAGAAAAGTTACAGGCCCCGATATTCAGAAACTGAGCATATCCCTAGTAGTAATGTGCTAATGAGGTTATGTGTGATTGGATGGAGCAAGGGCCATATTCAGTGGCCTCCAGTGTGTAGTGCTCAGTGGGCAACATGTATGCATGGACTATACCGTTATATACATGAAAATGAGGGAGATCTCTTGCATATAGGACACAGCTGTAACTCAGAGGTTTTGGAAGCACTCTGGAAGCTGCTGTGACAGTGCTATTTAATGTTTATAAATGTATTTATTTATTTTTAATTTTTGACCAGGAAAGGCAGACTAAGTTGAGATAGCTTGTTTGCAGGTCTGCCATTGGAGGGTGGGGTGGGGTTGGGGGTGATGGGTTGATTACATGCACTATTTTTGCTGAACATCCTACTCTTATCAATGCACACAATGGCACATGACCACCTGACCCTACCCTCTGGCTGAGCACTGAATAGTGGGCTGACAGCAAGAGCTGTCAGTCCTTACCAGTACCCCAAAAATCTAATGTGTATCCAGTATAACCTTGGTAGTCTAGAGGTCCCCATGCCCATCCAAAGTGTAGTAAAACATGTGTGTGTACAGTATGCATGTATAGTGGTTCCTTAACCCTCCCCCCATGCCCATCCAAAGTCTAGTAAAACATGTGTGTGTACAGTATGCATGTATAGTGGTTCCTTAACCCTCCCCCCATGCCCATCCAAAGTCTAGTAAAACATGTGTGTGTACAGTATGCATGTATAGTGGTTCCTTAACCCTCCCCCCATGCCCATCCAAAGTCTAGTAAAACATGTGTGTGTACAGTATGCATGTATAGTGGTTCCTTAACCCTCCCCATGCCCATCAAAGTGTAGTAAAACATGTGTGTGTACAGTATGCATGTATAGTGGTTCCTTAACCCTCCCCATGCCCATCAAGTGTAGTAAAACATGTGTGTGTACAGTATGCATGTATAGTGGTTCCTTAACCCTCCCCATGCCCATCAAAGTGTAGTAAAACATGTGTGTGTACAGTATGCATGTATAGTGGTTCCTTAACCTCCCCATGCCCATCCAAGTGTAGTAAAACATTGTGTGTACAGTATGCATGTATAGTGGTTCCTAACCCTCCCCATGCCCATCCAAAGTAGTAAAACATGTGTGTGTACAGTATGCATGTATAGTGGTTCCTTAACCCTCCCCATGCCCATCAAAGTGTAGTAAAACATGTGTGTGTACAGTATGCATGTATAGTGGTTCTTAACCCTCCCCATGCCCATCAAAGTGTAGTAAAACATGTGTGTGTACAGTATGCATGTATAGTGGTTCCTTAACCTCCCCATGCCCATCAAAGTGTAGTAAAACATGTGTGTGTACAGTATGCATGTATAGTGGTTCCTTAACCCTCCCCCCATGCCCATCCAAAGTGTAGTAAAACATGTGTGTGTACAGTATGCATGTATAGTGGTTCCTTAACCCTCCCCCCATGCCCATCCAAAGTGTAGTAAAACATGTGTGTGTACAGTATGCATGTATAGTGGTTCCTTAACCCTCCCCCCATGCCCATCCAAAGTGTAGTAAAACATGTGTGTGTACAGTATGCATGTATAGTGGTTCCTTAACCCTCCCCCCATGCCCATCCAAAGTGTAGTAAAACATGTGTGTGTACAGTATGCATGTATAGTGGTTCCTTAACCCTCCCCCCATGCCCATCCAAAGTGTAGTAAAACATGTGTGTGTACAGTATGCATGTATAGTGGTTCCTTAACCCTCCCCCCATGCCCATACAAAGTGTAGTAAAACATGTGTGTGTACAGTATGCATGTATAGTGGTTCCTTAACCCTCCCCCCATGCCCATACAAAGTGTAGTAAAACATGTGTGTGTACAGTATGCATGTATAGTGGTTCCTTAACCCTCCCCCCATGCCCATACAAAGTGTAGTAAAACATGTGTGTGTACAGTATGCATGTATAGTGGTTACTTAACCCTCCCCCCATGCCCATCCAAAGTGTAGTAAAACATGTGTGTGTACAGTATGCATGTATAGTGGTTCCTTAACCCTCCCCCCATGCCCATCCAAGTGTAGTAAAACATTGTGTGTACAGTATGCAGTTATAGTGGTTACTAACCCTCCCCATGCCCATCCAAAGTGTAGTAAAACATGTGTGTGTACAGTATGCATGTATAGTGGTTACTAACCCTCCCCATGCCCATCAAGTGTAGTAAAACATGTGTGTGTACAGTATGCATGTATAGTGGTTCTTAACCCTCCCCATGCCCATCAAGTGTAGTAAAACATGTGTGTACAGTATGCATGTATAGTGGTTCCTTAACCCTCCCCATGCCCATCAAAGTGTAGTAAAACATGTGTGTGTACAGTATGCATGTATAGTGGTTCCTTAACCCTCCCCATGCCCATCAAAGTGTAGTAAAACATGTGTGTGTACAGTATGCATGTATAGTGGTTCTTAACCCTCCCCATGCCCATCCAAAGTGTAGTAAAACATGTGTGTACAGTATGCATGTATAGTGGTTCCTTAACCCTCCCCATGCCCATCAAGTGTAGTAAAACATGTGTGTGTACAGTATGCATGTATAGTGGTTCCTTAACCCTCCCCATGCCCATCAAAGTGTAGTAAAACATGTGTGTGTACAGTATGCATGTATAGTGGTTCTAACCCTCCCCATGCCCATCCAAAGTGTAGTAAAACATGTGTGTACAGTATGCATGTATAGTGGTTCCTTAACCCTCCCCATGCCCATCAAGTGTAGTAAAACATGTGTGTGTACAGTATGCATGTATAGTGGTTCCTAACCCTCCCCATGCCCATCAAAGTGTAGTAAAACATGTGTGTGTACAGTATGCATGTATAGTGGTTCTAACCCTCCCCATGCCCATCAAAGTGTAGTAAAACATGTGTGTGTACAGTATGCATGTATAGTGGTTCCTTAACCCTCCCCATGCCCATCCAAGTGTAGTAAAACATGTGTGTGTACAGTATGCATGTATAGTGGTTCCTTAACCCTCCCCATGCCCATCCAAAGTGTAGTAAAACATGTGTGTACAGTATGCATGTATAGTGGTTCTTAACCCTCCCCATGCCCATCAAAGTGTAGTAAAACATTGTGTGTACAGTATGCATGTATAGTGGTTCCTTAACCCTCCCCCCATGCCCATCCAAAGTGTAGTAAAACATGTGTGTGTACAGTATGCATGTATAGTGGTTCCTTAACCCTCCCCCCATGCCCATCAAAGTGTAGTAAAACATGTGTGTGTACAGTATGCATGTATAGTGGTTCCTTAACCCTCCCCATGCCCATCAAAGTGTAGTAAAACATGTGTGTGTACAGTATGCATGTATAGTGGTTCCTAACCCTCCCCATGCCCATCAAAGTGTAGTAAAACATGTGTGTGTACAGTATGCATGTATAGTGGTTCCTAACCCTCCCCATGCCCATACAAAGTGTAGTAAAACATGTGTGTGTACAGTATGCATGTATAGTGGTTCCTTAACCCTCCCCATGCCCATCAAAGTGTAGTAAAACATGTGTGTGTACAGTATGCATGTATAGTGGTTCCTAACCCTCCCCATGCCCATCAAAGTGTAGTAAAACATGTGTGTGTACAGTATGCATGTATAGTGGTTACTAACCCTCCCCATGCCCATCCAAAGTGTAGTAAAACATGTGTGTACAGTATGCATGTATAGTGGTTCCTAACCCTCCCCATGCCCATCAAAGTGTAGTAAAACATGTGTGTGTACAGTATGCATGTATAGTGGTTCTTAACCCTCCCCATGCCCATCAAAGTGTAGTAAAACATGTGTGTGTACAGTATGCATGTATAGTGGTTCCTTAACCTCCCCCATGCCCATCAAAGTGTAGTAAAACATGTGTGTACAGTATGCATGTATAGTGGTTCCTTAACCCTCCCCATGCCCATCAAAGTGTAGTAAAACATGTGTGTGTACAGTATGCATGTATAGTGGTTCCTTAACCTCCCCATGCCCATCCAAGTCTAGTAAAACATGTGTGTACAGTATGCATGTATAGTGGTTCTTAACCTCCCCCATGCCCATCAAAGTCTAGTAAAACATGTGTGTGTACAGTATGCATGTATAGTGGTTCCTTAACCCTCCCCATGCCCATCAAAGTCTAGTAAAACATGTGTGTACAGTATGCATGTATAGTGGTTCCTTAACCTCCCCATGCCCATCAAAGTCTAGTAAAACATGTGTGTGTACAGTATGCATGTATAGTGGTTCTTAACCCTCCCCATGCCCATCAAAGTCTAGTAAAACATGTGTGTGTACAGTATGCATGTATAGTGGTTCCTTAACCCTCCCCATGCCCATCAAAGTCTAGTAAAACATGTGTGTGTACAGTATGCATGTATAGTGGTTCCTTAACCCTCCCCATGCCCATCAAAGTCTAGTAAAACATGTGTGTGTACAGTATGCATGTATAGTGGTTCCTTAACCCTCCCCCATGCCCATCAAAGTCTAGTAAAACATGTGTGTGTACAGTATGCATGTATAGTGGTTCCTTAACCCTCCCCATG
Source organism: Neoceratodus forsteri (assembly GCA_016271365.2). Taxonomy (NCBI): domain Eukaryota; kingdom Metazoa; phylum Chordata; order Ceratodontiformes; family Ceratodontidae; genus Neoceratodus; species Neoceratodus forsteri. The sequence continues at coordinate 1,450,383,731 of CM057452.1, forward strand.
CCCATCAAAGTCTAGTAAAACATGTGTGTGTACAGTATGCATGTATAGTGGTTCCTTAACCCTCCCCATGCCCATCAAAGTGTAGTAAAACATGTGTGTGTACAGTATGCATGTATAGTGGTTCCTTAACCTCCCCATGCCCATCAAAGTCTAGTAAAACATGTGTGTGTACAGTATGCATGTATGGTGGTTCCTTAACCCTCCCCATGCCCATCAAAGTCTAGTAAAACATGTGTGTGTACAGTATGCATGTATAGTGGTTCCTTAACCCTCCCCATGCCCATCAAAGTCTAGTAAAACATGTGTGTGTACAGTATGCATGTATAGTGGTTCCTTAACCCTCCCCATGCCCATCAAAGTCTAGTAAAACATGTGTGTACAGTATGCATGTATAGTGGTTCCTTAACCCTCCCCATGCCCATCAAAGTCTAGTAAAACATGTGTGTGTACAGTATGCATGTATAGTGGTTCCTTAACCCTCCCCATGCCCATCAAAGTCTAGTAAAACATGTGTGTGTACAGTATGCATGTATAGTGGTTCTTAACCCTCCCCATGCCCATCAAAGTCTAGTAAAACATGTGTGTACAGTATGCATGTATAGTGGTTCCTTAACCTCCCCATGCCCATCCAAAGTCTAGTAAAACATGTGTGTACAGTATGCATGTATAGTGGTTCCTTAACCCTCCCCCATGCCCATCCAAAGTGTAGTAAAACATGTGTGTGTACAGTATGCATGTATAGTGGTTCTTAACCCTCCCCATGCCCATCAAAGTCTAGTAAAACATGTGTGTGTACAGTATGCATGTATAGTGGTTCCTTAACCCTCCCCATGCCCATCAAAGTCTAGTAAAACATGTGTGTGTACAGTATGCATGTATAGTGGTTCATAACCCTCCCCATGCCCATCAAAGTCTAGTAAAACATGTGTGTGTACAGTATGCATGTATAGTGGTTCCTTAACCCTCCCCATGCCCATCAAAGTGTAGTAAAACATGTGTGTACAGTATGCATGTATAGTGGTTCCTTAACCCTCCCCATGCCCATCCAAAGTCTAGTAAAACATGTGTGTGTACAGTATGCATGTATAGTGGTTCCTTAACCCTCCCCATGCCCATCAAAGTGTAGTAAAACATGTGTGTGTACAGTATGCATGTATAGTGGTTCCTTAACCCTCCCCATGCCCATCAAAGTGTAGTAAAACATGTGTGTGTACAGTATGCATGTATAGTGGTTCCTTAACCTCCCCATGCCCATCAAAGTGTAGTAAAACATGTGTGTGTACAGTATGCATGTATAGTGGTTCCTTAACCCTCCCCCATGCCCATCAAAGTCTAGTAAAACATGTGTGTACAGTATGCATGTATAGTGGTTCCTTAACCCTCCCCATGCCCATCCAAAGTCTAGTAAAACATGTGTGTGTACAGTATGCATGTATAGTGGTTCCTAACCCTCCCCATGCCCATCAAAGTCTAGTAAAACATGTGTGTACAGTATGCATGTATAGTGGTTCCTTAACCCTCCCCATGCCCATCAAAGTCTAGTAAAACATGTGTGTGTACAGTATGCATGTATAGTGGTTCTTAACCCTCCCCATGCCCATCAAAGTCTAGTAAAACATGTGTGTGTACAGTATGCATGTATAGTGGTTCCTTAACCCTCCCCATGCCCATCAAAGTCTAGTAAAACATGTGTGTGTACAGTATGCATGTATAGTGGTTCCTTAACCTCCCCATGCCCATCAAAGTCTAGTAAAACATGTGTGTGTACAGTATGCATGTATAGTGGTTCCTTAACCCTCCCCATGCCCATCAAAGTGTAGTAAAACATGTGTGTGTACAGTATGCATGTATAGTGGTTCCTTAACCTCCCATGCCCATCAAAGTCTAGTAAAACATGTGTGTACAGTATGCATGTATAGTGGTTCCTTAACCCTCCCCATGCCCATCAAAGTCTAGTAAAACATGTGTGTACAGTATGCATGTATAGTGGTTCTTAACCCTCCCCATGCCCATCAAAGTCTAGTAAAACAGTGTGTGTACAGTATGCATGTATAGTGGTTCCTTAACTCCCTCCCCATGCCCATCAAAGTGTAGTAAAACATGTGTGTGTACAGTATGCATGTATAGTGGTTCCTTAACCCTCCCCATGCCCATCAAAGTGTAGTAAAATGTGTGTACAGTATGCATGTATAGTGGTTCTTAACCCTCCCCATGCCCATCCAAAGTGTAGTAAAACATGTGTGTGTACAGTATGCATGTATAGTGGTTCCTTAACCTCCCCATGCCCATCAAAGTGTAGTAAAACATGTGTGTGTACAGTATGCATGTATAGTGGTTCCTTAACCCTCCCCATGCCCATCAAAGTCTAGTAAAACATGTGTGTGTACAGTATGCATGTATAGTGGTTCCTTAACCCTCCCCATGCCCATCAAAGTCTAGTAAAACATGTGTGTACAGTATGCATGTATAGTGGTTCCTAACCCTCCCCATGCCCATCAAGTGTAGTAAAACATGTGTGTGTACAGTATGCATGTATAGTGGTTCCTTAACCCTCCCCATGCCCATCAAAGTGTAGTAAAACATGTGTGTGTACAGTATGCATGTATAGTGGTTCCTTAACCCTCCCCATGCCCATCAAAGTCTAGTAAAACATGTGTGTGTACAGTATGCATGTATAGTGGTTCCTAACCCTCCCCATGCCCATCAAAGTGTAGTAAAACATGTGTGTGTACAGTATGCATGTATAGTGGTTCTTAACCCTCCCCATGCCCATCCAAAGTGTAGTAAAACATGTGTGTGTACAGTATGCATGTATAGTGGTTCCTTAACCCTCCCCATGCCCATCAAAGTGTAGTAAAACATGTGTGTGTAGTATGCATGTATAGTGGTTCCTTAACCCTCCCCATGCCCATCAAAGTGTAGTAAAACATGTGTGTGTACAGTATGCATGTATAGTGGTTCCTTAACCCTCCCCCATGCCCATCAAAGTGTAGTAAAACATGTGTGTACAGTATGCATGTATAGTGGTTCATAACCCTCCCCCATGCCCATCAAAGTGTAGTAAAACATGTGTGTGTACAGTATGCATGTATAGTGGTTCCTTAACCCTCCCCATGCCCATCAAAGTGTAGTAAAACATGTGTGTGTACAGTATGCATGTATAGTGGTTCATAACCCTCCCCATGCCCATCAAAGTGTAGTAAAACATGTGTGTGTACAGTATGCATGTATAGTGGTTCATAACCCTCCCCATGCCCATCAAAGTCTAGTAAAACATGTGTGTGTACAGTATGCATGTATAGTGGTTCCTTAACCCTCCCCATGCCCATCCAAGTCTAGTAAAACATGTGTGTGTACAGTATGCATGTATAGTGGTTCCTTAACCTCCCCATGCCCATCAAGTCTAGTAAAACATGTGTGTACAGTATGCATGTATAGTGGTTCCTTAACCCTCCCCATGCCCATCAAAGTCTAGTAAAACATGTGTGTGTGTAGTATGCATGTATAGTGGTTCCTTAACCCTCCCCATGCCCATCAAAGTGTAGTAAAACATGTGTGTGTACAGTATGCATGTATAGTGGTTCCTTAACCCTCCCCATGCCCATCAAAGTGTAGTAAAACATGTTGTGTACAGTATGCATGTATAGTGGTTCTTAACCCTCCCCATGCCCATCAAAGTGTAGTAAAACATGTGTGTGTACAGTATGCATGTATAGTGGTTCCTTAACCCTCCCCCATGCCCATCAAAGTCTAGTAAAACATGTGTGTGTACAGTATGCATGTATAGTGGTTCCTTAACCCTCCCCATGCCCATCAAAGTGTAGTAAAACATGTGTGTACAGTATGCATGTATAGTGGTTCCTAACCCTCCCCATGCCCATCAAAGTGTAGTAAAACATGTGTGTGTACAGTATGCATGTATAGTGGTTCCTAACCCTCCCCATGCCCATCAAAGTGTAGTAAAACATGTGTGTGTACAGTATGCATGATAGTGGTTCCTTAACCCTCCCCATGCCCATCAAGTGTAGTAAAACATGTGTGTGTACAGTATGCATGTATAGTGGTTCCTTAACCCTCCCCATGCCCATCAAAGTGTAGTAAAACATGTGTGTACAGTATGCATGTATAGTGGTTCCTTAACCCTCCCCATGCCCATCAAAGTGTAGTAAAACATGTGTGTACAGTATGCATGTATAGTGGTTCCTTAACCCTCCCCATGCCCATCAAAGTCTAGTAAAACATGTGTGTGTACAGTATGCATGTATAGTGGTTCCTTAACCCTCCCCATGCCCATCAAAGTCTAGTAAAACATGTGTGTGTACAGTATGCATGTATAGTGGTTCTTAACCCTCCCCATGCCCATCAAAGTCTAGTAAAACATGTGTGTGTACAGTATGCATGTATAGTGGTTCCTTAACCCTCCCCATGCCCATCAAAGTCTAGTAAAACATGTGTGTACAGTATGCATGTATAGTGGTTCCTTAACCCTCCCCATGCCCATCAAAGTCTAGTAAAACATGTGTGTGTACAGTATGCATGTATAGTGGTTCCTTAACCCTCCCCATGCCCATCAAAGTCTAGTAAAACATGTGTGTACAGTATGCATGTATAGTGGTTCCTTAACCCTCCCCATGCCCATCAAAGTCTAGTAAAACATGTGTGTACAGTATGCATGTATAGTGGTTCCTTAACCCTCCCCATGCCCATCAAAGTCTAGTAAAACATGTGTGTACAGTATGCATGTATAGTGGTTCCTTAACCCTCCCCATGCCCATCAAAGTGTAGTAAAACATGTGTGTACAGTATGCATGTATAGTGGTTCCTTAACCCTCCCCATGCCCATCAAAGTCTAGTAAAACATGTGTGTACAGTATGCATGTATAGTGGTTCATAACCCTCCCCATGCCCATCAAAGTCTAGTAAAACATGTGTGTGTACAGTATGCATGTATAGTGGTTCCATAACCCTCCCCATGCCCATCAAGTCTAGTAAAACATGTGTGTGTACAGTATGCATGTATAGTGGTTCCTTAACCCTCCCCATGCCCATCAAAGTCTAGTAAAACATGTGTGTGTACAGTATGCATGTATAGTGGTTCCATAACCCTCCCCATGCCCATCAAAGTCTAGTAAAACATGTGTGTGTACAGTATGCATGTATAGTGGTTCCTTAACCCTCCCCATGCCCATCAAAGTCTAGTAAAACATGTGTGTGTACAGTATGCATGTATAGTGGTTCCTTAACCCTCCCCCATGCCCATCAAAGTCTAGTAAAACATGTGTGTACAGTATGCATGTATAGTGGTTCCTTAACCCTCCCCATGCCCATCAAAGTCTAGTAAAACATGTGTGTGTACAGTATGCATGTATAGTGGTTCCTTAACCCTCCCCATGCCCATCAAAGTCTAGTAAAACATGTGTGTGTACAGTATGCATGTATAGTGGTTCCTTAACCCTCCCCATGCCCATCAAAGTCTAGTAAAACACATGTGTGTACAGTATGCATGTATAGTGGTTCCTTAACCCTCCCCATGCCCATCAAAGTCTAGTAAAACATGTGTGTGTACAGTATGCATGTATAGTGGTTCCTAACCCTCCCCATGCCCATCAAAGTCTAGTAAAACATGTGTGTGTACAGTATGCATGTATAGTGGTTCCTTAACCCTCCCCATGCCCATCAAAGTCTAGTAAAACATGTGTGTACAGTATGCATGTATAGTGGTTCATAACCCTCCCCATGCCCATCAAAGTCTAGTAAAACATGTGTGTGTACAGTATGCATGTATAGTGGTTCCTTAACCCTCCCCATGCCCATCAAAGTCTAGTAAAACATGTGTGTGTCAGTATGCATGTATAGTGGTTCTAACCCTCCCCATGCCCATCAAAGTCTAGTAAAACATGTGTGTGTACAGTATGCATGTATAGTGGTTCCTTAACCCTCCCCATGCCCATCAAAGTCTAGTAAAACATGTGTGTGTACAGTATGCATGTATAGTGGTTCCTTAACCCTCCCCATGCCCATCAAAGTCTAGTAAAACATGTGTGTGTACAGTATGCATGTATAGTGGTTCCTTAACCCTCCCCATGCCCATCAAAGTCTAGTAAAACATGTGTGTACAGTATGCATGTATAGTGGTTCCTTAACCCTCCCCCATGCCCATCAAAGTCTAGTAAAACATGTGTGTACAGTATGCATGTATAGTGGTTCATAACCCTCCCCCATGCCCATCAAAGTCTAGTAAAACATGTGTGTACAGTATGCATGTATAGTGGTTCTTAACCCTCCCCCATGCCCATCAAAGTCTAGTAAAACATGTGTGTACAGTATGCATGTATAGTGGTTCTTAACCTCCCCATGCCATCAATATAGTTGGTTCTTAACCCTCCCCATGCCCATCAAAGTCTAGTAAAACATGTGTGTGTACAGTATGCATGTATAGTGGTTCCTTAACCCTCCCCATGCCCATCCAAAGTCTAGTAAAACATGTGTGTGTACAGTATGCATGTATAGTGGTTCCTTAACCCCTCCCCATGCCCATCAAAGTCTAGTAAAACATGTGTGTGTACAGTATGCATGTATAGTGGTTCTTAACCCTCCCCATGCCCATCAAAGTCTAGTAAAACATGTGTGTGTACAGTATGCATGTATAGTGGTTCCTTAACCCTCCCCATGCCCATCAAAGTCTAGTAAAACATGTGTTGTACAGTATGCATGTATAGTGGTTCCTTAACCTTCCCCATGCCCATCAAAGTCTAGTAAAACATGTGTGTGTACAGTATGCATGTATAGTGGTTCCTTAACCCTCCCCATGCCCATCAAAGTCTAGTAAAACATGTGTGTGTACAGTATGCATGTATAGTGGTTCCTTAACCTCCCCATGCCCATCAAAGTCTAGTAAAACATGTGTGTACAGTATGCATGTATAGTGGTTCCTTAACCTCCCCATGCCCATCCAAAGTCTAGTAAAACATGTGTGTGTACAGTATGCATGTATAGTGGTTCCTTAACCCTCCCCCCATGCCCATCCAAAGTCTAGTAAAACATGTGTGTGTACAGTATGCATGTATAGTGGTTCCTTAACCCTCCCCCATGCCCATCCAAAGTCTAGTAAAACATGTGTGTGTACAGTATGCATGTATAGTGGTTCCTTAACCTCCCCCATGCCCATCCAAAGTCTAGTAAAACATGTGTGTACAGTATGCATGTATAGTGGTTCCTTAACCCTCCCCCATGCCCATCAAAGTCTAGTAAAACATGTGTGTGTACAGTATGCATGTATAGTGGTTCCTTAACCCTCCCCATGCCCATCAAAGTCTAGTAAAACATGTGTGTACAGTATGCATGTATAGTGGTTCCTTAACCCTCCCCATGCCCATCAAAGTCTAGTAAAACATGTGTGTACAGTATGCATGTATAGTGGTTCCTTAACCCTCCCCCATGCCCATCCAAAGTCTAGTAAAACATGTGTGTACAGTATGCATGTATAGTGGTTCCTTAACCCTCCCCCATGCCCATCAAAGTCTAGTAAAACATGTGTGTACAGTATGCATGTATAGTGGTTCCTTAACCTCCCCATGCCCATCAAAGTCTAGTAAAACATGTGTGTACAGTATGCATGTATAGTGGTTCTTAACCTCCCCCATGCCCATCAAAGTCTAGTAAAACATGTTGTGTACAGTATGCATGTATAGTGGTTCCTTAACCTCCCCATGCCCATCAAAGTCTAGTAAAACATGTGTGTACAGTATGCATGTATATGGTTCCTTAACCTCCCCATGCCCATCCAAAGTCTAGTAAAACATGTGTGTGTACAGTATGCATGTATAGTGGTTCCTTAACCCTCCCCCCATGCCCATCCAAAGTCTAGTAAAACATGTGTGTGTACAGTATGCATGTATAGTGGTTCCTTAACCCTCCCCCCATGCCCATCCAAAGTCTAGTAAAACATGTGTGTGTACAGTATGCATGTATAGTGGTTCCTTAACCTCCCCCATGCCCATCAAAGTCTAGTAAAACAGTGTGTGTACAGTATGCATGTATAGTGGTTCCTTAACCCTCCCCATGCCCATCCAAAGTCTAGTAAAACATGTGTGTGTACAGTATGCATGTATAGTGGTTCCTTAACCCTCCCCCATGCCCATCCAAAGTCTAGTAAAACATGTGTGTACAGTATGCATGTATAGTGGTTCCTTAACCCTCCCCCCATGCCCATCCAAAGTCTAGTAAAACATGTGTGTGTACAGTATGCATGTATAGTGGTTCTTAACCCTCCCCATGCCCATCAAAGTCTAGTAAAACATGTGTGTACAGTATGCATGTATAGTGGTTCCTTAACCCTCCCCATGCCCATCAAAGTCTAGTAAAACATGTGTGTGTACAGTATGCATGTATAGTGGTTCCTTAACCCTCCCCCATGCCCATCAAAGTCTAGTAAAACATGTGTGTACAGTATGCATGTATAGTGGTTCCTTAACCCTCCCCCATGCCCATCAAAGTCTAGTAAAACATGTGTGTACAGTATGCATGTATAGTGGTTCCTTAACCCTCCCCATGCCCATCAAAGTCTAGTAAAACATGTGTGTGTACAGTATGCATGTATAGTGGTTCTTAACCTCCCCCATGCCCATCAAAGTCTAGTAAAACATGTGTGTGTACAGTATGCATGTATAGTGGTTCCTTAACCCTCCCCATGCCCATCCAAAGTCTAGTAAAACATGTGTGTGTACAGTATGCATGTATAGTGGTTCCTTAACCCTCCCCCCATGCCCATCCAAAGTCTAGTAAAACATGTGTGTGTACAGTATGCATGTATAGTGGTTCCTTAACCCTCCCCCCATGCCCATCCAAAGTCTAGTAAAACATGTGTGTGTACAGTATGCATGTATAGTGGTTCCTTAACCCTCCCCATGCCCATCAAAGTCTAGTAAAACATGTGTGTACAGTATGCATGTATAGTGGTTCCTTAACCCTCCCCATGCCCATCAAAGTCTAGTAAAACATGTGTGTGTACAGTATGCATGTATAGTGGTTCCTTAACCCTCCCCATGCCCATCAAAGTCTAGTAAAACATGTGTGTGTACAGTATGCATGTATAGTGGTTCCTTAACCCTCCCCATGCCCATCAAAGTCTAGTAAAACATGTGTGTACAGTATGCATGTATAGTGGTTCCTAACCCTCCCCATGCCCATCAAAGTCTAGTAAAACATGTGTGTACAGTATGCATGTATAGTGGTTCCTTAACCCTCCCCATGCCCATCAAAGTCTAGTAAAACATGTGTGTGTACAGTATGCATGTATAGTGGTTCCTTAACCCTCCCCATGCCCATCCAAAGTCTAGTAAAACATGTGTGTGTACAGTATGCATGTATAGTGGTTCTTAACCTCCCCCATGCCCATCAAAGTCTAGTAAAACATGTGTGTACAGTATGCATGTATAGTGGTTCCTTAACCTCCCCCATGCCCATCCAAAGTCTAGTAAAACATGTGTGTACAGTATGCATGTATAGTGGTTCCTTAACCCTCCCCCCATGCCCATCCAAAGTCTAGTAAAACATGTGTGTGTACAGTATGCATGTATAGTGGTTCCTTAACCCTCCCCCCATGCCCATCCAAAGTCTAGTAAAACATGTGTGTACAGTATGCATGTATAGTGGTTCCTTAACCCTCCCCCCATGCCCATCCAAAGTCTAGTAAAACATGTGTGTGTACAGTATGCATGTATAGTGGTTCCTTAACCCTCCCCCCATGCCCATCCAAAGTCTAGTAAAACATGTGTGTGTACAGTATGCATGTATAGTGGTTCCTTAACCCTCCCCCCATGCCCATCCAAAGTCTAGTAAAACATGTGTGTGTACAGTATGCATGTATAGTGGTTCCTTAACCCTCCCCCCATGCCCATCCAAAGTCTAGTAAAACATGTGTGTGTACAGTATGCATGTATAGTGGTTCCTTAACCCTCCCCCATGCCCATCCAAAGTCTAGTAAAACATGTGTGTACAGTATGCATGTATAGTGGTTCTAACCCTCCCCATGCCCATCAAAGTGTAGTAAAACATGTGTGTGTACAGTATGCATGTATAGTGGTTCCTTAACCCTCCCCCCATGCCCATCCAAAGTCTAGTAAAACATGTGTGTACAGTATGCATGTATAGTGGTTCCTTAACCCTCCCCCCATGCCCATCCAAAGTCTAGTAAAACATGTGTGTGTACAGTATGCATGTATAGTGGTTCCTTAACCCTCCCCCCATGCCCATCCAAAGTCTAGTAAAACATGTGTGTACAGTATGCATGTATAGTGGTTCTTAACCCTCCCCCATGCCCATCAAAGTCTAGTAAAACATGTGTGTGTACAGTATGCATGTATAGTGGTTCCTTAACCCTCCCCATGCCCATCCAAAGTGTAGTAAAACATTGTGTGTACAGTATGCATGTATAGTGGTTCCTTAACCCTCCCCATGCCCATCAAAGTGTAGTAAAACATGTGTGTGACAGTATGCATGTATAGTGGTTCTTAACCCTCCCCATGCCCATCAAAGTGTAGTAAAACATGTGTGTGTACAGTATGCATGTATAGTGGTTCCTTAACCCTCCCCATGCCCATCAAAGTGTAGTAAAACATGTGTGTGTACAGTATGCATGTATAGTGGTTCCATAACCCTCCCCATGCCCATCAAAGTCTAGTAAAACATGTGTGTGTACAGTATGCATGTATAGTGGTTCCTTAACCCTCCCCATGCCCATCAAAGTGTAGTAAAACATGTGTGTGTACAGTATGCATGTATAGTGGTTCCTTAACCCTCCCCATGCCCATCAAAGTGTAGTAAAACATGTGTGTACAGTATGCATGTATAGTGGTTCCTTAACCCTCCCCCATGCCCATCAAAGTGTAGTAAAACATGTGTGTGTACAGTATGCATGTATAGTGTTCCTAACCCTCCCCATGCCCATCAAAGTGTAGTAAAACATGTGTGTGTACAGTATGCATGTATAGTGGTTCCTTAACCTCCCCATGCCCATCAAAGTCTAGTAAAAATGTGTGTGTACAGTATGCATGTATAGTGGTTCCTTAACCCTCCCCCATGCCCATCCAAAGTCTAGTAAAACATGTGTGTACAGTATGCATGTATAGTGGTTCCTTAACCCTCCCCCCATGCCCATCCAAAGTCTAGTAAAACATGTGTGTGTACAGTATGCATGTATAGTGGTTCCTTAACCCTCCCCCCATGCCCATCCAAAGTCTAGTAAAACATGTGTGTGTACAGTATGCATGTATAGTGGTTCCTTAACCCTCCCCATGCCCATCAAAGTGTAGTAAAACATGTGTGTGTACAGTATGCATGTATAGTGGTTCTTAACCCCCCCATGCCCATCCAAAGTCTAGTAAAACATGTGTGTACAGTATGCATGTATAGTGGTTCCTTAACCCTCCCCCCATGCCCATCCAAAGTGTAGTAAAACATGTGTGTGTACAGTATGCATGTATAGTGGTTCCTTAACCCTCCCCCATGCCCATCCAAAGTGTAGTAAAACATGTGTGTGTACAGTATGCATGTATAGTGGTTCCTTAACCCTCCCCCCATGCCCATCAAAGTGTAGTAAAACATGTGTGTGTACAGTATGCATGTATAGTGGTTCCTTAACCCTCCCCCATGCCCATCCAAAGTGTAGTAAAACATGTGTGTGTACAGTATGCATGTATAGTGGTTCCTTAACCCTCCCCCATGCCCATCCAAAGTGTAGTAAAACATGTGTGTACAGTATGCATGTATAGTGGTTCCTAACCTCCCCCATGCCCATCCAAAGTGTAGTAAAACATGTGTGTGTACAGTATGCATGTATAGTGGTTCCTTAACCTCCCCCATGCCCATCCAAAGTGTAGTAAAACATGTGTGTACAGTATGCATGTATAGTGGTTCCTTAACCCTCCCCATGCCCATCCAAAGTGTAGTAAAACATGTGTACAGTATGCATGTATAGTGGTTCCTTAACCCTCCCCCATGCCCATCCAAAGTGTAGTAAAACATGTGTGTGTACAGTATGCATGTATAGTGGTTCCTTAACCCTCCCCCCATGCCCATCCAAAGTGTAGTAAAACATGTGTGTGTACAGTATGCATGTATAGTGGTTCCTTAACCCTCCCCCCATGCCCATCCAAAGTGTAGTAAAACATGTGTGTGTACAGTATGCATGTATAGTGGTTCCTTAACCCTCCCCCCATGCCCATCCAAAGTGTAGTAAAACATGTGTGTGTACAGTATGCATGTATAGTGGTTCCTTAACCCTCCCCCATGCCCATCAGAAGCATAGTTAAGTGTAAATTCCTATCCCTGGTAGTCCAGTGGTCCCCACATCCACTGATTACAATACCCATGGTTATCCAATATATCCCATGGTAGTCTATTGTCCATGATCACTGTCACATCCCCCTCCCCAGCTCACCCATTCAGCACTCACCAACCCATCCCAGCTGAACCCTGACTCACCCCTTCCAACGATGCAGCTCCACTGATTGTATCATGGATGGTGACTAGCACAACCCCTCTGCTCACCACTTTGGCCAGCTGCCATCTGATTGACAGGGAGTGATCATGCCTGTACTGCAGAAACAGCTAACCAAGAATCTGGGTGCCGCAGAGAAGAATGTCAAAAACTTCAAAAAGAACAACACTCTGCACAGGATAAAGGGTTCAGTAAATTTACGGTTATGCCAGAAAAGGCACAATGCTGACAAAATTGGCATCAGACCATCCCCATATGCTGATTTTATCTACACAGTGCCTTTTTGGTAATTATTAAACTCTTGATCCTGTTTGAAGTGCTGTTTTTTTTCTTCTGAAGTTATTACCTTATCTTCTACAACCCTCATTGGGCCATACTAGGTACGACAAATTATGACAAGACAGTTCCATTACAAAAAAACATATTGCCTCACAAACAATCCAAAAAATCAGTGTTTGAAGATTTTTTTGTAAGGCCTAAAATATCTGACTGTCCTACTTAAAGCTAAGCTATTCTTAACTCTGTCATGGGGGTTGCATATAATATTTATTTAAGTATTTTATTAGGAAATGCCTACTTAGCTGAGAAGAGCTTGTTTTCAGAGGCATCCTGAGGAAACAGTACAGGGAAATGCAATACAATAAAGGAGTATAATGCAAGTGGTGGGGCAAGGAGGGAACTATTTGACCTCCCCAGGAAAAAAACACAGATTTGGACCATCTTCAAAATGTAGTTACCATTGTAGAAAACAGAAAACCAGTGACCCTAGCAAGTGTGTGGATGAAGACACTCTCTTATGCATTACCCATGATGTACTGGATCAGGTAGATGTGTGTACTAGGGCTGTGCGAATACCTTTTATTGAATATTCAGCCGAATATTTGGTGACAAAATATTCTGTATTCAGTATACATTATTCATTGTCAGGTGGGGGTTGTTTAAAAATAAAAAGCACCTCCCCCCTACCTCCTGGCCAACATTAAAATTAATATATTCATCCCTAGTGTCTAGTGGTTCCACCCCCCAACCAACTACCTACCCAAACTTGAAGACTCCCCCCCACCGAGATTTACACAAATTTCCCCCCATCCCCAAGGTATAAAAATAAAATATGTCCCTGGTGTCTAGTGGACCCCCCACCCTTTCAGATAGTGCCCCCCCTGCTCCCTCACCCAGTACTCTGAGTGGGCCACTGGAATAGCCCTCCACTCACCTCCATGGCCGGCAGCCCAACTCACATTGAAATAAATGAACGCGTGGCTGTACAAGCATGTGCTCATTCACAGGATTCCATCCAGCTCTCTAAGTCACATTAGTATCACTACCAGGGGGGTTAGAGGGGACAGGGGCTGCTCTGGACACTGATGGGGGGTGGGATGGGGGAATGTCATTGTAGACCCCAGGAGGGGTTGACAACACCGTTCCCCCCAACAACAACCCTGGGAGATGTCCACAACATGATTCTCCCCATACTGTCCCCCCCCCCACTGGTTACCGGAGCAGCTCCCCCCTCAGCTCTAGCCCCCCTGGTAGTGGCACTAGTAGTAAAGAGCTGGACTGAATCCAATGAATGAGTGTATGATTGTAGGGGCACATGCTCATTCACTGCAAGCTCAGTCAGGCTGCCAGCTGTGGAAGTGAGTAGAGGGCTGTGCCATTGGCCCACTCCGGGTTACTGGGGGGGGTGAGGGGCACTATCTGACAGGATGAGGTGCTGGGGGTCCACTAGACACCAGGGACATTTTTTAATTTTTATACCTTTGGGATGGGGGGGAGGTTTGTGTAAATCTAGGCAGTGGAAATTCAGTTTGGGCTGGAGATCAGCCAGTGGGGTGGGACCAATAGACACCAGGGATTAATATATTCATTTTAATGTTGTTCAGGAGTGGGGGAAAGCCAGAAAAGGCTTTATTTTTTACTTTTAAACAATCCACGGCAAATACCTAATACCGCTCGAGTGGTGGGCTATTCAGTTTTCGGGTCTGAATATTCGGATAGCCCATTATTCATGGTATTCGGAAATTAATATTCAGCCAATGCACAGCCCTAGTGTATACTTCTGTGTGTCTTTAAAATGTGGGACTGCTGCCTATTTTGTTGTTGCATAACTCTGGTCCCCAGTGCTTTACACTGATATTCATTTGATCTTTAGTTTTAAACTGCTAAAATATTTTATGCTTACCATGACCAAAAACATAGTGAACACTAGCTGGTTGACCTCTTGTGCTGCACTCAGACCATGACTGTATCACACTAGTCAGTCCTAAACAGGATGGCATTTGCTTGTGGTTTGCTGTTTTCATCATTGTTTATGAAGCCAAGTAAATCCTTTCTAAGGCAAAACCAACCATGATTCCCTTAAGGTGGTTGCATATATAATCCACAATGCATTGCATCAGTGGGATATGTATGGTTTATTGTTACTCTTTGCCTTTTACCATTGGTTGATTGATTTTTTTAAGAACTGCAGCCAAATAAAATTATTTCAAATACATAAACAAGTATCATAAATACACAGATCATAAGTGTACAATTACAGACCCACTCCCACTTAAAATGAAATATAATTTAATTAAAACAAAATGTAACTCAAAATACAGGACATTTGTAATTGGTATACAAATAAATGTCTAACCATATAATGTACTTATCCAATAACTTTCTCATTCTGTTAATGAATTAAGCACATGTTGAATGATGAGGCATGCACTGCCTCACACAAACAGCACTACAGTCCCTGGGATATACAATAACTTTCACCCAACTATATTTTCATGCATCTTTTCCTTAACAAGTTGGCATGTCATGAATTAGGGCTCAATAGGCAATCCAACCTATAGCCCGGGTTCTTGATCACCAAAAATAAATATTTACAAATTTAAATTCTTCTGTGCTGTATTTCTTTATCGTTTATCACCTCCTTAATGTATGTGTTTCAACCAAATATTGTTTCCAGGGCCCATTTGTACAGTGATGAAGGTTACACAGCATAAGTAGGGGTTGCATTCCAGCAGTTAAGGTTGGCATTGTGTCTATACTCAACCTGAGGTATAGTCACCACTGTGTAACAGCAGGGTAGAACAAGATGGTCCCTGTGCCCTCTCTGGCACAATACTGACTTACTATCTTACAGTATATTACTAATTTGTTTTCATATTTAAGGAACATAGGAACTGTTGCACTAAGAAAGATCAAGGGTCCATTATGTTCATCTCTTGCCATCTAAACAGATGCAGCCTTCCGTATCATGTGAAATATGTTAAACCTCAGGAAACCCTCCCTTCCCCCAATGAATGAATGCTTGTACCTGATATGGTTATTCTTTAGGAGAAGCTGATTCAACTTTAGTTTAAAAGATTTAATATTTCCCACTTGAACTACTTCTTTTGTGAGCGTGAACCACAGGTTTACCACTCGTTGAATGAAACAGAATGTTTCCTCATATTAGCCCTAACTCTATCCCCTTAGTGTGAGGTATGCTGTCTAGTTCTATGAACCTAAACAAGCTGAAACACTGCCCCATAACCACCTTTTTCAATCCCTTTAAAGTTTTATTAACTGGACTCATATCTTCTCTTAACTGTCTTTCTCCAGGGAAAAGATACCTGGCCAGTCTAAACATTACCTACTGTATAGTAACAGTATTTGTTAGTAACCATAGACATTTTTCAGTAATAAGGTTCTTCTGGCAAAAATATCAAGATATGCATTTTTCTTTTCATTTTCTTTCATTCCTGAACCAAGATATGGGGTCTTGAAGTTTTAAAAGTTCCCATGCCCATGCTATGCCCATGCCATGCCCATGCCACACCCACCATGAAAAAAATATATTTTGTGGTGTTTACTATAAGTACGGTGTGGAAGAACCATCCTAGCACAACTACAGCATGAACCTAGCATGTACATTCAACAAGTAATACCAGGGGAAGAGATTTTTAAGCATGGTGAATGGTGGCCATCTTTAATGAAGTGAGTCATTAATTACAAAATCAGCTGCAAAAATATTTTAACAACATCTGAGAAAACAGACTATACTGAGCATGAATCTTAGGTTATCAAAAATAAATTTTTGCTAAAAAAAACTATATGATGAATTTTTTCTCCAACTAACAAATACTGCTGCTCTCTATTTCACTTTAGTTGCCCTCTGCTGCACCCTCTCAGTTGCTGCAATAACCTTTTGTACTGTCGTGGACAGAACTGCAAACAGTCAGTACTCCAACTGCAACCTTACCAGCTTCTTATAAATTGACAGAATCTCATTACCATCACTACATGGTAGGGGCCTTTTAATGCAACCCAATACCTGATTTGCCTTATCTACTACCACAGCAACACTGCTGTGATGGCTTTAGATCCCATTAATGAGGATCACCTGGTCATTTGCTTATGGTCCATGGCGACTAGTTTTCATTTTTGTTCTTCAATATTTTTCTTCTTTTCTGCCACCTTAGCCAGAGTCTCTGACAGGAAACACCCTACCTCTTTCTCCACAAGCCCTCAGCCAGCATACTATAATGGCTTTCCCCATGGTGGGGCCTGCAACGGTCAGCATCCCCTCCTAGAGTCAGGATCTGGTGGATCCACGGCCTGAGACTGCCATCTTCATATGCAGCCAAAACGTTTTTTCTTTATCCATCTTTTCCCACTCCCTAACACTGTGCACAGCTTTATATGGCCTCAAGAGCTGCAGCGGTGGCACACAAGCATGGGTGCCCTTCACAAGGTAGTAATCTTCCAGGCCCACTGTAAGGGGGTCAGTACAAGGTCAGACAATGATGTCATCACTCCCAAGTTGGGAAAAGTTGCCAAGTGGCAATGTTGTGCCCAGCCTAGCTGTCCAGCTGCAGGGACATGGGCTTGCTCTCAAGCCTAGAAGTGCAATGCCTTTCCTCTGGAACATCATTCAGCCCTTATTTGTTGTTTTTTATTATTTAAGTAATACGCCTGTCCTGATGTCTTTGGGCCAGATGGAAGGACCTTACACTTGTCCACATTGAATTTCATTTGCCACTTTTGGCCAACTCCGCTAGTACATTTATGTTCCTCTGCAGACTCCCTTGCTGTTCCCTGGAATCTGCCACTCTCATTAGCATGTTGTCATTCACAAATTGAATTACCTCACTTGAGATCCCAGTTCCAGGTCATCAATAAATATATTGAACAGTTAGAGTCTCAGTACTGGGACCACTGGAGAACCTCACTGGTGACTTCCTTTCCAGTCCGATATTATCCCATATGCCACTATCAACTTAGCCCTGTTGTTTACAAAGATCTCTATACATTGTGCTATATTTCCTGTAATGTCCAATATCATCAACATCTGAACCACTGTCTCATGAGGAACTATGTAGAAAACTTTACTGTAATCTAAGTATATCACATTAACTGCTGTGTCCTCTACCTAGTTGCAGCTATGCACTGCCCAGTTATCTGCTGTACTGTATTTTATCTGTGTACTGTACTATGGCCACCATTTACTCAGCTATAATAGAGGCTCTAGATTAAGACTACAATTTTCAGTCAAGGAGTTTGGCTTGGTGTCAAAATATTATGCAGATGGTGACAAGTAAAAGGAAAAATTATCTGCAGATAGACCATTTCAAAATTATAAACAGTTATTCTTCAGGCACATATTATTATTCTTATTATTACTATCTGGATATGTATTCCTGCCTCTTCTTTGTCTGCATCACTTGACCAACTCATGCTACAAAGACCAGCCCTATTGCTACAGTTTTTCTATTTGTTCAGGCCCTCTGTTTCCCTTGCTTGTTTTTAATCAATACATAGTATGTATCTCTCTCTCTCTCTCTCTCTCTCTCTCTCATTTTCCTGCAGCTTTTAAGTGGTAGTGAAAACTTATTAAAAAGTATGTATTTAATTGCGTGCTTTCTCTGATTCTGGCTGCAACTATGCTGCTGATTGTTTTCATTGTAATTTCTGGATTGCAACTACCACCAACTGACACTCTTCCTTCTCCTACCTACAGTGCAGATTACCACTCAAACATCACCCAAACAGGTGATCTACAGCCCTCCATACATTGCTGGCTGATATGCAGTAGCTTAATCCCTGTCTCATAGTTACCTCTGAAAGCCCTCTGGTGATCCTTCATATCCAGCAATAGTCTTTCACATAAAGCCCACCCCACCCCCAAAAAAAATCCAATCCAGCAAAGCTCTTTTTTGTTGTTCCAGTGCTCACAGAAGACATTGGAAGGAAATATTAGCTCATGCACAGTACTACATTGCCAAACCCTATCACCATACCTCTCAATGGTCCCCACTTTTCAGGGATGTCCCTGATTTTGACTCAACACTTTCCCATCCTTCCTAAATTTGGCATTTTTGATGCTAAAAAGTAGGGATTGAAAGCTTACATTATTGCAGACATTAATGTTACAGTCTGAGATTTAAAAAAGCAGTTGAGCTTCCTACATCAGTATTGTATTAAAAACAATGTAATCATAAATACAAAAAAGACTCAGATACTAACAGTGGGGAAATGTAGTCTAAAGCCTGCTGATTCAATAATGGCATACCTCTAGAGGCAGTTACAAACTACCGATACTTGGGATATCACTTCTCAAATAATCATAAATCAACTTATCACATAAACTATATGCTGAAAAAGCTAATTTAGGCTAAAAATTCCTATTGAGATTCAGTGCCAAATATGGTGGATACTCCATAATATCAGTTTTAAAAGCAGCAAAATTTAAGTTGAACCCTGTTGCTCTTTATGCCATAGAGGTATGGTATGATAACAATGTTAAACAACTTGAAAAACCATTTGCCCAGTTAACCATTTTTCAGGTTCCTAAATCAACATATTCAGCAATAGCAAGAGCTGAACTAGGGCATGCTAAAATGAGTTAGTTGTCTCTTTCTTCAAAGCTTGCTTATTGGATGAAATGTACATGCATTGATTCAAAGAGGCTAATTAAAAAGTGTCTAGAGGAGAAAGTAACCTGGATAAAAAGTAATTTTTCTTCCATCTGGTTAAAGGACACCCGAGACACCTTGAATATCTTGAAACTGGAACATCTATGGACAGACTCTCTTAAAAACATAGTCATATTTCGTTATTATTGTTACTGATTAAAAACAAACTTAAGATGTTATTCTATGAATCAGATATGTACAGAATCAGATCTTTAAATTTACATAAATGGTACTCACAAAACAAAATAAATAATCTCTTAGAGCCATACTTAGTCTTTCTCATGGAGAAAAAAGATCAAGCAATTTTCATTAAATTTAGGTTAGAACTATATCCATTAAAACATTTGCAGTATAGCTATAGTAAGAACAAAATATCAGATCTTAACTTACATTGTGGTTGTGGACAGGATTGATTTGAAACCCTTTTTCATATATTTCTTTATTGCCCAAAATTCAATAAAATAAGAATTTTGGGGGGGGACAATATTTTTCGAATAATGCATTATCAAAAGAGAATACTCTTAGAATTCTTATGAGTCCACCAATCGAATTAATTGTGAAGGATGTGATAAAGTACATCAATCTAATAAATAAATCATTGTCAAATCAAAAACAGAAAATGGAGATATACTCCACAGGAGAGATAACTTTTTATGGCTCTTTTGTAGCCTTGATGAGACCTATGACTTCTAGGTGTCTTAGAGATTACAAGCCTGATTAGGTTAAGGTTACACCACAGTAGCAACATTTTGTTTACATGTCATAACCTATATTAAGGATACAGCATTATCTAAAGCCTCTCCCTATAGAGCATTCTAAGGTCTTACAAAGAGTTCAGTTATATATTCTATCTACTAGTACTGTTAATTTTCTCTCTGATTTAGTTGCTACTCTGTTTTATTATGCCATTTTGATGTTTTTCTCTTGCAGATATGTACTGGGTTATGCAAAAGATTGTTCAATCATTGTCTCATCACTTTGTATGGAATGTAACAACTAATAGCTGATGTAATCAATTGTATGCCTGGGAATATGTGCAATCTACACTGTTGCTTTCTAAAAGATGTGTGTAAATAATTTTTAAAGGGTCAGATGAACTGATCAATAAAGATTGATTGATTGACTGAATGAATGTTACAGTCCAGTTCTCCTTCAGAAAATGGTTTTCACACCAAGCCCCACAGTATAACAGGCTTCTTGAGCAGAACAGGCTTCTTGAGCAGATATAGCCTTTGTGTAAGATGTGTCCCTCATTTTAGTTATTTGTCCCTGATTATTTTCAGCCTTATCTCTGATTTGCAAGAAGGTTGAGAGGTGTGCCTAGCACCCTCCCAAATGTTTAAAGCATAGCCATCTAAATGCTTGTAGCATTCTTCCAAAATTAGATATGTTGTAGGGTTCTATACCCCCCCCCACACACACAAAGTAAACTGGAGGTGATAATTGTTACTGAATCATTGTTACTAAACAAAATAACAATGATATTACCTTTTTGGCTACTCTGCCCACTGGTAGGATCATGGCAAGTGTGGTGGAGTGGTCATTGTCTATGATAATCACTGACTAAAACTCTAAACTGGTTTACAGTAGTGCATTGCCAAATTCCAATGAAATACTAGTTGAAAAACATACCTTCTCATATTCCATACCTGTTTTTATCTACAGTGCATTCTGCTTCTGTAGTAATCAGCAGGGCCACAGGAAAATTACGCCCACAATTTTTTTGCGCGATCCGCAATTTTCACCATTCTCAGCAAAAACTGACATGTTCTGCAATTTCTTTCAGTTTTTGAGTTTTTATATTGAACTGTGTAAAAAGTATTAAAATGTTTAATAAAATACTCTAAATATATTGACAATTTTGCATGCAGACTTGGGTTTGTCCGAAACAATGCAGTGCAAGGTAAAGCAAGGGTTTTATGTGACACTGATTTCTTTTGAATCTTTGTCTTGTTTGCTTTCAAAATCCACTGGCCAAGCACAAGTAGAAGAAGCCAGAAGGTGAAGGAAGGAAACATATTCAATTCAGTGCTTCAGAGTAACTGGTAACTGGTATTTTTCTTTTAAACTTAGATTGTAGGCTTGTAGTGACACTATACTTTCTTTCTGTGTTGTCTTTACTTATAATTGTTTTTGGGCTGTTGAAAATTTAAAAAATAGTGGTGGTGTAATTCTGTGCTGTCTTTAATTGCTGCAAATATTCCCACCCCTTCCCCCAACTCTTAATTATATGCCCTGATAAATCTGATTGACAGGAGCTAAACACAGGGTATAGTAAGAGGTGTGAAGTAGGAGGGGCATAAGGGGGAAGAAGACCACCCTCAGCACGACAAGTTTTTTGACTCATTTATTTATTTATTGGTTTCTTTTTCCTTAAAAAAATATATATCTGAGGATCAGTTACAGGATTTGTAGTACTGTAAATAAATAAAAAGAGAACTAAGAGAGCTTCAGTAGCAGATAAGTAGTGGAATTGCAGTATAATGTGGGGAGTGGTGCAATGCAGTGGCTGTGGGGCAGCCATATTCAGGCAGACCTTCTGGACACTGAGGTGCTGCCCTATCTGCATGCATCTCTCGGGACTGCGGGATGAGGTAGCCAGACTCAGAGCGGAAGTAAACTGGGTCAGAAGTACCATCACCCCTGTCCAGGAACCACCCAGTCCAATGCAGCTGCCTCAAAGGATGCCGAGAACGAGGAGCACTTGGATGACAGTGGGCTCAGGGAGGGTTAGAGCAGTCAGGCAGAGGCACATCCCAGATCCTATTCCTTCTCAAGAACTCATATGCCACACTGGCAAATGAGGACAACCAAATAGAGGTACCCAGGAAGTGGAAGGAAAGGATGTGGAGGTTAGGCAAGGAGGTGACCTCAGTGGGGAAAGCAGTGGACCCCAGAGGAGGAGGAAGTGAATCCTGGTGGGGACTCCATCATAAGAGGATCCAGCTAGGAACACAGGAGGGGAGGACAGGGAGGTGAGGTGCCTACCAGGTACCACGGCATGGAGGGATGGAAGGAAGATACTGGGGATCACTGGGAAGGCAAGACAGGAGGGTGAACTGGATGTCATTATCCACCTAGGTACTAATGACTTGGCAAATGGGGACCAAAGGAAGTTCAGGAAGAGTTTATGAAACTGGGAGGGTCTCAAGCAAGTAGCTACTTCGTCACTTTCTCAGAAGTACTACCTGTGAGAGGCAAGGAGAGCATAGGTGCATGCACCAGGAACTTTAACTCATGGTTGAAGAACTGGAGCTGTGAGGAAGGGTTTGGATTCATTGGTGACTGGGGACCCATCTGGAGGGATGGAGGTTTGTTCAAGCCCTGACCTGCATCCATCCTGGAGAATCAAGCACTCAATGATAAGTTTAAATGCTACATTGACAAGCATTTAAACTAGCAAAGGGGGGTGGCAGGCCAGAAAGGATGATACCTACTTGCTCACCCCCCACAGCTAGTAATGGAACCAGTGAACCAGAGGAGTGGCTATCTCTGCAAAGCAGTGTGCAAAAGATGGAGATTAGTGTCCAAAAGGTGGATAAGCAGAAAAGAGGCAAAATTCAGCAGAAGGGCAGACAGCAAGGAGAACCAGGGATAAATGGCAACCAAGGAAGGGGCTGGAGTAGAACAGTGAAGCAGTCTAGGGAGGTCAAATCATGGAAAACCATGTGTGCGAATGCCAGGAGCCTTAGCAACAAGATGGAAGATCTGGAGGCTGTCATGGTACAATCAGACCTGGACATTGTGGCCATCACTGAAACCTGGTATAATGATAACCATGACTGGGAGATGGCCATACCTGGCTACAACATATTCAGAAGAGACAGAGCAGGCAGGAAGGGAGGAGGTGGCACTGTATGTGAAAAATGACATAAGGGCCACACAGATCCAGGAGGAACAAAATGGGGAGAGATACTGTGGGTTAGCTGGAAAGGAAAATGGGGCCAGCCATCCACACAGGTGTGGTCTATAGACCACCAGCCCAGGAGGAAGAAACAGATAGGAGCTGATGCTAGCCATCCAAAGGATGGCAGACAAGGGTGAGGTAGTACTGGTTGGAGACTTCAATATACCAGGCGTGGACTGGAGCATCCAGCAGCAGCATCAACTAGGAGCAGATTTATCCTGGACTCCTTCAGGGTGCCTTCCTCAAGCAACTGGTCATAGAACCAACTCGGCAGAAGGCAATACTGGACCTTGTGCTCACAAACAGGGACAGTGTGATGGGGTAACAGTGGGGGAGCACCTGGGTAACAGTGACCACCAGTCATTGTGGTTTGAAATCACAGAAAGAGCAAGAACCAAACCACACAAAACACGTATCCTGGATTTTAGGGGGCAGACTTTGGGAAAATGGGGAGATGCTTGAAAGAGGCATTAAGGGAATGGGACAGGAATCAGGGATTGAGGAACAGTGGGCAGTATTTAAAATGGGGATTATAAGAACAACAGAATTATGCATTAAGCAGGTTAGCAAGAGGAAAAGAAAGAGGAGACCATTATGGTTTTCAAAGAGGTAGCAAGAAAGTGAAAGCCAAAAGATTGCATTCAGGCAATACAAAAGACACAGGCAGAAGGGATAGGAGAAGTACCAGAAGAAACAAGGGAGGCAGGGAAGTCGTAAGGGAAGCCAAAGCTCAGACAGAAGAACACATTGCAAAATCAGTGGTTAAAGGGACAAAACCTTTACAGGTACATAAGTGAAAAAAAGAAGGACAAAGGGAGGGATAGTGAGACTGAAGGGAGTATGGAGCGTGGAGGATGACAACAGTAAAGCTGACATATTGAACAGGTATTTCTGCTCAGTCTTTACTAAGGAAGAGAGGGGTAATGGGTCTGAAGGGAGTATAAGGGGTGAGAATGGTGCAGAAATGGACACAAGTCCCTTTACACGAGAAAGGGTCCTGAAGGAACTGGAAGTAATAAGAGCTGATAAAGCAATGGGGCCAGATGGGGTGCACCCCAGGGTCCTTAAAGAACTAAGAGAGGTGGTGGCTGAACCTCTGGCTATCCTGTTCAGCCAATCACTGGAAACAGGGGAGGTACCCAAAGACTGGAGGACAGCAGATGTAGTCCCCTTATACAAAAGTGGGAACAAAGAGGAAGCAGGGAACTACAGACCAGTCAGCCTCACCTCGGTAGTGGGAAAGATCATGGAAGCACTACTGAAGGAGAGATTGGTGGAACATCTGGTTGTTAATGGACTACAGGACCCAAGGCAGCATGGTTTCACAGGGGAGGTCATGTCAGACCAACCTCATTGAATTTTTGACTGGGTGACTAGGGAGGTGGATCAGGGGAGGCAGTGGACATGGCCTATCTGGACTTCAAGCAAGGCCTTTGACACTGTGCCACATAGAAGACTGTTACACAAACTGGGGAACATGGGTGTAGGCAGGACAGTAGTGTGGTGGGTAGGTAACTGGCTGGGTGGCAGGACACAGAGGGTGGTGGTAAATGGCTGTCACTCCACAGAGGGAAGAGTGACCAGTGGGTTCCACAGGGATCAGTGCTGGGACCGGTCCTATTCAACATCTTCATCAGTGACATTGCACAGGATATAGAGGCAGAATTTCACTGTTCACTGATGACACAAAGCTCTGTAACAGAGTAGACACACCAGAGGGTGTAGACAGAATGAGAAGGGACCTGCAGAAACTTGAAGAATGGTCAAGGGTTTGGCAGTTGAAATTCAATGCAAAGAAGTGCAAGATAATGCATATAGGGGCACAAAAACCTGGCACAATATATCCAGTTGGGGGTGAGGATATAGCATGCACCAAGCAGGAAAGGGATCTTGGGGTTGTCATCTCTGATGACCTCAAGGTAGGGAAACAGTGTGACAAGGCATCAGGTAAAGCAAATAGGATGCTGGGATGTATAGGCAGGGGCATCACCAGCAGGAAAAGGGAGGTCATAATTCCGCTATACAAGACACTAGCGAGGCCCCACCTGGAGTACAGTGTACAGTTCTGGAGACCATACCTACGTAAGGACATAGACAGGGTAGAGAAGGTTCAGAGGAGGGCAACAAAGATGGTGCATGGGTTGCATCACAAGTCCTATGAAGACAGGTTGAAGGAACTGAACATGTACTCCCTGGAGGAGAAGAGGGAGAGGGATATGATAGAGACATACAAGTATCTTACAGGGAGGAACAGGGTGCAGGAAAACACTATTTTTAGCGAAAAGATGTTTCAGGACTAGAGGGCATGGGATGAAGTTGGAGGAGGGACGATTCAGAGGAAACATGAGAAAGAATTTCTTCACAGAACGGTGGTGGACAAGTGGAACACCCTGCCAGAGGAAGTGGTGGGGCTGAAACAATCACGGGATTTAAGAATGCATGGGATAGACATAAAGGAATTCTAGAGGTCAGGGGTAAGGGGAAATAGACTTCTAGGAAAACAAACTGAACTTACAAGCTCAAATGGGCAGACTAGGTGGGCCATAGGCCCTTATCTGCTGACACTGTCTATGTATCTATGTATCTAAGTACACTTAAACAATTAACATTTGTTTTGTGTTGAAGCAGTCTATCAGAAAACTTTTTGTTGACACAGACTGAAACAAAAGATGGGAGAAAAGGTGCAAATTATCCCATTCACTTAAATGGGGTGCTAACTGTGAAGCCTTTTTGTAAGTGGAAGGGCAAGTTATTCCTTGTGAGCATACTTTCATTCAAACTAGTTTTGATTCAAACAGCTGGGGATCTTTGGATGACCCTGCCGATTTTAAACTTGAATAAGTTAGTTGCTAACAGTGATGTCACTATTAGCAACTACCCCCTATATGATCACATGCAAAGACTACAAATAAAAACCTGACTAAAGTCTAAAAACAAGCTTATAAAACACAACATGTATCTGAACATTTATCTTTAACTAAACAAAATCATTGTAGCTAGAGTAAAACAACGGTAAATTACAGGGTACCCTGACTACTGCATGATGCAGTAAAAATATATTTGTATTTATTTTTTTACATTTTTGATAACCACGTCAGGCCCACTAAGCACAAGTGCCTGTTTTCAGGTACAACCCAGGAGCACTGAGGAGGTTAAGCGACTTGCTCAGAATCAAACGGTATGCAAGTGGAGGTTGTGGGAATCAAACCCAGGTCTGCTAGATGCTGTCAGCTCATTCACAGTTTGTTATACTTACCTCTAGATTATACTGCCAGCCGCAATAACCCCCAGATTTAATGTTTAAATATGTGATTTAAAAAATAATGTACAGTACCTACAGTACAAATTATGACCATTAAACACTTCAACAACATTTTACTAAAATTCAATTATTCACCACTCTGTCTGCTTATTTTTTCTTGTACCAAAGTGGGTGAATAGCTGGCAGAGCACTGTAAACAGCTGCTGATTATGCTTCACTATTCTACAGCCAGAAACAAAAACAAATATTTCTCCTGGCTTTAATATTTATTTGCTGTGGCTCACTTTATAGAATCTATTTAGCACTGTATGAGGCAGATGCTTTTAAATTTTGGAAGATAGGCAACGCTTATGATAGCTTATCAGTGTAGTATTCTTGTTAGGAACATAAACTTTTCTTTATGTTTTAAACATATTCAGGTGTCTGTGTATTCATTTAGCAATTTATACTGACTAATATATGCTGTAGAAAACATTAAAAGATTCATTGTGAAGCACTCAGGTTCTATAGTAGAACCCCCCCATAATTTTCTGCAATCTTTGCAAAATGCTTCACAATTTTGGGTAACCTTTTCCACAATTTTCCAGTGGCCCTGGTAATCAGCCAGACTCTTTTCAAAAGCCACGCACCACTTCTAGTACTCATGCTACCAATGGTGAGCCACTTGCTCTTGGTGGCATAAACACAAATAGACTGGGCCTGAACTAAAAAAAAATAATCCATAAGACCTAGGCCCTGCACCTCAACCAGCTAGTTTCTGATCCCACCCACATAAATTCTACATCCTCAAAAATCTGTTCAATTGACTCAATGTGGCCACCTACCTGTACCATATTATGGAATTTCAAGTAACTCCCAGACTCTGTAGAGACTACCACATAACCTACCACACCATTAAAATCTACAAGTCTAAACAACCACCAGGGTTATTATCTCAAGACCCTGACACAACCTTGACCCTGTATCATTCCTTACTGACCTACAGTACAAAGTGTTGACTGGTTCCCACTGATCTCTACAACTGACATGGAGCTTGTTCTGGCATACTTACAGTGTATCTTTTTGGAAGTGTGTCTATGTAGCTGGCTGTGACATAGCGCTAAACAAAGTAAAGCTGACCTGTAATACGGTGTGCTGCTTTGTACTTGGTGCAGATAACCATGCTCATAGTTGTACCATTTACACACTCACTAACTGGCTACCTTTACCTAGCAGAATAAAGCTCCAGACCTGTTTGCTAGCTAAAAAGGAGCTCTTGGGCCTAACATCTCCTGCTTTAACAAATTGCTTCTGCACGGTCTCCAACTAATACAACACCAGGAGCATAGCCAGGAATGCCCTTAAGCCTTCTTTCTGGCATACTCAGCTGGGAAAGTGGTCATTTGCTGCAGGGACACTCACTGGTTAAATGAATTACCTGATACACTGCTGAATCTCCCCAAGTTTAATCAGTTTAAGAGATCTTTCCAATGCAATTGCAACCAATGAACAGTTTTATTTGGTTTCTCTCTGTACATAATTTGTGACTTTTTATACAACAATCTACATGGATTTCTTTTGCTGTAAGTGCTTTGAGCCTGACTTAACTGCATTTCCTTTGGAACTGATTATTGCAATATTTTTTGTGACTCTGTGTTTGATGTGGAACCTTTGAAAATGAGCACTTGTGCTCAAAGGTAATCTCTGGAGTTTTCAAGAAATAAATACGTAAATAAATATGAGTGAGTGAGTGAGTAAGTGATAGGCATGAGCCAGTCATCAAAACCTAAGTTAACAGTCATCACCTCCCTTGAGTCTCCCTCAAGATCATTTCCCTTGTCAAAGTATGCAACACCAGCTAATAAAAGTACAAGACATCTGGCAATTCAGAATAACTATGTGTTGCCCCTCTAAGATGTCTTAGAGGTTGTAAAATGTAATTTTAAGATGTTTATTAGAATATTCTCTTCAGCTCTATCATCTCAGAACTTTGACAGATTGCATACCCTTTGTTCTGTCCAGCTACATGTGCTTATTTTGTTTTGCTGCAAAGACATAGCAGGCTCTGTGTAGAGAGGGAAAGCAGCCATGACAAAAGATGCAGTGCTATGTACAATAGTCCTGTTTGACTTAGAAATAAAATAAAATTATTGTATTTTGTGAGGACATTATAGATCCAGAGAACACTCCTGACCAAGAGGAGTGCTCCTTTGCTCTGTGCGTGAGACACCCTTTATTCTGTGGGGAGTGTCTCATGTGCAGTTTTCTTCGAAATGGGCACTTCTGATTATTTTTTTTTTTTAATAATATATTATTGATGAAGCTACAGCTCCCAATACCACTCTTATTGTTGTAAGAGTGGCCTCACTCTTACATTCTTAGGGTATCAGAACTGCTCATTTTTGGTTCACAGTTCTCATACCCAAAGAATGCGTGCGAGACCATTCTTACAACTGTAAGAGGGTCTCAGCAGCAGTATTAGCATGCAGACAATGGCTCTTTGGGGGACTCATTTAAACTCACAGTGGGGCAGTTTCAAGCATATTTTCACTAAAAGAATGGTGTGTAAGAGGAACAAGCTGCTGGAAGCTGTTTGTACAGGCAAAATCAGTGAGAGTTCCACCAAACCGGTTCGACAAGAAATTTGTCGAAGTTCGGCACAGCGTCAGGATTTTGCTGACGGCGACCACATTGACTGGCAAATCCATCAACAGATAACTGCAGTGCTCCAAGCAGAGGGACATTCTTGTATTGTTTATGGGGAGCTTCACCCACCATACCCCCCATACGGGGGGCTCTGCCCCCTGCAGCCCCCTGGATCTCTAAATATCTAACCATGGGGGGGATTTGTGGGGCAAGCAGCCACCGTCCAGAGTCGATGAACATGTTCATCACTCTGACAACCCATTTGACACTGCGGGTGTCAAACAGGTTGTGTTGCTATGAGGGGCTTGTTGTTACAGCATTGCTGTAACAATGGTATAGGGGCTTCATACTCAATTTTATGTACTTAAAAGAAACTATGTAACTCCTGCCTGAAGAGGCCCTGGGTGCCAAAAAAAGGCCCCTTAATGAAGCTGTAGGTGTGTAAAGCATGAGGCTTTCTAGTGGTCCAGACAGCAGAGGCTGTTAAGGTTTACTCAAATTTAATGCATTATACTGTATATACGCTGTTTATCTGTTACTTCACCATACATACTCATCACCTTTATTGCCCGCCAATAAATCAGCCATCTGCAGTTTGAGAAGTTATCTGACTATGGTGTGCTTTTGTTTCTCTTTGTGGCCTTTTCTTTATGATTGCACTCCTATTTGTTGTTTTGAGACTTTATGAGCTACCAGCCTTGAGGTAACACTGTGTCTATTGCACCATAGTTGTGATCCATTCTGTGTGCATGGTGGCAAAGGTCTGCTACTGTGTGTGTGTGTTGAGATTCCAGCAGAATATAAAGACATCTAAATTCTGTAAGGTAGTCCACAAAGTTCTTGCCGCCCCCCCCCGATTGCCTTATCCTCCCTTATGCAACACCACTTTTTTATCACCCCAGACACTTTCCTGCTAAATGGATATGAACAGTGTACAGCCACTTATAGCAGGACTGTTTCCAGACCTTCTTTCTCATCAGTCTCTGTTCTGTTGTCCTCCTCTCTCCTACTTTCTGTCTTTTCACCCGTGAACCATCCTTATATTCTGAAATGACTCCTGTGTCTTGTTTTTTTACTCCTGACAAGAACTGCTGCCCCAATCAACGTGGCCCTTACTTTCTTAATACTACTGCTTCTGACATTGCATCTCCAGTCACCTACCTGATCAGCTCTCGCTTCTCTACAGATTAATTCCCAGATCCTGCAAATTGGCAAAGATTATTCCCCTGTGCATAGGAAATGTGCTTCTCAACTCAGAAACTGCTGCCCAACCCTCCTGTTTTCTGCTGTGGCAAAACTGCTTGAGTAAATAGTCAATACTTAGCTCTCATTCTAGACAAAATCCTAAACTTTCCTAAGCCCCTTTTAGTCTGGATTCAGTGCAAACCACTACACCATCATTTTATTGCTAGGATTCGTGCACAGTATTTTCAAGACCATGGATATGGGGCACCTAACCACTGCTATTATTGTTGGCCTAGCCAAATCCTTTGACATCACTACTCACTCCATTATCATTAACAACAACTTAAGTACTGAATTTAATTCTCTGTACAGGTGGTTCAAGAAAAATAGGTTAGCAATACGTGTTACAAAAACACAAGCAATGCTTCTGGGCTGAGCACTGAAAACCATATATCACGTTAATAGCTCTTCAGTGTCACTTCACTGTCAAATTTCTCGATACTGTCAGTGTCTTTAAATATCTTGGTGTTTACATTGACTCTAATTTGACATTTGGCCCCCATATTAAGAATCTGAATTCTAAGTTTCACCAAAAATTAGGTCTGCATTATCAGATGAACAACTCCCATGAACCATGTCAGACTTGGTACAGAAAAACAACACCTGCTTCCATTATTAGAGTATGGCTCTCTGGTTGTAGATGTGGCACCTGAAGTTTGATTTTAAAAAAAGTGTTAAATCACAAAATTGCAAAGTTTGCATTTCACTGTAATAACAGAGTGCACCATTGTACAATCTCAGATGGCTTGAGTTAACTTCCCTTTGATATAAAATCAAAATAAACTCTAGCCAATTTTAGCTTCAAATTGTTGAGTAAGAAGTAGCCTGCTAGTTTAGCATGTTTGCTTCAACCAGTTACTTCGAATCTTAACCTGTATGTTTGTCTGTCCTTTGTATGTTAACTAATATGGGTCAAAAATCATTACATTTTCAGGATTCTTCTCTGTATAACAATATTCCAGTATCAACTAGATCATTAACCAGTTTTACTACATTCTATAAAGAATTTAAGCTATATTATTCAGCAACAAAGATGTATGTCTGTTCTGCTTGAATCATTGTATTCTCATTAATGTTTTATGTTATTTCATACTGAAATGTTTAGTATTTTTCATATAACATATATTATGTATATTTTGCTGTACTTTGTACACTTTTTCATACCTGTAAAAGGTGCCTTATGGCACCATTTTATCTGGTTAACGAAATAAAAAAAAACATCTTCTTGACATCCAAATCATATAAGGCAGACATCTCAGCCTAAGTAGTATCCTAGTTCTAGTTTTACCTTATCAACAACCTCCAGACTGTTTACATGGTTGGTGTTGTCTCACCCAGCACAACTGACTCTGCAGTCCCACAGGCTCAATCCTGCCACCTGTCTTGTTTGCCATCATTTAAAATGGCACCCCATGTCTCCTTATATATAAATATGCACATAAATGACACAGTAATTTTCTCTACAGGCCATGCACTCCCTGAACTATTTACTTCCCTGCAAAAAATCATGACAAATTTCAGTGCTGGTTTGTCCAAACAATCACAGTTGCAATAGTGCTAACAAATAGTGATTTGATCATGCTATTCCATGCCATGTTAAACACAGGTTTTCAATGCACTTTGCTACTCTTTCAGCATCCTTTACAGTTCCTGCATAGAGCAAGTTGAGCATGTTAGCTACTAAACCATCTGGCTTGACAATCTCCTTGACCCTTCACACCATATGAACATCCTGTGTTCTAAACTTCATCCCTGACTTGATGCCATGTACCACAGTAAGTAAAAACAAATAATCACTGGGTGCACTCACTTAATTTCACAAGTCCATACACCATAGCTTGAGGGTTGATGTAGACATAACCAGTTCCAACCACAAAACTTCAAAATCACCCAAATCTAAAAAAAAAGCCTGTTTTCTAAGTTCTTTGGCACTTTATTTAACAAAATTCATTTAAGCTCAAGCTTTAGCTTTAAAGCTTTGAAGTGAATTTTGTTAAATAAAGTGCTCAAGAACTTTGAAAACAGACTTTTTTGGGGAATTTGGCTGTATCACACTAAAACCTGTGTTCCCTTCCCTACCAGAAGAGAAATGATCACTAAAATAATTCCACCAGCAGTAAACTATGGTGCTATATAGGTTTTGGAGTTGACATTAAGTCCACCCTTACCACACTTGACAAAGTCTATAATATTACGTGTCATTTTATTCTTGTCTGCCTGCCTCATTCAACATTGCATCATTTACAGCAACCTCATCTGCCAATCACATGAGAGATGTACACCACTCATTTTCATTTTCAAATACTAGTCTAGAAGTTTTTTTCTGCAGGTCCTTTCCTCTCTCTCTCTCTCTCTCTCTCTCTCTCTCTCTCTCCTGTTACCTCGTCTACTTATGCCACACTAAGTAAGAACCTATAATATCTTGCCAATCTTGGGTGTTCTAAATATATAGACCAAGCTGATTTCTCCTTCAGACTACCCAGTCTGTAGAACACAGGAAAAGGCTGTAGTACACCTGACCGCCAATAGTGCTACTGTACAGTGTGTTATAGGAAGCAGACAAAAAAAACAGTACACACACTGATACTATGTGAGGCTATTGATTAAATGCTGCAAAAGGTCAGAAACAACCAAATAACCACCCAGTCTGTGGAACAGCCTCCCAGACAAATACAAAATTACATATGACCCCTAATGAAAAGCCTCATTGGTAGCACAGTGGAGCCAGCTATGATACAATGGAGTAACTTGAAGTAAATGACTTGTCACTAAATAGTGCAGCAAAAATGGGCTCAATTGCCATTAAATGTCACTGTTCCATACAGCACACTGCAGCATTTTGTGATATACTAATGCACTAATAGACTGCAGCATTATTGCTTTTCATCCTGTGAGGCACCACTGTACCTGTAAAACACTGTGAAATAATTTGGGCTAGCTCAGCTTTAAGTTGGACTTCATAGTGCCAAAAGTCTCACAAACAGACTGAAAAAGCTGAATACAGCAGACCACAGACTTATGTTTCACCCTTGTTATGGCTTATCAGTGTGCTATATCTGTAGCCTCAGCCCAGATTCAGGATGAACCAGCCATGTCATCATCCTCCTCCTCCTCATCATCATCATCAGTTAGGTTTATTGGAAAATCCTTCTGAACTGTTGAATGAGTGCATGTATTGCAGATGTATATAAGAAATTATGGAAAGGTGTTCTGCAGAACTCCCTTTCCATAGTTTATGTGTACCATTTCACAATTTAGCCAGAAAATTTCACAGAATAGAGGT
The DNA here is from genome assembly GCA_016271365.2 of Neoceratodus forsteri. Taxonomy (NCBI): domain Eukaryota; kingdom Metazoa; phylum Chordata; order Ceratodontiformes; family Ceratodontidae; genus Neoceratodus; species Neoceratodus forsteri. Next base: position 1,450,417,499 of record CM057452.1, read on the forward strand.
GAAAATTTGCAGAACATGTGGAGGATTTGCATTTCACCACATTGTCTAGCATTTTATGAAATTTCTGAAATTTTGTGACATTCTGACACATTTTGAATTTGCTGTTTCTGTCCAGCACAATTGCCAAGCCATCATCTAATATTATCACCTCCCTATAGTCTGTGCTTAGTAACACCATAAATTTTATACAAGAAGGAGGAACAGTAAAATAGTGGAACTAGAAGGATTGGCTAGTGCAGGTGAAATAGACTTACTATACTAGGGATCATATAAACATAGCTGGGAGACAGTACTGAATGGTATACAACATCAGAAGGGCAAAAACTGGAAGTCAGGAGAGGAGGAGGAGTAGGTCTTTATGTAATGGATGATATAGAAGCATGAGAGCTGGAGGAAATTAGAAAAGTTAGTAGAAAAATAAGAGCTGATGTGGGTTCAAAGAGAGGGCAGCAAAGAGAAGTTTCAGTTAGGGGTCTGCTACAGACCTCCAGGCCAGGGGTTTGATACAGATGAGGGACTGTAGGAGGAAGTGGGAAGTGCAGGAAGTAAAGGGGAGTCTTATTGCCCTGAGGGAATTTATTTTCCTGGATTTAAGTGGGATATAGGCAGGGCCAATAAAAGGGTAGGAGCTGACTTCTTGGATGCTCTGACTATTTTATGGTACAATTAGTGAACAAGGGAACAAGGAAAGAATGCTAGATCAAATGATAAGTAATGGGGAAGAGTTAGTTTCTGAGGAAGAAGTTAGGGAAAACCTAGGAAACGGTGACCGCTATATGATTAGGTCGTAAGTTAATAAACTTAGAAGTAGATGGTACATGATTAATTAGACATTAAATTTCAGGAGAGCCAACTTTTGCAACACAAGGGAAATAGCTGGAGCTCAGGAGGAAGGAAGGGGCTGGGGAGATGTGGACTAGGTTAAAATCAATAATAGAAAAGGTTATGTTATGACCTAGGAGGTGATGTGTCCCCAGAGGGAACCAGACCAGCCAAATGGAGACGTGTAGATAAGCTGGATGGTGTGACAAAAGAGCATGAGGAAGGCCTTTAAAGGAAAGGGGAGATGCCACTGGAGAGAGAGAGAAAGTGCAAGAATATTATTAGGAAGTCAAAGCAAGCACATGAGAGTACATTTCTAGGGATACAGGAAAGAAAGATAATTGTGTTAGAGGTTAGTACTTTTTGACCAACAGTGACACCACTTTCTATTTCAAGATTCCATAACATGGTCGCTGCCTTGCTTAAAGATAGGATAGATTAACACCTGAATATCTTTGAACTGCTGATACCTAATGGTAAGCCTAATACTTCGTTTGAAAGAGCTTTTCATGGGCCCCTCAGATTATAAGTGATCTTACATACCTACATTCCCCTGTAAGCTTACTGATCGATAATTTTCTGGTTCTTATGTTGAATTTTTTTTTTGTTAATGTTGGAACTATGCTGGCCTCCATTCTGTCATCAGTTACCACCCTGTCCCAATCAACTCATTGAATATTACTGCAAGGGGTGTTTCCAGCTCAAGAGCTGGTTTTCTTACAATACTATGCAATATAATACAATAATGTTACACAAATGTATCCCCAGACACTTAATGTTGGAGAAAGATGCAGTAACGACATAAAAGAAAATATACAATTATGTAATATAAGAACAAGTGATTAAAGAAAAGCAGAGTGACATTTGGAGAAGTAATACTAATAATATAATGAATAGTTTATAACAGATAAATAATAAAATATGTTATATATATAGTAAATGATAAAGAATAATAACAAAAAAATCTGACTGGCAGTGCTGCTGTCACAAACAGGACAATACTTTATGGAACCATGCAATGTAAAAATGGAAGGAAACTAATCTGGTGTTCAGGACTCATGGCAAGGAAACAGGGATTTAAGGCATTTGAATTTGAAGAGGGAAGGGGTGAGTTATCCATGAGATGGGGAGAGAAATGCTGTTCCTGATAGTGTAGCAGAAATGTTGAAGGACCAGCTGTTGAAAGGGAGATATGAGGTGCAGAGAGTAGTCTACAGTTTAAAGAACAGAGAATGGGGGGGAAGCAGTGATGAGGGCAGAGGGATGAGAAGGATCAAGGCCATTAAGAATTTTGAAAACAAATAAGGGCAGTTTGTATTAAATTCTTCTACCAATGATCAGCTTTTACATTCCTAAATAAGTTGCATCATTGTTGCTGGATGCAGCACAAAGCATTGCAAAAGCTATTGCCTAAGAGTTGTGCGCTTGTTTTGCATTGTATTATGACATAATGTTGATGCATATGCATGCCACTTGAGTTGCAAAAATATTTCATTAATGTTGTTCCTGTTGGCCTGGTGGCACTGAGGGTTGTGACACTGGGTACCACACATCGTATTCACCAGCACCCTGGGTTCCAGAGTGAACCTAGGTGCCAGGCATCGACAGGGGAGGGAGAGGACTGAGCGTCCACATGACTGCTCTCCTCTCCCAGGAAAGGGTGTCCTGCTGCACCACTTGTAGACTGTCACCATGTAGAGGTGTGGTGGCAGGGCAGCAGGTGCAACACATAGAGGGACAGCCAGATGCAGGGTGTGTGGTGCATGCGTACCTCCACACACATGCACACTGCTGAACATTGCATGCTGTCAGGACAGGGGCAGAAAATGGAAAAGGAGCCAGCGGATGGTGCCAGGCTCATCCTCTGGCCTGCACTCTGCCACCCTGGGACTCACTGTGGACATGGATATGTGCTCTGCAGGAGAGGATGGCACTCACTCTCCTGGCCCTACCATGGAGGGGTAATCCATGGGGGAATTACCATAGAAGAATTCCGAGGGGAGGTAGTAGCTGGCAGGGATGGGCTAGGGTAGAGCAGGGCTGACTGACTGCAGGATGAAAAATCTGTGTGACACAAATGATGTTGCTTCTGAGCTGGTTAAGTGTTGCAAAATAATACAATGTGAGTTGTTGATACATCGCTAATGATGAAAAAAAAAAGCAAAACCAGTTCAGTTGTGGAACTGTTTAATAGGAACTGTACTGTATTAAAAATTTATAGTGGATGCCCTATTAGAAAGGGAGAGAGTGGATGTGACTGAGGATGAGATTGAAGTGGCCCCATTTCCAATAGTGGGTGAGCAGTTGAACATAGGGGTACAGCTAGGAATTTGTGTTTTGAGGGAGCCTGGCACAGAACTTTTGGTGAACATGAATTCAAGAAAAGAATGATGCTATATGCTGGCTTACCCTAGTATCACCATATATACAAAGAATTACCACCCCCAGCACTTGTCCCTCTCTCATGAATCCATCTATCCCTGAATAGAAACATAGAAACATAGAGCCTGATGGCAGGTAAGGGTCACTGGGCCCACCCAGTCTGCCCATTTTTATTACTTTAATCTTTGCTGTAGACCCTACTTGACCTACGGCACTGTCCCCCCCCACACACACACCAGCGATTCTATTGTGCCTATCCCAAACAGTTTTGAACCCACCAGTTTTTGCTCCCACTGCATCTGCTGGAAGGCTGTTCCAGGAATCCACCACCCTTTCTGTAAAGAAGTAGTTCCTCACATCTTTCTGAATCTACTTCCCTCCAGCTTCATAACCTGTCCCCTTGTTCTAGAACACCTTTTTCTCTGAAAGATACGCCTCACCTTATTGACCCCTCATGAGGTATTTAAAGGTCTTTATCATATCCCCCTCTCCCTCCTGTCTTCCTGGATGTACATATTGAGCTCCCTTAGCCTCTCCTCATAGGACATTTGATGCAACCCCTGCACCATTTTGGTAGCCCTCCCCTGGACCACCTCCACTCTATCTATATCTTTCCTGAGATGTGGTCTCCAGAACTAGACATAGTACTCAAGGTGGGGTCTTACCAATGATCTATATAGAGGCAACACCACCTCCCTCTTCCTGCTGGTGATACCCCCACCTATGTACCCTAGCATTCCACTAGCTCTCGCATCTTCCTTGTCACACTAACTGCACACCTTTAGGTCATATGATATGATTACCCCCAGGTCTCATTCCTGCTTGGTCATTGTCAGTATTACTCCCCCATGTTGTACTCCAGCCCCAGGCTTCTATGGCCCAAGTGCATTATTTTACACTTTTTTGCATTAGAACCCTGCTGCCATACCCTTGGCCACTCCTCAGTTTTTTCACAGATCATCCTTTCCACTCCCTGAGTGTTCACTCTGTTGCAGATCTTGCTGTCATCCACAATGAGGCAGACCTTCCCTTCCAGCTCCTCCACTATGTCACTTATAAAGGTTTAAAGATGACCAGTCCCACCTCTGACCCCTAGAGCACTCTGATGGTCATCCTCTCTTCCTTGGAGTGAACTCTGTTTACCACTGCCCTCTGTCTCCTATCCTCTAACCAGAGTTTACACCTCTTTTATGGCACTCATGCCCTCATGCCACAATTACTTTTGAAATGCGGGATATTAGTGAGACCTACTAATGCAACCTATTTAGTATATCTTAGTTTTTCCTGTCACACCATCAGCAATGCACTTTACCATCTTGGCCCTCAGCACTGGCTTCTACAAGTACTCAACTATCAGCCCCTCCCTTCTCTCCAAATCAGTGGAAAAATCTTCATCATGTAGTACACCCACAAATCTTTAATAATATATCCCATTCTTATCCTGACCAAGTTTCATGAAAAATCCCCCTCCTAAGTCCCCTTAGCCATGAGAAGATATTCCTACCCATACATTGACCCCAGTTTCTAATCAAACCTTACCCCACACAACAACAAATCCCCTTCCACAATCTCCCAGGATTCCCACACAATAAATAGAAAGGAAATTTGTTTTTATATAGGACTTTTCATGCAATTTGTGTCTCAAAGCACTTTACAGTCTAGGGGGTAGAATGCTGTTGCATAAAGCCCATGGCAAGGTACAAATAGCACAGCAATAAAGATTACAAAGAGTTAAAGCACAAGGAGGAAAAGTGACTTTCTCAGGGTTGCACGGTCAGTCAGTAGTGGTTGTAGGATTCCTGGGTCTTCAGGTTCAGAACACTGCATTTCAATAACTAGGATAAATGTCGTTCATACCACCAGGTCAAACTGCTTCTAAGGATACTATCCAAAAGCATAAGGCATTTGGACTCACCTAAGCCTCTATGTCCCCTCACCCCTTTACCCCTACCTGTAGTCCCTAAGTGATGGTAGCCCTGGCAGATGTCACACAGTGGGTGTCTGTTGGTAACATTCAGTGATGGATTGGGAACAGAGGGAAAAGGCTGAGGCTCCTTTTTCATTTTGCTATGGTGGATATTTGGTTATTCAGAGAGGAGAGCAACAGAGCATAGACTAGAAACCTATAAGGCAGCACACAATGAGTTGTTCTATGCTCTGTTGCTTCCATTTCTGAACAGTTAAATACCTGTTGCATATAGTTGTTCTTACTTTGGGAGCCGCATCTGTCTCCCTCTGCATCTGCTCCATCACTGAATTTTGCCAGAAGTCAGTACCTCAGAGCTGGGAAAATGTGGCAACTTTGTTTTCATTATTTTACTAAAGAAAATCTTAGACCAACCATTGAGAGTCCCAAGAGAGTGTAATTAAAAGTAATAACATTGAGAGTGGGGTCCCACGGGGCTCAGTGCTGGGGCCAGTGTTGTTCAATGTCTTCATCAGTGACATTGGAGATGGCATTAAAGGCAAAATGTGCCTATTCATGGATGACACCAAGCTCTATGGAAGGGTGAACACAGCTGAAGGGATACAGAACCTACAGAAAGATCTGGAAAAGCTGGGAAAGTGGTCCAGGATCAGGCAGCTTGGCTTCAATGCCAAGAAATGCAAAGTTATGCATATTGGAACCAAGAATCCCAGGACAGAGTACTACCTGGGTGGAGTCAGAGTATCTGCATCAGAGGAGGAGACAGACCTGGGAGTGATGATCACTAGTGACTTGAACCACTCCACACAGTACAAGAAAGCAACAGCAAAGGCAAACAAGATGCTGGGATGCATATCTAGGGGGGATCGGTAGTAGAAGACAGGAAGTTATACTGCCCTTGTACAGGTCACTGGTAAGGCCGCATCTAGAGTATGGAGTTCAGTACTGGTGCCCACACCTCAAAAAGGACATTAACCTACTGGAGAAGGTCCAGAGGAGGGCTACAAAGATGATAGTGGGTCAGCAGGGTAAGGCATACGAGGAGAGATTGAGAACACTGAACATGTGCTCCCTAGAAGACAGGAGAGAGAGAGAGAGGGGGACAAGATTGGGACCTTCAAGTGCTTGAAAGGAACAAATAAGGTTGATAAGGAGAGTCTCTTTAAGCTGAGTGGCAACCATAATGTGTGGGGGCACAGTCTTAAACTAGATGGTGGGAGGCTTAGGAGGGAGATCAGGAAGCACTTCTTCACAAAGAGGGTGGTGGACACTTGGAATGCGCTGCCAGAAGAGGTCATCTCATTGAAGACAGTGGGCAGCTTTAAGAGGATGGACATGGGGGAAGGTAAGGATCATGGGTAGAGAAGATGGGAGGAATGGGGAGGGAGGGAAGGGACATTAGCTCAAGCTGTGGGCCCTGCAATATGAGCAGACTTGATAGACCAAATGGCCTTCTTCTGCTGGCTTCTTCATATGTTCATATTAGAAGACTGTGGTTGGGTGCCTCCCAACTATCTGAAGACAGTGGGTGTGCCACTGCTCCCCCCTCCCCCATAAATGAGCCTAGATCTGCCACTAGTTGAGCTACTGCATGTTGAATGGTTTGAAGAAGAACAAGTATGGACTAGTGAAGTTCACTGAAAAAGTGATAACAGTAATCAATATAAAAGGAGATGAAGGCATGATTGAAGGTTTCAGCAGAGGATGGGTCTAGGAAGAGATGAAATGCAAGCAATATTGTGATGATGATAGCACACAGATTTGAGAGTCATAGAGCTATGGCGTGTGAAGCTGAGTTCTGGGTCAAAAAAAGACACCCTGATTTCCTAACAGATGGGGCAACTGAGAAAGAGTAAATAAGAGTGACAGAAGTCAAACTGTGGGAAAGGATACTTTTTTTTGAAATGAGGAGGATCTCAGTAACATTAAGCAGAAGGAAACTGAGCTGGATGGATGTCACACATCTTGTCCAAATGTATTTATTTATTTCTCAGAATTATAAATACCTTTGAGTCAGAGACTCATTTACAAAGGTTCCACATCTGAACATACAATAGGTTAGAATACAGACAAAGTACAATAAAATAGTACAGACAATGGGATATTGAATCACAAGGCAAACTTCTGTGGTAAATTAATGTATACACATTTGGGTAACAGCTGGCATTGTGTACATTTGTGGATACAGTGGGTGCAGATGATAACTGAGGGCACAGACAATGAGAACATTAGGTGACACTTGTGCCATCAGTGGAGAGTCATTGTCAAAAGAGCATGGGGTTCCAATCCCAGTGCAAATTGATAAATAATGAGGAAAGGTAAAAGCATGAACATGTGCAGGAAAACAGATAAGGGGGGTTACAGATAGAAAATACAAGTTTACAATATGAATTACAGGTTGGGTCACCAATACTGTGATGCAGCAATGTTCGAGCAGTCAGACTATTGACTTTGTCAAGTAACAGAGTGGAGAGAAGGAGAAGGGGCGAAAGCAGAGCAGTCAGCAAGGAGACTTTGTGGGGCTGAGGGTTGAAGGAAGGGGAGGGGAGTGGAGTGGTATTGGGGAGAGAGTGGGAGGGAGAGTGGGAGGGAGGGAGGGCTGGAGGGAGCACAGAGGACATGGCAGTGACAAAGAGAAGGATCAGGGGAGAGCGTAGAAAATCTGGGAGCTGTCAGGGGGTGAGGATGGGGGGAGTGGGGAGGGAGTGTCCGGCGAAGGGAAGGGCAGCTGATAGAAGGAGGGAGTAGTAGGGTGCTAGCACAAAATAGGGAATGGGGTAGCAATGTTCTGCTAGGGTAAAAAGCTAGTTGGGACAGTCACAGTTGTTAAGTGCAGTAAGGTGTTGTTGGAGTTTGCATTTGAAGGAACCAAGCTTGGGTTCGTCAAGGATATCCTGAGGGAGGTTGTTTAAGCCGTTAAGAGGTTGGTTAAATTCTCCAATAAGTAATTCCCTTGAGTTTTTCCACCTCTTCCTTCCTTATGACTAGGTTTTGTATCTTTTTACTATTATCTCCTTTGACCATACGTCACAAAATTCCAGTCCCCATCTTTTCTTGGAAAACTAATTCAAAATAGTAACTGAGACAGAACTAGACTCATAGTGGATTCCCTGCAGGGGGAGGGCCTCAAACAACTGGTACAGCAACCCACAAGAGACAGGGCTATCCTAGATCTAGTACTGACTAACAAAGAAGGGATCATAGATCTCCAGGTAGAAGGTCACCTGGGAGCCAGTGACCATCACATGGTATGGTTCAATTTGGCTACTACATCTAAATCATCCCATTCCAAGGCAAAAATATGGGACTTCAGAGGAGCTGACTTTGATAAGATGGCCAACAGAGTTAAGCTAGCCCTGGCAAAAAGAAACACAGGTGAGGGGGTACAGGCAAAGTGGGCAAGCATTAAGGATGCAATACTTGAAGCAACATCCCATTGTGTTAGACAGAAAAGGAAGTGCAAAAGAAGAAGGAAACCACTTTGGTTCTCAAATACAGTAGCAGAAAAGGTCAGAGCCAAAAGGCTGGCCTTCAGGAAATATAAGGAACACAGCGGATGAAGATAGGGAGGCATACCAAACTGCCCTAAGGGAAGCAGGTAAGGCAGTAAGGCAGGCAAAGTCCCAAACTGAGGAAACACTAGCATGAACAGTAAAAGAAGGTGACAAGACTTTCTATAGATACATTAGTGAAAGGAGAAAGTCCAGAAGGGTATTGCTAAGCTTAATGGAGAAAAGGGAGCATGTGAGGAGGAGGACCATGTAAAGGCATCTATCCTAAATAGATACTTTTGCTCAGTATTTACTGAAGAGAAGGTAGGGCAGGGCCCACAGCTCAGCATCATGGACACAGGGGGGAGGGAGATGAGCACTACTCCCTTCACAAAAGAAAGGGTCCTACAAGAGCTTGCTAAGCTCAGGGTGGATAAGGCAATGGGACCTGATGGCATACATCCCAGGGTACTTAAGGAGCTAAAGGAGGAACTAGCAGAGCCATTAGCAGAACTGTTTAGCGAGTCTCTGAGCACAGAGAGGTCCCAGAAGACTGGAGAAGGGCTCATGTGATCCTGCTCCACAAGAGTGGTAGCAGGAGGAGGAGGAGGGAACTACAGACCAGTCAGTCTTACCTCAGCAGTGGGCAAGATTATGGAGGCACCCTTAAGGAAAGGATAGTGCAACACCTGGAATCCATAGGGCACAGGATCCAAGACAGCATGGGTTTACAAAGGAAGGTCCTGTCAAACTAATCTCATAGATTTCTTTGACTGGGTAACCAGAGTGGTGGACCAAGGGGGAGCAGTTGATGTCGCCTACCTTGACTTCAGCAAAGCTTTTGACACTGTTCCACATAGAAGATTGATAAATAAGCTGGGTAGGCTCGGGGTAGGTCAGAGGTTGGTCAACTGGGTGGCAAACTGGTTGACGGGCAGAAAACAGAGAGTGGTGATAAATGGTATACAGTCAGAAGAGATGCAAGTCACAAGTGGGGTACCTCAGGGATCAGTCCTGGGGCCAGTCCTCTTCAACATCTTCATTAGTGACCTTGCAGATGGACTAGAGGGTAAGGCTTGTCTGTTTGCAGATGACACCAAGATCTGCAACAGAGTAGATGATCCAGATGGGATGGGCAGAATGAGAAGAGATCTGGATAAACTAGCAGAATGGTCAGAAGAGTGGCAACTGGGATTTAATGCAAAGAAGTACAAAATCATGCACATAGGGAAGAGAAACCCTGAAGCCACCTATAGGCTGGGAGGGGAGTTGCTAGCAGTCACAAAGGAAGAAAGAGACTTGGGCATCATCATCACTGATGACCTAAAATCATCCAAGCAGACCTCTAAAGCAGTAGGTAAGGCTAGGGGGGTGTTAGGGTGTATTAGTAGGGGTATCACAAGTCGTAGTAATCCCTCTGTACAAGACACTGGTTAGGCCCCATCTGGAGTACAGTGTGCAGTATTGGAGGCCACACCTTCACAAGGACATTAACCAAATTGAGGCAGTCCAGAGAAGGGCAACCAAAATGGTGCAGGGACTGCATCAGAAGACATATGAGGACAGATTAACGGAGCTCAATATGTATACCCTTGAGCAAAGGAGGGAGAGAGGTGATATGGATCGAGGCATTCAAACACCTTAAGGGCAATAAACAAGGTGAAAGAGTCTAACATGTTTAAATGTAAGAAAAATAGCAGGACAAGAGGACACAGCATGAGATTAGAGGGAGGCCGATTAAGGGGAATGTGAGGAAATTCTTTTCACAGAAAGGGTGGTGGATGCATGGAATGGCTTACCACAAGAAGTGGTGGCTATGAATACAGTGCAGGGCTTCAAACAGGCATGGGATAGGCATAAGGGAGCAATACAAATGACTATGAATAGATAGGCCACTGACAGAGCAAAGGCCGGTGGCACATTTATAAGGTAGGAAAAGAAATGGGCAGACTGGATGGGCCTTGCGGTCCTTATCTGCCGTCAACTTCTATGTTTCTATGTTTCTATAATGGTACTTTTCCATTCTTATCAATCAGGTCTCCTCTACACCAGGTCAGCAGTTCCAGGGGGCATACTCACTGTGCATGTACAGTTTTTTAAGTACCTGTCCCAAACCATATGCCTTTCTGTATGCCAGTATCATTCTAATGTGGATTATTTGATTTAAGGTAGGCCACTCAGTAATGGCTTATCTATTTAATTCTGTTATTTAAGATATACTGTGAGCCTACAAACCTGCTTAGAAATTAGTTGAAACATCTGGTGAAGTAACAATCAATCTGATTTTTTTTGTGACTGGTGGGGGGCAGCAGATGGAGAGAGTGTGTACAAAACTGAAGTTTCTGACTGTACTCCTGCAGCAGTTATATAAATTTCTGAATTTTTCATGTTGCTCTTATGTGTGTAAAGCTTTGTTTTACCTTATAGGCACCCCACAAACCACAAACACAGGCAGACGTTTGTTCTTCCATTCACACCTCTCAATTGTCCCTGATTTTCAGGGATGTCCCTGATTTTGCCTAAAAACTTTCCTCTGTCTCTCTTAAAATGTGTGTTTTTGTGACAGAACAATGGGGATTAAAATCACAAAATAATGTCAAACATTATAGACTTCTTCTTCTTCAGAAAATGCATCTTAACACACATCCCTTTAGTCTATCAGCTTTCTGAGTGAATAGTACCAATTTTTAAGATGTGTCCCTGATTTTGGATCTTTGTCCCTGATTTTTTTAAGTTTTTTTAAGCTTTGTCCCTGATTCATGAGGCAAGAGGTTGAGAGGTATGCTTCCATTTGGTGTTTGCTCTTTTAATCCCACATTTTCGCGCTTTTTTCTTCGTATTGCACTGTTTTCATCTGTATCCCGATTGTTAAATTTTACATATTATTTCTTGTCCTCCTGATTTGAAATAATATGAAGGACGCCTATGCAACCTATAAGCAGCAGAATGGACATTGATAGCGATTTAATAATAAACTCGAACGATATCGGTCACCACCACGGTTCAAGTCAGTCTCAGTTAGAGTTGGGCATACATTTGAAGGTAACGCGACGTGCACACCAGCATATTTTAGGGGCTCATGGTGTGATCTGTTCATTTGAAATGGATACCCGTCGCTAACCACAATTCAGGCCCCAAGTCAGAGTTGGGCATTCTTTCAATCTAGCTAGAAGAGCGCATGCGCACCACTTAAGACTGGCCTGCTTTTACTGCTCTTGTGCATCCATTAAAAACACATTATGGCAGTTGGGGCTTATCACATGCACTTTAAACATGAGTTTTTATTCTTAAACATCACGTATGGCCTGCTCTAACTTTATTGTGTTTCCTTCTATTCCTTCACGCGTCTGCTGAGACATAGTGGACATACATATATGTCTGGATAGATGCAAGGTCCCAAACGAACAAGCACCGCAGAGAATATTAAGGCATACTGTACCCGGGTCAAGGTCTGTGCCTTTACTAAAAACGTTTGCAAACGAAATCGCACCCTTCCCCCGAGGAAAAAAATAATAACTGCACAATGCTAGTTGTCCATCACCTCTGCAACTAGGTATTCAATGTCACATTACTCAACAGTTGTGCTGAAGTAGTATGAATATCAAACAATGAACAAGAATTGGCATGTTTGCATAATAGCCAGTAGCAGTTGTCCTGAATATCAACCATTCCCCCTGATGTCAAGGGTGATTCCTACAGAGCACGAGGGGAAGAGGGCATCTGTGGGCATGCTGTACTGTTTGCCAAATTCAAAACCCTGCCTTCACCTTTAAAACTGAGAGTCACAGAAACATGACATCTTTTCATGAAAAGTAGGGGACTTGTGATTAGGCGTTATGGTCCAATGCTGTTAACGACTTTTATATGACTATTTGATCATAAATGCGGGAGCGTTCAGTCAAATGCTTCCAGAAATAACTGGTGGGCTGGCTTCCCGGTCATAGAGAGCACATCTGTGCAAAGCCATTGCGTTTTTATTAAAGCTGTACTTAGCAAAACAAAGAAACAAATCAGACTTTGAAAATGTTGCAGACATGCTTGTGTATTTATTCTGGCCTCAGAGAAGCCAGTCTCAGGAGTATGATCCTAAAAACCGATTCGTGAATAACATAGTCTACCGTACTTATAAATATCGACACCTTGCAGGTCTGACCAGTGTCTGTGTGCTGAATTAAACCTGGCACAAGGAGACATTGACTAGTCCAGATCCAGACACAGTAGTAAAGGATCGTCCAGCTCAAATATGCCACCCTCTCCTCCAGATACCGACCGTGTGTCTCTTAAATCCTTCGAGGAAAAATGCTGTCTGATATAAATCCAGCGTATAAATTTACAACCTTTTGACAGCGATTCTGGAAGGTAATTGCATGTTTAAGACCGTGTAATTTCAACAGAAAAAAGAGTGGTTAGGAAAAGAAGGGCACACAACTGCAGAAATACTGCCCACTTTATATTCTTTAAATTACACCCCGGTGACTGATATTGAAGACACACGATGTAAAGAACATATTTTAAAACATTTTCACAAAATAAAATGATGTGATGTGGCCATTTGAGTCATAGCGTCAACCATGTAGCTCAAGTGCATGATTGCAAAAAAGACACTTTAAGGACACACATCTGCAAAGCACCTCAAATGTTGCTGGTATTTCCTCTAGTAAAACCCCTTCTTTGTTGAAGCTATTCTTGCTGTTGCAGAAGTTTATCGCCTTAGCCCGCCACTCACTAGCTTTACCTAAACCCGACGTGCAATGTCTTAATAAGCTGTCTGGAGTTCAAGTGCAAACCATACCAACGTATTTAAGGAGACACATCTGCAAACCCTACAAACGCTACCAGGGCTGTTTTTCCCCCTTTCCACCATTAAAGTGCCACCCTTTGTGTTTGCAATAGGCTTGCAGCAAGTGGCCCATCGGAAAGACTATTCATTAACGGGGTGTTAGTCGATCACAGTACTAGTAGTTACCCTTTGCCAGTCCCAGGCCTGGACCCTTTTTTGATTTTGCGCTCCCAGGTCTTCCTTCTTCTTCTCTCCCTGTCCTCCTCCTCCCCAGCCGGCGAGGCCTCCTCCAGCAGCTCCGCTTTCACTGCACTGCAGCCAGAGAGTAAGCGTGGAGAGCAGGGACTCTGCCGGGTCCTAGTGCCCCTCTGGTACAGCAGGCAGCGAGCAGTGCCAATGCCCGGGCCTTCACACACCATACACTTTAGTTACACACGCGAGTCACCAAAGGATCCAATTATCTTTAAGAATGTTACAGGTTTTGAGCTGCTTTTGGACCTACACAGTTGCACAGCAAATGCCGCCCATCCCCCTTGATCGTAATCCGAAGTTATTTGCTTTTATGTTACTGCTCCTTTTGATAAAGACATTAATGCAAAGCTGTGTATACATGTTCAGCCTTTTTTGTCATCCAAGTTTATCGAGAGTTAGGCGTACAATACGCGGCATATTTTGTCACAAATTCAAATACAGTTAGTTATACAACACGCGCTTCTGTCTTGTTACACGGTATAGGGCATACACTGTATTTTGAACAACTGGGTAAGGTATCCGAGCAGAGAACCTTTAGCGTCTGAACGGTTTAGTTCAGTTCTGGTGAAGACTGAAGCCCATAGACAGCCGGTATGCAGAAAAAAAAAAACTTGTCCCTTGTTAACAACAATGCAGTAAACAACAACACTGACAAACAGCAACACGTTATCTGCCTTTTATCATTGAAATAACACAAAATATAAATATATAATTTGACAGCAGAAAAGGGCCAGTTGGCCCGCTCAGTTTGCGCAGATGTTCCCTGTCTCATCTTCTGTCTCCGTTTAGCTAAAATGGTTTTAAAAACTTCAAAAATAGTTCTGTAGTGTGTCCAGGGCCTAAGTGGTCTCTGTCGACCCTCCCCTTCCCTGCCTTGATATTCCTCTATGTGTATCCCACCGATGCTTGAAGCCCCCACTGTTTTAGCCTCAACCACATGTAATAGCAGTCTGTTCCATGCGTCTACCACCCTTTTAGTAAATAGTACTTCCTCACATCCCTCTTTCACCCCCCCCCCCATCGCATGCCCCCTGGTCCTGTATCTATAATGATCGTTATAGGGCCCTACTTTGGCGCTTTACTTTTGTTCACTGTATTCGTCTCCCTCGTGTGCTTTATTGTTCCCCTGCTCCCAGTCCAACTGAAACAAGTTTTTGACTAATTGTGCTGAAAAAAGGTCCAGGTGAGATACCTACAACTTATTATTCCCAATGGGGTCCTGCTTCTGCAAGGTCACATGGGAAGTATTTAGCTACAACGGGACTTGAACCTGGAATCGTGTAGTGCTTAAGGCTGTCTTCTAACTCCTAGGCCACACTGCCTTTTCAAATAGGTATTCTCGACTAGAATCAAACCTCTGACCCTTTGCTTGAAAAACGCCACTTGATACCCCTGTGGGAAACACTCAGAATGTGAGAAAATGTGGGAGACTTCATCAAATTTGGAGATAAATATTCAGAAGACTGAAATCTAGAGACTGTATCTGTGTACATTTTAATTTAGCATTATATGTGATTGCGAATGATTTTGTGGTGTTTAAAGTCGGATGTGCAATGGGAGACATCAATTTCTCTATGAATAACCTCTTCATGCAGCTTGCTTGGAGCAATAATGAGGAGTTGAATTCTGGATGAGGTTCATCATGTTTGACCACTGAGAGGTATGTAACTGCTGCAGTTATGGTTATAGGTATAATGTGTTTGTCTACTCTGCTGATGGAGGCAACAGTAAGCCCGCATTTTGCTTATTTCCCCATAAAAATACAGGCAGCCACTTTTGGATACTATGTACTGTCCAGGGTTTTTAATTGCCACTACACTCCTTGGCAGTATGTCTTAATTCCCACTAAGGCAATGCCTCTGCAAGAACCCAGCAAGTATTCTCACAAGAAATAGAAACGTTATTCAACTTTATTATTAGTATTATTATTTTTCTGACGTATTGTTGGGTGAATTACTAGAGCGCTCACCATTGCAAGGATGTTGATACTGCTGCAGTACTATCAGATGGTAAATACATATTGTAGGCCACATTATATAAAAAAAATGTTCATTTTTCACACATTATAGTGTAGAAAACGTATATTTTAAACGTTAAGGGCCTTAGCTCCAGCTGCAGTAGGCCTTCTGGATTTATAGACGTGTTTGAATCATATCAGGTTGTTAATCATATCTTGTTTATGGGTGAGAGTCTAGACACTCTTTATTCATTCATTGAACCACATAACTCATAAATAAGCCTTTACCCAGGTGATAAATTGCCTCTGTTAATTTTGATCCCTAAACACACAGCACACCAGTTCCTTGTCTTTTTTGCCATATTAATGGGGACCTTTTTGAGGCAGTTTGAAATGTGTGATGTGACAACATAACACCTCCAAAAGTTCTCTGATGAGGCCCTGGACACACTGGGGAACTTAAAACGGTCTAAGTGCCTTAAAATGGTTTAAATCCTCCTAGCACAGTTTGCAGACAGACTACAAGCCCCTTAACATGTTTTAACAAAAGTGTTTTTAACCCTGCTAGATACCTAGTCTTAAAACCATTTTTAAAAACGTTTTGGAGCTAGCATGGTTTTACTCACAGGTCTGTCCAGGAGTAAAAGTGTTTTAAGCTATAATGGTTTAACTAAAACAGTTTTAGCTGCAGTGTGTCCAGGCAAGCACAGTTCTGTGTGTTGGTCTTGACACAAAATAGTTACAAGGAGAACAGGTTTAACACTAGTAGTGTGGCCACACTAAACCTTTATCAAAAATGGTTAGTGAGTAGTGTGGCTGCACTGAAATGGTTTAGCTAAACTGGTTTTAAAAACGGTTTTCAAAAATAGTTCTGTAGTGTGTCCAGGGCCTAATTTACTAATACATACTCTTCAGTCTTAGCATTATCAACCTTTGGCCCCTTGTGAGCACTATCTCCCAGTATTGTCCATCAAGGGACTTCTATGGCATACTTGTAGAGCTATTGGACATACGCCACTGCTTCCCCCACAGCGCATAACTAAACCAGTTGTAAAGTTGAAGAGAAGCGATGCCGTAGTCTGTGCATTTTTTAAATTGTGGTATGTACCTCCAGTGAGCGTCAGGCACTATGTAACAACTGTGTGTAACATGAATATCATCTTACTTTTTAAATTCTTGTTTGAAATAAGTAGTTCAAAGTGTATATGGAACATCTGAAGTTGTTTAAAATGACTTGGTACAGCGACATTTGGACGGGTAGTACCTGAATGCTAACAGGTTATATTGCAGGTATGCAGAATACAGGCACGCAGTTCTCGGGTTAAGCAGCAACTTACTAACATGAACCTACTTACAACGTTCAACTTAAAGTTAAGAGTATAATGTATGCAAATTATTACTGCAAATGAACTATTGACACACTGTGTATGATATGGCTGTCATTTTTCCTGATCCAGCACTGCACATTTAATCTTAGTCGCTTCATGATGTTCTTGATTTTGAAAGGTTGGACTTAAAACATCTGCAGAATGCCGCGAGAAAACACGAATAAAGGTTTAACATATTTAACTAAACAATCAGACAGACAGACATACATATCAAACTGGGTCGTGATGTGTGGTCTACCGACTTTTCTATAAATAACAACAATTCGCTATACCAAAATATTGCCATGGGAGTATTAAAGATACACGTTTCGGCTCAGACAAGCTGTTATGCTGGAGTCCTGAATAGAGTTTTATTGCATATATAGGGGACATTTCAACTCCCATTGAGAATGTAGCATGAGGGACTGATATCGGTATTGCTGAGACATCAAAGGCTGCATCGCACGATCCCGCCCCCTGAGGCCACTTACAGTACATTGATTTATAAAAGTCTTGTTTTGTAACCAAGCTATCCCTGCCATCTCCGTGCAGCAAACCCATATGTGGAACTAAACTCATAAAATGGCGGAATAAAATAGTAAAATGGAAGCTGATATAAGCCAGGGAAGTGACACAATATACCAAAAAAGTAACAGCAAGGCTTAGCATGTTTCTTTCAGATTTATGAAAGATGTTTAATGTTTACAATTCTTTGCTGTGATTTGTTAATTTATTATTACAATCCTCGAAACGCTTAATTGGATTCTTCAATATCATTTTGGGGAGGTGAAACTTCAAGTTATTTTTGATATTTTCTTCTAACAACATTTTCCAGTACAAGACCAAGAAGTATATTCTACCACCACCCACAATACAGGACATTTGCATCAGCGCGTCACTTCACATCATGTGAGGTGTGCATATGCTAATTCTAATGTAAAGCTACCGCCAAAGTATAAACCAATTTGACTTTAATTACATTGATGTTGCATAATTTACTTAGCCCCGCTTTTGATGGAGGGGGGTCGGGAAGGCTCCCTTGCCTTAAAGTACAACCACAAGCGTCTGTAAAATCCATGCATTACTGGACAAATGTTGCATTTCCTAAATTTGTTTTATAACTGCTCTGGGTGGAGCAGAGGCATCTTTTAATGTTTAATCGCTCGAATACACATCTTTGTTTCTTAACACATGGATACAGCATCACATATATCTGCCATTAGGCAATCCTGTTTTCCACTCTCCACTTATTGAAAATACAGTAAGGGAGTGTAGGTGAGGGATTCTGATACATATTAAGGCTACGGGTCAGGCTCGGATTATAATATCTACTGTACCTCACTAAATAAACAATGCTGAAAAGGGGACAGCGGCAGAGGTAATGTTGTCACCAGTTGGAAACATGCCAACCTTTTTAGGAGCTCCATACAATATAATGAACATGGTCCTGATACAAAAGGACCATTGGTGAGCAACTGGTGCATCTTTTCAAAAACTTTGAGAAACATAATAGTCGGACAAAATATAACTTATTAAATATTTTCAGTATTGGTCAGTCCCGAATTTTTTATTGTTAGACATACTGAGATGAAAACCATGTCCTTGTAGTTTATCATTCAACTACTCTTGCTGTTCATTCTTCACTTTAAGTCAACTTTGTGACATCATAAACTGTGTGACATCACAACCTACTGCTAAGGAAGCCACTGTTATGTCACAAACAGAGGATTATGACTTCACCTGGTCACCCTTTCCTACATGTTTTGACTTTAGGTGGGGAATATGCAACCACATGAGAAGAAACCTAAGGGACACAAGTCTTATTTACTGTACATGCAGATATCTTTAGTGATATAGAACAAGGGACAAGAAAAAAATATATATCCAATGAAGCTCACCTGGATGAAACCCAATTCTGCAGCAGAGTTACTGCAGGAAATAATGCAATTTCAATGGGTGTTAATCCTTGCAGGAAACTGTGACACTGCACTTCATCCTGGTGGACTTCATATATGGGATACATGATAGGCAGGAGTGAGACATGGGAAATATTCTCACTCCTGCAGAGTGAGCTCTGTATTCTCATGAGTGCCGAAGGCACCAGTGAGAATGCATAGCTCATTCTTCAGAAGTGAGACTATTTCCCATATCTCACCACATGCACATCATGTATGCTATTTATACAAATGGAGTGAGAGCATATTAAGTGTCATGTTTTGCTATGTCTTTTTCCTGTATCTATGTGCTTTTTTCTTTTAGTCTTTAGTAACTAATCTTTGGTAGGTAGGTGAGTCTTTAAGGAGTACTGGGCAGTTAAGTGATTTGTTCAAAGTTGCACAGTATGTATGTGGAGGTTGTGAGAATCAAACCCAGGTCTGGTCTGCTGGCTGTACCAAGCTTGTTCAGAGCCCATTACTCCAAGTTCTAGGCTATACTGAAAGCACTGTTTGTCTGTGGTCTGAGAGTGTGGGAGTGTTTCTGAATGGGCTGGGATTGTTAGAAGCACTGTGGGACACGTGATTGTGTTTGGCTGTGCTAATTGTGTTAGTTGTAGCTTGCAGTGAGAAAGAGAAACTGCTTTGTAAATGAGTTTCATTTGAATTCAGGTTGTTTTTATGCTGATATTAGCACAGAAATGGGCTAGGAGTGTTGGAAACTTTGGGACACAGGTAAGTGTGCTTTGCTATGCTATTTCTGTTAGTTGCAGCTTGCAGTGAGAAATAAATTGCTTTGCAAATGAGTTTCATTTGAATTCAGGTTCTTTGGAAACTCAGATTAGCACAGAAATGGGATAAGAGTGTTAGAACCTTTGGGACACAGGTAAGTGTGTTTTGCAGTGACAACTGAGTGATTTGCAGGCTTCAGTGAGACACAGAAACTGATTTTTGAAGCACTTTTATTTAGAATGCTGGCTTGAATGAATGAGTGAGTGATGACATCAGCAGAGAATGGATAAATGGAATATATCTGACTCCACTGATGTCATCAGCATTTATCTCACTGCAGTGAGAATATCTCAATTTATTGCAGTGGAATAGCTCTCACCCCCATTGTGTGTGTGTGTATATATATATATATATATATATATATATATATATATATATATATATATATATCATTGGGTGAAGGAACAGCTAAACCACTTTCTGAAGTCATGGATGAATATTGCTTATTTCATCTGTTTAAAAATATGATCTCATCATCACCATTCATGATTACTACACTAAAGTCCATTTTTTTCTTAAATCAGTCTTTAAGGACAAGGGTAAACTCACCATGGTAACTCTGCTTTGCTTTCTGATACAAATGGTTAACAATTATTTGCCAGTAAAATAGGTGTATATAGCCAGATTCTCTTGCCTTTATCTTGATGATTAATTTATACTGATATGTAATCTTATGTGGCTTCTAACAAAATATTACTCTGCTGGCCCAAACCTTCAGGCTAGTCCACAGTACCACACATCCCAATCTGCATTAGTTCTTAAACATTTTATAATCTATAGATCCATCCTTAATGACTTAAAGTGATTTTCTGTTTTCCAGAAAAAAATATTAGTTGGCATCCGTAGAGCTCAGTTACACAGATGTTCCTCAAAATTTGAACTTTTGGAAATTTGGTTTTTATCTAAGACATTTTGTATGAAAACCATGTCTTAGCCACTTAGACTTTATCAGTTTCAACTGTTCTTTCTGTCTTGAAGTCATAATCCTATACTTGTTGCATCATAATTATTTCCATGGCAATGGGCTGTCATATTATGGCAGATGATTCTGATTTTAAAGCAGGAAAAGCAGAAGGAACAGATGAATACTGTGGGGCAATGAGTCTGATTTCCGGACTATGTCCTTAGTAATACAGAATGGAGTGTCATGAACGTTAATGTTATTGGGAAAAGTACAGGATTTGATTTTTGCTGACATCAGTGGTCAGTATTTTACAGAAAACTAATGCAATCATTTTGTCTTCTGGGTACCTTTCTGCTTGCATTGTCCCATACCCTGCTCTTTGTTTAATCCTCAGACTTTGACCAGTCCCTGGGTGTAAAATGTATCAGAGGGATAAGGAAACAGGAAGAAGAGGGAGTGGCTCTGTATATGAAGGAAGGGATAACCCAAACCAGAGAGAAAGGGGCAGATGGAAAGACTGAAGCATTATAGGTACAGGTCAATCTGCTAAGTGGAGAAAACTAAGGACTGAGGTAGTTTACAGACCACTTTCACAAGATGAGGAGCTAGACAAGGTGCTTGGCTCCCAAATTACAGAAATGGCAGCACTGGGGAGATAGTAATAATAGGGGACTTCAATCTGCCTGGGTAGACTGGACAATCCTGGAGACCTCTAACACCAGGAAGCAAGTACTGCTGGATGCATTCCAGAGCAGATTCCTGACACAGGGTGTCATGGAGCCCACTAGGGAGAGGGTCATACTGGACCTGGTCCTGTCCAACTGTGAGCATGTCCATGATGTAAAGGTGGAAGCACCTCTTGCCAGTAGTGACCACCACATGGTTTAGTTCCACCTGGACATGGGCAGAGAGATGGTCAGGACCAAGGCAGGGGCTTTGGATTTCAGGAAGGCTGACTTTAAGAAGATGGGAAAAATTCTCATAGGACACTTTGCTGAGATCAGAAAAGAGATGGAGGTGCAAGCACACAAGATTTTATTTACAAAGTGTCCTTTCCCTGATTCTCAGGGTGCAGTACAGAGTGCAGGCAGAAGGAAAAATATAAAACACAGACCATAATAAATAACAATAGTAAAATCAATAAATTAATAATATACTAAGATCCAAACAGTTGTCTAAAAAGGTGCGCCTGCAGATCCCTTTTGAAAGCTTTAACTGAGGGGGCCTCCATCAAGGATTTGGGGAGCAAATTCCACAGGACTGGTGCTGCCACCTCAAAAGCATGATTGCCAGACGTTTTCAACCAGGCCCTGGAAACTGCAAGTAGGCCCTCATTGGCAGAACAAAGAGAGTGCAAGGAGCAAGCAGGAGTGAGGAGGTCCTGCAGATAGCCAGGACCCAAACGATATCAGACCTTAAAGGTGAATAAACCCACCTTGAAGGAAGTCTTCCACCTTACCTGCAGCCAATGCAGGCTGCACATTACCAGGGTCACATGACAGGACCTTGGGAAGACCTGTCAGCAACCTGGTTGCCACATTTTGCAACAGCTGGAGACAGCACAGGATCCTTCTACTGACCCCGAGATAAAAGGTATTGCAGTAGTCGAGTCTGGATGTCATGAAGGCATGCATGAGTGATGACAGGTTATCAGAAGGTATTAAGTCTTTGATCCGGGCGATATTCCTAAAATGGTTAAACGCAATCTGGACAACAGATGACACCTGAGCTTCAAGTGTCAATCTGCTGTCTAGGATCATGCCCAGATTACTCACCTTCGTGAATGCCAGGAGGGGAACCGTTCCAAGCATCAGGCTTGTTTCATTTCTCATAGCGTCTGCCTCCCTCTGGCATCCCGGCTCGGTCACCAGTACCTGTGTTTTACCTGGCTTAAGCCTCAGCTAGTTAGAGGACATCCAGTCCAGGATATCAGCCAGACATCTGTTTGCACTGCTACTGCATCACATGTCCCAGGCACAAAAGACTTGTATAGCTGGGTATCATCTGCATAGCAGTGAAACTCCAAACTGTACCATCTAATGATCTCACCCTGGGGAAGCATGTACACTGTGAACAGCATGGGAGAAAGGACAGACCCTTGGAGAACTCCATAGAGCAAGGGCTGAGGGTGGGAGGAAAAATTTCCAATCACCACCCTCTGGGTCCTGCCTGTGAGAAAAGACTTGAACATAAGAACATAAGAATTTACCTGCAGAAGGAGACAATGTGGTCCATCTAGTCTGCCCGGGTTTTCTACCCCCACTATCAATTTGTCTTGTTAAGGTGACTATAATGTCCATCTGATGCCTGTTTGAATTCACTGACCATCTTGGCTGCCACTACCTCCAGTGGCAGGCTATTTCAAGGACCCACCACCCTCTCTGTGAAAAAGTACTTCTTAGCATTTGTTTTGAATTTACCAGGTGCATGTTGTGTCCTCTCGTAGATGCAGACCTGTTTTCCCAGAAGAGGTTCCTGGTTGGTACTCTGTTGATCCTTTTAACAAATTTAAATGTCTCAGTCTTGTTTCCTCTGTTCCTCCTTTGCTCAAGGGAGAATAAATTTAGCTGGCTGAGCCTAGCTTCATACGTTTCATGGTACAGACCCTGCACCATTTTGGTGGCACGTCTCTGCATGGTTTCCAGACGGTCTATGTCCTTTTTTCAGTGAGGTCTCCAGAACTGCACAAAGTACTCCAAGTGAGATCTCACCAGGGACCTGTACAGAGGGAGGATTACATCATGCTTCCTACTGGTAATATGCCTACCAATACATCCGAGGATGCTGCTTGCCTTTAGTGCCGCTTTTTCACATTGCTTCCCTCCCTTTAAATTGTTTGAGATCATGACACCAGGATCCCGTTCCAGCTTTGTTTCTTCTAGTAGCTGCCCCTCCAGGACATACTTCATGTATGGGTTCCTTTTACCTACGTGCATGACTTTACATTTTTTGGTGTTGAATCTCAACTGCCAGTTCCTGGACCATTCTTCTAGCATCCTGAGATCTGCATCCATTTCTGCAATCCTTTCCTTTGTGTCCACCCTGTTGCAGAGCTTTGTATTGTCTGCAAAGAGGCAGACTTTTCCTTTCAGTTCTTCAGCAATGTCACTGATGAATATGTTGAAATGGATGGGGCCTAGTACTGACCCCTGTGGCACATCACTTGACACCTTCCCCTCTTGGGACAAGGTGCCATTTACCATAACCCTCTGTGTCCTGCCTTGCAGACAGCTTGTGATCCATTTAAATACTTTGTGACCGATGCCAACTTGCTCCACTTTGTTGGATAGCCCTTCTGTGTGGGACTGTATCATAGACTTTACTAAAGTCCAGATATACCACATGCATTACTGTCCCCGGTCTACTTCTCTTGTAACCCAGTCAAAGAATTCCATCCAATTTGTTTGGTATGAGCACCCTGATGTGAAGCCATGCTGCATTGGGTCATGTTGCCCACTTGCTTTCAGTTTGTTCATTATCCTTTCCTTAAGTAATATCTCCATTATTTTGCCCACCACCACCAGCTGATGACAGTGCCAGTGAGTCCGCATAGCTCCCTCAGGTGATCCCATAGCACCACATGGTTCACAGTATAAAAGGCTGATGAGAGATCAAGGAGGACAAGTATTGATGACTCTCCTCTATCTCTAGCCCTGAGGAGATCATCTAGCACCTTGACCAACACAGTTTTGGTGCTATGTCCAGACCTAAATCCTGCCTAAATCCTCACTGGGGGGGTTCATAGATGTCAAAGGCTGAGAGGTGTGCCTCAAGCTGCAGAGCCACAATTTTCTCAGCAACCTTATCCAGAAAGGGCAGGTTAGAGACAGGTCTATAGTTCACCAAGACGTCCGGGTCAAAAGATGTTTTTTTTCAGAAGGGGCTTTACCAATGCCTCTTTCAAGGCATCAGGGACTAGCCTCTATGAAAGTAAGCACCTGACTATCTTGGTGAACACTGGGCTGACAGAATCCTTGCATCCCATTAGGAGATGGGTTGGGCCCAGGTCCAGTTAGCAAAAGGTGGTCCACAGCTTTGAAATCACCTCAAAGACCTCTTCCACCTCTACCAGTCTAAACTCACTCCAGGCAAGGGGAGTTCTTTCTGGGATGTCTGACACACCACTACCGGGCTGGCAAAGCTTGGCTGGGAAAATCGCAGCCCTAATGGAGGACACTCTGTCAGAGAAGAACAGTCCTCACACTTTGCCACTGAAACTTCTTTTACCAGCTGCAGACAGGCTGGATGAAGCAGCATGTCTACAGTCTGGAAGAGTTGAGCTTGTCTGTTCTTTCCTGCAGCAATCTTCCTGGATAGTTAAGCTGCCTTCTTATGGGAGAGTGCCCTCTGATACTCACCATAGTAAGTTTTCAGAGCTGGTTCATCCTCCTCTGAATGCAGCTTATGCCAACAATGTTCCAGTCTCTGACCTTTGGTCTTCATCTCCTTGAGTTCTCCATCAAACCAAGAGGATCTGAAGTGAGAAGACCTAGGTCATATATGAATTGGCATGACAGAGTCATGTGTGGCAGTGACAGCCATATTATAGGCCACCACTGTCTCACACAATGTCTCACACAGGCAGCACTCAGTGCCAAGAGGTCTACTTCTGCCATCAAGCCCTCTGGGGACAATCCCCTCAAAGGGTGCTAATGTACCACCTCCAAAGGGAAAATGGCACATGGGGGGGTCTGGGCCCAAAAGAAAAAGAACAAACACCATGCAGTGATCCCACCTAAAGAGTGGATCAATCTTGAGATCACAAATCTCAAGCCCCAGTGAGAATGCTAGGTCCAAGGCATGACTGTGGCTGTGGCTCACAGAAGGAACTATTTGTGCAAAGCCCAGTGATATCATTAGCTGGAGGAAGTCATGTCTAAATTGTGAGGCTTTATTGTTGATTCAAGCATGGAAGTCAGCCAGGTCAACCATCTGGGTGACTCCAACACTGTCTCAGCAACAGATTCCATTACTTCCTGCAGAAACTCCTTCTTGTGCCCTGGAGGCTGATACACAAGAAGGATTCTGCACCCTGCACCTATACCCCATACATGGCAATGCATTCAAACATTGTAGCAGATTCCACTGGTTGCATGGAGAAGTTCAAAATGGATCTAAAGCAGATGGCCATGCCCCTGTCCCTGCACTTCCTCCTTGGGCAATGGAGAATCCGGACATGAAGGACACCTCCAAAGCTGGACCAGCATCATCTCCCACTCGGGCCTCTGTGATGCAAGTCAGATCAACCAAGGAAATCAGGTCTGCTACAGTTGCAGTCTTGTTTCTGATCAATCTCGCATTTCATAACACTGCCCACAGATGACCAGCCGAGGCTGCTGGCCCAATGGCTACCCATCCATGTGGTCCAGTGGAGACCCTAGGGATGGGAACCAACCAAGTCTGGCTTCTCTCAAGGTCCCATTTTATCCCAAGGCACCTCTTGGTCCTGACCACCCCAATGCGAATCTCAGCTACTACAACCTGGAAATCCCAGCACCTACCATTCCACCCTCGCACTAACCCATCCTCCCTGCTGCTCCTAATGGCTGCAGGTGGCAGAGGAGGAATCAGCAAAAGGGTGGAGGTCCTGCAACAGAGATCCCAAGTAGGTAATCCTAGGTGTCTGAATGCGATGCACATCCTCTTCTACAATTTTAAAACTAGAATGTAAAATTACCCTATATCCTTCTAATTTGACAGTAAAACAAAAACAAACATAAAACACCAACCACCATCATACAGTTAACTAGCATAATCCAAATAAAACCTATGCAAGCCTACTAACCCCCCCTCCACTTACCCTCGCTCTACTACCCAACCACCTCCCACTCAGATTTGTTTTTTATAATAAAACAATGAGTAATACAGTAAATAAAAGAAAAGGAGAATTGGCTAAGGTGTTGTGGAGGAGTCAATACAACACGTTCAGATCCTATTAAGGAGCAATGTCCAAACTTTGCTGCAGTAAATGTCCACAAATTAGCAACAAATGGGCTAAAAACTCAATGAATACTGGCAAGTCCTTCCAGCATTACTCCCACCAACACAGAAGAGAAATGGCTACACAATGGGAGAACAGTGCTCTCACCACCATAATCCCAAAGTGGCAAAGGTGCAAGGTTAAAGCTGGTCAGTACGATGACAGGCTCAAACACAAGAGAGTTCAAGGAAGTGGTGCAACAGAAACAGGCCATAACTAAAGAGGGACTAATGGCGGGAGAAAGCGCTGTAGCTCAAGTAGTATCTGTGGTGAGAATGTAGCTAGAGAAAAAATTGGAAGACTGGGTGGGCCAAGCTGGCTCTGACTTGTTGTCAGATTCTATGTTTCTATGTCCACTAGTGAGTGTGCCAAGATCAAAGCAAGAAATCTAAGGCCAAATAGCCCAGCTGGTTTGGAAAGGAAGTGGCAAATGCAATAAGGGAAAAGGAAGCAGGCTACTGGAAGTACAAAAGTACTCAGAATGAGGAGGATAGGGAGACCTGTTGTGCTAAATCAAGTGTGATGAGCAGTGTGGTTAGAGACACAAAGTCTGCAAAGGAAGTACAACTGGCACAGGGAGCAAAATCTGGTGAGAAGGCCTTCTTCAAATATATAAGGGAGAAGAGGGATATTAAGGATTGTCAGATTAAAAAGGGGGTGGGCAGAAGGAAGTGAAGAGAAAACAGAGGTGCTTAACAAGTACTTCTGCTCTATTTTCACTAGCGAGGATGGTTCAGTGAGATAAGTGAGCAAGGGGGTGGGGGTAGGGAAGGTATTCTGTGATGTGTGTGTCCGCAATTGAGCGACCCCCAAAAGGGTGACTCAATCACGCTGCATGGCACAGTGGCTACTGGGCAGCTACAGCAACCAGATGGGGTGGGTTGTTGACCGTAATGACAGGAAGTCACTACAGGTATGTGTGTAGGGGGTGGGGAGCAAGCACGCTACAAGTACGTGCGCAGGGGAGTAAGCACGCTCGGTGAGGGGTGGGAGGGGATTTGAGGGGTAGCACTATGGTAGGCTGCCAAGCTGGCCCTGTGGTGTAGTGGGTCATCTCGTGACTTTGGTGGCTAGGGTGCTGAGTTACGGTCCGGTTGCAGGTTTGTTTTTAGTCTGGCATTTGGCAACTGGGATTTAGAAACATAGAAACATAGAAACATAGACTTTGATGGCAGATGAGGACCGCTTGGCCCATCTAGTCTGCCCATTTCCCTACCTACTTTATAGGCCGCAGATCCTAGTTAACCAACAGCCTATTTCTTCCTACCCCCCACAAGAATTGCCTTATGTCTGTCCCATGCATTCTTGAATTCTCCCACAGTTTTAGACCCCACAGCCTCCTCAGGAAGGCTGTTCCATTTAACACAAAAAAGTGCAAAGTTATGCACTTGGGGGTGAAAAACTCAGAGATCAGATGATGGTTGATTGGTGTGCTGGTCACCATGTCAGAGGAGGAAAAGGACCTGGGGGTAATCATCATGAGTGACCTGAAGCACTCAGCACACTGCAGGAGAGCAGCAGAAAAAGCAAATTAGATGTTGGGCTGCATAGCCGGGGGCTACAGCAGGAAGGCAGAGGTGTGCAGTATTGGTGCCCTTATCGTAAGAAGGATGTTAACTTGCTGGAGATGGTCCAGAGAAGAGTGACCAAAAGATATTCCAGGGCTATCAGGGCAATAGCTATGAAGAGAGGCGCAAGAGGCTCAACATGTATTCCCTTGAAGACAGAAGGGGAGGGACATGATTGAGACGTTCAAATACCTTAATGGTATTAGAAGGGTGAATATGGAGAGCCTTTTCAGTCTTAGTGGCAACAAGTTCACTAGGGGCCATAGATTAAAGCTGGTAGGGGGAAGGTTCAACAGAGAAATGAGGAGGCACAATTTTACCAAAATAGCGTAGGCCAAGTGGAACGAGTTACCAGAGGAAGTGTTCTCCTGAAAATGGTGGATAACTTTAAGAGACGATGGAACAGAATAAAAGGGAAAGTTGTGGTGGAGGAGGGGGGAGTAGGGACTTGAGGGGGGCCAGAGGGGATTTAGGGTGGGGGCAGGTCCCTCTGTAGACACAGAGGAGGCCTGCGCACTTGAGCAGATTAAGTAGACTACAGACCTCTTATGGTACTGATAGGTCCTTTAGCTGCCATGTGCCTGCATACATTTTAAAGGGGAACAGTCAGCACTAAGAGCCCCCTCCCAAGTGGGGGCTAATCCCAATTTTCAAATTGTGTGCAAAACATTGTTTTCCTTAGTATTTCTTGCAGGATAATAGATTTTATCAGGCTATTTCTGCTGACTTCCAATCTGACATTTGCTGTAACCAGAAAACACAGAATCCATGGCAACTGACATCAGAGGAGCGCTGCAGCAGTGGGAGATTCAGTAGTCTGCAGTGCATATTAAAGCTTGGGATGTGGGGCTTTTAGTGCTCCCCTTTAAAACCTAACACTAGTGTAAAACAGCACCTTCTTTGAAATAGGAGCCTTCCTAAAACTATTTAATTTTTGATTGTTCCATTAAAGATGCACTACATTTATATTGCAATCCTGTATTTCCTGTAAAAGTGGTGCTTCAATTACTAGTTCACATAAGCAAATAAGTGTTTCTGATTTATGCACTGCTGAAAAGAACAATTTTATAAATTTATATAGTAGGTAGGAAATCTTCATTAACAATGCTACAAGTCATGCCAGTGACCCGGCTTCTGGAATGAGCCCGGGCTGCCAGGGGTCAGCAGGGAAGGGAGAGGACTGAGCATCTGGAGGACAGCTCTCCTCTCCCGGGGAGGAACAGGGGTCCCTAGTCGGTGCTCTGCTCATCTCTGGCAGAAGCCGGAGACACAGCAGGTACTGCGGAGCAGAGAAGAAATGGAGGGAGTGGCAGACGTTGGATTAACACTTTGACGTTGGGGCACTAGCCACTCCCCAGAAACAGAGGAAAATGCCTCTCGGCTCTGGCAGAGACAGAGCACCAGAACTTGCCCCTGATTTGCGGCTGCCCACCTGGCACCCTCCTGACCAATGTTACTGAACTGATGGGGTGTTGGGTCCCACCTGGTCCCCATCTGGGGGGTAAACTGAGGCTACATGGGTGACGGAGGACTGACTAGGTGGGAGCAGTCTGCAGGAGGATAACTCCTTGGTGCTCCTGAGGAGACCAGAGCCAAGGGAGCGAGAGTAGGATTAAATAGAAAATAATAAAAAAATAAATAAATTAAAAAAAACAGTGCTACAAGTCCTTCTAGGGATTATGATGTCTTCAGGTTACATGAGATGGAATGACAAGACTAGTGACTGACTTTCATTGACTCATTTGTTTGTTATTCAGGAAAAAACTGGAACAAAAATTGAGCAAGGTTCATTTACAGTGGCATCAAGGAACATGTACAAAATTACAAAGTTATACAATACAATAATGTGATATAAGATTTATATATATTAAACATGCAGATCAATTCAAATGGAACTTAAACAGAACACTAGCTTGTCATCTCAACAAGTGATGTAATAGAGAGGTGGAAGGAAAAGGGACATTACTAGGGCACTAGCAATAAGGAGTTTCAGATAGAATAATAATACAAAAGGTATGCCATTCAAAGTTACTTGGCCAGCAGTAGATCTTAGACCAGACTCGGGAACCTTTGTTGTAAGTAGGTTGAGAGGCAAGGTGGAATAGCACCTTTTACATATCCGAGGGAAAGCAATATCAGATGTAGTGTCTCCTATCAGCCAGAAAAGTCCACTCAAGCTTATGTGTAAGATAGAATTGATGACTATTACATAAAGTAGACAATACTAAGCATGCTGCACTGTTGTACATTATATTGAGCTTGTTTAACAACACCTTAGCAGCCTGCCAAAATAGCATGTCCCCATTGTCAAATAAAGGTATAATCACAGTGTTGACATTTTTCAGTCTGGTTTCTTTAGAAAGGCATTTTTTAGTTTTCATAAAAAAAAGTCAATTTTTGGTTTTAGTTTGCCAATTAAAGGAGTAGTCCATCCAGAATTTGCAATAAAAATATGCAGAGTGTTTTGATACGTATGTTAACTCCTAGTGTGCTCTTCCCTCTGTCTGCTATTAGGAGTTTTTCTTAAATTAGCTTGCTAGCTGAATGGTAGTTTTATGATCCCTGGGGAACTCCATCATAAATAGGTTTATTGGCTTTCTTTCTCCTATGATGCACCCTGTCTCATGTGACACTGATGTAGCCATGTCCTTAGATTTAGCATGTGCACTGCTTTAAAATCAGTTTAAAATCAGTTCACAACAGCAGGTAACTGTTCTTATTCGGGGAGCACAAATGGCAACAATTACAGTTTAACAGATACCTAACAGCAAGCTAACTGGGGTTTCTGTAAGAAAACAGCTGCTAAATAGCTCTAATTCATTATTTGTGTTTTCAGTGTGTGTCCAGTCTAGCTAGCAGTAGTAAGTGTTTTCATTTTAAAATGTTATTTCATCAAACTACACACCACAATAAAAAGCACAGAAATTGCCCCAGATCATCAATGCTATAATTAGTAAAGACTGTAGCTGTTTTCTTACAGAACACCTACTCAGCTCTCAAGTATTTGCTAAACCATAAATGTAGGTACCTTCATTCTACTAGAAGGAACTGGAGTTAGGGCTGATTTTGCTCTGTGACATCACTTTAATTTATTTTTTTGTTTGGTTTTTGT
Source organism: Neoceratodus forsteri (assembly GCA_016271365.2). Lineage (NCBI taxonomy): Eukaryota > Metazoa > Chordata > Ceratodontiformes > Ceratodontidae > Neoceratodus > Neoceratodus forsteri. The sequence goes on from CM057452.1 coordinate 1,450,448,767, forward strand.
TACAAATGTGAAGTGTCTTTTTAATAAAGTATAAAAATATGTTTGTGTTAGTTACTTAGTTTAGAGAATATTTGCTTTATTATTTGAAAATGTGTGATACACTAAATGTGTAGTACAGTGAACCATTGTAAAATGGAATCAGATGTGTAGCTGGAATAGTCACTGTCATCCTGTTGCTTTTATACCATACCACAGGCAGGAGAAAATCTGACTTCAAAGTATTTTACAGTTTCTAGGCTGCAGCTTCATACCATACACTTCATTTGTAAAAATAAATAAACAAATATGGAAATCCTGTCGCAGAGCAAGATCAGCACTAACTGCTAATAGAATGCTGATACCTACATTTACAGTTTAGCAAATACTTGACATCCAACTGAGTGGGGTTTCTGTAAGAAAACAGGTAGAGTCTTTATTAATTATAGGTAGCATTGATGATCTGAGCAGTTTCTGTGCTTTGATGGTTGTATATAGTTTGATAAAATTAAGTTTTAAAATTAAAACACTCCTGCTAGATAGACCTGATGCACATAGAAAACAAAAACAGTGAATTAGAACTATTTAGTAGCTGTTGTTTTACAGAAACCACAGTTAGCTTGCTGTCAGGTATCTGCTAAACTAACTGTTGCCATTTGTGCTCCCCTGGATAAGAACAGTTACCTGCTGTTGTGAACTGATTTTAAACTGATTTTAAAGCAGTGCACATGCTAAATCTAAGGGCATGGCTACATCAGTGTCACATGAGACAGGGTGCATCATAGGACAAAGAAAGCCAATAAACCTATTTGTGATGGAGCTCCCCAGGGGTCATACAACTACCATACAGCTAGCAGGCTAATTTAGTAAGAACTACTAATAGCAGACAGAGGGAAGGACACACTAGGACTTAACATACATATCAAAACACTCTACATAACATATGTTTTTTGCAAATTCTGGGTGGACTACTCCTTTTAAGAAGCTGCTTGTTGAGTGCTGTTATAAGCCCCTGAAAAGTGGTGTCTCCGGTTTCACATCACTAGTGAACATCCTTGACCCTCTCTCCCTCTCAAGAGTCACCTTTCTATTAGGTGACTTTAGTATCAACTGGGACACAAACCCTCTCTCTGACTTCAACTTCCTTATACAACAACATAATCTTATCCAGCTAATAACTTCCCACACACACCTCAATAATCATACCAATAAACACACTACTCCTGATTGTATCCTGATGATTCGAGCTGACAAAGTTGCCCACACTGGCACCTTGTCTGACACCATTAGCGACCACTCTCCCATCTGCGGTGTCAAGTGCACCAAACCCTCTCGCCCTCCACCCACCTATCTGACCTTCTGCAGCTTTTCTAGTTAAGACCCCCTCAGGCTCCAGAATGATCTCAGAGCCCTCAACTGGACTACCATCTATAATGCCACTAACACTGTCCTAGTTTTGGACATGTTTGTCCCCACAATCTTAATCATCCAAAATAAACACTTCCTGCTCACTACTCATAGAGTGCATGGGAGAGACACCCACTGACTCTTGCCTGACCTCCTCAAGCTGATGAAGGAGCGGTATGACAAGTGGGCCACCTTTAAAGCTGCATCATCCCATCCCCATTGAAATTACTACCACCACCTACAGAATCTTTGCAAGTGCCTCTTCCACTCAAGTAAGTCTGCCTATTTCCAACCACTCCAGTCCAAGCACCTAAGAAACCCCATGTGCTTCTGGTCCTTCATCCATGCCTTGCTCTCCCCCTCTACCAAGCAGTCTCCTTCCCCCCTTAACACCCAACATGGCTCCCAGACAGACCTCATTAATATTGCAAATGCTCTCAATGCCCATTTCTCCAACCTTAGCAACTACCTGGTGAAACTTCCCCACTCCAGCCCCATATCAATTCCCTCTTCTACCACTTCCAGCAGCCCCCCTTTTTACTTTAAGACCCTTTCCCCTCTTGGGACACTTAAACTCCTCCTCAGTATTCCATCAAGAGGGAGTGCTGGTAGACATGGCTTATCCCCACTTCTTAAAATTAGTGGCCCACAACATTGCCTATCCTCTTACCTTTATCTTTAATCTCTCCCTTACTTTCTGTCCCCCCACCAGGAAGCAGGTCAAAATTGGCCCTATTCACAAATCTGGTGACCTAGCATTATGGATAACTACTGCCTCAACTCCATACTGCCCCATCTTGGGAAAATCCTTGAGAAGGCTGTCAATTACCAAATCACTGAACATGTCACTAAATACAACCTTCTTTGCCTTAGGCAACATGGTTTCAGGAAGGGGCACAGCACAACCACTGCCCTAACCCTCTTCACCTACCATGTCCTTAGGAATATGGATGAAGGGAAGTTGACTGGTGCAGTGTTTGTCAATTTATCCAAGGCATTTGACCTAGTCAATCATAACATCTTAATAACAAAACTTGGTGCCCTTGGCCTCTCCCCTGACTCCACAGCCTGGCTCACAAACTACCTCTCAGGTAGAACCCAAATGGTCTGCCTTGGTGGTGCCACTCCCCCCCTTTGCCTGTTTCAGTGGGTGTCCCTCAGGGCTACATACTTGGCTCCCTCCTCTTTTCCCTCTTCATTAACTTCCTCCCATTGGAGGGCCCCTCATGTCACTCCTTCCTCTACGCCAATGACCTGATACTCTTCCAAAGCAGCCCCTCCCCCTCTTCACTATCCTCCACCCTCACCTCTGATTTCTGTAAGGCCCGCCGTTGGTGCTCCTCTACAAACTTCTGATCAATGCTTCCAAATCAAAGGCTGTACTGTTTGGCTCCAAGCCCAAACTCTCCACCCTTGGCCACTTTGGCTGCCTTCTTACTGTCCACTCCCTGGATGGATCTCTCCTCGACACTGTTCCTGCATTCAAGTATGTGGGGGGTAATCCTAGACCTATCCCTTACCTACTCCAACCACATTGCTTTACTGATCCATCACATTAACCAGAAGCTGGGGATCTGCTACCACTTAAATGACCATCTCATGCCAGAAGACCACTCCGCTATAGCCCGAGGCAACCTCCTCCCCCTTCTTGACTATGGGTGTCCAGTGTACTCCCTTACCTCCACTGCCAACTAGCACAGGCTGGATACAACCTACAACTGGATTTGCCACTTTTCCCTTTGCACCCTGTCTCCACTCACCACTGCTCTCTCTAGCAATCCCTAAACTGACTCCCCCCTCAAGCCTGATGCTCCTACCTGCTGGACCGGCCAGTCGTGGATGCCATCCACTATCCTTCTTACTCCCCTCTATCTCTTCTGATCCAGTTCAGAACTTACAGCAGCAGTCTTCACCAGTCATCCCACCTCCAACTCGTCTGCCCAAACATAACCACTAGGATGGGCCAAGGAGCCTTCTCTGCTGCTGGACCATCTCTATGGAATGACCCCCACCCCACATTGCATTCCTTCAACCCCTGTCTGAATCTAAATTCTCTACTAAGAACCCACTTCCTGTCCTCCTTGACCTATGACTGTCCTCAGGTTACTAGCACTGCTGTGCCTCCTATGTAGCCCTCCTTTGCCCCCCCACAAATTATCTTTTCTCCCACCTTGCAACTGGCTCACTGGTCACCATATTATCCTGATGCCAGCTGTGTTCTACCCCGTTAACTTATTTTTTGTATTCTGTTTATTATTTGATGCTGCTGGCTCTGCTGATGTATTTCTTACCTAATGTTAAAGGATGTTGCCATCTAAGCACTGTATATATGTACTTTATATATTTTAATATGCACCCCTTGACTGTTGTATCTAGCATTACAACCTGTACGTTGATTGCCTCACCACTGTATGTTAGCCTGACTTGCACTAGATTGTAGTTATTGCTTATGTATGTCTACTGCTGTTTGCTCTCACTGTATCTTAAAATTTTCATGCCAGTTTCTGGCCCGTGCTGTACCTGAGAAAGGTCTTTGGACCAGTGTAGCAACCTGGTTAGCAAATAAATAAATAAATAAATTAACCCTTAGGCTGTCAGTAGATTATAAATTTATAGGAATTCGGAACATAAACAGAAGTCTGCAGTACAGCAAGGGTTAATTTTATTGATGTGTGTATCCAGTTTTAAATGAGGGTCTAGCTAGTCTTCCAATTGTTTATAAGGCAATGGCTTCCTATCTGTTTTTGTAACATGTGGAACTCCTTGAGCGTTCCATCTCATAGTACCATTATTCTAACATAAAACCATATATATATAAATATATATATACTGTATATTTATATATGTCTGTTTGTATATATATATATATATGTGTGTGTATATATATATATATATATATATATATATGTGTATATATATATATATATATATATATATATATATTATAGGTGCAGTCACACCCTATAGTTAGGTTGAGTAGGCAGTTTAATGTTAAACCCCACATATTGTACATTAATAACTTTGCAACTGTTCAATGGATTTGCACACAATTCAGAATGTGTGGTCTCAGATGGTAGATATGCCAAGTTTTGTTTCGATCGGATTTGCGGTTTTCGTGCAGCGAAGCACCAAAAAACGCATTTTCACTTTTTGTTTGCCTGTTTTTGTTGATTTATGCCCATCGAGCTGCAGCCACACCATTTAGAATTTTGGTCTGAAATGTTCAGGGTAGAAAGAGGGTTTCCCAAAGAACAATCCAGCATTGGTTTGGTGAAAACATATTAATCCATTCAAAAGTTATTTAATTTTGGATTTTCTGGTTCTTTGCATGCTCAGTGCAGTCTTAGATTTATATGTATGTTTTGCGTAAGGGGATTGGTCTCCCATTCAAGGATTTTTTAACCTCATGAATGGGGATTTATTAAATCCCCATTCGTTAGGAAAAAATCCCCTTTTGTGAGCTGCCATCTTGTTTTCAGTTTCCCCCACAAATAAAACATTCTAACTTCTCCCATGGGTGTCTTGTGTAGTATTACTAGTATGGGTTTTGTTCGGGGAGATGCCTGTACAAATCCATGCCTTTAGTTTTCTTTATTTTTATCTAAAATGGCCATTCTGAATTTAAAAAATCTTTGATCATCACTCGCTAATGATCTTTGTTTGTGAGGTGACAAAATCCCTATTCGTCAGCTAATCCCCGTTCATGAACTGTTAAAATCCCAGTTCGTGAAATAAGGGCCAGATTGTCCTGTCTCACGAATGGTGATCGGCTGACGAACAGGGATTTTGATACCTCACAAATGGGGATTTGGCTGATGAATGGGGATTTCGACACTTCCCGAACGGGGATTATACAAACAAAATCCCCATTCGTGAGGTGTCAAAATCCTCATTCGTGAAATGAAGACCAGATGGTCAGATAGGGCTATCTGGTCCTCATCCCACCCCATGAGTGGGGATCCACAATAGTGCAAAAAAATGGCCCCAGTTTATTCTTGAAAAAATGCCGACATCAGTGTGCCCAATCCCCATGTTGGCATGTATCTCCCCCACCACCCCATAATAATGTGGCACACTAGGAGCCCACCCAGTGTGCCAAATATATATGTACTTTAAAATGTAAAGCTTCCGACACTCGGATGCCCACGCCAAGTGCTGGATGATGCCCCCCCCAAAGCCGTTAATCTTCAATTGTCAACACGGGGTGCCAAATCCCTGTGTTGGCATGTATCCACCCCCAACTAATATGGCACATGGGGAGCCCACCACAGTGTTCCCAATAATGTATTTATATTTTAAAATACCTGTTAATGAAGAAAACCATCCCCGATGTCTTTAATTTTTTTTTAAATCTGCAAAAAAGAAAACAGACCCTCATCATCTCCCCAGTCTCCCCATTCCCACCCTCCCTTTGCGCACCCACCTCCTTGCATCCTCCTTACCCATACTTACCTCTGGAGGGCAGGAGCAGTGATGTTCTCTGGACTGGGACACATCGGCACTCTTCAAAGCTGAACCACAAACAGAAGAATCAAAGGTAAGTGCCGTATAATGGCAGTCAGTGGGGGTTTCAACTTAGGTTGATATCTCAGCTATTTTTAGGAATTTGGGCCCCAAATTTTCAACATGGGGTTCTTGGGACCCCACCTCATGAACACTGGCACCGTCATTTTGTTTCTCGGTCCCAAAAGGTGATTTACAGTCGCAGCATGGAATCACCTTGCCTGAGTAACAAAATGACAGTGCAACTGTTCATGAGGTGTGGTCTTAAAAAATCCATGTTGCAAAGTTGGTGAAAAAAATCCAAAAAATGAATGTGTTACTGGCGTGCATTGTGCAACTTCTGCGCACACATGTAACTTTGCCAATTTTCTATATTTTCACTCCAGATTTTCAACATTGCCATTTTTTTACATCTCCTTATGAACAGTACAGCTGTCATTTTTCACATCCTGCCTGAAATGTGTTTTTGCACCTGTGGTGCAGAATGGCGTGGTTACTGTGCGAAATCAACTTTTTGGGATGGATGAACAAAATCATAGTGCCACTGTTCATGAGGGGAGGTCCCAAAAAGTCCATGTTAAAAATTAGGTGAAAAAAATTCAACAAATGACCACGTTACAAGTGTGCGTTGTGCAGTTTCCACGCAGGCTTGTAACTTTGCCAGTTTTTCATATCTTCAATCAAGATTTTCAACATTACCATTTTTTTCACACTACCTCATGAGTAGTACAGCTGTAATTTTTAAAATCCTGCCAAAAATGTTTTTCCACACCTGTGGCTCAAAACAGCATTTCAGTTGCACAGAATTACATTTCGACATGGATCTGGACGTTTTCTGTACTGGCTATATGCAGCAAGGTAATAAGAAGGTTATGTTGAACATTTGGGTTGAAAATTATTTAAGATGGCACAGTTATGACTATTTGCTGTAATTTTACTACTCCTGCTTGTAACTTAATGTGTGGAAGTGCAGGGAACAGAGACCCCTGTGTTTCCACAGCAACATACATATGTGCATCTATGGAGGGATAGGAACACAGGGTCCATGCTCCCACTGTGGCATATGGATACTATTGTACTATCTGGATGGAGAGATGAGAGTGCAGGGTCCAAACGACCCTGCACTCCCACAGTAAAATATAGATACTATTTTGATATCTCAAAAAGTGAGGAAATAAATTGCAAAAAACTTCAATAATGCATTGGTTAGGGCTGAAGTGACAGAAGTATGGAAATGAGGTGTTAGGGTTGAGCCTCTAACTCCTCACCTACCACCCCAACCCCCAAAGTTTAGGAAATTGGTAAGAAAAAGCAGATTGACCAACAGTAGATTTTCTAGATTCAGTCCCAATCAGGTTGCTCACAAAATAGCTATGACCTGAGTCAAAAGCAAAAAACAGCATTCACAGTCACTAGAGAGCTTGGCTCCAAGGTCTCCACTTAAAGAAGTGCAGGCACTTGAGCTGTGTCCAGGATAAACTTTTATTGCTAAAAACAGCAGCAGATAGAATGGACTGCTCCCTCCCTCCCTCAGCTAAACGTTTTCATGCCAACATGGGCACCTTCTCAGAGCTACAGGTGCAGTGTAGGTGATTACTTAAAAAGCACCTCCTTAAGGTGACAGTAATTAAAACATTCCATTGCACCTTATTACTCAGGATAAACCTCCATATACCATGTAACATCATATATTATATAGTGTGTGTCACACACCATCGATATACACATAACAATATATGTAAATGTATAAAGTAACAACAAAAATACAAGACACAATTCCTAAAACACATATCAGACATATTGAAAAATCCATAAGAAAAATCCTTTAGAAAAGTACTACCATCTTCCTACCTTACACAGTGTCAGTGGCTCAGTAGGTAGCACACTCGCCTCTGAGGCTGGGAGATCAGGGGTCTGTGGATTCAGTCCCCACATCAGGCACTCGGGTTAAAACAAAACAAACAAAACAAACCTAGGTTCCCTTTTTCAATCGGGAGCAAGGAGATTATTCCAGAAATAGGGAAGGTGTACTGTGAATGCAGTTTAACCCACAGAGGTGTTGCAGCAGAGGATGAAGACAGTATAAGAGTTGGAGGAGTGGAGCAAATGATTGGAGGGAAGAAGTTTGGAGAGGAGAGAGTGAGGTAGGAGAGAAGGGAGGAAAGCCAGTACTTGGATAAAATGGAGGCACTGTGCAAGAGGTACTGAGAGTCTAAAGATGAGAGGGAGAGAAAATGATAGAGGAAGCAGAGATGAGTAAGTGGGAATGAGATTGTGGCAAAATGACAGAAGGAATGGAAAAGAGGATCCAATCTGGCTAGGGTGGAGTTTGGGCAGCACTTTAAATCACATCCACGTAGTCAAGAACTAGCAGGATCATTTTAAGAATGATCTCACAGTTGACCAGGAGTGGGATGCAAGTTTTGTTTCAGTATAGGGTGCCAAGCTTGGGGCAGAGCTTTTTGTGGAAGGCATCAATGGGAGAACAACAATCCAGGTTTCTATCTAACCACTTACCAAGGTGCTTGAAGAAGGAGACATCCTCAAGAGAGCACCATCCAGGGTTGAGGAGACGGGTGGATTGGAGCCTTGATGACTTCTGTCTTGTACTAAAGGACATGGCACAGCATTTCTAGCATTTAGGTTATGTTGGTTTCAGCAAAACTAGCACGAGGCATTATTAAAGGCATGGTGCAGTAATGATTTCAGCTCAGTGGCTGAGGCATCTGAGATGGAGAGGATGGTGTCATCAACAAATGGGAATCAACAAAGTCCAAGAGGGTAGCATCTTTCAGAAAAAGAGGTGTGCAAGAACAAGAGGGCACAATTTGAAGCTAGAGGGGAATGGCTCAGAGGTAATGTGAGGAAGTATTTTTTCATGGAGAGGGTTGTGGATGCATGGAACAGCCTTCCTGAGGAGGTTGTGGCGTCAAAAACAGTGGTGGAATTCAAGAATCCATGGGACAGTCATAAGGCAATTCTAGTGGGTGGGGGTAGGAAGAAGTAGGCTGTTGGTTAGCTAGGATCTGCAGCTTATCCATTAGCTAGGGAAATGGGCAGACTGGGTGGGCCAAGCGGTCCTTATCTGCCATCAGATTTTATGTTTCTATGTTTCTATTTATATATATACAACTTTTTGTACTGCCACAGGCAGAGGGGGATCATAAGGGAGAGACAGAAAAGAATGGTGCTGAGAATTGAACTTGGAGAACACTGGAGCAGTGCAGATGAAGAGCAGGGATAAGACATTGCCTTCCTAAACTGACTTACAACCTTGCTAAGCTCCTCAGTTGTTGCCATAGTGCAGCTGTGTCCTACTAGAACTTTGCTGCCAAAAGGAGCATAAATTATATCACCGAGTTCTAAAATGGTCATTATCAGCACTGTGTAAATCTGAAACTCCCACTGAAATTACTGAAAGTCCAGTAAAGACAGAGCTATAATAGAATTGGAACAATATTTTAAAAGCAGATTTGACAGAACAAATTACGTACAGGTTAAACACAGTTCACCTTTATAAGGCAATTTTCCTGTTTCCAGCAGAAAATTCACAGTTGGCATCAGCAGAACCCAGCTATAGGAAATTCCCCCAAAATTCTTAAATTCAGTACCTTACATTTTTTTATTATTAAAGACATTTTAAGTAAAATAGGATCTCCCCTTTGGCTTAATCTGTTGATGTTGCTTATTTCTGTTGTAAAGTCATAACTTTGCATGACATCATAACTTGTTGCCTTGGAAATAATTCTGACATCACAATCAGAGGGTTTATGACTTTAGACAAGGAAGATGAACAGGACCAGATAAAGTCAGGACAAAGAGACTGTTTTGATGCAAATGTCCTTAATAATGAAGAATTAAATATTCTGAAATTAAAAACATTTTGAATACTATGAGATTTGAGTCCTACCAATGCCTACTGTTTTTGATTGGTAGGACACTAGAGTATCCCTTTAACTTTACAGAGCTCCTGCCCTGATACCTCAAAAGAAGCTTTGAAATAATATTGTATTTTGACACAATTCAGTTTAGATCTGATATATTTTCAGTAATGTTTTTAGGTTTTATATTTCTTTATCTCTATAGAGTCTCTGGATACTTTGATACCTTTTATTGGCCCAATATATGTTTTGTACAAAGATCATAGGTGTATGAAGGAATACGCCAAGCAAACCATGGCTTACAAGCTGAGTTTAGTGTGTATATGTGTGTGTGTGGGGGGGGGCATTCTGGGCCCTGACAATTGGTTACTCCTAGTGTCTGTTAGCCATCACTATTGCTGTTATAATATGAATGATGTGCTGTTTTTGAATAAAACATAATGTTAAAAGCATAAAGCTACTGTAAGTACTGCTGTATTTTCTGCTCTTTCTGGGGACTATGCACTATGGGGGGGGCAGGCACGTGTGAGAGGCATGTACACAGCCTGCGCAGTTCTGCACCTGTGGACAGGCACACTGGGTATGACGTTTACTACAGCTGGCCACCACAGGTTTGTGCTGTCATGGCTCCAGCCCGTGTCTGCTGGTGTGCAGGGGTGGATTGGTGGACACAGGTAGGCATCCAATCAGATGCCCATCCTGGTCCATTAGTGGATCCTCTGTCCCATGCAGCACAGTGGACTGTGGGATGCTTTGGGTCCCTGAATGTTAAATTATCAGGTGAGTGACCGAATGACTACCCCAGTCTTTCCTGCTTCTCTGGAGGACTGGGGCAGTATGATGGGTAGGGGTTTAGGTGGGTGTACTATGTTAGGGGTGTGCAGCTGCAATGGCAGGGTCCCTGACCACATTGCCTATGTTCCTCCTTGCTTTGCACTCCACAAGGTAGTGAATGGCACAGAGTGTGAGCATACATCCTGGACCATCCCCTGGACTGTGTGCCCATGCAGCAGCTCAAATGGCCAGGGGAGAAAGCACAGAAAGGGTATGCACCCCTTTAGTGCATTCCATGGGGGTCCCTGGGACTCCATATGCACTGCTAGTAGTTGTAGAATTGCCTATGCACCGTGGATATGCAGCACATAGGAATTTCTATTTGTAGTCTATGGGACCCCAATGCAGTTCCTAAAGTACAATATGGTTCATACAAGGGGTCTATGTAACAAGTCAGGCATGTCTACAATGGGAAGGGGACAGCAAAGAGGTACTAAAGCATCCTGACTTACAAATTTTATTTTTTTAGCTACGGCATTGCCAAAAGACAAGCTTTTTGGGCCAGAGGTCCCTTCATTAAGAGCAATAGCATTCTGAACAGAAGAAGCTGAATTTATTCTAAGAGTTAAATTGTTCCAAACAATTTCTGATAGTATAGTTTAGGTAAGGTGAGAAGTAGTAGGGAGGGTGGGTAGGCAATGGAGCGGAAACTAGTTTTTTGCTGTGATGGGATGCCTGTAAACAAAGTGCTAAGATATTTGTATTAAAGAGGCAGAATAGGTGCATTAAAATGTGTTAATGTGAAAGGTTTCATGACAGGAAAACAGGAAAGTGCAATAAACTGAAATATATATATATATATATATATATATATATGTATTCTTTGCAAAAAAAATAACTACTTTAATGCAGACATTAGGGTTGTAAAAATGCAAAGCTCACAAAGACGGGAAATGAGAAAACATTAGGGATTTGGGTCTCCAGAGAATTGGCAAATCAGTGATGATGTCTTACTTGGGGTTGTCGAACCTAATGCCCACCCCCCCTAGCCCATAGCCTCCTGTCCAAAGCACAAGATACAGCTCCAACCTAGCACCTCATAGTGATACAGTATGGCCAACATAAACTGTCAGAGCTGTCTTCATGCAGGGCCCAGGGCCCTGCATGAAGACACCACATTTGACCTCATCTGATCCAGGGCAGGGGTGGGCATTAGGGTTGTCAACCCCAAGTAAGACCCCACCAGTGATTCACCAATACTCCAGAGACCCAAATCCCTAATGTTTTTTCATTTCCCGTCTTTGTGCGCTTTGCATTTTTTACAATCCTAATGTCTGCATTAACGTAGTTTTTTTGCAAAGAATTTCCCTTCTTTTTATGTTTGCTTGCACGCATGTGCAAGAAACATAGTGCCATCATCCGAGATTTCGGAGGTGTGTCACCTCCTCCTCCTCCAATTCAGTCAGTGTGTTGGCAGGCGCGGCCCCTTTAAGCCAATGCATGCTGGAGCTGTCTATGACAAGCTCCAAATGCAGTGGCATACAGTTGAAAGGGGAGCTATGCTTCAGTGAGCAGCGATAAGATATCGCCTGCTCATGCGCGCAGCTCCCCTACACACACACACACCACACACAGAAATGCACGAACTGCGTGCTGCCCTCCCCAAGACACATATGCAACACGGGTGCCCAATCCCCGCCGGCTTAAAAGGCGCCCCCAAAGCCTTCCATGCCATGCTGGGTGCCCACCCCAGTGTGGCAACTCGATAGAATAGCCGACGGGGTGTCCAATCCCGCCGGCTCCTCTGTCCTCACCTCCCGAGTACTGGGTGCCACACTGAGAGCCCACCCCAGCGTGGCAACTGATCATATGGCTGATGGGGGGTGCCCAATCCCCGCCAGCTCCACCCGCCCCCAGCTGTCCTTGTGCCACGCTTGCAAACGTCCCACCTCATCTTTTTTTACCTGCAAATAAAAACGGTCCCACGAGCGCCTCCCAGCCCCTCCCACAACCTGCACCCACCCACCCACTGCGCACCCTGCCTCCCCACACCCTCACCCCATACTTACTCCGAGCTCAGTGCAACGATCTTCGTGGACCGGGAACACGCCTGCACTCTTCAAAGTCGACCGCTAACTGAGGAAATGCCGTAAGCTGTATAATGGGCTAGATAGGGTTTTTCAACTTTATGCATATATCAGGCATTTTTGGAATTTTGCACAAATTTTCAACATGGGGTTTTGGACCCCTCTCATGAATTATGTCACTGTCATGGCGTTATTTGGGCCCAAGGATTTTTGCAGTCACTGCACAGTCACTGCATGAAATCACCTTTGGGCCTGAATAATGCCATGATAGTGACATCATTCATGAGAAGGGGTCCCAAAAACCCCATTGAAAATTTGGTGCAAAAATTCCAAAAAATGACTGTTTTACGAGCGCATGTTATGCAGTTCCTACACAGGCTCGTAAGTTCACGAATTTTCAATATTTTCACTCCATATTTTCAACATTGCCATTTTACCACACCTTCTTATGAGTAGTACAACTGTCATTTTTCACATCTCACCAAAAATGTGTTTCCGCCCATGTAGCGCACAATGGCGCAGTCGATGTGCAAAATCAATGTACAGGACAAATTAAGAAAATCACAGTGACACTGTTCATGAGCAGAGGTCTTAAAATGGCTATGTTGAAAATTTGGTGAAAAAATTCCCAAAATGACTGTTTCACAGTGCATTGTGCAGTTCCTCCTTGCATTTCGTAAGTTGTGAATTTTCAATATTTTCACTCCAGATTTTCAACATTGCCATTTTACCACACCTCCTTATGAGTAGTATAGCTGTCATTTTTCACATCTTGCCCAAAATCTGTTTCTGCCCATGTAGCGCACAATGGCGCAGTCGATGTGAAAAATCAATGTATGGGACACATTAAGAAAATCACAGTGACACCATTCATGAGCAGAGGTCTTAAAATGGCTATATTGAAATTTTGGTGAAAAAATTCCTAAAAATGACTGTTTTACGAGCGTGCGTTGAGCAGTTCCTATGCATGCTCGTAAGTTTGCGAATTTAATATTTTCACTCCAGATTTTCAACATTGCCATTTTATTACACTTCCTTATGAACAGTACAGCTGCCATTTTTCATATGTCACCCAAAATGTGTTTTCACACATGTAGCGTACAATGGTGCTGTTGGTGTGTAAAAGCAATGTTTAGGACAGATTAAGAAAATCACAGTTACACTGTTCATGAGCAGAGGTCTTAAAATGGCTATGTTGAAAATTTGGTGACAAAAGTCCATAAAATGACTGCGTTCGAGTGAGCATTACGCAGCTTCCATACCTCAATAACTTCATGACTTTATAATATTTTCAGTCAGATTTTCACCAGTGGCATTTTTCCACTTACCTCCTGAAGAACAGTACAGCTGTCATTTTTCACAACATGGCCGAAATGTGTTTTCACACTTTCAGTGCAGAGATGCGTGGTCGCTGTGGGAAATCATTGTTCGGCACAGATAAAGAAAATCACAGTGACACTGTTCATGATCAGAGGCACCAAAATGCCTGAGTTGACAATCTGCTGTAAAAAATCCCCAACCTCATTATATTACAGGTGTGCATTGCACAGTTTCTATGTACGCTCGTGACTTCACCTTTTTTTAATATTTTTACTGCAGATTTGCAACATTGCCATTTTTTACACCTCCCCATGAACAGTACAGCTGTCATTTTTTACATCCTGTTCGAAATGTTTTTGTACCTGTGGTGTTAAATGCTGTAGTTGCTGTGCATAAGCAGCTTTTGGCTAACAAACTGATATTCCCCCTGTTCATGAGGTGGGGTCACAAAAAAATGTTGAAAATTTGGAGTGAAAATACCAACGAATGCCTGAGGTATTAGGGTTTCCAACCATAATGCCCAACCCTGTAGAGAATGACAGGCATCAGGGGTGTGACTTGGGATTCTTGCCTGTAATGCTCATACCATTCCACACCCTGCAGCCAGTGAGAGGCATCAAGGTATGCCTTGGACTCTTCGGCCCCAAAGTTCACCCCATTCTCCTATATCGCACCCATCTCACTGTATTTCCTAATGAAATGGGGTGCGCATAAGGGCCAAAGACCCCAAGGAACACCGTGACTCTTGTCAGTGTCTGCAGGGTGAGGTGTAGTGAAATGGCATGGCCGTTATGCCTGATGACCCAAATGCACACCCCAATGCCTGTCACTCTCTGCAGGGTGGTGGTGGGGTTGGCTTCAGTTCAATACTTCACTGCCATTCCTATTACGCAGCTCTGTAACTTCTACACTACCACTGCCAATGCCAGCAAGCAAACATTCGGCATTGACAAATGCTTGTTGTGATAGTGGAACTGTGTCCTCATTTGAGCAGGTCCCTTTGAGACCTATGCAAAATGAAATAAATACAGTATTGGAGGCAGTCCTAATGCAGTGCATGAGCCCAGCAGAACCCGGCACATATGTTGATATATTGTGGGTGAGGTTCTGTGACCCACCACAGGATATGGCGTCTGTGCCAAAACATTGAGAGAAGGCAGTAAGGAGGGCTGGGGGGATACTGGGATGTGTAGGGAGAGGAAACACCAGTAAAAAACTGGAAGTTGTTATTCCACTGTACAGACAGTTGGTGAGACTTCATCTGGAATACTGCATGCAGTTCTGGAGACCCCATCTCTGCAAGGACTTAAACAGGATAGAGGCAGTCCAGAGGAGGGCAACTAAAATGTTGCTGGGTCTGCACCAGAAGCCTTATGAAGAGAGACTAAAGGAGCTTAATATGTATACTCTAGAGGAAAGGGGGGGGCATGATAGAAACATTTAAGTACCTCAAGGGAATCTACAAAGTCCAAGAGGGTTGCATCTTTTGGAAAAAGAGATGTGCAAGAACAAGGGGGCACAATTTGAAGATGGGGGATGGCTTAGGGGCAATGTAAGGAAGTAATTTTTCATAGAGAGGGTGGTGAATGCATGGAATGGCTTTTCTGAGGGGGTTTTGGGGTCAAAAACAGTGGGGCAATTCAAGAATGCATGGAACAGACATAGAGCAATTCTTATGGGGGGGTAGGAGGAAGTAGGCTGTTGGTTAACTAGGATCTGCAGCTTATCCAATAGATAAGAAAATGGGCAGACTGGGTGGGCCAAGCGGTCCTTATCTGCCATCAAAGTCTATGTTTCTATGTTTCTATATTACTGCTCTGGCCCAACCTAGGCAGTGACTGGTGCTGTGTGCTGTAGCACCTTCCCCATCAGCCTTGTCTCAGTAGACTGGCTCACTGAGTTCACACCTGAACTCAGCTTACTGGCATGGTATGGCAGTGTGTTCCCCAGGGTGCAACAGACATCCCTGCAAACAATGCTAATAAATTCTTTGTTTTTTAATATTTTGACCCCAAACTTTCAAAATAGTCTTCTTATGATCCTGCCTCATAAACCACATAGGTGAAAATTTTCAAATCCATGCTGAAATGCCATTCCATTCCACAGGTGTGAAAACACATTTCAGACAGGATGTGAATAATGACAGCTGTGCTGTTCATGAGGTGGTGTGAAAAAAATGGGTATGTTGAAAATGTGGAGTCAAAATATTGTAAATTACCAAAGTTATGTGACTGCGCAGAAAAATTTCAACACACGCTCGTAACTCAGCCATTTTTAGAAATTTTTTCACCAGATTTTCAACATGGACTTTTTGGGACCCAACCTTATGAACACTGACACTGTTATTTCATTAATCAGTCCTGAAAGGTGATTTCACACAGCAACCACAGAATCACCTTCCAGGCCCAAATAACAAAAAGACAGTGACATTGTTCATGAGGTGGGGTACCAAAAAGCCCATGGTGTAAATTTGGTAAACAAATTCCAAAAAATGGCAAAGATATCAACATAAGTTAAAAACACCATTGAAATACATTATAGGGCACTTACCTTGATTCTTCAGTTTGCGGTTTGGCTTTGAAGAGTGCAGACGTGTCCCTGTCCACAGTAGATGACATTGGCTGACCTCCATAGGTAAGTATAGAGTAAGGGGGTGTGGGGTGGTGGGTGCTCAGTGGGAGGGTGCAATTGGGGGCAGGGATACAGTGGTGACCATGAGGGACTGTTTTCTTTTTTCTGGCATAATAAAAAAAAAGATGCTGCAGGTTGTTTTTTTCTTTTCAGGGAAATACAATAGTAATAAAAGTATTTTGGGACACTCGGGATGGGCTCCCCAGTGTCACACAATGTTGGGGTTGTGTAAATGCCAACATGGGGACTGGGGCCTCCAATGTTGGCAGAGTTGATAAATAAAGTGGCTGCATAGGGGGAAGCATCCAACACCGGGGGTGAGCAACCCAATGTCAGAAAAGAATTACAAAGAATAAACAATAAAATTAAATAAATAAATAAATACAGGAACTGCAACCAGGGATTGGGGCACCCCTGGTGTGCAGAAAACAGTTTGAGGCACTGTCAGGATGGAAATAAATAAATAAATAAAATAAATAAATACATAAACTGCCACCAGGAGTTGGGGCACCCCGGTGTGCAGAAAACAGTTTGAGGCACAGTCAGGATGGCGGGGCTACAATGACAGCAGCCCCGTCCCTGATATCAGTCACAGCAACAGGGCAAGGGAGCCACATCTGTTACAGGTCTATGCACCACAAACAAAAACAGAAAGGATGGCATTGTTCAGGTTAATGCAACCCTACTTACATACAACAAAATCTACTATACTAGCTGGTAATTTTAACTGCCCTCTTGAACTTAAAGACAAAACAGGGAATATCGATAAATTATTCTGTGGTACAAATGCGTTAAAAAATATAATACTTACTGCTCACATGATGGATGCCTACATATGCCTCCATCATACAGGAGGACACACTTATTTTAGAAATTCCATCTCCACCAGAATAGACTTTATTTTCACCTCAAACTGTGGGAATATTATAAAGGCTAATACACAGGTTAATGCCGTCTCTGATCATGTGGAACTTCATATTTATTTAAACTTGGCTAGTACTAAAAAGATTGAGCAGGGAGATTGGAAGCTTAATACCTCCCTTTTGGAAGACAAGACTCTTTGTAAGTAATGTATGAATCTTTTGCAGGCTAGACTCTCAGTTACTGTGTACTATGATTTTATATTTGAATGGTGGTTACAGACCAAACAAGATTTGAGGCTTTTTGTCCAATGTAAAGGAAAACAGAAAACCACCGCAGACTATTTGAAATACTTACAACTTACAGTTCAATGATTTAAACTTATTTCTCTGCAAACAACAGAGAAACATTCTTACAGAGATCAGATTGATCAACTTAGAACAGAAATGAAAAATTATATAATAGAGCTAAAACACTGACATAGAACAACAGTTCAGGACCCATTTAAAAAAAGGTTCTATAGATATTTTTAAATACAGTCAAGAACATAATAAAACAAAAATCATCTCTGACATTAAGACTAAGACAGGTATACTTTTGATGCAAAGTTGACAAATTTTAGAATATGCTCAGAACAAATACGAGGAATCTTTGGCCACAACCCCTCATACTCAAAATTTTGACTCTTATTTTCAAGACCTTTATCCAAAGGACTTGACTGATTCAGAAAGCAAAAAGTTAACACAGTCCACAAACCTTCAGAAATAGATGCAGCCATTCAGCCACTTCCACCACATAAAGTACCGGGACTGGATGGAATTGGTTCAGAATTTTATAAAAAATTCATAAACATTATGAGACTTGTACTTATGAAATTATTTACTGAACTCCTGGAAACAAACATGTTCTCCAGTGAATGGCTTCAAGCCACTATGATTTTATTATACAAAATGGGAGATTCAACTGACTTAAAAAACTGGAGACCAATATCTTAGTTAAATACTGACCAAATAATTCTCATAAAAATCCTTACAAAATGCTTTAATTCACTCACCCAAAATATTATTTCTACATCACAAACTTGCACTATTTTGGGTAGAAATATTACGGACAACATAATTCAAATAAGAGAAATAGTAGAAAAGGGCATGCAAAATAAAATACAAGGTTCTTTGCTTTCCATTGACCAAGAGAAAGCCTTCAATAGAATATCTCATGATTTTTTATATAAGAATTTAAGTCACCATGGTATTCCTGACAACTTTTATTTTTTGGATCAAATTGATATCTCAGAATGCCTCTTTCAGATTAATGATTAATGGTTTTCAAGGAAGGTTCATTAGACAGTGTCAAGGGGTGAGACAAGACTGCCCTTTAAGTCCTATGCTTTATATATTCAGTATTGACATATTAGTACAGAAAATTAATTCTTCTCGAAGTATTACGGGGATCTCCATTATGGATGAGGCAACCCCCTCTAAAAATTCTGGCATATGCAGATGACATCTGTCTCTTTTTAAGGAATAAAGAGTCAAGAACAGTAGTGAGTCAGCTTTTTTATGATTTCTCGAGTGCACCTAATGCCAAAATCAACGTTTATGAAAGTAAAGCTATAACAATAGACCACAGTGAGGAAAATATAGAATCTATTGCAGATATTGTCATTGTTAGGGGAGGTTTGAAATTGCTTGGAGTCACTTTTGGGGTACCACAGGCAAGGACTATTAATTGGGAAAGTAAAATTAATGAAGGGATGGCTCTAATAACTAAATGGAGAACTATGCAAATTTCTAAAAAGAAAAGGGTCATTTTAATCAAAACCTTACTACTCCCAATCTTCTTATGTATCAGTACTATCTTCCCGCCCCCTTGGGAACTGGAAACTAGAATATACAGTTTATTTTTTCAGGCCCTATGGGGCAGTAGGCTCAATCCAATTAAAAGGAATTTTACCAACCTGCCCCAGAACACGGGGGGTTTAGGAATACTGAATCCTATAGCTTTTTTTCTATACAAACTTTATTTTTTTATAACATAAAGTCACTTTTGCTACC
Organism: Neoceratodus forsteri; assembly: GCA_016271365.2. Lineage (NCBI taxonomy): Eukaryota > Metazoa > Chordata > Ceratodontiformes > Ceratodontidae > Neoceratodus > Neoceratodus forsteri. Next base: position 1,450,468,261 of record CM057452.1, read on the forward strand.
CCATGATAAAAACTTGCAGGATTGGATCTTTACTGATCTTAATAAAATAATTATCCTATGGGAAGAAGGTAAATCACACTTCCACACAGTTTGGAAAAAATATATCTATTTCTTACTATTTCATGTTCAGTTTCAAAAAAATTAAACAATGGAATATCGCCCCCGAAGAAGTTACTCTGTGCTCAAAAAAAGAATTTGATCAAATTATTATCAATGGTAACTTTTATGAACCATTAATATTTCCTCATGGGTTCTTAGACACCACAGAGATTACTGTGAACATTCTTACTGAACCTAAAATACCAGACTTTCTTTGGGAAAACACATGGTTCACCTGTTATGGCAGGTTAGGGTAAGAGACAATCATAAGCATAAGCAAATCTCTGAAATGCTTTGTCCAAGGGATACATATAATGGTCTTCTTGAGACACAGTCACATTTATTTTTTGAATGTCACTATGCCCAATCCTTTTGGGTGTTGTTAAGTCAAATATTACAAAAACCAGAATATAGGTCCATGGATTACCACACATTAGTGTTAGGCATTTATAGAGGACCTTGGTTAGGGTATCATTTGAGTACTCTACATGTTATAACTAGCCTTTTAAAATATTACATTTGGATAGCATTATGTAAATGGGTCATACAACAGACATTTTGGACACAGATGGATGTTTTCCATTGTGTGCAATCAAATGTGCTAGCCTTTTACAAAAAGATATTGCCTCTTTTTCAAGTAAACAGGTTGCAGTTCTTTAGAAAAATTGTGAAAATTTGGTGGTATCACCCACCTTAACTGACATACTGTTAACCTATATTTATTGCTTTGTTTATTTATCCCAGGAGGAATCTGAAAGTAATCTGTGTATCTAAATGTATGTTGTACCTTGTGTTTTATTAATTGTGTTATTTGATTGGAATGAATTGTACAAGTTTCTATGTCCTAATAAAAACACCCCTACTTTTTTCCGAGAAGTGCCATGGGATATTTAACATCCACCTGACTACCACCAGAATAAGCAGATGGGACCTCAGTTTAACATCTTATCTGAAAGATGGCACCTCAGGAGTGCAGCACCCCCCCATGTTGCACTACAGTGCCTGTATTGGGATTTAACCCAAGTGCCTGGTGTGGGGATAGATCCCATAGCCTTCTGATCTCCCGACCTCAGTGTGCTACCTGCTGAGACATTATATGACACGTGTCTTCGTCCACAGAAGATGACATCGGCTGACCTCCTGAGGTAAGTATATGGTAAGGGGAGTGAGGTGGGGTGGTGTGTGCTCAATGGGAGGGTCATGTTGGGGGTAGGGAGATGGCGAGGACCATGAGGGACCATTTATTTTCAGGTAAAAAAAGAAGTAAGACCTTGTGGGACATTTTTTTCTTTTCAGGAAAATCAGAAAAAAATAGCAGTATTTCAGGACACTGAGGGTGGGCTCACCAGTGTACCACACTGCTGGGGGTGTGTAAATGCTGACCCAGGGATTGGGCCCACTGATGTTGGCAGAGTTAATAAACAAAGGGGCTGCACATGGAGAGAAGCATCCAACATCAGAGTTGGGCACCCCAGTGTCGGAGAAGAAAGAAACAATACAAAGCAAATAAATTAAATAAATACATAAATGTCCTCCAGAGATTGGGGCCCCCAGTGTGCAGATAACAGTTTTATTAAGGCACAGTCAGGATGGCGGGGCTACAATGACAGTAGCCCCATCTCTGACCTATGAGTCATGACAGCAGCAGCCTGCACTATACAACAGCTGCCTTTAATAACTGACAGCTGTGTAGTGTAGTGCAGGTACTATGCAACACAGCTGTTGTTTATTAAAGACAGCTGTGTCGTATAGTGCAGACTGCGGCAAAAATTCAGCTATGCATTCAGTGTTGATTTTTGAATTTCGCATGCTCAGAAATAGAAAATTGTTATTAAATATTGTAAAAACTACTTAACAGCTGGACCTGAAAACCACAAAAGCACACACCTTGGACCAACCTCTATCAAACCTGAAAGTTTCAGGTTTCAAAGCCTCCTATTTATTTAGTTATTGGGTAGTAAAAACAGTCTTAAAAATTTTCAAAAATGGAGACTTTTGCAGTTTTGTGCACCTCTGTAACTTTACCTCTCCTTAACTTATCTATGTGAAATTTACAGGATCAAGAAATCCTAGTACAGAGGCAGTTTTTTTTTCCAAATTTCATGTAAATCAGTTGAAAGGGGACAAAGTTATTAAGGTCCAAACATTTGAGTTTAACATAGAAGTGCTTACTCAACCATAATATACAGGCACTATCATGCCTGTATAATTATAGGGGCATGGCAGCGCCCCTATTGTTAGGGCTGAGTAGCATGTTTAATGTTAAACTTTCAAATTCTGCACTTTAATAACTTTGCAACCAATTAATGGATTTGCTCAATATTTGGTATGCACCCATGGGGTAGATCTCTTGATGTGGCAAGTTGCTTTCTGGTTGGATGTGTGGATTCTGAGATCTGGACTGTGCAAAAAGTCATAAAGTCACCACTTTTTGCAGTTTTTTCTCCATCGCCTTGCATCCAGACAGTGTGGAATTTTGGTGTGATTTTTTTGTTGTAGGACCAGCGTGGGTAACAAAACAGGTATGCTTAGTTTTGTGAAAAAAATATTAATCTGTTGCAAAGTTATTAGGTTTTTCATTCCCCATTGTTTTCAATGGGAAGATCACTTTTCAAGATAGAGGGAGGAAAAATCGATGAAGGATTTGTTCTCCTGAAAAAAAATTCACTCTCTTGAGACCTGCTCCTTTTTTGCGAGAATACAATCCTTTTTTGTGAGAGAAAAGTCCTTTTTATGAGCTGCCATCTTGTTTCAGTTTTTTCTTCATTTCTTTTTTCAATAGCCACAAAAATTACATCCTGGAGAGAGACCACCACACATAGTTGGCTCATCGGGACCTCGTTAGGTGAGGTTTGCACTTCAAAGTTAGAAATATGCCCCAGAAATGTGTTTTTTTAATATAATAAATCCTTTTTCATGACTGTGTGATATGACAAAATAATCTTGTTTCCTATCATGAGTCACAAAAAAGGAACCTTTTCCATCACTCAAGAATCCTTGCTTGTCCCTTGCACTGCCCTTCCCAGTATTTAATGTTTTTTTCCCCTGGTGTCTAGTGGCCCCCCACCCTTTGATTGCTGTCCCTGTAATATTAATAATTTCCCTGGTGTCTACTGGCACCCCCCACCCTCCAATCATCCTGCCCTTAATGAAATTAATTTCTCTGGTGTCTAATGACAGCCCCCACCCTCTGATCTCCATCCTATACAGCTTGATTGTTTGTAGGCTACCCTGAACAGACCAAACAAAGAAATGTCTTATCTCTACAGCATGCTCTACCTCAATTGCTGCAACTCCCAAGGGATCCCCATTTTGACAATGAGAGGGCCCATCATTCCCTGGCCCCAATGCTGAAGGCAGGGGAACAGCCCCAGCCAATCATAGCCAAATTCCTCCATTTTACAGTCAAGGAAAACATATTATGAAAGGTAAGGGAGCTAGGCAACTTAGAATGGTAGGGGAGTAAAGTTATGGTATTACCTGACTAATCCAAAGATCTCATAGCCAGGAGAAGGGCCTTCACCCCAGTCTGTCAAGCACTGTATAGGGCCTGGCATATCTTTTTCCTTATGCTATCCTGCACAGTTGAAATTAACACACAATGGTGTACTCAAGATGTTTACCACACTGGAGTCAACTCTTGAATAAATCTCCCAGCAGTGGCCACAATCACTCCAGTCTAAAATTTACCAGGACCAGGTGAGACTGAGAGCAACCCCAGACTCATTTCAGGACCACATGGACATGAGAACAAACATCCAATGGGTAACTTCCACTGTTCCTCAGCTCCAGACCATGCAGTTCAACCTTCCTATCCTTCACCCAAACACAAAAAGTGAAATAGAACCCATGAAAGTAATACGGCTTCCCTCAGACATCGTACAGCTTCAAGATCATGCAGCTAAAGCAGGAGTGAACCTTCAGAAGACCCCAATGATGATTTATGGCCTTTACTCACATCCAACATATTCACCTTACTTCAGAGCTCACTGGCTGACGACCAGCCTGTAAGATAAATCACCCGGTGAGCCACTGCAGACACCAGTTTCTTGCCATTGGATCAAGACAGACATGAATGGCCAACACTACCAAAAGACATTAGCTTCTCAGACACAACCCAGCCAGCTGTACCTAGCAGGATGAAGCTCACACCCGGGATCACTGAACACCCCACAGAAGACAAGGTTTGATGTTTTACAAAATCCAACTCCCGTAACTTGAGCTCCAGCTAAGCACATGGGGGTGAGTCTCCATACATGCTCTCAGCTTTTATAATCTTTTCAATCCCTACCAAGACTGTGTGAGTATTCCTTCCCTCCTTGATTTTTTTTATATATTTTATACAATTATCTGACACCAGAATGCCCACCCCAGTGTTGGATGCCCCCAAAAGCCCATTGCTTTTTAAATGATAGCCAACATTGGGGGGGCCCTATCCCTGTGTCAAAAATTTAGACACCACCCTGGCAGCATTGGACACAGAAGAGCCCACACCAAGTGTCCCCCAGATAGTTCTTTATTTATTGTACCTGTAATGTAATGGAAAAATCATCCCCAATGTCTTTTTTTTCTGAAACAAAGAAAATTGTCACTCGTCATCTGCGCAGAACCCCTCCCATTGAACACCCACCACCCCACACACCACCTTACCCAATACTTACCTCCAGAGGTCATCCACTGTCATATTCTGTAGACTGGGGAACATCTGAACTCTTTAAAGCCCAACTGCAAACTGAGGAATCAAGGCAAGTGCCCTATAATGCATTTCAATGGCCTTTTGAACTTAGGTTCATAACTTTGACATTTGTGGGTATTTTTTCACCAAATATTCAACATGAGCTTATTGGGACCCTACCCCATGAACACTGTCACTGTTGTTTCATTAATCAGGCCCAGAAGGTGATTTCATGGTCATTGCGTGAAATAACCTTTTGGGACCGAATAACAAAATGACAGTGCCGGTGTTCATGAGGTGGGGTCCCCAAAAAAGGTAAAATATTTCCTAAAAATGGCCGAGTTATGAATGTTGGTTGAAATGTTTCCCCACATGTATGTAACTTTGGTAATTTTCAATATTTTGACTCCAAATTTTCAACATAGCCATTTTTTCACACCGTCTCAAGAACAGTACAGCTGTCATTTTTCACATCCTGCCCAAAATGTGTTTTCACACCTGTCTCACAGAATGGCACTTTGGCATGGATTTGAAATATTTTACCTATGCAGTTTATGAGGTGGGGTCATAAGAATATTATGTTCAAAATTTGGGGTCAAAATATGAAAAAATTCCAAAGTTAGGACCATTCATTGCAATTTTGGTATGCCTGCTTATAACTTTGGAATTTTTTAATATTGTGACCCCAGATTTTCAACATGGCTTTTTATTACCCAACCTGATGTATGTCACAGCTGTTATTTTTCAAATCCTGCCCAAAATGTGTTTATGTACCTGTGGCATGGAAAGGCATTGCATTTGCACAGAATTACATTTTGGCATGGATTCAAAAGTTTTCTCTGCTGGGGTACATGAGGTGGGGTAATAAGATGGCCATGCTGACAATTTGGTCACTGTTATCCTATGAATGGAAGTGCGGGGCCCGGAGACCATGATGCTCACCCCATTCCATAAATAAGTAAGCTTAGATGGGCACAGTATAGGAGAATGGGGTGAGCGTTAGGGCCGATGACCTCAAGGCATGCCCCTGATGCTTGTCAGTGTCTGCAGGGTTGGAAGTGGGGTCTTATGGTTGAAAACCCTAACACCACATTTCCCTGCTTGTGATGCTTTGGTAAGTGCATAGCTAAGTTTTTTGCAGTGAAGATATATATATATATATATATACATATACTATATATATATATATATATATATATATATACATTTATACAATGGGGTGGGAGCTTTTAGAGTGTGATAAATGAAGATATCTTCACTGGATTGTGATAAATGACGACGACATCAGCACTGTGATGATAAATGCTGTTTATCCATACTGTGCTGGTATCACCACTCACTCACTGCAACCTGCATTCTAAATGAAACTGCTTCAGTTTCTCTTTCTCACTGAAGCCTGCAAGTTATTCAATTACCATTGCAAAGGAAACTCACCTGTCTACTGTAGTGTTTCTGAGACTCCCAGCCCATTAATGTGCTAATATTAGCTTCACTACAGCCTACATTCTAAATGAAACTGCTTCCATTTCACTTTTTCACTGAGGCCTGCAAGTTACTCAATTACCATTGCAAAGGAAACTCACCTGTGTGCCATGGTGTTTCTAAGACTCCCAGCCCATTCAGAAACACTCACACACAATCACAACACACACAGAAAGAGCAGAAAGCACACAGAAAAAGGACACAGAAAAATATTTCAAAAGCTCCCACCCCTATTGTATAAATAGCACACCTGATGTGCAGATCATGTGCTATGGAAAACATTCTTACTCCTGCAGAGTGAGCTCTGGATACTCTCACTCATGCCTTTGGCACTTGTGAGTATCCAGAGCTCACTCTGCAGGAGTGAGAATATTTTACGTATTACACTCCTGCCAATCATGTATTATATATATAAAAATATAGATACATACATACACACACACACATATATACGTATATACGGAGGGTGAAATGGAAAGAAAAACATTAACTGGGAATGATATGGGTGCATAAACAATCAGTGTAACTATAGAAACAAACATAAAATCAGTTTCACAGTCCCCTTTCATCTGTTCTTGCTCTTTTTCTACACCTAATGCCATGATCCTCTGCTTGTGATATCACAATAATTCCCTCTGCAATGGATTGTGATATAACAAGCAGGGAATGATGATGTCAGGCTCATTAATGGGCTTTTTATGTTCTGTTATTGGTCTACTACATATTTCAGACAAAACAGTACTTATCTCACTGTGTCTTTTAAAAAAACATCTGACTGCCCTCAATTCACTTCACAACTGCTGTGTTTGTGATATCACAGTCTGTTGTCATAGTAAGCACTGCAATGTTATTAGTGAAAGCACTTTGCGGTCAGTTGGGCACAGTAAAATACTTTTCATACAAACTTCCTGGATACACTACCAAGATGTGTTATCAATCCTGGGAAGGAAAATGGAAAATAAAATAAAATAAAAAATATATATATATATATACAGTATATATATATATATTATACCTGCACGGTAGTGCAAGTATAGTTAGGGTTGGAAGGCCACTTTAATGTTAAACCCCAAAGTTTGCACTTTAATAACTTTGCAGCCATTTGACTGATTTGCCTGACATTTTGCTTGCACGGTATCCAACCATATATTACTGGATCTGAAAAGTTTTTTTCCAGTCAGACGTATGGTTGCGGAACCGTAGAGTGTCCAAAACATGATAATTAGTCAACTTTTGCACATTTCTTCAGTCGGGCATAATGGACTGAAGAAGTCATCTGAGTGGATTCAGATTTGTATGTCTATATGTGGCCTGGGTTGAACTGGTGCCCTTTGAAAATTTGGTGAAAAAATGTTAATCCGTTCAAAAGTTATTCAAGTTTTTCATGTCCCATTATAGCCTATGGGAAAATTTTTATCTGCATTGTGAAAACATTCTCAAAAACATTTTTTTATGCGCTACAAAATTTTTTTGTGCATGAAAACATTCCATTATAAGGTATAAGGAATCACAAAAATATTTTTGTTGTTGCAAAATCATTTTTGGTGTCGCGAAAACAATACTCCACAACACTGCCCCATGTGTTGTTTTCTTTGTCACTTCATTGTGACAGGGTTGATTGTGCTTTTGGGCTGAAATTTGCAGGGTGGCAAGCCCTGGTACCACAGATGTGCCTTTTGGTGGTTTGGTCCCAAAACACTCAAATAGTTACAGCATTCTGAAGTTGAGAAATTTCCCATAGGATAACATTGCAGTGCCTTCGGTGCTTTTTGGTGCCCATATCTCGAAAATGAAGCGAGATACCGATTTTTCGCTTCCTGCAGCTTAGTTCACTTTTAGCGAACTAAGCCCATGATGAAGTTTAAAAGTCATAGATTACACCTGCACTGGAATTTTTTTCATAGGTTGTATGGTTACTGAGATATTGGCAAATTAGCGTTACAAGGGTTCCCTTTCAGGACTATAGGGCTATTCTATGGCTCTGTTGTTATGTGTAAGTGGGAGTGTGGGCCCTACAGACACATATCATTATGCACAAATGGGCAGTTTGGTGGGAGCACGGGGCCCAAAAGGCCCACTCTCCCACCAACACATACCAGTTACCAGGTACATTGCACTGTAAATGAACAGTCTGGTCTTTTGGCTTGAAATTTGCAGCGTATAAAGGGGGTGTCCCAGAGATGTGAAATATGCTGTTTAGGCATAAAAAATGTAATCAGTTCCATAGCTATGCCGTAATAAAGTTGAGATTTTTCCCAAAGCATAACATTGCGACACCCACAGTGCTTTTCAGTGCCCGTATCTTAGGCTCCCACAAACACATAACACTAACCACTTACATTACACTTTCTCAAAACAAAAAGAAATTCATTGCAAAAAACTCCGCTAATGCATCAGTTAGGGTTTATGTCACAGTGACAAATGTTTGGAAATTCGATGTTAGGGTTACCACCCCTACTACCCCACCCCCACCCTACAGGCACCAACAGGAATTGGGGTGTGCCATGGGGTTGTCAGATCTAACTCTCACCCCATTCTCCTGTACTGTAGAATGTCAGCTTGTTTACACATGGAATGGGGTGAGAGTTGGACCTGATGACCCTATTGCATGCCCCAATGCCTGTTGGTGCCTTTTAGGTGGGGTGGGGTGGGTGGTAGGGTGGTAACCCTAACATCGAATTTCCAAACTTTTGTCACTGTGACATGAACCTTAACTGATGCATTAAAAGAGTTTGTTTGGAATGAATATATATACATATATTATAGTGGCACAGTAGTGCCACTATAGTTAGGGTTGAGGAGACATTTAAAGGTTAAAAAGGGTCAAACTTTGCACCTTAATAACTTTGCCACCATTCAACGGATTTGCCTGAAATTGGGTATGCATGATTTGAATGGTAGATCTTGGGATCTGCCAAGTTTCGTATCAGTTGGATATACAGCTGCAGAGTTATTAAGCACCAACAAAATGTGCATTTACAGTATGCTTTTTTGCAAATTCTTTGCTCTCACCTACAGGGCACATGGTTTGTGTGACCGGTATGAAAACTTCAGGGAATGTGCGGCCAGGGTGCCCGATGTGCCATTTGAAGATTTCGTGAAAAAATATTAAACAGTTCAAAAGTTATTCAAAAAACAAGTTCCCATTATAATTCAATGGGAAAAGTTAACAAAAAGTTCAACACTTTCACAAATGCAGTTTCTACTTTCGCAAATGGCCCTTTTACTTTCACAAATCCACCATTTTGTTTTCAGTTGGTGATCAGAAAAATGCTTGGCATTTAAATTTGGGACCCTGTATAGCAACACAATTCTTTTTGTGTTTACCTAGTCGGATCCTGAGGATGCTAGGGATGTCTTTATTTTGAGGTTAAACACCATAAAAATATGTTTTTCAAGTTTCTAGAAAAAGTACTTTCACAAAGTAGTGTCGCACTCATGTAAGTGTCGCAAATTTTTGCGAAAGCTTTCGCAAATTGCGACACTACTTTTCCAGGCTATGGCAAAATGACAGCAATTCTTTGCCACCCTGCTGCAAAAGAATGGTTTGGTCTTTTGGGCGAAATTTGGAGGAAAAGCAGCCAACATCTCACAGATGTGCCTTTCAGTGTTTTGGTGAAAAAATATTACAGGGCGGAAAAGTTACAGCACTCCAAAGTTGATGCTTTTTCCCATAGGATAACATTATGGAATCCACCGCATTACATGAATCATTTGTCGCCCTGCTGCAAAATAACGGGTTGGTCTTTTGGGTTGAAATTTGAGGAAAGAAAGCCAACATCCCACTGATGTGCCTTTTGGTGGTTTGGTGAAAAAATATTACAGGGCGGCACAGTGACGGCACTCCAAATTTAACGCTTTTTCCCATTGGATAACATTACGGCTCCCGTCACGCCTTTCTGGGCCCATATCTCGGAAACGGTGTGAGATAATGACTTTTCATCACAAAATTGCTTAGCCCCAATGGGGGCCAAGTACAAAACTAGCCAGGAAAGTCATAATTCATATGAAATTTACATTTTTTTCTACATCATACGGTTCCTGAGATATAAGCAATATAGTATTCCGAGTCCTCATTTTCTGCTCTGAGGCCCATTGTTATGTATACATTCTTTGTTTTCACTGTGTTTTCCAATGCATTTTTTGGGGAAAAGAAGGGTCTGCCCTTTCATTACTGTGCCAGTTAATGTTTTCAGTAGCATTTCCATTACTGTTTGTGGCACCATTACTGTCTACGCCACCGTGTGCATTACGGTTTGCGTTTCTGCTTGCATTTGCATTTCTGTGTCGTTTGGTGTTATTGTTGCTGTTACCATTACCAGTTTCATTTGCAATTGCAGTACCATCCATGTGCATTATGGTTTTCGTTTTCATTCGAGCTTGCATTTCTGTTTTGTTTCTGTTTCCTTTGGCATTATTTTTGCTGTTACTGTTACCATTTGCATTTACAATTGCATTACCATGACCATGCGCGCAACGGTTTCATTTCTGTACTCGCTTGCATTTGCATTTCTCTTTCCTTTGGCATTATTGTTGCTGTTACTGTTACCATTTGCATTAACAATTGCTGTTCTGTGACCAAGCACGTTACGGTTTGCGTTTCCATACGCGCCTCCGTTCCCTTTTCTGTTTCTGTTTCCTTTGGCATTATTCTTCATGTTAACTTCACCATTTGCATTTACTATTGCAGTACCGTGGCTGTGCATGTTACGGTTTGCGTTTACGTGTGCACTTGCATTCGTGTTTCTGTTTTTGTTCCCTTTCGCGTTCTCTTTGCTGTGACACTTAACATTTACATTTGAAATACCACTGCCATCACTGTTCATGTTACTAGTTGTGTTTTCATATGCGCTTCAATGTCCATTATACAGACCCCCATCTCAAGGGGAGGAAATGGGCAAGAAAATGGTAGAGGAATTCTCAAAATGGCTAAAAAAGGGGAGATACTGTTGATGGGGGACCTGAATATGCCAGATGTTAACTGGATGACATGTGCTGCAGCCACATCCAAGAGCAGGGTCATTCTTGATGCCCTGCAGGGGGCAGGCCTTAGACAGCTAGTGTTGAAACCCACTCGGAAGGGAGCAATACTAGACCTGGTACTCTCAAATGGAGAGAGGATGACAAATTTAGAAGTCAGTAGACATCTGGGAACAAGCGACCACTGCACAGTGTGCTTCACAATAAGCACAACCATGGAGATGAGCCTTACAAAAACAAGCATACTAGACTTTAGAAGGGCTGACTTTTGCAAAATGGGTGAATACCTGAGGAATACACTAGCAAATGGCCAAAGAGGAGGGGTGGAAGAACAATGGAGAAAAATCAAAACTGCCATCATAGAGGCAAAACGCCTTTGTGTGAAACAGATAAAGAAAACAAAGCGGAGTAAAAAACCACTATGGTTCTCAAAAGAGGTGGCAGGGAAGGTTAAGAAGAAAAAGGCTGCATTCAAAAAGTATAAGGAATCACAGAAGGAGCATGACAGGGAACTGTATCAATTAAAGCAGAAAGAAGTGGGGAAGGCAGTCGGAATAGCAAAAGCCCAAACCAAGGAAAAAATAGCCAATTCAGTTAAGAAGGGGGCTAAAACCTTTTATAGGTACATTAGGGAGCATAGAAAGGTTAAGGGAGGAATAGTGAAAATTAATAAGGGAGAGGGGAGGTGGGCAGAGGGAGACAGTGAAAAGGCAGAGTTACTGAATGAATACTTTTGCTCAGTATTCACAAAAGAAGATGAGGATGAGTTACCTAAAACCAGACAATAGAAGCACTCTGGGTAGGGGGGTTGACACCAGTCCATTTACAGAAGAAAGAGTCCTGAAAGAACTCCTAAAACTCAAGGTGGACAAAGCAATGGGGCCTGACAGGATTCACCCCAGAATCCTAAAAGAACTAAGGAGGACCTAGTGACACCACTGACCAGACTTTTTAACAAATCATGGGAGGATGGGGTGGTACCTGAGGACTGGAGGAGGGCAGATGTGATTCCCCTTCACAAAAGTGGGAGCAAGGCAGAAGCAGGAAGCTACAGATCTGTAAGTTTGACCTCAGTGGTAGGGAAAATGATGGAATCACTTCTGAAAGAAAGAATTGTTGAGTACCTAGAGGCCAGCAGGGCACAGGACCAAAAGCAGCATGGATTTACAGCAGGAAGGTCATGTCAGATGAATCTAATGGATTTCTTTGACTGAGTGACCAAAGTAATAGACCAGGGAGGGGCTGTGGATATGGCCTACCTAGACTTTAGCAAGGCATTTGACACAGTCCCGCACAAAAGATTAATAATCAAGTTAGCCAGCCTGGGAGTGGGTCCCAAGGTGGTAGCCTGGGTAGCAAACTGGCTGTACAACAGGACACAGAAGGTAATAGTGAATGGAACACATTCTGAAGAAAGGGGGGTCACTAGTGGAGTACCTCAGGGCTCAGTACTAGGTCCAGTCCTCTTTAACATCTTTATAAGTGACATTGCAGAAGGTCTGGAGGGAAAGGTATGCCTCTTTGCAGATGACACAAAGATCTGTAACAGAGTTGATACACAAGGGGGTAGGAAAGGATGAGAAGGGACTTGGCAAGGTTGGTGGAATGGTCAGACATATGGCAACTTAGATTCAATGCAAAGAAGTGTAAAGTAATGTACCTGGGAAACAAAAACCCAGGAGAAGAGTACACAATAGCAGGGGAGGTACTAACAACAACAAAAATGGAAAGGGACCTGGGGTAGTCATATCAGATGATCTAAATGTGGGTAAGCAATGTGAGAAGTTAGTAAGGAGAGCCAGGGGGATACTGGGATGCATAGGAAGGGGCATCACAAGTAGAAAAAGGGAAATGGTTATCCCTCTGTACAGGCAGCTGGTGAGACCCCATCTGGAGTACTGTGTGCAGTTTTGGAGACTTCATCTATGCAAGGACATAGACAGGATGGAAGCAGTCCAGAGGAGGGCAACTAAAATGGTGCAGGATCTGCATCAGAAACCATATGAAGGGAGACTGAGAGAACTTAATATGTATACCCTTGATGAAAGAAGAGATGGGGGGACATGATAGAAATGTTCAAGTACCTCAAGGGAATCAACAAAGTCCAGGAGGGTAGCATCTTTCAGAAAAAGAGATGTGTAAGAACAAGGGGGCACAATTTAAAGATAGAGGGGGGATGGTTCAGGGGTAATGTGAGGAAATGTTTTTCACGGGAGAGTGGTGGACGCATGGAACCGCCTTCCTGGAGAGGCTGTGGGGTCTAAAACAGTGGAGGAATTCAAACATGCATGGGACAGACATAAGGCAATTATAGTGGGGGGGCAGCAGGAAGTAGGCTGTTGGTTAACTAAAATCTGCAGCTTATCCAGTAGGTAGGGAAATGGGCAGACTGGGTGGACCAAGTGGTCCTTATCTGCCATCAAGTCTATGTTTCTATGTTTCATTTGAGTTACTTTTCGCTTTGGTGTCACTTTGCGCTTGTGTTTCTATTAACGTTTCCTTTACCATTTATGTTCCCGTTACCATGTGCGCCACTGTTGGCATTTCTGTTTGTGTTGCTATTCCTGTTACTATGTCACAGGCTCTGCCGCTGCATTACTTTCACTATTTGTCTTCATTATTCTCAAAAAGAAGGGAAATTAGAGGCAAAAAACTCCATTTAATGCATCAGTTAGGGTTGCTCCACAGCAACAAAAGTGAGGAAATTCGGTGTTAGGGTTGAAAACCCCCTTTGGACCCCCAGTCCACCCCCCAACTGGCATTGAGGTGTGCATTGGGGTCGTCGGTCCTAACTCTCACCCCATTCTCCTATACCTCTGCTTCTTTACACATGTGATGGGTAATAGTTAGGCTGATGACCCCAATGTGACCCCAATGTCGGGTTGGGGGCTGGGGTCCAAGGGGGTTTTCAACCCTAACACCAAATTCTCACTTTTGTCACTGTGGAACAACCCTAACTGATGCATTAAATGGATTTTTATGGCATATATATATATATATATATATATATATATATATGTATATATACACATATATACAGTGTATATATATATATATATATATATATATATTATGGTAGGACGGTAGTGCTACCATAGTTAGGGTTGAGGAGCCATTTACATGTTAAACCCAAAATTTTGCACCTTAATAACTTTGCAACCATTCAACGGATTTGCCTGAAATTTGGAACACAGAATCAAGACCCATACACCTTGGGATCTGCTATGTTTCATACCGGTCGGATATACGGCTGCGGAGTTATTAAGCGTGATCTGCGCATGCATTTATGCTTTTTTTTAATTCTACGGTCATGCCTACAGGTCACACGGTTTGCGTGACCGGTCCAAAATCTTCAGGGAATGTGCGGCCAGGGTCCCCAATGTGCCTTTCAAAGATTTCGTGAAAAAATATTAAACAGTTAAAAAGTTATTCAAAAAACAAGTTCCCATTATAAGTTAATGGGATAAGTTGACAAAAAGTTCAACAGTGTCGCAAATGCAGTTTTTACTTTCGCAAATGGCCCTTTTACTGTCTCAAATCTACCATTTTGTTTTCAGTTGGTGATCAGAAAAATGCTTGGCATTTAATTTTGGGACCCTCTAGCAACCTAATTCTTTTTGTATTCACCTAGTCGGACCCTGAGGATGCTAGCCATGTCTTTATTTTGGGGTAAAACACCCCAGAAATATGTTTTTCACATTTCTGGAAAAATTACTTTTGCAAAGTAGTGTCGCACTCACGAAAGTGTCTCAAATTTTTGCGTAAGCTTTCGCAAATTGCGACAGTACTTTTCTAGGCTGTGGGAAAATGATAGCAATTCTTTGGCACCCCGCTGCAAAAGAATGGTTTAGAGTTTTGGGCTCAAATTTAGAGGAAACGCAGCTGACATCTCCTAGATGTGCCTTTCAGTATTTTGTTGAAAAAATATTACACGATGGCAAAGTTACGGTACTCCAAAGTTGACACTTTTTCCCATAGGATAACATTACGGCGTACGACGCATTGCAGCAATCGTTTGGCGCCCTGCTGCAAAGTAACGGTTTGGTCTTTTGGGATGAAATTTTCAGGGAACATAGCCAACATCCCACAGATGTGCCTTTCAGTAGTTTGTTGAAAAAATATTACAGAGAGGCAAAGTTATGGCACTCTGAACTTCTGTTTTTTTTCCCATAGGATAACATTACGGCGTTGGCCGTGCCTTTCAGGGCCTGTATCTCGGAAACGCTGCAAGATACGGACTTTTTGTCAAAAAAATGCTTAGCCCACAAAACTAGCCAGGAAAGTGATACTTCATATGACTGTTAAATTTTTTTTCTATGTCGTACGGTTCCTGAGAAATGAGCAATTTACTATTCCAAGTCCTCATTTTTCTGTTCCGAGACTCATTATTTTGCATACATTCTTTGTACTCACTGTCTTTCTCTATACAGCTTTTGGGGAAAACCATCCTGTGTGCTTACATTACTGTTACCATTACTGTTTCAGCTTGCGGTTCTGTACTCGTTTCACTTACCGTTCACGTTTACGCCACCATGTGCGTTACCCTTTGCGTTTTCATTTGCGGTTGCGTTTGCGCTGTTTTTAACATTTCTGTCTACAGTACTGTTTCTCTTTCTGTTTCACTTTGCGTCACCATGCACGTTATGATTTGCGTTTGCGGGCATAATGTTACTATGTGACAAGACGTCAAGTGGTGGGAGCGTGGGGCCGCCGCCGCATTACATTCACTAATTCTCATTATCATTCTTAAAAAGAAGAGAAATTAGAGGCAAAAAACTATGTTTAATGCATCAGTTTGGGTTGTTCCACAGCGACAAAATGAGGAAATTCGATGTTAGGGTTGAAACCCCCTTTGCACCCTTCCAGCCCACCCCCCAACTGGAATCAGGGTGCGCGTTGGGGTCATCGGTACTAACTCTCACCCCATTCTCCTATTCCTCAGCTTCTTTCCACATGTGATGAGGTGAGAGTTAGGGCCAATGACCCCAACTGCACCCCAATTCCAGTTTGGGGGTGGGCTGAGGGGCAAAGGGGTATCAACCCCAACATTGAATTTCCTCACTTTGTCGCTGTGGAACAACCTAACTGATGAATTAAATGGAGTTTTTGCCTCTAATATATATATATATATATATATATATATATATATATATATATATATATACTGTATATACACACACACACACACACACACAATATAGTCTGGTAAATTGTAAAAAACTGAAACATTAAATCTGTGAAAGTGAAAACTAAAGGCAGTTGCTCTTTAAAGAACGACTGGCATCTTTTAAAAACATTAGAAAAATTAATATTTTTAAACAATTAGGGCTGTGCTGTATTTCAAACTTTTTCATATTTAGCTTTCATTCATTCTCTAGAATATTACAACTATGACCAGCAGGTACATATTGCAAGGAGTCTAGTTCATGGGCTGATAATCTAACCAATAAGGAGTAATCAGAACTGATTTTAAATCACATAAATAATTTAATGTATTTCTTTCATTGATACACACCAACTGCTTTTATGAAAATGAACACATCACCACTATCATAGGACTTCTTCAGATTACAACTGTTGGGGCCTGATATTCAAAGGTTATCACCAGTGCAAACATGGTTCACACTGTCACTAATGTGGATTTGCACTATCATTCCTGGTGGGGCCATATTTCGATACCCCTGGAGATGGTCTCCTCATGCAATCTGGTGCAGCCACTTATGCAAAGGTTTCTTGTGGTGGTAGACAACCCCCAGACTGGTGCAGTGTACCACCGCTGAAAACCATGTCTTAACTGGGTGTTAAGCTCATGCCTCTATCCCTAAGGACAGGGCAGCTGTACTGCAGCTACCCACCCCTTAAAACAAGGTGCCCCCTGGTCACCCAGTCTACAACATATTAATATTCTGTGGTGGCCTAGTGGTTCTCACCACCCCCTGATCACTCTGCCTACAATATATCCCTATTCCTAGGTGGTCTAGTGGTTTCACCCACCTCCCATAGCTCTGTCTACAACATATCACTACTCCCTACTGGTCTAGTGGTTCCCCCAACCCTTCAATCACACATCTATGGTGTAAATAGTAATCCCTGGTGCTATAGTGGTCTCCCACCCCTGATCATCCATCCATCATGTAAAAAACTAATCCCTGGTGGCATAGTGGTTCCCCCCACCCCGACTGATCATCCATCCAGTAGGACAGTGTCACTTGGTCAGTGAGTGCTATCCATCTGAATATTGCTCAGAGGTGGTCATGCACAATCGCAAGCAGAGCACAAATGGTTGCACTGTAATTGTGCCCAACTCTTAATATGGGGCCCTTGTTTTCTTATCTCAGTTAGCATTGGACCATTCAATGTCTGGCCAGGCTTATGGTGTCAGTGTACAAAGGAGAATTCTCTGATCAGAAAGAATTTTGAAAAAGTTGCATGATAGTGCTGACACATTGATTTTCATAAAAAGCAGTTGCTGCGTGTCAGTAAATGAAATACATTAATTTATTAAATTATTAAAATGGGTTGAAGCCAATTCTAATTATTTCTTATTAATTTATTCTCTCTGTCAGAAAACAGGATCTTTACCACTTGGACTTCACGTGGTCCAGCCACTTGTCTGCATTTGACATCATAATTCTTTATGACATCACAGTATGTTGCTGTAGAAATGTTTATGGTAACACAAATATAGGCTTATGATGTCACATGTAGACAAGCAAGAGCAGTACATGAAGTCTGAGGAACAAGTATCATATTTTCAGGTGAATTCCCTTATTGGGAAAAATACAGTGAATTATAGTGGCACAGTAGCACCACTATAGTTAGGGATGAGTAGACAGTTTAATGTTAAACCCCTAACTTTGCACTTTAATAGCCTTGTAATCATTCAACAGATTTGCACAAAACATTACATGTGCAGTCTCAGGGCCAAGATCTCTTGACTTACCAAGTTTTGTTCCAGTTAGATGGGTGAATTCTGAGATTGGGATAGTGAAAAAAGTGAAAAATTGGGGGGGTTGCTGTTTTTTTATCATCACCTATAGCCCAGACAGTTTGAAATTTTGCCCTGAAAGTTTCATAGTCTGGCAGGAAGGGTTTGGGCCATAGTGGTGCCTTTCACTGATTTACTCCATTTCAGAGTTATAAGGATATGAAAAGTTGTTTCTGACCACGTTCAGTATGGTCTTTTGGATAGCTGTTTCATATGAAAAAAGAATTTAGCCCATACAAAAAAAAGAAAGATTCTGTTTTATATCGGGGGCAATCTTTTTTCATAAGAAAAAAGATTTTTTTCATATGCCGCCATTTTGTTTCTATTTTTG
This sequence comes from Neoceratodus forsteri, assembly GCA_016271365.2. Lineage (NCBI taxonomy): Eukaryota > Metazoa > Chordata > Ceratodontiformes > Ceratodontidae > Neoceratodus > Neoceratodus forsteri. The sequence continues at coordinate 1,450,486,816 of CM057452.1, forward strand.
TTTTTTTAAAAAAAGCTTTTAAACAGCATTAAAATGATATCCTGCAGAGACACCAACACATGTATCTTGTTAGTCGGGACCTGCTTATGTGGATTCTGTAGTTAGTATTAGGAAAAATTCCCTGGAAATGGGGTTCTAACACATTTTAAAATCTTTTCTCATGACCCAAATTTTTTTTTTTCGTCTGGGTATATAAAAAAAGAATAGCGACATACAACAAAATATATCCTTCCTACAAAAAAAGAATTTGGACTTAGCTTTTTTCACATTCATTTTTCATAAGAATAACACAGCCTCATGAAAAAAGTTCCCTTCATATGAAAAAATAATTTTAACTTAGTTTTTTTAATATTCTTTTTTGTATGAAGCAATCTGTTTTGGTATGAACAACACAACCTCATGAAAAAAAGATCCCTTCATATGAAAAAATAATTTGGACTTAGTTTTTTTTCCACATTTCAACTTCAACAAGCCAAAACTCCATCAATAAATGTAGTTATGGGCAATCTGTATATCACAATAAAAGCCTTAATAAGAAATACAACACTAGCACATAACAACCCCCCCCCCAACAAAAACATAAAAAGAAAAGAAAAACAATTGCCATAGGATAACATTGCAATTTTAACTAGCTGTAACTCTGTCAGTCTTTGAAGTTAACAGACAATGTATACATTTCAATAGAAAGGTCTTAATTCCTAGAATAACACTAATCCCATAAAAATAAGAACTGAAAATTGTCCAACCCTAGAAAAAAAAAAGAAAAGAATTACAAGGAGGCACATAAATTGCTTTTCTGGAGAAATGGAAGTGCAGGGCCCAGAGGGCCCTGTGATTCCATACCCACATACATGTGTGGACAAATGGAGACATGAAAGCACTGGGTGCCAGAGGTCTCTGCCCTCCTGTAATCACATGGATGTGATGATGATACAATTGGACTAGTTCAAAAAGTAACAAAATTCATTGCAAAAAACGTTGTTAGTGCACCAGTTAGGGTTAAACCGACAAAAGTAGGAAAATGTGGTGTTAGGGTTTCCAACCCTAACACCCTACCCCCACCCTGCAAGCAGAAAAAGGAAAAATATTTACAATTTTGGCTGTCCTGAGTCTTGGCAAATCAGGTCTGGTTCTTCCTTGGGGTTAGCAACCCTAACGCTTACCCCATTCTCATATAGTCTGCACATCTGAGCTTATTTGCTAATGGAAGGGGGGGCATCAGGGTTGATAACCCCAAGGAAGACCCCAGGCCTGATTTGCCAAGACTCAGGACAGCCAAAACCATGAAGATTTTTCTTCTTGCTGCTTACAGGGCGGAAGTGTGCTAGGGTTGGAACCCTAACACCATATTTCCCAACTTATGTTGGTTAAACCATAACTGGTGCACTAATGAAGTTTATTTACAATAAATATTGTATATACAGGATAAGCTCAATTGTGTCTAAAATCATGAATCATGTTTAAAAACATATGGTGGTAGTTTGGATCAATTGATTTTTAGTTCACTTACACTCCTCTTGTATTGGAGGTCATGTAGAATAATGGTGCACAACTTTTGTTTTGTGGAGGGCCAGACTGAAGACTTGAGTCACGATCGAGGGCCAAGGGCTACTAGCCGAGGACCACTGTAAAATCCCCCTAGGTGACAAATGTCCAGCAAGACATTATTAAATGTACACATAAAACAAATCAACACATGCATTTATCTTTTTGTTTGTTTATTTATTTATCAACATGTTACTGAAACTAAAAACAGCAAAAAAAATAAAGAATGCAAGTGGAAGCTGCTAGGTCCTTGGGGGCCACAGACAGCTGCTGTGGGGGCCATTGGTGGCCCCCGTGCAACATGTTGTGCACCCTGATGTAGAAATTAATATATTTTTCCTATCACTCTTCAGTTTGACATTTTTTATATTACATATTTTGAAATATAAGCTCACTTCCTCTTGATCCACATTTTATGCAGATCAGCTTGTTGATGCCCATTTCTACTGGCTGGTGCCCTCCCTCCCTCATGACTCATGTATAATTGAAAATGGACAGTGGGTGCCCAGTCCTGCTGTCTTTATAAATTGTATTTTGCTGACACTGGTGCCAGCTAGCATCCCCACCAAATAGTGAGCAATGTCAGGCTGCCCTCCCTCTGTGCCACTGTAGTTGAAGATCCCTCCCATGTTTAATGTCCAGCTTGACCTCCCACCACCAATATCTAGTGACAATGTGGTGCCCATTGCTGGTGCCATAAAACAGCCCACTGACTCTGGGTTGCCCAATCCCCACTGTTAGTGTAAGTACCCGAAACAAAGAAATCTGCCTCATGAACATCTGTGTTCTATTTTTTATGTTTAAGCTGTAAAGAAGAAAACAGTCCCTCAGTTACATCTGTCCCCACCCAGACACTCCACTCCACTCCACTCAGCACCCACCACCCCTCACCTCCCTACAACCTTCACTCAGGTAGAAAAAAATCCACCGCCGTAATTCCCTCTTTGTGATGAGACTGTTCTAGTACTTCAACAGCAACCAGGAACTGACTGAAATAAGGTAAATGCAGTCAATGGATTTTGAATGCTTTTTGAACTTTTACTCATAACTTCATTTTTCATTTTCTTTACTTTTTTTTGGGGGGGGGGTAACTGGATAAGGCCCACTAGGCACAAGTGCCTGTTTTCAGGGGTGACCCGGGAGCATTGGGGAAGTTAAAGAGCCACTGACACCACCAAGAGAACTTTCAAAAACATAATATTTGGACACAAAACAACCTATATTTCTCATGAGCTCTTTATTTCTTCTTGACATTATTTATTACTGAGGCCATTTGCATGAAAACAGGATCTTTGTTCCTTGAGGGTTCATCAGCTCCTACTGATTATTCCCAATCTGCTGTCATAATACTCTGACTGTGACTTCACAGTTATTCCCATGGCAACCAACTGTGATGTCTCATCAGAACATTATGATTTCAGGTAGGGAATATGCTATAGGGAGAGATGAACTCTAAGGGATAAAGATCTTGTTTTGGGGGAAACTTTCTCAGTAATAAATAAGAGGGAAGCAAAATCTACAGAAGGTAAATGACATACATGCTTAATTGTTTTTAAGTATCATGATTTCCAAAGTTCTCCCAGAGGCAGCAACAGCTCATTAAGTGACTTGCTCAGAATCACACAATATGCAAGTGGAGGTTGTGGGAATGAAGCCCAGATCTCCGGGATGTACCAAGCTAATTCACAGCTCATAACTCGAACCTCTAGGCAATACCAACAGCTCCATTTTAATTTTTTTTTATTTTACCAAATTTACAACATGGCCTTTTTTAGACCCCACCTCATGGACAAAGGAGGTGAAATCACCTTGTGGGTAGGACTAAAAAAATTCACCTACCAGGTTCATGAGGTGGGGTCACAAAATAAACTATGCTGAAAATGTGGGGTTAGAATCCCAAAACAACAAAGCTATGAATAAACATTGACATTTTTCATCATTCACTCATATGTTTATTATTTTTCAATATTTTGACCATGAATTGTCAACATAGCCCTTTTTTCTCACCTTGTGAATGTAATAAAATGTGTTTTCACACTCTTGCCACAAAATAATGTTTTTCACAGCATTTTATAAATGACACCTGTCATGTTCAAAAGGGGGTGGCGGTGGTCTTAAAAAGATTATGTTGAAAATCGGAGGTCAGTATCTCCAGAATCAATGAAGTTACAAAGAAACCTTATGTGCATGGCCTCCCATTGGCCCAAGGAGTAGCATTTTGTGTTCCCATGTCAGTAATTCAGGTTTGGGGATGATCTTGGGGATTCAGCTGTGCAGCACGAGGATGGGGGCTAGAACTGCTGTACGTGACTGCTCCCAGCCTGGGAAGGGATGGCACAGTGTTCTGCTGCACCGGTGACACCTTGTGGTGGGCTAGGAATCCTTCCCTTACAAGAGGTTGATGTGCATGTCAAGGCATGGTGGGGCCCCACATTGCATCAGGAGAAGTGGGTTAGCATGAAAAATGGAAAAAACAGCAGCTGGTAGGATGAAGGTCTGGTCACTGCAGTACCTACACCACCAACAGGCCCTCCTACTGCCATCAGCTTCCCAACACCATCACCTACCATCCCAGGGACTTGCCTTTGTCCCCCCCATGGATTGCCACCATGGCAGGGACAAAAGGAGGAGGGCTGTCTCTTCCTCTTAACTCTCTGCCACTTTGGCAGGCTGGTGTCTATTGGTGTTGCAGGAGATGTGACAGCTGGTGACTTCATCCTGCTTGGCTGGTGTTTGCTGAGTGGAGCTACATGGCCACCCTGGGAGAAGAGAGTGGCCCCAGGGGTACTGAATTCTGTCCCCCTCCTCCACTCTGGCCTCCACAAATAACCAAGTCTATTCCCAAACCTAGGTCACTGCTGTGACATCAGTATCTCCCTTCCTGAGCAACCCACTTTAAACAACAACAAAAACTCTGCAAGCCCCTCCCACCCAATCTAGCTGATCTTTATTTTTATTACTCATTTTAACTCATTTTCCCCTTTGTGTCTACAGATCAGATGGAACAATGACCACGGTGTGGCAGGACACTGACAACATGTATCGGATAAGTATTGTTTTATGGCTATACTACCTTTTTTTGTTCTAGTTACTAAAGATCCTTTGTGACCTCCATCTCTATTCTTATTTTACAGGTACAACTGGATGTTCACTCAACCACTCCCCAAACCCATCTCATATTCCCCAGGCCCAGGTAAGAGCTCTTTATTATTATCTTTGTTAGGATGGTAAGGTGCAACAGTCCTACTGCAAGTATTAAGACACAGGTGCCTTTCACTTGTTTGGTGGTCATTGACTTGGGGCTTGAAATATCTCCACCATTGTATTTATTCCTTCAGGACCTGAGTAAATAATGAGGATATGATTATGCTGTCAGAAAAAAAGAAGTGAATTAATAGCAAAAACTACATTAAAGCACACATTAGGGTTGAAGAACACAAATCACACAAAGAAAGGAAATGAAAGATAGAGGAGGGTGGTGATCTTGGGGGATTCAATAGAAAAGGGGATGAAGTGGGAGGAAGAGGTCAAGAGCAAGCTGTAGGAGGGTAGAATGTACACCAGGGATGATGGAGAGGACCGTAGGATATTTGATAGCCAAGCACATGGAGCAAGAGGGTGGGACACCTCACATAACAATGCAGCTGGCTATGAACGACCTTGCTGGATGTGGGGGAGGGGTGCACAAGAGAGGTTCAGGGAGGTAGGAATAATCTGCAGCAAAGTAGAGAGTTCAAGTAGCCCTCTGGAGGTGCTACCAGTCCCAAGGGCTAGCACTGAAAGGAAGTTAGAAATTAGGAATTTTATGTATGGTCAGAGGGTGGTGTGAGGCAGAGGGGTATGGGATAGTTGGTGACTGGAAGGGGACTTGGGAGAATAAAAACCGATATGCATCAGACAGGTTACAATATAATCTCATTTATCTGGAACTCCCTATCTAATGGACTTACACTGTGTCCCCCATAACTCATCCATTCATTCAGTCACCTTTAATTAGTGCCCGATTTAGTACCCACTGTGCCTGTCAAAATCAATTATCGAGCGCTTGTCAGTTACTTACAGTGATTGCAGTTGTCTGTCAGACCACTCTGCTAATTGCCAAACCAGTTTTTTGATTCTTCTTTACTGCACAGTACAGTTTTTATAAATGTTTCATTCCCCCTCCATGCTCTATGCTGATGCTTCGTGCAATCATGTCTAAAGGAAAGCGTACAGTGCTAAGTCTTGCCCAGAAAATGAGGATTGTGGCGTGCCTTGAAAATGGAGAGAAGGCAGTAGCTCTAGCCTCAGAATATGGAGTGGGAAAATCCACCATGTTTGACATTAACGAGGCAAATGAAAAACCTATGAATTTTGCCTTGACAATGGAGTCTACTTCAGGTGGAGACTTGCGGAAAAATATGCAGACCTATGCTGATGAAGAATGGGACTCTACCATCTATGTATGGTTCAAGCAGAAAGGGAAAAGGGCACCCCTATATCTGGGCCACTACTGTAGGAAAAAGCCCTATGGTTCCATGAGAGGCTAGGCAGTAACACACCTTTCACTGCCGGTGACAGATGGCTGGATTGTTTTAAAAAATAGCACAGCATCCGTCAGCTGAAAGTTTGTGGAGAGCAGCTGAGTGCAGCTGAAGAAGGGGTAGCATCCTTCATGCAGAGCCTTAGAGAAATCATTTAATCTAATGGTCTCACAGCAGATCACGTATACAATGCGGATGAAACTGGGCTATTTTGGAGGTGTTTGCCTGATAAGACACTTGCTCATGGGGGGAGCATGAAGCACCAGGTTTAAAAAAAAATAAAGAACGGGCAACCATCCTTGCATGCATAAATGCTAGTGGCAGTCATAAACTTATAGCTTTCATGATTGCCAAGTCCCGCTTGCCTAGATGTTTCAAGCATGTTAACATGGCAACTCTCCCAGTGCTGTATGGGTCCCAGAGTAACAGTTGGATTAATTCCCATTTGTTCAAATTTCAAGATCAGTTTGTCCCTTCAATTAAGTAACACTTGTGTTCCAGAGGGTTGTCTTTGAAGGTTGTTCTTTTATTAGACAATGCACCAGCCCACCCAGAAATCCCACCTGTCAGAACTAGGGATGATGAGATCAAGTGTATTTTCCTCCCTCCCAACACAACCTCCTGAATACAACCGTGTGATCAAGGCATCCTTGAGACAATGAAGCGCAACTGCAGAAAAAAGTGGTTGCAATCTGTGCTGGCAGAAGAGAATGACCCCTCTGTGTGAGATCATAAAGAAACTTACTCTCAAGGATGTCTGCTACATGCTGGCAGAGGCATGGGCAAATGTACAGCCAGAGACAATCCAGAAGTATTGGGACAACTCGGGAGTAAAGTTTACAGCAGATGTGAGTGAAATGGAGGACAGTGATTCCAAAACTGACAACACGACTGAGACAGCAGAAGAGGTAGAGCTACAGGAGATCACCACCCAGTTACCAGGGGAACCACTTACTGCTTCACAATTGCAGGAATGGATGTCATGTGACGCGGGAGAGGTGGCCATGAAACTCTCAACAAGGAGGCAATCGTAAACATGGTGCAGAATGCACGGGATGCAAAGGCAGATTCAGAGGAGGAAGAGGAAGAAAAGGTGCCATTACCACCACCAGTGAGTCACTCGGAGGTGGCTGCCTGCTTTGAGCAATGTCTGAACTATGCCATTACCACCACCAGTGAGTCACTCGGAGGTGGCTGCCTGCTTTGAGCAATGTCTGAACTACCTTGAAACCCAGCTGGACAGCTCTTTTATTGAGCTAATGCTGCTGAGGAACTTACAGGCAAGGGCAAGTAAAATGCACACAAGCGCACTGAAACAAAAATCCATGACTGACTTTTTTCTTAAAAAGTAACTTGCCAATTTATCTGCAATTTAACTGCAGTACTGATTTTTTTTTAATATTTCTAGTTTAAACTTTTTGTTTTGCTTTGGTTGTTTTGCACCTGCTAAGTAATAAAGTGCTATTTAGTCAAGTACTGTACTGTATTCATTGTTTCTGTGGTGCTATGCTTCAACAACGATGTGTAACCAACAGAATCCCATTCATCCGAACTCCAGTTTAACCGAACTATTAACATGTCAATGGGGGGGGGGGATGGATAAACGGGATTCTACTGCATATCTAAGTAAAAAGGGCACAAGAGTCCTAAAGGGCAAGTTGGAGAATTCATGGGGAAAATTCTCAATTTAAACAGACAAGTGGGGGGCAACAGTGTGCAAAATACCTTCAGTCACCTGTGGAGGAGGCCAAAAGGTTTCCCCCAATTAGGACAGAATATGGAGGAACTAGAGGAGAGGGAGAAGAGGGAAGGAAGGATGGGGAGACAGAGGAAGAGGGGGAGGAATGGGGTAAAAGGGGGCTGAGTTGCAGTGGAGGATAGTGTCTCTGAATGTCAGACATCTGGCAAACAAAGTGACTCATATGCAGGTGCTGATGGCTGACAGACAGGTTACCATATCCATCACAGAGACATGGGCCACACCAGACCTGAAGGATAGGGATACAGTAAGAGGGGGGGAGTGGCTCAGTGTGTGAAGAAGGGTATAACCTGTGCCAGTGAGGAAAGGGTGGATAGGAAGAGAGAAAGCTTATGGGTGCAGGTACAATACACTAAGGGGAGGAGACTAAGGATGGGATAGTTTGGGGTAGTTTACAGACCACCTTCACAGGATAAAGAGCAAGACTAGGTACTGGGGTCCCAAATCACAGAAATGGCAGGCAAGGGGGAGTAGAAATAATGTATGACTCTAATCTGCCTGGGGTGGATTGGAAAATCCTGGCTACCTCCAGAACTAGGAAGCAGGTGCAGCTGGATGCATTCTGGGGTGGATTCTTGACAAATGGTGTCATGAAGCTGACTAAAGAGAGGACTGTACTGGACCTGGCCCTGTCCAACTAAGCATGTCCAGGATGTAAAGGTGGAAGTGTCACTTGCAGGGTGCAACCACCACACAGTGTGGTTCCACCTGGACATGGGCAGAGGGATGGTCAGGACCAAGACGATGGTTTTGTCTTTAAGGGAAGCTGACTTTAATAAGATGGGAGAAATTCTGGCAGGACACCTTGTTGGGATCAGAAAGGAGGTGGAGCTGGAACAGAAATGGGCCATAATAAAGCAAGGACTGATGAAGGCCACTACTGAGTGTACCAAAATCAGAAGCTAGAAATCTAAGACCAAAAAGCCCAGCTGGTGTGGAAAAGAAGTGGCAAATGTGATACTGGAAAAGAAGGCGGCCTTCTGGAAGTATAATGGTACTTAGAATGAAGAAGATAGGAAGCTCTTTAGTGCTAAATCAAGGGTGGACAGCAGAGCAGTTAGTGAGGCAAAGGATGCAAGGGAAGTATGGCTGACACATGGAGTAAAATTGGGTGAGACAGCTTTCTTTAAATATATAAGGGAGAAGAGAGATATTAAAGATGAGATTGCCAGGTTAAAAAAGGAGAGGTGTTGGGCAGAAGTAAATGAAGGGAAAGCAGAGGTGTTTAACACGTACTTCTGCTCATCTTCACTAGAGAAAGGGATGGACCAATGCCACAAGGGAGAAGAAGGGTGGGGATGGGGAAGTGGGGAGTCACAGATGGCATAATAGAGGTAGACAGGGTGCATAAGGGCCTAAAGGTCCTGAAGGTGGACAAATCTCCAGGGCCAGATGGCATGCACCTGAGGGTCCTAAGTGAACAAGCAAAGGTGCTAGCAACCCCCCCAACAGGCAGACCTGTTTAACATCTTTCTGGAGTCTGGGAGTGTGCCCCAGGACTGGAGAACTGCACGTGTGGTGCCTCCCCATAAAAGTGTCCGTAAGGATGAACCAGGGAATTACAGGCCAGTCAGTCCAATGTCAGTAGTGGGGAAACTGATGGAGACTATCTTGAAGGAAAGACTTGTGGTCTTTCTTGAGGAAGATGGGCAGCATGATGAAAAACAGCATGGGTTTGTGTTGGGGAGGTCCTGCCAGACTAATCTGATTGATTTTTTTGACTGGCTGACCAGGACAGTAGACAGTGCCAAGCTGTTGGTGTCCTGCATCTGGACTTCAGCAAGGACTTTGACACTGCGCCTCATAGAAGACTGGTCAGGCAGCTAGAAGACCTGGGGGTGGGGGCCAAGCTTACTAGATGGGTCAAAAACAGGTTGTAGGACAGAAGCCAAAAGTTGGAGGTCAGGGGGGAGTTCTTGGAAGCTAGGCCAGTGACCAGTGGGGTCCCACAGGGTTCTACGCTCAGTCTGGTGTTGTTAAACATCTTCATTAGTGACATAGCGGATGGGATCAAAGGTTAAATCTGCATGTTCATGGATGACACAAAGCTCTGTGTGAGGGGAGACACAAAGGAGAGGAGACAGGAACTAAGGGAAGACCTGGGTAGGTTAGGGAAGGGGTCTGGCATTTGGCAACTGGGGTTCAGTGCTAAAAAGTATAAAGTTATGCACATGTGGGGGGCAAAGAACCCAGAGACCAAATGCTGGTTGGGTGGTGTGCAGGTCATCAAGTCAGAGGAAGGACCTGGCGGTTATCATCATGAATGACTTTAAGCAGTAGGTATGCTGCAGAAGAGCAGCAGCAAAAGCCAATCAGGTTCTGGGCTGCATAACCAGGGGTATTACCAGCAGGAAGACAGAGGTCATACTACTGCTGTGCAGATCATTGGTAGGAGTTCATCTAGAGTAGAGTGTGCATTATTGGTGCCCTTATCTTAAGAAGGATGTTAACTTGCTGATGGCAGTCCAGAGAAGGACGACCAAGATGATCCATGGCCAACAGGACAACACCTACAAAGAGAGGCTCAAGGGGCTAAACATGTACTCCCTTGAGGACAGAAGGGGGGATATGATCAAGACCTTAAAATATCTTAAAGGTATTAACAGAGTGAATACAGAGGGCCTCTTTAGTCTTGGTGGGAACAAGTCCACTGGGGGGAATAGCCTAACATAGGTAGGGGAAAGAGTCAGGAGAGAAATAAGGAGGCAATTTTTCACTGAGAGAGCGGTGGCCAAGTGGAACAAGTTGCCAGATGAGGCGTTCTCCCTGAAAATGGTGAATAACTTTAAGATAAGGTGGGACAGAATGAGGGGGAAATTTGCCTGTGGGGGAGGGAGAATTGAGGGTGGTCAGGGGGATTTCAGAAGAGGGGTAAGTCCCACTGTAGACATCAGGGGACCTGCACACTTGAGCAAGCAAGACAGACTGTAAGGCCTTTATCTGTTGGCATGTTTATATGTTTGTACGTATGTAAAAACATTAGGGTTTTGAGTCTCAGGAGTGTTGGTGAATCAGTGGTATGGTGTTCCTTGAGGCTATGAAGACTAATGAAAACCCCCTCCTCTGTGCATAGGGCCCGCAGTGTCCTGTGTGAAAAAAAGCTATGACTGATTCTGTTGAACACATCTGGTGAACCATACTCCTCTACCTTAAAAGAGTATATACCGATGAGGCACTGTCTTGGAGCTGTACCTTGTGCTTCAGACAGGAGGATATGGCTAGTGGAAGGGAACTGGAATTAGGGTTGATAGCCTGGAAGAATGCCACTCCACCAATCCTACAAGACTCTTATGACTCAAAACCCTAATGTGTTTCATTTCTTTACTTTGTGCAATTTATGTTCTTCAACCCTAATGTCTACTTTAATGTAGTATATTTTGCAATATATACATATATGTATGTATGTGTGTATATATATATATATATATATATATGTATATATGTTTACTGTATATGTACAGTCATTGTGTCTGTTGTTATAAGAGGGCATTCTTTTATTTCCACAAAGGTTTTTATGCTTCTGCATTCTTGAGACAGTTAATTAGCATTGTCTCCACCTCCTTTAGCCAGTACTCATCTCAGTCATACAGTTCCTCCATGAGTCCCCCCTCATGGCAGTGCCAGAGGGAGGAGGGCCTCTCCCATATGCTGACCAAGGCAAGCTCCTGAGTGATGGTGCAGACCAAGGGATGAATGGGCATGGCTTCATTAAACCCCCAACTCTCCTTTTCCTGGTGTTTCTCCTCACTCCTGCTGCAGGATGTCAAGCGTGTGTGTGGACGTGCTCATGCAAGATGTTCCCATAGCCCCCTCTCTTCCTGTTGCCCATGCTGCACAACAACCAGGCCTCCACCTGGCCACAGTCTAAGGCCAGGCCAATGTCTTTCCCCTCCCCAGGAGAGGAGAGGAGAGGAGAGCAGTCCCTCAGATGCTCAATCCTCTCCCACCCTGGATGACCCCTGATGGACTGAATTTACTCGCAAACCTGTGTCACCAGCCTGGCAGGAGGTAAGGCACCAGTGCCTAAGACCTCCATACCACTGGGATGGCCCCATAAGACGGCATTCTTACATTGTTTTGGTGACTGAACTACAATGTGAAGCTGAGCAGTTCTGGCACACAAAGGACTTGAGAAGAAACTCATAACCTTTAGAGACAAAGAAATGGGCCTTTAAACAAGCAGTATTATAAATAATGCTGAAGGTTTCAGTTTAAAAAAGTCTAACTTGAATTTGAAATCAAAATGCTTTACTTAGCAACAAACTTGAAGAACCCATGTCAGAGAAATGGACTACATTAACTGAACTTTGAGCTTCAGAATTTTAGAGCTATTAGTATGTGACACCCTTTTGTGGTTATAGCAGTTCATGGAAATTTTAGGAGTAGCCAATTCTGATTGGCATAGAATACTGTTATGATTTATAATAGTGTTTTATAAATAGTGCAGCATAACACTCAAGGATGTGTGGTTATGGTGTAATAGCCCCACAAGGGCTGCAATTTGAAAAAAATTATATATGAGTAAGTTTCTGTGGGGCAGAAGTAAGAATCATTGGGAAGAAGTGCAAATTTCTTCTTTCTCAAAGATAGTTGAAATCCTATTGGACTGAGATGAGGAGTAATATCTAATTATAGCTAAAGAAATTAAAGAACTAAAAAAATGTGGCCCTTGAAGACTTCCAGATTTCAATAACTTTTAACTTTGATATGCAGAAAAAGTTGATAGCATATGGGCATACAATATCAGACTGGAAAATAAACTCACATGCAATACACTGGACTATAGCCAATCAAGTGTTCATTTGGGAGCACCCATCACAGCCACGGTAGAACAAAAAACAGGTCTCTATCCAAGAAGCACACACGTCCCACAACCAACAGATCACCCTCAGAGATATATGCTCTGCTGGGAAAACATAATCTTCCAAAACAGTATTTTTTTTAAAGCAATGTCAGACTAATCCACCAAGGAAGTGCAACACCAAATCCCCAAAGAAAAAGACAAAATGAAAAACAAGATGTGACAAAAGAGGCAGACAAGGATGTAATACATTCAAGAACACTGAAGAACATAGTTCCCAAAAGGTAATAGTCTAAAGCACTAACTTATCAGAGGACACATACTCATCCCCAAATCAATGAATTCCAAGTCTATGTAGACATCACAAATTATTCCAGAAACTGAATCTTAAATTTTCTCAAATAGAAATAATATTGGCTTTTTGAACATTGACATTTCAGAAACACCTTAGTTCATGATACTGATCTAGAAACATTGATTTATTTATTGGCTGAGGGCAACACAGAGGTTGAAACAGATCAGGCTGATGCACAACTGCCATTACAACTGCCGCTAATCCACAAAGTGATTTACCAGATGATACTACATACTTGATACAGAATCAGAAACAAACTTGTTTTAAACCATCTTGATTTAATCCTTCAGCAGCCTCTTTACTGGTATTACAAACTTACTAGAGCCTGGTGCTATAAGCTGTGGATACTTTATTTCACTCAGGATGTGGATACCACTCAAATAACTTATCCTTAGATGAGGAAAGGACATTTAAAGAATTGATGGACAGGGCATCATATACATCAGACTAGCCAATAATGTATCAAGCTATAGATTGTTATCTAAAGACCCTACAAAATCACTTAAAGTGAAACTTGACTTACTTTTAGAATCAGCATTTGCACAATGCTGGATTACAAAGACTGACTTGGAATTTGAGACCAGACTTTCCTGTGATCCCAGCAATTTATGTTCACCTCCAAATTTAAAAGGAATAGATCAATCCTTTGGGCATCCTATTATATTGGGACATGGATCTATGACTGAAAAAAATGTCTGAATTTAGATTATTTTTACAGCTAATGTTTTACATATGCCACTGCTTCCTCAAAGATACCAAGGAGGAGGAGGGTGGGTGGACTACAGTGGGCTCAGGAAGGGTGAGGGTGGTGGGTCAGAGGCATGTCCCCTAGATGGTACTACTATGCAGCTCATATGCCACTTTAGCAGGGCAGGACTGTCCCATGGAGGAACCTGCTGTAGTGACCAGGGAGGATGTGGGGGTTCTCCATAGAGGAAGCCTCAAGAAGGGTGGCAGAGGACCTCAGAGGAGGAGGAAGCAACTCCTGGTGGGGGACTCCATTGTTAGGGGGATAGATTTTAGGAGAGGGAGGGAGGGAGGTGGAGAGGGAGGTTATCTGCCCACACAGCACCATGGCTCAGATGGATGGGAAGTGGATCCTGAGGACTGCTAGGGCAACAGGATGAGAGGGAGAGCTGGATGTCATTGTCCACTTGGGTACAAATAACCTGGCTAGGGACAAGGCTAGGAGAGTGCAGGAGAAGTTCAGGGAGTTGAGGAGGGGTCTTAGGCAGGTAGCACACTCAGTGACCTTTTCTGAGGTGTTGTCTGTCTACAATAGTGGGGAGGATAGGATACTCCATACCATGAGCTTCAACCAATGGTTGAATGAGTGGTGCAGAGAGGAGAGTTTCAGTTACCTTGGTTACTGAGGTCCCACCTAGAGGGATAAAGGCCTATACACGGGGATGGCCTGAATCCACCTGGGAGGGGAACCACAGTCCTCAGTGAGCAGTTTAAATACTACATTGTTAAGCATTCAAACTAGCTGAGGGGGGTGGTGGAAAGAACCATGGAGACATAAACTGTCCACCCTGGCAAGCAGAAGTAGTCAGTAAAGAGAACCCTAAGGGAGGGAACTCCTCAAGATTGCCTAATAGTAGGAAAAGTACTATAGTAGAAATGAAGAGGGATGGGAATGAAGGCAGAGGGAGTAAGGAGAGTAGGCAAAAGGTAAAAAGGGCAACTGACAAGAAGGGTGGTAGAAGAATTTAGAAGGCTATGTGCACAAATGCTCATAGTCTGGGAAATAAAATCTGAGACCTAATGGCCATTATTGAAGAGGCTGACCTAGACATTGTCACCATTACCGAGTCATGGTGCAATGAGCACCATGCCTGGGATATTGCCATACCAGGCTATGCTCTGTTCAGGAAGGACAGGAAGGGTAGAAAAGAGGGAGGAGTGGCTCTTTATGTAAGGGATAGCATAAAAGCAACAGAGGCAAAGGGAATACGGGGAGATATGGAGGCACTGTGAGTCAAGCTATAGACAGGGAATGGAACCACAACTCCCACTGACGTGATCTACAGACCACCAGCATGGGGGGGGCAGATAAGATACTGGTGGAAGCTACACAAAAGATGGTGACTAAGGAAGAGGTGCTGCTGATGGGGGACTTCAAACTGTCAGATGTAGATTGGAGCATCCCAGCTTCAGCTTCAACTAGGAGCAGGGACATCATGGACTCCCTGCATGGGGCAGTTCGCTGTGGTTCACAAAAGAGGTGGCTGAGAAGGTAAGGGCAAAAAAGTTAACATTCAGGAGATATAGGGAGGTAGAGAGAGAGGAGTATAGGGAGGTGTACAGCGAGAAGCAGAGGGAAGCAGGGAAAGTGGTCAAGAGTGCAAAGGCAGAAATGGAGGAAAAAATAGCCCAGTCAGTAAAGAAAGGGGACAAGACATTTTTCAGGTATGTAAGTAAAAGGAGAAAGTCCAGGGAAGGGATTTTAAGGCTAAAGAGGGAATGGGGGTGTGTGTAAAGGGAGGCCAGAAAAAAGCAGACATCCTGAACAAATATTTTTGTTTAATGTTCATGGAGGAAGGGGAAGGTGAGGGACCACAGATAAGTGTCAGGAGCATCGCAGAAAGGGAGGTGAACACTAGTCTATTTAAGGAGGAGAAAGTCATGAAGGAACTCGCAAATCTGAAAGTGGACAAGGCAATTTGGCCAGACAAGATACATTCAAGGATATTGAAGGAGTTCAGAGAGGTGCTGGCTACACCTCTGATAGTCTCACTGGAGACAGGAGTGGTCCCGGAGGACTGGAGGAGAACAGATGTAGTCCCACTTCATGAAAATGGTAGCAGGGAGGAAGCTGGCAATTACAGGCCAGTCAGCTTAACTTTGCTGGTAGGGAAAATAATGGAATCACTGCTAAAGGAAAGGATTGTGGAATATCTTGTAACCAGCATCTTACAGGATCTGAGGCAGCATGGATTCACTCGGGAGAGGTCATGTCAAACAAATCTGATAGATTTCTTTGACTGGGTGACCAGAGAAGTAGATCAGGGTAGAGCGGTGGATGTGTCCTACCTAGATTTCAGTAAGGCCTTTGACACTGTTCCACATAGGAGACTCGTAAACAAGCTGGGCAGCCTGGGAATGGAACCAAAAGTGATACATTTAGTAAGGGAACATTGTTTAACCAAGGAAAGGGAACATTGTTTAACCAGGAGTAGCACACTAAGCTAAAGCTTGTTTCCAGATGTGACCTGGGAGCACAAGGAAGTTAAATGACTTGCACAGGATCACACAGTATGCACCTGTGGGATTCAAACCCAGGTTTCCAGATCTGCAGCTCAGAGCTTTAACCCACTGTGCTATACTGCCTCAACTGAGACAGAGGATAGTGGTAAATGCAGTTCACTCTGTTGAAAGAAGGGTGGCCAGTGGGGTGCCACAAGGATCAGTACTGGGGCCGGTCCTCTCTAATGTCTTTATTAGTGACATTGCAGTGGGGCTAGAAGGGAAGGTATGCCTTTTTTCAGATGACACTAAAATCTGCAATAAGGTAAACACTCCAGGGTGTAGGGGAGTGGAAAAAATGCACAGGGATCTAAGAAAGCTTGAAGAGTGATCAAGATTGTAGTAAAAACGTTTCAATGTGACTAAGTGCAAAATCATGCACTTGGGGCACAGAAACCCGGGAGGAAGTACAAGAAGGGGGAATGGTACTGATGACCATTAAACTGGAAAGAGACCTAAGGGTAATCATATCTGATGACCTAAAGGTGGCCAAAGAATGTGACAAGGCAGTGGGAAGAACCAGTGAGATGCTAGGGTGCATAGGAAGGGGTATCACCAGCTAAAAGAGGGAGGTAGTGATATTGCTGTGTAAATCATTGGTGAGACCTCATCTAGAGTATTGTGTCCAGTTCTGAAGACCACATCTCCACAAGGACATAAACAGGGTAGAGGTGGTAAAGAGGAGGGCAACTAAAATGATGCAGGGTCTGCACAAGAGAGCCTATGGGGAGAGACTAAAGGACCTCAATATGTGCACCCTGGAAGAAAGGAGGGTAAGAGGGGCTATGATAGAGACTTTCAAATACCTCACAGGTATAAATAAGGTACAGGAGGGAAGCATTTTTCATAAAAAAGATGCTCAAGAACAAGGTAGCATGCTATGAAGCTGGATGAGGGTAGACTCAGAGGAAACATAAGGAAGTATTTCTTAACACACAGAGTAGTGGATGCCTGGAACAGCCTTTCAGCAGAAGTGGTGGGAACAAAAACTGTAACTGAGTTCAAGAATGCATGGGATAGGCATAAGGGAACCTTAGTGGTTAGGGAAGGGAGGGCTAAGCCGGAGATCAAGTAGGGTCTGCTGTATTACAGTAGGTAAGGAAAATGGGCAGACTAAGTAGGCCAAGTGCTCCTTATTTGCTGTCAATTTCTATATTACTATATTTCATCCCTTCCATCTTACATCTGTAATACAGTGGACATTTTGTCTAAGTTGGAGGGGTTGACCTCATTTTCTGAATTTTTGGGGTTATCTAGAGTGGCTATTTTGCTGTATACCTTGATCAAGCATGACTTAGGTATAAAGGCCCTTACGTCACATCAATATGTTGCTAGAAAATGGGTGAGTAAAATACTGTGTTCCTATTTGCTTTTGCCATTCCATTGGCATATGTGTATGTGCCAGTACCATGCTGTAAAGAAAAGGGTCCAACCATGTGATATATAGAATTTGGGCAACTCACATACAGAATTAATGATCCACTTAACTCATTTTTTATTTCCATCACAAACGTGGCAGCCACATTTACACTTACATAAAAATATTCAACTAGGCCTTAAAAATTAAACTCCCTTAAATAAAAATAAATAATGGGAAATTGTTTTACCAGGAAAGGCCCACTAAGCCATAACTTGTTTCCAGGTGTGACAGGAAGTTAAGTGACTTGCTCAGGGTCACACAGTATGCAAGTGGGGGCTGATGGGAGTCAAACCCAGGTCTCCAGGTTTGCAGCGCAGTGCATTTAATCACTATGATATATTGGATCCTCAAATAACTGAATGTTCTTTCCACTCAGGATTCCTTACACATATACACACAGCTGAAAAATAAAGCACTGTGCAGGGTTTTCATTTCTGGTATTTCTTTGATGACCTTAAAAAAAATCCCCATATATCCTAACCAACTTGACAGAGAAATATGTGCTGCTAGCCCTGTCACAGATAAGTTTGAGGCTCTAGCTCCATATGAGATCTGTGTGTGTCTGTGAGAGAGTATGCCTGTAGAATACTGCAGAATTTTGAATGTACACATTTCATGTTAATCCATGTCTGTGTATGTGTGTGTGTGTGTGTGTGTGTGTGTGGGGGGGGGGCATTCCACAAGAGAAATACTGTAGAATTCTCAATTATTATATTTCATGGTAAACAAACACACCTTTTATTGAAGTGTAAAATCACAGATGACTGACATGCAGAAACAATCTGTGGAAAGACTATTTGACATTTTCAAAACAATATTTATTTTATATTTGTTGAGTCAAACTGCTTGTGTTGATGAAGTGGAGGGGCAATCTACAATTTCATAACAATATAGCAGAGGTCATTAATGACCAACGCGGGGGGGGACTATTAATGGTCTTAAAGATTTATTAGAAGAGGGGGAAAACATCTAAAACGAGACTTGCAGATAATAGCCCTCAAATTGAAATAGAATCAAGATTGTTATGCTAACCAGAAATTAGTTATCATCAAGACCGTCATGCTAACCAGAAATGAGTTATCATTGCCAAACTTTATTTGGGAACCATTTACAGAAAAAGCTAATGAAGGAATGAATGAGATAAACTCAGAAAAGATTCACAAGACTCCATATAAATGAAAGGGGCGACAACCTCTGTTCTTTTAAAAGATTGCTTAAAATATATTAAGGAGCCATATAATATTGTCATTCTGGAGATGTTATGGGTAATAATAGAAGAAATTATGAGTCTGAGGGTGAATGTAGCAGATAATCAATATTTGATTAAAGGCTTGTTGGAAGATCATGTAAACCAAGTGTATAAACAGGATGAAAATGGGTACTTTAAAAAAAAAAACAGTTTAACAAACAAGGGAAATTCTAAACACACAACAGAGGGATACATGTTAATCTGCCTCTGCCATTTATTAAAGAGTTTCCATCTCCAGTAACTCAGAAAGAAGAAAAGAGGGCGAAGGGAAAGAAAGCTAGGAGGGGATCCGTACTAACTCCCGACTCCCATAATCCTGATAAACGATTGACCAACTCTGTATGCCCGATACGTTTGAATTCCTGACTACTGAATGCCTGCATTTCAAAATACCGACTCTTGAAAGCCTGCTTGCTATACCACTGTCTCCCCACAAGGAACTTCACAGCTCACACTGTGTGACTGTCTGCATTGCAATGAGACACTTTAGAGCTCTTGGAGCACCACCGACCCGCAGGCAGTACTTTACTATATGCTCACGTGTTCACTTTATGTGCTCTCGGTCTTTCTCTGTGTCCCTTTCAATGACTGACATCCCAGTATACAGTGTCTCTCTCTCTCTCTCTCTTGTGTGCTTGCTGTCACAGGACAAACTGGATTGGAGACAGGGGACAGTCCTTTTGAATTACTGTATGCCTCACAACAGCAAGAGAGAGATAGAGAGAGAGAGACACTGCAGCAACTTTTGATTAGATGTCCCGGTGCATGCTGTGTCTCTCCCAGTGTCTCTCTCACTCTCTCTCTCTCTCCCTCTCACTGGACCAGGCACAGGAAAAAATCCAACACTGAATGGATCGCCAGATGGCAGATTGATGTCCGAGAGAGAGACAGAGAGAGAGAGCGAGAGAGGGGACTGCAGCAACTTTGAACAAAATGTCCCAGTGTAAGCTCTCTGTCCCCAGGTGTCTCTCTCTCTCTTTCTCACTGGTCTGGACACAGAGAAAAACCCTAGACTGAATGCTTCAACACAGAGAGACAGACAGAGGATTGAATTCAACATCCTGGTGTGCACTGTCTCTCACATGAACACGGTGAGCTGCTCCACAACATCTGGGATTTAAAGTGTTTGCTTTGTGGTATAGCAAGTAGGCTTTCAAGAGGGCACGGGGTCATAAGAGCGCAGAGAAACACCACACAGCAATACATGCCACAAGCAAAACATGAAATGCATTTTCTTTTGAAATATTATGTATATGGGAGTATTTAATATATTCTTTATGTGTTGTGTATTTACAGATAATACAAAATGCTGTATAGATGGAACTTGATATGATATAAAAAGCTCAAGTTTGTCGGATGAAGGAACATAATTGCTCTGAAACATTACAAAATCACATATTATTAAGGAGCCCCATAGAAAAATCTAGTTCTTGAAGAAAGAATAAAAATAATTCATATATTTTAAGCACATAAGTGTTAATGGATATTTGTTAATAGGGTTGAGTGGGACTATTTCTGTTGAAGTACCTGATTGGATTCCGTTGCCCCACTCCCCTTAAGTTGGCACATGCATATATATTTTCTCCCTTACTTTTTAAAGGGTAAAAGGGAACCCTGGGAGACACAAGGTGGCTTAGTATTAGTTGGGAATTAGTACCATACCCAGCTAGGAGTATAGAGTTACAGAGAGTGTCTAAGAATGGGAGGCCCCCAGGACATATCTGGAATCAAGCAGTAGCCTGCTCAGTAAGCCTTCCTGGTAAAATGCATAAATAAATAAATAAAAGTAAAAAAAAAATGACAAAAAAATGGAGGTAAACAAGGAAAGAAAGTTGTAAAAAATGCCAATCAGTAGATAAACTTAATTTAAATGATGTGCAAACAACTAATCAAGAATTTAAGGAAACCCAAGAATTAATAAAATATCAGTGCAGATGGGGAGTAGCAAGGGGTATAGGATAGAAGAGGAAACATCAGACTGCAGATTATGACCTGTAAGGACCTTTGATTGATTGATTGTTAATATTGCAACCATGCACAAAAAGTACAGGTTGAAGTCCACATACAGTTGTGTTTTTTTTTATTCAATGAACATTATTGATTTTCAACAAACACAAGAATACAAACAACATTCAAATCAACTGTGAGATAAACAGATGGTTACACTAAATAATAACATCACGAAATACCCCCATAAAGACCCCCCTCACCGTGCCAGTAAACAGCCCTGATGAAAGGCACAAAACTAGATGTAGCAATAAGCAATCTCAAAGCCCACAGAAGGAGGAAAAAATGAAGAACTGGGTGAAACATATAACAGACTAAGACCACTGTGGACTGGCTGAGTTCAGAAGTAAAGCATATAGTGGTTCCCAGTGGGCCCTGAGGGCTTGAATTCTGTCCTGATGGTAGGCAATCTGTTTTTCTATCTCTAAAGCCAGTAAGATCTCCTGGTGCCATTCTTTATAGGAAGGAGTATTGTTATCCAGATCACATACAGTTATTAAAAAAACAAATCAATAAGTGCATAAAAGAGAACAATAATTCATTATACATCATACACATATTATACCATTCTGAAAAATAAAACAAATAAAACACTTTGGGCCAGATACTCAGACTGCACCTGGCAGTGGCACAAGTGGGTTCACAGCACAACTGAGATGCACCAGGGCCAGGACAGTGTGATATTCAAAGGTGATGTGCCATGGTGCATCACCTTTGAATATGGCACAGAATGTGCATGGTACAAGTACAAGGCACCAGTGCATTCCCTAGACAGGGAGAGCTGGGAATATCCTAGCACAACTGTAGCTGCGCTGGGTGCATTTTTCATGATATTCAGACTTGGGCATGCAAATGGGGCCATAATGTATGCATGGTGCAAAAGAGTCCATTTGCATGTCATTATAGTCCCGTTTGCATGCGCTGTGTAGGGCATCCTGGAGAAATGCACCTGGCACCCTGCGTAGCCACCTTCAACACAACAGGAATCCCTGGTAGTCTAGTGACATCCCCCCTCCCTCCCGTAAACCCAATCATGGGTAGTAGTATTAGAAATATATTCCCTGGTAGTTTAGTGGTATCCCCCTCCCTCCCATAAAACCAATCATGGGCAAATGTCAAATATATAATCCCTGGTGGTGTAGTGGCATCTCCTTCCCTCCATAAACCTGATCGCGGGAAATTGTTACATATATAATCCCTGGTGGTGTAGATGGCTGGCGGGTGCTGTGTTGCACCCTGCAATACAGCAGCCCACCTGTGAGTGGCCTGGCTTTGTTCCTTTTTTTTGGCTCAACTTCAAGCCCCCTATGCGGCGCAAAGCAGGGTTGTGCCAGTGGATGCGCCGCACATCCCGGGCTGAATATCAGGGTGTGCCACATATGCATGGGCATGCCCCCTGCATTTGCGCTGCATACCTTAACTTTGTGCACCGGTGCATCGGGACTTGCACGGCACTAGTCCCACCTTTCAATATCATACCAAGCACATTACTGGGGTTGCACCAGTGCAACTCGGCTGCACCAAGTGCAACCCTTTTGAATATCCTGGCCTTCATGTACAACATTTCATAAAATTTCTAGTACAACTAGAAGGCTTTGTAAATGAGAGGGGGGACACACAGCAACCAAATGATTATGGGAACATGGCAATGTTGATTATTAAAGAGATAAAAGAAGACCAATAGGAGACACAAGAATCTGTACTGGTCAAGGCTAGGTTTTATCTGGATATTGAAAAAATCTAAAGAGGACATCTTGGATGCCTTTAGAATTGAAGACCCCTTGGTAGGAGATTGGATTTTATGGTGTTGCTAACTGAGTAAAAAACATTGGATCCATATAAAAAAGGAGATGTTTTACTAACTTTGGGCACTGAGCTTCAAGCTCCAGTATTGTTGGATACATAACACATCTGAAGATATGTATCTTAAAGGTGTTCATAGTATTGTAGGATACAAAGCCAGTTTAAGTGTAGAAGGGATTAATAGTTCACCTAATGAGACACATGAGTTATTGAAAAGGAAGACAAAATATTTGCTAAGAATCTCTGATTCTTTGGAAAATTTTGATGTGATAAGGCCAAGGAATGATTATGATAACAATGGAAGTGGTGGTATTTTTAAGAACATGAAAGAGGCTGACCTAAGCTGGCAAAATAGACATCAGCTAACAGAGCTAAGCTTTGATATCAGTAACCTTCAAATAATAACACCTGTTAAACTTCATAACTTACATTCTCAAAACACAAAATAATCTAATAAATTCATTTTCAGAATAAAATATAGACTGAGAAAAAAGAAATATTACATGAGCATAATCTTCTGCCTTCCAGAACTCTTCCAAAGTATTGACTTTGAATGGCGCTTGATCCCAAACGAACACATAAGGAAAGTTAACAAATCTACTTGTGAATTTATGTCAAGATTTTTGAATAGCCCACTAGATGGGAAAGTAATTCCTTGGACTAATATACACACAGAGCACAATGGCAATCCTCAGACTGATCTATTTTTGAAAGATGGAAATGTATCTAAATTGGGTCTGGGGGCATCATAAAAACTGGATGTGTTTTGACTGTATCTTATAGATCTTGATTATATATTTAACATACAAAAATCACAGACCAGTGCCATGACTGAGACTCAAAATATCAAGTCATCAACAGTAATAAATTGTGATTCTTCCCTGAATAATAGGCAAGTACTAGAGGATAAGGCCTCTCTTCCCTTTCATATAAGAACTCAAAACATGTATACTACTTTAGCTTCCATACTGGGAAATGATATGAAGTACAAAGCCAGGACCAATCTCTCCAACCTTCCCTTTCATCTGTTTGGAAGGTAGTCTCTTGGAACATAGATGGCTTATCTAATAAGCTGGGTGACTCTTCTTGTATGGAATTTTTATACACATTTAATATGATAATGCTGCAAGAGACTTGGTGGAATAAGGACATACCTAAATTTCAAGGTTATAAAACTTTTTTTAGAAGGGAAAAATAAGAAATATGGGAGAGGCCAGATGGGATTATTGACAGCTATTAAACTTAAGGAGGGCCTTCAAATAACTGAAGTAGAATTCTGCCCCTCTCCACTGGGACAATGCTGCTCCTTTCACCAACCCCCTCAGCCCTGTCACCCGGCATTCCAGGGACTTACCTCAGTCCCAGTGTTGCCCCATGGCTTTCCCACTCCATGGCAGTAGTCAGCAGCTCCCACCTGCTGACTGAATGGATCTGGTGTCCAGGAGAGGGCCCTGTAGCTGGGTGCAGAGCCTGTGAGAGGTCGTATCATCCTGCCCTGCCGCTGGCCATTTTCCATATTTCCTCTCAGCAAATTAGTGGATGTGCAATGCCATGCAGACATGCCTATGCATGCTCCCATGTGTAGGATTTTGACTGCTGCCATTCCTCCATTTTCTACATTGCAGTCCCAGCTGCCTGTACTCAGAGCCACCTTTACTGGTCAGGCAAAAGCGTGTGCCAGAGTCCCCCTCCCACCCCTGAGAAGCAGAGCTGTTCTCCAGATACTTGATCCTCCTCTCTTCGGCTACCCCCCAATGCCCCAAGATCACTTCTGACCCGAGTCACTGACATGGTGGCAGGTGAAGCTTAGTACCTCAGCCCTTTGTACCACCAGGCTGGCCATTACTGAAGTACAATTAAACAATCAATATTCTTTGGTACTTGAAATAACTGCAGGCACTAGTAAAATTAGTTTTATTATTTCCTAACTACCTACCTCCTAAGGTAACAAGAGCAGACTTTTTCTTAATTTGGAATACCATCACTAGTGAACTGATGAAGATAACCCAAGATTATTTGGACTTAGATACCATTTTAGCAGGGGATTTTAATACAAGATATACAAAATTAACTGAAGGACATGTGAGTACTCCTTCAATATTCTTTGCTGAAAAGATTTTAATTTTAAATAATAGGTTAAATAGTGGAAGAAATAAAAGGACAACAGGCAAAATGAAGTTGGAAAGCAATGTAATTTATTGGTATATGAATTGGATCCGGTGTATATATAAAAGGGAGACCAAAATGTGATCATGATTGTGCCTTCACATACCTTTCAACTACTGGGAAGTCAGTAATTGATTTAGTTTTGGTCAACTTAAATGTACTGGATAATCCTTTAGAGCTTGAAATTAAAAAGAGAACAGAATCACCTCATTTTCCTGTATCAATAACACTGGATTATTCATTTTCAGTACAGGCTAATGTAATTCATAATAATCAGGTTGTTGAAGTGAGAAGTCAAAGGACAGCAAAATGGATGATAACAGATATTAATAAAATTAGAAGTGTACTTTCTGAAACTTGGATTAATGAATTAAAAGACTAATGCATAGCCATAATGCTTCACATGTTAATGAGAATTCCCTTTTGATTCATTTAGAGAATTATTACAGTTTTTGACACCTCTACTGTATGAAGATTTTAAGAAATCTAATATGAAAAAACTTGGTTCAATCAACCTGTAAGATAAAAAAGAAGAGGTTGAGTACCCTGATTAGAGTGGTAAGGAAAGATAAAACCAGGGCTAATGTTAATTGCCTCAATAAGCAGTGGAAGCATTATAACCAAGTTATTGAAAATGAAAAAATGGCCTTTCAAGTAACTGTGGGATACGTTTAAAAATGCTGTACTTCAGAGAGATTCTGAACAATTCTGGACATTAGTAGCAAAGGTTATCAATTCTTGTACCTCCTCCTCCTTGCATTATTATATTCAACCTGACACATGGGTGACCTTTTTTGAGGGGTATTACAGCATGGAAGAGAATTTAGAGCCAGATATGAAACCGACATTAACAAATAGATTGGGAAAGCAAATAAAACCAATACCAATTTATATTTCAAAATCAGAGATCTCTGAAGTGTTAGCTAACACCAAATGCAACAAGGCTCCAGGGCTGGATAAATTGGTTATAGAGGTAATTAAGTATTATGAGCACCTGTGGCTCCTGATATTGCATCATATCTATAATGGCATTATATAGAATACAGTGATTCTGGATTCTTAGCAAGGCAATTTAATTTATCCTATACATAAAAAAGGAGCTCCTAAGGATCTGGCCATGTATCAACTAATAAGCATAATAGAAACTACACAGAAACTGTTTGTCAGGGTAATTCTGGACAGATTGCAGACTTGTGTAGATAATGATAACCTATTAGTTGAATACCAGAAAATGTTTAAGAAAAATAGATCTACAATGCAACATTGTATGGTATAGAATAATCTCTTACACAAGTATGTGATAATTAAGACAAGTCAATTATTTGTCTACTTCATAGATTTAAGAATGGTGTTTGATAGTGTTAGTCAAAGAACCCTTTGGATTTATTTTCAGAAATTAGGAATAAATAAGCACTTATTAAAAATGGTCATAGGTACAAAATGCTATAACTGGGGCCTCAAATAATATGATCAATACCAACCTCGGAATATGCCAATGATGTATAATCGCCCCTTATTTTTTAATCTATATATAAATGACATTATCAGCAGATCAGATGATAGCAATTTTCATTCTTCTAAGATTAATTAAACTACAGTCATGCTACTTGCATATGGAGATGATGCAGTATTATTATCATCATCATTACTGGGTTGCAGAGGAAATTAAATAACTTAATCACTTGTGATGAAAAACATTTGACCATAAAAACTACAAAACCCCAATTATTGATATTTGTTCAAAATAAAACAAATAAACATAGGCTGTATGTTACAAACACTAAACTTAAGCTTGTAGATACATATGATTATCTTGGCCTTAGGTATGCCGGTAATTTAAAGTGGAATAGGCATACAAATGATCTAAATATCAATCTGATAAACGTTATAAGTGGGATGAAACATTTTATATGGAACTATGGCAGTTATTCCATAAAGGGATCCTTTATGGTGATAAATACCAAAATTAAGATGGCAATATTATATGCTAGTGAAGGTTAGGGTTTTACAGATACACAAATAATAGAAGTAGTCCTGAATAAATTATACATATTTTATTAAGACTTCTCAGTTATGTACCAGCATTCATTCTCCAATTGGAGTGTGATCAATTTACAATAGAAATTATGAGTAAATTTATAATGGGTCTTCAATGTATGCCTTAAAATAGTTTGTCAAGGATGTGTTTTGAGGAACAACTTATTTATTCTGATATGGGTTTTCAGTTTCCTTATATGAAATTTATTAAGAATCATCTATTTCAGCTTCAGTTGAGAAGTGAAATAGCTGATGTTTTTAGAATTCAAAGGTCAGAATTAATAGACCAAGTTGAAGCAAAATGCAGACTACTTACATTTAAGCAAGATACAGTATATTATAGTTACATGTTTCTAAAACTACATCAATTGTACAAGAATAATAATAATGTTTAAGGCAGGGAACCTTATCTCACTTTTTTAAAAGATAAGAAAGTAAACTTTTATATGCAAGAATTAGATTAGGAAATAACTACACAACATTATTTGTATTATATACAACATTGCTGATTTCAATTCCCTCTACTGTAATTGTATATCAGGATCACATGATGATATTGAACATGTTATTCTCTTCTGCCCATTTTATAGACAGTTGAGAGAAACCTTGCTAACAGAGGTTATTAGAGATTTATCTGGTCCTCCTTAATTTATTATGTCTTCCATGTTTTTTACAAATAACCTGGATGTGATGTTTTATTTCAGCAATCAGCATTTAGTAGAACAATTAGCAATGCCTGTTTGAGTGATATGTATGTATGTGTGTATATATATATATATATATATATATATATATGTACACTGTATATATATATATATATAGTATATATATATTTTTTCATTGTAAAACTACATTAATGCATCAGTTAGGGTTTCATTAAGCGTCAAAACTGGAAATTTATATTAGGGTTACCACCCTACCACCCCACCCACCACCTTCCACACCAACAGGCATCAGGTGCATTGGGATCATTGGGCCTCTCACCCCATTCCATATGTAAACAACATGAGATGGTATAGTATAGAAGAATGGGGTGATAGAAAGGCCAAACGGCCCCAAGGCATACCCCAACGCCTGTTGGTATGTGGAGGGTGGGGTGGGGTGGTAGAGTTAGTGATCCTAACATTGAATTTCCCAGCTTTTGATGCTTTAATAAAAACCGTAACTGATGCATTAAAGTAGTTTTTTGCAATGAATTTCCCTTCTTTTTGAGATAGTATAATAGTATGTGCGTGCACAGAATAAATTCAACAGGCACACATAACTTGGGCATTTTCAGAATTTTTTTCACCAGATTTTCAGTATGGCCTTTTGGGTACCTCACTTCATGAACATTGGCACTGTCATTTCATTAATCTGTCCCAAAAGTTGATTTTACAAAGCGGCCGAGCCATTCTGTGCAATGGGTGCGAAAACATGCTTCACTCAGGATGTGGAAAATGACAGCTGTATACTGTTCATGAGGAGGTGTGAAAAATGTCAATGTTGAAAACCTGAAGTAAAAATATGAAAAATTGTTGAAGTTACGCACGTGCGTAGAACCTGCATGTGCGTAGATCATGCACAATGCACCAAATTTTCAACATGGGCTTTTTGAGATATCCCCTCATAAAAACTGGTATTGTGATTTCATTAATCTGTCCTGAAAGTTGATTTCCCACAGTGACTGTGCCTTTCTGTGCCACAGGTGTGAAAACACATTTCAGGCAGGATGTGAAACATTACAGCTGTACTGTTCATGAGGAGGTGTGAAGACAATGTTGAAAATCTGGAATGAAAATATAAAAACTGGCAAAGTTACAAGTGTGCATAGAAACTGCGCAATGTAGGCTCATAGCACAGTCATTATTTTTACTTTTTGCATTAAATTTTCAACATGGGGTTTTTGGGATCCCACCCCATGAACACTGGTACTGTCATTTTGTTAATCAATCTCAAAAGGTGATTCCACACAGTGACCATAAAATCACCTTTTGGGACCGATTAATAAGATACAGTGAAAGTGTTCATGAGGTGGGGTCTGAAGAACCCCCATGCTGAAAATTTGGGGTCAAAATTCCTAAAAATGGCTGAGACATCAACCTAAGATGAAACCCCCAATTGACTGCCATTATACAGCACTTACCTTTGATTCTTCAGTTTGCGGTTTGTCTTTGAAGAGTGCAAATGTGTCCCGGTCACCAGAAGATTGCAGCTGCCAACTTCTGGAAGTAAGTATGAGGTGGGGAGGTGGGTGTGCAGAGGGAGGGAGGGAGGGTCAGGATGGGGAAGGGGTGTGGGGAGATGATGCAGGACCATTTTCTTTTTTACAGTGAAACAAACAAAAAAAGATGCCGGGGGGTTCTTTTTTACAGGAACATTATAAATATAATTGGGGACACTGGAAGTGGGCTACCCAGTGTCACACCTTGTGTAGAGGACTGCTGCTGACATGGGGATTGAGCACCCCAATATCAGCAATGTGGCAGACTGTTGGGGACTGGCATCTAGTGCCGACATGGGGATTGGGCACCCCGATGTCGGCAGCAGCGTTTTTGTTTCTAAAAATGGTTATTTGGGGATTTTTTGGCAAATCAGGTAGGATCCTAGAAACATAGAATTTGACGGCAGATAAGGACCGCTTGGCCCACCTAGTCTGCCCACTTTCCAACCTAACAGATAGGCTGCAGATCCTAGTTAACCGACAGCTTACTTCCTCCTACCCCCCACTAGGACTGCCTTATGCCTGTCCCATGCATTCTTGAATTCCCCCACTGTTATTGATTCCACGACCTCCTCAGGGAGGCTGTTCCATGCATCCACAACCCTCTCTGTGAAAAAATACTTCCTCACATTACCTCTGAGCCGTCCCCCCTCTATCTTCAAATTGTGCCTCCTTGTTCTTGCACATCTCTTTTTCTGGAAGATGCTACCCTCTTGGACTTTGTTGATTCCTTGAGGTACTTGAAAGTTTCTATCATGTCCCCTCTCTCCCTTCTTTCCTCAAGGGTATACATATTAAGCTCCTTTAGTCTTTCTTCGTATGTCTTCTGGTGCAGACCCTGCACCATTTTGGTTGCCCTCCTCTGGACAGCCTCCACTCTGTCTATGTCTTTGCGGAGATGGGGTCTCCAGAACTGCACACAGTACTCCAGATGGGGTCTCACCAACTGTCTGTACAGAGGGATAACAACTTCCTGTTTTCTACTATTGATACCTCTTCCTATGCATCCCAGTATCCCCCCAGCCTTCCTTACTGCCTTCACATTGCTTGCCCACCTTTAGGTCATCTGATATAATTACCCCAGGTCCCTTTCTATTTTTACTGTTGTCAGTATCTCACCCCATTGTGTATGCTTCTGGGTTTTGTTTCCCAGGTGCATTACCTTGCACTTCTTTGCATTGAATCTGAGCTGCCATACATTTGACCATTTCTCCAACCTTGCCAAGTCCCTTCTCATCCTTTCCACTCCATCTTGTGTATCAACCCTGTTGCAGATCTTAGTGTCATCTGCAAAGAGACATACTTTTCCTTCCAGTTCCTCTGCAATGTCACTTATAAAGACATTAAAAAGGACCGGTCCCAGTACTGAACCCTGTGGTACCCCACTAGTAACCCTCCTTTCTTCACTGTGTACTCCATTTACTACTACCCTTTGCGTCCTGTTGTCTAGCCAATTTTTTATCCAAGCTGCCACCTTGGGACCCACTCCAAGGCTGGCTATCTTGTGTATTAATCTTTGTGTGGGACTGTATCAAATGCCTTGCTAAAATCTAGGTAGGCCATGTCCACAGCCCCTCCCTGGTCTACTACTTTGGTCACCCAGTCAAAGAAATCTATTAGATTCGTCTGACATGACCTTCCCATCGTGAACCCATGCTGCCTTGGGTCCTGTGTCCCACTGGCCTCTAGGTGCTCAACAATTCTTTCCTTCAGAAGTGATTCCATCATTTTCCCTACCACTGAGGTCAAACTAACTGGTCTGTAGTTTCCTGTCTCTGTCCTGCTCCCACTTTTGTGAAGAGGAATCACATCTGCCCTCCTCCAGTCCTCAGGTACCACCCCATCCTCCCATGATTTGTTAAAGAGAGTAGTCAGTGGTGTCACTAGTTCTACCCTTAGTTCTTTTAGAATTCTTGGGTGAATCCCATCAGGCCCCATTGCTTTGTCCACCTTCAATTTGATTAGTTCTTTCAGAACCCTTTCTTCTGTAAATGGACTGGTATTGGCCCCCATCTTCAGAGTGTTTCTCTTGTTTGGTTTAGGTAACTCCCCCTCCTCTTCCTTTGTGAATACTGAGCAGAAATATTCGTTCAGTATCCCTGCTTTTTCACTGTCACCCTCTACCCACATTCCTTCCCCTTTATTAAGCTTCAGTATCCCTTCTTTGGTCTTTCTTTGCTCTCTAATGTACCTATAAAAGGTCTTATTCCACTTCTTAACAGAATTGGCTATCCTTTCCTCGGTTTGGGCCTTTGCTATTCTGACTGCCTTCCCAGCCTCTTTCTACTTTAACTGATAAAGTTCTCTGTCCTGCTCCTTCTGTGTTTCCTTATATTTCCTGAATGCTGTCCTTTTCTCCTTAACCTTCCCTGCCACCTCTTTTGAGAACCATAGCGTTTTTCCTTCGTTGTGTTTTATTGATTTGCTTTACACAAAGGCTTGTTGCCTCTGTGATGGCTGTTTTGATCATTCCCCATTGTTCCTCCACCCCTCCTTCTTGCCTGTTTGCTAGTGCTTTTCTGAGGCACTCTCATTTTCCCAAAGTCAGCCCTCCTAAAGTCCAGTGCCCTTGCTTTTGTATGGCAGTTGTATAGCTGTGTTTATCGTGAACCACACTGTTTGGTGGTCACTTGTTCCCAGATGGCTACCCACTTCTAAACCTGAGATTCTTTCTCCGTCCCCATTTGAGAGTACCAGGTCTAAGATTGCTCCCTCCTGAGTGGGTTCCAATACTAGCTGTCTGAGGCATGCCCCCTGTAGGGCATCAAGAATGACCCTGCTCTTGGATGTGCCTGCAGCAAAGGTGCTCCAGTTAACATCTGGCATATTCAGGTCCCCCATCAACAATATCTCCCCTTTTTCTGCCATTCTAAGAAAGCCTTCTATCATTTCCTTGTCCATTCCCTCCCCCTGAGATGGGGGTCTGTATACAACCCCCATGCGGATTGTGGTGCCATTTCCTGTCTCCAGAGTGACCCAAAGTGCCTCATCTGCTCCCTGTTTACTCTTTAGTTCTGTTGCTTTTATCCCTTCCTTTACATAGAGAGCTACTCCTCCTCCTCTTTTACCCTCCCTGTCCCTCCTGTAGATTGTGTATCCTGGTATGTTGACATCCCAGTCATGGTTCTCTGTGTACCATGTTTCTGTGACTGCCACAATATCCAGGCAACCCTCTTCCATCAAGGCCACTAGTTCAGGGAGCTTGTTACACAGACTACGGGCATTGGTACTCATCACCTCCACTTTTTGATAGCCTTACCCTTTTAGCCCCATTTCTGTCCTTACTGCCTTTGTCTTTTTTACATTTAAATCTGTTCTGCTCCTAATAACTTCTGTACCTTGATGTTACCTCACTAATCACCATGTTTTGTGGGGGGGCTGGGATTTCATAGCACTGGTGCCTCCCCCTTGGCTGAGTTTAAATGCTTGCCAATGAAGCATTTAAACCTCTCACCTAGGATCCTGGTTCCCCTAGACAGATGCAGACCATCACACCAGTATAGGTCTGCATCCTCAGTGGCTCCCAGTCCCCAGTGAAGTAAAACCCTGGAGCTCCACACCAGTTTTCAACCACTCATTGAATTCCCTGGTGAGTGCCTAACATCTCCCTTGCCATAGACAGGCAGCACCTCCGAGAAGGTTACCGTATACGCTACTTGTCTAAGGCCCCTTCCCAACTCTATGAACTCCTCTTGCACTGCTCTGATCCCATTCCTAGCCAGGTCATTTGTCCCTAGGTGGACCATGACATCTAGCTCCCTCCCTCGTGCAGCTTCTCCCACGATCCTGAGGATTCGCTTCCTGTCCCTCCAAGCCGTGGCGCCAGGAAGGCACCTTACCTCCCTCTACCCTTCCTTCTCCATTTCTACCCCCCTAATGATTGAGTCCCCCACCAGGAGTTGTTTCATTCCCCTGTGGGGTCCCATGCCACCCTCCTGTGGGTCTCCTTTGTGAAGGTTCCCAGCATCCTCCTTGGTCTCCACTGCAGGTGCCTCCATAGAGGAACCACTATCCACCAGAAGAGCGAATGAATTGTGGAGAGGTACAGCTGGATGGATGCAACTCTGTTCCACCACCCCTCTCCCTCCCTGAGCCCACCCTGGTCCAGCCTCTCCTCTTTCTTGGCAACCTCTGAGGTAGTGGCATTGGCCCTGGTGGTCCCTGGGTGGAGGAGGAGGTTTCACAAATCCTAGCCAGGTCAGCCTGGAGACGGGCAACCTTCTCTCTCAGACCAGAGAGGTGCCTGCAAATAGGGCAGCATCGCAGCCTCCAGAATGTCTACTTTTTATGATGCCCATAAGAACAAAGAATGTAAATAATAAATGTCAGGGGACTGTTTTCTTTGTTTCAGCTATATTATATGTAAAGAAACATTATGTTTCTGACAGTACTGGTGGTGTTGGGGGGTATAAAACATAACAGGGGACACTGGGAGTGGGCTCTCCAGCATCCCACCTTGTGTAGGGAGCTACTGCCAATACAGGGATTGGGGACCCTGATGTTGGCAAAGTGGCAGACTGTTGGGGACTGGCATCTAGTGCCAAAAGGAGGATTGGGCACCCTGATGTCGGCAGCAACATTTTTGTATTTTAAAAATGCTTATTTGGGATTTTTTGGCTCTCAAAGTAGGATCCTAGCTTGTATCTCATCATACGAACTAGAATCCTACTTCGTATGACACCCATATGAACAAAGAATGTAAACAATAAATAAAACACATTTTAGGGA
Source organism: Neoceratodus forsteri (assembly GCA_016271365.2). Lineage (NCBI taxonomy): Eukaryota > Metazoa > Chordata > Ceratodontiformes > Ceratodontidae > Neoceratodus > Neoceratodus forsteri. Next base: position 1,450,520,661 of record CM057452.1, read on the forward strand.
CATTTTCTAAGCAGTAAAGTGCAAAATACACCTAAGGAAACCCAATAAACAAGTAAAGATCTGTTGGTTCCTCCCCAGGTCATCATTTTTTGGGGGGTCTCCAAATTTGAATATTTCAAGAAAACTGGAAACAAGATGACACACAAAAGAGGAATTTTCTCATACAGTGCAGGATTCCTCTTTTGTATCATGTAGCTATATTGAAGTGCCTACTGAGCATGCTCGGAAATGATTTTTTCAATTTTTCAATTTCAATTTTTTAAATTGCAATAACTTAAAAACAGCTTATTGTTTTTTCACCAGACTAGCAAAAGGCACATCTGTGGGGTAGTCTCTTTCTGTCCTGAAAATTTCATACCAAACAAACAAACCATCTGGGCTCCAGGCAAGTTTAAAGAAAAATCCCAGCAAAGTCAATGGGTAAAAAGATGTTTTTTCACCTCTCCATAACTCGGAGACCAGACATCCAATTGTATCAAAACTTGCAAAATCAAGAGATCTACACAACAGGAAGGTGCATACCAAATTTCGTGCAAATCTGTTTTTGATGATTGCAAAGCTATTAAAGTGCAAAAGCTTGAGTTTAACATTGACGTGCCTACTCAACCTTAACTATAGGGGTGCATCTGCACCCATATATTATATATATATATATATATATATATATATATATATATATATATATATCTTAGATGCTTTGGTTTTGAATTAGCAGGACTTGTGGATTGGTAAGAATATTAAGCTGTACAAAATCACACGCCCTCACAATGCAAAGCATCATGGGCTGCATATGCAATTCACCACAGAATATTATGCTGGTTCAACTTTAAGCAGAAATGCATGGTGCCATAGGCCTCTCACACAGTTTGCAAAGGTGCAAACTGTGTGAGAGGCCTTTTGGCACCATGCATTTCTGCTTAAAGTTGAACCAGCATAATACTCTGTGGTGATTTGCATATGCAGCCCATGATGCTTTGCATTGCGGGGGCGTGTGTGATTTTGTATTTCTTTGAAACTTGGCTTACCAGCCAAATGTCGTTTGGGGTAACCATTGCCTCAGTGCTTGCACACAGAGGTTCTTTGTCATATTAAGCTGTATACCAGTAACCTGTCTTTTTAAAATCGTATAACTTTGTATTATTTGTGGTGTCTTACTGATATAATGGGGGATTTGTGAGGGACAGAGAACTCAAGCTGTTAAAGGCCCATTGTATGTCCATCTTTTTATTACTATGGGCTGCAATACATCAGGAGGCTGTGTAGGTATCCAAACCTTAATCCTTTGATGTCTCATTTAAATTCCATTTTAACCAGAATTAGCTAAAGCTTCATCTTGGGCTTTTTTCATCCTGTCCCCCCTCTTTCCCCTTCTTAAGCTTAACTGAATAATGCTATTGCTTTTTTGTATTGTTCTACCTAATAGGTTGTATGAACCTGAATAACTATATTAAAAATATGAATGTTTATATTAAGAAATAATATTATGGTTCATATAAAGTGTATTATGTAACCTTAATTATTATGTAATCATTGATTAAATACCAACTGCAAATTATAAGACAGAAGATATGTCATTCTAGTAATAATTTTATGTTGTACATAATGGCCTGGATATTCAAAAAGGTTGCACCATGCGCAACAGGGTTGCGCGTGCGCAACTCCAAAAATGCGCCATTCTGCGATATTGAGAAGGGGCCAGTTGCGCCACCGAAAACATGCTGAGCAACAGCGCAATGGAAATGAAGGCATGCGCAACCGAAGGGGGCGGGTCCATGCATAAAGTGCGCAATGCGATATCTGAACACTTGCGCAATGCGCAAGAGTGGCTCAGCCGGAGGATGCGCAGTACCGGATGTGAGCCAAAATAAAAAGGCTCAAGGGAGCTGCGCAAGAACCCCAGCAGGCCGCAAACTGGGGGAGAGAGACAGAGAGACAGAGAGAGAGAGAGAGAGAGAGACAGGAGCAGGAAGGGCAGAGAGGGACAGTGGGTCCTGGAGGACAGAGAGGCCAGTGGGGGTGCCCGGTGCAGTGGAAGCAGCAGTGAGGGCAGTGGGGGTAACACAGGAACAGCAGCTGGGGGCAGAAGCCAGGAGATGGACAGTGTCAGCTTCCACATGGAAGCTGTAATGAGGGTGAGACAGCATGCTGCAGGGGGCGTGGCGCGGAGGGCCCGTCGGCAGTATACCCCGACAAGCGGTATCGTGCCCGCATCAGTTCTGAGCTGTACACAGATGTCGAGATTGTGGCCCAGTACCACCTGAACAGGGCGATACTGAGGCGGCTCAGTGAGCTGTGCAGTGATGTGATGCAGGCACCCTCACGACGGAGTCATGCTCTGTCCGTGGAGACCAAGGTGACAGCCTGCATGTGCCTGCTCGCCACGGGCACCTTCCAGAGGCCGACAGGGGACACCACAGGCATTACACAGTCAGCCACGTGACGCATCCTCACCCAATTCCTCAGCGCACTGCTGCCTCATGCTGCGGAGTACATCCATTTCCCCAGCACCGCGGCAGAGCGTACAGCAAACATGCAGGAGTTCCACAGGGTAGCACATATGCCTGGCATGCTAGGGGCCATAGACTGCACCCATGTGGCCATTCGCACACCACCTGGCCCGGACGGCCATGCATATCGGAACCGAAAGGGCTTTTCCAGTGTCAACTGCCAGGTGGTGTGTGATGCCACTGGGCGCATCATCAATGTCTGTGCCACACACCCTGGCGGAGCACATGATGCCTTCATGGCACCAATCTGCACTGTGCCATCGATTGAGAGTGGGAACATCCCCACGGGTCATCTAGTGGGTGAGTACACATGTATGGAATGCAAACTCTGTGCAAGGGTGGGAATGACACAGGTGCCATGGTAGTGGCACACAAGGATATGGGCAATATGGACCTGACATGACACTGATCTCCACTATCTCCACACAGGTGACTGTGGATACCCACTCCGTCCTGGCTGCTCACACCATACCAGTGCCCCGACCCCCAGCGCAGCACCGGTTTCAATGAGGCACATGCCGCAACACGGAACATCATAGAGCGGGTGTTTGGGATACTCAAGGCACGCCTCGATGCCTGGACACTTCTGGCGGAGCCCTGCAAAGCCCCCAAAGGCCTGTGGGATATTCCTGGCCTGTTGCATCCTGCACAACATGGCCAAAGACCATGGGATAACCGTGACAGGTCCAAGAGAGGACAGCGATGGGGACGCCCAGTGGCGCCCGGTGATGTGGGTGATGAGCAGCCCCCCAGGGACGGAGGGACCCCCGACTGACACGGCAGGCCCAGCTGCACTGGGACACCATTGCAGAAGAGCACCACACAACACAGGTAAGTCAGGGGACATGTGCAGGCAACACTGTCCATGCGCAAACCACAGGCACACAGGGAACACACCGTGCATGAAGGTCAGGGAGTTGAAGGGTCCAGGCATACCAACACACCATCAGAGAGGGTGAGCACTCATATGGACACACACACACAGGCAGCATACAGGGCAGCAGCACAGCACTGCGGAAATGACACGCCAACACACAGCACCACCAACCACCCACCACCTGGACTGTCCACGACGTGTGTCAGGACCTGGGCAACCTTGCACCTTGGTGTACAGTGCAATGCAGGCATCATCATCCACACGCACCTGTGGACAGCAGTTGGGAGAGTGCGGGTGGTCCGTGTGTCAGCTTGGTGAGCAGAGCACCCAGCAGTGCACTGCCCACCATGACACACATTGCACACAGGGCAGCACCAGACAGGGCCTGCATTGGGAGACAGCTCAGTCAGGGAGCACTGTCCCACGGCCACCACGGATGCATGGGCGGCCCCGCCGTGGCCTAGCAGCACTGGCAGGCTGAGCAGGGGCCACATCGGGTGGCGCTAGTGCACCACCAGGGGTCCCAGTGCATGACCACGACCTTGCCCGCACAGGGTTCTGCATCCCACCAAACAAACTTGCACCAGGGGTGCTCGGGATGCCCACAGCAGAACCCGGCATCGACAGGCCTGGTGTCGCACGATGCCGGGAACAGGGAGTGGAGTGCGCACTGTGTGGGTTGCGTGGTACAGGGGCACCAGACAGTGTGGTCAATGCGGTTGCCACAGAGACCACTGCCTGGGTCAGCCTGTCAATGGCAGCGGTCACATCCGTCCGCATAAGGACCATCTCGGCTCGGTCACTAGCACACTCCCTGCTATGCCGCTCCACGGACACAGACAGTGCCTCCACGGACCTGCAACCCGCCCCTGCAGCTGTACCGACTCCTGCAGCAGGCGGGTGTGTCGTCAATGGGTACCGATGCCCCAATGGCATCGTGACCCCAGGGTGTGGATGGTCCTGGTGCACAGCACCCTTGAGGGTGGCCGCTGTTCGCCAGGACCAGGTATGGGCGGATCTAAGGGCAGTGGACAAGTGCCACTGCTTGCGCTGTGCCCCCAGGCCTGGTGTGCAACTGCTGCTGCCGCCTCCAACTGCTGAGCCCCAGGTCCACCTGTTCCACCCTGTGCTGTCAACAGTGCCAGACACCTGCTCAGCCACCGATGCTGCCCCACGGTGCTGACAGGCACAGCCTGTGACTGTGCCAGCATGCTGGTACACAGGTGTGGAGCAGGATGGCCCAGGGGCGCGTGCTGGCCTGCCATGTGTCTGTGGTGGGACACACACCTATCACTGGCCATTGCAGGCCTGCTATCATCAATAGTGCCGGTGCGTGCCACTGCCATAGGCACAGCATGCTGGCATACCTGCATGCCAGACTGCTGTGACATAGGCTGTGCACCCCCTGCACCCGTATCACTGCCGCCGGAGTTTTTGGGCCAGCCTGCATGCTGCTGCAGTGCCTGCAGGCTGCTGGCGGAAGTGGATGGTCCCTCCTCTAGGTCCAGCAGGTCTGCCTCACTGTCAGCACCCACCACCACCACCGTCTCCTGCAGACGAACAGGATCTGTAACAGAAAGAGAGTACATGTGAGTGCATGTGAACAACAGCCCCCCCCACAACATCACCATGTCATACCGTGCAGTGATGGGTTTCCACCTGTCTGGAATCCTCCGCCTGGAATACCCACAATGGCACTCGGCTGCATGGCCGCGACCAGTGTCTCCTCAGTCGGGGTCAGCTGCAACCACCACTGGTGGTCCCCCACCAGTGGCAGCCATCGCCACCCTGAAGGCTGCCACCTTCTCCTTCAGCCTCCTGCGGTCAGTCCCCATCTTTTCGGCATTCCTGCACGGGCGCTGGTGGCTTCCGTGCAGGTTGGCGGCAGAGCTACCCCTCCCATGCAGCTGCACGCTGCTGAGGGATGCCCCTCCGCCCACTCAAAAGTGGCTCATCCACCAGGTAGGCCTGGAAGAGGGCCTCAGTCTCTGCCGTGGTGAAGTTTGGCCTCCTCCTACACCCGCCGTCCACAGCCTCAGCCTGGTTCTCGTCAGTCATGGTGATCTGTATGGGTGGAAGTGGACACCAGTCACTGTGCAGTCCACAGCATTTCCCCATGAGCATAGCTGCCGGCCGAGGGGGGCAGAAGCCCCCTTTCCTCTCCGCATGGCAGATACTGATGGAAAGGGTGCCCTCTGCCCCTTTCTAAGTGCCCTCATCATGCTCAACCCCTCAACCTATATCATCCTCCAGCACCCCTGCCCATGAGCATTGTCCTGAGCATCACACAGCATGTAACTCACCTCTCACCTGCAACAACCAAATCTGGCCACCACAACCCAGTGTCGCGAGTTTTATAGCGAACACATGCAAATGAGGTGTGGTGCAACTTTAATGACATGCTAATCGTGCCACTGCGCCTTTGAATGGCTGATCGACTGATTTGCATATGTCGGCTGAATATCACGTATTGGCGCTTTAGCGCACTGGAAGGTCCGGCTGAGCCAATGGCGCATGTTTGTGGCTGTGTGCTACACTGCATTGCGCATGCCCAGACAGGTTACGCGATCGCCAATCGCGCTTGCAGACCTGCTGAGCGATAGGCGCATTCAGGCCATGGCCACCATTGTGCCAGTGGCCACAGCACTGGGCACTATATGGCGCTGTGGCACTTCTGCGCGATAGTCCACTGTGGCACTGGTGCTCTGCTTAGCAGTCTGCAGGATGCCTATACATCCTATGGCACTGTCACGTAGCCTTGCGTCATTGCCGTGACCTTGTGTATGCCCTCTGACCCCTGGCGCTGTTGGCATGCCATGTGTACGTCCCTATTGCGCTGTCTGGTGACAGCGCTATGCAAAGTGACGGCGCTGTTCGAACAGCGCGATTGGAGCCTGTGCTGGTCTATTGTGCAACAACTCCACGTGGGGTTACAGCGCAGCGGGGCGCCATATTGCCTGCTGTAAAGTTGGTGCCATGGCTAGGAGGAGGGCGGTGTCCTGGAGCCCGCTTGAAGTGGCCAACCTGGTGGCCCTAGTGGAGCCCCACTGTGAGGAACCCCTCACCATGCCTAGGACCCATGTGTGGCAGCAAGTGGCCACTGACCTGGTGGGGGTCACTGGCCGGGGCCGGTCTGCTGAGCAGTGCGGCACCCGGTGCAATGACCTCCGCCCGGAGAGCGGACCTGTTGGCGTGGCTGCGTTCACGTGCCAGGCGGGGCCTGATGCCTAGGCCACGTGAGTGTACCATCTATGCACCTATATTCTCTGTAGGGGTGTGTGTGTGCTTGGGTGGCTGTGCATAGGTGTGCCAGTGTGTGCAGCTGTGCGATGGATGGTTATGGCTGTGTGGGCAGGCACTCTCACTGGGGCAGGGGGCACTCTGCTTTTGAGTCACACTGTTGTTTGTCTCACTATATGTCTCCCACAGGCCAGATTGTGAGGACACTGGACCACGGGGATGTGGGCCATGCCAGGGCCCCGGTGCCACGGGATGTCATGCCACAGCAGCAGCAGCAGCAGCAGCAGCAGCAGCGTCAGACCGAGCTGCTGGAGGAGTGTGAGTATCATTACGTCATGGGTGCTATTGCATGCTGGGGGGGGCAAGACCACCAACCATGCTGGACACAACCAAAGGGAGGTCATAGTTCCACTATCCGAAACACTAGTGAGTCCCCACACTGGAGTACAGTGTACAGTTCGGAGACCATACCTGCGTATGGACATGGACTGGGTGGAGAGGGTTCTACGGAGGCGACATGGATGGTGCATGGATTGCATCACAAGTCCTATGCAGACAGGTTGATGGAACTGAACATGTACTCCCGGGAGGAGGAGGTGTGGGGATATGATGGGGACATACAAGTATTGCAGGGGGAACAGAGTGCAGGAACACAATATTTGTAGCGTAAAGGATGTTCCAGGACTAGAGGGCATGGGATGCAGTTGGAGGGCTCGTTTAGAGGAAACATGAAAGTATTTCTTCACAGAATGGGTGGTGGACAAGTGGAACACCCTGCCAGAGGATGTGGTGGGGGCTGACTTGGTTCGAGGTTTATGTATCGTGGGTTAGCCATGAAGGAATTCTGGAGGTCAGGGGTGAGGGGAACGGACTTATAGGACAACAGAGTGAACGTACAAGGCCAAATGGCCAGACTGGGTGTCCCATAGGCCCTTATCTGCCGACACTGTCTATGTATCCATGTATGTAGGCATGACACAGGTGACCTGCATCACAGTGCAGCATCACGACACGTCTGTGTATGCATCACAGGTGGTCAGGCATGCACTGGGCACATAGCTGTGTAACTGGCATGCGCACCACGTTGCCACATCACTTGACAGCCTAGTTTGTACTGTGATTGACGTGGGCAGTGTGGGTGGGTGGTGGTGCGCATAGCTGGTGCCGCCTGTTTGTGATGGCCATGTGCATGTTCACTGTGGGTGGGTGCATGCCATCACAGGTGCAGGACATTGGGTTATATGGGTTGCAGGTTGGGTGGTGTTCAGGGTTGTGGTCAGTCTCAGCCATTGACTGTGTTCCCATTTTCCTAGGCCTCGGGGTGCTGAGATGCATGTCGCAGGATCTCGCGGGCGACCCAGAGTCGGACTTGAAAACCGGGAGCTCCTGCAGGCCATACAGCGCCAGGGTGAACGCGGCGGCAGCACAGGAGGGGACGCCAGCAGGGGGAGGACCAGGAGCCAGCTGGGCCGTAGCCCACATTCCGTTCCCACTTCTCCCATCCCTTTCACCCTGCCTTCCCTCTCCAAGTTTTTATTCCTTCCCCCTTGAACACCCCTGCCTTTTACCCATCCCCCCCCGACTTGTACATAGTTTCACCTGTTATTGTTTATCTGTTGTTTTGGAAATATACATTTCTATTTTGATACAGCTGCTGTGTTGGTGTCTGCTTTGCAACTGGCTATGGGTGCTCAGTTGCAGGGGTGTACATGCCATCTGGGCTGCTATGGTCCTGGGTATATATGTGTGTGTGTGTGTGTGTGTCCATGGGGAGGTATCACCAGCATAGCATTGCCTTTCTGTTGCTCTTGCCATCTGCTGCCACCCACTGCTGGGTGCACAGGGTGGGTCTGGCTGGTATGCTTCTCTGCAGCATGGGGTTGACGTGTGGCACGGGGGGTGCATGGTGTTTCCTGCAGTGCCTGTCACTGCACATGAGCGGTGTCTTGGGGGCACGGTGCACGCTGTGCTGTGCGTACGGAGGGGACTGATGTGCACTGTGGTTGTCAACCCCCTGTGTGTGGCACTCTCTGCCTGCCAGTGGTTGTGCTGGGGTGTCATGGCTCTGCTATGCTTTAGTTGGCTTGTCCCCATGGCACGTGGATCATCCGTCCCACCCCCAGTGATGCTGTGCTTGGGGTGTGCGGTGTGGTGTGGTTTCTGCAGTGAGTTCCTGTGCCCATGTGTGGCATATGGCTGGCGGTGGGCCCCAGCCTGCCTCCCTGGATGTGCAGTTCCATTGCTCTGGGGGCTGTGCTTGCGCTTATGGCAGCTCTGCAATGCTCAGCTGAGCTTCCATGGTTGTGCCATGGCAGCATTTTTGGCTCCTTCTCCTTCCTGGTTGCGCGATGGCGCAGTATGTGCGATATTGAGACGTTGGTTGCTTGCGCAATTTGCTCTGCTCCATGTTTGAATATCGCACCTGTTGCGCATATGCGCAATTGATTGTGCTTGCTCCTGCTGTTGCGCACATTTTGGGAGCAGTTTGAATATCTGGGCCAATGTATCTTCTATGATGTCTTAATTTTGTAATTTTGTTTTTAAATTGTGATGACCTTGAAAGTAGATCAATAAACTTTGAATCTGAACTTGTATCTTTTTACCTTTTTGAGATTTTTTTTTTACATTTGCCCATCCCATTGTCTAAGCACAATATGACCCTTCTGGGTGTGGGGGTACTGGTGGATACCGATCCTTCCTGGCACTGTAAGTCCCTCTACCTGCAGTGTTGGGCCTCAGCCCTCCCTGGTCATGTTAAGCAAGCAAGTCTATGTGTCAAGTTTGTTAGTTGGAGAAGGAACTGCTTCTCACTTACAACATTTGATACCCAGCTCCTTAATCTAAAAGTGTTTTCTGACATATGGATATTCACCAGAAACCATTGAAAATGCCTATTTTTATGCCAGATTATTTTAGTGTTTTATAGTGCTTTATTACAGTCATGGAATCACTTAACCAATGAAAGTTACATTTGCTATAGATTATAATTCTCTAGCTCCCCAACTGGCTGCTATAGTTTCTCAGTATTGGTATGTGCTTAGAGGGGACCAGTCCCTATCTGATTCCATTAATGAATGCCCTCTGATCACATAGGTTGTGGCTAGTCAGATCAAAGCATTTTTGGATAATTGTAATGCACTTTGTCCACAGCAGCATAGCTTTCATAGTAATCATGGAACTGGCACTACCTTGGTCAACTTCACAGACACTGTCCTGAGGGACTTTGAAAATGACTTCATAGCTGGGGCGTTGTTTGTGGACCTGAACAAGGCATTTAATTTGATTGAACATGATTTGATATCTTTTAAGTTAGATTCCATTGCTTTCTCGAATAATGTCATTACTTGGGTTGGGGATTAATTAATGAACCACAGACAATATGTTAATATTGGATCATTATATTCTCAGATTTCTCTTATAAGCTATGGTGTGCCTCAGCGATCCATCATGGGCTCCTTGTTATTTTCACTGTTAATCAATTGCCTTCAAAATGTAATACCAGTGATACAATTTGATATGCTGATGATTTGATTATTCTTTCACAAGCTAGTTCATGATCTGATTTATCAATTGCTCTTGAACATGATTTTAGGGATGTTTGTTTGTGGTTTTTGAAAAATTTTGAGGTATCTGCGGAAACTAGGTCGAAGGTTGAAGTGTTGCTGGCAGAAGTCCACCCTTGATGCTGACTGCCTTAGAATGTTGGAACATTATCAAGTCTACCACTCTGCAATCTGCCGTAAGAAGGCAGAATTCCTATCCAGGGAGATTGCAGTTGCTCAGAATCGACCAGCTCAGCTTTTCCGTACTGTGGAGAGACTGTGCAACCCAACCTGTCATCAAGTGCGGAGAGCTTTTCACAGTTACAGTGTGATGAAATTGCTCAATTCTTTGCAAATAAGGTGGCCGACATCAGGTTGGGACTCTGGCCAGTACACTCTATGGGTGCTGCTATAGTTCAGTGTGAGGTTACTACACCTCGGTTTTCTTGGAGTACCTTTGGCCATCTGGAGTTCATGGATGTCATGCAGATCATCCAGAGTGTGTGCCCCATGTGCTGCAGATTGGATCCTGGACCTACTTCCCTAATTTGGGGAGATATTGACGTTATCGGTCCAGTCCTGGCATGGATTGTCTGTTGCTCCTTGGAGTCTGGAGTTTTCTAGCTCTCTGAAAGAGGCAATGGTGACACCTCTCTTGAAGAAAGCTTCCTTGGACCCAGACTGCCATGCAAACTACAGATCTGTCTCTAACCTTCGTTTTATAGGGAAGGTTAATAAGAAAGCTGTGGCTGCACAACTGGAAGACCATTTGACCATCCAAGACATCTATGAACCACTCCAGTCTGGTTTTTGTAAGAGACATAATACTGGAACTGCTGGTTCGGGTGCTCAATGATCTCCTGATAGCTAGAGATCGGAAGAACCATTCCATCATGGTCCTTCTATATCTCTCTTCAGCTTTTGGCACCATGGACCATGAGGTGCTGTTGGGTCATCTGAGGCTAATCTGTGGACTGTCGGGAACAGTCCTCAGGTGGTTTTCATCTTTCCTCATGGATAGAATTCAGAGAGTGGTGTCGGGGGTTTGTTCCTCGAACCCTACTTCTCTGTCATGTGGAGTCCCTCAGGGTTCATAGAAACATAGACTTTGATGGCAGTTAAGGACCACTTGGCTCACCCAGTCTGCCCATTTCTCTACCTATTGGATAAGCTGCAGATTCTAGTTAACCAACAGCCTACTTCCTGCAACCCCCCACTATAATTGCCTTATGTCTGTCTAATGCATGTTTGAATATCCCCACTGTTTTATACCCCACAACCTCTCCAGAAAGGTGGTTCCATGCATCCACCACTCTCTCCATGAAAAAGAATTTCCTCACATTACCCCTAAGCCGTCCCCCCTCTAACTTTAAATTGTGCCCCCTTGTTCTTACACATCTCTTTTTCTGAAAGATGCTACCCTCCTGGACTTTGTTGATTCCCTTGAGGTACTTAAAAGTTTCTATCATGTCCCCATCCCTCCTTTCATCAAGGGTATACATATTAAGCTCTCTCAGTCTCTCTTCATATGGTTTCTGATGCAGACCCTGCACCATTTTAGTTGCCCTCTTCTGGACTGCTTCCATCCTGTCTATGTCCTTGCGTAGTTGAGGTCCCCAAAACTTCCGCAGTACTCCAGAGGGGGTCTCACCAACTGTCTGTAAAGAGAGATAACTACTTCCCTTTTTCTACTTGTGATGCCCCTCCCTATGCATCCCAGTATCCACCTGGCTCTCCTTACTGACTTCTCACATTGCTTACCCACCTTTAGATCATCTGATATGACTACACCCAGATCCCTTTCCATTAGTGTTGTTGTTAGCACCGCCCCTGCTATTGCGTACTCTTCTCCTGGATTTTTATTTCCCAGGTGCATTACTTTGCACTTCTTTGCATTGAATCTAAGTTGCCATATGTCTGACCATTCCTCCAACCTTGCCAAGTCCCTTCTCATCCTTTCTACCCCCCTTGTGTATCAGCTCTGTTACAGATCTTTGTGTCACCTGTAAAGAGGCATACCTCTCCTTCCAGACCCTCTGCAATGTCACCTATAAAGACGTTAAAGAGGACTGAACCCAGTACTGAGCCCTGAGGTACTCCACTAGTAATCCCCCTTTCTTCAGAATGTGTTCCATTCACTATTACCTTCTGTGTCCTGTTGTGCAGCCAGTTTGCTACCCAGGATACCACCCTGGGACCCACTCCCAGGCTGGCTAACTTGATTATTAATCTTTTGTGCAGGACTGTGTCAAATGCCTTGCTAAAATCTAGGTAGGCCATATCCACAGCCCCATTCTGGTCTATTACTTTGGTCACCCAGTCAAAGAAATCAATTAGATTCATCTGATATGACCTTCCTGCTGTGAATCCGTGCTGCTTTGGGTCCTGTGCCCTGCTGGCCTCTAGGTACCGAAACAGTTCTTTCTTTCAGAAGTGATTCCATCATTTTCCCCACCACTGAGGTCAAACTAACAGGTCTGTAGTTTCCTGCTTCTGCCTTGCTCCCACTTTTGTGAAGGGGAATCACATCTGCCCTCCTCCAGTCCTCAGGTACCACACCATCCTCCCATGATTTGTTAAAAAGTGTGGTCAGTGGTGTCACTAGGTCATCCCTTAGTTCTTTTAGGATTCTGGGGTGAATCCCATTAGGCCCCATTGCTTTGTCCACCTTGAGTTTTAGGAGTTCTTTCAGGACTCTTTCTTCTGTAAATGGACTGGCGTCAATCCCACAACCCAGAGTGCTTCTATTGTTTGGTTTAGGTAACTCCTTCTCTTCTTTTTTTGTGAATACTGAGCACAAGTATTCATTCAGTATCTCTGCCTTTTCACTGTCTCCCTCTGCCCACCTCCCTTCCCCTCTCCTTTATTAATCTTCACTATCTGTCCCTTAACCTTTCTATGCTCCCAAATGTAACTATAAAAGGTTTTATCCCCCTTCTTAACTGAGTTGGCTATCTTTTCCTCGGTTTGGGCCTTTGCTTTTCTGACAGTCTTTCCCACTTCTTTCTGCTTTAATTGATACAGTTCCCTGTCATGCTCCTTCTGTGATTCCTTGTACTTTCTGAATGCAGCCTTTTTCTCCTTAACCTTCCCTGACACCTCTTTTGAGAACCATAGTGGTTTTTTATTCCACTTTGTTTTCTTTATTTGTTTCACATAAAGGCTTGTTGCCTCCATGATGGCAGTTTTGATTTTTCTCTATTGTTCTTCCACCCCTCCTTTCTGGCCATTTGCGAATGCATTCCTCAGGTATTCACCCATTATGCCAAAGTCAGCCCTTCTAAAGTCCAGTATCCTTGTCTTTGCATGGCTTGTCTCCATGGTTGTGTTTATTGTGAAGCACACTGTGCAGTGGTCGCTTGTTCCCAGATGTCTACTGACTTCTAAATTTGTGATCCTCTCTCCATTTGAGAGTAGCAGGTCTAATATTGCTCCCTCTTGAGTGGGTTCCATGACTAGCTGTCTACAGCATGCCCCCTGTAGGGCATCTAGAATGACTCTGCTCTTGGATGTGGCTGCAGTCCATGTCATCCAGTTAACATCTGGCATATTCTGGTCCCCCATCAACAGTATCTCCCCTTTTTTAGCCATTTTGAGAATGCCCTCCATTTTCTTGTCCATTTCCTCCCCTTGAGACGGGGGTCTATATACAACCCCTGTGTGGATTGTGATGACATTCCCTGTCTCCAAGGTGACCCAGAGTGCCTCTTGTCCTCCCCCTTTACTTTTTAGTTCTGTAGCTTTGATCCCTTCCCTCATGTAGACAGCTACTCCACCTCCTCTTTTATCCTCCCTGTCCCTTCTGTAGATTGTGTACCCTGGTATGTTGGCATCCCAGTCATGGTTCTCCATGTACCATGATTCTGTGACTGCCACAATATCCAAGTGTCCCTCTTCCATCAGGGCTACTAGCTCTGGAAGCTTGTTTCCCACACTATGGGCATTGGTACTCATTGCCCTCCATTTAATGTTGGCTTTATCCTTTTTTACCCCATCCCTGCTCTTATTGCCCTTGTCTATTTTCCATTTACCCCTGTCCTGCCCTCTGTCAAGCTCTGTACCTCAGTGTTTACCCTACTACCTGCCATGTTTTGTGGGGAGGCTTGAACTTTCCTGTTTCCTATCAGCACCTCCCCATTGGCTAGTTTAAAAGCTTGCCAAGGAAGCCTTTAAACCTGTCACCTATGAGCTTGTTTCCTTCCTGGACAGATGTGACCATCATGCCAGTATGGACCTTCATCTCTCCAGGTGGACCCCAGTCCCCAATGAAGCCAAAGCCCTGTGCTCTGCACAGTTTTGCAACCATTCATTAAACTGCATGGTGTGCAGTACCCTAGCCTCACCCCTGCCATGAGACTGGCAGCACCTCTGAGAAGGTTACCATGCTTGCTACCTGTCTGAGGCCCCTCCCCAACTCCACAAATTCATCCTGCACTGCACTGATCTCATGCTTAGCTAGGTCATTTGTCCTGAGGTGGACAATAATATCTAGTTCCCTCTCCTGTGATGCTGCTTCTGCAATCCTAAGGATTTCCTTCCTGTCCCTTCAAGCCATGGCACCAGGCAGGCACCTTACTTCCCTTTCCTCTCCCTTCCCCAGGTCTACACCCCTAACAACTGAGTCCCCTATCAGAAGCTGTTTCTTTCCCCTGTGGTGTCCCTTACCACTCTTTTGTGGGTCTCCCTTGTGAATGTCCCCAGCATTCTTCTTGGTCTCCACTGAGGGTGTCATCATAGAGGAACCTTGATTTGCCAGACTGACATATGATTTGTGTAGAGGTACAACTAGGGGGCTACGCCTCTGTTCCACCACCCTCACCCTCCCAGAACCCACTGTGGTCAATCTATTCTTCACACATGGCAACCTCTGAGGCAGTGGTTGTGGAACTGGTGCTCTTTGGATGGGGGAGGCCTCCTTAGTCCTTGCCAATTCAGCCTGGAAGTGGGCAAACTCCTCCCTCAGAGCTGACAGTTGCATACAAATAGGGCAGCAATGCAGGTTCCAGAATGTCTCCTGGAAAACTGCTGCCCCACAGCCAGTGCATTGCACCACTCCCACATGTCCCTCTTCCTTATAATATACAATGAGTAATATATAAAATACATATTTTTTTTTGGTGTGTACTTACCCTTTATGCACTGCACTTTGTTATTAAGACTATGACAGTTCTGCACCAAAACCTGTTGAGGAAGTGATTTCAGAACCTTGGCTATAAAGGAAATGCCACGCCTGGGGTGGGCAGGGTGAGGGGAAGGGTGGGTGAGTGGGTAGGCCACAACCACTGGTGACTGTTAGAAACAATCAAATACACCACTGCTCCACCACCCTGGTGAGTACTGCCCTTTATAGTAAGTCAAACAACACCACAATTTACTAGACCACTGCTCCTACACAAACCACTTTACTGAGTCCAGGGATAAAAATGAACTCACTGCTCAGCCAGCAGGACCATTCTAAAATGTTGCACAAATATCCTTCCAAATCCTAGGTCTCAAGCACAGGAATCAAGCAACTTCAGTTGTATTTCACCCCCTCTGGTTATAAAATTACTACACTTAATGGAATCTTGTAATTCTCTTCTTAATGCCAATAAGAAAAAATGAAACTTTCTGTAGAAAGCGTAGCTTACCTTCCTAACAAGTCCCCAACAATATTATGTCTTACCAGGTTCCCAGTTCCTCAAATGCATTCTAGTTTGTTTTCTGCAGTATTGCAAGTTTCTCAGCTTCCAACAGAAGCAGGCATGTCTTTTCTGACTTTCTTCTCACTGTGCAGTTTGCCTAAGACAGCTCAGTGATAAAAGCCCCACCCAGAATCAATTAATTGACTAGTGACACCTGTGATGTAAGCAGGCCTTTCAATGTAGACACTTTGCTATGTCTGATTCTAATACACAAACCTTTTTCTGAAACCAGGGATAAACTCACTGCTCAGCCAGCAGGACACTTCTAAAATGTTGCACAAATATCCTTCCAAGTCCTTGGTCTCAAGCACAGGACTCAAGCAACTTCAGTTGTATTTCACCCCCTCTGGTTATAAAATTACTACACTTTAATGGAATCCTGCAATTCTCTTCTTAATGCCAATAAGGAAAAATGAAACTATCTGTAGAAAGTGTAGTTTACCTTCCTAACAAGTCCCCAACAATATTATGTCTTCCTAACAAGTCCCCAGCAATATTATGTCTGTTCGGTCCTCTCAGCCATGTTGTTCATGGTGTATATGCTGCCCCTCAGAGACATTGTAAGAAGGTATGGGCTGAGGTTCCACTGCCATGCTGATGATACCCAGCTCTACCTATCTTTTGCACCCAACCTGAATGGAGCTGTATCAGTCTTTAACAACTGTCTGAAAGAAATCCAAGACTGGATGGATTCCAGCTGGCTAAAGTTGAACTCAGACAAAACTGAGGTGTTAGTTGTGGATCCAGGTCATCGGATAGGGGGCTTGGAGGAGGGTGCACCCTAGGGAATTTTTCTGGGTGGTGCCTCACTCCCAACCTCTGAATGGATGTGTAACCTGGGGGCAATTTTTGATAATTTCGAAGGGCTGGCCTTGCATTCACAGGTGTCGAAGGTCATCAAAACTTCCTTTTACCATTTTAGGAATATTGCCAGGATTAGGCACCTTGTTCTGTCCGATGACCTTCCGACATTGATCAATGCCTTTGTTTCCTCTCACTTACATTATTGCAACTCCCTTTACCTAGGGCTCCTTGGGGTAGAAATCCACAGCCTGCAGCTGGTGCAGAATGCTGCAGCCTGGCTTTTGATGGGGTCTTTGTGATCTTGTCATATTTCACCTGTGCTACACAAGCTGCACTGGCTGCCAGTTCAGTGGTGGATCACCTATAAAATCGGCTTGCTGACTTGCAAAGCCCTACGCAGACTAGGCCCGGACTACCTGAAAGAGCTCCTGATTCCCTGCTAGCCCAGTCGATCACTCCACTCATCTAGCAAGGGGTTGCTAGAGGTTCCAAGGGTATGTTTAAAATCTTCCAGTGCAAGAGCTTTTGAGTTAACTGCGCCTACCCTTTGGAATTCTCTACTCCTTCGGATTCAGGAGTGCACAACTGTGGAGTCATTCAAGCAGACTTTAAAGACTTATCTGTGGCTTCAGGCATTTAACAATTGAGTTTGTTGTTTATATTATGATATGTGCATGATTTTATTGAATATATTATGATTTTATCATTATTGGTGTTTTAAAATGTGGGGCACCTTGGTTTTGCATAAGGTGCCATATAAATAAATGTTATTATTATTATTATTATTCATAATCTTGAATTCTAAAAAAACAAAGTCAATGTTATTTGGTACATCTGTAATGTTGAAAGATAGCCCAAGTTTATTGCTTCAGGATTTGGAGGGTGCTTTGATAGAACAAGTAACTCAGTTTAAATATTTAGGTGTATTGCTTGACTCTGACTCTGGGCTAATGTATTCTGATCAGGTGAAACATGTTAGTAATGTAATCAATCAGACAGTGGGTATTATTAATAAATTTAGATAATTTTTTTCATTGGAAACTAGAAAATCAATTGCTGTAGGTTCCTTGCTTCCACATTTTTATTATGTATCCTATCTTTATCTGTATCTGGGTTGTAAAGAGTTTAATGTTTTGTCTGTTACATATAATAATATATGTCAATTTATTTTGTCTGCCCCTTATCAAACTCATCATTGTGATCTTTACTTACAGTTACTGTAGGTTGGTTGTCTCCAAGAGCAAGAGTTGATTATTTTTTGGTTGTTTGGTTCATGAATCTATTTCCTTTAACTGATTTGGTTTCTGTCTGTCCAGTGCTTCCCAAACTTAGATCACTCAATTTCCCACAGATATAGGTATGGTTTACATTCTTTTTCAATCACAGCACCCTCATTTTGAAATGTCTTGCCTGTATCTCTCTGCTCTGCACCATCACCTTCTTGTTTTAAGTCTATTTTTAAACAATTTTTGCTACAAAATAATGTGTGTAAATGTATTAATTTTATATTGTTTGTGTTGTTATAAGTTTTATTGTTTGTTATAAGTTTGTTGTTTGTTGTTACTTGTTGTCTCTGGGTCAGACCTGAAAAAGGACTTGTCCAGTGTCCCTACATGGTTAACAAATAAATAAATAAATAAAATACCATCTTGCTAAGAACTTAGGGATTTTATTGCCCATAGCACATACTGTACAAAACATAGACCCTGCACCACATATGCAGTGGCTGCCCCATGATCCACTTGCTGCTTTTGCTGTGGTCACTGTAATATCAGTTAAATTTAATTCACAAAATAAAGTATTCAGACACCCACCCTTACAGCCAACCTCCAGGGAGATTACCCCAAGTCATGAATTGCAACACCTCTTGTGTGGTGTACACCATCTCGTGTCCCTGTTCTAATGTGTATGTAGGGTGTACTATAATGCCTTTTTATTGTCAGAAGAGACTGAGGTGCAAAAAGGGGGGGCAGTAGCCCTTTATGTCAATGAACATATCAAAGCAACAGAAATTCAGAATACACATACAGTGATAGTCACAGAAAAGTTTCACTATGATGAGGTATACCTCAGTGAATGCGGAACACCCAAGTGGTGTACCAGGTGGTACAGAGGAAGACCTGGTTACACGTCAATGTGGTAATGCCATACTGCGGTACTGCCTAAATGCTTAATTAATAAAATCCTCCTCCTACAGTGCTAAAATGCACCAGGTGGCACTGTTTGCAGGTACATTTTTCTGACAGAGCTGTAATGTGTCGGCAGGTGTCCCCACCAACCACAGACTGCATATGCATACAGACAAAATGTCTGTTGAATGGAAATAGGGGCAGTTTTAAATGAATGGCTTTGAGACAATGGGGTTGGAGGGTCTAAGCTGAAGGGGGTCAACAAGTGAAGTGGGGGAAAAATGACTAAAGTTACAATTCATTCTGCATGGTTATTTTTTTTTATTTCTGTAACTTATATCTAGATAATGAATGTATGAATCTCGAGTCATCTGAGTTACTGTACAGCCTGTATTAGCATGTTGTTAGACAGGTGACAGTTCTTGGAGACATAACTATCTTCTTTATTAGCATGCATAAGCTTTAAGAAGTATGCATGTTCTCCTTATCATTTGCTACTATAAAATCTTTTAATCTTTTGCTGTGCACTCTGATCATTTTATTATAATTCACTAGCATTGTTTTTATTTTAGCCTGATCTTAGTAGGTGGCAGCTCTCCTAAAGAAATGAACACCCTTCAGTGAATAAGCGAGGTGTAATCTGTTGATGTATGCCTTCAATGAATATAATATTCATGTCAATTAGCTGCATTATTTAAAATCATGCCCTTGTTAGTCTTCATTTATTTATGGAAAAACACATTATTTTAGATGTCAATTTAAAGTTCAGTTATGTAAGTGAGTGAGCCTTTTGATTGAGGTAGCGTTTCCTCGGGTGAGTCAACTCCACTCAAGAACCTTTCATCATTGTAACATAACTTTTTCCACTGCATTGTGAAATTTGCAACAAAATGCTATGCAGTTTACAGTATGGTTTGCAACTGTTGAATAATGTCCTCAATAAATGTAGATAAGCTACTATATACTATGTTATCCTGATTATGCATTTATAGTATCTTACAGTACATATCCATTTTGTATGACTGCAGCCATAAATGAAATATTCTGAGACAGGGCAGGATGCAGGGAAAAAGAGAATATGTGCTGCCTTTCTTTATATCACTTTTCTTGTCAATGTAATAGTAACACAAGCTAAAAATCAGATCGCCTTTATGTGATTTCTCTTAATCTTCCCTTTCTCTGACTTCCCTGACCTCCGATCTTTCCCTTTTTAGGACTGACAGCTTCCTTGGAAATGAGCTGTGTCAGTATGCAGCTGATCCTTATTCAATTATTGAGAGTTCAGAAATAAAAATGCCACCAGTGATCAAATTTGTCAATTAAGAACATATCCCTGTTTATTTCTTCCTTATTATTTCCTGTCTGACATAATTCATGGCAGTATGCTTATAAAACATGTGTATAATAATGTTACATGGCTGAGAGAAAGTTCTGCACTCTGATTTTATGTCTGGTTCTGCAAACCCTTCTGTATATTGACTATAAATACCCCATTCAGAATACATGACATTATGTGTCTGATGTGCAGTGTCCCAGTTATGCACATGGGTCACTTCATCACAGCCAGAAATTGTTGTTTTACAGCTTGAAGATAACAGGGATGTTTATTTCAGAATACACACATTTCTTACTTTACAATGCAAGAAAACTGAAAGGTGATACTGTATGCGTCACGATCGTAAGACATATAGCATTTCATAAATGAAAGAAACTGTGTCACTATTACTTTTTGTGTGGACCTGCACACTATTGCTGATGTTGCATATTGCATGTAAACATAATCAGGATGCTATTCTATGAGTCTGAGTTAATTGCAAAACTGACACCCAGTGCGCCATGACACCCCTTCTATGACCCAAATAAAAATCAGGTGTACTGCATTGTTAGTGGACATCAGTGTATTTTATTACAAGATTAAGCAGGCCTGTCTACTGACATACTGTACAATGGCTGTGAAAAACAATGCAATGCACTATTTAAAAACTATAAAAGGGCTTCACAGCTCAGCGGGTGTAAGACCAACAATCTACAAAGAATACAGAAAATAAAAAATAAAAAACAAAAAGTAAATACTCTAGAGGTTTGCACAAGGGGTAACATTCCAGCTATTTCAGAGCTTGTAATCCTGAATCCTAAGACTCAGAAAGTGGGATGCAACAACACCCATGATCTCTGCCTCTTACACCCTCCCCCAAAGAAAAAGCAGACGAAAAACAAACACATGTAGATGCTGCAATTTTGCTGATTCACATTAGGGTTTCATGACTCATTAATTCAGGCAGCAGGTAAACGAACTGAAAGACAACATCTTGGAATAGACATATTATGATCATGACCCAAATGACATCTGATTATGGTACACATAGAATATTATGCTTTTCAGGACCACAACCAAATAAAGAATGCAGCAGATCCACACAAGTGTTAATCGCGGTTGCATGATTTAGGTACAGAATCTATATGTGATTAGTGGCATAAAGGAATGTGTTTTTGTATTTGGGGAGGGGGAAGTGGGGATTTACTGCACCATTTTTGAGCAGGACTCCACCTATTCAATAACGACAAGAAGCATCAATTTATGAGAATGGATATATCTATATTGCCGGCAGTGCCACATTCTTCAACAGCCTGTCAGGTCTGTGTCAAAAAACCTCAGTTACATTGACTCTCATTTCTCGTGCTGTGACAGTGTGGCCAAAATAAATAAATAAATAATGAAATAATCTACAATCACCAACCCAAGCTAGTTCTATTCCTTCCAACACTGTTTATTTACAGTATGTGTTCACTGACAGACACAGTCCCCCTCACAGTTAGAAGTAGCATAAACTTCTGTCAGTTGCATGTACTGTAAAGTGTTTCACTTAGTGCACCGATTTGTTTAGGAAGCAAGTTTGGCCAAAGTACACAGTGCTTGCTGACTGACACTAATTGTCATTATAGATGTGATATTTTGTTTTCATCTTACCCTCATGCTATGTACAATATGAAGTTAGTTTTGTGGATGAAGTCGGCAGCAGTGTGCCCCATGTCTTTTTTTGGGGACTGTTGTCTCTACGCATCCCTGTCTGTTCTGTTACTAACTTCATACATACTGTACCATAACAGATAAACACATACCTGGGCATATTTACACATGCTTTACTAAAAGTAGAGTAATGCATAAATAATGGCTTGATGAAAAAAAAATCACATCTAGAGTATAATGACAATTACTGTCAGTCAACAAGCACTGTGTACTTTGCCCAGACTTGATTCCTAAACAAATAGGTGTAGAACGTAAAATACAACAGTGCCATTCACAAAGCCAACACACTAAATAAAATATCCCATGCTGTAACAACTAGGAAGAGTTTAACTAAAGTTTCTAATTCAATCTTAAAATATAACGTAATTGTTGAAACACAATATTCTTCATTTTCAATGGCCAGTAGAGTCGGGCACTAAAAATAAGAACAGACAAACAATGTTTTTTGGGACGGGGATGGGGGTAAGGGTGGTTGATGTACAGTATGCAGGTCCTGGATCAGCCAGATATTTTCCAGATCGATTTTGTTTTCTATATACATTTTTTTTTTTTTTTTACATTTTTTTCTCTCTGTTTTTTGCCCATCTCCATTCTTGGCTGGGCTCAGAAAGACTTGAAACTTAATTTGAACTGCAAGTGACAAGTGACAATCAACTGTCAACAGCATACCCTGACAGAAACTACAGGGATATTGCTCACACAGGGAGGATAAAACATCTTCATAAATGTAAAATGTAACCATGGATCTTGTCACTGGTCTGAAAGCATGCCTAGTTCCCACTGTAAAGGATATTTAATTCTGGCTGGAAAAAGGTACCATGGTGGAGCACTTTGCTCTTCATTAATATCAAAGGTTATGAATAAAATAATGATGTGATTCTAGTGACACATATAGTAGCTGGCTATCAAGCAGTCAATCAGGTTTAATTATAGGAGCACTACATCATTTCATTCATGTCCTTTGTGACTGTGGAAACGGGTCACTAAATAAATTCAGGATGATGTATTCTTTATTTATGAGGGGTGGAGGAGGGGGTGTGAGGGAAGTTGGCGCTAGGTGAAGTGTTGTAGCAGAGATGGTTGATTATTAAATTGGTCAGTGTCCCCTTTACAGGGTGTGGGAGTGTAACGTAATGATGTCTGCACTGTGTCAGAAAAGCACACCATGCCAGCAACTAAAAAAAATAATGTGAAGGTTTGTATCATTAAAGCTTTTTAAACTGGTCTCTTGCCTCACCCCCTGAATATCAGTTTTGGCATGCTGTCTCCCCATTCACATACCTGATGCTGCTATGCTGGCGATACTGTGGATGTAGTAGGAAGTGAAAAACGTGGGGGACTGGAAGAACTACTGGTCAGTTCTTGACATTTCAGATACTTGCTGCAGTGTGGAATGGTACTATGAAGCAGATTCTATGAAACAGGAATTACCAGTGTCTGCTAGTGCTGACAGATGTCCACTACAGCATGTACAGTAGTAGAGGAGTCACGAAAGTACTCTGTTTATAACAAACATATATATGTTATACGTGTATGTGTGTGTGTGTGTGTGTGTGTGTGTGTGTGTGTGTGTGTGTGTGGATAGATAGACAGACAGACAGACAGATAGATAGATACACACAGGTATACAATATACTACTCCAGAACAAATGTTTTTTTCCTACATTCCCCACAGTGTCTTTTTTTATATTTTTTGTATAAATCTAACAAAGGAACTGTGGAGAATGATAGAAAAAACATGTTGCCCTTGAGTAGTTTTGATTTTTTTTTCACCTAACTTGAAACGTAACTTGTATGTTCTTCACTGGGTATATATCAGCACTAGGAGACAGGGGTAATTCCCATTTCACAGGTCTGCATCGTAGTATCATACCAAATGTTCCCTTAGTCTCCCACACTTGCCAACAAAAATAAGAACATCTCAAACATATATAATGTTACATGTGGACTTGTATTAGTGTTTTAGAGCCAGAAAAAGGAAAGATTAGCTAAATACCTTGACCAATAGTTGGACTCCTAATGTATGTGGCCCTGAAAGTGTAAATGATATTGCAATTGAAGCCCAGATGTAAGACATTCCAGTCCTTTTGTTTACCTAAGGGTATTATTACTTGATGGGATGGGGATGTTAACACTGGAGTCCTCAGACATCCCGAATGTAAAAAAGCACCCATTACTTCCATGGAGTAGCCAATATACTTAGCTAAGGTTACAGATGCTATTTTTGTGTTAAACCCCTATTTTTGCAGCTTAATAACTTGTCTTGTAATTTGACATGCATGTTGTGGCACAGAGGATGTATTGTATGTAGCCTGAAAATTTGCCAATAATTGTTTAAGCAAGTCAACAGTTGTATAACATTAAAAAAGTTTAAAAATATGACAACAAATACTTTTTTGTTCACATATACAGTAGCTCAAAATCAGCTGAGCTGCAACTTTGACGTCCATTCCATTTTAAACTTTTGCAGTCTTTCGGACTGAGAAAAGATTTTTTCATTATTTAGGAAAGTAAAGTTTATTTTCTACTCATGTGCATTCAGTTTTGCTAGCATTTCATTACTAAACTGTTTTTCTCAACAACAGTTCCTTCCGTGTTTTTATTCAAAATGCGTTTTTGTGAATCATGTTATTGGTCTTGACATCATGTTGTCGAATGGGAAAAAAATGGAAATAAAGCACTGAATCTGCTTACAGTACGTGTTGCTGAAAAATGGCTGATAGTTGACATTTTAAACTCTCAAAGTCATTACATTTTATGCCACAGAGGTCTCTTTAATGGGGGTTACCTGAAAAAAGTTTGGTTTGTAAGTGAGCTAGGAAAATGAACTGGTCATGCCAACCTGCAAACCAAGTGCTGGTTGCCACATGCTCTGTGCAGTACCAACGGTAGGAGTGGGCACACCTGAGCCTGAGGAGAAGCACAATTCGTCATAAAAGCAGCAACAAGTAGCAGGAAAAGGTAGATGTATCTGGAGAGATAGATGGACACACATTTCCGCAGAAATCCTGAGCAGGCACTTTTGCTCAGTCTTGCTGCAAAGTCTTCACATCAAGTGGGGGATTGAACACCATGGAGCAGCAGGAACATTTACATGTTAGTAATTTAAATCACATATGCTGGGCTAAAATGCAGATTCCCACCCCTACAGTTATGTCCAAAGCAAGTCACATGAGTTGGGACACAGCCTTTGAAAATGAGGGAGGTTACACCATAGTAATACCAAGTGATATAATTGCCTCTCATTTTTCCAAGGCCTCTCGGCTTTGTTTGTACTTCTACTTGAGGAGATGGGTATCTCCTGAACACATTGGGCTGCAGTCTAAATTTCAAATCCCCCATCCCCCACACCAAGGTTTTCTTCTTTAAATAAACCTGTTTGTTTAATTAGGGAGTGTGTGGGGTCAGTTGAGCTGTCATTGGTGTACTTAGTTGCAGGTTCACACACTTGTGGTGGGCTATTCAAGTAAACATAAAAAAAAGTCAAAGAACCTCTGTGCATGAGCACTGAGGCAATGGTTACCCCAAAGGGCATTTGGCCGGGAAGCCAAGTTTTAAAAAAATACAAAATCACACATGCCCCCACAGTGCAAAGCATCATGGGCTGCATATGCAAATCACCACAGAATATTATGCTGGTTCAACTTTAAGCAGAAATGCATGGTGCAAAATGGCCTCTCACACAGTTTGTAAAGGGTGCCAACAGAAGACATAGACATGTGTTTCGTCCTACCAAGACTCATCAGTATGCCTCATCGGTTTGACACCCCAGTGGAATGAACCAGCTAAAAAAAAGTCTTTGGAATATACAGTTTACACTGGGCTAGTGCCCTGTCAAACTGCTTTTGAGTTCACTGACAGAAGTCGTCCATTCAGGGATAGCTCTCCCTAACAAATTCAAATTTAATAAATAATACAAATACATTTAGACAATAGTCTCATTGTTCATTCTAGCTAAATTATGTCATTCATTTTGGCCAAGCAGACAGCGCTATGATGCAACACACTGTTTTCATGGTTCCCCACTACTTGTTTGCTTGCATTGAATAAATGCCAGAATTTACCTACAATGAACATCATGGACCTGTGTAAATGTATTTGTATTAGATAGTATATAGTAAATGTTATAGTAAATTTTATTTAAAGTTCTTTCAGGGAAAATTGTACATCATACAAGTAAAAATACTGCAACTGAACAGTGTAAAAAAGTCATGGTATCTGTTTTTTTCTAACACTTGGATTTTTATGCTTTATTTAAGGAAAAAGGTGAGGAACACTGAATGTTTTGGAATCCTCCTCAAATGCAGACACTAAAATTGACTATGAGTTCATGCCACTAATTTTTCAACTTTTTTTAACAAAGAAATAAAAAAATAAATAAAAGGTGTGATCTACTGTATAACTGAAAAAAGATGCAGTAAGATTGCTTTTTTATAACAAATAAATATACATATTCTTTTATAAAGAACTACGATATATATATATATATATATATATATAAAGATTTCACCATGATTAAACAAAACAGAAAAAAAATGTTGAACACAATATAACTCAACATGTATGACATAACATCAGTCTATACCATCTGCATTTGGGGAAACACTATTAAATGAAAGGAAAAAGGGGCACTTCTGACTTTTGTCAAGTGCCTATAATGCAGGATTTCTGAGAAACAGAAAGGGAAAATAACATAATTTGGCATTATGCAACAATTCAGCCAGTGAACTTCAACATCAGCAACAAACCATCCCTTACAAAGGAAGAGTTTACTTCATTTTATCATTATACTGTGTATTCTTCAGGTTGTAGTTGCCAATAATAACACAGTCCACACATTTACCTTTCTCTTCTGTATTCACTTGGAATTTTTAGCAGATTACAAACTTAAATCTAAAGTAGGTCTGTTCCCAGGCTTATGAAACACCAAGCTACAGAAATGCATCTGTTCAAATGTAAAAAGAATTCATTGTTTTCCATTGTCCATTTTTACCTACAGTTGGTTCATTTTGATCATAAAGGCTATACAATGCACAAGGCAGATTCCGCACTTCATAAAGACTGGACACACCTTTCTTGTATCCATGGATTTAGCTTACTAAAGCAAACTGATGGCTAAAAAGTCCTGTGTCCTTAATATCTCATCGTTGCTGGATTTGACCTTGACTCACAGTGCTGTCTTTGAAATACATGGTGGATTTGTATCTCATATTGCACCAATGTCTAAATTCATAGATCTTTCTTTTATTACAATTCTTAAGGGGGCTAATATGCTCCATAGCATACCATTGAACATATGCCAGTTTATTTTTGAAATTATTGCAAGTTCACAGATGTCAGGTACCTTTTGCTATGTTTAACAGTTTTGGTGCATGCTTTTTAAAAATTTGTGGTTATCTTGAATAAAAGCTGAGGTTCTCTTTATTTTAAGAAGAATGACTTGTTTTCCTCTTCTTACAAAAAGTATACCAAATTTTTCCAATTATATGGGCATTTGTTCCCAATTCCTAAACATTTGTCTAAGTTTCAATATAAACAGGTTGTAATGTGGAGACTAGAAATGTCTCTACAGTGCCCACTGAGTAGAGGTCCTCAAAACCAGTCTTTTTGTCCTCAAGCAATTTTAATGGCTTTTATAATTTGGTAACTGGATCAATCCCAAATGAGCACAAGTGCCAGTTTTTGGAGGTGTGTTTTCAACCTATAATTGTGGCTGTTATTTAATCCCTCCTTATCAGAACAAATGGCCATACTATGACTAAGTAGAACTGCCTTTAGATCTCAGGAGACAACAGTAGACAGGAGAAGACAGGAGAAGAGTGGGAATTGGAAAGGACCATTTAGTGGAGGGCATAGCGCTCAAAGCAGTAAAGGGGTAGAGGTGAAGGTCTGGGATGTACTGTAGATGGATGTGTGCTCAGTAAAGTGTCATGGATAAGCACTATAGCAGGATGCTGCTTCCAGCAATGCCCCCTGGTTTTCTACCCCCCATCCTTCAACTTTCATATAACACTGTGCTACTCTGAGTCAAGTTTTTCTCATACTATCTATAGACATATTTATTTCCTTTCCCTATGTTTACCACAAATGCCAGCATCTGTGTCACACCTTCAGTTTGACACAGTCTTTGTCCCTTATTAAATAATCTGAGTTATCCACAAGGAGGTGTTAATGGGCACAGGCTGAAAACTCTCTCACGTCTGTATGCTGTTGTGATTTATATCGCATTTCGAATGAAGTGGCAATTAATTCTACAGTAGATTTCTGAAATAACTGTATGCAGAATTTGCACACTCCCTCATGTTAGTAGTAAGGGACAGCAGTGTTGATTAATGGCTCTTATTTTATTGATTGATAAATTATTTCTCTCAAGCTCAAAAGCATGATAGCACAGAAATGTATTTATGTTTTTTCACTGTACCCCCTTGTTCTGTCACCCTTACTCATTGCGAGACTTCATATTTCTCTGGTTCAGCTTTTTCCTACTCATTTTAAACTGCCAAAGGTTTTTTTATGATGCTTACTTTCTGGCTGTTGACAATGATGTGATCTGTATTGTATCATGCCCTTTCTTCTTGCTTTTCTCCCTCAACCAGCAAAATAGCAGTGATGGCACTAGATTTTCAGGGAAAGCTTCTTTTTTTAATAATTAATTACTGAGGGGCAACATCGGGGATGGGGTGGGGGGTGTTAGACTACCAGGGAAAGTGCATGTTTTTACTTCATTAACTAATAGTGCGACAGCATCAGGGACGGGGGTAGCATTACCAGGGAAAGTGAGTTGTTTTTATTTTCTAAAACACCTCAATAACTGTAGGGCATGTGAAGTTATCTGAGTGAACATTGGTAAATGCGTTACTAAAACAGCACAAGCAAAATGTCAGGACTACCTCATCACACCACCAGCTTTACCAAAATAAATAATACAATGACTATGAGTAACCCAATACACCTTGTGTTTACCTCTCCAGTACACAAAGTAGCCTTTGCACATACATTTCAAGAGTGCGGTCAGCACATAAGATGTTCCATTTTCTTTCTATGACACTCCTGGCCTCATTGGCTATGGTGGAAAATGTGTATGCAAAATAACATTGTTCCTGTTGTGATTCAGGGGGAGTAAGCCATGCATTATTAACAGACACATTTGTTTAATTTTTACTGTTCTTAATTCCCTCTCAGTACATTCAAAATTAATGTTGCCATTTCCATGCCCTTAGTGATGACGTCCTGAGGATAACCTCAAGCTCTGTTAATAATTGCATAGTTTGTATGGCATCAGCGATCATGGAGGGGAGGTCCACTAGAGTACCAGGGAAAGTGTTTTTTTTAATAAATTGAATAATGGGATGACCTCAGGGATCAGTGAGGGGGGTACACACAATGAATAGATATCCTCCCAGTTCCCAAAACATGGGAAAAAAAACAATAACACAACCTTTGCCAGAATGCATAACCCCACAGCTTGACAGTAATACTTTTACCATGACACTTACTGTATTTGTGACAAAACTGTACTATTTGGAGGCCTGTACAGGTACTGGCAAAGGAAGGGTATCTATTTGGTGTATGTATCTGTAAGGAGCTGCACTTGAAAAAAAGATGAGTTCACACATTCTTTTCTCACATGCTTCATGCTTTAATACATTTTTTTCTGTCACTGTAAAACCAAAAATGTGTAACGAAGAAGGTATTGCCCTTTTGCAGTACAGCGACTGCAAAGCAGTCAAACACAGATTTTGGAATTGCTTATTTCTGTTCCACTACCTCTCCAACAAATATACAGTAGATAAGAACTTTTTTAATGCCAAGTCACATTCAAGCACAACCAAGTGTCTAGTGATTTCAGTTTGACCACATCTAATTTAAACAACAGACTGACTGTGCCAATGTCAGTGTGGTCACATTTCATTCAAACGCATTACTGGCTGTGCTGATTTCGTTTGGATGCTACAAAAGTAAACAAGGTTGGTTTCAAGACTACCCGTTGGACACCTCCAGTTCAAACACTGGAATGGTAATGATGCTTTCAGTTCTGCATGATGACTGCAAGCCTACTTTTTTAAGTTGGCAAATGGAAACTGGAAATTGGAAATTGCATGATTGGGATTGGGAGAGGGGACCACAAGACAACCAGGGAGACTATTTTTTGGTATTATTATTTACATGTTTGGGGCCACATCAGGGAGGGGGGTCTGCTAGACTACCAGTGCAAATGTGCTTTACATTAATTACACAGTTGGGGTTCTGCAGTTAGATTCTGCAATTTTTTATGTCAGACTTTTCTTGAGTTTACATCAGATTTTTTTTTGTGCACCTTTACTTATTAATGTGCATGATGTTTTATTGGTTCATTTATTTGAGGGAGCTTGAAACTTGCTGCCCCAATGTTATACAGCCCTGGCACTCGCTGCATGGCAGTTTGTCTGGCAATGCTTCTGCTGTCTCTATATATAAAAGCATCCATTTAACTGATTAAGAAAATACAATGCCATATGCCAGTGAATGCATCTGGTAATTAAAAAACACCCACAACAGCATTCCCGAGCAATAATCACTCAGTGATTGCCACTGTGTGGCTAAAGCAGGAGTTGCATTTAGGTAGCTATTGTGCCATCCATTAAACAGGGTATTACTGCACCATAGAATTACCACAGTAATGCACTGCATAACGCACCACATAAATCACCACACCACTGCATTTTTGCCAAGCGTCATACCAGGGTAATGAGAAACTTTTCTATGATCACCACTGTAAGAAGCCAGAAGAACTGTGGGTCACCCTGGAAACAGGAAATGAGACAGCCATACAAATTGGGGTTGTCTACAGGCCTCCAGACCAGGGGAAGGACATAGATACATTACTGTTAGAAGACATACAAAACATGACCACTAAAGACGAGGTTCTGATAATGGGAGACTTCAACATGCCATATACAGATTGGTCAATACCAGCAGGAACGTCCACCAGAACTAGACACATAGTGGATTATCTGTAGGGGAGGCCCTCAGAAAATTGGTACAACAACCCACAAGGGACAGGGCTATCCTGGACCTAGTACTGACTAACAGGGAAAGGATCACAGGTCTCCAGGTAGAAGGTCACCTGGGGGCCAGTGACCATCACATGGTATGGTTCAATTTGGCTACTAAAACTAAATCATCCCATTCCAAGGCAAAAATATGGGACTTCAGAGGAGCTGACTTTGATAAAATGGCTGACAGAGTTAAGCTAACCCTGGCAAGAAGAAATACAGGGGAGGAGGTACAGGCAAAGTGGGCAAGCATTAAGGATGCAATACTTGAAGCAACATCCCATTGTGTTAGGGAGAAAAGCAAGAACAGAAGAAGGAGGAAACCACTTTGGTTCTCAAATGCAGTAGCAGAAACAGTCAGAGCCAAAAGGAAATTTAAGGGAATGCAGTGGGACGAAGATAGGGAGGCATACCAAACTTCCCTAAGGGAAGCAGGGAAGGCAGTAAGGCAGGCAAAGGCCCAAACTGAGGAAACACTAGCATGAACAGTAAAAGAAGGGGACAAGACTTTCTATAGATACATTAGAGAAATGAGAAAGTCCAGAGGGAGTATTGTTAAGATCAAAGGGGATAAGGGGAAGTGTGTGGAGGACGACCAACAAAAAGCATCTATCCTAAATAGATTCTTCTGCTCGGTATTTACTGAGGAGAAGATAGGGCAGGGCCCACAGCTCAGCATCTTGGATATGGGGGAAGGGGATATGCACAAGTTCCTTCACAAAACAAAGGGTCCTACAAGAGCTTGCTAAGCTCAAGTTGGACAAGGCAATAGGACCTGATGGCATACATCCCAGGGTATTAAAGGAGCTAAGGGTGGAACTAGCAAAGCCATTAGCTGAACTATGTAGTGAGTCTCTGAGCACAGGAGAGGTCCCAGATGACATGACTGGAGAAGGGCTCATGTGATCCTGCTCCACAACAGTGGTGGCAGCAGGGAGGAGGCAGGGAACTATAGACCAGTCAGTCTTACCTCAGTAGTGGGCAAGATTATGGAGACACTCCTTAAGGAAAGGATAGTGCAACACCTGGAATCCATAGGAGCACAGGATCCAAGACAGCATGGGTCTGCAACAGGAATGTCCTGTCAAACTAATCTCATAGATTTCTTTGACTGGATAACCAGAGTGGTGGACCAAGGGGGTGCAGTTGATGTCACCTACCTTGACTTCAGCAAAGCTTTTGACACTGTTCCACACAGAATATTGATTAATATGCTGGGTAGGCTAGGGGTGGGTCAGAGGTTGGTGAACTGGTTCGCAAACTGGTTGGTGGGCAGAAAACAGGGAGTGGTGGTAAACAGTATACAGTCAAAAGACATGCAAGTCACAAGTGGGGTACCTCAGGGATCAGTCCTGGGACCAGTCCTCTTCAATGTCTTCATCAGTGACATTGCAGACGGACTGGATGGTAAGGTTTGCCTGTTTGCAGATGACACCAAGATCTTCAACAGAGTAGATGATCCAGATGGGGTGGACAGAATGAGAAGAGATCTGGATAAACTGGCAAAATGGTCAGAAGAGTGGCAACTGGGGTTTAATGCAAAAAAGTATAAGTTCATGCACATAGGGAAGAGAAACCCTGAAGCTACTTATAGGTTGGGAGGGGAGTTGCTGGCAATTACAAGGGAAAAAAAAGAGACTTGGGCATCATAGTCACAGATAACCTGAAATCATCCAGCAGAGCACTAAAGCAGTAGGTAAGGCTAGAGGAATGTTGGGGTGTATTAGTAGGAGTATCACAAGTAGTAAGAGGGAGGTACTAATCCCCCTTTACAAGACGCTGGTTAGGCACCATCTGGAGTACTGTGTGCAGTACTGGTGGCTGCACCTGCACAAGGACATTAACAAAATGTAGGCACTCCAGAGAAGGGCAACCAAAATGGTGCAGGGACTGCATCAGAAAACATATGAGGACAGATCAATGGAGCTAAATATGTATACCCTAGAGCAAAGGAGGGAGAGAGGTAATATGATCGAAACATTCAAACACCTTAAGGGCATTAACAAGGTGAAAGAGTCCAACATGTTTCAATATAAAAATAAATAGCAGGACAAGAGGACACAGCATAAGATTAGAGGGAGGCCAATTAAGGGGTAATGTGAGGAAGTTCTTTTTCACAGAAAGAGTGATGGATGCATGGAATGACCTACCTCAGGAAGTGGTGGATATGAACATAGTGCAGGGCATCAAACAGGCATGGGATAGGCATAAGGGAGCAATACAGATGAGTATGAATAAATAGACCATTGACAGAATAAAGGCCTATGACACATTCACAAGGGAGAAAAAGAAATGGACATACTGGATGGGCCTTGCGGTCCTTATCTGCCATCAACTTTTATGTTTCTACATTTCTATGTATTCAGGAGAATGTCCACTCTGTTTCTAAGGCCAGTCCTAAGACACTACTGGTTACCCACTTGCTACACACCATGACAGCCATCTATCTGGGTTGAGATTTACGGGCACTGAACATATCCCAATATCTATTTGAAGGGGTGACAGAAGTAAAACTTTGCTCCAGCATTAAACCAGTTAGATCCTTTCATTATGGGTATTGTAATCAGTGAGGTTAAATTATAGGATTTCTATTACAGTATTCCATTTTTTATAAGTTGCATTAGATGTTTTCTGTTGCAAACTATACGTTCATTGAAATTATACAATGGCATGACAATTTGTTCTATCCTGATTGGTCAGTGTTTGTCTGGAACAGTGATGTTATTGAACAATAACATCACTGTATTAAGTCCAGACACACACATGACCGCATGACAGAGTATGAAATCATGCTTCTCTCCCAAGTAGCAGCAGTTCCAGTTAGCCTGCTTTAAATGATTTCAGCCCCCCTCTGAGAACATCACTACTCCATGCCGAAACACCACTTTCACCAGCAACACAAGCAGTCACAGTACAGCAGGATACAAAAAGTACTTAACTGTCATGCCCATTTTTACTGGGTTATTGTTTTTTTTTGTCTTGGAACTGACCAGCATCATTGAACCGCGAAGACCGTAACTGCCAGTCAAGCAGTTCAATGACATCGCTCACTTGAAACACACTTTGTCTGTCATCCAGTATAGTTGCAGAGCTGAAAAAATAAAAGGAACTCACAAAAAGATAGAATACACTTTCTGTCTGAGAAAACGAGTAGCGGGACAAATTACTCCAGCCATGCACTTTTCATGACTTTGGCAGCATGTGCATGATCGGTCCTTAGCGGTCTGTTGTTCCCACACACACAGGAATCGAAAATCAAGTAAAAGTAAGCACCAAAACTGCCTGTTAAACTGTGTGGCCACAGACAAGTCGGTGAGTGTGTGGGGGAAGCACGTACTCAGAGTAAGACCCACAATGATAGAAAGACTGGTGGGGTCAGCATGAAGCACCAGCACCACCTACTGGACTGCTTTTCTTTGTACCTACAATACATGCCTCCAACAAAAAACGTAATGCATAAATAAAAATGTCATCTTTTTTTTTTAATTTTTATTATTATTTTAAAAGATGAGCAATTGTATAATAACAATAAGGCACGCCAGGGTGTGTGTTATTGTATAATAACATAACTCCTCGGGTGGTTAAAGCATGAGGCGAACAGTGATGTTATTACACAATAACACACACCCTGTCGTGCCTTATTGCTTAATTAACACACTGTTTTATTATTTTTCTTCCCCTATTCTTTCAGAATGCATCGAGATCAACTATTTGATTTTGTGTCTGGTTCCTTTCACATCTATTGAGCATTACGAAGTTGGAATCACAGCTGTGCACATTATTATTCTTCCTGTTCCATTAATAATCATCGTCTTTTACATATTATGACCTTAATTTTATTTTCATACCAATATCCATGCTCCAGTTATATTTCTATTTATTAATCTAATGTCACTTATCTCATGCATACTTTTAGCGTCAGATGTCTATGCACATTCATTTTCTAAGTGACAGGTCAGTCATTCTATACTGGAGCTGTTGTCAGTCTTCAATAAAAGCTTTTTTTAATCAGTAACCCTGTTCACAATTTTGACCTTCTTTCAGATATATTATAGTGGTGCAGTAGCACCCATACAGTTAGGGTTGTTTCAGCAGTTCAACGTTAAACCCAATTTTTTGCACCTTAATACCTTTGCCATTGTTTTATGAAATAGCACAAAATTTGGCAAGATGTGAACAGTTTTGTGATGGCATCATGTATGATTTTTCAAGACATGTGTCAAAAAAGTTAAAACAAGACTACTCAGCCACCATACTTAACTTTGGGTATTTTTCCTCACACCTACAGCCTAGATGGTATGGAATTTTTTCATGAAAATGTTAGGGATGATAGGGCCTGCGCAAAGGGTGTGTCTTTGGATTGTTTGGGGATAACGTTCAAGTTCAGTAAAAAAAAAACAACAACAATTTGATTGATTAAAAAAACATTCACAAGTATTAACAGGTCATGTTTTACTGTTCATGTGCAGAGACATACCAATTACAAAAAGTGAGAAAACACATTGTGAGTAGTTATTTGGATGATTTACTGTACTTGCATTGAGGGAAAAAATACTCAAGATGGCTGCCATTTCCTTTTTAATGTTTAAACTTATAAACTGTAAAAGTACAATCAGATTGTATTTGAAAAACAAACAAACACCTTAACCTAGCTAAATGGGACCCTAACACCCCATCCAACCCCCACCCTCCACACCCCAAAAGGTGCTGGGGGAGCGCCTTGGGGTTGTCAGCCCTAATCTTTTACCCCATTCCTATACTGTACCATCTCAGCTTCCTTATACATGGAATGAGTGAGTGTTAGGCTGACAACCCCAAGTTACACCCTAATGCCTGTTGGCATGGAGGGTGGTGGTAGGGTGTTAGGGTTGGAAACCCTAACATTACATTTCCAAACTTTTGATGATGGAACCCTAACTGCTGCATTAACAAAGTTTTTGCAAAGAATATATATATATATATATATAACACACACACACACACACACACACACACAATAGGGGTGAGTGATAAATGAGTGAGATAAAACAGTGTATCATCCACTGCAGTGTGATATTTTTACCCTGTGCTCTACTGTGATGATATCAGCCAATTACACACACAGGTCACACAAAGGTCACTGATATCATCACTCTAAGCAGCTTTCCCCTCAGCATGCAAGACACACCTGTGCTGTTACCGTAGACACAAATGCAGAACTACATGCGAGATCTCACTGCTACCTATGGCTAACTCAGTTGGCATTAGAAAACACACCTATTCCCCACTCTAACTTCCAGCTTATTACTGTGATACTCTCAGCTTGACTGCAGCCAGAATTCTAAAGAGCACAGCTTTACAGAACAGTCTATTCCTCACTGGTGCCTGCAGCTAACTCAGTTACCACTGAAACACACTCTCACTTGTTCCTCAAACTCTGACTCTCATCCCATTACAATTAATGTGATACTCTCAACTTGACTGCAGCCAGAATCCTAAAGTGCACAATTTCACAGAACACTCTGTTCCTCACTGCTGCCTGCAGCAAACTCAATTACCACTAAACATACTCACCTGTTCTGACACCCTACCTCTCAGCCCATTACAATTATTGTGATGCTCTCAGCTTGACTGCAGCCAGGCTACTAAAGAATATAACTTCACAAAGGTCTGTTTCTCACTCCTACCTAAAACTAACTCATTTAGCATTGCAAAACACACTCATCTGTCTCCCAGAGTTTGTAACACTGCCAGCCCATTCAGAAAAACTCACACACAGAATGAGTAAACACATAAACAGGAACAGAACACAAGACAGCATAACAATATTTCTGAAACTCCTGACCCTATTATATATATATCGAATACATGATGTGCAGATCGTGTGCTATGGTGAATATTGTCACTCTGCAGGAGTGACAATATTTGCAATACCACACTCATGCCCATCATGTATCATATATCTATATTCTATATCTATCATATATATATATATATATATATATATATAAATATATATATATATATATATATATATATATATATATATACCACGCACATATATATAGATATTCCACTGCAAGAACACATGGTAATTACCTTAATACACACATTGTCATTCAGTTTGACTGCTCCATTTTATATCTCACTGAGTAATTGTGACTTCAAGTGTTTTTTTTTTCCATTTGAACAGCTACAGAAACTAGTCTGCAGACATGAGGCTAGTTAGAAAATGGCGCCCTCCATATTTTTAAAAACAAAACAAATTCTTCTGAGTCCGGACCATAATCCTCATTATCCTATAATTTGTTTTCCTTACATAAACATTACTAGCACTGCATTGTATAATAACGTCACTCCTTGGGTGGTTAAAGCATGAGGCGAGCAGCGATGTTATTACACAATAACACACACCCTGTCATGCCTTATTGCTTAATTAACACACTGTTTTATTATTTTTTTCCTTCCCCTATTCTTTCAGAATGCATCGAGATCAACTATTTGATTTTGTGTCTGGTTCCTTTCATATCTATTGAGCATTACGAAGTTGGAATCACAGCTGTGCACATTATTATTCTTCCTGTTCCATTAATAATCATCATCTTTTACATATTATG
Source organism: Neoceratodus forsteri (assembly GCA_016271365.2). Lineage (NCBI taxonomy): Eukaryota > Metazoa > Chordata > Ceratodontiformes > Ceratodontidae > Neoceratodus > Neoceratodus forsteri. The sequence continues at coordinate 1,450,558,103 of CM057452.1, forward strand.
ACCTTAATTTTATTTTCATATCAATATCCATGCTCCAGTTATATTTCTATTTATTAATCTAATGTCACTTATCTCATGCATACTTTTTAGCATCAGGTGTCTATGCACATTCATTTTCTAAGTGATAGGTCAGTCATTCTATACTGGAGCTGTTGTCAGTCTTCAATAAAAGCTTTTTTTTAATCAGTAACACTGTTCACAATTTTTGACCTTCTTTCAGATATATTATAGTGGAGCAGTAGCACCCCTATAGTTAGGGTTGCGTCAGCAGTTCAATGTTAAACCCAATTTTTTGCACCTTAATACCTTTGCCATTGTTTTATGAAATAGCACAAAATTTGGCAAGATGTGAACAGTTTTGTGATGGCATCATGTATGGTTTTTCAAGATATGTGTCAAAAAAATTAAAAAAAGACTACTCCCCCACTTACTTAACTTTGGGTATTTTTCCTCACACCTACAGCCTAGATGGTATGGAATTTTTTCATGAAAATGTTAGGGATGATAGGGCCTGTGCAAAGGGTGTGTCTTTGGATTGTTTGGGGATAACGTTCAAGTTCAGTAAAAACAACAACAATTTGATTGATTAAAAAAACATTCACAAGTATTAACAGGTCATGTTTTACTGTTCATGTGCAGAGAAATACCAATTACAAAAAGTGAGAAAACACATTGCGAGTAGTTATTTGGATGATTTACTGTACTTGCATTGAGAGAAAAAATACTCAAGATGGCTGCCATTTTCTTTTTAATGTTTAAACTTACAAACTGTAAAAGTACAATCAGATTGTATTTGAAAAACAAACAAACACCTTAACCTAGCTAAATGGGACCCTAACACCCCATCCAACCCCCACCCTCCACGCACCAAAAGGCGCTGGGGGAGCGCCTTGGGGTTGTCAGCCCTAATGTTCACCCCATTCTCCTATACTGTACCATCTCAGCTTCCTTATACATGGAATGAGTGAGTGTTAGGGCTGACAACCCCAAGTTACACCCCCAATGCCTGTTGGTGCATGGAGGGGGGTGGTGGTGGGGTGTTAGGGTTGGAAACCCTAACATTACATTTCCAAACTTTTGATGATGGAACTCTAACTGCTGTATTAATAGTTTTGCAGATATATATATATATATATATATATATATATATATACACACACACACACAAACACACAATAGGGGTGAGTGATAAATGAGTGAGATAAAACAGTGTATCATCCACTGCAGTGTGATATTTTACCCTGTGCCCTACTGTGATGATATCAGCCAATTACACACACAGGTCACACAAGGTCACTGATATCATCACTCTAGGCAGCTTTCCTCAGCATGCAAGACACACCTGTGCTGTTACCAGACACAAATGCAGAACTACATGCGAGATCTCACTGCTACCTACGCTAACTCAGTTGGCATTAGAAACACACCTATTCCCACTCTAACTTCCAGCTTATTACTGTGATACTCTCAGCTTGACTTCAGCCAGAATTCTAAAGAGCACAGCTTTACAGAACAGTCTATTCCTCACTGCTGCCTGCAGCTAACTCAGTTACCACTGAAACACACTCTCACTTGTTCCTCAAACTCTGACTCTCATCCCATTACAATTAATGTGATACTCTCAACTTGACTGCAGCCAGAATCCTAAAGTGCACAATTTCACAGAACACTCTGTTCCTCACTGCTGCCTGCAGCAAACTCAATTACCACTAAAAATACTCACCTGTTCTGACACCCTACCTCTCATCCCATTAAAATTATTGTGATACTCTCAGCTTGACTGCAGCCAGGCTACTAAAGAATATAACTTCACAAAGGTCTGTTTCTCACTCCTACCTAAAACTAACTCATTTAGCATTGCAAAACACACTCATCTGTCTCCCAGAGTTTGTAACACTGCCAGCCCCTTCAGAAAAACTCACACACAGAATGAGTAAACACATAAACAGGAACAGAACACAAGACAGCATAACAATATTTCTGAAACTCCTGACCCTATTATATATATATATCAAATACATGATGTGCAGATCGTATGCTATGGTGAATATTGTCACTCTGCAGGAGTGACAATATTTGCAATATCACACTCATGCCCATCATGTATCATATATATAGATATATATATATATACACACACACATATATATAGATATTCCACTGCAAGGACACATGGTAATTACCTTAATACACACATTGTCATTCAGTATGACTGCTCCATTTTATATCTCACTGAGTAATTGTGACTTCAAGTGTTTTTTTTTTCCATTTGAACAGCTACAGAAACTAGTCTGCAGACATGAGGCTAGTTAGAAAATGGCGCTCCATATTTTTAAAACAAAACAAATTCTTCTGAGTCCGGACCATAATCCTCATTATCCTATAATTTGTTTTCCTTACATAAACATTACTAGCACTGCATTGTGTAATAACGCTATCCTGGGTGGTTAAAGAATGAGGTGAGCAGTGATGTTATTACACAATAACACACACCCTGTCATGCCTTATTGCTTAATTAACACACTGTTTTATTATTTTTCTTCCCCTATTCTTTCAGAATGCATCGAGATCAACTATTTGATTTTGTGTCTGGTTCCTTTCATATCTATTGAGCATTACGAAGTTGGAATCACAGCTGTGCACATTATTATTCTTCCTGTTCCATTAATAATCATCATCTTTTACATATTATGACCTTAATTTTATTTTCATATCAATATCCATGCTCCAGTTATATTTCTATTTATTAATCTAATGTCACTTATCTCATGCATACTTTTTAGCATCAGGTGTCTATGCACATTCATTTTCTAAGTGATAGGTCAGTCATTCTATACTGGAGCTGTTGTCAGTCTTCAATAAAAGCTTTTTTTTAATCAGTAACACTGTTCACAATTTTTGACCTTCTTTCAGATATATTATAGTGGAGCAGTAGCACCCCTATAGTTAGGGTTGCGTCAGCAGTGCAATGTTAAACCCAATTTTTTGCACCTTAATACCTTTGCCATTGTTTTATGAAATAGCACAAAATTTGGCAAGATGTGAACAGTTTTGTGATGGCATCATGTATGGTTTTTCAAGATATGTGTCAAAAAAATTAAAAAAAAGACTACTCCCCCACTTACTTAACTTTGGGTATTTTTCCTCACACCTACAGCCTAGATGGTATGGAATTTTTTCATGAAAATTTTAGGGATGATAGGGCCTATGCTAAGGGTGTGTCTTTGGATTGTTTGGGGATAATCTTCAAGTTCAGTCAAAAAAAAAAACAACAATTTGATTGATTAAAAAAACATTCACAAGTATTAACAGGTCATGTTTTACTGTTCATGTGCAGAGAAATACCAATTACAAAAAGGAAAAAAAACACATTGTGAGTAGTTATTTGGATTATTTACTGTACTTGCGTTGAGAGAAAAAATACTCAAGATGGCGCCATTTTCTTTTTAATGTTTAAACTTACAAAACTGTAAAAGTACAATCAGATTATATTTAAAAAACAAACAAACACCTTAACCTAGCTGAACGGGACCCTAAAACCCCATCTGACCCCCGCCCTCCACGCACCAAAAGGCGCTGGGGGAGTGCCTTGGGGTTGTCAGCCCTAACATTCACCCCATTCTCCTATACTGTACTATCTCAGCTTCCTTACACATGGAATGAGTGAGCTTAAGGGCTGACAACCCCAAGTTACACCCCCAATGCCTGTTGGAGCATGGAGGGGGTGGTGGTGGTGGGGTGTTATGGTTGGAAACCCTAACATTACATTTCCAAACTTTTGATGATGGAACCCTAACTGCTGCATTAACAAAGTTTTTTAAATATATATATATATATATATATATATATATATATATATATATATATACACACTCACACACACACACACACACAATAGGGGTAAGTGATAAATGAGTGAGATAAAATAGTGTATCATCCACTGCAGTGTGATATTTTTACCCTGTGGTCTACTGTGATGATATCAGCCATTTACACACACAGGTCACAAAAAGGTCACTGATATCATCACTCTAGGCAGCTTTCCTCTCAGCATGCAAGACACACCTGTGCTGTTACCATAGACACAAATGCAGAACTACATGTGAGATATCATTGCTACCTACGGTTAACCCAGTTGGCTTTAGAAAACACACCTATTCCCCACTCTAACTTCCAGCTTATTACTGTGATACACTCAGCTTGACTTCAGCCAGAATTCTAAAGAGCACAGCTTTACAGAACAGTCTATTCCTCACTGCTGCCTGCAGCTAACTCTGTTACCACTGAAACACACTCTCACTTGTTCCTCAAACTCTGACTCTCAGCCCATTACAATTAATGTGATACTCTCAGCTTGACTGCAGCCAGAATCCTAAAGAGCACAATTTCACAGAACAACAGAACACTCTGTTCCTCACTGCTGCCTGCAGCAAACTCAATTATCACTAAAAATACTCACGTGTTCTGACACCCTACCTCTCAGCCCATTACAATTACTGTGATGCTCTCAGCTTGACTGCAGCCAGGCTACTAAAGAATATAGCTTCACAAAGGTCTGTTTCTCACTCCTACCTAAAACTAACTCATTTAACATTGCAAAACACACTCATCTGTCTCCCAGAGTTTGTAACACTGCCAGCCCCTTCAGAAAAACTCACACACAGAATAAGTAAACACATAAACAGGAACAGGACACAAGACAGCATAACAATATTTCTGAAACTCCTGACCCTATTATATATATATCGAATACATGATGTGCAGATCGGGTGCTATGGCGAATATTGTCACTCTGCAGGAGTGACAATATTTGCAATATCACACTCATACCCATCATGTATCATATATATATATATATATATATATATATATATATATATATACACACACACACACACACACACACACATATATAGATATTCCACTGCAAGGACACATGGTAATTACCTTAATACACACATTGTCATTCAGTATGACTGCTCCATTTTATATCTCACTGAGTAATTGTGACTTCAAATGTTTTTTTTTCCATTTTAACAGCTACAGAAACTAGTCTGCAGACAGGAGGCTAGTTAGAAAATGGCGCTCTCCATATTTTTAAAAACAAAACAAATTCTTCTGAGTCCAGACCATAATCCTCATTATCCTATAATTTGTTTTTCTTACATAAACATTACTAGCACTGCTAGTTCCAAATGTTCCCATCGACAAATGTAACATATGCATAAATAAATACATTTAAAAAGTCATTGTGCCTTGAAGACTATTGCGGTGAAGTAATTAGATAACCAGTGAACTGAAGGAAATTGTTCTCAGTCAGTAACTAAGCCAGCATCAAACCAGCTCCTGTATTTTTAATTTAAAATAGTCAAGGTCCACCAGGAGACTTAATAGCTTTGAGTCCTTTAAACATTACTAGAAGTTACTTAAGGAAATGGGATTTATGACTTAAAGAAAACTGCTTTACACTATTTGAAAAACGTCCCCATGGTAGTGATTCTAGAGGGGAGAACTGATAGGTACTATGTGGGTCAGTGGGTGGAATGAAACCATGAAGGTAAGGTTGTACTGTTGCTGCCCCTCCTAGACCCAGTGCACATTGATGCGGTAATTAGAATTTTGCCTAGAGAAAATTCCCAGACATCTTCCAGTATCAGCTTGGAATCTGGAATACAAATGGAAATGCCAGGAGCATTGGGTTTCAATAATTTGGAATTAATATCTGAGTAGGCTAAGCCCAATGCTTTATTAAAGCAGCTCATGAGGTTAGGCAGGAGTTAAATTGACTGGATGCCCACTGAAATTCAGTTCCACCACATCTTAAAAAAATTACATTGCACTTCCACCACCTGTCATCTTTCTCTATGGACTAATATAGGAGAGCTCCACCACCTAGAAATCTAGATGTGAGAGTTCTCCCACCTAAACATTTCCAGTTTAGCCACAGAGGTTAGGACACTACTGTACACCTGGACCAAAGAACGCCACCTACAAAACTCAGTTGTCAGTCAGGGAATTTTCTCAAACAATGTGAGGGTGGAACTTCAAAGTTGCCACAGTAGGGAGCATTTATTTATTTGTTAACCGGGTTGGTGCACTGATCCAAGGACCTTTTTTGGGCATGGCCCTGGCCAGAAACTGGCACAAATAATCGGAGATACAGTGACGATGAACAGCAGTGAATGTACATGAATAGTAACTGGAAACTAGTGCAAGTCAGGCTAACATATGGTGGTGAGGTAATCAGCATACAAGTACAGAGCCAGATAGAACAATCAAGATGTACATATTAAAATATATATAAATTCACACCAGTACTTAAGACATGATTGTGTAAGAACACACACAGATGTGTGTGGGTGGTAGTGGGGGATTCATGCCCTCTCTATCCCATAAGATTACATCCGTCACTTACATATATGTTTGTTGTAGCCACCACTCCATGCATTTGATTTGAAGACTACAGTATGTGCTTCCAAAACAACCATTCATTCTAAGTTCTTTTTTGTAGAATATACCATAAGGTTTAAGTTTATATAATCATATTGGTACATTTAAAGAGACATGTCTCTTGGCCGGCCCAGTGGCGCTGAGGGTTGAGGCACTGGACACCACATCTCAGGTCACACCAGTGACCCGGGATCAGGAGTGACCTTGGGAGCTAGGAGACAGCTGGGATGGAGGAGGATTGAGCATTCCAGGGACTGCTCTCCTTCTCCGGGGTGGAGTGGGAAGGAGGATGACCATGGGCATGCTGGCTCCTAGTGGTGGCTGGGGGTTAGGGTAGCTCACAATCTGCTGGAGGGTTGACACAGGCTGACGCTGGATGTGCTGTGTGTGAATGCGTGCACAGAAGATCCTTGGCGTCATTGCATGCCCACACCATAGGAGGGGGAAACAAAGACAAAATCCTCCCCATGTGTGTGAATGTGGTCCACTGGCGCTGCAGAAGACACACCCAAGTCAACTCCCCTGGTGCTCACCTGGCCTTCCATGGTGAGTAGGGTAATTCCACACTGCAATGTGGCTGGGAGGGGTGGGGTATAGGGGTTGAGCTCTGGCTGCTGCTGGGGCAGGAGCAAAGAGTGACAGCCTGAAGGGGTGGAACCATAGGTATAACCCCCCTGCTGAGGAGTTCTAGAAAGAATACAACTATAAAAAATAAAGAGACATGTCTCAAGAGGACATTAAAACATGATTTTTGAACACATTTTACCTTATATTAAGGATCCGCAGGGCTCGATGTTGGGTCCAGTGCTGTTTGGGATAGTCATTGCAGACATCTCGGTGGGCATCAAGAGCAAAATCAGTTTGTTGCTGATGACACCAAGATGGAGAGGTGGTCAATGACCTAGGGGGTTGGCAAGAGCTGCAGGAGGATCTGGCTAAGCTGGAGTCCTTGTCAGATACCTGGCAGCTGGACTTCAATACCAAAAAATGCAAGGTGCTGTACTTTGGTGATAAAAACCTGAGGAGAAGTTACCATCTGGGAGGTAAGCAGTTGGCAGTGACGGAAAAGGAGAAGGATCTGGGGGTGCTCATTACGGGGGCAATGAACAACTCGACACAATGCATAAAGGTGGCTGCAAAGGCCAACAGGATTCTGGGCTGTATTGCTAGGGGAATTTCCTCAAGGAGGGGGAGGTGATTCTGCCTTTGTATAGATCGCTGATCAGGCCACATCTGAAGTACTGTGTGGAGTTTGGCCCCCATGCCTGAAGAGGGACATTAAGCTATGGGAAGGGGGTGCAACGAAGGGTGATAAAGATGATCGAAGGGCTGGGGAACTTACCATGTGAGAGTAGGCTGAAGGAATTGAACATGCACTCACTGGAGGAGAGGACGGAGAGGGGAAATATGATTGAAACTTTCAAACTTAGAGAGGAGAGGGACACCTGAGGCCATGAGAGGAGGCTTGAGGGGCGGAAGGTTCAGGAGGGAGATGAGAAGACACTTTTTTTTGGAGAGGGTGGTGGCCGGGTGGAACATGCTGCCGGCAGAGGTGATATCTAGTGGAACAGTGGGGGGCTTCAAGAGGGGATGGGACCGAGTAAGAAGGAGGGTCATGGGAGGTGGGGCAGGGGTGGGAGGGTAGCTACAAAACAAGGGCTGCTAGCTGCACAACTGAGCAGACATGGTAGACCGTAAGGCCTTTTTCTGCTGGCGAATTTTGTATGTTCGTATGTTCATATTAATACAAATTCAGTATCCAGTTGTTCCTGTTATTTTAACTATGTGCATTACCATGCATGACAGCAGGTTCACTGTCCACTATCATCTTCTCTGGCTGACACATCTGATATCATATGGAAACATAGACACTGATGCAGAAAATGGCCTCATATCCCATCCAGTCTGCCCAACCCTAAGTAGGGTATGCCACCTAGAGGAATCACAATCCTATGTGATATCACAGTCAGTTGCTAGTGAAATAATTATGATGTATTATGCAAAGGACTGTGAGTCAGGACAAGCAGCCAGAGTCTATGAAGTCTAACACACATTGGCCATGTTTTCATGTTGGTTGTAATTAAACTGAAAAATGAAAAGAATTGATTAGACATTTAAGCTGAAATATGCATACCAATTATGTTTTGCTAAAGTTCTCAACAATTTCATTGAGATGTCAGGGGCTATCTAAGCACTGGTTATCCTGTTGTATTACTGATCAATTTAAATGTGTTCATTGTTTTTTTATGTTTTATGTAAACTGTGTTTATGCTTGATATATCATATATTTATCATCACATTATTGATAAAAAGACCTGTGGAGGCCTGAAAGCTTATGTACTGTAATATCTATGTACAATATTTATTTTGGTTCAATAAAAGGTTTCACTATCTTCCACATATCCAGTTTTTCAAGGACTAACACTTGTAATGATAATGTACTGTGGTTTTGTCTCAGGATCTCAATGAAAATATATCTTTGTCTCAGTGAGTAATATGTCTGTAAATCTTTGAAAGAAACACATTTATTTATCAAGCATCATTAAACGAAGTAATAGTAAACAGTATAAGATAAAAAAAATCTCTTTGCAGTTGGAACCAAGAGGAAGGAATCAGAGCAGTACTGGTTTCCATTGTATACAGAAAATATGCAAAAGTGATGAAAAAAAGCACAAAACAGTTGTATTTTATTAATGTATAATACATTTTACAGTAATTCAATTGCATCTATCTCAGATTTGCATTAGCTTTTAAATTGCACCCCTCAGTTTGTTAACTCCTTTTGATTAAATGTAGACTATATGGCCAAGGGGTAATTGATAGCACTAAGGCAGTGTCTGGTTTGCTTACTTAAAATGGATATGGTGGTCCCCATACAGAAACTTATAGAAACATAGAATCAGAATTTAATGGCAGATAAGGACTGCTTGACCCATCCAGTCAGACACTTCTTCCCTACCTACACTGTTACTGCAGATAGTACTTGATCTACAGCTCTTTCTCCTCCCCCTCATTCCATTATAATTCCCTTGTGCCTATGCCATGCATTCATGAACCCCGCCACTGTTTTCACCCTCACCAACTCCGCTGGAAGGCTTTTCCAAGAATCCACACTGTTTCTGTGAAGAAGTACTTCCTCAAATCTCTACTGAATCTAACCCCTTCTGCTTCATAGCATGTCCAATGTTCTTGAGCACCTTTTCTTCTGAAACCTACTTCTCTCCTGTACCTTATTTACCCCTGTGAGGTACTGAATTTAAAGATCTTTATCATATCCCCCCTTCTTTCTTCCAGGGTGTACATACTGAGGTCCTTCAGTCTCTCCTCACAGGGTTTTTGATGCAGACCCTGAACCATTTTAGTTGCCCACCTCTGGACTGCCTCCACTCTATGTCACTCCAGAGAGGTAGTCACCAGAACTGGGCACAGTACTCTAGAATAGTCTTACCAATGATCTGTACAGAGGCAACAGCATCTCTTTCTTTGTCTGGTGGTGATACCCCTCCCTATGCATCTCTGCATCCCATTAGCCCTTCCAACTGCCTTGTTGCACTGCCTGTCCACCTTTAGGTTATCTGATATGATTACCTCATATTTCTTTCCTGCTTGGTAGTTATCAGTACCGCCCAACCCCTTTTGTACTCTGCCTCTGGGTTTCTGTGCCCTCAATGCATTATTTAGCATTTTTTCTCTTTGAAACCCAGCTGCCATACCCTTGATTACTCTGCTATTTTTCTCAGGTCACTGCTCATCTTTTCCACATACAACTCCCGGAGTGTCCGCCCTATTGCAGATTTTGGGGTCACCTACAAAGAAGCAGACCTTCCCTTCCTGCTCCCTTGCAGTGCCACTTATAAAGACATGAAAGAGGACCAGTTTGAGCACTGACCCCTGAAGCACCCTTCTGGTCACACTCTTTTTCTTGATGTGAACTCTTTACCATCATCCTCTGTTGCCTATCCCCTAACTGATTTCTTATCCAGTTTACCATCTTTGAACCCACTCCTAAGCTACCCAGCTTGCTTACCAGGGTCCTATGTGGAACAGTGTTGAAAACCTTACTGAAGTCTAGTTATGCCACATCCACCACTCCACCCTGATCTAAATCCTTTGTCACTCAGGCAAAGAAATCTATCAGATTCATTTCACATGACCTCCTTCCTGTGAACCCATGCTGCATGGGGTATTGTAACCTGTTGAATTCTATATATTCCACAATCTTTTCCTTCAGCAGTGATTTCATTAACTTTCCCACCACCGATGTCAGTCTGACTAGCCTATAATTGCCAGTCTCCTCCCTGCTATCACTTTTATGTAGTGGGACTACATCCACCATCCTCCAGTCCTCCAGAGCCACACCTGTTTCCAGTGAGCTGTTAAATAAGAGTGTCAGAGACACAGCCAGTATCTATCTGATCTCCCTCAACATCATTGGATGCACCCCATGAGGCCCCATTGCTTTGTCAACTTTCACGTTAGCAAGTCCCTTCAGGACTTTCTCCTCCAAAAAATGGACTAGTGTTCACCTCCCTCCGTCCAAAGCTTCTCTTACTTTTTGGCCCCTCCCTTTCTTCTTCTCTTGTGAACATCAAACAAAAGTATTTGTTTAGGATATCTGCCTTTTCCTAGTCCCCCTTAGCTCAATCTCCCCTTCCCTTTTTAACCTTACAATACCACCCCTGGTCTTCTTCTTTTCACTTACATATCTAAAAAATGTATTGTCCCCTTTCATTACCTCTTGGGATATTCTCTTTCCAGTTTGCACCTTTGCACACCTTACTACTTTTCCTGCTTCCCTCTGTTTCCCCAATATACCTCCCTCTCCTCCTCCCCATGTTTCACCTTATATCTTCTCAATGCTACCTTTTTAGCCATTACCTCTTCAGCCACCTATTTCAAGAACCATAGCAGTCTCTTTTTCCTCCTGCTTTTGTTCACTTGTTTGGTGCAGAGGTTTGTTACCTTTACTATGCTTAACCCACTGTTCCCCCACCCCACTCAGGCCAGCCTCCATCAGGTTGTCCCTGAGGCATTCACCTATCTCTATAAAATCTGCCCTCAAAGACAGACATTAGTGCAGTGTAAACAATAGTGGTGCATATGAAAAAGCAAACAGCTGTTATGGTGCCATTTTCATACAGACAATATGCCTTTTCCAGTGCACTCTGCCTGTATAAATTTGTGGTTGTATTAGTGGCTCACAAAGTGAATATTGTAGTAACAGCCCCCTGTGGATAACAGACTCCCAGGAGCGAAGGGAGAGAGTACTCCCAAACAGGATAGTGCCTTTCTCCTGGAAGTCATAGCCAATCCTTGCATGCCATGCTAATGACTACATATCCTTTTTTACAGCTACTGATGTTTTTCAGCTGTCCAAACCAACCTCTGGATGCTGACTACCCCAGCCCCATTCCCCTGCTTTCTACCAGGACCAAAGGACAGTGGTGCTGGGGTGCTTAATGGGTGCAGGGCTCTGGGTGTTCGGGTTCAGCAGCAGCTTGGACAGCCGTATTTTCTAGGGTTTTGTTTCCCCTGAGGGGAAGCATATGGTGCTACCCAGATGTCTTCACACATGCCTTTGTACATGTAGTGTTGTCAGCCACCACTCCCTCTCTCTATGCCAACAGCCCCAGCCAGTGCTTGGGAACAGGCGAACACCTGGAACTGAAACTCTCCCTCCCTGGGAGAGGAGAGCAGTCCTCCAGATGCTTGATCCTCTCCCTCTCCATCCCCAGCCAACCCCTGGTGAACCGAGTCTACATCCGAACCCTGGTCACCATCTTGGTGCTAGGTGTGGCATCCATGGCCTCAACCCTCAGTGCCACTGGGCCGGCACTGCTAATAACCACATATGGCATGCAAGGCAGTAAGGTGCCATTTGCTTGTTGTTATGTGGTCATTAGAAGTTCTGTACAATGCTTCCATGGACAAATGTATGGAAGCATTGTGCAGAGTCTCAGTCATCCATTCTAAAACCTTAGAAACTGTCAAAACCTCTGGTAGTTTAGTGGTCCTCCAATTCCTGAATACATGTCAAAAACCCTGGTAATCTAGTGATCCCTCTGATCCTCTAGTAAGCGCCAAAACTCCAGGTTGCCTAGTGGTCCCCCCGTTCCCTGAGTATGTCAGCAACTCTTGTAGTCTAGTGATTCCCCACAATCTCTGAGAAACTGTCAAAATCCTTGGTAATCAAGTGGTCCCCTGCCCAATCCCTTATCTCATAGAAACATCCCTGCTAGTCCAGTGGTGCCCTTCCACCTAGTCCTTGTTATACTAATCATATACCACAACTCCCCATTGGCTCATCGACTCAGCACCAACCACCTCCAACTCCCATCCACCCTGACTCACCCATAAAATATAATTTCAGGTCCACTGTCAAATCTGCAAAAAGTGACTGGCACAGACCCTCTGCACATAACCTCAGCCGGTCACTGTTTGAATGACAGGGAGTGAACATGTGCATACTGAAGAAGAAGCAGCTGTTTCTGCAGTAGGTGCACACTTGCTTCCTGTCATTCAGATGGCATCCATCTGAGGCAGTGTGTGGAGGGTCTGTGCTGGCCGCCTTCTTCAGATTAGATGGTTGACCTGAAGCGGCACTGTATGGTGAATCAGGTTGATGGGAGGTGGGATAGTGAGTACTGAATGGGTGGGCCAGGGAGGTGGGTGAAGGCTACAATCAGTGTAATCAGGATCAGACTGGAGGAGAGGATAACATTGGACTACCAGGGATGTTTCTATGTGATAAGGAATCAAGTGGGGGCCACTAGACTACCAGGGATTTTGGCAAGTTCTCAGGAATGTGGGGGAAGGAATCACTAGACTACCAGGGTTTCTGAAATTAACTCAGGAATGGGGGACATTAAACTAACAGGAATTTTGTCTGTATCTCATGTATCAGATTGGGGGACTGGGAGTTCAAATATCACTGTGCCTGATGTTAAGGGTGGGGTTTTGGAAGCAGTATACAGAGATGGCATGGCATCCTCTTACCACTTCCAGAATCCACTGAATGCACCACTGTGCACTGTATGCTATAGGATATACCCTCATTTACATGGGTGCAGTGGTGTATTCAGTGTGATTGCACTATCCACTGAGGGTCACACACCAGGGACCTTTGACTATGGTCCCCACCCTGCTTGAATGTGCTCTACCAAGTTAGTGCAGTGATAATCATGTTAGCACTGTGCTAACTTTCTGAAAATCGGGACCAGTATCTATATGGCACAGATGCTGGTTTAAGAAATTTTCCTGTGTTTAAATTGATAAGACCAGAGTCTGTTAGGGATACTGTACTTCGAAAAATCTAATAAGACTTAAAGATTCAAGACAGTATGTTAGGAAGGCCTTCTGGGGCCTTGCATCACACTTCTGATGCAAGTTAGACAAACTAAAAAGTGGTGGTCTAACGTGCACACGTAAGTGATGTAAGTTGTTCCTGAAAATAACACATACATCAAATAAAATAAAAAAAATGGAGCACACACAGGAGTATGCCCCCTGATGAAGCCTTACTACAGAGGCAACATGTTGTAGGGGTACCTGCTATGTTGCTTCCTCAGTCTTGTAACAAATAATTATTTATAGTATCATCGCTCCTGTGTATGTGTATGCCTTTTTTTGTTTTAAAGTGTGTCATGTGGCACCTTTAAAGAGATTTGTGTGCATCTCCCTTACCTGACTGCATCACAGAAAATTGTAAAAGGCTGCCATGCCATCTCTATTTACAGCTTCCAAAACCCATACCTGACAGAAGACATGTGAACAAGCTGGGCAACTTGGTGGTGGGTCACAAGGTGGTAAACTGGGTTAGGAACTGGCTGAGTGATAGAAGACAGAGGGTTGTGGTAAATGGTGCTCAATCTGAGGAATGGAAGGTGAACAGTGGGATGCCACAAGGATCAGTCCTAGGCCCAGTCCTGTTTAATGTCTTCATAAGTGACATTGCTGAGGGGCTAGAGGGGAAGGTTGCCTCTTTGTGAATGACACAAAGATCTACAACAGTGTGGACATGCCAGGAGGAGTGGAAAAAATGAGGAGGGACCTAGGTAAACTGGAGGAATCGTCCAGAGTGTGGCAACCAAGAGTTAATGTGAAAAAGTGTAAAATCATGCATTTGGGGTACAAGAACCCAGGGAGGATTGCATGATGGGGGAAGGGGGAGAAATTGATGCTCATCAAACAGGAAAGGGATTTGGGGCAATCATAGCTGGTGATGTCTGGATATCGTGGCAGTCACAGAAACATGGTACACAGAGAACCATGACTGGGATGTCAACATACCAGGGTACACAATCTACTGGAGGGACAGGGAGGGTAGAAGAGGAGTAGGAGTAGCTCTCTACATAAGGGAAGGGATTAAAGCAATGAAACTAAAGGGTAAACAGGGAGGAGAAGAGGAACTGTGGGTCACCCTGGAGACAGGAAATGACACCACAATCCACACAGGGGTTATATACAGACCCCAGTCTCAGGGGGAGGAAATGGACAATGATTTGATAGATGGCATCCTTATGATGGCAGAAAAAGGGGAGATATTGTTGATGGGTGACCTGAATATGCCAGATGTTAACTGGAACACCTTTGCTGCAGCCACATCCAAGAGCTGGGCCATTCTAGATGCCCTACAGGGGGCATACCTCAGACAGCTAGTGCTGGAACCCACTCAGGAAGGAGCAATCATAGTCCTGGTACTCTCAAATGGGGATGGACAGAGGATCTCAGATTTAGTAGTGGGTAACCATCTAAGAACAAGTGACTACCAAACAGTGTGGTTCACAACACAGCAGTAGAGTCAAGCCATACAAAAGTGAGGGTACTGGACTTTAGGAGGGCTGACTTTGGCAAAATGGGAGAGTGCTTCAGAAAAGCACCAGCAAACGGGCAAGAAGGAGGGGTAGAGGAACAATGGGGAAACATCAAAACTGCCACCACAGAGGCAGCAACCCTTTCTGTGAAGCAAATAAATCAAAACTAAGGAAAAAACCACTATGTTTCTCAAAAGAGATGGCGGGGAAGGTTTGGGAGACAAAGATAGCATTCAGGAAGTATAAGGAAACACAGAAGGAGCATAACAGAGAACTGTACCAGTTAAAGCTGAAGGAAGCAGGAAAGGCAGTCAGAATAGCAAAGGCCCAAACCAAGGAAAAGATAGTCAACTCAGTTAAGAAGGGCAATAAAACCTTTTATAGGTACATTAGGGAATGAAGAAAGACCAAGGGAGGGATAGTGAGGCTTAATAAAGGGCAGAGTGGGTGGGCAGAGGGTGACAGTGAAAAAGCAGGGATACTGAATGAATACTTCTGCTCAGTATTCACAAAAGAAGTGGAGTGAGAGGTACCTAGTCCAATCAATAGAATCACTCTAGATAGGGGGTTGATACCAGTTCATTCACAGAAGAAAGGGTTCTGAAAGAACTCCTAAAACTGAGGGTGGACAAAGTAATGGGGGCTGATGGGATTCACCCCAGAATTCTAAAAGAACTAAGAGGAGAACTAATGACACCACTGACTACCCTTTTTAACAAATCATGGGAGGATGGCATGGTACCTGAGGACTGGAGGAAGGTGGATGTGATTCCCCTTCACAAAAGTGGGAGCAAAGGAGAGGCAGAAAACTATAGACCTGCTAGTTTGACCTCAGAAGTACGGAAAATGATGGAATCACTTCTGAAAGAAAGAATAGTTGAGTACCTAGAGGCCAGCGGGGCACAGGACCCAAGGCAGCATGGATTCACAGTGGGAAGGTCATGTCAGATGAACCTAATAGATTTCTTTGACTGGGTGACCAAAGTAGTAGACCAGGGAGGGGCTGTGGATATGGCCTGCCTAGACTTTAACAAGGCATTTGACACAGTCCCACACAAAAGATTAATCAACAAATTAGCCAGCCTGGGTGAAAAATTGGCTGGACAACAGGACACAGAGGCTAATAGTAAATGAAGTCCACTCCGAAGAAAGGGGGGTTACTAGTGGGGTACTGCAGGATTCAGTACTGGGACCAGTCCTCTTTAATGTCTTTATAAGTGACATTGTGGAGGGGCTGGAAGGAAAAGTATGCTTCTTTGCAGAGGACACAAAGAAATGCAACAGGGTTGATACATGGGTGTGTGTGTGGAAAGCATGAGAAAGGACTTGGCAAGGTTGGTGGAATAGTCAGAAGTATGGCAGCTTTGATTCAATGCAAAGAAGTGCAAAGTAATGCACCTGGGTAACAAAAACTCAGGAGAATGGGGGTTACTAACAACCACAAAAATGGAAAGGGACCTGGAGGTAGTCACATCAGATGACCTAAAGGTAAGCAAGCAATGTGAAAAGGCTGAGTAAGGAAGGTAGGCTGGGGGGATATTGGGATGCATAGGGAGAGGCATCACCAGTAGAAAACAGGAAGGTGCTATCCCTCTGTACAGACAGTTGGTGAGACCCCATATGGAGTACTGTGTGTAGTTCTGGAGATCCCATCTCTGCAAGGACATAGACAGGATGGAGGCAGTCCAGAGGAGGGCAACTAAAATGGTGCAGGGTCTGCACCAGATACCAGATGAAGAAAGACTAAATAATCTTAATATATATACCCTCGAGGAAAGGAGAGAGAGGGGGGACATGATAGAAACTTTCAAGTACCTCAAGGGAATAAACAAAGTCTAAGAGGGCAGCAGCTTTCAGAAAAAGATGCGCAAGAACAAGGGGGCACAATTTGAAGATAGAAGGGGCATGTCTCAGGAGCAACTTGAGGAAGTATTTTTTGATGGTGGATGCATGGAACAGCCTTCCTGAGGAGGTTGTGGGGTCAAAACAGTGGGAGAATTCAAAAATGCATGGGACAGACATAAGGTAATTTTGGTGGGGTTAGGAAGAAGTAGGTTGTTGGTTAACTAGGATCTCCAGCTTATCCAATAGGTAGGAAAATGGGTAGACTGGGTGGGCCAAGCAGTCCTTATCTGTCGTCAGAGTCTATTTTTCTATGTTTGTATGGCCAAGTAATGTGCCAAGGCTGTGAGGAGGTACCTCTCCCTCCACTTCTTTTGTGATAAAAATGAAAAATTGGTGAAGTATCAAAGAATATCCACCCTAAGAAGACATCTCAGTGCTTGGCAAGCATATGAGCTGGGTGAGACTTACTGTAATATGCTGAGTTGCATAGAGAGAGGTATCACCAGCAGAAGGAAGGAGGTGGTGATGCCACTGTACAGATCATTAGTGAGGCCTCATTTGGAATACGGTGGCCAGTTCTGGAGACCACATCTCTGTAAGGATGTAGAGAGGGTAGAGGCAGTTCTAAAGCAGGGCAACAAAGATGTTGCAGGGCCTGCACAAAAAGTCATATGAGGAAAGACTGGGAGAGTGCAATATGTATATCCTGGAGGACAGAAAAGACAGGGGAGATATGATAGAAGCCTAAAAATATTTAAAAGGCATAAATAGGGTACTGGAGGGTAGTATCTTTCAGAAGAGGAGATGTCCATGAACGAGGGGGCATGACATGAGGTTGGAAGTGGGTAGACTAAGGGGTAGCATAAGGAAGTATTTCTTCACAGAAAGGGTGGTGGATGCATAGTATAGACTCCCAGCAGAGGTGGTGGGGACAAACACAGTTGGGGGATTCAAGCATGCATGGGACAGACAAAGGGGAACCCTAACAATGGGAACTAGGAGGTAAAGCTGGAGATCAAGTAGCGTCTCCAGCTTTTGCAGTAGGCAGGGAAAATGGGCAGACTAGATGGGCCTAGTGGTCATTATCTGCTGTCAGTTTCTATGTTTCTATGCATCAAATAGATGATGCATGCATTTTTTTTGCCATAAACTGTGGAAAATGTCAAAAAGCTGTATGAACTTTTAAAAAATAGCATACAAAGGTGTTGAAGCATTTGGTGTGAGGCAAGCTGCTATGGAAATTGGACAGTTTGCTATGCCTTCTGAAAATCCTGTCCTTAAAACCTGTTTTTGCACATTCGATTCATACTGAGATAAATATTCTTATGAAGGATCATCGGCAAGACTACAACTATAAATAATAGATAGCTGTGTAATAAATTAGCTACTCAGTCTTCACCCAGGTACTAAAGCCATGCTGTCTGACTAATCCCTGCTAAGTAAATCTTATAATGGGTAGAACGCTTTTAGGAAACAAAACAAATTCTTTCCATAGCTCTTTTTTTTGCCTCTCTTGTGTACCTCTGCCTTTCCCCTTGGACCATTCTACCATTTCATCTGGATCCATGAGGTTCCAAAAAGCTCTAATGCAGGCCAACAAGCAAGAAGGACAGAGAAAGACATACACAGAGCTCTGAATATCAAGAGCAGTGGAGTATCAAAGTATGAGTCTTTCCAAATTATTGGAGAAGTGACACACCCCAAAATAAAAATGAAAAATTGGTGAAGTATCAAAGAATATCCACCCTAAGAAGACATCTCAGTGCTTGGCAAGCATATGAGCTGGGTGAGACTTACTGTAATTTAAGACGTTGGCTTGAAGTTGTCAGAAACAACCTGTGCTTGGCAAGCTTGTATCAGAATTGAACTGTTTGTTTTTGTTTATTTTTTATTATTATTGAAAGAGGGACAGACATCGTATAGATCAAAAACATGTCAGGGTTGTAGAAGTTAGAAATAATCTGACAAAAATGTTTAAAAAAAAATTGTCAATACAGCGATAGATAAGCATTCAAAACTGGAAATATTAGTTATATGCAACGATGAACAGATAAATAAAACTATCAGTTTAAGTCCACATAAACCAAAAAGGTCAAAATAAAAATAAAGGAAAAAAGAACAGATTACAGCAGGACATTTAAGAGAGGGAAACAAAAAGGTCTATTCAACAGCAAATCTTAAATTTCCTCCTGAATAGTATTAGAAATACTAGCACTCAACAGATAAGAAAGGAAATGAATGAATCAATGGCAAAAGTAAACAGAGAGAGAATAATAGTTATACAGTGACAGCCAGGCTAGAGCACCATAAACAAGGAACTAGAGAGACTACTATTAAAAGAGCAAGTGGAGTTTTAGATCAGTATGAATATAGCCTAAATAACAGCTAAAGTAATATCTGGACAGAAGGTAATGAATCAGAAAAATTCTATTCTAAAAACGATGAAGATAGTTATTACACTCAACCAGAATCAGTTGAGTCCTTTGAATTTGATTCCAAACTCCTAACAAGTACAGACTCTCAACCCACTGAGCCAACAGAACATAATCACAATACCTCAGTACAGAAACAAACCTGTACACAACAGATTCAAGGAAAACCAATACACTGCATCTCAGAACAACCAGAGTACACTCAATGGGTACTAGTATGGTGATCTTAGAAATCTTAGAGATACAGAATAATAAGGAGAGAAACAAAGAAACAAACACAATGATGGCCAATAAAGATGATTGGTCCATCCAGTCTTCCGGTAATACCCTATCATACCCTGAGACATTCTGCTAATATGTTTTTTTTTTCCACTATTCACTCCCTTGCTCACTGTTTTACTGCTACCCCCTGAGTAACTACTAGACCATTAACTCTGTCCCTGCTATGCTTGAAACCATTGAGGTTTTTGGTGTCCAAAACCTCTGCGCACACAACAGCGTGGGCCAAAGGTGCAACTGCAAAACTGGGCTGTAAACAACAGAGCCCACTGAAAATAGAGACCATTAAAAATGATACCAATGGTAGCGGTCCACATGCTCCTCTGCACCAGGCTTCGCCCCTGATATTTTTATAACCAACTTCAAGGGGGGCTCAGTGACAGGAAGAAACATGGGGGTTATATCGGTGAGGCCTCCCCAAAATTTAACTTTGTTGGGGAAGGGGGGGGACGGAAAACAGAAAATGGATCAATTAGGAGACCAGGAACAGAACCCTGGTCTCCAAGAGGATTCTGTGCCATACCTGTTCAGGACATTAGCCCCCTCCACCATAGGAGCAGCTTGGCAGAGCACCACACTGCCAGATACTTCTCCTCTCCTCCAGCGGTGTTATCACACAGTTAAAGGGGTAGTGGTAACTGCCTTGCACTACACTATCCCTGTAGCTATATAGGCACACGCTGTTGTGGATGCACAATTCTGACAACACTATTATGGAAATACTGTTTTCACCCAGTACGCCATGGCTCAACCACTTGTTCTGTAGAATAAAACTTTCTCATGTCCTTTCTGAATATCCCCTCCAGCTTCTTCTCATGCCCTCATGTTCTAGTTTCACTCTTCTTGTTGAATAGTTCCTTGCAGTTCACCTTGCTTATTTCTTTCAGGAACTTTAAGATTTCTACCACATTGCCCCTCTCTAATCTGGTCTTCAGCAAGTATATGTTCAGTTACCTAAATTGATTTCCCATATGATCTGCCTTACTGTCCCTGAATCATTTTTGCTACCCTATGCTGCATTATCTGCAGCCTGTTTTTGTCTTTCCGTTCATGAGGACACCACGGCTGGACACAGTACTCCAGGTGTTTCCTCACCAGTGATCTATAAAGAGGTAGTAATATCTCTTTCCTCCTGCTGTCAAAACCCCTCCCAATATACCCAAGCATCCTATTAGCCTTACTGTAGGCCTTGTTACAATGGCTAGATTTTTTAAGGGCGTTGCTTATGAGGACTTCTAGTCCATTTCCTTAGAAGTAGCGCTCAGCTTAACTCCTTGTATGCAATACCCCATTCTGGGGTTATTGTTCCCTGTGTTTATCACCTTGCCCTTTTTGGCATTCAATTTCAACTGGCAAAACTTGGAACACTTATCCAACCTTTGCATGTCCCTCAGCAACTCTCTTACCACCTCCTCACTGTGGAAAGGCAACATGAGCTGTAAACAGCTAATTTCCAGAAGCATCCTGGAGGGAGCAGGTACATAAATGGGAGGACAGAGCAAGTCAAACAATCAAAATACATACAATGCAGAACAAATACATAGAAACATAGGAATGTGATGGCAGAAAAGGACCGCCAGGCCCACCAAGTCTGCCCAGTTTGCCTAGATCTACTAGGTCTGTTCTGTTAACCCTTCTTCCTTGGCCAGCGTCCCTCTGTGCCTGTCCCAAGCCCTCTTGAAACCCCCCACCATTCTCTCTCCCACCATCTCCCTTGGCAGACCATTCCAGCTGTCCTCCACCCTCTCAGTGAAGAAGTACTTCCTAATGTTACCCCGAACCTTCCCCCTTTGATTTGGAAATCATGACCCCTCATCCTAGGCCGCTCTTTTACCTTGAATAGGTTCTCCACCAGTACTTTATTGAAACCCTTCAGATATTTAAATGTCTCAATCATGTCACCCCTTTCTCTCCTCTGCTCCAGAGAGCACATGTTCAAGTCCTTCAGTCTCTCCTCGTATGGTAAGTGTCCAAGCCCGCTCACCATCTTGGTTGCCCTCCTCTGGATTCGCTCCACTCTCTCCACATCCTTCCTTAGGTACAGCCTCCAGAACTGCACCCGAAACTCGAGGTGTGGCCCAAACAGCTGTGTGTACAAGGGAATCATGACCTCCCTCCTCCTGCTGGTGATCCCCCTCCCCATGCAACCCATCACCCTACTGGCTCTTGCCACCGCCTAGCCACATAGCTTAGCCACCTTCAGGTCTTGTGAAATAATGCTGCCAAGGTCCCTTTCCTCCTCAGTTACCTCCGAGGCCTACCTTCCATTCTGTACTCCACGTTTCCATTTTTCTAGCCTAACTGCATGATCCCACACTTCACGGTATTGAACGAAAGCTGCCACTCCCTGGACCATTCCTCCAACTTCTCCAGATCTCTATGCATCATCTCAACCCCTTCCTGCATGTCCACTCTCTTGCAGACCTTTGCATCATCTGCAGATACTCATCCTCCCTTCCAGCCCCTTTGCTATGTCTCCTATAAAGATGTTAAAGAGCAGTGGTCCCAATAGCGATCCTTGAGGAACCCCGCTGATGACCCCTGTCTCCCCTGAGGGTATCCCATTGACCAATACCCTCTGTGTTCTGCTCTCCAACCAGTTCTGCACCCACCTTATTACTACCCCCCCCAACACCAGGCGACTCATTTTGTACAATAGTCTCATGTGTGGCACCAAATCAATCCTGAAATCAAGGTAGGACACGTCCACTGACCCCCTTTGATCCACCACCTGGGTAACCCAGTCAAAAAACTCAACCAAGTTTGTTTGACAGGATCTGCTCTCAGTGAACTCATGCTGTCTTGGGTCTCACAGGCCATTTGCCTCCAGATAGCTGAGAATTCTGCACTTCAGTAGCTTTTCCATGGGCTTGCACACCACAGAAGTCAAACTTACTGGCCTGTAGTTGCTCACTTCACCCCCCCCCCCGTGGAGGGGCACCACATTCTCGCTTCTCCAGTCTTTATGTACCACCCCTGATCTTAATGATTCATTGAACAGACTTGTCAGGAGAGCAGCCAGTACCTCCCTCAGCTCCCACAGTACCCGAGGATGTACCTTATCTAGCCCCATGGCTTTGTCCACCTTCAAACCCTTTAGTTCCCTCAGGCTCTCCTCCACCCTAAATGGAGTCACGTCCATCCCATCCCCTACATCCCCTGCGGCCTCTAGGTTACCCCCTCCTCCATTCCTTCTCATTTGTGAATACAGAGCTGAAATAATTATTTAGCATTTCAGCCTTCTCTTGGTTCCCCACCACCCGCACCCCTGCCCCTCTCTTCAGACTAGGTATCCCTTTGTCTGTTCTCCTCCACTCTCCTATACACCTAAAAAAATGTCTTGTCCCCCTTCTTGACCGCTTTGGCAATGCTTTCCTCTGTCCTTGCCTTTGCTGTTCTGACCACCCTCCCCACCTCTTTTTGCTTTACCTGATACTCCTCCCAATCCTACTCCCCCTGCATAATTTTAAAGCTCCTAAAGGCTCTCCTCTTTGCTCTGATGCAGACCTCCACTTCTTTGTTGAACCACATTGGCTTCCCTTTCCTCCTATTTTTACTCACCCTTTTTGTGCAGAGATCTGTGGCCCCCACAATGGCTCCCTTTATCGTAGCCCACATGGCATCCACATCCCCAAGATTTCCCAACCCTTCCAGTGCCTGTCGATCATAGTCCCCCATCCTGTCAAAATCCACTAGCCTAAAGTCAAGCACCTTCACCTTGGTTCTGCTCATAACGACCGACGTGTGTACCTTAAACCACATGGTATTGTGATCGCATGTGCCAAGGTTTTCCCTCACCGTCACCTCTCCCACCATGTCTCCATTTGTCAGTACCAGGTCTAACACCACCTCTTCCCTAGTTGGTTCACTGACCATCTGCTTGAGTTGGGCCATTTGAACTGAATCTAGAATTGTCCTGCTTCTGCTTGTGGCTGCTGTTTGTGTGTCCCATACCATATCTGGCAGCTTAAGGTCCCTCATAATCATCACCTCTCCCTTATTAGCCATGCTTAGGATCTCTTCCATCATCCTGTTATCCACCATTTCTTGATGCCCTGGCGGCCTGTATACTACTCATGTGCGCAGCACCTCTCCACTCCCTATGGTTAACAAAACCGATAGTGCTTCTGTGTCTCCCCACCTGCCCTCTATTTTAGTTGCCTTAATCCCCTCCCTTATATACAGCACTACACCATCACCTCTCCTTTCTAACCTGTCCCTTCTGAACCTCCTGGTATGCTCATATCCCAGTCCTGCCCTTCAGGGCACCAAGTTTCAGTGATCCCCACTAAGTCTATGTCCACCTCGGCCATGACTGCTGCCAGGTCCAAGACTTTGTTTCCCAGGCTCCTGGCATTAGTACACATTGTCCTCCAGACTACAGGTGCACTATCACCCTCCCCATCCTGACACTCCTCACCATCCCAACACTACATCCCATAGCTCCAACTGGACTCCTTCCTTTTTCCGGGGGAGAGGGGGACCGATTGCCCCCCTTGCCACCTCTGCTATTGTTTGGTTTGGCCTGCAACCCCCCCCCAATTCAGTTTAAATTGTAGTGTATTTTAACAAACTCCTCTAACCTGCATTTCATCACCTCCTTACCTTCCCTATTTAAATGTAATCTAGCTGGGGTGAAGAGACTCTCATAGTACACAATGGGGGGGTGAGATATGTAACAACCACAAAAATGGAAAGGGACCTGGGGGTAGTCATATCAGATGACTTGAAGGTGGGCAAGCAATGAGAGAGGGCAGTAAGGAGAGCTGGGGGGATACTGGGATGCATAGGGAGAGGCGTCACCAGTAGAAAACAGGAAGTTGTTATCCCTCTGTACAGACAGCTGGTGAGACCCCATCTGGAGTACTGTGTGCAGTTCTGGAGACCCAGTCTCTGCAAGGACATAGACAGGATGGAAGCTGTCCAGAGGAGGGCCAATAAAATGGTGCAGGGTCTGCACCGGAAGACATATGAAGAGAGAGTAAAGGAGCTTAATATGTATAGCCTCGAGGAAAGGAGGGGGGACATGATAGAAACTTTCAAGTACCTCAAGGGAATCGGCAAAGTCCAAGAGGTAGCATCTTTCAAAAAGAGGTGTGCAAGAACAAGGGGCATAATTTGAAGATGGGGGCAGCTCAGAGGTAATGTAAGGAAGTTTTCACAGAGAGGTTGTGGATGCATGGAGCGTTCTTCCGGAGGAGGTTGTGGAGTCAAAACAGTGGTTCAATTCAAGCATGCATGGGACAGTCATAAGGCAATTCTAGGGGTTGGGGGTAGAAAGAAGTAGGCTGCTGGTTAACTAAGATCCGCAGCTTATCCATTAGGTAGGGAAATGGGCAGACTGGGTGGGCCAAGCAGTCCTTATCTGCCTTCAAGTTCTGTGTTTCTATTGCCATGTACCACTGCCCCACCAGTCTGAAGCCATTCTGAGCACACCATCCAGAGAGCCAGCATTTGAATTCTGCTATCCTCTGCTTCCTCTCAGAGCTAGCTCTCAGGACCAACAGAACCTCCGAGAACACCACCGACCTAAACTCAGGTTGTTGCAGAGCTTTGCTAATGCTCCAGATTTTGCTTGTACCTCCATTAAACTATTCCCTGCAAGGTCATTTGTTCCTAAATGGAATACCAGGTGAGTTCTCTCATCTTGCTTTTTCCCACAGGAGGGGATGTGGTGAACCACCTCTGCAGCTGTCATCCCTGGCAAGCAGCTAACCCAAACTCCCCCCCCAACCAATACCTCTAACTATGGAGTCCCTTACAATCAAGACCTTATCTTCCACCAGCGTTGCATTGAATCCTTTAATTGCCCATTTCTCTTCTCCCCCTCCCTGCATCTTTCCTCCCCTGCACTCAGCACCCCCCCTTCTTGCTTTGGGCTCCTTCTTCTTTGTCTGCACAGTCTGTCCCCTCCAGGGGCTACCCCCTGGACTCCCAGTAGCATACCCACATTCCCCAGACCCACCATTCACCTCTTGCCTCTTCTCCTCATTTCCTGTGGTGAGATCCCTCTCCCTTCTCATCTTTTCCACCTTTGCGTCCTGCTCTTTATCCTGCCTCTGCCCCTCCTCCTCCTCCTCCTCCCATCCCTTGGTGAACTCCCTGTCCTATCTCATCTTATCCACCCTTGCTTTCAGTCCTTTATCCTGCCTCTGCTTGGCCCTCCCCTGCCTCTTGGTTTTGCTTCCCAACACCCCATCTCCCACCTCCATTCCCCCTTGGCCCCCTGTATCTCCAGTGATAGTTGCCCATCAGGACCTCTGACTCTCTACCCTCCCTAGCTGACTCCCACTCTTTGCTCCCACCCACTACCCCCCCAGCACTATTATTTCCATTTTGCTCACCCATGCCCTGCTCTACCCTAGGGCAGCTTTCCACGTGTGTACTCCTTTTCCATTCACCTGGACCTGCTCCTCTGTATGGTCACTGGCTCCCTTTGACTGTACCAGGCTGCTACTGACCTGAGATGACCTGCTCTTTGGGTCTTTCACACCCTGATCCCATACTTCCAATACCCCCTCCTGTTCTATGCAGCCCTGATGCATCTCCCTCCTTTTGCCCTCCACCCCATAATCTCTGTCTGTCAACACCCAACTTGTACTCCTCTGGGGATTTCCCCCTGCTTTCTCATCCCTTGCCGGCTTTAACAGACCTTCCCTTTTTAACCTTCCCTGAGGGCCCTTTAATCCAACCTCCTCACTTGCTTCCTTATCAAGGGTCAAGAGTTCAGCGAACCTATTTTTGTGTACTATGTCCCCCAGTTGCCCCTTTCTGTGCCTTCCATCCTCCATATGCCCCTCCTCTACAGAAGCTCCTCCTTTCCTACTACCCATGGTGTTTGACCCAAGGCCCTTCCCCCCAACCTGCTTCCAACCCTCCTTTTCTTGTAACCATCCCGCGCTGTTCATAGGCCTCTCCTCTGCTTTGTTTATGTTCCTCCAGCCTGCTTCCCTCCGTCTGCTAACTACCGTCCCTCACTGACCCCTGCTTCCTCAAGTGCAATTCACATACCCCCTGCTGTCCAACACCTCAATTGGATGAATCCCACCTCCATCCCTTGTACCCCACTCCTCATTTCCTCCCCACCATTCACTTCTACTACCTCCTCTCCTCTCCGGTGCCTCAAGCATCCACCTCACCCCCCCTTATTTCTTCCTTTATTCACGCCAGTTGCCTACATGCCATACAGCCCCCTGCCTCCAAACCATGTTTAGCACCACTGCTGACCCACACCTGGTACACCCCACAATTCTGCCACACATTCCCCTTGTCCATGCTGTTTGGGGACCTGGCCATTTACCCATGTCCCTCGAATTCCAACCCCATACTGTATTTTGCCAGTGGCTCCCCTCCATCTGTCCCATTTTATAGTTGACCATGAAATCTGCTAAGACCAGCAGTGTCTTTTCTGTTTTAGGTCTCTTAGTGTACTTTGTTGGAGTTTGATCTGAGTTTGATTTATTGTGTCCTTACCCTGCCAAGCTAAATATTTACTTGCACCAGCCATAGCAGGACTGCAGTGTTAGAAAAGTGGCTAACACCCATGACTCTGGTGCCAATGGTTCTTGGTTTGAGCTCTAGGTGGGCCACCCCAGAAATTGCTTAAGATTTCAGGTTGAGGACCCCCAAATTCCTAATACAATGAATACTGTGAGTACTGAAAGCCCATTGACAGCTGTTGGAATCAGGTGACTCACTAGCACCTCCTGGTGGTCATCTAGTATAACCTGCTAACAGTAAAATGGGGACTTAGAAACTGAAACTTGCCTTGTCATGTGACTATGTCACATGACCCAGTCTACCAATAAATGTAGGGACATCGGGTCTCTTTCCTTTGGCTGGGTTCGGGATAGGTAGTACGTGTAGTGTGTCATCTGGGAGTATGGGCTTGAAAGAGAGGGGTGGTGGAGGAAGGGGAATATAGTCAGTGGGAGAGGCAGGAGGTGGATCAAGGGAAGCCCAGGAGGCAGCACAAAGGAGAGCTGCAAGCAGGGAGGAGGCACAGGTGATAAAGTACTTGTTAAATTCGGTGGCCACAGAGGGAGAGTCATCAACTGTGCTTGTGCCAATTTGACTCTGTTTACCACTGCCTTTGCTGTCTCCCTTCCAATCAACTTTCCACCTACCTAACTATGCCACTAGCTGTACCCAGATCCAATAGCTTCTTCATCAACCTTTTGTGAAGCATTGAGTCAAATGCCTTGCTGAGGCCAAAGTAGAGTAAGTCCACTGAATAAATCTTGTCAACTGTACCAGTTACCCAGTCAAAGAATACCATCAGGTTGTTCTGACAAGACCTTCCTGTCACATATCTATGCTGTTTATTATCCCAGAGCCAATTTTTTTCCAAGTAGTCCAATACATTCTTTTTGGCTAGTGTCTCTGTCAGTTTAACCACAGTGGAGGTAAACTAACAGGACAGTTGTTACCCCATTTCTCTTTGTCCTCATTTTTGTGGAGTGGAACTATATCAGCTACCCTCCAGTCTTTTGGTACTAGCCCTGTGTGAATTGAGATGTTGAATAAACCTACTAACGGTTAAACTAACTCTGATGCAAGTTTCCTGAGCATCTTTGGATGCATCCCATCTGGCCCAAGGGCCTTATCTTTTTTTTTTATGTACTGTTTCTACACCTTCTCTGCCTCGGCTAGTTGTAGTGGATTTGCCAGCCTTCAGTCTGGATATATCAGACTTCATGATGCTGCAGGTGGAGAAGGGGTATTCATGCTTAGTTTCCTTATCTCTTTGAGTCAATTATTCCTGAGCCCCAGGGGTGTTGCTGGCATCGGGATGTGGTCCCTGGTGTGAGCGTGTGTCTGCACGCTCACACAGTACAGAACATGGTGCTCCCCCCCCTTCCCTGGGTTCCATTCAGTCTGCCATATATATGTCTACAGGTGGCGATAGTGCAGTTGGATGTGGCACTTTTCCTCTAGAAGAAGGACAGAATCCCCCTGGGATGTAATGTCCTTCCTCTGGCCAGCCCCGATGATCCAGGCATGTTCCTGAACCCAGGTCACTAATGTCACGAGCAGAAGCCTTATCTATTTTCAAGTTGTCAGGACCCTTTCTCATCCTTTCACTTGTAAATACATCCTGTTTCATTTCTGGTATACCCCTTTCAGTAGCCCTTATGCCGCTGTCTGACAAAGGCCTGCTGTGACCGCTGCCCAAACTTGTGAATACTGAGAAGTAATAGTTAAGAACAGCTGCTCTCTGCACATCTTTCTCTGATACCCTGACTTCTTCTGTTAGAAATTTGACACATGAACAGTATAGCAGCTGAAATAAGTAATCTATTTGAACAGAAAAACATATATGATGGTACAGAAAGTTTTACAAAAACAGGATTCTTGAACTATAAATGCTAAGGTTAATGCAATTCAAAATTTTATTACAAATTCAATAAACATGCATAATGAAACAGCCCCTTGAGCTGACGTTCATTTGTAGTGACATCCTTGACATCTGTGCATATGTTGAATATAATATTAACAAGCATTTGCCAATGCCGAATGTTGCTTGCTTGTATGTGCTGTTTATGTATTTGGAAGTGACAGTTTCATGCCTTCTTCCCAAGACATCCACTGTGTCTTTCCGTTCAGTATTTACAGAACAGTGGGAGGGGCAAGGGCCACAACAGTACAGCAGTTGCCAAGGGGGTGAAGAGGTGGACAAAAGAGTCCTGCAGGAGCTCACTAAATTGAAGGTAGACAAAGCGATGGAACCAGATGGCATACGCAAGGATATTAACAGAACTGCGAAGGGAGATAGCAGTACCTCTGGCAGCCATGTTCACTGAGTCATTCAACATGAGTGAATTGGAGGAGGGCACATGTGGTCCCTCTATACAAGTCTGGCAGCAGGGAGGAGGCAGGGAACAATAGGCCATTCAGCCTCACCTCAGTAGTGGGGAAGATCATGGAGACATTGCTTAAAGAAAGGATAGTGGGGCATCTAGATGCCATCGGAACCCAGGACCATAGACAACATGGATTCACAGTGGGAACATCATGTCAGATAAATCTGGTTGATTTATTTGACTGGGTGACAAAGGAAGTGAATCAGGGTGGGGCAGCAGACAACGCTTACCTTGATTTCAGCAAAGCCTTTGACACCATCCCATATAGGAGGCTGATAAACTAGCTGGGTAGGCTGGACATGGAGGAAAGGGTGGTAAACTGGGTTAGAAACTGGCTAACAGACAGGAGGCAGAGAGTGGTGGTAAATGGTACGCAGTCTAGGGAGAGGGGGTGACCAGTGGGGTGCTGCAGGGATCGGTCCTGGGGCCAGTTCTGTTCAATGTCTCCATTAGTAATATTGCAGAACATCTGAAGGGAATTTTTCACCAAATTTTCAACAGAGCCATTTTAACACCTGAGCTCATGAACAGTGTCACTGTGATTTTCTTAATTTGTCCCGTACATTGATCTCGCACACCGACTGCGCCATTGTGTGCTACATGGGCGGAAACACATTTTGGGTGAGATGTGAAAATGACAGCTGTACTACTGTAAGAAGGTGTGGTAAAATGGCAATGTTGAAAATCTGGAGTGAAAATATTGAAATTGCATGAACTTACAAGCCTCGTGAGGAACTGGGCAACGATGCTTAGAAAGCAGTCATTTTTGGAATTTTGGCACCAAATTTTCAACGTGGGGTTTTGGGACCCTCTCATGAATGATGTCACTGTCATGGTGGTATTCAGGCCCAAAGGGTGATTTCGCAGTCACTGTGCAGTCACTGTGTGAAATCACCCTTCGGGCCCGAATAACGCCATGACAGTGACATCTTTCATGAGAAGGGGTCCCAAAAACCCCATGTTGAAAATTTGGTGCAAAAATTCCAAAATGCCTGAGATATGCAACAAAGTTGAAACCCCCTATCTAGCCCATTATACAGCTTACCGGCATTTCCTCAGTTCGCGGTCGGCTTTGAAGAGTGCAGACGTGTTCCCGGTCCACCGAAGATCGTCGCGCCGAGGTCTGGAGGTAAGTATGGGGTGAGGGGGTGGGGAGGCTGGGTGCAGGGTGGTGCGGGTTGTGGAGGGGGTTGGGAGATGCGCCAAGACCCGCTTTCGCTTTACAGGTTTAAAAAATAAATGACTTCGTGGGGCGTTTGCCACGCTGGGGTGGGCTCCCAGCATGGCACAAGGATGTTAGGAGGCGTTCAGCCGATGGGGGATTGGGCACCCGTCGGCCATGGCATTTGTTGCCACGTGGGGTGGGCTCCCAGCGTGGCACAAGGCGTTGGGGGCATTCAGCGGCGGGGGTTGGGCACCCCGTCGGCCAAAACCACTGCCACGCTGGGTGGGCTCCCAGCATGGCACCTACTACTGGGAGTGGACACAGCTCAGCCGATGGGGATTGGGCACCCGTTGGCTATACAGTGCGTCGCAGGCGCGATGCTCTGTGGTCTGTGGGATATGCGTGAGCAGTCGATATCTTATCGGTGTCATCACATAGCTCCCCTTTCAATCAGATACACTGCATTTGGAGCGTAGTCATAGACAGCTTCAAAATGCATTATTTACAGGGGCCGCGCCTGCCAGCACACTGACTGAATTGGAGGAGGAGATGACACACCTCTGAAATCTCCGATGATGGCACTATGTTTCTTGCACATGCGTGCAAGCAACATAAAAAGGTCTACACATATATTTAACAAGAAATGCAAAATATAAATTTACATAGTGCAGACACATAATAAAACACTAACACAGAACAGTTAAGAAAGAAATGAAGCAATAAACGAATGATTGGTGTTTATAAAAAATTAATGTGCAGGTGCATAACCCAAAACAAAAATGAAGCAACCCTCTTGTAAACATGGAGAAATTCTAGTTTATGATAGTGTTGTGCTAAAAAAAAAAAAATCAGCTGGTGGATTACTTTGAAAATCAGAATTTCACTTCCATAACATTTGGGAATGCACTTTGGCAACTATTGTGAAATTCAAACATAGTCTGAAGGTATGTATTATAGATTGATGTATTATATTATTGAAAGGAATTCTGTAGAACTGATCACTTTGTTATCTACAGAACTGCAAAATGATTGCATGTATTGCAGTCTAGTCTGAGATGGTTAATGCCAGGACTGGGGTCTACATGTATGCTGATGATATGGTAATGCATACTGTGGATCATTCTGTACACCACATACAGGTGGACCTCAAGCAGGTTTTAATGGCCTATAGGACCACCTGAAGCACAAAAAGCTGGTGGTGAACTCAAAAAAATCCCAGACAGTGCTCTTCAGGTCTGTCAGGAAGACAATGACTGGTAATGAATCACTGTTTATTTCCACCTATTATGGGGATCAGCTGTCTGTGGTTTCCAAATATAAGTATGCAGGCCTATGTCAGGATGAACATCTCACTGGGGGATACCACATTGATAATAGTTTGAAAACAGTGGGTTGCAGAATAGACTTCCTCTACAGGCCATGGAATGCTCTTTCCACAGAAGTCAGGAAGTGTATCATGGAATACTATGTTTGTGCCTGTTATGGACATGGCAATGTAATTTATGGTGTGCTGGGCTCCAGTTATTTGGTAAAACTGGATACCTTAACAAATAGACTGATTGGGGTATTCTTGGGGCCCCATGTTATGCCCACCATTGAGATCAATATTCCTTATTAAATTGGCTCCAACTGACATAAAGAAGTGAGCTCCATTTAGTTTGGTTAATAAAAAAATGTAGATTAAAGAAAGTCCCAGAGTATATTAGCAGCATGGTGCCTGTAAGGAATACCTGTTTGGGCATACACTTCTCAATTAGTATGACCCTTGAGGTACCACATGTTGGCTAATGTCTGAGGGCTATCCTTGTGGAATAAGCTCATTGTTACACTTAGTCCTCTAAATGATCCATTACTGTCCCGTGCTGCATTAAAACATTGTCTATTCTTTGTGCTCTCACAATTGCTTCAATGTTGCTGATAAGGCCAATAGAGTACAAAGAAACAAAACTAGTTAAAAAACAGGCTTTTAATTACATAAAAATTATGGTAGAAATGGGATTTGACTGTATTAATGGCTACACACATAATGATACAGAAGGGAATTTCACATTACTATTGCAAAGTAGTGGTAGGGGAAGTACAATAAATTACTTCCAGATAGATCCTAAAAATTGGCTTCTAATATGAGATTTGGAAATGGTCAACAGAGTGGAAAGAGGCAATTTTCCATTGGTATTGGAATAAAATAAAGAAGAGAACTTCACAGATGCAGTGTACCCAAAGGATAACAGTCTAGGACAAACAGACATATTCAACAATGATGTGTAAAGTCGATCACTATACTTGGATATCAAGACAAGGGATTTTTCGGTGCAGACCATATATTAAATTGTATTAAGGAATACATTTTAGAATTAACTGCACTAGATGAAATTTATAGATCTCTTAACAATATTCATGAGAGCTTAATGCATCTACTGTTAAAGAGGAATAGCTAGTCAAAGAAGAAGAACAAACAAAAAGTTAGAAAGATTGCATGGTTGTTCAGGATTGTATGCTGCAAAAAGATACCAAGGAAGGCTATGAAAGTATTTACTATTGGCAAAAGCTCAAAGTAAAGAAATAAGGGTAAATATGGTAACACTGAAAAAGAACTATTTAAAAAATCTACAAATATAAAAGAAAGAGGCTTATGTAAATACAACCTTGGTATAAATTTTAATAGAGCAACAGAAAAAAAGGTGTGGTCACCTTCTGGAAATTAGTGTTAGAAGATACTGGTAATTACAGAACTGGACATGATGGTAATAAATATGACAGTAGGTGAAATTCCCCATGCATATGTTACGTTCCTCTGGTAGTCCAGTGGTACACCTTTCCCACCTGAGCCCTTGTAAATGTTATTTCTCTCTTGGTAGTCCAGTGGTACATCCCTCTTATCCAGTGACCCCCATGTAAATGTAACTTCACCCTGGTAATCCAGTGGTGCACCCCCTCCTGCCCAGTCCCTGTGTAAATGTAATTTCTGACTGGTAGGCCATCAGTATACCCTCCAACTTGACCCCCAGGTTGATGATATTTCTTCTTGATAGACCAGTGGTCCCCCCTCCTGCCCTGCGATCCCTGTGTGAATATCACTTCTCCCTGGTAGTCTAGTGGTGCCCCCTTCCACTCAATTCCCATGTAAATGTCATTTCTTTGTGGTAGTCCAGTGGTACTTCCTCTAGCCCAATCCACACATAAATGTCATTCCTCACTGGTAGTCCAGTTTCTACAGCATGCACACGTATTCCCTCTCATTCAGATAGCAGCTAGCTGAGGTGGTGAGAAGTGGGTCTGTGCCAGTCACTGTCTATGGATCTGCTGACATACTGGACATAACTATGGATGGGGGAGTCGGGGACAGATGGGTGGTGGGGAGGTGGGTGCTTAGCGGATTGTTGGGGGGTTGAGGATAACATAAGAGGCATTTAACATATGTAAATAAAATAATGTTAATTACGTTTATTTATTGAACGTTCTTAACTGGGTGGGTCTGCTGAGAAAAAAAGTCCCTTTTTCAGGGGTGACCCAGACCCAGAATTAATTACATGGATACATTGCAAAAATATACAGAGTCTGTAATTACATAGATACATTGCAGAAATACACAGAGTCAAGTACTAACAATATATATATATATATATATATATATATATATATATATATATATATATATATATATATATATGTACAAGAGATTAGCAAACAAACAAGAAAAATGACAACCAAAATGCCAGATCAAAAAAGAATCCATACAAGGTAGGAACCACAGTTGGTAGATGTGATACCAAATACAGATGGTTCTAACTTTAATTGGGTATAGTCTGGAAAGAGGTACCACTAGATGTCAAAGAGAAATAACATTTACATGGGAATTGCTGAGTGGGAGTGGGGGGTACCACTGGACTACTAGGAAGAAATGACATTTACATGGGGATCAGGTGGTAGTGGGTACTACTGGACTACCAGGGAGACATGGGGCCTGCGGGGCAGCGCAAGGGGCTTGCATCCCAAAAAGTGGTACAAAGTGCCCTTTGTGCCAAACAATGCCCTGGGAGCAATTCACAAAGGTAGCCTGCATCACCAGCAGGCTGCCTGCCCCAAATGGGACTTGCACCACCTGTACACCCAAAAATGGGCTGCAATCTGGCACTAGGAGGCATGTGGCAGATGCAGGCTGCCACACATCCGAATATGGGATTCTCAGAATTCTCCCAGATGGAGAAATTCTAAGTACTCTTAGACCAGCCAGGGCTGGTCTAAGGGTACTTAGATAATTCTCCTCTGGGACAGTTACCTGTTTGTGGCAATGTGCTGCAGTTCCCCCTCCCTTATCCCCAATGTCTCTATTATCATATCATATAATAAAGCCCCTATCAGTGGTGATCTAGTGGTCCCCCGATCCCTGCTGTCCCTGTTTTAATAACATGTAAGAAAACACCCATTATTGGTTGTCTAGTGGCTCCCCAACCCCACCCCAGCAGTTAGTGGCCACCACCCCGCTCCACCCACCCCATCTCAAGACAGAGTCGAGACTGGCACAGCCTTCCACACACCTCCACAGCCAGCCATCGACTGAAGTGTCACTGTGCGCATACTGTAAAGTGTACATAAGCAATAAGACATGATGGGGTGTGCATTAGACAGTTCTAATGCACGGCTAGGGGGATGTAGTGAGGCACGAGGCCACAGGCCAGATGCGTCCAGTCCCCTAGCCATGCATAAGAACTGTCTAATGCACATCCCCGGAGTGGCTTATTGCATTTATAAAATGGGCCTGCGTATCCTAAATGGGGGTTCTAGTTTTAGCTGTGCATTAGACACATCTAATGCATGGCTAACAACCAATCAGATTGCTTGAAATCCTTTGTCCATTTTATAAATGCTCATTATAATCAGTGAGCGCATACACTGTACAGTACACACTCAGTGACAGTTCAGTCAGCAGCTGGCAGAGGAGGTGTGAAGAGGGCTGTGCCAGTCGTAGGTTCTGACTAGGGATGGGGTGAAGGGGAGCAGGGTGGTGGATACTACCTGTTGAGGTGGGGTGTGGGGGCCATTAAACCACCAATGATGGGGCTTTATTATATGATATTATAACGGGGACATCGGGGATTGGGAAGGGGGCCACTAAACCACGGATGAGTGGGGCTTTATATAATGTAATAATAATGGGGACATCAGGAATCAGGGAGGGGGCCACTAGACCTCCAGGGATGGGTATTCTTGATGTTGTACAGGGGATCGGGGATGGGGTACCACTTGCCTTTGCCGCATGGAGCCTGCAGCAAACCCTTCTGTGCACCATGTTTTTGCCGCATGGGAGAGGTTGCCACAAGTGTGAGGATTTAAGTGTCGGGACCCCTCCTGTACCAGAATCTGGTGCAGGGTCCCTGGCACACTGGGCTTCAGAGCAAGCTGCTGTTTGCCGCAGCTTGCACCCACCTCAGCCCATTTTGAGAATCAAGCCCATGATATTTACATGAGGATGAAGCTTGTTTTTACTGCCATCTTCATAGCGAATACAAATGATGCACATAACATTTAAGAAAAACTTATTTAACAAGAGTGATGAGATATAAAAATGAACATAGACAATGTATAAAAATTAGATAGTCTGATAGATATAGTGTAGATAACTCTCTTGTTCTGTATTATCCAGCAGAGACAAAGGTTAAACAAAAACAAGCATGGTTTATTCTTGTCTACATAGACTTCGGGGTTGCTTTTGATAAGGTCTATAGGGAGATGGATTGTGAGAGAAACAAAGAACACTAAAAAGTTACCAATACATCCTTCACTTAATAATAAAATATCATAATAACATATGGTAACACATTAAAGTAGGTGCCCAGGGTGAACTAACAGAAAATATACAATCAGATAAAGGGACAAGGCAAGGATGCGTACTTGCACTATTTTACGTTTAAGACAACAAGTTTTGTTTCCAGCTTTGATGATGATAACTTTCATTCACCAACTATCCCAGATGAAAGAACTTTGTGTTTAAAGAGCTAATGTACTGACTGAAATTAATATTAACTTTCAAAAGTAGGCTGGTCCAGTGGCGCTGAGGCATCCATGCCTTACCTGCCACGACGCAAGTGACCTGGGTTCAGAAATGAACCTGGGCCACTTGGGGAGTTGGCTGGAGGAGGAGGATTGGTTATCTGAGTGGATGGTCTCCCCCTCCAGGGATGGACGGCAGCTTGCTCTGCCCCGACACCATCACCGGGGTGACCATGGGTGGCGGTGCAGCTCAGAGTAGCAGTTCTGGGAGGGGGACACACACCCAATAAAAGATGTCAGCATGTCCAGCAATGTGCACATGTCAAGCCATCATCTCCATGGAACATCTAAAGGTCAGGAAAAGAAAAACATGAAACACTGTAAGTGGCAGAATGAAGCCCACAGCTCTTTGCAGATCCCATACTGCCTACTGGGCACAGGTCCCATTGCACCAAGCAAAGCCATCCAGAGGGGACTTGGGAACCCCTGATAGCTCTGCCACAGGGGAAAAGCTGTGGAGAAACAACTGGGTCCTCAGGATAAGTTCCAGAGATGGCGGGTGATGGGGTTGGGGGAGCCGCGGGGCAAAAGGGAGCCAGCCAGGCAAAAGGGGGAAAAAACAACTTCAAAAGTAATGAACTATTACTTCTTACATCTGACATACTTTTTTCTTCCCCTTTATGCAAATTAGAAGGTTTTCTACCTGACAGTGCTTGGTGTGATGTTTGGAACAGTACACTATCTGGAGATTGACATAATTAGCTCTATTCATCTCCATCTTCGTAATTCATCAGCCATATGTCCACTGTCTGTGACATAGCAACTGACCAAGAAGAGTCAATTACTTGCTGCCAGATCGATCACTAGCAATGTCACAGTAAGTGAGATCACAATGCTGATGAGATATGAAGAGGAAAAGAACAAGATATGTCAATCCCCAGGTAAAGTGCCACTCTTTACATCACATTTCATACTATCAGGTGGCAAATAGAGCAAATAGAAAAAAAAATTACCTCAGAAATGAAAAGTAATGACTGACTTCTTTTGAAATTAATATTATTAATACTTGATAGTGGGGAAACTGATGGAAATCATTCTGAAAGAAAGACTGGTAAACTTTCTGGAAGAAAATGGGCTCCAGGATGAGAGGCAGCATGGGTTTGTATCAGGGCAGTCCTGTCAGACTAACCTGATGGGTTTCTTTGAGTAACCGGGAGAGTGAATAGGGGCCCAGTGGTAGATATCTGGGGCTGGATTTTCAGAGCCCTCGTAACTCCCATACTGTACCTGTTGGGGAATAACTGACTCAAGTGGCTCTCCACTTCCAGAGCCACAGTTTTTCCTGCAGCTACAGTATTTTCAAAAGTGGAACCAGTTTGTGACTGGCTCCACAATTTATGGCAGCTTGCTGCCGTTTTTTCAGTGCAGCTGCGGGACAGTTTTACCAGCGGTGGGACCAGGCGTAACACCCCCAACAGCTGCGCTGGTTGAAAATATAAATCTCTGCAAGTGCGGAGCTTTTGTCCCACAGTGGTGACTGCGGGTTAGGGCATACTCCCTGATGGGCTAAAAACCCACTCCCCTGTATTTGGATTTTAGTAAGGGTTTTGATATGGTTCTCCAAAGAAAATGCTTATGGCATTTAATGGATGGAAAGAGTTTAAGATTTTATGATTATATTATTGGCCTTGAGATGTGTTATTGATTATGTTGTTGTGGAATTTTTAATTATGTGATTTTACTTTTGTTAGGCACCTTGGTTTTGAAAGGCACCATAAAAATAAAGTTTATTATTATTATTATTATTAATCAGAAAGCTGGAGGACTTGGCTATAAGGGGCAAACTAGCTAGGTTAAGAACTGGTTGCAGGACAGATGTCAGGGGTAGAAGTCAGGGGAGGAATTCTCGAAAGCTAGGCCGGTGACCAGTGGGGTCCCACATGGCTCGGTGCTAGGGCTGGTGTTAAGATCTTCATCAGTGATATATCATATGGGATCAAGGGTAAAATCTGTCTTTCTGTGGACAACACAAAGCTCGGTGGGAAAGTGGATATGGATGGGGGGAGACAGGACCTTAGGGAAAACCTGACTAAACTAGAGAAATGGCCTGGTAATTGTAAAATGGGATTCAACACTAAAGTGTAAGGAGTGCACTGTAGTCAGTCACTGTTCTAGGGCCCTCCGGGTTCACCTCTGTACTTCTCCTGAGGAGGCTGGCCTAGGTTTTCTAAAGATGTACTACACTGGTCTAACATGTTGGGGTGTCTCCACCTGGGGTAGTGGTATGGGGTGCCTGGAACCTACTGAAACACAAGGCTATCACCCCTTAGAACATAATGCATAAACTGCCAACACAGTGTCTCTGTCAAAGTAAGTGACACAGCAAAACAATAGCAGTTCCCAAACCATAAAATGCAATTTAAAATAAATTATTTATTTTAAGGGAGGGTATAGAAAGAAAAAGGGGACAACAAGGATAAAACTGAAGCAATGAGGATAGCAATATCGTTATATTTATTGACTCCCAAAGGCTATTGGTGAGAGATCTCTCTACATTTGCAGCAGGTACCACACTTGGGATGCTGATGCTACTAGCGGGGTGGAAAATCATGGTGCACTTTAAACTGCAGCAGGTAAAACACTCTTCAAACACAACTATTGAACACAACTTTTAACTCTTTTGAGACCAAGTTGAAAAGGGCCCCTATTTGTAATCCAGTGGAATTTGGTTGCCTGATGGCCTCGACAGGTCTTCTAACTCGGCTTCTCATACTGGCACATAGAAACATAGCAACATAGGCTCTGAAGGCACATAAGGACCGCTTGGACTACCCAGTCTACCCACTTCCTACCTATTGGATAAGCTGCAGATCCTAGTTAACCAACAGCCTACTTCTTCCTAACCCCACCCCCAGAATTGCCTTACATCTGTCCCATGCATTCTTGAATTCCCCCACTGTTCTTGACCCCACAACCTCCTCAAGAAGGCCATTCCATGTGTCCACCACCCTCTGCAGCACAGTCCTGCCCAGGACTTCTCCCTCAACTCCTGGAACAACAACCCTTTTCACCAATTGCATGATTAAACTCTGGATTTTACTCACAGTTCTAATGCCTCATACAATACCTTGAGTACAACTGGCTGAACTAGGCTGACTGGATGTTGTGCCTCTGGATGGGATGCTGGCTTCCCCAAGCTTACTGGTGGTTTTTCATCTCTGCTTGTCTTGCTAAGGCTCAGGACCTGGATGAAGGTAAGTGCTTTCTTGGCATGGAGATGCAGTAGAGGCTGATTCCCCCAGAGGGGAGAATTATGTGGTGGATCTGGAAAACCCTCGCTACAATGTGCCTTTTAAATTGTGGTTTCACTGAAAATATCTTCTTTTCTTCTCATAAACTCTTCACCTTGAGATCCCAGTACTTCTGCCCTGTCAGGCCTGCAGTGCTTGGACAGACAGGGGCAAGCTGGTCCACATCTTGACACACAGTCACCCTCACAAAGGTCTGATTGAACTGCCCCAAACATTTGAAAACAGTCTTTTTTTATGCAGGTTGAAACTCAATGCTTGATTGGCCAGGCTTGTTCATGGACAAACTGTCTCTGGGTCGAGCTGCTTTCTCATTGGCCAAAATTCATGGGCAAAATGAATCTGACTTTCAACTCCCTTGCCATGATGCTTTGATCCTGTTACCCATGGAGGGGGGGGGCACCATATTTGTTTACATTACACAGTTAACTTTCCAAACTTGCTGCAGTCTTAATAGTAGTCCTACAATGTTGTCTTATGTGTGTCCTGATGTTCTGGCCCCACTTGCTGTTCTGAGTCCAGGGAGGTGATTTTCTAAACTGGGCCCAAATACCATTTTTCTGCTGGGTGCTTCAGCAAGAGGCAGCCGTCTATACTGGTTTCCTGATAGGTATGCATGTGCACTGTGTTCTTTTTACCGATTCCTGACCTGCTGCCTGCCCAGGTCTGGGAAATTATTTGCATGCACCCACCGCCATTTTAAATGTTTGATCCTGGCTCCATTTACCTTCTTGGAGCTGGGATCCTCTCCTAATGTGGGGGTACTGCCTGATTTTGATATTGAATTTCCAGCTCTGAAGATGTGCTACTGTGCACGTGTGGCAGCCTGACATGCTACTGTGCATCTCTGATCCTATTCCCATGCCCTTTTTGGCTCCAGGGCTTGGAGAATGAAAATGATTGCTGCTCCAGTGTTCCTGCCCCCTGCCTCAGCCCCAGAGACACTAAAGGGGCCCGAGGACAGAGGGGGACATGTGGTAATGGCTGTGGATTACACAAGCGGGCCCTGGTTCTCATCCCACCAGGGCTGCTGGATACTGACACTATGCCCTGCCGGTCCCCAACTTGACAGTCCTGCGGGACTGGAGGGTGAAGATTCAGGCCACAGGGGGAACAGACAGGACCATCAAGATAAGCTCCAGATTGGGGGGGCTTACAAAACATAGGGGCAAAGAACCCAGAGACCAAATACTGGTTGGATGGTGTGCAGGTAACCAGGTCAGAGGAGGAGGAGGAGACAGACTTGGTGGTAATCATCATGAGTGACCTAAAGCACTGCAAAAGAGCAGCAGCCAAAGCAAATTGAATGCTGGTCTGTATAGCCGGGGAAGGG
Organism: Neoceratodus forsteri; assembly: GCA_016271365.2. NCBI lineage: Eukaryota > Metazoa > Chordata > Ceratodontiformes > Ceratodontidae > Neoceratodus > Neoceratodus forsteri. Next base: position 1,450,599,582 of record CM057452.1, read on the forward strand.
GGGGCAACCAGAAGGAAGGCAGAGGTAATTCTGCCACTGTACAGATCATTAGTGAGGCCGCACCTGGAATACAGTGTGCAGTACTGGTGCCTTTATCTAAAGAAGGATATCAGATTACTGGAAACGGTCCAGAGAAGGGCAATCAAAATGATCCAGGGACAGCAAGGTAGAACATATGAGGGAGAGACCTGTAGAGCTCAAAATGTACTCCCTGGAGGACAGAAAATAGTGGGGGAACATGATAGAGACCTTGAAGTACCTTAAGGGTATCAACGGGGTGAGCACTGAGGTCTCTTCATCCTTAGTTGGAACAAGACCACCAGGGGACATTGTCTGAAGCTGGTGAGGGGAAGATTCAGGAGAGAGATGAGGAAGCACTTTTTCACTGAAAGGATGGTGGTTAAGTGGAATGAGTTGCCGGAGGAGATGGTTTCCCTAAAGACAGTGGATAGCTTCAAAAGAGGTTGGGACAGAGTAAAAGGGAATGTTACATGTAGAAGGGAGGGAGGGTGTTAGCAGAGGAGGTTGGGTGGTTGACAAGGAGGGGATCCCTCAGGGGATAGGTGCTCTCTCACCCTCTAGCAGACTTTGTAGGTCGCTATAGGCCTTTTTCTGCTGGCTTATTCGTATGTTTGCCATTTTTGGCACTTCTAGCTCTTGATTATACATGGACAATTTAATACAATTATCTCAATGGAAAATAGGTTTACAGAGGAAATTAGCCAAGTTTGAGTCCCTGTGTAGAAGTTGGGAATGGCAACAGTTAAATCTAAAATGATTCTAGGCAAGCAGTACACAAAAATATACAGTTGGTTCACTGCCAAAGAGAAATTAGAAAAAGTAAATCATTGTAATTATCTTGGAATAATATTCTGAAACAATCTGAATCAGAACTGGAACAATGAAAAATAGATGCCTTGTGGCAAAACAAACTTGTAAAGGGATTAACCATTTTAATAACAATTATGGTGATGAGTACCCAGAAGCAGCCCTGAAGGTATATAAAAGTAAAATAAATTTACTGCTCCTTTACGGAACAGAAGTTTGTAGATGGCATTATTTATCATCTGTGGAGATGGCGTAACATAATATCTGAAGAACAAGTCTATCAGTACTTAAAGTTACACCAACTGCTTTCAATTCTGAAAACAATTACACATTTCTCAACATATACCCATTTTAAAAGCACAATAACACACTCTGGGTTGTGGGTTATGCTCTGATAAATGCACTTGGCATGCAGCCTTATGCCTCACTGTGCATTTATCAGAATATAACCCACACGCCATCTTGTGTTATTGCTTACTTATCTTTATGAAGTAGAAGCCTTTACATGGGTATGCAACCTGAAGGACTTACTTGACAACAAAGGTTTTAGGGACCAATTTATTTAGAAATTTGTGGCCAGGAAAGCACACTGAGTAAAGGCTTATTTCCGGCTGCCACCTGATTACTTTGCTGCCACTGAGGGTGTCCAGGGAGTTGGGCATGAGACATGCCTTCATTACTTCAGGCCAGTCAGGACTGAACACATTGCCACTGCTGAAGTCCACCAACACATCAAGGGACATTGTGTTTGGATAGAATACCTGTTGTTTGCCACTCAGAGGCAGAGTTTGTTCTACAGCAGACAGAGTGGGTTGAGGGAGTCAGGCAGGAGCCTTCTTGTCCTTATTTCAGACCAACCAGGTCTGAACAGACAGTTGCTACCTGCTGCCAAATATACCAGCATAAAGAGAGGCATTTATTTTGGATCCATTTCCCTCCCTGCAATTCCTACCCAGGAATTTCTGCAAAATTTGAAAGGTATTACCTTTTAATTTTTTGCACAGTGACTGTATGCTGCACTAAAGACTCCAAGCCTTTTACATTTCAGCACTATTTCCAAAGAGACAGGGGGGCTAAGCTAGTCACCTTAGTTAGCCAACTGGGCTGAGACAGGTTTCTAGCCATAGCCTGGTTGCCCGCCTAAGTTTTGTCAGTCAGGCCCAAGATTGCTTTACCATTGCTGAGGGGTTCTAGGGAGTCTACAGGAACCCTTTTTGATCACTTCAGGCCAATTGGGTATGAACTGACTGCCACACTAAAAAACAACAAGCACGCTGAGAGACATCATGTTGGGATTAAATCCCACCTGTGACTTGACAGTCGGGTCTGGAATTTGCTCTGCTACTTCCAGAGGAGGTCAAGAGAGATGGGAAGGGGTCCTCCTTCTCTTCCTCATTTCTGAAGAGCTAGGCCTGAAAGCACTGTCCAAGATTTAATTTCATTTCATTTTCATTTTTAATTTTTTATCCTTGTGAGCCTGATGTGCAAACTGCCCATTTTCACAGGCAACAAGGTTTTAAGCCTTCTAAGTTTTGCACCATTTCCAACATGACCAGGGTCTAGGATGGTCACATAATCTTGACTATTCAACTGGGCTATCCAAAGGCCCCAGCCTTCTCCAGTACTTAAGGCTGCTTATACTAGATGACCTCTACACAGTGGGCTGAAGCACAAGTGGGGAATGATAAGGATGTCACACTTGGAGGAGTCAGCTTAGAGTGCAATTGGCAAGAGATGCTGCTCCTATGGCTCTTACTACTTTCACTGTGGTCTTAGTTGCTATTCCTTTGTCCAAGTTACTGTTGAACTATGTCTGCTGCATGTTATGATGCAAATCATTCATCACAGACTTCAAACTCACTGCCACCATGTGGGTTTTACCAACTGGAACCAGGAAACCTGTTTTTTAACTCCTCTTTGCTCAAGGTCAGGAAGGTCAACACAATAACTGTGAGTAGAGTGCCCGTTCAGAGATGGACTGCAGAATCCAGCAGAAATGGTAGAATTATCCTTTTACATAAAACAAGCAGTCATTGATTCTATAAACATAGATTCTTTACTAAAATAGTACAAGTATTTACAACAGGATGTATTTACGAGAAAACAAAAGGGTTGCACATTTACTAAGAAAATATAACCAGATTGAACAGACAGATAGTGTACAGCAAAATTCTGATCTATTCTCACCTAAAACCTATGTCTTTACCTGCTGCTATCTGAAGAAAATACTTTCCCTAAACTGTCTTTCTTACCAAACTTGTAGTTGTAGGGCACTTGATTTCAGATGTACCAGGGTCCAGAGAGAGTGCTTACTTTCAGCACCATAATATATTTCTCACTCAATGTGGAGAGGGGTCTCACTAACTTTGAGTGACAATTCCATGTTGTCCCAGCCCTCTTTGAGAGTGTGTGTGTGTGTGTGTGTGTCCACCCACCCTTCAGCACCTCCTTGTTTACATTATGACATGCACCTGGATCCTTTGTCCAACATGGGAACTTCTCCAGGAAGTACTCCCCACTTGGTTTATTGCTATATTGCCTTCTCCCTAGCTTTCCTGCTAACTTTCCCATGAGAACATCAGACCTTCTACCCTGACTAACATAAGCTGCCAAATACTAATTAATCATATGATCTGTTAGCCATCTTGTGCCTGAAGCAAATGCATATTCAGAAAAGAATAAATGAATCAAAAGAATATATGGCTCTGGTCCCCTTTTCCATCTCATCCCCCCCCCTCCCCAAGAAATGAAGGTGTGTCTCTTTTGGGCAACCTGCAAGAGACACTGTCATTCATGTAGGGCCTGGGGAGTGAATAAAGGAATATGCCATGCACTTAACCCTGCCTCAACAGCCCATCAGCATTGGCATTCTGTGCCCCACTTCGGTGCTGAATGATCGTATTATATGACTATAGTACTAAACGCTTGCGCTATAATGTTGTGTTTTGCCCACTAGTCCTATGGAGCCATGTCAAGGGGTTATGACCTGTGACTACAGTGAACTCCCTCCTGTACAGATATGGTTGCAGCTTCTGAAGGGCTACACTATCCACAGACATTCCGTCTCCACTGTGGAATATGACCCTGGGCAGACATTTGCAGCTCAGGTACACTATGGGGTGCTCCTCCCCCTGCAGTGTAACCTGGCTCAGGACAGCACCCAGTCCATGGTCTGAGGCATCCATTTGTACTACAAATTTTAAGCCATAATTGGGGCTAGCAAGCTTGGGTGACCCACATAATGCCTCCTTCAGCCATTGGAAGGCACACTCACAGTCCTCTATCCAAAGAACTTTTTCAGGCATTCTTTTTTTCATCAGGTCTGTCAGGGGCTTGGCCACATCACTGTAGCAAGGTACAAACCTGTATTACACACCTGTTCCACCCTTACCTGTTTCTTTCTGGCAGGGATGGGCCAGGTCTGGATGGCATCAACCTTCACTGGCTCTGGATGGGTGCATCCACTGCCCACCCGATGCCCAAGGTAGGACATTTCAGCCATGCCTACTTGGCATTTTTCCACCTTAACTGTCAGCCCTGCAACCTTCAGTCTGCAGAACACCTCCCTCACATGCCTGATGTGATCCTCCCTTGTCTGTCTGTAAATAGCGATGTCATCCATGTAAGCCAGTGCATATTCACCTCCCCAGCCAGGATGCGATCCACAAGCCTCTGGAAGGTTGCTGGCACATTCTTCATCCCAAATGGCATTATTCTGAATTTGAATAAGCCATATGGGGTAACGAAAGCAGACCTCTCCCTGGCTGCTGGGATTAACGGCACTTGCCAATAGCCCTTCATTAGGTCTATTGTGGTCAGGATCAGGGCTTCCCACAGCCGTTCCAAGATCTCATCCATTCTGGGCATGAGGTAGGCATCAGACTCCATATCGCTAATGAGCCTCCGGTAGTCAACACAGAATTATGTGGTATTGTCCTTCTTGGGGATCAGGACCACAGGTGAAGCCCAGGGGCTACTGGACTCCGGGATCACTCCAAGGACCAACATCTCCCTGAGCTCCTCCAGCATGGTCTTCTTAACCCCCTTGAGTGAGGTGTATGGGGATTGCCTCAGTGGAATTTGGGACCCGGTGTCCATGTGGTGTTCAGCCACTGTGGTGTACCCAGGATTCCCTGAGAGTATGTCCCCAAATTCTTACAGCACCCCCCCATCTCCTTGGCCTGGGCTGGTGTCAGCTGCCCTGAAAGGTGAGGTTGTTCACTGAGGATCCCTCCTGGGCTTCCCCAAGGAGGTCCACCAGGGAATCAGCCTTGTTTCCCTCTTCTGGCATGCTGCACACAACAAGGATCATTTCCTCCCTATCATAGTAGGGCTTCATCCTGTTCACATGATATACCCTCTGCCTGCACCTTCTATCTTGTAGCCCTACTACATAGTTAAAATCATTCAGCTTCTTGATTATGGAGAATAGGCCCTCCTAGGCTGCCTGCAGTTTATTGTGTCAGACTGGGACAAGTACCATCACTCGCTGCCCGACTTCGTACTCTTGGGCTCTGGCCCCACGGTTGTACCAGGCTTTCTATTGCTGTTGTGCAGTGGCTAAGTGCTCTTGGGCAAGCCCCATAAACTCCTTAAGCCTGGCCCTGAAATTTATGACTTACTCCACAACAGACACCCCTTGGGTGGCATGATTACCCCCCATTCATCCCTGACTAAATCTAGGCCCCCCCCATGATTAAACAGGAGCTCAAAGGGTGAGAACCCAGTGGACTCCTGTGGGACTTTCCTGTATGCAAACTGGAGGTGGGACAAATATTTGTCCCACTCCCTTTTGTGCAGGTCAGGAAATGCTATGGGCATAGTTTTGAGTGTCCCATTGAACTGCTCAACCAGGCCATTTGTCTCGGGGGGATAGGGTGAAGCACGAAGTTGTTTCACCCTGCACTTCTCCCACAAGCTGGTCATTAAGAACAACTTGAAATTTGCCCCCTGGTCTGACAAAATCTTCTTGGGAAACCCTACTCAGCTAAAGATTCCCAGGAGCTTATCAGCCACCTTTTCTGCCTCAGTGGAGGACATTTTATTTATTTAGTTTTTGTTGACCGGGTAAGTGCACTAGACAAATCCTGCCTATTTTCAGGCACGACCTTGTGGAGGGGGATACAGATGAATGCCAACTGACCTTGAACAAGATTAAGCCACTGCCTCGAGGTACGTGGTTGCATAATCCACTACAACCAGTATGCGTTGTCTGCCCATGCAACTTAGGGTACTTAGGGCCCCACTATGTCCATGGCCACCCTCTTAAAGGGTTCATCAATAATAGGCAGTGGCACCAAAGCTGCCTTAGTCTTGTCCCCAATCTTTCCAACCCACTGGTACTGTGGACAAGTCCATCGGTAGTTTGCCAGTCTGTGTATATGCTTGGCCAAAATAAGTTGTTGACAAGCCACTTTTCTGTATGGTTTATACCCAGGTAACCTGAAAAATGAATATCATGGGTCAGGGTCAGAAGCTGCTTTTGGTAGTCCCATGGGACTACCAGCTGCTGGAGTACCTCTCCCTCTAGCTCCCTCTGTGGTGTACACTCCCTGTACAACAGCCCATTTTCCCAATAACCTGACTTTTTTCTCCCTTGAGAGGCCTCAGCATTATCTGCTATCTCTCTCAATTTTTAGAAGGTAGAATCAGCTCACTGTGCCCTGCCCAGCTCCTTCCATCTGACCCACCCCAGTTCACCTTCAGGAGGAAAGCTGCCCCTGTTGGCAACCTCCTCTACTTGCAGCTGGGGCTCAGGGCTGCTACTCCTAGCTAGCCTCTACACCACACTAGCCACTTCCTCAGCTGCTGATTGTGTTGCCCCCTCCTCACCCTCAGAAGTTTGCCTTTTTGCCTGGCTATGGGTAGTAACACATACCAGGTTTTCCCTGTGGTCAAAATCATTCCCCACGATCACATCCACAGGGAGATCAGGTACAACTCCCACCTCCTGTACCCCATGGCCACCCTCCCAGCTCAAGAAGACCCGAACCATTAGCATTTGGACAGTTGGACCCCTGACTCCCCCAATCTTGGAGAACTGCCCCAGCAGAATCAGCTCCACCTGGATCAGATCCTGCCTTACCATGGAGATGAGGTACCAGTCCCTGTGTTACTAACCTATTGACTAGAATAGAGTGCATATGCTTGGTAGAGTTTGGTGGCATTACAGTGTGTGCACAGTTTACCAACTGCTGTGTACTGTCTTGGTTTCCCCCTCCCCAAGGCTTTTGCCCTTTACTCCTATTTTTAGGGAAGTCATAGGATAGATGCCCCACTTTCTGGCAACTCCAGCATTCCTTTTCCCCCTCTCCTTGTTCTCCTTAGAACTGGTGGGTTCTGTTTTGGCCTTGGGTGCAGGCTGGTTTCCCATAGGCTGCCTTCCCTGGATCCTCTTCAAATTGTGTGCTGCCCCACCCCTGCAAGTTCTTACGCAGCACATGTGGTCTGCTGATCACATACAAATCAGAACTTTCTGTTGCCTCCTTTGCCAAGTTGCATGTCCATTCAGTAGCCAAATGCACAGGTCATCAGGTACAAGTTTAAGAAACTGTTCTCTTACAATTAAATCTTCAATTTACTCTACAGTCCTTGCCTTAGCCCCATGTACCCAATGGTCTAAATAAGCACACATTTGGACATGCACTTCTGCATAGCTGTCTCCTGGGCCTTTTCTTAACTCTCTAAATTTCTGTTTATAAGCTTCAGGAGTCAGTTCAAAATGTTTCAATAACATTCTTTTAACCTTGTCATAGTCCATGCAATCATTATCGTCCCTTTGAGCAAATGCATGCAAAGCATGACCAATAAGCAATGGAGTTTGGTGGGTCATCCATAAAGCCTTGTCTAATTTAAATTGCGCACAAACCCTTTCAAATGATTTTAAAAACAAATCCTGATCATCCCTTCTCGGTATTGCAGGAACATTTTAGAATTAATTGTGGTTTCATGGGTTGATCCCCCTTTGCCATTACTTATAGTTTGCCACGCTGTTTGCTGGCACAGTTTGTCCATCTCAGTCTTGTGCTGTCATTCTTTCTCTCACTCTGCTCATTTTTCTCTCTTTTTCCTTACAACAGGATCTCATGCTGGCAAATCTTTTCTCTTTCTTCTACCTTCAGCCTTATTTTCTCCCTTTCAGCCTCCAGCCTTGTCCTCTGCAGTTCAGCATCCTACGGTGCAAGCTCTGCCTTCAGGATCTCAAGCTGAGATTGATTGGGCTGCACAGCTCCCCCAGCTTGTGCCACAAGGTGCCCCCCTTGCACAGTCACTGTGACCTCTGTCTCACTACCTGGGTCATTGTCCTCAGCGACCGTCTGCTGATCAGGTATTGGGCTATGCCCATTTGAGACTGTCTACCCCTCCTGCAGCTGGTCATGCACCAAAAGAACTTCCATGAGTCACTCTTTGTCATGCCCTCATAGACAATCCACCTTGCTGTGCACAGCTCACAAAGTTGCTGCACATGAAATCTGACATAGCCAGAGGAGTACATATTCTCTGGCTATGCTGCATTAAGTTGTCTATAAATAAAAAAAACAATAGTAAACAAAGCAACCTTTTGAAATCCTGTTTCGTGACTGTCAAGGTATATTTCTGCTGGCACTCTGTCACCAGTGCTCTCTCTCTCTCTCTCTCTTGCTCAGAGCTCCTACCTCATAGGAAAGCACACTTTACACTGCTGTGTACTGCACTGGTATCAGTAATACACAGATCCCACCATGCTGCCAACCAAATGTGACACAAATCCCTCACCAGGGACTTCAAGATCACTGCCACCATGTGGTTTTTACCAACTGGAAAAAAGAAACCTGTTTTTTACCTCCTCCATATTCAAGGTCGGGAAGGTCAACACAATAACTGTGGGTAGAGTGTCCATTAAAAGACGGACTGCAAACAGAGTCCAGCAGAAATGGTAGAATTACGCTTTTAAATAAAACAAGCAGTCACTGATTCTATAAAAATAGAAGCTTTACTAAAATACTACAAATATTTACAACAGGGTATATTTACAGGAAAATAAAAGGGTTGCACATTTATTAAGAAGAAGAAGAAAATAAAACCAAGTTGAACAGACAGATAGTGTGCAGCAGAATTCTGATCTATTTTCACCTAAAACCTTTACCTGCTGCTATCTGAAGAAAATACTTTTCCCTAAACTGTCTTTGTTACCAAAATTGTAGCTGCAGGGCACTCAATTTCAGATGTACCAGGGTCCAGAGGAAGTGCTTACTTCCAGCACCACAATATATTTCTCATTCCATGTAGGGAGGGGTCTCAGTCACTTTGAGTGACAGTTCCATGTTGTTCCAGCCCTTTTTGAGAGGGAGAGAGGGAGGAAGAGTGTGTGAGAGAGAGAGAGAGAATATATATGTGTGTGTGTGTGTGTCCACCCTTCAGCACTTCCTTGCTAAGATTATGACATGCACCTGGATCCTTTGTATAACACGAATAAATCTCCAGAAAGGACTCCCCACTGAGTTTATTGCTATATTGCCTCCTGCCTAGCTTTCCTGTTAACTTTCCCATGAAAACATCAGACCCTCTATCCTGGCTAACATAAGCTGTCATATACTACTTGATCATGTGATCTGTTAGCCATCTTGTACCTGAAATAGATGCATATTTAGAAAAGAATAAATGAATCAAAAGAATACATAGCTCTGGTCCCCTTTCCAATCACATGTCACTCTACTATTCTAACATACCTCAAAACCTGTGTCAGTCCCTAATCATAAGCCTGATATCTGCCTTTCTTATGAGTTCTCTATCTTTAATTAATATTTGCTCCTTCTACTGCACAATTCCTCTGCCACTCAACCTCCAGATAATGGTAGCTTTAACTTGTCAGTGCTGCTCACAAGGAATTGTAATCCATGGCCACCCTTTCTGCTGCATTGTTCTAATTATCAGACAGGATATTGCTTTCCTTTGCTTGTTTATTTACTTCCTTGGCTCTGTATCCCCTCAATCCACTATGAAATGCATTATCTCCAATTCTGTGGCATTTCTTGTGCATTTCTCTTGACCCCTGCAGAGTATGCATTGAGACAAACCCTAAGCCTTGTACTCCCCGCTGTCAAATGAAGACCTTCTCTTGCATTTATATCATGGTGCCCAAATATCTTCTTCTTATCATCAGGCAAGTCCACAGTAGCAACAACCACTGTTTAATAAAGGATCACCTCAGCCAAATGAAATTCAGGGGTAAGCCATTGCCTAGGTTTTCTCCCTTACCTGACTTCTGTTTAAAATACATGCAGATTTGAAACCACTGCAGACTTGAGATTAAAAGGCTTACATTTTATTACCTTAATTCTCAACAACAGACCCAGAATCTTGTTAACCTGAAAAGGTTTTTATTTGTTGTAAATTCTTTTATCACTCAAAAAACTGTAAACCTCTCCCATAAAAATATAGTTCTCACTGACACTAACCTTTTTGTGAATTTAATAGGAACTTTACAAATTCATACAAACATCTCCTCAAAGACCCTAATATTGTGCCTTCCAACCCATTAGGCTATCCCACCTACAGCCTTGGTCATTCCCTTTCTATTTCAAATCAATGTCTTCAGGTGAGACCTACTCATTTTTATAGTCATGACCATTTAAATGTGGAACTAGCAGTAATGGCCTGGACCCCAGATTCCTGAAATTTTCCCCATCCTTGATGAAAAATCCTGAATCTATCATTGACTTCCTCAACCCAACCATCCATTCAGAAACACAGCGGAATGGTCCATGTGCTCAAAGAAGGAAGCTCCTCTCTTACAGAGAACTTTTGCCCACTCTCTATCCTATCTCAATAAGCATGATTCTGAAAAAAATGATTTTTCTCACTTCTGTACTTATGTAATCAAATACAATCTCTTCCCTCTGGAGCAACATAGTTTCAGAAAGGAACACAGCAATAGCACTGTCTTAATTGAATTTTGTGACCTGCCTTCAAGGCAGTGGATACTGGCTGTCTAACTAGTGCCATTTTTACCTTGCTCTGAAAAAGGTTGTTGACCTTGTTGATCATGCCATCCTGTTCTTTAAACTGCTAGATCTTTGATTATCCACAAGAGCCTCCTCCCAGATTAGCAGCTACCTCTCTGGGCAACCCCAACATGTCTCATTGGCAAACAGTGTCCTTTTCTTGCTTTACCAGTAATACCAAGGGCACCACAGGGATCAATTTTTGACTCACTACTTTTGTCCCTATTTTTTGAATAATCCTCTCAGGGTCTGCCAGCTCAACAACAATTTGCTACTTTATGCAGTCAATCTGATCATTTACTATAGCTTCAAGTCTCTGACCAGAATCTTACACAAATGTCAAATATTGACTTTCCCTCAGTCCAAAATTGGTTCCAGAGTAGCAGGATATAGCTTAAATGCAACAAAACCAACTTGAAGCTGTTTAGCTCTGAATCTGGACATTGTAATCAATGAACCCCTTAAATATAGCTGACTCTAGTGACTCCCCATTGAAGCAGATATGCAGTTTTAAATACCTTGGTGTTATATTTGACCCCTTTTAACTGGCATGGGGTCATAATGTCACAGTTAAAACCACACACAACAAGAATGCTGCACACAAATCAGTGTGTGGCAAAATAATGTCAGCATAACACAGCAACCAGGAAATAAATGTGCACGCTAGAGGAATATATTTGTTTTTGTGGGGGGCTCTGTCTCCCACACACCTTGACATGGGGGGATTTGCCCCCACACCCCTGGAATATAAATATCTAACTCTGAGGGGGTGTGAACTTAGGGGATGGTGTGCAGGTTTGGATTGGGAAAATTGTGTTTTAAACACACAAAAAAAGCATCACAAAGAGACCTGGGGAGAATCGAACTGAGCCCCAGGTCTCTGATGCTGCTGGGTGCCAATACTCTAGCCACTCCACCACAGGAGCAGCTCAACTAGATACTGCACTGGTGGCATACTTCACACTCCTCAATGTTAAACTACAGTGACTGGGGTGTGGTTATTGCCATGTGCTCAGAAACCCTTGTCGCTGTAGTTCTTTTTGAGGTTTCTCATGCGCTGTTGAGATGGTGCTATATTTATCTGGTACTTTATTAACCTACCCTGACCACATTGCTACCTTGTGCAAAAACGTAAACCAAAAACTGGGCATTGCACACATGCAAAATTGTTCATGTTACCTGAACTTTACCTTGCCATCACCAAGTGTACTCTATTTTTCCTGATACATTTTGCTTCTCCTGTCTGATCAAAAGTTACTGCAAAGGATATTTCCCAGTTGATTACAGTGTACAACAATATCTGTAGGTTTGCTTCGTTAGCTCATTTCAGAACCCATCACTGCAACTTTTACTAGGATCATGGCTTGCTCTCCCCTCAAGTCTGCAGAGGCTTCCTACTCTGCTGCGTGATACATAAATAGTTGTGCAACTCTGACCTTGCTTCCTTATTTGAGTTCCGTAGTGCAAAAACCTGCCTTTGTGACCTTCACTCTACTCACTACCTATACTTTGCAGTCCTCTTGCCAACACTAACATGGGTAAGATGGTCTTTTCCAGAGCCACCCTCTACCTCTGGATCTTCTAGTGGCCCCTTCACATTCTCTCTGTAAGGCTCAACTTACAAATTACTTATTGTCTTGTTCCATCTGCAACTGCACACCATTATCATTATTATATTGCTCTACATATACCTATTTAGTCAGGTCCACTTATATGCACATGCTCGGGACCATGAGAAAATGTGCATGCAAGCAGAATTGCATCAATCTGAAAATGACTGTTTGCAAGATTTCTACATTTGCCTTAATGTTAGCAGATGCTTTGTAATACCCAGTAAACTCACTTGTGCACAGAATGTAATGTTAAATAATGTTTTTAATGACTGTATTCATCATGGAATAAAAGCTGAAAATAAAAAAAAACAATAGATAATACTGTAGGGCAAAAGCAGTTACAAAGCAATTAAAACAATTAGAAGCAGATAAAAGCATTTAGCTAAAAATTTCCTTTCAACACAGTTCATCATATACAGCATCAAAAGTTTAATTATCTGCTGTTGTTGTGGATGGCACCTGTAATCACTGTGGCAGCTCAGTTTGTCCAGCAGACCTGCCGGCTAATTCTTTGACATAGCTCTAATACTTGTAGAACCAGGAGAAGTTGTGTTGTGCTCTGAGCTCTACATACATAGTGACATTTTTTTCAACATACATGGTATGTTCATAGCTGTTGGTGCTGATTCAGGCTCTTCATTTTCATCCTCCTCCACAGTGTTGACACCAAGCAAGGAGCCACTGATTTCCTCCTCTGTTAATTCTCCAGAGGTGAGTTTGTGCTTTTCAACCTGGATGTATGACTGAAAGCGCACTGCCAGCATGCCCCATAGTGGAGGGACTACATCATCAACATCAGCTGGAGTACCATCAGTGAAGCAAGCTTTAACAAATCAATTTCTTATTGTTTCTGTATTCTCTTGTGCCCAAGCAGCATACAAGCAGAAAGCAGTAGCATACATCCAAATGAGTTAACATGCACAGAATAGGGTGAAAAATGGGACCTGTGATTTTTGTGAATACAACCAACTATTGCATACATCTTAATGTATACAAGTGGAAAGTATTGTATTAACTACTCTCTGTTCTATTATAATATTGGTTTGCTGCTAAGAGTTATGTACACTCATGATATACCCCTATATTGATGTATGCAATTGAAAACTGCTTCTAACCCTGTTATACATAACATATACCCTTATGTAGTCACTCTCAACACTGAGTTGTACCTGAGGAAAGTCCTTTGGCCAGTGCACACACCCAGTTAACAAATAACAAATAAATAAAATGAAATACATTGACCAGAGAAGAGTTAGTACAAATGCCAAATTAATGTTGCTGGATATAACACAACAAATGGCTATGGCAATTTTAAAACAACCAGAAAAGACACTTTAATAACCATTATTTAAGAAACTTCATACATGGGAAATATATTAAACCAACAAAACTTTCAGGAGTCAGATATGTCTTTAATAGTTTAAGAATGGATGATACACCATCTGCGGAAATGAAGGCAGATATATGAAAGCAAGAACGGATTCATGTTTATGCCTCTGACTCTGTGGATATACTGAGAAAGCATAGCACAATCTCTTGAATTCCACTCTATGCAAAGAAAATAAGATATATTAACTTTGACCCTTACTGTCAAAGTCTCTTTGGATCAATAATCATTAATCTTGAATTTGTTAGTCCGTAAACATATATACAACCCAGTTGAATATTTTTCCTTTAAAGCAGAACTTAAGAAGAGGTGAAACAAAAACAAAGATAATAATGATATTTTCCAGACAGGAGTTGGTGGGGCTAGAATAAAAGCAAAGGTTTTAGGCTGTTTTAATAATGTTTTCATATATATATATATGCATGCATGTTCTTTCGTGATGCTGTTTTATTTATTTATTTTAGTTTTTGTTGAGCGGGAAAGAAGGGTTGGGCAGTTCTGCGTATTTTCAGCCTCGTCCTGGGGAAGGGTGAGATACAGGTAGCAACCAACTGAAATTGAACCAAATTAAGCAGTTGGAGTTATTTTTAGTGAATGGGGGAAATCTGGCCAGCACACCGGGGAAATTCCTCTACTCTTGTTTTATAATGGCATGGCTTTTTATCTGGATTTTAAAGAGTGATAATAATGAATTTAGGATGATAGTAGTAGATTAAGTAGTACTAGATTTTATTTAATATGATGTTCTTCCCTGGAGGCTAAGGGCACCGTATGTTACATGGTCCAGTAATCAAACATACACCATAACACAAACAAACAAAAAAAACCAAACAGCATCAAGTATAAGGATAGTAAATAACATAATGGAACAGTCTATAAGTATTATCAAATGCCTCATAAGAAGGCCTTTACTGACAGGGCCTCTCTAAGGGTGCTCAGGAGTGAGTTCCATACCACTGGGGTAGAAACCGAAAATGCCTAGTCCCCAAAGACATTAAACAAGCCCATGGTTTCTTCAGAAGACCCACATCAGTGGAGCAGAAAGGAAGACAGGTTGAGAAGGGGGTCAGTAGTTCAACCAGGTAGCCCATGCCCATTCAGTGTAGGGTTTTATAGGTTAGTACTACAAGAAAGGGAGGGTCACCCATGCATAGTGGGTGATCCCTCTGTAGGCTGTGGGGCTTCACCTTGCCATATGCCAGCACCTTTATTTAAGTACAATAAAATCTCCTTTTTTCACCAATATCATTACATTGTGGTTTGCTGTGTAGTATGTGAGTGTAAAGCTCTATAGCATTGTTTTATAGGTGAGTAAACCAACCTTGAAGGTTATCTGCCATCCCATTGGCAGTCAATGTAACTCCTGCAATACAGCGGTCACATGACTGGGCTTAGGAAGTCTTGTCAGCAGATAAGCTGCTGTGTTCTGCACCAGCTGCAGGCAATGAGCAGACCTCCATTTACCCCAAGGTATAGAGCATTGTAGCAGTCAACTCTGGGTGTCACAAAGCATGTACCAGCATTGTCAGATCTTCAGATGGCATTAAGGATTTGAGGCAACTCAATAAATGTTTCTTGTTTGATCATAAAATATTGATCTTTACAATGCAAGAATAATTTTTAAAATCATATAAAAACAATAAACATAATAAACATATTTTAATCATGGAGATCTATAAAATGTTAGCATAGAAGTTTAAATATGCAATGTATGTGCAATATTCTGAGAACACATACAATTCATTTACACCTTTAAGAAAGCAGTATCAGAAACTTTTTTCAACTTAAAAATAGTTATAGATTATTAATAAACTCATCCTCTGCAGTCATACGAACTATAACTAGATTCTCTGGAGTATATGAGAATGTAGCCAAGATGGGAGCAAGCCACTTTTTTCCTAGCTTTCGCATACCATGGACATGCTCCAAATCCTTTCTGTCTCCAAAATTATAATTACATTTTTGAGTCTGAGGAGCAACATTTTTTGAATACCTAGTGATCGTGACATTGCTACTGAAGATTTCAAATTTATAATTAACAAAATTGTTTGTTTTTTTCAATTCTATTATTATGTCAAAATAGTATCTGTAACCATACCATGTATCATTGACAATGAACTTGGAGAGTTACAATTCAGAAAAGCAATACCATTGAGCTGGCCCAGTGGTGTGGAGAGTGAGGCAGTGATGCCTTACCTCCTGCCACACTGGTGACCTGTGTTTGCGATGTGAGTGGGTCACTGGGGGTATGCCGGGGAGGGAGAGGATCAAGCAACCGGAGGACAGCTCTCCTCTCCCAGGGAGGGGTGGGATGGAGTCCGCTGCTTGACTGGCCCCTAGAGGTGGCTGGGGGCTAGTGCAATGGACCCAGACAAGGGGGATGGAGCCAAGCTAGATGACTGGTGTGCTCAATTTGGAATCATGCACAGCTCGGCCATTGGCATCATTGTACGCCTTGACTCCATGCTCAGGGACTGGACAAAACCAGAGGAGAAAAGAAGCTGACTGGTGGGATGAAATCAGTCTCCCCACTGCACTGGATAAGCTGGAACCTCAATTGGCAAGAGGAGATGGATGGCATAATGCCCTGTGGCGGTGATGGGGGGGCCGGTGAAAGGGGGCCGGTCGACTGGAGATAAACAAAAAAAAAGAAAAGCAGTACCATTAATCAGCTCTGATGAAGGCATGCCTGAAACTTTAGCTATGTGCTACATGCATCTAATGTACATAGAACCTCTCCTGCCCTGGCAAGATGTGCAGTTACCTGTATGGAGGATCTGTTTACTGCTGTGATGTAACTACATGTGGATTTTCTTGAATGAAATTGACCATATCATGCAGCAGTGACAATTTTGCACTTGTGAGACGTGAATAAAGGAGTGACATATGGGAAGATGGTAGGCTAAGAATTTTCTTTAGTATTTGAGCAAGTTACCTGGTTTCTGAGTGTGCACTACCAGGATTGACTGCTGCTGTATGGTACTGCTTTTCTGAGTTGTAACTTACTGGCAAGGGGCACCACAGACAAAATCTCACAGTAAAGGAGTGAGCACTGACATACTTGGGTTGTTGAAACACTATAAAGTATTCGTATTCCTAATTTCTCAACATCCAGCCATCAGATTGTAGGTCCTAATTCTGTTCTTTACATACTTGTTATTCTTCAAACTAAAGGTTACGTTTCTCACTACAGAATGCCAAAGAGATTCCAGATTATACTGCCTTAACAGGTTTTGAATATGTGAGAGTTATCTAGACTGTTTGCATTTAAGCTCAGACTATTTCTTTTTCAGCTTTTCCTTTAGATATTGTTTCTGGGATTCTACAGTCATACATTCTGGTAAGCTTAATCTAGTAGTTAATTCTAATGGAGTCAAACAACATTTTAAGGCTGCCTAGTTCCAGTTCTGCTCTTAAATTTTGCTGTTTCATGGACTGATTGATCAGTCGATAATGCCTATACATTTTAATTTTGTTGGTAGCCAAAGGGTTAAATATAAAAGGGAAAAATATTTGCTTAAGCAGAGGGCTGATCTATACAATTGTACCATCATTTGTAGCTCCTCAGCTTTCTCTGGCCCACAAGTTATTTTGGATCCACACAGAGCCTGTGGACAAGTTTTGCATTCATAACCTGTATTAATGGTCTTACACTAGAGTATTTTCACCATATTTGTGGTTAAATTTTCTTAAATCCAGTATTGCACATTTTAACTTAGTTTTCATATTTTGGACATGCCTTGTCCAAGAGCAGTTGAATGTGAAAGTAAGACCTAGGTAAGTATAGTTTGGCGCCATCTCAAAAGTCATATCATCGACTTTCCACTTCACAGTTAGGGATGTAATCTGTCTGATGTTCTTCAGATGACAAAAGCTTCTCTGAACCACAACCACACCTGGACCTCAAATTTCATCTCTTTGACAAGAATAACTCCTATATCTGTCACATTAGAGGAGGCTTCCCACTTTGAGGAGTGGAACCTCAGCTCTGTAACCCCTTCAGACACATCTGCTCCCCTCTTTAAGCCTAAATCAATCACCAGTACTTCTTTTTTACCAGATTTGAGTGATAACCAGCTGGATGCCATCCAATCATGGATCTAGGGTAAGTAGTTGTTCAGCACCTTCATTGTATCCTGAGTCTCAGGTACAAAGAAATGATTGGTACAATTGGGTGCCATCTGTGTAGCCATGAAAACCCTTAGTGTACTATCTAATGTTGCCACCCAGGGGTAGCATATAGAGAGTGAAGAGAAATTTCACAACACTAACCTCTGCATCCTAATCCTGAGGAAAGATTCAAACCAGCAAGTGACTTTGTTTGTAAGCTCTCCATACTCCCTCAGTTGATACAACAGCAACCCATAGTCCACAGAATTAAACCCTGAGAAGACAGTGAGGAGAATGAGAATTGACCACTCAACTCTATCCTTTGCTCTGAGCAAGTCATTGTGCACTCTGACTAATGTAGTTTCAGTTCTGTGCCTAAATCCAGACTGTTGTAACTCAAGGATGTCAAAGGCCATGAGGTGTGCCTTGAGCTGCAAACATCCAGTTTTCTCAATAACCTTTCCCAAAAAGGGCAGGTTAAAGTCTGATCTGTAAGTTGCCAGGATCTTTGGGTGAAACAATGGCTTCTCAGGGGTCTCACCAACATGTAGTGAAATAAAATTGAATTTAATTTTATTAAACATTATTTAACCAAATAATCATACACTGATAAGATTTAAAACATTGTTTAAATTTGCAACTTGGGGGAAGGGAGGTGAAATACTGGGGAATATCATTGTATACAAAATAGGCATTTTAAATACCAAATACAGGGAAACAGCACAAAACAGAGTGGTACATGTGGTAGCACACACACAGTAAGCATAATAAACTAATGTGACAGATTTACTGGCTACCTTAATTCACCACACTGTTATAAAGGCAGATTGTTAAGTACAGTAAGTGAGATGAGATATCCAACACAACAGCAGGAGATAGAGAAATTCACTTTATCTGTTGTTTGGCGTCTTTGTGTTTAGAACTGGCAGTTATGTTGGGGTTGAGGGGAGGTTAGACTGCAGGGCTTCTAGATTAGCATGACATTTCCCCCTGCAACTCCTTAGAAATTTTCCTGTGTTTTCTTATAGATAATATTATCTCCTATGAAAGTTGAAGTGCTCCATTTTCCTATATAATTAATGCAAATCTATGGGACAGGTTTCCCTGTAGATTTCTCTACTTCACTGGAAAATACAGGCATCCTTGTAAATCTTGGAGCCCTAAGACTGTTCTAAAGGTAACCTGAAAAGAATGAATATTGGCCAGCATTTCTTTGGCTTTGTGGGATTTGAGACCCATGATGAAATATTGTAAGTACATTAGATATTCAAGGAGTTTGTCTAGTCAGTATTTTGAACAAGGTAAAGCACTGTGTTGAGTACATCTGTTGTCAAGGAAGGAAGAAGTAGTAATAAACAAGAGCCATGGTGTAATGCTGGTACAGTGTGTCATACACACTCAACACCAACCCCAAGAGCCCTGGGTGATGTGATAAGGGTGGCCTATTTCTGTTACTTAATCACACCACCAACAACCTTTTTACAACTCTCTAGGAGCTGTTCCTTTTAGTCTCACCACAGGTCTCTGCTCACATAGCACAAGAGCAGGTGCTTGCTCACACCATACAAGGCTCTTTGGATATAGGAACACCTTTAGTTACTTCAGGTAACCTATCCCCTACTCTGCATCAGATTCAGGTTTACTTATTAAGTTAGGCAGAGTTCTATCCAGAAGCAGATCATGTACTTTGTCCAATAAAAATTGATTACCTGTGCTTATTAAAACACAGCATTCATAGATTTAAACTAAACAAATATTAAATTGTTACACTAGTAGTAGTATAATTTATTGATTGGCTTTAAAGAGCCCCTGACACCATTAAAAAAAACTTGAAAAAAATGTGAGATTTAGACAGTTAAGTTTATATTTCATATATTTCCTATAATTATTTACCTTTTTTCTTTATTACCAAGGACAGCTGCATGAAAGAGGCTTACTGTCCCATAGACTTTCTCTGCTCTTTCTGCAATCCTACATGCGACATCGTAATCTGGGTTGCACCTGGAAACGAGCTTCTGGTCATGGTGCTTTTCCCGGTTACCAACTTTTAAATAAATAAATAAAATAATTACCTGTTATGGCATTGTAATTATCCCCACAGCAACAGACTGTGATGTCATAAACAGAACTGTGATGTCATATGTAGGCAAGCAGCCAGAACAGATAGGGCAGTGATCCTGTTTACATGCAGATGTCCTTAGTAATAAAGAATGAGAAATACAGAAACAATATTGAAATATAAGATCACTTGTGCTAAACATTACATTTTCTCAAATTTGTCACAACGGTGTCAGGGGCTCTTTAAGTCATTATAGCAGTACAATATAAACATTAATACTGAAGGTACAGACTTTCCATCTTATAAAAAAATGTCATTTTTTAGAACAATTATAGCACTTACGAACTTTGCACATCTCAGAATTAGGTCAGTATCAGAACAGAAAAGCAGAATTTCTAGTTGTTTGTCCGGTGGAGCAAGTGATTTGCTAAGATAACTCCCCAGTCATTTTCCCATTGCTTTCATTATCTTAGGCAAAAGAAGACAACATGAGTAATGTCTTCTGGGACTCCTAGTTTATAGCCACAAATGGTGTTGTGATAGTTATTTAAGCTGCTTGCAAATCTGGCTTTAAATATGCTTTAATCAAACGTTGGAAAGCAAAACTTTGTAAAGGCTAACCTCATTTGAGGGTCTAACAAGAATTATAAATTCTTCTCTAGTTCATGCTCCTTCTTATATTTGAGAAATCATGCTTTAGATTTCATAGAGGCTATTCTTTTAATGTTTTGCTGTTTTGCCTTCTCCTCAGACCTATTCAAGACCACCTGTGTATAAGAAAGGGCTATTAAAATTTCTTCAGTAGCCCATGTCATTAGGACCTGAATATTAGACAGGTGTCACACAGATTCCTATCTGGCTAGTCACGCTGTACATATATTTTTTCTTTATAAATTCCAACATCTTATTATATGCTAATCTAGGAAGTCTGGAGTTATCCATTTTCAGCAAAAGTATCCAGTATGAGATTATTCTAGTTATGGTTACAGGTCCCAGTGCTGATTAACCAACCTCTGCCCTAACTGCACAGGCAAGGGTGGTTTGTGTTAAAATCAGAACCTGCCTTGAAAATTTGGTCACTTTTTTATCTAACATTTTTATTTTTTCTTTCCCCTTAACTCTGCTCCATAAAGAATTTTTGAAAAGAGTTTAGCCTCAGCCATTCTAACAGAATTGCCTCCATACTTTCTATTAAAGCCAATCAAAGCCATTAGTACTGCATTCAGGATTTTTTGTTACTGTATATTTTTAAACGAGTTGACCAAGTTAAGTTAGAGGAGATCTGGGGCCCTAGAAAAGTATAGTCCTTTACAACTTCAAATCTTCTTTAATCATTAAATTTATATGAATAAGAAACTGAAGCATTATGACCAAACTATCATTTTTGTTTTTGCTAAATTTAGTTGTAGTCTTGAATTTCTGCAGAAACAGGAAAAAAGAATCAGGATATCTTGTAAGTCTGATTGTGTTAGAGACAGTAATACAATATCATCTGTGCAGGCAAGTGCAGATACTGGTTATGTACCTAATTTGGCCTCCGTAGGAGGGACAGGGAGGGTAAAAGAGGAGGATGAGTAGCTCTCTACATAAGGGAAGGAATCAAAGCAACAGAACTAAAGGGTAAACAGGGAGGGGAGGAGGCATTGTGGATCACCCTGGAGACAGGAAATGGCACCACAATCTGCACAGGGGTTGTTTACAGACCCCCAACTCAGGGGGAGACAATGGACAAGGAAATGATAGAAGGAATCCTTAGAATGGCAGAAAAAGGAGATATATTGTTGATGGGGCCCTGAATATGCCAGATATTAACTGGTGCACCTTTACTGTAGCCAAATCCAAGAGCAGGGTCATTCCTGATGCCTCAGACAGCTAGTGTTGGAACCAACTCAGGAGGGGGCAATCTTAGACCTGGTACTTTCAAATGGGGATGAAGAGAGGATCTCAGATTTAGAAGTGGTAGCCATCTGGGAACAAGCAACCACCAAACAATGTGGTTCACAATAAACACAGCTGTAGAGTCAAGCCATACAAAAGAAGGGGGGGCATGATAGAAACTTTCAAGTACCTCAGGGGAATCAACAAAGTCCAAGAGAGTAGCATCTTTCAGAAAAAAGAGATATGCAAGAACAAGGGGCACAATTTGAAGATAGAGGGGGGACGGCTCACAGGTAATATGAGGAAGTATTTGTTCATGGAGAGGGTTGTGGATACATGGGATGGCCTTCCTGAGGAGGTAGTGTAGTCAAAAACTGTGGGGGAATTCAAGAATGCCTGGGACAGACATAAGGCAATTCTAGTGGGGGTAGGAGGAAGTAGGCTGTTGGTTAATTAGGATCTGTAGCTTATCCAATAGGTAGGGAAATGGGCAGACTAGGTGGGCCAAGCAGTCTTTATCTGCCATCAAATTCTATGTTTCTAAATTGGCTTAAAAATATTTTAAAAAGTGAAGAAGTCATTTCAATATAAATTAAAAGAAAAATGGGTGAATAGGCACTCTTGTATTACCCCCATATTCAAGGAGAAAAACCATTAACAGTCCATTTACTGTGAGTGTAATTCTTGTCTAAGTGTACTTATGTAATGATTTGATTATATGAAGGAGTCCATCATCAACATTTAACTTCTCCACTTTCCCTAAAGTATTTGACATGAAAGTGGTTCAAATACGATTAACAAGTCTACAAAAGTTGCCTATGACATTCCTTTTCTAATATTAACATATTTTTGAAGTAAATGATACAAGATAAAACCATTATCTATGCTAGAAAAGCCAGCTCTATAGCCTGGGTGCAGGGAGATATCATTTTGTGGTCCCTCTCCCTTGTCTGTAGTTGTTGAAGAACTAATTTCTTGAAGATCTTTACCAAAACATTATTTATTTAATTGATTGGTCTATATGACTTGGGACTTATATTTTCTCCTTTCTTATATACTAGAACAATTACATTTCCTTTCCATGAATTACAGATGCATTCATATTTGATGCAAATATTTTAAAAAACCAAAAATGTAGTAGTCATGCCCACTTGTCAGTATTATCCTGATATATTTCTCCTTGCAATTTAGCAATCTCTGGTTTCTTCCTTATCTTAAGTGTTGTAGTAACTGAACAAACTTCCTTTATTGATATTTCTTTCATTTGGGCTAATGCTACTGGGATTCAACACACGCGCGCCAGCAACAGCACTACTACATAGGCAGTGAATCATGGTTTTACTTTTCAAGCAACAATTTCTTTATGAAATGGCCTTTGGTTTAAAAAACTACAGCTATTGGTGAAGTTAGCACAGTTCCATTAATACAGCCAGGTATTTACTTTATATGCCACAAAAATAATTAAACTTGTTCATTTATGAGTTCAGCAGGATTCAGTGCCATATCTCTATCAGGGATGCATGGAAGAGTGAAATGCAGATAGAGTCGGGACAACAAAAAGGCATTTTGTGTAAAAAAAAAATACTGGCTACATAAAAATATACACTTGAAATGTCATGTAAGAAATATTTTGAGAGCTCTGTTAACAGACACATAGGATCATGAGAATTGATTAAAAAACTGAGAGTGTCCCTTTAAGAGCTGCATCGTTTGTTGTAAACTTTTGTTAGCAATTTTATTCAATGACTGAGGAAAATAAAAAGTCAGTGGTAGATATGTAATCGGATAATCAGTATCCAAAAAGTTATTATACATTCTACCATTAAAGTCACTGTCAATTCAAAGTCTTCTTTAAAGTGCACTATCCCAATAAAATGTGTTAAATGTGAGCAAAAGTTTGCATCATAGTAAAAATCTAACAGAGGGACATAAACATTTATAATGTAGTTCTTCAGTGGACCATCATAAAACATGTAAAACTGCATTTTTGATTTTCCTGAACTTTTTTCAATTTTCCTAGCTTCCTTATCTAGTTTAATTAACTTTTTATTTTGTTTTACAATTTTTGGACAGGAACTACACACACACACAAAGCTGAGGCTTGTTTCCAGGTGCATCCTAAAAGCACAGGGAACTTAAGAGACTGCCTCATAGTTACACAGTATGCAAGTGGTGGCAGTTCTCCAGGTCAGTAACTCAGTGCTCTTAACCACTATGCTATACTGCCCCCCATAAATAAACCACCAAAGTACTTTCCCATTTTCTTTCTTTTCCTAGTTGGCATTTGATGCATGGAATACCCATTCACTGGTGAGTCCATTAAACGTGAAGCCCATGTTTTCTGCAGAAATACATGTTCGTCCTCCAAAGTAAAGGAGCAATCAGACTGTCAAAGAAGAGGTATGATGAATTTGGCCATTAAAGTAAAGGATAATTACAAATCCTTTTATAATCACACCAACTATAAAAGAGGCAATAATACATGAGTGGACCCACTTGAAAACAGCAATGGGGAAATAGTTATAAGCAACAGCTGGACGGCTCACATATTTAATGACTATTTTAGTTCAGTTTTTAGAGATAAGGTGGACTGTATCATACAAGGACATAAAGAAAGTATATGTAACAGATTGGCAATGGAGAGAGATAACATTTGTGACAGACTACTTGAGGTCAACCCCTATAAAGCACAAGGGCAAGATGGAGTGTGCCCAAGAGTGGTCAGTGAACTGGCTTATGAGCTGGCGGGACCACTCACATAGTTATTTTAAGAATCTTTACATCAGAGTAGGGTGGTGGAATGCTGGTGGTGGGCCAAATTGGCTCCTATCTATAAAAAGGGAGCAGAAAGTAGTGTGGAAACTATAAGCCAGTAAGCCTAACATCCATCTTGGGAAAGATACTTGAAGGGATAATAAAAGAATATGTAGACAATTTTGTCAAAGAAAATCACTTAGTGGATGAGCTACATCATGGCTTCACAAGAGGCTGCTCATGTCAAACAAATCAGTTTCAGTTTTATAGCAAGGTCAGCTATGCACTGGAGTGCATCTCCCCTGTGGATGTGATATTCTTGGACTTCACAGAAGCATTTGACAGAGTCCCCCACAGGGAACTGATTAAAACCTTAAATAGCTTGGGGTTGGATAGTAACATTATTAACTGGATTGGGTCATGGCTGATGGATAGGAGGCAGCAGGTGAGTCTTATGGGTAGTACTAAGGGGAGAACTAGTGACACCACTGACTACCCTTTCTAACAAATCATAAGAGAATGGTGTGGTACCTAAGGACTGAAGGAGGGCAGATGTGATTCCTCTTTACAAAAGTGGGAGCAAAGCAGAGGCAGAAACTACAGACCTGTTAGCTTTACCTCAGTGGTAGGGAAAATGATGGAATCCCTTCTGAAAGAAAGAATTGTTGAGTACCTAGAGGCCAGTGGGGCAAAGGGCCCAAGGCAGCATGGATACACAGCAGGAAGGTCATGTCAGATGACTGTAATAGATTTCTTTGACTGGGTGACCAAAGTAGTTGACCAGGGAGGGGCTGTGGACATGGTCTACCTAGACTTTAGCAAGCCATTTGACACAGTCCCATACAAAAGATAAATAAACAAATTAGCCAGCCTAGGACTCGGTCCCAGGGTTGTAGCCTGGGTAAAACATTTGCTGGACAACAGGACACAGAGGGTAATAGAAAACAGAGTCCACTCTGAAGGAAGGGGGATTACTAGCGGGGTACCACAGGGTTCAGTACTGGGTCTGGTCCTTTTTAATGTCTTTATAAGTGACATTACAGAGGGACTGTAAGGAAAAGTATGCCTCTTTGCAGATGACACAAAGATCTGCAACAGAGTTGATACACAATGGGGGGGGGTGGAAAGGATGAGAAGGGACTTGGCAAGTTTGGAGGAATGGGCTCAAGTATGGCAGCTTAGCTTCAATGCAAAGAAGTGCAGAGTAATGCACCTGGGAATCAAAAAACCCAGGGGAAGAGTACACATTGGGGGGAGGTATTAACTGCAACACAAATGGAAAGAGAGCTGGGGGTAGTCATATCAGATGACATAAATGTAAACAAGCAATGTGAGAAGGCAGTAAGGATGGCAGTGGGGATACTGGGATGTATAGGGAGAGGCATCACCAGTAGAAAACAGGAAGTTGCTATCCCTCAGTAAAGACAGTTGGTGAGACCCCATCTTGAGTCCTGCATGCAGTTCTGGAGATCCCATCTCCACAAGGACACAGACAGGATGGAGGCAGTCCAGAGGAAGGCAACTAAAATGGTGCAGGGTCTGCAACAGAAGCCATACTAACAGTGACTAAAGGAGCTTAATACATATACCCTTGGGGAAAGGAGGGAAAGAGGGGACATGATAGAAACCTTCAAGTACCTCAAGGGAATCAGCAAAGTCCAAGAGGGTAGCATCTTTCAAAAAAAAGAGATGTGCAAGAACAAGGGAACACAGTTTGAAGATATAGGGGGGATAGCTCAGGGTCAATGTGAGGAAATATTTTTTTCACAGAGAGGGTGGTGGATGCATGGAATGGCCTTCCTGAGGAGATCATGGGGTGAAAAACAGTGGGGAAATTCAACAATGCATGGGACAGACATAAGGCAATTCTGGTGGGGAGGGGTAGGAAGAAGTTCACTCTTGGGTAACTAGGGTCTGCAGCATATCCAATAGGTAGGGAAATGGGCAGACTAAGTTGGCCAAGTGGTCCTTATCTGCAGTCAAATTCTATGTTTCTGTGTTTACCTCAGGATGGGCAAGTGTGACCAGTGGAGTCCCTCAGGACTTAGTGCTTGGTCCCTATCTGTTCAACCTGTACGTATCATCTGAGGAGCAGTGGGGATATCTGTGTCACAAAGTTTGCAGATGATACCAGAACTGGCATGAGGGTAAGAACTACAAATAAAATATCAAATCTGCAGAGGGGCCTGGCAGAATTGGAACAACGGGCTGAATCATATGGGTTAGATTTTAACATCAATAAATGTTCAGTTATACATTTTGGCAGGAAAAGTACAAGGGCACACTATTCCTTATGTGGTAAAATGTTGAAAGAAGTGACACAAGAAAGAGACCGTGATGTGATAATATCCAATGACCTTTGTTTCATGAAGCACTGTCACAGCATTAAACAAAGGGAAAATGGTGTTCTTAATAGCATTCTTATGCACATTACAAGCAGAGACAGGGAGGTGATAGTCCCCCTATTTGTGTCCTTGGTTAGGCCACATCTGAAGTGCAGTGCCCAATTCTGGGCACCTGGAAATAAAACTGAAATAAAAGCACTAGAGAGGATAGAAAGGAAGGCATCTAGGAAATTTGGGACCTAAGAGGCCTCAGTTATGTTGATAGGCTGCAAGAACTGGAATTGTTTACACTGGAATACCGCAGAATGTGGGGTGATTTGTATTTAGCCTTTGGGGCCTTGACCAGTCATGACCTCTGGGAGTACCTTGGATTTAGCTTGAAAGACCAGCCCCACAACACAAAATCTCACTGTCTACAACTCAAGGGGGACCTTTGTCCCTCTAAGAAGCTGGCATCTTGGTATAGCCAAAGGGTGGTAACTTTATGGGACTCGCTACGGTAGAGATAGTGGGTAACAAGGATATGAATACTTTTAAAACAAAATTGGACTGCTATTTCAGTAATAACAAAATATCTGGTTACTGTTACATATGAACATACAAACATATGAAATTTGCCAGCAGATAAAGGCCTAGAGGTCTATCAAGTCTGCTCGAATGTGCAGCTAGCACCCCTTATTCTGCAGCTGCCCCTCCCTTCCCCTTCATTAACCCTCCCACTTGTCCTGTCCCATCCCCTTTTGAAGCAGTCCACTGTTCTACTGGATACTACTTCTGCAGGTAACGCATTCAACACAGCCACCACCCTCTCTGTAAAAAAGTGTCTTCTCATCTCCCTCCTGAACCTTCCTCCCTCCAGTCTGATATCATGGCACCTGGTGTCCTTCCCTTCCCTTACTTTGAACAGCCCTCTGTACCTGTCTTGTTTATTCCTTTCATGTACGTAAAGGTTTCAATCATGTCCCCTGTCCCTCCTCTCCTCCAGTGAGTACATGTTCAACTCCCTCAGCCTCCTCTCATATGATAAGTCCCCCAGCCCCTTGATCATCTTTGTTGCCCTACACTGCACCCCCTCCAGTAACTTAATGTCCCTCTTCAGATACGGGCGCCAGTACTGCACGCAGTATACCTGGTGCGGTCTAACTAATGACCTATACAGTGGTAGAATCACCTCCTCCCTCCTCGAAGATATACCCCTTGGAATACAACCCAGCATTTTGTTGGCCTTTGCAGCTGCCTTCCTACATTGTGCCGAGTTGTTCATTGACCCTGTAATGAGCACCCCCGGATCCTTCTCCTCCTCTGTCTGGGCTAGCTGCACTCCCCCCAGCTGGTAACTCCTCATTGGGTTCTTCATCCCAAAATGCAGCACCTTGCACTTTTTGGCATTAAACCCCAGTTGCCAGGTGTCTGACCAGGTTTCAAGCTTTGCCAGATCATCCTGCAACCCCTGCCATCCCCCTAGGTCATCCACCACCGCTCCTACCTTGGTATCATCAGCAAACAGACTGATCTTGTTCTTGATGTCCTATGATATGTCTTCAATGAATATCCCAAACAACACTGGTCCCAACACCGATCCCTGTGGAACACCGCTCGTCACTACCCTTGGGTGTGAGAGCTCCCCACCCACCACCACCCTCTGTTGCCTTCCCTGAAGCCAGTTTCCTACCCATCTCACCAGCTTTGCACCCACCTCTGTGCCTACTAACTTACTTCCCAGTCTTCCTTGCGGCACCGAGTCGAATGCCTTACTGAAGTCCAGATACAGGACATCCACTGCATGGCCCCTGTCCAGTTGCCTAGTTACCCAGTCATGAGAACTCCACCAGGTTGGTTTGGCAGGATCTGCCCATATGAAACATGCTGTCTGCTGTCCTGTGGTCCTTTGGCCTCTAGGAGGCCACCAGCCTCTCCTTCAGGATACTCTTCATTAGCTTACCCATGATGGGCGTGAGGATCACTGGTCTGTAGTTTCCTGGTTCATCCTTGGGGCCACTCTTGTGGAGGGCACCACTTGAGCCATCCTCCAGTCCTGAGGTACACCCCAGATGTAGTGAGGCATTAAATAGGTCTGCCAAATGTCCTTGCAAGGACCTCTGCCAGCTCCTTCAATACCCTGGGGTGGATGCCATCTGGGCCTGGCACCTTGTCCATCCTCAGTGCCTTCAAACCCTTCTGAAATCTGCCCTCCATGATTTCCCCATCTGTCACCTCCCCGTTTCTGCCATTTCTCCCCATTGGGTGTCACCCCCCCTTCTCTTTAGTAAATATTGGGCAGAAGCACTCATTTAGTGCTTCTGCCTTATCGCATCCTGCTTCCACCCAACCCCCCTTCTTCCTAATCCTTACTATGTGGTTCTTACAGCTCCTTTTCTCCCTAATGTACCTAAAGAAGTCCTTCTCCCCCTTCTTAATGCCTTGTGCCAGCCTGAGTTCCGTAGATGCTTTGGCTCCCCTTACTGTTCTTGTCACCTCCTTTGATTCTGTCAAGTACTCCTCCCTGTCCTCCCCCTCCCTGTTTTCTTGTACTTCCTAAAGGCTGCTCTTTTCCTCCTTACCTTTTCTATGACCTCCTGCTCAACCAGCTCGGTTTCTTAGCCCTAGCCTTCTTGCTCTGGGCCTTGCAGCAGGTTTTGGTTGCCTCCACTATCCCCAGCTTTATGAACTCCCACCTCTGGTTAGTGTCCATACTAGATTGAATTCTGGCCAGGTACCCTTTTACCACTTCCCCCATCCTCCCAAAGTCAGCTCTCCTGAAGTCCAGCACTCTCATGCCAGATTTCACTCCTTCCTTGCCCATATCCAATTTGAGCTATACTGAGTAGTGGTCACTCCCTGACAGCAGTTCCTCCACTGTAAGTTCTCTCACAAAGTCCCCATTAGCCAGCACAAGGTCAAGGATATTCCCTAACCTGGTTGGTTCACTGACCATTTGCAGCAGGAAGCTGTCCTGGAAGGCATCCAGCAGTACCTGCTCCCTTCTGTTCCTGGTTGCTGGGGTACTCCAGTCCACTCCTGGCATGTAGAAGGCCCCCACAGTCACCACACTACCCTTCTACCAGGTCCTCCTGATCTGTCCTGCTAGTTCCCTGTCTAACTCCTTCATCTGAGATGGTGGCATGTACACCACTCCCATTCTAAGAATCCTATTCTTGGAATCCTGGATTTGCATCCAAAGTGACTCCGTACTACCCTCCTCCCCCTTCCTCCCTTACACTTCAGTCCTTCCTTCACATACAGTGCCACCCCTACTTTCCCAATCACCCTGTCCCTACGAAATAACCTGTACCCTGGTACAGACAGGTCCCAGTCATTGTATTGGGCGGCCCATGTTTCTGTGATGGTTGCAATGTCCACCTCTCCCTCTGCCATGAACACCTGTAACTCTGCAGTTTTCCTCCCAAGGCTCCTAGCATTAAGGGTAACCACCTTCCACCCTTTCCTCCCCCTCCCATCCTGCCCTCCTTTACTAGCATCACCAATAGTACTTGCCATTTGTCCTTTGTCACTGTTATGGGGTAAGCTCATATGGTTTCCCAACCTGTGGTCTCTGCATGTCTCTTGCCCAATTGCCACCCCCTTCTCCTAGCTTAAATTCCCAGCTTCCTCTATGTACTCCTTCATCCTCTGTTTTAACACTTTCTTTCCCTCCTCACTCAAGTGTTGTCTGTCCTTGGCATAGAGACTACTGTCCTCCCAGGTCCCTTCCCACTCCCCCAACAGCCCATACCCTTTAGCACAATACAGGTTCTTAGCCATCCATTAAGTTCCTCTATTCTCTGCTTTCTTGTTGTGCTTGCCTTGGACATGGGAAGTATCTCTGAAAAAGTTACTGATCTTCCTGCCCTGTCACATAATTGTGCTAGTTCCTCAAACCTCCTCTGGACTATATCTACTGTCTTGTCAGCTAGGTCGTTCGTCCCAAGATGTATAATTAAATGAGGCTTGCCCCTACTCCTTCTAGCATATTTCAGAACAGATTGTTCCACCCTTTCCGCTGTCATTCCTGGCATGGTCTCCACCCAAATGCAACTATGCCTCTCCCCCTTGCTACCCCACCTGACTCCTCTTAGTATCGAGTCCCCCAGCACTAAGACTCCACCACTCTTACTCCCATTCATCTCCCTCTCTCATTTCCAGCTCCTCTTCTTTCTTCTGCACATTATTTCCCCCTTTTGCCCCTGTTGCAATTCTCCCAGAAGAACTTCCCACTGCTCCGGTTTGGTCCAGGCATTTATCAATTACTCCTCTAATTTCATTATTTCCCTCCTCCACCTTCTTCCTCTCTAGCAGTGCAAAACTATTTTCTGAAGACCCTTCACAAACACCCACTCCCCCTCTCTTCATAGTAACCTGTTCTCTTCTTTCCACTCCATGACTTTTGCCACTTCTTCACCTCCCCTCACAAGTCCATATTTCCTCCTTCTATTTGTCTTTTGTCTCCTGACCTGGTTTCCTTGGTAATCATTCCTCCTGGCCTGGGCCCCTTTGTCTCTGCTTCCCTTCTTCTGACCCTTTTCTCACCACTGTTGGCTTAAATTGCCCTCCCTCATCTCCCATTCTTCCTCCCTCCAGTATTGGGCTAAACCCACCCCCAATCTGCCTTGTCTGTCTTAGTTCCTCCTGCAGACCCTCAATCTCCTTTCTAAGTTTCTCTATGTGGTTGCACACTAATCATCCTCCCATACTCCAGGCAATTTTTAGAAAGATTGGTACACTGCAGTTGTTGCAGCCTACCACCCTACCCATTGCTGTCATTGCCCACCAGCGACCCCCCACCCTTCCAGATGCAGGACACCAAACACTCCCCCAAGTCTCCCCTCTCCCCCTCTATCAGTGCAAAACATTTTTTTCTCAATTTCCCTTACCACCTTTGTTGTACATGTTTAGATAGATTGAACAACTGCTTTTTATATTCCTATCCTTCCTATCCACACTCAAAAAGAGTCTTTAAGTAGCTATCGCACCTGTACTCAAACTCCTACTCCTCCTTTCCCCAATGCAATAGCAATGCAAAGAAGTAACAATGAAAGCTCCTAGATTTGCAGTTACTTCCCTTTCACTGAGATAGCAGTCACCTCTTCACTTGCTGCTGTTCCTTTCCTGGATGTCTGCTTCTGCTATGACAGGTGCATATCCTTTGCTCATTTGAGGAAGTGATGTCACAACCCCTGGTAAAAAGGAAATCATGGACCAGGGTCGGGTGGGACCAGCTCAGGCCTTCCAGAAACAATCAGGGAGCTGAGGCCCTGGCAAGACCATTAGCACCCTTCACCCACTCTGCACGCAAGCATAATGGACCTCAGTCTTCTTACTCTGTGAAAAAAAACTATGAAACCCAAAGCTTAAATAAAGTTCTTATCTGATAATTTCAGTAATCACCATGATGCATTCCAAGAGATTATCAAAAATCCATCTTTCACTTTATTTGGTGCAGGTCAGTTTGCCTCTTGATCTTACAATACTGCAAACGTATTCGCAGTTTGGACCACATATAATGTCACACAGGGGTGGTGGTGGGGGCTGTGGTATGCCTGCAGAAGGTGCCTAGAATTATGGTGAGCATTTAAGGTACCATAGTCAAAATATAATTCCCAGTGGGTTTAGTTTTTCCACTTCCTTCATAATGACAGCAGGCAGCCACTTATCACCAATCAGAACATCCACCTGTCCTACCCCAGCAGCTTTCCCTACTCTTCTGGTAGATACTGTATTATCCCTTTTTTACCCAGATGGACTTTTAGGAAGTCTTCTAGCAGAAAGATGATTTGCCTTAAAAGTGATTGATGTGATTCTGCTCTTCATTTTGCTGTACCAAAGACAGATGAAGTGTCATAATCTGAATCATAATCTACTTCACTTGCCTGAGTTGTCTCAATTTCTGATACATGATCTATTAGCATTCTTAGTCTGATTTCTATTGGATCCATCTCTAGTGACTCTCTTGTGGGTCCATAGACAGAGTGTGGAATGTCAGATATCCCCAGATTATGAATGCTGCACCTCTTTTAAAAGGGTCTGCCACTGCCGTGTCATTAGCTAGCTATAAATGCACTATATCACTTTCTGACCCATTTGTAACTCTGGTACAGTAGAAGAGGTCCCACTCCTGTTTTAAACTGGAAACGTCAATTTTTTTTATTAACAAATATCTCAGCCTGTCCAACAGAGTACTATCATTTCATTTCTATTTTTAACATGCCCTTACATTTTACAAGTAGTTTTATACGTCCTTCCCTGCTTTGGGCTTCTAACAGTTTATTTTTGCTTCTCTGTAACTCTTAATTATGGTCTGCAGAAATTAGGTTCTGGATTTCAATAGCATTAACACCCTGAAATGAACAGTAATCACTAATTTCTTGTTGGATGATGACTGTCTGCTGAGCTTCTTCTTCAC
The DNA here is from genome assembly GCA_016271365.2 of Neoceratodus forsteri. Classification (NCBI taxonomy): domain Eukaryota; kingdom Metazoa; phylum Chordata; order Ceratodontiformes; family Ceratodontidae; genus Neoceratodus; species Neoceratodus forsteri. The sequence goes on from CM057452.1 coordinate 1,450,632,939, forward strand.
TTGCTGTGGTAGCACCTTTATTTGCCTGACTTACAGGCTGTTGCGATGAGCTGACTATTATTTCTTCAGGAACAGACCAAGAGGCCACAATTTGATTTTGCTGATTTCCCATTTGATTATTTAATAAATGCACTGAGACTTCATAAACTAAATGTTAATTACTTCTTGTACCTCAGCACTTTGGAATTGTGTACTTGGTGCTTGTAATACCAGCTGTTGCAGTCTTAGACCCTTCTTTATTCATACTCCTTTTTCCTCTCTTTTTTTCCTTTGAGTTTCTGAGGGATCTCTGAAACATTAACTAGGGAAAATCTGCTCTCCTCTTTTTGCTCTCATTTTTTGAGATTTGGGACACTTGGTGTATAACTTCAGCTTTCTTGTTTTGAATAATTTGACTTTTCTGTTTCAGTATTAAAAAAAATGGCTTCTGTTCTTGCCATGTATTGCTTTACCATCATTATCTCTTCCTTGACTAGTATAACATATTCCATTACAACTGAATAAGTGGTTTCATATCAGTCCAGATTTCCCATTTTTCTTTCTCCCATTTCAGATATTACAACATTGTTTTAGCTGGCCTTAAGCAGCAGCTGGCAGACTTCACATTGAACTAAGTGGGACCCACATAACTTCCCAAACTATGGATTCATTCAACATACCATTACTTAAACCCTCTGAGAATTCTTCCATGTATATTAAAAGTGGTATTTTTTGCAGCTGTGGGGTAGGGGATTTTAAACCCTGAATCATACTCTGAAAGAAGCCAACACAACCTTAGGGACAGCAAGGACAGCAGTGACAGGCGTATTCTGAGTAGGAATCATGTCATCAAACTGACTTGCAATATCTTTGTTGTCATATATTTTCAGAGTCATACAATTGTTCTGAGACTATATTCCCCCTGCAGGGCCAATGGTGTATTTATTCTATGCACCCACACTATTGTTTCAGTCTTGTTTAGTAATTCCATCAATGATGCAGGCAGTTGCTTATTATGTTCTTCATTCTCTCCCTTTACAATTTTGAATAGAGAGGTGGGAGTTTGTTAAAGCCAAACCATCCACCTACATTTCGGAAACCTTTACAATCGCTAAAATAGAGTCTAGATTTTAATGTTGCTCTTTTTCTTTCAGCACAAAAAAGCTGTCAGAAAGTTTTGGTTGCTCTAAGTTCTCCTGCTTGATTTTGTTCTGTCTCTTTTCCCCCTCCTTTTGTTGGAGTTTTAATTTTAGGAGCATCTGATGCTTCTATTCCTCCTGTAACATTCATCTTTGCAACTTATAGTAATTCAAATGCTTAAATGTATCACAAATAGAACACATTTTAATAAAGTCCATAAATATTGAGTTATTCCCCCCCTTATTTCTTATGAGGGGTAGTGACATCATGGCTATCAAAAAATGTGTTCCCTTCAAGTTTCCAGTTCCAAAGGGGAACATTTCTTTCCCTTAGCCAAGTCCATAATTCTAGACCTAATGCCTTCATTACCTGAGTGTCCCAATACAAACTGTGGCCAGCGCTTGACTCTTTACAGGGTACAAATGGGGTATAATGAAATGGCCTTTTAAAATCCTGGTCTTCCAGCCAATTCCTAATAAAAAGAGTAAAACATATATAGTATTAGCACTCCCATTGCCTTTATAAAAATATCTTTAATAATTTTTAGCCCTAAGCAAAAAGAGTAATTTGCTGTTTGTAATTTAACTTACTTGAAACTTGTCATAACAATTTCTGGACCTTGCAAATTGGGGAAATCTTGGTCCACAGTTCACTAAAACAAAAGAAAGTGGTTTTGAGAATTTGACTTATTTCTTAGATGATACATTAATTTTACTTTCCAATTAATGCCTGTTTCAAACAAAAGGAGAAATTCACTTTGACTTAAGCTGTTTTTCCAAGCACTGTTGTGCTTAGGCTGTCATCTGGATGGTGACTGCCATTCTCATTCTCATGCTGACTACACTCAACTAAGTATGTCAGTACCTCCTAAAGATGCACAATTGCACATAGACGTCTGACATCAAAGTTCAGCTGATGACCACTGGTGCCAAATTTTAAGTTTAAAAAAAAATATGTCTTTTTCTTTATTTTTAATTCTATCCTTTTTCTTATCAATAATGATACATCTTTTGGGCCTCAGATAAACACAAAATTCAAGCACAAATATCAGATTTGTTGTTATATTCTTTATCAACTTTTGTACCTTTTGGACTGGTATAACAAATAACCATATGACGAAGATAAACTATAGTTTTGCTCTGGTTTGTTGTTAGTGATTATTATAAAGTCAGAGACAGGGTAAATAAGCTCTGAAATATCAGAGACTGTAGAAAGTACCAGTCTTTGCAATAAGATTTGTCTCTCCTCCTTTTGTAGTCCTTTCAACTCCGTGTCTGTCTCCGTATATGATCTTCCTCCCTGGTTCATATGGATGTTCCCACTCCAGCTACAGTGTCCATTTTATATCACTGTATCAAGGCCTTTTCTTTGTTGCACTCAATCCTCCTTCCTTCTCCCTCCGTAGATCTGGGTTTGCTTACTAGGAGCAAAGCCACAGGAGCTGCTTATTGGGCTTTTGTTGATCTCCAGTCTCCAGTCACCAGTCTTCTTATCTGCTGGTTTGGGCAGTCTACTAAAGGAATAAAAATTGCCCAATGGACCAGTTCAGCACAAGACCACTGGGAAATTCAACAAATAAACAATTAAAAAACAGAATTACAAATAGAAAACAATCTCTTCACTCACTTAAAAATCTGCTTGCTTACCCCTTGGGCCTTCTCAGGAACAACAGACTTGGTGCTACATAGGTCCTGAGATGCAAATGTTCAGTACTCTCCTTTTACAATGGTCTCCCCAACAGATTTAAATTTACTATAGCAGAGACTTAGTGTAATACCTAGCAGATCTGGCTCCCCTAATCATATCACTCAGAGGATTCAGACCACTTCTTCTGGAAAATTCCATATGCTCTACAAGCCTAACAGCCTATTCAGACCAGTTGGACTCTTGGCTATTGGCTATGATAATGAAACGTTTCACTTTGGACAAGCAAGTCAATTACTTTAATTACCAACCATTGGATGACTAAGAGCAAATATATATGAGGTCTTCACTGTGAGCTGACTTATAAGCAGACACTCTGCCCAAGACGTAAAATGTGCTGAGTTTGGTAGGGTCTTTGACCCAGAAAAATATTTGAGGTGGATTTCACAGGAGGACAGTGCCCTTATTCCATGCTTCTTCCCTATTGCCATGACTTAAAGAGGATAGCATGCAGTTGCAAAAATATTTAAAAAGCAAGTAAATAAATAAATTGTCAGCTCTACATGCTTGTGTACAGAGTACTGACAGTTAAGTTTTTTACTTTTTAAATTTTCCCTCCTTCACATGGCCCTTCCTTTTCCCTCAACATCCTATGGTATTTTTGTGCTCAAGTTTTGTGTTTTAAATACAACTTGTTTAACTGGACTCCCAGGGCTTGATTCTCAAAGCCCATAGATTGGTGCAAGGTGCCTGCATCAAACATAAATGGCGCAAGTGGCACTTTACCTCAAAAAATGAGCCCTGAGCTATTCACAAAAGCAGACTGCATCAAATACAGGCTACATGCACCAAAGAGGACTTGTGCCAGCCTTGTGCCACAAAACAGGTTGTAGCATGGTGTTAGGGGACTTAAGGCAAGCACAGGCTGCTATATCCCCAAAAGTGGAAGTCACAAAACTCTCCCAGAGGGAGAATTTCTAAGGCCCTGTCCACACTACACCACTTACAGTCTGTAACGGTTCCAAACCGTTACAGACCAGAACCATTACAGTGTGTCCACACTGCTGGCAAACAGTGTCGATAACGGTTTGCAACCGTTACAGCCCATCCACATTTGTGGGTGCCCTGTAACGCTACAGCTGCACCCTATCCCACAATGTAGTTCATGCTGCACTGGGGGAATACTGGAGCTACAAGCTCACGTGTCCACACTGCAGGCTGTAATGTTACAGATCTGTAAACGTTACCATAACCGTTGTAGAAACCACATACAAACAGGTTTCTATAACGGTTTTGAAAATGCCTTCTGTAATGTTACAGATGTAAACGCAAACCATTATGGTAACAGTTTGCCTTCTGTAATGTTACAGAGGCATAGTGTGGACAGGGCCTAAGTGCCCTTAGACCAGCCAGGGCTGGTCTAAGGGTGCTTAGACATATCCCTCTGGAAGAGTGTTGCACTTTGCTGCAATGTGCCATGGTCCCCCCTCCCAAGCCCCGATCACCAATGTTGCCCCTTATAATAGTATGCAATAATACCCCCTTCCCTGGTGGTCCAGTGGCCCCCTCTTAGATCCATGATGTCCCCATTATAATAATATCCAGTAATATCCCCTCCCAATCCCTGATGTCCCCATTATAATAATATCCAATAATACCCCCTCCCCATCCCCATTGTCCCCATTATAATAGTATCCAATAATACCCCCTTCCCTGGTGGTCCAGTAGCCTCCCACTGCCCCACCCCAGCAGGTAATTCCCACTCCCCCAACTCCACATCCCGAAACAGAACCAGCAACTGGCACAGCCTAGCCTCTCCTCTCCTCTCCTCTCCTCTCCTCTCCTCTCTCCTCCATGGCTGGCTGCTGCCTGAACTGTCACTGAGTGCATACTGTATAGTGTATGCACTCATTGCAACATCACTTTACTGTTCCTTCTGAAACACAGGCACTTCTGCATTGCATCAATGTTTTTACTCTGTTTGCTGAGATTATTGGTACCAGTGGGGATCTTAAAAGCACATTTATTTCTGTATCCTTATCACACATGGGAGCATTGCCCTGGTACAGGAGTGAACATGCACTCGGAACCCAGAGGGAGCCCAACCCTCTATTGATAAAGCTCTTGAGGTAGATATCCCACTGCCATCCATCTTCATGTGTGGAGGCATGCACCAGCAGTTTACTGAGACTGCTCCATTCAGGAACTTTTTTTAGAGTTTTTCACTCCAGGATGTCCTCATGTAAGCTACTGTCTAGCATTAAGTAGGTCCTGGAAGACAGTTATACAGCAGCAGTTGTATTGGTTAATAATAAATGGCTAAGCATAACCAACACAAATACAGTAATATGCAGTATAATATATAAATGGTTATATAAAATGGTGTACGGTAATTGAACACCAGCACCAAATAGATAGAGCCAGAACAGGTTAGCTCTGGGAAGGTAGGGACATGGGGCAAGGATGCGCAAACCAGGGACCTTGCTAGGATGGCCAGTGAGGTGGTTCATTAGAAGAATAAGGAGAAAGTGCAAAGGGCTTATAAATGACTGAACACAGGGTGACTTAAGGCACAGATACTTGGAACATCCTTGACATTGCCAGGGTGCACATTCCTGGTGGTTGATGCAATCACAGCAAAGGCTTTGTCCCCAGTGGATTTGCATTCCCCATATACTTGTGGCAGGTTGTGGCACTGCAAGCTCAATGAGTAGGGTTGGGTACCACTAATTAGTAGACTGCTTAAGTATAATGGCTAGGATCCCAGTCCACATAAATGTATCTATTAAGGTAATCCACCACTGGTCATGTCTTTTTTCTGGTGAGAGGAGGCTGGGGCTAGTGGATAGCTGACAATAGTTCATGTTTTTGCCATATCCCAGTACAAACCTGCACATACAAATAAAAGTCACAGAGATCTTGTGGAGTGATATTGCTGGTGCAGACTTTGCTTTCATATTCTAGCACAGGGAACACTGACTGGAGCTTTCAAAGTGCCAGTGGCAGGCAGTTTCTGACCTGGTAGGGGGTGCAAAGTTTTTGGTGGGTCCCCTTACTACCATGGTGATATGTTTTGTGAAGCTTAATTTTGTATCTAGCCATAGTGCTAGGCACTTGAAAGTTTGGACCATCTCCCGTGAAGGTCCAGCAAAGGAGAGAATGTGTAGATTATTGATGTTTTATCATTTTCCATTGAAGATCATAGCTTTAGTTTTGGTGGTGTTTAGGATCGGGTTATTTTTCTATAGCCAGGTTTGTGTGGTGCTGAAGATCTATAAAGTTGAGCTGAAGTCACCTGTTGACTTGAACTTTGCATATATTTTTCTGCCATCAGCATATAGGTGAATATTGGTATACTTCATTTCACAAAATGACCGAAGCTTATTTACAAATATAATAAAGAACAGTTGACCAAGGATAGATCATTGAGCTACTCCAAGGTTAAGTGCTCTAGGAGGGGATATCATACCATTAACTTTGACAATGTATACTCTACCCTTCAGGTAATCCTCTTACATTTCAGGGCAGACTGGGACAGTCCTAGATGTTGCAGGTTATGTAGTAGGATGGCATGGTCCACTGAGTTCAAGACCTTCATATGGTCAATGAAAATTGCTCCAGTGCATTGACATGTTTCTATTGTAGCTGCTATTTATTTGTTGCTTTTAAAGGAGCAGTGCATGTACAGTGATTCAGGCAGAAGTCAGATTGAGCATCTGAAAGTAGACCATGTTGCAGATGAAGCCCAACAGCTATTAATGGATGCATTTTTCAAGCATCTCATTGAGGAAAGGTAGAACAGAAATTATACTGTAGTTGTTCAGGTCTACTGAAGAGCCTGATTTGAAAATAGAGGTTATTATCACTAACTTCCAGGCTACAGAGATTTATCCTGACTGAAGGGTGAGGTTAAAGGGATAAGTAATTGGTGCTACAAGTTATGCTGTGCAGATTTTAGGAGGCATGTGTCCAGGCCATCCAAGCCTGCACCTTTTGAAACATCAAGTTCTGTCGTTGTAATTTCAGGATGTCATCCTGGCTGATGTCGGTAAAGATAATAGGACTGGTGCTGCGCTAATGGAACATACTTTAGCATGACATAAAGGAGACAGGTTGTGGTAGTAGGAATTCAATCTTGTATATGCTAGAAGGTTGAAGTTGGTAAAATTCAGGTTAAAACCATCAGCCATTTAAATATTTCTGAGACCAGGATGGAGTTTAGACAAGGTGCAAGATAAGCTAAAGTCAATTCTTCCCAGAAAAATATTTATACCGTATCAGAGATTTTTTGTCTTGCTGCTATTAGCATCCCAAATGTTGAAGTTTTAGGCTGATTTAACCCTTCTGCTTGAGGTTACTGCCACATTCCTGTGTTACCTACATGCTTCCCAGTCTGTGTCATCATGTGTAGCTTTGTATTTTCTCCAGGTCTTGTCATGCTGGTGAAAGCAGTCCAGGAGACCAGGTGTGTTCCATTTATATTATGGATTCTGTACTCTTACTAGCACAACTGGGAAGGGTTTGTCATACTAGATAACTGTAAGCTCATCAGAAAAAGGTTCCACCACTTGACATCGTCAGGGATGTCCTAGACATCCCCAACAGTGATGGGAACAATGGCGACTGTCAGCATTGCTCCTATCAGGAAATAGTCTTTTTCTGCAGGGGACTTTGCCCTTGCACCCCCCATCTCTAAATATACAACTCCGAGTTGGAGTTGTATCAGGGATGGGGGTGGAACACCTGGAGTGTGAGTGGCGCTGTTCAGCGATCCACCACAGCGAACTGGCGAGATTCTTCGCTTTGGTGGACTTCAATGAAAAAATTACATTGTCCGGACATGATACCTCAGAAAAATAGTCCAAGACAGAGTCCACATCTGGGATGATTTAAAGCATGTCCCAATTCAAATTCTCAAGCTCATTGTAGAAAAGGGTGGTATTTAGGCTCATAAAGTATCTAACTTTGATGGACTTTTAAGGAGGGATTTGTCATTTTGCACTTTCACATATAGCAGATGGGGTTGTAGTCACTTTGAGAGTTGGAGTGTGCCCCAGTCTTCACTATTCCATCTAGCCTATTTCTGAGATTCCAGTCTATACACTTTCCCTTTTTGGTTTTAGAGTTGTCTAGCAGAGAATGAGGCTGCCTGGATGAGGTACATTTCAGAGGTCCAATCACTGGCTTCAGTCTACTGGATGTTGAACCAGTTAGTATTGAAATCCCAGAGGATGACCATTTCTATTGAGGACAGTGGGTGATGAGGAGGTCATTATGTGATTGGGTGCAGACCAGGAGACATTGGTCTGTAATGGCAGCTGATGCAGATAGATCTTAGTTCTGTAGGGTGATTTTCATAGATAAGGATCTCTGGCAGTAGTCAGCGTTAGTGTTTTTGCCATGTGCACATGTCATGTATTTTAGATTGGCTAATCCTCCCCCCATTTCCAAGAGGTAATCTAGCCTGGGAGAAGCCATGGACAAGAATTTCATTATCAGCTGTCATTGGCTAAAGCCATGTTTCTGTGACGGCCAGTCCATCAGGCTGGCATAGCCAGTGGTGCACAACTGTTTTTTGTGGAGGGCCAGACTGAAGACTTGAGTCAAGGCCGAGGGCCAAGGACCACTGTAAAATGACCCGAGGTGACAAATGTTCAGCAAGACATTATGAAATGTACAAGTAAAACAAATCAAAACATACATTTATCTATTTGTGTATTTATTTGTCAACATGTTACTGAAACTAAAAACAACAAAAAAAATAAACAAAGACTGCAAGTGGAAGCTGCTAGGTCCTTGGGGGCCGCAGATAGCTGCTGCTGTGGGGGCCATTTGTGGCCCCCAGGCCACACGTTGTGCACCCCTGACAGGCACCCAAGAGGTTGATTTTAGGTAACAGGCTCCTAATATTCATACATTTAATGTTTAGGCCTTCTTCAGGGGCAGTGGAAAGTTAAGGTTTCTGGCTGGGTTCCATCAAGCTGCATCGACAATGAAGTTGTTGAAATGCAGCTTGGCAAAATCCACAATGTCAAAAGGTGAAATTTCACCTCTCAGACATTGAGTGTTTTTTTGTGGGGGCTTAGCCTCTCACACCACCATTTTTGTATAACAAACTCTGAGTCTGAGTTTGTTCAAAATGGGGGGAAACATGATGAAATGGAGAAATTCAGAAATGGGGACCATTACAGCAACAACATCGGCATCAGCTGAGGTTGTCACTATAATGATATTCGTTGTTTGAATTTTGTTGTTTCACCAGTATATCCTCTGGCTGCGGGGGGGCTGGGTTGTGCTGCATATTACTGGCCAGCATGAGGAGAAGAACACAGAATCAAAGTTTTTATTTATTTTTTTAACTTTATTGATTTCAGCAAGACATACACGCACATCCTAATACAACAGACTGGGAAGATTTTTAAACATACAAAGAAAACATTTTATATTTAATCATGCCCCCTGTAATCTATTACAACAGAAGTGGAGAAGAGCTGGGCAAAAGTTTCCTTTCATGAAATTTTGTGAAATGTTTTTGAACATCTGTCTTTGGCAAAATCAGAATCTTCTGAATGTGTTCGGTGAATTTTTGCCCTGTTCCACAAAATTTTCTGTCTGAATGCAAAGTAATACACTTGAACTATGGAATGATAGTTCTGAGGAATTCCATTCTGCAGTTTAATACATTAATCTGCAGTATATGTAATTATTTCACAATTCTGAGATCAGTTTTGCAGAATTTCTTTTTGCAGTTTAATGCATTAATCCATAATTTATACTTCATTCTACAGTTCAGTGACTCACTGAACTGCAGAATGAATATATGAATTGTGTGGATTAATGTATTAAACTGCGGAAAGAAATTCTGCAGAACTGACCACTGACAGTGATCAGTTCCACAGAATTTCTTTATGCAATTCAATACATTAATCCGCAATACAAACATTCATTCCACTGTCTAAGTTGGAACGTCTGCAAAAGTTGCCAAAGTGCATTCTAAAATTTAACGAAACTGAAATTCTGAGTTTTGCCAAAATTCCACCAGCAGAAGTTTAATTTCACACAGCCCTAGACTGGGGGATCCAGTACTCTAGAAATGTCTCAATATAATGCCAGCCATCTCAGTGACTTTGGAATAATGAGTCAGTGCGGAACATGGACCATTCTCCCATGTTTCCCCCCCTGCGAAGCACGGCACTGCATCAGTATTATACTGCACTAGTATTCATATTCACAATTGCATTGTAAACTACAATAGCATCTCCTATTTTTAACTGGTAAAGAGAAAGATTGCAGTACCGTGCAGAACATCATGTTCTGTTACAGTCCAGACCAGGCTGTGACAACACATACAGTCAGGTACCTGCAGGTTTGAGTCTGCTTGTACCATTGTGCTCTGTTACTGTAGGTGCTTTTTTCAAAGGAGCCAAGAAAACTCACACTCATAACACATATAATAGTACAGTACTTTACTGTTATTGATTTGTGCTGAAAGAAGTATATAGTCTGCTATTTTCATTTGCCTTCAGTCTTATATATGTGTCAAATGTCACAGAACCCAAGCTGGACCACTGGTGCAGTGGTAATGTTACTACAACCACTTCCACTATTGGCAAACTTAGTTCAGGAGTGAGCTTGTGTTATCAAGGGCCAGTGTGTGGAAGGAGGATGGAGCATCTGACTGCCTGCTTTCCTTCTTGAGGGCTGAGGCTTGCAAGACTGACCATTTAAATGCTACCTAGTGAAAGTTTGGTGGCAATGTGGCTTTGTTGGCTGATACAGGGAGGATTGGGATAGGGCCAGAACTGACATAATCCACACATGTGCAGGTTCATGTTTGGTCATCGCTCTGTGTCTGCATCCCAGGGGAGGGAGAAAAGAGGAAAAAATAGGCTACTGGCCCAGCAGATGAAGTCCTGCCCCCCATCCCCCATCAGACTTCCCTTCCCTGGCTTCTGGGCACACTCCTGGGCTTCACCTCAACTATGGGTGGCTAGAAATGGGTAGAGCTGCTGAGCAGCTGAATGAGAGGCTCTACCTTGGGGGCATAAGGCAAGGGGTAATTCAGTGAAGAGTCATGGATGGCCACAGGAGTCCCTGGGAGCCAGGTAGGAGGGGCCTTGATAGACGGGAGGAGGCACTGGTATTGAAACATAGAAACATAGAAGTTGATGGCAGATAAGGACCACAAGGCCCATCCAATCTGCCCATTTCTTTTTCTACCCTATAAATGTGCCATCAGCCTTTGCTCTGTCAATGACCTATCTATTCATACTGATCTGTATTGCTCCCTTATGCCTATCTCATGCCTGTTTGAAGCCCTGCACTGTATTCATATCCACCACTTCCTGAGGTAGGTCATTCCATGCATCCACCACCTTTTCTGTGAAAAAGAACTTCTTCACATTACCCCTTAATCGGCCTCCTTCTAATCTCATGCTGTGTCCTCTAGTCCTACTATTGGCAGAAGGCAGTCCTAGTTAGAGGGTTATGGGGCAAAAATAGAACTGAAAGAAATAAAGATCATATGCCTGCATGCCCCTTTATCTCTGAGAACAGAGTGTTGTTTCTGTGTGTCGTTGATATGCTGTCAAGCAATTCTGCAAGATTGTAGCTCCATTTTCCCTGCTAGAGGGATGCCTCCAAGCCTGATTGTGCAAGAGTGCTGAACTTTCTCCATTGCTTCATGGTGGCCTATTGTGGCCACTATGAAGGGAAAAATACCTGCATCTGGAGGGTGGCAGAGCCTTAACAGGTGTAGTATTGTACAAGTAAAGTTCCCAGCTCCCAGTCATAACCAGCAAGTGCACCTGCTCCCAATGAGAAACAAAGTGAAACAAGTAGACTCACTACTGTGCTTCCTCCAAGCCTAAGGTAGAGCCAGCACCAAGAAGAATGTAAAAATATTTTTTATTAATTACTTAGATAAAAAACGTTATAAATATTGTTTGTTTTCTTATTTTTGTTTGTATCATCCAGAAAAAAGGAAGGGTCAGACCAGAACAAAATTTGCATAGTTTATCATTACTTCAGATATCCATCACATAAAATTCCACTCAGAAATTCAAATAAATTAGCTAAATTAAAAATGTATTGCTGAAGAATGTTTGCATTCACCGTTTATCCTAAATATGCATATTTAGAGTCTAAATGTCCCAGTATATTGCAGTATTCACAGATAATAGAACCAAAATACAGCAATATTGTATGTTAAAATAAAGAAACTAATATTTACTGTATATGCAGTTCCAGTTTATCGAAATACAGATGTAAATAATGCCTCAGACTGGATAAGCATCCATAAGGTGCAATGTATAATGAAGCCTTTAGAGTAATGAGACTGTGGAATCACACTATTAGCACATGCAAAAAAATCAGCAGTATGTAAATGCTAGAAGTCAATAAGATGATTGTTGAATATAATTTTAGTAATAAAAGTTAGGAAAATTCCCGGTAGAAGATAAAAGATGGCAGAGAGAAATTCTCAAAATTCCTATATATCTCTTAAGGCAATTGCTTATTATATGAAGTGCAGAGTGCTGTGCTTCAATTGAATAACTGCAAAGATTCAGCTCAGGAAATTAAACGAAATAGCTGTGACTGGAAAAAACAAACTGTCAGTCTCTTACAATCCATAATAAACCTGCCGTTAGTGACCGGTCATAATAGTCCTATAAAATAATTAAAACAATGGTGCACTTGCCACACGGGAGCAAAGCACAAGGCTAAAAAATGAACATTACTTATGTAATTTAGCTCTGTGCATTGGCATAACAAATGTCAGGTTGGGGGGGGTGCACTTCAAACCAAAAGCAGCTAGTTAGACAGAAAACCTTTATAAACCACAAATGTTAAAGTCATATACTTGTGGTATATGTGGAAAATCCTGGGACAGAAAGTTTAGCAAAAGTATTACTCCTTGTAGCAGTATTTAAGTACTTCAGATCCCTGCTTCCTGCATCTGCATCTCAAACACCAGGCAGATAAGGGGTAGGGGTAGTCACCTCTGAATACAAACAACTGCAGTAGCTGGGCAAATGTGCTGCTCCTCATAGTTTCCCACAACTGCTGTCATAAGGGTCATGGTACACCACCTCCTTTCCTGGCTGTAAGACAGAGCAGGTGGCAGTGGGATGCCCCACCACCAATGGCCATCCCCCATCAGATTTCTGTGAGGGTAATGGTCAATCTAGTGTTGTTCTACTTTGATATGAGAGATGTGTTTTATGCCTTACCACATACAGTATAAATTAATGCTTAATGCTGTCAAACTGTATTTTAAATCTCAGTACACAGTGTAAAGTCTACTTACTCTTGAGAAGGCTGGTTGCCACTGGCATTGGGTGGGTACATGAAACACCCACCCCTGTGTCCCTAGATATTCCTCAGTGAGGTGGCTTGGGGGCTTATCTTGTGGCACAGCCTCATGCCTCTGCTATTTCTATAGCCATATGGCATGGTCATGCTACTGACATGAAAGGTCACTAATACAGAACCAAGCTACAGAGTCATGTACTGTACATGTCTAAATGTTGTGTTTATGTAATTTGTTGGTACAGAAGATGTAGCACTTGCAGGCTGGCTAAGTGGGTTCAGTATATACAGTAACTACTATTATACAGTACTTTAGTTCAAGTATACCAAAGGCTTCTAGCATTCCTTCTGGCAGTCAGAGCCCCATACTAAACTATGGGGTCCTGGACCTGATGATACTTTACTGTGAGTGATTGATTTGTGTTGAACTACCAAAGTATAGGGTGCTGTGAAAGTATTTTATTGTGAGAAAACAGCATATTGTATTGAAATATTGCATGTATTATGGGTTTTGATGCATTTAAATTCAGTGAAACTAGAGCCTGCTTGATAAAAAGTGTTATCTGTGTAAAAGTGATAATGAATATATTCAATATGAATGTTTCTTAGCTGCAATGCCTGGTCATTACACATGTACTGTAGTTGAAGGCTAGCTAGACAGAAAAAATGACTGACTTTTGACTAAATGTGTCTGCTGAGTATGCTGCTTAGGTGATATGGCTGAGTCTAATGAAGAGCAAGGGTAAACCTATTGCACTGTTGAGGGAAGAGGGACTTCCATAACTCAGTTAAAATTTCTCCTTCCTGTCACCAATGCCTGAATAATATATAACACTTTCGTGTTGACTTTTCACAAGTTAGTCAAGGTCCACTTTTATAACAATGCACTGAAATTGACTAGGGGATGGGGTGTGCACTTGAGGGAGGAGGGGGAAAGTCTTTGCTAGTCTGACTGATCCCTTCCTGCATTTTGATTCTATGATTTCTATTAGGTGATGTCAGAAGGACCACATTAACCATTTTCCATATTCCCTACATGTCTGGCTTAAAAGCGGTTGCAGATCTCACAGCGAAACCTTTACAGCGAACACATCGATACTGACAACATCAACAGTTCACTGTAAAGTCCACCCAGGACCCAGGCACTCTTTCCCATGGTCCTGCACCACTTCCCCAAATCAACTCCAATTCAGAGTTGATAATCCCTAAGTCCAGGGGTGTGGGACATTCAGGGGCAAAGCTCCTGATAAACAGAAACAGTTTCTCTGATGGATTTATGTCAACCTCAAATTGCAGTCGACATAAATCTGTCACTGTAGGGTCACGTCAGGAAGATGTTGATGCTGTAGCATCACAGAGCCACTTAAAAGCATAGGCTCACCATGGGGCAAATAAGTGAAATTCTTATATACTTCAAATTACTTTTTTCATTTTTGCTTTATGCTGTATTATGTATTGTATTATATATGCATAATGGCTATCGATCCTGCATTTTCCAGATATGCTGTACAGCACCTGGTGGGGCATTCATGGTGGGTGGGAGGGCTGGGGTCATGTTAACTTTATTGAAATACTTAATTCAAAATGATACAGTAATAAAAGCAAATGCAGTACACAGTTATATAAACATATTGCAAAATAATCAGTGAGAAATGATACAGTAGCATTTGTACATATAAAATATTCTACACTGCCATAAGTACACATATGCAGTAATACTGTTTTATTGAGTTTCTTTTGAAATTAGGTTTTATTTGACAACATTTTAAATTACATGTCAATTGCATACATGCCCTCTCTTAGCAACCACAACTGGCAACACCTTTTCTAAATGCCCAATATATCTCCTGCAGTGATCATGTTTGAGTGTGTCTCAAAACAGTGTTATTCCATAAACAGGTTCCTGCTTTGCCTGTGGTTTGGTCTTTTGATGTATGCGACTTTTCATGGCATGCCATACCATTTTTATTGGAGTCCTGTTAGGGGACCTGGAGTAATAAAACATTAGTTAAATAAAGTGTGTCAGAAATCATCATACAACATAATAGGTCCTATACAGTATGTAACAATACACAGAAGATGAACTGCTGCTTTACTCTGTTGGTGTTCAGACCCAGTTAATCCCTAGTTCAGCAATGAATGCTGTTGAAACTCATCTTTTGGGCCATTGTCATGATAGAAGCTGTACTCATCAGGGAACATTTTGTGGATAAACTCAGTGGTGGCTTCCCTTATGATATGATCTCTGAAGATGAGAACATCTATAGTTCCTATGGAGTGGATTAAATAGGCACAATTTATTATGGTGCACAAATATAAGGACATTTCAGCAGCTGTAGTGTAGCAAATTAAATTTGCCCTCAAAAATAAAGATGGGGCTAGATTTTCAAAATGCCAGAAATTGGCACACATGCACAGAGAAACTGCTGCAAGAGGGGCTTCACTTGTGGAATCGTAGTTTGTCCCGCATGCCCCAGATTCTCAGAGAGGCAACTGGTTTATGACTGTCTCCCTGATTTACAGCAGCTTGCAGCTGTTTTTCAGGGTAGCGTGCTGAAATGTTATACCTGGTGGTACCTGGTTCAACATCTCTCACAGCTGCACCTGTCACTCATGTGGAGCATTGGCTGAAAGTAGGAACCTCTGCAGGTGTGGAGATTTCATCATGCAGCAGTGGATGTGGAATGGGACATAGTCCTGAAATGGCTGAAAATCCAGTTCATGGTCTGGACCATGCTTTAATATTGCCTCAGACATAAATGTTCAGAGGATACATTGGCCTGGGTTTCTTCTTGCCCTTCTTCCTAAAAGCCACAGATGAAAAACTGCTCCAAAGAAACTATCGTCTCATCTATAAAAATGATGTCATGAAACATCTCCTTTGCCTCCATCCACTGCCTGGCCTGCTCTCTGCATCCTTGTTGATATCCTGTATCATTAGGAAAAACCTGTACACAACAAAAAAAAAAGTAACACATACACTTCTCTGGCTGTGCACTCGTCATCCTTTTCCAGGAGGCCATCAAATAGAAACATGTTCTCACTGTTAACATAGAATGTGTATATTATACAATAGCACTTGTAGTGAAACATTTGCATATTGCACAGTACTATTCAATAATGTATTGAACTAACAATGTGTATTGCTGTACCTGATACAAAAAGTGGCATTGGCAGGGGACTGAGCAGGATAGTCTCTTTTCAAGTGCACAGAGAGTCCACTGTCCATAATAGGATCCTGCTACTCCTCAGAAATGCATGTATCCCCTTAACACTTGTACCATTCACATGCATTCTCCTTATCACAATGCTCAACTCTTCACTGATCTTCCTTTTTCTGTACAGAACCAGAAGAAAAAAAGTAATAATGATTATGAAACCCATTAAGAAAAAATAAAATTAAGGTACTGTGGCAAAAACTGAAAAAGTACTGTAGCCTGTGCAGCTTTGCTCATAGACCTGGGCTTGCTTTTCACCTAAAGTACACTTATCTAGGATGGTTGCAGTGTGTGTGTGTATGTGTGTGGGGGGATTGGCACCAAAATTATAGAATTTATGTTGGACCTTAAAGACTATCCCATCACTACAAAACAGACCAGTGTTGTGGTGACCCTCACATTGGTTCAGAATCATTCACAACTATGTCACATTATTTTATGCTCAGCAACTGATAAAATTAATGTTTCCATATTTAGGGTACTCTGCTTCAACCGTCTTGTCATGATGAACAGGCATTTTTCTGTTGGAGAAGAACTACCAACAGAGATGCTGAAACATATGGAAAATGCCAAACCTGCTGAATCATGCACCTACAAGGAGAACTCAGTCAAACCTGCTGTAAAGGAGAACAATGGCACAGCTGTTTGAAGATTCTTGTTTTTCCAAAAGATCAAATCCACAAAGCACCCCCAGAAAATAAAAATACCAAAACACAAGGTAATTAAAATTACACTTCATCCATTCTGTGGCTGTACTGCAGAAAATGATCATTATATATAAAAACATTTGGAGTTTGGGAGAGGAGGTAAACTGTGGCTGTCTGGGGGGCAGGGGTGGCACTGATGGGGGCAGCAGAAAGCTTAAGCAAGAAGGCCAACACACAGGAGAATGGCTAAGGGTGATGAGAGAAGTACTGTACTAGTGCCTTCCTAAAACTGATTCTTAATGTTGTGATTTTTTCTTTATAGTACAAATGTCTTGAGATCTATGAGTACAGTGACACTGGTAATGAGGTGATGGATTAGAAGTAGGCCAGACCTGAGTCTATGACAGAGGTGATGCCATACCATGCAAGTGATGGTCAACAGCCAAACATTGCTGATAAAGACCAGGAGGGAGTGATGTCTTTGTCTGAGTGCCCCAGATGACCTTCAAACACTCTATGAGGAGCTGCATGTGGTCAGTGAAAGGATTCTGAGTACAGAAGAATGCTGGAGGTAATTCAAGGTGAAGTTGATCTGGTGCTACAAATGCTACAAAAGATGGCCGGCACACTGGCACAATGACAAGGCGTCTGCTTGCGGTGCTGACATCCCAGGTTCAATGATGGACTCAGGAGTTGGAGGGCTGGCTGGGGGAGAAGGATTGAGCATCCCAGAGACTGCTCTCCTTCTCTGGGGAGGGCAGAAGAGTGTCTGGTGCTATGTGGACCTCTGGCAGAGGCTGGGGGTACTGTTGTAGCCAGTGCCACATGTTGGGGAGCATGGCAGACTGGCATAATGCATGTCCCCCCCAGGGAAAAACTCTAGCAAAGAAGCCAGCCTGCGAATGATGGCCCCCATCTCTGCCACCAATCCTGCTGCAGACTAAGGTCCACCAAGGGGTCCTGCTCCCATGTCCCCACCCTGGCTGGCAAGCCAGGGCTTAGAGACCAAGTTCCTTGGGGAGGAGGTGCCCACCTGGTCGCCCTGCCCAGGGGGGTAAGCCTGGGGATGGGAGGAGGTGGTGAGCAGAGCAGGAAGACTGGAATCTCTGGTGGTTGGGGAGAAAAAAGAGAACCTGTACAAAAGAAATGCTACAGAAGCCATAGGAGACAACAACTAGTGACTGTTAGCAACAGGAAGGGTCATAATCAAGTTCTTTCCCTCCCCAAACCCTGAAACCTCTACTCCTACAAAAGGCCTCATCATTTTCTGCCTCAACGCCAAGAGCTTACTCCCCAAGATAGATCTCCTCAAAGTTTGGGTGTCATAGCACTCTCTGGACATACTCTGCATCACTGAATCATGATTACCATGTGGAATCCTTGACTCCTTACGCTCCCTACCCAACTACCACCTCCCATGGCAAGACTGTTCCAGGCATGGTGGTGGACTAGCAATCTACTACCACCAAAACTTACCTATTTCCCTTGTCACCAGCAAGGTAGTCCCTAAGACCCATGAACCCCTCATCATTAAGCTGCTACCCTGTCCTCTCTCCCTATCTTCATTGGCATGCTCTACTCCTCCCCCAAAGCTTGCCCCTCCTCTGTGGTCTACACCATTTCCTCCATTTCATCCACTGCCAGCTCAGGTGAATTCATCTTGCTCAGTGATTTTGACCTAAATTGGTCCTCCCCTACCATAAACCTACACCAACTCATAAACAAACCCACCAGTCCCAACCTTCACTCCCACAACCATACTATCTTGGACTGGATACTGTCTTCACACTCGCATTGCATCTCTGCTGCTGGTACTCACCCTGACTTATTCAGTGACCACCTCATGACCTTTTGTACTCGTAAACTTCAGCTGCCCCATTCCCCCACTACTTACCGATGAATACATTCTACCCACTCTCTAAATATCTCTCATCTCCTCCATGATCTTGTGTCCTCAGACTGGTTACTATTCTACACCTCTACTGATGTCAACATGGCACTCTTCCTCTTCTGCCAGACATTAAATAATGTCTGGAACAAGGACACCCCCCTGCATAGGCATAGGATGAAACACTTTCACCACCCATGGATTACACCTGACATCATCAAACTCTGCAACAAATGCCATTGTGCTTGGGCTCACCACAAAGCATCACTTCCCCAAATGATCTCTGAACCTATCAGGCCTTAAGGAACGCATGCACTAAAGCTATCAGGGCAGCTAAATAGCACTATTTTAAGGACACTCTACACAAAAACCTCAACTCCCTCATAAGTTTTGGCAACCACTCTCCTCCCTCCTCAACCCCCCCATCTAGCTCCTCCTCCCCTTCCCTCCTCATCAACAACACCCTAGTCTACGGCCTTCTCACTGTTGCCACCACCCTAAACAATTTCTTTATGACCTGCACCTTACCCTCTACCCCTGCCCAGCCCTCCTCCCCAGCAATCTCCCCCACCACCTAATCCTCCTACACACCCTTCTACAACACCTCCATCCCCCTCTACCTCAAAGGACTTTCATTTTTCCCCTGTCACAGCCCAGGAGGTATTCCATGTCCTCAAATCCCTAAACCCATACAAATCCAGTCCCAATGGACTCGACCCTCTCCTTCTTCAGATTTCTGCCTTAGCCATTGCCCACCCTCTGTTACAACTTATTAAGCTCTCCTTTGCCCTTGGATCTGTCCTCTAGGCCTGGAAATCTGTAAAAGTAATCCCTCTTTATAAAGGTGGTGACTGAGTTCTACCAGGAATCTACTGCCCCATCTCTCTCCTCCCTGTCCTAACCAGACTCTCCAATTTACTCACCTCCTCAAACTTCCTGTCCCCATATCAGTCTGGTTTTAGAAAAAAAAACACTCCACTGTCTCCTCTGTACTGTGGGTGACAGACACCATCCTCACTGGCATGGACCAAGAGCACCTTACCTTAGCCATATTTATAGACCTTGCCAAGGCCTTTGATTCTGTCTCCCATCAACTACTTCTCATTAAACTAAAACATGTTGGACTATCCCTCTAACAGTCCAGTGGTTCTGCTCCTACCTCTCAGGCCGATCCCAATGCATCCAGACTGGTGATACGATCTCCTTCCTCCTTCCAGTCCTAGAGGGTGTACCCCAAGGTGCTAGCCTGGGTCCCATCCTTTTTTCCAATCTTTCTAAATGATCTCTCCCTAGTGTGCTTTCACTCCCACATTCACCTCTACACATATGATACCATCCTCTACAGTTCTGGCCCTTCAGCCTCTGAAGTATCTTCCCTACTACAAGCTGACTTCAATTGCATCCTGAACTGGTTTCAGGACAACCAGCTAAAAGTAAGCACAACCAAAACTGTGAGAATAAAATAAGAAAACCACATGCAGAAGTTATAGTTGCAGCAAAGCTAATAACTTTAATATGCAATGCTCCATGCCTGTAAAACGTCTGTGCACCCACCACAAAAACTTCAGCATTTCATGCTTGCGCACTTTGACCAGACGTTAAAGTGCTCAATCAGTAACACACATTCTATAGGGTGACAAATTAATATATATTAATTGAATTATAGCCCACCACATTTATAACCATAGAAAATACTGATTACCATGTGTACATAAGCACAACAATCAGTTTAAAATTCATATGGAAAATGCAAAAAACACTTTAGTTGTCAATAAATGCAATAAATCATTCAGGCTCAATACATTTATGTGACGTAATATTTTATTTAAACAGGCCAATACGAGCCTGCATAATAAACACAAGCTGATCATTTTGGGATTATTTATGTTCACATAAGTCATTCTGCTATGCATCATAACCCAATAGGAACAAATATGCCCTAAATGAATCCTTCAGGTAAATTGCACAAGGTCCAAATAGAGGTATGAAAGAAAAAAACTAGCACCAGCAGGGGAGCCTTGGGCAGGGGCAAGAGGGAAACTGCCAGCGAAAAGGTGTCACTTTATAAATAGTGGGAGATTTCTAATTTATCATTAAACCCTCTGGTGATGGCCTTTAATCTAAAAACCCAATAGCCTTACCTGTGGGATAGCTTGTTTGGCAAGACCCCCTCCCCTTGGACCCATGTTAACTGTTCTATCCCTACAAAAGTCCATTTGTGTGCAGCCGTATCATTACTGCAAGCAACATGTTCTGCTGTTGCATATGCAGAATTACCATTATTAATGGCCCGTACATGTTGCCCCACCCATTCCTTAAACTAACTTTTAGTTTTACCCACATATATAGTCCCACAGCTACATGTAGCCAGATATATACTATTAGTAGTGTCACAATTTATAAATCTGGAAATGGCAATCTCTTCCTCCCCATTATGAAAAGTTTTGGTTACTGTAACAAACGGGCAAAACTTATAATGATTACAATGATAACAGCCAGGGGACAATGTGGGCATCCAGTTTTGAAGGTGGGAACAAGGCTGTAAGCTATGTGTTACCTGGTCAGCAATATTACATCCCTTCTTATAAACCATTTGTGGAAAAGACTGTGTCCACTCACTAATACTAGGTTAATTTTGCAGAATGTGCCTGTTATCATGTATTATATTTTCCACAGTATTTGATTGTACATTAAATCTTGTAACAAAATTACATCTCTTGGTAACATTTTGTAAATTACCACCCCTGGCATTTATCAAATCATTATGGGCAGTAGTACTCACCCTATGAAAAACTCCCTCAATAACTCTTTGACTATACCTCCTTGTTTGAAAATGTTGTACCATCTCCTCTGCATGCAAAGCAAACGCAGTCTCTGTGCTACAATTTCTCCTAGTCTGTAAAAACTGACTTACTGAAATATTATCAATAGTGTGGTGAGGATGGAAGGGAACATTGTTTAACCAGGAGGGGAACATTGTTTAACCAGGAGTAGCACACTAAGCGGAAGCTTGTTTCCAGATGCGACCTGGGAGCACAAGGAAGTTAAGTGACTTGCTCAGGATCACACAGTATGCACCTAGGCAGCTATGGGAGTCAAACCTAGGTCTCCAGATCTGAAGCTCAGAGACTTAACCCACTGTGCTATACTGCCTCAAGGATGGTATGAAGACGCCATAAGTATGGCATTTTGATCAGTTGCCTTAGGTAAAATATGTATCAGTACCACAGTCAGCATTTTTAATTAACATGATGTCCAAAAAAGCAATATGATCCATGCTGTGTGACATAGTGAACCACAAGTTCTCATTCATGGACTCCAGATATTGCACAAACAAATGTAACTGCTCTACTGTGCCTCACCATACCATTACTATATCGGTGATATAAACAAATTAGGTCCAAATAAGTTTTTTTTGGTCCAAGTTATACACAACAAACTCTGCCCATCTCCTTAAGTATAAATTGGCATAATTTGGTACAAATGTGGCACCCATGGTGGTGCCACTAATTTGATGAAAAAATTCTCCTAGGAAGGTGAATGAATTGGATTCCAAAACATACTGGGCTAAACAAACCAAAAACTCAGTGGGTGGGCTATTAGGAGTTGATCTACACTTGAAATACATTCTCATGGCGTCTAACCCCTCGTCATGGAGTAAAACGGTATACAAAGATTCCATGTTGAGCGTGACAAGGATTTCTCACAGCTCAACTTGGATATCCTGCAAGACCACTAAAATCTTCTTGGTGTCCTGGATGTATGATCTTAGATGTTTAACAAAAGGCTGAATAGAAGAATCAATAAATGCAGACAGTGGTTCCTGAGACAGTCTGCCCCAGATATAATAGGTCGGTTAACCTATACTGCGGTGACACCAAAGTCACCGACATCCCTCACAGTGATGGAATGCCGCCAACATCCCCAACAGTGCCATGTCTCAACACTGATGGGGAACAGAGTAACACTGGTTGGGAAGCAATGCAGGGGCTGTGGCTCCTGCACCCCCTCCAGAGCCCCCTGTACCCCCCAGACTTAATGAGTGTCAACTTCAGTGGGTGTGGATCATGAAGAAGAGCAGCTTACAGTGGCATGGCTGTAAACATCCATCACTGCAACAACCCGTTTGACAATATGGATGTCGAACGGGTTGTTGTTGTGATGGAATCACTGTGGGGGGGGGTCGATGTTCGAACCCCATATGTAATAGGTCTACTGGGTGGAGAGCTCAAACATTTGTGCGCTTTAGGAAAAAGGTAGATAGTTTGTCTTACCAGGTGTTCCTTGATTAAAAAATCCCTGTTTTTTAAATCTTTCCATCCCCTTACATGTGCACAGTACCTTAGTGTGGGATCAAAACTTAATTTCCTGTAGAATCATGCATTTTCCAGCTGTCTATGAACCTCTTTAATATAATTGGGGGTATCCATAACCATGATGCTCCCACCCTTGTCAACAGGTTTTGTTGTCAAGTCTGGATTTTCACACAGTCATTTAAGAGCATCGCGTTCCCCCCCAGTTAAATTCATAAAGTGAGGGATAAATTCAGCATTAGCCTGCTGTGCAAAACCACGTTCACAAGCTTGTTGAAATGTGTAAACCACTGGATTCATGGGGGGAATAAATCTTGAGCATGGCCTAAAACCCCCAGTTAACTCAATAGGGGTAGGGTCTACAATATCAGTAAGCACTTCCTGATCATTCACATGTGTGTTCCCACTGGCCACTACCCCCTCACCCATCCTATGCTCTTTATGGTAAAAAACTTCAGGTTCAAATTTCTCACACATTTCTGCAAATCAATATATAAATTAAAAGAATGTAAGTGATTAGTGGGAACAAATGTGAGACCTTTATTTAATGCAGACATCAGTAAGTACAACTGAGGTCAAATTTATTACATTACTCAAGTCCATGTCCTGTAACATGTCTGATAAGGGCCTCCCCTCCTCCACTGAATCAAATTCTGCTGCTGTTCACCCTCCTGTTGTAGGCCCTGTCCTTGGACGTATGTCCCTCTGCCCTGACCCCTGCCCCTCTACCAGCGATCTCGGTCTGCTGTACCTCTTTCTCCTGTTACTGCATTTACCACACCTTGTTTTAGAACACTGAACATTACCCTGGAACTTCTGCATAGCTGTACATGGTTGGAGTGGGAGGGATGCTCCTCTGATGTCATTGAGTTTTCCATGAAAACCGAGGATGCTCCATCTGACTCATTTGCTGAATTATCTGTATATTCTTTCTGATGATGAGTTCCCCTTTAGAACAGAAAGAAGTTGATTAGTAGCTGCAACAGCTTGCTGTTCTCTCTTAAACTTTTTCCAATTAAAGGCACAATTATTTGCTTAGTCTTTTTGATCCCTGATTCATTTATTTTCTTTTTGTGCTCTCAGTTTATCATCAACCCTGGCAATAGTCTCAGTCAGTAACTTTTTAAACTCATCAAACTGAGGATGTTGCACAAACTTATTTAGATCAGTTTCCCTTTGTTTTAATACATCCATCAGTTTCTTTCATTGATTAGCAGAATATTTAACAATGAGTCTAATTAGCCTTAATAATGCGTCATGTAGCTCCTCTTTCCAATGTAGAAAAAAAGTCATTATCAACTTTTCCAAAACTTGGAAATTTAAGAATACAAAGCCCACATGACACCTGACCAGTGGTCAGGTACCTCTCCATGGTGACTTCTTGCCATACTAATCTTCTCAATTTTAAGGCTATTTTTTCATACCTGATGAAAGCATCTTGTCTGGTGAGTGGGGTCTGTGCACTTAAACCAGTGGCTGATTATGTTCGTTCTGGCTGGGCTCCAGCCCCAGACTCCACAACCTCCAGTCTAGGTTTAACAGTAATAGTATGCAATAAACTGAAAGTGGGGGGAATGGCAACTGTATTCTTGGGCACTTCCAAAGAAGACATCATTACTAAGACCTCCATTGGCCAGTGGCGTGTCTGACTCCCACTGCAAGCCTTGCCCAAAAACACAAGTTCAATGAATAAAGACCAGGGCAGCTCAAGCAGCAATGGTGCATCGTAACAATATTGTACTCAGTGAATAAAATAAGAAAACCACACTCAGGAGTTATAGTTGCAGCAAAGTTAATAACTTTAATATGCAATGCTCCATGTCTGTAGAAACAGTCGTACAGCCACTACAAAGATATTAATGTTTCGCGCTTGTGTGCTTTGACCAGAAGCTAAAGTGCACAGTCAGTAACACACATTCTATAGGGTGACAAATTAATACATACTAATTGAATAATAACCCACCACATTTATAAACATAGAAAACGGTGATTACCATAAGTACATAAGCACAACAATCAGTTTAAAATTCATATAGAACATGTAAAACACTTTACTTGTCAATAAATTCAATAAATCATTCAGCTCAGTACATTTATGTGACAAAGCATTCTATTTAAACAGGCCAATACGAGCCTCCATAATAAACACAAGCCACTCATTTTGTATTAAAGGGATACTTTATGTTCACGTAGGTTGTTCTGTTACTGACTTAGCAATTTAGCATCTGGTCAACGAGCACAAGTGCGAAATGTTGCAGTTTTGTGGTGGGTGCACGGTCATTTCTATGGGCATGGAGTATTGCATATTACAGTTATTAGATTTGCTGCAACTAATTCTTGAGTGTGGTTTTCTTATTTTATTCTCTGAGTACAGTATTGTTACGACACACCATTGCTGCTTGAGCGACCCTGGTCTTTGCTCACAAACAAAACTGTCTCCATGAACTTTGGTACACCTCAAAAACTTGCCAACCTCCCCCCCCCACTCTTGATGGCACTACCTTAGACATAGTCCCAGCTTACAAGTTCCTTGGCATCTGGCTCAACAGCTGCCTCTACTTCTCCACTCACATAAATCACATTCACTCCAAGCTCCACCCCAAACTGGGTGCACTTTATAGAAATAAAGATGCCCTCTCCCTCCCCATTCGCCATATCCTCCTCACCAAGACAATCTTTCCTCTATTCGATTATGCAGATGTTGTATTCAGGTCTGCCCCAGCATCCACCTTTTCCAGACTGGATGTTCTCTTCAATGCCTTTTGTCACTTGCCTTAAACACCCCTCCCAGAACTCACCACTGTACTCTATACTCTTCCCTGTCACTCTCCTCCCTATCCTCCTACCATGACCATCACGCCTCCATCATCTCTGCCAAGTACTGGTTCAACACACTCACTCTGTAGCTAGCCTCCCTCCTTTCCCCCATCTCTCACACTTCCTATCACCTCTGTACATGGGACCCTCACTCTTCTGCCTTTCCATGACCTCACTCCAACTCTGGCAAAGCAAGTTTCTCCTTCCACTTTCCTAATTTGTGGAATTCCCTTCTCTCCACACTCTGAATGCTTCCATCACTAAACCTATTCAAAAGGACTCTACTGCACTCACCACCTCCACCCTGCTCTTGCCCTCTATCCATCTAACCCTATGCTGGAATCCCATGACTTCCAGCAATTTGCTCATACACTTGACCCACCTGACTCCTGCTTTCCATGTGAGCCTCTATAGCTGTAGTAGTTGCTCATTCTGCACTGCACTTTTGAGTCTCCTATTAGGTTGTAACTTGCTTGTTTTGCACTTGCTGCTTAATGTAGTTTTGTAAACCTGTACTTTGCACTTGCCTCCACCAAGGGAAACTTTTGTATTGTGTTCCATGGCACTGTCATTACACTGTTGTCTACCAGACCAGCACCCTGTTTCTCATATCTGCCTAGTACACAGGACTGTCTTGAATCTCATGTATCTTATCTTTGCCTGTCTTATCATTATAAACTGCATATTACCTGTATTTGATGTTATTTTACCTCCAATTTCCCCCTTTCCCGAGGTCTCACCTGGAAATGAGCCTTGGCTCAGTGTGCCCTTCCCAGTTACCAAGTTTTACATAAATGAATACAAATAAAAATGCTCTTTACAGACTTCAGTAAGCTGACCCACAACAGCAAGTGTATGGTGGCAAGTACTTCACCCACCCCATGATATGCCAATAGAAGCCAACTGGTCCACTTTTCCTCATGCTGTTTGCCAAGATAAATAGACCAAACGAGCACAAGACACAGTAAATGTATTAATCTCAACTCCCACAAATAAGCCAGTGGACTATTAGCGAACATTGCCTGACTGTGACTTTGTACAGTTGAGTGAAAAAGGGTACATGACCTAGAGACAATAGCAGCTGAGCAGTCAGATCATGTGGATGCACTTATGTTCTTCCATCTGTTGCCTTTGCAGCAATATTTGGCATGGGGAATAGAGCTGAACTGAGGGGGTAGCATATGGGAAATGCCAAATCCCACAGAACATTAGAAAATAAATAATGCACTTGGTGATGGGTCATTTTGACGTAGGGTGCCACCAACTAAGGCTGATCAGGGACCAAATCAATGAAAAATTAAGACCCCCCCCCAAATAATCAACTTGGTAAAATCCATCAATGACATTATTGTAATGGCACTGTGCTGTG
Source organism: Neoceratodus forsteri (assembly GCA_016271365.2). Classification (NCBI taxonomy): domain Eukaryota; kingdom Metazoa; phylum Chordata; order Ceratodontiformes; family Ceratodontidae; genus Neoceratodus; species Neoceratodus forsteri. Next base: position 1,450,660,265 of record CM057452.1, read on the forward strand.
AATAAAATAATACCATGATACATCATATTGTAACTACTTAAAGAAAATAAAGCAGTGACATTTAAATATGCCTATCTATTTTACTCTTCTGTATTGATGTCTTAATTTTTATAATAAATGTGAGGGAGGGCACCACTGCATAAGAGTAAGGCCATGCACATAGGAGATCATCTGTGAAGGATTAATCAGGGCTGGGGTGGACGGTGCTGTTTTGGGGCTCAGAAGTTGTAGTATAGCTTAGCAAGTCAAGGAGACTTGATCCTACAGTACATACAGGAGGATGGCAGTGGTGGTGGCAGGGGATGGGGGGAGAGAAGTCAGTTTGAGTGGTTGAGATGGGAGCAGGTTAAACAAGGAACACAGAGACTGCTTGAGGGTGGAGCTCTCTGGGATGGAAGAAGGCTGAAAAATGAGACTACTGGTCCTGCAGACTGGTCAGTGACCGAATAAATAAACAAACACAAATGAAGACACCACACAGGATGCCATCATATAACTGCTTCAGTAATACGAAGGTGTGACATTAATAAATAATGATCTGTTTTTATCTGCTGTGTATGATTATTATAATATTGTATGTGCACTGGAAAAATGCAAGTCCTTTGCTTAACAGTTCTTGTTTCAGGCAGCTCAACTAAGCAAGGAAAACTTCTGTGCTACTGGTGACAACTATGCTGTCAGTGAAAGCCTGATAACTCCTTTAGTCAAGAGGAAAACTATTCCTGCAGATAGGAGAAGTGCTACATTTGGGAACTGCATCACAAGAGAAACCCTGGGTCACATGCATGGGCCTTAGCCAGGCAGCCAGTCATAAGAGGTCAGAGATCACTGTCAAAATAAAACACTTACTGTACAATCCATTACATAATTTGCCATACGCTAATATACTGTATGACTATGAATGTGGCATGCACAAATGTACAGACATTTATACAAATGGATATAAAAACTATATTGGTAGTCTGAGTTGGATGTGAAGTAAATGGTCACACCCTGGTACACTGAGCATGCAAATTCAAAATGGGTCTCACTAAGTGCAGTTTGACACAACTGCAGTTTTGGGCCTTGTGCCAATGGTCCCCTGCCACAGAAGAAGATAAGGACTACAGAGATCTGGAGTAGCAGACTTGGAATTTGACATATCCACTACTGGTGAGTTGGGTCAATTTACAAACACTACTATAATGCCCATAAAATCACATGCACAGTAAAATGAAGATGCCCCACAGGATGAATGTGACACCTGTCATATTTTTATATAATTCTAGGGCTGAAAGTGCCCCATTTAAAGTATCTTTTGATAGCAGAAGGAGGTAGAAATATAGTTGCATAAACAAATGTAGCCAACTGGGATGCCACCGGTCCCTGCTAACATGACCTAAGAGGTTCATGGTACATGGACTGCCATGAGAGCCCATGGCGCTTTGTCATTCCAACCTAAGTAAGTATCCTCATATTGATATATAGAAACAAAGCACTGTACTGTACAGTACGAATGTACACACATGAACTTATAGTATATTTCCTGTCTTGTACATTTAAGGCACCATCTTCAGTGGACACAACTTCTAACTCTTCCCCCTGCAGAAGATCACAGGATTGGCAGACAAGTGATAATGCAAGGGTTCAAATACCACACATACTCCTTGCACTACAGTGAAATATGTAATGTTCTGTTGTTCAGAAGTTGTAGTGCTTTTTATTCAGTGAATTCATAGAAGTAGCATATTATAACAACTATTCTCAAAACTGCGGGTGTCAAAATATGCACTTAAAAATGAACAGTACAGTAGAGTAGTGTACCTGTATCTGTACCTGTACTGAATATAAGCTTCATGGTCAGAGTGTATTCAAATGCATTTTGTCTCTCTGCTATGAACAGCAAAGTAAAGAGTACTGTACCTGTGCTGAATTTTATTTTCAAGATCATACCATATTTATACATTCTGGGTAGGATTTTCAAAAGGCTTAGATTGCCGCAGGCCCTGGATGTGCCAACAATATGGCGATGGGGCTTGCGGTGATCTAATGAGATTTTCTATCCCATGCGGCAATTGCCGCAAATTAGACCAACTTTTTCTGGCCTAATGTTCGGCAATCCTAGGGGCACATTTTATGGAGCTTGTGCCAGATATTTGGTGCAAGCTGATGTAAATTGTGAAAACTGTCACAACTGCACACAAGACTGTGGAATTTGGTGCAGTTGCAGCAATGGGGTTAGTGCACTGCCAGAACCTTACAGTCATGGTGCAGGGTTTGGTGCAAGTCCGGCACCATGCTTTGAAAATCCTGCCCTCTGTCTCTTTTTTTACAAGCATTGCCAGGAGAAATCTGGGAGCCTTTTCTACTGTGGGGGGAAGAAGAGGAGGAGGTGGTGGAAAAAGGCCAGGTAATTGTACCTTGGGCTCCTCCTGCACCAACAGGTTGGATGCCACAATAGGAGGAGCCTGGGGGCAGGCTGGGGGTGTTATCACAGCTGGACAGAAGCCCGTACTGCAGCAAAATGTACAGTAGTTTGTATTATTAAAAAAACAAAACTAAAATCATAGCGTAATATACAGTGCAACATGTTCTCATCTGAGTTATTAACTTTCCAAAGTAACAGAAACAAAAGGAGGAGGGTGGTGGTTAAAGAGAACCAAAATCCTAAACACATCCTGATACAAGCCAGGGCAAGGGGTAAGATTCAGTTGCATGTGCACTGCAAATCAAAAATGCCCCCAAATGGTAAGGGATATTTACTGGTCAAGATCTGAGCAGAAATGAACTACCGGCGTTAGATCAGCTCCTGACAGAGGAACGGCCCCGGTGCTGATTATCTCACTGTTAAACATTCTAGAAATCCAGCTCTGTTTCTATTACCAAAGTTGCATAAGAACAAAAGTCCTGTCCCTTGCAGACTGACTGCATCATCAGTGGGTTTGAGAAGAGAACATATCTCAAAACGTGTTGATGAATATCTTAACAAAAAAGTGTTCTGTCTCATAGTCTTGTGTTAATGACACCAATAACATTGCAAAATACATATAAGATGTTGAAATGAATTAAACTGATATTTTTGTATTGCTCAATGTTGAGAAATTGTAGACTAATATATCTCTCATGAAGGGGAATGCAGGCACTTAAAAAAATCATTAAACGGAAGACCTGATGACATATTACCATCAAGCATATTTCTTGTGGATCTTGCAATATTTTTATTGGAAGCCAATCATTTTTGGGGGGTTTGCTTTTTCACCATCAGTGGTAAATTTTATGTCCAAATAAATAGGATACTAGGATGGGCACCATTTATCTATCTATCTATCTATCTATCTATCTATCTATCTATCTATCTATCTATCTATCTATCTATCTATCTATCTATCTATCTATCTATCTATCGACCGCTCCAACACTCGGCCTTTTCAAGTCCAAGCTACACCTCTGACTGCTTGTATTCTGCGATTGCCCATCTTAACATTTCCACCGTTCCAGCTGCACATGCCCCAGCACCGAGCACTTACAATCAGTCTTTGCACCCCTAGCACCTTACCTGCCATATTCCCTCAACAAGGTCCCCTGGCTGCCCTGTCTCCCGCTCTCACCCACCTCCCCGCATCTCCACTCCTGCCCCTGCCCCAACCACCTCTCATACTCCCCTTACCCCTGCACCTCCTTCCCTTGATCTCCTACCTCACTTCCCCACCTACCCACCTCTCCTTCCCTTGTCTTGCTCATAGCTCAAGTCTTTGTACTGGTTATTACATATCTGTAAGTCAATGATTGTATGTTTGTAACTAAAAATGATGACTGTTGCTCACGCTGACGTGGAATCTTTGTAAAAGAGCCTAGTCTCAAAGGTATTGTAATCCTAGATTGAAATAAATAAATAAAATCTCTCTCTCTCTCTCTCTTTCTCTCTCACTCTCTGTCTATGTTTATTTAAGAGAGAGTGGGAAAACAGATATATATTTAATTGTACTATCAATATGTTTTTGAAGCATATTTAGGTTTGGCATCTATTTATCCTCAATATGCTGCTAGTTTAGGTAGGTGCAGCTGACAACTTGGATTTGTTCATGCAGTATGTAAATTCTTCCAACTTGCATTTTAAATTTATATTTGAAACAAATTCTATTGAAATCTAATTTTTGGGCTTGTTTATTTTTAGATACGGCAACAAACTTCATACTGAATTGTTTTAAAAGTTCACTGCAAGACATACTATTTGAGGACACAAAGTTGACAGTAATTGTTACAGATGTTATGAAGTTTTAATTTGACATCAAAGTTAAGGCAAATTTTCCAAATTTGCCTTTGCAAACAAATTTTCAGATTTTATCTATTTAATATGAAATTCACCTTTTAGCAACTTTGACTGTAACTTCGCCCTTGTGGTACACCATGGTGATAGCTGGGTCAAAATGAGGCTACAGATAACACCAATGTGTCATGATTAGCAGTCCCCCCCACTTTACAACAGCCTCAAGACCCTATGCTACCTCCCCATGGTACCACTACTACTGCCTGTATCCACTCATCAGTCTCAGTGAGGAACAATTCTAACATTTTCTGACCCATGTGTGATCCAGTTACACTCTTCATCGCAGTGTGACATGCTAGAAAATAAACAGTGTTGCTACCACTGCAATTGGCTTAGCTGAATACCTAACCAGAGTTGAATACTACCCTAAGTACCTGTGCCCAGTGTGCTGTAATGCAGATAGAAGCTACCAGCTGTTTAGCCACTGGTCCATATATCCATACTGAGATGTATGTATGGGGATGCTGAATGCAGCAGGGAATAGATTGCAATATGTGACTCAGTCCCTTAAAGTTCAGGAATAGTATGAGTAGAGAGGTGTATTTGTGAGGAAATCTGCCATTTAGGATGGACACATGCCATCAACCTTCTAAATCCCATGTTCCCCACAAAAAAACAATGGCAGAAGATAAATTGCCGGCATTTCAGTGGTTGCTACTTTCACTGCCCATGCAATAGCATGACTGGATAGGTATTTGGAATGATGCTCAAAAAACATGCTGTGCAGTGTAGGCTGAACCTTTTTGGGTGTTGCGCTACCAGGCAGCTGGCCTCAGCATGGTGGTATAGCCAGTTGGGTAGCATTTGACTCAGGGGGATTCATGGATGTTGCTCAAAAGAAAGCAATGATTTAGGGTGTTTTCTTTTTTGTCACTTAAAGTTTATTCATTTTTGTGCAAAATACACAGACATATAGTTGCATTCCATAAATTAATATAAAGCAGTCAGCTGTTAACTTTATAGCCCCCCCCCCAACAGACAAATTCATTCCACTGGTACAAGATACCTAATATAAGTTTCCATCAAGCACAACATTCTTGTTTGGGAATGGGTCCTATCATCCAGATTGCATTCAGCTGGTTACATAGGTTATTATGGAGCTTAGGAGACATACTGTCCATACTGTTCGCTAAGTTTGTTCTAGTTATACTCCTGTATGTTTTTAGTTATTAGGTATTTGTCCAGATTTGTTTTAAATGCTTGCATACTACTGCTAGCCACTACCTCTAGTGGCAGAATGTTCCAACTCGGCACCACCCTAACATTAAACCAATGTTTCCTCCTAGTGGTTTTGTACCTTTCCCCAGCTAACTGTAAGGGGTGTGCTGTAGTCTGATATTTCTGCTCTCTGAGCCAAAGCCCCAGCTTTTCCCATAACCCTTCATCTAAAAGTGCTTTAAAAACCTTGCACATGTCACCTCTCAATCTGCAGAACTCCAGTGTGTACATCCACAACTTGGTTAACCTCTCATGATATTCTTTGTCTTGTACCTCTCTAATCATATGTGTGGCCTTCCTCTGAACCCTCTGTAATGATTTTATTTATGTCTTATAGCCTGGTGACCAGAACTGGGCACAGTATTCCATATGTGGCCTCACAAGAGACCCATACAGTGGCACCAGAACCTCCCTCCTTCCACTCTTGATATGCCTGTTTATGCTACTTAATATACTTTCAGCTGCTTTTTACTACCCGACTGCAATGCTGATTAAACTTTAAGTCATTTGAAATCCTGACACCCAAGTCCCTCTCCTCATTTACTTCTGTTAGTGTTTGCCCATTTGGCTTGTATACTGCTGCCTTTTTTTTGTTCCCAAAGTGCATTATTGTGCACTTGTCAGTGCTGAAGGTGTTTTGAGTCACGTGCCCACACCTGCAGGCTTGTCAAGGATTCCTGCATTTTGACTATGTCCATATCGTTGTTTACGATAGAGCCTATTCTAGTGTCATTGACAAACTTAGATTCCCATACCTCCTCTCCACCAGTCATAGAATGAATATAGACATTGAAAAGGCAAGGTCCCAACATGGACCCCTGAGGGACCCTGCTCATCACCTCTGACCAGCCCGAGCTGGATCCCCTGATAGTAACCCTCTGCTTCCTATTTTTTAACCAAGAACTTAATCCAGCGTGTTATGTTTCCCTGTATTTTATGGTCAATTACAGCAACCACCAGTTCTCTGTGTGGCACCTTGTCAAAGGCCTTAGAGAAGCCCAGGAAGATCATGTACACTGAGTTAACCTCACCTAAGGCTTTGCGAACATTTCCATAAAATCCCAGGAGATTTGTCTGGCATGAATGGCCACTTTTAAATACATGCTGAGATTCATCGATATCACCTCTCTGCTGCATAATATCCTCTATGTATTCCTTTTTGATCCCTTCCAGGACCTTACCCAGTACCGAAGTTAAGCTAACTGGTCTATAATTGCCAACCTGCTGCCTAGAACCCTTTTTAAAAATAGGGACCACATTTGCCTCTCTCCATGCATCTACCACCTCCCCCTGATCCAGTGATGTTTGGAATAATGCTGTTAGTGACTCAGCTAGTAGCTCAGCTAGTTCTATGATTACTCTTAGGGGAATCCCATCCGGTCCCAATGACGTGCTCGGATCTAACTTGAGCAGTCTTTTTTTGATATTCTCAGCTTCTAACTTGAGTGTACTTTGGGCGTTGTCGAGATGTAATTTATTCCCCAGGGTTTTTGTATTATAGACTGATGAGAAGTAGCTGTTATATCTTTCAGCCATCTGGATGTCATCCTGTACTAGGTTCCCACCAGGATCCTTAAGTGAACTTATAGTTTGTGTTCCCCCTTTTTTGTTGCTGATGTAACTATAAAGTGTTTTAAAGTTGTCCTTGACCTTTCGGGCCAATCTCAGCTCATATCTCTTCCTTGCATCTTTATTAGCTTGTTTAGCCTTTTTTAACATCTTTCTGTACTTTTCCCAGTGTAACCCCTAGATGGCGCTATCCCAGGGGCTACTACCCCTGCCTGATTTGCCACTAACAGGTTGAGGGGCCTGGATCCAATGGCGGGTGCCTCCACCCAGAGGTCAGGGTTTGCAATAGTTAAACTAACTTGGTCACAGCCCTCTGGGACACTGCAACCCCTTTCTTCCCACTAGTGGCCCACACAATATATCAGAATTACCTTCACAGTATACACTTACCCCCAGGTCTGGTTCCGGCACTGGGACCTCCTGTGAAATGAGATACAGTGCAACAATCACAGTACAGTACTTTAACATAGAAAATACCTCAGGCAGTATAACTTTGCTGAAACAAGCAGCTCTGATTTATTTAAGGATATAACAAGACACGGAAATCAGGTTAATTAGCTTATCACTCTAATAATCTACCTATGGCTCTGTGCACAGGCCTATCCCTATCAGTTAATGTCCCTGGGTACCCAAGCCCTAGTGGCTAGTCCAAACCGTGGCAGCTGGTAGGGCCCTTTCACACAGAGAAAAGGAGAATTAAACAGTCAGCAGTACAGTAATTCCATTTGGATTTAATGTGGCAATTCAACAGGAGCCACTGAATTAGTACTCACGACCTCCAAATAAGATAGGTCCTTCAATGTCAGCAGGGCTCACTTGAGGTGCACAAACCTCTTCACACATCCATATAAAGAAAGCACTATACCAGGCAGGCTGCATCTGTATCCCGATCGCAATTACTGCACAATACCGGAGAACACACAGCAGATTCAGTTCCTGACAGACCGAGTCGCGATTTTCAGCAATTCCTCCAGTCTTCTACAGGGTGAGCCTGGTTTCTACTCTTCAGAGATCCTTGATTCTTTTCACAGGACGGATTCAGTCCTAACAAGCTGTTACACAAGCTGCAGACCGAACTCTGGGCCTTACACACGTTTTTGACTAAACTGCACACTGAAAAAGCACAGGGCTCCTTCCTTCTTCACTGCCAAAGCTCAACTGAACTCCAACTGACTAAACCGGCACTTCCTTTGAGTTCCTCCCAGTTCTTGACTGGATTGGCTGTCACTCACAATAGACTGCTGCTGTTGGTCCAAAAGGCACTGAAGTCTAAACTACATCTCCCAGAGTCACTGCCCATACAATCCTCTTGTGGCTGGCTCAGATTATGAGTCCAAGTTCTGATTCGTCCAAGGCATCATTTTAGAGCTAGCTTACCCCACACTGATTGGTCCAGTTCAGCAGTTCAAAACTAGAATGGGAACTAGCAGACACAGTTCTGACTGCAAAGAAAGCAGGTTAGACAAACTGTAATTTCATTATTACTCTAAATAATTTCTGGCAAACAGTTACATCTTTCAGATAGGTTCCTTTGCACTCCTAGTGACTGCAAAATGAAGTGAATTGGCAGCAGCTCGAGTGGTACTCAGAAGAAGCACACAGTCCCCCATACAAACTAATTATGTCTGCAAGCAGACAGCTCTTAAAGAGACAGTACCAGAGGCTCTAAAACACTCACTGATAAATGGCTTAAATGCCAAACACCATTCAGGCTTGGAGCATTCAAGCAAGCTCCTGGAAGTCTTTTGGGAACCCCCATTTGCAGGGGGTTACACCCTTCCTGGCCTGGGAAAGCTTGACGTCCGCGTCAAGCAAGTACCCCCATAAGTTTCAACTGCAACCATATACATTTGCATTAGGCTCGCACATGTAATCATCAGTCAATATATCATTTTACCAAGAACACATTTCTGAAACATTGCAGTACGTCACTCTTTACACAGTATTACATACACATTATACCATAACTCAAGTTATTACCTCTTGTACATGAAACCTGAAGAGAGGGGGCATCTTCTAGGGGCTCAGACTCAATTAAGATTTGTCCAATGGGCAGTAAATGATTTCTATGCATTGTTTTTACATCTTTTGAATTATTCTCAGGCCTTACTTTGTACACTGGCAGATCATCTAGTTTGCCCACTACAATGTGAGGGAGATGGTGCCATCTGTCAGCAATCTTGTGCTTGCCATGCAGTCCCAGATTTCTTAGCAATACCGATCTCCCTCCTGGAGTTCCTGTGCTTTCACCTTTTATCATACCTTTCTTTGTTGGCCAGATTTCTTTTGGCAGCCATGGTTTGAGCCAGTTAGTGCGCATGAGTTAGCTGGGCCTTTAACTTTGCACATACTGTAAATAGTTGTCAGCTTGAACCCCATCAGGAGAGACCCCAAAACACACATCTACTGGTAGTCGAGCTTCTCTTCCAAACATCAGGCGGTAGGGAGAATCCAGTGGCATCACTTTTGGTGCAGTTATAAGCATGTACCAGGGTGCTAATTTGTTGGCTCCATCTAGGCTTGTCCTTTGGGTGCAGGTGCCTAGCATATCTAGCAAAGTCTGGTTGAAACGTTCAGGCTGTGGTCCCCCTGGGTGGTAAGGAGTGGTTCTGGACTTCGCACTCCCCACAGAGAAAGCATCTCTTTGATCAGACGACTCTCAAAGTCTCTCCCTTGATCAGAATGGATTCTTTGTGGAGCCCCATAGTGAACAAAAAGTTTCTACAAGTATTTTGGCTACAGTGGATGCTTTCTGGTCTTTGGTGGGAAAGCTTGGGCATATCTCGTGAAATGGTCAGTGACCACCAGCACATTACTGATATTTCTTTGATCTGACTCCAAACTCAGAAAATCAATACAGACCAGCTCCATGGGTGCACTGGTGGTGATGTTAACAAGGGGCAGCCCTCTGGGCAAAGCTTTCCTCTGTAAGCAGCGACTACAAGTTCGAATGTGTTGCTCCACATCAGCCCCATCTTAGGCCAATAGAATCTGGATCTCACCAAGTCAAGTGTTCTGTCTATACCAAGGTGCCCCATGTGGTTGTGCAAGGACCTCAGTACTGAGTCTCGAAGGCAGTGGCAGCACTAGTTGTTGTTTGTCTACTTGTCCCCTCTGTCTACTGTTTCTCTGTATAACAGTTTATTGATCAGTTTCAACTTAGGACCTTCTTTGTATAACAGTGCAGTTCTCAAATCAGTGGGCGTAATTTGGACACATCTTTTCCTGCATAGAGGGCTTCTAAAGCTGCTTTGATCATGGGATCGTGAGTTGAGCCACGAATACTGTCATTGTCCAGCTGAGGCAGTGCACCAATGTCTATTGCAGAAAAGTGGCAATAAGCAGCAGGTATGCAATTCTCAGAGGCTCCCAAGCAATCCACCATGCAGTCCACTGCGTCTGCGGGACATTTGTTCCTCCCTGTCAAACTTCGGCAGAGTGCCCGAATGTCAGGTTCTGCCAATCGGACCCAATCATTCTGGGGAACAGGCCTCCGGAGAGAGCATCAGCATCTATGTGGTTCAGACCTGCTCGGTATTCAAGAGCATAGTCATATGTAGATAATGCAGAAAGCCACCTATGGCCAGTGGCATCCAACTTAGCTGAGGTCTGCACATAGGTCAAAGGATTATTGTCAGTTTTTACTAGTATTTTAGCCCCATACAAGTACTCATGGAATTGGTCAACAATAGCCCACTTCAAAGCTAGGAACTCTAACTTATGTACAGGATAGTTATTTTCGGATGGGGTCAGGCTTCTACTGGCAAAGGCCACTGGTCTCAGGCCATTCTCGTGCTCTTGGTACAACACAGCCCCCAACCCTTGCAAGCTAGCATCAGTGTGTGCAGGACGAAGGTTTTCTTGGATCGGCATAGGCCAGCACTGGAGCATGGGTAAGTTGATATATGATCTCATGAAAAGCAGTCTCATTAATCAGGAGTCCAGCGGGCCCCAAATACTTCACTCGGATGAAAATACACTCTTTCAGTCTTGAGGACGCTGACTTTGGTATTTTTGTGGGTTGGGGATACCCTTGAGTAAGGTTAAGTAAAGGGCGGATCACTCTTGAATAGTCCTTGATGAAGCGCCGATAATAACCACAGAATCCCAGGAATCTTTGCAGTTCTTTTAGATTTTGGGCTGTGGCCAGGTGGTCAAGGCCTCAACTTTACTTGGGTCGGTCTCTATTCCTCGGTGGATACTATGTGTCCCACATACTTTACTGATGTTTGAAAGAATTGACACTTATCAATGGACAGTTTAAGGCCAAAGTCCTCCAGTCGGTCCAATACCTTAAATAATCTGCTCTCATGTTCCTCCAGTGAGCTGCCAAACACAATAACATCATCTAGGTATACCAGGCACTCTAGTAAGTTCATGTCCCCACTGCACGCTCCATCAATCGTTGAAAAGTGGCTGGGGCACCTGAAATACCTTGAGGCATCCTCATGAATTCATAGAAGCCAAGCGGACAGATAAAGGCCGCCTTCTCACGGGTCCTCTGGGGCCATCGATCTGGTAGTACCCACTGTGAGATCCAGCAGAGAACCACTTGCTCCCGCTTAGGCAGTCCAAAGCATCCTGAATGCGGGGCATTGTGTACTGATCAGGGATAGTCCGCCGTTTAAGTGCGATAATCCACACACATCCTTACTGTTCCATTCTTTTCCTCACTACCACAATGGGGAAGCATAAGGGCTTCTGGATTCTTGTATTACACCAGCAGCTAACATCTCTGCAGATGCCGTCTCACATCATCTATGTCAGCAGGTGCCAGGCGCCGAGACCTCTCACGAAATGGTCTTTCATCATGCAGCGGATATTGTGCTCAGCTCCTTGCACGCATCCTACATCCCATTCCTTTAAAGAAAACACCTGGTCTCTCTGGGCAAGCTTCTCACTGATCCTCACTTTCCATTCAGCTGGCAGCGGGAGTCGTCAAATCAAACAAGTCAGGCTTACTCTGTCATTCTTCCTTGAACTCTTGCTGCTGGGTAGCACTGCAGTGTCTGCACAATGCACATTAGCCAGGATGCAACCTCTGTTTACTCGAATGTCTCTTTCAGACACATTATGAACTTGGACCATTACCCTTCTGGCATAAGCATGGGCTCTAGCGGGCAAAATACTAGGCTTGACCAGCAGTCCCTCTGGCAATTTTCCATCGCCTGGTGCATCCAACATTAATATTTTATTCTTAACATCCTTTCTGATACGGACCTCTCCTGTAAGGTACACTGGGCATTTGGCGCCAGGATCAGAGACTCAGGATCCTTCTTCCATACAATTCCGACCGGTTCCTCTGGTTCTGTTTTTCAGCATCTCTCTGTGCCTCATAGGCCTTCTTAATTAAAGCCGAACTCTTAAAGCTCTACTAGTCTTTGACCCTGTTTTTCATAACACAACTGTGCCAGCCTTCCGAACATATGAGCATTTGTTCCAATCAACAAAGGACACCATCATACAGTCCAGTGGGGGACACACTAAGGCTAGGGTCTCTACTTGTTCGGCCACTCCAGCCACAGAGGTGGGGAAAGACAGCCAAATTCGGATATACCGGAATAGGGTAGGCCTTCTCACTTAACCCCCATACATGCAGTCCTTCTAATGGTTGTAAGGGTACGTCTGACAAATGCTTCTGATACCAATCCTGGAACATAATTGTCACTTGGGAGCCACTGTCTAATACAGCTCTTGTAGACACTCCATTCACCTTTACAGTGGTCTCCATGGAGGACCCACTATTCTGGACCAGTCTGGAGAGGCGGTAGTGGGGCCTGGGCAACTGACCTTGCCACAAAGGACGTGAATTAGCATTTTGGTGCCTCACTGGGATCATGTGTGCACCTCTTAACCACTGATTTCTTCTCCAAGCTTCCTTGTAGCCTATATGCAACTTTGTCAGTGTCTTTTGGGGACTGGCATTCCTTTCATGTGCCCATCTTTCCCACAATTATAGCAAAACATACTTTCTGGAGTTTGAGCTGGCCGAGGCGCCACACTGGGAGCCAGGGTCAGTATTACTAACTGGAAACCTGGGTGCCATCTCTGTCTCGCGTGATAAGCATTTGGAGACATCTCGTCAGTTTCTCCACTTCCATGGTCAAGGAATTGAGTTTGGAGCTGTTATCAGCAGGAGATACATGGGTGGGTACCCCACCCCACAGCAGATGCAGTCGGATATAGGTCAGGGCCCGTGATTGCAGGCGTGGCCTTCATAAAGGGACTGTTTTGAATTCGGATCTCTCTCAACAGTTCGCCCCATTGTGGCATATCTTTTCCTTGTCAGAGCACTCATTGACTGTCAACCTCTGCCCTGACTTCACTTGATGGGTCACCCTCAGTCACTCGGTCGTAGCCACAGCTGTTGGTGCAGGTACCTCCCGAGGTCGCCTTTTCTCAACTCCTCGAATTTCTCTCATTAACTCATCATAGGAGGGTGGGGATTCCAGGCCATTTGCCAGGCGAACTGAAGCAACAGCAGTTCTGAGAGGGGGCAGACTTAAGGATTCTGTCCAGTCTGGTTCGGTCCAGTTCAATCGCTGGCAAACTACCCTTTCTGAGGCATTCTTGCAACAATTTTTCCAGCCGAGAGACATACACAGACAACAACTCCCTTGGTACTGTTGTGCATTTCTTACTCTCCACCATAGGTCCTCATCAGAATCTGGGCTCCCCATACATTCTCCAAGGCCTCAAGATAGGCCTGTGCAGTCGCTTGGGGTTACTGGCCCCGTTGCCTGGGATGGTAGCCAGGGCAGGACCTCAGAGCTCTCACTAACCCTGCTTTTCGCCTTCCGGCATTGCCATTCTAGCACTTGGGGCAACATAGTCTATCCAGGTCTCCCAGTCATCCTCCCTTGGGGGTGGGGAGGTGCAGAGAAGATCCTCAACCTTGGTAAGAGTCGTGACTAATGGCAGGTGCAGAAATAGGAGTCTGCATTGGTTCAGCCACCATTACGGGCACTGGAGCAGAGAGGGTGTTGGGGAGGAACACCCCAGGTGGCAGAATAGTTTCTTCAAGTCCTCCACAGTTTCCCTCTCCCAGCAACCATTCAGCAAATTTCTCCTCAAAAGTTTCAGATAGTGGTGGGGCTGATTCCCCGGTCTTTACTGTCCTTAGTTATCACTCTCAAGCAGTGAGGGCTCCCTCTGGGGTAATGGTCTGTGGCACTTTGGAGCTATCTATGGGATCCTTAAACTCTACTAGGGCCAGGAAAGTGTGGGTGAGCAGATTAGCATGCCGACCCACCACCACAGGGTTTTGTAAACCTTCCACCTTGGAAAGTACTCCTGCACAGTGTCCGTATTGATACCCAGGGGATGTCCAGGATAAGCATAGCATTTTGGGGTCGATCTCCTCCCAGTACACCACTCCACCAGCCGGTGCACAGCCACTTCTGTCGGGGTACCCATTTTTTCTTAACAGTGGTTCGTAAATATGGCCACTAGAGGACACACAATCCCAGCGGTGCCTCCAAGATGTAACCCCTAGATGGCGCTATCCCAGGGGCTACTACCCCTGCCTGATTTGCCACTAACAGGTTGAGGGGCCTGGATCCAATGGCGGGTGCCTCCACCCAGAGGTCAGGGTTTGCAATAGTTAAACTAACTTGGTCACAGCCCTCTGGGACACTGCAACCCCCCTTTCTTCCCACTAGTGGCCCACACAATATATCAGAATTACCTTCACAGTATACACTTACCCCAGGTCTGGTTCCGCACTGGGACCTCCTGTGAAATGAGATACAGTGCAACAATCACAGTACAGTACTTTAACATAGACAAATACCTCAGGCAGTATAACTTTGCTGAAACAAGCAGCTCTGATTTATTTAGGGGATATAACAAGGACAGGGGAAATCAGGTTAATTAGCTTATCACTCTAATAATCTACCTATGGCTCTGTACAGGCCTATCCCTATCAGTTAATGTCCCTGGGTACCCAAGCCCTAGTGGCTAGTCCAAACCGTGGCAGCTGGTAGGGCCCTTTCACACAGAGAAAAGGAGAATTAAACAGTCAGCAGTACAGTAATTCCATTTGGATTTAATGTGGCAATTCAACAGGGAGCGACCCTGAATTAGTACTCACGACCTCCAAATAAGATAGGGTCCTTCAATGTCAGCAGGGCTCACTTGAGGTGCACAAACCTCTTCACACATCCATATAAAAGAAAGCACTATACCAGGCAGGCTGCATCTGTATCCCGATCGCAATTACTGCACAATACCCGGAGAACACACAGCAGATTCAGTTCCTGACAGACCGAGGTGCGATTTTCAGCAATTCCTCCAGTCTTCTACAGGGTGAGCCTGGTTTCTACTCTTCAGAGATCCTTTGATTCTTTTCACAGGACGGATTCAGTCCTAACAAGCTGTTACACAAGCTGCAGACCGGAACTCTGGGCCTTACACACGTTTTTGACTAAAACTGCACACTGAAAAGCACAGGGCTCCTTCCTTCTTCACTGCCAAAGCTCAACTGAACTCCAACTGATCGAAACTGGCACTTCCTTTGAGTTCCTCCCAGTTCTTGACTGGATTGGCTGTCACTCACAATAGACTGCTGCTGTTGGTCCAAAAAGGCACTGAAGTCTAAACTACATCTCCCAGAGTCACTGCCCATACAATCCTCTTGTGGCTGGCTCAGATTATGAGTCCAAGTTCTGATTCGTCCAAGGCATCATTTTAGAGCTAGCTTACCCCACACTGATTGGTCCAGTTCAGCAGTTCAAAACTAGAATGGGGAACTAGCAGACACAGTTCTGACTGCAAAGAAAGCAGGTTAGACAAACTGTAATTTCATTATTACTCTAAATAATTTCTGGCAAACAGTTACATCTTTCAGATAGGTTCCCTTTGCACCCTAGTGACTGCAAAATGAAGTGAATTGGCAGCAGCTCAGTGGTACTCAGAGAAGCACACAGTCCCCCCATACAAACTAATTATGTCTGCAAGCAGACAGCTCTTAAAGAGACAGTACCAGAGGCTCTAAAAACACTCACTGATAAATGGCTTAAATGCCAAACACCATTCAGGCTTGGAGCATTCAAGCAAGCTCCTGGAAGTCTTTTGGGAACCCCCATTTGCAGGGGGGTTACACCAGTTTTTTTCATGCCCACTTCTTCTGGCCTCTACATAAGCTCTATTCTTTTTATTTATCAACCTCTTGACCTTGCCTGTCATCCATGCTGGAATCTTCCCTGACCTGTTATACTTCTTTTTGGCTGATATGTGTTTATTTACCTCATGGATTATATTACCCTGCAAGGCCTTCCACATTCTCTGTACAGATTTGTGCTGAAAGTCAGCCTTCCAGTTCCACCGACTGAAGTCGTCTCTTGGTATGTTGTAGTCCACATTGTTATAGTTTCTAATCAAGGTGCTGCCTGACACTCCAGCTGCTTGTCCCACTAAACTAATTCCACCCAGGCATGATCACTAGAGCTGAGTGGAGTGGTGACTTTGCACTGCTGCATTTTGTCCCTCTTATTACTTAATATGAGGTCCAATAGATTATACCCTCTTGTCGCACTTTGCACATACTGTTCTAATGCTGCAATGTTAAAGGCATCCATATATCTTGCCTCCACCAAGGATTTAGCATTGCAGTTTTCCCCGCCAATGCCAGGTAAGTTAAAATTCACAAGTAGAATGATGTTTTCAGGGGTTGTCATGGATTCTATTAGTTCATATAATGCCATATCAGTTCTTTGGGAACTCGAGGGTGGCCTCTAAATCACCCCAATAGTAATTTTGGCACTGCCTACTGGGGTTATTTTAATCCATATGTTCAGTACTTTCTAATAAATTTGTATCCATTTTTTTCTGATGTAATATTATCTGCCACACAGCAACCTTCCCCCCCTTCTGTCTGGCCTATCTGTGCAGTACATCCTGTATCCAGGTATATGCCATGCCATGAATCCTCCTTATCCCACCAGGTTTCAGTTATGGCACATATCTGAATAGCATCTGTGTGCAATGCGTACACCAGTTCATTGAAATTTTGTATAATGCACCTAGCATTTAGAGTTAAGCATTTCCAAGTGGAATTATTCTCAGTCCTGCTACTGCACTTGCTGTTTCCCTTTTTAACATTCACATTACCTCCCTATTGCCCCACATAACTCAGTTTAAATGGTTATGCAGTGCCTGTGTGATCTCCTGAGTCAATATTCAGATCGAATGCTTGTTTATATGTAGTCCATCATTTCAATAGAGTTTGGTGTTATTGAAACTATCCCAGTGGTTTATAAATGTCATCTCCTCTGAGACATCATCTTCTCAGCCACCCATTTAACTGCCTGATTTCCCTAGATCTTGCAGTACTCGCTCTCGGGACTGGGAGTATTTCTGATATCAGGACTTCACAGCCCTTTGCCTTGATTGTACTGCCCACCTCCTCAAAATCTCTTTGGATGTTAATAAATTTTCTTCTACCCACATCATTTACTCCCACGTGTAGAACAGTGACTGGTTTATCGGAGTGCTGCATTAAGCCTGGGAGTAATTGTTTTATGTCGTCTATCCCTGTAGTATGCTGACTGTTGTATGCTCCTTTCTATTTCTACATACTATACAATCAACATATCTTAACAGGGAGTCCCCTACTATTAGTACATCTTTTGGTGCTGATTGGGTTTTAGGTGGTGACCTGAAGATTCATTAGTTGGCCCCTGAGGGACTCTTTTTGCCAACAGGGTGCTAGCCACCTGTTGTTCATTTTCCTCTATATATTAAAGTGGTTTTGTGTGGCTAGCTTGCTTGTCCCTCTTATGTTCTGCCTCCCATTTTTTGATCCCTTACAGACCATGTACCAGTCCTCCATGTCGTCTGTTTGTTCCCCTAGGGCCGATCCCATACGTGCTTCTAATATTGCCCCAGATATGTCTCCTGAACCCCCCAAGTCCCCTGACAATAGGTCAGAACCTGCATGAGTATTTTCTACAACTGTGTCAATGAATTTCTCCACTAAGGTGATGTTGTTTTGTATTTGTACCCTTTGTTGGAGTGAGTCAATTTCTTTATATAGAACTGCAATCAATTCACATTTATCACAGATAAACCCATCAAGTGGTTCCCACTATGTATACATATAGCAGTCTGCACAGATTTTCATGTTCTCCATGTTGAACTCCCAATGTAATTCTGCCCGTTGCTATGCACAGTGCTATTAGGCTTTTTACCGTTTTAACAGTATATGCAGTATTTAAAAGCAAAGTACAGCTATTACCTGTTTGGAATTGCCTACTGGCTGTTCAGTATTTTTCCCCAGGACCCCAGCCATCCCCAGCAGACAGAGCCGATGTGCGCCGACTGCAAATGTCTCTGCATGCATCTCCACATGCGGGAATGCGCTCACCCTGCTCACCTTCACTTGGTGCATTGCTTTTTCAAGGGGCTGAAACCTGAAGTATTGTTCCACCGCACTTCCAGTTTTGTGATCACAACAAACAGTAAAATTAGGTTTATTTAAACTAAACAGAGACCCAATATGTGCCCCTTTACCTCCTTGGCCACACTGGAACTACTGGCGACCCTTTCCTTCAATGGTGCATCCAAGTACAGTTACCTGGGCTCAGTGAACCTCCAGCCCACCTGAAACCCACAATGCTCCAGTACACAGGAGCCTCTCTGGTGCCTAGGTTTCTCACAGACCCCACCAGTTGCCTAGGATACGTCCTGGCAATTATCTTATTTCCCCAGAGAAATGTTCAACAATGCAGCAATACAGTAAAATATCTCCAAAAGATTAGTCTGAGTGCCACCACCACCAGCAGTCGCAGGGACACCAGCAACCTCCTCCACCTCCTCCTCGACCACTGTTCCTGATTGGAGATTTTGCTGCCTCTTGGATTGATCCTCTTGTTGCTGCCTCCCCCAGCACTCACCTGCTTGGGCACCACAGATGTGGCAGAGAATCATTTGGCAACACTAATGCCTAAGTCACGTCCATCAACTACTACTTTACTACTACTGGCTCTGGAACCCATAGATGAAGCTGCTGCAGAGGTAGTTTTTTAGGTGCAACAGTCTTTTGTCCCACAGAATCTGTGCACTTTTTGGCCACCTCACCAGCACCTCTCCTTTTATTTGATTGTCTCTTTCCAGTCATTTTATATATTTAGTTTTTGATATTGCAAGGAAAAAAATAAACACTGGAGGAAATCTAAATACTGGCAGCAGGCAACACCTCACCAGAGGGATTAGCAGTGTGATCTGAATCTGAACAGAACAGTTTACTGAGTCATGAGTAGCTACAGTAAAATCACCCCCAAAAAGTTTTTTGGGGTATTTGTTTAACATGACTGGGATTGACAAGACCTCAATGATGGGTAATTCAAAACGTGCTACCGTAGGTAATGCCATCACTTCAAGAACTAAACAATATAACCACAATCGCTATAGAAATAGACTGACAAATAATTCACTTAATCACATAAAACTGTACTACAGAAATAAAATGACATATTACAGAACACAGATAAAAATGATTAAGAAGAAAGACTGAGAAAAGCAAATCAGACTATTGCTTACACGGCTGTCTTGCTTGCCAGATGAAAAAAAAAATATCTCCCCCACACAGCACTGCTTCACTAAACAAAACAAAACCACTACTTTCAACTAAATAAATCTGCACAGCTATGAACAAACAATGGTAATCTAGCCACGCGCGGCACTCTAGATAGTGTTTGTGAGTGATTTGGTTAGCAAAACCTCACTTCTTGAGTAGTTTCAAAGTTTTTTTTTTGTTCAGACAAGCAGGGGCAGAGTTCTCTTCAACTGCCTCTTTATAAGACTGCGCTGAATATATGGCATACAGCCCATTTCAGTACCACATGACCTCCACTCCCATGGTACATTGCAAACTTTGCCTCTGGGACTAACTTTGCCCAACTTCCCTGGCAAAGTTACCAAATTCACCATTTGCAAAGTTAGCCTTATACTGCAAACTGGAATTTTGCAGGGCAGATTAACTTTGCAAATTGTGGCAAACTTGGGAATTAATCCACAAAGTGAAGTTAGCCAACTTCATACACCTCCACTAGTTGTCCCTTATTGATACCATCTCAGAAGGAAAAGTTTTGTACATCTGCAGGACTTGCATGCAGGAAAGTGATTTTGAGAGGCAAAGCAAACACATGGCTGATTGTTTTCTTGTAAGGTACAATGATAAACAGTCATTACAATATATCAGCCAAGAACACAGACAGGAATGTGTTGCTTCAGGGAAAATCAGATAATAGGAATAGAGCAGTAAGGCCTTCATTCATAGTACATATTAATCCACAAACACACAAAATTTATATTAAAAAACATTGGCCCTTTTTGTCTGCAGATTTTATCTTGAAATCAATGGCAGAGAATGTGCCCCATATTTCATTTAGAGAAAGAAGAAATGTTAGAGACACTTTGGTTAATTCGGTTCTGAAGCCAGTGGAAAAGGTATTGGCTACCACAGCCTCCCACTGGCAACTAAAGATGTGGACATTGTAATAAATGTTCTTATACTAGTGATCATCGTCCGCTCCTCCTAGTTTGGGGAAGATGTTTTAAATTAATCAGTTTATTAACTGTAGAACATGCTGAGTTATCTATCTCCTTACTTGTTAAAATGGATTGTGGGTGTTTTACAGACTAAACAAGCCATTAATGTTTGTATTGTTGAACATGAGACTGCAGTTCAGTGCCAGAATGAACAATATGCCTTGACAATGCACTTCGAGGAAGTCAGCCATCTATCCAAAGTTTGTTTACATTTCCTGTGTTAGAGGTGGAGACATTGCTTAGCAATTTTTAGACAAGGGACAAATACTGTATATCAAATTTAAACCTGTTTACCTCAAATGGATTAAAATTAAAAATGTTTACTTCATATCAAGTATGTATAGTGAGGCAGTTGGAACTTTGCATAATCGTTTTATGTCATAACTGACATTGTAGCTAGGGATGCAGCAAAGTTTTCATCTGCTAGCAAAGCATGGGTGAAATAGCCCACTCTCCACAGCCACATGGGACTATGTGAAGTCCCCGCTGGGAAGGACTGCTTTGCCCTTTGTGACTTCACGCTACTTCATGTTGCGATTAGACAAGGTGAAATCATTAAGAAGCAAACAGCCCAGAGCCTACTGATCGGTGTTCACATGACTGACTGTCTCTGCAGGTCTGTAGGTCACATGATTCAGGGAGGCAGTTCAATAGGCACTGGCAGGAAGTCAGTGTTTTACTTATACAATAACGTCTGAGCTGGCAATCACTTCCTGGGGATTAATGACCATCTGTGTTGGGTTTGGGTTGCCTGAAACGACCACCAGTGAGGTTGCTATTGCAATTATAAGGCTAATCCAGCTGCGCCGATTTTAAATATTAAAAAAAAAATGTTATTAACTTTGGTTGCACTGTTTGTCTTTGCAGTGCACTCTCGTGACTTCTCAGTAGCTATGGTTTGGTTACGTATATAGTGACACTACATGCATCTGCTGTGCTGACATTAATTAGTGCAACCCCATGGGTTTGAAGAGGACCCCAATTATTGTACCTTATTTTCTGTTAGAGAAGCAAATAGGGCCACAAAGATAGTGATTAAGTGCAAAATAAAGTTTAAATGTCAGCGTAACAGTTAAAGGCAGCAGTGACCTAAAAAGCAGTTCTTGTATTTCGATTGGGTTTCCAACTGCTGACAGGAACAGCAGTTGGAAACAGGATCAAAATACAAGACCTGTACTTTTGCTGTCTATTTTTCCTCTTAGAGCCACCAGACTGCCTACCTTACCGCTTCTGCCATCCCCTTCAGGTCTCCGGCCGCCATCTCTGGGAATCCGGCACTCCTTGTGGGCCCTGAAGCTACCCCTGTGGCTTACCCCCCACGGCGGGGTGGAGGGGAGCTTCTCCCCCTTAGCTCAACCCCCTCTGAACATGATCCTGTGCCGCGTATCCACTGAGCCAGCTGGTCTTCCTAGCTAGGGACGGCCATCAAGCTGCCAAGTCTGGTGCCCTCATTTCCTCTGTTCTCCCTCCCCGTCATCTATGGCATCAAGGACGCCCAATGACCCAAGCGCGCATGCGTCTGCATGCCCCCTGATCCTGGCATCCTGCCACAGTACGAACCCCATAAATCCTACCCATGTTCAGTGATCCCCAGCCATCGCCAGGGACCACCCAAGCACTGGCAGCAGCCCATCCCCCTCCCTGAAGCAGGAGAGCAGTCCTGCAGATGCTCGATCCTTCTCCTCCCCCCCCCCGCTGACTCCTGATTGCCCTGGCTCATTCATGAACCCGGCTCGCCAGCATGGAGCGAGGTGTGGCATCCAGTGCCTCAACCCTCAGTGCCACCGGGCCGGCCAAGACCTGTACTTTTTATGTCACCGCTGCCTTTAACTGTTAAACTGACATTCAAATTTTATTTTACACTCAGTCACAATATATGGCTCTATTTGCTTCTCTGTCACTGCATACGTGGAGAATTATCGTGGCTCAATTACTTTTAACGCGTAAGTGGGGAATCACGTGCTGCAGCTATTCCTGGCTTCGTGGTTCACTCTGCTTTCATGTGAAGTGGCTCCTCAAGCTACTGCAACATCTGGATTGGTCATTACCTGGCCATTAATGATCACTCCAGTAACCAATCAGAGTGCGAAGGAGCCTCATTAATATTCTATTAGCCTTATAATTTTACTTTCTCTAATGGAAAGAGTTTGCAGTCCAGGCAGTTCTACAGTGTGCAGTCTGACTCTGTTCTGTGTGTTTCGGAGCTCACAAAAAAGCTATAGTTCTTTTTTATGTGTTAAATCTTTGTATATTTAGTTATTGTAGTACTTCAGGAAAGTTTTATTTAATTAGAAATTTTTTTTTTTGTTAAAAAAAGTATTGTTTTGTGCATTTATTTTTAGGTACTGTACTTTATTTTGCTAGTACTTGTAATAGTGTTTTTTTTTGTTTATTTACTTTCTTGATGGAGAGTGGACATGGTGGGCCAAGTGATGTCTATTGTTGGCCATGAAAGCAGGGTAGCCATCCAGTTAGATTAAATTGGCAGTCTTTGGGGACCCCACCAGTAGCCACAGTGAGCCTGGCAGCTGTAGTTGTTGTCCAGGTGCAGCAGCAGGAGCAGATGGAGCAGCGTCCACTGCAGGATCAGCAGGAGGAGCTGCAGCAAGAGCAGCAGGAACCGCAGCAGGTTGTCGGCCCTCAACCACTGGGAGCACAGCAACAGGTGTGTCCTGGTACCCTCCCCCTCACTGCCTGTACCAGGCCCTGTCTGCATCTCCCCTGTGTGGGCCTTTTTTTCTTCCTTCCCTGGTGACTCCAGCATGTTGCACTGCAATCTTTGTAGTGTGGTGGTCTGCTGGGGGCCCAAGGGCAGCCACCTGGGCATGGGTGGTCAGTGCACCCATCTTGCTGTTCACCGCCATGTCCAGTGGGAAGCAAAGCTGCAGGAGGTAGCAGTAATGTGGTATTGTGAAATTCAAATGTTATTCTTTTTGGGGGGGGGGGCATTATTTAAAAAAAGTAAAAAAGGGTTCATTAATGTTTTAATCATCTTTACAGGTCTTCAGCGTATTATCAGAACTGAAAACAAAATTTAACTGCCGTGATTTGTGAAGAACGTGATTTGTCTCATGATGAGTGACTGGTGTGACATGACTAATGAACTGTATGCAGATGCCTATGGCTGTACTTCCATGACCTGTACCACCCCAAACACCCTGACTTGAAAACACATATAAGTGAGTACAATGGTCAAGCTGAGATACTACAAAACAGGGTTACATACAACTTACAACCCAAAAACTTAAAGTTTTATAATTCGTGAATCGTGACTCTGAAAATGAAGAATGTGATTTGTATCGTGAGTGACTCGTGATGCTCACCCTGACTTAAAAATGCACATTGAGTACAATGTTCACACTGAGATATGCACCACACCAATACTTTGAAGAAAAGACAAGCAAACAACTGTGACTTAAGTTACAGATGGAGATTGGGTCCTAAAGAGATGCAGACACACAGACAGATGGAGACTGCAATTAAGAGATATGGCCGCACAGGCATAAACACAACACCATGTTAACCAGTGGTCAAAATCAGAAATCCAAAACTGGAACAATAATACCATTTGTGGGGAAAGGGGGGGGGGCAGCTTCAGTAACAGTCCACTACCTATCGAGATAGAACGAAGCAGTAAAAAGTACCGCAGACT
This sequence comes from Neoceratodus forsteri, assembly GCA_016271365.2. Classification (NCBI taxonomy): domain Eukaryota; kingdom Metazoa; phylum Chordata; order Ceratodontiformes; family Ceratodontidae; genus Neoceratodus; species Neoceratodus forsteri. The sequence goes on from CM057452.1 coordinate 1,450,684,561, forward strand.
GATAAGAGATTCAAATCAGAGTACTGTGATTATGGTGTGGCACAATAAAATGTGTGTGACTTGACAACACACACACACACACACACACACATGTACATGCACACACTACAGGTAATGTGCAGAAAATTTTTAAGTTCAATGCAATCCAACCAAATCTTTTAAAACAACTGAAAAAAATGTACAGCACCACAGCAAACACCCCAAAACTGCCTTTCTCACTGAGTCATTGACTGTGAATCTTCCTTCATCACGCCCCTCCCCTGAAGTACACTTCTACAGTGACTGTCAGTACACAGACTTAATCTTATAAATTAACATTCAAAATGCACACAAAACCAAGAAACACTCGATGATATAAGCACAGGAGGGTTTCCTACAAACGATGTACTAAATTTTGACCCAAAAAGTTGGCTCTAAGGAGTCAAAAATGCTTTTTAAATGGTTTGATTCTCAGATCTCTTGAGAGCAAACTGTCTCCAGCTTTCCTATATGTACACTACACAGAACTGAGGCTATGCAAGACAATCTAGAGCCCATGTGACTTGCCATTCCCCATGATTCAATGCAAACTTTGCCTTGCAGTCCCAAAATGAGGCAAAGTCAATGCAAAGTCAATTGAAACCAATGTCACTTCACGTTACTCATTATGGTAAATCACTTCACTTCGCCTTGCAGAGTACTTCATGTAATCATCCATATACGTGAAGTGCTCCGCGGAGCGAAGTGTGTGGACTTCACCCACCTCTAACTGTAGCATTTGCAATTCTGGTAAATTTTTTTTTATTGTTTGGTAACTAGGTAAGGCCCACTTGGCATAAAGCCTGTTGTCAGAGGCAAACCGGGAGCACTAGGAAGGTTAAGTGAATTGCTCAGAGTCACACAGTATGCGTGTGGAGGTTGTGAGAATCAAAGCTATGTCTGCTGGATGTACAGTACCAAACTCATTCACAGCTTGATACTCTAACTTCTTGGCTATTCTGCCTGCTCCATATTTAATATATGGTTAATATATGGTTTTAGTACAGATTTTTCATAGTCCTGCCTTTATATTTAACCTCAATTTATGGAGCAATTCCACGCCATGTTTATGGGCAAAAAATTGTTACTCGGGCTACTTACTCTGGGGCTGCCATCCAAATTCAGATCTATTGACAATAAATATTCAGCAAGTAGTTTAGCTTGTAACTCTTTATTACTACCACTTAGAAAATCCACACTAGGTTAAAACTCTTTCTCCTATAGATTTGTTAGATCCTGGAATGCCTCAACTGGCTTGATAAGGGGTTGTGACTCTATCTCCTCTTTCAGAAATGAATTACTGGATGTGGTTATTGCTTGAAACACTTGTAATTGCTTTTAACTCCTGTTGATTTCTGACAGTGTGTTCCCTTTTACTGCTGTGTACGTCTTCATCCCTTGTAATTTTGCTATGTGTATTCAGATATAACTTACAAATGACTGAATCCTTTGAAACTAGGTTTTTGCAAAAAGTACTTTCTTTGCAACAAAAACTGAAACTGAAATGTTAATCTTTTGTTTGTACTAGCTTTTTATCTCACTAGTAGGTTCTGTTTTAGTGTTGGATTTGTTTTCCCTAATGAACCCCCCCCACACACACACACACACACTTTATCCTCATTTTGGGTGGGTGCTGTCTAATCTAGGCAACACTGTTTGGTGTTTATCATTTTAAGGGAGCTGTTCATAAGACCTTGCCTGCACAAGAGTTTGCAACTCTGATGAAAACATCATTACGCACTAGATGTCAAAACATTAGGGAAGAGAAAGGAGAAATTGTTTAACCAAGAAAGGCATACTAAGCTGAAGCTTGTTTCCAGGTGCGACCTGGGAGCACAAGGAAGTTAAGTGACTTGCTCAGGGTCACACTGTGTGCAAGTGGGGGTTGATGGGATTCAAACCCAGGTCGCCAGCTTTGCAGCTCTGTGCCCTTAACTACTACGCTATACTGCCTCCATAGTTAGTGTTTACATTTTGAACTTTGGGCATCAGGTTTTAATTACTAGGCTGTATAATGTTTTGCCTTTTCAGTTTTTTTACCTTATAGTGGATTTCAATCACTGCCATTTGCCTTTGTGGATTTACTTGCAACAGTTTACCTTGTAAGCATATCTGGGATTTTTGAGTGACTCTGAATCCACAGTTGCATGTTGGAATCTGTTGAAACTAAATCTGTTTCTGGGGTAATTAAACCGTATGTGGAGTGTAACTGAAACTGGATAAGCTGACCTTCCTTTGATATGAACATACTTCATGCCAGAAGATAAAGGCCTTATGGTCAGTGTAGTCTGCTCATTTATGCAGCGCCCTATGCATTTACAAAAGGACCTGCCCCCCTCCTGTTCCCTTCTGACCTCCCTCAACTTTGCCTTCTCCCCCCACTTGTCTCCCTTCTACCCATGACTTTTCCCTTTACCCTGTCACACCCCCTCTAGAAGCTCACCACCATTTTCAGGGATACCACCTCCTCTGGCATCTCATTCTACTTAGCCACCACCCTCCCCCCACTTGCCTCCCTTCTACCCACAACTTTTCCCCTCACCTTTCCCAACCCTGTCTAGAAGCTAGCCACCATTATTAGGGATAGCACCTCCTCTGGCAGGTTATTCCACTTTGCCACCACCCTCTCAGTGAAAAAGTACCTCCTCATTGCCTTCCAGAACCCTCCCTCATCCAGCTTTAGGCTGTGCCCCCTAGTGGTCTTTTCCCACTAAGGCTGAAGAGGCACTCAGTGCTCATGCTGTTCATACTCTTAAGGTATCTGAAGGTCTCTATCATGTCTCCCCTCTCCCTTTTTTCCTCAAAGAGCACACACTGAGCTCCATGAGCCTCTCCTCATAGGTATTGCCCCGTTGGTTCTGTATCACCTTGGTTATCCTTCTTTGGACCATTTCCCACTAGTTGATATCCTTCTTAAGATACGGACACCAAAACTACACATTGTACTCCAGGTGAGGTCTTACCAGTGATCTGCACAGTGGCAGAATGGCCTCCGCCTGTAAGTGGTCATTCCTCTGGCTATGCAGCCCAGCATCTGATTTGCTTTGGCTGCTCTTCTCCTGCAACGAGCAGAGTGTTTCAGGTCACTTGTGATCATGACACCTGGATCCTTTTCTTTCTCTGACCTGGTTACCTGCATGCTGCCCATCCAGTATTTGGTCCCAGGATTCTTTGCCCCCAAGTGCATAACATTATACTTTTTAGTGTTGAACCCCAGCTGCAAAATGCCAGACCCAGACCACTTTTCTAGCCTAGTCAGGTCCTTCATGAGTTCCTGTCTTCCCTCTTCTGTATCCACCCTCCAACAGAGCTTGGTGTCATCTGTGAACAGGAAGATTTTATCCTTGATATCCGTACTGAACAATTGTCTGTCTTTGTTTTCCCTTTTTCCTTTTTCTTATGGTATTGTGCACTAATTGTGTTCCATTCCTTGAACCAATCTACCTTGTGTTCTGTGCTGCTGATGCCTTTTTTAACCTGGGTAGGCAAGTCACACCTGGGTGCTACCTGCCTTTAAGTTCTGAAGTCTCAAGATGTAGCTATGCCCAAAAGCAGCATTTTGATGATGCTAAAGCCATGTTTACATGGCTGCAGCACTTTTACATTTGATCTGCTCCAGCTTTGATCAGTAGCACACCACCACAATGACAATATGACAGTGAACACCATCACAGAGACAAATCTCACCAGGTCACTGTGGTAGTCTGCTGTCTGCTGATGCAGTGATTCCCAGTGTTGCACCCCTACCCTGAACCAACTCTGACTCAGAGTTGGTTAATTAGAGCTATGTGGGGAGTGTGGGGGGGTGAAGCCCCCTGCAGGAAAACACTTCTTCCTGATGGGAACACTGCCAACTGTTGGCATTGTTCCCGTCGATGTGCATAGTTTAGACAATGACGTTGTTGTTATATTGACATGGAACTGTTTTGATCTCGTCAGTGGTGTCAAAAGTCTCTTTACACAGCCTTCCCTTGCACCAATATAGGTTGCACCAGAGAGGGGCTTGGGACCAGGTTGAGAGCAGTGGAAGAGCCTAGGAGCTGCTGCTTTTAATTGGAGTGAGCTTCATAGCACATTTACACCCCTACATATTACGCTCGCTCCGATAAATGTACCCATTCCTATGCAACTGCAAGAAAAGGGTTCTGACAAGCACGTAGCATGGTGGAGTAAGTGCCCACACTGCTGACTTTGCAGTGCATTGACCCGTGTGCACGAGTTGATGTTCTGCAAAGGTGGCAGTGTAAACATGCCTTAAGGGAGTAACTGTGCTATGAGATGAGCACTATGGGACTGCACTACAGGATGAGCACTATGGGACTGGCTACAGGATGAGCACCATGGGACTGCGCTACAGGATGAGCACCATGGGACTGCACTACAGGATGAGCACTATGGGACTGCGCTACAGGATGAGCACTATGGGACTGCGCTACAGGATGAGCACTATGGGACTGTGCTACAGGATGAGTACTATGGGACTGCGCTACAGGATGAGCACTATGGGACTGCGCTACAGGATGAGCACTATGGGACTGTGCTACAGGATGAGTACTATGGGACTGTGCTACAGGATGAGCACTATGGGACTGCACTACAGGATGAGCACTATGGGACTGTGCAACAGGATGAGCACTATGGGACTGCGCCACAGGATGAGCACCATGGGACTGCGCTACAGGTTGAGCACTATGGGACTGTGCCACAGGATGAGCACCATGGGACTGTGCTACAGGATGAGCACTATGGGACTGTGCCACAGGTTGAGCACCATGGGACTGCGCTACAGGATGAGCACCATGGGACTGCGCTACAGGATGAGCACCATGGGACTGCGCTACAGGATGAGCACTATGGGACTGCGCTACAGGATGAGCACCATGGGACTGCGCTGCAGGATGAGCACTATGGGACTGTGCTACAGGTTGAGCACCATGGGACTGCGCTACAGGATGAGCACCATGGGACTGCACTACAGGATGAGCACCATGGGACTGCGCTATGGGATGGAGCACCCATGGGACTGCGCTCTGGGATGGGCACCATGGAACTGCGCTAGGATGAGCACTATGGGACTGTGCCACAGGATGAGCACCATGGGACTGCGCTACAGGATGAGCACTATGGGACTGTGCCACAGGTTGAGCACCATGGGACTGCGCTACAGGATGAGCACTATGGGACTGCGCCACAGGATGAGCACCATGGGACTGCGCTACAGGATGAGCACTATGGGACTGCACTAGAGGATGAGCACTATGGGACTGCGCCACAGGATGAGCACCATGGGACTGCGCTACAGGTTGAGCACTATGGGACTGCGCTACAGGTTGAGCACTATGGGACTGTGCCACAGGATGAGCACTATGGGACTGTGCTACAGGATGAGCACTATGGGACTGCGCTACAGGATGAGCACCATGGGACTGTGCTACAGGATGAGCACTATGGGACTGCGCTACAGGATGAGCACCATGGGACTGTGCTACAGGATGAGCAGTATGGGACTGCACTGCAGGTTGAGCACTATGGGACTGTGCTACAGGATGAGCACTATGGGACTGCGCAACAGGTTGAGCACTATAAAGTTCAGTAAAATCAGGAAGGAAGGCCTTTATACTAACTTTACATGACTTAGCAGCATAGCTTTCATTTTTAGAGATCATATATTAAACATAATACTACTACTACCCAAAAAAGAAACATGTCCTGCTAAGTTGAGTAAAGTGACATAAACAGTTGACCTCCACCAATTCTACTACACTTTACATTAAACATGCTGTATCCCTGTTCTTCACTTAACTTCATCAAAATGCTGTTAGGGGGCAGAACTACAGACTGAGACTCCAATGCTTCCTCAGTACAAACTGGCCCTACAAAGGCTTATATTCAATGGGCATGGGGTCATAATGTTGCAAGACATTATGCTGCATGCATATATCACACTGCCAAAACAGTGCAATATATGCCATGCAGCATAAGTCTTTTTTTTGCGAGGGGCTCCACCCCACGCACCCACCATTATGGGGGTTGTGCCCCCTGTACACCCAACTAATATAACTAACTCTGGGGGGGTAACACAAATGTCATACAAAAAGCAAAGAAAAAGAAAATTTCCATCCATCTGGGACTGGGAATCAAACCTGATTCCAAATGCATTGCTTCATTTCCTTGCTGCCAGTGGCTTACTGCATTGAGCCACAGCAGCTGCTCAGTGCAACCCTGTCCCAGCAGAGGTCTAATCCTCTGCCTGGGAGAGTGAGAAGGTGCAGTACTGCACACAGACCCATTTGCAGTATTGCACCCTCTTGCTCAGTTGTACTGCGCTGTTCCAGTTGCAGGGTTTTGTGGTACGCTATTAAGTGTATGACATATTGACCCAGTAGGTATCAATGGACCCTGAGGCAGGTAGCACCCTGGTATGACTCACTTATTTTTGATCATGCCAACTGCTCTTTCGAAAGCCTGTGTTTGGAAGTGTTGTCAGATGGAGTATTAAACAGGTAAAAATATTAAACACTGTTGTAACACTTCAGTGATTTTTCACAGCAAGTATAAGCAAGACGAACTGAGGATTTGGTTTTGTGACACACTGTGACCGTGTCTAATTTTACCTACTGGTTGACTAAAACAGAAATGGTTCCAGTTCCCACTAAAACACTTGTGTTGGTCAGCTGTTATGGGGTTGGTGAAACTTTGTCAACAGAAGGTGTGCACATATTTAGCATCAGTATTTTGGAATTTACTAGGTGTGTGCATTGGGAGCTAAGCCTCAAATATTACAACCCCCCCCCCATAAATATTTCAGTTTGCCTGATCAATGAAACAGAGAAGGGTCAAGGGAGGGAAGGGTGGGAGGGAAGGGAAGGGCAGCTGCAGAATAAGGGGTGCTAGTTGCACATTCAAGCAGACTTGACAGACCACTAGGCCTTTATCTGCTGGTGAATTTCATATGTTCATATGTTCATTAGTGCTGGATAAGATCATTGGTCCATCTAATCCACCTTTTTGCTCTTGTGAAAGTTCTCTACAAACATATTGTTCTTCAAAGCACTTATCCAATATTACCACAAAAGCTACCACTCTTTCTACATTATAAAGGCTAACATTTTCTGTGGATTTTTTTAAATCATAACCAGAAGCAAAACATTTAAGAACAAATGTTGTGGAAAAATAAATATTTTTTTTAAAACAAGTCATGAACATGAGTTGGAGAACTGGTGCCGAGAAAAGGGTTTCAGCTTCATTGGGAACTGGGGACCCACCTGGAGTAATGTGACCCTGTGCCGGGGGGGGTGGACCTTGTACAAGGGGATGGCCTACACTTGTTCAGAGAGGGGCTTACTGTCCTCACTGAACTGTTTAAATGCTTCATTGGCAAGCATTTAAACTAGCAAGGGGGTGGCAGAAGGATGCAGGGGGAACCAAACTGGCCACCCCCACAGGATAGTGAAGTCAACATGGAGGACCATAAAGTTACAATATTGCCAGAAGAAACAAAAACCATAGTAAGGGGACAGCAGAGGACAGGAGGAAGGGGATTGAAAGCAGGAAGGACAAACAAGGGGGGCAAAAAGACAGCAGGAGGATAATAAAAGCAAAAATGGCAGAACATGGAAGGCCATGTATATCAATGCCAGCAACCTAGGGAATAAAATCCCAGAACTGGTGGCCTTGATGACGGAAGCTGACCTGGACATTGTAGCTATTACTGAGATGTGGTATACTGTAAACCTTGACTGGGATGTAGCAGGACCAGGTTATACTCTGTTTAGAAGAGATAGAGAGGTAATAAGGGAAGTGGGTGGCTCTTTAGATCAGGGAGGGTGTTAGAGTGATTGAGATAGAGGGAATGCAGGGGCGGGAGTAGAGGTACTGTGGGTAACCCTTGAAATGGGCAATGGCACAACTATTCACATGGATGCGATATACAGACCTCCAGCATAGAGGGAGGAGGTGGACAGGGTTCTAGTGGAATCCATCCACACAATGGCAGCTAAAGGAGCGGTGCTGCTGGTAGGTGATTTCAGTCTGACAGATGTGGATTGGAGCATCCCAGCAGCTGCCTCAGCCAGGAATAGGGACATCCCTGTACTCTGTGCAAGGTGCAGGCCTCAGGCAGCTAGTGCTAAAGCCCACAAGGGAGGGTGCAATTTTGAACCTGGTACTCACCAATGGGGACAGCATTGAGGAAATAAAATGCCTGAGCTCCAGGCGATGTTAACTGAGGGAGCAGTGGATGTGGCAGCGGTCACTGAGACTTGGGCCACTGCAAGACATGACTGGGACCTGAACCTGGAGGGTTACACTATGTTCAGGAAGGACAGGGGGGAGGGAAGGGGAGGAGGGGTAGCAATGATAGTAAAAAACTGCATTGGCATAGGGGGAGTAGAGGAGGCGGAGGGAACTGTGGAGGCGATTTGGGTCACCTTGATAACAAGGGGGGGGCAAGAGAGTAAAAATAGGAGTGGTGTATAGACCCCCTGCCCTGGCGGAGGAGCTGGAGGACAGTCTGGTGGCAGATGTTAGGAGACACTGCAGACTGGGCAGAGAAAGGTGGTGGTGTTAGGGGACTTAAACATGCCAGGAACAGACTGGGAGACTATGACATCCTCTGTGACCAGGGAACAGAGGTTGTTGGATGTCTTTCAAGACGCGTTCCTAACTCAGCAGGTGAGGGGAACCGACCAGGGAGGCACGGGTACTGGATGTGGTCCTGGCAGACAGTGACCAGATTGAGGACCTGAGGTAAGGGACCCATTGGTGGGAGTGACATGCTACTGTCTGGTTCTGCCTGGACCTAGGAGGGGTAGAAGGCTGCACAAAGACGGAAGTAACCGACTTCAGGGGTGGATTTTAAGAAATGGGAAGGATCCTTAAGGAGCATTTGGATGGGATTGGGTCAGACATGGGAGCTGATAGTAGGTGGAAATCATCAGGAGAGGGTGCAGGATGCTACCAGCACCTGTGCAAGAGTAAGACGAAATGCGGTAGGGCCCAAAAACCCTGTTGGTGGACCAGGGAGGTCCAGGAGGTGGTGCGGGGAAAGAAAGCAGCCTATAAGAAATTCAAGTGCTCAAGGAGTGAAAGGGATCGAGGGGAGTATGAGCTGATGGCTAGAAGGGCCACTAGAGTGGTGAGGGTGGCTAAGGCAAGGAAGGAGCAGAACCTGGCCAGGGAAATTAGGAGAGGGAAAAAAGGGTTCTTTAGATACATTGGGGAAAGATGAAGGGTGAAGGGGGCAGATTAGCAGGATTAAATCAGGAAGAGATGGGCACAAGACCCAGAGGAGCAGGCTGAGGTACTAAATGAGTACTTCACCTCAGTTTTCACCAGGAAAATGGGATGCTGCATCATACATGGGAGAGACAGAGATAATGAGGAGGGGGCCCTGCCAATCGGCAGGTCTGGGGAGAGGGGGCATCACTGGCAGGTGGGGGAGGGCTAACAGGAGAAGAGGTACTGGAAGTGAAATCACAGCAGAGAGAGAGTGGGAAGCCCTCAGCTCCCTTAAGACAGAGAAAGCACCGGGCCGGATAAATTACATCCTAGAGTGCTGAAGGAACTTGCAGATATCCTGGCGAAACCCTGGCAGAGCTTTCACCATCTCTGAGGACAGGGTGGTGCCCCAAGACTGGAAGGTGGCGCATGAGTGCCCATCCCAAGGGGGATCAAGGGAGGTGGCAGGGAACTACAGGCCTGTCAGCCTGACATCAGTGGTGGGCAAGGTGATGGAGGGCATTGTCAAGGAGAGGCTAGGGGGGGACCTGGATAAGTCAGGGTGCCTGGACAATAGACAGCATGGATTCATCCCAGGGAAATCGTGTCAGACAAACCTGGTGGAGTTCTATGACTGGGTGACAAGTGCCTTGGACCTGGGTAGACCAGTGGATGTCCTCTTTCTAGACTTCAGCAAGGCATTTGCCTCTGTTCCTCACATGGGCCTGTTGGATAAACTAGGAGAAATGGGGTTGGGAAACCAGATGATCCGATGGATAGGCAATTGGCTCCTAGGACCCGGACCCAGAGGAATCCGTGGTTGAGTGGGATAGTCTCTTCCCCAAGGAGGGCCGTAGTGGGGTCCCACAGGGATCAGTCCTTGGGCCCCTTCTGTTCAAGCGCCTCATTATCTGACATAGGGACAGGAATCAGGGTGAGATGAGTCTCTTTGCAGATGACTCAAACTGGGGCAGTGGTGGATGGGGAGGAAGGGAGGGTGGCCCTGCAGGGGACCTGGAGGCTCTGGAAGATGGTCTAGAAAGTGGAAGCTGAGGTTTAATGCAGGGAAATGCAAGGTACTCCACCTGGGGCCAGAAACCCAGGCCAAGTGTACACCCTGGGGGGAAATACTACAGTCTCAATGGCTGAGAGGGACCTGGGGTGGTGGTGGATGTCAAGATGAACAACTCTGAGACTTGTGGGAGGCAGCAGCCAAGGCCAACAGGATGCTGGGATGCATCACTAGGGTGATCACCTCCAGGAGGGAAGTGATACTCCCTCTGTATAACTGCTTGGTGAGGCCGCACCTGGAGTACTGCGTGCAGTTTTGGAGGCCGCACTTAAAGAGGGACATTAACCTCCTGGAGAGGGTCCAGAGGAGGGCAACCAAAATGATTTGGGGCTTGGGGACAGGACCTATGAGGAGAGCTCGAAGAGCTAAATATGTACACTTGGAAGAGAGAAGGGACCGGGGGACATGATAGAGGTCTTCAGGTACATGAAGAGGTAAATAGGGGAGGAACAGTGAGGGTGCTTGAAGGAAGGAGGAGGGGCCACTAGAGGGCATGGGTGGAAGCTGGAGGGGGGAAGATTCAGGGGAGAAAGGAGGAGGTGCTACTTCACTGAGAGGGTGGTAGAGCCATGGAATGCACTACCTAGGGGGCTGGTGGAGGCAGAGACAGTGGAGGGGTTCAAGAGGGGGTGGGACAGGTACAGGGGAAGGGTTCAGGAAGCAAAATCCAATGCAGCAAGAATATCCGGAACTGGGAAGGGAGAAGCCAGAGAAGGCGAGGGGGACAGCAAGGTCAGCACCCAGGGTGGGGGCTGACCAAACGAGCAGACACGAAAGACCATTAGGCCTATTCTGCTGGCATTTTAGTATGTTAGTAGTATGTAGTAAATCAGGGTGGTTGAACACCTGGGTTCCAGTGATCATCACACAGTGTGGTTTAGCATGAGTACAGTGGCAGAGTCAAACCACACAAAGGTGAGGGTCCTGGATTTCAGGTGGGTGGACTTTATTAAGATGGGGATATGTCTCAAGCATGCCCTGGCAGGGAGGGACAAAAGGGGGAAGTGGAGAAGCAGTGGGCCCATCTGAAAGGAGCCAAAATGGAGGTGATGAACCTTTGCATTAGGCAAGTAAACAACGGCAAGAGAAAGAGAAAGCCACAATGCTTCTCAAAGGAAGTGGCTGGGAAGGTAACTTTATTTTTGACAGGATAAGAACTTTAGGCCCAGTGGACCAATTTACAAATATTACCACAATATTATCACAAAAGTTACCACTAGTGAATATTGTTTCTTCCTACGAAGGGACAAACTGTCCCATTGTAACTGCTGGTACATAAGGCAATGGTGAGTTTTAAAAGAACAGCCAAGAGCAAACGTAGGAAGTCGGTTATAAGAGTTATTTACTTTTTCCAGGGTCTTTTCCCCTGCAAATCTGTAGACACAATTGCCATGCTCCAGGACTGGTAAAATGAGTTGGACAGAGATCATGTTACGCATTTGTGGTGTGACTATAGATACAAATCTCCGTAGTGCACCTATTGTGGCATTAACCTTTCTGGTTATGGTGTCAAAATGTTCCTCAAATGTCAGACAACTGTCCAATTCTACTCCAAGATATTTATGTTTGTTTGTTGCTACATGTTTTTGGCCTTCTAGAGTCAATATATCCCTGTTATACAACACTGTGGCCCAGATATTCAAAAGGGTTGTGCCATGCGCAACAGGGTTGCGAGTGCGCAACTCCAAAAATGCGCCATTCTGCGATATTCAGAAGGGGCCAGTTGCGCCACCAAAAACATGCTGAGCAACAGCGCAATGGAAATGAAGGCATGCGCAACCGAAGGGGCCGGGTCCATGCATAAAGTGCGCAATGCGATAATCGAACACTTGTGCAATGTGCAAGAGTGGCTCAGCCGGAAGTTGCGCAGTAGCGGAATTGAGCCAAAATAAAAAGGCTCAAGGAAGTGGCGCAAGAACCCTAGCAGGCCTCAAACTGGGGAGAGAGAGAGAGAGAGAGAGACAGGAGCTGGAAGGGCAGAGAGGGACAGTGGGTCCAGGAGGACAGAGAGGCCAGTGGGGGGTGCCGGTGCAGTGGAAGCAGCAGTGGGGGCAGCGGGGTAACACAGGAACAGCAGCCAGGGGGCAGAAGCCAGGGAGATGGACAGTGCCAGCTTCCACATGGAAGCTGTAATGAGAGGGTGAGACACCAGGCTGCAGGGGACGTGGCGGCGAGGAGCCGTCGGCGTATGCCCCGACAGGTAGTATCGCTCAGACCGCTTCGAACTGTACACAGGCGTCGAGATTGTGGGCTGGTACCACCTGAACAGGGCAATATTGAGACGGCTCTGCGAGCTGTGCAGTGATGTGATGCAGGCACCCTCACGGCGGAGTCACGCTCTGTCCGTGGAGACCAAGGTGACAGCCTGCATGTGCCTGCTCGCCACGGGCACCTTCCAGAGGCCAACAGGGACACCACAGGCATTACACAGTCGGCCACATGCAATCCTCACCCAATTCCTCAGGCGCACTGCTGCCTCATGCTGCGGGGTACATCCATTTCCCCAGCACTGCGGCAGAGCCGCATAACAAACATGCAGGAGTTCCACAGGGTAGCACGTATGCCTGGCGGTTAGGGGCCATAGACTGCACCCATGTGGCCATTCGCGACGCCACCTGGCCCTGACGGCCAGGCATATCGGAACCGAAGGGGTTTTCCAGTGTCAACTGCCAGGTGTGTGTGATGCCACTGGGCTATTATCAATGTCTGTGCCACACACCCTGGCGGAGCACATGATGCCTTCATATGGCACCAGTCTGCACTGTGCCATCGATTCGAGTGGGGACATCCCACGGGTCATCTAGTGGGTGAGTACACATGTATGGAATGCAAACTCTGGGCAAGGGTGGGAATGACACAGGTGCCATGGTAGTGGCACACAAGGATATGGGCAATATGGACCTGACATGACACTGATCTCCACTATCTCCACACAGGTGACTGCGGATACCCACTCGGTCCCTGGCTGCTCACACCATACCGGCGCCCCATGACCCCAGTGCAGCTATGCTTCAATGTGGCACATGCCGCAACACGTAACATCATAGAGCGGGTGTTTGGGATGCTCAAGACACGCTTCCGATGCCTGGACACCTCCGGCGGAGCCCTACAGTACAGACCCCAAAAGGCCTGTGGGATATTCCTGGCCTGTTGCATCCTGCACAACATGGCCAAAGACCACGGGATAGCCGTGACAGGTCAAGAGAGGGACAGCGATGGGGACGCCAGTGGCGCCGGTGATGTTAGTGATGAGCAGCCCCTAGGATGGAGGGACCCCGACTGACCCGTGGAGCCCAGCTGCACCGGGACACCATTGCAGAAGTTCACTACGCCCAACACAGGTAAGTCAAGGGACATGTGCAGGCAACACTGTCCATGTGCAAACCACAGGCACACAGGGGAACACACCGTGCATGAAGGTCAGGGAGTTGAAGGTTCCAGGCATACCGACACACCATCGAGAGGGGTGAGCACTCTATGGACACACACACACCAGGCAGCATACATGGGCAGCAGCACAGCACTGCGGAAATGACATGCCAACACACAGCACCACCAACCACCCCCACCACCTGGACTGTCCATGACGTGTGCCAGGACCTGGGCACCTGCACCTTGGTGTACAGTGCAATGCAGGCATCATCATGCACACTCACCTGTGGACAGCAGTTGGGAGAGTGTGCAGGTGGTCCGTGTGTCAGCAGTGAGCAGAGACACCCAGCAGTGCACTGCCTACCATGACACACATTGCACACAGGGCAGCACCAGACTGGGCCTGCACTGGGGAACAGCTCAGTCAGGTAGCACTGTCCCACGGCCACCACGGATGCGTGGGCGGCCCCGCCGTGTCCCAGCAGCACTGGCAGGCTGAGCAGGGGCCACATCGGGTGGTGCTGGTGCACCACCAGGGGTCCCACTGCGCGAACGTGACCTTGCCCGCACAGGGGTCTGCATCCTGCCAAACAAACTTGCACCAGGGGTGCTCGGGATGCCCACAGCAGAACCCGGCGTCGACAGGCCTGGTGTCGCACGACACCGGGAATGGGGAGTGGAGAGCGCACTGTGTGGGGTGTGTGGTACAGGGGCACCTGACAGTGTGGCCAATGCGTCCGCGACAGAGACCACTGCCTGGGTCAGCCTGTCAATGGCAGCGGTCACATCCGTCCGCATAAGGGCCAGCTCAGCTTGGTCCTGAGCACACTCCCTGCTATGCCGCTCCATGGACACAGACAGTGCCTCCACAGACCTTGCAACCCGCCCCTGCAGCTGTACCGAGTCCTGCAGCAGGCGGGTGTGCGCATCCAATGGGTACTGTGCCTCAATGGCATCGTGACCCCCAGGGTGTGGACGGTCCTGGTGCACAGCACCCCTTGAGGTGGGCGCTGTCGCAGGACCAGGTATGGGCGGATCAAGGCGGTGGACATATGCCACTGCTTGACACTGTACCCCCAAACCTGGTGTGCGACTGCTGCTCGCCCTCCAACTGCTGAGCCCCAGGTCCACCTGTTCCACCTCCGTGCTGACAACAGTGCCAGACACTGCACAGCCACCGGTGCTGCCCACCGGTGCTGACAGGCACAGCCTGGGACTGTGCCAGCATGCTGGTACAGGGTGTGAACCAGGAAGGCCCAGGGCGCGTGCTGGCCTGCCATGTGTCCGTCATGGGACACACACCTATCACTGCCATTGCAGGCCTGCTATCATCAATGGTGCAGGTGCGTGCCACTGCCATAGGCACAGCATGCTGGCATACCCTGCATGCCTGACTGCTGTGACACAGGCTGTGCACCCCTGCACCCATATCACTGACACCGGAGTTGTTGGCCCAGCGTGCATGCTGCTGCAGTGCCTGCAGGCTGGTGGCGGAGGTGGATGGTCCTCCTCCATGTCCAGCAGGTCTGCATCACTGTCTGACCCACCACCACCACCATCTCCTGAAGACGAACAGGATCTGTAACAGAAAAGAGTACATGTGAGTGCATATGAACAACAGCCCCCCAACAACACCACCATGTCATACTGCAGTGATGGGCTTCCACCTGTCTGGAATCCTCCACCTGTACGCCCGAATGGCACTCGGCTGCATGGCTGCAACCAGTGTCTCCTCTGTAGGGTCAGCTCCAACACCACTTGTGGGCCCCACCAGTGCCAGCACGTGCCGCCCTGAAGGCTGCCACCTCTCCTTCAGCCTCCCGGGTCAGTCCCCATCTTCTTCTTGCATTCCTCAACGGAGCACTGGTGGCTCCGGCAGGTTGACGGCCCGAGCTACCCTCCCATGCAGCTGCACTGCCTGAGGGTGCCCTCCGTCCACTCACTAGTGGCTCATCCTCCAGGTAGGCCTGGAAGAGGCCTCCGTCTCTGCCGCGGTGAAGTTCGGCCTCCCTATGCCCGCCGTCCACACCCCTCAGCTTGGCTCTGGTCAGTCATGAGATCTGTGTGGGTGGAAGTGGACACCTGTCACTGTGCAGTCGACAGCATTTCCCTCATGAGCATAGCTGCCGGCCCGGGAAGCCCCCACGCTTCCACTCCGATGGCAGATACTGATTGAAAGGTGCCCTTGTCCCTTTCTAAGTGCCCTTTTCATGCTCAGCCCCTCAGCCTTTATCATCCTCCGCCCATGAGCATTGTCCTGAGCATCACACAGCATGTAACCCACCTCTACCTGCAGTAACCAAATCTAGCCAGCACAACCCACTGTCACATTTTTATAGCGCAACACATGCAAATGAGGTGTGGCGCAACTTTAATGACATGCTAATCGCGCCACTGCGCCTTTGAATAGCTGATCGCATGATTTGCATATGTCGGCTGAATATCGCGTATTTGCGCTTTGCGCAATACGGAAGGTCCGGCTGAGCCAATGGCGCAGGTTTGTGGCTGTGTGCCACACTGCATTGCGCATGCCCAGACAGCTTACGCATGCGTCTATCGTGCTGCAGACCTGCTGAGCGCGATAGGCGATTCAGACCATGGCCACCATTGTGCCAGTGGCGCTACAGCACTGGGCACTATATGGCGCTGTGGCACTACTGCGATAGTCCACTGTGGCACTGGTGCTCAGCTTGGCGGTAGCGCAGGATGCCTATACATCCTATGGTGCTGTCGCGTATGCCGTCATTGCCATGACCTTGTGTATGCCCTCTGACCCCTGGCGCTGTTGGCATGCCATGTATGTCCCTATTGGCGCTGTCTGGTGACAGCGCCCATGTAGTGATGGCGCTGTTCGAACAGCGATTGAAACCTGTGGTGGTCTCATTGCGCACCAACTCCACGTGGGTTACGGCGCAGCGGGCACCATATTGCCTGCTGTAAAGTTGGTGCCATGGCTAGAGGAGGCCGGTGTCCTGGAGCCAGCTTAAGTGGCCAAGCTGGTGGCCTGGTGGAGCCCACTGTGAGGCACTGTATGGTGAGGCCCCCTCACCATGCCTAGGACTCCGTGTGGCAGCAAGTGGCCACTGACCTGGTGGAGGTCACTGGCTTGGGGCGGTCTGCTGAGCAGTGCGGCACGGTACAGTGACCTCCGCGGAGCGGAACTCTTGACATGGCTGCGTTCACGTGCCAGGCGGGCGTGGTGCCTAGGCCAGGTGAGTGTACCATCTATGCACCTATATTCTCTGTAGGGGTGTGTGTGCTTGGGTGGCTGTGCATAGGTGCCGGCTCGGACACGGTGGGCTGTGTCAGTGTGTGCAGCTGTGCGATGGATGGTTATGGCTGTGTGGGCAGGCACTCTCACTGGGGCAGGGGGCACTCTGCTTTTGAGTCACACTGATGTTTGTCTCAACATATGTCTCCCACAGGCCGGATTGTGAGGACACAGGGCCAGGGTGACGTGGGCCGTGCCAGGGCCCCGGTGCCGGGGAGTGTTGTGCCCAACAGCAGCAGCAGCAGCAGCAGCAGCATCAGACCCAGCTGCTGGAGGAGTGTGAGTATCATTACTTCATGGATGCTATTGCATGCTGGGGGGGCAAGACCACCAGCCATGTGGGACACAACCAAAGGGGAGGTCATAATTCCACTATACAAAACACTAGTGAGTCCCCACACTGGAGTACAGTGTACAGTTCCGGAGACCATACCTACTTATGGACATGGACTGGGTGGAGAGGGTTCAGAGGAGGGCGACACGGATGGTGCATGGTTGTCTGACAAGTCCTATGCAGACAGGTTGATGAGAACTGAACATGTACTCCCTGGAGGAGGAGGTGTGGGGATATGATGAGGACATACAAGTATCTTACAGGGGGAACAGAGTGCAGGAAAACAGTATTTTTAAGCGTAAAGGATGTTCCAGGACTAGAGGGCATGGGATGAAGTTGGAGGGGGACGATTCAGAGGAAACATAGAAAGTATTTCTTCACAGAGCAGGTGGTGGACAAGTGGAGACACCCTGCCAGAGGAAGTGGTGGGGGCTGACTTGGTCACGGGATTTATGAATGCATGGGTTAGCCATACAGGAATTCTGGAGGTCAGGGGTAAGGGGCAACAGACTTATAGGACAACAGAGTGAACTTACAAGGTCAAATGGACAGACTGGTGTCCCATAGGCCTTTATCTGCCGACACTGTCTATGTATCCATGTATGTAGGCATGACACAGGTGACCTGCATCACAGTGCAGTATCACGGCATGTCTGTATCGTCACTGGTGGTCCAGAGCGCTACACTGAGGCACATAGCTGTGTAACTGGCATCGCGCCGTTGCACATCACTTGCCAGCCTGGTTTGTACTGTGATTGACGATGGAGTGGTGTGTGGGCGGTGGTGCGATAGCTGGTGCACGCCTGTTTGTGACTGGGTGTGCATGTTCACTGTGGGTGGGTGCATGCCATCACAGGTGCGGGACATTGGGCTATATGGCTTGCAGGTTGGGTGGTATTCAGGGTTGTGGTCAGTCACAGCCATTGACTGTGTTCCCATTTTCCTAGGGCCTCGAGGTTCTAAGGAGGATGCAGTGGGATGTCCGGCTGCCTCACAGAGGTCAGCGTGGCAAGCCACACAGGATCCTGCGAGCAATACAGAGGCATGGACGCCATCAGGTGCAGCCTGGAATGGGCGCCAGCAGGAGGAGGACCAGGACCGGCTGGGCTATAGCCCTTGACACCCTTCCCACTTCTTCCATCCCTACCACTCTGCCTTCCCTCTCCAAGTTTTTAATCCCTCCCTCTGAACACCCCTTCCTTGTACCCGTCCCCCCCTTGTAAATAGTTTTTATTGTTCTTGTTGCACTATGTTCAATATACATTTCTATTTTGATATATGAATACTGTGTTGGTCTCTGATTTGCAGCTGGCTATGGGTGCTCAGTTGCAGGTGTGTACATGCCATCTGGGCTGGTATGGTCCTGGGTATGTGTGTGTGTGTGTGTGTGTGTGCATGTGTGTGCATGGGGAGGTATCTCCAGCATGGCAGTGACTTTCGGTTCATCTTGCCATCTGCTGCCACCCACTGCTGGGTGCACAGGGTGTCTGGCTTGTAGGCTTCTGTGTTGCATGGGGCTGGCGTGTGCTGGGGGTCTGCATGGTTTCCTGCAGTGCCAGTCACTGCACATGGGTGGTGTCTTGGGGTCACAGTGGGGTGCGCTTGTGCATACCGGGGGCTGATGTGCACTGTGGTTGTCAACCCCCTGTGTGTGGCACCTCCACCTGCCAGTGGTGTGCTGCGATGTCAGGGCTCTGCTATGCTTTGTTGGCTTGTCCCCATGGGCACGTGGATCATCCATCCCACCCCCAGTGATGCTGTGCTTGGGTGTGCCGGTGTGTGTGGGTTCTGCAGTGTGTTCCTGTGCCCATGTGTGGCATGGCTGGTGGTGGGCCCCAGCCTGCCTCCTGGATATGCAGTTCCATTGCTCTCTGGGGGCTGTGCTTGCACTATGGCAGCTCTGGAATGCTCAGCTGAGCTTCCATGGTTGCGCCATAAGCGCTAATTTTAAGCTCAACTTCTCCTTCCTGGTTGGCGATAGGCGTGTATGTGCGATATTCAGGCGTTGGTTGCTTGCGTAATTTGCTCTGTTCCATGTTTGAATATTGCACCTGTTGCGCATTTGCGCAACTGGTTTACCCTTGCTCCTGCTGTTGCGCCAGTTTTGAGCGCAGTTTGAATATCCAGGCCTGTGTGTCTTGTTGTTGTTTTTTTTCCCTGAAAATACATGACGAGTTTTTTTGATACTCAGTACTGTGAGTTATCAAACCAGTCCTGGAGTATGTCAAAATCTGTCTGTATCCAGATTAAGACAGGTGGCTTGGATGATGCCAGTAGTACAGTGTCATCAGCATATAGTCTAATATGACTATTCTGTAAGTAATCCAGTAGATCATTAACATATATTAGAAACAATAGTGACCCCAGATAAGGGTAAAAAAGATGGCTGTCAGGAAATACAAGTAAACACAGCAGGAGGAGGACAGGGTAGTGTACATGGATAAACAGAGGGAGGCAGGGAAAGCAGTCAGGAGCGCAAAGGCACAAACAAAGGAAAAAATAGCACAGGAGATAAAAAAAGGAAGACAAGACTTTTTTATAGGTACATTAGTGAAAGGATAAAACCAGGGGTGGGGTAAAAAGGCTTAAAGGGGAAGAAGGAGAGTGTGGAAGGGGACCTGGAAAAAGCACCAATACTGAACAAATATTTTTGTTCTGTATTCACAAAAGAAGGAGAAGATGAGGGACAATGGTTAGGCAACATGAGCAGATATGGGAGGGAGGTGGACACCAGTCCATTTACGGAAGAGAGAATCCTAAAGAACTCTCAAAACTGAAAGTGGACAAGGCAATGGGACTGGATGGGATAAATCCTAGAATATTAAGGGAACTATGAGAGGTGCTGGCAGCACCACTGGCAGCCCCGTTCAATGAATCACTCGATACGGGAGTGGTTCTAGAAGACTGGAGGAGGCAGATTTAATCCCTCTTCACAAAAGTGAGAGTAGTGAGGAGGCTGGAAACTATAGACCAGTCAGCCTCACCTCAACAGTGGGGAAGATTATGGAATCACTACCTGAGGAAATGATTTTGGAGAACCTTGAATCCAGTGGATCCGAGATGGCATGGATTCACAGCAGGAAGCTTATGTAAAATAAATCTAATTGATTTCTTTGATTGGGTGACTAAGGTTGTGGATCAGGGGAGAGCGGTGGATGTGGCCTACCTGCATTTCAGTAAGGCCTTCGATACCGTTCCACCTAGAAGACTTTTGAACAAGCTGGGCAGCCTGGGAGTGGGTCAGAAGGTGGTAAACTGTGCTAGGAACTGGTTCAGTGATAGAAGACAGATGGTCATGGTAAATGGTTCTCAATCTGAGAAAAGGAGGGTGACCAGCAGGGTGCCACAAGGGATCAGTCTTGGGGCCAGTCCCGCTTAATGTCTTCATAAGTGACATTGTGGAGGGGCTAGAGGGGGAAGGTGTGCCTCTTTGCGGATGACACTAAGATCTGCAACAGAGTGGGCACTTCGGGGGGGGTGAAAAAAATGAGGGGGGAACCTAAGTAAACTGGAGGAATGGACTAGAATGTGGCAGATGAGATTCAATGCGAAAAAGTACAAAATCATGCATTTGGGGCACAAGAACCCAGGGGAGGATTACATAATGGGGGAACTGATGGTCACCAAACAGGAAAGGGATTTGGGGGTAATCATATGTGTTGACATAAAGGTGGCCAAACAATGTGCTATGGCTGTGGGGATAGCTAGTGGGATGCTGGGATGCATAGGGGGAGGTATCACCAGCAGAAGGAAGGAGGTGGTGATGCCACTCTACAGATCATTGGAAAGGTCTCATTTAGAATACTGTGTCCAGTTCTGGAGGCTGCATCTCTGTAAGGACAAAGACAGGGTGGAGGCAGTTCAAAGAAGGGCAACAAAGATGGTGCAGGGCCTGCACCAAAAGTCATAGGAGGAGAGACGGGGAGACCTCAATATGTATACCCCGGAGGAGAGGAGAGACAGGGGAGATATGATAGGAACCTACAAATATCTAAAAGGCATAAATAGGGTACCAGAGGGTAGCATATTTCAGAAAAGGAGATGTCCAGGAACGAGGGGGCATGACATGAGGTTGGAAGGAGGTAGACTATAGGGTAGTGTGAGGAAGTATTTTTTCATTGAACGGGTGGTAGATGCATGGAATAGACTCAGAGCAGAGGTGGTGGTGGAAATACAGTGGAGGAATTCAAGCATGCATGGGATAGGCATGGGGAACCCTAGGAATAGGAACAAGGGGGTAAAGCTGAAGATCAAGTAGCATCTGCAGCTTGTATAGTAGGCAGGGAAAATGTGCAGACTGTATGGGCCTAGCAGTCCTTAGCAGCCATTAATGTCTATATTTCTATGTTTCTAAGAGTTAACCCAGTGACTCACTGAGAAGATTGTGCTGTGAAATGGGAGTCCTAGATGTGGAAATGACCTTGAGCCTCTCACTCCAGAAAGTGGAAGAACAACTGAAATGCTATGTTTACTCTTAGGAAGAAGTGTGGGTGTATCTTACTTCAATATTTTTAGATGCACAATATAGGTGATTTGGTACCTTTTAATAGTCTTTCAATATTTTAGTGGCGATGATGAAAAACTGGGAATCCAGCAAGAGTGCATTAAACTCTACCACCAATGCTGAAAAAAATGCTAAAGCATGAGATGATGTGATGAACAGTACGGTTCACGATAAACACAGCAGTAGAGCCAAGCATATACAAAGTCAAGGGTCCTGGACTTTAATAGGGCTGACTTTGCCAAAATGGGTGAATGCCTAAGGAATGCACTAGCAAATGGGCAGGAAGGAGGGGTGGGAGAACAATGGGGAATAAACAAAACTGCCATCACTACGGCAACAAGCCTTTGTGTGAAGCAAATAAACAAAACAAAATGATGTAAAAATCCACTATGGTTCTCAAAGGAGGTGGCATGGAAGGTTAGGAAGAAAAGGATGACATTCAGGAAGTACAAGGAATCACAGAAGTAGCAGGACAGAGAACTGTATCAGTTAAAGCAGAAGGAAGCAGAGAATGCAGTCAGAACAGCAAAGGCCCAAACCGGGGAAAAGATAGCCAACTCAGTTAAGAAGGGGGATACAACCTTTTATAGATACATCAGGGAGTGAAGGAATACCAAGGAGGGATAGTGAGGCTTAATGAAAGGGTGGGGGTGGGGTGGAGTGGCAGAGGGTGACTGTGAAAAGGCAGAAATATTGAACAAATATTTTTACTCATTATTCACAAATGAAGAAGGGGAGGTACCTAAACCAAACAACAGAAAAACTCTGGATAGGGGGGTTGATACCAGCCCATTGATAGAAGAAAGAGTTATGAAAGAACTTTTAAAACTGAAGGTGGACAAAGCAATGGGACCTGATGGGATTCATCCCAGATTTCTAAAAGAACTAAGAGTAGAACTAGTGACACCACTGACTACCCTCTTTAACAAATCATGGGAGGATGGGGTGGTACCAGAGGACTGAAGGAGGGCAGATGTTATTCCACTTCACAAAAGTGGGAGCAGGGCAGAGGCAGGAAACTACAGACCTGTTAATTTGACCTCAGTGATAGGGAAAATGATGGAATCACTTCTGAAGGAAAGAATTGCTGAGTACCTAGAGGCCAGAGGGGCACAGGACCCAAGGCAGTATGGATTCACAGTGGGAAGGTCATGTCAGATGAATCAAATAGATTTCGTTGACTGGGTGACCAAAGTAGTAGATCAGGGAGGGGCTGTGGACATGGCCTACCTAGACACAGTTCCACACAAAAGATTAATATACAAGTTAGCCAGCCTGGGAGTTGGTCCCAAGATGGTAGCCTGGGTAAAAAATAGGCTGGAGAACAGGACACAGAGGGTAATAGTAAACAGAGCCCACCCTGAAAAAAGGGGGGTTACTAGAGGGGTACCACAGGGTTCAGTTCTAGGACTGGTCCTCTTTAATGTCTTTATAAGTGACATTGCAGAGGGACTGGAAGGAAAAGTATGTCTGTCTGCAGACGACACAAAGGTCTGCAACAGGGTTGATACACAAGGTGGGGTGGAAAGGATGAGAAGGGACTTGGCAAGGTTAGAGGAATGGTCAAATGTATGGCAGCTTAGATTCAATGCTAAGAAGTGCAAATTAATGCACCTGGGAAACAAAAACCCAGGGGAAGAGTATACAATGGGGAGTGAGATCTAACAACAACAAAAATGGAAAGGGACCTGGGGTAGTCATATCAGATGACCTAAAGGTAAGCAAGCAATGTGAGAGGGCAGTAAGGAGTGCTGGGGGGATACTGGGATGTATAGGGAGAGGCATCACCAGTAGAAAACAGGAAGTTGTTATCCCTCTGTACAGACAACTGGTGAGACCCCATCTGGAGTACTGCATGCAGTTCTGGAGACCCAATCTCTGCAAGGACATAGACAGGATGGAGGCAGTCCAGAGGAGGGCAACTAAAATGGTGACGGGTCTGCACCAGAAGACATATGAAGAGAGACTTAAGGAGCTTAATATGTATACCCTTGAGGAAAGGAGGGACAGGGGGAACATGATAGAAACTTTCAAGTACCTCAAGGGAATCAACAAAGTCCAAGAGGGTGGCATCTCTCAGAAAAAGAGGTGTGCAAGAACAAGGGGGCACAATTTGAAGATAGAAGGTGGACAGCTCAGAAGTAATGTGAGGAAGTATTTTTTCATGGAGAGGGTTGTGGATACATGGAACAGCCTTCCTGAGGTGGTTGTGGAGTCAAACACAGTGGGGGAATTCAATAATGCATGGGACAGACATAAGGCAATTCTAGGGGTTGGGGGTAGGAGGAAGTAGGCTGTTGGTTAACTAGGATCTGCAGCTTATCCATTAGGTAGGGAAATGGGCTGACTGGGTGGGCCACGTGGTCCTTATCTGCTGTCAAATTCTATGTTTCTATGTTATCTATGTTGGTTGCTCAGTATTAGCTGGGTGCTAAGAACATTTCCTGGCGTTTCAGCAACTCCATGTCAAATTCATATTTTTTTGCCTGACCATATCAATCATCTAAACATTTAAAATCCACAGTAAAAACATATGTTGCCATGCTTGTTTTTAAGTTACACAGTAAAACTTGATCTCTCCTTAAAGGAAACAAAATCCATAAGGGATTAGATTTTTTGACATAGTTGTAACAAAATTGTTTTAGGGGTCAACATGCAGGTGAAAAATAAAGTGAAACAATGACACATCATTTGTCATGATGTTTGCTACATGTTTCCGCAAATACTAAAATAATGAGTAAATTACCAGTACTATGACACTCTTTGCTTTAACATTCCAAAAATGTAGAAAATACTTGCATGTTTTTATACCTAAAACCATTTAAATCCTATGTTATTTTCATAAAACATCTTTGATAGATGTGGATATTGGTTGTGAATCTAGCAAAAGAAAACTGTTTTTGGTTGCATCTGCTTTCAAATGGCAGTTTCAGAGATGGTTAACTCAGGACAAAAGTAATTTAAAATCCCATTTAAAATAAAATTTCCCAGAAAGTTATTCAAATGTTCATGCAGATAAACAAGGACTGTAACATAAAAGAAATAGAGCAACCAAAGATAGTCAGAGGTGTACATAAAGCACCTTGAATGACTACAACTGCTGCACACGTGGGACATAATTATCTTGCTGCCATCCTTCTTACAGGGGCGGTCTTCATTGATCTGACGAAGGCATTTGATACTGTCCATCATCATCTACTACGCTCTCAGCTGCTACATACCAGATTGTCCCCTGAATCTACATCCTGGTTTAAGAACTACCTTTAAAACCACTCACAAAGAGTGAAAATAGCTGACTTTCTCTCTGACGCCAGACCAGTGTTCTCTGGAGTGTCACAAGGGTCCATCCTTGGGCCTCTTCTCTTCAGCATCTTCCTAAATAGTCTTCCACAATCCTGTCTGGAGCAACTCCTCCTATACACTGATGACACTGTCATCCACTCCACCCACAAGGACCCCCACCTTCTGCAAAGCAAACTACAGCATGGCTTCTCCTCAGTTGAAAACTGGTTCAATAATCACAAACTTGCTCTCAACTATAAAAAAACAAAGTCCGTGCTCTTCTGCAGCTTGCAAAACAAGCACCGGGACCACCCCCTCACCATTGCAAACTGCCTAGGTGCAATCCTAGAACAAGTGCAAACCTTAAAATACCTTGGAATCACTCTTGACAGTTGTCTATCCTATGGGGCTCACATTGACAATGTTGCCAAAGTGACTAACACATGTATTGGCCTGCTTTACAGGCATAGGCAATGCCTAACTCTGGAAGCCTTAAGGATCGCAGTTCAGAACTCAGTGATCTCAACTATTGACTATGGCCTCATCATCTATGGTTCTGCTTCCACCCCCACCCTCAGGCACATATCTACGGCTTTGAACAAAGCTTGCCGACTCATCATTGGATCCCATCGTCTCACCCATACGTGTGACCTATATGCCCAAAATGCTTGGCTTCAACTCTCAAGCTGCATCAGGTATCTAATACGCATACAGCTAAAACCATTGATGGACCTTTGCACCCCCCCCGGAGTTCAAGCTCACAATCCTGCACAGAATCCCCACCTCACCAGGGGCTCTGAATCTCAATTACTGCATATTCCAAAATACAAGACCTCACAGGGACAAAGATCCTTTGCTTACAGAGCTCCCAGCTGGCTAACTGGTCTCACCAAGGACATCTCCTCCCTACCTAAGCTAGGCCCGTTCAAATCTGACCTCTGCCTATTCCTCTCTGCCTCTAGCACCGTTCAGATCTGACCTCTGCCTATTCCTCTCTACCTCTAGCACATGCGACTGTCTTCTCTAACCTGCTGTTCCCTTCTTGGCACTTGTCCCTTCTCATCCACCCCACTACTCTCCCCCTCTACCTTCCCACCTCCTCCTCCTCCTACTTGCACTTTCCACTTGCACTTCCTGTGTGTTTTGACAGTTGCCTCTGGCAGCATCTTCTTCTCATGTCTCACCAAGTTCTCGTTATCAGTGTTAGCCCTGTCCTCTGCATGCCCCTAGTACCGCCTAATCTGTATGTACTCATGTGATGATAAACAACTGTAACCGCTTATCCTGTACTAATTAATGTCCTGCTTGTTTGTTCTCATCCTGATGTGGAACTTTTGTAAAAGAACCTTGGCTCAAAGGTAACTGTAATCCTAGACTCTTATAAATAAAATAAAAATATTTTCTTAGTTGGGCATGACATTACATGATCAATCATAATTCTAAAAACAAAATCTTCAATATATTTAAGAATGTACTTCTTCCAGTAAACAGCCTTGAAAACCTTTTGAATGCATCAGAAAATTGGGAATTTGAAACATTAAGGAATGTCTTTAAGTGTAACGTTTATTGATCAGCCATTAGACCATTATGACATACATACAACAATATTAGCAAAATATACATTACATAATTTATATAAAAGCTGAAACACTCTAAAACCAGTTGCTCCACACACAAAAACAGCACAAATAAAAAGCAAAATAAGTAGTCTAATAAAACCTTACAAATTCTACAGGAGATGGAATGCACGGGAAGTAACATGTATCTTTAAAGAGATTCAAAAAAAATTAAGCAAGTTCCAAAATGAAATCTTTCAACTCATTCATTGATTTATGCCCTATGTCTCTAACAGTTGATCTTTAAGGAAAGTGCACAATTTTTCCACTATTATTTAGCAGTTGTTATTGAAGAGCTATTTCAATGAATTCTCAAGTGACCTGTACTGATTTGCTAAAAATATCTCCCAAGAGTATTTGTCTAAACTTCTGTGATAAAGTGAAAAATAGGACCACATAGAGGAGGTTTTCCCTCTGTGTGGAGGAACAAATGCAGTGAGATAGAGATGGCTCATGTTTACTGGCTATTGCCTTCCTATAATTAATTGAGAATACTTCAAATCAATAGATTGTAATCATGTGGCTATCCTCAGGGTCTTCCAATAACGCTAAATATTTTTTCCAGTTTAATTGTACTTTTCCTTCAACGACTTAATGATTTGTAGGATTTTATTGCTGCTAATTCCTTTTGGTTTGCTAAACCTAGAAGCCTTTGTTTTATTACAGTTAAAATAAAACATATTGTAAGATGTATAAGTTTGATCAATAAACCACAGAGAAGGAAAAGAAAGTCAAGGGACGGGGAAGGGGGCAAACTAGACAGGAAGCCAGCTGATGAAGGTTGGACTCCAGTAGGACCTAGAAAAGAGAAGCAGCAGTAGGCAGGAGGGAGGATAAAGCACATAGTAAAGCAAAGGGGATAGGGAACATGTTTTTACTTTACTAGCAACATATGGGAAAGAGGATGCAGGAGGTGATTGCACAAGGGATAGCACTCACAAAGAAGAGTGAGTGAGGGGCATTACTAGTGGAGAGATTGAGCATGGTGTGGCAGAGGATAATACTTGGAGAGGTGAGGAGGGAGAGGGAGGTTAGCAGTCATACAGGAGGAGGGGAGGGGTCTTAATTGGGAGGGACAGAGGGGAAGACACTGGGGCACATGGTAAAAACACAGTCTTGAGTGTTTCCAAAAATGAGAACCTGGGTGGGTGAGGTGGTGACAGGCACAAGGAAAGAGGAAGGGGTGTACTGCTGTTAGGGGATTCCATACTCAAGGGGATCAGATGGGGCAGCAAGGGGGAGAGGCACAGTCAGATATGGGTGGAGTCCATACCAGGATTAAAGGCAGACATGGCAGGACAGGCAATCATAAGGTGTGTAAAGAGGGGTAGGAGGAAACCACACATTGTGGTACATGTGGGGACAAATGACCTAGTGGGGGAAATGGTGGCGGTAACAAGGGAGAGGATTGAGGAAGTGGGAAGGTTGTGCGAGGAGACTGGGCAGTCTGTGGCCTTCTCTGAAGTGCTCCCAGTACCCTGTGCAAGCACAGTAAGAAAGGAGAGGATTAGAGAGTTGAACACATGGTTGGTAGAATGGTGTCGAACTAAGAGTATGGGGTTGTGGGTGGCTGGGGCAGTGCCTGGGATAATAACAATCTGTTTGCAAGGGATAGGCTGCACCTGAGTGGGGAGGGGAAAGAGGTATTAAAGCAAGGACTGGGGAGATATATTGTGACAAGAGTGGATTTAAACTAAATAGTGGGGTGGCAAGTAGACAGCAGGTAGGCAGAGATCCGATAGAGTGGAGTCACAGCCTACACCCCTGGCTAACAGGGAAGGACTCAGGGCAGCCAAAAAAGGATGGAGTAGAAGGGAGGAGATGGAGGCTCGTGAAGGGAAGGGGGCATTATGGATGGTGGTCTCATTGAATGCAAGAAGCCTAGGATACAAATCTGCTGAGCTACAGGCACTCTTAACAGTGTGGAGGTTGGATATTGCAGCTGTCACATAAACGTGGGCAACTGAGCACCAGAACTGGGATCTGGCAATCCCAGGATACAAATTATACAGGAAGGACCATAAGGAGGGGAGGGGGGGTGGAGTGGCAGTCTATGTGAGGGATGGGATCAAATGCACAAGGGGCGAGGGGGGAGAAGAAAGGAGAACAGAGGCAATCTGGCTGCAGCTCCTAGACTCAAGGGGTAGGAAATTGAGGTTTGGGGTGGTATACAGGCCACCGTCCCAGTCTGAGGAGCTTGACAGGGAGGTAGTGGGACAAATCAAAAAGGTAGGTAGAAAAGGGAAGGTGGTCATCGTGGGGAATTTCAACTTGCTGGAGATTGACTGGAGCATTCTGGTCATCTCCAGTGCTAGGGAGCAAGTGCTCCTAGATGCAATCCAGGAGGGTCTCCTGACATATTTGGTTACTGTACCTACTAGGCTAACGAACACTTTAGATCTGGTATTGTTGAATGGGGAGGCAGTGAGGGAAATAAAGGTAGAGGACCCATTAGCCGACAGTGATCACCAGACGGTGTGGTTTAATATCATGATGTGCGGGGAGCCAGAGAAATCAGTTACTCAGGTGGTAAACTTCAGGGGGGTAGGACTTTGGGAGGATGCAGGAAGTACTGAAAGGGAAACTAGAGGGCATAAGTCAGGAGATGGATGTGGAGCAGAAATGGGATATTATTAAATGGGGGGTTACAGAGGCAACAGAAGCCTGACCATGCTGGTTGAACAGTGAGGTTGTGGAGGTGGTGAGGGCAAAACGAGTGGCGCACCAGAGGTTTAGGAGGATGGGGAAGGAAGTTGACAGACAGGAATATGCAAGATGGTCCAGGGAGGTGACCAGAAAAGTGAGAGAAGCCAAGGCCCAGAGGGAGCTGAGATTAGCACAGGGAATTAATGGGTGGAGGGAGAAAAACTTTTTCAGATACATCAGGGAGAAAAGGAAGTGCAAGGAGACAATAGTGAGGATAAAAAGGTATGGGGAGTGGACAGAAAAGGGGGAGGAGCAGGCAGAAGCACTGAATGAATACTTTTGCTCAATGTTCATGGAAAAAAGGGGGGGCCACTACCAGCATGGGGCTGAGAGGGTGGGAACAGGGGGAGAGGAGGCAACAGATGGAAGAATTGAAGCAAGTAGAGTCCTAGAGGGACTGAGGGCACTGAAGTTAGACAAGGCAACAGGGCTGGATGGTATCCACCCCAGGGTGCTGAGGGAGATGGCGGGGTCACTGGCGGATCTGTACAGCACCTCACTGGAGTCGGGATGTGTGTCACTGGATTGGAGGATAGCACATGTAGTACCATTACACAAGAGCGGGCCAAGGGATAAACCGGGTAATTATCATCTGGTAAATCTCACCTCCATGGTGTGCAAACTCATGGAAACAATACTAAAGGAAAGACTGGTGTTGTATCTGGAGGATAATGGCCTCCAGGATGTGAGGCAGCATGTGTTTGTTTCAGGGAAGTCTTGGCAAACCAGCCTCACCCAATATTATGACTGGGTGTCAGATGAGCTGGATAAGGGTCATGTGGTGGATGTTCTTTACTTGGACTTCAGCAAGGCCTTCGATTCAGTGCCTCATAGTCAGCTTGGGGAGATGCTAACTGGTGTAGGGGTAGGGGCAAAAATGATGAATTGTATTACAAGCTGGCTGAGTGGCAGGCTGCAACGAGTGGTGGTGAAAGGGGAGCTCTCAACTCCAAGGCCGGTGACAAGTGGGGAGCCACAGGGCTCTGTGTTGGGGCCAGTATTGTTTGGGCTCTTCATATCAGACAGTGCACATGGGGTGGTGAGCAAGGTAAGTCTGTTTGCTGATGACACCGAAATTGGAGCAGTGGTGGATGGAGAGGAGGGATGGAAGCAACTGCAGGGGAACCTATGCAAGCTAGAGGAGTGGTCAGAGAAGTGGCAGCTAGGGTTCAATGAAAAGAAGTGTAAGGTTATGCACTTTGGGGTGAAGAACCCCAGGACAGAATATTGGCTGGGGGGGAAGTTAAGCTGGGGATCACTGAGGAGGAGAAGGACCTAGGGGTAATGATAACAGGGACCATGAACAACACTGCTCAGTGCAGGAGACCAACTGCAAAAGTGAACAAAATGCTGGGGTGCATAGCGAGGGGTTTTCTTCCAGATGAAGAGAGGTGATCTTGCCCCTCTGCAGGTCGCTGGTAAGGCCGCACTTAGAATATTGTGTGCAGTTTTGGAGGCCATACCTAAAGTGTGATATCAGGCTACTGGAGGGGGTGCAGAGGAAGGCAACAAAGATGATACGTGGAATGGAGGGGAGAGACTATGACAGCAGACTGGGAGACCTGAATATGTACACCCTGAAGGATAGAAGGGATGGGGGGACATGATAGAGACATTCAAGTATCTGAGAGGAATCAATAAGGATGAGGCAGATGGGGTATTTAAGTTAAGGAGGAGGAGGGTCACCAGAGGGCACAGGATAAGAATAGAGGGGGGAAGATTTATGAAGGAAATGAGGAAACACTATTTCACAGAGAGGGTGGCAGCAAAATGGAATGCCCTTCCAGAATGGGTGGTATCATGTAAATCTGTGAACAGCTTCAAAAGGGCATGGGACAGGGAACGGGGGAGAGTGAGGGTGGTGGAAATGGGGGGGTGGCAGTGGGATGGCAAAGGGGAGAGGGGGTGGGGCAGCTGCAAACTAGAGGTGTTGGCTGCACACTCGAGCAGACTTAGATAGACCGGGTGGTCTGTTTCTGCTGGTACATTCATATGTTCGTATGTACGTATAAACCAAATAACCCAACCCATTTTCCAAGAAAGTTATTTTTGTTTCATATGTGGTAAGTTGCATATTTTGTCTAAATACAGTAAGTATTATATTCTTCCCAGTAAATCTTCAGCTATATATGATCATCCATGTTTGTTACACAAAGGCTGTCAGGACTGTGAAATCACAATATTTCAAGGCCAATCTTCAGAATAACATTAACAACTGCTCCAAGGTTTGGAAGGTAACTCACTTCCTTTGTGACACTCCCATCCCCAGTCTGGTCCTTCTATTCTTCTTACAAATGGCTTACCTGTGTATGATCCCTTCTCTGTTGCTTCTCACTTTAATGAGTTCTTCACCACTTGTGCTCTCCCTTCCTCTCCCCTGTCAGCCACCATTTCTTCACACCACATTCCCTCTTCCCTGCCCTCCCAGGGTTTCCTAATCTCCCCTGTTACCACCCAGGAGACCCTGACTATCCCTTACTCCATGAAACTGAGTAAGTCTAGTCCTAATGGACTTGATCTCTGCTCCATTGCATTTCCTTTGACTCAACTACTCAACATCTCCTTCTCCGTCAATGTGGTCCCACAATCCTGGAAGTTGATTAAAGTTACGCAACTCCACAAAGAGGAGGACCCTTCCTCCTCCGCTAACTATTGGCCTGTCTCCTACCTCGCCTCTGTTGCCAAGCTGCAAGAGAAGCTTGTCTATAATAGAAACATAGAAACATAGACTTTGATGGCAGATAAGGACCGCTTGGCCCACCTAGTCTGCCCATTTTCCTACCTATTGGATAAGCTACAGATTCTAGTTAACCAACAGCCTACTTCCTCCTACCCCCACTATAATTGCCTTATGTCTGTCCCATGCATTCTTGAATTCTCCCACTGGTTTTGACCCCACGACCTCCCAGGAAGGTGGTTCCATGCATCCACCACCATCTCCATGAAAAAATACTTCCTCACGTTGCCCCTGAGCCATCCCCCCCTCTATCTTCAAATTGTGCCCCCTTGTTCTTGCACATCTCTTTTTCTGAAAGATGTTCCCCTCTTGAACTTTGTTGATTCCCTTGAGGTACTTGAAAGTTTCTATCATGATCCCCCCTCTCCCTCCTTTCCTCAAGGGTATACATATTAAGCTCTTTTAGTCTCTCTTCGTATGACTTCTGGTGCAGACAATGCACCATTTTAGTTGCCCTTCTCTGGACTGCCTCCATCCTGTCTATGTCCTTGCGGAGATGGGGTCTCCAGAACTGCATAAACTGCTCCAGATGGGGTCTCACCAGCTGTCTGTACAGAGGGATAACAACTTCCTGTTTTCTACTGGTGTTACCTCTCCCTATACATCCCAATATCCCTCTAGCC
Organism: Neoceratodus forsteri; assembly: GCA_016271365.2. Taxonomy (NCBI): domain Eukaryota; kingdom Metazoa; phylum Chordata; order Ceratodontiformes; family Ceratodontidae; genus Neoceratodus; species Neoceratodus forsteri. Next base: position 1,450,717,315 of record CM057452.1, read on the forward strand.
CTCCTTACTGCCTTCTCACATTGCTTGCCTACCTCATAGTCATCTGATATGACTACCCCACGGTACCTTTCCATTTTTGTTGTTGTCAGTACTCCCCCCCCATTGTGCACTCTTCCCCTGGGTTTTTGCTTTCCAGGTGCATTACTTTGCACTTCTTTGCATTGAATCTAAGCTGCCATACTTTTGACCATTCCTCCAACCTCTCCAAGTCCCTTCCCATCCCAACCCCCCTTGTGTATCAACCCTGTTGCGGATCTTTGTGTTATCTGTAAAGAGGCATACTTTTCCTTCCAGCCCCTCTGCAATGTCTCCTATAAAGACATTAAAGAGGACTGGTCCCAGTACTGAACCTTGTGGTACCCCACTAGGAACTACCCTTTATTTGGAGTGTACTCCATTTACTATTACACTTTGCATCCTATTGTTCAATCAATTTGTTACCCAGGCTACCACCCTGGAACCCACTCCCAGGCTGGTGAACTTGTTAATTAATCTTTTTTGTGAGTCTGTGTAAAATGCTTTGCTAAAGTCTAGGTAGGCCATATCCACAGCCCCTCCCTGGTCTACTACTTTGGTCACCCAGTCAAATAAATCTATTAAATTCGTCTGACATGACCTTTCCACTGTGAATCCATGCTAACTTGGGTCCTGTGCCCCACTGGCCTCTAGGTACTCAACACTTCTTTCTTTCAGAAGTGATTCCATCATTTTTCCTACCACTTAGGTCAAACTAACAGGTCTGTAGTTTCCTGCTTCTGCCTTGCTCCCACTTTTGTGAAGGTGAAACACATCCACACTCCTTCAGTCCTCAGGTACCACACCATCCTCCCATAATTTGTCAAAAAGGGCAGTGAGTGGTGTCACTAGTTTTTCCCTTAGTTCTTTTACAGTTCTGGGGTGAATCTCAGCAGGCCCCATTGCTTTGTCCACCTTCAGTTTTAGAAGTTCCTTCAGGTCTCTTTCTTCTGTGAATGGGCTGGTTTTGACCCCCCCCCCCTCCATCCCCATCCAGAGTGCTTCTATTGTTTGGTTTAGAAGAAGAAGAATCAGCATTTATATAGCGCTTTTCATACACAGTATCACAAAGTGCTTTATAAGCAATGCTAGACTGGTATTGAAGTGACTGAATGTGTGGTGGCAGCCATATCGCACATCATCACCCACACACAGCCTGGATAATTGCATGAACCAGTTTTATGGGAAGGGGAATGTTGGCCACGACACCGGGAATGTTCCCTACTCTTTTGTGTAGAGTGCCCTGGGTTCTTTTACTTCCACCTGAACACCCACCAGGACAACCAGAAGGGACCTCAGTTCAAAGTCTCATCTGAAGGACAGCACACCCCAGCAGTACAGAACCCCCCAATACTGCACTCGGATGCCTGCGATTTTTAGGTGCAAGTCCAATCCCGGTGTAGGACGAGAACCCATGACCTTCTGGTCCAGAGGCAGATGTGCTACTAGCTGAGCCACGCTGACACCTAGGTACCGCCCCTCTTCTTCTTTTGTGAATACTGAGCAAATGTATTCATTCAGTATCTCTGCCTTTTCACTGTCACCCTCTGCCTACCTCCCCTCTATTAAACCTTACTATCCCTCCCTTGATCTTCCTTCGCTCCTTGATGTACCTATAAAGGTTTTTATCCCCCTTCTTAACTGAGCTGGCTATCTTTTCCCTGGTTTGGGCCTTTGCTATTCTGGCTGCCTTCCTCACTTCCTTCTGCTTTAACTGATAGAGTTTTCTGTCCTGCTCCTTCTGTGATTCCTTATACTTCCTGAGTGCTCTCTCTTTCTCCTTGACCTTCCCAACCCCCTCTTTTGAGAACCATGGTGTTTTTTTTACTTTGTTTGGTTTATTTGCTTCCCACAAAGGCTTGTTGCCTTTGTGATGGCAGTTTTGATTTTTCCCCATTGTTCTTCCACCACTCCTTCCTGCCCATTTGCTAGTGCATTCCTTAGGCATACACCCATTTTGACAAAGTCAACCCTCCTAAAGACCAGTACCTTTTCTTTTGTATGGCTTGACTCTACTGCTGTGTTTATTGCTACAATTTCCTCTCCTCTGATTTTCTCTCTCCATTCCCATCTGGCTTCAGGAAAGATGACTCCTCCATCTCCTCCCTACTGAGTGTAGCTTATTAACATCCTCTCAGGGATGGATCACGGTCACATCACTACAGCCATCTTCATCCATCTGGCTAAGGCCTTGGACTTGGTGTCTTCCCCCCTTCCTTCTCTTTTTGGACACAGGTTGTGGAAGGTCTAGCTCAACTGGTAGGAGAGGAAGCCGTTCTCATCTCTAAATTGGTCCTTTTGTTGATTCCCCCCAACCCTGGATCTTCAACTTAGCACAAGGGCAATGCTTTATACACACTTACTAGCAGCCAAGAAGGCCATTACTTGCAAGTGACACCAGTGCTGTCCCTGATGCTTGCCATTTGACATTCCATTATGAATGATATGTGTTATTTAGAATGACTCATAGCTTGCTGCAACAGTTGGGAGACACAGTTTGAGTTAAGGTGGAGACCCTCTGTTTTCTATATGGCAGAAATGGATGAATCCTTCATCCCTTGATGGGAGGGGGTGCTATATTAAGAGACTATTTGACAGTTTTGGCCTGTGAGTTGATGGGTGGGAATGGCCTGGACCTTCTCAGGTAAACCTTATTGAAATAATAGGATATTTACATAGTGATTTGATTTATTAATTTACCTCTGCTCAAAGTAATTTTTAATGCCTACCATATTTTGATATTTAACCATGTGAATTGTATAATTTTTAATGGAGTAATATTAACTACCCTGCCATTATTTATTGACAGGCTTTATTCTTTTTGATTCGTATTTTTAGTAGAACTGATATTAAGAATATTGATAATGTCATTTTTCTGACAAAAAAAGTTATTTTTGTCCAGTATCTTAAGAAACCTGGATCATTTGTAATGCCACTGAAGTTTGACCTATTTCTGCTCCTACTTCACATTCTAGAACTGATGGGGAAGGGTGCATTTATTAATTGCCTATAAAATATGTTAAAAACTGTTTCAAGTTTGGCCATACTGTATGGTTCAGCTCCATATATTAAACCTGTCTTTAGTTTTATACTGACCACCCGAAAAATGTTTTTCAAGAATTTACTTCTCTAATCATAGTTAAACTGAGTTATACCCTGACTATTTTGTTTTAATTTATTAGCAATTAGTTCCATATGTGCATTCCATTTTCCATAATTTGTGCTTCTAATACCTAGTCATTTTATTTTGCTATCTCTAGCATTTGATTATTTAAGTAAAGAGATTTGGGAATATTTTTTCTAGAATCTCATTACCTTGCCTTTATTTATATTAATTTTCAATTTCTATGTAACAGCTAAATCATAAAGTGATCAGTCGTTGGAGTCCCAGGTAAGAGGTTGAAAGTAAGACCATATTATCTGCATATAGTATGCCAAGCAGTTACAACAATCCTTCCTCGACTCTGGTGCATGAAAGTCAGGATTTACCTGTTTCCTAACTCAAATGATTAAATATAGGTTTAATAAGGTAGGAGACAGCAGGCATCCTGGCTGAACCTCAGCATTAGTGTGTAATTTCTGCATCATATTGCCCTTATCTGAGAATCTGACTGGTCCAGGTTAAGTTGTACAGTAGTAGTAAAATATCCCATACTGATGGGTCTATCTGTAAATCCTGTAATTCTTTCCAAAGTAGCTCTGCTGAAATAATATTTAAAGTCTTGCTCAGATCCATGAAGATTGTATAGATATTTTTTTTACTATTGTATATTCTTCTATAATATAATTTAGTGAAAAACTATGAACTTGGTTTAATTTCCTTCCTTGAAGCCTGCCTGATACTCCCCAGTGATTTAATCTGTTAACCATTAGTTCCAAATGCGCATTTTATTTGTCATTATACATAAATATAATACCTAAATAGTCATATTGTTTGGTTAGCCCTAGCATTTAGTTATTTAAGTAATGGGCTTTGGGAATATGTTTCCTGAATCTCATTACCTTAATTTTATTTTTATTGATTTCCAGTTTGTATACAATGACTAAACCACAAAAACAAGAGATCAGTCATTGGAGTCCCAGATGAGAGGTTGACAGTAAGACCATATTATCAACTTACAGTATGCTAACTAGTTTATTTATTTATTGAACATTTTGGAGATTTGGAGAATACCTTTGTGCACACATGCTCTTTTACAAAGGTTCATTATCAATAACATAGATTACAAGGCAACATAACAAATACCTTCATTGTGTTCCAGTGGAATGAAGTCAAAAAAGTGCAAGTATAGTCAGACAAGTACAAAGAGCTAGATCAATTGCGTACAATTGTACAATAAGGCAGGATGACAGAATCTGTGTAGAACAAGCATAGTAATAGTACATGGCCTTGGAGCCAGAGTCTGACACAGTTCAAAGAGTATACTGGGAGGGACTTTAGCTAGGATGATTAGCAGTTACAGTTGCATTAAACTGTTAGGGTTATTCATAATGCCTCTTAAACTGGATACACTTAGGTAGATTGAGCAAGGTATCAGACAGCTCATTTAACCAGGCAGTGGCCCTAACTGCAAATGAACAATTGTCCAGCTAAGTATGGCAGAAAGGTAGTTCAAGGGAATTCTGAGCCAAGCTCCTGGTGTTGTAGAGGTTGGTGACAGGGTGGAAGCAGTGGTTAGCCCCAGTAGCACCTTCTTGGCTAGCAGACATGTCTGGAACTTAATTCTGCTAGGTAGGGGTAACCAATTTGTTTGGGCATAGAGGGTACAGCTATGGGAGCACTTGTCAGCCACATGCACAAAGTCACAGGCCTTATTACAGATCAGATTTATTCTGCTGGGAATTGAGTCACAACCAGTTGTGTGAACAGGGATTCTATAGTCAGCTAGTGACAGTACTGAGTTTGCCACTGTGAGGCATATAGCATCAACAGTGGTTGACCCAGTTATGGTACAAAGCTTCCAATCTTCTGTTTACCATGGACACAAGGTGGTCAACATGGGAAGCGAATGATAAGGTATCATCCAGGATCACCCCAAGGTATTTAAAAGTTTCCACCTGTTCAAGTACATACATCCCAGGTCATTGCAAATGACAAGTGGTGGTACCTTGTTCTTCATTTGTGGGCTTGTAAAGAGCATTGTCTTAGTTTTTTATAATTTAGAACCAGTTTGTTTTGGGAGAACCATTTTTCAAGTGCCTCAGAATTACCCTGGAGGACAGGGGTAAGGCTGCCAAGGTTAGGGTTCTTGGAATAGATAACATCATTGTCTATATAAAGAAATACATTTGCAGACTGACAGGCATCAGGCAGTTGGTCTATGAATAAACCAAATAGTAGGGGTCCCAGAATGGAGCCCTGAGGAGAACCAATAGATACATTTTTAACATCTTACAAGGAGCCATCTATCAGGAGCCATCTATCTTAACGTGTTAAGTGTGACTAGTAAGATAACTCTGAAACCAGGTGACTGTGTCTTGTGGCAGTCCTAGGTCATGGAGTTTGTAGAGAAGGAACTTGTGACTGACCAAGTCAAAAGCTTTTGCCAAGTCAGTATAGGTGGTGCTAGCCTTATCTCCATTGTCAAGGGCCTCAAGGACAACACTGGAATACTCAATTACAGTTACAAAGTACAGTTATGTAAGACCATACCATGTGAGTAGGTCTTTGAGAGGAGCTCTTGCAGCAGGCTATTTCAATTAGGTTTGTGCCACAGGCACTAGGACCCATCAGAAACCTTTAGCTAGCAGTTTCCAATGGGGACTGCCCCCGATGCTGGCTCTGCCCCGACGTCAGCCAATGGTATATCAGAGGGCAGTCCCCAACCCCACCTCAGTTCACCTGCCAGAGACCAATTGGTAAGGCTGGCAGGTGGACCAGGCAGAAGCCTGCCATAATAAAGATACAAAAACAGCTCACCAGGGGGAAGGAAGGAGGGAAAGCAGCACCTGCTGCAAGAGCTCCTCTCAAAGATCTACTGTTACAGTAAATTCTTACGTAACTATACTATCTTACTTCAAGTGGGAACTCTTGCAGCAGGCTATTTCAATTAGGACTGAATCCCAAGCAGTCCTGCAAAATGGAACCGGTAACTAGGAGTCAGTTGTAAGCAACATTGCTTGAAAAAGCACCTTTAAGATAGGAGGCCTTGAAGGACCATTAGGCCAAAGCCTGCCCGTCACCTAAAAGCAATGTCTAGGCTGTAGTGCTTAATGAAAGCATGCACTGAGCTCCAGTTAGCTGCTGCACAGATGTCTCCAATGGAGACATTTCACAAGGTTGAGAAGGAAGTAGCCACTCCCCTGGTAGAATGACCCCCAGCTGAGCCCGGTAGGGGTTTGTTGTACTTGTTGTAACAGAAAAAAATACAGTTGACCAGCCACTTTGATAGTGTCTGCTTAGACACTGGAGCACCTTGGCAATGAGGCGCAAAGGCCACAAACAACTGCTCCGTCGTCTGTTGTGGACTGGTGCATTTCAGATTGTACATTAGCACCCTGTGGACATCCAGAGTATACAGGAGTGCTTCCCTTCTGTTTGAGTGATCCAGGTAGTAGAAGGTTGATGTCCTGATTCAAAGTAAGTTTGGACACCACTTTAGGTCAAAACTAGGACTGGTTAGCAAGGGCACCCTGCCGCTGTAAAAAATTAAATAAGGCTCCTTACACATCGGGGCCTGAAGCTTAGAAACTCTCTGGGCAGAAGTAACTGCAACTAAAAATAACACTTTCCAGGAAAGAAAGCGAAGCTCACATTCTGTGGCAGGTTTGAATAGGGTAAGAGTCAGCTTTTCCAGCATAAAAAGGAGATCCCAGGGGGGTACCGGGTCTCTGATGGGATGCTTAATATGCAATATGCCCCACAAAAATGTATGGAACACATCCAGTTGGGTGAGTGTTTTTCCCTCCATAGGCACGTGGTAAGCAGAGATTGCTGACAGACGCACCTTGAAGGAGGTCTAGCTCAAGCCTTGATTTAATAAGAAGAGGAGATATTCTAAGATTGAGTTCATTAGACAGGTAAGAAGGTCCTAGTGATGGGGTGGAGCCCACAGACAAAATCTTTTACACTTTATGGCATAAGTGGATCTAGTTGAGGAATTTCTCACTGCTATGAGAACGTCCGCCACCTCCTGGGAGACCAAACCTGGATTTGACTAAGTCTGCAGGAGCCAGGCATGAAGATGCAGGGATTTGAGATCCAGATGGACCAGTATTCCCTGATGCTGTGACAGGAAGTGCGAGCTCAGCAGCAGCTGTATTAGAGGCTCCACTGCCAGCTGCTGAATTAGTGAGAACCAAATCTGCCGAGGCCAAAATTGAGCTATGAGGATCATCTCTGCTCTCTCAGCCTGTATCTTCAGAAAAATCCTCTGAAAAATGGGAAAGGGAGGTGTACAGAAACCTCCCTGTCCAACAGAGGGAAAAAGTGTCTGGTCAGAAAACACCAGGCACAGGCTCTTGCGAGCAGAAACTGGGCAGCTTGGCGTTGAGTGGAGATGCAAAGAGGTCCAACTATGGGAAGCCCCACCAGTCAAATAGCTGATCTGCTACTGACTGGAGGAGCTCCCACTCATGAGCCTTGGACCAAGACTGGTTAAGGCTGTCTGCCAAGATGTTTTGGATGATTGGAACATGAATAGCAGTGAGGTCTAGGCAGTGTTCTAGTGTCCAGTACCAGGCCCTCATCACCTCCTGGCATAGGGGGTAAGAATGTGTATCCCCTTGCTTGTTGACATAATACACTACCAATGTGTTGTCCATCTGGATGAGAAGAGGGCCTGGTAAAAGGTCCATTTGAAATGCTTACAAGGCATTCAGGACTGTTCGCGTCTCAAGTATATTGATATGGAGCAGTTGTTCATCTAGAGACCGTGTCCCTTGGTCTGTCTGTCCCCCAAATGAGCTCCCCAACCAAGACAGAATGCGTCTGTCATTAAAATCCATCTTGGGGGCTCCTGCCAAAAGGAGCCCCCCATGCCAGGTTGGAGGGGTCTAACCACCAGGAAAGGGTCCTTCGTACTGGATCGGAGACCCTGACTGGCTGGTCTACATCATCTGACCTTTTGTCCCACTGGACCCTGAGCATCCATTGTGGGACCCTCATCTGGAGGTGAGCCAAAGGAACTGTGGGGTTGGCCACCACCATGTGTCCCAGAAGTCTGAGGAAGGTCCTGGCTGGGACCTGTGGAGCCATAGATACTGTCCAGGCTATGCCCCTTAAATGATCCCCCCTGTCCCTGCCCTTAGCTGTGTCAAGGACTGCTCCAATAAACAGGAGTTGCTGGCTGGGCTCTGCGGAAGATTTTGGAAGGTTCAGGGTGATACCCAACTCTTAGAAGAGAGTAAAGGTGTCTCTGAGAGTGTGAAGTAGCTGAGCCCTGGAGGGGGCTGCCAGGAGCCAGTCATCTAGGTAAGGGAAGACATAATGGCCCTGGCATCTGAGAGCCACAGCCACCACTGCTAGGCATTTGGTGAAGACTCAAGGAGCAGAGGAGAGGCTGAACGGTAAGGCTTGGAACTGATAATGTCTCCCCTGGATGTGGAACCTCAGGATCTTCTGATGGGGAGGAGAGAACCTTATGTGCATGTAGGCTTCCTGCATATCTAGGGAGCAAAGCCAGTCCCCTTGGTACAAGATGGGAACGAGGCCTGGCAGAGTGACCATTCTGAACTTCTTGTACTCTATGAAGAGATTTAGGTAGCTGAGGTCCAGAATGGGCAGAAGATCTCCAGTCTTCTTTGGTACCGGGAAAAAATGAGGATAGCAGCCCAGCCCCTGTTGACTCAGTGGGGCCATCTCTATTGCCTGTTTCTACAAAAGGGCCTGAATCTCTCCTTCTATCAGAGGAATATGTGAAGGAGGATAATGGGAGGACCCTGGGGGCTTTTCTAGAGGGATCTGAATGAACTCGAGAGTATGTCCTCTCCTTATCAGGTCTAGCACCCAGAGGTCTATAGTGATGCTGCTGCATCCCTCTAGGTAGAGGGAGAAGCAACCCCCTACTGCCTCCCCCATCGCCTTCACCAGTGGAGGGGAGGCAGGTAGCGAGCCATTGGGGAGGTCCGGGAACAGGCAGAGAGGGCTGGGAGGACTTGGGGCCTCTAGAGGTGGAACTCCCAGGAGTTTGGGTGGGTGCCTTTCTCTTAAAGCCCCCTGTCTGCTGAAATTGGCCACAGGTATTTTGCCCTGAGGGCTTGTGAAAAGGCCATTTGCAGAAGGGTTTCTGGCCCCCCTTATGCATCTTTCAGGTGGACCAGATAGACTTCCCAGAATTTTGGAGGTGAGAGATCAGTTTCTCCGTCTCCTCCCCATAAAGGATGGATCCCTGGAAGGGAATATCCAAGATCCCAGACTGCAGATCCTGAGTGAATCCTGAGACTCTGAACCAGGTATGGCACCTAATTCAAATGCCGGATGCTGCTGCCCTTGAGGCTGTGTCTGCAGTGTCATACGAGGCCCTCAGGACGTGAGTGCCTATGTCCGAACCTGACTTCAGGATGTCCAGAAGCACAGTCTTTTGAGCTAAGTCTGGCCAGGACTGAGCCACTTTCAAGCCCTTCTCCCACATGGCATTCTGGTACTGGACCATATGCGTGAGGAAGTTTAGGGGTCGAATAGAGCAGGTGGAGGCAGAATACACCTTCTTGCCCACCCAATCTAAAAATCTGGACTCAACATCAGGAGGCTGCAAACTGAGTTATTTAGGCTTCTTGGATTTATAGTGAGCAGCCGTAATCACCATGGAGTCCACCTGAGGTTGTTCCACCAAGAAAGGCTCCTTTCTCGGGGCTCGGTACAGCCTGTCCAATTTTGGGAGACTGCCGGAGTGGTGGAGAGATGTTTCTAAGTGATCTGAGTAAGATCTTGGAATGTATCCAGAAGAGGAGAAATGACCAAAGGCTCTGGCTCCTTCTGCCTCAGGTATTTTGCCAACCTCCAGTGCTCTGGTTCCAGGGCCTCCATCTCCCATGTGTTGGAAGACTGGATGTGCCTCATGATGTCCATAAAGGTAGGATCATCAGGAGGAGATCTAGGAGTGTCCTTTTCATCCGGGGACATTGGCCTTTCTTTTGAGAGAGAATGGTCAGATCCAGAAGAACTGGGATTCAAATCATGACCTTCAGAAGAGGAGGAGGCTGATCTAGAATGAGACAAGATCTGCTCCTTTCATGAGACCACCACCCACTGATAGACCAGTGACAGCTATAGGACCGAAGATGGCTATGGGACCAGTGGCAGCTGGTAGAGTGCCAATGATTGCTTTCAGACTGGCGTCAGCTTTTAGACTGCCTTCTACTAGGAGTGCAATGGTGGGTAGTACTAGGAGACCTGGAGCGACATCAATGCCATCGTTCCTTGTACAAAGTCCTACCATGGGTATCAGCCAGGGTACATGATCGTGACTTAGGTTTGGGTTTAGGTGAGGACTTTTTAGGCATGGGTAAGGAAGGCTTTTCTTCCCCCACCATTGTCCCTGTCTTTCTCCAGGGTTGGAGTTGTATCCAGCTGCGGTGGAAGTATATCTTTTTTTACCTGGCCCTACCAGAACTGGAAGAGTTCTGTTAGCTCTTCTCTCAAAAATTGTGGAGCCACAGGCCCCTCTGGGTGGTGAGGTTTATCCAGTGTCGGTGGAGTAACAGGTAAGGAGGAGAGGTCCAATGGGTCCCTAGGAGAGGGGTAGGACCTATCTCCCTGTTCCTCAGGCATAGAGGCCCTATTGACCTGTGAACATTCAGGATCCGAGGAGGCCTTGGCCGACATTCACCCTTTATTTGGCACCATCAATGGTTTACAGCCATCTGGCTTGGAAACCATTGTCAGTTTGGACTTCGGAGCTTGAGCAGATGAGGGACAATGAGCCAAAGCTGGCTTGGAAACCAACTCCCATTTCCTGTGCATGGAGGTCTTACCTGGAGTCCTGGGAAAGACCAACATTGGGACAGTATGCGATGGGACCAATATCCCTGTAGAAGAAGAGGTTGAGGTCCCAACCCCAGAGGTGGAGAGTGACCGCAATGGGGCTGCTTTCACCATCAGCGTAGAAAAGGCTGGTGTGGAAACCGTGCTCTGTTTGCCACTGCCCAATGTTGGTGGTTTGGCGGGAGTAGAGGAGTCCTGTCACCCAGTGGAGTGTTTTGAGTGGAGGGAGGTGTGTTGTGAACATCCCAAGTTGGACCCGGAGGAGGTCTTCTTTTTGTGTGGTGACTGAGTGTGCGAACACCCCTTGAACCGGCCCCGGTCTTTTTCTTGGGATTTGCGTTGGTCTGAGTCCTGTTTCTTCTCCTTATGTTTTAAGGACCAGGAAGAAGTGGAAGATTTTTCCACCAGTGAGACCTGAATCACAGCCACATGCTGCTGCAAAATATGGGCCTTAAGTGCCTTGAGGTGGTGAATCCTAGTCCTGCCTGTAAAGCAACTGCAGATAGAGCAGGCCTTGTCGTCGTGGTCGGACCCTAGGCAAAAGGCACAGGCCTCATAGAAACATAGAAACATAGAATTTGATGGCAGATAAGGACCGCTTGGCCCACCCAGTCTGCCCATTTCCCTACCTGATGGATAAGCTGCAGATCCTAGTTAACCAACAGCCTACTTCTTCCTACCCCAACCCCCTAGAATTGCTTTATGACTGTCCCATGCATGCTTGAATTCCACCACTGTTTTTGACTCCACAACCTCCTCTGGAAGGCTGTTCCATGCATCCACAACCCTCTCTGTGAAAAAATACTTCCTTAAATTACCTCTGAGCCACCTCCCTTCTAGCTTCAAATTGTGCCCCCTTGTTCTTGCACACCTCTTTTCATGTTTATCCTTTGCTGGTATCTGCCAACCACAGACACACTTCATCCTCTTCTTTTCAGTGGATGAGACCAAAGACAGTGAGGTTGACCTGCAGTGAAGCACAAGCAGGTGAAAAGCTGACTTTTTGACAAAAAAAAAGAAATGATGGAGAACAATAATTTTGCTGGAAACTACTATCGAAGTTCAAAAGGTAACCGGAGAGCCGAGGAAAGTGGGTCTGAGTGGGAAAAGAACTGAGGTGGGGCTGGGAACCTCCACCTGTTATACCATTGGCCGACGTCGGGGTTGAGCCAGCATCGGGTCTGTTCCAACGGGAGACTGCTAGCTAAAGGTTGCTGATGGGTCCTAGTGCCTGCGGCATAGTCCTAATTGTAATAGTCTGCTGCAAGAGTTCCCACTCGAAGTAGGATCAATCCTTCCTCAACTTCAGGGCATGAAAGTCGGGATTTACCAGTTTCCTATCTAAGATGTTTAAATATAAGCTAAATAGTAGAAGACAGCAGTCATCCTGTGTTAACCTTAACATTAGTGTGTAATTTATACATCACATATTGCCCTCAACTAAGAACCTATTTCAGCCTAGGATAAGGTTTATAGTCATACTAAGATATCCAATAGTGATAGCTCACTATAAATCCTATAATTCTTTCCAAAGTAGTTTTCTTGAAATAGTATCAAAAGTCAAGCTCACATCTATAAAGACTGCAAAGATATTTTGTTTTTGATTATTGGGTATCTTTCTATTATATACTTTAGTGTAAAACTATGATCCAGTGTTGGTTTTCCTTCCCTGAAGCCTACCTAATACCTCCTATTGTTTTACTTTGATTTATCCATATTTTCAATTTTTCCAAAACTGTTTTATGAAAGAGTTTTGTGAGGTGTCTATCAGACTTACTGTTCTGTACATGGATGGGTTAAAGATCAATCTTTTAGCTGGGTGTGCCCCTTATTTTTTACTGTTTCCTGATTGCCCATAGCCTTTGCCCTCATTAGTGTTTTGAGCATGATAGTTTTTAGGTAGTAGCTGCCTCCAGCAAAACCTGTGTAATTGCAGCAAAGAACTTACCTTGCATATAGTTTTCATCTTGCCGTAGGTTTGCATCTGCATCTCCCCAAAGATGGATGATGAATTTCCACACATTCAATAGCTAGCCTGTTCTCTTTCTCTCTCTCTCTCTCTCTCTCCCTCCCTCTCCTCTCTCTCTCTCTCTCTCTCTCTCTCTCTCCAGTGCTCTCTCCCCTCTCTCTCTCTCTCTCTCTCTTAAGATGACCCACCTTCACAGTGGCAACCTTTTTTTAATACAGCTGAACAGTCCTGGGGAAAAAAACTCAAAAACTACAAAAAGGAAACTAAGGACTTCATAAACAAGTTTAAAATACTGTAAAACAGTATGATTGACATAATTAAAGAAATGTGTTGGTTTTTAACATTTCTTGTAAAGAATTTCATAAAACATCAACAATTCAGACATGCAGTTTGACTTCCATGACTATGTGTTCTTATTACTGTTTATATCAAATCAGTTTCTTTGCTAACTTAAAAATGTTCTGAACTGACCCTATTTTGGACTAAAAATAAAAAAATCCAATGACATTTTTTAAATTTCATTTTAACACCATACACCAAGGGGTCAAAAGACAGTGTCTGACAATGATATAAAATAAAATGGTGTACCGAACAGATAGCAACACCACTACCTCAAAGACCAGCACAGTGACAGATTTCACTAGAAATTGTTAGGTTGCTGTGCTGGTCCCTGCAGACACCGGCAGTACAGCTCCTGGTGTTGCGCCCCCACCCCGAGACAACTCCGACTTGGAGTTGTATACACAGAGACTGGGGACTGTGGGGGGTGAAGCCCCCCCCCACACGGTAAGTTTGAGGGCACAGCCCCCCTGATGGAAACATGCCGACATCCCTGACAGAAAAATGCTGACACTCGGAATTTTGTCTGTTGCTGTGAGGGATGTCAGCATTTGCGCTGTCGCAGTGCTATAAATAAAACATGGGTATGTGTGAAATACTAAACATTTATATACAGTATCAGTGTGTGTTGTTATTATAAACTCCTTGAACTTTATTCTTGAGGTTAATGATGCATCACACATCTCAGGTGTGTATAAAATAGAGAATAATGCATTGGCAGTTGTGTATTATGAGGACATTTTACACACCCAAGGTGTGTGATGACCAATAAACCCCAAGAGCAAAGCTCCAAAGGTTTAGTCATCACACACTGAGGGTGTATACAAAACCTCATAGTTGCACATATACTTACTGTATGTGTTACTTTATATAATAACTGGTTTGTTGTCTGATGCAATTTGGCACCTGTGTGTTCTGCTCAAACTGATTATGTGAGATAAACAGCCTCCTTCATTAAGTCCAGGCTTGGGGGCTGATCCTTTCTGTCAGTGAGGAGAAAGCAGGGTGGGGTCAGAGAAAGCATTACACCTTAAAGTTTCTAAAGGGGAAGGCCAAGGCACATTTTTTCAAAAGTAGGTCTTTCCCCAGAAATATATTTTCTCTCTATGAAAACACGAGTTGTGACAAGAAAGCCTGCCTGAAGTGACATGCTGAAGCATTTGCTCTGCAGTGCATTTGATTCTGGTTTGAAATATAGACGTTAAGCAAAACCTGCCACAAGATAAAATCACTCAAAAATGAGTTGATATAGGAGGTAACCAATTATTGTATTCTCATTATGCACACCTACACACACATTATTCTACATACTGTATATTAACACATTTATAACACATTAGTTCCTAACTACATACTGTGAACTATCTTATTAATCAATGACACATGTTACAGCCACTTTAACACATGTGACATCCACCTTATTAATACATATCATTTTATTAACACTTATGCAACAATCGCCTTAAAAACCTCCAAACCTCTCACAACTATACAGATGCTGAAAGCCAAATCACAGCCAATAATCTCTACCTAAACAATGTGCCTTGCCTAGAATCCTAACATTCACCCAACACCTGCCCGCAGTCTCACTCATCAATCAGCCATGTCCCAAGACATTGCAGTTTTCTTTATCTCACACAGGTTCTCCATACTGCTGCTGTTTCCAAGCTGATTTCTGACTCCCACAGTACTCCTGACTGCAAGCAGCAAAACTCTTCTAACTGCCACTCTGGGCTGTACTTCTGATCAAATGCTTCACCTATCCTGAACTGCCACTCCTGACCACACTGTGCATGCCACCCTGAAGCACCACACTGCAAGCCATGTCACTCACAATTCTAAAAAGCAAATAAAAAGGACAACCAAATCCATGCATCCTTTTACAGGAGACCCCTATATGATGGAAACACTACTGGGGCAACATTGGTATAGCCCCAAACCATAACAATATTACAGAAAACATGCCATGACATTATGGTAAAAACAACATAAGCTTACCACTGCACTATACAAAAGCACTAACTTAACACCAGAAAATCTGTAACATTTATTTATTTATTTTTTTAATTAAAAAAATTGGTAACCCAGAAAAGCACACTGAGCCGAGGTTCATGTCCAGATGTGACCTGAGGGAGAGACAAGTACTGGGACACAATACAGTACCTGTATATGGTACAAATAAGACAGTTGCAATATAATTACAAGAAAAAAAAGGGAGTAATAGTAATCCAAAATACTATATATAAATTGCAAGGATTAATACAATAAAGTGCTTCATAGTGTGGGATAGTGATATAGGAACATGTACAGTCGTAGAGGAATTATGCAAGTAAAGTACAACAAGGATTTGTGAGGCAGAGTTAGAAACCTCTAACTCACATGATGCAAACAAAACAGATTGTTTAAGAAACACAGGTCATGGCAAACAGGGGGTTTGAAGCAAGTGGAATAGTATGCTATGTTACATGCTATAGAAGGAGAGGAGGTAGGCTGGGAGTGTAGGAGGGGAACAGGGGATGCGGAGTGACATGAGCAGCTGGGAGAAGGAACTGTTTATAGTAGAGATTTAAGGGTGGTAGGAGTAGAGGAGTGGCAAAAGTTATAGGGAAACTGATTCCAGAGGCATGGGAGATGGTAAGAGAATGCAGCCTGACATGAGATTGTGCAAGGATGGGGGATGGAGAAAGTTCAAGCATCCCCAGATCAGAGTAAGTACATGGATGGCTAGTTAGGGATAGGCAGGAACTGAGGTGGGGGGGAGTGTCCCAGAGCAGAATTTGATGATGAAAGTGAGGCTATGGACCTGTCGCCTGGCAGGTAGTGGCTTTAAGGATAGGGAGGAGTAAAGCAGACAGTGGTGAGGGGGGGAGGAGGTGGTGAACCAACAGATTGAGTTAAGTAGGGTGTTAAGTCTTGCAAAGGAGATTGCAGGATCAGAGCCATTAACAATATCAGCATAGCTGAAACCAGGTAGAATGGTTTTGGTGACCAGGGTCATGTCTGGTTGGTACCCTTACAGAAATAATTATATGAAATGTTTTAATGCTGCATACATAAAACTACCCAAGTGATATGCATTCTGCAAGTACGATTTAAATGTTAAATTGGAACTGATTGCATGCATGTGGCATGCATGCAGAAAGCAAGTGGTCACTGATAACTGCACAAGTAAAGTTAAGTGGCTTGTTCAGGATTACAACTTACACAAGTAAGGGGTTGATGAGATTCAAACCCGGGTCTTCATGCCTTCAAGTCTCCTGGCTTGCAGTTCAGTGCCTTTAACCACCCAGCCATACTGTCTTCCCACAGATGGCTAGCTTGTACTTCAATAAATACTGTATTAGACTACATCTGCATGCTTGTAGCCACTGTTATGCTTTTCAGTTTTCTGCTCTTACTCATCTCAGTTTCACAGCTCAACTGTAACACACATACCAATGGAAACACATGTGTTTTTTTCCCCACCTCAATACACAAACTTAACCACAAAACTACTTAATTACTTCTGTTTGGCCTGTACTTCTACTATTCTCTCTCCATGGTTTTTAATGCTTCCATGCAAACAGACTTTAAGGTTCAAACACAAAAGTAGCAATAACTCGACACACCCACATGGCCAGTTCTCCCCTCCCATGCACACACACTGCAGCGGGTATGGCCATGCTGCTATAGACAACCCACCAAGTACAGATATAAGTAAAAATTCTCTTTCTTGAGTACTAGGGAGCCAGAGGCAGGAGTCTTTAAGAGATGATGTCCATGGGTCAGAGTGCTGAGGCATACCCCCTTGAAATGAATGGAGTTTTTTTTTATTACTATTTTATGCGTTATAATGGTGAGTTGGAGAATAATGAAGGCCACTGTTTTACTAACAAGGCCATTGTTAGTCGAGCGGTGGCCTTCATTAATCACCAACTCTCCATCAATAATGTATAAAATGGTAATAAAAAAATACCTCCTTTCATTTCAATGGTGCACACCCCTGCCCTTTGTCATAATGTGCCTGAGCATGGGGATGTGGAGGTCAGCTTCACTGGGGTGGGGGCCATAAGCCTGACTATAGTGAGGCTTCAATAGTTGGTGTATACCATACCACTCAACCATCTGTGAATGCAAAGGACAGCTCTAGAATGTCTGTAACATCTCTAAAAGGTACAGCTTATTTGTTTTGAGTGAAAAGTGATATGCAATCAGAAAAAATTCTAATATATAAGATTCATCTGCAGATACCCCAGAGCATAGTACATCAGATTTGGGCTTAAACCCACCCAGTTACTAACAATTTTTTTTCCTGGCTGAAGTTCTGCCCCCCCTGCCAAAAACAACTTTGTTCTGATTTTTCTCCCCTACTCCATTCCATTCAATACCCATCCCCTATGGGTCATGAAGCCACCCAAAGGTGAAGAAACATGAAAAACACATCAATATTTCAGTCCTTCCTCCTCCCCCAATCCCCCTGTAAATAAGATTATTTAATTTTACTTACCCGGCCATGTGGCCAGAACCTGCAGCCTGGCACAGTGTGCCTCCAGCCTAGTTTTTAGTCCACTTCCCCTCTCTCTCCTTCCACCAGAAGCTGGGTGCTAGAACCAACCATCACTGGTCCCCAACAAGGTCCGTGACCAAGTCACTTCACCAACCAAACCAACCCAACCTGGGTTGCTTGCTTCTTGCTTATTTGCTGCTATGGCTGCTTCCAAACTGCACTGATCAAGGCCTGTGAAGGTCACTCACACTGCCGTCACCACTGCTGCTAAGCCTAGTTTGCTGGCTTGGGGGTCTGTGCTGTTTTTTTTTTTTGCAAGGCGAGCCTAGTAGAGTAAGTAGGTAGCCTAGTCTTAAGTTAGCTTCTAGCTCACCCTCTGCTCCTTCAGCTACCAGGGAAGACAGAGACTCACTAAGAGTATACCAACAAAAATATGCTGCCACAACACTGCTATTGAGAGTTCAGTGCTCATCGACTCCTCCAAGCTGTAGTGTGCAGTCTGTCTACTCTGTGGCAGGAAAGACAGTGTCGCACTTGCAAGACTCATGCGCTCTTTCTTGGCTGGAGCTCATCCACATCACATGTGATTGTGCCACCACTAATAGATGGAGAGAGTGGACAACACAATACAGACACAGTTGAGTATGGAGAGTACCTGCAGCGTGAGCGCACACAGGCCAGATGGGCACTTACTGTGCAAAAGATTAAATCCAAATTTAATGCCATTATTGTCACACCATAAGAACAACCTTGGCACAAATACAGGTGTGGGGGGGGTGCAACTGCACCCTTCTGCCCTACCTAAATGGCACCCCTGCTTAATGGTAGAAATTCATTCTCAGGTGCTAATGCAATGGTTTCCACTGTGTTCTGAGGTACTGTATCTCCATGTTTCATGATATGTCCTGATCATCATGTGTGTTACTGTTCCTCATTTTCCCTCATTCTGAGTGTCCATGTCCCTCATTTCAGTGACAAAATGTGAGGTATGGTGCATGCTTCCAAGACCCCACTCAGCACAAAGAGTGCTGAGCATGGCCATAGTGTATATGCTCAATACAGAATGACAAAGAGAAAGTAAGTGTGCCAAAACAGTCATGGAGAAATACATTTGTTGCACTAAATATGCATAAGGGAATTTGCATGGTCCAAAACAAAACAGCTTCACAACACAGAGGCCTCTCTTCGTACGTCTGGAATGGGGATGTTGACTGGCTATATTCTAGGCATTTAATGTGGTAAGAAAACAATACTTTACAAATTAATGGCGATTTAATGACAAAAATCAAAAGCCATTAAACAACTTGCAAAAGGATCGGAATTAATGAGTTTACTTAATATTTATGGGAATTCAAAAAATGTATTTTAATGACTAGTTGCTAGCAGTATTATAAGAAATAGAAATGGATGTGTTTTTCTAGATGAGAGTTACATCAGCTTAGCTGTTGCACATGTGGCAAGCGTGCAGCATGTGAACCTGATGTGGTGTTTAAATGATGTTCACACCAGCTTAACTACTGCACTCATGTCAAACATGCAACATGTGAACCTGATGTAATTTTTAGATCTTCGCATCAGCTTACCTGCTGTGCACATGTCAAGCTTGCAGCATGTGAACCTGATTTGCTTTTTAGACCTGGTTCGCTTAGGATCGCTTTGTGTATGTGAACTGCATGCAAACATTGCACAATTAAGCATGTGGCATGCATTCTGCATGTACACAGCACACCTATATGTCTGTAAGGGTATAGGGAGGCACTCTTTGTGATGATAGAAGGCTCCAAGTTTAGGCTGATGTTTGGCACAAATGGAGTCACTGTGTGCAGAGAAGTCAAGGCTGTTGTCCAGCCAGTCCCCAAGATATTTGAAAGAACAGGCTGTGTCAATGGATGAGCCATCCAGGGTAGTAAGTATTGGATAGTTCTGGGAATTGGACAGTGTCTGCTTAGAACTAAAGAACATGGATACAGTTTTTCTGGAATTTAGTTTTAGCTGGTTTTGGAGAAACAAGTGCTGCACTTTGTCAAAGTCACATTGCAGGGGGGCAGCCATATCGGTGGTGGTGGGACCAGACAGGTAAATCATGGTCTCATCTGCATACATATGGATTTGGGAGGGAGAACAGTCAGATGGGAGGTTGTTTATGAATAGAGATTAAAAAATGGGGCCAAGTATTGACCCTTGGGTGATGCCAGTTTGGATGGGGAGAGGGTAGGCAGATGACACTTTCAACTTGTACAGATTGTTATCTGTTTTGGAGGTGGGATCGGAACCAATTAATGGCAGGTTGGGCGAAACTGGAAGAGTGAAACTTTTGGATAAGAAGGTGATGGGAGACTGAGTCAAAGGCTTTTGCCAGGTCCTCAAAAATGGCAGTAGTGACTTGGCCTTTGTCCATAGCTGATGGGATGTGGTCAGTGACTCAAAACAGAGAGTAGACCATGGAGTGCTCCTTCCTGAGTCCTGATTGGAAGGGTAAGAGGCAGTCTGAAGCAGTAAGATGATCCAGAAGCAGAGAGAATATAGGAGACTCCTGGTGTTTGGGAAGGGCAGGAAGGAGAGAAATTGGCCTATAGTTGCCTGGGTAAGTGGGATCACCGCCTTTATGGAGGGTGAGTACCTTGGATTGCTTCTAGGTTTGTAAAAGGTCAGAAATCCTTGTAAAAGATCATAAATCCTTTAAAAGCCCAACCTAATGTAATCGGCCAAGTTCTGTTTATGAAATATTTATTTATTTATGTATTTATTTATTTATTTATTAAAGTTAAGTAATTACAACCCTTTGAGTCAGAGACTCTTTTGCAAAGGATCAGCATTCAAAAAGCAATTGCAGACCGGAGGCAGTAAAAGAAGCAAGACATACAAGACATAGGATACAATAATTACACCAATGAATTACTTACGGGTTATAACAATAAAGTTTTACAAAAGATACTAATTTCCATTACCTTATTGGGTAACCAGTTAACAGCTGTGGGGCAAATGGAGAGCAATCCAAGGGATATTGTCAGATACAAGGTAGAAGTAGAGATATGCAAGGCCTGCAGGGGGAAGGTTTGAGTACTGTGGCTACTGGGTTTGTCAGGGCTGGGGGGCATGAAAGCAGTCACAATTAGAGGAGGCAAGTAACAGCTGCCGTAGTTCAGACTTGAAGAGTCCCAGCCTAGGAGTAGCCAGTAGAGTGGTAAGAAGGGCATTCATCCAAAGTGAGGCTCTATAACAAAAAGGATCTTTGCCCAGCCGTGGTTCTAAAATGGGGGGGGGTCTGAAAGGCACATTGCTGGAGTATCTAGTGATTCTCGTTCTATGGGCAGGTATTAGTAATATGGGCACTCAAGTATGGACTAGTCCAAGAGATATTTTTTTGGCAAGGAGGCAAGTGTGGTAGTGGAGATGCCCCTCTCGGTTTAACCAGGAGGTTTGCCGGTACAGATCACATGTATGGGTATATCTGTCACACCCAGCTACTAAACAGCAAGCTTTGTTTAGGTCAGTTCTGATTTTATTTAGGGTGGTATCAGAAGCTGACCCATGTATGATTAAGTCATAGTCAACCAGAGGGAGAACAGAGCTGGATACAGTCAGCCTTAGAGCAGTCCCCAGGAGACAGGAGCAAAGCCAATAAAGCAGACCAATTCTGATGTTTACAGCTCTGCAGGTGACAGAGATGTGCTCATGAATGGAGAGAGCTGAGTCAAGGGCGATCCCCAAATATTTAAAACTGGGGGCAGTTTTGAGGGGTGCAGAGTTAGAGTTGAGAATGAGGAGGGAGGAGGACCTGTTTTTGTTCTGAGGGTGTGCAAATAACATCACCTTGGTTTTCTTATAATTGAGAACCAGTTTATGACTGGTGAACCAAGACTCAATTTCAGTGAAATGCTTCTGGAAGATATGTTGCAAGGAGGAGGGGTCCTGGTGTCTGCAAAACATGACATAATCATCTGCACAGAGGAGTTGTCCAGAGCAGGACCGGTGTAAAGAGTTCAGAAACAGACTAAACAGTAGAGGTCCAAGAATTGAGCCTTGGGGTACCCCAGATCTGACTGGGAGGGGGGAAGACAATGCGAGGTTTAGTTTCACCTGTTGTGATCAGCCAGAAAGGTAATTGGAGAACCAAGAGGTGTCTTCCTGGGATAGGCCAAGGGAGAGTAGGGAGTCAATCAGCAGGGGGTGATCAACAGTATCAAAGGCCTTAGTCAGGTCAATATAGACAGACCCAACTAAGAGTCCCTGATCAAGTGTATCATGGACAAAGGAAGTATAGTCCAGTATGGCAATTGTGGTGCTGTGGCCCTTCCTGAAACCATGCTGTTGGAGACATAATAGGTTATGTGTGTCAAGGAACTGTGATAGTTGGTCAGTAATGATTTTCTCCAATGCTTTAGACAGGGGTGGCAGTATGGAGATCGGTCTATAGTTACTAGGTAAAGTTATATCTCCACTCTTAAAAACTGAGGTCACCATGGCTTGTTTCCACTGAGATGGAAACTTGCCCAAGCAGAGGGTCATATTAAGAATTTTGGTAAGAGGGGTTAGAACAGATTCCAGCGACAGATTGAGGAGTTCGAGATCTAAGGTATCAGTGCTATGTCTGGATTTCCCTAGGATCTTGGATATGTATTTTCTGGCTGTACTCCAGGAAATAGACTCAAAGCAAAGGGGGCACCCCAGTGGGGGGGGGGGGCTGGAGAGGGGGTAGAAGGTGTGGAGAAGTAGTCAGGTAGGAGGATGCTGTCGAGGTCAGTGAACACAGTGTTTGAGTCGCTAGCTATGAGCTCTGGATCCTGTGTAATAGTACCATGAACTTGCAGGAGGGAAGGAGGGGAAGAGAAGGATTTAGAGTATTGAACTTAGAAGCTCGGTGTGACCGCACCAAGGGACGGCCGTGCTTTGGTCAGCAATGGAATTCATAAGAAAACAAAGACCAGCACCACTGCCTAATGCCAGGACTATGCCATATAAATAATATATATAGAAAAGGCCACTGAAGTGTACAGACTCACCAAGTCCAAGGATAAAGCAGATCTATGCAATTATATGCAAGTGCAAATCCTTTATTTGGAGTACAAAAAGCCTGTATAAAATCCAAATGCCACCCTGTTCAAACAGCTTCCTGATCACGTGTAAATGCACGTATTACGTCACCTGGCACGTTTCACATGTCAGGTGATGTATTACGGTTACATGATCGGAAGCTGACTGAGCAGGCTCGCGTTAGATTTTATACAAACTGCTCAATAAATTTGCGCTGCTATAATGCATCGATCTACATCACCTGACTGACATCTGTACACTGATTTCATATATGTGTTATATGGCATAGCTGGCATTAGGCAGTGGTCTGTCTTCATTTCTACGAAGAATTACCATTCAGTTTACTAATGGTCTCCCAGAATTTGCATCTATGTCACCGCGAGGAGAAGAGACTAGACTGATAGTAGACAGCTTTCACCTACTGTATTTCATGGGGCAGGCATTTCTAGCTGCATGGTAGTTTTGTCTGTTGGCTGCTAGGCCTGAATCAAGAGCTTTATGCCAAAGGTTGTCTTGGTAACACATGTGATTTAAGAGGGTCTGAGTGATCCAAGGAGAGACATGGTTTTTGACTGATTTTTTGGCCGGTGGGGCAAAGCTGTCACAGGCAGCATTGAAGGAAGAAATGAAGAAAGCTAAGGCCTTGTCCACTGAGGTTGTGTAATCAAGATTCAATAAGTAATTCTTGAAGTGTTTCAAGGATCCTTTTTTTAGGCAACGTTGGTAGGAAACTCTGGGGGAAGGGTTTCTGATGGTTTGACTAACAGCAGATGATAGGGGAATGGTCGCTAAGACAGTCTGGGAGTACTTGGACATCAAAAAGGTGATTGGGGTGGCTAGCCAAGCTGAGGTCAATGAGCATCCGATTTCCATTAGAAGGGTTTAGCTGTGTGGGCATAGGGACCATTTGAGTAAGATATCTCTGTACTGTGCTGCTTTGGGGGCAAGCCAGTTAGTATTAAAATCCCCAAGAGCAATGGTTTTGGAGTTTGATGGGAGTTGAGAGATGATATCCAGGATGGAGAAGAAGGCAGTTTTGTGTTGCCTAGGAGGGATGTAAATGGCCAGTAAGTATAGAGATTTACCTGGCTTCCCTATTGTCAATTTTTCCATTAGGGATTGAGCCGCATGGAAGGCTCTGGGGTGCTTAGTACATGACCTAGTAGGTACCTCCAAAGGTAGAAAGCACATCCACCACCCCTTTTACTAGATCAATCAACCCGGGGAAGGGTGTAGTTCTCCAAGTAGACTGCATCTTAAGTCCTAATAAGTTCATCAAGGCCAGTAACCCTTTGGGTGACTGGCTTTATGATCTTGCTAGTCCTCCTCTCTTTCTCTTTCTCTTTCTCTTTCTCTTTCTCTTTCTCTATCTCTATCTCCTCTCTCGCTCTCTCTCTCTCTCTCTCTCTCTCTCTCTCCCCATCTGTCTGTCTATCTACTATCTACTTATCTATCTATATACTATCTACTATCTACTTACCAATCTATACAATATGTATGTGTGTTTGTGTATAAGAAGAAATCCAAGTCATCTCATTTGCTAAGGGCATCATGTGACTGATCATACACCTTGGATCTCATGCCAGATTTTTGATTAATTTTTTTAAGTTTTTACAAGTACAGTATTTTATAAGAGAAGCAAAACACTTCAGGGTGGCCCATTGCACTGAAACATACAGACATGCCCAGTGGTTGAAAATACTTTCCAATATACTGGAGGTGTCAGTATATGTTAGTATAACTGGACACCATGGCATGTGTTATTCCTTGCATACAATACATGCACAGACCCTTATCCCAATAGAAAAATCACTGTTTGTGATCTCATATACCAAGTCAATTATGTGCTCTATAACCAACCAGTTAACCACTGGCACCTTATTAACAACGAACAAGCCTCCCCTGTTCTCAGAATGGATGGATCTACAGACTCTGACCCTGTCACACTAGCTGAAATATTCAATAAATTCTTTGCCACTTGCACTCTCCCCAAAAAAAACTTTCCCTCCTCACTGACTCCCCTTCAGTTCCATCCAACGCACAAGATCCCGCTGCCAAGTTCCTCTTCCCTCCATTCTCCCCCCTTGCAGTCTATATGGCCCTCCTCACCCTTAACCCTTCCAAAACCAGCCCTGATAGTCTCCACTCCAGGCTTCTCCACATCTCAGCCATAGCTATAGCCACACCTCTAGCCCACATTTTCAACCTCTCCCTCTTTACCTCCACCATCCCTAAGGCCTGGAAATCTGTTAAGGTGTTATCTCTTCACAAGGGTGGTGACCGTTCTGATCTCAGGAACTACCGGCCCATCTCCCTCCTTCCTTCCCTCTCTCAGTAAACTTCAGGAGTCCCTCATTCACTCCAGGCTGTCTGTGTACCATGACACAAACAACACTGTCTCACCTGTGCAGTCAGATTTTAGGAAAAAACACTCAACAATCTCCTCACTGTTGCGGGTCACTGATTCCATTTTCTCTGCAATGGATCACAGTCATATTACAGCAGCCATTTTCATAGACCTAGCCAAGGCCTTTGGCTCTGTCTCCCATCCCCTCCTACTACTAAAACTTAAATCTGTTGGCCTCACAGAACCTGTTGATAACTGGTTCTGCTCTTATCTTCATGATAGGCAGCAATTTGTACAGATAGGTGATGCTTTCTCTTCCCCTCTCCCTATCTTTACTGGTGTCCCTCAAGGCTCCATCCTTGGCCCCATCCTTTTCTCCCTATTTATTAATGACCTCCCCTCTGTCTGCAACACTGTCAATATGCATATGTATGCAGATGATACTATTATCTTCACCTCCGGGCCCTCCACCAACAGCGTGCAATCCCCCCTCCAGCAAAACTTCAACAGAGTGCAGTCTTGGTTTCAGAAAAAACAACTGAAACTCAACACAAAAAATACAGTGGCTATGACATTCAGCACTAGACAGAAACAGACCACCCTCCAGTCTCCCGCTGTCTTCACTACTTTG
The DNA here is from genome assembly GCA_016271365.2 of Neoceratodus forsteri. Taxonomy (NCBI): domain Eukaryota; kingdom Metazoa; phylum Chordata; order Ceratodontiformes; family Ceratodontidae; genus Neoceratodus; species Neoceratodus forsteri. The sequence continues at coordinate 1,450,743,060 of CM057452.1, forward strand.
GATAGAAACATATAGACTTTGACGGCAGATAAGGACCACTTGGCCCACCCAGTCTGCGCATTTCCCTACCTACTGGATAAGCTGCAGATTCTAGTTAACCAACAGCCTACTTCCTGCACCCCCCCACTATATTGCCTTATGTCTGTCCCATGTATGTTTGAATTCCCCCCCCCCCCCGTTTTAGACCCAACGACCTCCTCAGGAAGGCGGTTATATGTATCCATCACTCTTTCTCCGTGAAAAAAAATGTCCTCACATTACCCCTGAGCTGTCCCCCCTCTATCTTTAAATGGTGCCCCCTTGTTCTTACACATCTCTTTTTCTGAAAGATGCTACCCTCCTGGACTTTGTTGATTCCCTTGAGGTACTTGAAAGTTTCTATCATGTCCCCTCATCCCTCCTTTCATCAAGAGTATACATACTAAGCTCTCTCAGTCTCTCTTCATATGGTTTCTGCTGCAGCCCCTGCACCATTTTAGTTGCCTTCCTCTGGACTGCTTCCATCCTGTCTATGTCCTTGCGTAGATGAGGTCTCCAAAACTGCACACAGTACTCCAGATGGGGTCTCACCAACTGTCTGTATAGAGGGATAACCACTTCCCTTTTTCTACTTCTGATGCCCCTTCCTATGCATCCCAGTATCCCCCTGGCTCTTCTTACCGACTTTTCACATTGCTTACCCACCTTTAGGTCATCTGATATGACTACTCCCAGGTCCCTTTCCATTTTTGTTGTTGTTAGTACCTCCCATGCTATTGTGTACTCTTCTCTTGGGTTTTTGTTTCCCAGGTGCATTACTTTGCACTTCTTTGCATTGAATCTAAGTTGCCATATGTCTGACCATTCCTCCAACCTTGACAAGTCCCTTCTCATCTTTTCTACCCCCTCTTGTGTATCAACTCTGTTACAAATCTTTGTGTCATCTGCAAAGAGGAATACCTTTCCCTCCAGACCCTCTGCAATGTCACCTATAAAGATGTTAAAGAGGACTGGACCCAGTACTGAGCCCTGAGGTACTCCACTAGTAACCCCCCTTTCTTCGGAATGTGTTCCATTCACTATTACTTTCTATGTCCTGTTGTGCAGCCTGTTTGCTACCCAGGCTACCACTCTAGGACCCACTCCCAGGCTGACTAACTTGATTATTAATCTTTTGTGTGGGACTGTGTCAAATGCCTTGATAAAGTCTAGGTAGGCCATATCCACAGCCCCTCCCTGGTCTATTACTTTGGTCACCCAGTCAAAGAAATCTATTAGATTTGTCTGACATGACCTTCCTGCTGTAAATCCATGCTGCTTTGGGTCCTGTGCCCAGCTGGCCTCTAGGTACTCAACAAGTCTTTCTTTCAGAAGTAATTCCATCATTTTCTCTACCACTGAGGTCAAACTTACAGGTCTGTAGTTTTCTGCTTCTGCCTTTCTCCCACTTTTGTGAAGGGGAATCACATCTGCCCTCCTTCAGTCCTCAGGTACCATCCCATCCTGCCATGATTTGTTAAAAAGTGTGGTCAGTGGTGTCACTGGGTCCTCCCTTAGTTCTTTTAGGACTTTGAGGTGAATCCCATCAGGCTCCATTGCTTTGTCCACCTTGAGTTTTAGGAGTTCTTTCAGGACTCTTTCTTCTGTGAATGGACTGGTGTCAACCCCCCTACCCAGAGTGCTTCTATTGTCTGGTTTAGGTAACTCCTCCTCATCTTCTTTTGTGAGTACTGAGCAAAAGTATTCATTCAGTATCTCTGCCTTTTCACTATCTCCCTCTGCCCACCTCCCCTCTCCTTTATTAATCTTCACTATCCCTCCCTTAACCTTTCTATGCTCCCTAATGTACCTATAAAAGGTTTTATCCCCCGTCTTAACTGAGTTGGCTATTTTTTCCTTGGTTTGGACCTTTGCTATTCTGACTGCCTTCCTCACTTCTTTCTGCTTTAATTGATACAGTTCCCTGTCATGCTCATTCTGTGATTCCTTTTACTTTTTGAATGCAGCCTTTTACTCCTTAACCTTCCCTGCCACCTCTTTTGAGAACCATAGTGTTTTTTACTCCTCTTTGTTTTCTTTATTTGTTTCTCACAAAGGCTTGTTGCCTGTATGATGGCAGTTTTGATTTCTCTCCATTGTTCTTCCACCCCTCGTTTTTGGCCATTTGCTAGTGCATTATTCATTTATTCACCAATTTTGCCAAAGTCAGCCCTTCTAAAGTCCAGTATCTTTGTTTTTGTATGGTTTATCTCCATGGTTGTGCTCATTGTGAAGCACACTGTGCAGTGGTCGCTTGTTCCCAGATGTCTACTGACTTCTAAATTTGTGATCCTATCTCCATTTGAGAGTACCAGGTCTAGTATTGCTCCCTCCTGAGTGGGTTCCAACACTAGCTGTCTTAGGCCTGCCCCCTGCAGGGCATCAAAAATGACCCTGCTGTTCTATGTGACTGGCATATTCAGGTCCCCCATCAACAGTATCTCCCCTTTTTCAGCCATTTTGAGAATGTCCTCTATCATTTTCTTGTCCATTTCCTCCCCTTGAGATGGGGGTCTGTATACAACCACTGTGTGGATTGTGATGTCATTCCCTGTCTCCAAGGTACCCTGGAATAAACTCTCCAAGGTGACCCATGGTTCCCCCCTGAGAATGTTCCTGATTTTAAATACTTAGGGGTCTGGCTGGATAGCCACCTGAACTTCTCTACCCATATTGATGCCATCTGTACCAAAGTGTGTCCCAAGCTGGCAGTCCTCTATTGACAGAAAGATGGTCCCCCCTTCCCCTCCCACCGGGAGTTGGTAGACTAAATGATTCTACCTGTCATTGATTATGCTGACGTGGTCTATGGCACTGTTCCAGTCACTTCCCTCTCCAAACTGTATACACTCCTGAACTCTTTCTGTCATTTCACTACTGCCCTTCCTTACTTACTGCAGTCTCCTTTATTCCACTGTCTCTCCAGCACCATTATCACACAGGAGGATGGTTCACTGCACCTCTCTGATTGCTAAGTTCTGATGTGGCACCCACCCCACCTACCTTTCCTCCTGCCTTTCTCATGTGGCCACCTCAAACTACTCCCTTCACTACAGAGACCCACACACATTTTCTATTCCTCATCACCATTCTGCAGCTGAACAATACACCTTCTCTGTTCCTTTCTCACTACCCTGGAATAAACTTCCCTCTGATATTTGCCTATCCTCCTCCCTTCTCTGCCTCAAATGACTCCCCAGACTTCTTCCCCCTCCTCAGTGCTCACTGAGCTCCTTATTCTCCCCTCACAATCCAAGTGGCCTCCTCCCCCCAATAGATAGTACCTCATAGTTCACTTGCCCCTTTTCTCCCAACTGCTTCCAGTGATGAGCTGTGTACATTGCTCCTTTTTCTTAGTTCATGATGCTCCCAAGACTATTGTTGCTTTCTACCTTGTATTAGTTTTGAAGCTGTTTTCCTAATCATATTAATATTTTTTTTGTATTTACAGTACTTGGCTGCTATTCCATTGTATTTTGGGGTCTTGTAACTGTGACCCTTTGTTGACAAATGTTTTTAAGTCTGTATATCCCAATGTAACCCTGTCCCCGGGTCGCACCTGGAAAAAAGCCTCGGCTTAGTGGTGTCTTTCCTGGTTATCAACTTTTAAATAAAATAAATAAATAAACCTACACACACCTTGATAAAACATTAACACCTGAGCAACACTCTAAAAAGCACCTTAGTATGACCCATTTAACACTTGTAACAACTGTGACAATAGCTGTCTGCCTGTTATTATTGTATCACCAATTTCTGATTGTGAAATATGGTAGTCAGCACAAGGCATCACGGAACTTTGAATTTTCAAAAATATGCTGATCTGTCTCTGAATGGAAGGAAACAGCTAACTTCAAAAGAAACTGACACATGCCTAACAAAGCCTGTGTGGAAATTGTAAAAGTCATGTTCCCAGCGAGTTGGTGCTTTGAAGTGAAAATATTGCACTTTATGACATCAGGAGGTAAGCCAACCCTGACAGTTACCTGTGAAAATCTTCACATAGCTAACAGAAGCATCTTTCAGGATGTTCTTCTGAAGATCAAAGGGGTAATTCTGACCTGTCATAATTCATGCTCTGTGGTTCACTAATTTGGAAGAATATATATATATTTTTAATTGGAATGTTTAACAGTGGGCACGGGCATGCAACTCATTCAATGTGCAGGAATAAGAGTGACCTCACAGCCAGCATCACCACAGTACTGTGATCTCACAAGCTGGGTGTGACCCTCCCCCCAATATTGTCAAGATGCAGAGGGAACAATGCATACTTATGTTTGGACTTTTCAAGAGACACTTGTGTTCTGGACTCTCAAAAAGCACTTCTACCAAAGCTAGGTAATTTCAGCACCACTCTTCATTAACTGAAACTGGGGTAGGATCAGTTACTCAGTAAAAAGGCATTTGGTTTTGTAATTTCCATTTCTTTTATTTAACTGTACCATAAATGTTATATGTTCTGTGTTTTGTATTTTATTTACTATTTTTAATTCTAGTAAACTCTGTTTTCCTTGAAATCCTGCCTGAGCTCAGATAGATAGAATTTATACGACTTGACTTTAAAGATAAAGATATCATACTACTGCAAGGTTTGCAATATGGTCATACACTGAATATAGTTTTTGAGGGTATAACATAGATGCTATTTGGCATTTGTATGTTTTTTGAAATTTACTTTTCACTTTTGTCAGTTAGCTTAGTATGCAAAGATTATTCTTTAATGCTATGGTTTAAACTATATACCATTTTGAATATTTTTGAGATATACTGTGTATTAAAATTTATTGTTTATATTTTTTCATTTATTTTACATGTATTTTCAGGCACTTTTATTGTAGAAAATGTTTTTATAATTAATATATATATATATTAGGTCTGTCTGTTTCATCTTCATAGTGAGTTATTTGTTCATTTATTTATACATGTTTGTGTTTTGGATACATTTTATTATGTGTGTATGTCACTCTAGAGCGAAGTGTTTTTTTGGAATACACTGTCACTTTAAATTTTGCCTTCAAAAGCAGAGTGCATCACCTGTTTGAACACTCCCTGATGATGCTCTGAAGCGAAACTGGTAGGAGGCTTGTGGTTCTCATTTGGAGTCCCTGTTTAGAAGGTATTTGGTGTCTTTTTGACTGTTTTTTTTATGTATGGAAGTATTGAAATAAGTTAAACCATTATTCAACATACAGTTTGCTAGTTGAGTATCTTTGGGTCCTATTTATCCATTTCTGTGGTAAGTGGTGCTGGAGTTCTTTGTAATTTGTTGGTTTTTACTTTCACTAGCACATTTGGCTATTGGGGTGGCTTTTCCTCTTTGGTTTTGATTACTTTGTTACCCAGGTACTTATCTAATGCTACTTTAAAGGTGTCCATAGATGTATTACTTGCTACTGCCTTGGGAAGGCTGTTCCAGATGGCTACCACCCTTTGATCAATCCAATCACCTCTTTTGTTGGTTTTATATAACTCCCCTTTTAGGTGGTATTGATGGATTCTTGTTTCCTTTCAATTGTCTTTCTTTCAAGCCCTATGCACTCCCATAGGTCATTGTCCCTGTATTCCCTATTTACCAAGCATAGGTCTCCCCTGAGACGTCTCTACACTAGTGAGTACAAATGAAGCTCCACTAGTCTCTCTTTATATGATAGGTGAGACAGAGATGTAATTCTTTTTGTTGTTCTCCTCCAAGAGTTGAAAGCTTTTGGTATGGGGCACCCAGAACTGCACAAAGTACTCCAAATGTGGCCTGACCAATGCACTATACAATAAGACTATTATCTTCCTGTCCCTACTCCTAATATTTCTAGAGCTACATCCCAACATTTGATTGCCCTTTTTCATCACCTCCTTACAGTGCTCATCAAATGACAACTTATTTGTAATGATAGTACCCAAATCCCATTCCCTATCTGTAACCTGCAGTTCTATTCCTTTTAGAGTGTACTTGGCTATTTTATTTCTGATACCAAAATGCATAATCTTGCATTTATTGACATTAAATACTAATTTATGCTCCTTAGTCCATTTTTCAATATTATGTAAGTCTTTTTAAAATTGACTGATTGCAGCATCACTGTTTACTATTGCACCTAACATAGAAACATAGAAGTTGATGGCAGATAAGGACCGCAAGGCCCATCCAGTCTGCCCATTTCTTTTTCTACCTTATGAATGTGCCATCGGCCTTTGCTCTGTCAATGGCCTATCTATTCATACTCATCTGTATTGCTCCCTTATGCCTATCCCATACCTGTTTGAAGCCCTGCACTGTATTCATATCCACCATGTCCTGAGGTAGGCCATTCCATGCATCCATCATCCTTTCTGTGAAAATAACTTCCTCACATTACCCCTTAATCGGCCTCCCTCTAATCTCATGCAGTGTCCTCTTGTCCTGCTATTTTTCTTATATTGAAACATGTTAGACTCTTTCCCTTGTTAATGCCCTTAAGGTTTTTGAATGTTTCGATCATATCACCTCTCTCCCTCTTTTGCTCTAGGATATACATATTGAGCTCTGTTAATCTGTCCTCGTATGTTTTCTGATGCTGTCCCTGCACCATTTTGAATGCTCTTCTCTGGACTGCCTACATTTGGTTAATGTCCTTGAGAAGGTGTGGCCTCCAGTACTGCTTGCAGTACTCCAGATGGGGCTTAACCAGTGTCTTGTAAAGAGGGATTATTACCTCCCTCTTATGACTTGTCATACCCCTACTAATACACCCTAACATCCCCATCTAGATCATCTACTAGTTTTACCTAGTTTTGTGTTGTCTGCAAACTTACAAATCCAGGAATTTGAAGATGTTTGCATGAATGATATGTAAATATTAAGTAAGGATGGTCCCAAGACTGCTCCTGTGCGACACCACTGGTCACTTCTCTCTAGTCTGAATAATGTCCCCTGATACATACCCCTTGCTTTCTATCACCTAGCCATGCTTTAACTCAATAATTATATTTTAATTGAGTGAGCCTCTCAATTCCCTCTTTGTGGGGTACAAGATCAAAAGCCTTGGAACAATCAGGATACACCACATCTGTGAGAAAACCATTGACTAAGGCTTTATTTATTTATTTATTGAATTTTGATGACCGGGGTAGGCCCACTGGGCCCGGAGGTCCCTTTTTCAGGGGCGACCCGGGAATAACAGTACATAACCTTGGTAAGCAATAGTACATATACAAGTTATAGGCATGTGGCAATCATACATATATGTGAAGCAGAACAGTCTTTTCTATCGGTTACATTACTTTTTTTTTTCAGTGCAACATATGACTATCTCTCTAGGAACCCTTGTTGAAGTTCAGTGGGGGGGGGAGAGTTCACTAAGGAGTTAGTGCTGCCAGTTCAGGTGTAGGAGATTTACATGTAGTAAGTGCACAGACCAGGGGTCATGGTTGGAGTGTCAGGTACTGTAGCATTGGCATTTACTCATTGCCAGCATATGAGTCCTGAGTCTAGTGCAGAAATACATTACAGATGGGGTTTCTTGCACCACCAGTGGGAGGTTGTTCCAAAGGGAAGGGGCAGCATGAGAAAAGGACTTATAATCTGCCTTGGTCCTGACCTTAGGGGCCTCTAGAACAGTTTGGCCTGAGATCCTGAGGTTGTGCAGATTTTTCTTTACAGTTAGGAGTCCTTCGAGACTCGGGGGAGGCGTGGGGCTAATTAGCTTCCTTGCCAGACAGAGTACCAGGTACCTGAGGTGAGCTTCGAAAGATGGCCAGCTGAGTCTTGATAATGACTCACAATGGTGGCTCCTAGAATGGGATAAGGAGGCAAAGTGGACCACCTTATTGTATAATGTCTGTAGCTTACTGAACTCTAGCTTTGGGACACCCTGAAGTACCGGGGGCAGCGTATGTTAGTGTTGGGAGTAGGACACTAGAGGCAATAGCAGTCCTGGCTTCGGGAATCAGCTGGTTCTTAAGCTGATATAGTATTCCGAGTTTGCCATGGATGACTTTTCTGACTTGGTCTACATGTTGTTTGAAGGTGAGACCTTGGTCTAGGGTAAGGCCGAGGTATTTTGTGGAGGAAACCACTTCAAGTTTGTTACCCATCAAGGATGTGAGTTGAAGTAGTTGTGATCTGTCTTGTCCAAGGGCTCTAGGTCCAAACAACATGGCTTTGGTTTTGTTGGTATTGAGGGCCATTTTGTTCTTGATGAGCCATTCCTTCATAATGTGGATGTCCAGTTGGAGGGATGTTCCTAGGTCATCCAGTTATCAGAGGCTTTGTAAATCACAGCATCATCCGTATATTGGATGACGTTGCTGCTCCCACAGTGGTTGTGCAGTTCATTTACACACAGTGAGAACAATAGAGGACCAAGTATAGACCCTTGGGGAACACCCTCCTTAAGGGCTGTGGATTGGAGAGTTTGTCCCGCCACCTGACCCTCTGTGTGCACCCTGAGAGGTAACTTTCAAACCATTTAAGAGCATGGGAGTCAAGGCCTATGCGGCACAGTTTATGGAGTAGTAATCTGTGATCCACCAAGTCGAAAACCTTGGAAAGGTCTATGAAACCCACACCTGTGTTGGATCCAGAGTCGATTTCTCTAAGCACATCAGTAGAGAATTTGGTTAAAGCAGTATCAGTCCCATGTTTGGCTCTAAAGCCATCTTGCACCGGGGAAAGAAGCCTGTGTGCCTCTAAATACTCCCTTAGTTGGGTATAGACTAATTTCTCCTGGATTTTTGCCAGGGTACACAGCAAGGAGATAGGCCTGTAGTTCACTATTGGCTCCACAGGCCCGCCCTTATGAATAGGGACCACATGAGCCTGCTTCCATAGTTCCGGGACAGATCCTTCTAGAAAGGACCTGTTAATGAGCCAGGTGAGTGGCCTTGCGAGTGCTGAGGCACCATCTTTAAGAAGTCTAGTTTGGATGCCATCCAGGCCTCCTGTACCTCTTGTTTTCAAGGTTTTTAGAATGGCCAGGACCTCTTTCACCTTAGCCAGCTGCATATGAAAAGATGGGCGGTCTAGGTTAGGAGGATCCAGAGTGAAGGACTTATTGTTGGGCACCGAGGGCCCTGCCTTGTAATTATCTAGGTTCATGAAGTATGTATTGAGGGCCTCAGCAATGAGTGCCTCGTCCTGCAGTATCTGCCCGTTAGCTGTAATAGGGCCTAAGGCTGCCTTTTTATTTCCCTTTGTCAATTCATTGATGTGGGACCAGAAGGACCTTGGGTTGCTGAGGTTAGTTTTCTGGAGATGATTGAGGTAAGCCTTTTTCTCTTGCTTAACAGCCTGCTTACATTGGTTTCTAACAGCTCTATAGATTTCCTGGTCTGCTAAGAGCGTAGAGCTCTTGAACTTTTTCCAGGCTTTGTCACTGCCAATCATGAGGGCCTTTAAGGAGGGGGTGATCCACTTATAACTGATGCCTTTTACTTGATAGGTCTTCATCAGAGCAAGGAGGTCAGCGGCCCTTGTGACAGATCTGTGAAAGAAGGCAACTTCCCCTTCCAGGGTAGGGAGACTACGTAGTGGACTCCAGTCTAAGTTACCAAGAAAGTCATTACAGTGCTCCAGAGAGAACTTGGAGTAGTCCCTGGAGGTGAATATTCTAGGTGGAACCCTATCCATCCTGTTCTTCCAGACACAGAAGATGGGCAAATGGTCACTGCCAGCATCGGCCATGGTGCCTGCAGATTGAATATTTTTGGGGTTAGACACTAAGGCTCAGTCAATAGTAGAGTGACTACCCATTTTGTAGTTCATCCTTGTGGGTTGGGTGATAATCTGGGCAAGATTTGCCTCGTGTAACAGGCTATTTAAAGAGGACCTAGCCTCTTGGACCCAGTTAAGGTTAAAGTCACCAAGGATGAGAAGTTCTGATGCAAACTCTATAGTTAGGTTTTTAGTGAGTGTCTCAAGGGATTGGAGTGCATTCGTAGGGGGGCTATATATGCACCCTATGTTAAGATGTTTGACGCCCCCGAGGGTGAGCCGTATGAAGATAGTTTCAATTTCAGGGGGAGTGCTGTGCTTCAAGCAGACAAGGGAGGAGATCAGGGCAGCCTTCACATAGATAAGTACCCCACCCTTCCTTTTCTGGATTCTGTCCTTACGGTAGCAGACATATGCTGAGGCAGTGATTTCATGTTCAAGAACCTGGGGTTTTAACCAGGTCTCTGAAACAGCTAGCACATCAGGATTATAAAGGGCTAGGCACTCTTGCACTTCATGAATCTTAGGCTGAAGACTACAGATATTCATATGGGCTAGCCTCAAGCCCCTAGGTGACATCGAGGTCAGGTCTTGTGAGGAGGAGATTGAGATGTTATCAATACCTGGGCCCTGGTTAGGTTGAATGTCACCCACAAGTAACAGCAGAGCTGTGAGCAGGAGACGGAGAGTAAAGGTTAGAGATGGGAACCTCACTTTCCTGGGTTTATTCATGATTAGGAGAAGGGACCTGTAGCATATCCCACTTCTAGTGAATTTATAGGCAACTAGGAGGGATATATTGCCTGCTGGGGATGGGCAGTAATAGTGACTGGCCAGGTGCGTGGCAGGTCCATGTGGGGACTGGGTAGGGGGGGCCTAGTCGGTAAGCAAGCCAGTCAACCCAGAGCACTGTGGAAATGTATAGGATGGTGAGGAGGAGACCTCTGTTCAGTCTGTATTGGCCCAACCTGCCAGCCAATGCTGACTCCCGGTTTGGCATCCTAACCTCTGGGTACATTCTCTGAGTATTCCTGCCTGGACTGAGTGGTAGCAGGATTTGGACTAACCAAGTTTCAAATACAGGCAAGGTGCAGTGGGAAACAGAATGGAGCACAATCTAGATCCTTACTATTGCAGCCCCCTGGTAATAATCGATGAGCAGAGAATTTGACTATCTAACTTTTATATTCCATTCAGTACTAGCCCAGCATTCAGATAATAGTGATCTCACTTGGAATATACTTTTTGTCTATAATTGTATAGCACATTTAGTAGCAAGATCAGACAGACCACCCTGTGACTGTAATTACACCTTGAAATGATACCATATGCAGGAGCAGTAACTCAAGCAATTAGTAGGTCTAACTAACTAGTAACCATTCAAATAAACATAGGTAGGGGCATCACTTCTTAATTATTGGAATAAACTTATTTGTCCATAATTGTACTGTATAGTTAGTAGCCAGAACAGGCGGACCACTCTTTGACTGAATTAAACCTTGAAATGATACCATATGCAGGAGTGGATTACTTAAGCAATTAGAGGGCTAACTAACTAGTAACCATTCAAATAAACATAGGAATAGGCATCACTTCTCAATCATTGGGCAAGTCAAAAAACAAGTTCAGGGTGTCAGGTGTGTTGAGAGTTAATAGAATTAGATGACTGAAAAAGGTACGCCTAGTCAGGCCAGTTCAGGGCAGTATCTAGGTGTAATTTACTCAAAGGCTGAAGAGCACCATTTCATGAGAGAATTGATATGGGTAGGGTGGCTGTATGTGGAGAGAGAGAAACAGGGCAAGAGTGTAGGGACAAAGCTCCTCCTAGAGTGATGACCTCAGCCTTCCCTAATGGTGTAAGGGAACAGTGGGCAGAGCTAATGCATATTTAATGGGAGGAGGAATGGGGCGGGTGGATGGGAGATTTTTCAAGCCAGCAATTTGGTGGTCATTCAGCAGCTATGGGAGAGGTTCACCCAGCAGATTCAGCTGTCAGTGCCTCTACCCCGTGGTTCTGTTCCTTGCAGTGAAGCGATGGGGGAGACCCGATTCAGTCGGTCTCCCTTGCCGCCCTAAGCAGTTCAAATTCTGTCTCTGCACTGAGTGGGGATGCAGCCTTTAACTGCAGGCTGCACTCCATCACAACCCCTCTCAGAAAATGGGCTCAAGTGCCTTGTTTGAAATTCTTATGGCGCCAAAGCAACAAAGGGGTGCAGGATGCAGTTCTGGCTCAGTTCCAAACTTTGGGAATCGTTTCAGGTGAGGGGGTGGTCTGGTAAACAAGCCAGCAATTCGGCGGTCGTTCAGCAGCTACGAGGGGAGGTCCATCCGGCAGATTCAGCTGTCAGCGCCTCTACCCCGTGGTTCTGTTCCTTGCGGTGGAGCGATGGTGGGGAACCCGATTCAGTCGGTCTCTCTCGCCACCCCAAGCGGTTCAAATTCTTCAAAACATTGAAATACATTGGTTTGGTATGATCTTTTTGCCCTGAATCCATGTTGTGTAATGTCCACTTCTTGGTTCATAGGTTTATCTATTTCATCCTTTATAAATTTAGCCATTACTTTATCCAGGACAGATGTCAGGCGTATAGGTCTGCAGTTTTTTGTGAGCCTCTCTAGATCCCTTTTTGTGTATAGGAGGTACATTGGCTTCCCTCCATTCAGATAGAACTTTACCCTCTACTAATGAGCATGTGAACAACATTGCTATTGGCCCAGCCAGTTCTGTTGCCAGTTCCTTCAGGATTCTGGGATGGATACCATCAGACCCAGGGGATTTGTTAGGATTCAGTTTTCCCAGTTCAATCCTTATATCATTTTCCTTAATTTCAAGATATAAATTTCTGGTTTCACTAATTTAATTTGTGTGTGCCTTGTAAGTGTCCTTTGACTGATAAATATTCAAAAAAATATGTGCTAAAGATATTTGCCACTGTTTGGCCATAAGTGCTCTGGCCATCTCCTATTTTTAGTGGCCCCACCTTTTGCTGACCCTCTTTGAGACTGCTTATATGGATAAAGAAGATCTTTTTGTTATCTTTTGCTTTTGGAGCTAGTTTCACTTCTTTCGTAGTTTTAATTAGTTTTTATACTCTTTTGCCCTATCTTTATAAATTTCCCATTTTTTCTGGAGACAGGTTGCATTTAAATTTCTTGTATGTTCTTCTTTTTATCTTTACTGATTGTTTGATTTTGTTATTCAACTGATTTGGAATTTTACCGCTGTTGTTATACTTCATTTTTTCGGGGATGTATGTATTAATGCAATATTCAGGTTTTCATTGGATCTTGTTCCACATTTGACCTAGTGAGTGGTCATGCAGTTCTGTTTTCCAATCCCAGATTTTCAGGTATCTTTTCATATCTGCATACTTTGCCCTGTTACAGCATTTTACCTTGTTCTTTCCTAACTATGGCTTCCAGTTGCCACTGATAGTAAACTGCACCATATTGTGGTCACTGTCTCCCAAGGATTCTCTGACTATACAGTTAGATATTTCCTTCTCCATATTACTAAGAACTAGGTCAAGTAAATTTGAACCTCTAGTGCCCTTATTTACATACTGCTCCAAATTATGGGTTACTGTAATATCAATCAATTTCTTGTCTAGTGCTGTTACTCTCTTAAGGGTTTTCCAGTCAATACAAGGAAGGTTGAATACACCCAGTATTAATGTCATGCTCCCTAGCTTGATTCCTTCAATGGCCTCCATAAATCTGTTATTTTCATCCTTTTCAAGGTTCCGTGATCTATAACATACACCCACAATAATTTTGCTAGCGTCCTTTTGTGACACCCAAACCCAAATCTGTTCCACATCTCCCCCATTGCCTTTTGGTATTTCAATTTTGTTGGCTTCCATAGTGCTCTTTATGTATAGTGCAACTCCACTACCTCTCCTATTTATGTGATTTGTATGGAATGGATTATAGTCTGGTATTCCTCTACCCCAGTCATCATCTTTCCACCATGTCTCTGTGATGGCACAGACATGAATGTCCTCTTTGTGCAACAACAATTCCAATTCATCTCACTTTTTTACTAGGCTCCTAGCATTTACCAGTACTGCCTTTAGTTTTACCAATTATTCTATATTATTGCATATATTATTGACAAAAGTGGTACAAGATGAACAGTATAATCAATGATTAAAAGGGGTGCTTATCAATGCTAGGAGCCTAGAAAACCAGTTTGATGACTTTAAATATCTTCTTGAAACAAATAGCATCCAGGTGGCTTTAATCACTGAAACACGGTGGGAGAAGGGAGATATGTGGGATAAAAACGTAACAGGCTATAACCTCTTTTCTAAATCTAGAACATATAGGCGAGGTGAAGGGGTTGCAATTTACATTGCAGAATCACTAAAATGTGAGGAGATAATTTTAGAACAAAGTAATTTAGAAACATTGTGATTAAAATTAATCCCTCAAACTTTATCTAAAATAACCATAGGACTGGTCTATCGGCCTCCATCGATGTCACCAGAACATAATTCTATGCTATTAGAGTATATAGCTGAATTGGATCCCTCAAACAAAATTATATTGATGGGGACTTCAATATGCCTGGAATAAATTGACAAGAAAGGAAAGGAAACACCAAAAATGAAAGGGATTTTCTAAATGTCATTGATCAGTTGGGTCTGGAACAGAAGGTGTTACAGTATACCAGAGGTATCAATATATTGGACATTATTCTGACAAACATGGGAGATGGAGTTGGGGATAAAGAAACAGGAGCTCCATTAGGCAATGGAGACCACAACACAATCTTCTTCACTATTCAAGAAATAAACAAGGATACCAGCATAAGTTATACCGATAAGTTAAATTTTAGACAGGCAGATTTTAAGTCTATGAGGGAAGACATTAAGAAATGGACATGGGAACTGGAATTTCAAAATAAAGATGTGAGTGAATTATGGAACATGTTATCAGATAAAATTCATAAGGTAGCTGCTTTACATATACCAAAAAAGAAAATTAATGATAATAAGAAGAGCACATCAGGATGGTTACACAGGAACATAAAAAAGATGATAAAGCTTTAAAATAGAAAATATAAGGAATTTAATCATAACCCAGATCAGGAAACTAAAAAATGTTATTAGGAAATGGTAGCCAAGGTAAAAAAGGAAATCAAAAGGGCTAAATTAAACTGTGAGGAGATGTTGGCATCTAAGGTAACAATAAATTATAAATCATTCTATACATATATAAACAGTAAAAAAAAGCACCACACAAAATTGGACCATTTATCAAAAAGGATGGTGAGCTGGCAAATAATAAAGAAACAGCAGACTTACAAAATTATTTTATTTCAGTATACAATAATAATGAGAGAAAATGAAAGAAATTATAGAAACCACTCCAGGGCAAATTAAAATCTGTCCAAATGAAGTCCTAGAAAGGTTACAGCAACTAGATATAAATAAATCCAGGGGCCCCGATAATATCCATGCAAGGATTCTCAAAAAACTGGCCATATATATAACACCCCCACTGGCTTACATTTATCAAAAATCACTAGATTAAGGACTGGTGCTACAGGATTAGAGAGAAGCAACAGTGGTTCCACTGTACAAAAAAGGAGTCAAGTCAAGACCGGAAAATTTTAGACCAGTGAGTCTGACTTCGGTGGTGGGGAAGGTTTCGAAGGGAATTCTAAAGAGTAAAATAATAACACATTTAGTAGATTATAATCATATTGATCCACTGCAACACGGATTCACCAAATCTTGATCCTGTCAGACAAATATGCTTACTTTTTATGAGAAAGTGAGTAGAGTCTTGGATGATGGGAGTGCGGTGGACATAGCATGTTTGGACTTCTCTAAGGCTTTTGATAAACTTCCTCATAGAGAATTAATAAGAACACTTAGGGAGTTCAAAATACACAATAACATAGGGAGGTGGATTGAGGAGTGGTTGAGGCAGAAGGCAGAGGGTGATGGTGAAGGGTGCAATGTCAGATTGGGTGGAGGTGGGTAGTGGGGTTCCTCAGGGCTGTGTGCTGGCCCCTGTCTTTTTAATATATACATATCATCATTACAAAATAATTGTGCTAATGTATGGTTATCCAAATTTGCGGATGAATGCAGGATCGGGGCAGTAGTTGACCATGTTACTGACAAAACAAAATTACAACTTGCATTGAATTACATAATTGAATGGACAAAAATTAATAAACTAGAATTAAATTTAGATAAATGTATAGTAATACATATAGGTAAAAAAAAATAAGCATCACTGTTACAATTTAGGAGGCTAAAAGAGAGGGATTTGGGAGTCACCATAACTGTCGACATGAAATTTGATGTGCACTGTCAGAAGATTGTTAAAAAGGCAAATCAAGTATTAAATGGCATACTCTGGTGCATTACCAGCAGAGAAAGCAATGTTATTATGCCATTGTATAAGGCTTTGGTGAGGCCACACCTTGAGTACTGTGCCCAAGTTTGGTCACCATATAGAAAACAAGATATTATTAAAATAGAAAAAATTCAAAAGAGAGCAACTAAAGCAGTAACATCACTCCAAAACACAGCATATGAGCAGAGGTTAAATTATCTTAAACTGTATTCACTTTAATATAGAAGAGTAAGGGGAGATATGTGTATGCTGTATAAGGCCATGTATGATAACATCTTAATGGGTGAAATGGGGTTGGTACTCAAGAATAATGGGCATAATTCAAGAGGCCATAATCTGAAGCTTAGTAAGGGAAGGTGGAACAATTTAAAAAGGAGGCATTGATTTAGCCAGAGGGTGGTGTACTTATGGAATGAGCTACCAATGGAAGTGGTGAGAAGTGAGAAAATGGAAACTTTAAAAAAAGATTAGATAATTATTGGAAAAAAAAAACTACGGTAATTTAGGGAAAACATGGCAAGCATTATGGACAAAAGTTTACTCTAGCTTGAAACTACCTATGTAACCTGTTTATACTATAAGTTGTGTTATTTATTTATTTATTTATTGAGTTATTCAGAAAGACCTTTGAGTCGAAGACTCATTTACAAAGGTTCCACATCATACATTGAGAGGTACAGGGATGACATTACTTACAGATTTAAAAGGATTATAACACATCAAAGAATACTGTAGGATACACAACTTGATACAGAAAGTGACTGAAATAGGCATGGATCACACGAATACAATGTTACAGCACAGCCAATAAAAAAAGCAGAGAAGCTGTTTTTCAGCTTAGCAGTTTGAAGAATTAGGTCTGGAGACCGGCAAGGTGCTAGTCTAGGTCCTCGGGGGGGGGGGGTCAGGGCAGTCACATAGGTTTGAGGCCTGGAGGTGTTTCCTTAGCCTGGATTTAAAAATACCTATTCTTAATTCATCAGTTATTAGACTTGGGAGCACATTTGTCCAGGAGGGGGATTTGAAATTGAAGGTTCTTTGGAACTGGGAGGTCCGGCAGCGGGGTACCCAAAGTAACTGAGTATTCATGTTATGGGTGATTCTGACAGGTAATATAGTGAAAATAATTTTGTTTAGGGCAGGGGGGTGAGGCCTAGAGCTATCTTTTTTGTCATTAGGCAGGTGTGGTACTTGATTCTGCTGTCTAAGTTTAGCCAGTTTGCGGAATTGTAGAGGGAGCAGGTGTGGGTGAGGAGATCACATCCGAGGATGAGGCGGCAGGCCTTGTTTAGAATGAGCCAGAGACTATTGAGGGCAGAGGTGGGAGCGGAACTATAGATGAGGATGCCGTAGTCCAGCAGACAGAGGACAGAGGAGTTAATGGTGAGCTGTAGGGCTTCAGGGATGAGGCAGTGTTTGTACCGATAAAGTACGCCTAGTCTGGAGTTAAGGGCAGTAGATAGGAGAAGAACATGTTGTTTAAAGTTGAGGGCCAAGTCTAGAGTTGTCTCTAGGTATTTAAAGTTGTCCACTTGTTCGAGGGGGGTTTGATTTACAGTTAGAAATTGGGGGCACAGGCTCTTTAGTGGGTTCTGTAGATGGGAGGATTATGACCTTAGTCTTATTGTAGTTAATAATTAGGTGCTGGGTAGTGAGCCAGTGTTCAGTTTCATGTAGAGAGTGCTGGAGTGATTGGTGGAGCTTAAGGGGGTAGCGAACAGGACGGCATCATCCGCATATAGGAGCAGGCTGCTGGGGCAGGCCAATGGGAGGGAGTTTAGGTAAAGGTAGAATAGCAGGGGCCCAAGAATGGAACCCTGTGGGACCCTGGAATGGATAGGGAGGCTAGGGGATAGGACAGTGCCTACCTTGACCAGCTATGTTCTATCAGAGAGATAGCTGGTGAACCAGTTTAAGGCATCATTTGAGAGGCCACTATTGGCAAGTGTGTTCAGTAAGAGGGCATGGTTGATGGTATCAAATGCCTTTAAGAGGTCCACAAAATGGCTCCTGTGATGTGGCCACGATCCATGGTGGAGTGGACATGAGAGGTAAATTCAAGGAGGGCAGTGGTGGTACTATGTCCCTTACAGAATCCGTGCTGCTGGTTGCATAGGAGGCTATATTTAGTAAGGTGGTCAGTGAGTTGATCAGTGACTATGCACTCTAATGCTTTAGATGGAGGGGGTAGAATTGAGATGGGACGGTAGTTGTTAGGGGTGGTGCAGTCCCCACTCTTATGAATGGGTGTTTGAAGGCCCATTTCTATGATGAGGGAAATTTCACCTGGCAGAGGGAGAGGTTGAGAATATGGGTGAGTGGGGTAAGGACTTCCAGGAGGGTGAGGCGGAGAAGTCTCAGATCAAGGGAATCACTACTAAAGTGTGAGTGGTTAAGGGCATTGGCAAGGTAGGGTTTGGCAGCCTCAGGGGCAAGGATGCGTAAGTAGAAGGGTGGAGCATGGGGTGGAGGGGGATGTGTAAAGGCAGGCAGTGGGTCGAAAAAGTTAGGGAGGAGGACATGGTTGAGATCAGGGAAGGCGGAGTTTAAGACCGAGGCAATACTGAGGGAATTTGAGGAGAGGTTACCGTTGATTAGTATTTGGTTAGGGGGGAGATTACTAGATTTGCCACAGAGTTCCTTAATATTGTTCCAAAATTTTCACCCAGAGCACCAGGTGGAGGTTAAGGTTTCTTTATAGTATTCTGCTTTGGCAGTGCAAATGGCCCATGTGCATTTGTTACGGGCCTCCCTGTACTGTTGTCTGTCCTTGGGCCATTGGGTTAAATTAGCTAGGTGCCAGAGGGCATCATGGTGATGCAGCATGCCTGACAGGCAGTCCGAGAACCAGGAGGAATGGTTGCCTTTGGACATCCTTTTGGTTAGGGGGGCGAACTTATCACAGGCTGTGTTGAAAGTGTTGATAAATAGATCAAGCACATGATTTGGGTCAAGGGTATTGGCTAGGGGTGACCAATCCCAGTCTCTGAGGTAGGCCTTGAGTTGGGCTAGTTTACCAGGCTTAAGTTTATGTAGATAGATAATTTTAGGGGGGGCTTTGGGGGCAGTGATGGACCAGGTGAAAAGTTCTGGGGAGTGGTCACTAAGTGCATCAGGGAGAACCAAGGTGTTGGTTATTCTGTGGGGGCAGTTAGTGAAGACTAGATCTAGGAGGGAGGCTGTCCCAGTATAGGCATTTACCCTGGTGGGGGCATTGACTACCTGGGTGAGATCGAGCCCTGCGGCTTCATCGATTAACGGTGCGGCTGTCTTGGCCAGCCAATTTATGTTGAAATCTCCCATAATTATTTTCTCATAATACGTGGAGAGATGGGACAGAATGTCCTGGAAGGCTTGTTTCTGGTCCCAGGGAGGGATGTAGGCTGAGGTGAGAATGAGAGGGGAAGTAGACTTACCTAGGGTTAATTTTAGGGTAAGAGCCTGGGCCCTTGATGTCAGGTGTGGCTGAGGGAGTACTTGGGCTGGGAGCGAGTCCTTGAGGTAGAGAGTGCAACCACCCCCTCGCTTACCCACCCTATCTGATCGAAAGAGGAGATACCCAGGGAGATTTACTGCAGTCAGGAACTGTGGGTGAGAGCTAGATTTTGCTTAGAGCTATGATGTCAGGGTGATGTTGGAGTACCCACCCTTGAAAGGAGTCCCATTTTTTTTGTAGGCTGCAGATGTTGATAGAGGCAATGCAGAGCCTATAGACTGATGCTGGGTGGATCAGGGGAGTATCCCGAGGGCCCAGATTAGGGTGGACATTGCCCCACAGGAGGAGAAGGAGGATGAGTGACCTGAGATGACAGTAGCCTAATTGGGTGTATAGGTGATGGTATGTACGTTGAGGGTACCCCATGGTGGGAATCGGGAGTTTCAGGATATGGGGTGCTGATAAGAGGAAGAAGTGGGGAAAGGGGAGAAGGCACAGTGGTGGGGATACTGTTGGAGTTTGGCATGTGAAAGGGGTGCTCCATAGTGTCATTTGCCTGGGGATCTGCCATTTGAGGGGGAGGGTGGAGATGGCGAGGTTAATATTTATATTTTTGGGGCTGTGCAGGGGGGTGGGCAGCTGGGTGCTAGCCAGAGCTTGTAACCACATGCCGCTCAAGTGCAGGTTAGGGAAAGTGAGAGAGAGTGGGGAGTTCCAGTTTGACTGTGGGTGGGGTGTTTTTGTAGTGACCCAGTTTCCTAGATTGGGAGAGGGAGGATGGGACGTATGGAGGAGCAGGAGAGTGAGAGTAATAAGGGTGCACAGAAGCATGGTGGAGCTTGCGATAACTTATGTTGTATTAGTAATTAAGAGCAGGGCAAAGTATGGAAAAGTGCTCCTAGTGGTGGGCAATAATAACCTGCAGATAGGAAAACTGGCTGATTGGTTAAAAAATTACAAGGGTGGGGTTTTATTCATCTATATATGAGCGAGTCCACCAAGGGTGGTGGTGGTGGGGGTGATGGGGAGCCGACGCTCTGCATCGGTGGGGTCCAAAAATACAGAGATCCGCTCAGCTGGGCCGAACATTGCAATCTGCATCTACCTGATGCAGTCAGGACTTGATTGC
Organism: Neoceratodus forsteri; assembly: GCA_016271365.2. Taxonomy (NCBI): domain Eukaryota; kingdom Metazoa; phylum Chordata; order Ceratodontiformes; family Ceratodontidae; genus Neoceratodus; species Neoceratodus forsteri. The sequence continues at coordinate 1,450,763,709 of CM057452.1, forward strand.
GACAACTCGGGGGTGGGGAAGGGCTACTGCTTCAGATACCTCTCACGACCTCCGGCAACTCCTGTTGTTGAGAGATAAGAGGAGGGTCGGTGAGTTTCTATATATACTAAGTACCTGGGGGGAGGGTCAAGAGGGGGAAGTTGCTGTTGAACCTTGCACTTTCAGATTTAAATGGAGCAAGTTAGAAATTTAGGAGACCGGGTGGGAGAGCAGGGTTTAATAAGCACCACGCTGCTGGCCTTGCACTTGCAAAATAAAATAAGTCAGTTTCAAAATTAAGCAGACCGGGTGGGCACTTAGTAAAATTACAGCAGTTTGGCCACTTCAGAGAGTAAAGTAACCTCCTTGGCCCTGAGTAAAACTAGCTCTAGAATTATAACAATATATCTTAAAGTAATCAACACTGTGCTACGACGAAATTACAGCAGTTTAGGATTTACACAGTACTTATAACCTATCTCCACATGTGTGGGGATTTAAAATCAACTGCAGTAAAACTCAGCTAAAAGTCCTAAGAAAAAGACGCCAAACAGCAGAGATTCAAAAATAACAGAGATCCGCCGAGCTGGGCCAAACGTTGCAAGCGGCATCTACCTGATGCAGTCAGGACTTGATTGCGACAACTTGGGGGGCGGGGGAGGGCTACTGCTTCAGATACCCCTCATGACCTCTGGCAACTCCTGCTGATGCAGTCGGGACTTGATTGTGACAACTTGGGGGGTGGGGGAGGGCTACTGCTTCAGATACCCCTCATGACCTTCGTACTCTGTTCCCACACTCAGTAACTTCATTGTCTTCTTTACAATTCTTTTCATATCTACATTTTGTAACCCCTCTCCCCCTCGTTTACTATTTTAAATTATATGCATTTATATTTTCATAAATAATTTTTGCCCCAAATTTAATTGCCTTTCCTACCTGAATGCAGGCAATCTTGGCTGAACAGGTCATGTCTCCAATAAAAGATTTCCCAACTCTTAATACATTTAATTCCCTCCTTCAAGCACCATTGTCTTAGCCAATTATTCAATTTGATAATCTTCAAAGTCCTTTTAGTGTTTGCCCTAGGCATGGGTAGTATTTCAGAAAAAATAACATCACAATTGTTCTCTTGGAGGGGTGCATTTAAGGCCTTAAAGTCATTAATAATTTCTTCTTCTGTTTGTTTCCTAGTGTTGTTTGTGCCTGCATGTACTACAACAAGGGGTTTGGACTTTGATGGTTTTATTAATTTAGGTAACATGCTCCTCATATCACCTAGCCCCGCCCATGAAAAACTGTTACTGGTAACATTGTCTTTGTTACCCTTACCCTTTGTGGTGTAACTATCAATATATTTAGTGACTGAGTCCCCTAGTATGTAAATTTGTTTTGGTGTCTCTTCTCTGCTGTCATTTTTTACCATGTCCTCTGATGCAAGTTCATTACTATGGCCTTTTACAGTAGTTGCCTCATTGTCACATACAATATCTAGAAGTGCCTGTGATTGATCCTCTATGTTTTCAATAAGGTTTAGAGGTGAAAATTGGTTTTCCAACTCCAGATTGAGATTGCCTCTTCCCCATCTTCCTATGAGCTGCTCCTACTTAAACTCTCCCTTCCTTTTTCTGTCCCCCAAATTTATCGCCCATGTTTATTGTTGCCCTGGTATTTCCTCTGCATTAGTTACTGAGCTCCTTTCATCTACCTGTTCTAACTCTTCCAGGGGTGAGCTTTATATTTTCAGCGATTTTAATGTAAATTGTCTCTCGCCCAATACAAATAAAATTGTTCAAAATGCAAAGTCACTACAATTGACTTAATTGATTTCTGACCCCACTCACCTAAACTTTAAATCTTGAAATTACTCTCTGTTAGACTGGGTTCTCTCATCTTATCCCCACTGTATTGTGGATGCAGCAATCCTACATGATGCCCACAGCAACCAACATATGGTTGAATATGTGCACAAGATATATCATCCTAAAGCTACCCCTTAATTTATTCATCTCAGGTCCTTTAAGTCACTGAACTTGTCCTCTCTCATAGCTGACTTAAAGGCAACTGACTGGTCCCTAATTTCAACAGCCAATAATATAAATTTTGCCCTGCAATGCTTTCAATCCAACTTGATGACTGTATGGGACTGTCATGCTTGCCTGCGAGAGAAAATAAAAGAGTATGGGGCTGTCATCTCCCCTAGATAACCACTGAGGTTATATGGCTTTCCTTTGTACTAGAGATCTTGCCTGGTATTCTTTTAGGATCAATGGCTCCCTGACTGCTTTAGCAAACTATCATTACCTTTGTGACATCTGTACCAAAACCATGAGACTTGCAAAGTCTGAATATTTTGCATCCACACTCCAGAACAATATTTGTCATCCCTCTGAATTCTTGAAGGCTATCCATTCCCTTTTCTCCCCTCTGACCCAGTCTCCCTCTCCTGTTCTCAGGATTGATGGCTTTCTCATCTCTGACCATTCTGTTGTTGCCACTTCCTTTAACTCCTGCTTTACTACCTGTACCTTCCCTCTCATCCCTTCCTCCCTTCCCCCTTTCTTCCCTCTTTCTACCTTCTTCTCCTTTAAATCTCTCTTTTTCCTTCTATTCTACCACCACCTCTGCTTCCCTTAAGTCTTTGCTTTCTCTTAATCCACATAAATGTGGTAGCTCTAATGGTCTTGATCCAAAACTTCTACTTTTCTCAGTCCCTTTCATCACATTGCCTATACCCTACTCCTCAACCTTTCTTTTTCCTCTGCTACTTTCACTGAAGCAGGCTACCATCATTCCTCTCCCTAAAGGCGGTTATCCATCATTTCCTGGTAACTACCATCTTACATATCTCCTTCCTATCCTAGCTAAGTTACAGGAATGCCTTGTATTATCACAACTCCCTTCCTTGACTCCTCCTCTGTCTTCACCCTTCCAGTCTGGTTTTAGGAAATCACACTCCACTTCCACTTCCCTCCTTTGGTTCATTAACTTCATTCTTTCAGTTATGGATCAGGGTCTGATCATGTCTGACATTTTTGATGATCTTGATAAAGCTTTTGACACAGTGGCACATCCCCTCCTTCTGGACAAGATTAAAGCAGTGGGTCCTTCTGACTCTGCAGTCAGCTGGTTTCATTCCTACCATGAGAGAATGTCTCAAGCTGTCTGGATAGGTAGCTCCATTTCATCACCAATCCCTATCTGCTCAGGTGTCCTTCAAGTATCTGTCCTGGATCCTATTCACTTTTCCATAGTCTAGAATGACCTCACCTCTGTCCGATCCTTTGCATCCATTCATATGTATGCTGATGATACAGTTATGTTTGCATCTGGCTCCTTTTTCTACCATCCCTTTTTTACCTCATGGAATCAGCTGGATTTTGACAATATTCAGTGCTGGTTCCAGTCTAACCAACTATCCCTCAAAGCCAAAAAACGTCTCCAAGACATTTGTCACCAATCAGAGGCTTTCCAGAATCACCCCTCTCCCTTTATTTCACACCTTTGATGGTGCTATGATCATTGAGGATGTATCCTCTTTTATATACCTCAGGATCTGGCTTGACTATTATCTTGATTTATTGGATCATATTGATGCCATTCACTAAAAGCTCCACCTCAAGGTTAGTGCATTGTAGAGGAACAAAGCAAAAATTCAGCTTGCTGTCCACCTCAAGATTGTTTTAAAGATGAGTATCCTTATTTTTGATTATGGTGACATAGTTTATAGTGGAGCTCTCCAATTCCCCCTTGTCAGACTGGACACCCTTTTCCACTCTTTTTGTCATTTTGCTTTAGATTGTTCCCCCACACCCACCATTGCTTTCTCTATTCTGCCCTTTCACTCCCCTCTCTTGATGCCAGGTACCTTTCCCATTGTATCTCCTTTACATCTAAATTCTGGTTTGGTTCCCTTCCTTCTCACCATTCACCCCTTTTATCCTCTTCCCTCAGCTTCCTACTACCCTCTCTGAAATATTACTTTGCATTCCCTCACTATTCCTTCTAGAAAATCTACTGTTGGTCAATCTGCTTTCTCATACTGCTTTCCTAAACTCTGGTCCTCCCTCCTTTCCCTTGTCAATTCACTCTGCCTCTTCTGGTTTCTCCTTAAAGTCTCTCCTTTGTGATTATTCTTCTCCCTCCTGCAACTGCCAGTGACTCCCCCACTGACTGATTTTGTCTTGGCAGTCTGTTTCCTTCACTACCTGGTTATTATTCTGAAGAGTAGTTCCATCACCTAATTATCTAAATTTTTTCTACTACACATATCTGTTATACTGATTTGTCTTCAAGTTTTTTTGATTATGCTCACTGATATATTGTGTTTACTATATATGATTTCCCACATCCCCTTACCTCCAGGATGCATCTGAAACACTGTTAGCAACTCAGTATATCTTTCCTGGTGAAACTTTGAAATAAATAAATAAATAAATAGAATAATGGATAGTTCACTGGGTATTACCACTGAGTAATACCATTGAGATGTTCTGGACACGTAGGAACCTCAATAGCGAAGCTCAAGAGGTTACAGCATCCATAACCTCGAGATGGTAGTATTCACCGGTAATATCCAGTGAGCTATCCTTTATTTTTTTTAATATATGGATGCGAGACGAGGTTTTTTTCCCTGCTGAGTACTTTTCTTATAGGCAGTTGGCTGACAGTAAAGGACTGTTGGTGTCTTAGCTGACCGCTGCACTTTCTTTTGGTCTGTGCCTCTTTCTCCCTCCCGGCCTTGCCGCTCACATGGACAGTTTTGTTTTACTCCTACCTTGTTGGAGGAGCACAAGATCTGCAATGTAATCCTTTTGTAATATTTTTTAAAAACAAAAAAACCATAGGAAGTACCACGAAGACATAATGCTCTTACTAAGCAAGAGTCTGCTGCCATGTTTTTGAATCTGTTTTGGCTGCCCACTGACAGAAAACAGCCAATGATTAGCTGCATTGTGACTGTGAACATCTGATTGATGTTTATCAGGATGAATGATTTTGGGTGTTGTGCGCATACGCTGTGGAGCTTCACTGATAATACTATCATTCAGGTCCAGAACAATACTATTACGGGACCTGAACAATCGTATTATCACTCTCGAAGTGTGGTATTATCACTTCGGGAGTGGTACTATTACCGAACATTTTTTGTATGCTTTACTACACTATTAAATTGATGATCCATATATTAAAAATAAATAAAGTGCGATAACAACCTTCTTCATCTTCACATGGTTTATTTTCTCAAACCTACTTGCTCCTATGTTTAATTTCTATAACCCAGTTTCTGTAAAATTAAGGAATTTCATGCTTTCACTGGTAGGGGTGCCTTTTCAGTCTTAATCCAGCTCTATATATACTGTGGTCCAGATATCCAAACTGTGCCACAAAGTAGTGCAACAGCAGGAGCAGGCGCAAGTACAGTGTGCCTATGCACAACACACGCGATATTCAAACATTGCGCAGGGCTAAATGTGCTTGCGCCATACAACTGAATATCACGACAACTGCACCATGGCGCAACAAGGGATGCACAGTGGCACAAGTCTGGTGCACAATAGCACAACCAGGGATGCACAGTGGAGCAGGGTAGCAGCGCATCAGCACAACCAGGGATGCTCAGGGACAGGATGCAGGGTTCCCCCACACATGGAAGATAGGGACTGAGGAGCACACAGCAGAACAGACAGTGCCCCCACACCCCATGAACCACCCAACCAGAGGACATCTGAAAGAACCACCGGCCCATGGAAACCAGCCACAATTCCACAGCTGGGGCATGGTGCCCCAGCACACTCCCTGGCAAGCTGTGACTGGCAAACAAGGAGGTCCATCCACCCCATGCTACACCATCCCACCAATGCAGAGCACACCCTGCATAGTGTTCCACAGACACCCTGCCCAGGAGCAGTGCCCAACACTGCAGGACACCCTAGGCATGCCTCCACCCCCACTGTGACAATGCAACCCTGTGCACCATTGAGACATGCAAGACAGCCTCACTGTGAGCACCCTGAAGCATGCAGCAGCAGACACTGATGCAACAACTGCAGATACAGTGCCGCCCTGATGGCCCCCCCAGATGTACAGCTGAGAGACTGACCATGCGTCGGCACATGAGGTACCACACATGCAACAGGGCATGCCCCGGACACCACCACCAGTGGTACAGCACCCTGCATACCCTCCCAAGGACACACCCCATCCCAGCACTGGCCTCAACAGCCAGCAAAGAAGCCCACAGTGGTGCATGGAAGCATGCGCCACACAGGATGCAACACAGTGCATGGACAAATACCAACCCATACCCAAGTGCACACCAACACAGGTACACAGTAGTGGGTTGACAAACCCACTGGCATGTGGCCACAGCAGCCATGTACCCATGGCTAGCACCCCTCCATGACACATGTGTACCAGCCACCCTGTGCATGCACCATGAAACCGTATGCCACCAGCATGCGGCTGGAGCACAAGTGACAGACAGTGGAGCACATCTCCTGCAACAGACACAAGTGACAGCATGGAGGGGGAACAAAAACAGTGGAGGCCACAGTGCCACCCGAGGTAGATGTGCACCAGACTGGTGACAGGAGACAACCTGGCATTGTGCCAGGTACAGTGGTTGTCCAGCATGGAGAGCCACAACTGACATACCAGCAGACGGTGTATATCACAGACATACAAGGGTGTCAGCTGTACAGCCCATGGACGGTCTGACAGGGGCGCCATGGACACAGACCATGCACCGTGGACCACTGCACAGGCAACCAGTGCACAGAGAACAACACACAAACCACAGACAGTGACTGATTCCCCCACCCACACCATAGGCGGTTCCCCTCTGGACACATACACACGCCCATGACTGCACCAACCCTGATGCCATGCACACCACTGCAGCTGAACACCTGTAGCCTGCTGCAAATCATAGACCACCACAGTTGTCATAACAAAACAAATGTATTATAAATAGTCAAGAAACACAACTATATACATAGATATATACAATGGGGAGGAAGGGCCACAAACTAGGTGGGGGCGGGTAAGGGCAAGGGTGAACAACTGGAAGAGGGAAGAAGGGGGTGTGAGGGTGGGTCCAGGGAGGTAATGATCTTCCAGGGGACATTGAGGGCCTAGCATCCACCCTGCTCATCAGACCTGTGGTGCCTGTGCGACCGCTGTCTCCACACACCATGCCTCTCTAGCTGCTGGAGGATTTCAAGGGGTGCCTTTGAAAGCTGCAGTAACTCCTGCAAGGCCATCTAAAGAGCCATCCAATGCTGACCACCTAGGACAAGGGAGCAGAGTCAATAAGTGTGAATGTACATCCCCCTGCAGCCCACTCATTGCGCATGGCACACAGCCGTGGGCCACACCCCTGTGATGGTGTGTGACCACCCACAGGGATCATGTCCACAAGATCTGCCCACCCAGGTGCACACAGCCATGTGGACCACTGCACACACCCACCGTCCAAGTCCCGCACAGCACCTCCGTGGCAATACAGTGACATGGCTATGTGGTGCAAAGGCAGTGGCACAGCCATGCATCTGGTGCATGCATGGACCACCAGCGATGCACACCCACACATGCAGTGCCACAGGACAGTGCTGAGTGTACCGTGTGGCATGCACGTCAGTGGCATCAATGGATGGTGGCCATGCCCCGCTGCCTACCCCGCAACACAGCATGCACAGAATATCCAGGAAGAAAGGTACTCACCTGCATCTGCAACATCTTGGCACTGATGTAGATGGGGCCTGCCATCATGTGGCTTTTGCCGGGCAGCCTCCTGAGCCACACGTGCCCATGCCTCTCGGGCTCATCGCCTCTCCTCAGGGCCTAGGGTGCAAACATGGAGAGGGGAACATCAGTACAAAACAGTAGCAAAGGCCCCCCCCCAGACCCAGTGTGTGCGATCCCACACAGCCCAGCCATGCCGCAACCCCACCATGACCAAAACTGCCCACACTGGACAGCCCCCCCGGGTGGACACATGCCCACCGTGAAACCCAGATGGATGCTACCAGTGTATGGATGGAGCACCTACCTGTAAGTGGCACTGTGCCTCACCTGGCATGTGCCCATAGACAGGCAAGCCTGTCTGGGTCCCTCCACTGGAGGTTTCCATACCAGTGGTGACACTGCTCTGGACTTCTGGAGATACCGATGGCCTCCTCCAGTGACACTGCCACCTCCTCCCACACTGCACTCCTAGCCCTATCTAAGGGCACATCCCCAAACAGGGCCCCAGCATGGGGCTCTGCAATGGCCACCAAATTGGCCAGCTCAAGGGGGCTCCACAGGGCTGCTGTCCTGCGTGCCATGACTACAGCAGCTAGGATCACAAAATGGTGCTCTGTAGCGCACGTCTGCCATGTGCAGATGCTGCATGGTACAGCGCTGCCATTCCCCATTGTGCTGTCATCGAACAGCGTGATAGGGGTGCACCCATGCGGATGCATGGTGCCTAGGGGGCAAAGGTCAACCAGAGGGTCATGGGTCTGTCACGCATGGACTGCCACAGTGCGATTGGGACTCCCTGCATGTAGCGTGGTTGGATGCCTATGTGTGATGCCCTGCAGTGGCCTACCACACTGTGGCACCATGGCGCCTATGGTGCTCCAAGGCATGAGCACTATACGTGTGAACAGCACACTAGTGCCACTGGCACAGGGGTGGCTGTACCCTGCACTGCCTCCCATGCTCATCACGTCATCAGCGTGGCAGGCATCGGCATCAGCACCCCCAGACATGCACTGTGCGGTGCATACTGCACACGTCACAGAGCTGTGCCTTTGCCTGAGCATGCTCAACACAATTGTGCAAGGTGCAACATCACGATATTCAGCCAGCATATTCAAATCAGCTCATCAGCAATTCCATGGCACAGCCACTGCATTAGCATCCACTTAAAGTTGTGCCTCACCTCATTTGCATGCCATGCACTATATAAATGCGACATGAGGCTTCAGAGGTCATTGTTTGGTATTGCAGTCTATTGTGGTGGGTTGCATGCTGTTTGGAAGTGTGGACTGTGGTGTGTGGGAGATACATGGGACTGCACATTCAGAGGTAACACCTGCCATTCCCACAGGATCAATAATGACCAAATGTGAGGAGGAGGAGGAGGAGGAACAGAGACATGGGAGATGGAGGAGGCTCAACTTCACCCGGGCAGAATCAGATGCCCTGTTTGAGGCCTACCTCGACAGGGAACCGCTGCTCAGCGGACAGCGGGGAACACCACAGGCCCATGCTGCAGCATGGGATGACGTAGGCGTGTGCCGTCAACCAGCATGGCAGCCACCAGCGGTCCGTGCAGGAGTGCAACAAGAAGGTGGGCATGGACAAGAGGAGGATAAAAGATAAGGTGGCTGCCATCAGGGCAGCACCTGTTGCAACTGGTGGTGGACAGCCGGATGTGCCACGCCTGATGCCACAGGAGGAATGGGTGGCTGGCAGCATGTGGCGTTGTGCCCTAGAGGGCATTCAAGGTGGTGGCTTCCAAATGGGTGGCAGCCCGTCACTGCATGGTAGGTCCTGTTCTGTCACTGTGTGGGGGTTGGGGGGTGGGGGGAATGGCACAGGGTAGGGCAGAGACATTAATGCTACTGTGTTCCCTTACAGCTCCTGAACATCTACATGGGTCAGCGGTGGTGGGTGTGTCCACTGAGAGCAATACCCTGGACACAGAAAAACTCCAATCCACCTCCACAGGTGTCCGAGGGTCAGGACAACAGTATACCCACCTGTCTGTCTGGACTGAAGTTGGTGGTGCTGGTGTGGAGGAGGCTCTGCCCGTGTCCCAGCATGACAGCATCCATGGATGCCAGCATGCTGTGACATGGACTGGTGCCCGATCTGGCACAGATGATGATGGAGCACACATCATGGACAGTGATACATGTGGGCCACAGGATGGCCCCACAGCAGGTAACAGCATGGGCATAGTCATGGCTGGTGCCGCTGTGGAGGCCTGCGTGACATCACAGTCCCAGCCTGTGCCTGTATGCACCAGTGGGGCAGCACTGGTGTGCATCCAGGCTGGTGGGGCTGTTGCGGCCACTGCAGCGGCACCGGTGAGCCATAGCGAGTGGCGGACGGAGGGACAGTGTCAGCAGTTGGCCAATGGTGATGGGGGGACAGTGTCAGGGGCAGTGTCAGTGTACCACGTGTGGACGTGTATGGCTCTGGTGTGCAGTGCCCATCATCAAGGGGTGATGCCCAGCACGGCCAGGAACACCATGAGGGACATCATGCCGATCCAGCAGATGACCTCTTTGATGAGCACAGCCGACTACTCCAGGCTTCTGTGGATCAGCAGTCGCAGCTTGTTAGGGTGGTGGATGCACTCAGTGCTGTTCTGCGCCAGGCAGAGGAGCGGCACAGCAGAGACCACGATCTGCTCCTGGTAGAGATGGCCAGGCAATGGGAGGATGTGACCGCTGCCATTGACAGACAGACACGTGCATTCACAGCTGTCATGGCCACATTGGGCACACAGTTTGTTGACCATGCACCACAGACACTGCGCAGTGTCATGTCCACCCCCCATTCCCGGCATCGTGTGACACCCTCCATGCTGACACTGGGTTCAGCTGTGGGCATCCCGATCACACCTGGCACTGGCATGTTCGGTGAGCTGCAGACCCCTGCTCAAACACGGTCACGTTCCCACAGCATCACCCCTGGGGGACCATCGGTGCCACCCCATGAGGCCAATGGTCGGCCTGTCACAGCTGGCAGGTCTCAGCGGGGCCGCCCACGCATCTGTGGTAGTCATGGCACTGTGCCATGTGACTGACCTGTCTCCCACCATGGCTACTGTCTGATGCTTCCCAGTGTGCAGTGTGTTGTGCAACGTGCAATGCACGAGTGGGGTACCTGGCCCTGCACACACACACACGGTCCATGTGCACACCCTTCCAGCTGCTGACCGCTGTGGCATATGCATGATGATGCCTGCATTGCACTGTCCACCAGTGTGCAATGGTGCCCAGCGTCTGAGGCACGCTCAATGATGGGCACTGGGTGTGGTCATCTGTGGACCTGTGTGTGGCTAGGGGTAGCAGTCAGGGTCGGCGTGCCTTCTACTCCTTGTGCATGTCTTGTGGGGTGTGGTGTGTGGGTGTGTGTGCATGACCGCATGTCATGTTAGGCGTTGCCCATCCCTGATGGCATGTGCGGTTCCACGCTCAGCCAATTCCATTGCTGCCATGTGCCCCTGGGGTTTGTCCATGCATGTTTGTGGGTTGTGTCCTTGCCATTGGTGGTTGCACAAGGTCTCATGACCTACCTGTGTTGGTTGAAGTGATCCTCTGTGATGGTGTCCCAGTGCAGCTGCGACATCCAGAACAGGCGAGGGTCCCTTTGCCTAAGGGGTGGCTACCCATCACCATCTGGACCGGCATCCTCATCATCCCCATCATGGTCCCCCTCTTCAACCTCTACTGCTATCCCACAGTCGTTGGCCATGTTGTCCAGGATGCAACACGCCAGGAATAGCCCACAGGCCTTTGAGGGGCTGTAATGTAGGGCACCGCCAGATGTGTCCAGGCAACAGAAATGTGCCTTCAGCATCCCGAACACCCGCTCTATGACATTACTTGTGGTGGCATGTGCCTTATTGTACCATTGCTGAGATGGGGTCGCGGGGCGCCAGTATGGTGTGAGCAGCCAGGGATGGAGTGGGTAGCCACTGTCACTTGTGTGTAGAGGGTGGACATTAGTATGGTGGTCAGCGTCGCTCTGCCATGGGCCGTCAAGGCCGGTACCAATGGCACCTCTGACTATGCACCCCCCCAGATGCCCATGTCATCCTGTGTGATGTGCATACTCACTCACTAGGTGGCCAGTGGGGATGTCCCTACTCTCGAACCTGTGGCATGGTGCCAGATGAAGGCATCATGTGCTCCCCCAGGGTGCGTGGCACAGACATTGGTTATGCACCCCCCCGGCATCGCACACCATCTGGCAGTTGATGCTGGCATAACCCTTTCGGTTGATGTATGCTACACCATCCAGGCCAGGTGGCATGTGGATGGCCACATGGGTGCAGTCAATTGCCCTGAGCATGCCAGGCATACGTACTACCCTGTGGAACTCTTGTATGTGTGCTGTGTGCTCTGCCTGTGTGCTGGAGAAATGGATGTACTCCGCAGCATGTGGCAGCAGTGCGCTGAGGAATTGTGTGAGTAGGCATGACACAGCTGACTGGGTTATGCCTGTTGTGTCCCTTGTTGGTCTCTGGAAAGTGCTCATAGTGAGCAGGCACATGACAGCTGTCACCTTTGTCTCCACTGACAGAGCAAGGCTCCGTTGTGTGGGTGCCTACATCTCATCACTGCACAGCTCACAGAGCCACCTCAGGATCACCCAGTTCAGGCAGTACCAGCCCACAATCTCTCTGTGTTACTGTAGTACTCAAAGGTGGTGTGGGCTCGGTACCGCCTGTTGGGGGCATACTGATGATGGGCCCTTCCACGGCCGTGCCCCCCTGCTGCCTGCCTTCTCACACCCCTCATTGCCACCTCCATCTGGAAGGTGGCACTGGCCATGTCCCTGGCTGGTGTTCCCCCCTCAGCAGCTATTATCCCATTCCCCCCCGCTGTCCTTTGTGATGCTCTCCCTGCACCAGGTATACCTCCAGCCTTTGGCTGTCCTGCCTACTACCGCTGCCCTCAGTCCACTGTGGCACTTCCCTGTCTCTCCTGCACAGTGGCACAGGCTCCTCACTCCTGTCCTGTTCCTGTTTGTTCCCAGGTGTGCCCTGTCCTGCTCCTGCCCAGTCCCACTTACTTCTACCCTCTTTCCTGTTGCTGTCACCTTGCTCCCACCTCTGGCTTCCCTGTAGTGTTCTTGCACCTCTCTCTCTTGTTCCTTTTTATTTTGGATCATTTCTGCTATCGCGTAACTTCCACTTGCTCTCCTATAACGCATGGTGCATGCTGTTGAATATCGCACTGCGCCATTTATTCATGGTTCCTCCCTCTACAGTTGCACATGCATTCATTACCATTGCGCTCTCATGCATTGCGACTTGTGCAGCACAGTTGCCTCACGCTGAATATCACAGAATGATGCATTTTCGTACTTGCGCTGGTGCATCGCTATTGCGCATGGCGCAACCCTTTTAAATATCTGGGCCCATATGTATATATAGTATTTATTTATCTATATATTTTATTTATTTGTTTCTAGGATTACAAGTACCTTTGAGCCTAGGCTCTTTTACAATGATTCCACGTCAGTTTGAGACAATATACAGTACGTTACAGGTAATTACAGTTTCAGACAGAATATACAAGACTGGCACAACATAACACGAGCATACAAAACTGCTAGGCTAAAAAATGTAGGGTGGGAGGGGTGTAGGGGGTAACAAGAGGGGCATAGGAGGTATGAGCAGCCAGAGGCAGTTGTTGAACATAGAGAAGTGCTACTAGTGGGGCTGGGGGGGAGGAGGAAAGGGGAGGGTGAGGAGAAGGTAAGTGCAGAGCATGGTATTACAGGACTAGAAGTGGAATGGTAAAGCTGGCTAGGTGTGGCAGTCACAGGTGCTCAAAACAGTGAGGTAATGCTGGAGTCTTTTTTTGAAGATCCCTAGTGAGGGAGTGGAGGAGATGTCGATGGGGAGGCTGTTCAGCCAGCTAGGGGCCCTGTAGGCAAAAGATTGTTGACCCAGGGAGGTATATGTACAGTGGTGCCACCCAGGATGCAACACAGTACTGCAGCATACTGCAGTACAGTTACTGAATGGTGTTTTCAATGGTAGTTAATCCCTTTGGTTGTGCTATAACTTGAGACACTGCACTGCATCTTGACCAGCACCACTGCATGTATCTATGTATTGCACTGGCCTTATGCTATTTATTTATTTGTTCGGGAGGGGGGAAGATGGACGGAAGGTCAGAGTAGGGGAAATAGGGGAGTTAAACATGTGGCTCAAGGGCTGGTGCCAGGAAAAAGGACACAAATTTGTAGGGAACTGGCAACAGTTTTGGGAGCGAAAGTTCTTTAAATTTGATGGACTGCATCTGACTAAGGAGGGAGTCAGTGCATTGGGGCAGAAGTTTGAGGTCTTTGCAGAATATTTAAACTAGCAAATGGGGAGAGGGGTGCAGCACCCCATATGTCAAATGTGAAGAACGCCCCTCCCTCCCTCCTCAGCTAGTGGTCAAACAAGAGTTCAGCACATTTGCAGTTCATTTGCATCACCAGGTAAGGAAAAAGGACTGGCTCCCCATACAACACACAGAGGAAACGCCAGACCTCACCCAACAACTAACACACCAAAATCTGGCCAATGGAAAATCATGTACACAAATGCTCACAGTCTGGGAAACAAGATCCCAGACCTGCAGGCAATAATGGCTGAGGCTAAACTGGACATAGAAGCAATTAGCGAGACATGGTTTCCCAGTAACCACACTTGGGAGACTTCAGTACCTGGCTATGTACTGTTCAGAAGAGACCGAAGTGCAAAAAGGGAGGGGGGGGTGGAGTGGCCCTGTATGTCAATGAAAATATCAAAGCTACAGAAATTCAGAATACACATAAGGAGCCAGAAGAACTGTGGGTCACCCTGGAAACAGGAAATGGGACAGCCATAAGAACTGGGTTTGTCTACAGGCCCCCAGACCAGGGGAAGGACATAGACACATTACTGTTAGAAGATATACAAAACATGACAGCTAAAGGGGAGGTTCTGATAATGGGAGACTTCAACATGCCGGATACAGATTGGTCAATACCAGCAGGAACATCTGCCAGAACTAGACACATGGTGGATTCCCTGCAGGGGGAAGGCCTTGAACAACTGGTACAACAACCCACAAGAAACAGGGATATCCTAGATTTAGTACTGACTAACAGGGAAAGGATCACAGATTTCCAGGTAGAAGGTCACCTGGGGGCCAGTGACCATCACATGGTATGGTTCAGTTTGGCCACTACAACTAAATCATCCCATTCCAAGGCAAAAATATGGAACTTCAGAGGAGCTGACTTTGATAAAATGGCCAACAGAGTTATGCTAGCCTTGGCAAAAAGAAACACAGGTGAGGAGGTACAGGCAAAGTGGGCAAGCATTAAGGATGCAATGCCTGAAGCAACATTCCATTGTGTTAGAGAGAAAAGGAAGTGCAAAAGAAGAAATAAACCACGTTGGTTCTCAAAAACATTAGCAAAAAAGGTCAAAGCTAAAAGACTGGACTCCA
Organism: Neoceratodus forsteri; assembly: GCA_016271365.2. NCBI lineage: Eukaryota > Metazoa > Chordata > Ceratodontiformes > Ceratodontidae > Neoceratodus > Neoceratodus forsteri. The sequence continues at coordinate 1,450,778,912 of CM057452.1, forward strand.
GGAAATATAAGGGAACACAGTGGGATGAAGATAGGGAGGCATACCAAACTTCCCAAAGGGAAGCAGGGAAGGCAGTAAGGCAGGCAAAGGCCCAAACCAAGTAAACATTAGCACAGACAGTAAAAGAAGGTGACAAGACTTTCTATAGATACATTAGTGAAATGAGAAATTCCAGAGGGGGGTATTGCTAAGATCAAAGATGATAAGGGGGCTTGTGAGGAGGAAGACCATGTAAAAGCATCTATCCTAAATAGATACTTCTGCTCAGTATTTCCTGAAGAGAAGGTAGGGCAGGGCCCACAGCTCAGCACCATGGACACAGGGGAGAGGGAGGTGAGCACTAGTCCCTTCACAAAAGAAAGGGTCCTACAAGAGCTTGATAAGCTCAGGGTGGACAAGGTAATGGGATCTAATGACATACATCCCACGGTACTAAAGGAGATGAGGGTGGAACTAGCGGAGCCATTATCAGAACTATTTAGTGAGTCTCTGAGCACAGAAGAGATCCCAGAAGGCTGGAGAAGAGCTCATGTGATCCCGTTCCACAAGAGTGGTGGCAGGGAGGAGGCAGGGAACTACAGACCAGTCAGTCTTACTTCAGTAGTAGGCAAGATTATGGAGGCACTCCGTAAGGAAAGGATAGTGCAACACCTGGAATCCATAGGAGCACAGTATCCAAGACAGCATGGATTTACAAAAGGAAGGTCCTGTCAAATGAATCTCATAGATATCTTTGACTGGGTAACCAGGGTGGTGGACCAAAGGGGAGCAGTTGATGTCACCTACCTTGACTTCAGCAAAGCTTTCAATACTGCTCCACATACAAAATTGATTAATAAGCTGGGTAGGCTCGGAGTGGGTCAGAAGTTGGTCAACTGGGTGGCAAACTGGCTGACAGGCAGAAAACAGAGAGTGGTGGTAAATGGTATACAGTTGGAAGAGATGCAAGTCACAAGTGGGGTACCTCAGGGATCAGTCCTGGGGCCAGTTCTCTTCAAAATCTTCATCAGTGGCATTGCAGATGGACTGGATGGTAAGGTTTTTCTGTTTGCAAATGACTCCAAGATCTGCAACAGAGTAAATGATCCAGATGGGGTGGGCAGAATGAGAAGAGATCTGGATAAACTAGCAAAATGGTCAGAACAGTGGCAACTGGGGTTTAATGCAAAGAAGTGCAAGATCATGGACATAGGGAAGAGAAACCCTGAAGCCACCTATAGGCTGGAAGGGGAGTTGCTGGCAGTCACAAGGGAAGAAAGAGACTTGGACATCATTATCACCGATGACCTGAAATCATCCAAACAGACCACTAAAGCAGTAGGTAAGGCTAGGGGGATGTTAGGGTGTATTAATAGGGGTATCACAAGTTGGAAGAGGGAGGAAATAATTCCTCTTTACAAGACACTGGTTAGGCCCCATCTGGAGTACTGCATGCAGTACTGGAGGCCACACCTTCACAAGGACATTAACCAAATTGAGGCAGTCCAGAGAAGGGCAACCAAAATGGTGCAGGGACTGCATCAGAAAACATATGAGGACAGATTAATGGAGCTCAATATGTATACCCTAGAGCAAAGGAGGGAGAGAGGTGATATGATCAAAACATTCAAACACCTTAAGGGCATTAACAAGGTGAAAGAGTCTAACATGTTTCAATATAAAAAAATAGCAGGACTAGAGGACACAGCATGAGATTAGAGGGAGGCCGATAAAGGGGTAATGTGAGGAAGTCCTTTTCACAGAAAGGGTGGTGGATGCATGGAACGGCCTACCTCAGGACATGGTGGATATGAATACAGTGCAGGGCTTCAAACAGGCATGGGATAGGCATAAGGGAGCAATACAGATTAATATGAATATATAGGCCATTGACAGAGCAAAGGCCAATAGGCGATAGCACATTTATAAGGTAGAAAAAGAAATGGGCAGACTGGATGGACCTTGTGGTCCTTATCTGCCATCAACTTCTATGTTTCTATGTTTTGTTTACCAGGCAAGTACACTAGGCAAACAGATGCCTATTTTAAGGCACACCCGGAAGAGTTACAGAGCAATACAGCAATACATAGTGGATAAACAATACAGACAGGCAGTTACAAGATGCCATCAGAAGGAGAACTGAGTAGATCATACATAACAACAACCAGGAATTACAAGTTAAATAGTGCAAGACAAACAGTTTCAAGTAAATTAAGACTTAAAGCATTGCAAGAGAGAACAGTTAAAGTCAAAGAGTCCATATACAGTATGGTCCACACACATCACTTGATCAGCTTCAAATGAAGTAGTGTAATGAGGGGGTAGGATAATAACTCATGATAGGTGAAGCCACAAGTTTATCATAAAATCCCAGTCCCCACATGAGTAACAATAAATGGCATATTGCTAGCCAGGCCAATGTGTGCCCAATTTATACAAAATATTTCAATTGCAAAGACGTTAAATTAGTTCTTTTTTATGAAGCTGTTACTGTTAATCTTTGATTTTACTGCTCCATTTTCAGTACAGCAGAAGCCATTGGGATTTCAGGAATTGTGCAAGCTGTCCTCCCATTGGTTGAATGTTCCATTGTGACCTTTCCAAAATAAAAATAATATTTTATTTTCATTTTGGTGATGTTAAAATCAAATATATAATTTATGTTTTTACATTTTAACCCATGTATTTTGTTTATGTGTGTATGTATGTATGTGATATTGCTTGGTCTAAGTTAAAATAATAAGTTAAAATGCATTTCTGTCAGCATTCCATTAACTCTATTACCTAAGAAACAAGTGGCATTTTGAAACAAAGCCATGTACTTACTGTAAGTGGTCAAGTTTATAAAGACAGTACAGATATTGGACCATAAAATATTACATTTAGATGTTGTGGAGTATTTCAATCTTTTGAATACGTACTGTTGTAGAGTGAAAATAGTGTAATGATTACAAACTGAAACTAGTGTAATACTGAATGTTATTTTTGAGCAGTTAATTAGTAATGTAGAGCTGAAACAACTGTGTCTGTATTACTGAGCAAGCATTCTAGGATAACGTCTTTAAATGATATGTTCATTAGATCAACATTGTCCAATGAATACCAACAGGCAAAAGGCAACTACTTGTTACACACAACTTATTATACAGAAATTCAATTTCATTATAAATGAAGGCTATGCCTATATACATTTTCCACCGTTTTGTGTCTGAGTTCATGTTTTAATTTCAAGGTCCTTGTCTAGCTGCTCAGTTACACTTAGTGTGCTGTTCCCAGAAAATCATTTACCAGGCAGTGTGAAATGTCAGTAAAACTGTAACTAAGATAATACCCATAACATGGACCCTGGATTGATAATTAAACCAGGAATCCGGATAAACAATGATTACACTTTTTATTGCTGGTTTACTTAGAGTTATACTATTATGAATGGTTTACACTATGAACCTGCACTTCGCTCGCTGTTCATTTACTTAATACCCTTGTGTTCCCCCTACCATAGGTCATGCCTGGAAATTAGCTTTGGATCATCGTGCCTTTCCCAGCTAACAACTGCAAATAAATGAACAAACTTTGTGATGCAGTTATTGTAACACACGATATGAAAGATATGGCATAAAAATAAAGGTAAAGAACTGAATGGACTGGAGATGATTGGAACAGGCTATGTTTCATCTGAGAAGATGTTACTTCGGGGTAGGTTTACTTAGTCAGTCTGTGCTGAGCTTGGTGATCAGCTTGTCAGTTGCCACACTTATATACTTTTCAGTAAGATGGCTTGTGTTATTTAATAAACTTTTTTTGTGCTGCATTTATCATGCACCCTTCACTTCTGGAGCTGTCCCCTCCATCAATATAAGCAATGTCTCAGCCCCATTCATTGCCATCCCCACCACTTACCCCAGTTTCCCCATGGGGCCTTCAGGTTGGTGATGGTCCATTACAAACATCCTCATTGATGTAAACAGTCAGTGCAGTATGGGCCAAGAGTACCCTGATATTATCCTGCATGGCTCCAGGTTTTTCTGTGTTCTGGTGTATCCCTTCCCCCCTATCCAGGATGGAGATACAGAGCATGGGTGCAGGCACAAAATGAATACCATGCAAGCCCATTCCCATCAGTGCAACTGGAGCTTGTTTATTACAACACCACTAATGGTCTCCAAAATGGCAGTTACAGTGGGCCCAGGAATACTCTCTTACCTGAAAAGGAGATGTCCTGATGTATGATTCTTGATCCTCCTACCCTCACCCCCCCCGCCACACACACACTACCACCCCTCTGATGCTCTCAGTTTGGGATGCCAACACAGGTTGTCATTACAGCTAAAGGTAACATTGCTGCTTTGACAGCAGGCATGTGCTTTTAATAAACCCTTTAATTTGATAGCTCTCCTTTTTGGGAAAATACAGTTTGCTGTATGTACAATGTGATGTGACTATTCCTTGTTAATTTATTTTTATTTATTTAAATTTTGTGACTGACAAAAGCACACTAATGCTCTTTTCCAGATGTATCCCATGGTAGAAGGAACAGGAAGAGTTATAAAAATAATGATCATATATAATAACAACAACCATTATATGAGGTGCATTTGTGTATAACGAGATGAGGTTCTGAATAAAATATTGGTAAGCATTGAGCAAATAGTAATGCTTAGTAATTATATCAACAAAATATCACACAAGGTGCATATATGTATGAGTTAGAGTTTAGTGTGGTATAGAAACAATATCGTTTCACGAGGTGCAATTTGCTTATAATTACTGGTGACCCCCTTTATCATATGGTTTTCAAACCTCTCTCAAATGCTGTAATACCCCTAAAACTGGTTATTACAAAATTTGCTTTAACTCTTAGTTCAGTCAAAAATCATTGAGCTACATCATTGGCCCACATTCCATTAGTGGGCGGGCTGAGCAGTTCCCAAAACATGTTGGCTCCATTTCCTCACACCAACGACCCACAACAGCTATGGACAGTTTCCTCTATCGTTCATGAGTCTGTCCAAATTTCTTATGTATTTATTCTTTTGTTAAACGTATCTGGTTGATCCTGTCTTTTATATTACTAAAAGGTATCTGGTTGATCCTGCTTTGTGCTGGGTTTGGATGCGAAGCCACGAGTCCAACCCAGAGTGATCACCTAAAGAACTGTGCCTGATGTCTGAACCACAACTTAAACGCAGTTGAACACTTTCATAAAAAAAAAAAAAAACCCACAAAACAATGTCTTTACTGGACACAGAGTGTGTGTGCGTGTCTGTGTCACAGAACTCTCTGCACCAGTAACTATATAAAAATGTCTATTCAACTGTATTGTTAAGGATTGTTTTGCACACCCTCGGTGTGTGATGACCTCATAAACCTCTTGAGCTTCACTCTTGAGGTTTATAGGTCATCACACACCTCGAGTGTGTAGAAAACATCCATAACTCACATTGCATAGCCATTATTCTCTATATACTGTACTCCAGGAAATGTTCGCTGGCATTTTAACATTGTATTCTTCGTAGTTGAGAAAAAAAAAACTAACACTTAAAGAACACCAATATTTTATGTATGTCTGCTGAGGGCAAACAGCGGTTCACATACAGTACTACAGATAGACAGAGAGGCACCGATAACGATTTAACTTTATTTTTTCTATTTAAAACAAACGGAAAAGAAAAGCAGCAATAAAGCAAAACATTAATGCAGCCTGCAAAGCAAAACAGATATACACGAATCTCAGTGTAGCATTCGGCACTTGGCATTCGACATTCTATGCTTAAAAACCAGTACCCTCTTCTTGTTTAGTGGCAAATGGCTCTGTAATAAAAAATAAATAAATGAAATACAGTAACTGCAGTAGCAGCACTAGAGCAACATACAGACGTATCGGCTGCCACTAACAGTATTGCACTTACCAACTCGGACGTCCAGAAATCTCTTGTGTGCTCCGGAAATACCGGCTGCCATAAATCCACAAATACACTCTTCCCTCCTTTGTTTGAGTTTGTTGAAACTTGCCTCCAGCCAGATTGCATGTTTTTCTTTTAGCGCTTGACATTTTCAGATCTGTTTTTACACGGGCAGCACCATCTGAAAGCTGGCTGGAAATTAGCCCAGCCTACCAGTCAGTAAAGCATTGCTTCATGTCATCCTTAAAAGGCTTGTTTAGAGAGATGTCCAGGGGCTGCAGTAGTTCTGTACAAGAGGCAGACACAAAAATGATTATGTAACCTGCCTCTTCTAACTGTTCAAGTACAGCTGGTGTCATATGTGCAAGGAAAAGATCCATTATAAGGAGGCCATTTTGCTCATTTAGTAACCCCTTGGTTAGCTTAAAGTTCTCCAGGTATGGCATAAGAACTGCAGCTATGTATCATTGTGTGGTTTCTTCATTTGCCCAGTGATTGGGCAAGTGTGTTATATACCAGTCAGTGGGGAATTTGTGCATTGGGTGACAGGATGGAGTTTTGCCACAGTAGATAACCTGAGGTGGCAATAAATCCCCAGCAAGTGTGCAAGTAAGCACCAAGGACACCTGGCGTTTGTCACCCAGTCCCATTAAGGCAACTTGTCTGGACCCATTAGTTGCCATTGTCCATCCTGTCTCATCAAGGTTTACTATGAGCTAGTGTGGTATCAGCTCCTGGGCTGAGGCTTTTAAAATTTGGGCTAAAAAAAATCCTTTGGGCTTTATAAAATCAAGGGGGGGGGTTCAGGCAGCTTTGGTGCCTTTCATATTACTATACCCCTTTCGGTTTAGAAAGCCCCAGGCCCATTTAGTAGTGATGGTTACAGTTCCTCCATTTTCAGTCAGTATCTTTAGGCTGTTTATTGTAATGCTACCAAGATCCATGGCTTGCACTACCCATGTATTCATTACTGTGCCCTCAAATCTAAGACTGCGAATAATGAAACAAAGTTTTTCCTCGTCCTCCTCTAGAAGCAAGGTGGGTCTACTTCTGGGTTTTGTGGGCAGTGAGGGTTTAAGAACTGTAGGGTCCTGTGTCGTTTGAAGCCTGATTTTGTAGTCTGATTTAAAGTTCCTAACAGTCGATTCATTAATGGTGCGTTGTATTTCATGTTAAAGAAATAGACTGTAGCCATGACTCCATTTTCTGTGGCATATCCCCCAATTTCATATCTAACCTCACCAGTATAGGATGTGTAGCTGGAAGGGCGATGCTTTTTCTGTGGAGGTGGGTTATAGGCACTCAATTCACATGCCACAGCATTTGCAATATCAGAGTTGAAGCCGGTTTATTTGAGCTGTTCAGAAGAAACATCAGCAACATTGAGAGGCTACTCTCTTTTAGCAATTTTTTTAGAATTTATCCAGTGCAGTATAGACATGCTACCTAAAATGCTTGATAGAAAGTGCCTGCAAAAAATACGATCTGCGTCGAGCTTGGGGCAGGGCTGGGGAAGGGCCGGGATTTAAAAGCAGCAGGAGCAGCAAATACAGCAGCAATTAAAAGGGGTCACTGTGTGCCAAGCTAGGGCAAATCTGGTGGGTTTATTGGAGTTAATTTTACAGCTGATTGCTGTTGACTGCTACTTAGGAGATTTTAGGCAAAAAAACAGATTACTAGCACTGTAAAACCGTGGCTGTATATCGCAGTTAGCTTGTGCTAATGTCTGTCATTATCACCAGTGTGAACATTCCCAGCCGCGAGCAAGTTCTGACTGCAGCCAGCGCTAACATTTCCAGCCTCGAACAAATTCTGTAGAAACATAGACTTCGATGGCAGATAAGAACCGCTTGGCCCACCTAGTCTGCCCATTTCCCTACCTACAGGATACGCTGCAGATCCTAGTTAACCAACAGCCTATTTCTTCCTACCCACCACAAGAATTGCCTTATGTCTGTCCCATGTATTCTTGAATTCTCCTACAGATTTAGACCCCACAACCTCCTCAGGAAGGCTGTTCCTTGCATCCACCACCCTCTCTGTGAAAAAATACTTCCTCACATTGCCCCTGAGCCATCCCCTCATTATCTTCAAATTGTGTCCCCTTGTTCTTGCACATCTCTTTTTCTGAAAGATGCTGCCCTCTTGGATTTTGTTGATTCCACTGAGGTACTTAAAAGTTTCTATCATGCCCCCTTTTCCTCAAGGGTATACATATTAAGCTCCTTTAGTCTCTCCTCAATGATTTCTGTTGCAGACCCTGCACCATTTAAGTTGCCCTCCCTGGTCTGCCTCCATCCTGTCTATGTCCTTGAGGAGATGGGGTCTCCAGAACTGGATGCAGTACTCCAGATGGAGTCTCACCAACTGTCTATACAGAGGGATAACAACTTCCTGTTTTCTGTTGGTGATGCCCCTCTCTGTACATCCCAGTATTCCCCCAGCCCTCCCTACTGCCTTCTCACATTGTTTGCCAACCTTAAGATCATCTGATATGATTACCCCCATGTCCCTTTCCATTTTTGTTGTTGTAACTACCCCCATTGTGTACTCTTCCCCTGGGTTTTTGTTTCCCAGGTGCATTATTTTGCACTTCTTTGCATTGAATCCAAGCTGCCATACTTCTGACCATTCCTCCAACCTTACCAAGTCCCTTCTCATCCTTTCCACACCTCCTTATGAATCAACCCTGTTGCAGATCTTTGTGTCATCTGCAAAAAGGCATACTTTTCCTTCCAGTCCCTCTGCAATGTCACTTATAAAGAGATTGAAAAGGACTGGACCCAGTACTGAACCCTGTGGTACCCCACTAGTAACCCCTCTTTCTTCAGAGTGGACTCCGTTTACAATTACCTTCTGTGTCCTGTTGTTCAGCCAATGTTTTACCCACTCCCAGGCTGGTTAATTTGTTTATTAATCTTTTGTGTGGGACTGTGTCAAATGTCTTGCTAAAGTCTAGGTAGGCCATGTCCACAGCCCCTCCCTGGTCTACTACTTTGGTCACCCAGTCAAAGAAATCAATTAGATTCGTCTGACATGACCTTCCCACACTGTGAACCCATGCTTCCTTGGGTCCTGTGCCTCACTGGCCTCTAAGCACTCAACAATTCTTTCCTTCAGAAGTGATTCTGGCTGTTCTGGCAGAAGAGAACTGGTTGCAGAACAAGAAACAGAAGTCCAGAACTACAGATTTTTTACTAATCACTTTATTCTCAGCAGGAGTAGTACCTGTTTGGATTAAGCAAACAGATACTTTATTAGAAGAAGGGGGTCTCATTTAAGTAAAAAAAAAAAGTGTTTTTTTCTGAGGAAGGGAGCAGTATCACCTTAATTTACTGAGAACAGAGAGCGAATCTAATTGGGGGTTTGGCATAGCAGCTTAGGTGTACAAAAGCAGCTGTCTCCAATTACAGCTTCCGACTGTTTCTGGCAGAAGAGAACTGGTTGCAGAGCAAGAAACAGAAGTCCAGAACTACAGATTTTTTACTAATTTCCTCTCACTGTCCCCATTTGAGAGCACAAGGTCTAAAATTGCTCCCTCACGAGTGGGTTCCAAAACTAGCTGTCTGAGGCATGGCCCCTGTAGGGCATCAAGAATGGCCCTGCTCTTGGATGTGGCTGCAGCAAAGGTGCTCCAGTTAACATCTGGCATATTCAGGTCCCCCATCAACAGTATCTCCCCTTTCTCTGCCATCCTAAGGATGCCTTCTATCATATCTTTATCCATTCTCTCCCCGAGATGGGGGTCTGAATGCAACCCTTGTGCAGATTGTGGTGTCATTTCCAGTCTCTAAGGTGACCCACAGTGCCTCCTCTCATCCCTGTTTACTCTTTTGTTTCATTGCCTTTATCCCTTCCCTTACATAGAGAGCTACTCCTCCCTCTCTTCTCCCCTCCCTGTCTCTCCTGTTGGTTGTGTACCCTGGTGTGTTAACATCCCAGTCATGGTTCTCTGTGTACCATGTTTCTGTGACTGCCATGATATCCAGGCATCCCTCTTCCAACAAGGCCACCAGTTCAGGGAGCTTGTTGCCCAGACTACAGGCATTGATACTCATTACCCTCCATTTCTTGATGGCCTTACCCCTTTTTGCCACATCCCTGTCCTTATTGCCTTTGTTGTTTTCTCCATTTACCCCTGCTCTTCTCCCTATCGACATCTCTATTTTGGTGTTTACCTCACTTATTACCCTGATTTTTGGGGGGGCTAGGACTTCCTTTCTCCTTTCCAGTGCCTCCCCCCTTGGCTAGTTTAAATGCTTGCCAATGAAGCATTTAAATCCATAACATAGGATCCTGGTTCCCCTCCTGGACAGATGCAGACCATCGCACCAGTATAGACCTGCATCACTCCAGGTGGACCCCCAGTCCCAAGGAAGCCAAACCCCTGAGCTCTGCACCAGTTTTTCAACCACTGATTGAATCCCATGGTGTAGAGCACCCTAACCTCACCCATGCCATAGACAGGCAGCACCTCCAAGAAGGTTACTGTGCGTACTACTTGTCTAAGGCCTCTCCTCAACTCCACAAACTCTTCCTGCACTGCTCTGATCCCTTTCTCTCAGCCAGGTCATTTGTCCCTAGGTGGACAATGACATCCAGCTCCCTCCTCCGTGCAGCTGCTCCGGCAATCCAGAGGATTCGCTCCCAGTCCCTCCAAGCCATTGAGCCAGGCAGGCACATTACCTCCCTCTCCCTTTTCTCCCCTAGTTCTAGCCTCCTAACAATGGAGTCCCCCACCAGCAGTTGTTTCCTTCCCCTGTGGGGTCCCATGCCACCCTTCTGTGGGTCTCCTTTGTAGAGGTTCCCAGCATCCTCCTTGGTCTTCACTGTGGGTGCCTCCATAGAGGAACCACATTTTGCCAGAAGAGCACATGAATTGTGGAGAGGTATAACTGGAGGGGATGTGCCTCTGTTCCACCACACTCACACTCCCTGAGTCCACTGTGGTCCAACTGCTCCTCTTTCTTGACAACCTGTGTTGCAACAGCAGTGGCCCTGGTGGTCCCTGGGTGGGAGAGGGGGTCCCCCAAATCCTGGCCAACTCAGCCTAGAGATGAGTAACCTCCTCCCTCAGCCCAGAGAGGTGCCTGCAGATGGGACAACACTGCATCCTCCAGAACGTCTCTTGGAAGACTGCTGCTCCACATCCACTGCACTGCACCACACCCATCATGACTTTTTGCTGGCCCCTTAACTGTTGTTTTGGATACTTACTCTTTTCTCTGTTTATTTATTTATTACAGTAATATTGCCATACTAGTATATTAGATCTAATTCTGACAAACAGGGACAGTGTGGCGTAGGTAACAGTTATGGAACCCTTGGGTTCAAGGACTTAAAGGACCATGTGGACTGAGATTAAGATTAAAGCCAATAGGGTTTCTCTAGGACTAAATCCTGGACTTCATACGGGCACATTTTGGGAGGATGATGGAAGTGTTGGGGGATAGACTAGGAAAAGGGGAGGAGGCAACAGAAATTCTGTAGACAGAAAATGGGATGTGATTAAAAGAGGAGTACTGAAGGCAACAGATCACTGTGCAAAAATAGCTTGGAAGAGTAAGAAGGGTAAAGAAACCAAGATGTTTCTCAAAAAGCACTAATGTGGCAGTAAGGGGAGAAAAGAAGGCATTTATTAGGTGTAAAAGAATTAAATCCAAGGAAGATAGGGGGATATACCAGGTAGAAATGAAGGTGCCAAACAGGGACGTGAGACTGGCAAAAGCAGAGGTAGAATTAAGGCTAGCAGAAGGTGTTAGGGAGAGTGACAAGGCTTTTTTTTTAGCTATATAAGGGAGCAAACCAAAACTGAGGGAGGAGTAATCAGGTTAAAGAAGGAGAGGAATTGGTAGAGCATGAGGATGGTAAGTCGAATCTACTGAATGGTTATTTCTGTTTGTTGTTGTTTACTTATTACATTTCTATAAAGCACCCCTCCAGGGCTCGGAGCACCTGTACAACACAGATAATAAATAACACAACATAACAAACGAAAGAGCACATAGCAAACTCAATGGTAAGGGGGGACAAAACCTTTGACAGTTATATCAGTGAAAAAAGGAAGGCAAGGGGGGGATGGGGATAGTGTAGAGGATGACCACCAGAAATACGATATACTGAACAAATACTTCTGTTCAGTTTTTACAAACGAGAGGGCAGGAAATGGGCCAACAATAAGTAATAAGGGCAGGAAGGGCCCATAAATGAACACAGGTCCCTTTCCAAAGGAAAGTGTTCTCAGGGAACTGGAGGCAATAAGAGTTGATAAGGCTATGGGACCGGATGGGGTGCACCCCAAGATACTGAAAGAGCTAAGGGAAGAGTTGGCAGAACCTCTGACTACCATGTTTAACCTGTCATTGGAAACAGGGGAGGTATCCAAGGACTGGAGGAGGGCTGATGTGGTTCCTCTATACAAAAATGGAAACAGAGAGGAAGCGGGGAACTACTGACCAGTCAGCCTGACCTCAGAAGTGGGACAGGTCATGGAAATACTACTAAACGAAAGAACAGTGGAACACCTGGTTGTCAGTGGTCTACAGGACCCAAGGCAGCATGGATTTACAGGAAGGAGGTTGTGCCAGACTAACCTCATTGAGTTCTTCAACTGGGTAACCAGGAGGTGGATCTGAGAGGGGCAGTGGATGTGGCCTACCTGGATTTCAGCAAGGCCTTTGACACCGTGCTACATAGAAGGTTATTAAACAAGCTGGGGAGCATGGGGTGGGAAAGAAGGTAGTGAAGTGGGTGGAGAATTGGCTGGATAATATGACCCAGAGGGTGGTGGTAAATGGCATTCACTCTGCAGAGGGTAAAGTGACCAGTGGGGTAGCAAAGGGATCAGTGCTGGGTCCAGTCCTCTTCAATGTCTTTATCAGCGATATTAAAGAGGGTCTTGATGGGTATATTTGCCTGTTCACTGACGACACTAAGCTCTGGAACAGGGTGGACACACCAGGGGAAAGTGGATAGAATGAGGGAAGATCTAAGGAAGATGGAGGATTGGTCAAGGGATTGGCAGCTAGATTTCAATGCAAAAAAGTGCAAGATAATGCACATATGGCACAAAAACCCAGGCACTACATATCAACTGTAGGGAGGGGGAGAGAAATAGCATGCTCCATGCAAGAAAGAAACCTGGGGGTGATCATCTCCAGTGACCTCGAGGTAGATAGGCAGTGTGACAAGGCAGCAGGAAAGGCAAACAGGATGCTGGGATACATGGGCAAGGGAATCACCAGCAGAAAAAGGGAGGTAATAATTCCACTATACAGGACATTAGTGAGACCGCACCTCAAATACTGTGTCCAGTTCTGGAGGCCTCATCTACAGTACGTAAGGACATAGGGTGGAGGTGGTTCAGAGGAGGGCAACCAATATTGTGCAGGGACTACATAGCAAGCCCTACGAGGATAGGCTGAGAGAATTAAATATGTACTCCCTGGAGCAGAGGATGGAGAGGGGGGATATGATTGAGACATTTAAGTACCTCATGGGGAAGAATGAAGTACAGGAGAATACTATATTCAAAGGAAAAAGATGCTCAAGGATGAGGGGGCACAAGATGAAACTGCAGGAAGGGAGGTTCAGAGGGAACATGAGGAAGTACTTCTTCACAGAGAGGGTGGTGGACAAGTGGAACAGCCTTTCAGCAGAGGTGGTGGGTGTAGAAATGATTACAGGTTTTAAACATACTTGGCATAGAGGATTGCTGGTAGTCGGGGGTACAACCTAATACCAGCAGTGCATGATAGGGTGTAACTGTTAATGGTAATGTTCTATGTTTCTATTTAATTGATCATAAATAACATAAAACCAACAATACACGTTACATACATTCATACAAATATCTATCTATAATACAAGTTTACATAAAAAACAGCCAGTACAGCAGATGTATGTAAACAGCTCTAGATACTCAAATTCTCCCAACAGTAGGTAGTATTTTAGTTTCTTTCTGAACAATTGAATAGATCTTACAGTGCCTATATCCTCAGAAATCTTACAGTGCCTATATCCTCAGGGAGCCAGTTCCAAAGGGTGGGGGCTGCCACCAAAAAAGCCTGATCTCTGACGGAATTGCCAACAGGCCCTGAACCCATGATCTTAAATCTCTAGATGGAGTGCGGGAGTCAGGAGATCACTGAGGTATCTTGGGCCCAGTCTATTCAAGGCTTTAAATGTTACCAACAATACCCAGAAGTTCAGTATTCATGGTGGTGAGCAGGGGCCATCTTCCAGATTGCAGTGTGGCGGCCAGCAGGGGAGCACAACCAGGTTTCAATGAGGAGCCCAAAATGGAGAAAAGAGGGTTGAAGGGACTTCAAGCACTAAATGTGAGTAAATCAATGGGCCCTGATGGGTGTCACATGAGGATGTTAAGGGAGATGAGACAGGTCCTGGCAGGTGTGCTAGCAGATCTCTTTAACTGCTATTTGGAGACAGGAGAAGTGTCAGAGGATTAGAGAACAGTAAATGTGATGCCCCCTACCTAAAAGTGGGACTCAAGAGAAGCTAGGCAACTCTAGATCAGCCAATCTGATGTCTATAGTGGGGAAACTGCTGGAGTGTATCATTAAGGAAAGGTCAGTGGAGTTCTTGGAGGCCAATAGCCTGCAGGAGTCGAGACAGCATGGGCCTAATTCTCAAAGAGGGCTTAGAACAGTGCAAGCTGCATCAGAGTGCAGCTTGCAATAAAGCCCCTTGCACTAGGGACCCCGCATCAGATTCTGGTACGGGAGAGGTCCCTGTGCCTAAGTCCCCACACTTGCAGGAACCTTTCCCGTACGGCAAACATCAGACGAATGGGAGGGGTGTGCCACAGGCTCCTTGCAGGAAATGCAACCAGCCCCCATCCTGATCCTAATATGGCCCATAATAACACAGACAATGTAGACCCTTCCCATCCCCGATGTTGCCCATTGTGACATATATAATATAGCCCCCGTTCCCCGATGGTGCCCATTGTGAAATAGTTAATAGGGCCCCCCTCTCTAATCCTTGATATTGCCCACTCTAATTGGTATAGCCTCCCCCACATCTCTGATGTAGCCCATAACAAACATAGCATTCCAGCACTCTGTCCATGGTGGTTGAGTGGCCACCCATCCACCCCCACAGGTAGTGCCCACTACCCCAAAAAAAACAGCTGGCACTGGCACAGCCCTTCTCTCACCTCCGCTGCCGGGGCCAACTGTTCTTGCACTAGTGGCTTAGTGTAATGTGTACACGCTCATTGTGATGTTGTTGATAAGGGTCCCCAGTTTACATATCATAGAGCTAAAAATATTAAAGGCACATTGTCCATAGCTGTTACAGAAAGAAACCATCAGAAACTTGGTTGGGAGAAGCACCAAGAGGCACCTAAAAGCGCAGATACTGCAATCAATGTAATGTTGTTGAAAATGTATGATAAAAAAATTACAAATCCAAGAAACAGCAGGGAATATGAAATCAAGGATTTCATAAAATGTTCTATGCAAGGTGTAATTTACATGATAACGTGAATGTGATGTGTTTTTTATAGGAAGAACATAAAGGGTGTGCAAGTGAAGAATAGTGGAGCATATAAGGGCTGTACAAAACAATGATCAGTGTAGTCAAAGATTGTTATTAATACTGTCTCATCTACTAGTACTCCATGTTTTGCCATATGTATTTCTTCTCTTGTGTTCTGACTATGTAGCTGACTGTTATCTGATTTCATAAATTACAGTGTACTGTTTGGCTATTTTATGTCATTAATACCGGTTTGCCCCTGTAATGCCCCAAAGTTGGAGCATTCCAGAAAAAAATAAAATAAATAAATCAATTAAGGGTCCACAAGTGCTCAGGGTACCTGTTGTAGATGTAGGCAGCAGGATACTGTGTTAAGGGGCCCCTGAAAATAAAAGAGTCAACCTCCTTATAAAGAAACTGTAAAATAAAGCAGAAAAGTGCCTTGTGCACTTACAGCATGGTCAAAAGACAGATTTTAATAGCAATAGATGTCATAATGGTCTGGATGGAATGCTGTGCTGAGTAGCTCATGCACAGCATTCCACTCCAGCCAATCTAGAATCCAGGCAGGTTTAAGTTTAAAAAACAATTCTACAGTTTGTCAGTTGTCGCTGGACTGTGGAGTAGAGAGGATCACAGGAGTGCAACAGGGACTTGTGGCTTACCTGGGGTTGTCAAGCCGGTCCTGTTGACTCCGTGGTGATTCCCCTCCTCCAGTCCACTGAAGCCTCCCTGCTCAGCGTAGTCCTGCGGTCGGTGGTGCCATCGGGGCACCACGAAGACGAAAAACGACTGTTTGCCACGTTTTGGACTGAATAGCCCCTCCGTTTTATTATTTCAGCCCCCCCAAATAATTTTCAGTTTAAATTCGGTCCCACGCCGGCGACAGAGAAGCGCCGCATCACCGAGTTTCCCATTCGGCCATCTGAGGCCCCCTAGTCATCCCCCCAGCTGCCTGCCTGTTTTTCCCTCCCTCTGCCAGCACACCTCCCGCCTCCCGTTTTGCCTCCCGATTCCCTGAGCAACTCGTTGGAGTGGTGAGTCGGCGGCAGTGCATTGTGCAGTCCGCCCTACAAACGAAAAGACTTTGTTTATTTAATTTTATTGTGAAAAGCACAGTAGGTGCTTAGAGGAGGCGGCCGAGTGCCGTAGGGGCAGCGGGTTATAAGGACCCTACTGAATATTTAACAGGAGGCGGGGTTAGTGACGCCCACTGGAGGGGCCGAAAAGCAAGGCCTTTATCACGGCCTATGAATAGTCATAAGGGGGCAGGACTCGGGCAGGGTTTTAGTCACTAAATGACAGCAGGTTCAGGGAGCCTGCAGATTTAAAGGGGCCCTGTCACTCTGAGTATTTAAAAGGGCAAGTCAGGCCCAGATGCAAAGTAGGGCATCAGGCCCAGTGTAAAGAGGGGCACCAGGCCCAGCATTTAGAGGAGCACCAGGCCCAGCATTTAGAGGGGCACCAGGCCCAAAGTAACGTGGGGCACCAGGCCCAGTATTTAGTGGGGCACCAGGCCCAAAGTAACGTGGGGCACCAGGCCCAATATAAAGTGGGGCACCAGGCCCAAGCTAACGTAGGGCATCAGGCCTGAGGTAAAAGTAGGACATTAGGGCCGAGGTAAAGAGTGGTGCTATAGGGAGGCCCTGGTCTAGCGGAATAGGGCAAGCCAGCCTAGTGGTACTATAGGGAGGCCCCGGCCTAGTGGAATAGGGCAAGCCAGCCTAGTGGTACTAAAGGGAGGTCCCGGTCTAGCGGAATAGGGCAAGCCAGCCTAGTGGTACTAAAGGGAGGCCCCGGCCTAGCGGAATAGGGCAAGCCAGCCTAGTGGTACTATAGGGAGGCCCCGGCCTAGCGGAATAGGGCAAGCCATCCTAGTGGTACTATAGAGAGGCCTCGGCCTAGTGGAATAGGGCAAACCAGCCTAGTGGTACTATAGGATTCCTTAGCCATGACGTCCAGAAAGAGATCCTATTCAGGAAGACCCTACATTTAGGAACAGGGGTTCATTTGAGAGTGTTCGATTTGCCTATACTGTGAAACTACTGTAATTACTGTACTGCTTATGCTTAATTATTGCCCGAAGTACCTGAACTATTGCCCTAAGTACCTGAATTATTGCCCGAAGTACCTGAACTATTGCCCTAAGTACCTGGACTATTGTCCTAAGTACCTGAACTATTGCTCTAAGTACCTGAACTATTGCTCTAAGCACCTGGACATTGGCCCTTATCAGTAAGAATTACTCCTGAAGTTATAATTTGCCCTCTTCCGGCAAATTATTATATCATTCCACAGTTCTTTGGGCATTTTTCAGTTATATGTTTACTATTGTATGAAGACAGTCTCAATCTTCTACCACACTGCAGTCTCATAGTGTGGTCTGTAACACCACGTACTCAGAATTAGTCTCTACTCAGAAGAAGACGTCCTCTCAGCATTCTTCACTCCTGTGGGATCATCCATCAGCTCATCACGTCCGTCAGTGTCATCCGCTGAAGTCGAGTCCATCACCAGTCGTACCAGCCGTTTTCTTGTTTTCACAGCTTGAAAGTACGTCCGCCGAAACGCATCATGACAGCCGTGCCAGTGTCGTTCCTTATGGTTCCTGTTCCAGATGTCCCGAAGTTGGTTGCCCTCTACAGAAGAGTGAGCTCATCCTGGAGAACCTAGTCTGTGCCCCACCTGGTCGTTTGCTGAAAGTCGAGTCCGTCGAAGCCCAGTACGGGACGCGTCCGCCGTTTCTTTGTTTTGTGTTAGTTCCTGATCCTAGGATTGCAGAGTCAACCATCATCTCTTCAGATTCTTATGGTTCCTGGTCCTGTCAGAGTTCCTTCCGAGTTCAGCTGGCCCTTGGAGTGCCGCAGCATCAGTTAGGTCGTGGTAGTCCTCCATTGGATTCATCGCCACGCAGATCTTGAGCTATCTTCATCCTTGGCAACCCTGGAAGTGGGTTTTGGCCGAGGAACCCTTTGTTTTCAGTGTGTTATTTCGAGAACCAGTTGCTCTGGTTCTACATGCCGGCAGCCTTGGAGAGAGTGGGCTTTTGCCGAAGAATATATGGTCTGTTTACCAAACCTCTCACCACCCCAGTGGCCTTAACTAGGTCCTTGCTGGGAATTGTGATTAGGGTTCTACAGTTCTGTTTTACTTCCCTTGTAGCTACCAACGAAGAGCGACGGTGTACACAAAGACGCCGGATCTCTGGACTCTTGTAATATTTGGACTCTTATGGAAATGTGTGATGCTAATTACCCTAATACAGTGCTGAGTAACTTATGTCACCTGATTCTCATTTAGAGTACTGAAGTATAGAATAGTGTCAGAATAAGAGTGGCATTAGGCCTAAAGTTTATTCTTGTGGTAATAACCTTAGTAGTGATAGATAAAAGTATTTTTTCTGTTTATTGCCCTATTGTTTTCGGGCAATCCCTCCTCCTTCTTGTGACTGTGTCTCTCTACCCTTGGTACAGAATAAATGCCCTGCGGGCATCGAAGCACTAAGTTGACTCCTGCCTCTCCTTGTCTGGATAACGGTTATCCTATCCACATAATTCGGACCTTGGTGCCTCACTCATCTCTTTTCACCACCTTTAGAGTAGAGCACTTCACAGAGCACCTCTAGACCATCACATCAGGGCTAGATCATCATACCCCACATTCCACCAACATGAAGCTTGGCATCCTGTGCAGACACCGCACCTCTATGACACCAGCTGCCTTGAAACTTGTTACATGCAGTTCAGTTCTCTCATCTGTGGATTATGGCCTTGTCATATATGGGACAGACACAGCACTTAAAAGGGTCAAAACCATCCTCAACAAGGCCTGCCACCTGGTCCTGGGAATACACAAAATGACTCACTCTTGTGATCTATACAAGGAAACTGGCTGTCTCCCACTCCACCATAGACTCCAATATCAGACCTGCCTCCTTGCAAAAAAGTCCCTGATGGGGGTCCATGCCTATTGCTACTTCAGCCATCTTTGAGCCTGCACAACCATCTAAATGCACAAGGAGTGCCTCCAGGGCTATCCTAACTGTTCCCTTCAAATGAACCACCCTTGGCAAAGATCCCTCTCCTACTGTGGACCTAAATGGTTCAATGATCTGCCTGTAGACCATGCCGACTCCCCCAGACTTGGCCATTTTAAAAATGGGCTTCAATCTCTTCTTGCCAGCAAATCTAACTGCCAGTGTTTCTGTTAACCCATGGCCTCTGACAGCCATTCTCACACCCATCAAACACTACTCTCTCTCTTTCTCTCTCTCTCTCACTCCCACCCTCCTGTTCCATAACTGCCCACCCCCCACATCCCACCATCTGCTACCTCCCCTTGACAAATCCTCACCTTGGCTGCTAAAATTGTATTTCTGCAGAATGGAAGCACCACGTCTGAACTGTAACATGATTGTTAAACACTGTACCTCACTTAATCAGTGCTGCATTAATATGTTTCTCCTCAAGTGTGGTCCTGTTTCTTCTCACTTGTCGTACCCTGCTTAATGTTGTAACTGCACACTAATACTACTTGTTAGTTGATGTTCTTTCTGTTCTGCAATGTTTCATTTCCTGCCAATGAAGGTCACGTGATGCAGGCGACCTGGTAGCAGCTGAGACTCAGAGCTCCCATCCTATCCCTGCCATTGTTGCCTATCAAACTTTGAAATAATCTTTTAGCTCTAAATAGCTAATCCAGAGGGAAGAGCCTGCCTACAGCACTAGATCCTGCTGAAAATTGCATCGCCATTGGAATTTTTTCCTCCGCGATGGATGCTGATACGAGGCCGGCCCAGCTGAAACATACGCCTCCTCCCTCACCAGAGAAAATGCCCAAAAAGCCTAAGGCCCAAAGCGGACAAGCGGGCAAGAGTGGCACAGCGATCACTCAACTGATTCCCCTCATGGAAGATCACTTTTTACAGGAGTTACTCCCATTTCAAGAAACCCTCCTGGAGAGTTCAACTGAAATTAAATCCATCCAGGGGGATATGGCAGACCTCACTAAAAGGATGGGAGATGAAGAAGCCCGCTCATCCTCCCTAGAGAAGTGGAAAGACAGAGTCGACCCTGAGCTGGTACACCTCTGACAGCAAGTGCAAAAGCTTCAGTTAAAAACTGAAGACCTAGAGGGGAGAAGCCATCGGAACAATATTTTAATTCTGGGGCTACCGGAATCAGAGGAAGGCCCTAATACAGTGGCATTTATCCAAAAGCTCCTCCTGAAGATTTTGGGCCCCTCTCCGCTCTGCACTAATTACCACATTGAGAGAGCCCATAGGTCCCTCAGACCTCGACCACGGCCTGGTGCGCCACCTCATCCCATAATTCTTAAATTTCTGAGCTACATTGAAAAACAGCATGTAATTGCAAAAGTCAGAAAGATTCATTCCATTACCTGAGAAGGCACCAAGTTAAGAATCACTCAAGAACTGCCATATGAAGTAAGGCAAAAACATACGACCTTTCACCCCACAGTTAGTAAGCTAATAGCTGCTGGCATACCATTTAAGAAGATTTTCCCGGCTAAGCTGCAGGTCTCTGTCTCTGGCAGTTGGGCTTCCTTTGATTCATCCACACAAGTGGCAGCTGAACTAGCAAGCAAGTTACCGAATCTGTTAAAAACCGGCTGAAAATTTCTTTCTAAATACTGAGGCTACATTGCTGGAGGTTATCCCTCCCATTCTCCAGAGTTAATTTGTTAGTTAAAATGCCTTTTTTTCTCTCTGGTACCTGTTTGAGGTTTCCCTGGTGTGGTCTGGGTAGGCTGCTGCTTTCTTCAGAGTGACAATGCATGGACATGACCGCTGGGGGTAGCTGCGCGACTTAAGATCTCCCGATGGAGGGGGGAACTTTCACCTTCAGGAGGAGTCCTATGGGACTGGAATTGTTACAGGACCATCTATTTGTCCTGGATACCATCTCTTCCCCCGGTCATTTCCGTGGCCTACTAAACAACCTCAGACTTCCATGGAGTGATACCCTTCACTAACTGTAAATAATATCTGATTTCTTGTTGTTAATTGTTTCTAATGCTGGCAATATGATCTGGTTTGACTCTATTTGTTGATGGAGGGTTGATATTTCCCTCAGCTTAATGCTTGTGAGTTATCCAGTGGGGGGGAGGGGGTGTGTGGTTATCTTTCACCTGAATAGGGTTCGACTGACAGCCTCATCTGCATCTACAACCCTGCTGGGTTAAGGGCTACTATATATAATTTATGGCTCTTCCCAAGGGTTCAGGATTCATTTGAATGCATAGGGAGCAGTTGGATAAGACCCTATATATCTCACTCAGTTGGGTCTGGTTAGTGCTGAGGCTCAACGCCTATCTGGTAAATCTACCACCCGACTGACACCGGACACTTAGGCAATAATGGGGACGTGGGGGGGCTCAGGTCCATGCAGGCTCGTGGAAACTGCATAACATCCTAGGTAAAGGGGTGATCAGCTCCTTAATACTTCCTCAGAATCCTATTTTCTAGGTTTTATTTCATTTGACAAGCCTCAAGGTAAAGATTAAGGTAAACCTAGTGGGCTCTAATTTTTGTTTTTTTGTTTCAGATTATGTTTTGCTAGAGGAGCAGTCAGGAGTTGTAGGTGGAGGGACCCACATGCATTTCTGGTAATCTTGGCTTGTGGCAAGGTCCTTTGTACATAGTTGCTGGGTGGGGGGGAGGAGAGGAAGAAGGGGTCCTCACTAGCCCAATTACTTCTCCAAAGGAAGGAGTCTCGGGTTGAGACTCCAGTGGACAGGGGTGGGGGATCCTTATCAGACAGAAGGGTTTGAATACATACTACGGTACTTGGGGAAGTGGATATCTGGAGGGGAGGGGGGTGGGCTGGACTGTGCCCTAAGGTTTTCATAATCTTGTTGGCCAGAGTAGGAAGAATAAATATCTTAAGTACTACAAATGGTTACTGTAGCAATTAAGGTTATAACATGGAATATTAGGGGAGTCAGGGACCCTGTGAAAAGACTTATGGTTTTAAAACACTGTACTTTGCTTAACGCTGGAATTATTCTGTTACAAGAGACACACTTGTTGGTGACTGAAGCCATATGGTTACGGCGACAAAGGATATCACAAGTTTTCGCAGCCGGGGATTCTTCCTCAAGTAGGGGGGTAGCAATACTAATTAAACATAATATTTCCTTTCAAGCAGTATCTTCTATTATGGACCCTAATGGCAGATTTATACTGGTTAAGAGCACTTTAATGGGTAAAGAGGTCATCCTGGGTTCCTTATATAGGTTCATAGGTAGAATACGAAGTTGAGGGACAAGCCCATTTTAACTTCGCCACCCATTAACTTGGGTGGTAATGATATTTATAGTCACCCATGTAATTGTCCAAATTTCTTTTAAACATATTAAAATTTAGACTATTTACAACTTCCTGCGGCAGAGAGTTCCACACAGGGACTGTTCTCTGAGTTATAAAGGCTTTCCTCTTTTTTATTTTTACAAGAGATGTCTTAATTTTGATGTTGTCCGGTCGTGTAGAGTCGAAGAGGTTGCCCCACTCTAAGCATAAAGTTTCAAATAGGGACTCGTCTCTTGTTGCTTGATAAATGAAACATAAGTCACCTCCGATTGACCTATATTCCAAAGAGTAAAGATTTAATTTTTTAAGTCTATCTACATAGGGAATCTGTTTTAGATTGTTAATATTTTTAGTATATCTTCGTTGTACCTTTTCTTTAATAACCTTATCCTTTATCAAGGTAGGAGTGCAAAAAGAAGAACAGTAATCGAATTTAGATCTGATCAAACTGCTATATAATGGGATACGCACATCAGCATCTCTACTTTTTAGATTTTTGAAAATGCAATTTATTAGATGATGACATTTTTTAACCGTCCAATTGTTATGGTCCGTAAATTTTAAATCATTGCTTATAATAATACCCAAATCTTTCTCAGAAGAAACTTTGATTAATGGTACATTATTTATTAGGTAATGAGACATTGGGTTATTTTTGCCAAAATGCTCAAGTTTGCATTTACATACATTTAAGGACAAATTATTTTGATGAGCCCAATTTGATATATTATTTAAATTCCTTTGGAGATTTTGTACAGATGTGGAATTATTAACAATACATCCCAATTTAGCATCATCTGCATATTTGTTTAACCAAACATAGTTTGATGTGGACATACTTGAAATAACAATATTAAACAGAACAGGCCCCAGCACAGAACCCTGCGGCACCCCACTAGTCACATCACTCCACTGAGAGTTGTAACCATGAATACTGACTTGCTGCTGTCTACCAGTTAGCCAGGATGCTATCCATTTAATTATATTGTTACATATTTGATGTTTTACCAAACAATCAATTATCACCCTATGTGAGATGGTATCAAACGTTTTTTCATAATCCAAGAATATGACATCCACCAGAAAGCCCATATACAAAGCTGAACTTACTGGTTCAAAAAATGTATCAGGTTTTCTTGACAAGATCTACCCTTTTTGAAAACAAATTGAAATATGTCACTGAGACCATTTATTAAAATATGTTCCTCAATCTTATGTAGGAGGAGTTTTTCCATCATTTTTCCTATACTAGATGTTAAACTAATTGGCCTATACTGTTTAGGGTTAAATTTAGACCCATTTTTATGAATAGGGATTACTTGAGCAAGTTTCCATTCTTTGGGGACTGTTCTTTGTGATATAGATTTATTGAATAGAAAGGTCAAAACATCAACTTACTCAGATGCTATTTCTTTAAGTAATACAAAAGGAATATTATCAATACCCACAGAAGAAGAGGTTTTAAAAGACATCAAAGCAGAAAGAACCTCTGTAGGTGTAAAGTTGACATCATGATTTATATTTAAATCAACAAAGGGGTCCAAATTATCATTTTTTTTAAAAACACTCGAAAACTGTGTATTAAATGCATCAGCCATACCTTGTTCATCCGATATTAATATGTCATTAAACAACAAAGGGCCAACCATAATTTGAGAATTTTTTAATGAACCAATATAATTAAAAACACTTTTTTTATTGTCCTTTTGTTTTACCAAATTTTTTTCAAACTCCTTTTTTGCATTTCTTATCTTATACTTATTTTGTTTTGCTTTAGATTTAAACCTATTCCAATTTATATCTGTTTTGTTATTTTTGTATTTATTAAATGCCCTTTTCTTTCTTATTATACTTTTTTATATCATTATTAAACCATACAGGGTTTCACCTTTTATTTATGTATTTTTTTCTATCGGGTACCCAGCTATTTATACAGGATTGAAGTTTAGTTTTAATATTTTCCCAAATAGCTTCCACAGATAACTGATCAAATTTCTCCTTCCAGTTTCATTTGGAGAGATGGGTTTTAATTTTTTCAAAATTAGCTTTATTATAATTTTTCATCTTAGTAATTCCTTGCTGACATTAATGGAACAGTGTATTTCCCAGTAAAGCATATAATGATCAGAGCCACCTAAAGGTTAGAGAATAATTGGATTTTTATAATAATGTTTAATGTTAGTAAAAATTAAGTCAAGAACATTATTTTGTCTAGTGGGTTCTAATACAATTTGATCCACCCCTAACATAAAAGTTGTTTCAAGAAAGCATTTTTTCATGGTAAGTGATCCCAATAAGAGTTTTCCAATTTATCCCTGGGAAATTAAAGTCACCCATTAATACAATATTATCTGGTAGATTGATATTCTGCAAATAATACATAAAGGATTCATTCTTATTAGTATCCAAAGATGGTGGTCTGTAACATATTCCAAATGTTAGTGGTTCAATGTTTGAGTTTATTTTTACCCACATTATTTTGATACCTGAAGGATCTGGTATATCAAAGTCAATTTCAATGCAATCATAACAATTTTTTATAAAGAAGGCAACCCCACTCCTCCTCTAGATAATTCTCTATTTCTTTTATACAATATATAACCAGGAATTTCTTGACCCCATTGGCCGTCTGAGAACCAAGTCTCAGTTACACCACAAATATCAATATTTTTGGTTTGTAACAAGATATGCAGTTCACCGATCTTATTTATAAGACTTCTAGCATTGAGAAGTAGCACATTAAGATTCATTTTTAAGTTATCTGATCTAAAATCACAAGGTATAGGCACATTTTTAGAGTCAAGTTGGATTTGTTTACCACACAAAAGGTCATTAAGTCCCCCCCCTTTAATAGTTTAACGTATCAGTAATGGCTGTATTGATAATATTTCCTAACATTTTAGATCCTCTTTTGTTTAAATGAAGACCATCAAATGCATATAGATCTTTTTTTATGAAGAAAGAGTTCCCAGTTTGTAAGACACTTTAAATTTTGTTTTAAACACCAGTACCTTAACCAATTGTTAATGTGTTTGATTTTACTGGTAATAAAATCATCAGCTCCAAAAACAGGTAGTATTTCTGAGAAAATTATTTTTGCCCCCAGTTCTACAAGTAGGTTTGTTAAGCCTACATATACCTCCTTTATTTGATGTACACTTTGATATTTGATATTGTTTATGCCCAAATGTATAATCACTAGAGGGTCATCTCCACTATTTCGAAGTATGTTTTTAATCATCTTTGTGATATCCTGTATCTTTGCATCTCTAAAACAGGAGAGGGTACGAGTTGATTTATTGATGTCACATATTTGTCGATCAAGATTAGATATGATGGAGTCACCCAAAACAAATATTTGATTGTGACTATTAATATGTGAATCTATCAGATTAGGCTCAGAATTTTCTAATATTTCCTGATTAAAATGTAATAAATCATTTTGACCACTCTCAGATTCTAACGTGGTTTTGGGAGTTATTTTAGGAAACGATGGCATATCACTGGCTAATTTCCCAGAGTGAATATTAGTTTCCATTTCTGATAACACATTAACATCTTGTGAATCAAGAAGTAGTAATAAAGGATCAAAACTATTTTATAGGGGCAACAAAAATTCTCCTGCTTTTCTTCCTTTTTTAGTAATTTTTGAAGCCTGGACAGTAAACCATTCATCTTCTCTATCTACTGGATCTAATTCATGGCTAAGTCTTTTTCGTTTGTTTGTTTCCTTAACTTCTTGTTTTTCGGTTATATTTTCAGGAATCTGCAATGTGCCAATTGTAATATTTGGCATTTGAAGCCTTTTCCTAGTTTCAAGCTGACTGAACTCAAGTATTTTTAAGCGCTCATCAAATAATTTTATTTCTACTTCTAGTTCTTTATTTTTTATACATTTGGCACATTCAAAACTACCATTAGGAATTTGGTCAAGAGAAAAGCAAAACATCAAACAAGTGACACATTTATAACCTCTGTGCCTATCCATAGTAATAATGGAGGGAATCATTTTGGTATAATTATAAAATTAACAAATACTAACAAATTAAGTATTTTATTTGTGAAATATACCAAAGATAAGCAAAACTCACACTCTTTATGTATCCAAATAGGAGAGAACTCCAAAATGCCAAACAAACATTTACAGAGACGCCACAAGTGTCTTTGCACGCCTTGCCTGTGTGGTGACGCAAAGCAACACACGCCACCTGGCTCACTGCAGGGCTTGTTTATATACTGTAGGGCACCCAGAAGTAGTGGGAGATGACTTCCTGTGCCTCACTACTCCAAGTCACTACAAAACCCTCTTTACAAAATTAAAAAGCACCCACGAAGCAAGGTATCAGTTTAAATATGCAAAACTGATGTTGCCCATTAGTAGAAATGAAAAAATAAAGTAATTCTGGTGAGTTGTAGTTCTGGAAAGACAGCCAGAAAACTACTACTACTCCTCTACCTAGAGTGCTGTGACTGCTAGGGCTCAAGGACTGATGTGGGATGAGAATGCAAACTTCAGTAAAATTACACAATCAAATAGTATATCATGCAATTGTAGTTTAAAATGTGGTCACAACATGCACACAGCAGTTAAAATCACAAAACAGCTCTGCTGCTTTCCATAGGGCTTGTTTATATACTGTAGGGCACCCGGAAGTAGCAGGAGATGACTTCCTGTGCCTCGCTACTCCAAGTCACTACAAAGCCCTCTTTACAAAATTAAAAAGCACCCACAAAGCAAGGTATCAGTTTAAATATACAAAACTGATGTTGTCCAGTAGTAGAAATGAAAAAATAAAGTAATTCTGGTGAGTTGTAGTTCTGGAAAGACAGCCAGAAAACTACTACTCCTCCTCTACCTAGAGTGCTGTGACTGCTAGGGCTCAAGGACTGATGTGGGATGAGAATGCAAACTTCAGTAAAATTACACAGTCAAATAGTATATCATGCAATTGTAGTTTAAAATGTGGTCACAACATGCACACAGTGATTAAAATCACAAAACAGCTCTGCTGCTCACCGCAGGGCTTGTTTATATACTGTAGGGCACCCAGAAGTAGCGGGAGATGACTTCCTGTGCCTCGCTACTACAAAGCCCTCTTTACAAAATTAAAAAGCACCCACGAAGCAAGGTATCAGTTTAAATATACAAAACTGATGTTGCCCAGTAGTAGAAATAAAAAAATAAAGTAATTCTGGCAAGTTGTAGTTCTGGAAAGACAGCCAGAAAACTACTACTTCTCTACCTAGAGTGCTGTGACCACTAGGGCTCAAGGACTGACGTGGAGTGAGAATGCAAAGTTAAGTAA
The DNA here is from genome assembly GCA_016271365.2 of Neoceratodus forsteri. Taxonomy (NCBI): domain Eukaryota; kingdom Metazoa; phylum Chordata; order Ceratodontiformes; family Ceratodontidae; genus Neoceratodus; species Neoceratodus forsteri. The sequence goes on from CM057452.1 coordinate 1,450,806,931, forward strand.
AATTATACAGTCAAACAGTATATCATGCAATTGTAGTTTAAAATGTGGTCACAACATGCACACAGTGGTTAAAACCACAAAACAGCCTACGGTCCAGTAGGAGGTGATCCTGCCTTTCTTTTGGGCCTAGTTAATAAGCTTGCCTCATTTTTACCTATTTCTCTGATTCTTGGGGGGGGGGGAGATTGGAATATCCCCCCAACTCAGAATTTGGACAGAACCTTTATGCTTTAAAACCCCCTCACCATCTCAATGGGCTTTGAATTATTTCATAGATCTACTTGGACTCTGCAATCCATAGCTTATTCTTAACCCTACCCATAAACTTTTTTTCTTCTACTCGACAGTGCACCAAACATGGTCCAGACTAGACTATATTCTAATTACCCTTCCCCTCCTAAAAGGTGTATGTCAAGCTGGTTTGGAACCCATAGTCTTGTCAGATCATTCAATAGCCTGGGTGTTAATAACTCTAGACCCCCTTGGCCAGAGAGATACAATTTGGAAATGAAACACCCAATTACTAAAGGATAAAACCATCGTTTCTGGGATACACTGCCTTATCCAATCCTTTCTGGAAGATAACAGAGGCTTAGTCCAGAAAGGAGATATGCTATGGGGTGCTCTTAAGTGCTATTTCAGAGGAGAGTTTATTAAGATCGCCTCATATAGGAAAAAAAGAAGAGAGGCAGAGGCTATTTCTCTTCTTGCCCAAATTAGGACTGCAGAACTTTCCTTCTCCTCATCTAGTACCTCTAACTGTCTTGCAGCTTTATTATCCCTCAGAAATAAATATGCTTACCTACTGCAGGAAAAGGCTGAATATGCAATATTAAAAACTAAGTCTCACTATGCAAATCAGGGAGAGAAGGCAGGTAGGCTCCTGGCCTTAAGATTGTGCAAGTTAGAGGGCTCCAGGTTAATTCTCTCAATCATGGCTCAGGATGGCACCACTAAAACTGCCTCCCCTCCTCAGGAAATAACTGAAGTTTTTGAAAATTTCTACCAGTCTTTATATGGCAAACGCTCCATCACACCGCCCTCTCAAGATACTGAGGCCTATTTAGATTCTCTGGGACTACCTTCACTTTCAGAGCAGCAGAGATCCTCTTTATCATCTCCCTTGACCCTCTCAGAAGTGGAGGCAGCAATTAAAGATCTAGTTTTGGATAAGGCCCCCAGTCTGGATGGATTTCCCTCCAACTTTTATAAAATATTCTCTAAAGACCTAGCCCCTCTCTTGCTCAGGTTATACAGATACATGTTATCAGCAGATTCTGTAGACCCATCACTACTAGAAGCCACAATAGTTCTCCTTCTTAAACCGGATAAACCACAATCACAACCATCTAGTTACCTCCCGATTTCTCTTATGAATTATGACATCAAAATACTAACTAAACTACTCTCCTAGTGCATTAGATCAGTGTGGACCCGATTACTGAGCCCTAAACGGGTAGGTTTTGTACCTGGACGTTCTTCTGTGGACCACCTCAGGAAACTGAGTCATATTTTTCTGGCTGCCCAGACCTCCAATCCCCTATGGCTCTAGTCTCATTAGATGCTGAAAAAGCATTTGATAGAGTGAATTTAGAATTTCTCTGGACGACTTTAAGGAAATTGGGCTTCCCTTCTCTATTTATCTAATGGCTCCAGTCTATATACTCTTTACCTTCAGCCAAAATTTACTGTAACAGGGTCTTTTCCTCCTGTTTCCCTCTTTTTACAGGTACTAGACAGGGCTGTCCACTTTCTCCTTTCCTTTTTAATCTTTACTTGGAACCTCTTCTCCGTAGTATTAAATCATCACCCCAGATTCAGGGCATCTCCATACTTAATCACACTTTAACCTCGTCAGTCTATGCAGGTGATATTCTCCTTCATCTAGAGTCTCCAGTATCCTCTTTAGAGAGAACTCTCCATGCAATAGCACAATTTAGTTGGTTTTCCAACTGCAAACTTAATCAGTCTAAAACTGAAATACTTCCCTTAAACCACCTCACCCACAGATCTAGCTTTGGACAGTTTGGTATGAAATGGTCCCCACACTCTATTAAGTATTTAGGTATTTTTATAGCTTCAGATTCCTCGAAGGTCAGGAAACTAAACCTGGAGGACTTGGTGAACTATCATCCAACAAGATCTCCATAGAGGGGAATCACTCCCAATATCCTTATGGGGACGAATAAACATTGTTAAAATGAACATCCTCCCCGGAATCTTTTACCCCTTGAACATGCTAAATATTCAGCTTCCTCATTCCTTCTTTCATCACATACACTCAATTATTTCAAGCTTTATTTGGCTAAACAAACATCCTAGGTGCTCCTTTCACAAGCTAAGTCTTCCTAAGGAAAGTGGTGGTTTGAGCCTACCCAATTTCCTCTTGTATTACTGGGCCAGTCACTTGTCGAGATCGGGTAGGTGGCTAGCTACACTAAATGATAACTATATCCTCATCTGGCTTCAGATTGAAAACCACATCCTACGCTTCTATAATCTAGAAGCCGTATCCATCTTCTTTTCTGCATGGAAAACCCTCCCACCTGAGTTGCATCACTCGGTGATCGGTACTTCATTAAAGGTTTTCTTCCAGTGTTGCTGTTTCTTTAAGATATCCCCATCTCACGATGTGGCCCAACCACTCATCCTTAACCCTAATATTAAAATTGGGGGCATAAGCCTCACCCTGGGTTGGATACCTCAGATACAGGATGCCAAAGTAGCTGATTTATATTCACAGGATTCCCTCCTCTCTTCCACTGATATTCTCCTGAAATATAACATACCTCATTCACGCATATTTAAGGTCTTCCAATTGAGACATCTAGTGGGACACCTCTTTGGTACTACCCCTCAGCTACCCAAGCTAGACACTATGCTAGCTCAGATGTGGAACCTGTCTCCCAATCCCCATTGTATTTCCCTGTTATATGCTAGTCTCTTAGCTATTAAATACCCAGACCCTCTCCCAGGTTCCAAAGTGTGGACCTCCCTGTTGCTGGAATTAACTATTAAGTGGTCACAAATATGGAAGACCTTTATCTTTACATCACTCAGGATAGACTTCGACTTACCCAATATCATATATTAAATGACATAGTACTACACCCCAGTTAAATGATCTAAAATGGGGTATCTCCCTAGCCCTAATTGTTCCAGGTGTAGCAAATTAGAGGAAATCTGTTACACATTTTCTGGCAATGTGAAAAAGTGGTGCCTTTATGGCATATGCTCCAAAATAGATTGAATCCTTTACTGGGCCTCGAGGAGCTTTTCACAGTAGAAATCTGCCTTTTGGGTATCTATAAGGATATAGGGGTAAAGGAGTGTAGATTCCATATGGCTTTAATCTCCATGGTGGTCAAAAACCTAGTGCTCAAACACTGGCTAGATCAGTTGCTCATATCATATAATGAATGGTTAAATGAGATCACAACTTATCTTAGGACTAAATGTCTAATTGCAAGTTCAGGAAACAAGCTTCACCTTTTTGATAAAAAATGGGGCAAGCTTTATGCTTTGTATCTGCATTAGTTTTAAGTGTCTATACTGATTCCCTAGCTGGCTTTTTACAGTTCCTTACCATCCTACTTACAGTACTACCTATAGTGACACACTCCTTGTGGGGAAGGGGAGGAGGGAGGGAAGGGGGGTTAGGTAGATGTCTTTTGATTTATCCAAAGATTATTGACTGTACAGTACACTGTTATTGGTTTTGTTATGATAAAAACAATAAAGATCTTGAATTTAAAAAAATACAATGTCAATGTTTTGTGTTCCTTGTTGACTTGGAACCTTTGTAAACAAGCCTCTGGCTCAAAGGTATTAATCCAAATTGAAATAAATAAATAAATGGAATCTTATGTCTCAGTGGGCTTACCAAGTTAACAACATACATACATACATAAATAACTATGCCTTCACTAGACATATATATTAACTGCTAGAGTGATGAGACAAAACACAAGTACCACTTTGTGGGGTTGGAAAAAGTAACATGAAGTCAGTGACATGGAGACTGGGAAAATAAATTGAATTAAAGTGAAATTTTTGAGATTTTTCATATGGGGTTAGTTTTGGCAAGGGCTTAAAAGGATACAGTCAATCTTTTTGGCATCATAGTATTTCTTCTTAAAAATCCACATTTTATGTTGCTTACCTTCTCCATAATTCACTGATATCGGTGATTGTTTTGTCTACCTCCTTGCTTAGTAGAACTGAAATGCATGCTAATGTATAGTTACGCTCAACCTTATTGTGATTCAGAACCTTGATCTACTCTTATTGCATACTTCCTGAACATTAGAAACATCCCCAAACTGTTCAGCTACTTATAACGCACTAGGCCTCTGTACTCCCACTGCAAAATAGGTGACTGGACTGTGTTGAGGTGTTCCTAAGTCCAGGAAAGATGCAGTGGGACTTGATTAAGAAATGTAAACAAGCATATTTTTGTGTGATAACATCAGTATGTTGGGTAATTTGTTTTTCACTTCTCAAAAGAAAAAAAGGAATCAAGCTACCAGCAACATCTGCAATCTTTACAGAATGTGAACAGTCATCATGTTTATTTTAAACTAGGAGCACTTTAAGGCCTTAGGGGGTTGACAATATATATCCCTTTAATGACAGCATGGAAATGATACACTTTTTATGATACCCTATAGTCCTGTTTTAACATCATCTCTGATTATATTGCCCACCTCCACAAAAAGAATGCTGAAGTGAGTATAACGTATTGAATCTGAGTGGACTAGTTATTTTTTCAATCACCTCGTAGTATGAATTCCTTTTGTGTCCTTTCAATTTGGGTTTGTGCCTCTTCAATAGAGACCACGTCTTATGTATGTTACATCCAAAGTGTTATATTAGCTCTTTCTTTGTATTTAGTAAGCAACAGATATATGACTGCTTGCTATTACTGTTATGATTTGCCAACACACAACAGGGCAACATGTTAATTCAGTCTTTTTGATCTATTTTCCTAGCAGTGCTTTGTGGTGCTGTGGGTTAAACATCAGGTTTGATGGTACAAGGGTTGCTGGTTTAAAACTCATTGTGAATGTTTATTTTGAAGAATATTTCTTTTGAAATGGCTTCTTTATTATGTGTTTTTTGTCTTCTTTGTGATACTATCTGTTTATTGAATGAAGGCTTATACACTAAGAAAATCATCACAAGCAGCAAGGTTGTTCAATGTGCAGCATCATGAGCTTTCTAGACAGGGATGTTGCTGACTGGAGAAAATCCCTTGCACAAATATGAACTTTTTCTATCTCTTTGACTGTCAGAGTTCTAAGATTATTATGTAAAACTGAAATATTGTAATTGGTTTTTAATATGTACAGTATGTTTCTAAGTTTCAGTGGTTTAATGTTGTATATTTTTGCACATATTTTCATACAGTATGTTTGTGCAGGGGAAGATGAGGGTCATAAAGAAAGATCAGGAAAATCTGGAGAGCTGATTGAGGAGATGGCAGCTGAAATGTAACATGACAAAGTGCAAGTATAGCCTAGTGGTTAGAGTAATGAGCTGTAAATGAGCTTGGCACATCCAGTAGATCTGGGTTTGAGTGCCACAACCTCCACTTGCATACTCTGTGACTCTAAACAAATCACATAACCTCCCCAGTGCTTCCAGATCACCCCTGAAAACAGATGTTTGTGCCTTGTGGGCCCTACCTGGTTACCAAAGAATAAAATAAATAAAAAACTGATTGCACTATAAACATTTTTGAGTTTACTTGCTCATCAATACTCTGATGAAGTGCTCCCTATTGTGAAACATTTGGCTTGGAAAGCTTTTCCCCTGACCCTCTGTTGTACTGCTGCTGCTTATGTTGAGCACTATCATCTACTTACAGTATATGTTTGTTGAAATAAATATTTTTTTAAATGTATCTTAGGCCTGGGGGATCACGTGATGAGCTGAGTCAGAGTAAACGTCTTCTGTGCTGCTCCGAGGCCCTAAAACAAGCAAAAGGCATTAAACTTTCCGGGACTGGTGTAAGTTAAATAAAAATACATATATCTAACTGGTGAGGTGCTGAGGGCTTGAATTTTGGTGGTGTTGCTGAAGGATTGGGAGAAAAGAAAGCGAGGCGACCTCATGGATAGCGAGTGCTTGGCCGTAGTACTAGGCCACTTCGCAGCACCAAGATGGAAGCTGAAGTGGTGGAGCCTCTTGCGGGGAGATCTCCCGCTACTAAAAGACTGAAGCCCCAATCCCCTATGCCAAACGAGCAGGAGGACGAGTCAGGAAGGGAAGGGGGTGTCTGCCCGACCACTGAAGATATACAAGAAATTAAACAAATGTTACAGGGGCTTGTGATTGATTTTGCAGCAGTGAAACCGGCATTGCAATCACTGGCACAGAGAATGGGGGATGCAGAAGTTTGGATCTCCTCTCAGGAAAGGAAAGTATCAACGATCGAGCAGGAATTAGTGGTGGTCAGAAAACAGGTCGAGAAGCTCGAAGAGAGAGTGGAGGATCAAGAATCGAGAAGTTGAAGGAATAATCTGATATTAGCAGGGCTACCAGAGAGGGCTGAAGGGTCGGACTGTGTTTCCTTTATGCAGGACATGCTGCTTAAGTTGCTTGGCCCTACTCCGTATGGGGAAGCGTACAATTTGGAGAGAGCGCATAGGGCATTAAGAGAGATGCCACCACCGGGGGCAAGACCTCGGGTAATAATTATGCGCTTTCTCAACTACAAAGAAAAATCCCATGTGCTGTTCACTGCTAGACAAAAGAAGTCACTACAATGGAATGGCGCTTCTCTCTGGCTGTTTCAAGACCAAATACCTGCGGTTAGAGAGAAATGGAAGGAATACTCAGAGATTAAGAAGAAGTTATATCTTGCAGGAATCAAGTTCCATTTTCAATACCCTGCAACACTGGTGGTATGACTTCAAACTGGGGAGAAGAGATTTTTAACAGCAAAAGGCGCTTTAGAAGGGTTACGGTTGGACCTCCCTGAGTTATTCAAGTCACTGACCTGAATTGCTCCAGAGGAGAAGGGGGCTGCTTTGACTGGAAAGACTGGGACTTTGTAGAATGGAAGGACTTGTTAAGTTTATTTTGTCATTTAGATTGTTCGGTGCATGGTTATAAAGGTTGGGGTTAAAGGGGTCTATTAAGATTGTTGGGTTTTCAAGGGTCATCTCTGGGGGAGGAAAGATCGATTTCAACTTAGAACTGGGAGGGCTGAATAGGGCAGAAACTAAATATCTAAGGGGATGGGATAGGGTGTTAGGGGAGCGGAGGTGGAGGGGCGTCTGGGGGAATAGTTCAAATTTGGAATTTGAAGGAGACCCTTCCCATGGGGGGTTAAGAGAGGAAGGTAAATGGGTAGGGAGCGAGGGCTGGCAGTATAGGTAATCGGGGGGGGCAACACACTAAAGGGACCATAGGTGAGTGAACTACTGTGAGGTGGTGGATTGCATGGTTTAGTAAATCCACCAATATTTAGAAGGGGGGCTTGGATATAGTTTGCTAAATGAGCATGAAAAATGGCTGTAGTCACTCTTGAATTTTGGGAACCCAGAGAGAGGAGAGCAATATGAGCTGCTTTTATAGGCACTCTCTGAAGTAGATCTAGTCTCCCTCAGCTTGGTGTGCCCCGTGGGATTTGAAATAAGGTGAAGGCAGAGAGTATATAGAAATATTTGTGGCAGGTATCTACCAATATCGCCACCAGATGGCGTTACATCTCCTGGGTGCTGATTTGTACTGCGCTATATGGAGCTGTAATGTACACAATACTTTGCTGCAGGATACTATGGCAGCGTTATTTGGAGTGCATATGGAAAGGGACTAAGGCTTAAGGCTCTCTGGCAGTCCCTAGAATGTAGGAAGGACTCCCCAAATGGCAAGGAAACAATGATGGGAGAGTCACAAAGGTTTCATAACCTATCACCAAGCTGGAGTTTGGAGGAGGTTAGATTACTTTATTTACATAGATACTAAAGGTAGTCTCCGACTTATGCAGAGGATGAGTCGAGGAGGGGAGAGGCAGGATGGGAAAGGAGGAAAGGGGGATTATGGGGGAGAACGGTAGCCATATATTAGATCTTTTTGGTTATGGGCTAGGTCCTGGAACTGCTCTCTTAAGGGAAGGGGCTGGGGGTAGCACAAGAAGGGGTTCATCCATGATCCGATATCTGGTAGGCGGATGATCTAGGGATCGGGGCAGGGGGTGGGGAGGTTAGGGGAACTGGAAGAGAGAGAGTCTATTATAGGAGAAAGAGGGAGGCAGACCTTGAAAGGGCACAGAGAGATGGCTTAAACAAAATAATTTTGATGTTTGTCAATGTCGTGTGTTAAAATAATTTCTTGGAATACCAAAGGACTCAGGGGTAGGCGTAAAAGAATGGTAATTTTGAGACATATCAATCAGATGGGGGCTCATATTGCTGCTTTACAGGAGACACATCTATTGACGGAGGAACTGAGTGGCCTTAAGCGACTGTGGGTGGGACAAGTTTTTGGGGTAGGTAAAGAAAGGGCTCCGGGGGGGTGGTGATTTTAATAAAGAAAACCTGCCCATACAAGGTAGAGCAAGTGGTTGCATGGGAGGATGGCAGAGGGATCTATCTTTCGGGCACATTGTCCGGTAAGGCAATTACAGTTGCTTCCATCTATGGACCAACTCCCTCTGACCCTGAATTCTTCGCCTCAATAGAAAGGGATATAGCTGTCTTTTCCTCACATTCACTTATTCTGGCAGGGGACTGGAATACTTATTTTGACAACCAGGAGGACAGGATACCACGTACCAGAGGGCCTCTGACTAGGGCGCAGACCGCCCTAAACAGGTTGCTTGAGGTTGCAGCATTGGTAGATCCGATTTGGATCTATTCCACTGGGGGCAATAACATGACATTCTACTCAGCAGCCCACAAGAGCCAATCTCAAATTGATTTTTTTCTGGTAAACAGGGAGGCACTCAAGAAGATTAGGGATGTGACAACGGGGAGTAGAACTTTTTGGGACCATTCCCCTATCCAGTTGATCTGGGAACCGAGACCTGGCCCTCCTAGACCATATCAGTGGAGGCTGAATGATTCCTTATTGATGGAAACTTCAATGCGGGATAAGCTCGAGGAAGCACTATTGGAGATCGTGCAGCAACAATTACCTACGTTACAAAATAAAAAGCTGGTGTGGCCAACTTGTAAGGTGTTGTATGCAGGGGTAGCCCAGGGTTTTGCAGTGCAGAGAAACAGACAGAGAAAGGCAAAAGAGGAATTTATTTTGGGGGCAATTAACTCGCTGACGCCACTGGAAGGGTCCTCCGGGGAAATTGATGCTGAACTTATAAGTCTGAGAGGGGAATTGGCGGACATTGTTTATGGTAAAGTAGAATTTTGGTTAGAAAAGATCAAAGCTAAATATTTATTACAAGGAGATGTCCCTGGGCGTCTACTAGCGGCTAGAGTTAAGGAATGGGAAGCGAGTAGAACGGTGACTTCTATACAATATGAGGGGAAGCTCATAACGGATCCTCAGGAAATGGCGGACGCATTTGCATTATATTTTAAAGAAATATACCAGGTTAGAAATTTTGCTGGGGAGAAGGAAATCTTGACTTTCTTGGAGGGGGTTCTCTTACCCGTTCTAGACCCAACATAGGCAAGGGAGTTAGTGGCTCCCATAGGCGCAGCGGAGATTATCGACGTGGTGCAATCTCTGCCCGCTGGTAAAACTCCGGGGCCGGATGGTCTCACGGCTAAGTTTTATCAGGCACATATTCATACTATATTACCCATGCTTCAAGAATTTTTCAATATTATAACACAGGAAGGAGTGTTTCATCCTCCATTATATCACGCATATATTACACTAATTCCCAAACCAGATAAGCCCAGGGATTTGCCTGGCAATTACAGGCCTATAGCCTTAATGAATCAGGACATTAAGATCCTTACAAGAATCTTGGCCAACAGAATTTTGCGTATTGCTCCTAGTCTAATTAGTCAGGAACAAGTGGGATTTATGCCAGGAAGGGGTGCACATGATGCTCTTAGGAAATTACACCATATCTTAAATTTCATGCCCAATTCTCAATTACCCCTAACCCTGATATCTTTAGATGTGGAAAAGGCCTTTGACAGGGTCTCCCATCCTTTCCTTTTTGCTACAGTGGAGAGGGTGGGCTTTCCGGAGGGCCTGCTCAGAGGTATTAAAAACTTATATGCTGCTCTAATGGCCAGGGTATTATGTAATGGCTATGTTTTGCATGAAATTCAGCTGGAAAATGGGACCCGACAAGGATGCCCTTTCTCACCGATATTATTCAACATTTATTTAGAGCCCCTGCTTAGAGCTTTTAATATGGACAGGCATATAAAAGGGATTGAGATAGTGGGAAGGGAGTTAAAATTTTCAATTTTTGTAGACAATGTACTTCTACACTTACAAGATCCAGCATCTAGTTTTGGGAGAATAGGAGAATTAATAGGGCGATTTTCTAAAGTTTCAAATTACAAATTAAACTTGACTAAGACTCAAGTCTTCCCTTTGACGCCATATGTTTATAGGGCAGATTTTGCACCACTGCGAGTACAATGGATGACAGATAAGATTAAATATCTGGGTATCTGGATTACAGCGAATATGAAGCTGGGGCCGAAACAAATATGGAGGGGACTATATCAGCAATTAAGGGGGATATAATAAGATGGAACAAACTTCCCTTGAACTTTATGGCTAGACTGGGTCTTATTAAGATGAATCTATTACCTAGGTTGTTATATCCGGTGTACCAAACCCCATATAGTATCCCCAAAACATGGTTTAATGTAATTAGGAAGCTACTCTCAGGATTTCTATGGAATGCTAAACCTCCTAGGAAAAAGCATAATGTTTTGTGTTTATCGTATACATTGGGAGGGATCAAATTGCCAGATCTCCATGTATACTATGTGGCGGGACAGCTGGGTCTGATGACTCAATGGGTTAGAAATTTGGATTGGGAGACTTACACTCCAACTTGGCTACAAATGGAGAAGAAAATGTTAAAAGATGCCAGCCTCTCTCCAGAGGCACTGCTGTACGCCAATACAGAAAAAGGTTTTAAAAGAGTGTATGGGAACCCAATTTTGAAATTGGCTGAAGCCTGGTCATCATTTCTTACTCCTGTACAGAGAAAAGACCAAATGAAGGCCCGAGATCAACCTTTGCTGGGTAATCCCAACTTAGTCATTGGGGATCAGGTAATCAGTATGCGGTGGGCTAATCAGGTATCGGGCTTGAAGCTAAGAGATGTTATTCAGGATAATAGAGTGGTCCTTCCGACCCAATGTGAAGGAATGTCCTTTTTTTAAAGGTTGCAGCTTACACAGTTGTAGGAGGGGATGCTAAAGAGGTTAGGGGGTTTTACAGACCATTCCTTCTCATGGGATAAGCTAAAGGAAGTTGATCCGAAATCCAACTCCCTTTCACAAGTATATAAAGTGCTCCTGGATTTCCTTAACCCAAACTCTCCTATAAGAGTCTCATATTGGGATAAAGCGATGGCTCCTCAGAGCCTCGCTTGGGATAGTATTTGAAAAAATAGCAAGTAAATGGTTATACCCAAATAAAAGAGTACGCATTTTTTATTGTCTCTAATATGTATTTTACACCTGTGAAACTATGTGATAGAAATCTTAGACAGACAGACCTATGTTTCAGGTGTGAGATGGGAAGAGGTGATCTCCTTCACGTGCTGTGGGGATGTAATAAAATATCGCCCCTTTGGGGTGAAGTTAAATGGCACATGGACCCAATGCTGGATTATTCGGAATTTATAACACCAGAGATATGTGTTTTAGGTGATTTTTTGCAAATCTCTGGTGTTACACCTAAATACCATCTTTCTTTGATGGCAGCGGTAGTCAAATCCTTTTTGTTACAACATTGGAAAGATGATCAAGCTTATGCTTATGAGCAGTGGGTGAGAGATCTCATGGGGGCTTTGGGTAGAATAAAGAGGAATCTATATTCGGAGGGGAGAAAAGGGTTATATGCTAAAAGATGGGCTGCATTAGATGCAATTTATTCGCAGCAGGGTACAAACATCCAAACACAGGCCTGTCTGTCGGATTGTGATTAGTGGAAGGAAGTTTTGCTGGACTGGGAAATAGTCATCTAGGGCACTAGTGTGATCTAAATGATTGTTTATGCGGCTGTCTTTGAGATGCTATGGTTTTCAGATAAGGGTAATAGCTTGATTGTAGGGGTCTGCCTGGTTGTATGGGGGATGGGGACTCTCTCTCTTTCCAGGGGACACAGAGGGGCGCCACCTTATGGAAGGAATGCTTCTTAAAAGGAGCTTGTGGACAGAGATTGTCTGTTGGGGTGCAGGTGTGTTGGTTTTGGGGTTATTTTGAGGGGGATTAACTCCATCTGCAGACCCGTTATTTTATTTTATGATATAAAGGAGATAGGATCATGCTATTATTTGAGGGAGTGGTTCTACCTGCTGTGTGTGTACATAGTTGGGCTGTATATAGTTCACACAGTCAGTTTTGGACTGTGTACCCTGGTCTGCCCAGGTATTTGTATGTCTGTCTATTATCTGGAAAATGAATGAAGATTTGTTAACAAAAAAAAAAATGTGTCTTAGGCCTGGACAGTATATCTATTAGGGGTCTATCCCCATATAAGAGGTAGGTTGTGAGAGTGGCTGTTTTTTTGTCTTTTGAATATGTTAGTTTGAAGGCATCCAGCAGACCATGGCATGCTTTTAAGTGTTTTTGAATTGGTAAAAAATGAGTTAATTGGTAATACCCAAATGTCATTCCTAAATGAACAGCCATCAGGGGAAAAGGAAGTCATGGTTATCTGTAATATATATATATATATATACTGTGATATAGGGGAAAAGGCTCAGGGAAAGATATGGATCTTTTCATTAGACACCAAGATCTCTAGAAGAGTGGACACCAACGGGAAGATAAGGGCCATAAAAAAAGATCAGGAAAATCTGGAGTTGTTTGAGAACATGGTAGCTGAAATTTAACCGGATAAAGTGCAATGTACAGTAATGCACATAGGGACCAAGAACCCAAGAACAGAGTATGGTATGAATGGTGTGGTAGTGAAGAGCAAATCAGAGGAAAGGGAACTGGGAGTATTAATAATAGGGAACATGAAGGAATTGGCATAATATGGTAGGGTTATGAGCAAGGCAAACCAAATGTGGGGGTGCATATGGAGCAGTATCATCAGCAGAAGAACAGCGGTAATACAGACCCTCGATAGATACCTGGTTCCCCTTTACTTGGAGTATTGTGTGCAGTTTTGGAGCCCACACTTGAGTAAGGACAGGGACAGGTTGGAAGCAGTGCAGAGAAGAGCCACCAAAATGATTCAGGGACAATGGGGTATGTACTCTGAGAAGCAGTTGCAAAATCTTAACATGTTCATGCTAGAGCACAGGAGAAAGAGGGGTGACATGAATGACTGAGATGTTCAAGTACCTCTGCAGAATAAGCATGGTGGACAACAGCAAGTTGTTCACAGTGAGTGGCAAATTTGGAACCTGGTAACTCTCTGAAACTGGCCAGGAGGATGAAGGTTCAAGAAGAATGTCAGGAACAGTATTCCCTAAAGTAAAAATCCAGCTATACTGAAAATGTTCATTTTTGAACTTAGCATGCTCAGAAAATTGAACAGTTTTTAATGTATATTGCAATAACTATATAAGCTAAAAACTTGCCACCTACAAAAGCTTGTAACTTGGATTAGACTCTACCAAACCTGTAAGTTTCAGGTTTTAACAAAAGTATTTTAGTTACAGGTGAGCAAAAGGAAGTCTTGATGTGTGCAAAGTTTAGCATTTTTGCACCTCTGTAACTTTTTTTTAGACTAAATAATTTTTGCATTTTAAAAATGAAACAAAATCAACAGTACAAAGGATCACCATTATAAGAGAAATTGAATCCCTGGCTGGGGAAATCCCTTGGAAATATAGCACTAAGCTTGGTCTGCATAATACATACCATGCCTACATATACTCGATAAGAGCAAATTTATAAAGAACAGAAATATCTCTGTATTCTGCTCACATGAACCAATTGACACTAAATTGTCAGGATCAAGAGACCCTGGTCCAGAATCCATGTCTACCAAATTTGAGGCAAATTAGCTGATAGAGACAAAGTTATTAAGTTGCAAAAATCAGGGTTTAACATTAAAGTGCTCACTCAGTGCTAATATACAGGCATGATCATGCCTGCATTATAGAGGCACGATAGCACCTCTATAGTTAGGGTTGAGCAGCAGTTTCTATGCTAAACCTGAAATTTTGCACTTTAATAACATTGCAACCAATCAAAGGATTTGCACACAATTTGGTATGCGCTGTCATGTGGTATAGACCTCTTGATGTGGCAAGTTTCGTTCCATTCAAATGTGTGGATTCTGAGATCTGGATAATGAAAAAAAGTAAAAAAACACATTTTTGCAGTTTTTTCCTCATCGCCTTTCAGGCGCACAGTGTAGAATTTCTGCATTATTTTTGCAGGGTATAAAGAACTTTGGTAGAAGAACAGACAGTAAAAATGTTGTGCAATAATATTAATCTGTTGCAAAGTTGTTAAGTTACTTATTTCCCATTATATCCTATGGGACTTTGCTGAACATTCCATTTCTAAGATAGAAGTCTTTTTTTGTGAAGGAAGATTTCATCTCATGAAGAAGGATTGAGTCTTGTGAGAGTGTTCCTCTTTTGTGAGATTTGGAATCCCTTTTCGTGAGAAAAAATCCTCAGTCATGAGTCGCCATCTTGTTTTTTCAGTTAGCGAGGGATACAACAAAACGTTAGAACTTGCCCCAGGCATGTGCTGTGTACAAACCAAAGCATGGGTTTTGGTTAGGGGGACATCCTCTACCCACCCATGCCTTTATTTTTTTTTTACTTACTTCAAAAACTGCACTTTTAAAATTTAAAATCCCTTTTCGCAATCCCTTTTCTCTAGTGGATCCCTTTTCGCGAGATCGGCTCATGAAAAGATGTTGTGAAAGGGGATTTTAAAAGGTCACTGCCCCATTTTCCCTGGTGTCTAGTGGACCCCCTGACTCACTTATCAAATCCATTCCCTAGTGTCTAGTGCCCCCCCAAACTTTGATCACCCTCCCCTGCTGCTTTATTTTATTTAATTTAAATATTCCAAGACCAGGATGCCTACCCCCAGTGTTGGCTAAGCCCTGCACCTGCAGCCCATTTTTTGTTTGATGGACAGACATTGGGATGCCCAATCCATGTGTTGGCATTCAACACCCTAACCTCCCCTATAGTTTGGGACAAACTCAGTGTCCCAAAACCTGTTTTTTGTATATCCCTGAAAAAAAGAAAACAGTCCCTCATCATCCCCACCTCCCACTCCCCCAACCCAACCCTCTCACTGAGCACCCATCACTCCAGCACCCCCTTACCCAATACTTACAATCTGAGGTTGGTGGCTGCAATCTTCTGTGGAGCAGGACATGTCTGCACTCTTCAAAGCTGAACCACGAACTGAAGAATAAAGGTACAGTAAGCATCATGTAATGACAAAGAACCTCTGTGCACAAACACTGAGGCAAAGGTTACCCCAAAGGGCATTTGGCTGGGAAGGCAAGTTTCAAGAAAATACAAAATCACACATGCCCCCACAATGCAAAGCATCATGGGCTGCATATGCAAATCACCACAGATATAATGGCTGTCAATGGCATTTTGAACATATGTTGATATCACAGCCATTTTTGGGAATTTTGACACCAAATTTTCAACATAGCCTTTTTGGGACCCCACCTCATGAGCACTGGCACTGTCATTTCATTATTCAGTCCCAAAAGGTGATTTCATGGTCACTGCATAGAATCACCTTTCAGGACCAGTTAATGAAATGACAGTGCCACTGTTCATGAGGTGGGGTCTGAAAAAGGCCATGCTGAAAATTTGGTGCAAAAATACCCCAAAACGTCCAAGTTACATGTGGTCATTGAAATTTCACTACATAAGTGCATAACTTTGGTAAATTTTAATATTTTCACTTCACATTTTCAACATTGCCAGTTTCTCACACCACCTCATGAACAGTATAGCTGTTATTTCTCACACCCTGTCTGAACTGTGTTTACGTAGCACTGGTGCAGAAATCACCTTTTGAGACTGAGTAAAAAAATTACAGTGCCAGTGTTCATGAAGTGGGTTCCCCAAAAGGTCATGTTGAAAATTTGGTATAAAAATACATAAAAATGCCTGAGTTATGCGCGGTCATTGGAATTTTTCTATGCACGCACGTAACTTTGGCAAGTTATCATATTTTCACTCCACATTTTCAACATTGCCATTTTTTCACACTACCTCATGAATAGTACAGCTGTCATTTTTCAAATCCTGCTCCCAATGTTTTTTGGTCCTGTGGTGCTGAGTGGTGTTACAGTTGTGCAGAATTACATTTTGATGGGGATTTGAAAATTTTCTGTACTGGGTACATGCAGTGAGGTGATAAGAAGGTTATGTTGAACACTTGGGATGAACATTATTTAAGATGGCACAGTTATGACTATTTGTTGCAATTTTACTACACCTGCTCATAACTTAATGTGTGGAATCGCAGGGGGCAGAGACCCCTGTGTTTCCACAGCTAGATACATATGTGCATCTATGAAGGGATGGGAGCATAGGTCCCAAAGGACCCTATGCCCCCACAGAAAATAAAGATACTATTATAATGTCTCAAAAAGTAAGAAAATAAATTATGAAAAACTTCATTAATGCATCAGTTAGGGCTGAAGTGACAAAAGTAGGGAAATGAGATGTTAGGGTTGAGCCTCTAACATCCCCCACCTAACCCCACCAGCCCAGCCCCACACCCACACTCCACAGACCAACTTTTGTGCTGAACAACTTTCATACTCACGGTACCATGCTATCTTTTTTCATTTTAAAGTTATTTGCATTTGAATATGGTTAGTACTGGTACTGAGGCTGGACATTCTAAATGAGTTCTGGAGTGACTGTGACATAGCTACTATGGGCCTGATATTCAGAAGTGCACCTGGCAATGGTGCAAGTGGTTGTGCAGTGCAATTGAGTTGCACTGGAGCAACAAAGGGATATATTCAAAAGAGATGCACCATGGTGCATCTCTTCAAAATATATCAAAGAATGCACGTGGAGGAAATACAATGTGCTGGTGCATCCCTCAGACAGGCCTGCATACCTGAAATGGGAATGCACCAGTGCAACCAGAGCTGCACCAGGTTCAAGTTCCTGATATTCAGACCTGGATATGCAAATGGGGCCATTATGCATCGAAGGCACAAATGAGTCCATTTGCATGTCATTATGGCCCCATATGCACGTGTTGTGCAGGGCTGGCCAGCAAAATGCATCTGGCACCCTGTACAGCATGCGGTCCTTGTACCAGGGACCGCAGCAGTACTCCCTCCCCATCCCGTACCACTGATCACCTGTACTGTTAAAATAAACTTTCCCTGGTGGTCCAGTGGTTCCTCCCTCCCTCCCTACCCATAACCCTGATTGCTCATAATGTTGTTTGTCAATGCCCTAGAAGTCTAGTGGTACCCTCCTCCCCTTCCATAACCCCAATCACCATCATTATGTGAAATGTACCTTCCCTGGTAGTCTAGTGGTTACCTCCTCCCCTCCCTCTGATCACCCGTACAGTTAAAATAATATTTCCCTGGTGGTCCAGTGGTTCCCCCTCCCCACCCATAATCACGATTGCGAACATTATGTGAAAATTACCTTCCCTGGTAGTCTAGTGGTACCCCCCCACACACACAGTACTTCCAGCCCACCCAACTCCCCCTCAGTCATCAGCAGGCAGCATTTCCCACCTGCATACCTCTGTGGCTGCCCACTGAATGAAAGTTTACAGTATTTACTGCAAGCTCATTGGTCCACACTATGCTTAGAGGGCCCTGTGCTCCCACAGACAAGTAAGGATATTATTATAATATCTGAAAAAGTTAGGAAAGTCATTACAAAAACATTGTGTGAGATTCCAGTTAGGGTTATTTACTAAAGCAAAAAGTAGGAAATGTGGTGTTAGGGTTCCAGCCCCTAACACCCCACTCCCACCCTGCAGACACTGACAGGCATTGAGGCTGTGCCTTGGGGTCATTGGCCCTAATGCTCACCTCATTCTCCTATACTGTACCCATCACAGCTTGTTTGCTTATGGAATGGGTGAGCATTAGGGCCAATGCCCCAAGGCACACCCCCGACGCCTGTCAGTGTCTGCAGGGTGGAATGTTAGGGCTGGAAATCTTAACACCACATTTCCCTGATTTTGTTGCTTTAGTAAGAACCCTAACTGATGCATTGACAATGGCAATGAATTATATATATATATATATATATATATATATATATATATAAAACAAAAAACTTCATTAATACAATAGTTATGGTCAAAGCAATAAAAATTGAGAAATGTGGCCTTAGGGCTTGCAACCCTAACACTCAATCCCCACTACAAACAGCACAGTAGCTGTGGGGTGTGCCTTGGGGTTCTGAAGCCTAACACTTACCCCATTCCATCTGTGAATAAGATCAGATGTGTAAACTGTAAGAAAACTGGGATATTGTTAGGCTTGAGAACCCCAAGACACACTCCACACCTGCTGCACTGCCTGGATGAGGGGGTTGGGTGTTAGGGATGTAAATCTTAATGCCACATTTCCCAACTTTTGTTGCTTTCACCCTAACTAGTGCATTAAAAAAGTATTTTGCAATTTATTTCCTTACTTTTTGAGATAGTATAATTTTATCCTTATTTTGATGTGGGAGCACAGGGCCCTTTGGACCCTGCACTCCCATGCATACATAATATTTTCAAATTTTATTTTTAAACTTAAATTTCTTTTCCTTCATATCCAGTGGAACCCCCCACCCTGCAATTGTGGCCCAGTGCCCATTAATGTGTAGTTAATAGCCCTGGTGTCTAGTGGCACCCCAACCCTCTGATTTCCATATATTTATTATATTTTCATTGGTGTTCAGTGGCACCCCCCACCCTCCAATTGTGGCCATGTCCCCGTAAAGTTTCAGTTAATAGCCCTGGGTTGTAGTGGCACCCCCGCACTCCTATTTTCATATGTTTTATATTTTCACTGGTGTCCAGTGGTACCCCCATACTCCAATTGTGCCCCAGTCCCCATTACTTTTAACTTTATAGCCCCAGTGTCTAGTGGCATGCCCCACCCTCTGATGTGTATTTTGTTTTATATCTTCGTTGGTGCCCAGTGGAAACCCCCTCACCCTCCCATGTCCCTCATATTCTGATAATAATGAAATGGTCCCTCTATGTCTTTTAATGTTTTTGTTTTCATCTGTAAAAAAAAGTCCACTGATGATCACACCCGCAGCCCCACCTGACCTCCCATTGTGCACCCACCACACTGCACCCCATTGATCCCCAAACACCTTCACTCACCTGCATTGTCCACACTGTGAAGATTCACTCTCCAATCAAAGATGCGTCTTGCTGCTGGAACCATCGACTGCTGTCTGAGAAGTAAGGTAACTGCAGTCAGAAATTCCACTGAAATGCATTGAACCACAGTTATCTTATTTCAAACACCATGAAGTCTTACTATATTATGACTTAAGGCAGTTAGCCACAGCACTTGAACTGCCCCGGAGAGGAAACAGTTAACTCCAGGGAGACTGGAGTTCTAAAGCGCAAGAGCGCTATGCCAAAGCTCTATCTGGCAAGTTTCAAATGAAACTGTCAGATTCTTTACTCCGCTTCACTGAACAGTCGCTCCGGAGATCAGCTCCTTCAGCTCGGTTCATTTTCTCGTTCACTTAGTATTTTCGGTTCATTTGAACCGCAAAAGTATTTATTTTACCGCATTTCGGTTCAAAGCTCTATCTGGTAAACCGTAAGTACAGGATTTAAAGTCTGTGTGGAAAATTAATTATCGGTTCGGTTTGAACCGATCGGTTTGCTAAAATAAGCATTTCTATTCATATTTTGGGCTTTTTAGAGTGCGGTTCCGGTTCTTATCGGTTCTAAAACCTATACTTTTGGGTTTTTCAAATACCCGTGGCACGGTTAGGAACCGATAAGGGTGTCTTGCCTGGCACTGCCATCAAAAGGGCAAGTTTTTGGATAGGCTGGCATTATGTCTGAGAAACCCAAAAGAAAAACTGGGCCCACTGGGTTTCAACACTGTGATGTCTGTGGGGAAGCTTTTGCCAGGGCTGACCCACACACCACTTGTATTTATTGTCTGGGGGCTGACCACCTCCTGTCAGACTGCCAGGTGTGTAAAAATTTCCCTGCAGCCACCCTGGAGAAGAGATTGGGCCGGCTCAGGGAACAAGAGGCCAAAAAGTCTGCTGACCCGGATGGCCAGCCTGGTCCAGCACCCACTGGACCAGAGGGAGTGCCCTCTGACCAGGGCGAGACTTCCTCGGGCAAAAGGAAGGCTGGTTCAGAGGAACCGTCCCAGTAAAAAAGACAAAGAAATCAGCAGGTCTGGAGTCCAAAATTGTCTCTCCAACTGCTGCAGAGATAGCTAAAGCCATACAGATTGTCCAGTCACTGTCTCAGGGACCTGTCGAACCACCAACAACTAGCAAAAGGTTGGTTCGTTCAGTTCCAGTGGTTCAAGAGTATGATGTTGAGGAATTTTATGAACCACAGGAGGGGGAGAAGGAATTTGATCATTATATATGTGGCTGGGAGGGTCTGGATGTGCCCATTGAACCGGACATTTCTCCAGACAGACCTTTAGAATCTCCCCCTATGCTGTCTGAGTCCCCTTCTCATTTTATGTTTTATAAAAAAGTTGCAGAAACCCTCCAGCTTCCTTTAGAAGAGGCTGTGGATGAGCAAGAGGAGCCTGATTATGTAGAAATGATGGATATACCAGAGTCTAGGAGGTTGTCTATTCCTTTGCATAAGTCATTTAGGAAGCAAACAACAAAGATTTTAAAAATCTCATTCTGTCCCTCCTGTAGATAAAAAATGGACAGAAGGTATACTTTGTCAGGCCCTGATACAGACTTCCTCACTGAGCAGTGTAGTCATGTAGGTGTGGTACAAGCTGCAGCCTGTGACAAGGCTAATATTCCCCTGGCCTCACATCCTCCTGATAAGGATTCCAGGAAGATTGATGCCATGGCAAAAAACAATATATGGCAGCTTCTTTGGGACTCAGGCAGGCAAATTATATGGCTTATGTGGCTAGATATCAGAAATCTAGATGGGACACAGTATTGCAGTTAGCCAAGCAGGCCCATGGCCAGCTGGCTAGTGAGTTGGAACAGGTGGCTGCTGATGGCATTGAAGCCTCTAAAGTTCAATTTCATACTGCTGTTGATGTTAATGATGTTTCCTCTAGGGTCATGGCCACTTCTGTAGCTTTCTGTAGGTTGGCATGGCTCAGATGCACTAATCTGTCCCAAGATACTCAGTCAATGGCTATGGATTTTCCTGTAGTGGGAAATTCTCTGTTTGGGGAACAAACAGAAAATTATATGAAAAAGATGGATGAATACAGAACTACCTACAAAAGTGCCCAGGCCAAGGAGAGGCATGCCACTCCACAAAGGCATGCTCCCAGAGGTAGGGGCAGGCATTTCCACAGGCCTTTTTACCAATCTCAAGCCTCCTCTGCATTTGCACAGAGGGGTTTCTTCAGAGGCAGAGGTAGACGGGGCACAAGTAAACCATCCCCCTCCCCTCAGCCTAAGGCTGCTGCCAAGCAGGCACCCTGATGGGGTGCCCAGGGCCGATTCTCCTGTACCGGTGGGGGCAGGTTGGCTTATTTCAACCAGAACTGGCTGTCCCTAACTTTGGACAGATGGGTTCTGGAGGTAGTAAGCCAGGGTCTGGTTCTCAGCTTCAAACAGTTTCCAAAGATGAGAGCCAGACATTTTCCACCTGAAAATCCTTCAGAAGCCCTTGCTTTGGAAGCAGAGGTTTCTTCTCTTCTAGACTGCAAATCAGTGGAAAGGGTCCCTCCTTGCCACCAGGGCAAGGAGCTGTACTCAAGATACTTTCTTACCCCAAAAAAGACAGGAGAATGGTGGCCCATTCTAGATTTAAGGTACCTGAACAAGCATCTTTTGAAACCAAAGTTCAAAATGTTAACTCTGGCAATGATTTTGCCTTCCCTGAGGCCAGGGGACTGGCTAGCTTCCTGGACCTCAAGGATGCCTATTTTCATGTCCTGATCAGGCCTTCTCACTGAAAGTACCTCAGGTTAACTGCCCTCAGGCCACTACCAGTTCAGAGCAATGCCCTTCGGCCTTACCTCTGCTCCAAGGGTATTCACAAAATGTCTAGCTGTGGTAGTGGCTCATTTAAGAAGGCAAGGGATTGCTGTGTTTCCTTACCTGGACGACTGGCTCATAGTGGGTCAGTCTCCAGATCAGGTAAATCCCACTTGCAAGTCACCCAGCAGCTTCTCACTTCCCTGGGATTCCTGCTGAATTTACCAAAGTCAGTTCTGGAACCAGTTCAGGTACTAACTTTCATAGGGTGCAGAATTGAACACAAAGTTAGCCAGGGCATTTCTCCCCTTGGAAAGGGTAGACAGACTCATTGCCCTGGCATCCTCCTTTACCCTGTGGGTCTCTCGACCAGCAAGGCATTTTCTGCAACTCCTAGGGCACATGGCTGCTTTCACAGCTGTTGTGCAAGGAGCAAGATTCCAGATGAGGGACATTCAGTTCCATTTGAGGGCCTATTGGTCTCAAAGGAGGGACCCCCTTACCAAATTAGTCCCAGTGACCCAAACTTTGATCCTGGCTCTCCAGTGGTGGCAGGATCAAAGCAATATAACACAAGGGGTTCCCTTCATTCCTTTTCCCACTCCCTCACCCTCACCACGGATGCCTCCCTGCTAGGGTGGGGGGCTCACTTGGGTGACCTTTCCACTCAGGGAGTGTGGTCCCCTCAGGAATCTCTGCTCCACATCAATCTTTTGGAACTCAGAGCTGTCTTTTTAGCTCTTCAGGTTTTTTCAGCTTCTGTCCAGAACAAAGTAGTTCAAGTCAGGACAGACAACACCACAACAATGTGGTACATCAACAAGCAAGGGGGCACTCAGTCATCAGCCTTGTGCACCGAAGCAATGAAGTTGTGGTCTCTGGCTTACTCCCTGAACACCTCCCTGATAGCAGTTCACCTTCCAGGGAAGGACAATGTCCTGGTGGATGCCCTCAGCAGGATTTCTCAGGGCCATCACGAATGGGCTCTGAATCCTCAGGTGCTGGGGTTAGTCTTTGCCAGATGGGGCACCCCTCAGATAGATCTTTTCACAGCCCCAGACAACCACCAACTTCCTCTATTTTGTTGCAGGCCTCCAGTGCTGGGCTCAGTCCCTCTGGACGCCTTTCTGTTGGATTGGAAGGGGAAGTTCCTATATGCCTTCCCCCCTTCCCTCTTCTCTTCAGGGTATTAGTAAAATCAGATCTCAGCCCTGCAAAGTGATTCTGATTGCTCCAGATTGGGCCAGACAGCCCGGTACCCTCTGCTTCTGTCCCTGACAGTCCACCTGCCCTGAGCTTGCCCAGAGTCCATGACTTGCTGGCCTGTGCACAGGGGAGAGTGTGGTATCCGGACCTCAAATCCTCCATCTCAAGGCTTGGCTCTTGAGGAGTTAGAATTGCTGATTTACACCTTTTCCAAGGTGTCCTGGATATTTTAAAGGCTTCAAGAAAGCCTTCCACTAGGGCCACTTACAATTCTAAGTGGAAGAGGTTTTCCATCTGGTGTTCTGAGAAACAAATTGTCCCAGAATCTGCTGATTTGCCCATTTTACTGGACTATTTGGTCCATTTAAATTCCTCAGGCCTTAGGCCAGCTACCTTAAAGGTTCATCTGGCAGCTGTCTCTGCTTTTGTATCAGCAGGGAAGCCTGCTTCTCTTTCCTCTCATCCTGTGTTTTCCAAGTTTTTTAAGGGGTTACCTCACACTAACCCTCCTTTTCGGGAACCAGCTCCTGCCTGGGACCTGAATGTTTGCATTGCTCAGTTAATGCAACCCCCCTTTGAGCCTCTGTCTTCAGCAGATCTCAAGTTTCTAACTTGGAAAACTGTTTTTCTAGTGGCTATCACTTCTGCCAGATGCATAAGTGAATTACAAGCCCTGTCAGTGGAAAAAGATTTTATATCTTTTCACAGAGATAAGGTAGTCCTCAGGACTAACAGAAAGTTTTTGCCTAAAGTGGTTTCAGATTTCCATCTGAACCAATCCATCTCTCTTCCAGTATTTTTCACTGAGCATTCTTCCTCGGGTGAGAGGACTGCACAGTTTAGACGTCAAAAGAGCTTTAAGCTACTATTTGGAACGCACCAAGGGTCACAGGTTCGAATCCCTCCAACTCTTCCTTACCTATGGCGAGGTTGGCAAAGGGAAACCTGCCACTAAGAGGACAATTGCAAGGTGGATTGTCTCTTGTATCCAATTTTGTTACCAAAAACTAGGTAGAGAACCCCCCTCAGGACTGAGGGCTCACTCCACCAGGGGTACAGCTGCATCTCTAGCGGCTGCTAGAGATATTCCCATTCTGGAAATCTGTCAAGCTGCTACTTGGAAAACAGTTCACACTTTTACCAAGCATTATTCCCTGGATGTCCAGTCCAGGAGAGATGGTTTAGCTACAGCTGTGCTTCAGAGCCTATTTCCTAAGTAGGTTCTGACCCTCCTCCATGGAGGTACTGCTGTGTAATCTGCCTTAAGTCATAATATAGCAAGACTTCATGGTGTTTGAAGAAAAATTACTCACCTTAGTAATTGCTTTTCTTCTCATGGAGTCTTGCTATATTATGACCACCCCCAACCTCCTCTCAGAACTTCTACTTGGGTAGGGTTGGCAAATTAGTGCAAGCACTGTGTCATGCCATTTTAGTTCTTCCTTTCCCCTTTTATTTAGGGTTAGGGAACTAGGTATTTCTGTTTTTAAGTAATATATGGCCCCTTCCGGGACTTGAGTCTTTTGGGAAGTGGGGTCTAATAGTGCTTGTTAGAGGTGAAACTAATAATATTATTATCATTGTTATTATTATTATTGCTCTTGTTGTTGTTGTGTTTGCTGTTGTTATTCCTACTAGTAGGTAGCCACTTGGCTAGTGTAGAGCTTTCCACACAGACTTGCTGCTTAGTATTAGCCTCGTAAAGATCTGAGTTTCATTTGAAACTTGCCAGATAGAGCTTTGGCATAGCGCTCTCACGCTTTAGAACTCCAGTCTCCCTGGAGTTAACTGTTTCCTCTCCGGGGCAGTTCAAGTGCTGTGGCTAACTGCCTTAAGTCATAATATAGCAAGACTCCATGAGAAGAAAAGCAATTACTAAGGTGAGTAATTTTTTCTTCTTGAACAGCAGTTGCTGGTTCCAGCAGCAAGATGCTTCTTCAATCAGAGAGTGGGTCTTCATTGTGGGACCAGTTCATGTGAGTGAGGTGTGCAGGGAGGTCTAGTGTGGTGTGGGGTGGTGGGTGCACAATGGAAGGCTGAGTGGAGGATGAGGGTGTGATCATCGGTGGACACTTTTTTTTTAATTTACAGGTAAAATAAAAATACAGCACGTTGAGACACCATTTTCTTATTTACAGGTTAGGATGGCCATGGGAGGGTGATGGATACCACTGGACACCAATGAAGATGGAAAAAATATATATGGAAATCAGAGAGTGGGGGTGCCAGTAGACACCATGGCTATAAACATAACAGTAATGGGAACTGGGTCACAACTGGAGGGTGGGGGGATACCACTGGACACCAATTAAACTCAAGGAAATATACTGGGACAGGGACAGAAAAATCCATTTGTGTGGCAGTAAATCCTTTTTCCTCATTTTTTTCTTTCGCTCAAAAAAGTATCTATTGTCATGCAAATAGTTTTTGAAATGGCTTCTTTTGTTATCTTTTTTTGCATGAAAGGATCCTTTATTGGGAATCCTTTCTCATTCTCATGAAAAAGGATCCTATTTTGCAAAAAAGGATTTTGAACTTAGTTTTTTTCAAAATCCTTTTTTGTGACACAAGATCCTTTTTTCTCAAAAACGAAAAAGGATTAGAAATAAAGGATGTTAGTGAATCATGAAAAAAGGTTTAAATAATGTAAAATTAGTGTCCCGGGGGCATTTTATGAGTAAAAAAAACAAATAATCCACCTAATGAAGTTCCAATGAGCAAAATACATGTTTTGGAGTCTCTGTTAGACATTGTTTTGGAGAGTTTTTATATTTTTTACTTTGAAAAAATGGAAAACAAGATGATGACTCAAGAAAATAAATTTTTCCTCACGGAAAAGGATTGGCACCTCACAAAAAATATTTATTTTTCATGAGACCAAATTCCTTTTTTGTTCCAGAAAACTGTCGTGGAGAGTGAAATTCACATTTGAAATAATAGAAACTTTAAAACGGAATAACTTTGGAACAGAGTAATATTTTTTCACCAAACCAGTGAAAGGCATTTCTGTGATCTCAGCTCTATCATCCCAAAAAAATTCAGACCAAAATTCAGAAGCCTCTGGGCACAAGGTGATGACAAATAAAAACAGCAAAAAGGGTGAATTTTAAGGTTTTTGTACTATCTAGATCTTGAAATCCACACATCCAACTGGAAGGAAACCTAGCATGTCAAAAGGTGTGCCCCATGAACCCACGCACACAAAATGTTATGCACATCTATTCAATGGTTACAAAGTTATTAAAGTGCAAAGTTTGAGGTTTAACATAGAAACCCCAGCTCAACCCTAACTATAGGGGAGTTACCACAACCTTGTAATACACTGTATATAAATATAGTAACAACTTTTCCCAAGTTCAATGGAATTGCACTACATTTTGCATGCACAGTCTCAATGGGCAAGGTGTCTTGATTTGTCAAGTTTTATTCCAACTGGATGTGAGTATTCCAATATCTGGATAGCACGTTTTTAGAAAAAAAAATGTTTTCCTTCTTTTGTTATCACCTACAGCTCGGACAATTTGGAATTGTGGTCTGACATTTTCAGGAAAGAATGGGTATGCCACAGAATTGTGTATTTCATTGGTTTGGTGAAAAAATATGAATCTGTTCCAAAGGAATAAACATCTGAAATGTTGGTTCTGAGCACGCCCAGTAGGGTATCAAATATCTATCCAACAGTCCCTACTGAACATGCTCAGACCCAAAATTTCATATCCTTATAACTTGGCAACAGATTAATATTTTTTTGCCAAACCAGCAAAGGCACATCTGTGGGCAAACCCTTTCTACCCTAAAAATTTCAGACCGAATTCCCAACTGTCTGGGTGCTAAAAATAGTAAAACATTTTGATTTTTTAAACTGTTTTCATTATCTGGATCTCAGAATCTGCAAATGCAGCCATAAGGAAACTTGGCAAGTCAAGAGATCTACCCCCAAGACCATGTATGCAACATTTCATGCAAATCCATTGAACGGTTGTAAAGATATTAAAGTGGAAAGATGGTGTCTCAAGATAAAGGATTTTTTTCTCACAAAAAAGGATTGGCCCTTCACAACAAAGAATCCTTTTTCATAAGATCAAATTCTTTTGCCATTCCAGGAAGGTATCCAAAAGACCAAACTGAGCACTAAGCATGCTCAGAACTCAAAACTTTAAAATTAAATAACTTTGGAACAGATCAATATTTGTTTCACCAAACCAGTGAAAGGCACTTCTGTGAGGCAAGCCCTTTTTATCCTGAAATTGCCCGACCAAAATTCTAAACCATCTGGGCACAGCAAGATGACAAATAAAAAGCATAGAAAACAGCGATTTGTAACTTTTTAACACTATGAGCAGCTCGGAATCTGTAAATCCAGGCAAAACAAAACTTAGCACATCAAGAAATCTACTGCACAAGACTGTGCATGCAACATTTCATGCAAATCTGTCGAACGGTTGCAAATTATTAAAGTGCAAAGTTGAGGTTTAACATAGAAACCCCTTCTCAACCCTAACTATAGGGGCACTACCATGCCACTATAATAGATTTACAAAATGGCAAGAAAAAATCTAGAAATTTCATTGGCCAAGACATGTCACCTGACCTTGTATTAAATATCAATCAATCAATCAATTGATTGATGTCATCTGACCTTGCATTAAATATAGGATAAAGTATGGGGTAGTGTGTGTAATGAGAAGTTTACACACACCCGAGATGTTAGATGTTACATAAACCCCAAGAGCGAAGCTTGAGGGGTTTGTGAGAGCATCTAACACTGAAGGTGTGTGTAAACTTGAAGTTTTAAGCACATTACCCCATATTTTATTTTATATAATTGCTGCGTTTCCTTTTCTTGCCACAGCAATTATGTAAAATAAAGATGTTCCAATGCAGCTGCAATCTAGCTTGGTTTTAGTCCATTGCCCACAATTGAATCAGTCACATTTTAAAAATGTTTTAAAATGTTTTCTTATTTTTTTTAGCATGCTTCCTATGTTTCTACTGTTCAACATGCTTAAAAAAATAACATACTGCTGAGATCTTCTGGTGGTGCTGTTTCAGGCGAGATGGAAGCAGTAAGCAGTCAGGAGCAGTTGAGCTGCAGCCTGCATATGCACACAGCTAGGGAAACCATGCATGTGTTTGCCATTATAAAGACTCCTTTATAACAGCAACTAGCGCATATGGGAAAAAGGGGAACCCAGTTATTATATCTCTATAAACACACAGTTAGGTTTTGAATCTCATGTTCCTCCTGAAGAAACATACTTGTAGCCATTTTATAAGTGTAATAATCCCTCCATGGTATTCATCATAGGATTTTAATGCACTACCCAGGGGCATAATGATGCTCAGCCTTTGGCATCATGTCTTATTACACCCTTGGGTATGCACTAAAATCCTATAATACAGAGCCTATTGTGGCTTATTACCAGAGCCACTGGAAAATTGTGGAAAAATTTACCCAAAAATTGCAGAGATTTGTTTGCAAAAATTGTGGTGAAATTGCAGGAGTTCTACTATAGACCCTGACTGCTTCAC
This sequence comes from Neoceratodus forsteri, assembly GCA_016271365.2. Lineage (NCBI taxonomy): Eukaryota > Metazoa > Chordata > Ceratodontiformes > Ceratodontidae > Neoceratodus > Neoceratodus forsteri. The sequence continues at coordinate 1,450,835,909 of CM057452.1, forward strand.
AATAAATATTTTGCTGTTTTCTGCAGCATGTATTAGCACAAATTGCTAAATGAATACACTGCCACTTGAATATGTTCTAAACATGAAGAAAAGCTTATGTTCCTAAAAGGAATACTAAAGTGATAGATGCATTGCCTGTCTTCCAAAATTTTAAAACATCTGTCTCATATAGTGCTAAATAGATTCTAGTAGGCACTAGCAAATCAACATTAAATAAATCCAGAATGAACAAATTTTGTCTGTTGCTGGATGTAGAACAATGAAGTCTGATCAATAACTATTTACAGTGCTCTGTTAACCATTCACCCACTTTGGTGCAAGGAAAATAAGGAAACAGAGTGGCAAATAATTGAGTTTTAGTAAAATGTTATTAAATTATTTAATGTTCATAGTTTTCACAGTAGGTGCTGTACACTATTTTTGAAATCACATATCAAAACATTAAATCTGGGGGCTATTGGGGCTGGCAGTATAGCCTGGAGGTTAGAGTAACAAACTATAATGAGCTGAGATACTGTACATCCAGCAGACCTAGGTGTGATTCCCACAACCTTCACTTGCATACTGTGTGATTCTTAGAAAGTAGCAACCTTCCAGGGTCACCCCTGAAAACAGGCACTTGTGCCTAGCAAGCTTTACCTGGTTACCAAAAAATATAAAAAATATACTATTATATTTTTACTGCATCATATAGTAGTCAGGGTTCCCTGTAAATTACCTTTGTTTTACTCTGGCTGCAATGATTTTGTTTAGTTAAGGATAAATGCTCAGATGTATTTTATGCATTTTATAAGCTTATTTTCAGACTTTAGTCAATATTTTCTTGTAGTTTTTGCATGTGAGCATTTAGGTTATAGATTATTAAGTACAGGATTGCTGTTATCAAATAACCTATTTGTAACAGGAGGTCCAGTTTTGAAGGATAAAGCTGACACAGAGAATATGCAATAACCCCCCCCCCCTTTGGTTTCTACTTTCACTCTATCCTGTCTTCTTCTGCTTGCTCTTATCTATTCTAATTTTCTTGTCAGGGTGGCCAACCTGGCAATTTTCTACTTTGCCTTTACTGTCACTTCTTTGCTCTGGTATTAAAACAATGCATCTTGTTATAATATATTAAAAACAGGGGCTGAAATAGAATCAAGGACACTTAGGGCATATAAGATAGGAGCCCTGTGTTCCAGAATAAAAAAAAAAATATATATATATACAAAAAAGGAGCTGTGTCACTTAAAAGAAACCCCAAAATGAGTAGAGGGCTGGGTTGTGGAAAAAGCTTTCAGCTACAATTTCAAATAGTGAGTAAGGAAAGCTGAGACTGTAAAATTGTTGCAAACAGTGGAAAAAATGTTTTAGGTAACACAAAGTACAGGTTTGCAGGAAAGTGCTATAGAACCTGTACAATTTCTGTATGAGTTAAATACCCATGTATCCAAACATTTAAGTTTAAATTTAGGATGAAATGAAAGCAACTGTGTTTGGTTGCTATGGTGCTGATTCTAATAAGCCCCAAAGCAATGAAAAATGTACCTTTGTTTTTAAAACACTTGAAAATGGGCTAAAGTAAGAGAGTATAATTAAAACACTACAGGAAGATTAATTGGAGTTCTGTAAGTGTCAAACATTTATTCAAAAGGGAGCTGTAATTACTGAAGTTAAGCCTTCTGTGTTTTAGAAGGCTGAGTTCCTCAGCAAGGCGTCAGCTGAAAGTGCAGCAGCCAGATAAGCTGTTTGCTGAAAGTGCAGCAGCCAGTTTAGCTGTTTGAGAAAAATAATATAATGTTCTGGAAATATAAAACAAGGGATTTGTGAAGAAAATAATGCATATCTAAAGATTAGAGTACCATATTATGTGAAACAAAATATAGATACTACAGTGGTTCACGTGTGTATGTTTTCCTTATATGAACAAAAAGACAATTAAAAAGCTATAACCTTATATGGAGGCAGATAGGGAGTGCTCCTCATATCTCTCTTTTCTATGCTAAGGTTATAGACTGTTATTTGTTCTTAAACAGGTTTGGTTTATCCTTATGCTTTTTCACATTTGTAAAGAAAAGTTGTTTTACCTAGAGGTCTGTCTCATGCTGTAAGGTCTTACTATAGGACAAGCTGCCACTGAAATGGCAGGCTTTATAGATGCAAGGAAATGTGATGTCACAAAGGAGGAGGGCTCAGTGAAAACCACACCCCTTTCCTTCACTATATAAACCCTCCACTAGGAGGCTTAGAGATAGGTTGGTCAGTAGGGTTCTGACCAAGGTGAGAGAAGGATCTCAGCAAGGAGGTAATGTGCAGGCTTTCACATTAACTGAGGAAGGAGAGAACACAGGAATTTCTTTATAGCATCTAAAGCAAGAAATATATCCTGATGTTTTAACTGATGTGAAGAAATAACAGATTTTTCCTTTCTGTAAATATTGGATTATTTTTTTTATTTATTTGTTTGGTTTTGTGTTTTTCTAAAATAGAATCCTAAATGCAGAAGTATGCATTTTTTATGCATCATAGTCTGGTTGTACAATCTGTTTATTGAGACCCACACATTTACAACTGGTGTTAGAAGTGGGATTTCAACCTCTGGTGTGCCAGAAGGTACTTCAGAGGGGGTATTGCACTGAAAATACCCTGACAGATGCAACAACCAGAAGAAGAGGATTTGGATACATTACATCTGATCATGTCTTTCAGATTGAAGACTAGTGTCCAGTTGTTGCCAGGGATTGAACCTGCTACCAGACAAAGAAAGATGGAAGAAGGAGTCACAGCTGCGGCTGGTCATCCAAAAAAGGAGGAAAGCCAGATGACCCCAGCACCGGAGGACCCGAGCGAATTACTGAAATGGCTTTGTCTACACCAAATTGAAATGAAGCGCCAGAGAGAAGAAGACCAGAGACAGAGGGATGAAGATCAGAGAATACAGGCAGAAGAAAGATGGAGACAGGATGAAAAATGGACTGCAACTCTAAAAGCTATACAGGACATGACTTGTGGCAGATAGAGAGGACTGTCCCTAGAGACATAAAATTAACTAAATTAAAGGAGGTTGATGACATCAAGGCCTACCTGACAACTTTTGAGAGGGTGGCTCAAACCTGCAACTGGCCCAGAGATCAATGGGTGATTCATTGGTCCCATACTTCTCTGGACAGGCACAGATAGTTTATAGTCAGCTAAGTGGAGCTGACAGTACCAACTATGACAGTCAAAGAAGAAATGTTATGTAGATATAATATAAATACAGAAACATATAGACAGTGGTTTCACTCCCAGAAAATGGCCAACTTGGACACCCCAAGGGAAATCTATGCCTGTTTGAAGGACTATTGTGGAAAATGGCTATAACCCACCACCAAACTGTAGACCAAATCATGGAACTGATAATAATTGAACAATTCATCCAGATATTACCTGTGGAAGTGCAATTATGGGTAAAAGAACATAAACCTGAGACAGCCAAAGACACCATTAAGTTGGCAGAAGATTACCTAGCAGCAAGAAGCACCCGAGCCAGAGGTAACCAGGGCAATCCAGGACCATCTAACACGCTGGTAAGGCCACCTTTTAATGCTTCTACTAACCAAAGACAGTTCCATCGAAGGAAGAGAGGTGGGAGAGTTCCATATACAGAAATAATATGCCATGGTTGTCTTGGAAAAGATCATATTGTAAAGAACTGCCCAAATAAAATATCTGATTTAGCACATCTTGCCCTAGCAAATTTTGGGTATGTGACTCTGTGGGTATTGGGGAACAACAGACTTTGAGTTTGCTGGACTCAGGCAGTATACAAACTTTGATCAGGGCTGATCTAGCACTGAATATGCCCCAGAGTGATTCAAATACTACTGTGCGGTATGTACATGGAGAAATACACTGATACCCTACAACATGTCTTAATATAACTGTAAATACAGAAAGCCATGACATGTTGGTAGGCCTTGTTCCATGACTCCCAGTACCTGTCATTGTTGGGCAAGACTTTCCTCATTTTGACCTTTTAAAGCAGCAGCAGAAGACTTCTACAGGAACTGTTAATGTGGTTACTAGGTCCCAGGCCAAAACACAAGACTTACAGGAAGTCTTTCCTTTTGATAATGGTTATTTTGAGACTGTCAGTAAGGACAAAAAGTCCAAGAAGACTAGGCGAAGAGAAAAAAAGACTTAGAATGAAAATTATCAGGCTAAAGGTCAACTTAATATCCCAGAGGCTCTAGTGCAAGATATTGTACAGGACCAAAAATGCGATGAATTTTTAACATCTTTATTTTTACAGGTGGACAAGGTTGGATATCCTGGACAATCTTGATTTATTATCAAAAACAATATCCTGTATAGAGTTGGTGTAAAGCCTGGTACAAATGAGGAACTTGAAGAGTTAGTGGTACCCAGTAAATATAGGGAACAAATAATGCGCTTGGCACATGTTATCCCCATAGCTGGTCATGAAGGTAGAGACCAGACAGTACAATGCATTTTATCTCAATTCAGTTGGCCAGGGATCCACCAGGATGTTGTGGCCTATTGTAGGTCCTGTGTAAAGGTGTAAAGCCTGGTACAAATGAGGAACTTGAAGAGTTAGTGGTACCCAGTAAATATAGGGAACAAATAATGCACTTGGCACATGTTATCCCCATAGCTGGTCATGAAGGTAGAGACCAGACAGTACAATGCATTTTATCTCAATTCAGTTGGCCAGGGATCCACCAGGATGTTGTGGCCTATTGAAGGTCCTGTCTCCAGTGCCAATTGGTTGCCAAGGAAGGGAAGAAAGATATGGTGCCCCTACAACTTATACCATATGTAACTACTCCATTTGACAGGGTGGCAATGGGTGTGGTGGGATCCTTATTAAAAAGTTCTAGGGGAATCAGTATATTTTAGTCATTTGTGACTACACAACCAGGTACCCAGAAGCAATACCAATGAGGATGGTTACTGACCCTTATATTGCAGAAGAACTGGCAAAAGTCTTCAGCAGGATGGGAATATCCAAGGTTATCCTGACAGACCATGGTAGTAATTTTTCCTCCATCATGCTGCAAGAACTATACAAATTTCTAGGGGTATCTGCTGTTAGAACATCCCCATACCATCCCCAAACTGATGGGTTAGTGGAAAGATTTAACAAGACAATGAAATGTATGCTTCAGAAGTATGTGCAGGAGGAAGGCCTGGACTGGGATGAGTTTTTGCCCTATTTGCTGTTTGCCTATAGAGAGGTGCCTCAGGCTACTACAGGGTTATCCCCCTTTACCGTGTTATATGGGCATAACCCTAGGGGTCCCTTAGATGTGGTAAAGGAGCATTGGGAACAGGGGTCTAATGTAGCATGCAAATATATACTTGAATACATGACTGCATTGAGGAAAAGGCTAGTGAAATATGTGACTATAGCCCATCAAAATGTCAACCAGAAACAACTCAAACAGAAAGAACATTATGATATGGGCTTAAAACATAAAGCATTTGAACCTGGGGAAAAAGTGTTGTTATTGTTACCCTCCACTGAAAATAAATTGCTTATGCATTGGCAAGGACCATATGTGATCTTACACCAGGAAGGCACAGTAAACTATGCCTTTGAGATGCCAGGGCATAGACTGGTAAAAAGAATTTACCATGCCAACCTGCTGAGAAATTGGGTAGAAAAACAGAAACCCCAGTGTTGTATATCCAGACCGATCCTGACAGAGCAGAGCTAGATATAGTATATAACAGGACTGAGAAATCTGTTACTGACACTAAAGTGCATATCAATCCTGACTTAAACCCTGCACAGAGATTAGAGATTGATCATCTCTTGAAGTATTTCACACGTACATTCACAAAGAATCCAGGGAGAGCCAAAGGTGTAGTCCATGAGATCAGAGTTACCCAAACCAAACCAATTCATCAGAAGCCATATAGATTACCAGAAAAGATCAGCCCAGAGGTAGTGGCTGAGATAAAACAAATGGAACAAGCAGGAGTGATAGTTCCTTCATGCAGTCCTTGGTGCTCTCCATTAGTGGTTGTGCATAAAAAGGAAGGGGGCATCAGGTCATGCTTAGATTTTAGGAAAATTAATGAAGTATCTGAGTCTGATGGGTATCTGATGCCACACATCGATGATCTCCTAGATCAGATTGGGTCTGCAAGATACATAAGCACCTTAGATTTAACAAAAGGGTATTGGCAGATTCCATTGGCCCCACAAAACCCAAGCATTAACTGCCTTCTGTACCCATCTTGGTCTATATCAGTTCACTACAATGCCGTTCAGCCTGCATGGAGCCCTGGCTATCTTTCAATGGTACATAGATCATGTCTTGAGACCTCACAAGGGCTATAGTGCTGCTTATTTGGATGATGTGGTCATCTATAGCCCTGACTGGGAGACTCATCTATTACAGCTTAGTGCTGTGATACAAAGCATCCAGGATGCTGGAATGACCATTAACCCATCCAAATGTGCTATAGCTAAAACAGAAACACACTATCTGGGGTTCATTATTGGACATGGGAGGATTAAACCAGAAGTAGATAAAATTGAAGCTGTGGCTAACAGTCCCCTACCCATGATGAAGTGCCATGTCAGGTCTTTCCTTGGTCTGGCAAGTTATTATAGATGCTTCATTCCAGATTTTTCCACCATTGCTACTCCTCTCACAGATCTGACCAAAAACAATTTTCCAAATAAAGTAAAGTGGAGTCCCACCTGTGATGAGGCATTTAACAAAATCAAGGCCATTCTATGCTCAGCTCTGGTGTTATGTAGCCCTGATTTCACTAAACCATTTGAATTACAGATGGATGACTCTGACACAGACATAGGGGCAGTATTGACCCAGCATAGCCAGGGAGAGGAACACCCCATCTTATACCTCAGCAGGAAATTACATGAAAGAGAGAGAAGATATTCTACAGTGGAGAAAGAATGTCTAGCCATCAAGTGGGCAGTAGAAGCCCTGAGATATTATCTTTGGGGAAATCAGTTTACAATTGTAACAGATCATAATACCTTATGCTGGATAATTTGATAAAGGATAAAAATGCCCGTATTTTAAGGTGGTATTTATCATGACAACCTATAAGTTTATTGTACGACATAGAGCTGGTTCTCAGCATCAGAACATTGATTTTTTATCACGCTTTGGTGCTGATCCAGCTAGTAACTCTGTTCCAGATATACTGTAGATAATGGAATTGTATGTGTATCACAAGGTGCCAAGATGGCACAACCCCAGGGAAAAGTATGACTTGTAAACAGTATTGTCTGATTTGGAGTAGTGTTTTGAAAACTGTTTATCTTTAAGAGTCCCTAGGGGGAACTTCTGGTTGGGTGGGCGGAAGTTCCAACCCTTCACAGGGTGAGGGGTCTCAGTCAACACAACAAATATTATGTTGACTTCTTGTGGTGGGAGGAGTGTAACAGGAGGTCCAGTTTTGAAGGATAAAGCTGACACAGAGAAGATGCAATAACCCCCCCCTTTTGGTTTCTACTTTCACTATATCCTGTCTTCTTCTGCTTATTCTTATCTATCCTAATTTTCTTGTCAGGGTGGCCAACCTGGCAATTTACTACTTTGCCTTTACTGTCACTTTTTTGCTCTGGTATTAAAAAATTGCATCTTGTTATAATATATTAAAAATAGGGGCTGAAATAGAATCAAGGACACTAAGGGCATACAAGATAGGAGCCCTGTGTTCCAGAAAAGAAAAAAATATATGTACAAAAAAGGAGCTGTGTCACTTAAAAGAAGCCCCAAAATGAGTAGAGGGCTGGGTTGTGGAAAAAGCTTTCAGCTGCAATTTCAATTAGTGAATAAGGAGAGCTGAGACTGTAAAATTGTTGCAAACAGTGGAAAAAATGTTTTAGGCAACACAAAGTACAAGTTTGCAGGAAATTTCTGTATGAGTTAAATACCCATGTATCCAAATATTTAAGTTTAAATTTAGGATGAAATGAAAGCAACTGTGTTTGGTTGCTATGGTGTTGATTCTAATAAGCCCCAAAGCAATGAAAATGTACCCTTGTTTTTAAAACACTTGAAATTGGGCTAAAGTAAGAGAGTATAATTAAAACACTACAGGCAGATTAATTGGAGTTCTGTAAGTGTCAAACATTTATTCAAAAGGGAGCTGTAAATAGTGAAGTTAAGCCTTTTGTGTTTTAGAAGGCTGAGTTCCTCAGCAAGGCGTCGGCTGAAAATGCAGCAGCCATATAAGCTGTTTGCTGAAAGTGCAGCAGCAAGTTTAGCTGTTTGAGAAAAATAATAAAATGTTCTGGAAATATAAAACAAGGGATTTTGGAAGAAAATAATGCATGTCCAAAGAGTAGAGTACCATATTATGTGAAACAAAATATAGATACTACAGTGGTTCACTTATGTATGTTTTCCTTATATGAACAAAAAGACGAATAAAAAGCTATAACCTTGTAAGGAGGTAGATAGGGAGTGCAACCATCTTTTCTCTTTTCTATGCTAAGGTTATAGACTGTTATTTGTTCTTAAACAGCTTTAGTTTATCCTTATACTTTCTCACATTTGTAAAGAAAAGTTGTTTTACCTAGAGGTTTGTCTCATGCTGTAAGGTCCTACTATAGGACAAGCTGCCACTGAAATGGCAGGTTTTATAGATGCAAGGGAATGTGATGTCTCAAAGGAAGAGGGCTCAGTGAAAATCACACCCCTTTCCTTCACTATATTAACCCTCCACTAGAAGGCTTAGAGATAGGTTGGTCAGTAGGGTCCTGACCAAGGTGAGAGAAGGATCTTAGCAAGGAGGTAATGTGTAGGCTTTCACATTAACTGAGGAAGGAGAGAACACAGGAATTTCTTTATAGCATCTAAAGCAAGAAATATATCCTGACGTTTGAACAGATTTTTCCTTTCTGTAAATATTGGATTATTTATTCATTTTATTTTTTTGGTTTTATGTTTTTCTAAAATAAAATCCTAAATGCAGAAGTATGCTTTTTTATGCATCTTAATCTGGTTGTATGATCTGTTTATTGAGACCCACACATTTACAAGTTTATAATCAGCAGAGACATCCAAAATCCTCAGATGTTTGAATCAAAACTAGCCTGAATGAAGGTATGCTCACAATGAAAAGTCTGCCCTACCGCTTACAAAAAGGTTTCATAGTTAGCACCCCATTTAGGTGAATAGGATAATTTGCACCTTTTCTCCCACCTGCTGTTTCAGTCTCTGTGGCAACATTTTCTGATAGACTACTGTTTAAGTGTACTTATGCTTGGTCAGTGGATTTTGAAACCACACCAGACAAGGATTCAAAAGAAAGGGGTGTCACATAAAACCCTTCCCTCACCTTGCACTGCATTGCTTTGGCCAAACCCAAGTCTGCATGCAAAATTGTCAATATATTTGAGAGTAGTTTCTTGAAAATGTTAATTCTTTTTACACAGTTCAAAGTAAAAACTCAAAAATTGCAAGAAATTGTAGAACATGTCAGTTTTTGAGGGGAATAGTAAAAACTGCAGATTCCAAAAAAAAAATGCAGGTGAAATTTTTCCAGTGGCCCTGCTTATTACTTATGTATAATGGGGTATAGCAGTGAATCTGTACTTAGGGTTGCATTGGAAAGGCAAGTTTATTTCCTAATCCATGCAGCTCTGGGTACCTTACAAAAATAGCAAATACGATTAAGCAAATTTAAAAAACAATAACCAGTAAAGTGCAGGATGGTTATTATACAGCATCACAGAATACTAATGTAAAAAAGTGGATTTTAACTGCATTTTCAAAAGAGTCCACTGAGGGGCCTTTTCAAACTGCAGCTGGGAGGCTAATCCAGAGTAGTGGACCTGCAACCTTAAAAACTTAATCTCCAAAGAAATTCAGTCTGGAATGTGGGGCAGAAAGCTGCCCTACCTCATTGAAGAGAATGGACAAGCGTGTATGAGTCAGGAAATCTTTCAGATCAGATTTCTATTAAAACCAAGGTTTTCAGCTGCTTATAACTTGGTCATTATAGGCCATAGAATCCTGAAATTTGACATGCAGCATCACAGTCTTGGGTCCAAATTATGTGCCATTTTTGCAGAAAGCTGTTATGTGGTTTTGGAGTTATAGTATGTTAAAGGTATGGAAAGTTGCCTACTTTTTAGGTGAAATTTTTGTCATCAGATAGAGGAAAAAAAACAAATAGTTAGATTACAAAATTCATAGGTTGGTTAGATGCTTTGGTAGTTTGGTGAAAAATATTATTTTTAAGTTATTAATGAATTGTTGTTTGCCCAAGCTCAGTATGCAAAACATATTTGTAGTTTTAATTTTAAACTCTTCAGGAACAAAAACTTAAAAATAGTAAAGGTCTAAAAATGTACATTATTTCTGGTTTCAGTTAATGTGGTTGTGATATGAGGGTCTAATGAGAGGCATGCTAAGTTTTGTTTTAAAAATTAATTAGTAATGAATTAGGTATTACAAGGTGATTATGCCAGAAAGGATTAACTGTACACACGGGTTTGTGGACAGAGAAGACTACACGCACTAACATTTGTGGAGTAAATTCTAGTAGCAGGGCTGTACAGCTTGTTTTAATTTACAAAAGGTATGCTACTTGGTTGCCTGGGAAGTGCAGCCTTATCATACTAACTGACTGTCTTCCCGTTCTGCTGGTTTAGTTCTTTCTTTTCTGTCCCCTTCTCCCTTCTGTTTTAGGAGCTGGCAGACCTGGCCTGGGCAGCACAGAGTGGGAGAGAAGCCAGTCAGCTGGCTGGGGGCAAGAAAATTGGTTCTCAGCATGGAGGCACAGAGGAGAAACTTGAGAGGAAGTAAAGCTAACCAGACATCAGTGAGAGAAAGACACTGGAGGAATAAAAGGCTGAAAAGAAGGCTGAGAGAAGCGGGCCTATGAACTGAAGACCCAAGAAGTTACTCTGAGACTTTTTAGTCCCTTTTTTAGACCTTATTTAGACTTTTTTCAGAGTTATTTTCCTTTTTTTGTGTGTTTACTCTGTTTAATCTGAGTTTGCCTTGTCGTTTGTGTTTGTGTTAAAAGTATTTGAAGGAGATGTAGGAGTCACATTTTTTGTGTGCTTACAATCTGTATTTGTGCACTGGGGGAGTGGAAGAAGGAGAATGGGGATACAGAATTATATTTAATTTTTGGAGAAACTTGATTTTTGGACTAAAGTTTTTAATTTATGTTTTACTCATTTTGGTCTTTGTATCACATGACCCAGGCACTTATAGTGCGCAGACTCCATTCAGGTGCCAGAGTCAATCAGGAAGCCATTTGGGAGCGTTACAGCTATTCCTTGTTTTTCTCCATGAAAACTGGAAAGTATTTTAGCATCATTTCAAAAATTAATGGTTTGTCTTCAGCAGACAACAAAGTATTCTAACATGATGCAATAGTCTGCTACGATTTTAGCTGAGACGTAGCTGAATCACAGTGTACACAGAGTTGTTGTCTAAACAAGTTGATATGGGGCGTAAACTCACATTTCCTTTAGAAACAAATAGAAGTACAAGTAAGTATAAAACTGCTCAAATACTATAGAACTTCTTCTTCTATAGGTTTATAATGCAATATTGTGTGTTTTTTAAAAGTCTTTTTTCTTTTGTAACTTTTTTTTTAATTTGTAAGAAAGCCATTTATACCCAATATAACCTTTAGATGTTGTGTTAAGTTAAAAGTAATTTTAACATATTTGTAGATTTGCACATTCTGACGGAGAGACTGGAATAAGTGTTTCTTGTATTTGTTTTTAGTGAAAAATCTTGCAGAGAAACCAACAAAGGTACATCGTGCCATTTGTAGCCATAAAGAGAACTATGAGCTGCCTTGCTCGTATTTTCAACTTTTACCACAACTCGTTCCATATTGTTTCCTCATTGTGGTTTATGAAAGGTGGACTTTAAGGTGGTTTATTGACTTTGGAAAACCCAACAGAAGATTCAACATAGATTATTGGCAAGACCCTGTTTCATATTTAACTTTGAGGAACTTAAATACTGTCAGAAGGCTCTTGTTGTGATCCTGGAACTTGTGATTTGTGAAACCATTTTGGCTGCAACAAATTAAAAAGAGAAAGGATCTATTTTGAAACGAGAAGGCATTGGAGGAGATTTGGAATCAGCTCAGTGAATATCGAGCATGGAAGAGTGACTTTGTAACACTGTGCAATATTGGAAATTGAATATTTCAGAATCTTGAGTACTGAGAAACTAGTTGGGACTTTTTAAGAGAACCAGTAGTGTTTGAGTCACTATATTGATTGTTTTTCTGTTGGTTTTTTTTGATATTATATTCTATCCCATACTGCGTAAATTAAATTGTATTGATTCTGAGCTTTGCTGATAATTTTTATTTACAAATTTTCCCTTACTGATCTTTTCCCCCAAATAAGTTTGCCCCAGTAAAAAAGGGGACAGTAAGTAATCGGTGAAATAATTTGGAGACCATGCCAGTGGAAACAAGAGGGAGAAAAGTCAATACAGGAGGAAAAGTAATGTATAAGAATACATCTGAAAAAGATTTCAAACAGATAAAAAACACAAGAAAAACAAAAAATCTAAAGGGGACTAAAGGAATTGATATAATGAACAACTTGACTACAATGTTGGAAGAATCTTTAATGATGGATATAGAGAAAGATGTTACAGAAGTTAGAGATAGAGAGGGATGAGACTATTAATGAGAAAGGGAATAGTGGGACTGTTTGGTTAATTCAAACACCAGTTAAGAGGGCAGAATATGAATAAGAACTGGATTGCTCTAAAGGCTCACAACATCAGAGTTATAATAATTTGGCTAACAAAAAAATCTCATCAACCAAACCACTTATTTGGGTGATTTTTAAGAAAAAAGGAGGTGGGGGGGGGGGGGAATTGTAAAAACAACTAAAGATGTCAAAGAAAGACCCAAAATGGGAAACGGAACAGCTACCCTTTTTAGAAAAGAGGGCATGATTGAACAAGTTAACAAGGAAGTAACTAAAATGGTAGAGAGTATAAAGGAAACAATAATGGTGAATGGTGAACAGTAGAATTGAACAAAGAATTAAAGAAATAGAAAAGATTACAAGAGAAATGAGGGACTTATGACCCTCACCAATGTTAAAAGATGAATCTATGGAGCAACAGATAGTAAATGAACATATAGAAGATAATTATTCATTAAGGAGTGAATCAATAGGAGGGGGGGACACAACCTGAAACTCAATTAATGAGCCCAATTGAGTATAGTATACCACTATTGGAAAATGCATCCAGAGACTGTATTATTGCATTGAGATCTTTTGATGGCTAACACAATATTTTATGAACAATTAATGTTGATGAAACAAGATCACTCCTTCATCAAGGGAATATATATTGAGAATAAAAAACAAGTGAATAAATTATTGGAAAATACAAATAAAAAGTATAGAGATTCAAAAGATGATAAAGATGAGATAAATATTTACAGGGAAAATTAATCTGATGAAGTAGGGGGGAGGAGATCACAGAACATCTTGGAGATCTCAACCCCCAGGACTGCCTCCACTCCCCTGACGAAAGAGCCAACTACAATATGTTTTGTATTTGATAAATCTACAGGATCAGAAGTAGAGATAGTAATGTTACCAGAAAGTTATGATAACAACAATAGTATAATTAAGGAATTAAGAATGAGAAACCCCCAATTATGGGGAAAAAGGGGAGGAGCAAGTAAAAAGAATAAAGAGAAGAGAGCAGACAAGGGAAAAAGAGGAGAAAGAAATATTGGAGTTTGAAGTAACTGATATAACCAAGGAAATAATTTCCAGAGCTTCAAAGAAAAAACAAATATGGGAAGGAGAGAAAAGTGTGGATTATAGAGGAAGGAAATTAACATCTAAGGGTTATAAACAAAAGGGGAAAAGAGAAATTGGGGAAAAACAAATAGAGGACAGAATTTAGTGGCGGTAGGTTATTTTATGAATGAAGAGGAAGTTATAGATAATAAACAGGAGTGGGATGTACATGAAGAAGGAAGACACATGAAGAAAGGTAAGGGAAGGAGAACTATACAGAAATTGGAAAAAGAGGAAAAAAAGGATTTGAATAAAGCAAATAAGGGAAAGACCATTAATAAGAAATACCTTCAAAGATTAGGGAAAGAAGTGAAGGTTGGGAAAGAGCTGGGCAAAATAAACAGACATAAAAAGGTAACAAAAGAACAGATAAAGACACAGACAGATAAGACTAAAAGGGATAAAGAGATAATAGAACAAAAAAGGAGAACATAAAAGATGTAAATAACACAGATGTAAATAAGGAAAAGAATCTAGAAATAGCATACAGACAGAAATGAAGGAAGAATTAGAAGTGGTGGGTAGATGAAAAGGCATACTAGATAGGGTATTGGAGATTGATTATGTATTACCAATGTATAATGTTTCTCTGTTACCAGATGAAACAGAAGAATTGTTAAATACACACTTAAAACGTCTATTGGGGGATATATTGCAGAACAATAGCTCAATGATTCTAGATAGACTGAGCATAATAAGACCAATGGGGAACTGTGAACTGATATTTTTAATATCAGATAAGTATTATGTGTTAAAAGCTTTAGAAAAGAAGAAACACAAACTGAAGGAATTAGGATTTGAAATTGAAAGTGTGGTAAATATAAGGAAGATTTTCCCAGAATACTTTGCAGACAGATTGAAGCAACAAAAAAGGGAACAGAAAAGTACGATTACAATTTATGGGGTAGGGAATTTCTTAAATGAAACAAAGACCAATTTGAGGATGAAAGTGGTAGACCTGTTCTAGAATCTATTAAGAGAAAAACAACTAAATAAAATGATAACACAAGCTAAAAGATGGGAAGAAGAGGGACAGGTGACTCTTTGGCTCAGAAACTTCCAAAACTATCAATATATTATCACCCATATTGAGAAATTGGATTGTGTGGACATCCATTTAGTTGGGGAAGTGGAGGAAACTAGTCACCACAAAAGAGCTATCTGGCCACTCTCCAGGAAGTACGCTTCCTTCCAAAATTACCACTGATAATATTATCATTAATGATAAATTAGAGATACTGCAGGCTTTCAACAATCACTTTGCCACTGCAGGCCTGGCATTTGATAATGCACCTGTAAGTAGCCTTCTTCCTCAGACTAACATCCAGCCTTCAGAACCAAGTAACAATAACATGGACTTCTCCTTTTCACCTATCACCATAAAAGAAGTTGAAGATCTTCTTCTATGACTAGATACTAAAAAAAGCACTGGGGCTGACTTCTTTGACCCATATATCTTGAAAATAGCATACCATATACTTGGTACACCTGTAACACACCTATTCAATCTGTCCCTAGCACAAGGCTCCATCCCCAAGGCATGGAAGACTGCTCATATCATTCCCCTGTTTAAAGCAGAGGACCTCTGTGACCTAAATAACTATAGACCAATCTCCCTTCTTCCCATGCTTTCAAAACTTCTGGAAAAAATTGTGGGTACGCAGCTGAAATCTTTCTTAGACAATGCTAGACTACTCAACCCAATGCAGTCTGGCTTTAGAGCTAAGCATAGTACAGTTACGGCACTGGCAAAAGTTACTAATGATTGGCAATGGGACCTAGACAACAAAAAATTCATTTGTGCCATGTTTCTGGACCTCAGTAAGACTTTTGACACTGTCAACCACTGCCTGCTTCTCTCCACCTTAAAAACTATAGGCATTGGCTCAACCGCACTGGGATTGTTCCAAGACTACCTTTCTGATAGACAGAAACAAATTAAGGCTGATGGAGAGATTTCTCCACTTAAACCAATAAAAAGAGGTGTCCCCTAGGGCTCCATACTGAGCCCATTACTGTTTGTCATTTATATCAACAGCTTGGACATAGGCATCAAAGATGCCAGTATTCACTTGTTTGCTGACGACACGGTGCTCTACTTAAGCCGGGAATCTCCTGAAGCTGCCTGCACTGAGTTACAAGCTGACTTTAATACTCTGAAGTACCAGCTCCTTAGCAAAAAGTTACTACTAAATGCAAAAAAAAACAAGGCCATTCTTTTCTCACCATCAGGCCCAGGGGCTTACTCTGCTGTTGCTAGTCCATTACCATCAATCTCTACCTTATTAGGAGAAAATCTTGAATTTGTGACTAAATTCAAATACCTTGGTGTTTGGCTAGACAACAGACTCTCTTTTGTGGAACACACAGAAGAACTGCTGAAAAAACTGAGGCAGAGACTTGGTCTTTTTTTCACAATTAAATGCCTCTTGACCACAGATGCAAAAAGACAACTTGTCCAATCTACATTCCTTTCATTAATTGACTATGCCGACTTCATTTATGGCCATTGCCCTGCCTCATATCTTGCAAAACTGGATGTATTATGTCATAGAGCACTGAGATTTATAACTGGCCTCCCATACTCCACACATCACTGCTCTTTATACGCAGCCATAGGGTGGCCCTCCCTTCAATACAGGTGTTATAGAAATGCAGCCCTATGGACGCTCCAAGCCTTTACCAACAAACTCTCACAATACATTGTTGACTGTCTCCCCCTTAGTCCTATTAGGAACTATGACTTAAGAAGTCAATTGCAGATTTCTTAGAATGTCCCAAGGGCCAACACTCACTTTGGAAGGGCCTCCATAAGCTATGCCCTGCCTACTCTCTGGAATAGGATACAAAAATCATTGAGACTTAGCTCACCTGTCAGTCCGGCCTTCTTTAAGACCCTCTATGACAAAATGTTTGCTGAAATCTGTAATTGCTTCTATCACTCCTAGCAGCTTGACTATTGTTCCTCTTCTTCAACACTAGTCCCAGCTGCTTATCCAAATCAGCCCTGCCACTACTACTCCCACCTCCTCTGCCCCACTTGCCCTTAGCACTTCTGCATCCCTTTATTCACCAATTCTTCTGGCCAGATATACCTAAGGCTACACACTGTTATGCGCACCTCCATAGCTTAGGAATTTCCATCCAGGCCTGTGACGTGTTTCTGCTGGACAGGAATATAAATAATCTTTCTCTTTTCCTTCTATGGTTTGTATATGACATCCATACACATCTTGCTCCGGTGGGAACTGAATATATATATTACGTTTGGGTTGTGTTATGTATATCTTTCTTGTACATCTGACTTGGAATGTAAATACTCTGCTCCTATCAGTATTGTAAACATGTTATTCCTTTTGTATTATGTGTATTTATATGCAACTGTACAATTTTCACTGCCAACAGCAGGTCCACCTTGTAAATGAGCTTGCTCAATGGTGATCACCTGGATAAATAATGTTTTGATTGATTGATTGATTCATTGATTGAGTCAAAGTAACAAGATATTAAATGAAGCCAATTGGATATCATTAGTGAAAACATCAAATAGATATCAAGTGCTGAATGAGATGGTTAATTGACATAACAGGATATTATCAAAAACAGATAGACCAGAAGAGATAAGGAAGAATTACAATATGCTATCATGGAATGTCACAGGGATAAAAGAGAGACTTGTAGATCCATCTTTTATAGACTACATTAATTCTTTTGATTATGTTTGTATCCAAGAAACCTGGGTTAATGTCGAAATTAATGTAAATGGCTATAAGCTATTTCACAAAAAAGCAAGAAGTAGGTGGAAATATGATAGGCTCTCAGCAGGGCTTATAACCTGGTGTAAGACTGTAGAATATGCTATCTATGAATAGGTAGAAACAGATATGGAACACATTTTAGTGGTAAAGGTATCTTTTAAAAGTGAAGTTTTATATATTGTAAATGTGTACTTTTCCCCCGAAAGGATCAAATTATGAGGGTAAGAATAATATAAAAAAACCTAGGGATTTTGTTGGAGATGCTTATAGAGAAGGAACCAAAGAGAATAACAATTGTTGTAGGGGATTTAAATAGTAGAGTTGGGATGGATCTGGAAATGGCAGATGAACTGGCTGGAGCATGTGCAGCTCAGGAACCTTTATAACTATGGAATATAGGACAAAGGATTTAAAAACTTGTGAAAGAGGGAAACAATTGATAAAGTTGATGGAGGATACTGGATTAATATTATTTAATGGAAGAACAAAGGGAGATTATCAGGGCTCCTTTATGTACATGGGATTAAGAGGAACTTCAATAATTGATCATTGCTGGTGCTCTGAAAACATGATTCATAAAATAATTGGCATGATGATAGGAAAGAGGGCAGAAAGTGAACACGCTCCTTTAGAAATTAGCATTGAATTAGGGAAAACAAAAGAAAGCAGATTAGTGAAGAAACAAGAAATAAGTAGAACTAAAAAGGGGATAAAGTGGGATTTATTAAAATATTATAAATCAATAGAACTATTAAAAGTACATGAGGTAAGGGAAGAAATCATTAACATGGTAAATAATAAGAACAAGATAAGCTGCCTACAAGAATTTTAGGGAATAATGAAATCCATCTCCTCTATGCTATTGAAAGTTACTGAAAATAAACCAAAAAGGAAGCAAATGGTATGACGCTGTAAGGCATTTAAAAAAGAGATTAATATAGCAGCCAGAAAGGTTTATAGAAATCCGAATAAAACAAATAAACAATGGCTTAATAGCATGAGGAAAAAATATAAGAATTTATTGAAAACTAAAAAGTACAAATATAGAAATATACTGTGGAATGAGTTTGAAAAGGTTGTACATAATAAGAATAATAAAAAATATTGGCATATGGTTGCAAAGTGGTGAGAAACATATTTGGAGGATATGGATAATTATATTGACCCTAAGGCCTGGGAGAATTATTATAAAGATCTGTTTTTTTGATAATGCCATAGACCAGGAAAGTAGAGAAATACTACATGAATGGATACCTTTAGAAGATTCAATCACAGAAAATGAGTTATATAAGGCCATAGAGGTAGCAAAAAGACACAAAGCCCCAGGACCTGAGGGGGTGCCAATAGATTTAGTGATAGATGACCCTGAGCTTTGGATGCCTGCCCTAAAAACTGTGTACAATGAGGTATGAATGACTGGAAACATGCCTTCCACTTGGAAAGAAAACATCATTGTACCAATTTTTAAAAAGGGAAATAGGGCTAACCCCAGTAATTATAGACCTATAGGCTTGATAGATACCTCACAGAAATTATTTACAAAGATCCTCCAAATGAGAACACTGGAGTGAATAACTAATAATAGAATAATTGATGAAGCACAAGCTGGCTTCATGCCTTTGCATTCAACTATAGATCAATGTTACACTTTAGTACATTTAATAAATACATACACATGGGTTAAAAGACAACAACAATTCTGCATTTTTATTGACCTAAAGGTTGCAATTGATGAAGTAAATCAAGAGAAATTTTGGGTAGTATTAGAGGAAAGTGAGATGGATACTGCAATGATTAATATACTAAAAACATTATACCAGGATACCTATACAAAGGTGAGATATAATAAAGGAGATATTACTGATAAATTCACCTCTAACATAGGACTAAAACAGGGATGTGTTTTGTCCCCAATACTATTCAATGTCTTCCTGAATAGAGTTATGGGGAAATGTATGACCCTGAGCTGCACATGCCCCAGCTAGGGAATAGATGTTGCCCCTATTTAGAGTACTCTGATGATCTGGGTCTAATCTCAACTAGTTTTCTAGGAATACAAAGAGGTATAAATGAATTTTATGAGAATTGTGAAAAAGCATCACTGATGATAAATTTTGAGAAAACCAAGTATACGGTATTTAATAAATATAAGACAAATTGGGGGAAATTACACAGTCTGATATGTAAAACTTTCAATATAGAACAGGTTATAAAAGTCTGCAATTTAGGGATAACATTTACAAGGGATTTAAATTGGAAAGAACATATTAAGAATATTACACAAATAGTTAAATGATTCATTCCATCAATGGAAAGATTTTCCTATAAATATGCAGGGCAAGCAGTGAAAGGAATTATAAGAGCACTAAATGCCAAAATAAGGACTCAACTCTTATACAGGGCAGAAATATGGGGATTAGGAAACATACAAGGGAGGCTTGAATAGGCCTCCAGAATCCCCTCTCCTCTCTTGAATCACAGACAGGACACAGCACCACAGCGCTTGGGTAGGAAGCACCCCAAGGGGCTTGAATAGGTAAAGACAGCCTTTCCTGCTATCTGGCTGTTACCTCATTAATGCTGCATGTCGACTACCCCACCCACCCAAGCTCAGTTCTACCTTTATTGCTGATGACTGATCACAGATCACACCCTCTAATTTCTAAGTGTCCACTTTCCCCTTTGCAACTTATATTCCTTGACCACTAGGAGTCACTATACAGCCCTGCCTAGCCCCTGTTTTCTATCTCCTCTATCCTGTCTGTCTCAGCCTCCAAGGCTCCACTCCTCCTGCTCTCCCACACCTACAATCTGACATCCAACACCTGTTCCCAGCTTTGTTCTACTGTCCCCTGAGAAGCCTCAAACCCTGGACCTTTGGCACCAAAGCTCGAAGCCCTATCACTAAGCCAACATGTCTGGCCAATTTCTTGTGCTCTGTTAGCACCCTTAACCTCTTTTTTGCCCCCCCAAAAAACTACACCTAGACTCTGACATCCAACGCCTTTTCCCAGTTTTGTTCTACTGTCCCCTGAGAAGCCTCAAATCCTGGACCCTTGGTACCAAAGCCAGGAGACCTACCACTAAGCCAATGGGTCTGGCCAATTTCTTGCAGTCTGTTAGCACCCTTAACCTCTTTCTTGCCCCCCAAAAATAAAAATTAAAAAAACAGTGTTCATCATGATTTCTCTTGCTTGTGCCTCCCCTGTCCCCTGGCTTACACTTTGACTCTTTACCTCCCTAATCCTACTAGGTCACATACCACAGATGCTTTGGCATAATGAGCCAGAACAGCCACTCCACAGGCTTATCTTAATAACCTCCCCCTCCTCCAAAATGGCAGCACCTCATCCACTAGGTCAGGCAGCCTCGCTACCCCCCAGCACTCCCTGCTGGCATTACCACAGTTTGGCTTTGGCATTGGACACTACTCTGCCTTGCTGCTCCCTTCCTTTGGCAGCTACACATTCCCACCACCACATGCTGCCCCTCCCCCTTCCTGTTGGCCTCTAAACTTGCACATAAATGACTATGATTGGCAGCCATACGCATCCTCCTCCTACTTCTCCTACTCTCAGGAGATGTCAACCCTAACCCAGGACCTGCTCAACCCCTTCCCCCCAAGGCAGCTACCTCTAAGGGTCTCATAGTAGCCTCACTCAATATATGTAGCCTTCTTCACAAATTTGACTCTTTCCAGGGCTGGATTGCCCAGAATCATCCTGGTGTTATCTCAGTAGTAGAAACCTAACTCAACGGCCGAACCCCTGACTCGGCAGTCTCACTTCCTGGTTTCTCGACTTACTGGGCTGACAGAACCTCTAAAAGAGGTGGTGAAAGTGCACTGTACATCCTGGACTCACTGCAATGCCTTGCTTTCCCATCCCCAACCCTTGAACATGGGGCACGGGCACTCTCAGTGAAAATCACACTCGCACTGAACAGGGAACCACTGTTCTTCTTTTCCATATATATTCCTCCCTGACATCAGAAGAGTGCTTTCCACTCTGTCCTTGCCCACCTCCAGACATTCCCTGACAAAGCTAAAATTATTGCCCTAGGGGACTTTAATAATATAAACTGGCTAGTGGACACATCTTCACCCCTCAGGGACACAGCCGCCTAGCAGAACCTATCTCAACTAGTATCCACTGCTACTAGAGTCAACCCGAGGACAGGCACCACCACCCTCCTTGATTTGGTGTTTACTAATGCACCCCACAAAGCCACTCAAGTCCAGGTGGTACCAAATGCCCTGAGTGATCACTTTGCCACTGGTCTTGTCTTGCAAAAAAAAACCTCCCAAAATGATCTTCCAACGCCGCCTTAAACCAGGCAAGCTCCGGTCCCTTAAGCAATGTCTCGTAACTAGTGACTGGTCCCCTATCTCTACTGCTGGGCGCATTGACTCTGCCCTTGAACACTTTATCACTACCTTCAGCTCTGCCTGTGATCTCTATGCGCCACTATGCCAGCAGGTCATCAAAGGGGTATATACATCGTGGATGTCACAAGTCCTTCTAGACCAAATGTGGGACTGTTACAACCTGTGGCACATTGTCCTGGAAACTGGGAAGTCCACTGATAGGCAGCACTACCAAGAGACATGAAATAAATACACTTGGAATATCCACAAGGCCAAAGCAGAATTCTACTGAGCGTTGCTTACTGCCTCCTGGGGCTCTGAACGCAAGTTCTGGGACTCCCATAAGGAGCTCAGTGGCAAAGCTTCTACTGCACTCCCATCCCAACTCTGGGCCAATGGGACTATCACCACAGACCCCACCGTGACTGCTAACACACTTAATGTCTCCTTCTCTGACCTCAGTAGTGTCCTCCCCCCAATTTCTTCTCCCCCACTCCACCTGTGCCCTCTGTCTTCCATGTCACCCCCATGTTCCATTTCAAAATGGCCTTGCAAAGTGAAGCCACCCCTTTTCTTCTTAAAGCACTCAGCAAATCATGCTTTAGTGGAGACACACTCAATCTCAAGCTACTTAGGCTCACCTTTAATGAAGTCCTCCTCCCACTCACCATGTTCCTGAACCACTCACTATCGCTGGGCCAGTTTCCCTCTAGGAGAAAATCTGCCCTCATCACACCCATCCTTAAAAGTGGAGACCACACCCATCCAGGGAACTACTGTCCCATCTCAATCCTGCCCCCTCTCTCCAAAGCACTGGAGAAAATTGTAGCCACCCAGCTAACTGAATACTTGTCCAAATATAGATTCCTATGTCCCGAGCAGCATGGCTTCCAATATAACCACAGCACTACCACAGCCCTACTGGAGTTCACTAACATGCTCCACACATCACTTGACCTACAATTGACCATGCTGCAGGCGCTGTTTTCATAGACCTCTCCAAGGCATTTGGTATAGTGCACCACACGCTTCTCTTGGACTCCCTCTCACAGATAGGCCTGTCCCCTGAGACCACTGGCTGGTTTGCTAGCTATCAATCCAAGAGAACCCAGACAGTTAGAATTGCCCAAACATGATCTACACCATTACAAGTCAGCCCGGGGGTCCCTCAGGGCTCCATCCTGGGCCCCCTACTATTTCCTCTTTTCCTCAACTCCCTTCCCAAGGAATGTTCTGGAAAACTACTTCTATATGCAGATGACGCTGTCCTCTACACTCTGCACATGCCCAAACCAAAAAAACATAGGCTACTCTTGCTCATTCTAAACTCACAAAACAACCCCCTTGAGCAGGTCACCTCATTCAAATATATGGGTATCACCCTGGACTCAAGGCTGACTTACCATGACCATATCTGAAATCTGTGCTCAGCTGTCAATGTTCGCATTGGTCTGCTACACCACTATAAACACTGTCTCCCCCTGAAGCCCTACATTTAGCTGTATTGGCTTCTGTACTATCACTGATAGACTATAGCATCATGACAACATGCACTTCAACAAAATTAGGATAGCCCTAAATAAGGCCAGTAGGATAGCCACTGGCTGCGATAGGCTAACGCTTTCCTGCACTCTTTACACCTCTAGCAACTGGCTAAATTTTCATGGGAGGCAAAAATATCAGACCTGCCTCTTCACTAAAAAAATAACTGCTGGACTACTCCCTCCTGCTCTCACCCCTCTACTCCAAGCACCTCTGTCCACCCGCCACACTTTGCAAACTGCAATGACCTATTTCCGGGTACCTCACTGGAAACCCTCCATGGGCCAAAGAACATTTAAGTACCTGGCTCCTGGCTGGCTGAACTCCCTCATGAATTCCTTCCTCAAAGAGCCTAAACTTGGCCTGTTCAAATCCCACCTCCAAGACCTAATCACCCAAGATTCAGTCTGTGACTGTCCCTGATTTTCTCAGGCACTCCTGTATCTCACCAGAATATTGACCTCCCTGGTATTGCTGCCCTAGAGTGTGCATATATATGACAATGGACTCCTATGGTCCAGCCTGAAATTGCAAATAACAAGCAGAGCATGGCTACGCCACTGTCCTGTAGGGTACATTCCTGTTAGCTGCTACTCTGCTCCTGTTCCGGTAACTCTATGTACAATTGTATTGCTAGTTGCAATGTTTCGACCAACTGTAACCATGTTTGATACTGTACTGACTGTAGTACTTGCTACTTTTGTTACCTCTGCTCACACTGTTGCCATTGTATACATTGAACTATTTGTTGTTTGCTTCTGTACTCAATTGACATGGAACCTTTGTAAAGAAGTCTTTGACTCGAAGGTATGTCTTCAATATTCATCAATAAATAAATAAATAAATACAAGAATTTGAAGCGATCATGAATAGATTTTATGAAAGAGTATTGGGATTACCAAAAAGTGCTGCTTCTAGCCTAGTTAGACTAGAGCAAGGTCAAGCTACCATGGCACAGAGTATAGGACAGAGATTATGTTTGTATTGGATGAAGATGTATAATATGCAGGAAGAACGATTACCTAGGATCTGTCTAGAGTAAGCAATCAAATACAATGATAAAAGTTTCATTTTTCCTAGCATAGTAGTTGTTAATTCCTATATCAAAACTTATGGACTATTGGAATGTATTGGCCAAGCTTACAGGACACCACATAAAATTATAGATGAACAAATAAGACTTAAAATTTGGGATATACATGTACAAAAGGAGAATAGCATGGCCAATAATTGTAAGTTAAGTTACTGGCTAGCTAATAATAAACAAGCATTTGTCAATGCCAAATGTTGATTGCGTTGGTCTGTTGAGCTCGCTCACTGGCCCTTTGCCACTCACTCATTCTGTTTCTCCTGGTGTTGCAGACTGCTCTTTTGTACTGGGCTCCTGCCTGCATTGGCATGTTTCTCTGCCACAATGAAATCTGCAGCTGTACTGACAGTTCCGTTGAGGTGGCTCAGTCCCCCCCCTCTCACTCGCTCATTCTGTTTCTCCTGGTGCTGCAGACTGTCCTTTTGTACTGGGCTCCTGCCTCTGTTGGTGGCTTTTTTTGGCCAAAAAGAATCTGCAGCAGTCCTGACACAGGTCCTTTGAGCTTGCTCACTCCCCCTCTCTCACGCACTCATTCCATTTCTGCCAGTGCTGCAGGCTGGCCTTTTGTACTGGGCTGTTGCCTGTATTGCCACCTTTTTGTGCCCACAAAGAAGTCTGCAACAGTCATGATAGTGCTCCGTTGAGCTAGCTCACTCCCCCCTCTCACTTGCTTGTTGTGTTTCTCCTGGCGCTGCAGGCTGCCCTTTTGTACTGGGCTTCTGCCTGCATTGGCACCTTTTTCTGGCCACAAAGAAATCTGCAGCTGTCCCAACAGAGCTCTGTTGAGGTCACTTACTCCCTCTGTCTCACTCACTCATTCTGTTTCTCCTGGTGCTGCAGGCTGCCCTTTTGTAGTAGACTCCTGCCTCTGTTGGCACCTTTTTCTGCCTACAAAGAAATCTGCAGCTGTCCCAACAGAGCTCAGTTGAGCTTGCTCACTCCCCCTCTCTCACTCACTCATTCCATTTCTGCCAATGCTGCAGGCTGCCCTTTTGTACTGGGCTCCTGCTTGCATTGCCGCCTTCTTCTGCCCACAAAGAAATCTGCAACAGTCATGATAGAGCTCCGTTGAGCTCGCTCACTCACTCCCCTCTCTCACTCATTCATTCTGTTTCTCCCGCGCTGCAGGCTTCCCTTTGTACTGGGTCCCGCGCGCATTGCTGCCTTTTCTGCCACAAAGAAATCTGCAGCAGTCACGATAGACCGCCGTTGAGGTCGCTCACTCCCCCGTCTCACTCACTCATTCTGTTTCTCCTGGTGCTGCAGGTTACCCTTTTGTACTGGGCTCTGGCCTCTGTTGGCACCTTTTGCTGGCCACAAAGAAATCTGCAGCAGTCCCGACAGAGCTCTGTTGACCTCACTCACTCACTCCCCCTCTCTCACTCGCTCATTCTGTTTCTGCCAGCACTGCAGGCTGCCCTTTTGTAGTGGGCTCCTGCCTGCAATGCTTCCCTTTTTGGCCCACAAAGAAATCCACAGCAGTCACAATAGAGCTCTGTTGAACTCGCTCACTCCCCCTCTCTCAGTCGCTCATTCTGTTTGTCTCACCGCTGCAGGCTGCCTTTTTGTACTGGGCCCCTTTGTGCATTGTTGCCTTTTTCTGCCCACAAAGAATTCTGCAGAAGTCACAACAGAGCTCCATTGAGCTCACTCACTCCCCCTCCCTCACGCACTCATTCTGTGTCTCCCAGTGCTGCAGGCTGCCCTTTTGTACTGGGCTCCTGCCTGCATTGGTGCCTTTTCCTGCCCAGAAAGAAATCTGCAGCAGTCCCGACAGAGCTCAGTTGAGCTCAATCATTCCTCCCCTGTCTCACTCGCTGGATCCTAATCTGTCCCAAACACTGATTTCCGACAGTGACTGTGGTATTCTGCACCGGAAGTGTGAAAACACATTTTGGCCAGGATGTGAAAAATGATAGCTGTACTGTTCATAAGGAGGTGCTAAAAAATGCCAGTGTTGAAAATCTGATGTGAAAATATTACTACCTTGTGAACTTATAAGGGTGTGTGGAAACTGCACAACGCACGTTCATAACACTGTCATTTTATGGAGTTTTATCACACAATTTTCAACATAGACATTTTAGAACCTCTGCTCTTGAACAGTGTCAGTGTGATTTTCTTAATGTGTCCAGAACACTGATTTCCCACAGCAATTGTGCACCAGAAGTGTGAAAACACATTTTGGCCAGGATGTGAAAAATTACAGCTGCACTGATTATAAGGAGGTGTGGGAAAATGGCAATGTTGATAACCTGGAGTGAAAATATTGCAAAGTTGTGAAGGTACAAGCGTGCATGGAAACTGTGCAATGCACATTCGTAACACACTCATTTTATGGACTTTCATCACCAAATTTTCAACATAAGCATTTTAGGACCTCTGCTAATGAACAGTGTCACTGTTATTTCCATAAAGTGTCCCAAACATGGATTTCCCACAGTGACTGCATTATTCTGTGCCAGAACTGCAAAAACACATTTCAGCCAGGATGTGAAAAATGACAGCTGTACTCTTCATAAAGAGGTACAGAAGAATGGCAATGTTGAAAATCTGGAGTGAAAATATTATTCATTCGCGAAGTTACGAGCGTGCGTGCAAACTGCACAATGCATGCTCGTAACGCAGTCATTTTATGGAGTTTTAAATTATTGTAATGATAACATTTTAATTTTTGTCATACAATAAAATGAAACTGAAACTGTATTACAAGATAAAGAAAAAAAACACCTGTAAGGACTTAGAAAACAAGTGAGGAGATTGAACGAATACTTCTGCTCAATATTCACAAAAGAAGAGGAGGGGGAGGTATCTAATCCAATCAACAGAAGCACTCTGGATAGGGGGGTTGATACCAGTCCATTCACAGAAGAAAGGGTTCTGAAAGAACTCCTAAAGCTGAAGATGAACAAAGCAATGGGACCTAATGGGATTCACTCCAGAATTCTAAAAGAACTAAGGGGAGAACTAATGACACCACAGACTACCCTTTTTAACAAATCATTGGAGGATGGTGTGGTACCTGAGGAATGGAGAATGGCAGATGTGATTCCCCTTCACAAAAGTTGGAGCAAAGCAGAGGCAGGAAACTATAGACCTGTTAGTTTGACCTCAGTTGTAGGGAAAATGATGGAATCACTTCTGAAAGAAAGAACTGTTGCATACCTAGAGGCCAGCAGGGCACAGGACCCAAGGCAGCATGGATTCACAGCAGGAAGGTCATGTCAGACAACTGTAATAGATTTCTTGAACGGGGTTACCAAAGTAGTAGACCAGGGAGGGGCTGTGGACATGACCTATCTAGACTTTAGCAAAGTATTGACCCAGTCCCACACAAAAGATTAATAAACAAGTTAGCCAGCCAGGGACTGGGTCCCAGGATGGTAGCCAGGGTAAAAAATTGGCTAGACAACAAGGCACAGAGGGTAATAGTAAACAGAGTCTGAAGAAAGGGGGGTTACTAGTGGGGTACCGCAGGGTTCAGTACCGGGACCAGTCCTTTTTAATGTCTTTGTAAGTGACATTGCAGAAGGACTGGAAGGAAAATTATGCCTCTTTGCAGATGACACAAAGATCTGCAACAGGGACGATATGCAAGTGGGGGTGTCGAAAGGATGAGAAAGGACTTGGCAAGGTTGGTGGAATGGTCAAAAGTATGGCAGCTTAGATTCAATGCAAAGAAGTTTAAAGAGCTTGGGGAAACAAAAAACCAAGGGAAGAGTACACACCGGGAGGGGAGGTAATAACAACAACAAAAATGAAAAGGGACCGGGGTAGTCATATCAGATGACCTAAAGGTAAGCAAGCAATATGATAAGGCTGTAAAGAGGTCTGGGAGGATGCAGGGATGCATAGGGAGAGGCATCACCAGTAGAAAACAGGAAGTTGTTATCTTCTGTACAGACCAGTTGTGAGACCCCATCTGGAGTACCGCATGCAGTTCTGGAGACCCCATCTCCACAAGGACATAGACAGGATGGAGGCAGTTCAGAGCAGGGCACATAAAATGGTGCAGGACTGCACCAGAAGCCATACAAAGAGAGACTAAAGGAGCTTAATATATATACCCTCAAGGAAAGGAGGGAGAGTGGGAACATGATAAAAATTTTCAGGTACCTCAAGGGAATCAACAAAGTCCAAGAGGGTAGCATCTTTCAGAAAAAGAGATGTGCAAGAACAAGGGTGCGCAATTTGAAGATAGAGCATGGATGGCTAAGGGGCAATGTGAGGAATTATTTTTTATGGAGAGGGTGGTGGACACATGGAGCTGCCTTCCTGAGGAGGTTGTGGGGTCAAAAACAGTGGCAGAATTCAAGAATGCATGGGACAGACAAAAGGCAATTCTGGTGGGGATTAGGAAGAAGCAGGCTGTTGGTTAACTAGGATCTGCAGCTTTTCCAATAGGTAGAGAAATTGGCAGACTGGGTGGGCCAAGCAGTCCTTATCTGCTGTCAAATTCTATGTTTTTATGTTGAAAGCCATCATGAAGGTTTTAAAAGAGTCAAGCTGCTCAGTGATTTTAAAATAGTCGAGTTGTTCAATAATTTTAAAACCGTTGCCCTAATTTATGGTTTTAAAACAGAATGTGCATGTCAAATTTCAGGCTATGGCATCCATGGTTTAGAAGTAAGAAGATAGAAAACCATCAAGGAGGAAAACCATCATGAAGATTTTCAAACAGTCAAGCAGTGCAACAGTTTTAAAACAGTCAATCTGGTCAGTAATTTTAAAACAGTTACGTTGACTGATCATTTTAAAACAGAATGCATGTGCTAAATTTCATGCCATTCCATCCAGGATAGAGGCGTAAGAAAAAACTTCTGCCAGTGGAATTTCTGTGAAAGTTGGAGTTTCACTTCCACAAGAGTGTGGAAATCAAATTAGCAACTTTCGTGGAAATTCTGACTTAAAAGGGTGGAATAACTGTATAAATTGTGGATTATTCTACTAAACCGTGGAGAAAAAAGTCTGCAGAACTGATTACTGAATTGCAGAATAATTACATGAATTGTGGACTAATTCATCAAACTGTAGAAAACAAATTCCTCAGAACTGTTATTCCACAGTTCATCTGTATTTTTCCACAGTTTATCCCCAAAATTCCGTGGAACACAGCAAAAACCGCCAAACACATTCGGAAGATTCTGATCTCGCCAATGGTGGAAATTCCTAAAATTCCATGAACTGTCTGTATTTTTGCAGAAATTCCACAAAAGTGAAATTCGCAACTTTCACCCACCCCTAATCCAGGACATAGAAGGAAGAACTTAGAAAACCTTTGATGAGGAACACCAGCTTGAAGATTTTAAAATAGTTGAACAGTGCAACAATTTTAAGACAGTCAAGATGCTCAATGGTTTTAAAGCAGTCAAGGATCTGGATAATTTTAAAATAATCAAGCAATTTATAGTTTTAAAACAATCAGGCTTTTTGATGATTTTAAAACAGTGAGCTGCTCAGTGCTTTTAAAACAGTCAAACTGTTCAGTTGTTTCAAAACAGTGTAGCTGCTCAAGGGTTTAAGCATTTAGAATTGTTATGAAAAATATGCTAAGTTCTACATGTGCAAAAGGTTTAAAGTCAAAACTGTAACAAATTTAGTATGTCCTAAATTATTACAACAAAAACTAAATAAATAAATAAATTAATTAAAACATTGTAATCATGAAAAGCACCATGAATTATTTTTTTTAAGTCCAACAGGATCAAAATGTCTGTAGCACCAGAACCATCATGAAAATGTACTAACACATTTATGAATAAAATGTTTAAAGCTGATAAACCTCAAAAGATTTTTTTCCCATTTTTAATTAAAAACCAAAAATGTCTATCAGTATAGCATAAGCTATAATTACTATATCGGTTGAAAAATAGGATGAAGCTCTAAGGTCTGTGGTTTGCTGTGGAGGAGCACCACATATTATATTATACTGCTTGACTGTATTTCTAACAGGCATACCATCTATGTCTATAAGTTGTATCTGAGTGCAGGTCTCCAGATGTACGGGCACATACACTCTAAATTTTTGATTGCACTTCGGTCTGCTTTGCTGTTTTCACAGCGGGCAGATGCTTTATTTTATATACAGAATTGTTGCTTTGAATATTGTCCTCACTATACCATATACTGGAGCCCTGCCAAACTGATAAAATACAGGAAGAGTAGTTGTTGTTGTTTTTTTTTTAACTAAGTATAAAACTACAACTAGTGTTATTTGTTTATTTACATTAATCCTGGGGAGTACACATCAATGAAAACTATACAAACCATGTATGAGTGGTACTTAGGCAATTTTTAATCTATGCACAATATTATTTTAAAAGAAACTTGTGGAACATGGTAGCGTTCATCCCCCTAGCCTACTTCCGGGTCTAGGGCTCTTTAAATCAAGCTCCACTGCGAGCAGGGTGCTTTGATTGCACTATGGTCTGTTTTGCTGTTTTCATAGCAGGCAGGCAGTTTATTTATATACAGAATTGTTGCTTTGAATATTGTCCTCGTTATACCATATACTGGAGCCCTGCCAAACTGATGAAATGGAGGAAGAGTAGTTGTAGTTTTTTTAACTAAGTATAAAACTACAACTAGTGTTATTTGTTTATTTACATCAATCCTGGGGAGTACACATCAAGGAAAACTATACAAACCACGTATGAGTGGTACTTAGGCAATTTTTTATCTATGCACAATATTATTTTAAATGAAACTTGTGGAATGTGGTAGCATTCATCCCCCTAGCCTACTTCCAGGTCTAGGACTCTTTAAATCAAGCCCCACTGCGGGTAGGGTGAGCCACGAGCAGGAAACAGCCGTTAGATGCATGAAGGCGTGTGCAAGACACGGCGCATTAGCGTGTGTTTGTGTTCATGTGTATCGTGTGTTTCAGGATAAAAAACATGCTGATCATTTGTGCTACTACTAACTGTAAGTTTCAAATATTGTGGTACCATTTGTAAAACAGAGTTGATTATATATAATATAGAGTTTATTGTTTATTATCCAAGCATAAAAATACTGTAATTACCATGGATACCATTATAACCTTAGAAGGTAACCTTGAGGTTAAATGCTCTAATTGCAACATATTTCTTATTATGGACATAGTCCCAAAAGAATTATTTACATGTTATAAATGTCTACAGAATATAGAACTTCTTAAAGAAATCAATTTATTCAATAAGCAATTGGAACACTTAGAGACAAGTCAAAAACAAATGGCCTCAAGGTTTATGGAGGGACAAAACGTAATAATTACTGATTCTTGTCCACTACTTGAAACACCAGCTACTATATTGCAACCTGGTGATATCCAGGTAAATGATCAACCAGTAACTGTAGTATTTTCTACTGTACAGTCTGCAAAAAAAAAAAGGAGTAGAGAGGAGGCTTTTACTCCACACTTGAATGAGGAATAGTTTACAGTGTAAAATTCACAGGTTTCTAAAAAAAGAAGAAAATCTGATACTTTTAATCTCCTCTATACAATGCTTATGATGCTTTATCTACTGATATCCCTAAATCTGAAATAAACAGACCAACTACATCTACTGCTTCTACAGACACTGAAATTAATATCACTCCTACTGTACCCCAAACTACTGAAACTGCAAAACAAGATATAGTAGTTTTGGGTGATTCAATAATTAAGTACATCGATAGAGCAATGTGTAATCCGGACAAAACCTCTAGAGTTTTATCAAGTTTTGATGGAGCAAAAATAATGGACATAGTTATTATGGTAGAAAATATATTAAGTAATGTTGGGTCAAACCCTATTGTTATTATACACCTTGGAGCGAATAACATCTTTAGAGATTCAGAAGATAGCATAAAAAAGGATTTTGTGGTACTTATAAATACACTTTTAGAATTAGGCTGTGTTCCTGTACTTTCTGAAATCCTACCAATTCCCAAAGCATCTTATTTTCAAACACTAAAAATTAGAAATATAAATCATTGGATGAGAAAATGGACACTGAGACAGGAAATACCGTGTATTACACACTGGGAAGAATTCTTCTATCATGAAGAATTCTATTCTTGGGATGGATTACATCTAAGTAGGAGAGAAAATCTTTTACTGGCAAAACATATAACAGACTTTATTACTAAAATTTTAAACTGATTTCCTTGGGGGGAGGGCAATATATTTTATGTCCTCCTGAAACTGGTACAGTGGCGTGAAAAAGTATTTGCCCCCTTCCTGATTTTCTCTATTATTGCATATTTGTCACACTGGATGTTTTCAGGTCTTTAGACAAAATATAATATTAGATAAAGGGAACCTGAGTGAACAAATAACACTTTTTTTTTTTACTTATTTCATTTATTTAATGAAAAAAGTTAACCAACACCAACTGGCACTGTGTGAAAAAGTAATTGCCCCCTAGTTAAATCAACCCACTAAAGGGATAATTAGAGTCAGCTGATTGAACACAGCCAGGCTTGATTACAGCCAGCCCTGCTAATATAAACCTCACTTATTTTGGCCCTTACCATCAGAGTCACGTTGCCAGCACAAAGATTCAACAAGCACATTATGCCATGATCAAAGGAAGTTCCTGAAAGATCAGAAAAAATTTGTTGCCCTCTATCAGTCTGGAAAGGGTTACAAAGATATTTCTAAGGCTCTGGGACTCCATCGAACCACAGTGAGAGCCATAATCTCCAAATGGAGAACACTTGGAACAGTAGTGAACCTTCCCAGGAGTGAGCCTGCCAAAATTACTCCAAGGGCACAGTGTAAAATCATCCAAGAAGTCTCAAAGGATCCTAAAACAACATCCAAAGAACTGCAGGCTACTCTTGCCTCAGCTAAGGTCAGTGTTCATGACTCCACAATCAGAAAGAGACTGGGCAAAAATGGGCTTCATGTGAAGAGTAGCAAAGGCGGAAACCACTGCTAACCAAGAAGAACATAAATGCTCATCTCTCATTTGCCAAGAAGCACCTGGATGATCCACAAGCCTTTTGGGAAAATGTTCTATGGACAGATGAGTACAAAGTGGAACTTTTTGGACAACATGGATCCCATAATGTCTCGCGTAAAGCAAACACAGCATTCCACAGTAAGAACACCATACCAACAGTCAAACATGGTGGTGGTAGTGTGATGTGTGGGGATGCTTTCTGCCTAAGGACCTGGATGACTTGCCATAATTAAAGGAACCATGAATTCTGCTCTGTACCAGAAAATTCTTAAGGAGAATGTCCAGTCATCCTTCCGTCAGCTGAAGCTGAAGCGTAGTTAGGTCATGCAGCAAGACAATGATCCAAAACACAAAAGCAAGTCCACATCAGAATGGTTAAAAGAAGTAAAATTAAAGTTTTGGAGTGGTCTAGTCAAAGTCCAGACTGAAACCTAATAGAGATGCTGTGGCAGGACCTGAAACGAGCAGTTCATGCTCGAAAACCTACCAAATGTTACTGAATTAAAGCAGTTCTAGGAGGAAGGTGGGTTAAAATTCCTCCACAGCATTGTGAAAGACTGATATTGAATTATAGGAAGTGTTTGGTTGCAGTCATTGCAGCTAAATGTGGCATAACCAGTTATTAAGTGTAGGGGCAATTACTTTTCACACAGTGCCAGTTGGTGTTGGTTAACTTTTTCATTAAATAAGTGAAATTAAAAAAAAAAACAAGTGTTATTTGTTCACTCAGGTTCCCTTTATCTAATATTACATTTTCTCTAAAGACCTGAAAACATCCAGTGTGACAAATATGCAATAATAGAGAAAATCAGGAAGGGGGCAAATACTTTTTCACGCCACTGTATATTATCAGGAAAATTAGTTAGAGATATTAAAATTAATAATAAAAATTCCAAAAAATTTAAATCTCATAAAAAACAAATGGATAAAGATACAGGATTCATCACTATATTATTAGTTAATGCATGTAGTTTGATAAAAAAAAACATTGAGGAATTGAAATATATTCTAGCAAAAGAAAATGTAACCATCTGTGCAGTTACAGAAACTTGGTTTACTGACCAGGAATGGAACACAGAAATTCAGGGTTATAATAAGTTCTACAATAGTAGAAGTGATTCCAGAGGTGGCGGGTTGCATTATACATCTCAGATAACTATATGGCCCATAGCATAACCCCAGACAAGGTATTAGGAAACAAAACAGAAGTAATTTGGGTTCAAATAAATCTACAAAAGGAGCCGCTGGTAGTGGCCCTCTGTTACAGACCCCCTAGTTCATCTCAAGCTGAAGAAATGGAACTACTGTCAACCTTCAATAACATGGAAACATTACATAATTATATATTAATGGGAGACTTTAATTTTCCAAAAATAAACTGGTCTAATTTGGAGGGTCATGGATTTGTAGAAACTGCTTTCATTGAACTTACCATTCACCAAAACTTAATCCAAATTGTTATTAAAGGGAGTAGACAGAACAATATACTCAATATTATTTTAACTAATATAGAAGATAGAATGCCCACACCAACTATTAAAATGCCGCTTGGAGATAGTGACCATAATATGGTATCAGTAAAATTAAATATATGTAATAACATCAATAATGGTGTGACAGTAATAAAAGATTTTAATAAGGCAAATTATAGTAAAATAATTAGATACTTAAGCTCTTGGAATTGGGAAAATAATCTCAAAGATTTAGACCTATGTCAAATATGGGAACATTTAAAGGATAAAATTAATTATTGTCTGGGTGCCTAATAGGCCTAAATATAATAATGGAAATATAATTATTCCATGGTGGAATAAGAATATAAATAAGGTAATCAATAAAAAAGGCCTATTATAAGAAATTAAAAAAAAAAATTGTCCCCAATTACCTGGAGTGCATATAAAGAAAAAAAAAAGTCAAATATTACATTAGAAAAGTAAAATGTAATTTTGAATTAAACCTAGCAACTAAAACCAAGGACAACCGTAAATCCTTCTATAATTATATTGGTTCTTTAAGGAAAAACAGTTCTACAGTTGGACCAATTGCCAACAATAAGGGTCTTATTAATGAAGAATTGGAAATGGTGACTGAATTTAACAATTATTTTGCAAGTGTATTTACTTCAAATGGTATCTTACCAATAATTTTGGAGCAGGGTAATAAAGAGTGTATACCACCTATTACTAAGACTGAGGTTAGAACTTTACTCCAAAAACTTAAAATTAAATCCTTGCCAGGACCCCGACAATATACATCCTAGATGCCTAAAAGAAATAGTTAATATTATATGTGGCCCCTTGACAGTTTTGTTCAATGCATCACTTAATCAAGGTGAGAAAATTCAAGTATGGAATGAGGCTATAGTTACCGCCATTTATAAAGCCGGTAATAAACAATTAGTATCCAATTACGGACCAATTAGTCTCATTTCTGTTATTGGTAAACTATTTGAAAGAACATTATTAGCTAGAATTGAAGCACACATTTCTAAATATAATTTACAGGATTTAATTCAACATGGATTTACTCAGGGTAGATCACGTACGACCAACTTGTTAAACTTTTATGAGAATGTAAGTGCATCCCTTGACTTGGGGTTACCCGTGGATGTTATCCTACTAGATTTTTCCAAGGCTTTTGATAAAGTTTCACATCAGGTTATGATAAATTATATGTGTACAGTATGTCTGCTTTCCACCCTAACATAATTAATTGGGTAAAATCTTGGTTACAGAATAGGTACCAGAGAGTTGCTGTCAGAGGACATGTTTCATCATGGGTAAAGGTTAGTAGTGGAGTCCCACAGGGATCGGTTTTGGGCCCTGTTTTGTTCAATTTATTAATATCAACAATGCAATCATCTATTAAGGTCTGGATGGACAAGTGGGCTGTATAGTTAACAACATACAAGATGCAATCCAGTTCCAGGAAGAACTAAACAAAATCTGTTCCTGGGCAATAGAAAATAAGATGTGTTTTAACGAACAAAAATGTAAGGTCATGCATTTTGGACATAATAACCAAAATTTTAATTACAAAATTAATAATGTTCAACTTGTAGTAACTACAACTGAGAAAGATTTAGGGGTTCTTATTGATAATAATATGACCTTTGATAATCATACTTTGGCTAAAGTTAAAAAGTGTCATAAAATTATAGGATGCATTCTTAAACATTAAAAGCAGAGACCAAAAAGTAATTCTACCACTCTATACAAGTATGGTTAGGACTCAACTTGAATACTGTTCTTCCTTTTGTGGACCAATCACAAAAAAAGGAAAAAAAATAGTAGAAGGGGTGCAAAGGAAAATAACTAAACAAATTAGAGATCTGGGATCCTTTCAATATAAATCAAGGTTACAACATGTGGATCTTTTTTCTCTACAATAGAGACAAATACGAGGAGATCTATGAACAATAATAAAGCAATCAATGACCAGTGTCTGTTTGAAACTTTAGGTTTAATAAAGAATAACTCTAAGACCCACACAAGATCACATAGCTACAAGCTTAGAGGGGTGAACTGTAAAACACAAAAAAGGATTACATGGTTTTTACAGAGGGTGGTGACTCAATGGAATGCTTTGCCAGGGAAAATAATGGAGAGTGTTAATATTGAATCCTTTAAAAAACAGTTAGATAATTATATGGGAAGTAAAAAAAATAGCATATTTATATTAGAATTATTCCACCTAGTCGGTGGTGTGCTCTTTAAGGGCATTTTTTGCATCCTGAGTTTGTATCTCTCTATGAATCTATGAAATTCAACTAGTGATTTAATATTGAAGTTCATATATAATAAAATGCATTCCAAAGAGTGTATAACTCCAAAACAATCTACCATAAATACCTGTTTAAGTAGAGGTATATAGTGTATTTTTCTCTTTCCTCTGTAGCCTCCTGCCCCCTACTTACACAGTTCATTACTGTTAAACCTTCACTGTATGATTACCCATAATGTTACACAGTATTTAATATACTCTTATAATGTTTTACTGTTACTGTTATGTTCGATGATTCTTTGTGGATATATACTTTATTTCTGTCTAGGGCAAAGGTATTACCACCTAAACTGTTTAATAACCTTGGTTCAAGAAAGTCAACTCTTAGAGCTGGTGAACTCCAACCCTGGAACGGGAAGCTGGAAGTCCCCATGATTGGACATGGAAACACATATTACCTATGCAGTTTGGCCAGGTATGTAATGTCTATATATATGTATTTAGCCCTACTGAATTCACCTGATGTATTGTGATTTAATGTGATGATGTCATCAGTACACTGTAAATGCAAAACCAATAAAAAGTGTAAGCAACAAAAAATTACTGTGTGGTCTTAGGCGTACTCACAAAACATTTCAGGTGCTAGAAGCTGGCTTCATGTGCTTGTAAAAATGCATCTTGATGGTATCAAGAAAAAATCTTCTCTCCAGGTAACTCTGCTCATAGGGAATCCTAAACAGGGAACTGCCTTACTTAGGAACCCTTCATTTCTGGCATTTTCATTTTCTGTGAGGTCCCTTCAGCTGTTACCTCCATACAACCATGACAAAACTACTGCTTACATTTTGCGGAAAGACCAGCCTTCTTCAGAGCATCATGGCTAGCTCCTAACAGGGGAGTGTGTTGATAACAGAATGATAATAAGGTGCCAAAAGGTTTAAAGTGCAAACTACCAAAATGTGTAAACAGTGTATAATAACAGTGAATAACAATTACTATACATGATGCAAATTCAAGTTACTCCAGGCACAATTACTGACAGTAACATGGTTGTTCCAAGAGATGTCTTGGTCATAGGTGATTCTACAACACGATACACTGACCATATTTTATGTAAAAACAGAAATATGTATACTACTGTTAGCACGCTACCTGGAGCAGGTATAGATAATATCAAACAAATGTTTTCAGGGTTACAGGAACACACAAACTCCCCTCTTACCCTTATACACACAGGAATAAACGATTTGGGCAGAAGATCCATACTGGAAATCCAGAGAGATTTTGAGGAAATTGGTGACAGGATAAAAAAACACGGGGATAATTTAATTATATCTGGGCTCTTACCAATCCCTAGGGCTAATATTGCCAAAAGAACAGACATCATGACATTAAACGGATGGTTTAAATGGTGCAGTCTCAGAGAAGGGTTTACTTTTTTGGAAAATTGGACAGGGTTCTTAAATCAGGGTTTATTTGCTAGGGATGGTCTGCATTTGAACAAACAGGGCAAATTAATCTTTGCAACTAGATTAACGTACCAATTAGACCAGTGTTTAAACTATTAGGTGGGGGGGGGGATTTGTATCCCTACAAGTAACACTCATAAAAAAACTACCCCATTAGCCCCTCAGAATGGAATTGCCTTGTTATTAATGCTAGAAGTCTTACTACTAAGTTTGACAAGCTTATTCTTTCTTTAGATCAACTTGATATTCATATTTGTGCTATTACTGAGACCTGGTGGCATGATAATGACCTTTGGAACAAGAATATTCTGAGTTATACTTTGTTTCATAAAGACAGGAGCAATACTAGAGGGGGTGGGGTGGTGTTGTATCTGTCTAACACTATTAACTCTGAAAACATTGAATTAACCCATTGGCCAAATATTGAAGCTGTTTGGGTCAAAATATTCCCTAAGTCATCCGCTTGTATTAATATGGGTGTGGTCTATAGGCCTCATGTTCATAAGTGTGTAGTAATGCACTTTGGGAAAAACAACCAGCATGCAAATTATAAATTTAGTGGCACAATTTTAAAGGCAGTTGATGAGGAACACGACTTGGGAGTCAGAGTATCAAATTATCTAAGCTCTAAACTTCATTGTAATATGGTAATTAAGAAGGCTGCAGGTATATTACACTGTATTAATAAACATACAGTATTAGTAGTAAAAGTAGTGAGGTTTTGCTTCTTCTGTACTCATCATTGGTGAGGCCCCACTTGGAATATTACACCCAGTTTTGGGCACCAGGTGATAAGGGCTTTATAATTGCTCTAGAAAAATTCAGAAGAGGGCCACTAGAAAAATTGATGAGGTAAAGGGTTTGGATTATACAGCAAGACTGAAGAAACTCGGATTGTATGCATTGGAATATCGTAGAATGAGAGGAGATTTATGTTTGGTATTTAAAGCCCTGCACAATGATCAATTATGGGAGCTGCTTGGCTTGGGGCTCAGGAAATTAGTCTATAACACTAGGGCACATCCACTTCAACTCACAGTAGACCATTTTAAATCTAAAAAAAGAAGCACATGGTTTTCATTTAGAGTATGCAAAACATGGAACAATCTACCACTGGATGTAGTAGCATGTGAAAGCATGGGCACCTTTAAAATACACTTGGATAACTATTTAGGTCTAAATTCCATAATGGGCTATAATTGATATCGGTGAGCATCATGTACTTTTGTCTAATAAGCTCTGTATTACCCATGATACCTATGTATAGTACATTGCAAAACCTAATACATTAATATAGCTCT
Source organism: Neoceratodus forsteri (assembly GCA_016271365.2). NCBI lineage: Eukaryota > Metazoa > Chordata > Ceratodontiformes > Ceratodontidae > Neoceratodus > Neoceratodus forsteri. Next base: position 1,450,875,883 of record CM057452.1, read on the forward strand.
CAATACTTCAACACCATGTAATAACAAATAAGCTTTAAGGTAAGAGTCCTTAATGAAGTCCTTTAAATACTATAGTTTCCAATTCATACATCTAGAAGGTTTTCATTTCTTGAAGTTTGATGCTGATCTCACCCCTCCTGGGTTTGGTCGAACAAGTTCTAGACCAACAAAACTCAAATTAGCAGCTGACCGATGGTTTGTTTCCACAAAATGTTTTGCCATGCCATGCATGATAAATTGCCCATTCTTACAGCGGTTTCATTTTTTGTAATTCAAGTCTTTAATATTGGTTTCATCTGCCCAACGTAACTCAGACCACACAGGTAAATCAACATATAAATAACTCCATCAGAAGAGCAATTAATAAAATCCCAAGTGATAAGTTTTATTTTCTCTTGGATGTCTGAAATTTTGGGTACTGTAGTTATTAAGCAATGAGTAGAATATCTACATCTATAATTGCCCTTTTATGGACCTGGTAGCCAAGTTTGCTTGGTATACTTTTTGAGGGGGTAACACTGTTTTCACCAAACAGTCATTTAAATTTCTTCCTCTCCTGTAGGAAATAAATGGTGGGCTTTCTGTGCATTGTTTTAGATGTTGCTCATTCTGCAAAATATACCAATGCTTTATTATGCTGTACTTTGTCCCATCTGTACCAATACTTGATTATAATCCATTACACAGTTTAAACATTCAGACTGTATATCTGTGTTTGTTCCCCGGGGTCCTGGATTTAAAAGTTGCTCCTGTAGTGTATTGTCAGCTTATTCATATGCTCCATCAATAACTGGTCGTGGATACATTCTTTGCCTAAATTTCATTGCCATTTGATTTGCTCCTTCTTCAAACTGTTCTTTTGTGGTGCAGTTTCTCCTGAAATGTAAAAACTGCCCCTTTGGATAATTTCTGATTGAATTTGTCTTTTTTGAAGGATTCTACTGATGCAATAAACTGGCTTTCAATACTTAGAGTTTCTGAATACAGTACCAAAAATTTCAGACATCTCAGAAAAAAATAAAACTTATCAAATTCAGTATTTTAATAATTGCTCTTCTGAAGGATATATTTATATGCTGACTTGCCTGTGTGGTCTGAGTTACATGGGGCAGATGAAACACCTATTAAAGACTCGAATTGCAGAACAGAAAATGGCTATAAGAATGGACAATTTATCTTATAGTATGGCAAAACATTTTGTGGAGGCAAATCATGAATCAGTTACTAATTTGAGATTTGCTGGTCTAGAACTTGTTCGACCAGACCTGGGGGGGGGGGGGTGACATCAGCATCAAACTTCAACAAAGAAAGGCCTCCTGGATGTACTGTATGAATTGGAAATTATAGTATCTAAAGCACTTCAATAGGACTCTTATCTTAAAGCTTATTTGTAATTGCATGCTGTTGAAGTATTGAGCCCTATGTTAATGTATTAGGTTCTGCAATGTACTATTATTATACACTGTTTACACATTTTGGTAGTTTGCATTTTAAATCTTTTGGCACCTTATAATAGTTCTGCTATAAATCAACTCCTCTGTTAGGAACTAGCCATGATGCTCTGAAGAAGGTGGGTCTTTCCACTGAAATGTAAGTAGTAGTTTTGTCATGGTTATATGGTGGTAATAGCCAAAGGGACCTCTAAGAAAATGAGAGTGCCAGAAATGAAGGGTTCTTCAGTGAGGCAGTTCCCGTCTTCAGTGAGGCAGTTCTCTGTTTAGGATTCCCCATGAATAGAGCTACCCGGAGACAAGATTTTTCATGATACCATCAAGGTGTTTTTTTACAACCTCACAAGGCCAGCTTCTAGAACCTGGACTGTTTTGTGAGTAGTACCTTAGGCCACATAGTAATGAACTGTATGGGGGGCAGGAGGCAACAGAGGAAAGAGAAAAATACACTATATACAGTACCTCTACCAAAACAAGTGTTTATGGCAGATTGTTCACAATTGTACACTCTTTGGAAAACACTTTATTATATATGAACTTCAATATTAAGACACTTGTCGAATTTAGAGTGTGTGCCTATACTTTTCCTTTGGAAACCTGATCTTAGGTGCAACTTATAGACATTGATTGCCTTGGACAGAGCACCAAGCTGTGATATAATAAGTAGGCCAGTAAACTTTCTTTACAACTATGCCATCTATGCTGAGGGGAAAGTGAGTGATATTTTAATTTTCAGTGTATATCGAAGTAACTACACTTACGTGAGAGCATATTCTTGTTCTATTCCTTCCCTCCAACTAGGCTTACAGTCGTCCTGTATGAGAAGTTGGCCTATATGAGGTCCGAAAAGGTCTGAAGATAATCCTGTCTGCTGTTGGTATATCTGAAGAGAGAAGAGTCCAGAGATAGGATATCTTATTGTCATGTGACAGTGTTTGGGATGAAGAAAAGAGACAGTCAAGAAGAACTGTCCAGAGACTTGAGGATTCAGGCTGGCTAGGACAATTAAAAAAAACACGTATTTGACTGCAGCTTTTGAATCAGTTTTGAATTATTTTTATTTTTTCACTAAAATCAAGTGCCCCATTTTATGGCTTACATTTTCATGTATCAGGGACCACTAAAGGACTACTGTATATTTTTGATTTATGACTACTCTCAATCATAAACCGCCCTCAAACTGAAGTCACACAAAGTTGTAACATAAGCTGCCCTCTATTTACAGCCGGTATCACTATTGTACACATTTTTTTGTTCATAATCACTACAATATTCACTACAATACAAAACACTACACCTAGTATTAAAAAAAACAAAACAATTACTGTACACTAAAGTACACCACACACACTGGTATTCATTCTATGGCAGGGTGCTAAATGATAAACAAACAGAATGGCCAAAGCTGAAGCAGGGTTTCATAGTCCCTTCCCCTCCCGGCTGTCATCCCTGTCCCCTCTGTTGGACCAAAACCCACATTTTTTGTACCTGAAATCATTTCCACAATACTACAGCATTTGGTAGCTCAAAACACCATGCACATTCTGCACTCCATGTTTCGTGCTCTGTGTTTGTAAAACTTTTGGCTCTGCATAGTGACGTATGCGGATGCGACCTAGCAACAAGTTGTTTTAAGGCGCGTAGTAAACCCCCACCTCCACAGAAATTTATCTACCCAACCCCTGCTGACTGAGAAAGAGGAATCTTGTATTAAAGCAATTGCTTTTTGGGTTACCCTGTAGTGCTGCTTCCTTTGCTCCGTTATCCAGGCAGCAAGGATTGATTTGCTTTCAGGATACTTAGGTCGGCGACCACCACCATCAAGCCATCTCTGTTTACTGTTTGAGCCCATGTACCCTGCTACAGTCACCTTCTCCTCAAGAGAAGGAAGTTTCTTTCACCATTCCCACTACTGCTTCTCGTCCATATGCAGTGCTGCGGTGACTGGGCGATTGCCTTCCTTTTTGACTCTGCAAGCGGTGGCAATTTTGAACTCCAAGTCAAAAGACTTTCACTTCGATACTGTGGCTTACAACTACAACTGCTGCATACTCCAGCTACAACTGTGGTAGGGACTACCCAGTGCTCTGGTATATTTTTTTATTTACTTATTAACTCTTGGATTAAACACCTTTGAGCAAGAACAGCTCATTTACAAAGGTTCCACATCAAATTGCAGGTAGACAAACAGGGTGAACATAATTACACAAATTATACAGTAGTTACAATGAAGGTAGGGAACAAACAAGGGTGAACATCATTATTCATTATACGAGGCTACACAGGTAAATTAGGAGTACAGCTTAAACCAGTGACCAATGTAGAGAGGCTGGTTCAGACTGAGGACTGAGCAGTGCATCAAAAGACTAGATGTGATGGCATAAAAGGGGAACAGTCATAGGGAGGGTAATCCCAGTGGAGTGGGCAGGCTAGAAGGCCATTGTCAAGGAGGGAGGGAGGAGGGATCGAGAAGTGCTAGTAGGGTAGGGGTAGGGGACAGGGATGCTATAAGTGCTGGGGATGGGGTGAGAGTAGCGGGGGATAGCAGAGGGATACAAAAGGTGGACTAGATAGCAGAAATTTATAGGAGAGGAGCAGGAAAGTCTGGGGTTCTACAGGAGGTGAAGCTCTAAGTGAAACAATCGCAGCTACTAGAAGAGGTGAGGTGTACCCAGAGCAACCATTTGAAGGGGCTAATTTTGGGGAAGACAGGATATCCTGGTTGAGAGCATTGTGGGGGTGTGGAACCCTGTAGGCAAACAATCTCTGTCCCATCGAGGTCTGACATCTGGGAACCTGGAAGGTTTGATTGATAGCGTTATGGGTACACTGAGTGGTTCTGTGCATGTTTAGGAGCTTTTCAACACCTGGTGGCATGAGTCCTAGGAGTGCCTTTTTTGTTAGCAGGCAGGTCTGATACCGGATCCTATTAAGGAGTGGGAACCATCCAGATTGGGCATATAGTTCACATGTGTGAGTAAGGTGGGCAGCACCAACAAGTAGTCTACAGGCTTTGTTAAGTGCCACCATTACTCTACAGAGGGCAGTAGGGGAGGCAGAGCCATAGATGGCTAGACTGTAGTCAATGATGGAGGTGACTGAGCTGTGGATTGCCAGCTGCAGAGCATCTGTAGTCATACAATGCTTGTACCTATGTAGTATTCCAATTCAAATGTTTATGGCCTTGGCAACATTCTTGATGTGTTGTGTGTAGGACAGGAAGTTATCCAACGTGATCCCAAGGTATTTGAAAAGCTTGACCTGCTCGAGCTGGGCACCAGAGCCATTCTAGATGGTGAGGGAATGGGCTTTATGCTTGCTATGCACACTGCTGAATAGCATGACCTTGGTTTTGCTGAGGTTCAGGATCAACTTGTAGGCACTGAACCATTCTTCAACCCTTGCGATGTCAAGCTGTAGTTGATGCTCAATGAGTTTAGGGTCCTGGTGGCTAGTAAAGATGACAGCATCATCTGCATATAGTAACATTCTCTGGTGACAGGGACTAGGAAAATTATTCGTGAACAGACTAAACAGTAACGGTCCCAGGATGAAGCCCTGTGGTACGCCTAAGAGGACTGGCTTTCGAATCGAGGTGGTATTGACAATCCTGACTTGTTGAAACTGGCTCACAAGATAACTCTCAAACCATTGTAGTGCTTCTTTGGAGAGAGCAATGAGGAGAGCTGCCTAAGTAGAAGTGGGTGGTTGACAGTGTCGAAAGCTTTTGTAAGGTTGATGAACACTGCACCAGCACAGTTTCCCTGATCAAGTGCATTGTGGATGAAACCCATAAACTCCAAAAGGGCAGTTGTGGTGCTGTGCCCTTTTCTAAATCCATGCTGTTGTGGGCATTGGATTTCATATTTCTCCAGATATTTAACTAGCTGGTCCGAGGCTGTGCATTCAAGTGCCTTGAATAGTGGAGGGAGAATGGATATGGGCCTGTAGTTGGTGTGAAGCACCCTGTCTCCACTCTTATGGACAGGAGTGACAAGTGCCTGTTTCCAGAGAATTGGGAACTGTGCTGATTTAAGTGAGAGGTTAAAGATCTTTGTGATAGGCAAAAGGATTTCTTCAATGACGAGTGAGATTAGTTTGAGATCAAGACAGTCACTGCTGATACAAGGTTTATGGATGGCCTTGTGTATGTAGCTTCTTGTCAGGTGAATTGGAGTCTCCTTGAAATAGAACTGTGGGGTGCTGCTGTCAATGGGTGTGTCAGCAAGGTGAGAACTAGTGTTGGATGTGTCAAAGAAATCAGCCGGCAGTACACTTCCCAGGTCCTAGAAAGCATCATTGAAGATATTGGTAATTTTCCGGAGATTGAGAACTGGGGCTCCATTGATGTTAAGCATTGTGGGTGGTAGCTTGGGATCTTTTCCCGTGAGATCTTTCAGGTTATTCCAGAATTTTTTCCCATCTTCTCAGGAGTTAGTGAGCGTTTCCCTGAAGTATTTTCTTTTACAGGTTCGAATAGCATGCGTACATTCATTCCTGGCAGCTTTGTATCTTTGGATGTCCACTTGCCTAGATGTGGCTCTTGCATAATGCCAGAGGTGGTCCCTCAGTTTCATCTAAGATATTAGCATGGGTGTTATCCATGGGTTTGAGTTCCCTCTTACTTTCATCTTTCTGACAGGTGCAAAGGTATCACAGGCAGCAGTGAATTTTGAGATGAGGAGTTCCAGTGCTGTGTTAATATTAGTGACAGTGTCTAGTGGGGACCAGTCTAAGTTTCGAAGATGAGATCTGAAAGAGTCAAGGTGACCCCACTTTAAAACTCTTGCATATAGAAACTTAGGCAGGGGCTTAAAGAACTTGTTGGACCAAACAAAAGTAATGGGGGAGTGATCACTAATGGTGTCAGGGAGCTCATCCACCTGAGAAATATGTTCTGGACAGTTAGACAGGATCCAATCAAGCAGGTTGTGAGAACCTGCCTTGTAATTATACCTGGTGGGGGTGGTGACAAGCTGGGTGAGGTGCTGTGCTACAGCAGTGTCCTTATAGGAGCAGGCATCAGGCAAGAGACAGTTTATGTTGAAGACTCCTAGGATTACTATTTCTGAGTTAAGACGCTGACCCCTGAGATATTCCAAGATCTTGCTGAAACCAACAGATTGCTCCTTTGGGGGAAGGTACACAGAGGCTGTTGTCAGTGCTTTGTTATGTGCTACAAGGAGAACATTTATGGCAAGGACCTGGGATGGCAACCCAGGGTTTGGTACTGGTAGGACGTGTCCCTTGTAAGTGATCCTGAGATAAACGGTGCAGCCCCCACCCCTTTTTGCAGTCCTGTCCTGCCTGAATATAACATATCCAGGGGTAGTGACTGCAGGGTCAGGAATTTTGGGGTTAAGCCAAGTTTCAACTACAGAGAGGATGTCAGGACTGTGTTGCAGCACTCAGGTATGGAGATTATCAAGCTTGCTGAGGAGGCTGCAGACATTGAGGGAAGCAAACATGAGGGTCCCACCCATCCTTTGACCAGGTCATGGGGTTGGTCCAGTGGGTCCAGGGTTAGGGTGGATATTTGCCAGACAGAAGAAGTAGCATTAGTAGGATTCTCAAGAGGTAACCTTTGAGCATTTTATAGATGAGCTTGGTGGGGTAGTTGTCTTTTGACTTTAGGATGGTGGTTGGGCATGTACACTGTGAGGCAGAGCGGTAGCATGGAAGGGGGTAGTGCACAGTAGTGCTAGGAGTAGGTAATCTCTGAAGGTATATTTGGATCTAGCTATAAACTTAAGTTTTATTCAATTTGCAATAAGTAAGTGCAGTAGGGTAAATTGGACAATTAATTAATAACTACCCTAGATAGTTAGCTGCCCTCTAACATAAGCCGTGTGCGTTACCATACTTTTAAAATAATAGCTGTGGTTTTAAATAGAAGATATACGGTACATCAGGCAGTGTAGGTGATTAGTTTCTATCTAGAAAACATTTTTTTTCTTTTATTGATGTAGATCTGTGTCTCTCTCTCTCTCTCTCTCTCTCTCTCTCTCTCTCTGTCTCTCTCTCCATACACATACACACACATATATATATATACTGTGTGTATATATAACTTATTTATTTATTTTTTGTTTTCCACACCATTTGAGTCACCTGCTAGTATCAGTCTATTGGATAGCATGCTTTTGGATGTGTCATTCCATGCAATATTGAGATGCACACAAATACATTCAGAGACATCTTACACAGTGGTGCTGAGTGCACAGCAGAGTAGAGTCAGTGGCAAGTTCCAAGCCTGCAGACACGGTTTTCATTAGAACTGCCTGGGGGTATTTCTTGAATTTTAAGAACCTGTAAGTTTATTACTTTGTCTGCTGTACTTACTGTAAGCCATGCTTTTAAATACACTGTTGTTATTTTTATATCTAAAATACAGTGTTTCAGTTTCTGTTTTGTTTTCGTGTTTATGGATCGAGAGTGAGACCTGAAAGTTGAGTATCCCTTTTCAGTGAGGCACCAGCAGAAAGAAGAAAAACTTTGGATTAAGTGAGAATGTAAGATCACAAATTTGCAACAGTTGACATGCACACATCTACTTGACAGTAAACCATTTTGAGGTATCTCTGCGTGATCGCTGTTTGGGATTCTGATTTGTTGTCATTTTAAATTTTTTGTAGGGACACTCAGAGTACTAGCAGCTCTACCTACCAATTTGCTGGGTCATTTTATTCCCTGATATAAGCACAAAGCTTCTGAGTACCTTGGAGAGTGAATCACTGGGGCACGTTTTAATCTGCTATAAGGAAAAACTGCACTTTTATTACTCAGCTTTTTTCTTCAAAATTGACTCATTTCATCCTTTCTAGTCTTATTGTGGATCTGGATTTTGACTTTTTTAAGGAACATTATACCTTTATATTTGGTATAACTTGGTATAGTTTGAACAGAAGAAGGCAAGGCCCATCGAGACTGTTCCCCACACAGTGTGGGACTTAATTTAATTGTTTTCCCTGATCCATATGTCTAAATTATTTATAAAGCTGGCAATGTTCTCAGATTCAATTAGCTCTTGTGGTAAAGAGTTCCATAATCTTGGTGCTCTAAGAGTAAAAAAATTACCCCATTGTTAGTTTTATACCTCTTATTATTTATTATTTATTTGCTTTTGGTAACCGGGTAAGCACACTAGACAGTCAGTGCCTATTTTCAGGTGCAACCCGGGAGAATAACAGGGTAATTACAAGGGAGAGGATACACGGACAACAATTACAATCAGGAGCATTGGAGAACAGTTACAATCTGGAGCGGGTATACTCCAACAATGAAGCAGAATAGAGGTTACAGAGATAACATTTTCCAGAAAACATTACAGAATAAATTACAAATAACAGTTAGATACACAGATAGTTCATGTATTCAGGAGCAAGACATTTGTCAGGTGAGCTCGACACAGGATGAGGAGAAGCTGTGGGGCTACATGGGGGAGACCCCTCAGGGTGGAAGGCAGGAGTAGCAGCCTGGCCCAGTCAGTCTGCCCTTAGCCAGCAGCAAGGAGAGAGCTAGGATGGAATCGTGTGGCGAGGAGGTCAGGGCAGGGCACAGGCAGGTAGCAGCAGGCTTCAGGAAGTGCCAGAGGAGGTTTTGAAGCAAGAGTGGGAGGGAGGCTCGGACCTGGGGGGAGGAGTTCCATAGCTCGGGTGCGTGAGAGGCAAATGCCCTGTTGCCAGTGAGGGTGGGTCCTAGGGACCAGATGGGTCTGGGACTCACAGGACCTAAGGTGGTAGGTGGGAGGCATGTTTCATGGGGAGGGCAAGTGAGGCAGGGACAGTCATGATGATGTTGTCAATGAAGTTGCCCAAGGAGTATGTCGAATTTGTCGGGGGGCCAGTCAAGACGGGAGTAGAGCTCACAGCGGTGGGTAAGCCGGGGGGGCCGAGAGCGCGAAGCGACAAATGTTATTGTAGGTGGTGTCCCATTTAGACAGGCATGAGGAAGGGGCAGGGGCAAAGGCAACAAGACCATAGGAGAGGGTGGGCAGGAGTACCCCCCTGGCTAAGGCCAGCCAAGCAGTGGGGGTGAGGCAGTCCTTGGCTCTGTAGGCAAGGCCGGGTTTACCATTTGTGGCATTGCATATGTTCCCAGATGTGCCAGCGAGGTCCAGCTGGGGGTCAAGGGAGAGTCCTAAGGACTTAACAGAGACTACTGTAGCCAGGGGTTGCAGGCATCAAAGATTTTAGGGCGTGAGTGCAGGAGGCAATTTTGACTGTGGGCCGAATAGCATTGCCTGGGTTTTCTTGAGGTTGACTATGAGTCTATGCCCTTCCAACCATTTACAGACTTAGGAGAAGACAGAGTTGAGTTGGGCATTGATGGTGGTGATGTCGTGGAGCTGGCCAACAGGGCGAGGTCATCCGATACATGGTGAGATGCCCTTCAGTAGCAACGGAGGGTAAGCCATTGACAAAAGGGAGAACAGGATCAGCCGAGACAGATCCTGAGGGACTCCACTGGCTACAGGCGGGGGTGAGAGGGTATGATTGAAGCAGGTGAGTTGCATCCTATCCCTAGGTAGCTAGAGAACCAGTCGAGGAATGGCGGGAGGCCAAGGATGCGAGTGTGCCAAGGAGGGATGATCTACACGGTTGAAGGCTTTGGATAGATCCACGAATATGGACCCCGTGAGTTTACTCTGATCAGTGGCAGTCCTGATCCTTGAGGTAACCTCAGCCAGAGCCGTAGAGGTGCTGTGATTTTTACGGAACCCATGCTGACAAGGGGAGAGGACATTGTATTCCTGGATGTAGTGTTGGAGCTGAGACACAACTGCTTTTTCTAGCAGTTTGCAAGCAGCTGAGAGTATGGCGATGGAACAATAGTTGTTTAAGTCCTTGGGGTCACCATTTTTCAGTACCGGAACGACCCTAGCAATTTTCCAAAGGTTGGGGATGACCCCGGTTATGAGTGAGGTGTTGAAGATGTGGGCAAGAGGCCTGGCAATAAGGGAAGCCCCCAGGTTGAGAAGCCTGGGTTCAAGGCCATCGTGACCGGCCCCCATATGGTGGGAGACACCGACAAGGAGGGCCTGGGTCTCCTTCATAGAGATCCTCTTGAGGTAGAAGGGTGGGCGGGGGGACTGGGGGCTGGAGCCGAGTGATGGGGCTGCAGGTAGAGGAAAGGGGGTGAACGGCAGGTCAGTGAAGAGATGGTTAAAAGAGGAGGCAATGGTGAGGGGGTTATTACAGTTAGCATCACCAATTGTCATGTCAGTAACTTGAGTTTTGCACGAGCCACTGACTAGGCTTTTTATGTTCACCCAGAAACGTCTGGGGTTGCGCGTAGTGGCAGTCAGTGCAGAGCTACAGTACTGGCTTTTTGCAGAGCGGATAGCCTTCTTGCAGGAGTTTTTGATCTGGCGATACAGCTGGAGATCCATTAGGTTAAGTGATGCCCTGTATTTTGACCAGGCCTTGTCTCTGCTTCATGAGAGATAGGAGCTCACTGTGAAGCCATTTAGTTACCGATCCACAAACCCGCCTTTTGGAAGGGGGAGCATGCCTATTTTGGAGAAGAGCAAATGTCACAAGGAAGAGGTCAAGGGCTGTGACAGGGTCAGGTGAAGCCAGGACGTGGTTCCAGGACACACCCTGAAGGTCCTGGAGGTAGGAGGGGATCGAGAATTTCCAGTGGTCCGCATTGTTACCACTCAGCAGGGGCCTAGGTGGGTTAGAGCCCCAGATGCAGTAAACCAGAGTGGTCAGAGATGGAGTCGGGAAGGAGTCCTGACATAGCAATTTTGTCCAGACGGTTGTACAGGATCCAGTCAATGAGAGATGCCCTGTCCCCACGATTGGAGGGTCGGGTGGGTTCTGCAATGACCTGGCTAAGGGAGAGGCCAGAGAGTAGCGGTTCATATGACTTGGTGTGAGGCCCCAGCCAGTTAAGGTTAAGGTCACCTAGTAGGAGCAGCTGACTGGAGCCCACCTTCTCCTGAAGTAGCTCCAGTAGTGACGACAAACCCTGCAGACCCCCCTTAGGAGGGTTATAAGCACACACTATGTGTACTTTTTTGGTGTTACCAAGGAGAAGAAGAGAGTGGAGGAACTCGCAGTGCAAGGTTCAAGGGGTGTTGTGAGGCACAATGGAGATGTTTAGGTGCACCCGGAAGTATATAAGTACACCTCCACCTCTTTTGGTGCTGACCCGGTCAAGTCTAGCCATATGGTAGCCCGGGAGAAAGCAGGCCGAGTCAGGCATGTGGGGTTTGAGCCATGTCTCAGTAATGCACAGGAAGTCAGGTTTGTAGTAGGCAGTCCACGCGGTTAGTTCCACCAGGTTCGGGAGGAGGCTACGAATGTTCAGATGGGCTATTTTTAGCCCCTTGGCTGTCCCCCAGGAGGGGGGGCAGAAGGGTGTGGGGTGCGGCAGGGGACCCAGGCTGCCGGTGGATGGGCCAGCTAGAGGGGGCATGCTATAGAGGATAGGCTGTTCTACGCAGCAGGTCCCTGGGAAGAAGGTCAGATAATGAGTTGTGGGAGGAAATTAAACAGGGGTCTTGGCTGGGGGGGCAGGAGACTCAGGATAGAGAGCAGGAGTAGGAGTCTTAGGAAGGGAATAGGCTACAGGAGATTGCAGGGGAATTCCTAAGTGATGGCAGGGGATTTCCTAAGTGAACAGCAGGAGAGTGCAGCAGCAGGGACTGGTTGTGTACTGTGGAGGCTTAGTGCAGGAATAGTGGGAAGCCCCTAGTGGCTAGATGGTATAGCCTGCAGATGGAGAAGTGGGCCGACAGAAAACAGCAGTAGCAGCCACCCCGAGTGAATCACGGGCCTCTTAACCTCGAGTTGTCTATTATGTAATCTTGGAACTAATCTTCTTTCTGAGAATACAATTCCAACTTCTCTCATGAAGTCAGGTAGCTGAAGCAGGTTATACATTAAGAGCATATCTCCTCTTATTCTTCTGTTTTGAAGTGTAAATAGATCAGTAGCTTTAACTTAGGCTGCCGGAAAATTTAGAACGCATAGGTTTTTAGGACAAGATATCTTGTCGGTGGCAGCCTAAGGGTTAAGTCTGGAGGGAAAATCAAGATGTTTTAATCTAGGCACCATTTTGGTGGCTCTCCTCTGTACTTGTTCCAGCTGAGCCACATCTTTTTAAGACAGGGGTTCCAAAAGGGGGACCCATAATCAAGGTAAGGTCTAATATAAGCCCTGAAAAAAAGGATGAGACATTGTTCTGAGTGGTTTATAAAAGTTTGTTTAATTTGTCTCATAAGTCTATTTGCCATATTAGAGATTTTAGTACAGTAGTCCCTTGATGTAAGTTTATTATTAATGGATATGCCTAGATCTTTTTCGCAGCTAGATGTTATAAGTGGTAATTTATTTAAATAATATATATTGTTCGGGTTGTTTTTTCCAAAATGTAAGACCACACACTTATCTTGATTAAACTGCATGTCATTATTTTTTGCCCATTGTTCAACTTTTCCCAAATCTAGTTCTAATGAAGTTATAGAATCAGCGTTCTCTACCCTACCTCCTAATTTGTGTCATCTGCGAATTTGGACTTACAGGTATTGGGTCCTGACTGTAAATCACAAATAAAGAGTTTAAACTGTGTTGGTCCCAGCGCCAATCCCTGGGAAATCCCACTTGACACTGTGCCAAATCAGACAGGACATCATTAATCCTGACTCATTGCATTCTGTTAGTCAACCAATCAGATCTCCAGTTAACAGTTTCAGAAGATAAACCCAAAGTAGACATTTTAGTTATGAGTTTATTATGTGGAACTTTATCAAATGCATGACTGAAATCTAATAGTACTACGTCAGTGGGAATACCCACGTCCAATAATGCACTGATATTTTCATAGAAGGATATCAAATTAGTTGTGCATGAACATTTTGGTGTAAACCCATGCTGTGAGAGATTTTGACTCCCTAGCATCGTACACTCCTGTTCGATCTTCATCTTTATAAATAACCCTTTCCATTAGTTTTGCTGCTACAGAGGCCAGACTAATGGGGTGATAGTTCTGAACACTGCCTCTGTTTCCTTTTTTAAATATTGAGGTAACAGTCACTGTGCGCCATTCATTGGGTATAGAACTTTCTTGCAAAGATTTATTGAAAATAAGTGATAGGGATTTAGAGATAGCTTTGGAAGTTTCAACCAAGAACCAGGGGTGCATACCAGCAGGACCGGGACTAGTATTTTTGTTTAGCTTATTTATAGTCTGGGAAATATCAGATGTTGTAATATTATAATTATCAGACTGTTTTAGATAAGTTGGGTTAGCTGATGTTTGTTTAGAAAAAACTGAGTAAAAGTAATTATTGAATAGATTAGCTGTATCAATATCTGATACTCTAGTTCCATTAATAATCAGAGGTCCTATAGTCCTAGAGTTACCCTTTTTATTGTTATATGAAAAAAGAGATTTATGACAAGCCTTAGTATGTGCTAGTTTAAATTCGAGTTCAGTTTTTGCCAATTTAATAAAGCGTTTCAAAACTTTAACTGCTAACTTATATTTATAAAGTAGAGTATCTTTATGTAAATGAGAACTTTTTTAAGTTGTCATTTGATTAATGTATTTGTTGATCTGTAAAATATTTGTGTATTATCTCAGGTGAAACTGTTGATAATATCATGGTTCAGACTAGAAAACAAAGTGAAAGAGATGAGGAGCTTTCATCTCCACTAGTAAAAAATCAAAAACTAGGGGAAAAGTGAAAGAAGATAAACAGCAAACTAAAATAACTAAACATATTAAATAGATAAAAGGCAAGAGAAAAGAGCATTGCCTCTCCCCAGACCTAGTTACTGTTAGGACCCTGAAGATAGCAGATGGGACTCCAGAGGTTTTTTACTTTACCTACACAGCTAGAACGATTGACATTAAGCAAAAGTCTAATAAAGATAATTTTAAAATTACCCAGGATCAGATAATAGTGTTAAGAAATTCATTGGAAAAAACAACAACCAATCTTTGTATAGACATGGATTTGAAAGACTATAAGTCCATACAAGATCTGGCTAGCCCAGCTGGCATTAGGGAAACAGGGAAAGCTCTCGTCCATAGCTTTATGGGCCTTCCTAGTTGTAACCAGCATTCTTGCCTAATGAATGAACCAAATACATTAAAAAATCTGGTACACCCCCAAGTGGTGTATCAGATACACAGATACAACAATAGCAGAAGTTATTAGAGAATTACAACATACTATTTTGGGTCTAAAAGAGCTAGAAAACTCTGAAGTAAATAGGCAAGGAAGCTCTATGAGACAAGATTCTCATCCTGTATCATTTATGTTTAATGGTAATATCAGTCAAAATGAGATAACTAACCCTTCAGGTGATATTAATGCTCCTTCTACTTATTCTCATTCTTATTTAAGTAAACACATCATAAATATGCAGGGCCGGCGTTAGGCACTCGCGAACCCCGCGGCCGTGGGGGGCCCCCAAATGTAGCGGGCCGCAGGCGGCATATGTAGCGGGTCTGGCGCCGGGCACCAGCAGCAACACATTAACCAGCCCAGCAGCATACTTTTTTTGTCTGTCCCACCCCACTCCCTGCCTGGATCACCACAGCATCCTATAAGAAAATAAATGCTGCCCCCAATCAATATATGCTGAGCAGCATTATTAGTACCTGGCAAGCCCCTGTGCTCTCGCTGACTGCACTAAGCGAATTCTCCTCCGTCGCTCTGGCTCCCCATCAACAACTTGTGATATCCTCGTCCAGTTGCCCTTTCATGTAGTTTAGTCTGCGAAGTTTTACATTTGTTGCTGCGGCTCTATTGTGCCAGAAAAAATCGGGCCCCGATTTTCCAGGAAACGCCAGACTACCACACGGTCCACGCCACCATCCTGCCTTCAGTTCTGTTCCCAGGAGGTTTCATGTTCCCCATGGTCCTCTGTTGTGCTGCACAGAACGTGCTTGACGTGGAGGAGGTGCTGTGCTGGAACCAATCACAGGGCTCCAATAGGTCCGTGGCTGTTTATTCGCACTCCTCCAACTCAACTTGAAAATTTCTGTTCTCCACAGGTCCATGTCTGCAGCATAAGTACAGGGAGATGGGAGTCTGGAAAGGTAGAGAGCAGAACAGCAGAGGTAAAAACAAATATTGCAGCTGCTGGAGAGGAGCAATTGTTTTGCAATTTATTCTATTAACTATCTGTTAGAAACGTAATACTTCTAGTGTCTCCAGGTCATTGTGTCTGAAAAATCATGCAGTAGTTGGATTGATGTACAAAGATTACTGGGGGTTTGTGGAGGGGGAACGGGGAAGGGGCCCCGGGGAGGAGGATGCGGGGGCCCATCGAGGGGCCCCAGTAATGGAGTTTGCTGGGGGCCCCCAAAGTCCTAACACCGGCCCTGTAAATATGATGAATAATCAGTATGCTGCCAATTTAATGATTGTGGAATGGCTTGTTACCATGAGAAATAAAATGGACGCCATTAGAGAGGACTTAGAGCTAGTGTACTCCCTAAAACTATTATTAGTTTTTAAAAGTTGTCAACCATTGCCTTTTATAGCTAAAGTAATTTTTCTTTTCTGTCTGGTTAATTTGAAGATTTTTTACCTGATGTTAGTAGGTGTGATGACTGGAAATGCAGTCTACCTGACAGCTGACATATCTAGTTCTTTTCCTTCCACTACATCATCAGCATTGTGATCATAATGACTCTGACATCGCAGCTGCTTAGGAAGAGCCACTCAGTAGCTGTCAGATCAGTCATCTGTGATGTCACAGTCAGTGAGGTCACAATGCTGATGATGTAGTGGGGGAGAGGTATACCACCGCTATAGTAACACCAGCACACTGAAACATGCACAGCAAAACCTCCACTGCACTTACATAAGCAGTGACAGGGGTTTCATTTTGATCGCCTGTTCAGCAATAGGGGGTAACTATCTAACTCCACTATCTATGCAACATGGAGTTAGACATCTATAATAAGGGGATGCATGGGCATGGCCCCTGCATAGTGGATGAGGCACAGCCCCCATATTAGCTTATCATCGGTGCTGGTCGTTTGGGACTCGTCAGGGTCGGGATGTCGATAGCTTCCCGGCGCAGTTGATGACATCAGCGAATTTGTTGTTGCACCGGCATCATGGATCGGGGGGAAGAGAACTAAATATGTCAGTTACTAGGCATGGTGCTATTCCACACGTCCAGCACAATACTATCACCTAGAAAAGTTTCTAATGGGCAAAAGGAAAAAGAAATATACTTAAGAAATAAACAAGTTACAACTTACTACTTCTTAAAATTTGCAACATTTTCCTCTCTGCTATTTTCCGTTCCTCTAGCTCTTTAATGGAGCTCATATGGATGAAGTAATTAGATTGCTGTGTTCTATTTTCTCTCTAAGGACACCTCTTCAGTGTTGATTCAGGAAAATATTCTAAATCCATCAGCCAGACCGGAGTTTAGCTCCATTATTTTTCAGAAGTATCCTAAAGAGGAAAATAAAAATAAGATAAAAAACAAAAAGGGGGAAAAAGAAGAATAAAAATAAAAAGTCTACTATAGATAAGGAGAAGACGCAATATCTAGAGGCACCCTTGATCCAGAATGATGAACTTTACTTAGAAGAAAATAAGGTGAAACAGGTAAATGACCTACCAAAAACTAGACCCAAACTTCAGTCAGATGTAACAGAAAAGCAGCAATCTTCTCCAACTCAGGAAAAGATAGAGTTGACAGCAAATAATGCAAGCCACACATGCTATTTTTTTTCCACTGAAAGATGAGTGAAATAATTTATTAAGTAAGGTGGCTAAAGATGTGGGAGGTAAGTGTGCACAGCTAGAAATTAAGGATACACCCATTGTGACAGAGTTAACAGCGAAGTAAAGGGACTGTAAGTGTACAAAAAGAAAGGGAAAGCAATATCCCTATAAATCTGTCTGAAAAAAAAGAAACTCTGAATAGCACCTCACAAGACTGAGGCATTTTGAAATGTTACGGCTTTACTTATAAGGAACAATAAACTATATACTCCGCCTCCTGGGTCTGTGGTGGCTGCTTGTGTTTATCTGTCTGTAGCTTAGTTTTTGTGGATTTACGTGGTTTTCTGCTTGGAGTAACTACACCATTCTTGCTCACTACATCCGTGAATATCTCCTGGACTGGATTTCTACAAAGCATCATCACCAGGTATCTGCATTTTCCGTTTTAAAATCAACTTGTTGGAAGGTATCCCAAGCAAAACATAAGTGAAGCAAGGAAGTCTGACAAAATCAGTGACTCTGGGTCCTGCTTGAATCCACATTTTCGTCTGACCTGCCCCATGATCTGTATTTGGGCTTTTTAAGACCTCTTTGAACGACAAAGACGCATACAGACAAAAGGATTTCACATCCTGCATATGCACAGGCAGAGTTCATCCCTTTCAGGAATTCTAACACATTCTATGACTGTGGACCTCAGCTGTTGATCATTTCTTTTAGCTTTTGACTTAACCACCAGGTATCAAGCATTTTGAACTGAAAGCAACTCTTATTGTACTTGTCTCTAAGGGCTATCTATCCAACAACCATTTTGAAGAACAAATTAAACTTTTGGCCTGTTCTCAAAACCACTGCAACTGTGCCCTTACAGCTCCCTGCTATTACTAACTGGTCACTACCTCATGCATCATCCTTATGGAAAGGAACCTGTTAAAAAAGGGCCCTGCTGCCCCACAGAAGCAATTTTAAACCCCTTTTAAAACATCTAATACTGCTGCTGTTGCTCCTCTCAGGCGACATTCACCCTAGCCCCGGCCCACCACAACTTGGCCACAAGGTTACCAGCAGTGCAGGGTCACTCTCCTTAGCAAGCACTAACATCTGCAGCCTCCTCTCCAAACTTGATACCCTCTCTGCCTGGGTTTCCCAGCACAATCCAGACATCCTATCAGTGCTGGAAACATGGCTGTCTCTGAAGATACCTGACTCCTCAATAGCAGTTCCCGGACATGTAGTTTTCAGACAGGACAGACTTACCAAGAAAGGAGGAGGCTGTGCCCTCTACCTTAAAGAGTCCCTCATGGGTCATGTCATGCCCATCCCCGGAAATGACATCCAAATCCTTGCTGCCAAAGTACTTCTCGGAACTCATAATAAGATCCTGACTGTTGTCTCTGTCTGTATACCACCCAAGTTGAGCAATCTGGGCTTTCACTCCCTCCTTGACTGTATTAACTCCCTGGATCAGAATACAGAAGTTATCCTACTTGATGATTTCAACATCAGCTGGTTGGCCTCCAGCTCGAATAGTTATAAGGATGCCCTAGCTGCTGCTAACTTCTCACAAATGGTCAAATCACCTACTAGAGTAAACTACAGAACAGGGACCTGAATACTTCTAGACTGGGTGCTAACTAATCGTCCAGAGCACATCTCTGAAGCAACAGTCCTCTCAGACTCCTTAAGTGATCATTCACCTATCTTGTGTATCTGGACCAACAAATACACCAAACTCCCCCCCAAAACTATTAACAAGAGAATGCTGACCCCAGTCATCTTGAGTCACTTAAAACACTCCTTCGTGAACATGACTGGTCACCAATTGATATAGCCCCCGATGTAGACACATCACTTGAATACTTTTCACCTGTTTCAACTCAGCCTCATGGGTTCATGTCTGCTCAAGAAGCGTAGAAGATCAAGGGTGTCAATAACCCATGGATGACACTAGGCCTCCTTACACAAATGAAATCTCGAGACCAGCTCTGGTATCATGCTAAGGCTACTGGCACCCAGACGACTGATATCCAGGCCTACAAAACAGCAAGGAATGCATGTACCAGAGCAATCTGCCATGAGAAGGCTAACTATTACAGGAACGCCTTAGCCAGCACCTGGAATGATGGGAGTAAATTCTGTCGTAACCTTGCTGAAGTGACTGGAAAGGATCCCAAAACAACACCCACAATGTTGAACAAAGATGGTACCATCACTCTTTACCATGTACGCATTGCCAACACATTTAACACCACTTTTGCTGACCTTAGTCATGTGCTACCCCCTAACTTTTTTGATCCCTCCACAGTCAACCCAGCTCCTGTTAGTTCAGGTTTGCCACCAGGGCACCCTCATTTCCATTTCAAAGCAATCCCAGAAAGCCTAGTTAAAAAACACATTCTTAAAGTTCTTGGAAAGTCTAGGGTCAGTGGCGATTCACTGGATATGAAACTTCTCTCCCTTACCATTGACAAAGTCCTGCTCCCACTAACCAAAATCCTCAACCATTCCCTCATGCTCTCCCAGTTCCCCCAAAAGTGGAAACTGGCAGTGGTGACTCCAGTCCATAAAAGTGGTGACAAGACTCTCATGAACAACTACTGGCTATATCCATCCTCCCTTCTCTATCCAAAGCCTTGGAATGGATAGTGGCTGATCAGCTCATGGAGTACCTTGTAAAATACAGCCTGCAATGTTCCCAGCAGCATGGCTTCAGCAAAGGGCACAGCACTACCATGGCACTCCTCGAATTCACCACACATATCCATCATGCACTTGATCAGGGCCAGTTGGTCGGCGCCTCTTTTATTGACCTGACTGAGGCATTTGACACTGTCAATCACTCCATTCTCCTCAAACAATTATCCCTCCTTGGTCTTTCAAGTGAAACTACCCTCCAGTTTCAAAGCTACCTCAGTAACTGGACCCAACAGGTCAGGATTGGTGAATTCTTCTCGTCATCCCTACTAATCCACTCTGGAGTACCCCAAGGTTCTATCCCGGGTCCCTTGTTATTCAGCATATTCCTGAACAATATCCCTGCCTCCTGCCTGACAGAATGTTACTGTATGCAGATGATGCAGTAATCTTCACTTTCCACACCGATCCCACCTCCCTTCAGTCTCAACTACAGAAATGTTTCACAGAAGTGAAAGACTGGTTTTGCTCACATAAACTCATCCTTAACCACAAAAAAACTAAAACAATGTTGTTCCATGGAACCCACAACAAGTACAAGGACCATGAGCTCATAATTAACAACCACAAAGGCGTCACTCTTGAGCAGGTGGATATGATTAAATATCTGGGCCTGACCCTTGACTGCTCCCTCTTGTATACCAAACACATTGACAATATCGCTAAAACTGTGAATTCCCGTATAGGGCTACTATACTAGCATAAACATTGCCTAATGGCTGAAGCCTTGAACCTCGCTATCCAGAGCTCTGTTATCTCAACTATTGACTACGGGCTTGTTATCTATGGATCCACTACTGATACTGCAATCCGGCACATAGCTGTAGCCCTTAATAAGGCATGTAGACTCCTTATTTCAGCTGCCCGCCTTTCTCACACATGTGATATTTATGAGCAGGCTAACTGGCTCCAGCTATCCGGCAGGCTAAAGTACCAGACCTGCATCCTAGCTAAGAAGACATCACTGGGCCTTATGCCCCCTGGAGTCCAATCAATACTGATCCCACAGCGTGTCCGCCGCCTAACTAGAAGATCGGACAGTCTAACCTTTACAATACCTCGCTGTCGGACCTCTCAAGCTCAGCGTTCTTACCTTGTCAGAGCCTCCACCTGGTTCAACTTGCTATCTACAGAAATCTCCAACATTGCCATGATTGGTGCTTTTAAGTGTAAACTGCATCAACACCTCGTGGCTAGTGCCTTCTGTGATTGCTTCTTATAATCCCCTCCAGGCATACTGCCCTCAAGCATCTCCTCACTGCTTCCAGCTCCTCTCTCCTACCCCCATTACTGGGTATAGGATAAATCTGTCTCCTTTTTCTTTTCATCCTCCCTTTCCTCCTCTCTTGCTGTTTCCCATCTACCACATACCTAACGCAATGCCCTCCCCATTTCTCCCCTCCTCCCTCTCTCTGTCTCCCATACCACCCCCTCACCACCGTTCTTCTTTCTCTTTTCACACTAACCCACTCCTAACAAAGCTTCACTGAGCTGCCTATGACTTGTACTGTATAATTAACTCGCAACACAATTCCTTGACAATGCCTTTGGCTGCTATTATTGTAACCTTATTTGTCTTTTTTTTTTTTTGTAAGTTCCATTGTAATGATCATGTTATGTTTTGTACCTTATTGTCCTTATTGTCTTGACATGGAGACTTTGTAAAAGAGCCCTCGGCTCAAAGGTGTCATCCGAAATACAAATAAATAAAAATAAAAATAAAAAATAAATAAAAATGTCCAGGACATTACATACGAACATAAAAAATTGCCAGCAGATACAGGCCTTATGGTCTATCTAGTCTGCTCAAGTGTGCAGTACCTCAGAAACTTAGATTGCAGCTGCTGCTCCTCTCCTTGCCCCCCCCCTCACTGTTTCACCTCCTGTTTCCATCACACCCACCCCCGGCCACCCTCAGTTTGAACCCTCCACTTGATCCTGTCCCACCTCCTCTTGAAGCTGCTCACTGTCTGCAGTGATAACACCTCCTCCAACAGCACGTTCCACCCTGTGACCACCCTTTCAGTGAAATAGTGCCTCCTCATTTCCCTCCAGAATTCGCCCCCCTCCAATTTCTGTTCAGTTCAGTTTCAATTCTTATTGTTTGTCAAAAAACATTACAATTTAAAAAGACCACAGATACTTCATTAAAATCAAGGTCACAAAAGTGATACATAAATACATAAACACAAAATACATAAAGCCAAAGCATTAAAAACATCACATTAATAAATAACGTGCAAATAATGCCAATATTATATAGGTGGAGATCAGTTAATCATCCAGCTTAGTCCAAATAAACCTCACTTTGGTCACCCCGCAGGCCAGGAGTTCCACAAGAGTAGAGGACTACAGTGGTGCCAGATTGTCAGAGAGACAGTAGCTTGTCTGAGTTCTAACAATTTCCTTTTTCTGATTCCCTTGACAGTAAAGAAGAATTTAACAACATTCTCTATTGTTGCTACATCTTCTCTTGTCATAAGGATTAACATTCTGTAAGTTCTGACCTATCCATGACATTTCCCAGGAGAGCATATGGGGCCAAAAGAAGTTCTCTTGTTTTGGAGTACCAGGGACACTTCAGAAGATGTGTGTTAATTCTTCAAGTTCCCCAATCGAGCAGAAGCATTTAGGACTCACCAATTCTCTTAGAGTATCTTGCACTCAGGACATTGCTTTCAAATGCTTCAAACTTATATCTCACAAATGTTTTTCTTCGTTTTGGATCTGTTAAGGTGTTCAGAAAGGACTTGAAGCCAAAGTGGGTGTTATATAATGCGAACCATTTTGAATTTCTTGAGGCCCTGATACTCAAGCGATCCTCCCTGGCCCAGAAGTTACTAATTTTTGTCATAATATATGTCTTATATTTGGAACTTAGTGAGATATTCTTCTCATGGTATTTATTCAGGAACTCCAGCTCATACTTTTTAACATTATATAAGAATGTTCGGTATCAGTCTGATTCTCTACATTTCAGTTTGACCCAAAGTTTCTTTTCCTCCAAACAGAGATGTGGTAATCTTTCTTTTCCCATTCTGATTACTTTCAGCCAGTAGTTATGTTTGCGTGTGTCCATAATGGCATTAATATTTTCTATACCCAGTTCTGACCTAAAGTATGCTGAGGGACAGGAATGACCTAGGTCTAAAGCTTTTCTTAATAGTTTATTAATTGGGATCATTAGAGCCTCTCTTTTTCTTGTATCCTACACCTCTGTGCCATAGGTTAATTGAGCTAAAATTTTGGCCTTTAGGACTCTAATGAGTGGTTTCGGACAGAAACTCCCATAGACATTATTGAACTTATTAATCCCACCCATTGTCTTTCTAGTATTTAACAAAGTTCTATTAACATGTTTGGTCCAGTGGTCATTGACCACAAAAAGAATTCCTAGATAAACATAGCTAGCAGTTATGGATAGTTTCTGTGAGCCTAACAGCCCCTCCAGTTTCAGACTGTGACCCCTGGTTTCCCTCCCACCTTTTAATTTGAAAATACTCTTGGTGTTCACTCTGTTCATGCCCTTCAGGTATTTTAAGATCTCAATCATATCCCCTCTCTCCCTTCTGTCCTCCAGGGAATACATATTGAGCTCTTTCAGTCTCTCCTCAAAAGGTTTATCTCACAATTCCAGGATCACTTGTGTTCCTCTGCGCTGTACCCCCTTAAGTAGCTTGATGTCCTTTTTCAAATACGGGCACCAGTACTGCATGCAGTACTCCAAGTGTAGCCTCCCCTGGGACCTGTACAGAGGCAGGATGATGACCCCTCTCCTAGAAGTGATTCCCCTTGCGATGCACCCCAGCATTCTGTTGGCCTTTGCCGCTGCCTTCCTGCAATGGGCTGAGTGGTTAATTTCCCCTGTTACTAGTACACTCAGATCCTTCTGCTCCATTGACTTGGATAACTGCACTCCCCCCCAACCAGTAACTGTTTCCGGGGTTCCTGGCTCCCAAGTGCATGACTTTGCACTTTTTGGCATTGAACCCAAGTTGCCATGTGTTCAACCATCCCTCCAGTCTTGCCAAATCCTTCTGGAGTACTTTACCTCCTGCCCCCATCCACTCCCACACAGATCTTAGTGTCATCAGCAAAGAGGCTGATCTTACTTTTTATCCCATCTGCTATGTCTGCAGTGAAAACATTAAACAGCACTGGTCCCAGCACCGAGCCCTGTGGTAATCCACTTGTTACCACTCTGGGCTCCGATATTTCACCCACCACCACTACCTTCGGCTGCCTATCCTGTAACCAGTTCTTGATCCATCTAACAAATTTCCTCCCTGTTCCCAGGTTGCTCAATTTGCTGGTCAGCCTACCATGAGGCACTGGGTTGAAGACCTTGCTGAAGTCCAGGTAAAGGACATTTACCATTAAACTCTTGTCCAGTGCCCACGTCACCCAATCAAAAAAGTCAATCAGGTTCATCTGGCAGGATCTGCCTGAGACAAATCTGTGCTGCCTGTCATTCTGGAGGCCATTATCCTTCAGAAATGTTATCAGTCTTCCCTTGAGGATAGTCTCCAACAGCTTTCCTAAAATTGTGGTAAGGCTCACTGGTCTATAGTTCCCTGGTTCATCCCTGGGTCCACTCTTATGTAGGGTCACCACATGCACCACCCTCCAGTCCCTGGGTACTCTCCCCATATCCAGAGTGGTGTTGAACAGGTCCGCCAGTGGTCCTGCCAGGATTTCTGCCAGCACTTTCAGGACTCTAGGATGAACACCATCTGGCCCAGGTGCTTTATATACCCTCAGGGACTTAAATCACTCCAACACCCTACCCACCATGATCTGCCCATCTGTGACCTCCTCCCCCCTTACTCCCATCCCATCTTCCCTTTAGGTATGGGCCCTTCCCTCTCCCTGGTGAATACTGAACAGAAGTACTTGTTGAGTACTTCTGCCTGCTCTGCTCCCTTTTCTGCCCAACCACTGCCATTCTTGATCCTAACATTCTGATCCTTACTCTTTCTCTTCTCCCGAATATACCTGAAGAAATTCTTTTCACCTTCTCTGATTCCCTGTGCTAGCCTCAGCTCTCTCGATGCCTTGGCTGCCCTTACTTTTCTACTAACCTCCCTGGATTTCCTTACATATTTCTCCCTGTTCTCCTCTCTGTTGGATCTTTCATAGATTCTAAAGCAGCCCTCTTTTCCCTCACACTCTCCCCTACCTCCCTATTCATTTAGCTCAGCTTCTTGATCCTAGTTTTCTTGATCTGGCTCTTTACATATGCGCTAGTAGCCTCAGCCAGGCACAGCTTGATGATTTCCCATTTTTGCTCAGCGCCCATGTTACGGCGTATGCTAGCCATTTGCCCTTCCAGTACACTACCCATCCTGCCAAAGTCTGCCCATTTGAAGTCCAAGACATTAGTCTTTGTAGTGGCTACCTCCTTCCCTAGATTGAGTGAGAACTACACTGTGCAGTAGTCACTTCCAGCCAAGGGATCCTCCACTCCAAAGTCTTTGACTTGTTCCTCGTCCACTAGCACCAGGTCCAGAATGTTCCCCTCCCTAGTTGGCTCAGTTACCTTCTGTGTCAGGAAGCCATCCTGGAAAGTTTCCAGGAGGATATGCTTCCTGCCACACGAGGTAGCTGGGATATTCCAATCCTCCCATGGCAGATTAAAATCCACAACCACCACAGTGCTCCCTTTGCCACTAAGCCACCTTATCTGTTCTCCCAGCTCCTAATCAGTCTCCTCCTTCTGATTCAGAGGCCTATATACTACCCCCAATCTAATCTTTCTACCCCTTGGTTTATGTAGTTGCACCCAAATAGCTTCCACCCTGCTTTCCTCCCCCCTCCTCCCTGTTACACATTATCCCTTCTCTCACATAGATGGCCACTCCCTCCCCTTTCCCTTTCTCTCTATTCCTCTGGTAACCTTGAATCCTGGGATGGCTAGGTCCCAATTATGGTGTTGGGTGGCCCATGTCTCAATGATAATGGCTATGTCCACCTCCCCTTCTGCTATCATTTCCTGTAACTCTGCTATCTTGTTCCTCTGGCTTCTAGCATTCAATGCTACCACCCTCCACTGTGATCTTATCTCCCCAGTGCCTTTGCTCTCCCCCCATCCCCTCTCCTATTTGAATTTGGCTGATGCCTTGCTGTGGGTGGAGATCCAAATGATCCCTCTTGTGGTGACTGCCCACCCCTTTGCCTCCCCCTTTCCTAGTTTAAATTATACTCTCTTTAATAAACTCCCCAAACTTTTGCTTCAGTACCTGTGAGCCTTCCCTGCTGAGGTGCAACCTATTCTTTGCATAGAGGTCCGTGATCTCCCACTTGCTGACCCATCCCCCCACCAGTCCATACTTCATGGACCCACACCATTCTCCCAGTCATTTACTGAAGTCTGTGATCCTCTGCTTTCTGGCTGTTCTTGCTCTTTATACTGGGAGAATTTCAAAGAAGGCTACCGAACTTCCCCCTTTCCTGCAGTTCCCCACTTCTTTGAAGCTGTCCTGCACCTCTTCTATCCTTCTCCCCTCCAAGCTGTTCATGCCCAGGTGTTCCACAATGTGTGGTTTTTCCCCTGCCTTCCCCCACACACCTACTAATATGCTGTCCCACTCTACCTGCCGTCATGCCTGGCATGCACTCTACCCAAATGTTGCTTTTCCTGGTGCCCCTTCCCCCCCATCTTACACCCTTAAGTATTGAGTCCCACAGAATGATGACCTTCCCTCCTTTATCCTTTACACCCTCCTGTTGCCTGCCATTCCTCTGCCCCTGACTCAATCTCTCCCTGATTCCTCCTTGCCTATTTACCCCCATAGTTTCCCTGAACCTTGTTTGTCCCCAGTTTATTTGCCCCATCCTCTCCCCTCTAACACCCATGCTTGGTCTGTCCGATTCCACCCTCTTACCATCCCCCATCTCCCCTTCCTCGCCCCTACCTGTGTCTGTTACCCCACCCTGTACCATAAACCCCCTTGCCACTGCTCCCTGTGACCACTCTGAACTGTGCTTCCCCCCTGCACCCCTCTCCCCTCCGTACTGTCCTATTCAGGGCTGTCTGCTTTACTCTCCTGCCTGTTCTTTGCCTGTCCCTCACTCCCCCCTCCAGCACCTGCTGCTATACCTCCTACCTTCTCACCCCCATTGCTCCCTCTGCCATCTGGGCTATTACTTGTGTCCACTGGCTCCTTGGTGTACCTCTTGCCCTTCATAATGTTCTCCTGCATTCCCTGCCCTGTAATTTCTCTCCCCCTTCCTGCTCTCCCAGGCTCAACAAAATGGATAATCTGTTCCTGTAGTCATTCTACATTTTCTGAGCTCCTCCAGCCTCCCCTCACTGTGCCATATATCCCTGCACTGCCCCAGCTCCTGTCTTTCCTCAGTTCTTGACCTCCCTCCAGTCATTGTTTCCTGCTCTCAGCTGCTTCTGATTGTCTGCTCCATTTGTTGTCCCACTTTCTTTAACCCTTTGATTGCCTGCTGCATTCACTGGGGAAGTTCTCCTCAGGACCTCTGGCACTTGGTATTCCCTCCAACCCCACCACCCCATCTACCCAACTCCCTTCTCAATCATCTCAGCTCCTCTCTAAGTTGACTCAACTACCTGCACACCATACACCCTCTGCCCTCCATGTGATTCCCAAGAATATGGCAGCCCCGCACCCATTACAACTTACTACCATTCCTGTCACCACTTCCCATCTGCTTGCTGTCCCAGTCCCAAGGACTCCCCATCCTCCTAGTACTCAATTTCATGTATTAATAGCTCACTGCTCCTCCCTGCCATAACAAGTCCACCCACACCACAAAGAATCTACTTCATTGGCTCCTACTCTTCCCTCTCCAGCATGGACTGCTGCCTGCTGTCCTCCCTGCGAATGCCATGCAGACAACACCTAGTCAGATGCCACACTCCTGCTTCATGGCACTCGCGCATCAGGGTCACTCATGCGAGGAGTTGCTTGGCCCCCTGGGTAAGAAGTACCTACTGCAACCTCCCAACTGGATGGCTCAGTTACGTGACCCACTTGCCCTGTAGGCCCTCCCTCAGCCTCCCTCATTCAGCGTTCTCCCTCCTCCTACACCCAGCCAATCCTTCCCCAAACAAGCCACAGCACAACAGTTAAAACATTATTTTCAACACAGTTCCTTTGTCGTTTGCTGGTAAAACAGTTTAAACCCCCCACCAACAAAATCCAACACTTCCCTCACTCTGGGCTGAACCTCCTCTCAGCATCAGCTCCAAACAGGCCCCAGACTACAAATATGGTGCTATATAGCCACTGACTGCAGCCTTTCTACTGGATGGCTCAGTCATGTGGCCTGCTTGCCTTGTAGGCCCTCCCTCAGACTCCCTCACTCAGCGTCCTCCCTCCTCCCACACCCAGCCAATCCTTCCCAAATGAGCCACAACTCAACAGTTAAAACATTATTTTCAACACAGGTCCTTTGTCGTTTGCTGGTAAAACAGTTTAACCTCCCTCACCAACAAAATTCAACACTTCCCTTGCTCCAGTCTGTTCCTCCACTCAGTGACAGCTCCAAACAGATCCCAGACTACAAATATGGTGCTATATAACAACTGACTGCAGCCTTCCTACTGCATGGCTCATTCACATGACCCACTTGCCTTGTAGACCCTCCCTCAGCCTCCCTCACTCAGCATCCTCCCTCCCTCCTCCCACACCCAGCCAATCCTTCCCCAAACGAGTCAAAGCACAACAGTTAAGACACTATTTTCAACACAGTTCCTTTGTTGTTTGCTGTTAAAACAGTTTAAACCCCCCCATCAACAAAATCCAACACTTCCCTCACTCCAGGTTGCTCCTCCTCTCGTCAACAGCTCCAAGCAGGACATTGTTGGACTGTGTTAACATTGTCTGTTCTGCTCATAGAACTGCTAATTATATATAGAATAATGGCTTAAGGAGTTTAGAGAGTAACTCTGGTTGACACTTTGGGCTCAATTCTCAAAGCTCCCAGGACATCGCAAGGGGCTTGAGTCCAAATGATTGGTGCAAACTGCCCCTTGTGCCAAACAATGCCCCAGGAGCAATTCACAAAGGCAGGCTGTGCCTACCACATGTAGCCTGCACATAATGGTGCTTGCACCACCCTTGCACTACACACTGTGCTGTGGCATGGCGCCAGGGGCTTGTGGCAGATGCAGACAGCCAAATCCCCTGAATCTCAATTCACAAAACTCCTCCATTGGTGACATTTCTAAGTACCCTTAGACCAACACAGGATGGTCTGTGGATAATTAGAAATGTCACCACCGTGGGAGTTGACCTGGTAGCGGCAATGTGCCACAGTCCCCCCTCCCCAAACCCCAATCATTGTTAAATTAAAGAATACATTGCCCTTTTCCCTAGTAGTCCAGTGGCTCCCCTCCCTGAACTCTGATCATTGTTGAAATAAATAATACATTGCCCTTTTCTCTGGTAGTCTAGTGGCCTCTGCACCTGAACCCCAATCATTGTTAATATAAATGTTAAATTGGCCCCTTCCCTGGTAGTCTAGTGCCTCCCCACCTGATGACCCTGAAATTACTGTATCACTTCACACTTGGTGATCTAGTGGGACCCCCACCCAGCAGTTCCCTACCATCCCACTCCCCCCAACCCGTAAGGGAGCCAGTGACTGGCATAGCCCTCCTCTCACCACCACCACCACCAGTCACCAACTGAGCTCTGAATGAGTCAATCAGTAAAACACCTGATTATTTCAGATGCTCCTATTGATAGCTGGAAATCTTTAAATATTTTGATGAGAAATGAAAGTGATCACTTCCCTGTGATGCTATACTGGGAAGTTAAGGAAGATAACAGGAGTTTCATGCAGGAAGTTACATCTCCACAAAATTATCCATTTTCAGAGAAAAGAAATAAGTGGAATGTTTGCTGGGATTTTAGAACAGAAGAGGAGATTATACAGTACTGTGACAGTCTGCATCCCCCTATGCTCAGTTTGAGGCCTCAAAATTTAATGATATAAAAGCAGCTGTTGTATATGATGGTCTTGATTTCTTTTGTATAATGGGGTGTATATACATAGATTGTGCTAATGCTAAAAAATGGATACAGGGTGGTTAGGAGCATGCCCAATGACACCAGGATATCATTGCATGTCTTCTCCTCTGGAGAACTGCAGAGTGGATAACCCTGATGGCTGGGCAGATGATGTCACTACCTACCACCACCCCCAAGTGGATTCTTCCCTCATGGACCCCACCATTCCTCCAACCTTCACCTCTGCCTGCTGGGAATTAGATTGTTGTACAGGAGTGCTGAGGAGTTGAAGGTGGCCCCACCTCAGGAGCTTCAAACTGAGGGGTTATCCAAGCAGGTGAGTGATGGGGGAACCAGGGAGACCAGGGTCACAGGCCAGGGAGGATCTTGGTGGGGCAGTATCATGTACCAGGATGTGGCTGAAGGAGGTCCTGGCCAATGGCATAGGTGTAAAAATAGAGTTGATAAAAAATAGTAGTTAGATTCACCCCCCCCCCCAAAAAATAGGAAAAATTTCAAAAATTTAAATAAAAAATGTAAGGAATTCAGAGCAGTTTTAAGGTGAGAAAAAGACGCAATTTCATTACTGTCAGTGGCAAAAAATATTAGAGATAATACATGAGAACAATACTAAACCCTTCTGGCTTCTTATAGCAAATGACACGTGTAACTACTCACAGACAGTAGATTCATTATTCAGCTAGAAACATGGGTTTCACACTTTTCAGCTCTTTTTTTTTACCTGAAAGACAATCTATAAACATGGAAGGGCAATATAGTTAGTCTGATATCAATGACTTACAGCCAATGAATACACACGAAGTGATGGGTACCCTTGTCTCATTAAAATGTAACAAAGCTCCAGGGCCAAACTATATCCCTGCAGAAGTATATCTTCACCTTGTAAGTGAGTGGACTGATTTATTGTTACTTTTTTAATTAATGTATTAAAGGTAATTTTATGCCAAAGTCTTTGAGAGCCATCGAAATTGTCCAAATTGATAAAAAGGGTAATAGGTCAGGCTCTTATATGTACAGGCCAATAAGCCTGCTAGATGTGATGATAAAGGTTTTTTCAAGAATTTTATTAGCTAAACTAATTGTACAAATACAAAACCTTAGAGGGCTTTCAAAAATGCAAGCTGGGTTTTGGGAGAACTACAACTCGATTGATGATTGATTTGTGTTTGCTCATTTACTGGAGAACATGTGAACGTAAGGAAACAAAAACTTTATGTGGCCTTTATTCACTACTCTGCTGCTTTCAATTCTATATCTAGGCCACTTTTATGGCAGTTAATGATTGATTGGGGGACAGGGACTAGTTTAGTGAGTATTGTCAAGGAACTCTATAATCTGTAATTCCTGTACTCTCCCGGGTCGTACCTGAAAATAGACAATTGTCTTGTCTAGTGTACTTATCTGGTTAACAAAAGCTAAATAAATGAATTACCATACATAGGCAAGGGTTCACTTGGGAGTCAGAGGAAATTTATCAAGCTAAATAACCTATAAACTGCTAATCAAAAGATTATTGGACATTAAGTTAGACACCAATATTACAAAATGGGTGAAATCATGGCTGGAAGAGAGAAGACAAAGAGTTTCTGTGACAGAGTATTACTCACCACGGACAGAGATTACAAGTGGGATACTGCAGGGCTCAGTATTGGGCCCTACATTATATAGTCTTTATATTGCATCACTGTAGACTTCTTCTGGCTGTTGGAATTGCAAGTTTGCAGATGATGTCAAAGTAGGTGCCATAGTAAATGACAATAAATCTATCAATCTCGTTCAAACTGAAATAAACAGAATTGGAGAATGGGATAAGCAGAATTAATTACCTCTAAACCTTAAGAGAAATATAAGATAATGCACTTGGGCAAAAAGAACAAATGCACGATGTATCTTCTATACGAAAAAGAAATACTAGTAACGGATAAGAAGAAGAATTTGGGTGTCCTAATAACAAATGATCTCTCCCCTTCAGAACAATGTAAGGCTGCAATTAGTAAAGGAAACAGGATCCTGGGTTGTATCCTATGTAATATCAAGAGTACGGACAGACAGGTTTTGCGTCCTTTGTATACAGCCCTTGTGCAGCCGCATATGGAATATTGCACAAAGTTCTGGATGCCTTACAGCAAAAAGGATGTTAAAATGTTGCAGAGGACACAAAGATGGGCCACTAAGAAAATCAGACAATTAGAGCACATTCCTTATGGTGGGAGGTTGAAGGAACTGGGCCTGTACTCTTTGGAGTACAGGAGACTCAGGGGTGATCTGTGTCTGACACATAAAGCCCTAAGTGATGGTAATTTATGGGAATGTATAGGTTTCACTGGAGGTGACACAAAAAGGAGTAATAGATTCCATCAATTTCATTTAAAAGGTGAAGTTTATAAGAACAATATTCAAGGACATTTGTTAAATCAGAGAGCGGTGAATGTGTGGAACAAGCTACCAAATAAGGTAGTGTCTAGTACTACACTTGATGCCTTCAAGTCATCCTTGGATAGATATATGCGGGATAATAAGTTTTGCTATTCTGTCTGAGTGGTTGAGTCCAAATGACCGTTGTCTCTAGGCTCGTACATTCCTATGAACCTATAAATTCTTAACAAACAAAGGGATTAGATAAGAATGTAGTCTGGTACCAACCCTGTTTTCCATTTATATTAACCAAGTTCTTCTAAAATTTGAAAATATTGCTTCAGGTTTCCTAAGAGCTGCCTCATTTCCTGTGCGTGCATTAGCTTACACAGACAACGTAGTGCTCTTTTCCATTGGTAAATCTGGTTTGCAGACCAAACTGAAGCTTTTATTTTTTTTATTGTGATCCTGGATTAACACCTTTGAGAACAAGTTCATTACAATAGGTTCCAAGTCAAGTAAAACAATATCAGTGACAACAGTTGGTTTTGCAGGCAAACAGGTAATTCAAAGACTAGACATACAATGCTATACATTATAGAACTACAGAACAATAGAAAGAATAGCAACAATGCAGGCAATGTACAATATATGCCAATATTTCAAGGAATAGACAGGGTGAAAAGTAAGGGGTATGTGTGCAGGGTGAGAGATACTTCAGCACAGGGCCTCATCAATAGAGGGTCAGGGAGTGAACAGGTATGTATGCAGGGTGAAGAGATACTTCAGCTCAAGGGACTTCATCAATAGAGGGTCAGGGGAGTGAGACTATCTGAGAAATTGTCACAGTGACTGTCAAGTAGGGAGGGAAGTTAGGAGGGTGTGGTAAGGGGTGGACTAGTGAGGAGAGAGGGGGTGGGGGGAGAAATATCATGATTGTGGAGGAACAGGTGAATGGTAAGTTGGAGGAAGTGAAAGATTCCAAGGAAGTTTCTGGCAAGTTCAAGCTATCTATAGGAAATCAGGCAGAATTTTGCTAGGGGGTCGTAAGATGGATGCCACGGGGGTAGAGTAGGCAGGAAAACCGCTGTTAAGAACAATTCAGAGTTAGAAAGAGCAGTCACAGCAGGCCTTTGAAACAAGATGTTTCCTAAGCTTTTGTTTAAAGGAGCCTAGTGAAGTTACAGAGAAGATGTCCCGAGACAAAGAGTTCAGCCAGAAAGGAGCACAGTGGGCAAAAGCTCTCTGACCTAGAGGGGTGCGACA
This sequence comes from Neoceratodus forsteri, assembly GCA_016271365.2. Classification (NCBI taxonomy): domain Eukaryota; kingdom Metazoa; phylum Chordata; order Ceratodontiformes; family Ceratodontidae; genus Neoceratodus; species Neoceratodus forsteri. The sequence goes on from CM057452.1 coordinate 1,450,909,368, forward strand.
GTGAGGAACTTTGAAAACCATACTGTCAGTGCTCCTGGTACAGTGGCTATGTTCACGGGGGTGAGGAGCTTCTGAACACCAGTGAGAACCAGGCCTTGCCTAATCTTTTTGGCCAATAGACAGGTTTGGTACCTAAGTCTGCCATCAAACTAGAGCCAGTTTGCCTGTTCATACAAATCCCAACTTTGTGTTAGCCTTGGTGAACTGGTAGCCAAGTGGCATGCTTTGTTTAATGCTACTATAATACAGCAGAGGGCTGTGGTCATTGCTGAACCATCGATTATTAGTCTATAGTCAATAAATGAGATCACTGAGCTATGGATGACCAGATTAAGAGCCTCAGTGGAGAGACTTTGCTTGTGTCTATGAAGCATACCAATGCACCTGTTGACTGCCTTGGCAGTATTATCAATGTGTTGTGAGTACAACATGGTGCTGTCCATTGTAATCCCTAAGTATTTAAAGTGTTGGACTAGTTCCAGTGAGGTACCAGCCACATTAGTGATGTTGAGAGGGTATGTACAATGCCTGTTCTGGGTGCTGGAGAACAACATTATTTTTGTTTTCTTGTGGTTCAGGATGAATTTTTGATCACTGAACCATCATTCTGCATCCGAAAAACTTTCTTGTATCTTCCACTCCAGGTGCTTAAAGCTACAAAGGGTAACTTTAAACTAGAAAATGGGGGTGGCAAGTGGACAGCTGGTAGGCAGGGTTTCCAGGAAGGAGAGCCAGATGAGCCTACTCCCCAAGCTATAGGGGAGGGCATCAGGGTAGGGGCACAAGCGGGGTAAATTGGGGAGGGGAAGGGAAAGAAGCAGGGTGGAGAATAGTGTCACTGAACGTGAGGAGCCTAGGTAACAAATCAGCTGAGTTACAGGCTCTCTTGGCAGTGGGGCAGGTGGACATTGCGGCCATAACAGAAACTTGGGCCACTTAGTATCATGACTGGGGTATGATGATCCCTGGATACAGGCTGTTCAGAAAGGACAGGGGAAACAGGAAAGGTGGGGGGAGGGTGGCAATATATGTAAGGGAAGGATTAAGGTGCATGAGGGAAGGGGGGAGGAAGGCGGGATAGAGGCCCTGTGGATGCAATTTCAGGATTCAAAAGGCAGGTTACTGAGGATGGGGTAGTATATAGGGCACCATCTCGAGGGGAGGGCCTGGACAGGGAGCTGGCAGAACAAATTAGGAGGGTTTGCAGGAAGGAGAACATAGTGGTGGTGGGGGACTTCAAACTACCTGGGATGGACTGGAGCACACCAACCACCACAAGTGCTAGGGAGCAGGTTATACTGGGGGCATTTCAAGATAGCTTCCTGGAGCAGTGGGTACATGAGCCAACTAGGCTGGGAAGGACTCTGAACCTTGTACTATTAAACAGGGAAGCCGTAAGGGACCGGGAAGTGGAGTACTCTCTGACTGGGAGTGATTATCACTCAGTGTGGTTCACACTCAGAATGGGGAAGCAGACTGGAGGTGCAGGTACCAAGGCAATTGATTTTAGGCGGGGCAGACTTCAACAAGATGGGGGAGATTCTGATGTGTCATCTGGAGGGAATCCAACCAACCATGAGTGTGAATCAAAAATGGGGTATTATTAAGGCAGGGCTGGCAGAGGCTACTGGGACATGTACTAGGGCACAGAGTAAGAAGGGGAGGGCAAAGAAGCCCAGTTGGTTGACCAAGGAGGTCATGGAGGGGGTGAGAGCCAAGAGGAAAGCTTTTCAGAGAGTCAAGAGATCAGGGAGGAGGGAAGATGGGGAGGCATATACGAAGAAGTCCAGAGAAGTTACAGGACTGGTCAGAGCCACCAAGCTATCCAGACAGCTGAGGCTGGCTCAGGGCATTAAGGACGGAGAGAAGGACATCATTAGATACATTGGTAAGAGAAGGAAAAACAGGGACCAGATAGTGAGAATTAAGAAGGACGGGGGGTGGGTAGAGAAGGGGGAGGAGCAGGCAGACGCACCAAATGAGTTATTCTGCTCTGTTTTCATGGAACAGAGGGGGAACAGATACCTCATGGGAGTGGTGGAGTAGGCAGAGGAGGGGAGGGGTGACAGATGGAGAAATTACAGTGGCAGGGTACAGGAAGGACTGAGGACATTGACAGTGGACAAGGCTCTGGGACCTGAAGGCATTCACCCTAGGGTACTCAAGGAACTGGCAGGGTGCCTGACAGGACCACTGGCTGACCTGTTCAATACCTCTCTGGACACAGGATGTGTACCACCAGACTAGAGGTAGGCCCATGTGGTGCCCATTCACAAAGCTGGCCCAAAGGATGAACCAGGTAACTTCAGACCAGTGAGCCTCACATCAATTGTGGGAAAGCTCATGGAGACAATCCTTAAACAGAGGCTGGTGATGTTTTTTGGAGGACAATGGTCTCCAGGACAGACAACAACATGGGTTTGTCTCAGGCAGGTCCTGCCAGGTAAACCTGATTGAGTACTATGATTGGGTGACCAGGAAACTGAATAAGAGCCATGCAGTGGATGTCCTTTACTTGGACTTCAGCAAAGCCTTGGATTCCATGCCACATGGGAGACTAGGGGGTAAGCTGTAATATGTAAGGGTGGGTACTAAGATGGTCAAATGGATCACTAACTGGCTGAAGGACAGGCAGCAAAGGGTGATGGTGGAGGGGAAACTCTCATCGCCAAGAATGGTAACAAGTGGAGTGCCACAGGGATCGATACTGGGTCCAGTGATGTTTGGGATATTCATAGCAGATATCTCACATGGGAGCCAAAGTAAAACCAGTCTGTTCACAGATGACACAAAGATGGGATCTGTGGTGGATGACATCAATGGGTGGAGGGGACTACAAGGAGACCTAACTAAACTACAGGAGTGGTCGGAAACATGACAGTTGGGGTTCAATGCCAAGAAGTGCATGGTACTGCACTTCAGAACTAAGAACCAGAGGAGGAACTATCAGCTGGGAGTGGTTCAGTTGGGGAGCACAGAGGAGGAAAAGGACCTGGGGGTGATTATAATGGGCACTATGAACAACTCTGCTTAGTGCAAGAAGACAGCAGCAAAAGCCAACAAAATGCTGGGCTGTATAGTGAGGGGGCTCTCCTCTAGAAGCAGGCAGGTGATCCTTCCCTTGTACAGGTCACTGGTCAGGCCACACCTGGAATACTGTGTGCAGTGCTGGCACCCATTCCTGAAAAAGGAAATCAGACCGATGTAGGGGTGCAGCGCAGAGTGACTAAGGTGAGCCAGGGTTTGGAGGGGAAATCCTACAAAGAAGGGCTAAACATACTTAACATGTATTCCCTGGAGAAGAGGAGAGGAGAGGAGAGGAGAGGAGAGGAGAGATAGGGGAGATATGATAGAGACCTTTAAGTACCTGAAGGGCATAAACAAGGCTAATACAGGAGAGATATTCTGACTCAGAAGAGGGAGGGATACTAGAGGGCATCACCTGAGGTTGGAGGGAGGGAAATTCAGGAGGGAAATCAGGTGACATTATTTCATGGAGACGGTGGCAAACAAGTGGAACACTCTACCTGAGAAGGTGGTTTCCTGTAGGATGGTGGACTGCTTCAAGAGGGGATGGGACAGAGTGCAGGGGGGAATGACTGTGAGGAGGAGGAGGGAAGGGTGGGCAGCTGCAAGTTGGGGAGCTAGCTGCACAATCAATCAGACTAGATAGACCATGTGGCCTGTTTCTGCTGGCATTTTGTATGTTCATATGTTCATATGCTTAGGGTCAGGGTCACTCATGAACAGGGCTGCATCATCGGCATAAAGCAGAATTTGACACTGACAGTGATGATGTGAGTTAGAGGTACTAGTATCTCATCCAAGGTTAACGCCACAAATTTAAGGTCAAGGGAGTCACCACTATATCTGGACTTCCCAAGAACCTTCAGGAAGTATTTCATAGCTTCACACATTGTGGTGGCTCTAAAGTGGAAATGGTGGGTGGTGGTGGTGGGTCGCGGTCTTCTGACCTAGCACTGTGCCCTTTGGTTGGGGCGGAGGAAGAAATCAGGGGGTAGAACACCACTCAGGTCTGAAAAAGTTTTGTTAAAAGTATTTGCTATGGTATATGGATCCAGTGTGGGTTCATCATTGATGTTGAGCATTGTGGGTGTTACCTTATTATCTTTCCCAGTGATTTCTTTCAGGTTAGACCAGAATTATCGTCTGTCACTGCATGATCTTGTAAGGACATCCTTATAGTACTGTTTCTTTGCAGCACGTATGGCCCTAGTGCAGTCATTTCAGGCTCCTTTATAAGCCTGGATGTCAGCCTGCTTACCCGAGGCTCTGGCTCACTGTCACAGGTGGTCCCTTGACTTCATATGCTCATGGAGTTTGGGAGAGAACCATAGGTTACTGCAGCCTTTGATCTTTTGCTTTTTGATTGGAGCATGTCTATCGCACACTGTGTTGAATTGGTGAATAAATTGGTCCAGAGCGGAGTCAGCCATGCAGGAGGCATAGACCAGGGACCAGTCCTGGTGGTGGAGTTCTGCTTTAGCAGATTGAGATGTTCATGTCTAAGGACCCTGTTAGTAACAGTTCTAGCAGGGGGTTTAGAGTGATGATTACACCATTGGAAAAGGACAGGAGAGTGGTCACTACAGACATCAGAGAATCCGGCTGTATTGGAAATATGTTCAGGGTGATTAGATAGTACCCAGTCAAGTACGGTAGATGTACCAGTCTTGTAGTTCTTCCTGGTGGGTGTGTCAAGTAGCTGTGAGAGATGAACAGCTAAGACTGTGTCCTTGTATGGGCTTGCGGCAGGGGAGAGCCAACTGATATTTAAGTTCCCCAGCAGTATGGTTTCCAAGTTAAGATTTAGGCTACTAAGGCACTCCATGAGCAAGTCCAAACCAGTGGCCTTTTGTCCAGGCGGGATGTAGACTGTAAGGACAATAAGGGTTTTATTATGTGCTCCGGGGAGCACTTTTACCATGAGAGCTTGCATGTGTGCCCCAGCACTGTAGGACTAGGTCCTGAATGTTATCTGTCAGGTATATCACACAGCCGCCCCCTCGCTTGGTTAGGCAAGCCTGTCTGTATACGTTGTATCCAGGAATTGAAACTGCAACGTCGGCTACATTTGGGGAGAGTCAAGTCTCAACTATTGATAATATATCTGGATTGTGCTGCAAAACTCATGCCTTCAGGATGTCCATCTTAGGGAGGAGGCTGCATATGTTGATTGAGGTGAATGTTAGTTGCCCTGTCTTTCTCTGATGGACGGAGAATGCTTAAGGTGGGCCCAGGTTAGCGTGGATATTGCCTGAGAGCAGTAATAGTAGAAGTGCTAAGTGACATATGTATTCTTTTAGTTGCTTGTAGCAGAATTTAGTTTGACTTGTCTGGTTGTAGTAGATGGGATATTTTTCCTGGATGCTGAAAATCCCAGATAAGAGGGCCAGAGGGAGTAGCCAACCAGGGTAGCACATCACCACAATGACATTCCCACAGCGAGGTACACCACAACGACAAATCTTGCCAGGTCACTGTGGTGCACTGTGGTGGTCTGCTGTGGAATGGCACCATGACTTCTGGTGTTTTGCCCCTCCCCAAACTATCTCCGACTCAGAGTTGGCTATTTAGAGATGGGGGTGTGTGGGGAACAAAGCCCCCCGCAGAAAAACACTTTGTCCCATCAGGAACAATGCCGACTGTCAGCATTGTTCCCATTGCTGTTGGGGGTGTCAACAACTATGTTGTCATTGTATTGACATGGAACTGCCAACCAGGCTTTTGAACCATTGGCCCTTTGAGTGTATATGCCACCCACACAAGGGGAGGGATGTGGGAGTTGATTCTATGGGATAAGGTAACATTGATTATAGGCATACCAGGCATTGTCCTGATGTACTGGCAGGGCTGATGCTGGAGGAATGGGGATTAAAAGGCCTGAGAAAGTTAAAAAGGTGAGCAGTAGTACCTCTCAGTACAAGGGCACCCACAGGGGACATGACAGAAGTCAGTTAGATGTTTAGCAGAAGGGACTCACTGGTTAAGCTCACATAGCAAAGCAGAGGGCTGCCCGGTATTTGGAGTAACCCCTAAATAGCGATTGCTACAAGTCATGAGGGCTAACAGAGATGCACATAGGTTAGATTATTTAAATTGTGTCACTAGTACCCTAGTACTATGGAGGTGGATGTATGGTGGGAGATAGACAGTAGTGAATTACAGGGACCACAGGGAACAGAAAAGGCAGGCTAGGAAGAACATCACAGTTTTATTAATATCATAAAAAAGTAGCATAATTTTCTATGATCATAGTCCTTAAATTTACCAATAAACCCTGTTAAGAGTCAAATTACGATTTTTGGGATGAAATATAGAAACATTAAATGGAAAGTAAGAAATGTGGTTCTATCTACTATATCTAGTTATACATATAGTATCTTGGCCTGGTATACCCGATTAACTGTACTTGGTCTAATCATCTTAATCAAAGTAAGGCAAAACTTAAGCAAACATGTCTTGGTATTAGAAAGTTTAATGATAAATATGGAGGTACTGTAATATTATAAGACCACTGATAACTGTAACGAATGTGAAGTTTGATTCTCAAGCACTTTACAGTGTAGAAATTTGGGGTTCAGAGAAAGGAGCGTTATTTGAAAATGTCACACTACAATGTTATCGGTCAGCCATAGACTGAACAGGTCCATTCATAGCTGTTACATCAGGGAGGAATTAGGTTTATATAACTTTTATATTTTGGCAGTTTTAAGGAAAATAAACTATTGAGTTATGCTTACTCAAATGACAAATGATAATATGCCTAAAATCTGCTTAACTGAAAAATTTAAATAAATAGAATTAGATTGTAAGCCATCAAAAGGGCTAGAGGATGTATTCTCGGCCTTGAATAGTCTTGGACTTGGTTTGCTTAAGAGATAGGTTGAGAAAAAACATTGGCCTCTGATTTAAATATAAAAAATAAGATTTGAAATCTTAGTAACTCAGAAGATCTAGAATTTATTATTGGTATCTCGTGATAATAGCCAACCAAATTGAATGACTTACAACTGAGTGCTTCAATTTGGTTACTTTTGAGATCAGCGATGGGGAAGCAATAGCATAGGAAGGGAATAGCGAGGGAGGAGAGGAATAACAACGAGGGTAGGGAATAGCGATGGAAGGGAGGGAATAGTGGGATGGGCTAAATGAGTTTGTGAAGGATCACTCCACCAAGCTACCCACCTAGCATAGTGGGTAGGGACACAGACTGCAGTGCTGGTGATCCTGGGTTCAGGACTTTACCGAGGTACAGTTTCTTTTATTGTTGTTTTGCAGGCATTCATGTTTATTTTAAGTCCTCAGTCCCTCTTTTTTCCTCCAGTGTCCGCCCTCCTGCGGAGGTGATTATTTAACTATGGGGGTGTGGGGGACATAGCCTCCTGCATAAAACAATGATTTAAAAGTTTGCTGGGCTGGTGTTCGGCATTTGTTGAGGTGTGCCGAATTGGATTTCGACAGGTTGCACTCATTGTTTTGTGAGTTGCTGACTTATTTTCACTATTGTGACATGGAACCCTTATTGCTAAGTCAATTGTCTCCCAGGTACGCAGAAAATAATAATATTTGTGGTTATAGATATTACTTGGATGTACTCTTGGATGCTAGAAAAAGGAAAAATGTTATTAAATATAAATGTCAGTTATTTGATAGCAATGCCTTACATGCTAGATATGCCAAAATCTAGGACCCAGATACAAAGAGATATTGCTATAATATTGGAGAAAGGGAATACTTAGAAAAGACTTAGTTATAGAAAATTTCAGCTGGGGAGAGGCAGAGGGAAGAACAAAGGCAGAGGAAGGGGTCAGGGCAATAACAGGACTACCAACATTGGAAACAACAGTTCCATTCAACAGCACCCTCAGAGCAGAGGGAGGAGGGACCGATGGTAACAAAGGCCAATGTTATTAACTTGTCTGACCATGCATTACCTGATGCTGAGAAAGCGATCCTAAATAAGGGACTAAATTTTGTACCAACTCATAATTTTTACTGGTTTGATACATATATGACCTTTCAAATGTTTGCTAGGACTTTGAACTTAAATGTTTTTTTTGCAAATGTGGGGGATGGGGTGAAAGAGGGATGAGATTACCAATGATTGAATTATCAACTGATTCTGTCCAATCTGATAATGTTTATCATGTTGATCATGTGATATCAAGCTCTCTTAGTGAAAATTTGCCCCCTGTTTGTCATAGTATTAGAGTTAATCTTCACCCCAAATCAAGGTTTATACTCCCAATGAATTTTGTGGTCAATGTTTTTTTTTAAAACGTGAACTTGACTTGCAGGAGTTAGTGCATAATAGATGGCAGCCCTCCTATGTCAACATGACCTCTGAAGAGTTCAAAGCATTACAAGATCTAAAGCACAACTCTGCTATTACCATTAAGTTGGTAGATAAGGGTGGCAGTATGGTTGTCAAGAACTCAACAGATTACGAAGCTGAAGTTAAGTGGCAGTTAAGAAACACTGCTTTTTATAGGCCCCTTTCAGGTGACCCCACTGCCACATTTAAGAGGGAAATAGACCACTGCCTACATACAGATTTTGAAAAGGGCATTATTGATGCTCAAATTAAATCTCTCTTAATAGTAGACCACCCAATTCACCCTACCATATATTGTTTGCCAAAGGTACACAAAAGTCTTAACAATCCTGCCTGATTATCACTGGGATTGGGTCCATCATGAAGCCCCTATCCCAGTATGTGGATTCATTTCTGAAGCCCTTTGTATCTACCCTCATATCTTATGTTATGGATACAACAAAAGCTGTCTCCATTTTTAATGATACAATGGTTGAATCAGATGAATTACTTGTCACATTAGACATCAGGGAGCTGTATACTAATATACCCCATTGGGGGGGTATACAAGCCCTTGAATATTACTGAATTAATTAAAGAATCATGGCACACCCAACACACAACAAAAACAAAGGAGTTTCTGGGTATACTTCACCACATCCAAGTCCTTTTATTTGAACATTGCAAAAGTGATTAACAGCCTTTTCAGGTCCAGGAAAATCACAAGCAACAACCCTCTTATGTTTCACCTAATCTTAGGCTATGATGAAGAGGCCCCATGAATATTACCTAAATAAGTGCAAAAATCCTGATTACCCAGCAACTTTTTGCCACAATTAGCCAAGTTTGTACTGGAGAAAAATGTGTACACTTACGCTTACAGTGTCAGTGGCTCAGTAGGTAGTACACTCGCCTCTGAGGCTGGGAGATCAGAGGGCTGTGGGTTCAGTTCCCACATCTGGCACTTGGGTTAATATCCCAGCACTGACACTGTAGTGCAGCATGAGAGGGGTGCTGCACTTCGGAGGTGCCATCTTTCGGATGAGACGTTAAATCGAGGTCCCATCTGCCTGGATTGGTGGTAGTTCAGGTGGATGTTAAAGATCCCATAGCACTTATCGAAAAGAGTAGGGGAGTTTTTATTAAAGTTCACATATGAGGCTTCATTTCAAAGTAAACAGATTATATTACTTCATCACTCATCATATTCCCATAAACAAGTACAAGAAATGATACACATTAATGCTCAACCATAAACATAATCATTCTGTACTCAACAACTTCTATTTATATTTGATAAAATTTGAAACCCCTTCCACCATCTGTAAACCTTAGCCCTGAATAGTGCATTAAATCAGATTGATATACTGACTTCATCATTTGCATAATTAGATAACTAAAAACTCGATATGACATAATTTTTTGATAAATTACCCATTGACATCTTGCTTGCCACAAGTAAAACCGTAAGCAACTTAACAAAATAAAATAAGTTTCTAGATGAAGAGTAGAAGCATCTCTATGAAGAACCCCTAACACTAAGGTATCATAATCCATTTCCCCTAACCAACTCATGTGCCATTTTTCTGCAAGAAAAGGCCAAAGTGACTTTGAATAAGAACAAGTTAGTAAAAAATGGTTCATAGTTTCTTCTACATTGACACACGCTAAATAAGGACAATTTCTTTGTTCTAGGTTTTATGTTTTATGCCTCTCAACATTCAATCTGCCGTGAACTGTCAGCCATGATATTTCCATATTGTAGCTGGCATCCGCTTATTGTTCAGTTGTTTCAAAACCTGACCATTCAATGAAGGGGCAATTCTTGAAGCAAGGCTCTGTAGGGTACAGCCGGGCCATTAACGTAGAACAGAATTTTTTCTCACTGGCATGAAGAATCTCATCACGAGTGATTTTCCATTTAAATAGTTTCTGAGCTGCTGATGAAATAGTCAGGTACCTGCAGTCTAGAATGAAGTTTGGGGCCACTCACCCCAGGCTGCATGATAATTTCCAAGAACCAAATACACCATCCCCTTAAACCTATCTATATTACCAGAAATTCCATACAAAACAGTATGATAAAAAATAAGGAATAGAAGAAGACAATAGGCTCAATCATTCCTAAACCCCATTTTCCTTGCTTAAATAAGTATAACACCTTTGACTAAGGTTTCCATTGCCCCATAACATCCGAAAAACATTCCATAAATTCTAGTTTCCAATACTAAAGGAAGAGGAAAATATAAGCTACATACTGTAATTATGGAACTATAAAACATTTCAAAATTTGTATTCTTTTAATTTTGATAATTTCCATGCCTGCCATCTCTTAACCTTAACCCAAGTGCGCCTAAAACCTTCTCCCAATTAACCAAGGCCACATTTGGTGCCCCAAAAATAATACCCAAGATATTTATTGGGTCTTTTGAAAAAAGAACCCCAGACATTTGGCAGGAAGAAATCCCCAATCACCTACCAATAACCCCTTACATTTAGAAAGGTTAAGTTTAGAATTTGAAACTCCTGCATACTGTACAACTATTTGTATAAAAAGGAAACCTGAGTATGATCCAAGAAAAGCCACAAATATCATCTGCATAAGCTAAAACAGACAATTTAGCCAATTCATTCTGAGGCAACAAATTTCTCATATTCAACTTAGCCAACTGTTGTAACAGGGATCAAGTGAAAAAGATACAATAAAGGGCTGAGGGACAACCTGCACCCTGGTAGAAATCTCAAGCCCTTCTGTAATTTGTCCTTTAAGAAAAACTTTAACAAATGCATACGAATATAGCATTCTAATATAACTAATGAATTCCACAGGAACACCATACCTGGCCAAGGTTAAAAAGAGAAACTTTCGATCAATACGATCGAAGGCTTTTTCTTGGTCGAGTGAAAGCACACAGCCCTTAGTCTTTTGTAAGGATACTAATTCAATAAAATCTCTAATTAACATTAAAGCTTCTTGTATTCTTCTCCCTGGTACACCACAAAATTGATAATTTGACAGAACCCAAGAAGTATAATTTTTAAGCCTAATATTAAGGATTTGCGCTAGGATTTTATAATCAGTGTTCAAAAGAATTATTGGTCTCCAATTTGCAATATTTGCTCTATTCTCGGCTTTAAATAAGTAAACTAATAAACCTTCTGAAAAGGTAGATGGAAACTCAAGCTTCTGAAAAAATGATGAATAAACAGTATATAATATAACTGAAATTTCTGAAATAAAGTACTTGTAAAATTGGTTTGGCAAACCATCCAGCCCAGGTGAGGTACCTACTTTAAGGTTTTTAATAGCTTCTTGGACTTCTACCAAAGTAATATTTTTGAGCAATAATGATGCCTCTTTTGAAAAACCAGAAATATCAATATTTTGCAAATAATCCTGAATATTTTCATCCGAGGGGGTCTCTGCGGGCAATAAAGACTGATAGTGTACTTTAATCAATTTTTCCATACCTGTTGCCTTATCAAATCTAGTACCATTAGTGTCCTGTAGATATTCTATAGTGCTATCAGAATGTACTTTCTTACAGGCCTCGTAGGGATCCCCAACCGGCCCTCTCTTAGTACCCATAGAAAGCATTGCAGAGATTGTGGATGCTCTATCATATTGGTATTCCACCATCTCTTTCTTAATTATAGCAATCTGAGCAGAGAAATCTTCCTTACTTAAATAAGACAGTGAATATAAATGCTGCAATTGACTTCAAGTGAGAGATATTTCAAAAACTTCTTGTTTCCTAATGATCTACCATGTGCACAAAACCAACTTCGAATATCTATTTTAGTATCCATCCACCAGTCTCCAATCTTGTCATAAAGACACAACACAGAAATTCTAGCAGCTAATAAAGCCTCTATGCCAGACTTAACAATAGGGGACTCTAATAAAGACGTATTTAATCTCCATCTGTTTCTTTTCCTATTCTGCAGAGGGATATCTGAAATAGTAAACTGTAATAAAGAATGGTCCGAAAATTCACTAGGAATAATCTGAAAATAACCTTTTTTTATATTCTGGGAATGAAAAAGATGATCTATTATGGTTTTATACTTACTCCTGCTATAGGTGAAACCTATTGTCCGTATTATAACAGCTACAATTGATCAGTTTAGCAGTATCTACCACAGCCGATAAAATATGCGAATGCAGTATACCTTCTTTCTTTTACTACCAACTACTTGATCTCTTACAATATCACAATTAAAGTCCCCCAAAATGATAGCATATGAGGACACTAAATATGGCTGTATTAGCTTAAAAGTTCCACCGAGCAGCTTTAGTCTGGGGGCATACACATTAATAAGGCAAAAGCACTAGACTGCCAAGTACCATCTAACAAAAGCAAACGCCTGGGATTAAATCAATCAATTTTATTAACGAGAAATTATACGAACCAAAAGGATACTCACCCTATCCGCACAATCTGGCCCAAAGGACCAATAAGAAGGTCCCAAATCCATTCCCTTTTAAACAATGATAATTGTTCTCTAGAACACATCCATGTTTCCTGAAAAAGGAAAATATCATAACCGAACTGTGAATAAAAGAAAAGACCGCTCTTCTTTTAACCACATTTAACAAACTATGAATGTTTAAAGACCCTATAACAAGAGAACCCATAAATTATGAGATTAAGAAACACACAGTGAAATCAAAAGAATCTATTTTTTCCGCTTTTTCTTTTTTTTGTCTTTGTAATCCCCATATTCCATCCCAAAAGAGACCTGACTACTTCCAACTGACTGAGAATCAGCTTCACTATGTTCCATGTCAGAACTCTTCTGGAAGAAATAAGGTCATGCATAGTTCCCACTCTCCTTAATGCCTGCCTTTAAATTTGCTTAAGGAGTAATCTTGTTCTGCCTAGATGAACGTCTTCTAGCTACTGGTTTAAAATTCAAATCCTTAGTCTCTAAATGATCCCCATAACAAACAGGTGAAGAAGTGGGTTCACTTTATCACTCGTGTCTGCACTGTCCCGTTTAGGCAGAGGACCAACTTCAGGGTTAGCTACCGGCGGGGAAGACAAGGTGCCAGAATACCCTCCAAAACTGGGTTAGAGACTAGATCAGAATGGGAAACTATATTCTGAGGAGGGGGTTGGGGGTGGGGTGGGGGTCAACCTTCCCTTCCAGTAACTCTTGTGCCTGCTGAATTAAAAGATATGGGCTTGCACTTGGAGCCTTGTTCTTGGCTGCCCAAGAACAATCACCAAATATGACCCACCTCCTCACACAGATCACACTTAGTGTCATTGGTGCAATGTAATGCTATATGCCCATACCTCACAATTATCACAACGGGTTTGGTCACAAGAACTAGATAAATGTGTCCGTGCTCCACATTTATAGCAAGCCCTCGGCTGTCCTGCATAAAAGCATACCCCTGTCCCTGCCCAACATAAAAGAATTAGGATGTGTTCTAACCCATTTTCCCCAACCCGCAGTTTAACTTTATATTTCCACCCCCTGTCCAAAAGGACTCAGAATCCAACAAGCTTCAGGTTTGCTTAAACCTCACATTTCAAGCATACCAATATGTAATGTCAGTCAACATGAACCCCTCATTTGAAACATTATAGTCACAAATCTAACAGAGGGCTTGGTCAAAGGGATAACTAAAAAAGGAGACCATAAGGGAGAAAATTTTACTAATGCATAACGTTCCCAAAAAAGCTCTAAAGCATGAGTGGTTCTAAAACTAACGTCATAGTTGTCTTCCCCAGAAATATTTATCAGTGCAAAAACATCTTTAGGGGAAAATTGTAAAGAATCCTTCAGCAATCTACGACCTACAAACACACGATCAGGCCTATCCGCTAAACCTCCCTTATAGCGGATACGAACGGCATTTCGCCTGGCTGCGGCTTCTTTTTTAATGTTAGAAAACAACTCTGACAATAGGGGCGGTTGATTAACTTTAGAGGGTTGGGGCTGCGCATCAGTTTCTAAATTATTATCTTTCATAAGCCCTTCCCCTTGGTAACCCCAGTTCCAGTAGCAGGGACTGGAGCAACCCTTTGAGCCACTGGGAGGTTTGGTGGATTTATGCCAGAAGGCTTCCATCCTGGAGATGCCTGTGAAAAACCTGTCGAATAATCCCAAGTGGGATCTGGAATCCAAGCGCCTTGCTCAGTTTTCACCCATCCTGCTCCCTGCAAGGCCTGGGTAGTAGACCATGGTTCATTTGGTAGTTCTGAGGAGCCAGATGTAGAAATAGGAATAGTTACTGGAGTTTTTAACTGCTCCTGGGCAGACATAAAGTTAGTCTTGGGTTTGGATCCAAAAAGAAAGGTAGTGACTCCGTCCTGTGTTGCAGGATCAGTTTGGTAAATAATATTGCCTCTAGAAGCAGTCCCATGTGTTTCTATTAATGCTGGTGCTTTAAACACAAAACCAGACTCATTCATAATGACAGAGGATTGGAATACAGCCTGATTCTCTTGACATAGTGCTTTATCTGATGCAGAATGCTCAGCACTACTGCTCACATCCCTGGCCACCGCTGACCAATCCAGAATTTCCCAGGCTTTAGGCACACACCTTCCCTGGTGCTAAGACTGCCAGCCTGCTCGGATCGATACTGGGGTGCATATGTAACTGAACAAGAAGGAGCTGCCGACACGCTTGCCACTTGCCCTCTCTCAGAACTTTGCTATGCCATTAACCCCCTCAATAGTACCAGAGTCATTTTCCATAGATGTTAGCCCTCAAAGTACTCTTTTACTACCCCGCAATTCAGTGTATGGGTGACCAGATTCCAACCGCGTTGCTTCACTCGTTTCGTCGGCATGAAAGACAGCTGCCAAAATACCTTCCGCATCTCCCAATGACTGCTGTGCTGCATAAAGATCCTCCGTGGAAAAGAAGATCTCCTCCACTTCTTTTTTCTCTGCATTGCAGAGCATTTCACTACTTCGGGCCTCTAAACTGAGAAAACTAGGAGAGGAGGCCTGCTCTCCTAATTCCGCGACGTCCTGCTGCATCAGCAGCTCCTCCCGAGTGGCCATTCCACCAACCTCAGGCTCCCTCTACTGTCCAAGCAGCCGCATAGCCCAGCAGAGAGTAGAGGAATTTCCTCGGTGTCCTGGCCAAATTTCCCTCATTCACTAAAAATACCACCAACAGCTTAATCTGGTTCAAGGTCACTTGCATTCATCTGTATCCCCCTTCCCCCAGGTCATGCCTGAAAATAGGCAGGATTTGTCTAGTGCACTTACCCGGTCAACAAAAACTAAATAAATAAAAAATATATATCTTTTTGGGCAACTTATATTTACAAATAAGTGGCACAGCCATGGGGGCCAGGTTCACACCCAGTTTTGTGAATTTGTATCTAGGGAGGTAGGAGGAGTATGTGATTTATGATCAGCAGAAAAATCCATTCTATAATAAAATATCTCTTTGGAAATTATATACCAATGCTTACCTCATGATTTAATGGTGGACAGAGGAGGAATTGTCATTATTTCTTTGTTATTTAGAAGAGTCTGATTGCATCTAAAATTCATAGTACAGTACATGTTAATAGAATAAATATTTTTTGAACATCTTTATTGCCAAAAGTGATATTGCTATAAAAACTGATCTGTATCGTAAACCGATGGATCACAATACCATTTTATTAACAAATTCCTGCCACCCACGCCATACTATAAAAGGAATCCCTATGGGGCAATTCACCAGAGTACAGCATAACTACAGTACTAATTCAGCCTTTGAATGGAGTGCTGATTTGTTAAGTAACAGATTCTCTCAACGGCCTAGAAAGCAGAGTACGTTAATAAAGCCAGACAGAGGGAAGTGAACACAAATAGGGAGATAGGGAGAGCTTTCTAAGTGGGGATAGATTAGGTGACCATGGTAATAATAGACTCAATCTCATTATAACTTACAATGCTCAAGCTACTGCCATTAATAATATCATCAAAAATGCTGGCATATATTAAGAACACAACCCAAATTGAAGGATGTGACCTGTAATCTTCCCTGCATGGTGTATACCACTTGCAGAATCTGTCAGATAAGATTACACATACAGTAACCCTCAACCTAAACCCCCTACTTCTACTTGATTACCTTCTTTACCACCTGGCTGTTTCAAATGCCATCGTTGTAAATATGGTTCTGTTATTCTTTGCACAGACACTTTTTCTACTCCCCACAACTGTGAACGCTATACCATTAATAGATTTATCAACTGCAACTCCACATATGTGATTTATATGGGCACCAGTCCACACAGTGCTTATTATGTTAAATCATACAGACAGCACTCTCAAGTGAAGGAGGGTGCTGAAAAAATGAAAGTTGCATTAATATTTATGGTCTGGTGGGTCCAGTCTCCACTAATGAGAGCCACTGACAACAGTGGGATGTTTAGCTCTAGTGAAGTTTTAACCATTAGGTATATAAGAGCCTTCACCTAATTGTACTTTATTTAATTGCATTTTAATTGTATGCACCTATTGTGGGGGGATATTTAAATACCACCATAGTCTCAAGAAACCACACCTCCTGACCAAGGGGTAGAGAACCCTGAAACACTGAGGCTAGTTCAACTTCATTTTGGTAGCTGGATTTCATTGTTTTTCACAATTTTTTGCACAATGTTGTGATTTGTAAATACCGAATATATTTTTTGCACAGTAAAACATTATTACCACTCTCACAGAATTTTGTGTCCAGAGTGCTGATTCCATAAATATTCATGCAGTGCTTATTATGTTGCATGCACCAAGCGCAAACTAAAAGAGAGAGTGGGCGAACATGCACAGGTTATCTCACAAAACAACATGGAGTAGCTGTATCAGCCAATGTTGTTAATTCTGGAGTAGCCCTGCAACATGTTTTGAACTTCATGGTGATAGAGAAGGTCAGTGTGGGCCCCGGTGGTGGAAATCTGGATTTTCTATTAGCTGGGGGGAAGCATTTTGGATTTTTAAGCTGCAGGCAATTAACCCTCCTGGCTTGAATGACAAAATTGAAGTTTTGTCCTTTCTTTGATATTGTGGCTTCTGTTTACATATTTAGAAACCAGGCTGTTTGTATTTTATGTTATTTCATCATATGCATGTCCATTTGTTAGAATTTTAAAACTTATGTAGGAGTTTCTCTGTGATGAGCACTGCAAATTAATTACTTGTAGTCTGATATGAGTGCATGCCACTTTAAGATTGTTGCACTATATAAGTGGGGTGTCTATTGCAGACCACAGTCACCTCTTGAAAAAGCACACAAGTGTGAAACATTGAGGTGTGTTGTTCTGTGTTTATTTTATTGGCATGTTGGCTTTTAACAATAAAGAAGATGGACACATCATTGTTTTGTGCTGAGCATCATGTTTTTCTTTTGGTATGTAGCAAGTGCCTGTTTGCTGTACAGTTTTAGTTTTCCATGGGCACCATAATAGTGTTGAGCAGCTTTGTCTGGTTTGCTCAAAATTTTGAATATGTAGTATTGCATTATACTTGGTATAGGCCAGAAACAAATGTCTATAGCCAATTTTGCATTATTTTTCAGTGCTATCAGAAGACATACCTTTGCTTCTGTCTTTGCAATATGACTGTGTAATTATATACCTAGACATTTTTGTTTTTGATGCAGTAAGGACTATTAAGTCCAAAAGGCCAGGTTGCAATGAAGTGATTCTAAGGTAAAAATGTGTTCTTTTTTTCCTGAAGAAACACTGTTGTCAGAATGTGCACTTTTTAAACTCAGGATTACTTATTTTTGTCTCAGGTACAGTATGTATACACCCTATTATTCATGTGTTTCTGTCTGTGTATCAAAATTGTAATGATCTTTTTTTAAATGATCAAACCATAAACATGAGATGACATGACATAATTACTATAGCAATGTAGTAAATATAGACCCAATACCAAGCTTTCATTTATCAAAGAACATAAGTTTCTAGCTTTGAAGTTCCAAAGCCAGCACTTTCTAAAGATATTTTTTAAAGGCCTAAGCCATTAGGATAAGAAACTTTATTTTTTTTAAATGAAAGCTTGGAATCAGATCAACATGACTATAGCATATTGGTACATGTTCTAAGTATCACTACAATGGAAGGCACTTTCATTTTAGCAATGCACTGTACTAATAATAAATTGCCACTATATTAACAGAAAGAAGTATGTTGATATAGTGGAAATATTACACTATGTTGATATAGTAAGTATATACTTGTATTGACAAAGCAAATTAAGACTATTTTTGAATGCTTTCTTATTTTGTTACATTCATTATCTATATCAAAGAATGTTTCAAATAATGAACACATACTGATGTAGAAATAGTAAGAATTTTTTACATGTGAATTACATGTGAAGAAATTAAGTGTATTTATACATTACATTACACATGAAAAGATACTAACAGTATTTCTTCAAGGAAAACCACAACCTTTTTTTTCTAATTAGTGTTGTATTTAACAATAGGTTTGGAAACTACAGTAACTCCATAACCCCAGAGTGACTGGGGAGAATAATACTGTGGTTAATACTGTGATTTTTCTTGATGGAGTTAGACAGTTTTGTCCATGTTTGTCCATTCCCAGATTCATATTAAATATGATTTGTGATTACCCCCTGCAACCAGATATCTGATTCTTTTTTTTAAATATGTTTATGTTAGAGCTGTTTGCTATTCCATTAGGTATACTTTTCCATATATTTACCACCCTCTGTGTGTAATACATTCTCATTGTATTTGTCTTGAAATGTACTGTTTTCTGATGTTTGTGATGGCATCATGGTGCATAGGTTTCCTGCCCCCTACCATGTTTAGTGCCTTCATCAATTCATGATCATTATACATGCTAAGTAAAAGATCTCCTCATGTCCTACATTGATCCAATGTGTGCAAACCCAAAAATGCCAACCCTTCTTCAGATGAAATGTGCTCAAGACCCTTTATCATTTTAGTTGCCCAATGTGAGATGCATTGTATTCTAATGTTTCCCCCTAATATATAGTCCTCCTCTCCCCCCACCCCGAATCTGCAATCTGTAATTCTGTAATCAATTATCGGTCTCACATATGACCTCTAAATCAGGAGGAGAAACGTTTCTGTCCTATGCATGAAATGACTTTTTATGGTGTTTAATTTCTGATTTGGTTTGGCATTTACTATATGAACTTGTTTTTTGGGGGGTTTAGATAATTCATAATGTACAATCTAAGGTCCTTTTTGCAGGTTGTTGGTTTTAGTGCTATTCCTTCCATGTGCTATTGCATTTTCCTATTATTTTTCCCCAAATGTATGCCCTTATATTTTAACTTGGTTTAGCTTGGTTTAATGGAACAGAAAAAGGCAAAAGTCCATCGTGACTGTTCCCACCCAATGTGGGTCTTTATTAATAATTTTCCCTGATTCATGTGTCTAATTTCTTTTTAAAGCTAATAATGTATTCAGAATTAACTAGGTCTTGTGGTAAAGAGTTCCATAATCTGAGGGCCCTAAGAGTAAAAATGTTTCCCCTTTTTTAGTTTTGTAGCTTTTAACCTCAGGTTGCCTAGTATGCAGTGTTGGGACTAATCTTCTCTTAGAGAATGCCAACCCAAATTGTCTCATAAGAACTGGTGACTGGATCAAATTGTATATTAAGAGCATGTCACCCCTGGTTCTTCTGCTTTGAAGTGAGAAATGTCCAGTAGCCTTAAGTCTGGAGGGATAATCAAGATGTGCCAACCGAGGCACCATCTTAGTGGCTCACCTTTGCACTTGTTCCACCTGGACTATATCCTGTTTAAGACAGGGGTTCCAAAAGGAGGACCCGTAGTCAAGATAAGGTCTAATATAGGCCTTAAACAGAGGGATGAAGCACTGTTCTGAGTGGTTTATAAAAGTTCACTTAATTTGCCTCAATAAACTATTTGCCATGTTGGAAGTGTTAGTACAGTGGTCCCTTGAAGTAAGTTCATTATTAATGAAAATACCCAGATCTTTCTCACAGTTAGACATTTTAAGTGGCAATTTGTTTAAATAATATGTATTATTCCGGTTGCTTTTACTAAAGTGTATGACTACGCAGTTATCCTGGTTAAAGTGCATGTCATTATGTTTGGCCCATTGTTCAACTTTATTCAACTCTAATTCTAGTGATGCTATGTTACTAGGGTTGTCAACCCTACCACCCAATTTTGTGTCATCTGCAAATTTTGACATATAACTGTCAGGTCCTGGCTGCAAATCACAAATAAAGAGATTAAACAGTGTAGGTCCCAACACTGATCCCTGAGGGACTCCACTCGAAACTGTACCATAGTCAGACAACACATCATTAATCCTAACCCTTTGACTTCTATTTGTTAGCCAATCAGATGTCCAGTTAACAATTTCAGGGGAAAAACCCAAGGTAGACATTTTGGTTTGTAAGTTTATTGTGTGGAACTTTATCAAATGCGTGACTGAAGTCTTATAGAACTACGTCGGTAGGAATGCCCGCATCCAATAATGAACTAATGTTTTCATAAAAAGATATCAAATTTGTTGAGCGTGAGTGCCTTGGTGTAAACCCATGCTGTAAAAAATCTTGTATCCCTAATGTGATGCATTCTTGTTTGATTTTTGTCTTAATAACCCTTTCCATTAATTTTCCAACTACAGAGGTCAGACTAATGGGGTGGTAGTTTTGAACGCTACTTCTATTACCCTTTTTAAATATAGGGGTAACAGTTGCTGTGCACCATTCATCAGGTCTGGAATTTTCTTGTAAAGATTTATTAAAGATAAGTGATAGAGGTTTAGAAATAGCCTGAGAGGTTTCAATCAAAAATCAAGGGTGAATACCATCAGGACCAGGAGTAGTATTTTTATTTAATTTTTTTATAGCCTGTGAAATATCAGATATTATAATATTATAAAAACCAGACCAGTTTAAGAATTTAGGGCTAGCTGTTGTTTTTTTTTTAGAAAAGACTGAACAAACATAATTATTAAATAAGTTGGCTGTGTCGATGTCTAATAATCTGCTTCCATTATTGATCAGGGGATCTAGTATCCTAGAGTTACCTTTCTTTTGGTTAATATATGAAAAAAGAGACTTATGGAAGTCTTTAGTATGTGCTAGTTTAAATTTGAGTTTGGTTTTAGCCAATTTAATGGAATGTTTCAAAGCCTTAACTGCTGACCTATATTTATAAAGAAAAATGTCTTTATGTAAATGGGTACATTTTTTAAGTTTCATAAAAAGTTTGATTTTGCAATTAATCTGCGTTTTAATGGTTTTATTAAACCATGGAGGTATTTTACCTTTATTATTATATTTTCTTTTTGTTGGAATATATAAGGTTTCCAGTTTAAGAATTATGTCTTTAAAAATAGTCCATGCTTGCTGAGTAGTCAAGTTACGAAAAAGTGTTTCCCAGTTTATGTTAGCTAATTCACTATTAATATAGTATTTTTTAATGTTGGTAGACTTTCTTATATTAAAAATTTCTTGTTGAATTTCAAATAATATAGAAGAATGATCACTTGTGCCTAATGGATCCCAGATAGACTGTTAAATTTTATTTTCCATTTGTTGGTCCATTAAATAATGTTATTTAAATAATTTTGAATTCTACAACCTCTTTGTCAGTATTCACAATCTCACCTATGTTGGTGTCATTTGCAAATGTAATACATGTATTATGTATATCTTCTCCCAAGTTACCTATGAACAAACTGAATAGTACAGGTCCCAAAACTGATCCCCTGAGGGACACCACTTGTCACCCTATCCTTCCTGGACAAATTCTCTTTTATCCTAACCCTTTGGGTTTGGTACTCTAACCTGCCACATATCCATCTGATGACTTTTATATTAAACCCTAAAACTGTGAGTTTTTCAAGTAGCTTTCAATGGGACACTATATCAAATGCCTTGCTCAGGTCTAAAAAGATAATATTCACTGAATTTCCATTATCTAACTCCTTGCTGATACCTTCATAAAAGGTAAAGACATTTGTGATCCAAGACCTGCCTGGTCTAAAACCGTGTTGCAATATACTATTGATATTAAGCTTTTTGTATTCCTATTCTATTATTCCTTTAACAGATGCCTCCATTACTTTCCCCTATACCAATGTCAGGCTAATTGGGTTGTAATTACCAGGTGCTTCCCTGCTGCCAATTTAAAAAATTGGGATAACCTCTGCTGTCCTCCATACATCTGTTATTTCACTTGTATACATTGATCTGTTGAATAAGTTATGCAGGATAGGAGTCAGTTTCACAAGAACTTTTAATTTCCTTTGTTATCTAATGTTAATACATCAATAAGTAGACTTCTGTTTAAATCCTGAGATTTACACACAATATTTTGCATGAACGTTGAACTGCATTGTAGTAAAGTGATATAATCTCATAGTGTAAACACATCTTGTTATTCAAGCTGGTTAAGGCAAAATTTTTATGATACACAAAGGAATATCATATATTATCAATAACCCACTCCAGAGTGTGGGGTTATAGGCATTTAATCCATGGCTGGGGTGTGCTGTGAGTCTGAAGACCAGAGGCTGAGTGTCCTCACAGCATCCCAGGCATGGATTAAATGCCTATAACCCCACACTCTGGAGTGGGTTATTGCTCTTGTAACATGGGTTGCACAAAGGACACAAATAATGCTCAGAAAGGGTGATTTTAAGGCTGGAAAAGACCATTTTTATTGTGTATCCTTCCATCTGAAAAAATAGTTCCATGTGTAGATTAAGAATAAACATTTATGATTCAGGTAGACCTTTATGTAAAGTACAAAAGCATTATAGACACACTAATACTAATGCTCACAAGTAAAGTAAGTGAAACACAACATGTGGAAAATACAACTGTGCACTGGCAAGCTTGCTGTGGATTGTAAAATTCCGTGGGAAATTTGTTCTATTTTTAATCAATAGCAAAATTACTGTGTATAACACTTTTCCTAACATACAGTAATAACTTGCTTCCTGGAGTATATGATTAGAGTGTTGTTTATTTATATTGTAATGCTCTACATACTTGAAGGCTTTTTTGTGTGTTCAAAACACAGGCGCACAAGTAACACAGCTCCTTTTCTAAAGTAATAAATAAAAACCTGTTACAACATGTTTTACTTGCTTTTTACCATGTATGAGAATGCATTATTTCCATGAGTTGCAAGCACTGCATTATGGGTATGTAAATAATGTATGTTATGCAGTAGCTCTGCCATTCTCTGAGAAATACACTTCTGAATAGTTAATCCTGACAGTAAGTTAAGAAAAAAATACTATAATAGTAAATGTAAAACTAATATGCATAGAATTACTTAACATTTCTGTAAAGTAAAAAAGCATTATAGACAAATGACTGCTAATGATCACATCTAAACTAGGTGAAACACAACATGTGGAAAATACAACTGAGCACTGGCAAGCTTTCCATAGACTGCACAACTCTATGGGAATGTGTTCATATTTTTTGGTTTTTGTTTTTGTTTTATTCATCAGCAGAATACTTGTGTAATACTCTTCCTTACATAGTCATTTGCTTCCTAGAGTATATGATTAGACAGTTGTTTATTTATATTGTAATGACATAAATACTTTAATACTTGTTTTAGTGTTCAACATACAGGAGAGCAAAGTAACATATCTCGTTTCCTATAGTAATCAATACAACATGTTGGAATATCTGTTTTACTTGCTTTACCATGTGAGAATACATTACTTATGGAGAGAGTAGCATGGGGCCGTGGTGTTGCTCTAGCAACAGTTGCTGAACAAACACCGCCTACCCTGCTACCTCTCTGACGCTACAACACCCGCCTGGCGCGCTAGCTCTCCACCGCTTCACACGGCAGCTTTTTTACACAATTTTAAATTAAAATAAGCTGAAGTGCACAGTTTGTTTGCTTTTCTGGTACAGAGTGTGACTTAGTTTCACTGTTTGGCTGCACATTATGTATCAGTTTTGACCACGCTTGGTTACGCTACACATCAGTGATAAAAATGAAAGTGCTGTCTACCACTTGTTTCAGCTGGCTTCTTCTTTTAGACAATTCTCAATAAAAATAAGGTAAAATGCAGTTACTTTGCTTTTTCACACCAAGGGACTTTCTTTCAGTGTCTGCCTGCATATTAGGTACCATTATTGACCACGCTCGGTCACGCTACATGTCACTGATAAAAGTGAAAGTGGTCCCACTCATTTTACTCCCTGTAAAGAGGACGACTTTATTCTAGGAATAGTAAATGAAAATAAAAAGAAATATAAACCTCTTTTTTTTTTTTTTTAATTCTTATGCCAGACAGGGACTACTTTTATGCTCTCCCACAAAAATATTTATTTCCATTTTATAAGATAGATAATCCACTCTGGGGTGTGCGGTCGCGCTCTGATATACGCACGCCTTGGGTGGTTGAACACACATCTTCATAGCCATTGCTTGCATTCTAAGGTTTTAGGTTTTGCTCAATTATCTTTCAAAGTCATATCAGTTTTGTAAATAACAATATGTAATTTTGTACTTATCTTTTATTAAGAAAATAGTTTTCTTATAGTATCTAATGAAAACCTGTGATACCATGGGTTTATAACCTGTTAAATATTTTGAAAGATTCTTCTTTTCAGTATACATTGCATGCTAATGATATAAGATATCGAGATCAGCTCTGTTACAACCGAATTCACATAGATTTTATAAGATTTTGACATCACATGGAAAACATAACATTCGGACAGAATTTTCAACTTGTAATTCATAGCTTCTCTGTATTTACCATCCTCTTATTTGTTATCACTAAGGACATTTCCATGACAACAATATGGTTAGCCATTTGAACTTCATCTGCTCTGGCTGCTTGACTACAAATGACCTCATAATCCTCTGTTTATATTATCATTGTCATTGCTACAGTAGCCAGTTGGGATGTCATAGGAAGAGGATTGTGATGTCACTGGCAGACAAGCAGACAGATCAGGCAAAAACCAGGCAAAAGAGATCCTGTTTTCTTGAACATTTTAGAAGCATGAGAGGATGGTAAGTATATAAGCTATAAGTGAAACTGGGTCCACTGATTACATTTTTCGAAAGTTGCACCTGTGGCATCAGAGGCTGTTTAAAACATTATTGGTTTCAAGAATTTATTTTAAGTTTTTTTTTTTTACAGCATGAATGTTATAGTGAATTTACTGATTGGTTGAAAATGATCGCTAAGATATTCAGTAAGATATGAACAATCAATGAAAAGAA
The DNA here is from genome assembly GCA_016271365.2 of Neoceratodus forsteri. NCBI lineage: Eukaryota > Metazoa > Chordata > Ceratodontiformes > Ceratodontidae > Neoceratodus > Neoceratodus forsteri. Next base: position 1,450,934,928 of record CM057452.1, read on the forward strand.
TACAAAAGGGAAACTTTTGTGGCTTTTCAGGGTCTCACATCATCCTTTGATGCAATAAATATATGTATTCTCTAGGAAAAGTTCACCACCATGGGTATTAGCATTGACCTACCAAAATGAATTGAGGAATTGTACAATGACACTGTACACTGGTTATGGTAAGGAGTGACTTAAAGAGGGGCCCCATCATAAAAATTCATGACAAAGGAGGGGCGAGACTGGAGTGCCTTTTGGCACCATTTTTGTTTAATGTATTTGCAGTGTTGGGTAAATTACTTTTAAAAAGGTATCAGTTACAGTTACTAGTTACTTTCAAATAAATGTAATCTGTTACAATTGCTTATTACTTTTGTATAAAAAAGTAATTAGTAACTGTAACTGTAATGCATATTACTTTTCATATTACTTTATATTACTTTTGATAATATTGTTGTATTTATTCATTGAACATAGCTACGTGCTCATGAAACCCCAAGAAGTGTATAAAGGAAATAAAACAAATTCTAAAGACAATTAATATGTTAATTTATAACACAGTACCCACCTGAGTTTGCCAGACACAAAATTCCCTTTACATTTCCATAAATAACAGCTGTATTAAAAAAAAAAACTCAAACACATGCCCTGCATCTACTGCTGCCCTCTGCAATCTTTTCCTCCACAGCTGAATCCTGACTTTGCCAGCCATTGCTGTCCCTGACCTTTTTCATTGCCATAACACCCACACTCACCCTCCAACACACACACCTTGCATCTACCGCCTGTGCCCTTGGGGATCTTTCCCACACAGCTGTATATTCTGACAATGCCAGCCACAACTACCTTTTTACATCCCACCCTTCCCCCACTGCCACACACACCCTGCTGCATCTTCTGCACTTGGCACTCTTTCCCACATCTAGCCTGTATTCTCCTGACTGTAAGAGCAACAACTACCCCTTTAAATTTCTATAATAAAATCCCACCCTCACATAGCTCCCCCTACACTCACACATACACACACCCTGCAGATCTACTGCCCTTCCTTGCCTTGGTGATCTTTTCTCATTTCCTGCAGCAGCCTGAATCCTAACTTTGCCATTGCCAGCCACAGATCCACCCTACATGACATACAATAAATTCCACCAGCACACACCTGCTTACTCCAACAAAATCTAAACTAATTTCCATAGCTGAACCTTGACTTGCCACTGCCACTGAGACACAGTTATAATTACAACTAAGTCTGCCATGACTAATATGCCACTGCCATTATGCACAACTGAAGTCAGACAGTGTCACAATTGAATTATCACACAGCACAAAACACTTGTTGCGGCTCAGTACATACCCTTCAATGAGGATTTTCTTTGAGATGGGATGGGTGATGGAGATAGACCTGTCAGGTGGGTGGACAGACCATCAAGTGGCCTTCTGTGGCACTTTGGCACATGTGGTGTTGATGGAAACAGGCCCTGAGCCCTGCCTGCAGATGAGCTACTAGCCTTTTTCCCTACAACAGCTATTCTTGCCCCAATTCTTTTGGCGTTCACAGTGGTTACTGTAGAGGGCCATAACTGACGACATGCATGAGTGTAGCAAGCTCTCTATAAATTGTACATCAACTGGCCAATCTGTTGCCCCCTCAAACAAATGTCATTAATTCCTACAGCTATTCTTAGCTGTACCATGTAGTGGAGCATGAGTAGTATAATTTGTATAACAAATGTTAAAAATTATATATTTAATAATAAACCAACAAATAAAATTATGTTTTCCGACTTTTATTTGCACAGCACGTGTTACAGATATAGAACAAAATGGTAATATTAAATACATGCTGAAAACAGAAAATTGAGTTAAAATCAATGTTTCAACCATACTGTAGGTCTTCTTCAGGAATTATCTAAAAGAGAAAAAAGCAGGTCAGGGAAATAAGAGAAATATATGTGAGGAAAGAAAAGAAAAAGGGGGAGGCTGTAGGAGAAATATAGAATAATACATGGGAAGGTGTGTTTAATGTGATTTTAGAACACACCTGAGGTGTTGGATGCCACATAAATCCTGAGGGTGATGCTTGAGAGGTTTATTTAAGCATCCAACACCTCAGGTGTGTGTCAAAGCTTGAGTTAAACACACCATCCCATGTTTTATTTTAGATGATTGCTGGGGAGTGTTTTTTCATCTCAACAATTATATAAAATAAAGCCACATCCTGCAACCGCCATTCCAGGGTTTCTTTGCATCCCACTGTCAGAGCTTCACTGCTGAAACATTTTGTTTCTCCCTCTTTTTCAATGTTTTTACAGCTTAGACATAATAGTGGACATAGGCCAGTTACAGTATTTGCTTTTATTTTAAAGTTAACCTATGCTAAGTGCCAGTCACAGTGAAGTGTGCAGGCATGCAGTGCTAAAAGGCAGAGAGGAAGAGAATATCTGCAGCTGGCGCGTGTGCTGACCAAGGGAAAGATCATGTGTGCTCGCCGTTCTAACCCACAGATTATGATGGCAAATTATAACTCCGTTTCCCTTAGGGAAAAACGCTAGCCAGTTATTATAAAGTAATAATAGTTAAGGTAAGACTAGAATCTGGAAAATGAAAAGGTGATCATAGGTATGAAAAGGCAGATTAGAAGTGAATGGGCTGAGGAGTCCTTAAGTGGGAACTAATTAACAGGACCAACAAGAAGGTTGAAAGGTGAAACTATGAGTTCACACTCATTTTCATTTTCTACAGATTAAAGAAATACTCAAACTGGAGGGCTCAGTGATTTACACCAGGGCCCAGATATTCAAAAGGGTTGCACATGACGCAACAGTGTTGCACCATGCGCAACTCACTGATGCGCCCCAGCGCAATATTCAAATGGGGAATGTGCCTGGCACAAATCCCAATGTGCCAGAGCGCATCAGTAATGTATGTGGCACATGTGGGGGTCATGCCATGCATACTCCGCACATCCCGATATTCAGCCCAGAATGTGCTGAGTCATGCATGCACAACCCCTACTGCGCCCGCACACAGGTGAGCCAAAAGGAACAATGGCTGGCCACCCACAGGTGAGCTGCCATATTGCAGGGCGCAACACAGCAGCTGCCACCTGTGGGTGGCAACCCGAGCTCCGGCTGCACCTCCATGGTGGGGCCCCCCTTCCCGATTGCGGGCATCTGTTTAAAATAATAATGTCCTATCTCCCTGGTGGTCCAGTGGACTGCTGTCAGCCCGATCGCAGGCTTAGGTATAAATGAATAATGTCCCATATCCCTGCTGGTCCAGTGGACCACTCACAGCGCAATCGTGGACATTTGTAATAATAAACTAAAGTCCAATATCCCTGGTGGTCCAGTGGACTGCTCGCAACCAGATCGCAAGCATTTGTATTAATAAAATGAAGTCCAATATCCCTGGTAGTCCAGCGGTACCCCCTCCCCACCTGCCCACTGAGACCCACCACCCTGCTTCCCCCCAGTCAGTGGCGGGTGGCAGTACCCCACCCGCCTGCTGCCCCGCCACCTGCCAACTGACACCATAGGTAGGGCTGTACGCTCATTGGTCCACAGTGTGAGCCAATGGGCATGCAGCCCATACCATACTACACAGTCCAGATATGTGAATTCACATATCTGAAAGTGTAATGCGGTATGGGCTGCACGCTCATTGCTCATGCTGTGGACCAATGGGTGTACAGCCCTACCCACTGTTCAGTCAGCAGGCGGCGGCGGCAGACAGGTGGGGTGCCGCCCACCGCTGACCTTTGGGGAGGGATGGTGGGGCCCAGTGGTGGGTGGGGAGGGGGGGACCGCTGGACCACCAGGGATATGGACTTTATTTTATTATGACAAATGCCCGCGATCAGGGCTGGCGAGCGGTCCACTGGACCACCAGGGATATTGGACTTATTTTATTATTACAAATGCCCATGATTGGGCTGTGATCAGTCCACTGGATCACCAGGGATATTGGACTTGATATTTTCAATACAAATGCCCGCGATCGGGCTGCGAGCAGTCCACTGGACCACCAGGGATATTGGACGTGAATTTAGTTATACTTAAGCCCACGATCGGTCTGACAGCGGTCCTCTGGACCACCAGGAATATAGAACATGATTTATTATATACTTAAACCTGTGATCGGGAGTGTAGCGGTCCACTGGACCACCAGGGATATGGGACATTATTTAACTCTCCATATGCCCGCGATCGGGGAGAGGGGTGCATTGCCATGCTGTGTAGAGGGCGTTGGTCCCCAGTGGTTGCTGCCTGGCAGGGCGCCAGGTGCAAGTCACTTGGGATCGGTGCACCTGCATGCAAATGGGGCCATAATGACATGCAAATGGTCCCATATGCGCCTTGCATACATTTTGCATGTGCACTTTTGAATATCACGGTTGTTGCGCATAGCACAAGGGAACTTGCACTAGTGCATCCCCCTGCTCCACTCTGGCCACTTGTGCTGGTGCAAAGCCACTGCACCATGTGCACTGCGAGTGGGCAAAGTGCGATATTCAACGATGCTGTGCCATGGCACAGCTCCATTGAATATCGCCCAGTCAATGCCCCGGCACAGCTAAGTTGTGCTGCACCCAGGCTTGTGCCACAGCCTGGTGCAGTCTGAATATCCGGGCCCAGATCTGCAACAATTGGTACAAGGACACCCAGTGCAATGACACCTCACCAGAGCCATTCAGCCTAACAACATTTTCTGTAATGAAACAACTGGCAAAAAACAACCCTGACACCCAAAGGCAGCGAGACTGTAACCATGTAGAAAGCAGTGGTGTGATAGATGAGGCTACCTTGTAGTCGTAAGCCACTGTGTTAGAGCAAAGATTTTGTAGGACAAACCAGTATTAGGTCAAGGTGTGGTTCTATGTGATGATGGTGACTGTCTAAAGGTGAGCAGCGTTATTGTAACATCAGGCCGGCGATAACATTTTGGTGCTGACATCCTCGGCTTACAGAACAATGATGCTGGGGACTTACAATTTCATGCTTTCTGTGGGGGCTGTGCCTCCACACCCCAAGTGGGGCTTCACCTGCACCCCCTACTAAAAGATTCTCAACTGCAGGGGTGCATGTTGAGAGGCAAAGCATGAAAAATAAAGTTTCAGGCGGGCGCAATAAAATTGAACCAGCACCGGACCGAGACAGTACCTCCCACCCAACTGCAGGCCAACCTCTGATGCCTTGGCACAGCTTGGCAGCCCACCACAGTGCCACCCCTCCATCCCTCCGCCCTTCCAGCCCACGCCGCCATGCTCGCCCCCACGCACGCTGTATGTATAGTGACATCCTGTCACCGGATTCGTCCAACCCCACATCTGGTCACCCTACCCTCCCCATCACCATTCGTGCTTTCGCCCGTAAAGTGTTGCCTTTTCGGACGTAGCCCTTGTGCATGCGCCCACATCACAGGCTACCAAAATTCCTAGGCTAAATGTTACAAGGCTGCATGTATTTGCTCCAGTTGTTGTGCCATGGGTTTACACCACCTCGTACCTCTGCAGCTCATAATACCGAGACACTGCGACTACACAAACCTGAGTATCAGCAAGGCTACAAAAAACGGCACCTCACAGCCAGGAAATGTCGCCTAAACTTTTTATTGTAAAAAAAGCCAAAAATGGTAGGCAGCATGCATTCAACGTGCAAGGTGAAGATGCTGGGAGCTCATGCGGTGCTTGTCAGAAGGCATTTTTTTTTCAGCCTGATGTTGTAATAAATTGAGCATGCAGTCAGCTGAGCAGCCCTTTGTTTACACTGAAACCTGAATATCAAAAGACACCTGCACAACCTCTGGATTTCTGAGATGTCATAAACCAATTGAGTTTCACTCTTGAGGTTTATGAAGTCACAGGAACCCCTAGATGGATTAAAGCAACCGTAACAGATGGATGCCTATCTGTTGTTATATTTATAATTACTGGTGACCCCCAATATCAACCTGTTTAAAAAGGCATATCAACCTGCAGGTTGATATAAAAAGCCGCACAAAGCTGCATAAAGCTGTGCGAACAGTGCAAAACACCAGTAATTATAAAAAATAAAAGATAGGCAAGTGTGTGTTAAGGATTTTTTTTTTTACACGTCCTCGGTGTGTGATGACTGTGTAAACCTCTCGAGCTTCGCTCTCGAGACTTACGGTCATCACACACTGTAGTAGAATCATGGGATTCAAATGTAGACACCAGTTGCAGTACAAAATCAAACAGCTTTTATTCAGCAATTTCCAACAAAAAAAAGGCTTTAAGCGTACTGTATGACTAAAGAAAATAAACTGGATTCATGCATCCAAAGAAACATAGCAAACCGAACTTCACAGGCACCATATGTATGAAAAGAAACAACTGGAAGGAACCAGTGAGATAGATAACACAGCCCCTTGCTGAGCCCTAAACAAACTTACTAGCCCTAGAATGTGTCATTCCTTTATAGGGCTAGGGTACCCATGTGACACAGTTCTCCTCCCTATTTGCATAAACATCCTACAAACTCTTTATTTATTATATTTTATTGCCATGTTCTATTATTAAACAGTTTCCAAGCATCATAACAACAATATTAAAGCACCTAGTTCCACTACTAGCCTAGCAGCTAGTAGTGGAACCAGTGAACCAGAGGAGTGGCTATCTCTGCAAAGCAGTGTGCAAAAGATGGAGATTAGTGTCCAAAAGGTGGATAAGCAGAAAAGGGGCAAAATTCAGCAGAAGGGCAGACAGCAAGGAGAACCAGGGATAAATGACAACCAAAGAAGGGGCTGGAGTAGAACAGTGAAGCAGTCTAGGGAGGTCAAATCATGGAAAGCCATGTGTTCAAATGCCAGGAGCCTTAGCAACAAGATGGAAGATCTGGAGGCTGTCATGGTACAGTCAGACCTGGACATTGTGGCCATCACTGAAACCTGGTGTAATGATAACCATGACTGGGAGATGGCCATACCTGGCTACAACATATTCGAGAGACAGAGCAGGCAGGAAGGGAGGATGAGTGGCACTGTATGTGAAAAATGACATAGAGGCCACACAGTCCAGGAGGAACAAATGGGGAGAGATACTGTGGTTAAGCTGGAAAGGAAAATGGGGCCAGCCATCCGCACAGGTGTGGTCTATAGACCACCAGCCCAGGAGGAAGAAACAGATAGGGAGTTGATGCTAGCCATCCAAAGGATGGCAGACAAGGTGAGGTAGTACTGGTTGGAGACTTCAATATACCAGGCGTGGACTGGAGCATCCCAGCAGCAGTATCAACTAGAGCAGATTTATCCTGGACTCCTTCAAGGTGCCTTCCTTAAGCAACTGGTCATGGAACCAACTCGGCAGAAGGCAATACTGACCTTGTGTCACAAACAGGGACAGTGTGATGGGGGTAACAGTGGGGAGCACCTGGGTAACAGTGACCACCAGTCATTGTGGTTTGAAATCACAGAAAGAGCAGAACCAAACCACACAAAACACGTATCCTGGATTTTAGGGGGCAGACTTTGGGAAAATGGGGAGATACTTGAAAGAGGCATTAAGGGGAATGGGACAGGAATCAGGGGTTGAGGAACAGTGGGCAGTATTTAAAATGGGGATTATAAGAACAACAGAATTATGCATTAAGCAGGTTAGCAAGAGGAAAAGGAAGAGGAGACCATTATGGTTTTCCAAAGAGGTAGCAAAGAAAGTGAAAGCCAAAAGGATTGCATTCAGGCAATACAAAAAGACACAGGCAGAAGGGGATAGGGAGAAGTACCAGGAGAAACAAAGCGAGGCAGGGAAGTCAGTAAGGGAAGCCAAAGCTCAGACAGAAGAACACATTGCAAAATCAGTGGGTAAAGGGGACAAAACCTTTTACAGGTACATAAGTGAAAAAAGAAAGACAAAGGGAGGGATAGTGAGACTGAAGGGGGAGGATGGGAGCCACGTGGAGGATGACAACAGTAAAGCTGACATATTGAACAGGTATTTCTGCTCAGTCTTTACTAAGGAAGAGGGGGGTAATGGGTCTGAAGGGAGTACAAGGGGTGAGAATGGTGCAGAAATGGACACAAGTCCCTTTACACGAGAAAGGGTCCTGAAGGAACTGGAAGTAATAAGAGCTGATAAAGCAATGGGGCCAGATGGGGTGCACCCAGGGTCCTTAAAGAACTAAGAGAGTGGTGGCTGAACCTCTGGCTATCCTGTTCAGCCAATCACTGGAAACAGGGAGATACCAAAGACTGGAGGACAGCAGATGTAGTCCCCTTATACAAAAGTGGGAAAAAGAGGAAGCAGGAACTACAGACCAGTCAGCCTCACCTCGGTAGTGGGAAAGATCATGGAAGCACTACTGAAGGAGAGATTGGTGGAACATCTGGTTGTCAATGGACTACAGGACCCAAGGCAGCATGGTTTCACCAGGGGAGGTCATGTCAGACCAACCTCATTGAATTTTTGACTGGGTGACTAGGGAGGTGGATCAGGGAGGGCAGTGGACATGGCCTATCTAGACTTCAGCAAGGTCTTGACACTGTGCCACATAGAAGACTATTACACAAACTGGGAATATGGTGTGGGCAGGACAGTAGTGTGGTGGGTAGGTAACTGGCTGGGTGGCAGGACACAGAGGGTGGTGGTAAATGGCTGTCACCCACAGAGGGAAGAGTGACCAGTGGGTACCACAGGGATCAGTGCTGGGACCGGTTCTATTCAACATCTTCATCAGTGACATTGCACAGGATCTAGAAGGCAGAATTTCACTGTTCGCTGATGACACAAAGCTCTGTAACAGAGTAGACACACCAGAGGGTGTAGACAGAATGAGAAGGGACCTGCAGAAACTTGAAGAATGGTCAAGGGTTTGGCAGTTGAAATTCAATGCAAAGAAGTGCAAGATAAATGCATGGGGCACCAAAACCCTTGCACAATATATCAGTTGGGGGTGAGGATATAGCATGCACCAAGCAGGAAAGGGATCTTGGGGTTGTCATCTCTGATGACCTCAAGGTAGGGAAACAGTGTGACAAGGCATCAGGTAAAGCAAATAGGATGCTGGGATGTATAGGCAGGGGCATCACCAGCAGGAAAAGGGAGGTCATAATTCCGCTATACAAGACACTAGTGAGGCCCCACCTGGAGCACAGTGTACAGTTCTGAGACCCTACCACGTAAGGGACATAGACAGGTAGAGAAGGTTCAGAGGAGGGCAACAAAGATGGTGCATGGGTTGCATCACAAGTCCTATGAAGACAGGTTGAAGAACTGAACATGTACTCCTGGAGGAGAGGAGGGAGAGAGGATATGATAGAGACATACAAGTATCTTACAGGGAGGAACAGGGTGCAGGAAAACACTATTTTTAAGCGAAAAAGATGTTTCAGGACTAGAGGGCATGGGATGAAGTTGGAGGAGGACGATTCAGAGGAAACATGAGAAAGAATTTCTTCACAGAACGGGTGGTGGACAAGTGGAACACCCTGCCAGAGGAAGTGGTGGGGGCTGAAACAATCACGGATTTAAGAATGCATGGATAGACATAAAGGAATTCTAGAGGTCAGGGGTAAGGAAATAGACTTCTAGGAAAACAAACTGAACTTACAAGCTCAAATGGGCAAGACTAGGTGGGCCATAGGCCCTTATCTGCCGACACTGTCTATGTATCTATGTATCTATGTATCTATGTACCTAGTATCTATTATTAACTTGGCTAACATATATTTAGTAAAAAACAACACACTGTCAATCATAGTCAAACCCCTCCCCTTTAAGCCTGCCTATATAATTGGGAAACAGTCGGCTGGCCAGCTCTATAGAGTAGCAGCCACAATCAAGTGAGCCACAGCATTAAGCGCCAGTAAAATTGCAAAAGGTACAGCTCTGAAATACACTCTGCTTTCTCTGTCCCAAATGAAATATTTTAGTGGTTTACAAAATCTACTAGGGCTGGGCTGCAGCGCTAACAAGCAGGAGCTATCCGCTAATGCTAGTAAGTAAAATGCGATTTGTGGCAGATTGTAAGTGCTGCAGGGCTTTACAGGTTCTGAGGGGGATGCAATATATTTGAAATCCATATAAGCGAAAATGTCTCCGAGAATGGGACTGGTAAAAGCTCGTTGGTTCCGAATCCTGAGAGTTATTAGTAGCAGATATTAATTTCCCTCTGCTGGTACCAGAGAAAAGCGTAGAGGACAGCAATAAAGAGAGGGACATTAAGCTAGGGCTTAAACGCATTGAAACTCAGCCCTTTCACTTCACAGCATCTAAATAAAGGGATACAGCTTCGTTTTTAAAGGAGGACTGTAGCGACTTGAATTTCACATCTCTTTTGGGGTGGTACCGAATACCAGGGAAAATACAACAGGACTTAATGTTTCAGTTTTGGACTCGCTACAGCCGTCTTTCGCACATTCGCGGAGGCGATGTGCGCATATTCGAGCAGGCGGTCGTGCACACATTCGAGAAGGCGATCGTGTGCACGATCGAGGAGTGTATGTAGTGTGATATACAGTTATGCAGGGATAGAGACCACCAAGAAGGGACAGTAAGAACATTAGGCAGGTGCCCTACCTGCCTAAAGGGGAACACAAGGGAAGAGAAAAAGGACAGAAAGAGTAGTGCTGTTGCAACAGACTTTTGAAAAAGTGAAAAGGGTCTCTAACTGTTACTGCAACCCTGCTACACACACCTTGGGTGTGTAAAAAAAATCCATAACACACACTTGTCTATCCAATATTCTCTATATATTACTATTTATATTACAGTAATTAACTACTTTTAGGGGAAAGTAATGTCATTACAGTTACTTATTACTTTATTTTGAAAGTAATCAATTACTATTACTAGTTACCTAGAAAAGTAATCATATTACAGTTACTAGTTACAAGTAACTAGTTACTACCCAGCACTGTGTATATGTGAATTATCTCCGTCGTTTTTTAAGCAGCCATCAGCTCTACTATCCAGAGACAGAAGGGAGTGCAGTTTCCATCCTTCTGTTTAAAGATGACGCAATATCATTGTCCCAAGCATAGATAGGTTGATAGAGACCATTGATGAAATTTAAGAAATGTGTGGATTCTTGAGATTTATAGACTGATTAACAGGAGACCGAAATTGTTTTTTGGGGGAGGAGGGGGGAATAGTAGCAAAGAAATAACATCTCGCCACATGAAAGAAGAGGGCAGGATAGAGCAGATAACTTGATTGGGATATGTGGCGTTTCCTTTATCAATACTTCAGCATGGAACTACAAGATGATGAAATCATAGAAACGTCTAGCAGTCCTGGTCATGTGTGAACTGAACAGACTAGCAAGATCACAACTCTTTGTTTCAGTCGGTCAGTTTCTCTCTCCTTGTTTCTACGGTGGAATTCTGAGATGTAATTATCCATAAGGAGGCAACCTGCCAGAGGCAGCAATGAAGGAACACAACGTTATAGGAAATCAAATGTTAGCTGCTACATAGAGGCTGGGTTTTGGGGACAGGCAATAATGAAGGCATATAAATAGTAAGAAATAGTTTAAAAAGTGACCAGCAATATAAACTGAAAAAGTCTTGTCCTTTGAATTATGTAGAGAAGGACAGGAATCAGAAAAATTCAATTTTATAGCAGTAACAGTTGGTTTGGCAAGTCATTTTGCAAAATCTCTGTAGATTTCTAAAGAGATTTTCATGAGATTTCCTGCAACATAGGCAGTTCCAGAAACTATTTTCTTCAGTTATCTCCAGAAAATCTCGAGAAATAACTTGCTGAACTATCACCACTGTAGTTATTTATTTGTTTATTAATTGATTGATTGTTGGGAACTGAGGCTCGTTTCCAGGTGAGTTCCAGGGAAGGGGTACAGAGAGACAAATACATGCAGTATAGTCAAGGCCCCTGGAATTCTAGCGGTTCTGCAGTTGAATTTGCAGCAATTTGCATCGTACCACAGAATATATATAGTGCTGCAGAATTCATTGTTTTTGGTGAATTTTCATATAAATATGCTGTTTTTCCATAGTGTCAGACTTTCTTTCCCACCTCGTTTATCCTGAAGCCCTCCTCTATGCTCAGCATACGATGTCATCAATGACATCACATCATATTAGCCAATGACAGGACTGCATTCTGCCAGAGAAATGAATAAATCAGGCCGCAGAAATCAGAAAATGCTGCCGTAGAAGTCAAGGAGCCCTGCCGCAGAAATCAGAAAATTCTGCTGCAGAACACCAGGGGCCCTGAGTATAGTTCACATTAAACTTACTGTGCAACCAGTTAACAGCCGGTTAATATTTGGGGCCAATTTTCAATGAAGTTAAAACTGGGGCATCTGCAAAAAAAACTTTGTGCAAGGGGGCTTCTCATGCACACCAACAGATTTTTCAGCAAGCACCATATTTTCATCACGTGAGACAATTTTGCAACTGGTTCAGTGATTTATGCCAGCTGGCACTTGTTTTCATGTGCAGCTGCACCAAAATGCTATGCCTAGTATGACAGGAAAAAAGGGTGTTCTGTGGGTGCTGCCATCCCACACAGTCTGACAATTCCACAACTCAAGTAGGCACTCTTTCCTGTACATCTCACGTGGCCAACTCTAATGTATTTTACACAGAGAGCCATAGGGATAATGGCACAACCCAATGCTGGCTAGCAGGGGCCCCCACAGCTGCGCCTGCTGCCTCTGTACGCCAGGGGCTGAAACTCAGAATATCCACTGGTGCTGAGCTTTCCCCCATCAGTGGTTGCGGCATTGGGCTTAGTCTTTGGGCCCTTTAAAATATAGCCTCTGAGCTGTTGAGGCTTTGCATAGAAAATATTTTAATCACTGATATCTGGCTGTCAGCTGGTTTCTGCTGAGCTCTGACTGAGTTGCCTGAATACTTTCAGTTGGAAGCCACATTGTACTGCATTAGTTGGTAACTCACTCCAGTCACATAAAATGAATGGTTTGCAGACTGGCTGTACAGCACGTTTAATGTGAATTGTGCTGCACAATGGTAAGTGCAATCAATGTTAACAAAACAATATGTAGACATGTAGGGAGTTACCAAGCCAAACTGCATATACAGCCTTTCATACAGACTGCATCTCAAGGAGCTTTACAATCAGGCATAGGGATGGGATGAAATGTTGTTGCTATTTGCATGCACAGAAATATTAAACAGTGCAGTGTTAGATTACAAAGAGATTAGAAAGAGCCAAAGTAAAGCACAGGAGATTATGTATAACAAAAAATGTGACTTGCCCAGGATCCCACAGTAAGTGGTTGTTATTAGATTCAGCCCTGGGTCTCTTGGTTATAGGGTTGTCACCTGTCTGCTGAGTGACAGGATCATCCTGTTTTGAGGGTCCTTATCTTGCCATCTGTTTTCCAAAGGCTCCTCTTTTTTTCTGAGCTCTTTAAACAGATGCTGCCGTGTTATTCATTGTTTTGGCCATACATGTGGGCTGCACGCAAAAGTGTTAGTCATACAGACATTTACATGCAAAACCAGTCCATTGGAAAGACGAAGAGTAAAGCTGTAAAGACCCTTTTCCACTCAGCATCTAAGTATTGCCTTTTACTGTCCATGAATATCTTCTGTGACATAACAAATGACAGCAGAGGAGGGGCAGGGCACTCCACAGCTGTGGAAAGTGGTGGGGTTATGGGTGGCCTTTGGGGGCACAGTTCAGTATCTGGTTTTGATCTTATTCATAGGTGACAACCCTAACTGGTTCACAGCTCAGTGCTCTAACCTCACAGCCAAACTGCCTCCCATAAATTTCATTGTTATTTTTATTGGCTTCTAAATTTAAAATATTTTTGTTTTATACTTTGCATATGTAATGAGTATGGGTATATAAATCTGCTATGCTGAATTCTGAAATCATACCAGTAGAAGGAAGTTGCTGGCATCACTACCACCATAAACACAGAACTGTGCATATTACAGTAGTGAAGTCATACGTAGCTGACTATTGGTTAAAGAGTGGAATGCAGTTGCAAGTCTTTTTTATAGCAACATTATAATTGCATATGAAAAACTCATAATAATACAGAATTAACAGTGTTGAAAACAGGATTATAGATTACACAAATAGGATACACAATGAAAAATAGCTTCATTTGTCAACTGATGGTCATCTTTAGGAAATTACTGGGGCTGAGATAGTCTACCCAGAATGCTGCAGTAAAGACTGAATTGGAACAACTGTTTTGGGGATGGGATAAGGAGAGCCTAAAAATAGTCTGGAATAGTTTTCATAAGAAATTACTGGGCCTCAGATGTACTCAGAATGCTGCAGTGAGTTTTACAGATAGAATATCATATTAGTCTCAGAGTCTTTTTTAAGTATTATTGGGTCAAGGTAGTGTTTGTGCAAACCAAGACATTTCCTCAGAGGTACTTAAAAGTACTGTAATGACAGAGATGATCCTCATAAAATAGACTTTAACATATTGGGGTCTATCGTCAACATGTGGTTACCCTACACACACACAGGCAACCATAAGACAGATTGCGCACAGTGGGGTCTAATGGACCCCTGTGGCATTCAGAAAGACGTGAGTCCCTTCCATTATGGATCCCCAGCCAGTCACACAGCTCCATGCGTGGATGGTCCAGGGGTGTGTTTGGGGCATGGCCGCACCTCGCGCCATTCACAATGTGCAGAGAGCCAGATGAGGGGGTGCAGGATACAGCAACAGGGACCATGCCATTTCCATTGCACAACCCCCTCCACTTGATTACAGCTGCTGGCTGCAGTGGAATCAACTACCTCCCTTCTATGCTGCCCCAGCCCTCTCGGCAGACAGGGGAGGGCAGGGGGCAGCCATTCGGCATTTGCCTGTACTTTGACATTTTCTGGTCCCACACCTTCTCAGAATCCCCTGCTCTGCACGAAGCAGGGGATCAACTACGGAACCAGGATGGGCATCCAATTGGATGCCTGCCTGTGTCCTCTGATTTGCCCCCATGCAGCTGTGCACTGGGGGGATGGGGCCGTGGTCAGGCACATGGTGGTGGCCGGATTTCATGCATGCTGGCCATCACTCACCTGTCTGGGGATGCAGATACGTGGTCCTGATGCATGTGAAACACTCATACCTGGCCCAGCAATTGCATAGCCCCATTGTGCTAGATTCTGTGTTAAATATTTTATTCTCTATCTGTTTGAGATATATTTGGAAAAACCTTACAACTTTTCAATCAATGATTGCCTGGAACTATTGAAAGCAGGTTTGTGGACATTTCTACCCAGCTGACACTTTGTTCCTTGATTGTTTGTATAATTTTGTAAATTTTCAGTGTGCCTCTTATTCCTGAGATGATCTGGAAATGGTCTCTGTAGTCACTGTTCACAGCTGTGGAAAAATAAATGCAGTTAAATAAAGCACTAAATAATGTGGCAGAATGTCATTAGGTTACCTGGTACCTAGATATAGAACATATTTGTTGTCAGGCCATATTACTACTGTATATTGCTGTACTGAAGAATATTGATCAGAGATTAGGGCCCAGATAGTCAGAAGTGCATGCAAGAACAATATTTGCATGCACCTGCATTTACACCAATCCCTTAGCGTACCATATTCAGAAGCATTGCGCTGGCACCTATAAATATAGGGAAGGCTGTGTGCTGTAGCACTGAGGAATGCCAGTGCAGTGCACAGCAACAGTGCAGCTCTGAATATAGCACTGAGGACAGTGTTGAACACAAGGGGCCATGCACTGATGCAGCCATGATCCGAGCACCAGGTGCAGAGCTGCACACCGGGGGCAGCTGTGGTGGGTGAGGAGTAGAGATGTGCAAAGTGGAGAAAATTCTCTCTGTGAAAACATTTGTTGATTTCCTCCAGTTCATGGAGTGGATTGGGTGTGCAAAGCCCAGTTTCATTCCCTCCTCAAAAAAACTCTGTAAAATCAGGAGTTTTGCAACTCTGCAGGCAGAGTTCAAATTTCACATTTTGCAGAGTTTGGCTACCAACAGTAGTAGTGCCCTCCACACACACACACACACACACACACACACATGCACACAGATCATCCCTTCCTGGTGTCTAGTGATCCCCCTGCCCCACTGATTACTGACTGACCCCAATATGAAAAAATAAATCCCCCCATCGTGGGGTGCTAGCCCTGGCTGTAAAGTCTATCCAAGGTATCTAGTGGTCCCACCCACCCCGGCCAATCGCTGACCCAATATGAAAAATTACATCTCCCCAATTGCCATCCCTGATGTCTAGTAGTTCCCCCCACCACTGATCATCAGCCAAATTGCAAACAAAAGAAAATCCAAGGTTCTCCCCGATCACTGGGCGCTGAGTCCGACCAACTTTACAAAAAAAAAGTTCACTGGTGTCTAGTGGACCCCACTCTGTCAAGTAGTGACCCTCCACCCCATTCCCCACCACAACCCAGAGTGGGCCACTAACCTCCATGACCAACAACCCGACTAAGTTCTCAGTGAATGGGAGCATGCTTGTACAAGTACGTGTTCATTCACTGAGAGCTCCAGTAAGGCTGTGGGCCATAAAGGTGAGTGCAGAGCTGTACAGGTGGCCCAGTCAGGGTTGGGGGTGGTGAGGAAGAGGGTTGCAGGACACTACCTGACAGGATGGGGGTGGGGGTCACTAGACACAAGTGATTTTTTTTTTGTAAAGTTGATCAGACTCGGCACCTGGTAATCAGAGTGGGAGGATCTTGGATTTTCTTAATTTTGCAATGGGGCCAGAGATCAGCAGGGGACATTAATAGACACCAGGGATGGCAATTTGTGTGTGTGTGTAATTTTCATATTGGGCCAGCGACTGGTCGGGGGTGGGACCACTAGGCACCAGGGATAGACTTTAGAGTCAGGGCTGGCACCCTGCGATTGGTGGGGAATTTATTTTTTCATATTGGGACCAGGCAGTGAACGGCGGGGGGGGGGTGACCACTAGACACCAGGGAGGGAAGTCGGGCTGCCAGCTTTGGGGGGGCAGGAGTTGGTTTCAATCTTCTCCATGCTTTGGGGTTTTTTAAGTGCAATTTGCACTTTAAAAAACCCAAAAAGCAATGTGAAGTTACCCCATGCTAATTTTGGTGAGGTTTATATTACATGTGGCAACTTTGTGAAATGGTACACAGTGGCAGAGTTGGCAGATTCATGGGGAATTTGCCTGCAAAGTAAAACTTCGCTGCATCTCTAGTGAGGAGGGCACTAATAACAGACACATGACACAGCAATACATGTAGCAACAATTAAGCAATAAGGCATGATCAGGGGTTAGATTATCAGTCTGTTAATCACTCACTAGGGAGTGCAATGTGGCACGAGGTGCGGCCGAGTGCCATATTCCTAGGGGTGGTGTAACTGACTGTTAATCTAACTCCTGGGAGTGCCTTTCTGTTATTATAAAAAATATTCCAAAAGAAAAGTGTTAAATGTGTACTTTTTGAACATCTTCCTCATTAAGAAGGTCATTTTTAATAAAATAGTTCTTCCACCAACAGTTTAAGAAAGCTGGTTCAGAATCAAAATGCATCATCCCACACATTCAGCAGTGTTAGAAGGATAGAATGCTAGCAGGAAGAATTCATGTGCCATGGTGAACAGGCTGTAAACAACAGTGTAACAGGGATTAATGTATGTCAGAACCCTTACAGCCAATCAGATTGCAGCATTTCTGAGACCCTTTTTATAATAAACTTTACACTACAAATTGGCAACAGGCTGCCCAATACAAAAATAAAGCAGCAACATCATATCAACAAGCATTTGTTCATGCCAGATGCTTGCTACTGGTATAGGCAGCCCTGGGTACTACGCACTGTGTGCACTGTGCGAGTTATGTATTACCAAAGTTAAAGACTACATTTGTAAATTGTAATGCAGGCTCACAACTTTGTTATGTCATAATACCTTTGCCTCAAATTGTCAACATAACCTTTTTATGATCCCACTTCATGAAAAAGTGCATAGAAAATGTTCAACTCCTGTCTGAAAGGTGATGTCATGTAAGGAATGTGAAATCACCTTTTGGGACACAAAAACACATTTTGGCCAGGATTTGAAAAATGACAGCTGTCATATTCATGAGGTCCTGTAAAGAATTACTATGTTGAAAATTTGGGGTGAAAATATTTAAAATGAACAAAGTTATGAGCCTGCATTTGAAAAATTCAACATAGGCTCTCAACTTTCTTTTTTTTTAATATTTTTATGCCAAATGTTCAACATAACTTTCTTATGACCCTGCCTCATGAACAAGGGCACAGAAAATGTTGAACTCCTGCCCGAGAGGTGATTTCATGCAGGGACCACAAAATCACCTTTCGGAATGTAAAAACACATTTTGGCCATGGCTTGAAAAATGACAGCTGACACATTCATGAGGTGTAGTAAAGAAATGGCTGTGTTGTAAATTTGGGTTAAAATCTTGAAACTTACCAAAGTTTCAAACCTGCATTCACAAAATTCAGCGTAGGCTTATACTGTAACTGTTGTTTTCTAATATTTTTACACCAAATTTTCAACATGACCTTCTTATAACCCTGCTTCATGAACAAGGACAGAGAAAATTTTCAGCTTCCTGCCAAAGGTGGTTTTGCGCAAGAACCGCAAAATCACTTTTCAGGATGATTTCCAATGTCAGTGCAATTGTTCATGAGGTGGGGTCCCAAAGAAGGCATGCTGAAAATCTGGAGCAAGAATAGTTAAAAAAGGACAAATTACTCAACTAAGTTCAACCCCCCATTGAAATACATTGACCCGCATACCTGTTTCCTCAGTTCGAGGTCTGACTTTGTAAAGCGAAGCGTGTCTGCAGTCCATGAAAGATTATGGCACTAGACACTTGATGGGGATGTAACAGCTTAGAGGAGGTGGGGTGGTGGGTGCTGAGTGGGAGGGTTGGGTGAGCGGGGACAGTAACAGCCACAGCAGACATCAATGGATGGTTTTCTTTTACGAGGTTTATTTAAAAAAAACTGTGAGGAAGGTTTTCTTTATTTCAGGTCATGACTGGGGTTGGGCACCCCAGTGTCAGTGTTAAGTTTGTGGGGGAGGGGATGCTGAGAGGGAGGTCAGGTGGGGGGGCAGTTACGGGGCAGCAACAACAGACAGCAACACTGGGGGATTGGGCACCCCCAGTGTAAGTGAAAACAAAACCCTGCAAGGGATGGTTTTCTTTATTTCAGGTTGCAACACTGGGGAACTGGGCACCCCCAGTGTCAGTGTTATGTTTGGGAGGAGGCGCTGAGAGGGAGGGTTGGATGCGGGGGACAGTCACAGTGCCAGAAACAGACTTTGATGGACAGGTTCCTGTTATAACTGACATAAGCCCCTGCATGTTTTACATTCCAGGCATTCCAGACTGATGATGATGGATCAGCCTGCTTGGTGGGCAGCATAGATCAAAGGGAAGAGCCAACTCATGATTGGGTTGGCTGTTTCTTTTCAAGTTCATGTTGTTTCCAACCAACAAGCCAAACCTACTATACTCAGTCTGGCTGTTGATTGGTATGGCACTGTTGTGCCCCAAAACATTGCTCTGCATTGGACAGACAGTGCCACACTCACAAAACCCAAATACCATATAAAATGTTAGCTGCACATGCACACACATAGTGAACATGAAAAGGGATGGGAAAACAAAACAGAGGCAACCACCCATAAACGGGGAATCCTACAGGACGCCAGCACCCTGCCAGTGCCAGTTCCACATCAGTGTTCCACTGCTGTTGTTGTTGGTGGCTGCTGTTGCTGCTGGAGACCAGTGGCTAGGTCCCAGATGGACTGGTTGGTGTCCTCCACTCACCTGATCAGTATGCACTGCAAGTGGATTAGCCTGCACAGAAGGTCATCCCATCCTCTCCATCCTTGATACACCCATGATGACTGGTGGTCCTACAGGCACCTATGGATAGAAATACAATGAACTCAGCCAGCTATGCACATAGGATGAGAGACTCAGAAGTAGCCTAACGTGCAACCAAGGTACAACCAGTCGACATGTGGGCCACCATGCCACACATGGGTGACAGGAGTAAATAGACCAGTTGTAGTATACCCGAGACATCATTATGGACCATTACAATAGAAGACTGCACATGCAATGGGTGTGCCATGCTGCACTGCAGTGACCCCCAACCACAGACTGAGAACATGCCACCAGCAGGAATAACAGATTTGTGACTGCAGCACATGCAATAGCAGCGCCAAACTGGAGCCCGAGTGGCATTGTCATGGCCCTGCGGCAAGGAGTGGCACTGACACACCCTATGCCCACTGCCCCACAGACACCTATGAGCCACCCTGGGTGGCAGTAGGGATGAGGCTGAGAGACACCACATGTGGTGCACACAACACATC
Source organism: Neoceratodus forsteri (assembly GCA_016271365.2). Classification (NCBI taxonomy): domain Eukaryota; kingdom Metazoa; phylum Chordata; order Ceratodontiformes; family Ceratodontidae; genus Neoceratodus; species Neoceratodus forsteri. The sequence continues at coordinate 1,450,955,197 of CM057452.1, forward strand.
TGTACATGGCTGGGACTATTAAGTAGCACTGTGTGCTAGCAGGCATGGTAACACACGAGTGCAGTGGTGATGTACATATGGGGTGCCTGACGCATTGTTCCCCAGTCACCTCAATACTGGTGTACACGTGCTGAGCAGCTTGGCGGTACCCCTCCATCCTGGTGGATGCTGGTTCCACTCTAGATAGAGGGTGTCCCCCAATACAGAGCCTGTGAAGGTCATTGGCCCTGCAAAGCTCAGTCAAGTCCAACTGTATGGCTGGCACTGCCCATGTACAGTGTAGTAATCATACCATTATCATCCCTGTGTCAGTTAGACACCACTGCATCTACATAACAACGTTCATCTCATATGGTACACTACATGCATCACCCACCAATGGCCCCACCTTCTGCCGACCCCATGCCACATATCCAGGGTTCTGGTGAGCCACAAAGGTGTGACACACAGTGCATATGGCACCAAAGGTGGCACTATTGCAGGTGTACTACCACAAAGGCCATATGATGCGGCATGGCAGGACACAGTGGTGTACCAGTACTACAGTGGCCAATGCCAACGAGCTGATGACAGTCATGCATACATAGTCCCAAACATATGGCAGTGCAGACCTGACTGGCATTGATGCGGTCACAATCTGGGCTGTGAGCACTATCACCAACCCCCTGTGGCGCCTGGTTGGTGACACAGGAAGCACTCTACCACTTGGTAGAAGGCATACCACAGCATGATAGACAGACACAGGGTAACATACCAGCATCACATAGGTGCACAGAAGTAAATTGCACAGACCATGACACACCACAGTGGCACTGGTGGGCCAATGACCCAGGTGCAGGGTGAGTGTCCCCCACCACAGCCCCTGGAGAGACGCTCCCAGAGACATGCATCCTGTATGGTGAGCCACACATGGACATCCATCATCAGCAACAGAGTCATGCAGCATAATGTGGACATGGGTGGCAGAAGGTATCTGCAGAGTGGCAGGGTCAAGGATGTAAGGGGTGAAGTCCCCCTCCTTGATTGCAGGGCTGCAGCTATGAATTTTGGGGCCCCAGACAAGTCACTTGAAATGGGCCCGTTTCCCAAACCAACTAATACCAGGGGTAATGCCAGCTCCTCAGGTGGGCCCCTCCTAAGCTCAGGGCCCTGGACAACATCTCCACTTTTCCCCCCATTACTGCGGCCCTGCTTGATTGGTTCACCCATACACATATTGCTGCCTTAATCAAGTGTAGAATATGGTGTACCTCCCCCTACCTAACGACAGTGTCACCCTGTGCTGTATTTCCCACTAGCCAGGCCATCATTTACATTGGTAAAGTCTGCCCACAGTGCTTTTAACCCAGTAGACCATGACCCCTGCCCACCTGCATCAACAATACCAAGACCTTCACTGCCCACAATTTGGCTAACACACTGCATACCACACAGAGGGTGCTGTGTATGTAAGACTGTGTACAGCACACACTACAGTGTCAAGACACACTCCACTGGTGTAATAAATAAGCATGATTGCAACAACAGACAGAACCAAGCCCTAACACCTATGTAAGTGGTAGGGCTATGGCCATAACAACCCAACCTGTTCCGGCACCTATGTGTGTAAACATGCAACCTCAGGTGTGATGCACAAAGGAGAGAACTTATTTGGATGCCCCTCCTGTGACTAGCTTCTTTGTGCCCCATCACAGCCTGGTGATCTGGACTGGTTATCACCATGGCTTAGTTTATCCTGCTGACCTGTGCCCCTGACTGGGGCCAGCTGTCCACTGAGGTCTGTAGAGGAGATAAAGGGAGGTGTGATCAGTATCATGCAGTAGAACACAGTGCACTGTTCTGTATGCACTACATAGTAGAAATGCTTATACCCCGTACTGTGCACCAGCAGCCAGATAAGCGTGATGTAGATGGACAGGTCCAAGCAGGTCAGCAGCATACCTGTAGGACCACCTGTGGCACCACACACAAGCATGCCATGGCCCAGGTGCAGCGAGGCATGACAATTCTGTGGTAGCTATGGTCTATACCATGTACACTGGCCCATGTAGTGCCCACATCCTTTTTGCTCTCAGCCCCTGTACAACAGACCAATACAAGTCAGCTCCAGACCCTTTCAAGGTATAGTATACATGGGTATGCATGGTGCACCAGCCCTCATATGACAAAGGCAGGCATTGCATGCCTGGGTAATGGCTGGGGGGACTGGATTCAGTAGGTATGGCCTCACACAGTGGATGATTCATGTCAGGAACCCCATGTGCTTTGACATAATACCCCACGCTTTACTTGTCATATGCCTACCAGTGCCCATGTGGGGTAGCGTGACAGATGGAGGCCACATCCTGCTGCGGACATGTACCAGCACAGCCACATGTTGGACACATGTGAATCCCTCTTGCGTTGTACCCAGGAACAGACGTTGACATGTCCAGGTCACTGTATTTGGCAAACAGACGCTGCAAAACATGCCATGAAACTATACATGGGCCTGCCATGCACCCTGAAACTGTTAATATGTCACTGTGGTAGCCCATAACCATGCAGCCCAGGCAGGTGCATACTCAGGCAACCACAGTGAGTCCTGTTGTGTACAGGGCATGGGGATGTCCTGTGGGAGAGGGGCTCAGACACCTGCATATGTACAAGCAGATCATGTGGTGGGTCAGGTCCCATAGCACACTGGAGAACAAAACGGACACACAGGTAATGTGCATAGTGCCTTGGGGACAGTAACCCTGTTGCATACTATCATGACACAGGTTTGCATGCAGGTCATTACACACACAATACATACAACCATCTGTACTCATGTGGCCTGTGCACAGTGCCACTGTCCACCATCACCCACAGCTGCTGCTGCAAGTGGTGTGCCTGCCTCTGCTGGAGGTCATTATATTGGGGCCTACACACTGGTCACAGGCATGGGTGACCTCAGTGCGGCATGTAAATCTGTCCCACCGTTACCCACACCTCACCTGGGGCCTGTTTGACCCGCCATCTCCCCAGCAGTTGGTCCATCTGCCCACCACCAGGTCAACCGCTTGCCAACTTGGTGGTGGACCACCTGTTGTCCCACTGCTGCATGGCCCTGTGTCTCCTGCCTGACATGTTGTCATCCACCGAATAGGCCTAGCATGTGTCAGACACTCCTGTCAAGTTCTGAGCTGTCTGGGTGAGTCCTGTTGTGTTGAGCAGCATGTTGGTGCAACACACATATCGGGGGGAGCTGAACTTGTAGCATGCATGAGGCATGGGTGGCACATGCATGGGATATGCTTGCACGTGTTGCACATGCACAGCTCTGTGCAGTGCAGCACATGCTATTGTACAACGGCCTGGTATACAAGACTGAGCTGACTGATGATGTCAAAGATGGCAAGTGACATCATGCCTGTGCCACAGCCTGTGTTGCATAAGCAGAGGCTCGGTGCAAAGCAGAACGCTAGCAGAAACATGTTAGCACAGAGAGCAAAAGTGAGATATTCAGCCAAAGTATGCAAATGTGCTAATTCTGCAGTCAGTGGGCAAACATTTTATTGTCATTATTGTCATTACTGGCAGGTATGCATACATTAGCATGCCTGATTGTGCCTGGAATATATAAAAGTGTACAGTGCACCAACTAGATCCCACAGCTGAACTGCAGGTGAACAGAGGTAGGTGTCCTGTGGAATGGCCTAGAAAGGGATGGGTAAGCATTGGACTATGTCTATGCAGTGGCTACAGCATGGCTTCATGACTGATTTGGTATTTTCCATGTACCTCCAGGGTATGTTCCTATGTGTTGCTGTACCTTTCAGTGCCTGCTATGAAGGACAAAGTAGCCAGTTGTCCTGTGTATCTAGTGTAAGTCCATGGGAAAAATGTCCCTGTACTTTGCATGGGGAGCTGGAAGAAGCAGGAGCTGCAGTGTGTGTTCCTGGTGGCTAAAGGGCAGTATTTTTTCCTGTAATTTGGTTAGCTTGCAGTGTGGTCTGGTTAGCTTGTACTGGGAGGAGGACTTGTGACCTGTTTTTTCAGCAGGAGTTGTGTTTTTTTTTAAGCAGGACTTGTTTTGAATTCTGTCTGTAGCAGTTACAAAATCAAACTGAAAACAGATTTAGACTTGGGGGTGCAGCAGGTAGCCAACAGCCATTTTAGTTAATTGCTTCACTTTGCATTGAGAACTGGAAGAAGCAGGAGCTGCAGTGTGTATTCCTGGGACCTAAACGGAAGTATTTCTTCTTCTTGTTTGGGTAGCTTGTAGTTTGGTCTGGTTAACTTGTACTGGGAGGAGGACTCGTGGCCTGTTCTTTTAAGCAGGAGTTGTGTTTTTTTTAGCAGGACCTGTTTTGAATTCTGTCTGTGGCAGTTACAAAATCAAACTGCAAACGGATTTAGACTTGGGGGTGGGGAAGGTAGCCAATAGCCATTTTAGTTAATTGCTTCACTTTGCATGGGGAACTGGAAGAAGCAGGAGCTGCAGTGTGTGTTCCTGGGGAACTAAAGGGCAGTATTTATTCTTGAAGTTTTGTTAGCTTGTAGTTTGGTCTGGTTAGCTTGTACTGGGAGGAGGACTGTTGCCTGATTTCACCCCCACCACCACTATTATATAGGCAAATGGACCACTTCCACTAGTGGTTCCACCCATTAGAAGGGCAGGAGGTGGAGTAATTTAAAGGGGCGTGAAATCTGGTTTAAAATCTTAAGAAATACTGATGCAAATGTAGTTGTGCATTTTCTTTTTGAGGTAGGGCTATTCTGGGGACGATGTTTTGACAGAAATGCAGATTTATAGTTCTAAGTAATACTGATGCAATTGTAAATATCTGTGAAATATTTAGAGCCTAGGGAATACAGGGAAGATGTGGAGGGCAGGGCAAGGAGGCAGCTGGATGAATGGGAGGGAAGAGTGGAGGGGGGATGACTGGGGTTGGGGCACAGGGAGGCGAAGGATTGTGAGCTGCAGTGGGTGTGGTTCAGCACTGTTTTTGGGAACCTGGTGGAAGTGGGGGGGCCAGTGTGCAGGCTGTTCAGACAGCTTACACTGGAGATAGAGAGCTTAAGATGGGAACTGGTGGAGGACAGGAATGAGAGAGTGAGGAGGAGATGGGGAGAGGGCAGGAGGGCTCCATTGCAGGATAGATCAGGCAGCCAAGGGCCAGAAGGGGTCCTTGGCAAGGGGACCAAGTCCACAGGGTCCTGGAAGCACTGAAAGGGGCTGTTGGCAGGTGGTAGGGAACATGGGCAGACAGAAAGGAAGTAGAAAAGAGGTTCAGGGTAAGCAGAGGCAGGGAGGGATTACAGGGGAGGGCTGGGGCAGGAGGTTGGAGACAACAAACAGGTACACAGTGCTGGCTGATGAAACAGAGCAGGAGTTTGGGGAAGGCACCATAGAACAAAAGTCAGGGGACCAGGAGGGAAAGGGGAAATACAGAGTACAAGGTGAGAGGGAAGACTGTGGGGTAGAAGTGGGGAGTGGCAGGGAAGCAGGTCGAGTTGGCATGAACGCACTAAATAAAGGGGGAGGAAGGCCAAAACATATTGGGGTGAGAGGGGAGTCAGAATGCAGGGGGCACTGGGAGGAGGTACACATAGTGGGGAGGGGTTGTGGAAGGGTGTGAGCACAGAAGTACAGGAGGAGGAGGAGGAGAGCAGGTGGAGGTGCAATTGAAGGAGAAGGGAGGAAGAGGTGGCATGGAAGGCTGGTGTTTTGAGCAATCGGTTTAAATGCTTCATTTGCAAGCTTTTAAACTAGCTGGGGAGGCACTGACAAGCAGCAGAAAATCCCAGCCTCCCTAAAACAGGGTACTAAATGAGAAAAAGACCAAGGTAGAAAAGTCAGTGGGCATGCTGCAACAGAAGGTAAAGCCACCAAAAATGGAGAGCAATGAGTACCAATGCCCATAGCCTGGGTAACAAGCTCCTGAATTAGTGGCATTGATGGAGGAGGAACATCTGATATCGTGGCAGTCACAGAAACATGTACACACAAAACCATGACTGGGACATAAACATACCAGGATACACTGTCTACAGGAGGGACAGGAGGGTAAAAGAGGAGAGAAGTAGTTCTCATATAAGGGAAGGAATAAAAGCAACAGAACAAAAGGGTAAACAGTGAGGAGAAGAAGCACTGTGGGTAAATCTGGAGACAGGCAATGGCACCACAATACACACAGGGGTTGTATAGAACTCCTTCTCAGGGGAGAAATGGACAGGGAAATGATAGAAAGTATACTTAGAATGGCAGAAAAAGGGAGATATTGCTGACGGGTGATCTGAACATGCCAGATGTTAACTGGAGTGCAGTTGCAGCTGCCACTCAAGAGTGCAGTTATTCTAGATGCCCCTACAGGGGCATGCCTGACAACTAGTACTGTAGCCCACCCGAGAGGGAGCAATATTAGACTTGATTCTCTCAAATGGAGATGGAGAGAGATTACAGATGTAGAAGTGGCTAGCCATCTGGGAACTAGCGACCATCAAACAGTTTGGTTCACAATAAACACAGCAATAGAGTCAAGCTATACAAAGACAAAAGTACTGGACTTTAAGAGGGCTGACTTTGCCAAAATGGGTGAGTGCCTAAGGAATGCACTAGCAAATGGGCAGAAAGGAGGGGTGGAAGAACAATGGGGAATAATAAAAACTGCCATCACAGAGGTAACGAGCCTTTGTGTGAAGCAAATAAACAAAACAAGACGATGTAAGAAACCACTATGGTTCTCAAAGGAAGTGGCAGGACGGTTCAAGAGAAAAGAAAGCATCTCAGAAGTACAAGGAATCGCAGAAGGAGCAGGACAGAGAACTGTACTGTTAGCAAGCAAAGGAGGCTGGGAAGGCAGTCAGAACAGCAAAGGCCCAAACCGAGGAAAAGATAGCCAATCAGTTAAGAAGGGGATAAAACCTTTATAGGTACATCAGGAGCAAAGGAAGACCAAGGGAGGGAGTAGGAGGCTTAATAAAGGGAGGGAGGGTGGGCAGAGGGAGACTGTGAAAGGCAGAGATACTAAACAAATATTTTTGCTCAGTATTTACAAATGAAGAGGGGAGGTACATAAAACAAACAGTAGTAACACTCTGGATACAGAAGTGATACCAGCCCATTTACAGAAGAATGGGTTCTGAAAGAACTCTTAAAACTGAAGGTGGACAAAGCAATGGGCCTGATGGGATTCATCCCAGAATTTAAAAGAGCTAAGGGTAGAAACTAGTGACACCACTGACTACCCTTTTAACAAATCATGGGAGGATGGGTGGAATCCCGAGGACTGGAGGAGGACAGATGTGATTCCCTTCACAAAAGTGGGAGCAAAGCAGAAGCAGGAAACTACAGACCTGTTAGTTTAACCTCAGTGATAGGGAAAATGATGGAATCACTTCTGAAGGAAAGAATTGTCGAGCATCTAGAGGCCAGAGGGGCACAGGACCCAGGCAGCATGGATTCACAGCGGGAAGGTCATGCCAGACAAATCTGATAGATTTCTTTGACTGGGTGACCAAAGTAGTAGATCAGGGAGGGGCTGTGGACATGGCCTACCTAGACTTTAGCAAGGCATTTGACACAGTCCCACACAAAAGATTAATATACAAGTTAGCCAGCCTGGGAGTGGGTCCCAACATGACAGCCTGGGTAAAGAATTGGCTGGAGAATAGGACACAGAGAGTAATAGTAAATGGAGTCCACTCAGAAGAAAGGAGGGTTACTAGTGGGGTACCGCAGGGTTCAGTATTAGGACCGGTCCTCTCCAATGTCTTTATAAGTTTAATATTGGGAAGGACTGGAAGGAAAGTATGTCTCTTTGCAGATGACACTAAGATCTGCAACAGAGTTGATGCACAGGGTGGGGTGGAAAGGATGAAAAGGGACTTGGCAAGGTTAGAGGAATGGTCAAATGTATGGCAGCTTAGATTCAATGCTAAGAAGTGCAAGGTAATGCACCTGGGAAACAAAAACCAGGGAAGAGTCACAATGGGGGTGAGATACTAGCAACAACAAAAATGGAAGGGACCTGGGGTAGTCATATCAGATGACCTAAAGGTGGGCAAGCAATGAGAGAGGGCAGCAAGGAGGGCTGGGGGGATACTGGGATGCATAGGGAGAGGCATCACCAGTAGAAAACAGGAAGTTATTATCCCTCTGTACAGACAGCTGGTGAGACCCCATCTGGAGTACTGTGTGCAGTTCTGGAGACCCAATCTCCACAAAGACATAGACAGGATGGAACCTGTACAGAGGAGGGCAACTAAAATGGTGCAGGGTCTGCACCGGAAGACATATGAAGAGAGACTTAAGGAGCTTAATATGTATAGCCTCGAGGAAAGGAGGGAGAGGGGGGACATGATAGAAACTTTCAAGTACCTCAAGGGAATCAACAAAGTCCAAGAGGGTAGCATCTTTCAAAAAAAGAGGTGTAAAGAACAAGAAGGCAATTTGAAGATGGGGGTGGTCGAGGTAATTTAAGGAAGTATTTTTTCTCAAGAGAGGGTTGTGGATGCATGGAACAGCTTCTCCGGAGGAGGTTGTGAGTCAAACTGCGGTGGAATTGCCATGTATGGGACAGTCATAAGGCAATTCTGGGGGGTGAAGGTGAAAAGAAGTAGGCTGCTGGTTAACTAGGATCTGCAGCTTATCCAGTAGGTAGGATATAGGCAGACTGGGTGAGCCAGAAAGTTGCTTATCTTATCAAATTCTATGTTTCTGTTTCTATGAGAGGACACTGAGGAAAAGGGACACGTGGGAGAGCAAACCATGGGGGCAGTGTAAGGGATGGGGAGCAGGTACTTGTATTAGGATTCTATGATCATGGGGTGAGATGGGGAAGTAACGGAGCAAGGAAGAGCTGAACCTGCGGAGGTATGCCAGGTATGACAGCAGGAGAGCAGGGCAGTGCATTCAGAAATGTGGAAGAAGGTGGGAGGAAACCTGCATATCATTGTGCAACTAGGAACAAATGACCTAGAGGGCAGTACAGTGGAAGAAGCACAGGAGAGGTTCAGAAGTGGGAGGTATCTGCAGTTGGGTTGGAAGCTCAGTGGCGTTCTCCAAGGTACTCACTACCTAGGAAAAGCATGGAGGAAGCTAAGAATACAGGAGTTTAATGGTGACTGAATGGGTGGTGTGCAGAATGGGGTATGGGGTAGTAGGGGAGTGGGGCAAGACATGGAACAATAAGGGGCTTTATGCCAAGGATAGGCTGCACCTCAGCATCAAGGGTACAAGGGCATTGGGACAGGGGCTGGGAAGTACATTAAAAACAACATAGATTTAAACTCAGGAGGGGGGGACTGAGTTGGATAGCAGGGAGGAAGCACCTTCCAAGGGAGACCAGAAGGCCTCTCCTCCCAGAGAGGGAGGAGGAGAATGAGGAAGTTACCAAGACAAAGTGGAGGAGGAGAACAGGAAGGAGGAGGAGCGGGGACAAGGTGGACTGTGGTATCCTTGAATGCAAGGAGCTTAGCAAACAAGGTGGCAGAGTTCCAGGCAATGATGGTGGGGAAAGGTAGATATTGCCACCCTCTCAGAGACCTGGGCCATCCAATACCACAATGTGGATCTTATGTACCTGGTTACAAGGTGTTCTGCAGGAACCGGGAGGGGAAGGACTAGAGGTGGCTATTTATGTCAGGAGGGATACTGTGTATCAAGAAGGGGGATGAGGGGAGGCCAGAGCCATATGAGTATGTCTCCAAAGCTCTGAAAGGTAAGAAGCTCAGGACTGGGGTGGTATAGGGCCACCCTCACAGAGCAAGGAGGTGAATATGGAGCTGGGGAGCAAACCAGGAAGGTCAGTAGCAAGAGAAACACAGTTATAGTGGGAGACTTCAACCTAACTGAGGTTGACTGGCAGACAATAACTACAGCACACACCAGGAACAGGTACTGCTGGAGGCTATCCAAGACAGCTACCTAGTGCAAGGGTGATGGAACCTACTAGACAGAGGAACACACTGGATTTGCTGCTAACAAATGGTGATCAAGTCCAGGACATTGGTAGTACAGGACCCTCATTCAGGAAACGACCACCACTCAGTGTAGTTCCTCCTCAACATAGGGAGGGGTCAGCTAAGATCAGGACAAGAGTGTGGACTTCAGGAAGGCAGATTTTGCCAGAATGGGCAGCATCCTAGAGGTATTTATCTAAAATTAACCTAGTAATGGATGCTGAACAGAAATGGGCAATCATTAGGAAGGGGCTGAATGAGGCCATGAACACGTGAAGTCAGATCTCAGAGTAAGCAGTCCAGGTCAAAAATCCCTGGCTGGCTCAGCAAAGAAGTGGAGTGGAAGGTGAGGGAAAAAGATTGGCCTTCATTAAGTTCAAAACATCGGGGCAGGAGGAGGAGGACAGAGGTGTTACAAAGGATTCTGGGAAGGTGACCAGGTCCAGATCAGGGCAGCAAAGGCAGCAAAGGAGCTGAAGCTTGCTCAGGGGATCAGAGAGCCGGAAAGGGTTCTATAAATATAAAAGGGAGAAAAGAGTTATAGAGATGACATTGTTAGAATCCACAAGAGGGATGGGGGGCATGGGCAGAAGAAGGGAAGAACAGACAGAGGCATCAAACATAAAACATAGAAACATAGAGGCTGATGGCAGATAGGACCACAAGGCACATCCAGTCTGCCCATTTCTTTTCTACCTTATGAATGTGCCATTGGCCTTTGCTCTGTCAATGGCCTCATCTATTCATACTCATCTTTATTGTTCCCTTGTGCCTATCATGCCTGTTTGAAGCCTTGCACTGTATTCATATCCACCACTTCCTGGAGGTAGGCCATTCCATGAACTACTAATCCCTTTCTGTGAAAAGAACTCTCACATTACCCCCTTAATCAGCTCTCCCTAATCTCATGCTGTGTCTTCTTGTCCTGCTATTTTTCTTTATTGAAACATGTTAGACCCTTTTCACCTTTGTTAATGCCTTAATGTGTTTGGAATTTGAATCATAACACCCCTCTCCTCCTTTGCTCTAAGGTATACATATTGAGTCTGCTTAATCTGTCCTCATATGTTCTCTGATGCAGTCCTTGCACCATTCTAATGCTCTTCTGTGGACTGCCTCAATTTGGTTAATGTCCTTGTGAAGGTGTAGCTCTCCACTACTGCACGCAGTACTCCAGATGGGGCCTAACTAGTGTTCCTGTGGAAGAGGGATTGTTACTCCTCTACCACTCTGTGACACCCCTGCTAATACACTCCAACATTCCCCTAGCCTTACCTACTGCTTTAGTGATCTGCTTGGATGATTTCAGGTCATCTGGGATGATGATGTTCATGTCTTTTCTTCCTTGTGACTGCCAGCAACTCCTCCTAGCCTATAGGTGGCTTCTGGGTTTCTTCTTCCTATGTGCATGATCTTGCACTTTTACATAAACACCAGTTGCCACTCTTCTGACCATTTTGTCAGTTTATCCAGATCTTCTTGTTCTTTTCACCCCATCTGATCATCTACTCTGTTGCAGATCTTGGTGTCATCTCACGTAAACAGACAAACTTCACCCTCCAGTCCATCTGCAATGTCACTGATGAAGTTATTGAAGAGGATCAAGCCTCAGGGCTGATCCCCCTGAGGTACCCCACTTGTGACTTGCATCTCTTCTGACTGTATACCATTTACCACCACTCTCTGTTTTCTGCCCATCAACCAGTTTGTCACCCAGTTGACCAACTTCTGACCCACCCGAGCCTACCCAGCATATAATCAATCTTCTATGGAAACAGTATTAAAAGTTTTGTTGAAGTCAAGGTAGGCGACATCAACTGCTCCCTTGGTCCACCACTTTGGTTACCCAGTCAAAGAAATCTATGAGATTAGTTTGGCAGACCTTCCTGTTGTAAACCCATGCTGTCTTGGATTCTGTGCCCTGTGGATTCCAGGTGTTTCACTATCCTTTCCTTAATGAGTGCCTCCATAATCTTTCCCACTACTGAGGTAAAACTGGCTGGTCTGTAGTTCTCTGCCTCCCTCCCTGCTACCACTCTTGTACAGTGGGATCACATGAGCCCCTCCAGTCTTCTGGGACCTCCTGTGCTCAGAGACTCACTAAACAGTTCTGCTAATGGCTCTGCTAGTTCCACCCTTAGCTCCTTTGGTACCCTGGATGTACCTGTATGCCATCAGGTCCCATTGCCTTTTCCAATTCTGGAGCTTATCGAAATTTTGTAGGACCTTTTTTGTGAAGGGACTAGTGCACACCCCCCCCGTGAGTACTTCTGTTTGGTGTTCACAAACAAAGTGATGGGCCCAGTACGGCAGGGGAAATGGTGTAAGGCTAAAGGGACATACAATAAATTCCACCAGCACACACCTGCTTACTCCAACAAAATCTAAACTAATTTCCATAGCTGAACCTTGACTTGCCACTGCCACTGAGACACAGTTATAATTACAACTAAGTCTGCCATGACTAATATGCCACTGCCATTATGCACAACTGAAGTCAGACAGTGTCACAATTGAATTATCACACAGCACAAAACACTTGTTGCGCTCCAGTACATACCCCTTCAATGAGGATTTTCTTTGAGATGGGATGGGTGATGGAGATAGACCTGTCAGGTGGGTGGACAGACCATCAAGTGGCCTTCTGTGGCACTTTGGCACATGTGGTGTTGATGGAAACAGGCCCTGAGCCCTGCCTGCAGATGAGCTACTAGCCTTTTCCCTACAACAGCTATTCTTGCCCCAATTTTTTGATGCTCACAGTGGTTACTGTAGAGGGCCATAACTGACGACATGCATGAGTGTAGCAAGCTCTCTATAAATTGTACATCAACTGGCCAATCTGTTGCCCCTCAAACAAATGTCATTAATTCCTACAGCTATTCTTAGCTGTACCATGTAGTGGAGCATGAGTAGTATAATTTGTATAACAAATGTTAAAAATTATATATTTAATAATAAACCAACAAATAAAATTATGTTTTCCGACTTTTATTTGCACAGCACGTGTTACAGATATAGAACAAAATGGTAATATTAAATACATGCTGAAAACAGAAAATTGAGTTAAAATCAATGTTTCAACCATACTGTAGGTCTTCTTCAGGAATTATCTAAAAGAGAAAAAGCAGGTCAGGGAAATAAGAGAAATATATGTGAGGAAAGAAAGAAAAAGGGGAGGCTGTAGGAGAAATATAGAATAATACATGGGAAGGTGTGTTATGTGATTTTAGAACACACCTGAGGTGTTGGATGCCACATAAATCCTGAGGGTGATGCTTGAGAGGTTTATTTAAGCATCCAACACCTCAGGTGTGTGTCAAAGCTTGAGTTAAACACACCATCCCATGTTTTATTTTAGATGATTGCTGGGAGTGTTTTTCATCTCAACAATTATATAAAATAAAGCCACATCCCCTGCAACCGCCATTCCAGGGTTTCAGCACAGTCCACTGTCAGAGCTTCACTGCTGAAACATTTTGTTTCTCCCTCTTTTCAATGTTTTTACAGCTTAGACATAATAGTGGACATAGGCCAGTTACAGTATTTGCTTTTATTTTAAAGTTAACCTATCGCCAGTGCCAGTCACAGTGAAGTGTGCAGGCATGCAGTGCTACAAAAAGGCAGAGGAAGAGAATATCTGCAGCTGGTGGCGATGTTGACCAAAGGAAAGATCATTGTGCTGCCTGCTCTAACCCACAGATTATGATGGCAATTATAACTCCGTTTCCTTAGGGAAAAAGCATAGCCAGTTATTATAAAGTAATAATAGTTAAGGTAAGACTAGAATCTGGAAAATGAAAAGGTGATCATAGGTATGAAAAGGCAGATTAGAAGTGAATGGGCTGAGAGTCCTAAGTGAACTAATTAACAGGACCAACAAGAAGGTTGAAAGGTGAAACTATGAGTTCACACTCTTTTCATTTTCTACAGATTAAAGAAATACTCAAACTGGAGGGCTCAGTGATTTACACCAGGGCCCAGATATTCAAAAGGGTTGCACATGACGCAACAGTGTTGCACCATGCCAACTCACTGATGCGCCCAGCAATATTCAAATGGGAATGTGCCTGCACAAATCCCAATGTGCCAGGCGCATCAGTAATGTATATGGCACATGTGGGGGTCATGCCATGCATACTCCGCGCATCGATATTCAGCCCAGAATGTGCTGGTCATGCATGCACAACCCCTACTGCGCCGCACACAGGTGAGCCAAAAAGGAACAATGGCTGGCCACCCACAGGTGAGCTGCCATTGCAGGGCGCAACACAGCAGCTGCCACCTGTGGTGGCAACCGAGCTCGGCTGCACCTCCATGGTGGGGCCCCTCTCGATTGCGGGCATCTGTTTAAATAATGTCCTATCTCCCTGGTGGTCCAGTGATTGCTGTCAGCCCATCGCAGCTTGTATAATGAATGTCCATATCTCGGGTCCATTTCACAGCCAACGTATTTGTAATAATTGTGTTCGGTGGTCCAGTGGATGCTGTCATGTCCCGATCGCAAGTATTTGTATTACAGTCGAAGTTCATCTTGCGGTTGCAGCGTACCCTCCCACTCGTCCACTGGAGACCCACCATCTGCTTCCCCTCAGTCGCGGGGTGGTAGTAGCCTCAATTACTGCTCATCATTACTCGTTAACTCGACACTATAGGTAGGGTTGTACGCCATTGGTCTGACAGTGTGAGCATGGCAATGCAGCCCATACCATATACAGTCCAGATATGTGAATTCACATCTGAAATGTGTAGACGGCATGGGCTGCACGCTATTGGCTCATGCTGTGACCAATGGGTGTACAGCCCTACCCACGGTGTCAGTCAGCAGGCGGCGAGGCGGCAGACAGGTGGGTGCTGCCGCCCACCGCTGACCTTGGGGGAGGGATGGTGGGGCCAGTGGGTGGTGGAGGGGGACCGCTGACCACCAGGGATATTGGACTTTATTTTATTATGACAAATGCCCGCGATCAGGCTGCGAGCGTCCACTGGACCACCAGGGATATTGGACTTTATTTTATTATTACAAATGCCCATGATTGGCTGTGATCAGTCCACTGGATCACCAGGGATATTGGACTTGATATTTTCAATACAAATGCCCGCGATCGGGCGTAGCAGTCCACTGACCACCAGGGATATTGGACGTGAATTTAGTTATACTTAAGCCCACGATTGGTTGACAGCGGTCCTCTGGACCACCAGGAATATAGAACATGATTTATTATATACTTAAACCTGTGATCGGAGTAGTAGCGTCCACTGGACCACCAGGGATATGGGACATTATTTAACTCTCCATATGCCCGCGATCGGAGAGGGTGCATTGCCATGCTGTGTGAGAGGCGTTGGTCCCCAGTGGTTGCTGCCGCGGGGCGCCAGGTGCAAGTCACTTGGGATCGGTGCACCTGCATGCAAATGGGGCCATAATGACTGTGCAAATGGTCCCATATGCGCCTTCACGCCATTTTGCATGTGCACTTTTGAATATCACGGTGTTGCATAGCACAAGGGACTTGCACTAGTGCATCCCCTGCTCCACTCTGGCCACTTGTGCTGGTGCAAAGCCACTGCACCATGTGCACTGCGAGTGGAAAGCGATATTCAACGATGCTGTGCCATGGCACAGCTCCATTGAATATCGCCCAGTCAATGCCCCGCACAGTTAGTTGTGCTGCACCCAGGTTTGTGCCACAGCCTGGTGCAGTCTGAATATCCGGCCCAGATCTGCAACAATTGGTACAAGGACACCCAGTGCAATGACACCTCACCAGAGCCATTCAGCCTAACAACATTTTCTGTAATGAAACAACTGGCAAAACAACCCTGACACCCAAAGGCAGCGAGACTGTAACCATGTAGAAAGCAGTGGTGTGATAGATGAGGCTACCTTGTAGTCGTAGCCACTGTGTTAGAGCAAAGATTTTGTAGGACAAACCAGTATTAGGTCAAAGGTGTGGTTCTATGTGATGATGGTGACTGTCTAAAGGTGAGCAGCGTTTTGTAACATCAGAGCCGGGCGATAACATTTTTGGTGCTGACATCCTCGGCTTACAGAACAATGATGCTGGGGACTTCCCAATTTCATGCTTTCTGTGGGGGGTTGCCAGCCCCACACCCCAAGTGGGGTTGACCTGCACCTCTACTAAAAAGATTCTCAACTGCAGGGGGTGCATGTTGGGGGCAAAGCATGAAAATAAAGTTTCAGGCGGGCGCAATAAAATTGAACCAGCACCGGACCCGAGACCAGTACCTCCCACCCCAACTGCAGGCCAACCTCTGATGCCTTGGCACAGCTTGGCAGCCCACCACAGTGCCACCCCCTACATCCCTCCGCCCTTCCAGCCCACGCCGCCATGCTCGCCCCCACGCACGATGTATGTATAGTGACATCCTGTCACCGATTCGTCCAACCCACATCTGGTCACCCTACCCTCCCCATCACCATTCGTGCTTTCGCCCGTAAGTGTTGCCTTTTCGGACGTAGCCCTTGTGCATGCGCCACATCACAGGCTACCAAAATTCTAGGCTAAATGTTACAAGGCTGCATGTATTTGCTCCAGTTGTTGTGCCATGGGTTTACACCACCTCGCACTCTGCAGCTCATAATACCGAGACACTGCGACTACACAAACCTGAGTATCAGCAAGGCTACAAAACGGCACCTCACAGCCAGGAAATGTCGCTTAAACTTTTATTGTAAAAAGCCAAAATGGTAGGCAGCATGCATTCAACGTGCAAGGTGAAGATGCTGGGAGCTCATGCGGTGCTTGTCAGAAGGCATTTTTTTTCAGCCTGATGTTGTAATAAATTGAGCATGCAGTCAGCTGAGCAGCCCTTGTTTACACTGAAACCTGAATATCAAAAGACACCTGCACAACCTCTGATTTCTGAGATGTCATAAACCAATTGAGTTTCACTCTTGAGGTTTATGAAGTCACAGGAACCCCTAGATGGATTAAAGCAACCGTAACAGATGGATGCCTATCTGTTGTTATATTTATAATTACTGGTGACCCCAATATCAACCTGTTTAAAGGCATATCAACCTGCAGGTTGATATAAAAAGCCGCATAAAGCTGCATAAAGCTGTGCGAACAGTGCAAAACACCAGTAATTATAAAAATAAAAGATAGGCAAGTGTGATGGAGATTTTTACGTCGCTCGGTGTGTGATGACTGTAAACCTCGAGCTCGCTCGAGACTTCACGGTCATCACACACTGTAGTAGAATCATGGGATTCAAATGTAGACACCAGTTGCAGTACAAAATCAAACAGCTTTTATTCAGCAATTTCCAACAAAAAAAGGCTTTAAGCGCATTGTATGACTAAAGAAAATAAACTGGATTCATGCATCCAAAGAAACATAGCAAACCGAACTCACAGGCACCATATGTATGAAAAGAAACAACTGGAAGGAACCAGTGAGATAGATAACACAGCCCCTTGCTGAGCCCTAAAACAAACTTACTAGCCCTAGAATGTGTCATTCCTTTATAGGGCTAGGGTACCATGATACAGGATTCTCCTCCCTATTTGCATAAACATCCTACAAACTCTTTATTTATTATATTTTATTGCCATGTTCTATTATTAAACAGTTTCAAGCATCATAACAACAATATTAAAGCATTTAGTTCCACTACCTAGCAGCTAGTAGTGGAACCAGTGAACCAGAGGAGTGGCTATCTCTGCAAAGCAGTGTGCAAAAGATGGAGATTAGTGTCCAAAAGGTGGATAAGCAGAAAAGGGCAAAATTCAGCAGAAGGGCAGACAGCAAGGAGAACCAGGGATAAATGACAACCAAAGAAGGGGCTGGGTAGAACAGTGAAGCAGTCTAGGAGGTCAAATCATGGAAAGCCATGTGTTCAAATGCCAGGAGCCTTAGCAACAAGATGGAAGATCTGGAGGCTGTCATGGTACAGTCAGATTCTGGACATTGTGGCCATCACTGAAACCTGGTGTAATGATAACCATGACTGGGAGATGGCCATACCTGGCTACAACATATTCAGAAGAGACAGAGCAGGCAGGAAGGAGGATGAGTGGCACTGTATGTGAAAAATGACATAAGGGCCACACAGATCCAGGAGGAACAAATGGGGAGAGATACTGTGGGTTAGCTGGAAAGGAAAATGGGGCCAGCTATCCCACAGGTGTGGTCTATAGACCACCAGCCCAGGAGGAAGAAACAGATAGGGAGTTGATGCTAGCCATCCAAAGGATGGCAGACAAGGGTGAGGTAGTACTGGTTGGAGACTTCAATATACCAGACGGACTGGAGCATCCCAGCAGCAGTATCAACTAGAGCAGATTTATCCTGGACTCCTTCAGGGTGCCTTCCTTAAGCAACTGGTCATGGAACCAACTCGGCAGAAGGCAATACTGACCTTGTGTCACAAACAGGGACAGTGTGATGGGGGTAACAGTGGGGAGCACCTGGGTAACAGTGACCACCAGTCATTGTGGTTTGAAATCACAGAAAGAGCAGAACCAAACCACACAAAACACGTATCCTGGATTTTAGGGGGCAGACTTTGGGAAAATGGGAGATACTTGAAAGAGGCATTAAGGGAATGGGACAGGAATCAGGGTTGAGGAACAGTGGGCAGTATTTAAAATGGGGATTATAAGAACAACAGAATTATGCATTAAGCAGGTTAGCAAGAGGAAAAGGAAGAGGAGACCATTATGGTTTTCCAAAGAGGTAGCAAAGAAAGTGAAAGCCAAAAGATTGCATTCAGGCAATACAAAAGACACAGGCAGAAGGGATAGGAGAAGTACCAGGAGAAACAAAGCGGCGAGGAAGTCAGTAAGGAAGCCAAAGCTCAGACAGAAGAACACATTGCAAAATCAGTGGGTAAAGGGACAAAACCTTTACAGGTACATAAGTGAAAAAGAAAGACAAAGGAGGGATAGTGAGACTGAAGGGGAGGATGGGAGCCACGTGAGGATGACAACAGTAAAGCTGACATATTGAACAGGTATTTCTGCTCAGTCTTTACTAAGGAAGAGGGGTAATGGGTCTGAAGGGGTACAAGGGTGAGAATGGTGCAGAAATGGACACAAGTCCCTTTACACGAGAAAGGGTCCTGAAGGAACTGGAAGTAATAAGAGCTGATAAAGCAATGGGGCCAGATGGGGTGCACCCAGGGTCCTAAAGAACTAAGAGAGGTGGTGGCTGAACCTCTGGCTATCCTGTTCAGCCAATCACTGGAAACAGGGGAGATACCAAAGACTGGAGGACAGCAGATGTAGTCCCCTTATACAAAAGTGGGAACAAAGAGGAAGCAGGAACTACAGACCAGTCAGCCTCACCTCGTAGTGGGAAAGATCATGGAAGCACTACTGAAGGAGAGATTGGTGGAACATCTGTTGTCAATGGACTACAGGACCCAAGGCAGCATGGTTTCACCAGGGGAGGTCATGTCAGACCAACCTCATTGAATTTTTGACTGGGTGACTAGGGAGGTGGATCAGGGAGGGCAGTGGACATGGCCTATCTAGACTTCAGCAAGGTCTTTGACACTGTGCCACATAGAAGACTATTACACAAACTGGGAATATGGTGTGGGCAGGACAGTAGTGTGGTGGGTAGGTAACTGGCTGGGTGGCAGGACACAGAGGGTGGTGGTAAATGGCTGTCACCCACAGAGGGAAGAGTGACCAGTGGGGTACCACAGGGATCAGTGCTGGGACCGGTTCTATTCAACATCTTCATCAGTGACATTGCACAGGATCTAGAAGGCAGAATTTCACTGTTCGCTGATGACACAAAGCTCTGTAACAGAGTAGACACACCAGAGGGTGTAGACAGAATGAGAAGGGACCTGCAGAAACTTGAAGAATGGTCAAGGGTTTGGCAGTTGAAATTCAATGCAAAGAAGTGCAAGATAATGCATGGGGCACCAAAACCCTTGCACAATATATCAGTTGGGGGTGAGGATATAGCATGCACCAAGCAGGAAAGGGATCTTGGGGTTGTCATCTCTGATGACCTCAAGGTAGGGAAACAGTGTGACAAGGCATCAGGTAAAGCAAATAGGATGCTGGGATGTATAGGCAGGGGCAACCAGCAGGAAAAGGAGGTCATAATTCCGCTATACAAGACACTAGTGAGGCCCCACCTGGAGTACAGTGTACAGTTCTGAGACCCTACCTCACGTAAGGACATAGACAGGGTAGAGAAGGTTCAGAGGAGGGCAACAAAGATGGTGCATGGGTTGCATCACAAGTCCTATGAAGACAGGTTGAAGAACTGAACATGTACTCCTGGAGGAGAGGAGGGAGAGAGGATATGATAGAGACATACAAGTATCTTACAGGGAGGAACAGGGTGCAGGAAAACACTATTTTAAGCAAAAAGATGTTTCAGGACTAGAGGGCATGGGATGAAGTTGGAGGAGGACGATTCAGAGGAAACATGAGAAAGAATTTCTTCACAGAACGGGTGGTGGACAAGTGAACACCCTGCCAGAGGAAGTGGTGGGGGCTGAAACAATCACGGATTTAAGAATGCATGGATAGACATAAAGGAATTCTAGAGGTCAGGGGTAGGGAAATAGACTTCTAGGAAAACAAACTGAACTTACAAGCTCAAATGGGCAAGACTAGGTGGGCCATAGGCCCTTATCTGCTACGACACTATCTATGTATCTATGTATCTATGTATCTATGTACCTAGTATCTATTATTAACTTGGCTAACATATATTTAGTAAAAACAACACACTGTCAATCATAGTCAAACCCTCCCTTAAGCCTCTTCTATATAATTGGAAACAGTCGGCTGGCCAGCTCTATAGAGTAGCAGTACAATCCAAGTGAGCCACAGCATTAGCGCCCACGCGGTAAAATTGCAAAAGGTACAGCTCTGAAATACACTCTGCTTTCTCTGTCCCAAATGAAATATTTTAGTGGTTTACAAAATCTACTAGGGCTGGGCTGCAGGCGCTAACAAGCGAGGAGCTATCCGCTAATGCTAGTAAGTAAAATGCGATTTGTGGCAGATTGTAAGTGCTTGCCGGGCTTTACAGGTTCTACGAGGGGGATGCAATATATTTGAAATCCATATAAGCGAAAATGTCTCCGAGAATGGGACTGGTAAAAGGCTCGTTGGTTCCCGAATCCTGAGAGTTATTAGTAGCAGATATTAATTTCCTCTGCTGGTACCAGAGAAAAGCGTGAGGACAGCAATAAGAGGACATTAGCTAGGAGCTTAACGCATTGAAACTCAGCCCTTCTACTTACAGCATCTAAATAAAGGGATACAGCTTCGCTTTTAAAGGAGGACTGTAGCGACTTGAATTTCACATCTCTTTGAAATTACGAATACCAGGAAAATACAACAGGACTTAATGTTTCAGTTTTGGACTCGCTGCCGTCTTTCGCACATTCGCGGGGCGATGTGCGCCCAATGAGCAGGCGGTCGTGCACACATTCGAGAAGGCGATCGTGTGCACGATCGAGGAGTGTATGTAGTGTGATATACAGTTATGCAGGGATAGAGACCACCAAGAAGGGACAGTAAGAACATTAGGCAGGTGCCCTACCTGCCTAAAGGGGAACACAAGGGAGAGAAAAGGACAGAAAGAGTAGTGTGTTGCAACAGACTTTTGAAAAAGTGAAAAGGGTCTCTAACTGTTACTGCAACTGCTACACACACCTTGGGTGTGTAAAAAATCCATAACACACACTTGTCTATCCAATATTCTCTATATATTACTATTTATATTACAGTAATTAACTACTTTTAGGGAAAGTAATGTCATTACAGTTACTTATTACTTTATTTTGAAAGTAATCAATTACTATTACTAGTTACCTAGAAAAGTAATCATATTACAGTTACTAGTTACAAGTAACTAGTTACTACCCAACACTGTGTATATGATGAATTATCTCTCGTTTTTAAGCAGCCATCAGCTCTACTATCCAGAGACAGAAGGAGTGCAGTTTCCATCCCTTCTGTTTAAAGATGACGCAATATCATTGTCCCAAGCATAGATAGGTTGATAGAGACCATTGATGAAATTTAAGAAATGTGTGGATTCTTGAGATTTATAGACTGATTAACAGGAGACCGAAATTGTTTTTGGGGAGGAGGGGGAATAGTAGCAAAGAAATAACATCTCGCCACATGAAAGAAGAGGGCAGGATAGAGCAGATAACTTGATTGGGATATGGCGCTTCCTTTATCAATACTTCAGCATGGAACTACAAGATGATGAAATCATAGAAACGCCTAGCAGTCCTGGTCATGTGTGAACTGAACAGACTAGCAAGATCACAACTCTTTGTTTCAGTCGGTCAGTTTCTCTCTCCTTGTTTCTACGGTGGAATTCTGAGATGTAATTATCCATAAGAGGCAACTGCCAGAGGCAGCAATGAAGGAACACAACGTTATAGGAAATCAAATGTTAGCTGCTACATAGAGGCTGGGTTTTGGGGACAGGCAATAATGAAGGCATATAAATAGTAAGAAATAGTTTAAAAGTGACCAGCAATATAAACTGAAAAGTCTTGTCCTTTGAATTATGTAGAGAAGGACAGGAATCAGAAAATTCAATTTATAGCAGTAACAGTTGGTTTGGCAAGTCATTTTGCAAAATCTCTGTAGATTTCTAAAGAGATTTTCATGAGATTTCCTGCAACATAGGCAGTTCCAGAAACTATTTTCTCAGTTATCTCCAGAAAATCTCGAAATAACTTGCTGAACTATCACCACTGTAGTTATTTATTTGTTTATTAATTGATTGATTGTTGGGAACTGAGGCTCGCTTCCAGGTGAGTTCCAGGGAGGGGTACAGAGAGACAAATACATGCAGTATAGTCAAGGCCCCTGGAATTCTAGCGGTTCTGCAGTTGGAATTTGCAGCAGAATTTGCATCGTACCACAGAATATATATAGTGCTGCAGAATTCATTGTTTTGGTGAATTTTCATATAAATATGCTGTTTTTCCATAGTGTCAGACTTTCTTTCCCACCTCGCTTATCCTGAAGCCCCTCCTCTATGCTCAGCATACGATGTCATCAATGACATCACATCATATTTAGCCAATGACAGGACTGCATTCTGCCAGAGAAATGAATAAATCAGGCCGCAGAAATCAGAAATGCTGCATGAGAAGTCAAGGAGCCCTGCCGCAGAAATCAGAAAATTTGCTGCAGAACACTTAGGGCCCTGAGTATAGTTCACATTAAACTTACTGTGCAACCAGTTAACAGCCGTTAATATTTGGGGCCAATTTTCAATGAAGTTAAAACTGGGGCATCTGCAAAAAACTTTGTGCAAGGGGCTTCTCATGCACACCAACAGATTTTTCAGCAAGCACCATATTTTCACACGTGGAGCAATTTTGCAACTGGTTCAGTGATTTATGCCAGCTGGCACTTGTTTTCACGTGCAGCTGCACCAAAATGCTATGCCTAGTATGACAGGAAAAAGGGTGTTCTGTGGGTGCTGCCATCCCACACAGTCTGACAATTCCACAACTCAAGTAGGCACTCTTTCCTGTACATCTCACGTGGCCAACTCTAATGTATTTACACAGAGAGCCATAGGGATAATGGCACAACCCAATGCTGGCTAGCAGGGGCCCCACAGCTGCGCCTGCTGCCCTGTAGCCAGGGCTGAAACTCAGAATATCCACTGTGCTGAGCTTTCATCAGTGGTTGCTACTGGGCTTAGTCTTTGGCCCTTTAAAATATAGCCTCTGAGCTGTTGAGGCTTTGCATAGAAAATATTTTAATCACTGATATCTGGCTGTCAGCTGGTTTCTGCTGAGCTCTGACTGAGTTGCCTGAATACTTTCAGTTGGAAGCCACATTGTACTGCATTAGTTGGTAACTCACTCCAGTCACATAAAATGAATGGTTTGCAGACTGGCTGTACAGCACGTTTAATGTGAATTGTGCTGCACAATGGTAAAGTGCAATCAATGTTAACAAAACAATATGTAGACATGTAGGAGTTACCAAGCCAAACTGCATATACAGCCTTTCATACAGACTGCATCTCAAGGAGCTTTACAATCAGGCATAGGGATGGGATGAAATGTTGTTGCTATTTTGCACGCACAGAAATATTAAAACAGTGCAGTGTTAGATTACAAAGAGATTAGAAAGAGCCAAAGTAAAGCACAGGAGATTATGTATAACAAAAAATGTGACTTGCCCAGGATCCCACAGTAAGTGGTTGTTATTAGATTCAGCCCTGGGTCTCTTGGTTATAGGGTTGTCACCTGTCTGCTGAGTGACAGGATCATCCTGTTTTGAGGTCCATATCTTGCCATCTGTTTTCCAAAGGCTCCTCTTTTTCTGAGCTCTTTAAACAGATGCTGCCTGTTATTCATTGTTTTGGCCATACATGTGGGCTGCACGCAAAAGTGTTAGTCATACAGACATTTACATGCAAAACCAGTCCATTGGAAAGACGAAGAGTAAAGCTGTAAAGACCCTTTTCCACTCAGCATCTAAGTATTGCCTTTTACTGTCCATGAATATCTTCTGTGACATAACAAATGACAGCAGAGGAGGGCAGGGCACTCCACAGCTGTGGAAAGTGGTGGGGTTATGGGTGGCCTTTGAGGCACAGTTCAGTATCTGGTTTGATCTTATTCATAGGTGACAACCCTAACTGGTTCACAGCTCAGTGCTCTAACCTCACAGCCAAACTGCCCTCCCATAAATTTCATTGTTATTTTTTATTGGCTTCTAAATTTAAAATATTTTTGTTTTATACTTTGCATATGTAATGAGAGTATGGGTATATAAATCTGCTATGCTGAATTCTGAAATCATACCAGTAGAAGGAAGTTGCTGGCATCACTACCACCATAAACACAGAACTGTGCATATTACAGTAGTGAAGTCACATGTAGCTGACTATTGGTTAAAGAGTGGAATGCAGTTGCAAGTCTTTTTATAGCAACATTATAATTGCATATGAAAACTCATAATAATACAGAATTAACAGTGTTGAAAACAGGATTATAGATTACACAAATAGGATACACAATGAAAAATAGCTTCATTTGTCAACTGATGGTCATCTTTAGGAAATTACTGGGGCTGAGATAGTCTACCCAGAATGCTGCAGTAAAGACTGAATTGGAACAACTGTTTTGGGGATGGGATAAGGAGAGCCTAAAATAGTCTGGAATAGTTTTCATAAGAAATTACTGGGCCTCAGATGTACTCAGAATGCTGCAGTGAGTTTACAGATAGAATATCATATTAGTCTCAGAGTCTTTTTAAGTATTATTGGGTCAAGGTAGTGTTTGTGCAAACCAAGACATTTCCTCAGAGGTACTTAAAAGTACTGTAATGACAGAGATGATCCTCATAAAATAGACTTTAACATATTGGGTCTATCGTCAACATGTGGTTACCTACACACACAGGCAACCATAAGACAGATTGCGCACAGTGGGGTCTAATGGACCCCTGTGGCATTCTACAGAAAGACGTGAGTCCCTTCCATTATGGATCCCCAGCCAGTCACACAGCTCCATGCGTGGATGGTCCAGGGGTGTGTTTGGGGCATGGCCGCACTTCTCGCGCCATTCACAAATGTGCAGAGAGCCAGATGAGGGGGCTGCAGGATACAGCAACAGGGACCATGCCATTTCCATTGCACAACCCCCTCCACTTGATTACAGCTGCTGGCTGCAGTGGAATCAACTACCTCCTTCTATGCTGCCCCAGCCCTCTCGGCAGACAGGGAGGGCAGGGGCAGCCATTCGGCATTTGCCTGTACTTTTGACATTTTCTGGTCCCACACCTTCTCAGAATCCCCTGCTCTGCACGAAGCAGGGGATCAACTACGAACCAGGATGGGCATCCAATTGGATGCCTGCCTGTGTCCTCTTGATTTGCCCCCATGCAGCTGTGCACTGGGGATGGGGCCGTGGTCAGCTACATGGTGGCCGGATTTCATGCATGCTGGCCATCACTCACCTGTCTGGGGATGCAGATACGTGGTCCTGATGCATGTGAAACACTCATACCTGGCCCAGCAATTGCGCATAGCCCCCATTGTGCTAGATTCTGTGTTAAATATTTTATTCTCTATCTGTTTGAGATATATTTGGAAAAACCTTACAACTTTTCAATCAATGATTGCCTGGAACTATTGAAAGCAGGTTTGTGGACATTTCTACCCAGCTGACACTTTGTTCCTTGATTGTTTGTATAATTTTGTAAATTTTCAGTGTGCCTCTTATTCCTGAGATGATCCTGGAAATGGTCTCTGTAGTCACTGTTCACAGCTGTGGAAAAATAAATGCAGTTAAATAAAGCACTAAATAATGTGGCAGAATGTCATTAGGTTACCTGGTACCTAGATATAGAACATATTTGTTGTCAGGCCATATTACTACTGTATATTGCTGTACTGAAGAATATTGATCAGAGATTAGGGCCCAGATAGTCAGAAGTGCATGCAAGAACAATATTTGCATGCACCTGCATTACCTAATCCTTAGCGTACCATATTCAGAAGCATTGCGCTGGCACCTATAAATATAGGAAGGCTGTGTGCTGTAGCACTGAGGAATGCCAGTGCAGTGCACAGCAACAGTGCAGCTCTGAATATAGCACTGAGGACAGTGTTGAACACAAGGGGCCATGCACTGATGCAGCCATGATCCGAGCACCAGGTGCAGAGCTGCACACGGGGCAGCTGTGGTGGGTGAGGAGTAGAGATGTGCAAAGTGGAGAAAATTTCTCTGTGAAAACATTTGTTGATTTCCTCCAGTTCATGGAGTGGATTGGGTGTGCAAAGCCCAGTTTCATTCCCTCTCAAAAACTCTGTAAAATCAGGAGTTTTGCAACTCTGCAGGCAGAGTTCAAATTTCACATTTGCAGAGTTTGGCTACTAACAGTATAGTGCCCTCCACACACACACACACACACACACACATGCACACAGATCATCCTTCCTGGTGTCTAGTGATCCCCTGCCCACTGATTACTGACTGACCCCAATATGAAAAATAAATCCCCCCATCGTGGGGTGCTAGCCCTAGCTGTAAAGTCTATCCAAGGTATCTAGTGGTCCCACCCACCCATTGTCGCTGACCCAATATGAAAAATTACATCTCCCCAATTGCCATCCCTGATGTCTAGTAGTTCCCCCCACCACTGATCATCAGCCAAATTGCAAAACAAAAGAAAATCCAAGGTTCTCCCCGATCACTGGGCGCTGAGTCCGACCAACTTTACAAAAAAAAAGTTCACTGGTGTCTAGTGGACCCCACTCTGTCAAGTAGTGACCCTCCACCCCATTCCCCACCACAACCCAGAGTGGGCCACTAACCTCCATGACCAGCAACCCGACTAAGTTCTCAGTGAATGGGAGCATGCTTGTACAAGTACGTGTTCATTCACTGAGAGCTCCAGTAAGGCTGTGGGCCATAAAGGTGAGTGCAGAGCTGTACAGGTGGCCCAGTCAGGGTTGGGGTGGTGAGGAAGAGGGTTGCAGGACACTACCTGACAGGATGGGGGGTAGTCACTAGACACAAGTGATTTTTTTTTTGTAAAGTTGATCAGACTCGGCACCTGGTAATCAGAGTGGGAGAGGATCTTGGATTTTCTTAATTTTGCAATGGGGCCAGAGATCAGCAGGGGGACATTAATAGACACCAGGGATGGCAATTTGTGTGTGTGTAATTTTCATATTGGGCCAGCGACTGGTCGGGGGTGGGACCACTAGGCACCAGGGATAGACTTTAGAGTCAGGGCTGGCACCCCTGCGATTGGTGGGAATTTATTTTTCATATTGGGACCAGGCAGTGAACGTAGGGGTGACCACTAGACACCAGGGAGGGAAGTCGGCCTGCCAGCTTTGGGGGGCAGGAGTTGGTTTCAATCTTCTCCATGCTTTGGTTTTTAAGTGCAATTTGCACTTTAAAACCTAAAAGCAATGTGAAGTTACCCATGCTAATTTTGGTGAGGTTATATTACATGTGGCAACTTTGTGAAATGGTCACAGTGGCAGAGTTGGCAGATTCATGGGGAATTTGCCTGCAAAGTAAAACTTGCTGCATCTCTAGTGAGGAGGGCACTAATAACAGACACATGACACAGCAATACATGTAGCAACAATTAAGCAATAAGGCATGATCAGGGTTAGATTATCAGTCTGTTAATCACTCACTGAGGGAGTGCAATGTGGCACGAGGTGCAGCCGAAAGTGCCATTGTTCTGGGGTGATTAACTGACTGTTAATCTAACTCCTGGGAGTGCCTTCTGCTAATATATAAAAATATTCCAAAAGAAAAGTGTTAAATGTGTACTTTTTGAACATCTTCCTCATTAAGAAGGTCATTTTAATAAAATAGTTCTTCCACCAACAGTTTAAGAAAGCTGGTTCAGAATCAAATGCATCATCCCACACATTCAGCAGTGTTAGAAGGATAGAATGCTAGCAGGAAGAATTCATGTGCCATGGTGAACAGGCTGTAAACAACAGTGTAACAGGGATTAATGTATGTCAGAACCCTACAGCCAATCAGATTGCAGCATTTCTGAGACCCTTTTATAATAAACTTTACACTACAAATTGGCAACAGGCTGCCCAATACAAAAATAAAGCAGCAACATCATATCAACAAGCATTTGTTCATGCCAGATGCTTGCTACTGGTATAGACGCCCTGGTACTAGACGCACTGTGGTGCACTGTGCGGATATATGTATTACCAAAGTTAGAGCCTACATTTGTAAATTGTAATGCAGGCTCACAACTTTGTTATGTCATAATACCTTTGCCTCAAATTGTCAACATAACCTTTTATGATCCCACTTCATGAAAAAGTGCATAGAAAATGTTCAACTCCTGTCTGAAAGGTGATGTCATGTAAGGAATGTGAAATCACCTTTTGGGACACAAAAACACATTTGGCCAGGATTTGAAAAATGACAGCTGTCATATTCATGAGGTCCTGTAAAGAATTACTATGTTGAAAATTTGGGGTGAAAATATTTAAAATGAACAAAGTTATGAGCCTGCATTTGAAAAATTCAACATAGGCTCTCAACTTTCTTTTTTAATATTTTATGCCAAATGTTCAACATAACTTTCTTATGACCCTGCCTCATGAACAAGGGCACAGAAAATGTTGAACTCCTGCCCGAGAGGTGATTTCATGCAGGAACCACAAAATCACCTTTCGAATGTGAAAACACATTTTGGCCATGGCTTGAAAAATGACAGCTGACACATTCATGAGGTGTAGTAAAGAAATGGCTGTGTTGTAAATTTGCATAAAATCTTGAAACTTACCAAAGTTTCAAACCTGCATTCACAAAATTCAGCGAGGCTTATACTGTAACTGTTGTTTTCTAATATTTTACACCAAATTTTCAACATGACCTTCTTATAACCCTGCTTCATGAACAAGGACAGAGAAAATTTTCAGCTCCTGGCCAAAGGTGGTTTTAAGCAAGAACCTAAAAAATCATCTTTTCAGGATAGATTTCCAATGTCAGTGCAATTGTTCATGAGGTGGGGTCCCAAAGAAGGCATGCTGAAAATCTGGAGCAAGAATAGTTAAAAGGACAAATTACTCAACTAAGTTCAACCCCCCATTGAAATACATTGACCCGCATACCTGTTTCCTCAGTTCGAGGTCTGACTTTGTAGATGAAGACGGTCTGCAGTCCATGAAAGATTATGGCACTAGACACTTGATGGGGATGTAACAGCTTAGAGGAGGTGGGGTGGTGGGTGCTGAGTGGGAGGGTTGGGTGGCGGGGACAGTAACAGCCACAGCAGACATCAATGGATGGTTTTCTTTTACGGGGTTTATTTAAAAAAACTGTGAGGGAAGGTTTTCTTTATTTCAGGTCATGACTGGGGATTGGGCACCCCAGTGTCAGTGTTAAGTTTGTGGGGGGAGGGGATGCTGAGGGAGGTCAGGTGGGGGCAGTTACGGGCAGCAACAGACAGACAGCAACACTGGGGATTGGGCACCCCCAGTGTAAGTGTAAAAACCCTGCAGGGATGGTTTCTTATTTCAGGTTGCAACACTGGGGAACTGGGCACCCCAGTGTCAGTGTTATGTTTGGGAGGAGGCGCTGAGAGGGAGGGTTGGAGTGGGGACAGTCACAGTGCCAGAAACAGACTTTGATGGACAGGTTCCTGTTATAACGACATAAGCCCCTGCATGTTTTACATTCCAGGCATTCCAGACTGATGATGATGGATCAGCCTGCTTGGTGGGCAGCATAGATCAAAGGGAAGAGCCAACTCATGATTGGGTTGGCTGTTTCTTTCAAGTTCATGTTGTTTCCAACCAACAAGCCAAACTCCTCATACTCAGTCTGGCTGTTGATTGGTATGGCACTGTTGTGCCCCAAAACATTGCTCTGCATTGGACAGACAGTGCCACACCTCACAAAACCCAAATACCATATAAAATGTTCGCTGCACATGCACACACATAGTGAACATGAAAAGGGATGGGAAAACAAACAGAGGCAACCACCCATAAACGGGGAATCCTACAGGACGCCAGCACCCTGCCAGTGCTAGTTCCACATCAGTGTTCCACTGCTGTTGTTGTTGGTGGTGGCTGCTGTTGCTGCTGGAGACCAGTGGCTAGGTCCCAGATGGACTGGTTGGTGTCCTCCACTCACCTGATCAGTATGCACTGCAAGTGGATTAGCCTGCACAGAAGGTCATCCCATCCCTCTCCATCCTTGATACACCCATGATGACTGGTGGTCCTACAGGCACCTATGGATAGAAATACAATGAACTCAGCCAGCTATGCACATAGGATGAGAGACTCAGAAGTAGCCTAACGTGCAACCAAGGTACAACCAGCCGACATGTGGGCCACCATGCCACACATGGGTGACAGGAGTAAATAGACCAGTTGTAGTATACCCGAGACATCATTATGGACCATTACAATAGAAGACTGCACATGCAATGGTGTGCCATGCTGCACTGCAGTGACCCCAACCACAGACTGAGAACATGCCACCAGCAGGAATAACAGATTTGTGACTGCAGCACATGCAATAGCAGCGTAAACTGGAGCCCAGTGGCATTGTCATGGCCCCTGCGGCAAGGAGTGGCACTGACACACCCCAGCCCACTGCCCCACAGACACCTATGAGCCACCCTGGGTGGCAGTAGGGAATGAGGCTGAGAGACACACATGTGGTGCACACAACACATCTGTACATGGCTGGGACTATTAAGTAGCACTGTGTGCTTGCAGGCATGGTAACACACGAGTGCAGTGGTGATGTACATGGGTGGGTGCCTGACGATTGTTCCCCAGTCACCTCAATACTGGTGTACAATGTTGAGCAGCTTGGCGTACCCTCCATCCTGGTGGATGCTGGTTCCACTCTAGATAGAGGGTCCCCCAATACAGAGCCTGTGAAGGTCATTGGCCCTGCAAAGCTCAGTCAAGTCCAACTGTATGGCTGGCACTGCCCATGTACAGTGTAGTAATCATACCATTATCATCCCTGTGTCAGTTAGACACCACTGCATCTACATAACAACGTTCATCTCATATGGTACACTACATGCATCACCCACCAATGGCCCCACCTTCTGCCGACCCCATGCCACATATCCAGGGTTCTGGTGAGCCACAAAGGTGTGACACACAGTGCATATGGCACCAAAGGTGGCACTATTGCAGGTGTACTACCACAAAGGCCATATGATGCGCATGGCAGGACACAGTGGTGTACCAGTACTACAGTGGCCAATGCCAACGAGCTGATGACAGTCATGCATACATAGTCCCAAACATATGGCAGTGCAGACCTGACTGGCATTGATGCGTCACAATCTGGGCTGTGAGCACTATCACAACCCCTGTGCGCCTGGTTGGTGACACAGGAAGCACTCTACCACTTGGTAGAAGGCATACCACAGCATGATAGACAGACACAGGGTAACATACCAGCATCACATAGGTGCACAGAAGTAAATTGCACAGACCATGACACACCACAGTGGCATGTGTCAATGACCCAGGTGCAGGGTGAGTGTCCCACCACAGCCCCTGAGAGACGCCTCCCAAGACATGCATCCTGTATGGTGAGCCACACATGGACATCCATCATCAGCAACAGAGTCATGCAGCATAATGTGGACATGGGTGGCAGAAGGTATCTGCAGAGTGGCAGGGTCAAGGATGTGAAGGGTGAAGTCCCCCTCCTTGATTGCAGGGCTGCAGCTATGAATTTTGGGGCCCCAGACAAGTCACTTGAAATGGGCCCGTTTCCCAAACCAACTAATACCAGGGGTAATGCCAGCGCTCCTCAGTGGGCCCCTCCAAGCTCAGGGCCCTGGACAACATCTCCACTTTTCCCCCATTACTGCGGCCCTGCTTGATTGGTTCACCCATACACATATTGCTGCCTTAATCAAGTGTAGGAATAATGGTGTACCTCCCCTACCTAACGACAGTGTCACCCTGTGCTGTATTTCCCACTAGCCAGGCCATCATTTACATTGGTAAAGTCTGCCCACAGTGCTTTTAACCCAGTAGACCATGACCCCTGCCCACCTGCATCAACAATACCAAGACCTTCACTGCCCACAATTGGCTAACACACTGCATACCACCACAGAGGGTGCTGTGTATGTAAGACATGTGCAACACACACACTACAGTGTCAAGACACACTCCACTGGTGTAATAAATAAGCATGATTGCAACAACAGACAGAACCAAGCCCTAACACCTATGTAAGTGGTAGGGCTATGGCCATAACAACCCAACCTGTTCCGGCACCTATGTGTAAACATGCAACCTCAGTGTGATGCACAAAGGAGAGAACTTATTTGGATGCCCCCCTCCTGTGACTAGCTCTTTGTGTCTCCATCACAGCCTGGTGATCTGGACTGGTTATCACCATGGCTTAGTTTATCCTGCTGACCTGTGCCCCTGACTGGGAGCCAGCTGTCCACTGGTCTGTAGAGGAGATAAAGGGAGGTGTGATCGGTATCATGCAGTAGAACACAGTGCACTGTTCTGTGCACTACATAGTAGAAATGCTTATACCCCGTACTGTGCACCAGCAGCCAGATAAGCGTGATGTGATGGACAGGTCCAAGCAGGTCAGCAGCATACCTGTAGGACCACCTGTGGCACCACACACAAGCATGCCATGGCCCAGGTGCAGCAGGCATGACACCCCTGTGGTAGCTATGGCCTATACCATGTACACTGGCCCATGTAGTGCCCACATCCTTTTGCTCTCAGCCCTGTACAACAGACCAATACAAGTCAGCTCCAGACCCTTTCAAGGTATAGTATACATGGGTATGCATGGTGCACCAGCCCTCATATGACAAAGGCAGGCATTGCATGCCTGGGTAATGGCTGGGGACTGGATTCAGTGAGTATGGCCTCACACAGTGGATGATTCATGTCAGGGAACCCCATGTGCTTTGACATAATACCCCACGCTTTACTTGTCATATGCCTACCAGTGCCCATGTGGGTAGCGTGACAGATGGAGGCCACATCCTGGCGCGGACATGTACTAGCACAGCCACATGTTGGACACATGTGAATCCCTCCCATGCTTGTACCCAGGAACAGACGCTGACATGTCCAGGTCACTGTATTTGGCAAACAGACGCTGCAAAACATGCCATGAAACTATACATGGGCCTGCCATGCACCCTGAAACTGTTAATATGTCACTGTGGTAGCCCATAACCATGCAGCCTAGGCAGGTGCATACTTCAGGCAACCACAGTGAGTCCTGTTGTGTACAGGGCATGGGGATGTCCTGTGGGAGAGGGGCTCAGACACCTGCATATGTACAAGCAGATCATGTGGTGGGTCAGGTCCCATAGCACACTGGAGAACAAAACGGACACACAGGTAATGTGCATAGTGCCTTGGGGACAGTAACCCTGTTGCATACTATCATGACACAGGTTTGCATGCAGGTCATTACACACACAATACATACAACCATCTGTACTCATGTGGCCTGTGCACAGTGCCACTGTCCACCATCACCCACAGCTGCTGCTGCAAGTGGTGTGCCTGCCTCTGCTGGAGGTCATTATATTGGGGCCTACACACTGGTCAC
Organism: Neoceratodus forsteri; assembly: GCA_016271365.2. Taxonomy (NCBI): domain Eukaryota; kingdom Metazoa; phylum Chordata; order Ceratodontiformes; family Ceratodontidae; genus Neoceratodus; species Neoceratodus forsteri. The sequence continues at coordinate 1,450,989,214 of CM057452.1, forward strand.
AGGCATGGGTGACCTCAGTGCGGCATGTAAATCTCTGTCCCACCGTTACCCACACCTCACTCTGGGGCCTGTTTGACCTCGCCATCTCCCCAGCAGTTGGTCCCATCTGCCCACCACCAGGTCAACCGCTTGCCAACTTGGTGGTGGACCACCTGTTGTCCCACTGCTGCATGGCCCTGTGTCTCCTGCCTGACATGTTGTCATCCACCGAATAGGCCTAGCATGTGTCAGACACTCCTGTCAAGTTCTGAGCTGTCTGGGTGAGTCCTGTTGTGTTGAGCAGCATGTTGGTGCAACACACATATCGGGGGAGCTGAACTTGTAGCATGCGATGAGGCATGGGTGGCCATGCATGTGGATATGTTGTACGTGTTGCACATGCACAGCTCTGTGCAGTGCAGCACATGCTATTGTACAACCGCCTGGTATACAAGACTGAGCTGACTGATGATGTCAAAGATGGCAAGTGACATCATGCCTGTGCCACAGCCTGTGTTGCATAAGCAGAGGCTCGTGCAAAGCAGAACGCTAGCAGAAACATGTTAGCACAGAGAGCAAAGTGAGATATTCAGCCAAAGTATGCAAATGTGCTAATTCTGCAGTCAGTGGGCAAACATTTTATTGTCATTATTGTCATTACTGGCAGGTATGCATACATTAGCATGCCTGATTGTGCCTGGAATATATAAAAGTGTACAGTGCACCAACTAGATCCCACAGCTGAACTGCAGGTGAACAGAGGTAGGTGTCCTGTGGAATGGCCTAGAAAGGGATGGGTAAGCATTGGACTATGTCTATGCAGTGGCTACAGCATGGCTTCATGACTGATTTGGTATTTTCCATGTACCTCCAGGGTATGTTCCTGTGTGTTGCTGTACCTTCAGTGCCTGCTATGAAGGACAAAGCAGCCAGTTGTCCTGTGTATCTAGTGTAAGTCCATGGGAAAAATGTCCCTGTACTTTGCATGGGAGCTGGAAGAAGCAGGAGCTGCAGTGTGTTCCTGGTGGCAAGGGCAGTATTTTTCCTGTAATTTGTTAGCTTGCAGTGTGGTCTGGTTAGCTTGTACTGGGAGGAGGACTTGTGACCTGTTTTCAGCAGGAGTTGTGTTTTTTTAAGCAGGACTTGTTTTGAATTCTGTCTGTAGCAGTTACAAAATCAAACTGAAAACAGATTTAGACTTTGGGGTGCAGCAGGTAGCCAACAGCCATTTTAGTTAATTGCTTCACTTTGCATTGAGAACTGGAAGAAGCAGGAGCTGCAGTGTGTATTCCTGGGACCTAAACGAAGTATTTCTTCTTCTTGTTTGGGTAGCTTGTAGTTTGGTCTGGTTAACTTGTACTGGGAGGAGGACTCTGGCCTGTTTTTAAGCAGGAGTTGTGTTTTTTTAGCAGGACCTGTTTTGAATTCTGTCTGTGGCAGTTACAAATCAAACTGCAAACGGATTTAGACTTGGGGTGGGGGAAGGTAGCTAATAGCCATTTTAGTTAATTGCTTCACTTTGCATTGGGAACTGGAAGAAGCAGGAGCTGCAGTGTGTGTTCCTGGGGAACTAAAGGGCAGTATTTATTCTTGAAGTTTTGTTAGCTTGTAGTTTGGTCTGGTTAGCTTGTACTGGGAGGAGGACGTTGCCTGGTTTCACCCCACCACCACTATTATATAGGCAAATGGACCACTTCCACTAGTGGTTCCACCTATTAGAAGGGCAGGAGGTGGAGTAATTTAAAGGGGCGTGAAATCTGGTTTAAAATCTTAAGAAATACTGATGCAAATGTAGGTTGTGCATTTTCTTTTTTGAGGTAAGGGCTATTCTGGGGACGATGTTTTGACAGAAATGCAGATTTATAGTTCTTAAGTAATACTGATGCAATTGTAAATCTGTGAAATATTTAGAGCCTAGGGAATACAGGGAAGATGTGGAGGGCAGGGCAAGGAGGCAGCTGGATGAATGGGAGGGAAGAGTGGAGGGTGGGATGACTGGGGTTGGGGCACAGGGAGGCGGGAGAATTGTGAGCTGCAGTGGGTGTGGTTCAGCACTGTTTTTGGGAACCTGGTGGAAGGTGGGGGGCAGTGTGCAGGCTGTTCAGACAGCTTACACTGGAGATAGAGAGCTTAAGATGGGAACTGGTGGGAGGACAGGAATGAGAGAGTGAGGAGGAGATGGGGTAGAGGGCAGGAGGGCTCCATTGCAGGATCAGGCAGCCAAGGGCCAGAAGGGGTCCTTGGCAAGGGGACCAAGTCCACAGGGTCCTGGAAGCACTGAAGGGGCTGTTGGCAGGTGGTAGGGAACATGGGCAGACAGAAAGGAAGTGAGAAAAGAGGTTCAGGGTAGGCAGAGCAGGAGGGATTACAGGGAGGGCCAGGGGCAGGAGGTTGGAGACAAAAACAGGTTACACAGTGCTGGCTGATGAAACAGAGCAGGAGTTTGGGGAAGGCACCATAGAACAAAAGTCAGGGGACCAGGAGGAAAGGGAAATACAGAGTACAAGGTGAGAGGGATGGGGGTAGAAGTGGGGAGTGGCAGGAAGAAGATGAGTTGGCATGAACGACTAAATAAAGGGGGAGGAAGGCCAAACATATTGGGGTGAGAGGAGTCAGAATGCAGGGGGCACTGGGAGGAGGTACACATAGTGGGGAGGGGTTGTGGAAGGGTGTGAGCACAGAAGGCACGGAGGAGGAGGAGGAGAGCAGGTGGAGGTGCAATTGGAGAAGGGAGGGGAAGAGGGCAGTGTATGGAAGGCTGGTGTTTTGAGCAATCGGTTTAAATGCTTCATTTGCAAGCTTTTAAACTAGTCAGGGGAGGCACTGACAAGCAGCAGAAAAATCCCAGCCTCCCTACAAACAGGGTACTAAATGAGAAAAAGACCAAGGTAGAACAGTCAGTGGGGCATGCTGCAACAGAAGGTAAAGCCATCAAAAATGGAGAGCAATGAGTACCAATGCCCATAGCCTGGTAACAAGCTCCTGAATTAGTGGCATTGATGGAGGAGGAACATCTGGATATCGTGGCAGTCACAGAAACATGGTACACACAAAACCATGACTGGGACATAAACATACCAGGATACACTGTCTACAGGAGGGACAGGAGGGTAAAAGAGGAGGAGAAGTAGTTCTTACATAAGGGAAGGAATAAAAGCAACAGAACAAAAGGGTAAACAGTGAGGAGAAGAAGCACTGTGGGTAAATTTGGAGACAGGCAATGGCACCACAATACACACAGGGGTTGATACAGACTCCTTCTCAGGGGAGGAAATGGACAGGGAAATGATAGAAAGTATACTTAGAATGGCAGAAAAAGGGAGATATTGCTGACGGGTGATCTGAATATGCCAGATGTTAACTGGAGTGCAGTTGCAGCTGCCACAGAGTGCAGTTATTCTAGATGCCCTACAGGGGCATGCCTTAGACAACTAGTACTGTAGCCCACCCGAGAGGGAGCAATATTAGACTTGATTCTCTCAAATGGAGATGGAGAGGATTACAGATGTAGAAGTGGTAGCCATCTGGGAACTAGCGACCATCAAACAGTTTGGTTCACAATAAACACAGCAATAGAGTCTAAGCCACAAAGACAAAAGTACTGGACTTTAAGAGGGCTGACTTTGCCAAAATGGGTGAGTGCCTAAGGAATGCACTAGCAACTGGGCAGAAAGGAGGGGTGGAAGAACAATGGGGAATAATAAAACTGCCATCACAGAGGTAACGAGCCTTGTGTGAAGCAAATAAACAAAACAAGACGATGTAAGAAACCACTATGGTTCTCAAAGGAAGTGGCAGGACGGTTCAAGAGAAAAAGAAAGCATTCAGGAAGTACAAGGAATCGCAGAAGGAGCAGGACAGAGAACTGTACTGTTAAAGCAAAAGGAGGCTGGGAAGGCAGTCAGAACAGCAAAGGCCCAAACCGAGGAAAAGATAGCCAACCAGTTAAGAAGGGGATAAAACCTTTATAGGTACATCAGGAGCAAAGGAAGACCAAGGGAGGGAGAGTAGGCTTAATAAAGGGGAGGGAGGGTGGGCAGAGGAGACTGTGAAAAGGCAGAGATACTAAACAAATATTTTGCTCAGTATTTACAAATGAAGAGGGAGGTACATAAAACAAACAGTAGTAACACTCTGGATACAGAAGTTGATACCAGCCCATTTACAGAAGAATGGGTTCTGAAAGAACTCTTAAAACTGAAGGTGGACAAAGCAATGGGGCCTGATGGGATTCATCCCAGAATTTAAAGAGCTAAGGGTAGAACTAGTGACACCACTGACTACCCTTTTAACAAATCATGGGAGGATGGGTGGTAACCCGAGGACTGGAGGAGGACAGATGTGATTCCCTTCACAAAAGTGGGAGCAAGCAGAAGCAGGAAACTACAGACCTGTTAGTTTAACCTCAGTGATAGGGAAAATGATGGAATCACTTCTGAAGGAAAGAATTGTCAGTATCTAGAGGCCAGAGGGCACAGGACCCAGGCATCATGGATTCACAGCGGAAGGTCATGCCAGACAAATCTGATAGATTTCTTTGACTGGGTGACCAAAGTAGTAGATCAGGAGGGGCTGTGGACATGGCCTACCTAGACTTTAGCAAGGCATTTGACACAGTCCCACACAAAAGATTAATATACGTTAGCCAGCCTGGGAGTGGGTCCCAACATGACAGCCTGGGTAAAGAATTGGCTGGAGAATAGGACACAGAGGTAATAGTAAATGGAGTCCACTCAGAAGAAAGGAGGGTTACTAGTGGGGTACCGCAGGGTTCAGTATTAGGACCGTCCTCTTCAATGTCTTTATGTTTACATTGGAAGGACTGAAGGAAAGTATGTCTCTTTGCAGATGACACTAAGATCTGCAACAGAGTTGATGCACAGGGTGGGGTGGAAAGGATGAAAAGGACTTGGCAAGGTTAGAGGAATGGTCAAATGTATGGCAGCTTAGATTCAATGCTAAGAAGTGCAAGGTAATGCACCTGGGAAACAAAACCCAGGGAAGAGTACACAATGGGGGTGAGATACTAGCAACAACAAAATGGAAAGGGACCTGGGGTAGTCATATCAGATGACCTAAAGGTGGGCAAGCAATGTGAGAGGGCAGCAAGGAGGGTTGGGGGATACTGGGATGCATAGGGAGAGGCATCACCAGTAGAAAACAGGAAGTTATTATCCTCTGTACAGACAGCTGGTGAGACCCCATCTGGAGTACTGTGTGCAGTTCTGGAGACCCAATCTCAAGAAAGACATAGACAGGATGGAACCTGTACAGAGGAGGGCAATCTAAATGGTGCAGGTCTGCACCGGAAGACATATGAAGAGAGACTAAGGAGCTTAATATGATAGCCTCGAGGAAAGGAGGAGAGGGGACATGATAGAAACTTTCAAGTACCTCAAGGGAATCAACAAAGTCCAAGAGGGTAGCATCTTTCAAAAAAGAGGTGTGCAAGAACAAGAGGGTACATTTGAAGATGGGGGTGGTCGAGGTAATTTAAGGAAGTATTTTTTCTCAGAGAGGGTTGTGGATGCATGGAACAGCTTCTCCGGAGGAGGTTGTGAGTCAAATCAGTGGTGGAATTGCCATGTATGGGACAGTCATAAGGCAATTCTGGGGTGGGGGAAGAAGAAGTAGGCTGCTGGTTAACTAGGATCTGCAGCTTATCCAGTAGGTAGGGAAATGGGCAGACTGGTGGCCAAGTGGTCCTTATCTGCCATCAAATTCTATGTTTCTGTTTCTATGAGAGGACACTGAGGAAAAGGGACACGTGGGAGAGCAAACCATGGGGGCAGTGCAAGGGATGGGGAGCAGGTACTTGTATTAGGATTCTATGATCATGGGGTGAGATGGGGAAGTAACGGAGCAAGGAAGAGCTGAACCTGGGTGGAGGTATGCCAGGTATGACAGCAGGGAGAGTAGGCAGTGCATTCAGAAATGTGTGAAGAAGGTGGGAGGGAAGCCTCATATCATTGTGCAACTAGGAACAAATGACCTAGAGGGCAGTACAGTGGAAGAAGTACAGGAGAGGTCTGAGAAGTGGGAGGTATCTGCAGTTGGGTTGGAAGCTCAGTGGCGTTCTCCAAGGTACTCCCACTACCTAGGGAAAACGCAGTGAGGAAGCTAAGAATACAGGAGTTTAATGGGTGACTGAATGGGTGGTGCAGAATGGGGTATGGGGTAGTAGGGAGGGGGCAAGACATGGAACAATAAGGGCTTTATGCCAAGGATAGGCTGCACCTCAGCATCAAGGGTACAAGGGCATTGGGACAGGGCTGGGAAGTACATTAAAAACAATATAGATTTAAACTCAGGAGGGGGGACTGAGTTGATAGCAGGGAGGAAGCACCTCCAAGGGAGACCAGAGGCCTCTCCCAGAGAGGGAGGAGGAGAATGAGGAAGTTACCAAGACAAAAGTGGAAGGGGAGAGACAGGAAGAGGAGGAGCGGGCACAAGGTGGACTTAGTATCCTTGAATGCAAGGAGCTTAGCAAACAAGGTGGCAGAGTTCCAGGCAATGATGGTGGGGAAAGGTAGATATTGCCACCCTCTCAGAGACCTGGGCCATCCAATACCATGACTGGGATCTTATGTACCTGGTTACAAGGTGTTCTGCAGGAACCGGGAGGGAAGGACTGGAGAGGTGGCTATTTATGTCAGGGAGGGATACTGTGTATCAAAGAAGAGGGGGATGAGGGGAGGCCAGAGCCATATGAGTATGTCTCCAAAGCCCTAAAGGTAAGAAGCCCAGGACTGGGGTGGTATAAGGGCCACCCTCACAGAGCAAGGAGGTGAATATGGAGCTGGGGAGCAAATCAGGAAGGTCAGTAGCAAGAGAAATACAGTTATAGTGGGAGACTTCAACCCAACTGAGGTTGACTGGCAGACAATAACTACAGCACACACCAGGGAACAGGTACTGCTGGAGGCTATCCAAGACAGCTACCTAGTGCAAGGGTGATGGAACCTACTAGACAGAGGAACACACTGGATTTGCTGCTAACAAATGGTGATCAAGTCCAGGACGTGGTAGTACAGGACCCTCATTCAGGAAACGACCACCACTCAGTGTAGTTCCTCCTCAACATAGGGAGGGAGTCAGCTAAGATCAGGACAAGAGTGTTGACTTCAGGAAGGCAGATTTTGCCAGAATGGGCAGCATCCTAGAGGGTATTTATCTAAAATTAACCTGTAATGGATGCTGAACAGAAATGGGCAATCATTAGGAAGGGGCTGAATGAGGCCATGAACACGCAAGTCAGATCTCAGAGTAAGCAGTCCAGGTCCAAAAATCTAGCTGGCTCAGCAAAGAAGTGGAGTGGAAGGTGAGGGAAAAAGATTGGCCTTCATTAAGTTCAAAACATCGGGCGGGAGGAGGACAGAGAGGTGTTCACAAAGGATTCTGGGAAGGTGACCAGGGCTCAGTCAGGGCAGCCAAGGCAGCAAAGGAGCTGAAGCTTGCTCAGGGATCAGAGAGCGGGAAAGGGGTTCTATAAATATAAAAGGGAGAAAAGAGTTATAGAGATGACATTGTTAGAATCAAGAGGGATGGGGGGCATGGGCAGAAGAAGGGAAGAACAGACAGAGGCATCAAACATAGAAACATAGAAACATAGAGGCTGATGGCAGATAAGGACCACAAGGCACATCCAGTCTGCCCATTTCTTTTCTACCTTATGAATGTGCCATTGGCCTTGCTCTGTCAATGGCCTATCTATTCATACTCATCTTTATTGTTCCTATGCCTATCCCATGCCTGTTTGAAGCCTTGCACTGTATTCATATCCACCACTTCCTGAGGTAGGCCATTCCATGCATCTACTAATTCCTTTCTGTGAAAAGAACTTCCTCACATTACCCCTTAATCAGCCTCCTCTAATCTCATGCTGTGTCTTCTTGTCCTGCTATTTTTCTTTTATTGAAACATGTTAGACTCTTTCACCTTGTTAATGCCCTTAATGTGTTTGGAATGTTTGAATCATAACACCTCTCCTTCCTTTGCTCTAAGGTATACATATTGAGCTCCGTTAATCTGTCCTCATATGTTCTCTGATGCAGTCCTTGCACCATTCTGTTGCCTTCTGTGGACTGCCTCAATTTGGTTAATGTCCTTGTGAAGGTGTGGCTCCACTACTGCACGCAGTACTCCAGATGGGGCCTAACTAGTGTCTTGTAAAGAGGGATTGTTACCTCCCTCTACGACTTGTGATACCCTGCTAATACACTCCAACATTCCCTAGCCTTACCTACTGCTTTAGTGATCTGCTTGGATGATTTCAGGTCATCTGTGATGATGATGCTCCATGTCTTTTCTTCCTTGTGACTGCCAGCAACCCCTCCTAGCCTATAGGTGGCTTCAGGGTTTCTCTTCCTATGTGCATGATCTTGCACTTCTTTGCATTAAACACCAGTTGCCACTCTTCTGACCATTTTGTCAGTTTATCCAGATCTCTTCTTGTTCTTTTCACCCCATCTGATCATCTACTCTGTTGCAGATCTTGGTGTCATCTACAAACAGACAAACTTTACCCTCCAGTCCATCTGCAATGTCACTGATGAAGTTATTGAAGAGGACTGGCCCCAGGGCTGATCCCTGAGGTACCCACTTGTGACTTGCATCTCTTCTGACTGTATACCATTTACCACCACTCTGTTTTCTGCCCATCAACCAGTTTGTCACCCAGTTGACCAACTTCTGACCCACCCGAGCCTACCCAGCTTATTAATCAATCTTCTATGGAACAGTATTAAAAGTTTTGTTGAAGTCAAGGTAGGCGACATCAACTGCTCCCTTGGTCCACCACTTTGGTTACCCAGTCAAAGAAATCTATGAGATTAGTTTGGCAGGACCTTCCTGTTGTAAACCCATGCTGTCTTGGATTCTGTGCTCCTGTGGATTCCAGGTGTTTCACTATCCTTTCCTTAATGAGTGCCTCCATAATCTTTCCCACTACTGAGGTAAAACTGGCTGGTCTGTAGTTCCCTGCCTCCCTCCTGCTACCACTCTTGTACAGTGGGATCACATGAGCCTCTCCAGTCTTCTGGGACCTCTCCTGTGCTCAGAGACTCACTAAACAGTTCTGCTAATGGCTCTGCTAGTTCCACCCTTAGCTCCTTTAGTACCCTGGGATGTACCTGTATGCCATCAGGTCCCATTGCCTTTTCCACCCTGAGCTTATCGAGTCTTTGTAGGACCTTTTTTGTGAAGGGACTAGTGCACACCCCCCCGTGAGTACTTCTGTTTGGTGTTCACAAACAAAGTGATGGCCCAGTACGGCAGGGGAAATGGTGCAAGGCTAAAGGGGGCAGAGATAACAGATGGGTTCATCCAAGAGAGAGAGTTCTGAAGCACCTTAAAGCCTTGCAGGTAGACATGGCACCAGGACCAGATGATGTACACCCAAGAGTCCTGAAGGAACTAGTGGAGGTGTTGGCAGGCCCTCTGACGGACCTCTTCAACACCTCCTTGGAGATAGGGAAGGTACCCAGAGAATTGAGGATGGCTCACATGGTACCCCTTCACAAGAGTGGACCAAAGGACCAACTGGACAACTACAGACCAGTAAGCTTGACTTTCATAGTGGGAAGTTGATGGAGACCATTCTAAAGGAAAGGTTAATAACCTTTCTCGATAGTAATGGTCTATGGGATGAGAGACAGCATAGGTTTGTCTCGGGAAGATCATGCCAAACTAATCTGATTGGCTTCTCGACTGGGTCACTAGGGTGGTTGACGATGGCCATACTGTGGATGTCCTGTACCTGGACTTTAGCAAGGCTTTCGACTTGATTCCCACTGGAGGTTAATGAGCAAGCTGAGGGACATGGGGTGGGGAGAAACTGGTGGGGTGGGTTGAAAGCTGGTTTCAGGGCAGACAACAGAGGTAGTTGTAAGGGGGAGACATCCAAGCAAAGGCCAGTAACAAGTGGGGTTCCTCAGGGTTCAGTGCTGGCCTTGTTTTGTTCAATGTCTTCACTGGAGACATTGCAGGGGTCAAGAGGTGATCAGCTGTTCAGTAGATGACACTAAGATTTATGCAAAAGTGACAATAAGGAAGGAGGCAGGCACTCAGGGAGGATCTAGCCAAACTCAAACACTGGTCTAGGGTGGCAGTTGGGGTTTAATGCTAGAAGTGCAAGGTCATGCACTCGGAGCAAGAAATCCCAGGACCAGCAACTGGCTGGGAGGAGTGCAGGTAACAGCCTTGAGAGAGGAAAGGCACCTCGCGGTAATAGTCACAGGGACATGAAGGCATCAGCACAGTGTAGGAGGGCGGCTGCAAGGGCAAGTAGGATGCTGGGGTGCATTGCCAGATGGATCACCTCTAGAAAGAAGGAGGTCATCCTACCTCTGTAGAGCTCACTGGTGAGGCCACACTTGGAGTACTTTGAGTAGTACTGGTGCTCATACCTCAAAAAGGACACAAGATTACTGTAGGGGGTACAGCGAGGCTATCAAAATGACATGGGACTAGGGAGGTGCCATATAAGGAAAGACTGAGGGAGCTCAACATGTATTCATTGGAAGAGAGAAGGGAAAGAGGGACATGATAGAGACCTTTAAGTACTTGAAAGGTATAAACAAAGTCAGACAGGAGGATTGTTCGCATAAAAGGGGAAAGGGTCACTAGGGGGCACAGTCTGAAGTTGGAAGGGGAAGGTTCAGGAGGGAGATGAGGAGGCATTACTTTACAGAGAGAGTGGTGGTGAGATGGAACGCACTGCCAGAGGAGTTAATCAAACTGAGGACAGTGGATAGCTTTAAGTGGGGTTGGAATAGAGTCAAGCATGGATTAGTACAGACAAGAACACAAAGGGGGACCAGGAAAGGGAGGAAGGGAGGGGTTTGGGAGGGCTGGTGCAACTGTGGTACTATGAAACTAAGAGCTGCACAATCGGGCAGACTTGTAGACCTGTGGGTCTTTTTCTGCTGGCAGTTTCTGTATTTGTAATTAATCTGAACAATAAAGGAAGCCCTGTACATTTAGGAGTCCTGCTATGTTGAAAATGCTTAGGCGGTGGATGGGACAATTGTAGGTGGTGGAACTTGCCTACAGTGGTCAATGTAGCATGATGAAAGAGTGTCATGCATGTCTCTGTGAGGTGGTAGAACAGAGTTCCTGTGGCCTCCTGCCCAATGGTACCCCTATGTATCGCTCTGTATGCAGTGGTACTCTGTAGATCTGGTGGTGATGGCTGTTAACATCTACATCTAGTGATGGTAGTGTTGTCATGTCTGAGTGGAGGCACCCTCCTACCATAGTCTGTGTTGCACACTGACAGTAGAGTGACCCCTACATACATGTGTAAGTAGTGGTGGCCTGGAGTTCCTTTGACTCCTGCCCATGCCCACCCTGTCTGTCTGTGACCTTGACAATGGCTGTATCTGCTCATGGGCAGGCCTATGTCAGGTGGGCGATGGCTGTGTGGACATGCATTGCCAGGACACCTACAAGGTTGGGGGCTACAACATAGTCCTGTTCAGCTGTGTGCCACTGTGAGTCCCCCCTCATCACCTGTATTCCACTCCACTGTCCAACAGGTACCATGAAGGACACCAACAGAATTCAGGCACACTGCTTCTCTGCAGAGGAGTTACAAGTGCTGCACTGGCCTACATGGCAAGGAGGAGGTGTCTCGAGGCAGGCCATGAATGCCCTGGTATGGCAGGCCTGAGAGGGAGATTACTGACATGGTTAATGTTGTCCAGTAGCTGCAACAGGCCCATGGAAGCAGCTTCAGGGACATGGGGATGCAGATGAAGTAGGCCATGGCAACATACCGCGAGGGAGCTGCATGCCACAGGTGGGGGCCCACAGGCATCGAAGGCTGTACATACCTTGTATTCTGTAGAGGAGGCCATAGCTTCCACCCTACAGCCTGTGTAGGCGATGGGAATGGATGGTTGCTATGAGAGCCAAGTGGGACCCGCCAAGCCATCTGAGTGACTACCAGTGTGATGTTCGGTCATATGTGTATATACATATGGGAGCATGCATATGCCAGTGTTGGGTAACACAATGGGTGAAGGCCACACTGCTGTTTCCATGTCACCCAGTGTGTAGCCATCTGTATGCAGATCCATGACTGTGCCTCACGGATGTTGCCCGTGTGCTCATCAGTTCTGGGATGTGTGCTTCTGGGATGAGGTGTGTGCACACTACTGCTGGGGCTGCAGCCCATTGTTGCTGGATGTGTTTCACTGGTGGTGGGTGTGTGCTTACTGGTACTGGGTGTGTGTTTACAGCTGTTGGGAGAGTGTGCTCACTGGTGCTAGATTGTCTGCCACATGATGACAAGATGTGTGTTGTGTTGTGGTGTGGGTTGTATAGAGACATGGGAGCGTAGACAGTACACCTCACAAACAGCATGGATGAAGTGTCACCATATGCTGGACATGTATACTGCCTCAGCCAGCACACAGCTCTGTATGTTACAGTGCTATATAACCCACTTATCCCAGCAGCTCACTATGTCATGCCAGAAATGGTGAAAGACAACCCAGGACCATCTAAACATTACTGGAGGCAGGTGCAGAAGGGAGTCAGCTGTGGTATAACCGAGTTAAAACTCGGTTGAAGACTGATCCAGGCGGGCTGTTGTGGTGAGTTTAAAAACGTTTTTAAAACGTTTTTAAACCAGTGCAAATCTTCAGCTCTAATGTGCACAGGGCCTAGTGGCAGCTTTCCTGCCACCACCCATCTGCATCAGCCAGCGGACAGCAGTGAATAGGATGTGGAAGAAGAGAATGACGAGACCCACATTGGGGAGCTGGGGACAGGAGGGGTCTGTTCCAGACCAGAAGGGGTTGTCCCCTGCCAGCCCCATACTAATGGGACCCAGTCATTGTCCCTACATTGCCCAGTGGTCACAGTGCTGCAGCCCACCACTTCCCTGGCACAGTCACTGCTGACTCACCCCATGACTCAACTGTGGCAAGGCCATCACCCTGCCACCCCTGGCTAATACTGCAGGGTCAGCCACTGCTGTACCTCCCCATGATCCCTCCTCTGGTACTGGTGCTGCTCTGCCGTCCCATGCTTATCCCACTGGGCCTGCCACAGTCAGTCTGCAGCACCCACAATGGACTGCAGCCCCTACGGTGATGCAGCCCTAGCCCATCAATGGCTGAGGGTGCAGCCTGACCCTGTCCCAATGTACAGTCCCCAGTGCAGGTGTGATGCAGCTGATAACTGACAGCTGCTGCAGTTGATCATGCGAGGCACAGTGTCATGCAGCAGGAACTGACATGTCTCACCACATGCTGCATGAGGACATGCAGCATACCGAGGAGAAGGTGGAGGCATGTCATTCAGAGTTCATGGTGTCCCTTCATGACTTGTGCCAGGATCTGGCTGCCAGCATGGCTCTATGGTGCTGGGACATGACCACCTGCATGGATTGTCTGCGTGCCACTGTGCTGGAGGCAGCAGCTATGGAAACAGGTACTGCAAGGTCAGCCCAAACTCTGGCTTGTCCAGTGGGAGTAGTGCCACCCACAATAGTATATGCCCATGTCACACAGTGCCAGAACAAAACCACCCAGAACATCTGGGACTCCCAGATCTCCAAGGACATTGTGGACACCAGGTCATGACCAGCACCTCACCAAGGTCAGTACCACATGGGGCAGTGGCCTGGGTCAAGTAACAGCATCCCCAGCTCATTCTCCATACAGTGGATGAGATTCCTCCAACCATACTGGGTACAGTGGAGATACACTGTCTGTACCTGGGAGGTGGTAGGGATGCATACAGGTTGTGCATGGCCACCCCTCACCAACATGTTCCCCTCACAACCTCCAGTGCCACGAACAGCTCCAACTACCTTTGTGACCTAGCCCAGTCAGTCCTACCCCTATCCAGCATGGATAGCTAGTACTACTGCAAACCCTCCGCTGGCGGGTATCTATGTGTATATCCCATTTGCCACAGCAACATGGCCTGTCTTTGTGCATACTCCATTTGCTACCACCCCTGCCAAGGACTGTATTACAATCAACCCCTTTGCCTCCCCACATGGATGGCATGTATGTATGTTGACACCCCTTTAGGAACCCCTGCTACCATAGACTTAATTTGTTTGTGCACCCTATTTGATACCCCCCAAGTTAGAATGCATTTCTGTTTCCCCTTTGTTACCCCCTACCTGGCATGATGTCTGTACATACTGGTATTGGTTTGTGCTAATACATTGAATATACATATTATAGTGTCCTGTGTGGTCTGTACTTACGCTCTGTGTCTGAAGATGTCTCTTATGAATGAGACTCTGTCTCCTGAGCCCTCCTGGCCATTCAGGGTCACACATGTCAAACTGCTCCAGTATTGGCCCTCTGGCTCTGAATCTGCTGCAGGTTGTTCCTCTGGGGCTGGCATGCATATCCCACAGTTGAGTGCTAGGTTGCGTAAAATACAACAGGCAAGGAATATTGCACAGGCCTCCTGAGGGTGTAATGTAGAAATGATCAAGGCATTGGAACCACATCTTGAGCATTCCAAAGACATACTCAATGATGTTGTGTGGCACTCTGTGCCACATTGTACCTGTCCTCTGCAATGGATGTGGATTGTAGGACAGGTGTGAGGAGCCAGGGGCAAAGAGGATAGCACTGTCCCCTATGTAGGTAGGGTGGAATTGGTGTCATTCATTCGCAACATGGGACGAGGGGGCCTTTGGGTATACTCACCAATAAGGTGGCAACTAGAAATGTCTTCACCTTCAAACCTCCTCGGCACAGGATGTAGTTGTGCCAGATGAAGGCATCATGGGTGCTGCTGGGATACCTTGCCAGAACATTGATGATGTGCCCTTTTGCATCACACTCCACCTGGAAATTGAAGGAGTGTCACCCTTTCCTATTGACATAGGCCTCCACTCCATCACCAGTGGGGCCTGAATGGCAGTGTGGGTGCAGTCAATGGCACTGAGTATGGATGGCAGATGGGCAACATGATAGAACTACTGCATGGTTGCTGTTCTGCTAGTGTGGTGGTGAATAAGATGAACTCCAAGCATGGGCAAGCAGGGTGTCTAGGCTTGGCCACTGGCACGAGGTGGCTGAATGCAAGATACCGGTGGTGTCTCCACCGGAGTCTGGAATATTCCAGTGGCCAAGAAAGACACTTCAGCCATCACTTTGAGCTCTACAGACAATGCATGGCTGTGCTGGGTGTCTGTCTGGAGCTGGTCATGCAGCAGCTCACACAGCTGCCTGAGCATGAGCCTGTTAAGCCTGTACTGGCCAATGATCTGGTTGTCACTGAGGACTATGAATGTGACTCATGGATGGCACTGTCTGCTTGCAGCATAGCATCTCCATGGCCTTTGTCTGGGCCCAGGTTGAGCAATGGCCCTCTTCATATCCTCCAGGACCTGTTGCATGAAGTCGTGTTGTGTGCTCTGACGACCCACTGCACAGTGACACCACAACAAAGAAACCGAAAAAGACCACTACAGCAAAAGTCACTGTAATGGTCTGGGTTTCACTGACGCAGCTTCTCCTAGTGTTCTTCCCTTCCTCAAAACAACTCCAACCCGGAGTTGATTATAAGAAATAAAGGGTTGCAGGGGCACTGCCCCACAATGCTCCTATGAACATTGATGGCACACGTGCCAAGTGTTGGCATTGTGCCATGGATGTAATGGATGTCAGCAACATCACTGTCAACTACAAGTGGTGCTTCCTGTGTGCTCCCATGAGCACTATCTTGGGGTGTGGCCTACAGTGTCTCCACCCACCTCTAGGGTTTGCCCCTGGTTTAAGGTGACCATTTTATAATCGATAATTGCACAGCATTACATGACCTCTGCTAGCCCACCTGCACAGCACAAATATGCTGAATACTGTACTGTGCCATTATGCATGGTACCACTCTCACCTTTGCGCACTTCATGCATTATCTCTGCCCTGGGACACTAGCACTATTAGCACATGCAAAGGTACCCTTTGAATGTAGGGATTTTAGTGCAAACTCATGCTTAGTGCAAGCACAAACACTTTGTGGCTGCTGCAAACCTTTGACTATCTGGGCCTAGGACTCATATTCCAGTATTGTAAGGGTTATGTTTAAGACAAAGATTGGTAAATTTGATCCCAGGCCACAAATCTGCTCTTGTAGCCTGGAAATTGGGAGGTATGTCATAGGGTAATTATATATGTATTCCATAAGTCTAAAAGAACCAGTTGGCTTGCTTCCACCCTAGTCTCTGTGCAAGGTTTAAGCAGGAAACCTTTCTGTGTCTGTTGACCAACGATGACGGCAGCATTCTGTGACAATTGTCCAATGTTGCATTGGTTGCAGAAAACATCAGCTTTTAGAGGAGTTAATATAATTTGTGTGCCAAGGACAAATTATATTTTGATTTGTTTGATATAATACAGTACTATGGTACCTGGGGTTTATTCAGTTTTCTCTTTTTATTATATGACAATATGATTGCTGCATTTAGAGTAGTTTGGTAGATTTCTTTTACCTGATTGAAAAGTATTTACAATGCTCCACACTGCAAAGTTAGGAAAAAGTCAATCATAGAAACATAGAAACATAGAAGTTGACAGGAGATAAGGACCTCAAGGCCCATCCAGTCTGCCCATTTCTTTTCTACCTTATAAATGTGCCATCGCTTTTGCTCTGTCAGTGGCCTATCTATTCATACTCATCTGTATTGCTCCCTTATGCCTATCCATGCCTGTTTGAAGCCCTGCACTGTATTCATATCCACCACTTCCTAGGGTAGGTCGTTCCATGCATCCACCACCCTTTCTGTGAAAAAGAACTTCCTCACATTACCCCTTAATCGGCCTCCTCTAATCTCATGCTATGTCCTCTTGCCCTGCTATTTTGCTTATATTGAAACATGTTAGACTCTTTCACCTTGTTAATGCCCTTAAGGTGTTTGAATGTTTGAATCATATCACATCTCTCCCTCCTTTGCTCTAGGTATACATATTGAGTTTAGTTAATCTGTCCTCATATGTTTTCTGATGCAGTCCTTGCACCATTTTTGTTGCCCTTCTCTGGACTGCCTCAATTTGGTTAATGTCCTTGTGAAGGTGTGGCCTCCAATACTGCACGCAGTACTCCAGATGGGGCCTAACCAGTGTCTTGTAAAGAGGGATTATTACCTCTCTCTTCTGACTTGTGATACCCTACTAATACACCCCAACATCCTCTAGCCTTACCTACTGCTTTAGAGGTCTGCTTGGATGATTTCAGGTCATCAGTAATGATGATGCCCAAGTCTCTTTCTTCCTTTGTGACTGTCAGCAACTCCCTCCCAGCCTATAGGTGGTTTCAGGGTTTCTCTTCCCTATGTGCATGATCTTGCACTTCTTTGCATTAAATCCCAGTTGCCACTCTTCTGACCATGTTGTTAGTTTATCCAGATCTCTTCTTGTTCTTTTCACCCCATCTGGATCATCTACTCTGTTGCAGATCTTGGTGTCATCTGCAAACAGACAAGCCCTTACCTCAGTCCATCTGCAATGTCACTGATGAAGATATTGAAGAGGACTGGCCCCAGGACTGATCCCTGGGGTACCCACTTGTGACTTGCATCTCTTATGACTGTATACCATTTACCACCACTCTCTGTTTTCTGCCCGTCAGCCAGTTTTACACCCAGTTGACCAATGTCTGACCCACCCTGAGCCTACCCAGCTTATTAATCAATCTTCTATGTGGAACAGTATCGAAAGCTTTGCTGAAGTCAAGGTAGGCAACAACAACTCTCCCCCTTGGTCCACACACTCTGGTTATCCAGTCAAAGAAATCTATGAGATTAGTTTGACAGGACCTTCCTTTTGTAAACCCATGCTGTCTTGGATCCTGTGCTCCTATGGATTCGAGGTGTTACACTATCCTTTCCTTAAGGAGTGTCTCCATAATCTTGCCCACTACTGAGGTAAGACTAACTGGTCTGTAGTTCCCTGCCTCCTCCCTGCTACCACTCTTGTACAGTGGGATCACATAGGCCTTCTCCAGTCTTCTGGGACCTCTCCTGTGCTCAGAGACTCACTAAACAGTTCTGCTAATGGCTCACTAGTTCCACCCTTAGCTCCTTTAGTACCCTGGGATGTACCTGTATGCCATCAGGTCCCATTGCCTTGCCACCCTGAGCTTAGCAAGTTCTTGTAGGACCATTTCTTTTGTGAAGGGACTAGTGCACACCTCCTTCCCCTGTGTCCATGGTGCAGAGCTGTGGGCCCTGCCCTACCTTTTCTTCAGTAAATACTGAGCAGAGTATCTATTTAGGATAGATGCTTTACATGGTCCTCCTCCTCACACGCCCTTATCCCCTTTGATCTTTGGAATACCCCTCTGGACTTTCTCCTTTCACTAATGTATCTATAGAAAGTCTTGTCACCTTCTTGTACTGCTCATGTTAGTGTTTCCTCAGTTTGGGCCTTTGCCTGCCTTACTGTCTTCCCTGCTTCCCTTAGGGAAGTTTGGTATGCCTCCTGTCTTCATCCTGCTGTGTTCCCTTATATTTCCTGAAGGCCAGCCTTTTGGCTCTGACCTTTCTGTTACTGTGTTTGAAAACCAAAGTGGTTTCCTTCTTTTGCACTTCCTTTTATCACTAACACAATGAGATGTTGCTTCAAGTATTGCATCTTTAATGCTTGCCCACTTTGCCTGTGAACGCTCACCTGTATTTCTTTTGCCAGGACTAGCTTAACTCTGTTGGTCATCTTATCAAAGTCAACCTCTGAAGTCCCATATTTTTGCCTTGGAATGGGATGATTTTGTTCTAGTGGCCAAATTGAACCATACCATGTGATAGTCACTGGCCCCCAGGTGACCTTCTACCTGGAGATCTGTGATCCTTTCCTGTTAGTCAGTACTAGATTTAGGATAGCCCTGTCTCTACTGGGTTGTTGTACCAGTTGTTTGAGGCCTCCCCTACATGAAATCTACCATAAGTCTAGTTCTGGCAGATGTCCCTGCTGGTTTTGACCAATCTGTATCTGGCATGTTGAAGTCTCCCATTATCAGACCCTCCCTTTAGCTGTCATGTTTGTATATCTTCTAACAGTAACATGTCTATGTCCTCCCTCTGGTCTGGAGGTCTATACACAACCCCAGTTCATATGGCTGTCCCATTTCCTGTTTCAGGGTGACCCACAGTTCTTCTGGCTCTTATGTGTATTCTGAATTTCTGTAGCTTTGATATTTTCATTGACATACAGGGCCACTCCACCCCCGTTTGCACCTCGGTCTCTTCTGAACACTACATAGCCAGGTACTGAAGTCTCCGATTGTGGTTACTGGTAAACCATGTCTTGCTAATGGCTACTATACTATGTCCAGTTTAGCTCTGTCATTATTGCCTGCAGGTCTGGGATCTTGTTTCCAGACTGCGAGCATTATGTGACATGATTTTCCATTGGTCAGATGTCAGTGTGTTAGTTGTTGGGCGAGGTCCGATGTTTTCCTGTGCATCGATGGGAAGCTGGACCTTTTTTAACCTGGTGATGCAAATGAACTACAAACATGCTGAACTCCTGTCTGACCACTAGTGGAGGGAGAGGGTGTTCTTCCCATTTGATGTTTTGGGTGCTGCACCCTCTCCTCACTTGCTAGTTTAAATATTCTGCAAAGACGCAAACGCCTGCCCCAATACTGACTCCTCCTTAGTCAGATGCAGTCCATCAAATTTAAAGAACTTTACGCTCCCAAAACTGTTGCCAGTTCCGTTACAAATTTTTATAATTTTTCTTGCACCAGCCCTTGAGCCACATGTTTAGCTCCCCTATCTCCCTTCTATGACCTTCCGTCCATCTTTACCCTCTCCCAGACTGGCAGGATCTCACAGAAGGAGATGCTGGATGAAATGGATGATAGTTTGTCACCCAGCCTGGTCAGGTGTTCCTTGGTCTCCACAACTGACTGGCTGGTGATATCTTAGTCCCTATGTGTACCAGGACATCAATGTTTTCTCCTGCTTCCTGAACAATTTTAAATGTGGTCAGTGTCTCTCCATGCTGATGTACCAGGAGACATCTGACCATTACCCTGGCTGGAGAATGCGTATCAACTCCTATCATGTAGTCGCCTATGATCAGAAGTTTTTGGATTTCCTTTTGCTTCTTTTGTTTTGGTTCCTGTTTTGGGCTCATTTTGTTGTGCTAGCTCCTGTGCTACAGTGTCCAGCTCTGCAGTATCCTCTGCCCCTTTGTTTGATTTCTGAGATAGAGGCAGATACCTGTTTGTAGTTTTATATGGTTTGTGGAGGTGATATGTTGGAGAACACTGAGTGATGGGGCACCTGATTTGCCCCTCCTAACCACCTGCCAACCTCCCGGACCAACTATCCTCTGCAATTGAGGTGCTTCTGTTGGGTGTTGTGGAAATGGGGTGGTTCTTATAATATATTTCCTCTTGAATATGTAATTTGAGGTCGCAATCTCTGCCCATGCTGCCTGAAGCTGAGCCCTTAGATCTCCAATTGCCCAGCATGTATGACAGTATCCTAAATCCTGTAAACTGCCCTTCTGAAAAGTGTTCCACAGTACCTGCAGTTAATGATATCCATTCCAGGTAAGTTGCTGGGTTTATAACCTGGTCAGAGTAATTAGAAGGA
This sequence comes from Neoceratodus forsteri, assembly GCA_016271365.2. Lineage (NCBI taxonomy): Eukaryota > Metazoa > Chordata > Ceratodontiformes > Ceratodontidae > Neoceratodus > Neoceratodus forsteri. The sequence goes on from CM057452.1 coordinate 1,451,009,774, forward strand.
AGAAAATTAAAGCAAAAGATTGATTTTGTGTTTTGTTCGTTTGTTTTGTATAACTTGTTTAACAAGTTAAATTACTAGTATCCCTGTAAATGAGGTCACTGTGTGGATACCCTCTGAACCACCCTCTTCCTGCTTTGCAACAGGAAATGTCATGACTGTGCTACCCTATAAAAGGAGTGTAGTGTGGTGGTTAGGGATGGGGTGGGTGGGTGGCTGGGCCCTTCCCTGCTGAAAAGAAGAACCATGGATGAAAGAAACAAGGAGGTAAGAGCAGAAACAATCAGCCAGCAACAAATGCAGTAGCCCTGAAAGCTTATCCTATTGACAGATAAAACTACTTAAACCTGTAAAGCACCACCTGTAATAATTTCACAGAAGATATACCTGTAAGAAACACTTTGCTACAGAGAAAAAAAGCAGTAACAGAAGATATACCTTGCAAAAGACAATTTGAATCAGATGATTACAGCAGTAATCTGTAAGCACACACCTGTAGGCACACCCTGTAATAATGCAGCAGAATGTATACCCAGCAACAACAATTTGAATCCAAGAAAATAAGCAATAAAATGTTAGCAACAAACAGTAACAATCCTTGTGAGTACAATATAAAATAATAATACACAGTAAGTCTACCTAGCCAAAAGAAGCCCTAATCCTTATTGTTGCTCTGGTAAGGTTATTTGATCTGTCCTTTCAAGCAACCTAGAAGAAAAGAGCTCAGGTGAAGCTTAGGTGCCTTGGCCAGCAAACCTAGTCTTCCACCTCCCAGATATCAACTAACCTGACCTTTTAACCTTCCTCTGTTGGAAGGGACTGACAGTTTGTCAGCTCCACCCCAGATACACACCTAATCCCCTGAAAGAGCTGTGGGAGGAAAACAATTAACTCCATCAATGTGAGAAGGAGACTGCAACACCTGTGAGACAAAAAAACCAATTTTAGCAAAAAAAAAAAAAAAATAAAATAGTGGCAAACACTAATTTTGTTTAGCCTAATGATAAAAAGTCACAAAATTGTAAGCACCACCTGTAATAATTTCACAGAAGATATACCCTGTAAGAAACACTTTGCTACAGAGAAAAATAAAGCAGTAACAGAAGATATACCTTGCAAAAGACAATTTGAATCAGAAGATTACAGCAGTAATCTGTAAGCACACACCTGTAGGCACACCTGTAATAATGCAGCAGAATGTATACCCAGCAGCAACAATTTGAATCGAGAGAAATAAAGCAATAAAATGTTAACAACAAACAGTAACAATCCCTTGTGAGTACAATATAAAAATAACAACACACAGTAAACCTGACTAGTCAAAAGAAGCCTAATCCTTATTGTTTCTCTGGTAAGGTTATTTGCTCTGTCATTTCAAGCAACCTAGAAGAAAAGAGTTCAGGTGAAGCTAGGTGCCTTGGCAGCAAAGGGGCAAACATAGACCCAAATGCATTTTCCACCCATGTCTGCATTTATTTGTTTGTGCCAAAACTCAGGAGAAGGGTTGGGTCATGGGTGGATTAGTAAATTCATTTTTACAGTAAGTTCAGCAAAATGTGAACTTGTACGAAGTTTAACTCATTCACACCACAAGAGCTCTTTGAGGCTTTCACCACTTGTGTCCTGTGTACTCTTAGCACTGCATCCTGGGCATTTCTAAGCAAAACCAAGCTATAAGCAGCATGTTACAAACAAATGTGACTACCTCCTGAACCGTAAGTGCTACACACAAAGTACCAGTGGCAAAGTTGTTCAGCACAGTATTACTTTTCCAATGGTGCTATGCAATCAATTGTAATCAATTTAGTTTTTATTTTATACTAGCTGAAATACCAAGCAACTGATTTTTTCTGGTTTTTTTCAAGGTGCTTAGGTGAGGCGTGAGAGACAAATGTCAGCCATGCACACCATACCTTAAACAAATGCAAATAACTCCTAAAGTATACGAGTAGGCAGAAAGTATCAGTGGCAAAATTGATCAGCACAAAATTATCTTTCTAATGGTGCTATGCAAGCAATTTTAATCTATTTAGTTTTTTTTATTGTAGCTGAAATACCAAACTATGTTTTTTTTCAGATTAATTCAAGGTGCTTAGGTGAGGCTTGAGAGACAAATGTCAGCATTCACACCATACCTTAAACAAATGCGAATAACTCCTAAAGTATGCATGATAGGCACAAAGTATCAGCAGCAAAATTGTTCGCACAAAATTACCTTTCTAGCTGTGCTATGCAATCTGTTATAAGCAATTCGGTTTGTTTAATATTTAGAAAACTGCTGACTTCCTCAGACGTTTCTAGGCCTGAGTGAAAGTCAGCAGAGTACGCCTACAGGCATTATTGTTCTGAGTGGCTATGCTTTCAGACACCACCTATAGGCATATCTAGGCCTGAATGAGTTAAAGGAATTTCACAAATGTGTTTGTTAGGTCATCTCATAATCCAACTGTCTGTTGAGCTAGAGACCTGTGAATCTGCATGCTGCATTGTTAGAAGTCATAATTGTATACCAAATATGATATTTTGAACAAGACATTCTAACCTTAAAGGTACTAAATATGACATTTTGTAAAATGGGCATCCAAAATAAAGTCTTATTGGTCAAAATATATCACAATGACCGTGAATGAAATCTGTTTCATGCACAGTCATCCTGGTCCTAAACCCATCACACAATGAGCAAATCAGTCCTCCTACAACCAGAATTTTCTTCCATTAGTCTCCTACAACCAGAATTGATCTTCCATCACAAACATGCTACCTTTATGCTGTAAAGAAACCTTCAACTAGGCCCTAAAAATAAAACTACCTTCAATAAAAATGAAACAAATTAATTAAATGTTGTTTCCCGATTATCACACTTTCCTTACACACATAAACAAATTAGAAGCATCAAGTATTGTTTATAGTTTTCACTGCAACTGTTTCTTTGCTGACAATGAAAAATCCTCTTCTATCTTTAACCGTTCATCAAGGAAAGCTCTTCTGCTTGCCCTGACAGTGAGATATAGAGAATAATGCCTAAGTAACAGCGGTTAACCTGAATGTAATCACCTCAGGCAGTTGCCAGACAACCAAGTAAACCTCGAGTGCAGCTCGAGGGTTTACAGTTGTCAAGGCAACTGCAAGAGTGATTATGTGCATGGTTGACCATCGCTATCAGGCATTGTATTTTATATTGTATGGAAAAACTAGGCACTGTGGGGCAAAATGCAGTTTTTTCAATGTGCATTTGTTCTCCTGCTTGGCTATGAATGCCCCTTGGTTTGAATGTTGAGCAACTGAAGTAGTGAAATTAGCCATTGCGATCTATAATGCAGTGGGTCTGTAACTGTCTGAATGGAATGTGTGTTTTAAATGAATGTCCAAGCAGGAGATCCCCTTTCAATTCCAAGAATTTTGACAGGTGGTGACATTCTATCCTGTAATCCCAGCCATCATTATGACATAGTTAAGCAAGGTTTACAGCATACAGATGTCATAACAATGGAATTACCAGGTTATAAACTGCTTGAAAACAGGGGTTAATAGACACTGTCCATACATCATGTAGAGAATACTAGATGAGCAACTATGCACAACCAGTGTGTTCTGCCACAGAGGGTTCTGATTCCCCTGACCTCGGAGAGAAGCTCGAGAGGTCCATGGGAACCAGAACCCTACAGACAGAACACACAGGCTGGTGCATAAAGCTGCTCATCCTGTATTTTTATAGTGTATAGTAGTACTATGCTAAATGTGTGCTTTGTGTTTTTTTTTTCTTCATAATGAAACTAACTTGGAAAGTCTCTAGAGGTTCTAGAATACTGTCACCACAGAATTAGAGGAAAGCAACAAAGTGCCAGGATTCCAGTGGTTCTGCTGCAGTAGTAACATCACTACTGCAGCAGAACATAATGACATCACTACTGCAGCAGAACAAAGCATATTCCAGGCATGGAATTTCATGCATAACAGCATTCTACTATACACTATAATTGAGTCTCTGGCTGTAGAACAGGCCTTTGTTGTGCATGAGTACAGTATGTTAGGAGAGGAACATTCTGTTGGTGGAAATGAGCAGAATTTTGAATCCATGTGTTCCATGGTAAACATTCCATGATAAACATTCCATGATAAACATTCATTATCTTGAATCTTGATGCCAGCAAAGGATAAACTTGTCCAGCAGTAATACAATGGCATCATCAATGGCATCATTTGTAGTGACACAAGCACTTCTATTATTTCTACATATAAACACGCTTTTCCCAACTGTAAAAGTAACAAAAAAAAAAAGGAGCCCATTTATAAGCATAATAAGACACTCGGGAGGGTGCATGGAACAGATTTTACAACACTTTCAGGGGCTAAAGGCACACTTGGCCTGTGGGCTTGTGCCTCACTACGCCTGGGCATGCAGTAAATCTGTTCCATGCCTACACCGCTGTGTCTTATTGCTACTTATTTTTGTGAAATTTTGTTAAAATATTGCTCTGCTTATACTGTACCTCAGCTAGATAGCTGCTAATTAGCAAGTGTAACCATGTTGGAAGGCTCGACATCTACCTAATACAGCAGATGTTAACCCATTTTTAAGTTACAGGGGCTTATAATGTCACTCTTTAATAGAATTATGGCGTGCATAGAAAGGGGTAAAATTAGTAGAAGAGGGAGGTGTTGATGCCTTTATATAAGATCATGGTCAGACTGCACCTGGAGTATGGGGTACAGTTCTGGAGGCCCTCATTTAAGAAAGGTATAGATGGGTTGAGAGGGTCAGAGAAGGGCAGCAAAGAGCAAGGTATGCAAGAGAATCCATATGAGACTAGATGGATAGAATTAAATCTATACCCACTGGAGGTTAGAAGAGATAGAGGTGACATGATAGAGACTTTTAAGTATATTAAGGAATAAATAAAGTGAATGAATGTAGTTTATTCAAAAGGAAAGTAGGAGTTAAAACAAGGGTCATAATTTAAGATTGGTAGGGAAGATTTAAGAGCAATGGAAGGAGATGTTATTTCACTGAGAGGGTGGTGGAACACTGGAACAGATTATCTAATGAGGTGGTATCTGTAGAAACAGTGGAGGAATTCAAGAGGGCTTGAGACAGACACAAGGGTTGGCCAGTGGGCAGAGGAAACTATCCCTGGGAAGTGGAGACATGTAGGGTAGGTGGAAATGGGCAGAATAGATGGACCAGGATGGTCCTTTCTGCTGACACATTACTATGATACTATGATTTGTGAAATTCTGTAAAAACTTTTACAAAATAAGAATGTTTTTATAACTTCCTGCTACTGCAAAGATAGACTTGGAATATGGCATGAATACCATATGTCAATGTATCCTGGACTCTAACAATGCTGGAGAAATCAGTTCAGTCATTTAATACTTATAGTGAAATGCTACCATTTGGCATCATTCTCTCAAACATTCATGGTAGTATAATAGTTATTCAAATTCAACTTGTGGAATCTAACTTTCACAGACTACTTGTCACCGTTGTATCTGACAAGCTAAGCTGAGTTGTTGCAGTTATGTGGTTCCTTCCTGGGTGACTATTTTGCCTGTCTTTTCTCTTTATTTGACCAGAAGGATTCAGTGGAACTGCTTGTCCCCTGATATTCTTCCCATTCTTCACAGTGACACACCCCATTAAAAAGAGAGTCTAGAGCTGTGCAGAATACAAAATTCTGCCTGTGGAATGCCCACAGAATTATAACTCTGATTCCTCAGAATTTCACAGAAGTAGCATGAAAGTTCTGTGGAATTTCACCAAATTTTATTTTCAGTTGTTTTACTTTCATTTTAAAAGTACACATCCAACTGACACCAAATTTGGAATGCTAAGAGGCAATGATGCATTTCATAAGTGTACCAAATGCTAGATTCATAGGTTGAACAGGGAAGAGTTACAGGTGGCCAAACATTTAATCAAAATTTAATTTCAGTTATTTCTAGCTCATTTTAAATTTCTTATCCAGATTTCTGCACAGTTTCAGAATTTACAGAAACATACACCATGGTATATGCTAATGTTTTGTGTCTCAAGCTTCAAAGGGGCTGCATTATAGGTAACCAAACATTTTACCAAAATTTAGATTGTTGTTATTTTAGTATAATTTTGATAGTCTTCATTGAAATGTTATAAACATTTGCAGGTATACAGATAATCACTACAATTATATAAGTACATAGTTTCAGATTTCTAGCTTCAAATGGGACTGAATTAAAGCCTGCCAAATATGTTGCCAAAATTAAATTGAAGTTGTTTCCTCTAATTTTAAAATAAAATATCCAAATGTAACCACATTTGAAACATTTACACTACTATACCACATGGTCATGTCTGACAAACTTCATATTTACAACTTTAAATGAGAATGAATTAAAAGTAGTCAAACGTTCACAACATTTAAAATGACATTTTGCAGGAATGTAAACTGCAGATTTATAATCCCTGGAACTTTAGAACTAGAGAATGCAATGCCATTAAAATTTGGAGTTCTTAAAGAGCTGCTGACACCTCAAAAAACCTTGAAAACATATTTAGGTACTATTCAGCCTGCATTCTATACATATTCTATAGACTTCTCATCAACATTATTCATTACTGAGGAAATTTGCATAAATACATGATCTTTATACCTCAAAATACATCTGTCTCTATAGCTTACTCCTACTTCAAGTCATAATCCTCTGTTGTGACATCACAATCTGTTGCCATGGGACTATCTATGAGGTCATAAGCAGTGCATTTTGACTTTAGGTAGGGAGAAAGCAGCAGGAATAGATGAACTCTTCAGGAGCAAAGATCCTGTTTTCATGCAAATTACATTGGTAATAAATAATGAGGAGGAGGAATATAGAACTAATGTGAATACAAGCCAAACTGTGTTTAAATGTTATGTTTTGTTAAAGTTCTCCTGAAGGCGCTACTGCTCTTTAAACCTTACAAGTAGATTGTGTATTTCAATGTTATTACTTTCTACCAGAAATTGCAAAATAACATCTGTACTTTAAAGTCAAATTCCACAAGTCTTTGTGAAAATTTAGATTTCATAAAAATTCCATAAAATTGGAATTTGCTAATTTCACTCAATCTTATCTGGGGTATTCAAATGAAAGGCTAGGGATTTGAGAGGAAGGTATGAGGGGTCACTAGGTTCAGGAGTTAGGTGCATAGTTTCACCAAGAAATGGACTGCTGTGATGGGGAGCACACCTGGTAGACCCACCAGTTGAAACAAGGAAGTACAGAGTGTCAACAATTATAGCCTGACTGCAGGATATATAAGGATCACACAGTAAATTGATGATCCAGGGAGCCTTGACGATGTGCAAGTCTAGGACTTAGAGGTACTCAAATGATATAGTGGGGAAGACAATGTCTGGATTACCAGGAAGGAAGAATTCTTGCTATCCCAACAGGATAAGTTGATAGGAAAAGGAGTAGGTGACTTTGGACTTTCATTTTAAGTGATTTTGCCACTGTAAAGAACAAAGAGTATATCATAGAAACATAGATGTTGACAGCAGATAAGGACTGCAAGGCCCATCCAGTCTGCCCATTTCTTTTTCTACCTTATAAATGTGCCATCGGCCTTGCTCTGTCAGTGGCCTATCTATTCATACTCATCTGTATTGCTCCTTACGCCTATCCCATGCCTGTTTGAAGCCCTGCACTGTATTCATATCCACCACTTCCTGAGGTAGGCTGCCCATGCATCCACCACTCTTTCTGTGAAAAGAATTTCACATTCCCCTTAATCGGCCTCCCCAATCTCATGCTGTGTCCTCTTGTCCTGCTATTTTTCTTATATTTAAACATGTTAGACTCTTTCACCTTGTTAATGCCCTTAAGGTGTTTGAATGTTTCAATCTTATCACCTCTCTCCCCTCCTTTGCTCAAGGATATATTATTGAGCTCCATTAATCTGTCCTCATAAGTCTTCTGATGCAGTCCCTGCACCATTCTGGTTGCCTCTCTGGACTGCCTCAATTTGGTTAATGTCCTTGTGAAGGTGTGGGCTCCAGTACTGCATGCAGTACTCCAGATGGGGCCTAACTAGTGTCCTGTAAAGAGGGATTATTACCTCCTCTTACGACTTGTGATACCCCTACTAATGCACCCTAACATCCCCTAGCCTTACCTACTGCTTTAGAGGTCTGCTTGGATGATTTCAGGTCATCAGTGATGATGATGCCCAAGTCTCTTTCTTCCTTTGTGACTGCCAGCAGCTCCCCAGCCTATATAGGTGGCTTCAGGGTTTCTCTTCCCTATGTGCATGATCTTGCACTTCTTGCATTAAATCCCAGTTGCCACACTTCTGACCATGTTGCTAGTTTATCCAGATCTCTTCTCATTCTGCCCACCCCATCTGGATCAGCTACTCTGTTGCAGATCTTGGTGTCATCTGCAAACAGACAAGCCTTACCTCTAGTCTGTCTGCAATGTCATTAATAAAGATGTTGAAGAGGACTGGCCCCAGAACTGATCCCTGAGGTACCCCACTTGTGACTTGCATCTCTTCTGACTGTAAACCATTTACCACTGCTCTCTGCTCGCCAACCAGTTTGCCACCCAGTTGACCAACTTCTGACCCATCCCAAGCCTACCCAGGTTATTTATCAATCTTCTATGTGGAACAGTGTCAAAGCTTTACTCAAGTCAAGGTAGGCAACATCAACTGCTCCCCTTGGTCCACCACTCTGGTTACCCAGTCAAAGAAATCTATGAGATTAGTTTGACAGGACCTTTGTTTTTAAACCCATGCTGTCTTGGATCCTGTGCCCCTATGAATTCCAGGTGTTGCTACTATCCTTTCCTTAAGGATGTCTCCATAACCTTGCCCACTACTGAGGTAAGACTGACTGGTCTGTAGTTCCCTGCCTCCTCCCTGCTACCACTCTTGTGGAGCGGGATCAATGAGACCCTTCTCCAGTCTTCTGGGACCTCTCCTGTGCTCAGAGACTCACTAAACAGTTCTGATAGTGGCTCTGCTAGTTCCACCCTTAGCTCCTTAAGTACCCTTGGAATTAAGTATAAGTGGGATCAATAGTTCTACTGAGTCAATCTGTTCACACTAAGGGAGGGGCTAGTCACCCAGAGAGGAACAGCAGGACTGCAAGAAGCTCAGCTCAGCTTATCAAATGAAGAAAGTGCTACCTGTATTGTGATTGTTAAATTCCACAAAAGAATTCTGGATACTTCATCTATATGCTATCATAAATATTTCAGAAAATGTTACCAATAATTGTTTTGTTTTTCTTTTTCCACTGTAAATTTATAACTGTGAAAGAAATGTGTCCAGTTGTGTTAGATACCAGAATACACTGACATTGGATATGCATGTCAATGTTAAGTCTATGCCTGTAGAGGAGGAAAGTTACAAACATCCACATTTTAAGAGTTTTCTAAAACTTTGTAAATATTTACATAATAAAATTTTGAAACCCTGTAACTTATACATTTCTAATTCAATTCTCACCATATTGAGAAGATTCCATAATCATTATCAATAGGTTATTTTTGCTAATTTACACATGTCTAACTCCAAAGGTGCCTGAGTTATACCAATAAAATATTTCATGAAATTTCCTCAAAATAAAATGACAGATTTTGAGAATATTTAATTTGAGACACTCCTCCTCATGTCATGAAATTTGGCACATTGTTAGAACACCTATCATCAAGTAGCTATACTTAATTTAAGATCGCTGGCTTAACAGACAGCTAAGTTATATGCAGATAAAAATATTCATGAAATTTTCTACAAAATAGACTGACAGATTTGAGCACCTATACTTTTGAGACAAGCCATCGTAATCCCATGATATCAGTCCATCATTAGGACTCTCCTAGAAAGTAAGCTTTGCTAACTTGTTGAGCTCTGTCTCAATAGACAGCTGAGTTATAACCAAAGTAATAAATGTTAAAATTTGCAAAATTCAGGCAAAATTCCATGAAATGTCATATAAGTTTATGAAATGTCATTGAAATTCTGTGAATTTGTAATTTTCTCATTCCAAACAGCAATAAGAGCCACCTACTCCTTTTCATGTCAGACCTGTCCCATTGCAATAGCCTGAATTCTTCCTACTAGCTGCCCCAATCATTTTCTTCCCCACTAGGTCTGAGTGCCTCGTAAGTTCTGGACTTCCAAGTACATCTGGCTCTTGGGTCAATTTTGCTGAGTTTGATTCTTATATGACCAGCTTTCAAGTCAGAATTGTTGTCCCTCTATGCGTCTTTTGCTCTAACTGGGGGTCTGCTGTTATTTTGCTACTGATCTCAGCTGGCCTTCCCTTGGTGAGCCTATGCATCTAACTTCTGCCCATGAGTGACCCTTGAACTATCTGCCACCACAGTCCCTATCCTTTAGTTTAAATCCATATTACTGCCCTGTCCATTGAAATTACCAGTTGTTCATCCTGAGGCAGTATAGTGCAGTGGATTAAGGCTCTGAGCTGCAGATCTGAGGTTTGGGTTTGAATCCCACAGCTGCCTAGGTGCATACTGTGTGATCCTTAGCAAGTTCACTTCACTTTCTTGTGCTCACAGGTCACATCTGGAAACAAGCTTCGTTTAGTGTGCTACTCCTGGTTAAACAATGTTCCTTTCCTCTCCTCCCTCTGAATAACTCAGCCCATCCTGGCATGTAGTCATTCTTATCCCGAATGCCCTCTAGCTGCACAGAAAGGAAGACCTCCTCTTCAACAGACTATTAGCAAAAGTTAGCCTGTCTAATTTTTGTCACATTCATCCCTCACAGGCCCCAGGACAGTAAATACTTTGGAGAAGATCCCTAAGTATATGTTTCTTAGGAATATATCTAATTCAACAAATGACTTCCTTATTCTCTCAGAACTTATACTCCTATCACAATAACAACAAGCCAGCTTATTCCTCTAACTACAGTGCTTGGATATGGAGAATGTTCATTTGACCTGTACAGCAGGCAGAAAAATCCTCTTACCTGCACTGGCATCTAGTCCTGCAATGTCACGCTCTTTCCTACTATTTTTGATGGAGTCCCCTATGAATCCAACTTTGTTACCATTCTACCCAGCTCTTTCCTGTCTCCTCCATTGCAGGTCTGGTGTCTAGCTAGACAAATGCATAGATATTCATTCACAAATATCATGTACCTACAATTTTCACAAATGCACATGTAATTTAGCTTTAAGTACTGATGTTATTATGCAGTGTTCAGTTGCTTATAACATAAACATCCTTTAAGCAAGTGATTAGGAATGTTGGCACACAACCTCCATTTTAACGTCTGGAACCTGCCAAATCTGATGCATTGCTTTCTTACATTTAAAGTTACAGGGCTTATAAATTTTCAGCTTGGGTACTTACAAAATTGAATTAAAAATATCCAACTGTCTGACTGCTTATAATTCACACATCTTTAATGCTAGAGATCTGAAGTTCTACATATATTGCAGAGGCAAGGTAGCACCCAATTACTGTGAAACTAGAAGTTATCGAACAAACTTATTTTTCATGATCGGCTGTTCGCCAGCATTTTTTTCACCAAGAAATCTTTATAGGTGATCACCTGATGGTGGCTGTCATTATTTCTAATTCCACATGTGTACTGCACACTCCATGACAGCTGACAGCAAGTATTTCACATCTTTCAGAATGCCTGTCATCAGCTGGCTCAATTCTTCCATCCTAAAGCCACAAAGAGATATTTTTCTGCTTTGCAAACCAGCAACATCAATGCTGAGGTTTTCAGTTTGTCAGCTAGCATTTCAGCAAATGTTGCACATGAGCTGACTGCTAGCACAGCTTCCCACCTGCTAAAGGATGTACAGAACACACCATGTACCTGCCTGAGGTCTGGTCTGAAATTGGCAGCACTCCAGTCAGTATGGGTGATTGATGAGTAAGGTACTTTGAGAAAAGTACAAACAAAAAACAAGCATTTGTCAATGCTGAATGTTTATTAATTTTTTTTAATTTTGGTATCCAGGTAGGCCCTCTGAGACTTTGACAGTCCCTTTTTAGGGCGACCCAGTATTAGTTTCCTAGCATGGTTTATGTGACAGGGTTTATTATGTACCAAAACTGCAATGAATGGGCATAATGTTGTCATTTTTTCATATTTTGACCCCAAGTGTTGAACATAGTCTTCTTATCACTCCACCTCATGAAACATAGAAACATAGAGGTTGATGGCAGATAAGGACCTCAAGGCCCATCCAGTCTGCCCATTTCTTTTTCTATCTTATAAATGTGCCAATGTCCTTGCTCTGTCATACTCAACTGTATTGCTCCCTTATGCCTATCCCATGCCTGTTTGAAGCCCAGCACTGTATTCATAGCCACCACTTCCTGAGGTAGGCCATTCCATGCATCCACCACTCTTTCTGTGAAAGAACTTCCTCACATTCCTCTTAATCAGCCTCCCTCTAATCTTATGCTGTGTCCTCTTGTCCTGCTATTTTTCTTGTATTTAAACATGTTAGACTCTTTCACCTTTCCTTAATGCCCTTAAGGTGTTTGGAATGTTTCAATCATATCACCTCTCTCCTCCTTTGCTCAAGGGTATACATATTGAGCTCCATTAATCTGTCCTCATATGTCTTCTGATGCAGTCCCTGCACCATTTGGTTGCCCTTCTCTGACTGCCTCAATTTGTTAATGTCCTTGTGAAGGTGTGGCCTCAGTACTGCATGCAGTACTCCAGATGGGTCTAACCTGTGTGTTGTAAAGAGGATTATTATCTCCTTCTACGACTTGAGATACTCCTACTAATACACCCTAACATCCTCTAGCCTTACCTACTGCTTTAGAGTTCTGCTTGATGATTTCAGGTCATTGGTGATGATGATGCCCAAGTCTCTTTCTTCTTTTGTGACTGAAACATAGAAACATAGACTTTGACGCAGATAAGGACCGCTGGCCCACCTAGTCTGCCCATTTCTCACCTAGAGATAAGCTGCAGATCCTATTTAACCAACAGCCTATTTCTTCTTACCCCCACAAAATTGCCTTATATCTGTCCCATGCATTCTTGAATTCTCCCACAGTTTTAGACCCCACAGCCTCCTCAGGAAGGCTGTTCCATGCGCTCCACCACCCATTCTGTGAAAAAATACTTCCTCACATTGCCCCTGAGCCGCCCCACTCCATCTTCAAATTGTGTCCCCTTGTTCTTGCACATCTCTTTTTCTGAAAGATGCTACCCTTGGACTTTGTTGATTCCACTGAGGTACTTAAACGCTTCTATCATGTCCCTCTCCTCCTTTCCTCAAGGGTATACATATTAAGCTCCTTTAGTCTCTCCTTGTATGGCTTCTCTTGCAGACCCTGCACCATTTTAGTTGCCTCGCCTGAACTGCCTCCATCCTGTCTATGTCCTTAGGAGATGGGGTCTGCAGAACTGGATGCAGTACTCAGATGGGGTCTCACCAACTGTCTGTACAGGGGATAACAACTTCCTGTTTTCTGCTGGTGATACCTCTCCTATACATCCCAGTATCCCCCAGCCCTCCCTGCTGCCTTCTCGCATTGCTTGCCAACCTTAAGGTCATCTGATATGATTACCCTAGGTCTCTTTCCATTTTTGTTGTTGTTACTACCTCCCCCATTGTGTAATCTTCTCCTGGTTTTTGTTTCCAGGTGCATTACTTGCACTTCTTTGCACTGAATCCAAGCTGCCATACTTCTGACCATTCCTCCAACCTTGCCAAGTCCCTTCTCATCCTTTCCATGCCTCCTTGTGTATCAACCCAGTTGCAGATCTTTGTCATCTGCAAAGAGACATACTTTCCTTCCAGTCCTCTGCAATATCACTTATAAAGACATTAAAAGGACTGGACCCAGTACTGAACCCTGCCGTACCCACTAGTAACCCTCCTTTCTTCAGAGTGGACCCATTTCAATTACCTTCTGTGTCCTGTTGTTCAGCCAGTATTTTACCCAGGCTACGCCTTGGGACCCACTCCCAGGTTGGTTAATTTGACTACTAATCTTTGTGTGGGACTGTGTCAAATGCTTTGCTAAAGTCTAGGTAGGCCATGTCCACAGCCCCTCCCTGGTCTACTACTTTGGTCACCCAGTCAAAGAAATCAATTAGATTAGTCTGACATGACCTTCCAGCTGTGAACCCATGCTGCCTTGGGTCCCAGCCCCACTGGCCTCTAGGTACTCAACAATCTTTCCTTCAGAAGTGATTCCATCACTTTCCCTACCACAGAGGTCAAACTGACAGGTCTGTAGTTTCTGCCTCTGTCTTGGTCCCACTTTTGTGAAGGGAATCACATCTGCTTTCTTCCAGTCCTCAGGTACCACACCATCCTCCCATGATTTGTTAAAAGCATAGTCAGTGGTGTCACTAGTTCTCTACTAAATTCTTTTAGAATTCTGGGTGAATTCTTCTGGCCCCATTGCTTTGTCCACCTTCAATTTTAGGAGTTCTTTTCAGAACCCTTTCTTCTGTGAAAGGACTGGGATCAACCTCTCTCCAGAGTGCTTCTGTTAATTGGATTAGGCACCTCCCCACTTCCTCTTTTGTGAATACTACAGAAGTAATCATTCAGTATCCCTGCTTTATCACTGTCACTCTCTGCCCACCCACCATCCATTCTATTCAGCCTCACTATCCCTCCTTTTTCTTTCTACGCCCCTGATATACCTATAAAAGGTTTTATCCCCTTCTTAACCAAGTTAGCTATCTTTTCTCAGTTTGTGCCTTTTGCTATTCTGACTACCCTCCCTGCTTCCTTCTGCCTTAACTGGTACAGTTCTCTGTCCTGGTCCTTCTGTGTTTCCTTATACTTCCTAAATGCTATCTTTTCTCCCTAACCTTCACCGCCACCTCTTTGAGAACCATAATGGCTTTTCTTTCATTTGATTTGTTTATTTGCTTCACACAAAGGCTTGTTGCCTCTGTGGCAGTTTTGATATTTGCCCATTGTTGCTCCACCCCTCCTTCTAGTCTGTTTGCTAATGCTTTTCTAGGCACTCTCCCATCTTGCCAATGTCAGCCTCCTGAAGTCCAGAACCCTCACTTTTGTATGGCTTGACTCTGTAGCAGAGTTTATCATGAACCACACTGTTTGGTGGTCACTTGTTCTCAAATGGCTACCCACTTCTAGATCTGAGATCCTCTCACTGTCCCCATTTGAGAGTATGAGGTCTAGATTGCTCCCTCATGAGTGGGTTCCAAAACTAGCTGTTTGAGGCATGCCACCTGAAGGGCATCGAGAATGGCCTCTTTTGGATGTGGCTGCCTAAAGGTGCTCCAGCTAACATCTGGCATGTTAAGGTCCCCCATCAACAGTATCTCCCCTTCTCTGTGATCCTAAGTATGCCTTCTATCATATCCTTGTCCATTCCTCCCTGACATGGGGTCTGTATACAACCCTATGCGGATTGTGGTGCCATTTCCAATCTCTAAGGTGACCCACAGTGCCTCTCTCCTCCCTCCTGTTTACTCTTTTGTTCAGTTGCTTTTATCCCTTCCCTTACATAGAAAGCTAGTCCCCTTCTTCTGCCCTCCTGTCTCTCCTGTAGGTTGTGTACCCTGGTATGTTAACATCCCAGTCATGGTTCTCTGTGTACCATGTTTCTGTGACTGCTACAATATCAGACATCCCTCTTCCATCAAGGCCACCAGTTCAGGGAGCTTGTTGCCCAGACTACAGGCATTGGTACTCATTACCCTCCATTTCTTGATGGCCTTACCCCTTTTTCCCCATCCCTGTCCTTATTGCATTTATCACTTTCTCCATTTACCCCTCGCTTCTCCTATTGACATCTCTATGTTGGTGTCTACCTCACTTAGTACCCTGATATTTTTGGGGGTCTAGGATTTCCTGCTCCTTTCCAGTGCCTCCCCTTGGCTAGTTAAATACTTGTCAATGAAGTATTTAAACCTATCACCTAGGATCCTGGTTCCCTCCTGGACAGATGCAGACCATCATGCCAGTATAGGCCTGCATCCCTCCAGGTGGACCCCAGTCTCCAATGAAGCCAAATCCCTGAGCTCTGCACCAGTTTTTCAACCACTGATTGAATCCCATGTGTGGAGCACCCTAGCCTCACCCATGCCATAGACAGGCAGCACCTCCGAGAAGGTTACCATGTGTGCTATTTGTCCAGGCCCTCCCCATCTCCACAAATGCTTCTTGCACTGCTCTGATCCCTTTCTTAGCCAGGTCATTTGTCCCTAGGTTGACAATGACATCCAGCTCCCTCCTGTGCAGCTGCTCTGGCGATCCTGAGGATTCACTCCCTGTCTCTCAAGCCATGGCACCAGGCAGGCACCTACCTCCCTCCCCTTCCTCCCTGGTTCTACCTTCCAACAATGGAGTCCCCCACCAGGAGTTGTTTCCTTCCTGTGGGGTACCATTCCACCTCCTTTAGGTCTCCTTTGTGGAGGTTCCCAGCATCCTCCTTGGTCTCCACTGTGGGTGCCTCCATAGAGAACCACACTTTTCCAGAATGGCATAGAAATTGTGGAGAGGTACAACTGGAGGGATGAGCCTCTGTTGCCAGCAACTCCCTCCCAGCCTATAGGTGGCTTCAAGGTTTCTCTTCCTTTTTGCATGATCTTGCACTTCTTGGCATTAAATCCCAGTTCCCACTCTTCTGACCATTTTGCTAGTATATCCAGATCTCTTCTCATTCTGCCCACCCCATCTGGATCATCTGCTCTGTTGCAGATCTTGGTGTCATCTGCAAACAGACAAGCCTTAACCTCTAGTCCATCTGCAATGTCACTAATGAAGATATTGAAGAGGACTGGAACCAGGACTGATCCCTGAGGTACCTCACTTGTGACTTGCATCTCTTCTGACTGTATACCATTTACCACCACTTTCTGTTTTCTGCCCGTCAACCAGTTTGCAACCCAGTTGACCAACTTCTGACCCACCCTGAGCCTACCCAGCTTATTTATCAATCTTCTATGTGGAACAGTGTCAAAAGCTTTGCTGAAGTCAAGGTAGGTGACAGGAACTGCTCCCCTTTGGTCCACCACTTTGGTTAATCAGTCAAAGAAATCTATGATATTAGTTTGACAGGACCTTCCTTTGTAAACTCATGCTGTCTTGGATCCTGTGCCCCTATGGATTCCAGGTGTTGCACTATCCTTTCTTTAAGGAGTGCCTCCATAATCTTGCCCACTACTGAGGTAAGACTGACTAGTCTGCAGTTCCCTGCCTCCTCCCTGCTATCACTCTTGTGGAGTGGGATCACACGAGCTCTTCTCCAGTCTTCTCGGGGAACTCTCCTGTGCTCAGAGACTCACTAAACAGTTCTGCTAATGGCTCAAGCAGTTCCACCCTTAGCCCTGTGTAAGTACTCTTGGATGTATGCCATCAGGTCCCATTGCCTTGTCCACCCTGGAGCTTAGCGACTCTTGTAGGACCCTTTCTTTTGTGATGAGGAGTAGTGCTCACCTCCTCCCCTGTGTCCATGGACCCTATAGGTGAAAATTTTCAAATCCATGTGAAAACGTATTCCACACCACAGGTGTGAAAACAAGTATTGAGCAGGATGTGAAAAAAACAGCTGTACTGTTCATGAGGTGGTATGGTAAAATGGCTATATTGAAAGTTTGAAGTGAAAATATTGAAATGGCTAAAGTTACATGTGTGCTAGAAAATTTTGAATGACCGTGTGTAACTCAGACATTTTTAGGAGTTTTCCACCAAATTTTTAATATGAACTTTAGAACCAACCTCATGAAAAGTAGCCACCATCATTTCATTCATTAGTCCAGAAAGGTGATTTTGCACAGTGACCATGCCTTCTGTGCCACAGGTGCAAAACACATTTCCAGCGGATATGAAGAATGACAGCTGTACTGTTCATGAGGGGCTATAAAAAATAGCAATGTTGTGAATTTGGGTGAAAATATTAAAAATGCGAAGTTACGAGCGTGCATAGAAAAATTTCAATGACTGCACGTAATTCAGGTGTTTTTAGTGTTTTTCACAGATTTTCGACATGGCTTTTTAGGACCACACCTCATGAACACTGGCACTGTCATTTCATTACTTGGTCCCAAAAGGTTATTCCACACAGCGACTGCAAAATCACCTTTGGGACTGAGTAACGAATTGAAAGTGGCAGTGTTCATGAGGTGGGGTCCCAAAACCCATGTTGAAAATTTGGTGCAAAAATAATGAAAATAGTAAGTAGTAAAACTTAATTTTACACAGGAAACAAATCTTTAGCCTATTTTACAAGATTGTCCTGTGTTCTACAAGTTACCTAAACATTAAAACATCAATGGCTGAGATATCAACATAAGTTGAAAACACCATTGACAGCAATTATACAGCACTTACCTGATTCTTCAGTTCCACGGTTCAGCTTTGAGCGGGTACAGACATGTCCTGGTCCACAGAAGATCACAGCCACTGACCTCAGAGGGTAAGTATGGGGTGCAGGGGTGACTGCATAGAGAGAGAGGGTCGGGAAGGGGGAGGGCGATGGGGAGACAATGAGGAACGTTTCTTTTTCAGGTAAAAAGATATCAGAGGACTGTTTTCTTTTTTATCAGGTTAATAAAAATGTTTATTTGGGACACTGGGGGTGGCTCCCCAGTGTGCCACACTACTGAGGGAGAGTAAATGCTGACATGGGATTGGGCACTCCAGTGTCATCACAGGGATGGGGAACAGAGGGTGCAGGGTGGACAGCATGCAGTGGGAGGAAGCGGAAGGGGCTAATTGTGATACTGGGATGGGGAACGGAGGGTGCAGGGTGGACAGCATGCAGATGGAGGGAGTGTGGGGGCTAATTATGATACCAAGATGGGGAAATGAAGGATGCAGGATGGACAGCATGCAGAGTGAGGGAGCAGGAGGGCTAATTATGATACCGGGAGGGAAATGAAGGGTGCAGGGCAGACAGCATGCAGAAAGAGGGAGTGGAAGGGATAATTATGATACTGGAATGGGGAACAAAGGGTGCGGGGTGGACAGCACTTCAGAGGATGGAGCAGGTGGACTTAATTGTAATGCCAGTTGGGGAATGCAGGCTTAGGCCAACAGCACTATGCAAATGAAAGCAAGGAAGCGGTCATTGGAGCACTTCATTTCTTTCAACTAGAGAACAGCTTACTGCTGTGAAACTGTGACTAGTGTCACCGTCTGGTTGAGTGCTCATTGGTCTGTCCAGGATGAGCCCACTCTAGATTGCTCTGCATTGAACTCATCCCTGACACACCTCTGAAATGTTGTTCTGCCACAAGATGTTTCTTCGCATGTACAAGGAAACACAAAAATGATGAAAGCACTTTGAGGAAATTTAAAAAGGACTACCTTATGAAATTGAAAGAAACACAGATCCTACTCAGTTACCCAATGAGTTGCATGCAAAACCTTATGGTCACCTTCCCTTCTGCTAAATAATATGAGATAGAATTTAAAAAATCATTAAAGCCCTTAGAGCTGAAGGTGCCATTGTAAATTGTTAGATTTTGATTAAAATTTCCACCGGGATTGTGAAAGCAAAAATCTTCAGTTCTGGCTGAAAATGGATATAAGCTATCTTTCTTGCAGCAGTGGTCCTTTTTACCTCAATTAGATGGGTTCAGCAGGAGGAAGCTACAAGAAAAACACTGGCTCATTTTGATAATTTAAAGCCAGTTCCTAAGAAGAATCAGCACAGCAGCTGGCCAGGAGCTCATCGGTATCCCATTATATGGGTGAAGCAAACTGAGCTACTCAAATGTGAGTGACTTAAAGTGTGCATCGGATGGAATACCTACCACCTCGACTATAGCAAGGGAGGGAATAGCAAGGAGTAGAGCATGGAAGAGCAATGGTGAATGATGAGGAGTATACAGTCATGTGGGCTAAATGCAGCAATTAAGCCTGCTGCTGCGAGCTGGTCTCCTGAAGTGGTGAACACGTCTACCACTAAGGGATGTCAATGGTGCTGGGTTCAGAACTGCCTGCAGGTACGTGTTTTTGTGTCTTGTGGTGTCTGATAGTTTTTTATTTTGTTGCCTGTCCCTGGTTCCCCTGCCTGTGATGCCCCAGCTGCGGTAGCCCCCACTCCCATGTCTTCCCTTTTCCCCAGTGTACACCCCCTGGAGTTGAATATAATAATTTGGGGTGGGGCTCCCCACACAAAGGAGTGTACGGGGTGAAATTTTTGATTCTGTTGTGTGCTGAACTATTGTGTACTGTGGTCACTGTAATGGGGAGTGCTGTGGTGAGTGTGTAGCAGATGCTTGATTTGGCGATATACGCTCACTGTAATGTGAGTCGCCTTAAGTTTTTGCCATTATGACATGGAACTGAGCTCATCTCATCAGAGCTGATCATGAACCTGGATGAGACAGGGGTGAATATCATACCATAATCAGAACAGACTATGGAAAGAGTTAAGAAAAGGCATACAGAGGTAGCCAGTCTTGGTGACAAGTGTCAAGTCATGACTGTCCTGTGCTTGAGAACAAACTCTACTTCTAGTATGTGTGACTTAAATACTGAGAATTACGAATGCCAGACATTGAACCAAAGGACCATGTGGCCATGTCATTAACTAGAAATATTGCTGTCAAACTATATTCAGGCTTTAACAAGTCACAGATGCCTCAAGAAAAACTTTGATAACATAATATTCTGGCATAAAGCAGCTTATATTTTCTTTAGCTCTGTATTTCTTACACCCATTATTTATTATTGAGGTCATGTGCATGAAAACAGAAGAACGTGTTCCCTGAAGGTTCATCAGTTCCTATTGCTTCTTCCCAATCTGCTGATGTCATAATATGCTGCTTGTGCCATCGAGGTTATTTCCATAGCAACAGACTGTGATGTCATAGAAGGCATTATGACTTCAAGTGAGGAGTAAACTATAGAGGCACTTGAACTCTAAGGATAAAGATATTTTTGGGGTGGAATTTTGATAGTAATAAGTAACACAGAATAGAAATGTATAGAAGATATATGAAATACAAGCTGAATTGTGTCCAACTATCATGTTTTCCAAAGTTTCCCAAATTCATCAACCGCTCTCTATAGGACAGTGGAAATATAGTGAAAATGTCTTGCTAGTGAATATTTCTAGTTTTACAGTGTTAAGGTTGCAAATTCTGCCCTATGATAAAACCCTATTTTTGCACTTCAGTAATGTGGCCATCCCTGGACAGCATACCCAGAAATTTAGCATGCATTCTCAGTGACAGGATCCGAGGATACAGAAAACTTGATAATGATTAGTTCGACAATTTAGAAGTTCTGGAAGTTTAAAACATGAAAAAAAGTTTTAGAGACGTTTCTAGCTCAGTGATAGTGCAAAAGCATCTGTGAGCTGAAACTTGAAACTGTCAGGTTAGTTAGAGTTTGACCCAATGATGATTACTTGATAGGTGGCTTTACTGAGAACATTGTAGATTTTAGATTACTAGAAAAATAAATCCAGTTTTAGTACATGCAGTGACATTTTTCATGAATTTTTATCAGGTATTTTCATGGCAACAGTAGTATGTGAGTCTTAGCAGTCACGAAGTAGGTAAAGAAAGGAAAACATTGCACATCAAAAGAAACAAGCATTTGTCAATGCCGAATGTTGTCTTGCTGGCATTAGCATTGGTAATGCAGGAGTTAGAGAGATGCATAATAGGAATGGCAGTGAAGTATGGAACTGGCAGCCAACCACCACCCTGCAGAGACGACAGGCATTGAGGTGTGCCTTTGGGTCATTGGCCATAGCTCATGCCATTTCCCTCACCCTACCCTGCAGACACCGACAAGTGTCACAGTGTGCCTTGGGATCTTCAGGCCTTATGCTCACCCCATTCCATAAGGAAATACGCTGAAATGGGTACTGAATGGGAGAATGGGGTGAACTTTGAGGCCAAAGAGCCTAAGGCACACCTTGATGCCTGTCACTGGCAGCAAGGTGGGGGTGGGGTGGAATGGCTGTGAGCATTACAGCCGACAATCCCAAGTCACACCTGGCACCTGTCAGTCTCTACAGGGTGGGGTGTTAATTGGAAACCCTAATGCCCCAGGCATTTGTTGGTATTTGCACACCAGATTTTCAACATGGCCTTTTTGTAATCCCACCTCATGAACAGTAGCACTATCAGTTCATTAGCCAAAAGGTGATTTTGCACAGCAACTATGCCATTTGGTGCCACAGATGCGAAACATGTTTCAGGCAGAATGTAAAAATGACAGCGGTACTGTTCATAAGGAGGTGTAAAAATGGCAATATTGAAAATCTGGAGTGAAAATATGAAAACTTGGTGAAGTCACAAGCATGAGTAGAAACTGCGCAATGCACGCCTGTAACATAATTATGTTGGAGATTTTTAATCAAATTTTCAATATAGGCATGTTGGGACCTCCACTCATGAACAGTGCCACTGTGAATTTGTTACTCTGTCCCAAATGTTGATTTCCCACAGCTGAATGCACCATTTTGCGCCACATGTGTGAAAACACATTTTGAACAGGTTGTGAAAAATGACAGCTGTACTGTTCATAATGAGATGTGAAAAATTGGCAATGTTGAAAATCTGGAATGAAAATATTAAACATTGCCAAAGTTACGTGCATGCATGAAAACTGAGCAAAGCACACTCGTAACACAGTCATTTTGGGCATTTTTCATCAAATTTGCAACATAGACTTTTGGGAGCCCACCTCATGAACAGTGGCACTGTTATTTTGTTAATCAATCCCGAAAGGTGATTCCACAGCGTGACCCAGAAATGACCTTTCAGGACCGAATAACGAAATGACAGTGACTGTGTTATGAGGTGGGGTCCCAAGAACCCCATGTTGAAAATTTGAGACCAAAACTCCCAAAATGGCTGTGATAATCACCTAAATTGACCCCCATTGATTGCCATTACAGGACTTACCGTCATTTCTTCAGTTTGCGGTCGGCGTTTGAAGAGTGCAGACATGCTCCGGTCCACTGAAGATCGCTGCTGCTGACTTCTGCAGGTAATTATGGGTGAGGGGAGGTGGGGTCCTGCAAGGGAGGGTGCAGGTTGGGGGAGGGCGCGGCAATGTCAAGTGACCATTTCATGTTTTCAGGTAAAAACTAAAAGACATTGTGGGTGTGGGTTGTTTTTTTTTGCAGGCAAACCTGGATGTTGCACACTGGGGTGGGCTCTCAGTGTGCTGACCCAGAGATTGGGCACCCGAGGTCAGAATATATGTGTGGAGAGGGCGCATCTGACACCAGGAGTGAGCATCCCAGTGTCAGAAACACCACAGCAGGGTTTGGCACACTGGGGTGGGCTCCCAGTGCCACATTAAAGGATAGGGAGATTAAGCACCCTGATGTCGCCAGGTGGGGATCCACCAGCTTGAGCAGGATCACGCTTACAGTACAAGTGCCTTTGTGCACTCAATACTCCCAGTCCATGCGGAGCTTAGGCTGTGGCCTGCTCTGCATGACTGGGAGAAACTTTCCTGTCAGAGACAGTGGGACATGAAGGAGGCAGATGAGGAAAGCACCTCCTCCCACCATTCAGGCAGGGACTGGTGGGGTGGCGAGGTGGAGCAGTTACAGGTTTGCTCTCCTGCCACCACCACCACTGCCATGTTGATTGAAATGTTTCACCAAGAAAGGCATGTAGGGAGGTATGTCATCTGTGCCGCTGCATGATGAGCTTGTCTCTGATTGCAGTGGCACATTCATTCAAGTTGGTGGCATTTTGCATAAAACTTGTGTCACCACTAGCATGTTTGCTAATTGGGAATGAGGGATGCACCTTCTAAAGCATGCACATATCTGGACTGCCTTATGCAGTATGGGCTGCATGCCCATTGGCTCTTGCTCTGCACCAATGGGCGTGCATACCAGGCTGTTGTCAGTCGAGTGGCGGCAGGGCAGCAGGCGGATGGGATGCTGCTGCCCTCCAGCTGCCGGGGAGTGGGGTGGTGGGGCTTCATGGGTGGGTGGGGTGGGGGACACTAGATCACCAGGGATATGGTCTTGGGGGTGTTGCAACATTTTGCAGCCCGCGATCTGGCTTAGCGGTCCACTGGACCACCAGAGATATGTCCTTGGGGGTTGGACTCTGTGCTGCCCATGATCGGGCTGGTGGAGGAGTATTTTACAATTATGCCATTGGTCGGGCCAGTCGAGAAGTTACTATGCCCATGATTGGGCTGCAGGGGCATAGGGAGTAGGTTGAAGGCCAGCCACAGGTGGCAGCTGCTGTGCTGCGCCCCTGCAATGCAGCAGCTCACCTGTGGGTGGCCCTCAACTTACTCCTTTTTTGGCTCAAAGTTGTGCAGGCGCAGGTTGGGGGTTGGCGCTTCGTACAACTGCACAGCCTGCTGAATACCGGGCTGTGCAGTTTATGCATGGTTCCTCCCTCCAATTCAGCATGCATTCGCTTGCATTGCGCTGTTGCTCAGCTTGCCTTGGGGGCGCAACTGCCTCCTGCTGAATATGGCAGAATGGCGCAATTTCAGACTTGCACAGGCGCAACCCTATTGAATATCCAGCTCGACTCTAAAAGTTGTGTGGTCAACAGTGTGGGTATAAGATGAAGTACATAAGTGTTGTTTTTGGAACAAAACAATACTTTTTCAAATTATTAAAGCATATAGGCTGTTCTGTGTCATGAAATCAGGGCTTGTCTTTGTAAATCAGAAACTTGTTTCTGCCACTCCCAAACTCATTTTCATATGAAACAACTGCATTATAGCCTCAAAAGGAGAACAAATACAAATGACTTTTCAGGACCGTGTGTGAAGCAAGCTACACATGTGGGGCAATGTATGTTATGATGCTGCTGCAGCTTTGTCAGTATCTGCAAGTCCACTCTCTAAACCTCTATTCACCAGCATATCAGTCATCTGTGCATTCCTGCCAAGTGGGACTGTGTAGGTTGAAGGGGTGGTATGCCCTGACTAAGTCGACATGATCAAACAGAAAGACCCTACACAAACCAGAGATAATGCCAAAATGAAGATTTATAAATTCAAAATACCACCATGCAGAAAACCATGGCCAGCTCAATTCCAGCTGCACAGAAGGCCCAGCAATGCCCTAGTGCTTTGACCATATGGGTCTTCATCAGGCATTATCTCTGGTTAATATGCTATCCTTCTATTGGACCTTATGCCCCTCTAAATCCCTACAGGTTTGGGACCATATGGGATGATGCAGCTTCTCTGTGAGTAGCACATAGGCCACTTACAAAGTTTGGTACAGGTCTGGTGCAATGTGTGTGTGTGTGTGTGTGTGTGTTATAACCACTTTGACAGCAGCCACAGGGCAATGTGCCAAGTTGCAGGTCTGATGCACTGAGTGTCAATAAGCAGCTGCTTCATGGAAAGTTTTCAGTGCCACTCACAAAACAAACTATGAATTTGGTGCAGTGAATGTCAGCATGCAGTGTTCATCACATGGTGCAAGAAAAGCAAAAGTTGCTGGTTTAAATTGTCATATATCTGTTTCAAAAAGTAAGGAAATAAATTGCAAAACTATTTTGATGATTCTATGTCTATTAGGGTTGAAACACAAAGCATAAAAAGTGGGGAAATTAAACATTAGGGTTAAATATCCTTTAACCTTGACAAACCTGTGAGGTGGTGTTCCTTGGGGTTTGAACAATCATGTGATGCAGTGTTGGTGTTATGCTAATTTCGGCATTGCCTTGTCACAGAAGTACAATAATTGATACAGCAATGCTTGTGAAGAGGTGCCAATATTAGGGTAATGCCAACATTTTTAGTTTTAGTTTTAGTTTATCTTCAGATAACCTCTGAGCTAAAATAGCACCTTTTCAAAGGTATCCACATCATGTACAGTCAAACAGTACGAACGATACAAATCTGTACAATAGAACAATATAATTTACAATCACAAACCATCTTATTTGTGAACAAATAAAATACACAATTTTTAATGAGTTTAAAGTGTTGAAACTGCAGATCTTAAATGGAAGCAAATTCTAAACCTTTGCTGCTCTAATACAGAAAGACTTTTGTCCTAAGTTTGTTCTCCCATAGGGTACATGAAGTCTTTCACATGCCATGTTCCTGGTAAGAAATCCATTTGAGACATGATTACTGAGTGTTTGGACCCCAGCAGGGTATGACCCAGAAGTGGCTTTTTACACATAATTTAATTGCAAGATTGTAATCGATTCAGAAATTAAGTGGCAGCCAATTAAATGCAGTATATAAATGACACCTATGACTATCCCTTTTACAATTTAAGGCAAATCTATAAGCATTATTCACAGTAACATATTATTTTTTCCAAAGTAGTATTACAAGCTGCTGAACAGACAACTAATCCATAGTCAACAACAGAAAGAATCAGACTGTTCACCAGTATTTTTTTAACTTCAGCAGTGAAATTATTCCTATTTCAGTAAAGAAAAGCAATCCATCTGTTGATACTCTTTACAACATAGTCAACATGGCATGTGAAAGACAAGAGTGGGGGTAAAAGGACCCCTAAATATTTGAATGTTTGTACCTGCTCAGTACCTTCACCACTAGGGGTGGTAATAGACAGAGCTGGGCATTTACCAAGACTATGTCTACTCCCAAAAACATAGTTTTTTTTTCATTAACAAAAGCCATTTTGCTCAGACCAATCCCAGATTAGCTTAAAATCAGATTGCAAACACTTCTGCATCTTATTAAAATTTACCCCAAGTAAAAGAACATTATCATCAGCATATAAAAATGTATGGGAGTATTTGGCAACATTAAATTCTGTATTAATAAAAGGCTAAACAGTAGAGGTCCCAAACAGACCACTGTGTCCAAAGCCAAGGTGGAAGAAAACAAATTATTACATTTTACTCTTTGGGTTCGATTGGCCAAGTAGTCAGAGAACCATGTCATTGCATCAACCAATAGTCCCATCTCCCAAGTTTAAACACCAACATTCTGTGATCAACTAGATCAAAGGCCTTTGATAGATTAAGGAAGGCTACTGCAGCATACTCACCCCTGTCAAATGCTCCAAGAAATCCTCAGTTAGTGCAATTAAAGCTGTAGTTGTATTATGCAACTTATGAAAACCATGTTGTTCTTGGGTAAGCAAACCATACTTGGAGATGTATTCCTGCAGTTGGTCACTGATGACCTTCTCAGGGTCTTGGACAGGGGGACTATAGTTTGAAACAATAGCATGATTCCCAGACCTAAAACTGGCATAACATTAGTTTGTTTCAGATATCAGACAGTGAACCAAATTGCAATAAAAAGTGAACAGTTTATGTATAGGTAATACTAGCTCATCAATAACCATTTAAAAAAAAACTTCATATCTAATTGATCTGGTCCCAGTCTAGTTTTGGAAAATGACTTGACTAGGTATTTCTTAACGACCTGAGGTGTCAAGTATTTGAAATAAAAATTAGGCCCATGAAAATCAGGATCAGCCTTGATATTTAAATCAGATGAGGTCCTTCTCAGAGGCAAATTCTTACCAACATTAACAAAAACAATGATTAAAATAATCACCAATAGCCCCCAAATCAGTAATATTCTGACTGTCAATATTCAATACTGTACAGAGGGATTAGGGTTTTTGTTTCTTCTCAGTACTTCATTTATATTGGCCCAGCTTCTTTGAATCATTATAGATATCCCTTTGCTGTGTTTTGAAGTAATTATTTCTAGTTTTCTTCACTAACTTCTTACATTAATTTCTCAATTCTTTATATTCCTGGAGATTTCATTTCAGTCCACTATTTTGATATCTAGCCCATGCTGTATCTCTCTTATTAAAAGAGTCAAATAATTCTGCAGTCACCCACTTATTATTTTCCCTCTAACTCTCTTTTTCTTATGCAGCAAACAGATCACATGCTTTCTTAAAATGTTAAGCAAAAACATCTAAACCAAATTGATATCTAGAATGTAATCCATATATCTGAATCAACCTGTGCTAAATGTTCTTTAAAATCAGTACTTTAGCTCTTTTAAGATTCAGGTATAAACAAACTTGAGGCAAGGTCTTTTGTTCTTAAGTGACCAAGAACAGTAAACAGGTGACTGGTCACTTATTGAATCAAGGCAGTATATCAACCTTCTTAAACCTGTCCTTGTTGTAACTAGTACCCAATCAATCAGTGATGCAGTGCCACCTTTATAATTAACTTGGGTAGGGAATAAAGTATTTGATTAAAAAAATGCTGTCTATCTTATTTCTAAATGGTTAATATTTCTCTGACTACCAATTTATATAAAATCTCAAGTATTATTTTCTCATGGTTCCTATTTAAGGTTTGGACCTGATTCAAAAACATATTAAATCCTGAATCAACTAGAACAGGTGGAATATAAACAGAAGCAATTATGAGATTCTTTTCCCTTCCCTAAGCTAACTGTAAGCCCCCCTCCCCATCTAGGGATATGGACATGGTAATTAAATTGGAGGGGTGCACTGTACAACCCAAGAAACACAGTCCAGAAATAATAACAGGAAAACAGTACCTGAATATCCTCGGGTGGTGCTGGTGATGGATGGATTCCATCTGGGAGTGCTCCTGACTAGCAGACACTGAAGGGATGTTGTACTGGGAGAACACAGCTCTTCACCTGCCTGGTCTTGCCCACTTCACCAGATGGCCTTTGTAGAGAACGTCACCAGGCAGGCCTCTCGATGACTCCCACAACAGTGGTTGGTTTTCAGAATCAACCCTGGAACACACTGGCAGCTGCTGTGCAAGCAAACTTCTTTTAGCAGCAAACAGTTCCTTTAATAAACAAAACAAACACCAAACTTCAGAAAATAGGGATCCCATTTACTTAACAGTTGAATAAAAACAGGAACAGTCACTCCATGGAGCAAATAAAACACTTTAGTTGCTTAAGACCATGCTGGTCACATTGGCCCACTTCCCACTGTCCAAACTCACTCTTCAGCCCACTAAAATAATAAATAAACAATCAACATGGCCAAGCAGGCAATCAGCCCTGCTCCAGCCTTCTTTCTTCTCTCTTTTCTCTCTCTCTCTCTCCCTCGGTTGACTGTCTCCACTAAGGCACCAACTCATTCCTCATATTGCCTTCCCCTAAATGTGCCAAAATCCCTGGGTCCAATCAGGGACTCGACTCCAAGGCACCAACTTAACTGTACTCTCTTAGTGCCCACTGGGACGTGGAGTCCCAAATCACTATTTACAAAGTTGCACGATCTGCACCAGTTGGCAGAGCAAACTATTGTCCCCTTATTTGAACTACTACTGCTTTAAATTTCCCCAATGACATCCACTCAGGCTCAGTACCCGGACTGCCAAAAACTATTCACAATTTATTTTCAATAAAAAACTGTTCCCCTATGTCCTCTGGTGATCACGCACCCAGCCTCCTGTAAAACAGGACCTGGGACCTGGAGCAGCAACTCTGTTGAGACTCTCCTTTTTTGTTGTTCTCTCCTTTTTCTGGTGTCTGCATATGTCCCGAAGCACGGACCACCATTCCTATTTTCAAACTGTGGTCCCATTGCCATGGCAATCCCTGGGACCATAAATCTGCCCCAGATGTGCCCAGAGGCATGGAAATATCCTGCAGCACCTGCCCCCATCCCAAAAGGCCATGCACCATGGAGGAGTGGCACAGACCACCGTGAGCTAGAATGGGTCCAATCCCATCAGGGCCACTGAATGACCCCAAAGTAATGGAAGGAGCCGTGGAGGGTGAACTCCATAGAAGGTAAGCCTGTTTGGGGGCTTTCACTCTCCCTCACTTTAATACTACCACCCTCTGTGAGCCAAGACTCGTCCAATATTTTTTACACTACCTTACTCTATTACTAAGCTATTACCTAATTACTCTAACTGAAGCTATTACTACTTATCCATATGCTAACCCAGCTCCTTAACCAACAGGGAATCACTATCAAACTGGGCCACCCACCAGCCAGACCTACAAAGCACCATGAAAATCTCAGTCTGAACAATGGCCTTCCCAGTCCCTCAACTAATCTCTACCTGGCCACCCACTGACCAAGTCTGTCAGAGCCCACCAGATGCTCAGCTTGGCTGACAGCATTCCAAGTCCTGCTCCCCTGGTGATCCACCCACTGAACCTATGGACCTCTGCTTTCTGTTCATGTGGCAGCATCCACGGTCCTTCTCTCATATTCTATATACAACTTTACCCTTGTCCATACTCTACAACACTACCACTTACCTATATGGCTGCCAGCCACCTGCATTGCACAAGAACCCAAGAAACACAGTCCAGAAATAATAACAAGAAAACAGAACCTGAATGTCCTCAGGTGGTGCTAGTGATGGATGGACTCCATTGGAGAGTGGACCCAGCCGACCAATGGGCTTGCAGTGCGTGCTGTACCCTGTCATTCCACAACTGTGAATGACAGAGTACAATACACTAGCCATTAACTAAGGTCCACTAATGAACTGCAGGGTGTACAATAGCCGTCATTCACATATAGCTGTGTCAGTGGGCAGCTGTGGCAGTATGTTGGTATGTTGCGCTGCCTCGAACTTCAGGACCTGCTGGGATGGGGATCAGGTGTGACAAGGGTGCCTAAGTGGGTGTGGGGTCCACTGAACCACCAGGGTGGGACTGGACTTCAGGTCCATGTTGCATTCAGGTTGGGGTGGGAGGGAGGATCTGGTTTCATTCCTACTGCCACAGGGTGCAGCATGCCAAACATGGGTTGGGACAGGGAGGGGTGTGGTCTGCACCTCTTACAGTACTGCCGCAGTATCGCGGCATGCAATATGGGATTCAGGCAGGGGTTCTGTCATGGATAATGTGCCATCACAGTGTGTGCCATGCAAAGGGGATTCAGGCAGGGAGGGGATCTGCAGTGACTATGGGAAGTTTGCGCAGTGTGTGGCATGGAAACAGGGACTCAGGGAGGGAGGAGGGAGGGGTACACTGGACTGACAGGGTGGGCTGCCGTGCTGCTGTCTGCTGTATGGCAGCCTGCCTGTGGGTGGCTAACCACTTATGTCTACTTGTTGTAGACTTATCTTTGGAGGTGCATCTCCGGACTTGTTCGGGATGCACCTCCAAGATGGGTTGTGAATGGGGCTACGACCATAGGCATGGGTGACACCCTGCACAACCCTTCCAGATGTGCTGCATATCATTATGGGTGGTGTTTGGTGCATCTGTGGTGCACTGGCGCTTTAGGTATGCACAGAAGCATTGGCCTCCTTCCAGAATCATGCCAGTGTGCAAGTCAGGGATGCACCATCGCATCTCGGATGCAAGAGCATCCCTTTGAGAATTCTGCCCACTATATAGTGGCTAGAGAAAATTTAAAGTTCAGGGTAACCTGAACCCCATTCTGGATACTGAAGGTTTTGGAACGGGGATGGCAGATCAAAATTAATCTTTTCAAGATGACTCTGGTTTAAAACATCTTCCCAATTGTTTTTATTTGGGAGAGAGATAAAGGTTTCATTTTTATCCAGGTCAGCGTCACCACTGTTATAAGTGTGGTTCCCGAGGCATTTAAGTTGGACTTGTGAGGTTGTGAAATGTTCACAGTGTGGGGAGGTTGGGCACTCCATGTTCCATTGTAGGAAATGTAGTCTTTACGAGGAGAGTCATTCTTTACAGATTGTCTATGGCGATGTAATACATCTGATGCTGACTATGGAGTACAGGATTTTACATAAATACGGCAGTAAAATCAGTCAAGTCTGTTCCTCCCCAGGTTATTCCCCTCAAAAGCAGGAGAGTGCTCTGAGGATAGTGGATCCTACCCTGCACAAAACCCATCAGCATTAACTACTGCTATGTCAGGTACCGGGACAGCGGACACCTCTGAGCTGACTATCCTAGATACCACCCCTGTACAGGCAAACACTAGTACTGCATCTATACTCCCCAGCCCCTCCCTCTTGCATACCTGAGGATTCCTACTAAGTAGTTACAAAATAGAGGGATGTCGGAGGACTGGTCCTCACAAAGGCAACACTTCCACACACCTTGTACCAGTACAGAATAAATACGCTATTTTACAGGAAGAGGACTCAGAAAGGGAGACAGAGTCTGACTCAGCCTCACTTCAGTCATCACAGCCAGATGGTGGCTCTGTCGTGGAACTATCTCACAAAGATAATGACCATAAACCACTTAGGAGACAAATGGGTACCAGAGCAGGGCTCATGAGAAAAGTATGATTAGTTTAGTTTTATGGAAAGGTCCCAGTATGGTTTGGCAGTTGCCTCACTGAATGTTAACAGTATCAAAACTGATAGGAAATGCACTCTCATGTTTGCTCAGTTTGAGAACATTCATTTTGATATTGTCTTCTTTCAGGACACCAGGTTACATTCTAATACAGAAACTCAGGAGGCTA
Source organism: Neoceratodus forsteri (assembly GCA_016271365.2). Lineage (NCBI taxonomy): Eukaryota > Metazoa > Chordata > Ceratodontiformes > Ceratodontidae > Neoceratodus > Neoceratodus forsteri. The sequence goes on from CM057452.1 coordinate 1,451,042,033, forward strand.
GTTTAGCTTGAGTATGGGGCACTGCTTATTGGTCAACTAGCACTGAGGCATGTAGTGGGGTTGGTATTTGTATAAATAATTCAGCTGCTAAAGTAGTACATGAAGTAGATATTATTCCTGGGAGGGTATTATTATTGGACATTCACTTCAAAATATGGAATTTCATTGTATGAATGTTTATGAACCTCAAACTAAAGCACCAGAACTGAACTATTTCAAATATTGTTATCATACCTGCTTACATCTAAGTATGTGGTGTTGGGAGGTGATTTTAATTGTAGCAGGTACATCACAGATTGGGGCCTCAAAATCTCAAAAATATATTACGATGTTTCCTGTCTGAACAATTTATTAGCCCAGACTGGATTAATAGATGCCTTCAACACAGGGTATGTACCACCACGAAAATATATTTTAAAGGGACTCTCTCCACACGGATTGATTATTGGTTCATATCATACTGTTCAGAATTAAAACCTCTACGGTGTTACCAGAGGCATCGTCTGACCATGCCTTGTTGATGTTAACTGTTTCTAATTATGAAAAATGGGGAAGGAACAGGATATTGGTGAATTAATCTGAGTCTTTTATCAGATCCACTGATTGTGCAGGGATATGATGGCCTACTAGAGCAAGAAAGTCAGTGTCCTTCTTGTATGACTCACCTCTAGAGTGGTGGAAGGATACAAAGATGGAAATACAGCAATTCTTTAAGATTATTGGGAAATTTAAAGGAAAATGAAAACAGATCAATATAGGTCTTATAAACAAAAATTATACACTTTACAGTCTATCCAGGAGCACTCTGAGGTAGATCTTTCACCCTGTATTTCAGAGATCAAACAAAAACGGCAGAAATACAGTATAACAGGCTCAAATCTCTAGAATTGGAACAAAGGTTTGGGATGCAGGAAGACTGGATTTTGAGAATCCATTTCATTTCTGTCAAATGTAACAGCAGCAGAAATTCATTTCTACACTTACTATGTCATCAGGTACTGTGCATCCCTTACACAGAAATCGGAAATTCTGAGAGCAGTTCAAAATCATGTTAGCGATTGTTTTCAGATGGCTCTCCACAGGGTCCAGATAGGAAAAGAGTGGTTAGGGACATGCAACCTCCCTAAACTATTGACACAACACCAACAGACTCTGATTCAGCCTATCTCTAAACAGGAACTCATAGGAGTAGTTACAGCACTGAAATCTGGTCCGCACCAGGAAAGATGGCCTCCCTATGAAATCTATAAACACATAATACACAAGCTATTGGAAGAATTGGTGGTATTGTTTAATGCAATGTTATCTTTTGCTACCGTTACAGAGAGTATGAAGGTTGGGTTGTTAGTACTTTTGTATAAATCAGGAGACAGGCGTTTGTTAACAGACTGGAGCCCATAACACTCTCAAATGCTGACTTTAAAATGTTTGCTAAAATCTTAAGTAATAGATTAACCTTAGCAGCTTCAACCTTTATCTATCCTTCTCAAGCATGTGTCATCCCAGGCAAAACATACAGGACAATCTTATTTTATTAAGAGACATCATGGGGAAAGGACAAGAATGTGAACTGTCGGGTTCCTATTATCTATTGACCAAGCCAAGGCATTTGATAATGTGTCTCACCAGTATTTATAGGAATGGTTATTGGCATATGGCATCCCCCTAGATTTGTGGAATGGATTCAAGCATGTTACAACAATGCATTAGTGATATCTTATTGAAATGGTTGGTTGGGAACTGAGCGTAGAGTTACCAGAGGAGTTAGAAAAGATGCCCATTAAGTCCCTTGCTCTATGTGATAACTTTAGATCCCCTAAATAGGAAATTTAACCTTTGCAATCCATTTCAGGTCTATCATTTTCTAGCATGGATACTGAAGTCTACACTATAGCTTATGCAGATGATGTCTGCCTTATAATGGCTGATGTAGAATCCTGTATACAGGTTGGTGACATTTTGTCTGAATTTACAGAAAATTTCAGTCTCTACAGTAAATTATGGGAAAAGTAAGTGTCTCATGATCAGAGACACTGGCTACATCCTGAAACTATTATTAATATTCAGGTGTCTAGAGAACCCTGCTCTATTTTGGGTATCTTTTGGCAGCAGAGATATAACACTTACAAACTGGCAAAACCAGCTGGATCAGGCACAGGAAAGAGTTAACAGTTGGAACTGATGGAGGATGGCTAAGTTTAAGAGGGTATACATGGTGAAAACTTACCTGCTGGCCTCTTTCCTCCATTAAAGTTGTATATTTTACTCCCCAGACAACGAGAGATGAAAATGTACGGTGTTTTTAAATGTATCCGGGAAGTTGGCTATGGGCATTTTATTTTAGATACATTTCAGGGTGGTTTAAAATGGTTAATCCCATTCCATTCTTTTTGCAATGTATGTAAATGTAAATTTACAAGACCTCTTCTGCTTAGCAAAGATAAATTATGGATTCAGTGGGTACAATATGTCATAGATCCTATTTCACAGGTATGGCCATTGCATAGTGAACTTCCATGACAAAGGTCTCTTTTAACATTACCTTCACAGTTTCAGGCCTACATTGGTAAAATTAAATTATGGATGTTCTCAAAACATTAACTTCTCACTTTTCAAAGGAATGAAGTTTATGAACATATAATGCAGAGATACTTTAAGGAACGACCACATTTTCAGCTAGATCTCAAAAAGACAGGAATTTTATTGGTAATATGCTTACATCCCTCATATTCCCACACAGATGTGGATGTTACTTAGTTATCATTACATGGGAAGCTAAATGTAAAGGAAATTTAAAACATAAGGGAATACAAGAATGGTACTGTCCCTGATCAACTTGCATAACTTTGATAGAAACTATGCTTCACCTCTGTTTTGAGTGTCCCTACACTGTGATCTTATTGAACATTGTGGGTCAAAACTGGCCTATCTCCCTTTCAATATGATTACCCCATATATTTTGTGGTTAGGATTTTACCCTATAGATGGTCAAAATATGATTGATTATTTAGTTAATCCTAGTATGTTGTAAATTGTATATACTGTATGGCATATTCAATGTAGCCTCTCCTTACAACAAATTATGATCACTGAAGATCAATTATTTCATAAGATTGATAATGCTATTAAGAAAATCAAATGTCAAGATTTTTTAATTTTCTGCTCAGGTACACCAAAAGTGGTGGGGAATATTTCCTGGATATCATAGATCCTGCAAACGGAATGAGCTATGTTTGTTTTTGTCTTGCAAAACAGTGAGTGTCACACACCTAGCCATCTCCTGGGTGCAGGTGGGTATCTGGTGGTTTGACAACATGATCAAAATAGGATTCTAGACATACACATAGCTATTATGTTCCTTGATTGCAGGGAGTTTCTATACCTTGTTCAGTAGGAATAGATGTTTGACAGTATTCATTAATTTTTGTGTAAATTTGGAATGTTAAGCATGTCTACAGGTCATTGGTACAGGAATACTGCCCTATCTAATGCAAATTATAATGTTATTTAATATGTTTACACAGGAATTTAACAAGGTGAAAACATGCTAATAACAAAGTTTTGTTCTATGTAGAGTGAATTCTTTGCCATTACACCAGTATGAATGTAATACTGGTTGTTTTCTAAGTTTATTTCTTTATTTCTGCATTTACTTATGATTGTAATACTCACTTTTTCTTTGATATAATTTTGTTTCACTAATTTTCCTGTGATTTTTCCATGTTTTCTTTTATGTAATTTGAAGTTATAATAAAAATTCCCTACTCTTTGGAGTGGGGATGGGTGGAGTGGGGATGGTATTCTGAAAAATGTAATTTGATTTAGTTTGTTTTTGCTGTTAAAGTGTCAGTTAGTTCTGTATTTCTTTTACAGTAGGGACAGTATGCAGTATTACATATTTGCTTTATAGTTTTTATGTTCATTTTCAATAACAAAATGTATTGTATTGTACATTTTTAAGTTTAAATAAAAAATTCCCTACTCTTCATGAAATGCCATGGGATCTTTAACATCCACCTGAACTACTACCAGAACAGGCAGATGGGACCTTGGTTTAATGTCTCATCCAAAGATGGCACCTCAGGGTGCAGCACCCCTCATGCTGCACTACAGTGTCAGTATTAGGATTTAACCCAATTGCCTGGTGTGGGAATAGAACCCACAGCCTTCTGATCTTCCAGTCTCAGAGGCAAGTGTGCAACCTACTGAGCCACTGACAAGGCAAACAAAATCTGAGCATCTGAGGGATGCTTGGGCATGTGCAGTTTATACCATTAAGAGGAGGAATGGCATGTATCACCGCTGCTTCCTCCAAACCACAGTCAAAGCCTTCTAATTCATAGGATCATCAGACTTTATGAGTATGGTTTAGGATTGATTAAAGACTGTGTAGTATGTATGTATTGCAACTGTGTAGTTTGGCTTACTCTTTCTCTGTCCCTGCTACAGGGACTACCACCCTGTCAGGGTGTCATGAGGACATGGAAACCATGAAAAGGGTTCCAACTCTTTGAGGTGTTGAAGGACAAGATTCCAGGACCAAAGGTATCTTAGAGAAGAAGGCCCAAAAGCACAACTGAAAGCAGACAAGGACGTTCCTCCCAAGGAAAGGAGAAATGTAGCCAGACTAAGATCTAGATCTGGAGAACTGCCAGCTGACTCCAACTCATGTAGAAACTAATTTTAACCCTTTTAAAATGAGGAAACCCTGGGGATTCAAGGCCTAGGTTATCTTATCTTTAGGTAAGGTTTAGTATTAGTGATGGCTCATCTGCTGCAATGTAAAGACTCACTTCTGGGGAAATAATGTAGAAAGGGATCTCACTCTGTCCTTCCAAATGGAATGCTGTGAGGTGCTGTAAGCCAATCTCTACAGGCAAAGGAGGTTCCCCACAGAAGAGGCCCATCTCCCAGGATGGGAAGGAGGAGAGCAATGAATGCTGAAAGGCACTCACCTGGCTTCCAAACTGAGGGAAGACCTAGAGATGAAGACCCAAGAAGGACAAGAAATAGGTGATGAGCCCTTGAAGGGCAAAGATTTGAGTAGCTGCATGATCTTCACCCTTGGAGAGAGGAAGGAAACTGAGAGACCAGGTGAAACTTAGGCAACCATGGAGGGAAGCAGTTAAAGGGGCTGCTGATGTGCTCTGCAAAGCTAAAGGAGCACCCTGAGGACTTAAAGTCCCACTCCTCAGTAGGTGAAGTCTTAAATGCTACATCAAGAGGTGCTGCCAAGTCAATCTGCATGGCTTACGTTTCCCCTTTAGCACAGGACATTCTTATCCAAAAGGCAAAAGAGATGGACCCCACCAGAGACAAGGGAATAACCCTGAAGATGCAGATTTCAAGGGAGCAGAGTGAGACAATTGACTTCAGGGCAGTAAGCCCTGGAAACAAAGATATGAAAATGGCTGGCATACATAATAAAATAAATAATAAAACTTTATTTATTTAGCCTTTCAAGCACCAAGGCTGTACAGATGAATCACAAAATCAAAATATACATATAAATCAGAATTCACAGCAGCATCAATCCACAAGCCTTGCTCCACAAAAAAGTATTAAATCCCGGCTTAAAGGATTCCACGTCGCATTCTTCTAAGCCAATGAGGCAGAGAGTTCCAGAGGGTTGGGGCTGTGGAACCCAAAGGCTCTAGCCCAAGAAGACTTCAATATAACCCTCGAACCTCTAGCAACCCCTCGTCAGCTGAACGGAGCTGTCGATGGGGCGGTAAGGAGTCAGAAGCTCTTTCAAGTAGTCAGGGCCGAGTCTGTGCAGGGCTTTGAAGGTCAAAAGACCTACTTTAAAGGTGATCCGCCACTGTATAGACAGCCAGTGCAGATCATGCAGCACAGGGTAATATGTGTCCTTCTAGTCACCTGTCATTAACCTTGCAGCAGCGTTCTGCACTAGCTGCAAGCGGCGGATATCAACCCCAGGAAGCCCCAAGTAAAGGGAGTTGCAATAGTCAAGGCGAGATGTCACACAAGCATGGACCAACACGGGTAAATCGCTGAACGGAACAAGGTGTTTCACCCTGGCAATGTTCCTAAGATGGTAAAATGCGGACTTAACGACTGCTGACACCTGATGATGAAGAGTCAGCCCGTCGTCAAGTACCACTCCCAGGTTACGCACCTGCTCAGAGGTGAGGATCAGATCCCCCAAGCAATACGCCCAGAGGGCTGACCAGACCCCAACCCCTGTCCCACGACCGGGTCCACAACCACAACCTCAGTCTTACTGCGTTCAACTTTAACCAGCTCACATTCATCCAGTCCTGGATTTCAGTGAGGCAGCTATTAAATACCGAGAGCACTAACCTGGTCAGGGTCAAAAGACAGGTAGAGCTGGGTATCATCAGCATAGCAGTGAAACCTCAGCCCATACCTTCCTACAATGTCTCCGAGGGCAGCATATACACTGCAAACAACATGGGGAAAGCACTAAGCCCTGGGGACACCACACTGCAGAGGAAAAGGGTCAGAGAAAAAATCCCGACACAACTCTCTGCGTTCTCCCAGATAGAAAGATGAAAACCATCTGAGCACTGTACAAGACAGTCCACAGATGGACTCAGATCTCGAGCAGAACCCCATGGTCTACAGTGTCAAAGGCTGAAGAGAGATCAAGGAGGACAAAGATAGAGTGGTTCCTCTGATCTCTCACCATCAAGAGATCATTGAGCACCGAACCAGAGCAGTCTCGGTACTATGCCTCTTACGAAAACCAGACTGAGAGGTTCATAGATATTATGGATGGTCAAATGGTCCTCCAGCTAGTTTGCCACTACCTTCCAATAACCTTCCCAGTAAAGGGAAGGTTAGAGATTGTCTGTAGTTGGAAAAATATCTGGGTCCAAAGAAGCTCTTCTTCAAAGGGAGTCACCACAGCTTCCTTTAGGAGCTAGGAAACTCACCCAATTCTAGGAGCACCAGATTATTTGAACCAGAAATGGGCTGACGATCTCAACATAACCCAAGATTAGGGAGGTAGGACCCGGATCTAAACTACAGCACGTAGGGTGCATCCCTGGATGATCCGCATAATATCACTGAGCGTCGTCAGGTCAAAGGAACACCAGGAGGCAGAGGATTCAGTGACCAAACGCCAACCAAAAGCTTCCCCTTAGAGTGTGTTGGATGGATCTCGGATCTGATGTCGGCAACCTTATTCGCAAAGAACTGAGCGATCTCATCACACTCCTTTTGTGAAAAAGCTCGATGGAGCTGGAGACAGGCTGGGTTGCACAGCCTGTCCACAGTTCTGAAGAGCTGACCCAGTCGATTCTGAGCAACAGAGATCTCCCTGGACAGGAATTCTGCCTTCTTATGGGAAATCTCTGATTGGTAGATCCAATAATGCTCCTCCAAACTAAGGAAGTCGGCATCCAGAGCAGATTTCCTCAACAGGCGCTCTAACCGTCGTCCCACCGTCATAGCGCGCCTCAAGGACCCATCGAACCATGGGGCCCAAGGGCGGAGAGAGGGACGCAACATGGATGGGAGCACTGAGTCCAGGGCCAAGGAAATGGCCTGGTTATAAGCCAAGACCATAGCCTTTGGACCCAAGCTGGCAGTCAGAAACTCTGAGAGGTTCAACACCTCCATCAGGTCTTCAGGGCATACATCCAAAGGGCAGCATCGAACCATCTCCACAGGGGCAGACCTATGAAGGGGAGCACAAAATTGAAGCTCACAGTGTAATGATCGGACCAACTGACAGGTTCCACCACCAAATCAGAGGCCTCAATCCCCAGGAGAAAAACTAAATCCAAAGAATGACCGTGATTATCGACAAGGAAACAATCTGTGTAAGGCCAGTGATGTCATCAACTTGAGGAAGTGTGACCAAAGGCAGAAAGTGATCATCGACCCAGGCATTGAAGTCACCCAGAACCATCAGTCTGGGTGACTCCAACGCTCCTGCTCGGCCAAGTCTGCCACTTCCTGCAAGATAGTCTCTCGGTCTTCTGGTGGAGGTGAGACGTGGGGCTATCCTGCAACCCACACCAGCCACGACGGTACACTCAAAGGATTCAGCTTCTCAACTGGTACACCCATGAGCCCCAACCTAGTCTTGAAACAGACCACTACTCACCCCCCGTGATCTAATCTCGGCGGTGAATCACCGAGTACCCAGCTGAAACAGTCGCCTCTAAAATAGGGCCGGCATTTCCATCCAGCCAGGTTCGGTGATGCAAGCCAGATCTGCTGTCCCAACAAAATCAGAAATAACAGCTGATTTGTTTTTAACAGATCTGGCATTGCACAACACGCCCAAGTTGGACAGGGCTCGCTCATCCGACTACTTGCCCATCCAGTAGGTGGAGCCCTAGTATGGAGACTAGACATGGATGACCACATTCCAGGCTCCATTTCACCCAGGGTGTCTTTGAGCTTAACCACCCTATGCGAGAGGTCCGTCATTAAGCCTACAGCGTCCCACCCCCTGCCATACCACCCCCCTCCCATGAGCAATACCAAGTGCCCAACAGCACTGGTAGGTGAAAAATGGAGGAGGAGGGCAGAAAGGGCGGAGGGCATGGAGGTCGAAAACTAATAATGCACAACGGGTTAACTAAACAACACATAACAAAAGCGGAAACAAACTAGCTGCAAACAAATAAATAAAAATCCTGAGTACCTCTAAAATGAAATACCCACAATTACACTTAAGCTAAAACCCACCCAGTAACATAATCCAAAACCTACAAACTACACAACCATAAATAATCTATAAGCAATTATTAAAGAATCCAAATACTGTATATAAGGACAGGGAGGCCCTCTCACTGCACCACTGTCCTTCATATGATGAAACAGGATCCAAAAAGAAATTGCAGTTATTTTAGGCACTCTCACTGCAATGAGTATGGTGTTAAGAAGTCCAAACATGTAGGGACAGTGAGGCCTCTCACTGCGCACACTGTCCATCCAATAAAAATCAGTAATGTTGAAATAAACCAAAACAAAACCCAAAATATTCTAAATATACATTCAAAAACAACAATATGCAGATGCAGTGCAAGCTCATGAATGGAAGGAGAAAATGTCTCTTATAAAGTTGGTGATAGTTATTGAATTAGCTGTGAGGCACAGGAGGCCCCCCCACCACACCCCAAAATGCCTAATAAGGCCCAGTTATACCACTGAGACCCACCGCTTCAGATACCCCCAGACCAGCCAAATAAGGCCGGCCCTAGAGTAACTTAGAAGCCCCCAATAACCCCCAACTGCTTGAAGGGAACAGAGAGGCTCCTGCTTGGTCCCAGACAGCACAACACCAAATGCCCAGGCAAAGAAAAAAGGGGAGATAATCTCCCAAAACCAAAACCAACAGTGTGTCAATATCCCCAAGAAACCTTGGACACAGCTTAAAGTCGAATTTAAGGTCCCAGAGAAACAGAGGACAACAATGAAGAATCAAGTCCTAGTACTCACGATACATCTAAGATAAACAAGTTATTCTTTCATGTCCAAAGGCATAAGGCAGTCACAGCAAGCGACACCAACTAATCCAAGTCTTAGCCAAATACAACACTGTGGAGATGTTCACAGTATATCCAGCGTCAGGAGGAAGAATACATCCTGTATCGAATGGAACCATTAATCCCTAGGACTGGAGCCAGCGAAAACTCCACACACAGAAAACGCTTAAGAGAGCAGTTGCAAAGCAGTAGGCAAGTCACAGAATTTGATTCCCAGCAGAAATTCACTCTCTCATTCCCCGAAACTCCCACATAGAGATACCAAGGAGCAGCTGCAAAGGCGATGAAAAAGCCACGGAAACTGGATCCCAGCAGGAGTTTACTACCGTATCCCCAAAACTCCTACACACAGTGACACCAGAAAGCAACTGCAAAACGATGGGGTGGCAGCCAAATCAGAGTCCCAACAAAGATTTGCTTGCAAATTCTCTGAAGCAGGGCAAAAATATTTAAATAAAGCTGCTGTAGAAAAGCGAAACAGCAGTCAGCTAATGAAGGGAACAATTCCCCTTAAAACGCTCCTTCAACCATGATACACGCCAGACTGAGTGTAGCAAATAAACGCTGCAACACAACTCTATCTAGAACAAGCGTAAAACTCAAAAATAAAAGTAAGCGAAAAAAGCGTATTAGAACAGATAAAAGCAAATTAAAACAAGGCGAGGTAAAACAGAAGTGAAGGCTGGTCCAGCATGACCGCCATCTTGCTCAGCTGACTTCAAAGGTTAGAGATGGTTGAAAACCATGGTTGCATCCCAGTGCAGGGGAATGTAGGAGGCTGGTGGTGAAGGCTGATGGCCATTGAATAAAACAGGATAGCACTAAATGAAAGGAAGCTGAGCTGGTATGGGAGCAGTAGAGCAGTAGGGAGTCGATGAAAGAAGCCTGGCACAGTTGCAGTACAAACAATAGAATGAACAATGGCAAGGCTGACTGAGTGACCAAAGGCATGGCATGTTGACTGAAGGTGTACAATAATGCTTGAATGATATGGCAATAGCCAATGCTTGCAGACACATGCCAACCATTATCATAAGGCAAGTGATAGCCTGGTAGACTGACAATAAAAATAAAGCACTGTAATAATAGGAGATCTGGAGCTTACTGGTTTGTGATGATAACTGCCAAAGCAAGCATGCTGCTGTGATTGCTGTAGCTGAGCAAGGACTGAAGCAGGCAGAACATAGTAGAGCACAGCAAAGTTACTGCTAGTGGAAGGAAACTAGATTCTTAATATGAAGGGCACCAAGGAGCATAGTGCCCTGGGGGCAGAAAGCACCAAAGGGTGAACTGTAGGAAAGTGGGGCTCATATCAGTTGCACCAGTTCCTGGTCCAGAATGAATGTCTCATGCTGTGAGGCAGGAACTGGCTAGCAACTGTCCAAGGTGGAAGAGCTGCAGTGCAACCCACCCCGTGTGCTGGAAAGGCACAAGGACCCATGGAGAAGCCAACAGCAGCAGCCAGAAGACAACAAAGAGCCCAGGGGAGCAGGATCACAAAAAAATCACATGTTGGCAGGCCACACTGTGGCAAGGTAGAGAGGCCACAGGAGACAAAGTGACCTCATGGCAGCAACCAAAAATCTGAGCATTGGAAACACTTGGATGTGCAGGTTTTATACCACATGGAGGGGCATGGCGTGTCACCCACTACCCTTCTGAACCACAGGCAAAGCCTTCTAAATATCCAATCATTATAAGACTAAGCTGTTTTCTACTATGACTGTTTTTGTACATTGTAAAAATGTTAAGTTGTCACTTCTTTTTTAGTAGTGAAAACGTTGCAACATTTTAGAAACAAAAATCAATGAATTTCCTGTGCTTCAAAAATAACATTGAAAATAATGTGTAGTTGTGTATAAAAAAGCTGCCATGGTAAATTATTGAAGGAGATCACCATGCACATCCCTAGACGTTCCCCTCAGGGACCCTTCTCACAATTTTGTTCAGAGGTGCTGCATTGGATTTGATCCCAGATTCTTCATGTTACTTGATTCATAGATGTGTGATATAACTGTGACCCCAGCAGCTAAGGCTATCCCTGTAGATTCACTGACCTCTAGGGTTAACTCTATCCAGCCTGGAAACCCACTGCTGGCTGGATTGGCTGGGAATTTTCAGGGTGTGGCAATCTCCTGGTGACTGGTGAATCACGGGTGTGGTTAGTTCAGTCTGAGGAGAGGACCTGAAAAGAACTGCAGCAAGCAGCTAAAGGAGCTGAGGCCTTACTGGAAGTGGAACCCACCCAAGCCTTGGGTTCATGGTGGAGGGCCTTCACCAAGGAGCCTCCTGTCGGGAATCCCACCCCACCCCCAGAATGCAGATCCCTAAGGAAAGTTATTTCTTTACTCAAAAGATAAGTGTGCAACCTTTGAGATAGAAATGTACTTGTTCTGAACTTTGAAAAGAAATGTATTAGAATGCGTTGGTGCTTTCCTCCTGCTGGGCAGCAGGGGTAGCCCTGTAATGGGGTAGTGTTTATATTTGGCCCAGAATCCCTTGCTCCATGGGGGCTTACAGGGGTAGATGTTACAGGTGGCAGGAATCCCAGAAGCTACAATTTCCCAAAGAAAACAATGACCCTCTGTACCCTCCTAAATTGTGTGGTGAGCCACACTGTCCTGGAGTAGCTGGAAACCTTGCATGGAACTGGTGGAGATTATGTAAGCTCAAGGACACCTGAGCTGGCTGCCATAAATGCACATGGAAGTGAGCATTAGGGAGTCCAGTGCCTACCATGGACCTCCCTGGGGGCACTGGCAAGGAGGTTACTGGATTTATGGGAGGTTGGAAGAACAGAATGCCCTACTAAGCTACCGGGTAACATACCTAATACCTACATCTATAGAAATAGATTCTGTGTTAAATCTCCCTCATGGGTATTATTTTCTGTCTTTTGTGGAACTGCATCTTAAAGTTTCTATTTCATTTTTTTTTCGTCTTTGTAAATCTCATTGCTCTAGAGTGCTTATGGAATGAATGAACATAACAAAAAGGAGAATGCTATTATATGCAATTAATTTCTGAAGAATACAGGTTTCATATAGTGTTTTTTTACATTACTGTGTGCCATATGGTTTTGATTATTTATCTTACACTGTGGCAAATTTGTATAATTGTTGTTAAGAGTTTTCACATGCCTAATAGTGGATTTATTTTTTACCATTTTACACATTATTAGTTTTGAAAAATCACTGTTGTGGCTTTTAAATATGCCATTCTTAATTAAGTAATTGCTGCCTATTATTATCAGGGACATTCACCTGGGATTATGATTTCAGCAGCTTTTGTACTAATTAAGTAGTGGTGAAGGAGAATACAGCTAACCCCTGAGGAAGATACCTAGGCCGAGTGCTGGGTCCTAGCCTGAGCCCTGGTAATTGTAAGCTGTGCCATAGGCAGCCAGTTTAGCTAATAAATAACTTCTGCATATATTCTGGAGCATCTGAGCTTGCTTTCTTGAGTTACTGGTCTTGTTAAGTACTGGAGGGAACAGCATACCTCTTACAATTTGCACTGGGCTGTTTTGTGTAGAGTCGCGGTCCTTCTTGTGTTGTGGAACTGTCTCCCTTATTGATGCCCGTATCCTCCCAGACTGGTTCCCAGTCCCCAAGGTAGCTAAGCCCTTCTCCATGCACCATGCCTTCAACCAATTGTTAAAAGCTGTGGTGCAGAGTGCCCGTTCCTCTCCTCAGTGATACACAGGTAACACCTTGGCAAATGCCTCCATGAGTACCACCTTCTTCAAGCCCTCCCAGCTCCCTGAAGTTATCCTGCACTACTATTATCCTCACCCTTGCCAGTTCACTTGTCCCTAGATGGATAATGACATATAGCTCCTTCCATTTCCTGACACCCTAGTTATCCTCTGGACCTGTTCTCCATCCTCCAAGCTGAAGCACCAGGGAGGCACTTCACCCCCTCTCCTTCCTCCACCTACTCCCAAGTCTATACCCCTAAAAATAGAGTACCCACCAGCAGCTGTTCTCTCCTCACCTGGGGCAATTCCTCCCTCCTTGGAGCCTCCCTTCTGAGGACTTCCACTTCCTCCCTTCTCACTGTTGCAGGTGCCTTTTCAAACTGTCCATCCAGCCACCAGTGAAGGATTTGTGCAGTGGTACTGGCTGAGGAGTGTGTTCCTTCCCACCAACTCCACCTTCCTGGGCCCACCAAGGTCCAACCTCTCTGCCTCTCCTAAGCATCCTCCAGGAGAGTGGTGGTAGACTTGGTGGCCCGTCAGAGAGAGGTTCTCTGCACTACCAGTTTGGTCCGAGTCTAGCAACATCTGCCCGCAATGTTGAGAGGTTAGTGCAACTTTTGACAGCATCTCGGTCTCTAAAGGTGTCCTGGAAGACTGCAGCTCCACAACTGTTGCTCTGTACCACTCCCATACTCTTTCATTATTTAACCTTTTTGTTTGTCTGTTGAACCTTTTCTGTACATTTTTGATTCCTTTCTATGTCCTTAGACTTCCTACCTCTTTTCTTACCTGTTTAAAATGTATTTGTTACCCTACTCTAGATAGGGTCTCCTACCTTCCCTTTTCAACCCTTCTTGCAGTTGCTACCTTCCTGATGTCTACTACTTCCAACCTCTAGTTGCTATCCCATTACCTGTACCTGCTTAACCTTATGTTGTCTATTCCAGTATGTCTGAATACAATACTGTGTTACAGTACCTCCTACCCTGGTGAAATGTTCATCCTGCATAGTCTCCTGTGGCCACCAGACTGTCTGCACACAGTTGCAGATGTCTTAAGATGGATGTTCACTCCTGTTCCACTGGGATATGAACAAGATAGGACACATTGGGCAAGGTAGTCTTTTATAGTGCTCTTGTTAGGAGGCACTGATCCTCTGGCAGCTCCACCCCCCAATCAGACAATCGATTTAGAGGGCTTTATTATTCTACTGATCCCCAATACTAAGATCCAGACCTAGGTTCCCCACACCACCTGTTACACATTTAAATACAAGCCTCTGAATTCCCCAAACACAACCTAAAAATCTCTTTCCCTATCCACTTACATTGCTACTTTAATTATGTAGAGAAATACTAATACAGTGGAGCCCTGTTGTAAGCACATCCTAAATGGTACGCAAAAATGTTCTTATAACGGGATGTTCTTATAAGAGACTTCACTGAAAGCAGTGAAAACCCATGTAAAATATACTGTTGATACAATGAAACTGGTTTCAAACTACATTTTAGAGAATTCATTATTAAAAGTAGTATAATATAGTTATTTTAAAAGAACTCTTGCACAAATAGTTCAGAGTATTGTAAAATTCATTCAGTGTCTCACCTAACTATGAAGGAATATGTGCTGCCTTCTTCATAGCCAGGCAACTTTCCCACATCCATTCACTGTGACTGTTAATGAGGAAACTAGATGATGATTCAGCCTGGCTTAGCACACTCTGAGGTGATAATGACCATCTACCACGACTGTATCTCCGGAAAAACAAGCATTTGTCAATGCGAATGTTTGCTTGCTGGCATTATCAGTGGAAGTGCAGGAGTTAGACAGATGCAGTATAGGAATGGCAGTGTTATATTGAAATGACACCAACTCCACCCCACCCTGTCAAGATGGACAGGCATTGGGAGTATGCCTTTGGGTTGTCACCCATCACGATCACGACATTTCACCTCACCCTACCCTGCAGACACTGACAAGTGTGTCGAGGTATGCCTTGGGGTGTTCGGCTTTACACTCACATCATTCCATAAAGAAATATACTGAAATGGGTGCAGTATAGGAGAATGGTGTAAACTCTGGGGCCAAAGAGTCCAAGGTGCACCTCGATGCCTGTCACTGGCTGCAGGGTGGGGTGGAGGTGGAATGGCATTAGCATTACTGTCGAAAATCCCAAGTCACACCCCTGATGCCTGTCAGTCCCTACAGGGTAGGGCTGCTATGGTCGGAAACCCTAAGGCCCTGGGCATGTCTTGATATTTTACTCTAAGTTTTCAACATGAGCTTTTTGTGACCCCACCGCATGAACAGTGACACTATCAGTTTGTTAGCTGAAAGGTGATTTTGCACAGTGACTGAGCCATTTACGCCAAAGGTGCGAAAACACATTTCAACATGATGTGAAAATGACAGCTGTACTGTTCATGAGGAGGTGTAAAATAGTAATGTTGAAAATCTGGAGCGAAAATATAAAATAACTGTATAGTTACAAGTGTGCATAGAAACAGCACAATGCACACCCATAATGCCATTAATTGGGGATTTTTTCACCAGATTTTCAATATAAGCATTTTAGGACCTCTGCTCATGAACAGTGTTACTGTGATTTTCTTAATCTGTCCCAAACACTGGTTTCCCACAGTGACTGCACTATTCTGTACTGGAAGTGAAAACACATTAAAGTCAGGATGTGAAAATGGCAGCTGTACTGTTCATAAGGATGTGTGGAAAAATGCCAGTTTTGAAAATCTGGGTGAATATTACAAATCTGTGTGAGATTACGAGGGTGCATAGAAACTGCTCAATGCACGCTCGTAACACAGTCATTTATGGACATTTGTGACCAGATTTTCAACATAGGCATTTAAGGACTTCTGCTCATGAACAGTGTCACTGTGATTTTCTTAATCTGTCCGAACACTGATTTCCCACAGTGACTGCGTTATTCTGTGCCAGAAGTGCAAAACACATTTTGGCCAGGATGTAAAAATGACAGCTGTACTGTTCATAAGGAGGTGTGAAAAATGCCAGTGTTGAAGATCTGGGTGAAAATATTACAGATTCATGAATTTGCGAGTGGCGTGGAAACTGAGCAATGCACGCTCAGTAACACAGTCATTTTGGGAATTTTTCACCAAATTTGCAACATGGGCTTTTGAGAGCCCACCTCATGAACAGTGACACTGTTGTTTTGTTAATTGGTCCTGAGAGGTTATTCCGCACAGTGACCGCGAAATCACCTTGGGGACAGAATAACCAAATGACAGTCACTGAATCATGAGGTGGGGTCCTAAGAACCCCATGTTGAAAATTTGTTGCAAAATAAAAAACTACCGAGATATGCACCAAAGTTGAAAAACCCTATTTCAGCATGGCTCAGTTGGTAGCACATCTGCCTCTGGACTAGAATGTCATGGGTTCTCGCCACATCAGGATTGGACTTGCACCTAAAAATCGCTGGCAACTGACTGCAGTATTGGGGTGCTGAACTGCTGGGGTGTGCCTCCTCGGATGAGACGTTAAACCGAGGTCCCTTCTGCCCATCATGGTGTTGTCCTAGTGGGTGTCCAGGTGGAAGTAAAGAGACCCAGGACACTCTTCGCAAAGTGTAAGGAACATTCCGGTGTCCTGGCCAACATTCCCTTCCCATAAACCGGTTTATGCAATTATCCAGGCTGTGTGTGGGTGATGATGTGTGATATGGCCGCCACCACAGTCACTTCATTACCAGTCTAGCATTGCTTGTAAAGCACTTTGGGATGTATGAAAAGCGCTATATAAATGTTGATTCTTCTTCTTCTTCTTCTTATGCCATTATACAGCTTACTGGCATTTCTTCAGTTCGGTCAGCTTTGAAGAGTGCAGACGTGTTCTTGGTCCACCAAGAGCATTGTGCCAGCCTCTGGAGGTAAGTATGGGGTGAGGGGTGTGGGGAGGTGGGAGTATAGAGAGGGTGGGCATGGATTAGGGGTCAAGAGAGTTAACGAGGGACCATTTTCTTTGTTACAGGATTTTTTAATTTTACATAGACGACATGGGACTTTTGCCACACTGGAGTGGGCCTCAGCATGGCACCTGGAAGTCTTGGGGGCAGTGGAGCCAACAGGGGACTGGGCATCCCTGTTGGCCATACTGTGTTGGGGGACCATAAGGATGCTGGACTTATGCCACACTGGGGTGGGCTCCCAGTGTGGCACCTGGAAGTTGTGTTTTTTGGGGAGGCCAATGGAGCCGATGGGGATTGGGCACCCCTGTCGGAGATGCAGTGTGCTTGGAGGGAGGAGTGTGCATGAGCCAGGGGATTGGGCACCCCTTGGCACACAACAAATGGGGGCAGGGCGTGCATACAACCGTCGCCATAATCAGTGATGACGGTGGCTCAATTTGCATATTGCTGATGGTACGGCAGTATACTAATTGCCTACACATTACCACTGCTGATTATAGTGGTCATTTGCTTTCAACTGTACACCACTGCACCTGAACTGCTGTCATAGACAGCTGGGACATCATTGTGCAGTGGGGCCCTGACTGCAAAACCCTCAGGGCATTGGAGCGGGGTGCCATGCCTATGAAAACTCAGATAGTGGCACTATGTTTCTTGCACATGCATGCAAGCAAACAGAAAACTGTTTCTATAAATGGGCTGACTGTTCTTATAAACAAGCTTTACTGGCATTGAAACTAATGGGCAAAACTGGACATTCAACAAATGTTATAAATGGGATGTTCTTATACCCAATGTTCTTATAAGTAGGCTCCACTGTATATAGAACTATACCTTTGGGTTAAAACTGGGTGCTTACTCTCTCTGTCAGCAATTCCAGCACTTCCAGCACATTGCCCAAACTAACTGTTCCATAAATCTGTTGTCTCTTGTTAGAGGGCTTAATCCTCTGGCAGTTCCACCCCCACCTCCACCCTATATCAAACAGCTGATTTACAGGGCTTTCTTAATCTACTCACTACCAAGAATAATTTCCTGAGCTAGGTTCCCCAAACTGCCTGTTACAAATTTAAGGACAAGTTTCAAAGTGCCCCAAACGCTAACTAAAAATCTTGTTTTTACCCTCTTACGCTGCTACTTTAATTATGGAGATAACATATAATTGTATAGATATATACCTCAAGGAAACTGGTGCTTACTTTCCTCTCTGTCAGCAATTCCTGCACTTTCAGCATAGGACCCCAACTGACTCTACGCTAACTGCAGCTTGAACTGTTGTTCAAACTGCCATTGCCATTTGCCACTGGGGATGTGACTTTACAAAATAGGATCCCTTTTTTGCCTATAACTGAACTGTTTCAACCACCAGTGACTACTGGCTAGACACCAAGGTGCCTCATGTGCTGCCCAGATGACCCAAGGGTGGATGCAATGAGGAGCCTAGCTAACCTCCCACTATTCACCTGGCTAGTGGTTGCCCATGTCTTGACAGAGTTGCCACAGAGGTGCAGTGTTCCTGCCTCTGATGCCATATTTCCAGTGAGAGGACAAATGGGTCACTGGTGGATGACCTCAGCCCAGCCGTTAGACATCCCAGAGATGACATCATTTTCCAGCCATGATGACATCAGATGACATTTTTCTACAACTTTCTGAATTACATCAGAGGACCCTGGAGGAGTTTACAGTTGCCATCTGGAGTTTGGGTGGAAGAGGATGTTCGGAAGCATGTACTATTCTGCTGCCGGAGGATGAAGCTGGACCTGGAACCCTGACTCTACAGAACTGGTGAGACTGTTGCTTTTCTACTTTATTACGGTGATCTGGGATTATGGTGTGGATTCTCTTGGATTGTGAACAGTTTTACCCTGAAGTGACGTTCCTGATCTTACTAAAGACCCTCTAGTGACATTGCTAAATTGTAATACCATGCCCTTACCTGTTCTTTTACTGTTTAAATAAAAAAAGTAAAGTCTAGCTTTAAATGTATTTACCTATTGCTAGTGATTTGACTTTCAACCTTGCCCTTAAGATGTTTAAATATAAAAGGTTACCCCTGCTGGGTTGAAGCCGGTATTGCAATACTTTTGGAATAAAAGTGCAAAATGCTTGAAATGTTTTGACATTTAGTATAAAGGGTACATAACTGAAGTATTGTCTTATTGCTTTTGTGCTATTTAGAGAGTCCAAGTTAGAGGTGTTAGGTACTTTATGGTTGTTTTGACATTTCTTTGGACCTGATGGGTACCTTCCTGGGTCACATGGGCACAGCATCTTGGGGGATTGGGGGATGAACCTGAGGGTGCTGGGTATAGGACCCCCAGGTGGTTAAGGGATCCTTATTTTTCATATTATGAGTTCAGAAACATTACTGTCATAGTGCTCTACAAATTATAGCCATTTTCTTCCTCTGACCAAGTTGACCAGGAAGGTACCGGGCCTTGGAGTAGAAGGCTAGTTGAGGTGTTTGGAGAATTGATGACAATGCCTGTCACTTCAAAGGAGAGAGGTGTGTGTGTGTAACCCTTAGGCAGCTAAGGTTCCCTGTAGATTCATAGACCTCTAAGGGTTAATTTTAGGCAGCCTGGAAACCCCTTGACGGCTGAATTGGGGATTGTTTGCAGGGTACCAGCTCCTGGTGATTGTTGAGTCATCCAGTGTGATTAGCTCAGTCTTAGGAGAGAATCTGATGAAAGCTTCAGCAACCAGCTTAAGGAATGGAGGCCTTGCTGGAAGTGGAACCTTCTCAAGCCCTGGGATCACGGTGGCAGTCTTCATCAAGGAAAGCAGACCCAAGCATGGGATTTGCAGAGATTATGTAGGCTCAGCCCTGAGTTGGATGCCATAATTCCATGTGGAAGTGGAAGTCTGGGATCCTAGTGGTTACCATGGATCTTCTGCTCAATCCCTTTGTACTCCTGGTGGAGGCACAGGTACCTAACTGCAGGCTGGGGACACTGAGTCAGTCAGGTAATGGGCAGGATGACTTGGTGGCACGGGGTGGGTGGGTGGGAGGAAGGTACAGTAGGGTAAAAATTTATTTTTATACAGGAATTACAGTCTCAAGCTGAAGCCTATTTTCAAAAGAATCCTGTTTCACACACTTACAGACAATTCCACACATTACATATAACAAAATATAAATTCAAAGAAAAAACTGTGCAATTCTACCTCAATATTACAAAAGGATTTACATTCATTGAAAACAACCACAGACAAAATTGAATTCATTTTGAATTTTTTTTTTGAACATGCTGAGCGTTATGCGCCATCCTAGTGGCAACACTCAGCCTATTCCAGAATCTAGCAGCCTTCCTGCAGATCCCCAGTTCCCCATACCTAGTTTGATTTCTAGGCACTTTTAGCCTCCTAGTATTAGAATTCCTCATATCATAAACTCTGTTGTCATCATGACATTCCATAACCAGGTAATGGAACAGTGGAGGGTAACTTGTAGTTTTCAGCATTTTAAAAATCATTGTTGACCATTTCATTACATGTCCATTTCCTAGGAATTCCAACCTAATTGAACATACAGATCACAGTGATGGCTACGTATATAGCCTTCTAAATAAAGTGTGACAACTTATTATATACTTCAAGTTCTCCAAATCCGTTTTGTTTGCAGTTATATAGGCATTAATTCCATATGCTAAAACTGATAGTGAAGAGAACTAACAATTCTAGATTGTGCTTCCCTAGTCAAACACCCTGGAACACATCTCAAGACCCTCAAGTTTTTGTTGCCATAAGACAAGGTATTTTGGATATGGCTTGTTAATGAGAGGTGCTCATCAAACATCACACCCAAATATTAGTACTGTTGAAACCAAAAGCAATTAGCAGCAAGAAAACAATAAAAGTCCATCAGAACACCATAACACCCTAAAAACATGTCTGTTGGATGAGCTAGGACAAGCATGTTAACCAAGTGCAGTTTATCAGAGCAACTGGATAATGGTAGAGAGCTGCTTTCAATACCAGCAGGAGTCCAAACCCTACCTAAAAATGCAGCACCAATTTAGTTTTGAGTGCTAAACATGCATATAGGCCACCCACATAATTACCACTAAGTGGGCCCAAACCTGTAACCCAACTTCCAAATTGAGCAAACAGCATATTAAGTGTGCAAAAACAATGAATGAATTTTGTACTACAGGAATTAAAAACAAATTGAATACGATCAAAACAAAGAGTCATAAAAACAACTTAGATTCAGTTCTTTTAAGACCTTGAGTATGGACTGTTCTCAATTTGTGTGTCCAGTATGACTCCCTTTGGTGTAATTTTTCTTTGTAAAGTCCCCACTGCTCTCCATTGGTGCCACTTTTGAATGCCAATAAATTTTAAATTCACACAGGACCCATGACTTGCAGCATTTTGTGGTGTACTACTGTGTATGTCTCAGTCATATTTCTAATAGCAGCCTTGTGCTCTCCCACTCTTATTTTCAAGGGACACTTTGTTTGGCGACATGCAACAGGCCACACAGAAATAATGGTATGTAGATCAACCCCAATAAATTATAATGAAGTTGTTGAGTTTAAGCTTAGTTCCAAGCCTGCGATGTTTAAGTTTAGTTGAGTTGCTGGCATTGCTGCAATGAACACAGTTTCTGCAGTGGTAGCAGCCTTTGGGGAAGAGGATAGCCAGATTAGTCTCTGTGACTGTTCTTTGTAAAAGCTATGTACCACCCAGTCCTATGCTCTTAACCTTCTTTTTGTTGCTTGTCTTGTTTGATATTACTGCTGTGCTAACTCCCTTACACTGTGTTATGTTTTGCTTCTCTCCATTATCTTAGCAGTGTCAGTGGCTCAGTAGGTAGTACACCTCGCCTCTGAGGACGGGAGATCAGAGGGCTGAGGGTTCAGTTCCACATCTGGCACCTGGGTTAATATCCCAGTACTGACACTGTAGTGCAGCATGAGAGGGTGCTGCACTTCTGAGGTGCTGTCTTCGGACTAGACGTTAAACTGAGGTCCCAGCTGCCTGGATTGGTGGTAGTTCAGGTGGATGTTAAAGATCCCATGGCACTTATTGAAAAGAGTAGGTAATTTCCATGGTGTCCTGGCCAAATTTCTTTCATTCACTAAAAAATACCACCAACAGCTTAATCTGGTTCAAGGTCAATTGGCATTCATCTGTATCCCCCTCCCCAGGGTCATGCCTGAAAATAAGTAAGATTTGTCTAGTGCACTTACCCGGTCAACAATAAATGAAAATAAAAGCTCTGGGTGTCCAATTGTCTGAATGTAATCCACATTGCCAGACCTTCCTGTGTTGGGGTCCAGTACAGGTCAATTTGATTGTTTTGTTTGTCTCACTCTATGTGGGTGACGTATGTGATAAATGTTGATTTGTATTTTGACCTTCCTGTGTGAGGTCCTGCTTTGTCATACTGTACCATTTTCCACTGTTTATTTGTATCTCTGTACTCTCCCAGGTCATGCTTGAAAATAGGCAGGTCCAATTGCCTAATGCACTTACCAGTCACCAAAAGCTAATTAATAAATAAATAAATAATGTTCTCCCCTATGAAAACTGACTCGAGGTCCTGTACCACACAATTCATTCACACTTATAATGTGCCAAAGTTCCCTAACTGAATTAGCTATTTGATTTGCCATACATTTAGAAGTGTTCAAAAGTTACCTTGTGTGAGGTTTTCTTTTCTGGAATAAGGATTGCACCTGAGAAACAAAACCCAGGGAAGATTACACAATGGGGGGTAGTAACAACAACAAAAATGGAAAGGGACCTGGGGTAATCATATCAGATGACTTTAAGGTTAGCAAGCAATGTGAGAAGGCAGTAGGGAGTGCTGGGCCGGATACTGGGATGTATAGGAGAGGCTTCACCAGCAGAAAACAGGAAGTTGTTATCCTCTGTGCAGATAGCTGGTGAAACCCCATCTGGAGTACTGCATCCAGTTCTGGAGACCCCATCTCCGCAAGGACATAGACAGGATGGAGGTAGTCCAGAGGAGAGCAACTAAATGGTGCAGGGTCTGCAGGAGAAACCATATGAGGAGAGACTAAAGGAGCTTAATATGTATACCCTTGAGGAAAGGAGGGAGAGGAGGGACATGATAGAAACTTTTAAGTACCTCAGTGGAATCAACAAAGTCCAAAGGGTAGCATCTTTCAGAAAAGAGATGTGCAAGAACAAGGGGACACAATTTGAAGACAGAGGGATGGCTCGGGCAATGTAGGAAGAATTTTTCACAGAGAGGGTTGTGAATGCATGGAACAGCCTTCCTGAGGAGGTTTGGGGTCTAAAACTGTGGAGAATTCAAGAATGCATGGGACAGACATAAGGCAATTCTTGTGGGGGTAGGAAGAAATAGGCTGTTAGTTAACTAGGATCTGCAGCTTTTCCTGTAGGTAGGAAATGGGCAGACTAGGTGGGCCAAGAGGTCCTTATCTGCCATCAAAGTCTATGTTTCTATGTTTCTAAGGATACTCTTAGACTTCTGGTGACATCATCATCTCCTATGACTGCTTGACTGCTAAACTCTGTTCTACTCTATCCTAACAAACATCCTAAAACTCAACTTTTACTTTCTCAAAAGACTAAACATCAGTGGAGGACATTTATCTAATATGCAGCAGACGGAAGAATGCCATCAAATGGCTATAGGTAAAGCAGAATGTCAAGGGATAGAACATTGACCCTGCTGACTCTGACAACTTGCAGGCCTCTGATTCCCTTGCCTCAGTGAAACCTGATCACACATCCCCAAGAAAAATCTGTAAAAAAAAAAAAAAGGGAAAAGCTTGACATGATTCTCAGTGATCTTAGAGATTTTAGGGAGCAATCACTAAAAAAGTGGATGATGTGGGCTCAGACAAGAAGCTGCAGTACAGAGCCAATGATGCTAAACTTCAGCTTACAGCTGCTTATCAAAGAGTCAACTGGATAGAGTGCCTTGTGCTCCAAGTAGCAACTACTCTGACCAGGATTCAAAGAATGGCAGGAGGATGCAGAACGCAGAGCCTGCCGACAGCACATCAGGGTCTATGGCATCCCAGAAAATGCTGAATCCCTGCATTGGATGCCTCTTGATTACTTCTTTTGAGAATCCTACAGCTTGAGCCAAGCTTGTCACTAGAGATAGACTTGGCTCATCATGCCCTGGACCTTAAGCCCACTGACCTGAGCACATGGTCCTGCTGCATCGCTGTCCACTACTTCACTTCCTAAAATATAAAACTAAGCAGGGCCTCTTATTGAGAGACTGGAGTATAGAACACATACAATTCAACAACTGCAGGGTTTATTTTGACAATGAACATCCTCCTTAAGCAATGAAAAGACAAAAGCAATATATTCCTATTCTACAGGCTCTCCAAAACCAGAAACTGAAATGTCAGGCCTCATATCTTGCCAGGCTTGTAATTTTCTACCCTGAGTGTCAGCAACAGTTTGAATCAGCTGAGTATGCAGTGAAGGCCCTGTGGGAACAAGGGATTCCAGTGCAACACAAACAAGCAGACACCCTCTGCAGTGGCTTTAGCAGAGACTTGGACAGTAGTAGAATCAAATTGAAAGCGGCCATACAGAGACTACTTTAAAAGAAATCATGGCCTAACTGCAAGCCTTACAGAATCACCCTGAATCCAGAGAGCAGCAGGACACATACACTGTATGACTACCTGAACAAGGGACTTGTGACTTGTATCCTTTATCTCTTCACTGCTCCCAGTAAGTGCTGTGGTACACATATGGGCAGTAGGTTTGAGGCTGTTAATTTGTCTTTTCTTTCTTAACAGAAATGAGCATGAGGGTAGCATTTATGTTAACTTTTATGGAAGGTGGGTGCCAGGGAGTAAGGTGCACCAGAAAATTTGCAGCCTCTTGCCTGAGATGCCTGAATAGAAATGACTCTGTCTGGGTCCCCATGGATAGTGATTGTCATGTGGGTTCATAATGCCTGATTATTAGGGTTAGAGAAGCACTTGATTGGTTGGAAGACCCTGGCCTGAAATGGGATAGAGTGAAGGACCATAGCAGACTATAATTTGAAAACCTGATTGCAGTTCCCCGCACTGCCACACTATAAATAACAATGCTTTTCTCCCTCTCTGTATGACCTTCCCAGTGGAGGAGGGTGTATGTCTCTGTACTGTACATCCTAAGTATGATCCTAAGTATGATCTGCTACACTTATTGAGAGAGTAGGATGGCTTCTGATGGATGATTACTGGGACATTTATGGACCACAGGACTAATGGTGAACACTTTGAACACTGTGGTCATTACAGTGAATTGCATATGCTACCATGTTTTCTTTTACTAGATTGGGAGTAATGCAATCTCTTCCTGTTCCCCACCACCACCCCAGCCTGGAAGCCTCACCTCAATCACCTCTAATGGAAAGGAGGCCCTCTGCCTCAGAGGGAGTTCTCTAGATGGTAACTGGATGAGGCTACTTCACTGCAGTCTGTGATAGGCCACTTTGACACTGGATTTTTTCCTTGATCCCCCCACGTAACATATCCTAGAAGCTTTGTTCCTTGGAGGCTTAAGTTCCTATCCAACTTTACCTTTCTCTGAACTCATCATGCACTATCCTGCTAATGGGTCGAGGCTTCCCTTCTAACAGAGCCTCAACCTTGAATGCCCATGGGCCAGGGTACCCATTGTACAGTATATAGATTTTATGCTGTATTGCTGTTTCTGTTTCTATTTAACTGTTGTTACTATTTTGCCTGCCATAGATGGACTTTTGCTGATCTACATGATGCCATAATTTTCTAGCAGGTGTCTTTCCAACTCCTCCAGGAAACCTACACCAGTTAGTATAAGCCCTCACACAGGTACAACAAGCTCCTATAAACCCAGGTTCTGGATTAGGAGATAAGATAGTTAATGAGTGGGATAAAACCTTTTATAGGTACATTAGGGAGTAAAGAAAGACTAAGGCAGGGATACTGAAGCTGAATAAAGAGGAAGTTGGTTGAGCAGAGAGTGACAGTGAAAAGGAGGGATACTGAATGAATACTTCTGCTCAGTATTCACAGTGGAAAAGCAGGGGAGATACCAAATCAAGTCAACAGAAGCACTCTGGATAAGGAGGTTGATATTAGTCCTTTCACAGAAGAAAGGATTCTGAAAGAACTCTTATAATTGTAGGTGAATAAAGCAATGGGGCCTGATGGGATTCACCCCAGAATTCTAAAAGAACTAAGGAAGAACTAGTAACACCAATGACTACCCTTTTAATAAATCATGGGAGGATGGTGTGGTACCTGAGGACTGGAGGAGGAAGGATGTGATTCCCCTTCACAAATGTGGGAGCAAGACAGAGGCAGGAAACTATAGACCTGTCAGTTTAACCTCAGTGGTAGGGAAAATGATGGAATCACTTCTGAAGGAAAGAATTGTTGAGTGCCTAGAGTTCAGTGGAGCACAGGACCCAAGGCAGCATGGATTCATAGCAAGAAGGTCATGTCAGTCAAATCTAATTGATTTCTTTGACTGGATGGCCAAAGTAGTAGACCAGGGAGGCTGTAGACATGGCTTACCTAGACTTTAGCAAAGCATTTGACACAGTCCCACACAAAAGATTAATAAACAATTAGCCAGCCTGGGAGTAGGTCCCAGGGTAGTAGCCTAGGTAAAGCACTGGCTAGACAACAGAACACAGTGGGTAACAGTAAATGGAGTCCACAGTGAAGAAAAGGAGTTACTAGTGGGGTACTGCAGGGTTCAGTACTGGGGCCGGTCCTTTTAATGTCTTTATAAGTGACATTGCAGAGGACTGAAGGAAAGTATGTCTCTTTGCAGATGACACAAAGATCTGCAACATGTTTGATATGCAAGGTGGGGTGGAAAGGATGAAAAGGGACTTGGCAAGGTTGGAGGAATGGTCAAATGTATGGCAGCTTAGATTCAATGCAAAGAAGTGCAAAGTAATGCACCTGGGAAACGAAACCCGGGAAGAGTACACAATGAGGGGTGAGATACTGACAACAACGAAAATGGAAAGGGACCTGGGGGTAGTCATATCAGACGACCTAAAGGAGGGCCAGCAATGTGAGAAGGCAGTGAGGAGTGCTGAGGGATACTGGGATGCATAGGGAGAGGCATCACCAGTAGAAAACAGGAAGTTGTTGGCCCTCTGTACAGACAGTTGGTAAGACCACATCTGGAATACTGTGTACAGTTCTGGAGACTCCATCTCTGCAAAGACATAGACAGGGTGGAGGCTGTTCAGAAGAGGGCAACCAAATGATGGGGTCTGCACCAGAAGACATATGAAGAAAAACTAAAATAGCATAAGATGTGCAGCCTCGAGGAAAGGAGGGAGAGGGAGGACATGATAGAAACTTTCAAATACCTCAAGGGAATCAACAAAGTCCAAGAGGGTAGCATCTTTCAGAAAAAGAGATGTGCAAAACAAGGGAGCACAATTTGAAGATAGAGGAGGGATGGCTCAGAGGTAATGTGAGGAAGTATTTCTTCACAGAGAGGGTTGTAGATGCATGGAACAGCCTTCCTGAGGTCGAGAGTCAAAACAGTGGGGAATTCAAGAATGCATGGGACAGACATAAGCAATTCTAGTGGAGGGTAGGAGGAAGTAAGCTGTTGGTTAACTAGGATCTGCAGCTTATCCGTTAGGTAGGAAACTGGCAGACTAGGTTTGCCAAGCAGTCCTTATCTGCCATTAAATTCAATCTTTCTATGTTTCTATGACCTCAGATGAATCCCCAAGAGCAGATAGGTGGCTGCCACTAGCCTAAGAATATATTCGATTGATGTGAATGTCCTTACCATCCCTATTAAATGAGCCTGAGTATTTGCTGCTATTAGAGACGAATGCCATGGAATAGTATGATTAAAAGAGATACATTTGACTCCTGCAGAATGCCAAAACTAGTGAAATTTGGCAATGGGAAGATTTATCATTCATCTTATAAGAAGGGGAGACACAGAGGGTGGAGTCTTGATATCTTGCTCTCTATCCATTCAAGAGACCAAGGTACATAAAGATAAAGATGGCTGTTGTGTATTACTGCAGGGAGGTGAATCTATCTCACTTGCAGGCTCTGATACCCTCTTTATAAAGAGAAAGATGCAAATGAATCAGACAGGATTTCTTTACATGGCACACAATTTCAGTTTATATATGGGCTGCCTCTTTTACTCTATCCTGATGCAAGACAATGAAACCTGGAAGGGCAATATTACAGTAGCTGAGGGAATCTAGGTGGAGAGCTAGGCTCAGAGAGTACCTGAACATCAGGGGTAGCCTGAGATACCCAAACCCTAATAAAGTCAATCTTGAGCAGAAGGCTGCAAATGTTGATGTGGTAGAGATGAAGAACTTTAAGAGGGGAGAAGATATGCTGATGCATAGGACTGAGGGGACCTTGACTCTGTTCAACATCACCACACAATAAAAGCAATAATATTAGTAGCATCTTAGTAGTGTTGGCAAACCTCCAGACTGTCAGCTTCTGGGAGTTGCCTGGCTTTGGGGAGAGATGTGAAGAGAAAGGGTGGCAAAAAGAGACATGAGCTGAGGATAGCCATTCAGTAGACCAGCATGAATAAGGGAGTGAGGTGATATGGAATCAGTGGACAGAGGAGACACTGGAGAGTATACCACTGAGACAAGTTTTTAACGGAGAGCTGAAACAGAAAGTAATAACAACATGGTAGCTATAACCCAATACTATGAGATTGTTGTAATGGACCTGTAACATTTAGCAACACCAATTATAATACACAATGCACCAAACAACAACCAAACAAGTATAGTAAAGGGATCAGGCAGAAAACAGTAATTTTTTTTTAAACTTTTGTTTACCAGGTAAGCATTATGAGCCAAGGCCCTTTGCAAATGCAGCCTGGGACCGTACAAAACAGTCAAGATGTTACAAAGAACATAACCAGACAATACATACATTACAATAAAACAACCACAGATTATAGACATTCACATTTCAAAGAATCAACATAATACTGTCTTAATGACAATTTAAAAGTACCATGACAGGTAATTTGATGTAAATTCAATGGTAAATTATTCCTGTGATTAGGGGCAAATTGGAAAGAGCTACAAGCCCATCTTAGTTGTTATTTTGGGAGCAAATAGCATAAGTGAACTGTTAGATTATAAGGTCCTATAACGACTGCATAAAGATACCAAAAATTCCATGTACACAGAGAAATATTAGGACCACTCAGATATGGGGACTAGGCAAAAGAAAAATATACCCAGGTTATTATACTATATAGATAGCTAACTAGCTATACAAAGGCTAAAAAGGGATATATCTGCTATAAAGCAGCAGTACTGCACTAGTAATATTTTTTTTTCCAGTTAATAATCTTTATTCGTTTTATACATAAGAGTACATAAAACAAAGTTCAGCAAAAACACAGGCTACAGGAAGTTGGCAGAAGAATCAGACATAAAAGGTACAGCTAGTAATCAGTTAGGCAATGCTGTATACCAAAAAGTAAACCAGCGATACAAAACAAGGCTTATGGACGGGGACCCCCAAACTGGCATATGCATATGTCAGGTAAGAACAAATTACCTAAGAGGTCTAGGTTACAGCCCATAGGCTATATGGGGCATATTCTCTGCTGCAGGAACCAAAAGAAAACACTACCACCAACTAGTAAACAACAGGTTAAGCATAAACCTATAAACCGTGGATAGTCTACAATGACACAGGGCTATGGGCTGGTGGCATGGCGATTGTGGCCTACTACAGGGATACAGATTACAGGAAAGTATAGAGGAGTAGCGGGCAGTGACCAGAGTGAGGCCTCACCCAATTCCCTGTCTGTGGCTTCAGTATGTGAAAGGGGCCCAGCAAGCAGCATAAGCTGTAAGTTTGTTGGATTTATCACATGGGACATGCGATGCGAGAGCAAAGCCAACAGCACCAGTGCATGGTGGAGCTCGAGACAGAGGGAACTTCAGTGGATCTCCAGCGAGATAGGATAAGATGCTTGGCAGAAATACTGAGATCAGAGGAAACATGTATGCCGAGGTAGGTATGAGCCCCGAGGTCCACTTGAGTCCCAAAGGAGTTATTATGTTTTGGGTGCAAGCCATCGGAGTTGCTGGGCTTTTAGTCAGGTTCCCAAGGAGGGAGACCCAGTATCCATACTTGTGGGTGTGGCTGGATCGCACATCCTAGGACTTGTGAGGCTAGCTGAGCAACCTGCTGCCAGAAAGGGACCAGCTGGGGCAGTGCCAGAAGATGTGAAGTACAGTAGGTCCCCAGAGTGGGCACTGCATCTCCAACAGAGATTGTTATTCAGAAGCTTGGCTTTATACAGTACCTCTGTGGTTCTGTACCAGTGGTGCAGGATTTTGTTCTGAATAAGTCTACTGTGCATATCTCGGTAACTAGAGTGTGCCTGTTTCCAGCATAGGGACCAGCGGACCTGCCTAGTACTACGCTCAGGGCTCTGTCCCATTTCCATTTAGAGTCACCAGATTGTGAGGGATACTCTTTTGTATATACACATATATTTTACTAGCTAGGCCCTTGGGTACCTTGAGCCAGCTGAGAAGCTTCTGCGATCTGGTTGAGGAGGAGGGACAGGCTTTGAAATACTCAGTCAAGGTGCTGCACAGTTGCAGATACTTCCAGAAGTCTCTATTATGAATCCCTTTAGTATTAACCAGCTCCTGAAAGGACTGAACTCTCAGCCCTGATTGCGTCCACCTACATCAGCCACTTTTTGATGCCTGACACTCCCATTGTGGCTAGATGAGGGGCTTATTGTCTACCAGGATGAGTTTGTTGCCAAAAATGGGAGTGTGAGATAGGGTCTGGGGTTAGCCTTTAGTTTGGTGTGCACTTTGTTCAAAGCTGGACTGCCAGGGCAATCGTAGGGTGCCTCACAGGGCCTTGGACAGGGTTGTAGATTAAGAGGGAAGACTGTGTGCCTGAGTCATAGATTTTTCCTTATGTAGCCATTAGCAGGCTTCGGGAGACAGGGCAGAGAACCACTTCAGAGATTGGGCTAGGAGTAGGCCCACACATAGCCTTCTAGCCATGGAAGGCCCCACCTCCATCCTTCCAGTGGGATTGCAGTTTGCTCATGCTGTACCTGGGTTTTTATTTTCCCAGAGGAAATTCCCTATGACCTATCGATGGTGCGAAGTCATTTGACCGGAGGGGGGCAGGGGAATATGAGAGAGAAGGTACAGGAGCCTGGGGGCAGAAATCACTTTCAGGGCCGATATTTTGCCGGGTTGGAGTAAGATGGAGTGTTCGCCATCTGTCCAACTCTGTTCTAAGGTCTGCACAAAGGCTGCTTGTTGAGATCCCAGACTTTGGAGAGATCAAAGGAAACATGTATGCCGAGGTAGGTATGAGCCCCGAGGTCCACTTGAGTCCCAAAGGAGTTATTATGTTTTGGGTACATTTGGAGTTTAGTGGGAGCACTTTAGTTTTAGATTTGTTCACCCTGAGACTGGACATGCCAGCAAAGGCCACCAGGAGGGAGAGAAGCAGGAATGGAAGTAGTTCCAGGGCTCAGTGTTGGGACCAGTGTTGCTTGGGATATTCATTGCAGACATATCATGGGACATCAAGAGCAAGATCAGTCTGTTTGTTGATGATACCAAGGTAGGTGCGGTGGTGGATGACCTAGGGGGATGGCAGGGGTTGCAGGATGATCTGGCAAAGCTTGAACCTGGTCAGACACCTGGCAACTGGGCTTTAATGCCAAAAGTGCAAGGTGCTGCATTTTGGGATGAAGAACCCAAGGAGGAGTTACCAGCTAGGGGAGTGCAGCTAGCCCAGACAGAGGAGGAGAAGAATCTGGGTGTGCTCATTGCAGGGTCAACGAACAACTTGGCACAATGTAGGAAGGCAGCTGCAAAGGCCAACAAAATGCTGGGTTGTATTGCAAGGGGTATATCTCGAGGAGGGAAGAGGTGATTCTGCCACTGTATAGGTCATTAGTTAGACCACACCTGGAGTACTACGTGCAGTACTGGCGTCGTATCTGAAGAGGGACATTAGTTACTGGAGGGTGCAGTGCAGAGCGACAAAGATGATCAAGGGACTGGGGGACTTATCATACGAGAGGAGGTTGAAGGAGTTGAACATGTACTCACTGGAGGAGAGGAGAGACAGGGGTGACATGATTGAAACCTTTAAATACATGAAAGGAATAAACAAGACTGGTACAGAGGGGCTGTTCAAACTAAGGAGGGAGGGCCACCAGGGGCCATGATATGAGACTGGAGTGAGGAAGGTTCAGGAGGAGATGAGGAGACACTTTTTTACAGAGGGTGGTGGCTGGGTGGAATGCATTACCT
Source organism: Neoceratodus forsteri (assembly GCA_016271365.2). Taxonomy (NCBI): domain Eukaryota; kingdom Metazoa; phylum Chordata; order Ceratodontiformes; family Ceratodontidae; genus Neoceratodus; species Neoceratodus forsteri. Next base: position 1,451,074,474 of record CM057452.1, read on the forward strand.
GCTGTAGTGGTATGCAGTAGAACAGTGGACTGCTTCAAACGAGGATGGGACAGGACAAGGGGAGGGTTAATGAAGGGAAGGGTAGAAGGAGGGCAGCTGCAGAATAAGGGTGCTAGCTGCGCATTCGAGCAGACTTGATAAACCTCTAGGCCTTTATCTGCTGGCAAATTTCATATGTCTGTAGTTACATCTTCAACTGGAGCCAGTAAGTCATCCGTACAGAAAGGCGGCATACGACATCCCCCTATTGAGATTCCTTGATGGTAGGGTGCTACATGACAGCTAAAGGTTCTGCCACCAGAATGAAAAGGAGAGGGAGAGGGGCAGCCTTGCCGCGTCCTCTGCTCAGTTGGAAGGGGAGGAGGTCATCCTATTGGTCTGATTGCTGGCCATAGGCTGCTGGTAGAGTGCCTGTATCCATCCACAAACCTGGCCCCAAAGCTGAAATGCTGAAGCACCAGCCCCAGATAGTCCCACTCCAGAGAGTCAAATGCTTTTCAAAATCTATGACCACTGCCACTGCCACTGCTGGAGAAGGGAGTGTCTGGGCATGGTGAATAACATTAATTAGGGACCAACATAGTCTCGATAAAACAGCTGGGATGAAGCCCACTTGTGAAGGGTGAATAAGGAGGGAAGATACGAATTTAGTCCAGTGTCAAGGATTTTAGCAAATATCTTGCTGTCTGCATTTATAAGCGATATTGGCCTATAGCTCGAGGGAAGCTTGGGTCCTTGCCCTTCTTGGGAAAATGGTAATAACCACTTCACATGGTGGGGCAAGATACCCTTGTCAAGATCTTCATTAAATACTGAGGAGAGTAGAGGGGCAATTTGGGGGCAAGTAGCTGCCATAGCTCAATGGGGAAGCCGTCTCCCCAGGGTTTTACCAGAGTTTAAGGCTCTAATAGCAGCAGCCACCTCTGAAGATACAATGGATGGTCCAAATGCTCAGCCTGAGAGGGCTGGAGAGAGGGAAGTTGAAGACCAGACAGAAAGGATGCACTTCACCACAGTCCTGCCTCTAATGGAGGAGTAAAGGCCATATAAAACTGCTTCATGATGGAATTGATTAGTTGAGGGTCAGTTTAAATCGCTCCAGGCTGGTCTTTTAGGCCAGGAATGTGGCAGTCGGCCTGCTGCTTATGCATGCGGTAAGCCTGCAATTTGCCTGCTTTTTCCCACCATCCCATACTGATGATGGAGCCGCAGCACTGCAACCTCTGCTTTGGAGATAGCAGATCATTGATTTCCATACAGATCCTTAGCATTTCATTGGTTAAGATGGAGTTTGGCTGTAAGCTGGGGTTTGTTTAGCTTGAGACTCTAGGGTCTTTAAAAGTGCCTCTAAAGACTTTAGGTGATGTTCCCGCTGCTTAAGGTGCCTAGAGGCATACCCATTATTGCCCCTCATAGGGTGGTTTTCAGCACCTCCCATGTGGTTCCCGGAGATGTATCCTGGGGAGGGGTTTCTGCCAGGAAAAGGGTTATCTCTGAGAACATCCACTCTATGAAGTCAGTGTCTTTAAGAAGAAAAGGGTCTAATTTCCACGAGGTTGATGTTGGGGAAGGCGAGCCTCATAGGATGTGCAGGTGGACAGGGCATGGTCAGAGATGATCTTGAGCATTATCTCAGAGTCAACTGCACTGTGACAGATCTTGGGAGAGGCCAGCCAGAAGACCAGATGACTATGCGACCCATGCACCGGTGACGTGAAGGAGTAGTCCTTTCCCTGCGGTGTAAGGTTCTCCATATGTCAGTCAGACCTAATTCAGCCATTAGCTGCTGAGTGCTAGCTGAGCTCTGGGATGTTGCTCAGCGGATGGAATGCTGCGGTCCAGCAAAGGAAACAGGGCGAGATTGATGTGTCCTCCTAGAATAATCGGCGAGGCATAGTGGCTAACAAGTTCAGTGCCTGGACCACCTCATGAAAAAAGGTGGGGTATCCTCATTTGGCACGTAGATAAATCCAAGAATCAGGGGACCTTCTAGAGTGCTCATGTGAGCTAAATCCATCTACCCTGGGGTCAGTCCGAGTTGGGTGAGAGACCAGATGAGAGACTTGTGGGGAGTATGGCCACCCGCCTTTTCTACAGGAAGGGGACGCTGAGAACACTTGGCCCACCCAGTCTCTTTTCAGTTTATGATGGTCTTGTGCAGTTAATTGCATTTCTTGCAGGAGGCTAGCGTTGCACTCAGCTTTTTAGATGGGATAGCACCTGTTTACATTTTACCTGGGTGTTTCACCTGTTTACATTTTACCTGGGTGTTTAGGCCCTGCACATTCCAGGTGTAAGCGTGAGGTCACCCATAGTCTCTAAGGGTAATCGATATGGTATATGGGTTCTGAATAAACAGTGTGACCAAAGCTGAGGGGTGGCTAGCCTCCCCCAAGGAACTCAGTTGAATCCTTGCAGAATATAGCAAGCACACCATACCACTTCAGAAAAGAGAATGCACCAGTATAATACCCAGTTAGTAAGGCAAGAGGCAACTGTAAGCGGGCAATGGGCCCAAGTCGCAACAGAACTATTTACAGTAAAACCATTTAACTGAGAGCACCCTGAGTGGAGGGAGATAGTGAGGCCAGCAGGCACACTGCCAAGGCCACCTAAGTCCTTCTCGTGGGGTGAGTGTGAAGAGAGCATGTAAGCCAAAACAAAGCATGTTCAGCTTACTGTAACAGACAGCTTGTCTCGCCACATCCCCTGTGGGAAAAAAAAGATGACATGGGGGAAGCGAGCGGAGTCTAGTCTGCATCAAAGGGAGGGGTCACCCACTCTGTGGTGGTCCCACAGCATTCTGATAAGCAAGCCAAGAATCTCCTTCACTATAAAGGCAGGCAGACCAGTGGTCGAGTGGGGAACAGGCAAGGGTGGTCCTGGGCTGCTGAGATGTGGAGCTTAGCGAAAACCATGGGGGGAGCTGCTACCACATCAATTCCTTGGCCTCGACCTGGAGAGCAGTTGGGGCATAAGTGCCCACCAGAGTCTGACCAGGAAGAAAAGCAAAGAGAAACATGGAGGGGCAATGGCTATGTACTCCTTAAGGCCAGGGAGAGGGATTACAAGCACCTGAAAGGAGGGAATAAAGAATGTTTTTTGTAGTCCCAGTTATTAAAACATCATCATATATTCCACGTGACTAGATGAGGGGGTAAGAAAGAAAGTGGCTCAGCAGTCGAAGAGGGGAAAAAGTTCCATAAGACAGGTAGTTCTAGTCATCCCTGCTGAAGCAATTCTGTTTGGGGCATGAGGAAAGAGAAAGTCAAAAGCCCGTATTGACCATTGAATCCTGAGTCAATCACTTGGGCAAAACACTGTTGCAGACAGACTGTAGCAGTCGGAGTGCCTGCAATGTCTAAATCCCACAGTATGGGCAAAGCAATAACTCGGGTGTGAGATTGGGTGAGGGGATCACTAGTATATTCTCCCGAGAAAGCACAGGACATGGGCCAGGATCTGCAGAGGCAACCAAAGCAAGTAAGTCTTAGCCCCAGCAGAGTTGAAAAAAGACACTGGTCCACTCGGGACAAGGGAGTAGAAAACAAGAAAGCCATTTATCTGCACTTCAGGGCAGTGTGTCAGGCTTCTGCAGGGTGGAAGGGCACTTCTGAGATTCCAGGCCATGTGGTTCCTGCAGATAAGAGCTGAGAGGGGTCGGGAGAAGGGTCTCCTTGTTCTCCTGGGAGGGTCTCTGCCACCACCACGGCCCACGACTGCTTCAGGCTCTGCAATGAAAGGGGGCCATTGGCATGCCTTGCTCTAAGGGATCTTCAGGCAGCGTGAGAAAGGGAGAAAACTTATTGGGAGTGAAAACAAGCCAAGCAGTAAGAGTCCTGGTCATCAAGCTGCCCCTCCAGCCGGGCGATCTAGTGGGTGCTGGCATTTCTCGCCCCAGTGTTGCGTGCACCATTTACCACTGTGGGGAAGAGAAGCCTCGAGTGGTGGACAGAAGGCCCTGTGGCCTGAGTGGGCATACCAGCTGGGTCATCTATACACTGCTCAGCATCTAGGGAATTGCTGGTGATAGCAAAGATACCTGGGTCCTGAAAGTCCCTGGGATATTCTCTTCTAAGGTAATCCTTCAGGCTCTCCTGAGTGGGAAAGTGAAGGTATACTCCATTAACAATTACCAGCATAGTCACTGGGTAATGCAGGAGAATTGCATCTGATGGGCGTGCATAATCTTCGGACACCTGAGTATGCTTTCCTTTTTCTGACAGATTCCCGAGTAGTCTTGAAAGATTGATTGGTTCTCCCACCCAGGAGATCTGGCCTTTTTCCCTGGCCACAGCTGTAATAATTTCTTTCTGCCTAAAGTCAAGGAATCAGGCTAGAACAGGACGCTGGCACTCCCTGGTTTAGGTGGGGAGCCAAGAGCAGTGGGCCCCTTCGATTTGCAGGACAGTGGTGGTTGAAGGCCCAAGATCTTAGGAAGCACTTCGTAGAAAGGCAATCATATCTCACTGTTCACCCCTCTGGGAAGCCAATGAATTGTAAATTGTTGTGACAGCTGTGATATTCTAGGTCATCCACATTGTTCTGTAGAATGTGAATCAGAAGGGCCTGCTCCTGGCTGTAACAGTGAGGTCCTGTATAGCAGCATTGGGGTTTTAAGATTCCATTCTGCATGAAATAGCCGGGTTTCAATGGCTTGCAGGGTTTGAGTATTGCTATTCATTGCTGTAGTCACCTGTGCCATTTGAGCCAGCAGCTGATTGAACATATGTTCCATTTTGTAGAGTCTATGGTTGCTGAAGGAGAAGAGGCCATCTTGCAGGCCTCAAAGATCTGAGGAGGATTCCTATGTTTGGGTGATGAAGCTACCCTTTGCTGAAGAAAATGAGGACACCAAACTGCAGAAGGTAAATCCTCTTCTGTATTTTGCAGAGTTAGACAGGAAAATCTGTCCCCAAAGGTAGGATGCTAAAAGATACAGCCCACAGTCAGGGAGCTAAGCACTCAAGCTGCCATTCAGTTCAAGGCCAAGCCACGCCCCTACTAGTAATAATTTTGGTGGGGGTGCGGGCTTACCCAGATTGAGGGAGGCCAAAATTAATCAATGAGGGGAAGCAGACTTCACCTAGATAGGAGATGCCAAAATTAAACAATTGGTTAGGGATGCAGGCTTCATCCAGAAGGAGGAAGCCTCAATTATGAATTAAACAATTACACTGAAGAGAGAATAACCCAGGAGGTAACAAAAGGGAGAAGACATTTTTAGGTATGTAAGTGAAAAAAGAAAGACCAGGAGTAGGGACTGTCAGGTTAAAAATGGAAGGGAGACTATGTGGAGGGGACCAGGAAAGGCAGACATCCCGAACAAATACTTTTGTGCAGTGTCCACGGAGGAAGGAGAAAGGGAGGCAGTCACAAAAAGTAACAGAAGCTTTGGAGGAGGGAGGAAGGTGGACACTGGTCCTGTTTTGGAGGAGAGAGTCCTGAATGGAGTCCCTAATCTAAAGGTGGACAAAGCAATGAGGCCAGATGGGGTGCATCCAATGGTATTGCTGGAGCTCAGGAGGTAATGTCTGCTCTTCTGGCTGTCCTATTTAACAGTTCATCAGAAACAGGAGTAGTTCTGGAGGACTGGAGGTGGGCTTATCTAGTCCCACTACAAAAAAGTAGTAGTAAGGAGGAGGCTGGCAATTATAGGCCAGGCAGCCTGACATCAGTGGTGGAAAGTTGATGGAATCACCACTGAACGAAAGGATTCTAGAATATCTTGAATTCAGCGGTTTACAAGACCAGAGGCAGCATGGCTTCATTGGAGGGAAGGGTCACATCAAACGAATCCGACAGATTTCTCCAACTGTATAACAAAGTATTTAGGTCAGGGTGGAGTAGTGGATAGAAACATAGAAGCTGATGGCAGATAAGGACCGCAAGGCCCATCCAGTCTGCCCATTTTACTACCTTATGAATGAGCCATTGGCCTTTGCTCTGTCAATGGCCTATCTGTTCATACTCATCTGTATTGCTCCCTTGTGCCCATCCCATGCCTGTTTGAAGCCCTGCACTGTATTCATATCCACCACTGTGAGGTAGGCTGTTCCATGCATCCACCAACTTTCTGTGAAAAAGAACTTCCTCACATTACTCCTTAATCGGCCTCCTTCTAATCTCATGCTGTGTCCTCTCTTCCTGCTATTTTTCTTATATTGAAATGTTAGACTCTTTCACCTTGTTAATGCCCTTAAGATGTTTGGATGTTTCGATCATATCACCTCTCTCCTCCTTTGTCTAGGGTATACATATTGAGCTCCATTAACCTGACCTGATGTGTTTTCTGATGCAGTCCCTGCACCATTTTGGTTGCCCTTCTCTGAACTGCCTCCATTTTGTTAATGTCCTGTGCAGGTGAGGCCTCCAGTACTGCACACAGTACTCCAGATGGGGCCTAACCAGTGTCTTGTAAAGAGGGGTTATTACCTTCCTCTTATGACTTGTGATACCCTACTAATACACCCCAACATAGCCTTACCTACTGCTTTAGTGGTCTGCTTTGATCATTTCAGCTCATCTGTGATGATGAAGCCCAAGTCTCTTTCTTCGCTTGTGATTGCCAATAACGTCCCTCGCAACCTATAGGTAGCTTCAGGTTTCTCTTCCTTATGAGTATGATCTTGTACTTCTTTCGTTAAACCCCAGTTGCCAATCATCCGACCATTTTGCCAGTTTTTCCAGATCTCTTCTCATTCTGCCCACCCCATCTGGATCATCTATTATGTTGCAGATCTTGGTGTCATCTGCAAACAGACAAGCTTTACCTCCAGTCCATCTGCAATGTCACTGATAAAGATATTGAAGAGGGCTGGCCCCAGGACTGATCCCTCGGGTACTCTGCTTGTGACTTGCATCTCTTCTGACTGTATACCATTTACACCACTCTCTATTTTCTGCCCACCAACCAGTTTGCCACCCAGTTTACCAACTTCTGACCCACCCTGAGCCTACCCAGCTTATTAATCACTCTTCTTTGTAGAACAGTATTGAAAGCTTTGCTTAAATCAAGGTAGGCAACATCATCTACACCTCATTGGTCCACCACGCTGGTTACCCAGTCAAAGAAATCTATGAGATTAGTTTGACAGGACCTTCCTGTTGTAAACCCATGCTGTCTTGGATCATGTGCTCCTATGGATTCCAGGTATTGCACTATCCTTTCCTTAAGGAGGTCTCCATAACCTTGCCCACTACAGAGGTAACACTGACTGGTCTGTAGTTCCCTGCCTTCTCCCTGCTGCCACAGAATCATATGAGCCCTTCTCCACTTTTCTGGGACTTCTCCTCTGCTCAGAGACTCACTAAACAGTTCTGATAATGACTCTGCTAGTTCCACCCTTAGCTCCTTTAGTACCCTGGGATGTATGCCATCAGGTCCAATTGCCTTGTCCACCTGTGCTTAGTGAGCTCTTGAAGGACCCTTTCTTTTGTGAAGGAACTTGTGCACACCTCCCTCCCCTGTGTCCATGGTGCTGAGCTGTGGGCCCTGCCCTACCTTTTTGTCAGTAAATACTGAGCAGAAGTATCTATTTAGGATAGATGCTTTTCCTTGGTCCTCCTCCTCACACTCCCCTTATCACCTTTGATCTTAGCAATACACCCTCTTGACTTTTCCTTTCACTAATGCATCTATAGAAAGTCGTGTCGTCTTCTTTACTGTTTGTGCTAGTGTTTCCTCAGTTTGGGCCTTGCCTGCCTTACTGCCTTCTCTGGCCCTTAGGGAAGTTTGGTATGCCTCCCTATCTTCGGCCCCATCATGCTGCTTTTATATTTCCTAAAGGCCAGCCTTTGGCTCTGATCTTTTCTGCTACTGTTTTTGAGAACCAAAGTGGTTTCCTCCTTCTTTTACCCTTACTTTTCTCCCTAACACAATGGGATGTTGCTGCAAGTATTGCATCCTTAATGCTTGCACACTTTGCCTGTACCCCTTCAACCATATTTCTTCTTGCCAGGGCTCACATAACTATGTTGGCCATCTTATCAAAGTCAGCTCCTCAAAGTCCCATATTGTTGCCTTGGAATGGGATGATTTAGTGCCAGTGGCCAAACTGAACCATATCATGTATTGTTCACTGGCCCCCAGGTGACCTTCTACCTGGAGATCTGTGATCCTTTCCCTGTTATTCAGTACTAGATCCAGGATAGCCCTGTCTCTTGTGGGCTGTTGTACCAATTGTTTGAGGCCCTCCCGACAGGAAATCCACTATGTGTCTAGCTCTGGCGGATGTTCCTGCTGATATTGACCAATCTGTATCTGGTATATTGAAGTCTCCTATTATCAGAACCACCCCATTAGCTGTCAGTAATGTGTCTTTGTCTTCCCCATGATCTGGAGGCCTGTAGACAACCCCAGTTCAGTATGGCTGTCCCATTTCCTGTTTCCAGGGTGACCCACAGTTCTTCTGGCTCCTTATGTGTGTTCTGAATTTCTGTGCTTTGATATTTTAATTCACATAAAGGGCCACTCCCTCCCTTTTTTGCACCTCAGTCTCTTCTGAATAGTACATAGTCGGTACTGAAGTCTCCCAAGTGTGGTTACCGTGAACCATGTCTCGCTAATGGTTACCTTGTCCAGTTTAGCCTCTGTCATTGTTACCTCCAGGTCTGTGATCTTGTTTCCCAGACTGCGGGCATTTGTGCACTTGATTTTCCATTGGACAGATTTCAGTGCATTAGTTGTGGGGTGAGGTCCAGCTTTTTCCTGCGCATCGTATAGGGAGCTGGACCTTTTCCCTATCTGGTGATGCAAATGGACTTCACAAACATGCTGAACTCCTGTTTGATCACTATCTATCCATAAGCCTATGTAGATTTCAGTAAGGCTTTTGACACCATTCCACACAGGAGACTGGTAATCAAGCTTGAGTAGCTTAGGGTGGGTCTAAAGGTGGTCAACTGGATTAGAATTTGATTATGTGATAGGTGACAGAGTGTGGTGGTAAACAGAGTTCATTCCAAGGTAGAAAGGATGATCAGCAGGGTGCTTCAAGGATCAGTGCTGGGTTTGTTCCTCTTTAATATCTTTATAAGTGACATTGCAAGGGAGCTGGAATAGAAAGTCTGCCTCTTTGCTGATAACACCAAAATCTGCAATAGGGTGGACACACGAGGGATGGGAAGGATAAGCAGAGACCGTAGAAAACTAGAGGAGTGAACAAGGGTATGGCAGAGTGACAAGGCAGTCGGAAAGGCTAGTGGGATGCTGAGGTGCAAAGGAAGGTATCAGCAGCAGAAACAGGGAGGTGATGTTGCCTTTGCATGGATTTCTGTAAGACCCACCTAAAGTACAGTGTCCAGTTCTGGAGACCACATCTCCAGAATAACATAGACAGAGTGGAGGTGGTCCAGAGGCTGGCAACTACAAATGATGCTGATTCTACATCAAAAGCCCTATGAGATGAGACTGAAGGACCTCATTATGTATATCCTGAAAAGAGGAGGGTTGAGGGGATTTGACAGAGACCTTTAAATACCTCATGGGGGTAAATAAGATTCAGGAGGGAAGTATTTTTCAGAAGAAATGGTGCTCAAAGTACTTTTCAGAAGAAAAGGTGCTCAAGAACAACAGGGCATGCTATGAAGCTGGAGGGATGTAAGGAAGTACTTCTTCAGAAAGTGTGGTGGGACAGCCTTTCAGTGGAGGTGGTGGGGTGAAACAGTGTGGGATTCAAGAATGCATGGGGCAAACGCAAGGGAAATTTTGGGGAACAGAAGTGGGGGAAGGAGAAAGAGCTGCAGATCAAGTACAGTATGCTGTAATAATGTAGGTAGGGAAAAATGGGCAGACTGGGTGGGCTAACTGGTCATTGTTTGCTGTCAAATTCTATGTTTCTAATGGGGGTGCCAACAAGTTAGAAAAGAGACTGTGATTTTATGTCATGCTACATCACATAAGGTCAAAATACTTGATCCACTCTTTAAGAATTATTTAAACATTAGAAATCTTGCTGTGTTTATAATCATTTAAATTGAACTAAATCAAGTGTCCAGTCCCATCAACAGAAACATTTCTGGATACGCCAGTGCTATTTTGGTAGCTTCCATTTAAATAGGGCTGCAGTGAATGTTTGTGTCCAAGCCCCATCCTTGCAACACAAGGAAGCATCCAGCCAAAGTGGCACAAGGTTATGAAATTAACAAGGAAAAATTAGTAACACTACACCTGCATTCAGCCAAACAAAATGAGGCAGAGCAGAAACAAGGTGGTGAGTGGAGGGTGGAAATGGGGGCAGGCACTCAGCCCCAGGGTAGTAAAATGCTATTTTGCTCATGGGCATGCATTCAGGCTGCAGTGAAGGGCTTAAACACTGCACAGGAGGCATGAGGCTGCTGCCACAGTGCTGCTGCTTCCAAGTTCAGGCCTCTCTGCCTCTGCCAGCTGACAGTGCACTAGAGCATGGGAGACCAGACTCAAGGGATCAATAGCACACACTCTGAGGCAGTAATCTCAAGTGCTCCTGTCATGGACTCTCATGTTCTCACTCCCTTTCCTTGTCTCAGTGCTCACTCTCTATTCTGTGCTCTTCCCCACATGCACACAGGTATCACACTGCCAGCGTGCTCCAACCAGCCTTCTGTCCTGTAGAAAGTTTGCCCCTGGGACACCACCACTGACAGCACTGCCAGGAACTAAGCCTTTAGTAGAAATGAGGGTATAGGGCATCATCCGCTTACTATACTCTCCTCTGAGGGAATAAACAAAGAATCTTGCTCCTTCCCCAACTACAGTATCTAACGGGTCAGGTACCCAACTCAGATGTCCTCTCCCCCAGCAAACTGACAGATCCAGTGTCCAACCCAGCCAATCAGAGAGTAAAAAAATCTGTCCCTTTTCCCATAACTTCCACACAGATATGGTGTTTTACTAATCTCAGGAATTAGATATTTTTTTGGGGGTTCATCTGTTTATCCTCCTTTCTTGCAGGCCTGTGCCCCAATCCAGTCTGACCCTCCCAGCCCTATCACATGACATTTCATGGACTTACTGGCATTCACCCTTACCTTCCCTTATAGCTTACTCCTGCCACGGTGGGGCAGCAGGACCCAACCTCAACATAAAGAACCAGTTCTGAGGTGGGCAGCCACATGCCAGTGTAGGGCCTGTGGAGGGTTGGTCCTTCATGCTGCCCTGCCCTGCAGTTTTTCCTCCTAGTCTCCCTTCTTGTCACTTTGAGACACTGGAATGGGATTTGACACAAGCATGCAAGTGTGCACCTCATCCATTGGTTTCTCCCTACCCGCTGGGCTGCTCCAGAGTGTACTGCCACCTAGTCAAGCACCAGAGCAGGCAGCCCTCCTCCCTGGTGGAGGAGAGTGTCCTCTGGGATGCTTGACCCTCCTCCCCTAGCTGGTTCTGATGACTCAGGCTTCGCTTCTAAACCTTGGTCACTGGCCCTGCATGTAGTAGGACCACCACTGCACCAATATGCCAGCTTGTAGTTAGATTCTGAGAGCAAGGACTATAGAACACAATACAATTGTGTTTTATATAGTGACTTTCATACAGACTGTACTGCAATGTGTTTTTCAAAGTACAGGAGGTACATACCAGTAGCCAAGGTCCTGTACAATAGAACAGAATTTCCAGTGCCCAACTCAACGTGTCCAGGAATAAAAAATATGGTCCCCTCTCCCAATTATCTGATGGATCCAGTGCCCAACTCAGCTAGCCAGGGAATTAAAAAACTGTACACCTCCCCCAATTATCTGATGGATCCAGTGTCCAACCCAGCTAGCCAGGAAATTAAAAAACTGTACACCTCCCCCAATTATCTGATGGGTCCAGTGCCCAACCCAGCTAGTCAGGGAATTAAAAACTGTACGCCCTCCAATTATCTGATGGGTCCAGTGCTCAACCCAGCTAGCCAGGAAATTAAAAATAACTGTACACCTCCCCAATTATCTGATGGGTCCAGTGCCCAACCCAGCTAGTCAGGAATTAAAAAAACTGTACACCTTCCCACTACCTGTCAGATCCAGTGCATGACCCATCAGGAAAAAAATCTGGCCCTGTCACCCAAACTACCTGACAGATCCTAAGCCCAACCCAGCCAGCCAACCATTTAAAAACTGCACACCTCCCCACCTGTCTGATCCCCTGTTTGTGACACCACAGTTTGTTGCTGAGGAAATGTCTTTGATGCCACATGCACAGGGTTATGACTTTGGGAAAAGGTTTATACAGCAGAAGTTGATCAACTGTAGGTGGTGAGGATCCAGTTTCCATGTAAATTAACACTTAATTAATGAAGATTAAAAGAAACGGCATTCCAGAAAACAATATGATGAACTGTGCCTAAATATTGCTTTTCAGATTTTTGCCAAAAGCCACAAATTCACTTGACTCTACCTGTGTGAGACTACTGGTTACTGCTTGCCAGTCATTCATTATAAGGTGTGTTGGTACACACAGTTTGTAAGAAAGGTGCTATTGAAAACCAATTTTTTCCTTTCCTTCTACAGTGTAGTATAACTGTAAAGGGTTCTAGGCATGCTACATACCCAGATGGGGAAGTGATTCATTTTACCATACAGTATGTTGCATGATTCCATACAAGGTGTACTGGCATCAAGTTTGAAAGGAATCTAATCAATAGTACATTGACTGGATGGACCTCTGGTCTTTTCCTGCTGACACAATCTATGCATTCCAGATAAGGGGCTCTTAACTAAACGGCTGGCGTACAGACACGGAGATAATTTATGGTATTTATCCACCAGATTCCAAAGGAATTTGTTGGTAACTGGTAAACAAAGAAAGATAATACAAATATTAACTTCACCCTGTTTAGTAAAGGTCAAAGGAATAGTCACTGGTTCCTTATTATGGCTGAAAGATTTGCAAGCTATCTATGTACGTGCCAGCTTTTAAAAGAATTGGTGGAGAAGTAGTGAGGAATCTGAGAAACTGAAAAGTTTTGCACTTTTACTACAAAATCCAGAGGTCACAACTGCTTGGTTTCTAGAATATTTTGTGTACTGCAGAATCAAATAAGACAAAAGCTACTAAGTTTCCAAAGCAATGTAATGTGGCATTTGTTGGTGTGCCGCTGTGACCCTTAATGTGTTTTTAGGCTGCCATCACCAGTTTCTTTGGTCCTAGCACTGCATCATCACTGTACCCACAGGCTTTGACTCCTGCTGGATCAGTATGGCAGAACTAGGCAGATGTCAGGCTGGTTTGTAACAGAAGCCTTCTTTATTAAGCTACAGGGAGATGCAATACAGCAAGAGGCGTTGCTTTGTACTGGGTTTTTCTCAGTGACCTTGCAGTTAAAAGGCAATGCCAACAAGGAAATGCACTGTTACGACAGTGCTTCAAGTAATTACAAGAGCCTCACTTAAAGTTTAAGTCCCATGCCCTCTACATCACTCCCATGGCAGTGAAGGTGATTACCACTCAAAAACTTACAAACTATACTCAACGAGTTAAAATTGTAAAAAAATTAGAGAGCAGATCATAGTACATCAGAAACATTTCTGTAAGCAAAACTAAACTTACGCAAAATATAATCCACTTCTGGTGAAGGGTGAGGGATGGTCTACAATGGTGGCCTACCAGTGTAGAACCTGGAAAGGATACCATAGTGAGCTGAAGCATGGCCAGAGTGGTGAGTGCAACAGCAGGGGAAAGGGACCGGATGGAAAAGAAAAGGATAGAAGCTGGAAATGTTTACTATTTGTGGCATCTGACAAGTGCTGTAACTGCATTGTGAGCATAGACAACACAGGATGGAAAGCTGCAGAAAAATAATTTATGAAAACACTGTATGAATTTGCTTAACTCTTACATGTCCATAGCAAAATGTTATGACATTAACACTATGCATGAAGAACATGAAAACTGCACATGAAAACTAAATAACTTGAATAGAATATACCTATGAGAAAATCAGGTTTGTGTAATATATAGGCTTTGAAAATTCCATCATAAAGGCATGTACATTAGGACATTCGAGGCATAAGAACAATTCAGCACAGATGGTGAGGACTATCATGGGGAACATGACCATCACAGTCCCAAGAACACACTGAAACAGAATTATAAAAGCTTAAGACTTCAGTTGGCTTTTCAGGTTAGTGGAAATGGTACCGTAAGTGTCTTGGCCAGTTCTTGACATGCAGTGGTTAGATCCTCAAAAGCAACCAAGGAGTTCTGCACACTTTCAAAGTCACATAATTTAACTGTATAAGTCCAAGATCCATTAGCATATTTCTTGTACTGAATCTTCTCAGTCTGTTACACTGGTAAATGAAAAAGAGAGCCCTGAGAAGAAGAAATGCTCTAGGAAGGCATGCTGTAATATGTTTGTCTGATTGAAGGTGAGGTACAAAACAGTCCAATTGGGCAGAGTAGCTGTTAGAAGGAAGATCTGAAAATAATGGCTGCATGTTGTAAGGAGGAAGTTCTTATTCAGACAGGATGGCTGGCTCAAGTTCAGCTTTGTTGCTGGGAGGAATGGGATCATCTGGAAGGGTGTTGTGGAGATACCCATGTTTCAGACAATTGATGTAAGCATTGTTAAGCACAAGCTTCCCATACAACTTGTGTAGTTGATAGACATGAACAAGAGAAAGCTTTAATACAATGTTGAAAGGACCAGTCTAAGGATGGAGCAATTTCCGCTGGCTCCTGAACTAAGACAGGTCATACAAGTAAACTGCATCTCTCCACAGAAAACAACGGACTATCTGACTTCCCTAGCCACTGACTTGGGCATGAAATATTGTAAGGGTTTTTACTTTTCAGACAATATATGCCTATTTGTAATACATCCTATTGCCCCTGCCTCTCCCTCCTTATATGTTTTTCATATCTTTTCAGATAAAATTGCTTACCTACATACATTATTTTGTATGCAGGAATATCTCTATGGTGACGTTATTGATAAGAATTAATAGTTGCTTAATGTTACTCTAGATTATGATATGAAAGCTCCTCTAGTTCAGTTAGATGCTAATCTCATCAGTCCAGTGATCAGTCCAGCACTCGCTGAAATTGTCAATGCCTTTCAGAGGGAGGGTGTTCTTCTACTGTCTTGAAAGAAGCAGTGGTACAACCACTCCTAAAGAAGGCAACTTTAAATCCTGATGATTTTGCAGGTCTTAGACCTATCTATTAACACACCTTTTGAGTGAAGTTATTGAGAAAGTGGTGGTGGCACAGCTAAGAGAGCACCTGGAGGAAATCTCCTCTGTGAGCCATTCCAATCTGGTTTCTGTTCTCAGCACGACAGTGAGGTGGCCTTTGCAAGGGTTCTGAATTATGTGTGCCTTGTGAGGAGCTGTGGAGAGGTTCTTTCCTAGTCCTTTGATTTGCCATCTGCATTTGACACTACTTAACATGCAAAGCTAGTGGAGCATATGTAAGATCACCAGGGTGGAGGGACCATGCTGGATTTGTTCCGATCCTTCCTGAGTGATCACCATCAGTCAGTGATTTTAGGGAAATTTCGATCTTATTCCTCTGTCACTGACTATGTCATACCTCAGGGCTCCATTCTGTCTCCTCTTTTCTTTGCAGTGTTTATGCTTCAGCTTGAGTTGTGATCTGAAAGTATAGCTTGGGTTTTCATTGCTATGCTGATGCTACCCAGTTATATCTTTCATTGAAACCCGACAGTGACTGTGCTTGAGAATGTTCTAATGGAGATCAGTGGGTGGATGACTCACAGCAGGTTGAAGCTTAACCCTGGCAAAACCAAGTTGTTACTGGTGGATCAGATCAGATAATATTAGATCATCCATTCTAGATAGGCTGGACCTCCATGTTTTGGGGAAATAAACTGCAGGCTAGGCAGGTGGTTAGCAATCTGGGGTTGTTTTTAACCAGGAGGTGTCACTTATTCCTCAGGGTAGGTATCAATAAGAGCAGAGATTTCTCAGCAGTTCTGGTGGGCGCAGTCCTGAGAGCAGGTGCCATAAAGGTGAATGCTCAGAAATGCTGCCCAACAGATAAACAGTGAAAAGAACTGCAGCCCCACTAAAGGAGAAGCAACAGTGGCCAGGAACAGGCAGGCAAGTGCCGGGCAGCAGAGACCCAGGAAGGTGTGGGTGCAGCTGTTGAGCCACAACATGGCATCAGCACCCTCTCAGTACAACAGGCCTTGCCACAGTGTGTGAGGTGGGTGGGGACAATGGCTGCATGGATGGACAGGGGGCACAGATGGGGGAGTGACCAGGAGAGGGTGATGGAGACACACAAACCACCCCAAGCAACAGGAGACAACATGTGGTAGGGACACAGCTGCACACCTACCTGAAAGGACCTGAGACATCCTGGGACACCATAGGACAGTGAGCTACTGGTAGTGGCCACCGCCAGATGGGCATGACATCTTCAGGAGCTGGCCACAAGGAACACGTATGGCCCATGGAGACACACGGGGGGCCTGAGCAGATGTGAGCAGAAGTGGGTGGGACAGGCATGCACAGTGCAGAGTGCAGGTGAGCAGACAGTGACATGCAGGGGCAGGGTGGCTGGTGGCTGGGCTGTGTGGCCATCTGGCATTGTGTGTGGTGGTGGTGCTGCAGCCAGCATCATGTGCCCCGTCATCTGTTCACCCAGCAGCTGCGCGAGTGTCAACCACAGCATGGGTGCCTGCGGTATTGCATTACGAGTCACTCATTTGACCTGCGTCTTTTGTACTTGCGTGTACCATGGCCCACTGTCCCCACATCACAGTATCTACTATGCAATGATGCCATCATGCCTATTGGCAAGTACACTTTATCCCAGACGCCCTCAGTGTGCACTTCCATTTGCAGTCACTCTTTGGGACATGCTATTTCGGAGTCGCTCAGGTCACATAATACACATTCCTCAGGGTGCGTTGACCAGGAGTGGCTTCTACCATTTAAAGAACATAGTGGGATTGCTCCTTCCTGGACTGTGATGATCTTTAATACTGATACATGCTTTCATTGTCTCCCGCCTTGACTACTGCAATGCACTCTACTAGAGCCTTCTAGCTGGTCAGATCCACAGACTCCTGTTGATGCAGAATGCTGCAGCCAGACTTGTTACTTCAGTAAAAGGAGTAATCAATTCACTCCAGCACTGCACCCTCTGCACCGCCTTCCTGTGATATGGTGGATTGACTTTAACATTATGTTACTTACCTTTAAGGCTCTAAATGAACTGGGACCCCAGTACCTTGGTGAGCTTCTAGTAACCTGTCATGATATCCTTTTTTTTTTTTTTTTTTAAGTCTTGGTAACTGGGTAAGGCCCACTATTCACAAGTGCCTGTTTTCAGGGGTGACCTGGGAGCCTGAGCGTTAAGGACTTGCTCAGAGTCACACAGTATGCAAGGAGGTTGTGAGAATCAAACTCAGGTCTGGTCTGCTGGATGTATTACGCTTGTTCACACCTCATTCCTCTAATCTCATACTGCCAGCCCATGAGTCTGGCCTTTCTAACTGTTGCAAAATCAAGGTTAAAATCTATTGTGGAGAGGTAACTCTGTAGCTGCCCTTGCTTTGGTACAGTTTGCCACAGACATTCACTCTGCCTCATCTTTACAGCTTTTAAAAGTAGATCATTACAGAGAAATAGATATCTGAGTAACCTATCATGCCTATTTTAAGACATACTGTAGTTATTCAGATAAGCCTTTCAAGATAACTGATTTGGTTATAGATCTCTGCATACATTGTTTTAAACTTGCATTTGCTATCTCTCTCTCTCTCTCTCTCTCTCTTTCTCTCTCTCTCTAAATGTTAGAAAATTATATAGTCTTCACATGCATGTTTGACTAGAATTAACCCTGTAAAGTATGAGCTGTGGATGTCAACCTGGTGTGGAAAGAAAAGAGAGTAAGATCTCAACTATTTCTACTGAAACTTATTTGTGGTAATTTTGTTCTCTTCTCACTGAGAATTGTTTTAACTTTACTTATCTTCTTTGTTAATTTTCTGCTTAGTTAAGTATAGTATTTAATATATATAATAGATTGTTGTATTACTCTTCTTCCCCATCCTTTTAGAACTTCAGAACTTTGAACTAGCCCAAATTGTTATTAGTTCAGTTATCTGTTTTAGTTATTAGTTCAGCCTTAATTTTCCAATATGTTTTTGACGTCAGCAAACTAAGTATCCTCTACATACACCATTACAGAAAATAGATATCTGAGTAACTGCCTTATGTATTTTAAAGCAGCAGTGCATCAATTTAGTGAAAATGTTGACCTATACTTTTTTATGCTTATTTAAGATTGCCACTTACCTCTGACTTGTATGATACCCTTCTTTCCACAATTTGAGTCTGCTTTAGTACTTTTTTCACATTTGAAATTTTAGTCAAAAAGAAGTGATATTTAAGCTATTGAGGACAAAAACAGCTGAGAATACTGATGAAGACCTGGTCAAAGCCATATAAAATGGAGCGCTCCTTTTATTATTTTAAACATGGAAAATGTACTAAATCAGCTTCAAATTGTGGAAAGAGGGTATCATACAAGTCAGAAGGTAAGTGGCAATCTAAAATAGGATAAAAGTACAGGTCAAAATTTTCACCGATAGATGCACTGCTGCTTTAAAATATCCTCATTGACTGTCAAGGGACTGATACCCTAATGAAGAGGTCAAGAAAACTGCAAACCCTAAACAGTTACAAAACTGATTGTGCCCTCTTACAAGAGACTCATCTAACTAATGCTAAAGCAACAAAATTAACTAGATGGTGGTGGACAAGAAGTCCACAGTTCCTTCAGAAGTAACAAATTGGGAAGATTGATTATTTGTATGAAAAATAAACAGTTCATTCCATACTCTGAAAATAAGGGCAGAGAAGGGAGGTGGATCATTTTGTCAGGTACTTAAAGGACAGTGTCAGGTTTTGTTTTTTGTGAATGAATGAGTAATTTTATCTGTGACCCTTTAGTAACAGTTGTGGTCACAGAATGCAGCTATGTCTCTAGATTGCAAGAAACTGTACAAGGACCTCATTAATTTTATAAAATACTTAGTGGTCAATCTGACCACAACTGCCACCACTGATGCTCCAATGTGTCCTTGCTGAAAAATGGTGCCAATCCAAGGGTACACTCATTCATCGAAGAACTCAACAAACATGTGTGTTTCAGAAGTAAACACCTTCCAGTTTGTTTATGGTTGTCTTAACCTGGGAAAGTAAATCCTGTTTCAAAATAAGCACTGTACCATCTTTTTTATGCTTGAAAAATCAAGCTGTGATTCTGGGCATGTGCAGTACTGCTGACTAGGGTCAGACTGACTGCTAAGTGTTTTTACAAAATTAATGAGTCCTTGCACATTTTTCTTGCAATCTACAGACATATTTGCATTCTGTGATCACTACTGTGACTAAAGGAGTCACAAATATAATAGTATATAAAACTCATTCATTCACAAAAAGCTGACAGTATCCCTTAAACTAAAAAATTAATAATTTGCAAAGTATATGGATCTTCTGAACCATATTCTGACATGCTTATGTAATCTCTAATGAGCAAAATAAATTACTGAATGCAGACTCGATTATAGGTGGAGATTTAAACATTTTTCTAGATCCATTAAAAAACAAAAGGTGGCTAAGAATAAATAGTATTGTCTCAAGCAGCGAGGCAAATGTATACTCACAGACTGCTTGGCTGGATAAGGAGTTTAACAAACACTGCTAGCATTGCAGGATAAAAAAGTTTCTTTCATAAGATACAGCAAGCAACCATAAAACTTCCCTCCACCTGGTGAAAAACAAATACTTTATGAATTTAAGCTTATTTCAGTTCTTGAGATTAACTGGAGTGAATCTCATATACTACCTCTGAATAATGCCAGCTCAGATGTTCTTTAACTGAAATTTCTACTAAGGTACCACTAAATGTAGTCAGAAACAATGTCCCATATCTGGGACTCTCTGTCACTAAAAACCACAAAGAGCTATTGAAAACCAATCTTTGCTGTATTAATTAACAAAACAGAACTGGGGTTTTCAAGTTCAAAACAGTTGAGTCTCTCTTTATGGGCAGAGTAAATTCAATTAAATTAATCACTGCAGCCAGATTATTCTATATGTTAAAAGCTCTTCCCATCAACATTGAGAAAAGTTGGTTTATCAAAATCGGTAAAGTGATTCAAAATGTCATTGGGGGAAGAAACATTGTTTGTTTCTCAAGAAATTTTGACTTGATAAGAAAAAGGTGGTTTTGCATTTCCCAATTTCAAGATCGTGTCACATTTTCACAAAACAATTGTGCAATCTTCTTTAAGACGGCAACTCAGAACTACCTACTTTGGGTGAAGTATAAAAAATTTCTTATGTTCACAAATTTAATTACAGACATTGGCCCCCATATTCAAAGGGAGGGGAGATGTAGTGCATCTAGATGTGCCACCCAAAAGTTAGCGCAGGAGCAACAAAATGGTACATTCAAATAAGATGCACAATCTCAACAGAGTCGTAAATCCTGTGTGGAATATGGCAAACTGGGTGGATGGCACAAAGGGGGGTGGCTGACAATACACCAGCACATCCTAGGGATGGGCTGAATATTGCCAATGGGGATGCACTGCACCCCAAAGGCAATATTCAGCCAGAAAATGCAAATGAGTCCATTAGGCATGCATAGAGCAAATATGCCTCATGCATGCCCATTATGGCTCATTTGCATGTCTGCACTGGCCAGCATGCGCCGGGCCAGACTGCCCCCCCTCCCTTGCTGATCCACATCTGAGTGTCATAGAAACATAGAATTTTATGGCAGATAAGGACTGCTTGGCCCACCTAGTCTGCCCATTTCCCTACCTAATGGATAAGCTGCAGATCCTAGTTAACCAACAGCCTACTTCCTCCTACCTCCACTAGAATTGCCTTATGTCTGTCCCTATGCATTCTTGAATTCCCCCACTGGTTTTGCCTCTTTGACCTCCTCAGGAAGGCTGTTCCATGCATCCACAACCCTCTCCATGAAAAATACTTCTCACATTACCTCTGAGCCATCTTCCTCTATCTTTAAATTGTGCCCCTTGTTCTTGCACATCTCTTTTCTGAAAGATGCTACCCTCTTGGACTTTGATGATTCCTTTGAGGTACTTGAAAGTTTCTATCAAGTCCCCCCTTTCCTAGAGGGTACACATATTAAGCTCCTTTAGTCTCTCTTCATATGTCTTCTGGTACAGACCCTGTACCATTTTGGTTGCCCTACTGTGTCACATAGTGTAGGGTATCCCCACCTGATCTCATTCACTGTGCCCAGTCCAGCAAAATGTCCCATTTCTATAGTGTAGGTGCCCCCACCTCATCCCATTCACTGTGCCCATTCAATTGAATATGCTCCCTTTCCACAGTATAGTGGACCCCAGCCCATCTCTGAGCCTCAAACCCCAATCACAAGAAAAAGATGGATGCTCCATTCCAAAATCCCCATTTCATCCCAATCCCTCCACAAATTTTCCATATGTAACAGCACCCCTCTCCACACTAGTAGGCAGGACCCCTCCTGCCCCACACCAGCCATGCAGCGATGGCACAGCCCTCTACTCCCAGCATGGCCAGCCACTGACTGAAGTGAACAGAGATGTACTGTAGCCATAGACTGAAGCATACAGTGCTGTACTGTATAACGTATGAGCTCACTGGTCAAGATCATACTATGTGCAGTATGACTCCTGCATGCTTCAGTTGGCAGCTGGGCATGGCAGGGTGTGGAGGGCTGTGCCAGTCACTGGCATGGGTGGTGGGGGGTGGGAGGGGTTCTGCCTACTGGGGTGGGGCTGCTACACTATGGAAGGTTTGTGGACTGGGATTTTGGAGCGAATGGGTTTTTTGGAATGAGGCAGCCATCTTTTCTTGCTATCAGGGTTCAGAGATCAGAGACGGGCGGGGGTCCACTACAATATGGAAAAGAGGCATATTCATTTAAATGGACACAGTGAACGGATGGGGTGGGGGTCCACTAAACTATGGCAAAAGAGATTTAACTTCACTACATGGCCATTGGGGTATGGGGCTTTGGGGAGCCACTACACTACAGGAAATGGGGATTTGATTCACTACATGGCCATCAGGGTACAGGGTTGGGAAGGGGTGCCACTGACTACAGAGGCTGGCAGGCTGCTGTGCTCCTGTGTGCACTACCACAGCCTGCCTGTGTGGCCTGTAGTTAGGCATGCTTCTTTCCATACCTAACTTTGCACCACTCATCTCCTGCAGTTGGGCGTCTATCTGCTCTGAATATCCCATTGTGCGGATATTCATAGGCATGCCCCTCAACTTGGGCCACATACATTAACTTTGAGCCATGACCTATCTTGATTTGGGTAGCCCATCTCTCCCTTTGAATATGTGAGTTTGGAGCAACTTTTGAGATGGGCAGCTCATCTCCATTTTTTCTAAGTTAGCCACCCATCTCTTTTGAATATGTTGGCCCTTATTTTTACTCCCACTACAACATTTTTACATTTGATATCCCACCCAATGATCGATCATGTCTTCTTAACACTCAGGAGGACAAAACAAATACCAGCTTAAGCTCTTTTCCTAGCAAACTTACCCCCTTTAGAATAACTCCACTATTTAAATGTGATAGAAGGTTTCCATCCTAGAGGGAAGGTATAAAAACATGAAGGATGTTTTTGATTTCTCCTTATAGAGAGGAATTTAAAATCCTGATAATTAATATTCATCTTCATCTGCAATTAAGAGATGCACTGGAGCCCCATACTTCCACAATCCAAATTGAAACTAACCTCAAGTATTGGAACACCATGATAAAACTGGCACATGGAAAAGGAGCTTCAGAAAAGATTTACAGACTTATTAATTATTCTGTTCAGGACCTATCTGACAATTCTAGATTAAGGTGGGAAAAAGAACTAAACATATCCTGTGACATAGATGCATGGCGAAATTGTGAATTATACAATGGTGTAACCAAATGCCCAATCCCTGAAATCTGATTGGTTGGCTTGCACCTTTCAGTGTGATAAACTTCTTCAGTGTACCCACTAAAAAAGGTGCCAGCCACCTGTGAGTCGCAGCAGGAACCTCCTCTGAAATCACTCCGATAAATACTGCCCTGTACTGCAAATGATGGCAACAGTAGGACAGCGAGATGATCTGACTGTGCAACTGACAGGGCAAGAAGAACCCTGATGCACATGGAACGAGCAGCAAATTTTGAAACAACTGCTGGTTGCACTGCATACCAAAACACATTGTACAGCCTCCCAAAACAAGTGAAAAAAGTAAAGAAGTCTGACAACAGTAAAACCACCTCACCAACTCTGTTCCCATTTCACCAGAGCTATTACCTGCCAGCTTGTCAGATGCTCATTCCTCATTTCCATTGCCTACCGAGCTGCCTGCTGTGCCCATCATTTCATCCCACTAGCTCCATTCAAAATAAGCAAACAACCAAAAAACATATTTTCTTAAAACAATGAAGTGATTTTTCTGCATTGAAATGCTCATTCCTCTGTTGCTTTCAGAACTGGCTGCTGTACCGTTATTTCCTCCTGCCTCCCTTGGAGGTATGGCTAGCTCCAGCTTCTGTTAGTGCCAGCTCCTTGAATCACTCCTCCCACCTCCATTCTGGTGCCGATACTGCCCCAGTCCCAGCATAGGACTCCCAAGCACCCCACTACATTTCTAAAATCAAAAGCTCTCAGTCAAGCTGCCACAGTACTGCTACTCACTGGCCTTTTCCTCACCATACATTGTCACTTTCTCACTTCCAACTGTTCTTCATAAAATACATAACAGTAACTTTTTTTTCTTACACAGGTGACTAGCATCAACTCTCCCTCTCCCATGGCAGCATGCCACTTTTAAAAATCAAGTGCAACCAGAAAATGTACACTAAGACACTAACCAGCATATTTTTTCTTTTAATATCTGTTATAAGATGCTCAGGACAGGAAAATATGTAGGCTAAGAATAGTCTCCTTAGCAAAAAGGACTATTTTTTCTGGCAGAGTAATACAATTTAACGAACAATAATTTAAAATACAACTAAAACTATTTTTCTTGTTTTGTCACTAAAAGGGGAGGCATTAGATAGCTATACCACTTTCAGGGTGTGGAGAGAGGGTGATTTGACACTTCTGGTGTGGTTAAGTCACTCAGCCTGTGGCCCTCATCACCGAACCACACCAGGCATGGTAAATCCACCCATATACCCACACTCTGTCATGGTATATTACTTAAATAACACATGCAAAAGCTCTATGGAAGTTCCTGGTAGAGTCATTCATTACAAAATTCTACACAACTTTTGTAACACACATGAATTTCAATCAAAAATTGGTAATTCAAAGAGTGACTGTTGCTCAAGATGCAGAAACCCAGTTACAAATCTCCTCCACATTGTTTTAATGTCCCCATCTAATATCTGTTTGAAGGACATTCTCTCCTTTTGCTCTAAGGTATTGCACATACAATATTAAACCTGACCCTACTTTTGTATACTTGAGAGCTCACTTCCTACCTCCTTTACCAAAGCATTGCCAGTTTTGGATACTAGCAGCATACTTAGATCTTGAAAGACTAATCCTATCAAAATGGAATTTCCCAAACATACCATTACATCAGGACTGGTTGAGATATGTGGGTTTACTAGCATAAACAAAAGAATAAGTTATATTACATTAGCCATCTTAGACTTGTACAAAAACATCTGGAACCCTTTCATTAATCATTTTAGCAAACCTGATTAGTATATGCTTGTCCTACTTTATAACTCCCATATGTTTTTAATACTTGATAATCTCTCTGCCATTATGACTGTTTCTACGTCACTCATATTTTGTTTAGATATTGTAATTTGTTTATCTGTGTACACATTTATCTCATACTACAATGTTTACTGATCTTTCATGGTAAAATAAAAACTTTTCAATAAAACAATATTAAGTAAAAAGAAGAAGCTCAAAGCTGTAGGGTTGGAGCATGGCAATCCATTAGGCAACAGTCTGAATTATTTCCATCATTCTAAACAATCATCTGAATGCAGAACAGCTGAGTATTGCTGAGAATGAGGAGTGCAGAGATAACAATCAGATATCTTGGCAGCAAACCCCATGGTGAAACAACCATTCTCTGTGATACCATAGTTATTCTCAGAAGAGTAAAAGAACACACCCAACACAGGAAACATGTTCTGTTCCATCTTGAAATTGACACAGCACAGCATGTACTGAAAAAATATAGCATCTGTGTAACTTTTGAAAGGTTGGTTAAACATGGGATAGGCAAAGACAGGCGCTGAGACAAAAGGCCTTACATTTGGAAATCCATGTTTATGCACAAGTGCCATTGGTGAGGGAGTACAGTGGAACAGTAGTATACAGTGTAGTTACTGATAAACTTTCTATAACAGCAAGAAAGGCCTAGAAAAGCTATGAGTTCTACTGAGACATGTGGATTCTGGATAATCTTTGACTGCTGAGAGCTTATCTAGGTTTGTACAGATGCCTTGCAAACTAACAACATGCCCGAGGTAGTGAATCTGAGGCTGTGAAAAGCAACGTATCTCTGGGTGGAGCTTAAGGTTAGCTCAATAATGTAATACAAACACATCTTAAAGGTGTTGTTGGTGTTCTGGGAAAGTTCTGCTAAAGGCAATAACACTGCTAAAGTAGACTAAACAAGATTTCCAAGAGAATCTATATAGCACTGCTTCCATGATACATTAAAATGTGGCTGGACTGTTACGCAAACTCATAGGCAGTTGTCTGACTTAGAGAACTCAAGCAGTAAATGTAGTATGGCCCACCTCCTTGGAGTAAGCAACATAGAAAAACTGAAGGCATCTGCTCAAGACAAAGGGCAATCCCTATAGATGCCTAATAATGTCTTGAAAGTATAAATGCTGCTGATTTACTAACAGCAGGTGAGAGCACCTTTAAATCTTTTCTAGAGGGAACTAAGGAAAACCTTTGTAGAGAGCACATTTATGGAGTTGAATCCAAGATGGTGGAGTAGAGCTGTCCTAGGAGGGACGACAGGATCTCTAGTGAAAGCAAACTATTTTCAACTACAGCAAAGCCACACAAACATGCAGACAGCACGGCATAAGAATGTGTCAAAGCTCATATGGAGGGTAAAGGAATTTACGGAACCTGCACTGGTTGACTCACTGGTAAAATCAAGGAGAACATGGAACACTGCACAACAAGACCTTCTGCAGCACCGAAACTAGTGATGTGCGAAATTGACATATTTGTGAAATGTTTCACGGTCATGTCAATTTCACCTATGAACCTATCACACCAGTTGGACACATAAAACATGTCTCTCTCCCTTTCCCTGGTGGTCTAGTAACCCCTCCCTTTCTATCACCAATTGATCCTCTTCCAATCCCCAGACCTGCCCAGTATGTTTTTTTAAATAATTTTCCTGGTGGTCTAGTGAACCCCTCCCTCCCTACTATCCCCAAACCAATTGATCCCTACCCCAGTTTGTTTTTAACATATTCTCTAGTAGTCTAGTGGCTCCCCACACCTCCATCCTGGCAGCTGTCCCGTCCCGCTCCTTTCCCATCCCAAAACAGAGTGGGCTGCCGCACAGCCCTGTTCTCTCCTCTACGAGCAGCCCGCTGAGATGTGAATGAATGCATGCACATGGCTACACTCGCTCATTCACATCTCACTGGGCTGCCTGAATGGAAAAGGATTAAAGGCTGAAGGGTAAGATTTCAAACATTCTCTGATTTTAGTTTCGAGACAATGACTAAGAGAAGATTGTTTAATAGGGTAATGCTGACATAAAGAGAAAGAGGATTAGATATGCCCTGCTCCCCCAGCTAAGTTAAGATTTTTCTACAAAGGTAGAATGTGCTTCTTTGTAGACCCTACAGAAGCTAAAAAACTGCTAAAATGAAAATAGAAACCAAGAAGGTGCTTACCATATCCGGAAACCATGGCCTCCTGATGAAAAACTCTTTTAGCAACCACAGTGTCATTGCAACAAGTCCTTTGCTGAGAAAGAGATTTACAGTGCTGACAGCTGAACAACATGATGAACTTCCCAGAAGGCAAAGAGGCGACAATGAGGAAAACTCCAGATATGAAAATACTTCACATACAAACATAGACTTATATTGAAAATTTTACCAATGTAAAATTGTCTGATTGAAGGTCTAAGAGGGAGATTTATTGATAGCTGGGGAGGGGACCTAAGCCATATACAAACTTAAAAGAAAAGAGAAAAGGAGAAAAAAGAGGGGCAATGAAGAAGAAAGATAAAAGGAGACATAAACACAATAGGGAGAGAACTATATGAGAGGGGGAAGAGGGAATGTGTAATAGAGAAGAATATGTCATAATGGTTTCTTTCTTTTTCTTTTTATTTTTCTGGGTGCATTTTCTTCTTTATCATCATTGTTTTTTTTTTTTTACTCTGCTGGTTGCCATGACATGACAGTATGATAGATCAAGAGCAAACTCAGATACTCTGACATGTGCCTTGAGGAAGAGGTAACATCTGAGGAATTTATTCTTACAGGGTAAAAAGAAAAAGAGGGAAAATGAAATGTAGCTAACTTAAGTTAATAAATTCAAGCCTTCTGAAATCCCTTACACTTAGGAGGAAAGAGGAAACAGGAAGCCAGCTTTTTTGGTGTAAAAGGTATGCCAGAGAATCTATCTCCGGGGTGGGGGAGGTTTATTCTAAAGAGAAAATTACAGCCTGGCCTGGTGGTGCTGAGGGTTGAGGCACTGGATGCCACACCTCATGCCATGCCGTGACCAGTGTTCATTGGACATGGGCCACAGGGGTTGGAAGGGAGAAGAAGGATCGAGTGCCTGGAGGACTGCTCTCCTTCTCCTGGGAGGGCAAGGGAGCTGGTCCCAGTGTTGCTCACCCCTGGCAGAGGCTGGTAGACATGGCACTGCACCAGAACATGGGTGAAGCTGGGTGGACACTTGCCTTGGCATTAGGCGTCATTGCATGCTCCCAGCTCCAGGGGACTTCATTGAAAAACTCTGCTGGCCCCTGTATGAGCTGGGGCTTGGTGCCTGACCCTCCAGCCACCTTCTGTTCTGCCTCAGTGGCCCCACTCAGGGGTAGGCATCCCGGTGAGGTATGGGTCACTGAGCCCAGGGGCGAGCCCTGCTTATGGGGCTAGGGTGCCAGAAGAAAAAAAGCATAGTATGATTAAAAAGAGAAAAATTACACTCTGTACAGATAACAACACCAGAAAGGGGGAGGGAGGAAGGGAGGGGTATATTTTACAAAAAAGCACCATATACAACAATATCAATGTTAAATACACAAAATGAAAAAGGAATGGGACAGTCATATATAAAATAGAAGGACATCAAAAGGGTAAAATGGAAATGGATTCTCATGGGTCAAATATAAACAAACTATGTGTATACAAATGTTTAATAGTTAAGATTTTACATGCAAATATGAAAGGTCTTAGGGATAGACACAAGGCTAAAAAATATTTAATTTTACAGATACTAAGAAAGCAGATATACTTTTATTGCAAGAAACCCATTTTGTATTAAGGAGTCTATGTTTCATGCAAACAAATGGAGAGAAAGATGATTCTCAAATTACACCAATATGGTAAGTGGTACAGCAATATTTATTAAAAAAAATAATAACGTGATTAAATTTGGGAAATCAATTACTGACCCACAAGGCAGATATAGGATACTGGAAATCAGAACATTAGATGGCATGTTTACTATAGCAAATATGTATCCCCAGACATACACGATACACATTTTCTTGGTGATTTTTCTACAGCTAACTACTTTGGAAGGTCCTATAATATAGGGGTGATTACAACCTACCCATAAACTGTAGACTTGATAAATCTATCTCATTCCAGGACAACCAGAAGAGTATCAGAAAACAACTGCGTGGTCATTATGGAGGATCTGAACTTAATAGATATCTAGAGCAAACGTAATCCTCCATACAACAATACTAATCTTTTAGCACCACACCAGAGCTATACTACAATAGACTTATTTCTTATTTCACAACTACAATATTGTATTAATTCACCAAAACATTATAATATGATCATTTCAGACCACGCCCAATGGAATTCAATTTAAATACTAATCAGATGGAAGGAGATAGACAATGGTCCCTACAACCAGCACACCAGCACTAATTCAGGATACAGTGTATACATAACATAAACACAGCTATTAAAGAATAATTTGAATTTAATAAACCACATCAAACATCATACAACAATAATTGGGATGCCTTTAAAACTGTACTGAGAGGAGTAATCATAAGCTACAATGCAGGAAAAAGGAGGAAATTAAGAGAAAGACAAACTACTCTAGAAAAAGAAATTAACATATTAGAAAAACAACATATGATAAATCATAACCCTAACACTTTCAAAACAATTAATAGCAGCTAAAGTATAATATAATACAATTATCTCACAGGAAGCAGAAAAGCATACTAAAAACTAAAGCGAAATACTATACACTAGGGGACAAACCAGATAAAATAATGGCTTATCAATTACAAAACGAAAAGCAGGAAAGGACCATTTTCCAGATTAACAATTGTCCTATTAATCCAAACCAATCTACTCTTAATCCTAAAGAAATCAACAAAACCTTTGCTAATTACTACCAAGACATATACATCAGAGAGGCAAAACTATCCAATTGCTATACAGAATTTTCTAGCTGATTTAACATTACCAAAAATTATGCAGGAAGAGGCAGAATGGTTAGAAGTCCCCATTACAGAGGAAGAAATTATAAATATAATTAGAGAACTATCACTAGGAAAATCCCCAGGTTCCATGGGATACCATCAGAATTTTATAAAATATTTACAGAACAACTTAAGGAACATGTAAAATATTTCTATAATCATGGCTGTAATATGTAAGCCTTTCCCAGTCCTTCTCTGAAGCAAAAATGTCAGTGTTTTTAAAACAGGCAAGGATGCCGCATGTAACTTCCTATAGACCAGTCTCATTGCTTAATATTGATACAAAAATATTTGCTAAAATTATAGCCAAAAGACTTGAGAAGGTTCTACCCAATATTATAGAGAACAATCAGAATGGTTTTATGCAAGGAAGGAAAATAGGTACCAACATAAGAAGAGTTATCAATGTCATAGAAAAAGTAAACAGAATAATCCTTGATAATTACAGTCGATGCTGAAAAGCATTTAATAGGTAGAATAGGGCTTTATATTCACAGGATATGAGAAATTCAGATTTGGGACTAAGGTCATCAAAGCAATTAAAACAATATATAGCAAACCAACTGCAAAGGTACAAACAAACAGGAATATATCAAAAATGTCAAACTAACTAGGAGCACCAGACAAGGGGCCCATTATCACCTACAGTATTTGCACTTATTATAGAAACTTTAGCAATTGCAATCAGAACATCCAAAAATCTAATAGGTATTAAAATAGGCTCCACATAACACCATATTAGTTTATACACAGATGATACCTTGCTTTATCTAACACACCCTCAGGATTCAATTCAAGAATGTTTTAACATATTTAAAACATTTGGCCACGCTTAAGATTGTAACATAAATAAGGATAAAACTGAAGCCATGCTCCTATCAAGACTGTAAGAAAGAATTGCTACCACTAACATTGCAAAAGAAGGTAGTTAATCAGTTCAAATATCATGGAGTTACTATCACCAAGGAAGTCAAACATTTATATGAGAGAAATTATCAATGTTTAATAACTAAAATAAATCAGGACTTGGAAAAATGCAAAACTTTACTTTTGACACTTATAGGAAGATATAATTAAAATGAATGTCCTTCCTAATTATATTTATATCAGACATTACCTGTAATAACGCCACTGAAAAAGGGACCTCCGGGCCCAGTGGACCTACCGGTCATCAAAATTCAGTAATAATACCATCCAAACATTTCACTGAACTGGAAAAAAATTACGAATTTCTATGGAAAGATAACAAACCTCAGCTAGCACACACACACAAAACAAAAACTATGGCTACCTAAAGAATAAGGGCACTTGTGTTACCCAACTTCAGATGGTACTACTTAGGCACCCAGTTGTCTCAAATTCGGATTGGTTTAACGATAAACATACAAGTAACAAAAAATGGAACAAGAATGACGTAGCTATAAAGATGTCAGAAGTGTGCTTTACTCAGATATTTACAATAAATCAAAAGGGCTATTGAATAACAGTAACATAACAACAAACCACTTGTATAGCATGGAAGGAAGCCCATCAGATAATAAAATGGCCAGATATAAAATTTTTATACACCTATATACAGGAATATGAATTTTATATTATTAAATACTGACAAAGAGTTTCACATATGGGAACAAGCAGGAATTAGAACACTTAAATACAGTTATGAAGCTAACACATTAATGTCATTCCAACAGATACAAAACAAATATGGCTTGCAAAAACAGTTTTCAGATATCTTCAACTAAGGGACCTTATTTTACGAAAGGGTCTCACACCAGAAGAATCACCAATAGAAGTAATTATGACCAACTCAAATGTAAAACAATATCAAGTATTTATGCTTGTCTACAAAATTTCAACCATAACATACTATCTAAATTAAAACAAAAATGGGAGCGACATTTGGATTCACAATAGCAGATAACACATGGAATAATATTCTTAAATATCCAACATCAGAATTCCTTGCATCAAAAATGCAGCAAATGCAATTGAATATCTTGCACAGGACCTGTTTCACACCAACTAGACTTCATAAAATGGACAATCACTTAGATGAAAACTGCCCAAGGTGTCTAAACAACCCAGGGTCATTAATTCACATGTTTCTAACATGTAGAAAACTGTCCAAATTTTGGGATAAAATAATAGGTATCCTAGAACAAGCAACTAATTTGACAATAAATAAAGAAGTAATTTATTTATTTTATTTATTTATTAATTTTATTAAACTCTAGGGCCCAGATATTCAAAGGGTTCGCATGGCGCAACAGTTGTTACACCATGCAAACCCCTGATCGCTAGTGCGATATTCAAAAGGAAAAGTGTGCGCACAAATCCCGATGCAGGGAGTCATCAGTAATGTATGCAGGCACAGGTGGGGGTGCCCATGCATAACCTGCACAGCCTGATATTCAGCCCGGATGTGCAGAGTCATGCATGCGCAACCCCTACCTGTGCCCACACAAAGTTAAGCCCCAAAAAAGGAAGAAAAATGAGTCACCCACAGGTGAGCTGCGCGTGCAGGGCGCAACACAGCAGCTGCCACCTGTGGGTGTCCACCCAAGTTCCTGCCGCACCTGGCGGTGCCCCCCATGCCCCATCGCGGGCATCCATGTAGCAAATCCCCTGTCCAATATCCCTGGTGGTCCAGTGGACCCTCGTGCCGATCACAGGCATTTGTCCTGAATTAAGCCCCCAAGTCCAATATCCCGGTGGTCAGGGACCGCACTGAGCCCGATTGTGGGCATCAGTAATAGAACCCCCAAGTCCAATATCCCTGGTGGTCCAGTGGACCAATGCTGCCCGATCGCAGGCATCTGTACCTCATCAAATATCCCTACTACCCTGGTGGTCTAGTGTACCCCCACCCCACCTGCCCCTGAGCCCCACCACCCCGCCTCCCCGTCCAGCCAGCGAGCGGCAGCACACACCTGCCTGCTGCCCCGCCACCACGACTGACAGCCCAGAGCTGCAGCACACCCACTGTCCACAGCGTGAGTCAATGGGCCATGGCAGCCCATGCCATACTACTCAGTCCAGATTTGTGAATGAATCTACTGGACCACCAGGGATATTGGACTTGGGGGTTCCATACTGATGTCTGCGATTGGGCTCAGTGCGGTCCACTGGACCACCAGAGATATTGACTTGAGGGCTTAATCTTTAGGACAACTGCCCATGGTCGGGCACATAGAGGTCCACTGGACCACCAGAGATATAGGATGTTTTTTTTTTTTTATTTACCACGAATTCCCGCGATCAGGCTGCAGGGGTGTTGGTCCCCGATGGCTGCTGCCTGGCAGGGTGCCAAGCAAAGTCCTGAGGATCGACGCACCTGCATGCTAATGGCATGCAAAAGCATGATGAGATGCAAATGGCCCCCTGTGCGCCTTTGCATAAATTATGGCCCCATTTGCATGTCCCCTTTGAATATCACAGGTGCTGTGCATGGCGAATGGCACTTGCACTAGGGCATCTCCATGCTCCACTCTGGCCACTTGCACTGGTGCAGTGCCACTGTGCCATGCACAGTTTGAGTGGCCAGGGGTGCGATATTCAAAGCTGCTGCACCATAGTGCAGCTCCGTGAACTCGCCCAGGCAACACCCCGGCACAACAAAGTTGAGCTGCGCCCAGGCTTGCGCCACAACTTGGCGCAGTTTGAATATCCGGCCTAGGACTACAAATACCTGCTCATTTACAAGGTTCTACATCAAAGGATGTAGGGTAACATACATACAAAGGTCAAGAATGATTACAGTCTTAAAACACAAAGATGACTAAGCATTAAATATACAGCCAAAAGTGGAGAGACAACATTATCCAGCTTCTAAACAAATTTCAGGGTGAACAGTATATAGTTTGCATAGGGTAGGAGGAGTCAGCAGGAAGTAGGCAGGCTATAAGGCCATTGTCAGAGGTAGAGGTGGGTGGCAAGGTGTGGGGTGGATGGGCTCAGGGCCCCTTGAATGAAAGTGCAATGTCAGTTGAGGGGGGAGGTGGGTGAGGAGGGGTAATGGGCAACAGTGGGAAGCTGGAGCCCATAGTGTGTGGCTCTATGACAGGTTACAAGTCCCTCTGGCTAGGGGTAAAAGAGTTAACAGTTACTTAAGAGAGGCAGTCACACTGAGTGGTAGAGGCAAGGAATAGTCAGAGTTGCCTTTAAAGAGACCTAGCATGACAGTTGTAAGTGTTTTGTTAAGGTATTGTACCTCTGAGGAGCCCTGAACGTAGAAAGACCTCTGAATCATAGTGGTCCAGCATCTGGGGACCTGGAAGGTCTGATATTGAGCACGAAATGTAACCTGGTGCTGCAGTTGGAAGTAAAGTTTTGCCACTCCTGATGGCATGAGCCAAGGAGAACTTTTGGTTATCTAACAGGCCTGTTACTGTATTCTACTAAGGGTGGTAGCCATCCGGCCTGGGCGTACAGGTCACAGGTGTGAGTTAGGTGGGTAGCACCCATTAGAAGCCTACAGGCCTTGTTGAGTGTCACCGATATCCTCCCTGAGGGCAGTAGGGGAGGCAGAGCTATAGATGACTAGACCGTAGTCAATGATGGAGGTGACAGAGCTCTAGATGGCCAGTCTAAGGGCATCAGTGGTCATGCAGTGTTTATGCTTGTGGAGCAGGCAGATCTGTAAATTGGCAGACTTAGCTACATTGCCAACGTTGTGAGTAAGAAAGTGAATTGTCCAAGGTGATGCTGAGGTGTTTAAACTCAGGAACATGTTCAAGCAAAACCCTGTATGGTTCTTGATGGTAAGGGACAGAGGTTTATACTTGCTCTGTGCGTTGCAGAATGTCATTATCTTAGTTTTGCTATAGTTCATGACAAGTTTGTGTGAGCTAAACCATTCTTCAACATGCCTGAAATCACATTGCAATTGACTCTTGAGTTGTTTAGTGTCTTAGTTGCTAGTAAACAGTACTACATCATGTCGCATAAAGTAATATTCTCTGCTGGCAGGTGGTAGGAGACTGTTAAGGAAGAGAGAAAAGTGTAATGGCCCAGTATAGACCCTGAGGGACACCTGAGAGGACTGGTTTTTCATCAGAGGTGACTCAGCAATCCTAACACATCAGACCCTTTCCCTAGGTAGCTAGCAAACCAGGGCAATGCATCATTAGAGAAACCGAGAGTGGTCAGTTGCCTGAGAAGGAGTGGGTGGTTAACCGTATCAAATGTCTTTGTCAGATCAATGAATACTGCCCCCTCCACAGATTCCTTGGTCAAGGGTGTCATGGATGAATCTGGTAAATTCCAGCAGTGCTGTGGTGGTACTATACCCTTTTTGAAGCCATGCTGTTCTGGGCACTGGATTTCATATTTGTCCAAGAACTCGACAAGCTGGTCCGAGACTATTCATTCCAGAGCTTTAGAAAGAGGGGAGGATGGAGATGGGCCTGTAGCTGGTATGCTGTGACTTGTCTCACTTTTGTGTAATTACTGTATTGTTAGGAAATGCCTCACAATAAAGGAGTAACTCAAGAACAGAAAAAGCTAATTTCCTTAGGATTTTGGTTGCTAGAAAATGCATATTGATGCAATGGAAGACAAGGAACCACCAAATGAAAATAAATGGATGACTTTTATGATAGATCTATACAAAATAGAAATAATTAATTATTTATTTCACAAGACCAAGGGGACATTTTTGATAGGCTCTGGCTTCCTTTGAAAGATATGATTATGAATAGCAGGTCAATTTAAGTCTATCCTGCTATAAGAATAGTATGAGTACATAATGAAAACCTATAATATATATATCTATATTTATAAAATGGGTAGGGAAATTGATGTTCTTTTATTTGATGATGAGCATCACATGACCATGCGTATATCAGAGTGCGACCGCACACCTGCACTTTACTCCCTCCAAAACAATTTTGACATTTTATAAGATAGATAACCCACTCTGAGGTGTTTCTCACTTTTCTGGTATATGCATGCCTTGGTGGCTGACCACCTACGGCCTGCGACCTTGTCGTAACAATGCACACAAGGCGTGTGTATATCAGGAGTCGAACGCACTACCTCAGAGTGGGTTATCTATCATATATCTATATATATTCATTGCAAAAACTCAGTTAATGCATCAGTTAGGGTTGATGTCACAGCACCAAAAGTTTGGAAATTCGATGTTAGGGTTATCACCCCTATCACCCCACCCACCCTACAGGCACCAACAGGCATTGGGGCATGTGTAGTCCCTCTACACAAAAGTGGTAGTAGGGAGGAGGCAGGGAGCTATAGGCCAGTCAGCCTCACCTCAGTAGTGGGTAAGATAATGGAGGCACTACTTAAAGAAATAATGGTGCACACTTGGAATCCAGCGTTGCCGAGATCGGAGGCAACATGGATTCACAGCAGGAAGTTCATGTCAAATGAATCTGATAGATTTTTAAGATGTTGCCTACCTCAGTTTCAGCAAATCCTTTGATACCGTCCCACATAAAAGGCTGGTTAACAAAATGAGTAGTCTGGGAATAGGGAACAAGGTAGTAAACTGGGTTATGAAGTTGGCTAAAGGACAAGAAGCAGAGGGTGGTGGTAAATGGGATCCAATCAGGGAGAGGGTAACCAGTGGGGTACCTCAGGGCTCAGTCCTTGGGCCAGTCCTGTTTAATGTCTTCATTAGTGACATTGCAGTAGGACTGGAGGAAAGATCTGCCTGTTTGCAGATAACATCAAGATCTGCAACAGGGTGGATACTCTGGGCGAAGTGGAGAGAATAAGGAGAGACCTGGAGAAGCTTGAAAATGGTCTGAAGTATGGCAACTACGGTTCAATTCAAGAAGTGAAAATAATGCACCTGGGAAGAGAGAACCTTGGGAGAGCTACAAGATGGGGGGAGTTGCTGACTATCACAAAGGAAGAAAGGGACCAGGAATTATCATTTCTGATGACCTAAAGGTGTCTAAGCAGAGTACAAAGCCTGAAGGGAGGTCAGTGGCATGCTGGGGTGCATAGGTAGAAGTTATCACTAGCAGAAGGTGGGAGGTGGTGATGCCATTTACAAAATGCTAGTGAGTCCTCACCTAGAGTATTGTGTGCAATTCTGGAGGCCACACTTTTATAAGGAGATTGACAGGGTGGAGGCGATCCAGAGAAGGGTGACTAAGATTGTACAGGGCTTGTACCAGAAAATATATGAGGAGAGACTAAAGGACCTCAATATGTATTTGTTGGAGAAGAGGAGGATTAGGGAACATGACCGAAACTTTTAAGTACCTTAAAGGGTATTAACAAGTTGCAGGGGAAGTCATCTTCCAATATAAGAGATGTACAAGAATGAGGGGCATATGAAATTGGAAGGTGGCAGGCTAAGGGGAAATGTGAGGAAGTTTTTCTTTACAAGAGTGTGGTGGACACATGGAATAGACTGCCACAGGAGGTGGTGGGGGTGAGCACAGTGGAGGGTTTTAAACATTCATGGGACAGGCATATGGGTACCTTAGAGGTGGGAAGGTGGGGTGAAAAGCCATTGACCAGGTAGGGTCAGAGGCCACAAACTAGTGTAGGGCTTTCGGGTAGACTGGATGGGCCTGGTGGTCTTTATCTGCTGACAATGTCTATGTTTCTATGTTTCTATTTTCATTTCACTAATTCAATTGCAATGACATATCAGTGCATTATGTGTTACAATAGCTATCAACTGTTTTTAAAGTCAATTGTTTAAATGAACTCTTATATATTAATCACCTTATAACCTGTTTGGTATAAACTTTGATTATGGAATATTTCACTTCTTTCATTTTAATTGCATTTAGGCCGATCACTGTATCAGTATAAAATAAAACAAAACAATTCTTATTTACACCCTCAGTTGTCTCATTATTCCATTTATGACAATGATTTATTTGTGAAACTAGGTTTCCTCTCTTTTAGGATAGGGCAACTCTCCTATCTCTGTACTTTTAATGTTGTGCATCTATTTTATATTTGTAAACATATGACTACTTCTTTGGTTTTCCAGGTAGAGTATGATGCTTGTTTGTGTGCAGGGAGCTGAGAAGGCCTGGGCACTATAATATGGTTCTCACAGCTTGCCTTGACTCCTAGCACCCTACTGCATTCAGCCCTTGACATCCTGATGCAGATCACTGTGATACTGTGATGAGCTGCATCAGTTGAAGACTGAGGGACAGAAGTTGGAAGATTCTTGGAGAAGGTTCCAGTCTGAGGTGGACAGGTTGGTGTTGAAGCCTCACTGTGGTGAGTATCAATGGACAATCGCCCTGAAGAGTTCCTGTCAAGGTTGGTTGCTGCAGGAACAAATGGCCAGCTCAGCTCATTTGCACCATAGACAGGTTGTTAAATCCTCCCTGTCTGTGATCCGTCTGTGATCCGTTCGAGCTTTTAGGCAGAAAAGTGTGAGGAGTTTGGCAAATTTTTCTCTGCAAAGTGTTCTTAATCCATTTGGGTATTTCCTTAAGTGGTCTGTTATTGACCAGTGGTGGTCACCTTCAGGTGATGTAGATCTGCTTACCTGGAATAAGTTATGGTTAGTTGTTGAGGAGGAGGTGCTCCAGGGGATTTGGGGTTTGTGCCCACATGCTGTATGCTGGACCTGGGGCCTACCTGGTTGCTTTTGGGCTGCTGTGAATCCCTGTTTCCAGTTTTCATTGAGATTGTCAGGTGTTCCTTGAGGGAGAGTGTCTTTCCATCTGCCCTGAAAAAGGTGGTGGTCAGATCCCTTCTAAAAAGCCATGCCTGGACTCTGACGCTGTAGTGAACTACAGGCCCATCGTGAATCTTCCCTTTTGGAGAAGGTTATCAAGAAGGTGATTGTGGAGTAATTTGTGGATTGTCTAGAGAAATATGTTATCTTTGAGCCTCTCCATTCTGGTTTTGGCCCTGTTATAGCAGTAGCACTGAGACTGCACTTGTCAGGAGTGACTCATGATCAAGGATCGAGGACTTTGTTCTATCTTGGTTCTCTAGCATCTCTCATTGGCATTTGACACAACTGACCATGGGGTACTATTGGATCACCTGAGGAATTATATGGGTCTCACATACACTTTGGTGCTGTTTGAGTCCAACATAACATGGAGAACGCAGCAGGTGACCCTAGGTAAATGCATCTCTGGGGCTTCTGCTTTCTCCTGTGAAGTTTCTCAAGGCTTGATTCTTGCCCCATGTTTTCTTTTGTTCATATTGCCATTGGGTGAGATCATTAGACGGTATGGTGTTGAGTTTCACTGTTATGCAGATGACACTCAGCTATACCTGTCTTGTTCTCCTGATATTCAAGCTGCTTCAGTGCTGGAGAGATGTTGCACCAAGATCATGACTAGATAGCCTTAAACCGGCTATGTCTTAACCTAGGAAAGACAGAGGTCATGATGATTGGGCTGGGCTGGTGGGGCTCAGCAATGATGGGTGGTTGCAGCAAGACTTCCTTCATTGGTGGCCAATCTCTTAGAGCTGCAGATGGGGTATAGAATCTTATGGTCATTTTGGACTGCAAGCTGATGCTAGAACTGCAGTTGTCAGAGGTGGCCCGATCTGGATTTTATCATCTCCGTAATGCCAGAATTAAGCTGTACCTTCTGACCTAGTGATGATCATTCATGCTTTTTCATCTTTACGCTTGACTACTGTAACACTTTATACTTAGGATTATCTGGAGGTCTGATGTCATGCCTGCAGCTGGTCCAGAATGCTGCAGCTTGGCTAAAGGCCCATATCACACTGAAGTCACATGCCCTTCACTGGCTGTCTATGTGGGGGTGCATCACCTTTAAGATATGCTTATTGACTTATAAGGGTTTATGTAGTGTGGGACCTGACTACTTAACAGATCTTCTGGTTACTTATCTCCCAACCTGCCCCTCCACTTCTCTGATATGGGCTTGCTCGTTGTCTCCCCAATCTGAAACAATCTGGGTACAGGGCCTTTGGTGTGGTAGCTCCCATGGTTGGAATACTCTTCCTGGGAGTGTCCACTCTGCCATAAAGTGGAGGCCTTTTAAACCTCATTGAAAATGTACTTATTTATTCAGGCATTTCCCAACTTAATTTGTAATATGTTAGAAAGTGTAATTTATATGTCTTGATGCTACTTTATGTTTTTATTGTGGTGTTGTATGATCTTATTTTATTTTTGCATGTACAGCATCCTAAGCCTATGGGAACAAAGCTTTAGAAATAAAATTTGCCTTGCCTCTTTCTACTATCTTATTCCCAATTTCAAAGCTCATTCAAGAAGCTCTTTCAAAACACTGTACCTTTACTTCAATGAGGTTCTATTTGTTATATCGCTCATTATTCTGCTCTCTGTATTTCAAATCTTACAGTTAATAAGTACATTTTAACCCTCCTTTTATGCAAAACTTCCTTAGCACTTAGTATCTTTCCAATGAGCTAAATGCTTACCTCTTTTCAAGCTGGTTTTACACAAAACAGCCAGCATTGTGAACACCATCTTTCCACTTTTAAAGCCTCTTCAGTACTGTGCCAAATCGAGCAGCCTCTGGGTGACATTAGACACCCAACACATGTCCTGACATCATTATGTTCTCGCATCTAATGATCCATTTTGTGGATCACACCCCTGCCTACCTAGCCTGTAATAATACAGCAACAACAAACATGGTTGTTATTACTGAACAAACTAAATGTGCAGTAATTATTTGTGGAACTGTTATCAATGCATTCTGAAAACTGTTTCAGTCATCGTCTATGTATACACAACTGTAAAGCCATTGTCTACAGTGTGTACATGATAAGTTGTTCCAGCTTCCACCAGCTACAGAGGTCAACATATAATGTATACAAGCATTTCAACAACCTCACTTAGGTTGCAATTTTGTGGTTGCAATTACATTATTTATTTACTGACTAGAAAGGAACAACTCAAAGGAAACCAACTTTTTACCATGTACTGTCTCAGTCTCACCCCAAACAGTGAAATAGATTTTGCCTGATTACTTGCTATTAAGATTGCATATCTGTGAGCTGGCCTGGTGGCACTGAGGGTTGAGCGCTGGATGCCACTCCTTGCACCAGGCTGGCTACCGGGTTCAGGAATGAGGCGGGGCCATCGGGGTCATAGAAACATAGACTTTGACAGCAGATATGGACCGTTTGGCCCACCTAGTCTGCCCATTTCCTACCTACAGGATAAGCTGCAGATCCTAGTTAACCAACAGCCTATTTCTTCCTACCCCCACAAAATTGCCTTATGTCTGTCCCATACATTCTTGAATTCTCCACAGTTTTAGACCCCACAGCCTCCTCAGGAAGGCTGTTCCATGCGCCCACCACCTCTCTGTGAAAAAATACTTCCTCACATTGCCCTGAACTGCCCCCATCTTCAGACTGTGTCCCTTGTTCTTGCATCTCTTTTCTGAAAGATGCTACCCTCTTGGACTTTGTTGATTCCACTGAGGTACTTAAAAGTTTCTATCATGTCCCCCTCCTCCTTTCCTCAAGGGTATACATATTATGCTCCTTTATTCTCTCCTCATATGGCTTCTCTTGCAGACCCTGCACCATTTTAGTTGCCCTCCTCTGGACTGCCTCTATCCTGTCTATGTCCTTGTGGAGATAGGGTCTCCAGAACTGGATGCAGTACTCCAGATGGGCTCTCACCAACTGTCTGTACAGAGGGATAACAACTTCCTGTTTTCTGCTGGTGATGCTTCTCCCTATACATCCCAGTATCCCCCAGCCTCCCTACTGCCTTCTTACATTGCTTGCTAACCTTAAGGTCATCTGATATGATTATCCCCAGGTCCCTTTCCATTTTTGTTGTTGTTACTACCTCCCCCATTGTGTAATCTTCCCTGGGTTTTGTTTCCAGGTGCATTATTTGCATTATTTTGCACTTCTTTGCATTGAATCCAAGCTGCCATACTTGACCATTCCTCCAACCTTGCTAAGTCCCTCTCATCCTTTCCACACCTTCTGTGTATCAACCCTGTTGCAGATCTTGTGTCATCTGCAAAGAGGCATACAGTACTTTTCCTTTCAGTCCCTCTGCAGCGTCACTTATAAAGACATTGAAAAGGACTGGACCCAGTACTGAATCCTGCGGTACCCACTAGTAATCCCTCTTTCTTCAGAGTGGACTCCATTTACAATTACCTTCTGTGTCCTGTTGTCCAGCCTATGTTTTACCCAGGCTACCACCCTGGGACCAACTCCCAGTCTGGTTAATTTGACTATTAATCTTTTTGTGGGACTGTGTCAAATGCCTTGCTAAAGTCTAGGTAGGCCATGTCCACAGCCCCTCCCTGGTCTACTACTTTTGTCACCCAGTCAAAGAAATCAATTAGATTCATCTGACATGACCTTCCCACTGTGAACCCATGCTGCCTTGGGTCCCAGCCCCACTGGCCTCTAGATACTCAACAATTTTTTCTTTCAGAAGTGATTCCATCACTTTCCCTACCACAGAGGTCAAACTGACAGGTCTGTAGTTTCCTGCCTCTGTCCTGCTCTCACTTTTGTGAAGGGGAATCACATCCACCTTCCTCCAGTCCTCAGGTACCACACCATCCCCCATGATTTGTTAAAAGGGTAGTCAATGGTTTCACTAATTCTCCCTTA
This sequence comes from Neoceratodus forsteri, assembly GCA_016271365.2. Taxonomy (NCBI): domain Eukaryota; kingdom Metazoa; phylum Chordata; order Ceratodontiformes; family Ceratodontidae; genus Neoceratodus; species Neoceratodus forsteri. The sequence goes on from CM057452.1 coordinate 1,451,116,708, forward strand.
ATTCTTTTAGAATTCTGGGGTGAATTCCATCAGGCACCATTGCTTTGTCCACCTTCAGTTTTAGGAGTTCTTTGGAACCCTTTCTTCTGTGAAAGGATTGGGATCACCCCTATCCAGCGTGCTTCTGTTAATTGGATTAGGCACCTCCCTTTGTGAATAATGAGCAAATATTCATTCAGTAACCCTGCTTTTCACTGTCCTCTCTCTCACCCACCGTCCATTCTATTCAGCCTCACTATCCCTCCTTTGTCTTTCTACGCTCCCTGATGTACCTATAAAATGTTTCATCCCTTTCTTAACGAGTTGGCTATCTTTTCTCAGCTGGGCCTTTGTTATTCTGACTTCCCTCCCTGCTTCCTTCTGTCTTAACTTGGTACAGCTGTCTGTCCTGCTCCTTCTGTGTTTCCTTATACTTCTGAATGCTATCTTTTTCTTGACCTTCCCGCCACCTCTTTTGAGAACCATAGTGGCTTTTTCTTTGTTTTGATTTGTTTATTTGCTTCACACAAAGGCTTGTTGCCTCTGTGATGGCAGCTTTGATGTTTCCCATTGTTGCTCCACCCTTCTTCTAGCCTACTTGCTAGTTCTTTTCTAAGGCACTCTCCATCTTGCCAAGTCAGCCCTCCTGAAGTCCAGTACCCTCACTTTTGTATGGCTTGACTCTGTAGCTAAGTTTATCGTGAACCATGCTGTTTGGTGGTCACTTGGTTGGCAGGAAAGAGAGAGGATCAAGCATCTGGAGGACTACTCTCCTCTCTCGGGGATGCAGGGGTTTGCCTGGCACCTCAGTGACCTTGGTGGAGGCCAGATGTACTGCACCACTCAGGGCATGCTGAGAGGGATGCAGAGCCATGGCTGATGTCCCTGGCATCATGGCATGCTCATGGCTCTGCCTGGAGGGTGGGGTGAGGGCAATCCTAAGCAGAAAATCCTGCCCCAGGGATAGGTGATGGCACCAGCTATCTCTCACCAGACTCACTGGCCGGACCTCCTCCTCTCTTGGCCCGAGCCCAGCCCGGCAGAATTCTACATAGAGTGCCCTGGAGGAAGGGTGGCCCCACCTTGGGGGCTCAGAGCTGGGGGATAGCTGGGCTGGTGCCAGGAGTCAGGAGGAGTTTCAGGCCTGGAGGTAGAGCTGGAGGAGCAGATGGATGCCCGAGAGAGTTCCCCGGTGTCAGAGTCAGAAAAAGAGTTGAAAACAACAACAAAAAGACTGCATATATGTCTTGTACATCTTGAATAAATGGCTAACTGAATAACTAAAATCTTTCTCTCAGTGTGTTTTATAGCAGAGTTATTCTCAGTGCAAAAAGCATTGATGTGAGATATACTGTAGGTGGGTATCTCTTATACTGGGGAAATACACGTTCTCTGAGTTAATGTAAATTGAACTGTGCTATCTCTCCTACTTCATATGTTTTGTATGGGTGTCACATTATTGCTAATTTCTAATGCCTGTGAACTTGGTACTTCACGTACCTATGCTGTGTCTTTTCAAAATCTGTCTTGTACTGGAACATGGTGTACTGCTGTGTTATTCTCCAAGGTTTTTGTCTTATTCATTCCAGCTGTGAATCTGGTGTCATGATCACTCTACCTAGTATTTCTCCAAATCCTCATTTCAGAAAAGATCATCCTTGTTGCTAAGGGTTATATCCAGCAAAGCTTAATCCCTAGTGGTTCCTCTGATACATTGTATCAGCCCTGCCGATCTATATCTGTGTAGTTGATGTCTCCCATCAGAAGCATGCTTCTCTTGGTTGATGTTTTCTTGATCACATTCAAAAGTTTTCAGTCCTGGTTCCCTTTCTAGTCAGGTAGACAATAGATCAAACCAATTGTAATATGTGTCCTCTTTCATTAGATACTCTAAGACAGAGTGTTTCTCTTCTCCAACTTTCGGTCCTGTACTTCAATCACTTTAAACTGATTTCTGATTAATTAAGCCAGCCCTTCTCCTTTTACCTGATCTGTCCTTTATGTGTGTAGTTTGTAGCTGTTCATCTACATTATGCACAGGTCATTCTCATCTCACTATGCCTCCATTATTCCTATTATGTCCAGTTCCTTTATGAAAATTGGTGTTTCTAGCCCGCTCATTTGTTTCTTAGGCTGAATACATTTGTACAGTATATATAAAATGGGTAAGCAAAATACTCAATCAATCAATCATTATTTATACCGCGCCTTTCTTAAAATCAAGGCTACCTTACAATAATATAAATTTAAAACTGTTGAGTTCATAAAATACAGTAGAGTATCATCAAGAATAAATCTTTGACCATAAATAAGTCTTTAAGGCTTTTAAATTCTCCACGGTTGAACACTGATGAAGTGGACAGGTAGAGTATTCCAGAGGGCAGGGGCCGGTACATAAAAGCACTTGCCCGAAGATTTTAAAGAAACCCTTGAATCTCTAGCAGCCCCTCATCTGCCGAGTGGAGGATCGCTTAGGGCAGTAGGGTACCAGAAGCTCTTTCAAGTAGTCCTGACCCAGTCTGTGTAGGGCTTTGTAAGTCAAAGACCCACTTTAAAGGTGATCCGCCACTGTATTGGCAGCCAGTGCAGATCGTGCAAAACTGGGGAAATATGATGGCATGAGAAGTACCTGTCAATAACCGGGCCACAGCATTCTGCACTAGCTGCAAGTGGTGGATATCAACCCCAGGAAGCCCTAGATAAAGGGAGTTGCAGTAGTCAAGACGTGAGGTCACAAAGGTGTGGACTATATGTAGGCAGATCACCGACGGAACAAGGTGCTTAATCCTGGAGATGTTCCTCAGATGATAAAAGGATGATTTGAAAACTGCCAACACCTGCGCTCCATAGTGTCAGCTCATTGTCAAAATCACCCCAGGTTCCGCAGCTGTTCAGAGGTAGGAGCTGACACCCTCCAGAAAAAGTCCTGAGGGTAGACCAACTCCATCCCCACTATCCTGCAACCCGGTCCACAACCATCACCTCAGTCTTCTCTGAGTTCAACCTCAACCAGCTTGAATTCATCCAACACTGGATTTCAGTGAGGCAGGTTAAATACTGAGAGAGCTCTATCCTGGTCGGGTGCAAAGATAGGTAGAGCTGGGTATCATCAGCATGGCAGTGAAACCTCAGCCCATACCTTCTTACAGTGTCTCTGAGGGTAGCATATACACTGCGAACAACATGGGGACAACACCAATCCTGAGGAACCCCACAAGAGAGAGAGACTGGGCAGGAAGAATTAATCCCTGACACCACCCTCTGAGTTCTGCCTGAGAGGAAAGAGCTAAACCACCAGAGGACTGTACTATACAAGCCACAGATGAACCTCAGGCGTTCAAGAAGTACCCCATGGTCCACAGTGTCAAAAGCTGAAGAGAGATCAAGAAGGACCAAGATGGAACAGCTTTTTCGATCTCTGCCATCAGGAGATCATTGAGCACCTGAACCAGTGCTGTCTCGGTACTATGCCTCTTTCGAAAACCAGATTGGAGTGGTTCATAATGTCATGGATAGTCAAATGGTTCTCCAGTTGTATGGCCACTACTTTCTCAATAACCTTCTCCACAAAGGGAGGTTAGAGATCGGTCTGTAGTTAGCATGGTAGTCTGGGTCCAGAGAAACTTTCTTCAGGAGGGGCATTACCACTGCCTCTTTCAGGGAGCTAGGAAACTCACCCATCTCCAAGGAGCACCAGACTATCCATGCTAGGACTGGGCGATAGTATCATAACAACCTTTTATCAGGGAAGCTGGGCCAGGATCCAAACTACAGCATCTAGGACGCATACCTGGACAATCCTCATGACATCAATGAACTCCAGCCAGTCAAAGGAACTCCAGGAGAGTCCAAGGACTATGATCAAGCACTGATCTACAGGTTCTCCCATAGAGGATGCAGGCTAGAGTGCTGCCCTGATGTCAGCCACCTTAGCTGCAAAGAAGTGAGCAAGTTCATTACACTCAATCTCAGAAAGGCTCTTCGAACCTGCAGACAGGCTGCTGCACAGTCTGTTGACGGTTCAAAGAGCTGGAGCTGGTTGGTTCTGAGCAGCCGCAATCCCCCTAGACAGGAACTCTGCCTTCTTATGGGAGATTGTGAAGTGATAGAGTTGATAATGTTCCATCAATCTAAGATGGTCGGCATCATGGGCAGACCTCCGCCAACAACGCCTCTAATCTTCGGGCATATCATCGCAAATCTCCCCAAAGTCCCATCAAACCATGGTGTCCGAAAGCAAAGTGGGGAGGATGAACACAGACGGAGCAATCAAATCCAGAGCTGAGAAATGGCCTTATTATAGGCCAAAACCAAGGCATCTGGATCATTGCTCACTCCAGAAAGCTCCAATAGGTCAAGCACTGCTGTCAGGCCTTGAGAACTTACATCTCGTAAAGACGGTACCTGGCCATCTCCACAGGGTAGGCCTATAAAGGGGTGCAAAACTGAACTCCACAGTGTAATGATCAGACCAGCAGACAGGTTCCACCCCACGCTGAAAGCTTTGATCCCCAGGAGAAGACTAAGTCCAAAGAGTGACCCCTTTGTGAGTGGCAGAAGAAACAACTTGTGTAAGGCCCAAGATGTCATCAATTGGAGGAAGGTTGTCCAAACTGTGAGAGTTCATCATTGACCTAGGCGTTAAAGTCACCCAGGACCATCAACCTGGGCTACCTAACCACCATGTCGATCCACGAAGTCTGCTACTTCCCGCAGAAACTACAATACAAGTCGCACTAAACTGTTTCACCAATGAGTTGGTTTAGCATTGTTTTTTACAGTCGGAAATGCATTAGCAACTTATATTGCATTGTTTTTCAATGCTTAACCAGCTCAAGAGAAATGTTTGTAAAATGTTTTGCAGCTCAGTTGGAATGCATCTGTAGTCCAGTCACAATGCAATGCCAAACTGAGTTTTAACTCTTAAGAAACAGTTTGTGCAGGGCTTTGTGCTGGATCCAGCAACACTTATGCAACTCAGTCAGAAATGCTAAAACAACTCATTGCAGGAACAGTTTAATGTGACTTGTACTGTACTACTCCATCTTTGGTGCAAACTTATCACATAACTATGCACTATTCCCCAACAACTGCATATCTGCACCTTTTAATTTGTTTTATTTTCTTTACGTACAGTGCTCCCTTTCTGTAATGAACAAAACTGTGTCCATACCAACTGTTCGTTATGATGGCTTGTCATTAAATTAAGGTTCAATCACTAAAGATGTGACATGGATGTTGTAGAAAACACAAATCTTTACTGTAATGCATCAGATCAATAAAATACGGTTTATTCAATAAAGTTCTTGTTCACTGCTGCTGTGCTTCTGTTTGCTTTTTAAAAGGTCCATGATCTTTGGTGAGTTGCTATTTTTAGTGCAAGGTCTCTTGTCTGTGAGATTAGCTGGTGTACCTGGATTAGTTTAAGTGGGTCTGCTGCATGGAATTCCAGCCACATGAGTGCTTCCTCCAGATCAGCTACAGCTTTGTTGTTCAAGGGTCTCATGGGTCGACATTTCATCCTCCTCTTCTTCAGATTCTGAGGATACTTACCGCTCCACTCAATGTACACACAATTCTGCATCGGACAGCTGCTCAAAGGTGGGGCAATGTCATCCACGATAGCCAATCTGCATTTCTGCAGAATATGAATGTAAGTCTGCCTTTGGCTATTTTAAACTCCTTACTTATGTTGGATTCATTTTGGCAGCCATAGTAACATCAAGAGACACCTCCAGAACAGGCCTGTCTCATCCACGTAATACATCTGTTCTAGCAGGTACCTCCTTCTCCAAAATGTTCTTTAGCTTTGGTATAAACTCAATGGTCACCGTATCATCACAAGACTTCTGCTCACTAGTTATGATGACTTTGTAGATCCCATGGCAGTGCTGGAACAGCCACAGCCACCTTGAAGATGACCCATGGATTTCTTTGCAAACTGTTCCACTTTCTTATGCAACAGGCAGCCAGACATGGGAACATCATTCATAGCTGAACCACAGCTTCATGGCACGGTTTAGGGCATCCTCATCAGCATGTCTCAGCTTCTTGCAGTGAAGCCCATCAGACTCACAGTACTAGAAACAAACTCTCACAAAGTACCCTTCTGTTTTCTCCATGTGCAAATTGTGCTTTTTGAGTACCCAGTCTTACTACTAATTGTGGTGAGAGTCTCTCCAGCTTTCATGTGATTGAGAATCCTCAACTTAATTTTAACTGAGTGGCAGGGTCACTATGTCGGATACAGATACAGAAGCTCTATGGTGAGGTAGATGTGGATTGGACCATCGCAGCAGCTGCTTCCAACCAGGAACTGAGACATCCTGGATTCCCTACAGGGCAGGCCTCAGACAGCTAGTGGCTAAACCCACCAGAGACAGGGCAGTTCTGGACCTAGTACTGACCAACAGGCACAGAATCACTGGCATACAGGTGGAAGGTCAACTGGGATCCAGCAACCACCACATAGTGGGGTTTAACAGAGGGACAGAGACACAGACTAGTCACACCAAGGCAAAGGTCTTAGATTTTAGGAGAGTGGATTTTGCCAAAATGTGGAGTTGTATCAAAGAAGGCTTGGAGAGGAGGGAGATAGAAGGGGGTTGAGGAGCAATGGGAAACCTTAGAGAGCCATAGAGGAGGTGACAAACTAATGCATTAGGACAGTAAACAAAGGCAAGAGAAGGAGGAAGCAACAAAGGTTCTCAACAGAGGTAAGAGCCGAAAGAATGAGTTTCAGGAAATACAAGGAGGCTCAAAGGGAGGAAGACAGAGAGGTGTACCTAAGGAATCTGAGGGAAGTGGTGAAGGCTGTAAGAAGTGCAAAGGCAAGGACAGAGGAAAGATTAGCACAGACAGTGAAAAAGGGGACAAGACATTCTATAGGTACATCAGCAAAAGAAGGAAAGCCGGGGAAGGGGGAGAATTGTAAGGCTCAGAGGGAAACAGGGGAGTGTAAGGAGGGAGACCTGAGGGTAGGAAATACTGAACAAATGCTTTTGTTCAGTATTCACTTAAGAGGGAGAGGGTCAGGACCCCAGCTGGGTAACAGAGGTTGATACAAGTCCATTAACAGAGGAGAGAGTCCTGAAGGAGCTCACAAAACTATAGGTGGACAAAGCAATGGGGCCAGATGGCATACACCTGAGGATATTAAGGAAGCTGTGAAGAGAGCTAGCAACACCTCTGGCAGTCATGTTCACAGAGTCACTCAACACAGGAGTGGTTCCAGAGGACTGGAGGAGGCACAGTAGTCCTCTACACAAAAGTGGTAGTAAGGAGGAGGCAGGGTGCTATAAGCTGGTCAGCCTCACATCAGTAGTGGGCAAGATAATGGAGGCACTGCTTGAAGAAAGAATAGTGGCTCACTTGTAATCCAATGGTGCCCAGGATCCAAGGCAACATGGATTCACAGCAGGAAGGCATGTCAGATGAATCTGATAGATTTTTCTGACTGGGTGACAAAGGAGGAAACTGGGGTGCATGGAAATCACCTACCTCGATTACAAGCAAGGACTTTGATACCATCCTGCACAGAAGGCTGGTTAACAAGATGGGTAGTCTGGGCATGGGGCACAAGGTGACAAACTGGGTTATGAACTGGTTAACAGACATAAAGCAGAGGGTGGTTGTAAATGGGATCCAATCCAGGAGAGGGTGACCAGCAGGGTACCTCAGGGATCAGTCCTTGGGCCAGTCCTGTTTAATGTATTCAATAATAACATTGCAGTGGGACTGGAGGGAAAGGTCTGCCTGTTTGCAGATGACAAAAGATCTGCAACAGGGTGGATACGCTGGATGGGGTGGAGAGAATGAGGAGGGACCTGGGGAGGCTTGAAAAATGATCTGAGGTGTGGCAACTGAGGTTCAATTCAAAAAGTGCAAAATAATGCACCTAGGAAGGGGGAACCCTGGGAGAGCTACAAGATGGGGGGAATTGCTGACAATCACCAAGGAAGAAAAGGACCTGGGGGTTATCATTTCAGATGACCTAAAGGTGTCAAAGCAGAGTACTAAGTCTGCATGGAGGGCCAGTGACATGCTGGGGTGCATAGGTAGAGGTATGACTAGCAAAAGGCGGGAAGTAGTGATGCCTTTGTTTAAAATGCTGGTGAGGCCTCACCTAGAGTACTGTGTGTAGTTCTGGAGGTCACAACTTTGTAAGGACATTGATAGGATGGAGGCAGTACAGAGAAGGGTGACTAGTATGATACAGGGCTTGCACCAGAAATTGAATGAGAAGAGATTAAAGGACCTTAATATGTACCTCTGGAGGAGAGGAGGATCGGGGACATGGTAGAAACATTCAAGTACTTTAAGGGCATAAACAAGGTGCAGGGGAGACATCATCCACTATAGGAGAGCACAAGAACGAGGGCATGATATGAAATTGAAGGGCAGACTAAGGAAATGTGAGGAAGTTTTTCTTCATGGAGATTGTAGTGGATACATGGAATAGTCTGCCTCAGGTGCTGGTGGAAGCAAGCACAGTCGAGGGATTTAAACATGTCTGGGACAGACATAAGAGAACCTAAAGGTGGGTGGAAGGGTGAAAAGCCATTGACCTGGTAGGGTCAGAGGCCACAAACTAGTGAAGGGCTTATGGGCAGACTGGATGGGCCTAGTGGTCCTTATCTGCTGACTGTTTCTATGTTTCTTTGTTCTATGTAACCATTCAAGCCAGAGCACTTTTACACTCAGTCATCAGCCAGCTGACCAAAACCTATCTAACAACCAGCTAACAAGCTGATCCACCTTACTGAACAACTGACAAGAGCTGACACTTATACACAGAGTACTCTGGGACTTCTGGGATTTACACACACATACACACACACACACACACACAGTTACATGACTTCAACTGGGAGCCAAGATGAACATTCATTATAGCCGAATTTTCATTACACTGGGTTGTAACTCTGTATCTAAATCTTGTCTTCATCTTAACTTCCTTCCAATGAATATCTCAATGGAAGGAACTCCAACTTTTGAACAGGAGAGACTGCTTGAGGGTAATCCCATCTCCTCTATCTGCTCTCTCTCCTTCCTCAGCTTGGACATCATGATTGACTCTGGTGATCTTCTCCAGGGTTCTTCTTGACTGTGGAATTTTTTCTCTTTCCACATCTCTGTTGTCTGTAAAATGACCTAACACCACTTCTGAAACTTTGCCCAAGTATATCACTTTCTAGATCCTTTCTCTGCAGAAATTCTGTATATCTGCCCAGCTTGCCGATTACGCAATTCTGTCTTCTACAACCTCCCCGATCACAGTTTTTGTGTGTTTCAGTATGTCCAAAACATTATTTCTCACCTCTTCACATGTACTAAAAATGAACACCACAGTATCCCATTTTCAGAGAACAATACTAGCTTCTTTTCTTCTTCAGGATTCAGTTCTATATTCTCTTTGTCTTGAGGATTATCTGTGGTCTTGTCTGAATACCAATCTGATCTTTACATTCTCCACCTATTCCCTCCTCTTCAAGTCATTTTCCTTTCCTATCACACAGTCTAACCAGTGTTGATAGCATATTTTCTCTTTTGTTGCATCCTCCATCTGAAATAACATTTCTGCCACTTTCTTTCTCATTTTCTCTCCCTTTCTCTTCAAATTCTATCTCAATACCTGCTTGCATGTCTTGCCCAATTCCCAGTCATCTGGCTACCCTTCCTAATTTCTCAGCATAGCCTCTCTTTTCAACAGCCAAGGTGTGAACTCCCATTTCCCCAGAAACCAACCTCACTCTTGTCTTTGGTCTATCATCATAATCTTTGCAATGTCCATGCTCTTTATGCACTGCTATTGAAATGATTGTAGTTGCCACTGTGATTTTGTTGCTCTTCTGCAATGTAATGTATTTAGTCACTGCTGTTCTTTTGCTGTTACTGTTTTTATAGGCATGCCCATGTCTCTCTGGGAAACATTATGAGGTCATAAGCACAGACAGGGTAAAGCTTGAGGGTAAGACCCAACTTTATTTGCTCTGGGCCCACACCAACCTAGAAGCTTGAAGAAAGCATACTTCACCACTTTACATGTTCTTCTTCAATATAGGCATTTTAATATTAGTTTAGTGAAAATATAATAATACAGTATTACCCAGATAGTAAGTAAGTAAGTAAAATGTATTTATGTGAAGTACCCTTCCATAGCTCAGGGCCTTTACAATAGATCACAATAAAATTCACAGGGTTATATTTAAAAACAGTAAAACAACAGCAGTCAGTCATTAAGTTCCTGAGAATGCTTGGCTAAACAAGTATGTTTTTAAGGATTTTAAATCCTTCCACGGTCAGGCTATCATGGATCTGGCGAGGCAGAAAATTTCCACAGGGTACAACCATAATGTTTTTGCAGTACTATTCCATATGGTTCAAGGTTCAGTGTTCAATTTTATTGAGAAACGATGTAAAAAACAACTGTTTAATTGATATTAAATAGGTTAAAAACTTAAAATACAGAAACTAGTTGCATCCCAACTACATTTTATAAATAGCTTTTGATGCAAAGTTTGTCCCAGCATAAATGTGAGGTTCATAGTCACAAAACAGCATACAATTTATGGTTCTTTTCCTACCGCTTTTAATTTATTCATTTTGGACACATCGAAAATAATCAAACTTTACGTTACTTTATTGAATTATCACAATCAAATATCAGGTGTTCTACATTCAAACAGAATAAACCCTTACATTGGCAAATATCCTGGTTATTCTGTAACCTTCAAAGCTTGTGCTATCTGAATTTTTGCACAGAATTCTCATGGTGAATTTGCTAATATGATATTCTTTGGTTAGCATGTTGACTTAAATTGTACATATTTTTCTTTATACTTGCATGCTTTCATTTCCTGTATAGTTTAGTACCATTACTATCTCTAATATTTTCCCATTGCATTTTGAGAAATGCATCACTTATTTTCTGAATGGTTTCCAACAATAAGCATCAATATGTTCAGTTGTATAATCTTCTCTGATGTCCATCAGTCCGTGTACTCTCAGCAAGTCATTTAATTTAATGAACTAGTTAGGATTAATTTAGAAAAGTTTTTTGTGTGTGTGTGTGTGTATGTGTGCATCCTTCCAGCAATCTGCTAAAATAGATGTTTCCCATCCTTGATTATTTCTTTAAAAAGTATTACTCTACATTGTGCCATCACCTTGAATGACAGTAAGTTAAATTCTGCATTTAATAATGTCCTGGGACAATCAACTGGAATATTCATTATTTGTTTTAAAAAAATATTCTGAACAGTCTCCAGATCTTTACATTATTTGAGAAACCCCAAGACTCAGCTCCACATAACATAACATTGTAAACATTAGCCTTATATGCTGCTTTCAAAGCACTATATGAATGTCCACCCAAAATTGGCAAACCTAGCAATCCCTTTCATGGTGTGACTAGATTTCAGTTTGTTTCTGTAAAATGCTTTTTCCAGATGTTTTAAGAGTTTAGCATGATTCCCATGTATTTCTGTACTGCCACTGATTTGATTTTATCAAATTTCCAGATACTATTTTTTTTTTGGGGGTTAATAAACCAAGTCATTAGGTTAGATTTTTAACCATTTATTCTCAAATCTAAAGTTTCCAAATGCTGACTAGTACAATTAGTCTTTTTAACCAAGGGAAATAAGAGAAAATAATTATTTGAATTTTTTCTTGATCAACCACTGGGGTGGAATGTATCAATTTTGCTTAATTCTACTGTAAGAGACTCTACAGTAAATATAAATTAAACAGACAGGGTGTGAGAATCCAACCCTGATTTACACAATGGTTTATATCAATATTACTTGAGGGGCTAGCATCCGTTCCAGTCCTAACTTCTGCTTTATTGTTCTGAGGAAGCATTTTTAGAATATTAAGCAACTTATTATCTATCTGCCAGTGTTCAGGTTATGACCATGACAAGGATCGAGTCACACTGTCAAAAGCTGTGTGAAGATCCAGAAATGCAATGAAGAGTTTTCTTTTGTCTGTACTACATATTTGTTGATTAAATAATCAATGACAGAGATATAACAGGTGTTTTTACTCTTCTGAAACCCCACCTGAAATTTGGAAATGATTTATTATCTTTACCCAGGATTCAAGCCCATGTAGAACAAGTCTACTATAAATCTTTATTGCTACTTAAAGCAGAGAGATTGGTCTGCAGTTTTCTGGACTGTATTTGTCCCCTTTTTATGTTTCCTTGTGCACATGTACAAGAAACATTACGTAGCAGCTTAGGAGAGAAGTGGGTTTTGGAGGTGCAGCACTGTGGCAGCCAGTTCCACCACTGCATTTTTAGGCTTGGCCCTCATTTTCCTGTGTGGTGGCACGCTGCTGCTGACACTAGTTCAGCAAGTGCCACCAACTTGAAAGGAATTAGCCACTGCAAAGAGGGAGGACCCAACATTGCGGGCGGTGCATTGCCTGGTGTAACATTTCAAAAACATGGCGGTAGCTGTCGCTGTCAACCACCACAGTCCACATAAAGCCGACGGGATGCCCAATCCCCTGTTGGCATGCCCTCTCCTCAATTCATTTGCTGATGGGGAGCCAATCCTGTCAACATAATGTCCCCTCACGTAATAGTTATGTATGCCAGGGGGTGCCCAATCCCCTCAACATCATGCCCCACAGTGGCATGGTCGCATGGGAAATCAATGTTCAAGACAACTTAACAAAATCACAGTGACACTGTTCATGAGCAGTGTTCCCAAAATGCCTATGTTGAAAACCTGGTGACAAAAGTCCACAAAATGACTATGTTATGAGCGCGTATCGCAGTTTCCACGTCACACTTGTAACTTCAAGAATTTGTAATATTTTCACTCTAGATCTGCAATATTGCCATTTTGCACATCTTATGAACAGTATAGCTGTCATTTTTCACATTCTGCCCCAACTGTGGTTTCCCACATCTGGTGCAGAATGGCGCGTCGCTGTGGAAATCCACGCTCAGGACAGATTAACAAAATCACAGTGCCACTGTTCATGAACTAAGATCCCAAATGCTTTCATGAGATGGGGTTGCAAAAGGCCATGTTGAAAATTTGTAGTGAAATACCAACAAATGTCCAGGGTGTTAGGGTTTCTAACCATAACGCCCCACTCCTGTACAGCCTGACAGGTGTCAGGGGTGTGCCTTTGATTGCCGGCTGTAATGCTCATGCGTTCCCACCCCACCCTGCAGCCAGTGACAGGCATTGAGGTTTGGCCTGACTGTTCGTCCTCAGAGTTCACCCCATTCCCTATAGTGCACCCATTTCATTGTATGTCCTTATGGAATGGGGTGACTGTAAAGCTGAACACCCCAGGCACACCTCAACACTTGGTGTCTGCAGGATAGGGTGAGGCGAAATGGTATGAGTGTTATGGTGATGCCCAAAGGCATACGACAATGCCTGTCCATCTCTGCAGGGTGGAGGTGGGTTTGGCATGAAGTTCAATACTTTACTGCCGTTCCTATTCTGCATCTGCCTAACTCCTGTACTTTCATTGTTAATACCAGTAAGCAAACATTCGACATTGACAAATGCTTGTTTTGTAAAGTGGAACTATTACAGTGGTTTCCCATTTGGAAGGAATAAGGAGTACTGTATTTATGTGATTAAACATTGCACACAAAACCTCCACTCACCAGTTATTTATTTCCTGGAAAAATTCATCTAGAATCCCATCCAGCCCGACTGCCTTATTATGTTATTATGTTATTATGGTTTTAATATAATTGCATTTTTACCTTCAGCAGTAGAAAATACCCAACTTATGTAATAATCATTGTGAAAACCAATAAAATTATTAAGAACAGCTATATGGTTTAAATTTCCACTATCTTTATACAGTATATATATTGAAAATAACTGCACCTAGGTGGCTTCATTAACAAACAATGATGTATTTCTCCTTTATTACCTGTTTCAATGGTGAGGTGGGACTAGAACCAGAGCAAGGTACCCTTGCAGTCAGCCAGGCGGTGGCAGCATTGAGCTACAGGGAGCCAACCGGTGTCTGGTTGCTTTGTATGTGCATGTGTGGCAGGCTTCTGCCAGAAGGACAGCAGTTTATCATAGTTTAAAATAATGGGGCCACCACCAAGAAAACTTGATCACCAGGTTGCTTATGACCAACATCAGGACTGCCAATCAAAATTCCTCAGTGGAGCAGAGATGACCAGGAGTATACCAGGCTAAGAGGTCTTTAAGTAACCTGGGCCCATCTTGAGCAAGGATTGTAGATAAACAACGCAGTCTTAAAAGTGTGCACAACCTAATAGATAACCAGTGCAGATGGCACAGCACAGGTGAAATTTGTTCAGAATATGCTGTTCCCATAACAGTCTTGACTGCAGCATTCTGCACTATTTGCAGGCAATGCACCAACTTTTCAGGCAGCCATAGATATGTACAGTTGTATTACAGTAATCAAGTCTTGAGGTAGCACAGGCATGTACCAGAGTCACCAGGTCCTTATGAACAAGATATGGTTTTATTTGGGAGAAATTTCACAGCAGGAAAAACACTATAGACTACTACTGTCACAAGATGTTTCAAAATCAGCTTGGAGTTTACAAAGACCCCAGATTGTTTAGCGTATTCTGCAGCTACCAGAGTGCTGCCATTTAAAGATGATAGAACAAGCACACCACTCAGCCTAGCTAACCCATTAGAGCCTGATTCCACTAGCAACAACTCAATCTTGCCCAGATTAAGACTTAACCAGCTTGAGGCCATCAAGTCAGACATTTCTTGTAGAAAACATTTCTGCACAGAGATGGCCCCTGCCTATCTTGTGTAAAAGACAGGTACAGATAAGTATTATCGCCATAGCAGTGACACCTCACTCTGTACCATCTAATGTCCCATCCCATGGGCAGCATGTATACTGTGACTAACCTGAGACACAGAACTGAACCTAGGGAAACCCCACAGGTGATCGCCATTAGCATGATGAGAGAGACCCCATCGCAACCCACTGCAACATGCCAAACAGAAAGGACTTAAACAATTTCAAGGCTCTTCTAGTGAATCCTCTGTTTCTTCAGGTGAGCCATCAAAACCTTGATGCACAAAATCTAATGCTGAGGAGAGATTGAGAATAACATTTCATCACTTCCTCAATCTCTCAGAAGGAACAGGTCATTAAACACAAAGTGGAAATGGGCTGCTGGTTTCTACATGGTGCTCAGAGATCCTAACACACAAGCTACAGTAACAGGATAAAGCACTCCAGTTCAAGCTAATGGAGTACACTGATGCGTAGTGTATCTTCCACATATATTTATTTCAAATTTCCATATAGATGCAGCAGCAACAGTGAGCAGCAAAACAATAAGCAGAAAGGCTCAATGGAGCCTCAGTGTTTTGCACCTTCATTCCCGGATGCTTTGTCAAAGTGTGTGACAGTAAATCACACCTGGTGTTCCATTTGAGGACAAACAACTTGGCAGGTAACAGTCTGATGGAGGTACCGGCAAAATTCAAAGCACTTGCTAGGTTCTGCAGCAGCCTGAGCTTCCAATTCATAGCCTTCTGGTTGTTACCAGTGCTAAGAGCTAGCACAGAAAGGAAATTCCAGATCAAAGAGTTCAATGGATGGCTAACAAGATGGTGTGGACAGATGGGGTATGGGCTGGTAGGATACTGGGGGCCACTTGGGAGGACGAGAGTCTCTTCACTCCAGACAGACTGCACTAAACAGGGAACGTGCAGCTGTATTGAAATGTAGATTGGGAGAGTACATACAGAAAACATATAACTTAAACTGAATGGGGAGTAGGATTAAAGCCACACCGACATCAGAAGAATCGGAGTCTTTATGCCCTTCGGGGTAAGGATGACAAATCAAGTTACAACAAACCTATGGGTAGGGGAGTAGGGGACTTTGGTGGAGGGTTTGGTAGGAAACACCAGGAGCCTAACGAACAAGATGGTGGACTTAAGCCATCATGCAGGATGAAAGACTGTACTTAGTAGTGATCTATTGAGACATGGTGGACAGAATATCACACTTGAAAGGCAACTATCCCTGGTTACAGAGTGTTTAGAGGGACAGGGAGACAGGAAGGGTGGCTCTGCACATCAAGAATGATATCAGGCTATGGAGGGGCAGGAGGGGGAAGGGCAGACTGAACTCCTGTGGATTATGCTGAGCAAAAGGACCGGGAATCCCTAAGGCTAGGGTAGTATACAGACCACCCATGCAGGGGAAGAAGAGGACAGACAAATGCCACAAGCGATCAAAAGGGTGGCTCTCATAGGAAAAACACTTCTGGTGGGGGACCTAAGCCTCCCAGACATGGACTGATCCATCCCAGAGGCCACCTTGGCTAGAAGCAAGGACATTCTGGAGGTGCTACAGGAGTATTCCTACAGCAATTGGTCAGGAATTCAACGAGGGGCAACAACCTGCTGGATGTGGTCTTAACAAATGGGGAGAGTGTGGAGGAGTGGAGGTGGGAGGCACTGGGCAACAGTGACCACAAGACAGGTTAGGTTCAGGGTAAGAGCAGGGAGGGAGGTAAGCCGTACCAGCACAACAGTTTTGGACTTCAGGAGTACGGACTTTGACAGGATGAGATGGCTGAGTGAGGGAAGAAATGGTAGGTGGAGGGATAGACAATGTGGAGGAACTATGGGAATAATAAGGGACTGGGTGCAGAAGGTGACGAAATGTGTATAAGGTGGGTAAGGAAGGGTAAGGAGAAGGAGGAGACCACTTTGGTTCAGAAGAGAGGTGGTGAGGGTAGTAGGGACAGGAAGAGGGCTTTAGCAAATATAAGCTAACACAGAGAGAAGAGAACAGGGAGGCTTATAGGGAGAAGAGGAGGCTAGCAGGGAAGGAAATAAGGAGGGCTAAGGCAATTACAGAGGAGAGAATACCACATATATACTCATGTACAAACCGACTCGGTATAAGCCAACCCCCCATTCAATCAGCTGATTTTACAAGCAATACTGACCGCGCATATAAGCCGATGCATAAATCTTTATTTACCAAATGTGTAAAAATGTGTTCAAACACTAATTCATAGCCAATCACCACAGTGATCACACAGCAGCATTAATAAACATTACTACAATCATAATGTCAGTGATCAAGGTACTTGCAGTCCTGGTTTGAGTTTTACTTATTGTAAACTGCTGAAAGCTTGCAACCTTAGATTCTAGGCTGGGGACAGTTTCTGGGCAATCTTGGTTCTCTGGCAGAGTGTCAGGTTGTTCCTCTCCATAAAGTGAGAGCACCACCCAGGAAAAGTGTCCATACCTACAGATCAATATTTTCCTGCTTGGCCATTTTAAGAGTCTGCATCTGAATTGACATGTGAGTTACAATGAACCCGCTTTGTCTACATTCCAATACCCAGTCATTTAGGTCAACCTCAAGTTGCAGAAATGCAGGTCGCTCACCACAGCAGGCTTTTTAGACTTGGGGAGTTCATTTAGCCTTCTGTTTCTTCCAATCTCTAACCTGCTTCTCACTGATGCCAAAGTGCCATGCTGTGGCACAGTTGTTAGTGGCATCTGCATGTTCAGTGACTTGCAATTTAAATGCAGCATCATATGCACAACGCTTTATGCTTATCTTGCAAGTGCTTGAACATGCTGGAGAAATTTTTATAGGTTACTGTGCCATCATGTACTGGTTCATTGAAATTGAACAACCACTTCTACCATTTCTATCGAATGACCCATGATAAGCCGAGGGTAAGGTATAGGGCTTCATTTTTGGTCAAAAATGTTGCTTATAGCTTAGTATATATGGTAGCTAAACAGGCCAAAAGAGGAGACAAAACATTTTTAAATATGTGGGGACAGGAGGAAGGCAAGGGATTGCGAGGCTGAGGAGAAGGTACACAATTTGAAAGTGCAAGACTGTGAAAAAGCAGGAAGAGCTAAATAAGCACTTTGCTCAGTTTTCACGAAGGAGGGGAGAGCAGAGGCTAGAGCTCAGGAGGAGGAGGGGAGGGAGACAAAGGGGTAGACATGAGTCCTTTCAGTGTAGAGAGAGTTAAGGAATTAGGGCAGGTTGTGGGTGGATACGGCCATGGGACCAGACAGGTTGTTCCCGAGGGTGATATGGGAGCTGGGTGATGAGTTGGCAGCCCCACTGGTGAGATTGTTCAACCTGACTCTGGATTCAAGAAGGGTACCAGCAGACTGAAGGAGGGCAAATGTAGTGCCACTGCATAAGGGGGCAGCAGGAGAGGAAAGAAAACTACTGCCCAGTCAGTCTCACCTCAGTGGCAGGAAAGTCATGGAGGCATAAAGGAGAGGTAGTGGACTACCTGGAGGACAGTGGACTGGTTGACAATTGACAGCATGGTTTCATGAAAGCAAAGTCATGCCAGACAAATCTAATTGAATTTTTTGACTGGGTGACGAGATAATCGACCGGGGCAGTGGACTTGGCCTATCTGGATTTCAGCAAGGCCTTTAACACTGTTCCCCACAGAAGGTAGTGAAGAAGCTGGAAAGTGTAGGGTAGGTGATAAAATAACCAGGTGGGTAGCAAACTGGTTAGCAGATAGAAGACAGAGAGTGGTGGTTAACAGGGTTTACTCTGGGACAGGGCAGATGACAAGTGGGTACCCTAAGGGTCAGTACTTGGACCCCTCCTCTTCAACATCTACATTAGTGACATAGCGGAGGGACTGAGAGAATGGTAGGCCTTTTGCAGATGATACAAAGACCTGCAATAGGGTGGACACCACAGTGGGTGGAGGACAATGGGCATGACCTGAGGACTTCAGAAGGCTGGGCGAATTGGCAGCTAAAATTGAATGTCAAAGTGAGCCTTTGTGCACCTGGGTACAAGAATCTGAAAGCAGGATACACAATTGGGGACATCAGGGTTATGGAGCAGGAGAAGGATTTAGGGTTATAGTATCTGGTAACCTCAAGGTGGGAAACCAATGCAACAGAGCAGTGGAAAAGCAAATGGGATGCTGATGGTCTTGGCAGGGGCATCACTTGCAGACAGAGGGTGGTACTGATGCCCATGTACAAAGCTATGGTGAGACCACAACTCTAGTATGAGTCCAGTCCTGGAAGCCACATCTGTATGAGGACATAGACAAGACTGAGGGGTTCAGAGAAGGATGACTAAGATGGTGCAAGGCATGCAGGGTAAACCGTATGAGCAGAGATGTAGGGAATTGGGGCAGTACCCTTGGAAACTAGAAGGGAAAGAGGGAACATGATAAAAACTTCAAATATGTCAAGGGGATCAACTGGGTAAAGGCATACTTCAAAGGAAGGAAGATGCAGAAACTAGGGGGCACAGAGTTTGAGACTGCAGGTGGGGGATTCAGAGGCAATGTGTGAGGACAGTTGTTCACGAAGGCGGTGGTGGAGGCGTGAGGATAGCTTCCAGAGGACATGGTGGGGGGCGAACAGTGCCGGAGTTCAATATTGCATGGGACAGGCACAAGGGCTGTATGGGAGCAGGAAAGGGATTACCGGGGGTGTAATAAACAAAGAGGAGGTACAGGGCAGACTGGATGAGCATATGGCCCTTTCTGCCATCAAGATTTTATGATTTGTTCAAAGGAAAATCCTTCTAATTTTGAGTCATCCCACAGTGATGTGAGAGCTTAGGAACAGCCAGAATATAATGATAAGTAGAATGATACAATGTTTGTACTCTAATGAGTTTACCGATGCATATTTTATTTTTTTATTTATTTAGTTTTTGTTGACCAGGTAGGTGCACTAGACAAATCCTGCCTATTTTCAGGCACGACCCAGGGAGGGGATACAGATGAATGCCAACTGACCTTGAACCAGATTAAGCTTTGGTGGTATTTTTCTTGAATGGAGAAAATTTGGCCACTGCACCGGGAAATGCCATGGATCTTTAACATCCTCCTGAACTACCACCAGAACAGGCAGATGGGACCTCGGTTTAACATCTCATCTGAAAGACGGCACCTCATACTGCACTACAGTGTCAGTATTGGGATATTAACCCAAGTGCCTGGTGTGGGGATAGAACCCACAGCCTACTGATCTCTTGGCCTCAGAGGTGAGTGTGCTACCTGTTGAGCCACTGACACTGCTCCCGAGGCAGGCCTATAATCAACCATTGACAACAGTAAGGACTGTGCCAGAGTTTTTCTGGAATGAGTTGATAAATATTTTTTTAGTTGGTAAAGCTGGCCCGAACAAGTATGCACTGATTTAACCAAGGAATCAATGTGTGCTTGAGGTGTAAAGACTAGTCAAGAACAAATCCCAAATACTTACAGTTCTCAGCTTGAGCAATCTCTCTACCTGTGGGATCTGAAATAAGGTTCTGAGACCATAAATGGTTGAATATTTGTTGAGAACAGTTGTGTAAACTGGAGTACATACAAAAATAATTCAATGGGTGGAGTCCTAGCTGACAAACAGAACTCAGAGAGTATCAGTTAAGGGTCATTACTCTAGACTTGGCGACTTACTAGTGGAGTCCCTCAGGCTCAGTTTTGGGCCCAATCCTTTTCAACATTATGATATCTACCTTGCAACCAACAGATAACATTTGGATCTGCAAATATGCAGATGATTGTAAGGTAGGAAGCAACGATCATCCTTAAATGATGCTAAGGTGTTTAAAAAAACAGAGATAAAATAGCAATATGGGGAAAACAAACAAAATGGATTTCAACATCTCTAAGTGCAAGGTTATGCATTTTGGGAAGAAAACCCTATGTCTACATACACAATTGATAATATTAAACTAACAGAGGTTGAAGAAGAGAAAGATCTTGGGGTGTTAATTACCGATGACCTGTCCTTCACTAGACATAATAATGAGGTTGTTAAGAAATGTCAAACGCTTACAGGATACATATCAAGAAGTCTCAAGAGCAGAGATAAAACCATAATACTTCCTCTCTACACCACTTTGGTATGCCCACATCTGGGATACTGTGCCCAATTCTGCACTCCACAGGATGTTAAATCTAAGAGATTGCTAGAAAAGTCCAGAGAAGACTTACAAAAAAATTAGACAATACTCACACTTTGATTAATCTTACAAGACTAGAATTGCTAAACCTGTACTCAAATCATTACAGAAGCATAAAGGGTGATATGTGCTTGATTTTCAAGTACATAAATAATTTACCAAATTAAGTAATATTGGCCTAAGTAGACATACTGGTACAGAGCAGACCAGATCACATGGATTGAAATTGCTAGGTGATAGCTTGGTTACAAGAAGAAGAAGTAAATTCTTCATACACAGTCATTAATAGATGGAATATCTTACCAAAGGACATAGTCAATAGTAATACCATGGAAACTTTAAAAAATGATTAGATAGGTTTATGGAAACCAAAATACTTCTTCCACCACTAAGTGCGAGTTCATTAAGGACCCTGGTTCACTGAACTTGTACCCAATCTATGAATCTATGAGAACCAATGTACATTAGCTTTGTTTTAGCTGAATTCAGTAATAAGCTATTTACTAGTAACCATGTGTGAACAAAATCAGAATCAATTTGTAAGTGTTGCAAAGGGTGTGGCTGCCGTTACAGTTAACCCACCAAATATAATGCAAAATAAAGAGACTTACCTAAGTGCAGGGTGCTGAGGGTAATCCTGGGGAGAGGTCTTCTGCACACCTATAAAAAAAAAATAATAGAAAGGGAGTCACAAAGGATCCGCAGCTCTTAGGGGTCCAACAGGGCAGAAAGGACAGGTTAGGAAATAAATAAACTTATCTAATAAGGTAGGAGCCATCATCTTGTCAGACCTGTAGAAATAAAAAAAAATAGGTTAGTTAGAGAAGAGAAATCATAAAAACAAAAGCAGAGTAAAGGAGTGTGGTTTGGGGTGGTGGCTGACTGGCAGTGGTTACTTACTAGCCCAGGTGGCTAGCAAAGGTTAGTGGGAGGGCTAGTAGTCCTATTGGTTAATAAGGCTAGAAATGCCCTGGGGGAACCACTGTGTAAAGGAGCTCAAGTGGTCTAGTGGGCTAGCTCCAATGTGTGCTAGGCCAGTGTTTTTTAAATAAATCATTTTTAAATGAATTAATCCCTCATCCTGGTCTAGCGGGGGCTCTCTGAGCCCTTTTATGCTGTGGGCATGGTTGTGGTGGTGGCAGCAGAAGGGCAAGCAGCCTGCCTGTAGCGTGACTGCCCTCAAAGTGAAAGTGTCTCGCGGCACTGAAAACTTCAGCCCGTGTGGAGCTTAGGCTGTGGCCTACTCTGCACAGGTGGGAAAGGAGTATAAAAGGAGCCAGCAGGAAGTGGAGTAGGCAAGTATGGAAGCACCTCCCCCACCTTCCCGAATTGCCACTGGTGGTGACATTCATGCCCTATTGGGCTTTTTGAAGAGGTAGCCAGGGAAAGGGGTGGTAAAAACAACAAAGAGCTGCCATTAAGTAAAGCTGCTCCTGTGGCATTAGTGAGAGCAGGGAGGGTTGTGCAGGTGGCAGGAGCCACCAATGGTAAAAGCCACACCGCGGCAATGTAAAAGTCAAAAGGGGGTTAAGAAAGGCAGAGCAACAAGAAGCCGCTAGTTACAACAACACTACTCCCAGCGGCTAATGGTAGTTGGGGGGGTTAAGGACCAAGGAGGCAAGAGGCAGAGCAATAGGTGCTGCAGATGATTAAAAGCCACACCGTGGCTCGATACAATGTCTGGGGGATACTTTTAAAATATTAGTAAAAGCCTGCAGGAATGCAGGCATGTATGGAGCGCTGCCTGAGTGGAGAAACAAAAGAGTCACAACGCCGCAGCTATGCAAGCCTGAGGGCTGTAAATGTGAACGGGGAGGGGAGCAACAACAAAGACAGAAAGAGAGGCACATTTGAGCTAGATGAGCCCACAGAGAGAACAGAGCAGCAGACAGCAGCAGATGCTGAGTGGGCATAAATGAATAAACTAAACAAAATAAAAGATACAAAAATAAGGTGGCTACCTGGAGGGCGCAAGCATCCTCCATAGCAAGCTCCAGGCAGGCCATGTTGTGTAAGGTCTGCTGGCTGTTTCTGACATCACTAGGATGACATCAGCAGGGGGCAGGGCTAGTTTAAAAGGCAAAGAACAGTTTAAAAGTTGTGTGAAAGCAAAGGAGGGGTTAGTTTCAGTGGCTCCATGGGAAAACCATTAATTATGTTGAAAAATATGAGGTGGGTAGCTGGGGAAGCGCCAGCCCTATCTACTCACCCCCAAATTTAGCAAATATTACTTTTAAAAAATGGGGAAAGAGCTTATTTTAAAAGGTTCCTGCTGTTGGAAGGGCTCATGCTCTGTCCTGACTGGCTGCCAGTGACCTCAGCACCAAAATGCTCCAATCATTTGCAAGTAGGGTGGGCTAGAGTGCTCTAGTAGTGTAGCTCAGCCCTTTGTTCTCTCTTCCTCTCTGAGCTGGCAAGCAGTGCATTAGCAGGTCTCAGTCACCCACCACCCCTACAACAAGAACAAAAAGAAAGAAACAAGCATTTGTCAATGCCAAACATTGGTAGTTTGTTAAACAATGATGTTTTTCTGAAAAAGCCGAATGGCAGTCTAGTCTGCACACCCACAAGACCTCCCACGTTGCAGCACCACTCCAGGTGTGGCCTCTTTATTAATCTATAGGGGTAAACATACTCCTTTTCCCATGGTGATATCCCTCCTGTGCACCCCAGCATCCTACTAGCTTTTCCTACTGCCTTATCATACTGCTTTGCTAGAGGTTGAAACATAGAAATTGTCACCAGATAGAGACCACTAGGCCAATCCAGCCTGACCATAAGCCATGTATTTGACTACGCTTCTGATCCTCCCTCAGCTGTACCTCTATGGTTCTCCCAGGCCTGTGTCATGCATGTTTAACTCCCACCACAGTACTCACTCCCATCACCCCTGCGGCAGACCATTCCATGTGTCCACCACCGCCTCCTCTGTGAAGAAAAACATCCTCATATTCCTCTTAGCCTGCCACCTTCCAATTTCATGTCCTTCACCCTCATTTTGTGATCCCTGTATTGGAAGATGTCTTTCCCTGCACCTTGTTTATACCCTTGAGGTACCTGAATGTCTCTATCATGTCTCCTGTCTACCTCCTCCTCCATCAAGTAGTTATTATGGTCCCTTAATCTCTGCTTGTTTGTTTTGGGATGCAAGCCCTGTATCATCTTAGTCGCCTCTTCTGGACCATCTCCAGTCTGTTTATGCCCTTTCAAAGGTGTGGCCTCCAGAACTGTACACAGTACTCCATGTGAGGCCCAGCCAGGATTTATGTAACATCATCACTACCTCCTCCTTCTGATGGTGATACCTCTGCATATGCACCCCAGAATGCCACTGGCCCTCCCCGCTGCCTTTGTAGTCTGTTTTGACATTTTCAAGTCATGTAAAATTATAACCCCAGGTCCCTTTGTTCCTTGTGACTGTCAGCAACTGCCCCCTCCCATCCTGTAGCTCTCCTCAGGGTTCTATGCCCCAGGTGCATAATTTTTCACTTCCTTGATTTAAACCTCAGTTGCCATTACCATTTCTCAAGCCTGCCTAGGTCCTTTCTCATTGTCTCCACCCTTCCAGAGTATCTACCCTGTTGCAGATCTTGGTGTCATTGCAACCAGGCAGTCCTTTCCTTCTAGTCCTCTGCAATGCCACTAATAAAGACATTGAACAGGACTGTCCCAAGGACTGATTCCTGTGGTATTCCACTGGTCACACCCCAGACTGTATCCTATTTACCAACACCCTCTGTCTCCCATCTGTTAGCCAGTTCCTAACCCAGTTCACCACCTTGTCTACCATGCCCAGACTACCAATCTTGTTAACAAGCCTCTTATGTGAGATGGTGTCAAAGACCTTGCTGAAATTGAGGTAGATGACATCCATGCCCCCAATTAATTTCCTTCATCAACCAGTCAAAGAAATCTATCAGATTCATCTGACACTACCTACCTGCTGTTAGGTCTGACCAGGGTTTTATATAATGGCAATACTACCTCCTCCTTCTGCTGGTGACACCCCTGCCTATGCACCCCTTGTAATTTTTTCACATTTTGACCACAAATTTTCAACATAGTCTTCTTATCACTGTATCTCATAAACCCCATGGGTGAAAATTTCTTAATCCATGGCAAAACACTATTCCATGTCACAGGTGTGGAAACTCATTTTGGGCAGGATGTGAAATGACAGCTGTACTGTTCATGAGGTTGTGTGACGAAATGGCTAGGTTTAAAATTTGGAGTCAAAATATAAAAATTGGCAAAGTTATGCACGTGCATAGGAACATTTCAATGAGTGTGCGAATTCCATCATATTTTGTTGGTATTTTAATCCAAATTTCCAACCTGGACCTTTTGGGACCCCACCTCATGAATAGTGGTGCTAACATTTTGTTACTCAATCCTGAAAGGTGATTTCACGCAGCAACTGTGCCATTTTATGCAACAGGTTTGAGAACATGTTTTGGGCAGGATGTGATGAATGACAGCTGTACTGTTAATGAAGCACTGTGGAAAAATGGCTATGATGAAAATTTGGAGTGATAATATTTAAAATTGACCAAGTTACGCCATGTGCAGGAAAATTTAAGTGAGCACACGAATTTGGTGTTTGTTGGTATTTTTGTTCAGATTTTCAACATGGGCTTTTTGGCACCTATCTCATGAACAGGCACTATCATTTTAGTACTCTATACTGAAAGGTGATTTTGTGCAGCGATTGCACCATTCCACACCACAGGTGTGAAAATATGTTTTGGGCAGAATGTGGAAAATGACAGCTTTACTGTTCATGAAGTGATGTGAAACAATGGCTATGCTGAAAATTTGGAGTCAAAATATCAAAAATAACCAAAGTTATATGTGTGTATATGTGTGTGTGTGTAAAACTTTCAAAGAAGCGCACATAACTGCTCATTTTCAGTATTTTACACAAATTTTCAACATGGCTTTTTGACCCCACCTCATGAACAGTGGCACTGTCATTTCAGTAATGAATCCCAAAAGGTGATTCCACACAGCTACTGCGAAATCACCTTTGGGACTGGAGAATCTAAAATGAAAGTGACAGTGTTCCTGAGGTGGATCCCAAGAACTACATGTTGAAAACTGGTGCAAAATCTCAATAAATGGCTGAGATATCAACATACAGAAGTTGAAACCACCATTGACAGCCATTATACAGCGCTTACCTTGATTTTTCAGTTTCATGCTTCACCTTTGAAGAGTGCAGATGTGTCCAAAGAAGATATCAGCACTTGACCTCTGATGGTAAATAGTGTGGTAGAGAATGGGAGTGTGTAGCAGAGGGAGGGTTGGGATGGGGAGATAACGAGGGACCGCTTTTCTTTTTACAGCGTTAAAATAATAACAAAGATGTCGGGGATGGTTTTCTTTTTGGGGGACAGGACTGTTTCTGCTTTACTGTTATGCTCCATCAGAGTCAAGGCCAACAGACAATGGGGCTGGCAGGAGCACTTGGTGGCCTCCCTTGCTAGGGTCATTTGGGGGATAGCAGGCAACAGACAATGATGAACAGTTTTCTTTTTTTTTCAGGCTTAAAAATGACGGCGAGACAGTTTTTCTTTCAGGGAGTATTTGTTATACATTGAGGACACTGGGGGATTGGGAACCCCAGTGTCAGTATCTATGTTAGGAGGAGGTGTAGTACGGTGGTGCTTAGAGGGAGGGTTGTGGGGGGTACAACATAAACAAAACGCGGGTCATTTTTACCAATGCAAGAGGGAGAGAGAGGATGTGAGGAGCTGACCGCAGCAGCTCACACATTGAGCTGCTCAGCGATTGGCAACGCCACCACAGCATGCGGCTTTACTGTTACACTGGCCAGACCCCAATCAATGCCAACAGATAACGGGCCAGTAGGAGCACTTGTGGCCACCAGGTATCAGCAAGGCGGCACACAAATTGCTGCATGTCTTGGTGAGCTAACGGTCATGCAGATCAAATGGCTGAAGTCCTCTGGATTAGAGTGACTTTGGTCCTTTGAAGTACATGACCATTCAGCCCACTGAGCAGAAAGTTACATCAGGACCACACTGAGTGGTCATTGTGGTAGACTGCCAAGTCCCTGGTTCTGTGAGCTGCAATGGGCCTCGCAGTGACACCCCCAAAATCCCGTGATAGTCACAATACATTGGTTTATGGCGCAACCAATGTAAAAAGGAAAAACTAAGTTTAAAAGGATAGGCTAGTCAGTAAAGGGCTGTCTCTGTCAATGGAAAAGTATTCTAGATAGGAAAGTTAGAATAATTTTGTTCCAAAACTTTTGGGCCTTGATAGTCCAACCAAAGAAGGGCAGCAGAAGCCGAGTTTGCAGTTAACAGTCAAGTCTTGTAAATAGTATATTAATTTATAGTCAAAGTTTGTAGGAGGGATTCACTTTTTAACAGAGGACTGAAGACGATCAGAGGAGCAGCTGAGGAAACCAGGACATCAGAGGACCAAGGAGCAGCGGAGCTATCACTGGACATCAACAAAGGATGTCTCATCAGTCCCTGGCCAGGACAGTTCATTGAAGACTTCATCATCCTCATGGACACCACCCATTTAGGTTGAGATATCACAGACTGTGACTTCTAAAAGAGACTTGAAATGATTTGTGGACATTTTACTGTTTATCTTGGGGTGGATGAAAATATTGTGCAACAAATTCTAGAATTTTTTGCCAGGAGGAAGAAAAAACAAATATTGATTTTGTGCACATGTTTTTTACTGTTTAGGCTGTGCAGCTAGATTTTAGTCACTGACAGAGTCATTACTGAAGTAAGAAAGTAACAGTTATTCACAGATTGCTAATTTAAAAGAGATTTCTGCCTCTGTGATAATTCCTATAGCACTGCTGTTATGGTTAGAATTTCATAACCTCAGATTAATATCTGCCAGCCCTGTGACTAACCTTTCTTGATGTTAGTTGGACTCCATCTCCCAGGTAAGTGAAAGCAGTGTGCAGGCAAGTGTTATAGTGTTGCAGTGTTTACCAATAACATTAGTATCTGAACCCCTTCTGAAAAACAGAGTGTCATTTGCTTACATAATAATATCTACCCAAAAGCTCTGAATAACTTTCGGGAGGTCTTTCAAGAAAATACTAAATCACTATATTAACTTAAGGAGAGACAGTAGTATTTAATAAAACAGCCATTTGTCTCCCTAAAGTAGTTGTGGAACAGTACACAGCAACTTCAGACAGGCTCAAGTTCCCCAGGCTTTGAGAGCAGGCAACCATGGTGCACCAAATCAAGAGCCTTAGGTAAATCCAAGAATAGCACACCAACCAGGTCCCTGGCATCCAAGACCCTATGAAGAGAGTTTGTTCATTAATTGGTGAAAACAACCATCTCTGGGCTACAGAGTCAACAGTGAGATTGGGCGATAATTCCTGGACAGGGTACAATCTCGATTTAAAAATTAGGACCATGGTTGCCTGCTTCCAAAACAGAGGCATGTCACCTGACTGTGACAAAAATTAAATAACACAGTCAATGGGCAAAACATCAAATCAGTAACCAAAGCATATATCAATATTATTAGGACATTCCTAGATTACAATTTAATTTTCTTAAAATAATCCATACTTTGTTCCAATATCAAGATCTTAAATGCAATATTTAGAATCAGGACCCATTTCAGAAATAGGACTGTCAACTAAGGCAATATTGTCCACTGAGGGTGCTAGCTTGGCAGTGCAACAGAGCACACAATTGAATCTAGTGGCGGTGCCAAGCTGATCTGTAATGTCACCTCCTCAGTAGCCAACAAAGATACTTTGGCTGTAAGTCTTTCTCACCAGTTTATTTAATATATTCCAGTTATCCTGTTGACTATTAGGTGCAGGAAATTGGGAGCGCAGAAAAACTCTGCCTTAGAGCAATGAGCCTGAGGTTTAGGGTAATTACTGAGTCTTCGATACTCCACTACCACATAACACTCACATATCCAAGTTCAGGTGGTGTCTCTAATATACCATAGTTTAAACCTTTTCACAGTCTGACTCCACTTTAAGTTTGTTTTGTTTGCCAGCCAGAAGCCCCCAACCCCATCCATCAGATCTTTCAAGGGGGCTGCAGCAGACCAAGTTCCATGGGATTTTAGCACAGGAAACCACAGATCAGTCAGCCCCAGAACGTTTTCCAAAGATCAAAAGTAATGTAAGTTAAAGCAGTGAGAAATCTGCTCCTGCCAGACTCACTCTCACTGAATCCAGATTAAAAAAAAAATTACTAGATTTACTCAGAAAACCAGGATGGCAAGTAAAAATGGCATTGAACTTTTATCAGCTCACAGTAGCACCATGCAAACTTGCAATCTGTATTTCCAGATTGTCTCCAACGGATCAATATGCTGTAGTCACCACCACCCTCTCTCATAGGGTGGGCTGAGATTCAATGAACCAGTCAGGGAAATAAGGCTAATAGATCCATGCTGTCACCCAGTACCTGAAACCCTTAGTCAGCAAAGATAAAAGCACATCCAAATACTCCCAGAAGAAATCAGGAGCTCACCACCAGTCTGCTCCCTGAGTCAGGTTTGCCTCTCACAACACTTACACAGGCGGTCCGACAAGCAGAGTAGTGCTAGAGAGTCTACAAGTCTGTTCTGTGAGCTGGGTTTGCTAGTTCACAACACTCCCACTTGCAGTCTGGCCAAGGGGAAAGGGAGGATGGTCAAAACAAACCAAGCAGCCATCTAAAACACAGATTCTGACTGCACAGGAACTATCAACAGGAAAGAAAGGGTTTTGGCCAGATTGCAGAGAACATCAGCTTCACTCCGTCCATGCCACACCACAGGTTGAAGAGACATGTACACTCCTCTGACTCAGCACCACTTGCAAAAGCTACATGGAACTCATCCACACAGGAACCGGAATCCAAAGGAACCTGCTCTAAAAGAATAAAACAAAGACTGCACTGACACACTGTGTTACCCTGCATACTCTATCCAGAAGCCCTACCATAACACTCACTAGCTGACTGAAATTACCACCAATCCCTGCCATTATAAAGTATAAAATCTCTCTAAAAGCTCTGTATATCACAGACATTTTCTAAAGCTGTTACAGAACTCAGGACACCACACCCAGCCCAGTGGCCATCTTTTTTCACTGTCAGGAAGGAGGTGACCTGTCAAGCCAGTGGGGTCAAAGAGTACAGGTTTCATCCTGCTATACCCCAGGACTTTTCTATCTTAATTCAGTATTAAAACTTGATCAGTTAAAATCCTTTACAATATCATAAATATGTGCATAGATCAAGAAAACAAGGATACTATTGCATAATATCTATTAAAATTAGCAGTTTATATGTACAGTTTCCTAACACACTAATTTTTCAAGTAAGTACAATGTATTGTAATTCATTATTGTTGCAGTATCCTCTTTCCTGAATATAGTTTTTAGGCATGCGACCAGCTTTATAAGGACATCTTGTCTAGATGAATTAAAAATCTTAGTTAATGTCTGGTCAGACATGAGGTACAAGGATGCTAAATGATCCTCTAGCTATCATTTCCTTGGTTTATCAAAAAATGGGCATAAAAAATAACAAGTTTCAAATAACTGATACAAGTATTACAGCACACCCCACTTAATCAGGATGCGATTAAGTGAGATGCCCTTTAATTGGGACATCCCATTAAGAATGAATTTTCCCATCATAATCCAATTCACTGCATCTCTTAATAGGGACTATAACATCTGGTTAATTGGGATGGTGGCGCTAATCAATCAATCAATCAATCAAATCTTTATTTATCCAGGCGAACATCATTGAGCAATGCTCATTTGCAAGATGGACCTGGTAGGGTCAAGATACAATTTGTATGACATATAACATACAAAGAATACACAACTTTGAAAGGATAGCAAATGAATACAAAACAACAACTCCAAGATATATACATGATTCATTAAGTAGCCAGCTTGTTAGTGGAGGATACTTTAGAAACTTGCACTTTTGGTGAAGGTTAAATGTGTCAGGGAATTATTAGAAAGTTTTGAGCTCGGTGATGAGCTGTATGGACATCTGGAAGATATATCTACAGGAATGATTTGTAGGAGGCAAATACCGGCTGAAGCAGTGACAGGGGACGAAAGGAGTGTATACAGAGTGTTGTGGCCAGGGGTGGTGAAAGGAAGGAGTGGAAAGGGCCGTGTCAAAGAGGGATCAATAGTAGGTCAAGGGGAGGGGATGGACTGGGGAAGTAAAACTGAAAGTATAAGGAGACTAAGTATATAATGCTTAAGAAGGAAGGATTGTAGTAAAGGTTAATGAGATGTGAAGCAACTGCTCGTAGGGTGCTGAGGAGCTACCTGAATAGTCGTCCAGCTGGTAGGAAAGATGGAGGGTTAGTCTAATGTTGACGGAAGCAGTTACATTTTCTTTGAATATTTTGTTGTATAGATATTTAAAGGCTGTAATAGATATGAGCTTGTTCACTTTCAGTGTCTTTTGCATTGTGTTCCATAGGGTGGATAATACATAACTAACAGCATGTCTGCCATGTCGAGAGTGGAACTTAGGCACTTTAAGAGTAATGAAGTTCAGGCTTCTTAATGCATAATTACTTGATGAGGCTTGTGGAAACAGTCTGAGATATATTTTGGAAGCTGCTGTGATATTGCTCTGTAAGTCCATAGTAATGCATTCCTATCCTTCTATATTGAAGTGAGGGGCCAACCAACTGCGGGAGTATAGCAAGCAGTGGTGAGTACTGTATGGTAAGTCTGTGATAAACCTCAGAGCTCTATGGTATAGTGTATCTAATTTGTTCAAGCATACCGAGGGCAGTGATTGTATAGGAAGTCAGCATAGTCTAAAACTGAGAGGAATGTGGCCTGGACCATCTTCTTTTGAATCACTTGAAAGGAAGTGCCTTATTCTATAGTAAAGTCCAAGTCTTTGTCTAAGCTTTTTAGTAGCTCTTCCAGATGTTCTAGATAGTCTAATCTACTATCTAGCCATACCCCAGGTATTTGAATTTTGTGACATATTCAAGATTTTCACCAAGTGCAGTGGATAGTTTAGGGAGATCGATTGGAATTGAGTATTTTGCCTGCACCTGTGGGAAAAGAACATTGCCTTAGTTTTTGCATTCAATAGTAGTTTTTTCCAGCAGCTGGAGTTGCAGTAGGTCGATTTCTGCTTGTAGTTCTTTGCAGGCTGTTGTAGGAGAAGGGTGACTGACATACAGTACTGTATCATCAGCAAACAGGTGTACAGTGGCTTTGGTAAGATTTATGTCAATGCTATTGATATATATGGTGAAGAGGATAGGGCCAAGAATAGATCCTTGTGGTACTCCTCTTTGTAGTGGTCTGAGTGGGGATATATCCTTCGGCCTTTACCTGTTGGGTTCTTCCTGTAAGATAGCTGTTAAACCATCTAATGGAATTGGTGTCAAGTCCAATAGACCTTAGTGAGAGAGGAGCAGGTCATGGTCAACCGTGTCAAAGGCCTTACTTAGGTCTAAGTAGACAGCACATACACAATTTTTTATCCAATTCAAGTTGCCAATCATTGGTGACTTTTGCAAGAGCTGTTATGGTGCTGTGGTTTGCTCTGAAACCAGATTGTGCTGGGTTTAGAATATTGTTGGTTTCTAGATATTCTCTTAACTGGGTGCTCACAATTTTTCAAGTAGTTTAGACAGCACAGTAAGAATGGAAATTGTCTGTAGTTATTAAGGTCTGTGGGATCCGGCTTTCAGAAGAGGAATCACTTGAGCGGTTTTCCAGATTGATGGGATGACTCCAGACTGTAGAGAAAGGTTAAACAGATGCTATTGGCACTGCTAATACATGTATGGCAATTTTAAAAAGTATGGGTCAAGGAGTCTCGCCTGCACTCTTTTATGTCCAATTGTAAGATTAGTTCTTCGACTTGCTTCAGCGTGGCTGGAGTGAAGGAGAAAATGGAGTCAGTCACCCTTGCATCAGTATTCTTAATCCCTAGATGTACTCTCATTTGGTTGGCTGGAGAGGAGTCGAATGCTAGTCCAGCAGTTGTAAAATGATTATTGAAAGCTTCCAATACTTCAATTTTGTCACTGATGGTTCTGTTTCCACATTGTAGTTTTGTTGGGGTGAGTTACTTGGGATATGGCCAGTTATATCTTTTATAGTGTTCCAAAACTTGGCAGGGCTGGAGTATGAGGAGTCTAATTCAGTCATGTAATATGCAGCTTTTGTGTCTCGTGACTTTCTTGGTGCAAAGATTCCTGGCTTTTCTGAATTGCTCCCAATCAGAGGCTAATTTAGTTTTTCGGCTTTTTCCAAAGCTTGTCCCTTCGAGAAGGGTGGATTTAAGGTCAGAATTAAACCAACGACAGGTTTTATTTTTAATACGTAGTTTAGAGACTGGTGCATGAATGTTTAGAGCATTTGTGATGATGTCATTTAGAACACCATATGCAATCTCCATTGTGTTCGCTAGATAGAATTCTTGCCATCTTGTGGAGTACTTAATATCGTCCAGGTATGCCTCAATGTTGAAGTTCTTTTTGATCTCCTCAACAAGAATTTTGTGGGGATGAAATCTACATGCTAACCTAATTGCCGTAATAGAACAATGATCACTAATGTCGTTGAACAGAACTCCAGTATGTGAAAAGAGGTGAGGTTTACTCACTAATAGTACATCCAAAAGCGTGCTATTTTTGGGTTCTTTTGTTCATTCTAGTAGGTTCATTTATAAGCTGTGTAAGCCCATGCATGTCGAGAATGAAATTAGAGGTGTAGCTGCCTTAGAAAGCCAGTTTAGGTTTAAATCACCTATAATTATGGTTTCTCCATTCCTTGTTTAATCAAGTCACCCAAATAGGACAGTATCTTGAGGCCAGCTGAGGGAGGTCTGTAACAGCCAATCAGCTGCAGTGAGGTATTTTTGGAAAGGGTTATTTTAAGGGATAGGCACTCACATTCTTTGCCATAGACTAAGAGGCAAGAGAAATTGCAGATAGGTTGGCCTTTACATATATTGCTACCCTTCCTCCTCTTGTCCGTCTATCAGCTCTGAATGTTTGGTAGTTAAGTAAGTTTATATCTCTGTCAGCTGTATCAGGTCTAAGCCATGTCTCAGAGACTACCAGGATGTCGGGTAGTGAGTGGCTAACCCAGGCTTGGAGCAATGTGATTTTTTTAAAAGGCTACATGCATTAATATGTA
This sequence comes from Neoceratodus forsteri, assembly GCA_016271365.2. Classification (NCBI taxonomy): domain Eukaryota; kingdom Metazoa; phylum Chordata; order Ceratodontiformes; family Ceratodontidae; genus Neoceratodus; species Neoceratodus forsteri. Next base: position 1,451,150,813 of record CM057452.1, read on the forward strand.
GAAGGCTTAGTCCTTTAATCTTTGCTAGTTCTGAAGGTGCAGTGATAGTCCCTGGTGGCCCAGGGTTAAGTTCCACATTCCTGAGCATATTAGTAGTAGGAGCAGTAGTTTCATAGTTGCCGCCAGGATAGGGGTATATGTTCTTATAGGTGCCTTTTATTTCTTTTTTTTTATTCTGTGGAATTCTTATTTGCCATCCAGATTTGGTTTTTCGCTCTTGTAAAGGAAAGGATTAAAACTTTAACAGAGATAGTCGTGATCTTGTTCTGTATACAGTTGGAGACAGACACCAAACAAATGCAATGCCGACTGTGTCCCTCCGTAGTAAAGAATAAATGGGTAGCATCATATCAATGGAAGGTCATAGGTACATATCCAATCTCTTGGGGCTGCTGTAGAATTGCAGCAGAACGAGAATGTGGTATCTGCACTCTGCTTGGCATCCTGTGGATGTCTGCATCTTTACTTAGTTCAGGTAATAGTAGTAGTATAAGAAGGCTCCAAAGAAAGTTCCTCATTATGAAGGTGATCAGAGATTTTGTAGGTAATATCTTATGATTTGCTCACAGTAGTTGCCTGTGTCATAGATTATAAAGGTGGTATACTTAGCTCATACTGGGAGCCTACTCAGATATTAGAGGAGGGTGTTTAGTCTAGCAATGGGATAGGAGGTTCAGTAAACAGTGAGATACAAGAATTGTTTGGACTTGAATAAAGGCGGAGTATAAGATGGCAAGGCAGTGTGCCTTATCAGATGCTAGGTGGAAACCCAGTCTAGTTGTGGCGTCAGAATAGATAGCATAGGTAGTAATCTGGTAATCGATAGTGTAGTATCAATGAGGAATATAAGGCAGGCTATGGGTTTAACAGGACGAGCGGGCGTGGTTTTAATAACGTTGGCGGGAAAGTGTCTATTTAAGAAAGTCTAGAAGAGGGGAAGGCGGGTGGGCATAAAATTGGCCTTTGCAGTACCTTCCCTGGAGGGTCTCTCCGCTCTGTGGAGCTGAGCGCCGCGCTGGAGATGCCGCCCGCCCACTGGCGGCGACAGCCTCGGCGCTGTGTGGGGCGCCAGCAAGGGTCCTCCTCTGGGGAGACAAGAAAGAGCAGGTAGAATTCAAAGGATTTTACAGCTCAGGCACAGGCAGAGCAGCAGGGGGCCAAAATTAACATTAGAAAGGCTAAGGGATGGGGTAGAGGTGCCAAAGCGTCTGGCTATGCACATAAACACAGGAAGGCTGTAATTACTTTTTTTTTACAAGCAACACCTCTCACAATTTCCCCTCCCCACAATTACAGTGTTCAGCTCTTTTGTGGAAATTTGTACACACAATACCCTAAGCGAAACTTTTCCTTACATAAAAACAAATCTAGCAAACAAGAAACCAGGAGCAGCGGGGACCAATGGGATGCGAAGCCGTGGAAGGCGCTTCGCCTTCCAGTGGACTGCGCCTTTGCCCATCCGCCCCTGGAGGTCTCTCCCGGCTCTGTGGAGCTGAGCGCCGGCTGGAGATGCCGCCGCCCACTGGCGAAGACTGGCCTCGGCGCCGGTGGAGGCGCCAGCAAGGGTCCTCCTGGGGAGACAAGAAAGAGCAGGTAGAATTTAAAGGATTTTACAGCTCAGGCACAGGCAGAGCAGCCCTATAAAAACCTGCTTCAATGGTGTCTCATAGGTGTATCAGAATTTCATTTCTGTGATGGCTGCTGCTTAGCTTAGATAAAATTATAGTACTGGAGGCTCTAGATGCTCCTGGTTCCACACTGGCATCTGTTGGCAAAACGTTTGGCATCTCTAAATCGCAGGCTGGGAAATTTAGCCTAACCTTGAGAAAGTAAAATGGTTGGCATGTTAACAATAACCCTGACAGAAAAATTAAAGGGAAGCTAAAAGCATCAGTGTTGATGGGCCAGTGTTCGCTTGGTTTCTGCAAGCCTTAGCCAGTGGGAAACATCTCTCTGATCTGATGCTTACAAGCAAAGCAAACAGGCTTGCTGGAGCTTGCCATCAATTTCAAGGTGACCGAGGAATGGTGGGTGCCATGGAAATCTCCACAACATAATTTTAAGTGAGAACATAGTTAGAAGGCAGACGCTGACATTGGGAGTGCCCAGGCCTGGATCTCAAATGTCTTGCCCACTCTACTTGTAGAATACAATTCAGAAGACATTTTCAAGGCTGATGAACAGGGCTCTTCTACTGTGGGTTACCCCAACCATGGTCATGCTCCAAAGAGCCTCAGTCATGCCAGTGGAAAACAAGACAAGGATCGTGTGTGTCCATCCTGGTGTGTGCCAATCTAATAGGCACAGAGAAAAAAAACTCCTTGTGATTGGAAGAACAGCATCTGCACTGCCAGCATAAGGATTTAAACACCATGCCAATGATGTACACTAACTCTGCCAATGCATGGATTGCTGGAATAATCTTTCAGACCTGGCTGCTTCATTAGGATCAGCAGTTGATTGATGCAATTTACATGTTGTACCATGCATGGATTGAAAACTACTTTTGGAAAGCAGACTTCTGTGGTGACCCTGAAACTGAAAATGAAGCCCTGTTTGGCGTACCTCATTCAGAATTCATGTACACTTAGAATTCCCATAGTTTGTAGAAAATGAATGCTGAGGAGCCACCTGAAGGGAGCTTATGACTGAGGATGTTGCTGCTGTAAATCAGATGAAACTGAATGAGAATGAGGATTACAATTAGGACAAAATACTAGCCACACCTGACAAGTAAGTCACAGTTTCCAAAATAGAGGCACTGCATGTTCTGCCCATGGTAATGAAATGGTGCCAACAGCACGGTCTAGTCTCTGTCTGGGATAGCTGGTCTAAAACTGAGTCTGCCATCCATTGGTAAATGCTCAGTGAAACCAGAAAAGTAAAGTGACCAACTTCTTTTAGTGAAAATAAAAACAAATACAGTCACCAAGCACTTCTATAATGGTATGGTACCTTCCCCAGCACAAAGTCACACAAGCAAACCCCAAAACAAAAACAAACAAAAAAATCTTACAAAGTGCAAAAGTTCACTAACCACAAAAGGATAAAATACGAACAGCACTAATGAACATCGCGATAAGCGTAGACACCCACTTAATCATGATGATAGAAATCTCGATCTGACCAGATTAAGCGTGTCTACTGTATTATACTTGTAATGTTTTTGTCAGTCATGATTATACTTGTGTTCCTGGTTGTTACTGTATAAAATTCCATTTGGTACAATGTTATTAGTCTCTTGCCTTCAGGTTCTTTGATTAAGTGCAGATATTGTTGAACCTTATGCTCATTTAAAAAAATATTTGCAGAATATCCAGTTAAGGAACTTTTGCTCTTAAAATCCTATATTTTCCTGCTTTACCCCAAACCAATTTTGTCTCAGATTGTTGTAATAAACATTAGCCTTGGTGATTAGAATCTTTTGCTGCCTAATTTTTTTTCATCAGACACATTTTGAGTCATGATATAAATAACATCAGGACAATAGACCAATAATTAATCATCCCAGTTAGTGCCATGGAGTCCAGATTAGGTTGGCTGTGTTCTGCTGTTACAACAACTGACTGTGCAGTCAAAGGAATTCTTAGAATACTGAACTTTTATAAACATTATTCATTCCCTCTAACTGTGTCATATCACTTAGGGCCCATGTTTCAATGCTATAGAGAATCTGGGATTATAATTTGGCATAGATCACCTTTAACAATGCTTCAACATTATTTCCACTTTATTTAGATGCAAAACATAGCTGTACAAGTGATAGTACTCTAAATTATTTTAACCATGAGCCTAATATATTTTTATTCCATCTGCTATTAATGGAAACTCTGATGCCCAAGTAATCATATTGTTGTACAATTTCTGTTTTTCTTTATTCATATTCTATCTGTGTTTCTTCAAATTCTGGACACCTATCAGCACCTTAGTTTTGGTTGTAGTCCTGTGATCTTGTATTGTAAACAAATATTAGATAGTATGTCAATTTTGCTTAAAAGCCAATTGACTATTAGAAAGTATAACAATATTTGCATATGCAAGATGACTGATTGTGGTGTTTATTACAGCTGGGGAGTAAAATACAAGGTGAAATATTTTCACAAATTGCTGACATATATAAATTGAAAAAATAAGTGGGTGTGCTAGAATGCAGCCTTGTTTTACATCTACATTTGTGGGAATTTCCCAGCAAGTTCCTTTTAAACTATATCTCACCTTTGACTAGGTATTAATGAGCAATGTAATACAGTAATAATTGTCAGTAACCCTCTGTCAATACCTTTGTTTTACAAATAATGTCATATTAGTGAACTGCTTATTTGATCAAAAGCTGAACTTTAAAAATAATAGAAATATTATTCACTTTTTGTGTATGTGATATTTCTCAATTAGAGAGGAAAAAACAGTTATTAGTCATGAAACATTTCTTCCTGAGCCTTGCTAACCTGGCTAGGAATGGGATCAGAGCAGTGCAAGAGGAGTTTATAGAGTTGGGAGGGCCTTAGACAAGTAGCACATCACGGTAACCTTCTCGGAGGTGCTGCCTGTCTATAGCAAGGGTGATGCTAGGATACTCCACACCATGGAATTCAATGAATGGTTGAAAACTGGTGTGGAGCTCAGGGTTTTGGCTTCACTGGGACTGGGGAGCCACCTGGAGGATGCAGGCCTATACTGGCACAATGGTCTGCATCTGTCCAGGGTGAACCAGGATCCTAGGTGATAGGTTTAAATGCTTAATTGGCAAGCATTTAAACTAGCCAAGGGGAGGCACAGAAAAGGAGCAGGAAATCCCTGCCTCCCCACAAAACACAGTAATTAGCAAGGAAACACCAAGGTAGAGAAGTAATTAAGGAGCAGAACAGAGGTAAATGCAAAAAGGCAAAGGCAGTAAGGACAGAGATGGGGCTAAAGGGGTACGCCATCAAAAAATGGAGGGTGATGAGTACCAATGCCCGTAGTCTGTGTAACAAGCTCTCTGAACTAGTGACCTTGATGGAAGAGGATTCCTGGATATTGTGGTAGTCACAGAAACATGGTACACAAAGAACCATGACTAGGATGTCAACATACCAGGATACACAATCTACAGGAGGGACAGGGAGGGTAAAAGAGGAGGAGGAGGAGGAGTAGCTCTTATGTAAAGGAAGGGATCAAAGCAACAGAACTAAAGAGTAAACAGGGAGCAGATGAGGAACTCTGGGTCACCCTGGAGACAGAAAATGGCACCACAATCCACATGAGGGTTGTATATAGACCCCCATCTCAGGGAAAGGAATGGACAGGAAAATGATAAAGGCATCCTTAGAATGGCAGAAAAGGGGAGATATTGTTGATGGGTGACCTGAATATGCCTCGATGTTAACTGGAGCACCTTGCTGCAGGCACATCCAAGGGCAGGGTCATTCTTGATGCCCTACAAGGGGCATGCCTCAGACAGCTAGTATTGGAACCCACTCGGGATGGAGCAATCTTAGACCTGGTACTCTCAAACGGGATGGAGAAAGAATCTTGGATTTAGAAGTGGTAGCCATCTGGGACAAGCGACCACCAAGCAGTGTGGTTCACGATAAACACAGCCATACAGTCAAGCCATACAAAAGCAAGAATATTGGACTTTAGGAGGGCTGACTTTGGGAAAATGAGAGAGAGCCTCAGAAAAGCACTAGCAAACAGGCAAGAAGGAGGGTGGAGGAATAATGGAGAGTAATCAAAACAACCATCACAGAGGCAACAAGCCTTTGTGTGAAGCAAATCAACAAAATACAATGAAGGAAAAAAACACTATGGTTCTCTAAAGAGGTGGCAGGGAAGGTTAAGGAGAAAGGGTAGCATTCAGGAAATATAAGGAAACACAGAAGCAGCAGGACAGAGAAATTTATCAGTTAAAGCAGAAAGAGGCAGGAAGGCAGTCAGAATAGCAAAGGCCCAAACTGAGGAAAGCATTGCCAACTCTGTTAAGAAGGGGATAAGACCTTTATAGGTACATTAAGGAGTGAAGAAAGACCAAGGAGGGATACTGAGGTTTAATAAAGGGAAGGCATGTAGGCCGGAGGTGACAGTGAAAAGTAGGGATACTGAATGAATATTTCTGTTCAGTATTCACAAAGGAAGAGGAGGGGAGGTACCTAAACCAAACAAGAGAAACACTCCAGATATGGGGTCGATACCAGTCCATTCACAGAAGAAAGGGTTATGAAAGAACTAGTAAAATTGAAGGTGGACAAAGCAATGGGGCCTGATGGATTCACCCAAGAATTCTAAAACAACTAAGGTAGAACCAGTGACACCACTGACTACTCTTTAACAAATCATGGGAGGATGAGGTGGTACCTGAGGACTGGAGGAGGGTGGATGTGATTCCTCTTCACAAAAGTGGGAGCAGGGCAGAGGCAGGAAACTACAGACCAGTTAATTTGACTTCAATGGTAGGGAAAATGATGGAATCACTCTGAAGGAAAGAATTGTTGAGTACCTAGAGGCCAGTGAGGCACAGGACCCAAGGCAGCATGGATTCACAGTGGGAAGGTCGCGTCAGATGAATCTAAGATCTTTGACTGGGTGACCAAAATAGTAGACCAGCAAGGGCTGTACACATGGCCTACCTAGATTTTAGCAAGGCATTTGATGCAGTCCCACACAAAAGATTAATATACAAGTTGGGCAGCCTTGGGTGGTTCCGAAGTGGTAGCCTGGATAAAAATTGGCTGGACAACAGGACACAAGGGTAGTAGAATGGAGTCCACAGTGAAGAAAGGAGGGTTACTAGTGGGGTACCACAGGGTTCAGTACTGGGGCAGGTTCTTTTAATGTCTTTATAAGTGACATTGCAGAAGAACTGAAAGAAAGTATATTTCTTTGCAGATGACACAAGGATCTGCAACAAGGTTGATACACAAGATGGAGTGGAAAGGATGAGAAGGGACTTGGCAAGGTTGGAGGAATGGTCAAATGTATGGCAGCTTAGATTCAATGCAAAGAAGTGCAGGTAATGCACCTGGGAAACAAAACCCAGGGAAGAGTACACAATGGGGGTGAGATAGGACGACAACAAAGATGGAAAGGACCTGGGGGTAATTATATCAGATGACCTAAAGGTGGGCAAGCAATGTGAGAAAGCAGTAAGGAAGGCTGAGGGGATACTGGGATGCATAGGGAGAGGCCTCAACAGCAGAAAACAGGAAGTTGTTATCCCTTTGTACAGACAGTTGGTGAGAGCCCATCTGGAGTACTGTGCACAGCTCTGGAGACCCCATCTGCAAAGACATAGACAGAGTGGAGGCTGTCCAGAGGAGGGCACATAAAATGGTGCAGGGTCTGCACCAGAAGACATATGAAGAGAAACTAAAGGAGCTTAATATGTATACCCTTGAGGAAAGAAGGAGATGGGGACATGATAGAAACTTTCAAGTGCCTCGAGGAATCAACAATGTCCAAGAGAGTAGTATCTTTCAGAAAAGAGATGTGAAAGAACAAGGGCACAATTTGAAGATAGAGCGGGACGGCTCAGAGGTAATGTGGAGGAAGTATTTTTCTGCCAGAGAGGTTGTGGATGCATGGAATAGCCTTCCTGAGGAGGTTGTGGAGTCAAGAACAGTGAGGGAATTCAAGAATGCATGCTACAGACATAAGGCAGTCTTAGTGGGTGGTAGGAGGAGTATGCTGTTGGTTAACTAGGATCTGCAGCTTATCCATCAGGTAGGAAAATGGGCAGACTAGGCAGGCCAAGTGGTCCTTATCTGCCATCAAATTCTATGTTTCTATGTTGCTTGTATTTCTTCCAACACGTTTTCTTCTCTACCCAATTTTCCATTTCATTCAATATCATTTTGTAGAAAACTTTATGATGATGATTAGACCAATCAGATTGTTCTACCTGGGATCAGTAACAGTATCTTTCTTATGGACTGGTACAATAATTTTATCCCACCAGGAGTCCAGGGTACTGTATATTTGTCAACTGCAAAATGATTGTGTAAGTTGTCAAGAATGGGGATCCACCAAGCCTGGTCCAGTTTAAATAAATCACCTGTTGAACTTGTGACACTTTGTTGTAGTGTGTGGTTATACAGGAGAGTGCATTTTCTCCCGCTAAGCTTTATTTGGAACTGAGTCCCTCTGGTGAGAGGAGGTTAGTTTAGGTTGTTGCCCAGATAACCAGGTAACAAAGTTAGATTACAGTGTAACAAACTTGTGGGACTGTGGAGGTCTTCCAGGATCCATAGTTCCAAGTCTTTTAGTAAGCCAGTAGAAATCTTTGCTTTTATTGGAGCCAGGAGCTAGGGGTGTGCTCTGTTGTTCGAGAAAATCCACGCATGAGGTGGCATTTTAATTTTTAGAACATTTTATTGTTTTGCAGTCAGCAAAAGTACAAGGTACCAGAAGTGACTGTTTCACACTTCTTAACCTCTCAGGGATAAAACAGAGCCCACACAAGCAGGGTAAGCATGTGCTGGAGTGCATTGGCATGCGCGGAGACAAGCACAGAGACACACGCATTCTGCACGTGTCTGTGCTGTGTCTGCTATTGGCCACTGGGGCAACAGGTAAGAACATATCAGACTTCTTAATAATATTATAGTTCATAATTCCTCAGTAACCATATCACATACTAACTAACTATCATGGATATTACTGAAGAATTTGTGACACTTAGCTCGGGGAGGTTGCTATGTTATGTATCATATGTAATAAGTTTTGTCTGGAAAGTCAAAGGATTTGATGGACTGACGTGTGATCAGTGTCTGGAGATTCTGGTATTAAAAAATAGGACTATGGAACTGGAAAGTTTGATACAGGAAGCTCAGAGTACAATAAGTAATGACAATCAATCACCTGCCCTAGTAAATATTACAAATGCTGAGGTAATGCGACAGAAAACAGGCCCCAGAATGACTCACTAAAATGTATGAGAGATCATAACAGCCATGAGGAGAATGAATGGAGCCAGTAATTAACAAGAAAAAGCATAAAAGGACACAGATGCATGAAATTTGGACTACCACTACAAAATAGGTTTTCTCTTGTCGCAGTCCACATCCAATGATAAACCTACTGGTAAAAGTCCCATTACGAATCCATTAATATCTAGTATTGGAGACAGTCACTGAAGTAGGTCAGGCTAGAAGTACAGTATTAAATAACAAGGCTAACAGGGCAAATAAAGGAAACGGTACAAATACAGTTCATACTCAAGTTACTACTGCTGAGGTCCATGCACCAGCATCAGGATGCTTAGCGTGTTCTCTGATACACTAATGCTCCAAACAAGGAAGTAGTAATTCAAAATACAAACTCAGAAAATACCCAACAAACATAGACTCACAGTATTTTAATAGAGGAGGTAAACTGGGAGAACACTATGGAAGTTAATCAAACTACACAAAGCATGCAGAGACAGGTGTTTGTGTTAGGTGATTCCATCATGAAATTTGTGAATGGCTACATCTGTAAGGGGATAGGGAAATTAGAATATGTTCTAGTTACAGAGGTGCAAGGATAAGAGATAGCCACAGAATTATATCATCTATTGTTAAAAACACATGTAATAAGCCACTTATAGAGCTTCATGTGGGTACCAATGATATAAATAGATTCAGTCTGGAGAATATTAAAATGATTACATTAATCTAGCAGCAACATTGGAAGAAAATGAATGTGAATACTGCTTTTCAGAGATCCTGCCTGTCCCAAGGGCCAATATAAATTAGCGGTCCAAAATCAAACAAGTCAATGATTGGCTCGAAAATGGTGTTTACAAAAATGTTAAATGTATCACCCACTGGGAAAGATCATCATCAGATGAAAGTCTTTTAGCTGGGATGGTCTCCACTTCAATAAGAAAGGTGCGGCAGTCCTGGATAAAAGCACTGCACAAACCATCGAAAAATGTTTAAACTAAATTGCAGAGGGCAATCAGGGAAAGTACTGAACTATAGCATCAAATCCATAAACAACTATAAAGTACTGGTAGCCAACGCAAGAAGCTTAAATGTTGAAAAGATTACTGAACTTGCTGGACTATTAGTTAAGTACAATACAGATACTGCAGCACTTTGTGAAACATGGTGGGATGAGACATGATTCATTTTATCCCTGGTTACTCACTATACTGTAGAAACAGGCATAATAAATAGGTGGTGGTGCATGCATATATGTACAAAACGCAATAACTGCCTCAGAATATCAACTATCTGATGTAGGAAATCTGGAGGGAATATGCATACAAATTAGTATACCTAATGAAAAGAATTTTCTACTTGCCAATGTCTATAGACCACCATCCTCAGACCTAAACAATAACCACTCATTAAGGCAATTAGTCTCTTAGCATCTGATTCTGATATCATGGTTGTTGATGACTTTAATCTGCCAGGTATAGACTGTAAATTTAACTTCTAAATCAACCCTGGATGGCCAGTTTTAGACTCATTTATTACAACTGGGTTGGACCAACTAATAACTGAACCAACTAGAGGAAACAATATTTTGGATCTTGCCCTCACTAACATTCCATTTGACATAGGTAGCATTAAAATAATGGGGCCTTTAAATAACAGCGATCACAACGTTGTATACTTGGAGATCAATAGAAAAGAACAAGGGAGGATGGACCAATTACAGATACAACTACAATAAGGGCAATTATAATAAAAATTATAATAAAATTAATAAGGCTTTGTCAGGTTATGACTGGGACTTTTTATTCTCTGATCTATATGTTAATCAATGATGGCAATTATTTAAATCTATTATATCAGAATTGGAAAAACTCTGTATCCCTATCAAAAAACACATAGCAAAATAGGAAACTTCCATCTTGGCTCACTAGTTTGATAAGATCACAAATCAATAAAAAGAAAGAACTTTTAGAACTATGAAAAAAATCCTAGCATAGTAAACAGTAAAAAACATAAAGAAGAATTAAAGAAGAAGAATCAGCATTTATATAGTACTTTTGATACACAGTGTATTCCAAAGTGCTTTACAAACAATGCTAGACTGGTAGTGAAGTGACTGAATGTGTGGTGGCTGCCATATCGCACATCGTCATCACCCACACAAGGCCTGGATAATTGCATGAACTGGTTTATAGGAAGGGAATATTGGCCAGGACACAGATGTCCCCAACTCTTTGCAAGAGTGCCCTTGGTTCTTTACTTCACCTGGACACCACCAGGATGGGTAGAAAGGACCTCAGTTTAACAACTCATCCAAGGACAGCACACCTTAGCAGTACAGTACCACGTAATGCTGCACTCAGATGCCAGCAATTTTTTAGGTAAAAGTCCAATCCTGGTGTGGGACAAGAACCCATGACCTTCTGGTCCAGAGTGGATGTGCTACCAACTGAGCCACGCTAAGATTTCAATACTCATTCTGACCTAATAGAAGTTACAAGTGGTGTTTCCCAGTAAAGAAAACAAAAATTAATCTGGGTAGAAAGAAATGAAATTGAGTTTAAACTTTCAGTCACAAAAATCCCAAAGTGTTTTATGCTTATATAAATGGTAATAAAACCAGGGTCTAAGCATTAAAAATGAATTGAAAATGGTAGAGAGAGTCTCAACACTAAAGACATGGCCAGTTCTTTCAAAAATACTTTGGGTCAGTATTCAATAACAGGAGGAAATAAGTGCTAACTTGAATAACATTTCAGATATACAAGACATTAATACAGACAAAGTCTGAACAGCATTTAATTTAATAAAACAAAACACTGCACCAGGGCCAGATGGAACTAGCCCTTATTTCATAAAAATACTATATCAACCATCTTTAAACCATTGAGATTACTTTACAATGTCTCTTTAAAAATGGGTCCATCCTCAAGATTGGAAACTAGCATCAGTTGTACCAATTCACAAAGGTGGGAGTAAAATTGATGCATGACTTCAATAATCTGTAAAGTTATGGAATGAATAATTAAAATAAGAATAGAGAATTCATTAATAGCAAATGGTTTAAAAGATCTTAAACAACATGGTAGTTTATCTCAGGTACCATGAGTACCTGAGTATAATCAGTTTCTATGAAAATGTCAGCAGTTTCTAGACCAAGGTGCACCAGTAGATATAATATTTCTGGACTTTAAAAAGCCTTCGATAAAATCTCACACAAAGTAGTTATAGACAAATTGATATATGAAAATTGAGTTACCAATTATTAAATGAATTAGGACTTGGCTACAGAACCCAGGTAGTTAGGATCTTCAGTACTCATTCTGACCTAATAGATGTTACACATGGTGTTCTCAGGATCCATCTTGGGTCCGGTTCTTTTGGTATATATTACAGATTTGCACTATGAAATAAATGGATACACCAGCAAATTTGCTGCCGATACCAAATGGACTGGTAGTATAGCCTAGAGGTTAAATGTGAGCTTTGTTGTGAACGAGCGCTACATCTACCAACCAGACCTGGGTTTGATTCTCACAACCTCCTCTTGCATACTGTGACTCTGAGCAAATCACTTACTTGCCCAGTGCTCCCAGGTTACCCCTGAAAACAGGCACTTGTACCTAGTGGGTGTTACCAAAGACTAAAATAAATAAAAATCTGTATGGACGTTGACCAATTGATAAAATCAACAGTTTCAAACAGGATATAAAACAATTTGAAAACTGGGCACTTGTGAATAAAATTACATTTAATGAGAATAAATGTGTCATTATGCACTTAGGAGCCAAGAACCCTCAAACACAATATTACCTCATTGGTAATCCATTGATCAATGTTCAAACTGAAAGAGACTCAGGGTCCTAGTAAATAGTTCTCTTCAGTCTGAGACCATTGTCACCATGTTGCAGTAACAGCCAATAGACTACTGTCATCCGTTAAAAGGGCCTTTACATCCAGACATGAATCGTGCATTTTGCTCTGTATAGATCATACATTAGGCCTCACTTAGATTATGCATTATCCTTCTGGACACCATTCCTGAGTAAAGATATAAGGATTATTGATAGTGTCCAGCATAGAACTACTAAAATCATCACCAGAGTAAGTCACCTTTCATATCAGGAAAGACTTAGTGAACTAAAACTTTATGACCTGGAAACAAGGTGACTGAGGGGTGACCTCCTATTACTGTTCAAAATACTAAAAATGTGCATCTCAGGATGGAATGTAAAATTAACTATGTTATAAAACCAATGAACCTGAGATGCCACTCTAAACAACTGTTGGTACCCTAGGTATTAACAAATAAAAGGAAATACTACTTTACTATTAGAATTGTGAAATCATGGAACAAACTACCACAACAAATAGTACACTCTGATACTGACTATCAGTTCAAGATTAACCTAGATAGATAACTCCTGTTACAGTTGGACTATATCCCACTTGATGTGGGAAGGTAGACCAATGGGCTTCAAGCCTCCTTCTACCTTTTATTACCGTGTACTTTGCATGTTGTCCCAAATGGGGTCCTTCCTTGATTTACATTGTGATAAGGACAATAACATTTCTTCAACCTGGAATCTCACCATCTCACAGCACGTGCACTTAACATAGATTAGCGTTGTATTCCCATCAGACATTAATTCATCAAAAAGATGGATTTGTAATACTGAAACCATGTTTTGCCTCGGTTTGGGTGATGGTATTTGAATTGTAATTCACGGTGCTCTGTGATACTAGAGTTCATAGTAATTTAGTGTTTTTGGTTTGTACTGCTTCCTGCAATACCTTCCATAGATTCCTTTGATGTGCCTCCTTTTGTGGGACAAAATGTGTTTTTATTGATTTAATTTTTGGCTTAGAGCCACAATATTGAGCTTGCTTGGAACTTTTTGGTATATCTTACAATGTTCTTTTGTTTCTCTTTGCCAGTTTACATTTACTGTTAAATCAACTAGTTTTTTATTGGATATGTATATCCTAATATACTGTAAATGATGCCCAATTACTTTGAAAGTTTGGGATAAAACCTGATGCCAGTGTAATTAAAGACAGATTGCCCCAGGAATCTTGTGTTAAATGTCCTTTATTAAAGTGCCACAAAGTCAGAAATACTCACAAAATACAGGGAGTTAGCTTGAAAGAACTTCTCATTAGCAGCCCTACAAAACACTAACATTTCATGTATGCTCACTGTCCTTCCTCAATGTACGAACCTTGTCTACCTCTACACCATTTATATAGCTCATCTTAAAGGAAATGTCCACAATAAAATGAGACCCCCTCGCTGTGAGAAAGGGCCTGGTAAACACTATCAGAAAAAGTATGTTTTTTACCTCCTTGGCATTGTAATTATTTATTGAAAGGCTATAGCCTGTAGTTCAAGGGTGAGAATAGCTCCTCCACGTCCCCTACTTAATCTGCAAGTGCTTCCACTGCTCAGTTTTGAGCGTTCAGACATGCTCCTTAGCTGTGTAGGCTGGGTTCCTCCCCGCCTCTTCTTGTCTTTGTTTCTCCTCCTGGTGCCCTCACCTTTACTTTGTTTCTTTGGTTTATATACTGCCTTGCTTGTCTTTGGTGTCTACATATTCCTCTGTACCCACCATCTTTTTTCCTTCTCCTTATCCTATTTCATCCCCAGTTCATTTTTATCCCTCTGCTTCTTTTTGCCTTTCTGGCCCCTGTACCTCTCTCCTCGGTTGTCCTCTATTCCTCCATTTCCTTTGGGCACTTCTTCCTTCCTTCACCAGCCACCACGCTATTCGTGCCTCACCAGCGACCTGGACCACAGCCGCATTGCCACTCCAGGATTCTGATTTCTGATCTAGACCATGCTGTCTAGTTTTCTGTGCCGGAGTTTCTGACTGGGTCTCCTGGAAGCCCACTCCGCTCTCCATCTCCAGACCGACGCTTCAAGGTGACATCATCCTCCACATCCTGCTCTTCCACACTATGGACTCCTGTGTGGGACTCCAGCCAGATCGGCCACCTTTCAGCCTGTGCTGGAGACTGTCTTCAAGTCCTTTGTGATAGCATACCACCTGACATACCATTTCCATCTCTGGTCTGAGGCTTGGTTCCATCTGCCTTGCATTGGAGTCCACGGGTAATTTTTGGGCCCAGTGCCCTTCAGTCTATTATTAATCACCTCTTGAGTGTTTGTAGGAAATCATCTGCTGATGACACGGACCTACTATCAGCTTGCAAGCTGTTACGGATAAACTGCAGATTCTGTAGAGTGACCTTGATGCTTTTTCCCAAATGGATACACGCCTTACACGAGCTTCACTTGATTTTCAGTACACAGACAACAGACACTAAATTGATGCTCTTTGCTTGTGCCTGTACCATAGTCAGACATGGCTCATACACCACGTAGAACATTGGCCACCATCTCTTGAAAATGGGACATTTCAGTATATTGGACTAACGTTAGATGGGACTCTAAACCTTTTCATTGCATGTAGCCGCCATGAAAACCAATATACATGACTTGGACTGTTGTATCATTGTTTGGACTGCACTGCAGACTTTACTTTGTGTCCCATAGCTCAGGCATATTTGGTTTCTCCTGCTGAGTATGACCTCTTGATTTATTCTTCAGTTACCATATTTCTATTGTTCTATCTAGGGTACCCATTCTTCTGACCACATATGTTGCTACAGTCTGAAGTCAACATACACTCCCTCATTGGGATTTCTATGCTTTGCTTAACTGACTTCTGCTAAACAAGAAAAAGAAAAGGAAGCCAAACGACCACTGACTCTACCCTTATATGCTGATCCTACACCACCACTTTGATTTATCTCTATATAATAACATTTGTGGCCTTTTCTGAACGTTTAAGTGGACTAATGTACTACAGGAGCATGTCAGCACTGCAAGTATTGAATCATCTCACTTCTTGGGTGGTTGGAAGCCCTCAGCAGTGCCTCATCCCGCTGGACCTTGCAATACTTGGACTATGCAACATATGGCGATGGCAGACCATGTGTGGTCCCTCCATCCCAGAAACTAGCCCCATGATGGGGCATTATTTCAAATGGTGATGGCAGACCACGCAGGTCCCACCATCCTAACATGCATGCCCCACGATGGGGCAGTAATTACTGCTAAAACTTTTCAATATTATATCCTGGCAGACTCATGTGGGGGTCTCATCCTTTTCCTTGGATATGGTAATTCTGTGGCCATGGTAGACCCACATGGGGTCCTGCCATCTATTCAAACATGCCCACAAAGGCATTGCCACCCACCCAACAACGCAGCAATGGCGAATGACATGGGGTCCTGCCATCCCAAACAATTATGCCCCATGAGGGGCTTTACTCATCTGTCCAACAATCCAGGGTCCATTCATTGATTTACAAACTGGCTTTACATTGTGGGAGTACCTACACCAAGCAGGAGATACAGAATGCAATCTGTGAATGAAGGCAAGACTCTCAGTGCTGCGATCATCCTATTAGGGAATCACAAGACAGCCTGTCAAATGGCCAGCCAATCTTGTTTCTATTTTCTGCAGGTAGACACACTTGGGGTCTCATCCTCCTTACTAGAAACTATATGCTAATGTGTGATGATGAACTGCAGGGGTCCTGTCATCCTTACTTTACACAATCAATACTACGGTGATGGCAGACCAAATGCAGTCCACGCCATCTCAAACTTACACCCACGAGCAGGCCCTACTCATAGCTCAAATGTATTCCAATTCACTACTGGCTGACTCACATGAGGGTCTCACCATCTTTACCTTGAACTATTCCGTTACTAAGGTGATAGTGGACCACATGGGGTCCTACCATCCCAATCTTGCACACCCAACAATGGGGCCTTACTCATTGCTCAATGGATTTCCATATTAGTACAGACAGACTCACATGGGTCTCGCCCTCCTTACCTCAGACTATTCAACAATACAGTGATGGCAGACTGCATGGGGTCCCACCATCCCAAACAGTCATGCCCATAAAGGAGCCTTCTTAATTGCTCACATGTGCTTCCATTTAGCGGAGAGACTGTTGTGGAGATCTTACTGTCCTTGCCTAGGACCATCCATTACTCAGCGTAGGCGGACCACAATGGGTCCTGCCATTCCAAACTACAGTCTTGGTGCCCTTCTTATCTAAGACCATGTCATAATACAGTGGGTGGGTCCTACAATCCCAAATGAACTTGCTCAATCATCGCTCAACCTTATTTCCATTCTACTACTGGCAGACTTGCAAGAAAAAGAAGCAGCATTCTCTTTACTTTAACGTAATTCTACCTTCATTAAGGTGGACCTAGGAGGGTCTCACCTTCATTGGTCTTCCTGCAAGACCCACACTACAGTCTATCATTCAACTTTGCATACACTGGACCTACATGGGGTCCACACTCCAGCTAGTCAATGTCTGTGCCTACCCTGTTGCTTCATCAGTTAATTTTCTTCCTCTACTGTACTCCACCAGCCTTCCTTTCCAGTTCCAACCCAGGTTTCTACACTGACATCTGGAGCATAGCTCAACTCCTAGGATGTCTTGGGACAATTCTGCCTTCTGTCAAGGTGCTAGATCATATCCTAAATGGTTCATTGGACTTAGGATAACTGTAAGCATGCTTCTGAATCACATATGATCTACTTCATCACCATGCCCAGCTGGGCAATGCTCTTGACCATTTCATCATCCATGATATCTACATCCTTGAGACAATCTGCATCTTGGGGACATGCCACTAGCTGAGCTGACCACATATGGACTTTTATCATCTTCATTGCTACAGCTACAGTACCTTGGACATGGATTAACCTTTTCCCATCAGGACTTCTATCCAAGTTGGAACCCCTTTTCATCTGTCAGAATCTTCATCCTCCAGCGTTGACTTTCCTGCTCACTGCTGAACTCAGAGACACGAGTCATCAACCAGCAAGTCTGGACTTCATTCTTGGACATAATCTCAACCAAAACCTCTGCCCACATTTAGGATTATTCTCCTCTTAACATACCCAGAGGATGGGCAGGTCAGTAGCCATGGGTCCTCAGAGGTTTTTCCCTAAGGGGGTTTTCCTCTCCTGCATGCTACTGGTCACACTCTCCAGAGTTAGAGGTGGAAATCACTACACTAATAATCTTTTAGGCCTTAAATCCTACACCTCACCAATATCCCAATGAGGGTAGGATATAGAGAAAAGCCAAAGTTCCAGTTCATAAACATCAAGCATATATCATTAAAGCTCATAAGTATACACAAGCACTGAGCTATGTACCACATATTGAACTGAAAGGCTATAGCCTGTAGTTCAAGGGGTGGGAATAGCTCCTCCCATCCCCTACTTAATCTTCAGTGCTTCCGCTTGCTCAGTTTTGAGTGTTTCAAAATCTCCCACCATCCTCCCTGCCTCTTCTCCTCCTTCTCTGGCACTGTTATCTCACCCTCTGCACTGGGTCTTAAATCTACACCTACCCAATATCCCACTGAGGGTAAGATATAGAGAAAAGCCAAAGTTCAAGTTCATAAACATCAAACATATATCATTCAAGCTCTTAAGTATACACAAGCACTGAACTATGTACCCACATTGAAATGCTTTATCTGGTTGATCCTGCCTCTGTCTCTGCTGGCATTTCATAAATCAACACCCCAAGCTGCCAATTAAATACAAATGAAAGTAGAACAGCACGTTATTAAAATGTGCAAAGTTGACAAAAGTATATTAAAGTGCTATTTGTACACAAAACAAATAAACACATTACAATAAGCTAATAAAACATACCATATAGAGTGCAAATTAAAATAACAATACTGTTTCATTGCCTGCCCTCTGGTCCTGGTGCTTTTCTCATTTGAAAGAGACTTTCCTCCTGTACCCTGTTCACCCCCATGAGTTACTTGTAGGTCTCTATCATGTCCCCTTTCACTCTCTTCTCTTCTAAGGTGTACATCTTGAGACCCTTGTTCTGTTTCTTTAGGGTTTTGGTGCATTCTCTCCCTATTTGAATTGCTCTCCTCTGGGCAGCCTTCATCCTGCCTATGTCCTTTCTGAGGTGTGGTCTCCAGAACTGAATACAATAAGTCCCATTGCCTTGTGGCTGTCGAGGATAAGTCTCTCTCACAGTGTGCCACTGATGTGGTCCTGCATCCAAACATAATCACAGAGTGTGATAAAAAGCAAATTCTTTTTACATTGGCTCCAACCAGTGTGTGGTTTAGATGGTGGGTGAATCTGTGTTCGGTTTCTGTGTCCGGGCTTGGGTTGTTGAATGGGAAAATAGGTTTGATGTTGGGGAAGTTTAAGATACTGGGCCCAATTTTCAAAGGGTGAGAATGCTGCAAGCCTGGTGCACCATATTTTCAGCACACCTGGGGTTTGCAGCATTCTCACCTTTCAAAATTAGCATTGTCCTGCCCTGTGATAGGGATTTTCTTTCCCATGCACCAATTGCCACAAGTTAGAACAACTTTTTGTGGTCTAGCTGCAGCAATCCCAGGGTATTTTTTATGGAGCTTGCACCAGATATTTGGTACCAGCTGCCATAAATTGTGGAAACTGTCACAACTGTGCCTGAGATTGTAAAATTGTGCAGTTGTAAGGGGTGTGGTGCTCCATCAGAACCTAAATGTTGTGGTGCAGGGCTTGTGACACTTTGAAAATCTGGTCTACTGTGTCCTGTGAGATGGCATGATAGATCTCACTGTACAGCCCTGTGTAGTGTTGGGGAAAAGCCATGCTGCTGTGTCAAAAGACCTCCCTGTGGAAAGCATAAGAAATAAAACTGTAGAAGTGAGAATGGTGATGCAGTCTTGTTCTAAACATAGAGATCCCATAGATATATATTTTATATAGATGTAGATGTAGATGTACTTGTAGTTGTAGTTGTAGATATAGATGTAGATGTAGATGTAGATGTAGATGCAGATGTAGTTGTAGTTGTAGATGTAGATGTAGATGTAGTTGTAGATGTAGATGCAGATGCAGTTGTAGATGTAGATGTAGATGTAGTTGTAGTTGTAGATGTAGATATAGATGCAGATGTAGCTGTAGCTGTAGATGTAGTTGTAGATGTAATTGTAGTTGTTGTTGTAGTTGTAGTTATAGATGTAGATGTAGTTGTAGATGTAGATGTAGATGTAGTTGTAGTTGTTGTAGTTGTAGTTGTAGATGCAGATGTAGTTGTAGTTGTAGATGTAGATGTAGATGTAGATGTAGTTGTAGATGTAAATGCAGATGCAGTTGTAGATGTAGATGTAGTTGTAGTTGTAGATGTAGATGTAGCTGTAGATGTAGATGTAGATGCAGATGTAGCTGTAGCTGTAGATGTAGTTGTAGATGTAACTGTAGTTGTTGTAGTTGTAGATGTAATTGTAGTTGTTGTAGTTGTAGTTGTAGATGTAGATGTAGATGTAGTTGTAGATGTAGATGTAGATGTAGTTGTAGTTGTAGATGTAGATGTAGTTGTAGATGTAGATGCAAATGTAGTTGTTGTAGATGTAGATGTAGCTGTAGATGTAGTTGTAGAGGTAGATGTAGATGCAGATGTAGTTGTAGATGTGGATGTGGCTGTAGATGTAGATGTAGCTGTATATGTAGATGTAGTTGTAGATGTAATTGGTTGTTGTTGTAGTTGTAGTTGTAGATGTAAATGTATTGCAGATGAGATGCAGATGTAGTTGTAGTTGTAGATGTGGATGTAGCTGAGATGTAGATGTAGATGCAGATGTAGATGTAGTTGTGATGTAATTGTAGTTGTTGTTGTAGATGTAGATGCAGATGCAGATATAGTTGTAGATGTGGATGTAGCTGTAGATGTAGATGTAGATGTGGCTGTAGCTGTAGATGTAGATGTAGCTGTAGATGTAATTATAGTTGTTGTAGTAGTAATTGTAGATGTGGATGTAGTTGTAGGTAGATGTGGATGTAGCTGTAGATGTAGATGTAGATGTAGTTGTAGATGTAATTGTAGATGCAGATCTAGTTGTAGATGTAGATGTAGATGTAGATAGATACAGATATACAAACTACTGGGGACATCAGGTGGAGTACTATGGGCTTTTATGCCACCATATGCAAGTGGCCTATACTATGTCTATGGGGATAATATGCAAATAACTGTATTGTGATGTTACTGGAGAGGATAATGCCATCAGTATGTCCAACACTGTTTATAGTTAACATATTCTCTGTATGTATCTTCCCAGCATTCTTTACTTTAAAGGACAGTTGCTTGAAAGTAGTATCCTTGTCCCTTGGACTTCATCTGCTCCTGCTGCATGTCTACACATCGTGACATAATCCCCTGTTTATCAATCACAATGGATGACGGGTTACTATGGTAGTAATCTTGATGTCACAAGCAGGACATTATAACATCAGATGTAGACATGTGGCAACAGCTGATGAGGTCCAAAGGATAAAGATCTGTTTCTATACAAATTTCTTTAGTAATACAAAATGAACAGAAGACAACAACAGGGAATGCTGACCACACTGCCTGCCCTGGAGTCAGCCATGATCAGTGGCTCTCCTTCTAACCCCTGCTGCCTGATCTGTGTTCCATAGCAACTGTCCCATCTGCCATGATTAGCAAATATAACCAAGTAAACATTCAGCATTGACAAATGCCTGTTGATTCTGGTTCTAATTTGCTCAGTTCGCCTATATGAACAGGAAAACTCATCCTACACAATCTTGTCAACAACAGGGATCAGTTACTTCAATTAAACTGCAGTGAATGTTTCTTGGAGCTTTCTAAAGTGATGACATTCCATTTGCCAGCCCCATGCTACTTTTACTTAACCATGGGAGTAGCACAGGAGTGGGGACCAGCATTTTAGAACTGTAGAACACTCCATGATTCATTTACTGCAAATTAATCTCCTGCAGCTGAGGTCACCAATGTGGACATCAGACTTAGGGTTTCTGGGATGCCACCAGAGTGTCTTGGGATTACACCAAGTAAAAAGAAAATTCCTTTGGCCTTTTGATTTGAATGTGCAAATCAGTGTTAACCCACACATAATGTGTGGGCTGCGTGATGAACATTCCCTGTAAAGTAGATAAAGGACCAGCTATCAACATTTGTATTTTCAAGACATTACACAGAGAAGATTATCACCCACCCAGTCTGTTGATGCTCAGTACAGAAGCAACCTTGAACGCCGGTGGTTGTTGAGAAGAAACTACGGTCCACATATTAATTTATTTCATTATCAGCAAAACAGTGGTGCCTTGATACCAAAACTGGAAATACTGTCTCATGGGTGAAGCACATAATTAGAGAAAATAAACATCAATTATAATCTGCAGCAAATTTCCTTTCTTGTATGACTAACACTGTTGTTGCACAGCCAAGATGAGTAATTGGAACAAAACTGGTGGGGTGGGGACCTGATGAGCCACTTAGTGATGCAACTCAGAATGCGTGAGTAAAGATGCACAGCACCTGATCAAGGAGCTATGGTAACTTAACAAGGGCAAGGAGAGAAAGAGAGATGAAGAGAGAGAGAGAGAGAGAGAGAGAGAGAGAGAGATGGAAAGAGAGATGAAGAAAGAAAGAGAAATGGAAATAGTGATAGTGAGAGAGAGATAGAGATGGGAGTATAGAAAGAGAGAGGAGTGAGACAGAGAGAGAGAGAGAGAGACAGAAAATGAGAGAGAGAACAGAGAGAGAGAGAGAGATTGAAAGAGTGACACACTCAGAGAGAGAGAGAGAGAGAGAGAGAGAGGTTTTAATCTATAAAAGGTATGCCCAAAACAGCTTCCTTGCTTTGATATAAATATTTCTCAGACATTGAGGGTGCAATATTCAAAAGGTCTGCACCCAGTGCTAATCATTATCACTTGTACTGCACCCATTTAGTACCTGTTTCCCATATTCAGAGGATAGTGCTACTCATGCCATTAGTGCTAGTAGTCGAGTACTAAGTTGATATATGCAGTGCCCAAACAGGGAGGGGAGGGGCAGTGATGTGCATATCACATGAAGCGTGATATACAAAGATTTAGCACTGCACTAATGAAATTGCAGAGCAATACAGCACAGCACAAATACTGACTATAAAAGCAGGTCTAAACCTAGGGCAAATCCCCAGAGGTGGGAGAGACATACTGTAGCAGAACACACACACAAACACACACACACACACATACACACACAACACTGACAACAAAATGACTCACATCATGTACCTGATAAAGCTGGTCATGCAGGATGAACAGAGGTCCGATGCCACTCTGGGCTACAGCACAGACCCTGGAGGTGCTATGCTGCAATAGACAGCACTGTCAATGAGTCACATTTGAAGTCCTCAGTGACAAACAAAACAAGGACCAGTACAGGTTTAACAGGCCCATGATCATACAGCTGTGTGAGCTGCTGCTTGACCAGCTCCAGACACCTAGTGCAGCCATGGAATGTCTGTAGAGCTCAAGGTGACAGCAGCACTGTGCTTTCTGGCCACTGAAACCTTCCAGACACCAGCTGGGGATACCACCATTTTCTCACAGTCTCACATCATGCCTGTTGGTCCAGTTTCTAGATGCCCTGCTGGTCACGTTGGGGAGTTCAATGTATTCCCCACCAAATTAGCAGAGGTGAGAGCAACCTTGCAGCAGTTCTATCGTTGTGCACCTACCAGCTGTACTTAGTACCATTCACTGCACCCATACTGTCATCCAGGGTACCCACCGGTGATGGAATGGAGGCCTATGCAAATAGGAAGGGGAACCATTCCATCAACTACCAACTGGAGTGTGATGCAACAGGGTGCATCATCAATGTCCTGGCACTGCATCATGGCAGTGCCATGATGCCTCAACTGGCTCAAATCCATCCTGTGCCAGAGGTTTGAAGGTGGGAACATCCCTAGTAGGCACCTCATCAGTGAGTATACCCCAAAGGCCTCTTCCTCCCAGTATTGTAAACTATGTCACTAACCCATGCCCTTTAACTATACAGGTAACAGTGCATATCCCCTGCATCCCCAGCTCCTCACACCTGTTCTATGACCAATCCATTGCAGAGGACAGGTACATGCAATGGCGCACATTGTTACATGAAACATCATTGAGCATGTCCTTGGCATGCCCAAGATGCAGTTCAGGTGCCTTGACCATTCTGGTGATGCCCTACAATACACCACTCAGAAGGCCTGTGCCATATTCCTTGCTTATTGCATACTACACAACATAGCACTGAACTGTGAAATATACTTGTTGGCCCCAGAGGAACACTCTGCAGTGGTTGCCAAACTAGAGGGCCAGGGGATGCAGGAGCAGCTCAAAAGGCATGATCAAATGATGGCCAGGAGGTCACAGGAGTATAGAGCCCACCTCCTCACAGACCTTTTCAACCCTGATGGGGAGTACAAATGGCACAGGAGACTGTAATGACATCAGTAACTGTATTAATCAAATAATAACAGAAATGGTCATTAAAAGATAAAAAAGCCATCCAGATGGAGCAGGTTAAAGGGGAGATAATATATGAAGCCATTCTGGCAAGGGGCTAAAGGTTAAAGGAGAGAAATAAACACATGCCATCCCACGGGAGGGGGGATTAAAATGGAGAGAAAATAAATCAAGCCATCCTGATGGGGGGCTAAATGGGGAGAAAATAAATCAAGTAAACCTGGTAGGGGTTAATGGGAGAAATCAACACATGCCATCCTAGCAGGGGGCCTAAGGGAGAAAATAAATTAAGCCTTCCTGGCAGTAGGGCATTAAAGGGAGAAAATAATTCAAGCCATTGTGGCAAGGGGAGTAAAAGAGGAGAAAATATATCAAGCCATCCTGGCAGAGGAGGTTAAATGGGAGAAAACGATCATCATGGCAGGAGGGAGAGGAAATGGGTACTGTGAGGTGAGAGCATGAGGTGTTTAATGGTGTATTGGTCTGGTGGTCAACTCTGTCCACAAAGTGCATCCCAGACTACCTCTGTGGATATGGATAGTGTGGAAACACTGTATCTGGGAGGGTAGCAGGGAGGCCATCATCCATGCAATGGGTGATGATCTTGTGGACAGTGTAATCCACCCATGGCCATTGCCTCGGGGTACTGACCCCATCAAAAAGCAAGACATAGCCAGGGGAGCGTGGTGTCCTGGTCATCCTAGAAATCCTGATTCCACATTGCAGGGGTGGTGGTATGCTGAGGTGTCTGCTGTGAGGTGACACTCCCACTGGAACAGCCAGTGCTGTGGCTGACACCCCAGTGCCAGAGACCATGGCTGCAGCTTCCAGCACAGCAGCAGACAACCTACCTATGCCATCTGTAAAGGACTGACCTAGTGCCCTGAAGCCAGCATTCCATGGACTGTTGCAGTTCACCCAAGGCTGCCTCCACATGCTGCTCATTGACCTGCAGTGTGCATCATATGCAGGCCAGTTCACCCTGAATCCTTTCTGTGCTCCCATGGCTGACTGCAGCAGCTGCCTGTGGACACCTCCTGCTGTCTATGTGTTGTGTCCTGGGGTATAGGTTCAGGCTGCATCCTGGGCCATTGTGTTGCCCTGGTGCTATGCTGTGGCCAGTGCTGCACACAAGTCTATTAGCCATGGCAGCACAGTGGTGGCTGGGCTGTTGGGTTAGCTGAGGTGCTGGGCTGTGGCCAGAATGGTGGCAGGATCATGAGGAGGCAGAGCATTGGCTGTGCCAGCAGTTGGAGCCTGGGGAGGCAGGGTGTGGGCCATGCCACATGTGGAGCTTCTGGGATGGCACAACTGTGGCTGTGCCATGAGGGAGTGGCATGGGGCACCATGGTGATGGTGAGTGGACTTGGCCCCATCTGTAGGGGGCCAGCAGCAACAGGCAACCTCTCATGGTCCGAGCTGGGACCCTTTGTTTTCAATCCCTCAACATAGGTGTTGTCTTCGTCATCCTCCTCCTCTGTTCCTCCTCACTGTCCTGGTCTTTCCCTGCTCCAGTATGGATGGCCCTCAGGGACAGCAGACAGTAGGATGGACCAGGCCATCCTCTGTCACTGTGTTCTCCACCAGGGACTGAGCTGATGAGAAAAGAGAAGAGAACAATATTGTATATTAATGTACATACCTGTGTTCCAACAATGGCAGCATGCATGTCCAGTGCACTGTGTCTTGCCACCCATGCCACCCATGGCCATACTCACCACACACACACCATTTCTAGTGATCACACACAGGAGATAGCACACATGTGGTACGGTAGGTGAGTATACAACAGACTACCACACCACCAGGATAAATGGATCACACCATGTTGACTACACCCATTGTGAACACATCCAACAATCAGGGTTTGGCAGTGGTTCTGATGGCACAACTACAATGTTGATAAGGCTGCCAACAGGGAAAGCAATAGAGGAGGGTGTATGGTGACACACGATGTGAATATGCCGTGTAAATGTGATACGCTTGCTTAGTATGTGCTTCCTAAATATACCTGCATTGCACAAGTACTGTTTCATTAGACAAATGATGGGAGATGCAATGTATTTAATTAATTAATTAGCTAATTAAAACTTTGTTGATGGAGCAGTGATGAAGTTGTGGCTACATGGCCCTTTTACGGGCTTGACTCAGATACAGTAACAAGACATACTTTACAACATAATCCATGACATGATTTAAAAACAAAAACAGCTTCAGAATTATCACAGCAAGTGAACACATTGAACATATTACACGATAGTGCATATTACAAACAAAGAGTAAATACATTTAAAATTTGTACCATCTACTAAAATAAAGGTTTGGGCTGGGAACATGGCAGGAAAATCATCATGACACCAAACACATTGACATATCATACGACTGCAATGCCATTAACAATTAATGCTGGCCAGTACTGTGCAGGCAATGGGAATACAACCCTGATGACAAGAGGGCCCCATCCCACCCACTGACCATTGGCCTCAGTAACTGCAATGGTAGCACCCTGGTGTGATGTCTGGCTCCCCCCACCATGCCGATTATCAACATGGATGTCCCAATGTACAGTAAAGTCGCATATATCCTGGCATCTAGTGGACCCCGCACCCCTGCGAATAGTCCCACCACCCAGCACTCCCTCCAACAAGGGTGATGACCAGCACAGCCCTCCACCACTGCCACGGCTAGCCTCCCAACTGAGCTGCAATGAATGAACACGTAGATGTGTGTGCTCGCTCATTCAGTTTAGTCAGGCAGCCAGCCGTGGTGGTGAGTGGAGAGCTGTGCTGGTTGTCCACCCTTGTCAGGGATGCGGGTAGGGCATCTACCTGCAGAGGTGGGGGTCCACTAGATGCCAGGGATATTGCACTTTGTTGTACATTGGTACATCCATGTCGGTGATCAGTGACAATGGGGGCTGGACATCACACCAGGGAGTGCTACGATTGTGGTTACTAGGGCCAATGATCAGTGGGTGGGATGGGGACCCTCTTGTCATCAGGGTTGTATTCCCATTGCCTGCACAGTACTGGCCAGCTGCAAATTGTTAGCCGACATCGCAGCCGGTGATCATATGCCTACAGTGTTTGGTGTCATGGGATGTTTTGTCCCATGATGTTCTTTGCCCAAACCAAAATAAATGCTTAAAACTATCAATTCAATTTTTAAATGCTAGAAAAGAAACATTTCACCTGCAATTGTGCTTGTGTCAGACCTAAGTAAACTTTTCAGTAAGGTTTTGAAGTTATGACCTCTGCATGTTGCACAGATAACCAGGTAAACTGTTCCAAGTACTGTATTAATAGCTGTTTGTTTAAAACTCTTATGTTTTGGTAGTTTTACATATAGGAACTGTCAATGTCACTGTACCATCTGACTGTAAAGCTTTTATATTCTTTTTTGTTAAAAAGTGTGGCAAGAGGATTTCTTTGTGGAGCATACAACACCCCATGAACAAAACAAGACAATTGTAATCTGTCCCTTAGTTCCAGTGGAAACAAATTTATTGTATAACAAACAATGATGTTCATTTGACTTTGCTCTGGTAGCAGATCTACAGATGGTTGTTGTACATGTACTTGTATTGTTTGTTTATTTTTCTGAAGTCCCCCCCCATTTAACTTCTATATTCAACAATAGGCAGTAGGCAACTTTGTGCCAACTGCCTAGTGTAATTTGTGAGATAATCTATTTATTGTATACAATTCTTCAGTTTTCTTACATAGTTGCTTGATGGTATTATATATGTGTTTATTATAGTCCAAATGTGAGTCTAAAGAAATTCCCAGGTATTTAAATTCTAAATTTCTAAATTCTCTAGATTCTAATTTTTCCCTTCTCCTCCTGAAATCATAAAGGGTTCCATCATATCTCTTTGTTTTTGGATAGTACAAAACAACATTGCCTTTATTTTCTTTTTATTAACTACAAGTCTATTTTCTGCAAACCAGTCTGCTATTTTCCTATACTCAAATTCTAATACAGAATTTAATAACCTAACATCTTTATTTGCCGTATATAACACAGCATCATCTGCATAAAGTAATATTTTGATTCTTTACAAACTGATGGCAATTCATTTATGAATAGTGAAAACAGCATTGGTCCTAAAATGGAACCCTGGGGAATCCATACTACACATCTCTAGGTCTTGATATTATTCCATTAACTCTAACCTGTTACTTTCTATCTGTCAAATAGCTATAAATTCAATTTAATTTTATTTTATTTTAGTCTTTACAACCAGATAAAGCCCACTAGGCACAAGTGCCTGTTTTCACTGGGCAACCCAGGAGCACTGGGTGGTTAAGTTACTTGCTCAGAGTCACATAGTATGCAAGTGGAGGTTGTGAGAATCAACCCAAGGTCTGGTCTGCTTGATTTACAAAGCTCATTCACAGCTCGTTACTCTAACCTCTATGCTATACTGCCAGCCCCAATTTACTGCAGAATCCCCAAATCCAATAACATCCAGCTTAGCCCTCAGGAGGAATGATTCACCAGGTAGAATACCTTGGGCAGGTCCACAAACACTGTCCCTGTGTACAGACCTACTACCATATTTTCCTGCCGGTCTTTATAAACCTGACCAAGGCAGTCACCATCCTGAAACTGTGATGGGCCATTGTTAGTATGTTATATTTTTCCAGATATATTAAAATTTGAGAATGCTGCAACCTCTCCTGTACCTTACCAACCAAAGATAATAGTGAAATTGATTTGTAGTTATATGGATTATTAGTTTTACCCTTTGTCAGTACTGATGACATGTGTTATTTTCCACAAGGCAGGAACAGTTTGCTTACTTAAAGAGTTATTAAAAATTATTTGTAGAGTAAGTGCCATTTCCTCTGCAGCTTGTTTTATAATATTGGTGCCTAATAAATCATGACCTGGGCCTTTTGAACCATCTAAATTCTTTTTTTTCAACTTTCTTTGTTTAATCAGTGTTTAACAATACAATATAATGCAAGACAATCAAAACAAACTAAAAGGAAAAGCTAACCCAACATATAAAGCTTAGTGTGGTATAAAATGCATGAACCTATACATATGCAGTCACATGTCCCTCCCCATGCAAATGCTCAAATTCCAGTTATGCAATGCATAGTTGTCCATTTCCTGTATTTACAAGGAGTTTGAAACAGAAAAGCATTATAAGCATTCCCTTAAGAGAATGTTATTGTTTTGCACTCAGAGTCCAAGAGTTTAGATAAAGGTGGATAAGCTAATGAGAGGAATTAATTTGTAGTAAAGATTATAGATCCTTCCCATTTGTTATAAAATTTGGTAAGATTATTGTGAAATAGATAAATTAATTTAGTAATTTGTAAGTTGAACAGAATGTTTGAGGTCCATTCACTCATAATACGGAGCAGTTTATCAAGCCCGTGTGTCACTAGAAGTTGTTTTGTTGAAATGGCGATCATAGATATTAGTGCATTATCATTTGTACTTTTAACCATATGTAAGTTCCCAAAATTACAAATCTTAAAGTTAAAGGTGTGTTGTAAGGACAGTTTGTTACCAAAGTACTGTTTGATTGTATTCCAAAGGTATCATACATTAAGGTAATCCCATAGGATGTGATGTAGAATCCTTTTGCTAAGTTGCATCTAACACAGGTTCCAGATCCTAATAGTTCAAGCTTAAACATTTTCTGTCAGGTCATATATGCATTGTAGGATCTTGTATTGTATCAGTCTTAAGTTATCCAGTGGGATATGATGATACATATCTCTCCATAAACGGACCAGATTTGGAGGCTGTTTTCGGTTTCATTGTTCCAACAGGAAGGGATGACAGGATCAGGTGTATATTTCAAGATCAATAAAATTTATATAGATTGGCAATAGGATGAGACTTTGAGGTGCAATGCTTCATTTCTTTTAATGGATCATAGAGCCAAACAACCAGGAGTAGGCACAAAACAAGCCTTTAAAGCTATTTTGATCAACAGTAACTTGAATAAATATTTTTAATCTCTTATTTTCTAGCAAGTCTTGGAGGAGCTAGTGAACCATTTTTATAAAGAAGGTAACCATAAGATTAACATTCTGAAACCAGTTAAGAGGAATGGTTTTTCCATTAATTTTGAAAGGGAGATTACCTAAACAGTTTGATTGAAACTATGATAGCAACAAGAACCTGAAAAGATAGAATTTGCTGGTGTATTTTCAAAGAGGTCCCAATTGCAGAAGACTTTAATTTGACAGGTATAAGACTAGGTTTTGAGATCGCAGGTGACATTGAGCTTAACCCTGGTCCACCTTCAAGCCTCCCCCTCAGCTGTGGGCTGGTCGGCTGTCAAAGGGCTGAAAATAGCTCACCTCAATATTCATAGCCTCCTGCCCAACTAGGGCAGAACTTCTTGCTGGGGTTACCTACCATAGACCTGACATCCTTGGCATAACTGAAACTTGGCTTAAACCCTCTACTCCAAATTCTGTGTGTGCCTTCCTGGCTATAACCTCATCAGGCTTGATCATCCAGAAAAAGAGGGGTGGCATTTTGGTCTATTACAGGAGCCACCTCAACCTGTCAGTTTTACCCTGTCAACAGCAATTGTAGTCCCCCTGAGTTACTGCACACGGTACTGTTGCTTGGGATGACCAAAAGATACAGTACATATTATATTTACTACAATCCTCCATGGGAGGCCTAGAGGTCTGTCCATCCTCCTCAACACAGTTGGTGCCATGACCTGGCATAATGAGCTAATTATCCTGGGTGATCTTAACCTTAACTGGCTTGGTAGTAACACTAAAAGCATTTGAGCCACTGCTTGCTGGTCCCTCCTTGTTGCTACTCATCAAGGATCCTACCAGGTGATCTCCCAGTGGTGGTGTGAGCTCTCTTCTGGGTTGGGTCCTGACAAACAGACCAGAGAGGATCAGCTCATCAGTCATCCTTCCCGACTCCATCTCTGACCACTCCCCCATGTTCTGTGTGTGGAAGATCCTCCTGAAAATTCCACATAAGATCATTCAGGTCAGCGACTACCAGGTTTGATCTTGGCTCCTTCCAAGATGATCTCCAGCTCACTGATTGGTCTGCAGTATGGAATGCCCAGGACTCCTCATCTGCTGTCAGTCACTTCCTCAGCACTTTCAGGGCTCTGCAAGATATGCATGCCCCCTCATCAGAAGTAGGGTCGGGGTCAGCTACAAAGTGGTTACATGGGAGCCTTTTAGCCCTATGAAGTATAGAGATAAATGCTGGGCAAAATTCAGGCCACGTGGATCAGGCTGTATTTCAGCAGTACAGGAGAATCAGAAATGAGTGTAAGAAGGCAATAAGGGCTACTAGAAGTGAGTTTTGTAAAACTGTACTGCTGAGCTCAGCTAGGACCCCAGAAGGTTCTGGAGGGACATTAAAACATAGTTAGTGGTTCCCTGAGTGGTGAGACCTCTGATATGCTTATTGATGGTGCTAGCTGCAACAACTCACTAACCATTGCAAATGCATTTAATCTGTATTTCTCAGACCTGTCTGCTTTCACCTGCCATTCCCCCTGGTGGAGGTGATAATTGTGAACAGGTTCCAGCCCCTCCACCACCCCACCCGCCCTTTCATTTTAAGGCTGTGATGGTGCAAGAGGTGCAGAGATTGCTCTCGGGCCTCTCCCTTCTCGAGTGCTGGCCATGATGGGTTGGAACCGAAGCTCCTCTGTCTTGGTGCTTATAGTATTGCCCCTGGTGGCCCATATTTTCAATCTGTCCCTGTCATCTGGTGTTATCCTGGACATATGGAAGGTCACCAGAGTTGTCCCTATCCTTAAACAGGGGAACCCCAAACTGATTGAAAACTATAGTCCGATAGCCATTTTCTCAGCAGTCAGCAAACTTCTTGAGAAAGTTGTGGCAGGGCAACTCTCGAGTACTTGCAGTCACACGACCTATTGTCACCTGTGCAGCATGGCTTTGGAAAGGCCACAGCACATCCTCTGCCTTGTCACTGTCTCATCCTGGATCAGGGTGGCTATGGACCAGGCAAACTGTCTGGGGCTATCTTTATAGATCTCACCAAGGCCTTTGATCTTGTTGATCATGCCATGCTCTACACTCAGCTTAGGTCCTATGGTCTATCACCTGGTGTGCTCCATTGGTTCTCCAACTATCTACATGGCAGAAAGCAGCTTGTCAACATGGCAAGGAGCTCGGCTCTCACTTCTATAACCATGGGTGTACCCCCACAGTTCTGTCCTGGGTCCCCTGCTCTTCTTCATTTTGTAAGCAATCTCCCGCTGTCTCTGTTCATTGTAAGCCAATCCTCTATGTTGATGACCTGGTCATCTTTACTCACCCATGTACATAGGGGTCATTAATCGCCACCTGAGTGAGGACTTACGGAACATTCAGTCCTGGATCTCATCCCACAAGTTGGTTCTTAATCTTAAAAACCCAGGCCATGCTTCTTGGGTCCCAGGCCAAGATTAAGGCTCTCTTGCTCTGTTATGCATTACTGGTAACAACAGTGTTCTGATCCCTGTTACTGATAACTTTAAATACCTTGGGTGACACTGGACCTGCAGCTTGACCTTGGCCACCATATTCAGAATGTATGTAAGACTGTAAACTGCAAACTGGGTCTGGCCTACAGAGCTAAGAGCAACCTTACTCCTGCTGCCCATCTTGCTCTTGCCAGAGATGTGCTCCTCCCTTTGCTTTGTTATGGGCCTTTTGTTTGCCTGCTCCTCCAAAGCTCACTTTTCTAGGTGGTCTACTACCTACAATAATGTCTGCTGCTTTGCTCTGGCTGCCCCTCATCTCACCCATCATTGTGACCTTTATAGCAAGCTGAACTGGCTCTCCCTCAAATCCCATAGACTTTATCCTGGGGTGCTTCTACAGGCAAGGGTCCTTGGCACTGGCACCCCTCCGAGGCTGGTGAAATTCCTTGTCCGGCAGCCTCCTTATCCTATTCTCTCAGGTCTCTGGGTCCTGCAATCCTTAAGGTACCTGCTACCCAGACTCTAATGGGGGATAGAGATTATGCATTCCCTGCCCAGGTTCTCCTCCCACTCACAGGTTTGCCTTTGATCCTCCCTATGGAACCACCTCAAACTCTCTTCAGCCTGTGGTTGTCCCAAACCCCATGATCTATTCTGATCCTTCACAACACTCCTTTCTCCTGGATGTGTTCTGGACAAAAGACTCGACTTCCTGGGGCCTTTAATTTGTAAATAGTGTCATATCTGCATTTCAACTTGTACCTTTTGTACTGCTCTTAGTTGCTACATGTGTTATTCTGCTATGTACATACTGTACAAAATAATGCCTTACAGGACCTGTAAACTGTTTTAATCTGTATCATGTTGTCTATGTACTTAAATCTGTAATTCCTACTCTCCCAGGTCGTACCTGAAAATAGACAATTCTCTTGTCTAGTGTACTTCCTGGTCAACAAAAGCTAAATAAATAAATAAAATATAATATGGCATCTGGGTGAATCCTAAATTTTTGATCAAACTTCACTCTAACTCTAGCCATATAGAAATATAACTTCCACAATCATCTTGTGAGAGTGACCGCTTAATGTACTTATTAATGTTTGAGGCCATGTAATATAAAATGCAATTTGATAGTTTAACCCTCCTTGATCTTTAGAAAGAAATACTTTCTTCATAGCTGTTCTAGGAGTTCTTCCTTTCCCAAATGAATCTGATAATCTCTGAATGTAGTTTTCAAACCAAACCATTCTAAAGGTATAAAAACATTAAGCATGTTTATGGGATGAAATAACTTAGGATAAACATTCATTTTCATTATGCTGACCATGCCACAAAATGAAAGCGAAGATTTGACCATCTTTTCAAGTCTTGTTTAATTGTTAAAACTAAATTGTCTAAATTTAGTTTAATGAGCTGAGATTGCTAAGGTAGTTACCTAAACATTAAAATTTTTGAGGAGACTATGAAAGCCCAGCCCCACAATCTCATTCTTAATCAAAATAAGGTTGAGTGGCAGGACTTCCATTTTCTAAGTTCAATTTATAATTGTAGAAAACATTGTTTTCCTGTATAGTTAGCAAGGCAGCCTTTATAGAGGAGACTGGATTAGTTACATGTAGCAATATATCGGCTCATGAAGTGAAATCTTTATTTGTAATTTACTGAGGCAATGCCTTCAATTAGGAAGTTGGAGTTTAAAAAGAAAAATAATGGTTCTAAGTATAAGGTAAATAGGAGAGGAGATAGGGGACAATCCTGTCGAGTTCCACAAGACAATTTGATTGGTCTGAGATAAACCCATTGCAACTCAATCTAACCATGGGAGAGGAATAGAGAATTTTAAGCCAGTTAACAAAAGATTCTGGAAAGCCAAACCTAAGGAGAGTTAAAAAAGAATGGCATGGTGAAATGTGTTGAATGCTTCCTCTGTATCTAATGACACCAGAGCCATCCATAGGTCTCAGAGTCAGGTGCAGAGAAAATGTGTGAGATCTTTCTGATGTGATTGGCTGCCTGCCTGTTAGAAATTAAACTAACCTGTTCTTTAGAAATTAAAGGGTGTCAGATTTTTAATCCTCTGGGCCAGTATAGAAGAAAGAATTTTAACATCATAGTTTATCAGACAAATTGGTCTGTAATTTTTCCACCTTATTTTCAGGTTTATTGGGTTTGGGGATCAAGATTAGAAGGGCTTCAAACAAAGAATTGTCCCCATTCCTTCGTCTAGTATAAAATTATAAAACTTTTGCAAAAGCGGAGTAAGAGATCTCCTGAAAGTTTTATAAAGTTAACAGTGAATCTGTCGGTGCCCGGATTTGTTTAAAGATAATCTATCTATAGCCTCACCAATTTCCACCTGACCTATAGGAGTAGTTATTTCCTTAGTTCAGGCAAGGTTAATTTTGGGCAACTAAATCTATTTAAGTACTTTTGTGTCTCATCTTTAGAGGAGGATTGTTCATTAATCCATATAGTTGTGAGTAGTACTTGTGAAATTCTGACAAAATGTCTTTTGGGTCAGTTTAACTTCACCAGAGTCTGAAGCTATTATTGATTCTATAAATCTGGATTGTTTTGGTGTTTAAGCCGTTATAACAGTTTGCTAGGTCTATCCTCTAAATCTGTATATCTAGCCCTAGTTTTCAGTATAGTAAATTATGCTTTTTCTGTAGTAAGAGAAAATTTCATTTTGGCACTGTTAGTTCTCACTTCTCTAAGTCAGATAAAGAGTTCTGTCTCTCCTCTCTAACATCTATTTTCAGGAAAGCGATCTATTTTCTCTGCAACTTGTTTCTTCTGTTTTGATGCAAACCTTGTGAAATCACCTCTAATGTAACTTTATAAGCTGCCCAAATAAAGTCAAGTCTTACTACATTATCAAGGTTTTCTTTTCAGAAATTTTAATGGAAAGGTTAATGTAGCTGATAATATATTCTTGTCTAAGAAGAGTATTATTCACTCTCTAGAGGGGCTGTCTTGGATAAGGCTGGGTAAGAATACACAAAGGTCAATCAGAGAATGGTCAGAGAGTGCTCTACCTAGTATTTGTGATCTCTGGACTTCCTGATCCAGGATTTAGAAATTAGAAAAAGTCTATGTATGAATAAGATTTGTGAACTAGGAAATAAAAGAAAATGTTTTGATATCTTCATATAAAGTTCTCCAAGGATCCACTAACATACCGATGTTGATAAATTCTTTAAGTGCTTGTGTCTCTGCTTGGAGTGAAATGTTTGTGGGGTTCAATCTATCTAATGAGGAATCTAAATGGTTCTGCTTGGTGGGACTTAGCTAGCCTTTGAACGCCACTCATAAGCAGCAGAATGTCTGGACTGCCATTCTGCTTTTACCTGCTGCATGCTTTTGCCTGCATCTAGACCATCTTGGTGTTTATTGCTCCCCTGCTCATGGGCTGAACTGCCGTTTGCCCTCTGGTGGTGACCTGCACGGTGTGGGAGACTGTGCATTGTCTACTGATTCCATCTGGCCAGAGGTGTGAGCAAGGGGAGCTGGGACTGTTGCTGAAGGGCGGGACATTGCTGCTATAAAAGTGAAGCACTGCTGTCAGAAGCGAGAGTAGCAGCGCCACGCCGCACTGAAATTTCTGCTTCTACTGTTGAAGGAAACGGTTGGTCTAATTGATTTTAATGTGTGTTAGTTAAGTAGTTTTAATTTGTACCTATTTATCTGTGGTAAGAAATGTAATATTGGAGTTTTTGCTTTAATATATTAGTTTTGTTGATTTAAGTAGGTTAGGCAGTTATTTTGTTGTTATTTATTGTGTCTAATTAGTAGTTTCTGTTCATTGTTTGGAATGCATAGGGATTATGTGAGAGGATCTATAGGGGCTAGGATTACCTATACCCATTCACTGCTATATGATTTACGTCCCTCCATCCCTCTCCCTGTGTCTGATACTATGGCTAGATGCTGTCGGAAGTAGGGATTGTGGGAGGTTGTGCTGATTACTGGCAGTGGGGTGATCTGGGTATGGGTGATGGTAGGATAGAGATTGTTAGGTCCAGAAGGTGCCCTGGGTTATGACGGGCATCTAGGAGAGGCCAGACATGGTTGGTGCCCGTCCCAGGGAGTCCACCAGACCGAGTGGTCAGGTAACCGAGGGGCTGCAACACCCTCAATTCTCTGATGGCAGTGCTGTGCAAAGCCAGATCAATCAGAAACAAGATGGCAATTATTGCTGCCTTGATTTCATTGGTCGATCTGGCTTGCATTATGGAGACCTGGGTGGGTGATGATGCAGGCCCCATTTTTGAGGGTGCGGTCCCTCCCGGTATACTGTGGTGCACTGCCCCAGAGTAAATCACAGGCTGGCAGTGTAGCCATCTGCTTTAGATCCAGCCTGACGTTCGCCAGGCACCCAGTGGAAACTCCAGGTTCTTTGAGTGTGTGGCTATCTGCGGTGGTCTCGGTGCAGACTGCAGGATTTTCCTCATCTATCATCCTTCTGGCCCGATGGGGAATTTTCTGCAGGAGTCTGCTGAGTTCATCGCTGGAAACATTGGGATCCCCAGATGTGTTTTTCTGGGGATTTCAATATTTGGGTGGATGATAGAGATCAAAGATGCAGCAGTGATTTCTTGCAGGTTATGTCCTCTTTGGATTGATGCAGGTCATTGCTGCACCCACCCATCAGGATGGTCACATATTGGACCTGGTGTTCTCACTGGGGCTTGAGATCACTGATCTCGGGATTGATCAGGTTTCTTGGTCCGATCATTGCACAGTGAAGTTCATGCTTGGGGCTCCTGCCATAAGCCCTTCCCTGCTGAGATGATTAGCTGTCGCCTTTGCAGGTCTCACCCTGAGGGTTTTCTGGTGGCAGTTAAATTATCAAGTCTGGGTGCTGCATGCATCAGAGGTGTTGGTGCCGGTCAAACACCAATAATAAGGTGCTCTCTGACACCATCAACTCCCTCAAACCTGTCCGTGTCGACCCAGAACTTCATACCAGATGTCCCCATGGTTTGATGGGGACCTCAGGGAGATGAAGAAGACAGGTAAGAGACTAGAGCACTGCTGGAGAAGGTCCGTCCTTGAGGCAGACAAACTGGTCCTGCATATGCACTATTGTGTATATCAGGAGGCAATCAACCATAAGAAGGCAGTGTTCCTGTCCAGGGACATTGCTGCCGGAAGAAATGAACCAGCTTCACTCTTCCAAACTGTAGACAGGCTTCTTCATCCAGTCTGTTTGCAGCCCGGAGGGTTTTTCTAACAAAAATTGTGAGGTGTTTTTCTCGGACAGGGTGTCCTTGATCCAGCGGGAGGCTTCCTCAGCTATTAATGTTATAGCTGACAGTGGTTGCCAAATGTGCTCTGAGTGCACTCCGCTGAGCTGGGGAAGTTTAGACCAGTGGAAGTGAGTGAGGTTATCGAGGTGGCAGTCGATTTTAAGCATATCTTTTGTGAACTGGACCCAGTGCCAACGCGCTTCTTAATGAGATGTGTTGACTCTGTTGGCCCGGTGTTTGCCGTGATTGTACGGTGTTCATTATCTGAGGGAGTTTTTCTGGATGCCTTGAAGAAGGCTCTGTGAGATCCCTTTAAAGAAACCTTCTTTGGAACTGGAGATCATGGCAAATTACTGTCCTATCTCCAATCTCCCATTTTGGGGAAAGTGGTGGAGAAAGTGGTAGCGCTTCAATTGGAAGAGCACCTCGTGACTCATGAGATGTATGATCCCTTCCAGTCAGCTTTTGGGCCAGACATAGTACAGAAACTGCGCTTGTTTGGGTGCAGAATGATCTCCTCAGGGCTAGAGATCGAGGAGACAGGACAATTCTTGTTCTCCTCGATCTCTCTTCAGCATTTGACACTGTGGACCATTGTGTTGCTTGTCCATCTCAGGAGTTGTGTGGACTCACCAGTACTGTCATCAACTGGTTTGAGTCCTTTCTACCAACAGGAGGCAACGGGTTATGATGGGTAATTCCTCATCTATATCCTGTCTCCTTCCCTGTGGAGTCCCTCTGGGCTCAGTACTGGCCCCAATGTTGTTCGCAGTGTACATGCTGCCCTGGGGATCATTAGGAAGTATGGCTTGAGTTTTCATTGCTATGCTGATGATACTCAGCTATATTTGTCCTTTGCCCCAGGAACAGCCAACGCAATGGATGTGCTAAAAACATCTGTCTGACCGAGATAAATGACTGGATGGCTTCCAGCTGGTTGTGACTGAACCCTAACAAGACAGAGGTATTGGTAGTGGAGTTGAACAGAGTTCGTGATAGGATGGCCTCTGATTCAGAAACTGGGCTTGTTCTTGGAGCTGTGTCATTGAAGGCCTCCTCTTGCGTACGTAACCTTGGAGTGATTCTGGACAGGAATCTGACCATGAGGCTCAAATAGCTTCCATGGTTCGAACCTGTTTTTTCCATCTCAGAAACATTGCCAGGATTAAGCCCTGTTCTGCCTCTGGACCTCCCTACCTAGATACATGCCTAGTCAAATCTAGGCTGGACTACTGTAACGCGCCTATTTCGGGTCACTGGGGACTTCTCCACAGACTGCAGCTGGTGCAAATGCAGCCAATGACTGGGCAGCCAAAATTTTGTCATATTACACCAGTATTACAATTGCACTGGCTGCCAGTCAGGTGGAGAATCCTCTAAGGTGGTTCTTCTCACCTTTAAGGCCCTACATGGACAGGGCCCTGGTTACCTGTCAGTCCTCCTGACTCCTACTTCCTCTATCCACTCTCTTCGATCCTCCAGTGGTAGCCTCCTGACCATTCCTAAAATGAGGCTTAAATCAGCCGGTGATAGAGCTTACAGTGTTGTGGCTCCTGCTTATGGAACTCATTAAGGGGGATAAGGGAGGGCTGACTAGATGCCCTCCCCTCCAGATGAGGGAGAGCCTCTGCTCAAGGGGGGAGGGGAAACAGACTGGAGGTGGAGGTTTCAGGAGGAGCAGGGGAGGATGGAAGTATAAGGAATCTGGTGGGGTTCGACAAAAGGATCAGGGATAAGGGTGGGGTTAGTTAGTAAATGCCAGGAGTTTGGGAAACAAGTTGCCAGAGTTCCAGGCCATGCTGTTTGAGGGAGGGTGGATGGGCGGCAGTCACGAAACGTACAACAAAAAATCATGACTGGGACCTAAATGTATCGGGGTACACTATGCTTAGGAAGGATAGAAAGGAGGGCAGAGGGTGGAGTGGCTATGTTCATTAGAGATGACATAGAAATTGCTATGGTAGAAGAGGCAGAGGGAAACGTGGAGCCTTATGGGTCACCTACGATCCCCAGCAGGAGATAAGGTCAAGCTGGGTGTAGTATAGGCCCTCGGGATGAGTGATGTTCTAGAGGATGGTTTGCTGGACAACATCATTGCCCAGTGTGGTCCAAAAGGGAAGGAGTGGTGTTGATGGGGACCTAATATGCCAGGTACTAACTGGGAACCATGTCCTCTAAGGTGGCCAAGGAGCAGAGGCTGCTGGATGGCTTCCAGGATGTGTTCTAACACAGCATGTGATGGAGCCCACAAGGGAGGGCATGTCCTGGATGTGGTTCTGGCAGATGGGGATCTGGTAAGGACATGGTTGTACAGGACCCCTGACTGGGAGTGACCACACACTGTCTGGTTTCAAATAAGCACTGGGGGAGTGGGGGTGAGATCTAGGACACTGGCAGGTGGACTCAGGGGGCAGACTTTATGGGCATGGAAATATTCTCAAGGATCACTTGAAGGGATTACCTCAACAACAAGTGTGGAAAGGAGATGGGAGGTCATAAACGGGACTTCATGAGGCAGTCAGGATCTGCTTAAGTTGAAACGTAGGGAGCAAGGTCACATAAACCATGCTGGTGGTCCAGTGAGGTCCAGGTAGCAGTCAGAGAAAAGAAGGCTTACAAAAAATATAAAACAACAAGAGGGGATAGGGATAAGGAAATGTACCAGCTTGCATCTAGAAAAGTCACCAGATGGTGAGGGAGCAAAGTCCAGTAAAGAGCATCGGCTGGCACAGGGATACATGGAGGGAAAAGGGTTCTTCCGGCACATTGGGGAGCGGAGAAAACTAAGGGCCATCTCAGCAGATTGAGATCAGAAGGAGGGTGGGTGGAAGAGGCGAGGGACCAGGCAGAGGTATTTAACGAGTACTTTGCCTCTGTGTTCACTAGGGAGGGGATGGGATATCTACAAAGCAAGGCACAAAGGGATAGAAGCTGCAGGAGTGGGAT
This sequence comes from Neoceratodus forsteri, assembly GCA_016271365.2. Taxonomy (NCBI): domain Eukaryota; kingdom Metazoa; phylum Chordata; order Ceratodontiformes; family Ceratodontidae; genus Neoceratodus; species Neoceratodus forsteri. The sequence goes on from CM057452.1 coordinate 1,451,191,764, forward strand.
CAGGGGAGCAGCAGAAATGGAGCAAAAGGAGGAAAGGTACCCCAGGGTGTCGTGATCTGGATAAGGATAAAAAGACCAGTAAGGTGGAGGGGACTGATGATGCCATCCCACCAAAGGGTGTGGTTTGCCCTCAAGGCCCTAAAGAAAGACAATTCTCCCATCGGATGGCATTCATCCGAGAGTACTATGGGAATTGGCGGACATACTGGCTGCAATTCTGGCGGAGCTTTTCAACAGGTCACTGAGACAGGGAGGGTACCTAGGGATTGGCGAGAGGCACATGTGGTACCAATCCATAAGGGGGGTCAAGGAAGTACCGGAAACTATAGACCCATCAGTTTAACCTCGGTGGTGGGAAAATTAATGGAGAGTATACTAAAAGAACGATTGGGGGTTTACTTGGAGGAGGTGGAGGTCTGGATAGTCGGCAGCATGGGTTTGTGCCAGGTAGATCATGTCAAACCAACCTTGTAGAGTTCTATGAATGGGTAACATCAGAACTGGATAGGGTAAGCCTGTGGATGTATTATTCTTGGACTTCAGCAAAGGCGTTTGACTCTGTCCCCACAATGGTCTGGTGGAGAAACTGATGGGGTTAGGAGTAGGCCCTTTGATGGTCAGATGGATTGAAAACTGGATAGCTGGACGACTCAGAGAGTAGTGGTCTGTGGGAGCTTCCTAACCACAGAGGTTGGTAGTGGGTACCACAGGGCTCGGTCCTGGGTCCAATCCTGTTTAATGCATACATATCAGACATCAGGATGGTATAGGTGTGAAATGAGTCTCTTCATGGATGACTCCAGGATGGGAGCAGTAGCTGAGGAGAAGAGGGGAGGCTGGCCTGCAAGTGACCTGGACACCCTGGAAAGCTGGGCTCACACATGGAAATTAAATTTCAATATCACCAAGTGCAAGGTGTTGCATCTTGGTCGGGGAAACCCTAAACACAGGTACACCCTGGGAGGGGAGGTGCTGAAGCCTCAATAGGGGAAAAGACCTAGGGGTCATGGTGGATACATGTATGAAATAACACTGAGCAGTGCAGGAGAGCAGCTAGCAAGGCAAACAGGATGTTGGGATGCATCAGAGGGGATCACCTCTAGGAGCAAGGAAGTGATTCTGCCACTGTACAATGGACTGGTTAGACCACACCTGAGTACTGTGTACAGTACTGGAGACCACACTTGAAGAGGGACATACAGCTCCTGGAGAGGGTACAGAGGGCAACAAAGATGATACGAGGGCTAGATTTGACTTGACGAGGACAGACTTGAGGAGCTCTGCCTGTTTTCATTGGAGGAGAGGAGAGACAGGGGGACATGATTGAGGTCTTCAAGTACCTCAAGGGAATAAATAGGGTAAACATGGAGGGATCTTTAGACTAAAGCAGGGAGGCATCACCAGAGGGCATGGTTTGAAGTTGGAAGGTGGAAGGGTGAGGGGAAAAGAGGAGGAGGTTTTCACTGAGAGGTGGTGGACCCTTGGAATGCTCTGCCTGGTGAGCTGGTTCAGAGATCCACAGTGGAGAGCTTTAAGAAAGGTGGGACAGACACAGAAAGTGGATGTATCAGATGATGGCCTGTCCGGGGGTGGGGATGGATGATAGGGGTTTCTGGAGCACAAGGGATGGGAGGGTCTCGGCACCCAACTAAGGATCTAGGTTCGAGCAGACTTGATAGACCATAAGGCCTAATCTGCTGGCAAATAGTATGTTAGTATGTTAGTATGTATTACCAGCTCTGGTCAGAGAGCCCCTACTATAGGATGTCTTTAAGGTCCGCCTTGAAGACATTACTATTCTCACAAGCATTTGATGCATAGAGTATGATTTATCTTATAGTTTGTGATTTATTATTCTATTTCTGTATGAATGACTTTGTTAAATGCTTTTAAACTTTTTTATCAGCACCCAGAGCCTCTGAATTGGCGTCTTTTAAATAAATTTGCTTTGTCTTGCCTTGCCTATTCCAATCCCCTCCAGGTAGAATTTTGTATGATAAGAAGGGAGTTAGGGTCATTAGCAATCCTGTTATGAAAAGAGAGGTTTTAGCATTTGTGTTGTAAATAGAACCTATAACTATATTTGAATGGTTATATTTCCTAAAACTATAATGAATCTGCCTTCAGGGTCTTGGGCTGTCTGTAAAGGGTGATGTATTGATTTGTTTACTAAAATAGCTACCTCCTTTAGAGGTATAGCCTCACACCCCAAAAATCTGGGTATAGCCAAGTTTCTTAAGAAGATCCAGTTCTGAGATTCATAGGTGGGTCTGTTGTAGGAGAACTAAGTGATAACCTAAAGAATTGACATAACCAAGAGCTTGCATTCTTTTGACTCTGAGAAGAAGACTTTGACATTCCAAGGGGCCACCTAAGTGTAATAGCCATAGGATCCAAAATGTAAAGGCGTGTTTAACCAGCAGAGTAAGAGCTATGTAAATGTCAGTGTTCTGTTCAAACTCCTTAAGGACAGAGCATAACTCCTTCCCCAACCCCCAGCAAAGTATCTCCCTCCCAGCAAAACAAATAAACTCAACATCAAACACAGAAAAGTACTTGGAGAAAAATTTCAATGATTTTAGTATAATAATCCTCCTTCAGTCCCAAAGATTGAACTCTTAGAATCACCTAACTGCAATAATCCCTGCTCGAGCTTCCTCGTACTCCAACCCTTTGTGGAGGTGTTGTTTAACAAGTAGTATCAGGTTAATAAATGCAAATACTTTTCTTGAAGTGAGAGAAGGGGTTAGAGGTTCTTTTTAACTATGTCTTGTAATAGCAGGAAAGCCCTTGGAACCACATGTTTTTCTGAAAAAAATTGGGCAAAAATAACTAAATCATACCTTAATTGTCACCTTGATCATTTAGGTAGTCTTTAAAGATCCTTGACTCTTAAGGATTTATCAAGTAATGGTCTGAGGGAGTTGAAGATTCAATTGTAACTAGATTACATTCTTAATAAGTTTAAAGAGCCCCCTTTTAGCTTGATAAATCCGTAGGTACTAAACTAAATCTAGAATCTGATCTACTAAGCAAAGAAATAAGTTTTTATCAAATTCAGCCTTAATCTTATAAACTAAGTGAATCTAATAAATCTAATCAGAATGTTCTCATTATAGCTAGATCAGTTGTCGACAAGACCCACAGGACAAGCAAATATGACTTTTCAACAAAAGTGTTTAGCACAATAGTTTAAAAAAAAAGATGTACAGGTAATAAATACCCCGAGTAAGGTGTATAATTTAATTATATTGCCCAAATACATATAGGCTTAGGCTAGAGCATCATAGGCTTACTCAAATTTGCCTATGTAATCTCACGCCTAGTATGTCTGGAAAAGTATATTTAAAATATAACATGATATATACAAAAAGTTCTCCAACCAATTTCTTAGAAGGATAGGGCCCAGGAAATTAGTCATATTATATGGGAGGAGAGGAAGCAGGAGCCCATGCACCGCAACCAACCTGAGTCAGTAAAGGGGGTTCAATAAAATGAAATAGAATCCAAGTTGAAGAGACCCAGAAATTTCAGCTGGCAAAATTAATAACTCTCAGGCCCACCACTATGTTCACTCTGTATATTAGAGAGCATGAGATAAGAAAATAATCCCTATTTAATAGAGAATTTAGAAAAATATAAGTCAGAGTCATATAAGCAAATAACAATGCTCAAGTGCCTCCACCACATGAGGTCACCAGTCGGCATGAAGTCAACTATGAAATAGGGAATCAAAGCCTGGAACTTCCCTATTTAGTGAGATAGACCCTTTTATAAAGTTGCTTAAGATATATAGATACATACCAATTTGGTTATGGTGGAGAACAAGTGTGGTATATTAACCCTGTTTAATGGGAAAACTAACAGGGAGGCTCTCAACACTGAAACCAATTTCTAGGATCAGTGCCACTGCTTCCTTTAATCAAAGATTGGTCTGCATTTGTATACCATTTGGGGTCTCTAATTCCAGAAGTTGTCCATAATGTCCTGTGTGATCCTGTAAGGTTATAAGATGTGTCTTTCCTCTTAGTATAGCCATGGGTATCAGAGAGAGAATAGTATAAATGGTAAGCAAATATTAGTCGCACTCTATTTAATGGGCAAGTTGGAACAAATGGGTCCTACAACTCAGATAGAGTATTGAAATCATAAGAGTGTAGAGTTTTCCTATTTAACAGGTTATATCTTCTTAAATTATAGAATGGTGAGTGTGGCCCCAAAGCAGGCAACCCCCAGGTATATACTTGAGTTAAAGATCTTGTCTCCTCGCCTCCCCAACATGTCATGTCTTCTAAAACCATCTTAAGTAAATAAAGGATATATAGAGAAGGAAGGAAAATTCAGGTAATAAATGCAATCAACATTAGCAAAGCAAAGCAAATGTATTTATAAAAGCGCCTTTCCAGCGATCAAGGTGCTTGTACATCAATCAGACACATATATACATATATGGACCCATAAAACATAAATTAATTAACAAACTAATACATTTTTGTCAAATGTTAAAATCATTAACAGTCTCCACATAAAATATCAGTCAGCCAAGATCCTGGAAAAGCCAGACTAAAAGGTGGGCTTTGAGAGCTGATTAAAACTCTGGACAGTCAGGCACTCTCTCACCTGATGTGGTAGAATTCCATGGAGTAGGGGCTACAAGTGCAAAAGTTTGAGTCCACGTCTTCAATCACACCCTGAGAATCTCTAGCAATCCCTCATCAGTGGAGCGGAGAGGGCAGGAAGGGCAGTAGAGACATGGAAGATCTTGCAAGTAGCAGGATCCCTTTTCATGTAGGGCTTTATAGGTCAGAAGACTGACCTTGAAGGTGATCCACACCACTGAACTGGCAGCCAGTGCAGTTCTCAGAACACAGGAGTAATGTGACTGGTTCTGGAAGTACCAGTCAACAGCCTGGCAGCTGCATTCTGCACCAGCTGCAAGTGACAGATATCAACCTCTGGTAGCCCTAGGTAAAGGGCATTACAGTAGTCAAAAGGGAAGTTATGAAGGCATGAACCAGTGTTGGAAGATCATCAGAAGGAACCAGGTGTTTCATAGATACATAGATACATAGTCAGTGTCGGCAGATAAGGGCCTATGGCCCACCCAGTCTGCCCATTTGAGCTCGTAAGTTCAGTTTATGTTTTCATAGAAGTCTGTTGCCCCTTACCCCTGACCTCCAGAATTCCTTTATGTCTATCCCATGCATTCTTAAATCCATTGATTGTTTCAGCCCCACCACTTCCTCTGGCAGGGTGTTCCACTTGTCCACCACCCGTTCTGTGAAGAAATTCTTCCTCATGTTTCCTCTGAATCATCCTCCTCCAACTTCATCCCATGCCCTCTAGTCCTGCAACATCCTTTTCACTTAAAAATAGTGTATTCCTGCACCCTGTTCCTCCCTGTAAGATACTTGTATGTCTCTATCATATCCCTCTCTCCCTCCTCTCCTCCAGGGAGTACATGTTCAGTTCCTCAACCTGTCTTCATAGGACTTGTGATGCAATCCATGCACCATCTTTGTTGCCCTCCTCTGAACCTTCTCTACCTTGTCTATGTCCTTATGTAGGTATGGTCTCCAGAACTGTACACTGTACTCCAGGTGGGGCCTCACTAGTGTCTTGTATAAGCGGAATTATGACCTCCCTTTTCCTGCTGGTGTGTCTCTGCCTATACATTCCAGTATCCTATTTGCTTTACCTGCTGCCTTGTCACACTGTTTCCTACCTTGAGGTAATTAGAGATGATAACCCAGGATCCCTTTCCTGCTTGGTGCATGCTATATCCTCACCCCAACTGACATATTGTGCCATTTTTTTGTGCCCCATATGCATTATCTTGCACTTCCTTACATTGAATTTCAATTGCCAAACCCCTGACCATTCTTCAAGTTTCTGCAGGTCCTTCTCATTCTGTCTACACCCTCTGGTGTGTCTACTCTGTTACAGAGCTTTGTGTCATCAGCGAACAGTGAAATTCTGCCTTCTAGGTCCAGCATAACGTCACTGATGAAGATGTCGAATAGGACGTTCACCCAGGTGATATTCCTCAGATGGCAAAACGAGGTCCTGACAATGGCAGACACCTGAGATTTCAGGGTCAAACCATCATCAAGAATAACACCCAGGTTATGTACCTGGTCTGAGATTGTTAGCTGGGTACCTCCTAGCCAAAGCCCAGAGGTCGTCAGCCAACAGATCCACCTCCTAATGATTCGGGTCCACAACCAGTACCTCAGTTTTAGTTGGGTTCAACCGCAATCAGCTGGCACTCATCCAACCATGGATCTCGGATAGGCAGCTGTTAAAACACAAAGAGGACATCATCTCATTTGGGTGAAAATGACATGTACAGCTGAGTATCATCTGCATAGCAATGAAAACTCAGACCGTACTATCTAATAATATTTCCCAATGGCAGCATGTACACTGCAAACAATGTAGGTGACAGAATGGATAGGGAAGAGAGTCACAGGAATAAATCCTGGTGACCAATCTCTGCATCCTACCCTCAAGGAAAGATCAAAACCATCTGAGGATTGTACCCGACAGTCCACAGATGAACCATGAATGTTCCAACAGTACACCATGGTCTACAGTATCGAATGCTGCAGAGATATCCAGGAGCACCAAAATGGGACAAGCTCTCGATCGCAATTAGGAGATCATTAAGCACCTGAACAAGGGCCATCTCTGTGCAATGTCTTTCTGAAAGCCAGACTGGGAGTATCACAGACATTGTGGATGGATAAATGGCCATCAAGCTGCAGCGTGACCACCTTCTCAATAACCTTACCTATAAAAGGTAGGTTAGAGACGGGTCTGTAATTGGTCAGACAGTCCAGATCAAGGAGGGCTTTTTCAGGAGTGGTCGAATAACTGCCTCCTTTAGGGGTCTGGGAAGACTTCCTCTCCAATGACCTCCAGACTATCTTGGCCAGGACTGGCAATTTTATCAATGCACCCCACAAGGAGATGCATTGGGCCCAGGTCCAAACTAATGCTGGTCAGCCACAGTGCCTGGATGATCCTCACAATATCAATGATATCTGTCTGGTTGAGTCAGACCAGACAAACTAAAGCAGTTGCCACCTCCTGCCGACCACTGTCATCCCATTAGAGGGCTGTGCGGATCCCAGACCTGATGTTGGCAACCTTATCTGCAAAAAATGAGCACATTCATCACATCTTTCTTGTGAAATACTCCTTCAGACTGAAGACAGTTTAGATTGCACAATCTGTCCACAGTCCAGAAGAGCTGAGCTGGTTGGTTTTGCACAGCGGCAATCTTCCTGGGCAGGAATTCTGTCTTTTATGGGAGATTGTTGATTGACAGAATAATGGGCCCTCAATCTAAGCCTGTCAACCTCCAGGCCCAATTTCGTAAGCTCTCTCTAACTTTCGACCCTCTTCTCAATTCCCCAAGGTCCCATCAAACCATGAGGACCTTGGGCAAAGAGTGAGGAGTCGAACATGAACAGGAGCAATGGAATCCAAGGTATCCACCACCGCTCTGTTATAGGCAAGTACCAGACTTCCTGGATCCATGCATTCACTCTGTAAACTTGATAGGTCCAACACCACCATCAGGCCCTCTGGGATCATTCCGTAAAAGGGCAGAACGGACCATCTCTGTGGGGCTGACCTATTAGGGGAGCCATGAATTGAACCTTATGGAGTGATGGTAAGATCAACTGACTGATTCCACCACCAAGTTGGAGAATTCCATCCCCAGGAGGAACACCAGGTCCAATGAATGACCTTTCATATTGGTTGCAGAGAACCACCTGTATGAGGCCCAACAATGTCATAAGTTGGAGGAAGTCCCTACCAAAATGTAAGAGTTCATCATTGACCTAGGGTTGAAATCTCCCAAGGATTAACCATCTTGGGATCCCAACCACGCTCGACAATGAAGTCTGTGACTTCCTGCAGAAATTCTTTCCTATCACTGGGTGGATGGTAGATGAGCAGAATTCTGCACCCCACACCTGCAACCACAACACAGTCAAAGGACCTAGTAGGCCCACTGGTACCTTCACAAGGACCAATTCTGATTGAAAACAAATTGCTACACCCCACCCCTCACGATTCATCCTCTGGCAGTGTATCACCGAGTATCCAGCAGGAACAGCTGAGATCAAACTGGGCCCATTATTTCACCCAGCCAGGTCTGATGACTCAACAAGATCTGCTATTATAGCAGTCTTGTTCATAAAAAGACCTGGCATTGCATAACACCGCCAGCGTGGGATGAGTCACCGATGAAGACTGAGCCACTTGCCTGCATGAAGCAGAGCCCTTGGGTATGGGAAAAGGCAAGGAGAACCCCTTTCCTTTCTCATTTCTCCCTAGAGCATCTTCTTGTCCCAACTACCCCATCCACCCTCTCTCCATTCCCCACCAGGCCTAACCCCCACCCTTCTTCCTTATCCTAGCTATCCCCAGTGCACAACACCTCCTATATGTCTCCGCTGGTAATGGTGGATAGTCAAAGGGCAAGGTCCCTGAGCCTGGAGGGTGACTAGCACCTGACCATCTTAGCATTTACCCAATACATCACAGTCAGCAAAATGCACAGATAACACAAATCAAATTTAATATATCCCCAAACTAATACATTTGCTCCTCAGTCCTATGCACCCAACCCCAATAATCAATTTACAAATAACAAATCACCCCCAACAAACCAACTCCCACCTAGTAGTGTAAAAAGACATACCTCAGCCATAAACCCAGATAAACATGTCATCACCAATTCAATCCTCAAGCTGTGAAACGTGCAGGGGAGAAATCCACAATGGTATAGTGCATCTCCTTGCAGGTCATGCAAACCCTTCTCCCCTCGACTGCACCACCCACATTTGCATTCCTCCTGTTCCAGAAATAAGATTTTAAGTAACTTCTTGCTCAGATTAAATTAAAGAAGAGAGAAAAAGTTGTGAGCTCAAGCACAATGCATCGACTCTCTCCTCTAGGTGAAGAAAAGCTCCTCTGTGTGCAAATAACAACCCAGGAGTGTCTGTAGACTGAGCTGCATTTCCTTGTTCTGTAGGTCTCCTCATCTCCAGTCCCTCCATCAGTATTGTCTCTAACAGAACCCAACATTTGGAACCCTAAAATTATGATTCAAATCTAACTAATAACAGTTAGAGCTAGGTAACATCCTACTGAAAAACAGAACCAAATACACACAGTTTGCTGTAACAACAATCTAGAAAATCCACAGATCTTGCACAGATCCCTGTGTTGTAAATACACCTTATAAAGACTGTAACCAAATTAATTATACAAGCTCACAGGCCATTTTAAATAAAAAAATGTTGAAGTTCACCACTTATTTATAAATCCTTTGAGCTTGAGTGAGATAAAAGAAAAGAAGGAGATTTCCTTTTTCTCCTATAGCCCAAAAAACCTGTCTTGGATTAAAGTAAGCCTTATCCATTCAGGCCACAAAATTATTCATTTCTCACATTACAGTGACTGGAACTTAAACCAGAATGACTCTTAACTCCAACGTAACTTTTAACCCCGTTACCACATCAATAAGAAAGTTTAACTGCTTCATTCAGATTTGAAAGTTCAGAAAAAAGCCTTGAAAGCTGCTGTGAAGCCTGCTCAGGGGCTCGAAAGAGTGTGATTTATCATCCTTAGAGATGGTAAGTCGAGCTGGATAAAGCATCCTGAATTTTATCCCCACCATTATGAGCTTGCTTATAATTGGGAGAAATTTCTTCTTCTTAGTAGAACTTCCTGAGGGAGATCTTGGAAATTTGAATATTTTGCTGTTTCATGAGAGATCCTGGGTGTCCTTAGTTTTGCTTATAACGTGGGATCTATCTAAGTTAGTCAGAAATCTGATGATAAAGGGCGAAGTGGATCCCCTTTTGGAGGTGTTGGTCTGAGGGCTCTGTGGGCTCTTTCAATGATATATGAAGCCACATTTGGAGATTTTCCAGCAAGATTTACTTGAGAGGACCTGGGCAAAATGTACGGATTCGCACCTTGAAATTTTCTGGAAGACCATAGACCACAATGTTATTTCTACATGATCTGCCTTCCAGATCTTCCAATTTGGACTCAAACCTGGATATCTTTTGGTGAAGGGCAGGAAATTCTGGGTCCATTTATGTCTCCAGTCCTCTATTGACAAAAGTCTGGCCTCGGAGTCGTTAAGTCTCCTATTAATTTTTTCAGTAGCGCCTGACAGATTTTGACTCTTCCAGAAGTAGAGAGATTGCTTCCTTCAGTTCATTTACTTCTTCCATTTTCTTCATAAATTTATCCTCTGTCAGGAGATTAGTATTTGTAGGGAGTCGATGGAGTTTAGCTGCTTGATTGTTTGGACGCTAGAAGATGCAGCATGGTTGGGAGCTGGGCGGTGTATGTCTAACTTGTGTTTTCATTTCAATATACATCATTAAGCCAAATTGTTGTACTACAAATGCTAGACCCATGTTTATTCAGCAAAAGAAAGTATAAAAGTGCCTCAAATACTATAGGTCAAGTTAACACCTTTAAAAGCTGAATGTAGAGGGTTGAAGAATGGAGCTCCTTAGTGAACCACTTACCTCGGCAGGCTCATAATTGGAAGACTGAACCATCTAAATTCTTTAGTTGCCTATATGCCTCCTGCCTAGTAATGTGTTTAAAATAGGACTTGGGATGTGAAAAATCTATTCAGCCATTAATATATTTGGTTGTGTCTAGAAGACCCCCACCCAAGTAGTTTGATAAATCCGTAAATATTTTGTTTAGGTGGAGTGCTATCTGGACATTGTCAGTTACTTCCAGATCCCGTTTAATGAGACTGGTTTATATCTTCTTTTTTTTTGGAGCAATCAAATTGTTCAATCCTTTCCAGAAAGTTTTTATTTTGAAATTTGATAGTTTTTCATTTTATAAAACTCAACTTCCACCTTTTACACTTACCGTATTTCACAGTTATCTACACCAAAACCCAATCACTTTCAAAATTTGTGTTTTAAATTGCACTTAAGCAGCATCTGTCTCTTTTATGATTTCAATCACTTTACCATTTAACCATCTGTCTTGTGCACCTCTTAACCTTTTTCTTTTAAAGGAGCACTAACATTAATTATATTAATAAGCTTTTTAAGAAAAAATCAACTGCTACATCTACATCTCCCATTTCATTCAGCTCCTCCATTTCACCCTTTTAAGTCAGCTTTTATGTTAGATATTGTTTCATTGTTTAATGCCCTACTTTCAAGCACTCTTCCTTGCCCTTTTTTCTTTTATTGTTCCATATACAGTAAATAGGCATATAATCACTAACAACATCTGTTAATGTCCCAGATGCTTTACTATTTCTTAGATTGTTTACTAGTATCCAATCAATCACTGTTACTTCCTCAGTTTATTTCTTCTAGTCCCATCCTTTACTAACCAATTTAGATTTACTTTTGCAGCAGTTTTTGTATTTATTAACTTCTGACCCTAACCAGATCAAAATTAGGTCACCCATTACAATTAGCTTCCTATTTTTAAATTTGTCAGTCATAGCAATCAATTTAGGGAGGCAGTATAGAGCAGCGGTTTAAGGCTCTGAACTGCAAATCTGAAGACCTGGGTTTGAATCCACAGCAACCACTTGCATACTGTGTGACCCTGAGCAAGTCACTTAATTTCCTGTGCTCCCAGGTCACACCTGTAAACAAGCTTTCAGCTTAGTGTGCCACTAGGCTTTAGAGTTTAGATTTGGGAGAGTTGTAAATGGAACCTACAGTATTTTCCAACTTCTTTGTGTTACCAATAACAACTTCTACAGAGATTCTCACATCCAGAAGTTAATGGCTCTGTCTCGATCTCCTTTGATACCAGTTGTTCCGTTAAGTACATAATTATTCCTCCCTTACCCTGCCTACTCTCTCCTATTGATTTTATCACCCTCAATCTATAGCAAATTGTTATGTACTTCATAGTTTAACCAAGATTTGGTACTCATCATTACATCATGGGTTTATGGGAATATACTGAACAAGCTTCCAACTCATGTTTCTTTGGGAGTAGGTTGCAAATATTTAAATGAGCCAATTTCATTCCCCTGAGTATCAAATCAGTTTTTACATATAAATACTCCTTGGGGCCAGGGTTCTCCTCAATATCCCCAGGCAACAAATGTTTTATGATGAAGTCAATAGAGTGAGTACTATTTATCCGTCCCTCCAAGTACATTCCCAAAGCCATGGCCTCATGTTTTTTAATATGCCCAAGCAAAGTAATCCTACTTTGGGTTGTTGGTCCTCATGAATTATGTTTAAATTTACTGCATTTGTGTATCTGCCGTTTTCTCAAACCAAATTATGTTTTTAGTTAATCGTCCAGAGCATTAAACAGAAACACATACAAAAGAAATATAGTGACGCCTTTGTTTCCCCATTTTTGAAAGGACCCTATTAAGTGAAAACAAAGCAGTACATAAAATTTACCAATAATAATTAGCTAAATACAATGTAAGTTCTAAGTGAATACAGAAAAAATGTATTATGGCCACCCCACTAAGCCTCCTCACATGAGCCTCCCGCTATCGCCCAAGGCCACTCACATGGGCAGCCAATCTGGCAGACAGCAGCTTGGAGCAGCTGTGCTTTCATGCAGTGGTGTGGAGTCTTGCCCTTTCTAAGCCCATCAGGCGCACCTCCCTCTCTGTGATGTCCCCCCCACTTACGGAGCAACAGACCTCTGAACTGGGAGCATGGTGTCTCTGGGGCAGACTCAACAGCACAGATAGTTAACAGCACAGCAGACATAATAGGCAGGTGTTGGCAGTTCTTTGTCAGGCAACACAGTTTGTGAGCAGCGGAGCCACTTGGCTTGTGAATATGACAATCAGCAGAGCAAACAGTCAGTTTCACTTCATTTTATTTTTATTTATTTATTTCAGATTCAGATAAATACCTTTGAAGCAAAATGAGCTTGTTTACAAAGGTTCCAAGTCAGAGTAGATATAACAGGACATGAATACAGGTAGCTTCGATATGGCACCATATACAGGTCAGTTTACACAGAGGTTGAGGTTACATAGGCAACAGTTTTATACAAGGGTATAAATACAAATAAGGTGGACAAGATACACTGTAGATTTTGTTGCAAAAAGTGCAATGGAGAGGATGACACTTGCACACTGAGGTGCAACACAATGTTTCAGTGGCTACATGATACAACTAGAGGCAAGCAAGTTTCTAGGTAATGGTAGAGCAGATTTAGCTGCCAAAAGAGGCTTTGTTGAAGGTGCAGCAGGGTGTTGGTAATGAGGGGTGGGGGAGGATTATGGGAAATGGAGTCATTAGGTAGGGGCACGTGGCATCCAAGGGGCTGAGAAAGAGGAGACAGGTAGTCATACATAGGTGAGAGAGGGTAGGTGAGGCTGGAGTGATCGGGGACAGGGTCAGAGGAGGCGGGGAGGGTGGGGTGATACAGTCAGGGAGATAGTATGGTGATCGTGTGGAAAAATGGGGCGAGGGTAATCCAGGTAATTTGTTAGGGACAACAGCCATAGCTCACATTACACACCAGGTAAGACTATAGCCCTTGTTTGAAATAGTTGAGTCATTATACTGGTAAATCTTGTGAGCAAATAATTGCCCATTTTCACACCGTTACACTTAACAAACGTAAAAATTTAACATACAAATCGATAAACAAATATAATATCATTATACATTAAAACAGTCACAAATCAACTGTGATTTAAAATAAACAGTTTATGCTTAGTAATGACATTGTTCTACAATTAGTTACTTCAGAGGTGAGATTGTTGTAAATATTAGAAGCTTGATAAACCAAAGATCTCTGACCTAAAGAAGTATACATAAAGGAGGTCTAATACCAAAAATATGAGATTAAGACAGTTCAAATGCAATGTCTTTTTTCACCTAACAGTTTTACCTCCTTGTAGTCACAGTCCCTGCTTCCAATCCAGCCACCGCTCCACTCACCGACCCCAAAGCTTGCAGCTACAGATGCAAGCACACCTGACGAAAAGGGGCCCCCATGGCCCTGGTGCTCGTGTGAGAAATTCAGTACTGGCACATGCCTCCAGGTATCGCCGGCCACGGAGCTGCGCCATCAAGCTGCCGTGGAACCATGCTGCCATATTTTTCCCTGTTCTTTCTCCTATAGGGAACCTGGACGTGCAATGACGTTGCACATACGTGCAGTCTCTGCCCAGTCCCCAGTTACACTATTACTCGGTACCTCGGGCATCCCTAGGGTCGCTGCAGCACGGAGTAAAGTCTCCAGCCCACCCCAGGACTGAGAGCTGTCTCCGATGCTCAATCTCAGTCCTCCCTGCTGACCCCTGATGAACCAAGCTCATTCCCGAACCGGGTCACGGTGCAGCGAGAAGTGTGGCGTCCAGCGCCTCAACCCTCAGTGCCACCGGCCAGCCAAATGCAATGTCTTTGATTAAATGCAGATGAGGTGTAGGTGGCAAGCTAGCAGGAAAAGATTTTACATGCCACTATTCTATGCAGGCAGAGATGTTAAAAGCTGCTTACTGTGATGTTTGTAGTGATCATATGATATAAGTGCTGTGGAGTCCTGCACCCTTTCTTAGCCCATTGGGCATACCTCCTGCCCTCAGGCAGTTCCCCTACTTACTGGAGCAATGGACCTCTGGACTGAGGCATGGTGGCTCTGGGGCAGACTCAACAGCATAGATAGTTAACAGCACAGCAGAAATAATAGGCAGGTGTCGACAGTTCAATGTCACGCAACAGAGTTTGTGAGAAGTGGAGACGCTTAGCTTGAATATCACAAACAGCAGAGCAAACAGTCAGTTAAGGCAGTTCAAATGCAATGACTCTGATTAAATGCAGATGAGATGAAGGTGGCATGCTATAGCAGGCAAAGATGTTACACCCACATCACTATTCTATGCAGGCAGAGATGTTAAAAGTCACTTCCAGGAGTTATAGTGGGTAGAAGGTGACCATGAAACCAAGAGAGGGGTGTAGAAATGGCATTATCAAGGCATCCTAGTGTGCTGGTCAGACAATACACACAGGCATACCATTACAGACAGGGGATGCAGAAGTGATGATGACCACGTGCATGATGCACTATGGCCCATACAGGATGCATGCATAGGACTACAGTAGGATGTGTATGCAGAACATGGATCTGTGCAGTGCATCCTATACCTATGCACACTTTGCTGGTTCAACCATGGCCCGCATCACCAGACCCCATTCTAACAACCCCTCACAGACATGCAAAGCACAACACCACTGTTGCATGTGCAAACAGAAGCTCAGTATGACTTACATGGCAGTGATGATCCAACTTGGCTCTCATAGTCTCCTTCCAGAATGCCAGTGACCTGGGTAAGGTACAGTTGAGGTCATTAATTGCTCTCCAGGGGCTAGGGGCACCACAGTACTGAGCTCACATGCATACAATATTTGAATATTGCAGTTTAGCACCAAAGCTATTCATATTTGCACTCGTGCTACAGCCGTGATGCAGTGCAGACATGATATCACATGTTTTGAGTGATGTTATCATACAGTACTGGCATGAGCACTATGATGTCACACAGTGGCTTTGCACATGTGCACTGCTTGTCTACATATGTGCATGATGCACACATGTCACGCCATGCCTGCTGCCTGTTGAGGGCCACCCCTCCCCTGTGAAAGCATACATAGCACTGTGTTAATTCGACATTAGTGCAGCACTAACACTGAGACATGTTGCAGAAATGAAAGCCACACCTATAGAGCCCAGAACCTGTCACTAGCTTGGTGTGAGGGAAGGGACTAGGCAGAATTAAAAAAATGTCTGGAAGAAGGAGCAGGGCTGTGTTGCTGCAGGACACACGGTGGTCTGCAGCAGAGTTGCCAACCTGGTGGGTCTGGTGTTGGCCAGGAGGACCAGTTACTGGGTGAGGGGCTGAGGCTGACTGGCCCAGCTGTGAGATGTGGACATCTGTGAGGAGGTGCCTTACACACAACAGGGATACACACACCAGTGACAAATGTCACCAGGTAATAATGACCTGATACAAAGAGAGTCATGGTGATGGTTGAAAGTGGCACTGTGCCAAGACCAGGTGAGTACATATAGAAACATAGACTTTGATGGCACACAAGGACCACTTGGCCCACCTAGTCTGCCCATTTCCTACCTATTGAATAAGCTGCAGAACCTAGTTAACCAAGAGCCTACTTCTTCCTACCTCCCACCAGAATTGCCTTATGTCTGTCCCATGCATTCTTGATCCCCGGTTTTGGCTCCACAACCTCCTCAGGAAGGCTGTTCCATGAGTCCACCACCTCTCTGTGAAAAATACTTCCTCACATTGCCCTGAGCTGTTCCCCTCTGTCTTCAAATTGTGTTCCCTTGTTCTTGCACATCTCTTTTTCTGAAAGATGCTACCCTCTTGGACTTTGTTGATTCCTTGAGGTGCTTGAAAGTTTCTATCATGTCCCCTCTCCCTCCTTTCCTCAAGGGTATATGTATTAAGCCCCTTTAATCTCTCTTCATATGGCTTCTGTTGCAAACCCTGCACCATTTTATTTGCCCTCCTCTGGACTGCCTCCATCCTGTCTATGTCCTTGCGGAGATGGGATCTCCAGAACTGCCGCTAATACTCAGATGGGGTCTCATCAACTGTCTATACAGAGGGATAACAACTTCCTGTTTTCTGCTGGTGATGCCTTTCCTAGATATCCCAGCATCCCCCAGCCATCCTTACTGCCTTCTCACATTGCTTATTTACCTTTAGGTCATCTGATATATTCTCCCCAGGTCCTTTCCATTTTTGTTGCTTAACACACACACCCCCATTGTGAACTCTTCCCTGGTTTTTTTTCCCAGGTGCATTACTTTGCACTTCTTTGCATTGAATCTAAGCTGCCATACTTCTGACCATTCCTCCAATCTTGCCAAGTCCCTTCTCATCCTTTCCAGCCCCTTGTGTATCAACCCTGTTGCAGACCTTTGTGTCATCTGCAAAGAGGCATATTTTCCTTCCAGTCCCTCTGCAATGTCACTTATAAAGACATTAAAAGGACTGGACCCAGTACTGACCCTCTGGTACCCCAATAGTAACCTCCCTTTCTTCAGAGTGGACTCCATTTACTATTACCCTCTGTGTCCTGTTGTCCAGCCAATTTTTACCCAGGCTACCACCATGGGACCCACTCCTAGGCTGGCTAATTTGTTTATCAATCTTTTGTGTAGGACTGTGTCAAATGCCTTGTTAAAGTCTAGGTAGGCCATGTCCACAGCCCCTGCCTGGTCTACTACTTTGGTCACCCAGTCAAAGAAATCTATTAGATTCATCTAACATGATCTTCCACTGTAAATCCTTACTGCCTTGGGTCCTGTGCCCTGATGGCCTCTAGGTATCACGACAATTCTTTCTTTCAGAAGTGATTCCATCATTTTCCTACCACTGAGATCAAGCTAACAGGTCTGTAGTTTCCTGCCTCTGCTTTGCTCCCACTTTGTGAAAGGCAATCATATCTGCCCTCCTCCAGTCCTTAGGTACCACACCATCCTCCCATGATTTGTTAAAAGGATAGTCAGTGGTGTGTTTCACTAGTTCTCCCTTAGTTCTTTTAGAATTCTGGAGGAATCCCATCAGGCCCCATTGCTTTGTCCACTTCAGTTTTAGTAGTTCTTTCAGAACCCTTTCTTCTGTGAAAGGACTGTTATCAACTCCCCTATCTAGAGTGCTTCTATTGACTGAATTAGGTACCTCCCCACCTCTTCTTTTGTGAATACTGAGCAGAAGTATTCGTTTAGTATCCCTGCTTTTTCACTGTCCATTGCCCACCCACCCTCCCCTTTATTAAGCTTCACTGTCCCTCCCTAGGTCTTTCTTCACTCCTAATGTACCTATAAAGGTTTTATCCCCTTCTTAACCAAGTTGGCTAGCTTTTCCTTGGTTTGGGCTTTTGCTATTCTGACTGTCTTCCCGCTTCCTTCTGCTTTAACTGGTACAGTTCTCTGTCCTGCTCCTTCTGTTTCCTTATATTTCCTGAATGCTATCTTTTCTCCCTAACCTTCCCCACCACCTCTATTGAGAATCATAGTGTTTTTTCTTTATTTTGATTTGTTTATTTGCTTCACACAAAGGTTTGTTGCCTCTGTGATGGCAGTTTTGATGTTTCTCCATTGTTTCTCCACCTCCTTCTTGACTGTTTGCCAGTGCTTTTCTGAGGCACTCTCCCATTTGACAAAGTCAGCCCTCCTAACGTCCAGTGCCCTCACTTTATTGGCTCTACATATGGTTTTGGTTGTGTCCTATTTACAGTACAGGTTCCATGATAATATACCTCCTGGGTGGTGGTAGTAGTAGTAGTAGTAGTCTTTATATGTTTGTGGCCCTTTCCTGGAGACTCAAGGCACCATTACAATATGATATTAATACATAAAACCATAAATACAATTAACCCAACCTCTTTAAACCACAAGAGTAAAAACAAATAACTATATATAACTTATACAACACAATAAACAATAGAACAATATAACAATTTTAGATGTGCTCAGGTAAATAGTTACCAATATTTCCCAAATGCTTGTTGAAATAGATATGTTTTCAAGTCCTCTTAAAGCCTCCACCAAAGGGCCTCCCTCAAGGCTCTGGGTAGATAATTTAAAAGGAACAGGCCTGCTGCCTTGAAAGCCTGGTCCCTAGAAGTCTTAAATCTAGCCACGAGAACCACCAGAAGGCCCTCCTCAGTGAAGTGGAAGGGCAAGTGAGGATGTTTGAGTGCAGAAGCTCAGCCAGATAGTCTGAGCCCAACCTACGAAAGGGTTATGTAGGTTAACAAATGCACTTTAAATGAGATACTTACTCATTGGCAACCAGTGCAAGTCAAGTATCATCGCAAAATATGGCACAATCTAGAAATGCCTATAAGTAACCAGGAGAGTGTGTTCTGCAGATGGGGATGCCTCTGGGTGTCTCTGCATCTCACACCAGTGTTGTGCTGCAAGGTACAGTGCTTGAACACCCACCCACACAGCACTGCTGCACTCACATGATACAGCAGCTGCTTCACACAGTGCTGCATGATGGTGCTGTCCATATATAGCTGTGCTGTGGGTCACAAATGTGTACCTGGCCCTGCCGTGGTCAACAAGGGTGGCTCATGAATGTCTGTTATCCTGCACATCTGTATTAGCCTGTGTGTTGGATGGCTGATGCACCAGGCACTAGGTATGTGGGTGTGCCTCAAAGCCACACAGACAATTACACAGCCTCTCATACTCTGATGTGGTGATGAAACATAGAAACATAGAAGTTGTCAGTAGATAAGGACCACCAGGCCCTTCTTATCTGCTCATAAGCCCTCCCTTGTTTGCTGTTTGCTTGTTTGGTGCTGCTTTGGCTGCATTTCCACTTCTGGTATGCCTGACAATGTTGTGTGTCCTTTAACAGCAGGTCATGCACTGCTGCAGCATGTAAAGTTGAAAAGCGATCCTCTACTTTTCAGGTTCATAATGCTGTCTCTGGTGTACCGAGCATTCATTGTGGCTGTTTGGCTCCATCCACCATGTGTGGCATGGTGGCCCATGTGTTATTATGCATGTTATGCCACTCCTGTGTCCCTCATCCTGTGTGCACAGCTAGCTAAGTTCAGTGTATTTCTTTCCATACAGTAGGTGTCCAAAGGGATGCAGGAGTTTGCACTGTTGGAGGTTTGCAACCATGTCCAGGGATGGTGCAAACTCCTGAGACACTAGATACGCTTGCTGTGGCTGCTAGTGTGGTGGGTGGAGACTGCACCCCATGCTGGGGAATGCACCTATGCTGTAGAAGGCTTGCCAGTGGCATTGGCATGTGAACTATGCCAGCAGCCACCACCACCTGCAGTCCCTTGAAGGAAAGGGACTATGGACAGTTAATGATTGGCAGGTGCCCTTTATTTTGATTTTCATGGACAGGTGCCCTTCATTTTGATTTTCATGGGTGGGTGCCTTTTATTTTGTTATTTTCATGGGTGGCCCACTTTTTGATTTTCATGAGTGGGCTACCTTATTTTTGTTTTACTGGGCAGGTGCACTTTTCTCCCTACTCCCCTTTATTTGGGTGGTTGCCCAAGTTCTTCAGTTTCTCCCCTTATACAGGTGGTTGCCCATGTTCTTTTTTCTTCCCCTTTGTATGGGCAGTTGTCCGTGTTCTCCCCATACAGGCAGTTGACCATGTTCTTTTTTCTCCCCTTATAGTAGCAGTTGCCCTTGGTTTATTTTGAGAGTATTGGTGTTATTACTATTATGATGTTCTTGTTGATGTTGTTGTTTTTACAGCCTGTTGCCCTTTGAATAGTAAAGTTTATTTTGATGCCTATGCTGCTGTGCTGCGTGTCTTTCACTGGTGTCCTCCTCACACCATAGCTACCTGATATTCAAAGGTGTTAGTGCTGAGGGCAATGCCTTTGAATAACCCAGTGGCAGTGTACTGTTACGCGCTGCTTGCTGAATATGGAGCCCTGAACCTCAGTGCTCCTACTTTCAGACTTTTGGAACAATACTGTGTGGACATATACATGCGCATACAGGGAAAACATAGTCTTCAATCCTACAGATGGAAATAAACATATATTTGGAGATAATAAATAAACCTTATATTAACCCATTATTGAAACAAGGACTTATTACAGATGTCAAAAGTGTTGACCTCTATAGCCTTAGTGGGAGACTTAAGGGTTTCATTAAAAGATTTACATTCAATTCACATTTAGGCAGTGATGTCATTGAATATGCCATATCAAATTTGGATTATCAGCATAATACATGCAATCATAGTTCAAGTTCAATCATTCTCATTAATGCACAAATTGTCCTATACCTGAACATACCAAATCAAGTAAAAGAGTGTGGCCCATCTTTGACTCTTCAGGTACTTCCTAGAAGGCATAAGAGAACACATTATAGCACAGTGAAATACAAAGAAACCCTAGAAACACAACAGTTAGAAACCCTAATCCAATATATTCAATGTTAGGGAGGCAGTATAACCTAGAGGATAAAACACTGGCTGTGAACCTAAAGACCCATCTGGCTTGGTTTTGAAATCCACAGCTGTCACTTGCATACTGTGAGCTGAGCAAGTGAATAAACCTCCCTATGCTCCTGGAAGGCACCTGGAAAAGAATTTCAGCTCAGTATGCCTTTACCAGCTAAGTATTCTAATATTAAATCAAAGTAGCAGTAGTACTGAGTGGTGCCTGAATGGCTCATTTTCAACAGTAAAACATATATACACATGCTAAATAATGTGCATGCAGAGGCTGCACAATACAGATACGTGCATGCAAGCACACACATACACCTCACAGAATAAACAAGCATATTCCACAAACTCTAAACTTTTAAATTGATCAGTTCCAGTATTAGGGCCTCTGGAGTCAGCATCATGTTTTGTAACCAAAAAAAAGACTCACAAGCTATGATTAATAGGTCCCCATTACTCCCTCTTGTGATTGGTTAATCTTGAGAGAGTGGGACAGTTATCCATGTGCCTGGCTCCAAGGTCACTAACGGTTCCATGGTCTAAAACCTAATCCAAGCCCTGAATGTCCTATCACTGATATCAGTAATGACATCTATTAATTTCCTTTATACAATAGATACATACTAACAACATAAAGTTTAGAGAGAAAGACAACATTTTCACAACTGGAAGTCGACCCTAGGCCTCCTACCAGCTACTGTCCTGGTGCTCTGCCACTGTGTTATTATTCCACATGGTGAGACAGATGGTTTCTGGAGAGAGACAGAGACAGAGAGAGACAGAGAAATATTCATGCTAGCAACATAAATTATAGTGAGAAAGAAAATGTTTCACAACTGGTGTCAAACCCAGGCCCCTCCACTACTGTCCTGGTGCTCTGCCACTGTGCTATCATTCCACATGCCAAGACAAAGGTTGAGACAGAGAGAGAGAGAGTGCATAATAACAACATAAATTGCAGTCAGCAA
Source organism: Neoceratodus forsteri (assembly GCA_016271365.2). Classification (NCBI taxonomy): domain Eukaryota; kingdom Metazoa; phylum Chordata; order Ceratodontiformes; family Ceratodontidae; genus Neoceratodus; species Neoceratodus forsteri. The sequence goes on from CM057452.1 coordinate 1,451,213,727, forward strand.
GAAAGATGTTCACAACTGGGAATTAAACCCAGGCCCCTCATATCTACTGGGCTAGTGCTCTTCCACTGTGCTATCATTCCACATGGTGAGACAGAAGGTCTCTATGGCAGCAATGAGTGTTAACAACCTAAATTGTAGTGAGGAAGAAAATAATGTTCACAACTGGAAACCAAACCCAGGTTCCCTCACAGCTACTGTCCTGGTGCTTTGCTGCTGTGCAATCACTACACATGGCAAGACAGAAGGTTTGTACAGAGCTGCATGCTAACAACATAATTTGTAGAGAAAAACTAAAATGTTCTCAACTGGAAATCAAACTTAGGCCTCTCAAAACTACTGTTTTGGTGCTCTGCCACTGCACTATCATTCCACAATGTAAGATGACAGGTTTCTAAAGAAAGGTTAATTCTAGCAACATAAACTGTAGTGAGAAAGAAAAGATTTTCACAACTGAGAATGAAACTCAGGCCTCTCCCAGTGACTGTTCTGGTGCTACGCCACTGTGCTATTATTCCCACATGCTGAGTCAGAAGGTTTCTTAGAGAGAGATCCATACTAACAACAGAAACTGTAGTGAAGAAGAAAAGTGTTCACATGAATTCAGTGTTCTGAAAGTCTGTTCAAACCTTGCAAGCTTATGAAAGGTGACATGACGTTTTCCTTTCTACCTGCAGAAATGGTTCTTCTTAACTAAATTAGCCTCTCAAATAATTTACTACTCAACTGTACACAGCCATGCATCAGCACTCAAGTGAGTTTCAATAAAAAAGGAAATAAATGTTTAATTTCTGCCAGGATCAAACAATCTCTCTTGCAAAAATACAATATACTGCATTTCTACCTGGATTTGAACCACTATTCCTTTTCCTGCTAAGCAAACACATATTCAATGTGTAACTGAGCTGCAGGGAAAGGAACTGCAACTCCTGTGGTTTAGAAGTTAAATCACAGCCCTTCAGGTGACCAAGGTTCTAATCTCAGCAGAGGATTATAAATTACAAACTATGGAAAAGCTGAAGTAGTCCTGACAAGAACATTTCTTGTCACCTTTATTAGCACACCTCAAACTGAAAGATTAGGAAAGGTGATATAAAATGTTCCTGTCATGATTTCTGTCCTGATAGGACCAGTTTCTACCTGCACAAATTATCATTGTTAGCTAAATTTACTTTGCATATTAGTTACTATTCCAACTACACATCATTACCATGGGCCTCCACTCAATTGAGTTTCTGTCTTAAAAAAATTAGAAAGAAATTAAAATCTCTGCCAGTATTCAAACCATTTCTCTTGCAGAAAATACTAGTCACCATCTTTCCCCAGCAGTCCACAAGCCTCCAAGAGCATGTAGCAGCTCTTGTGAGATCTCAGACCCCATGGAATAGACCACTCCAGCATGGTCAGTGGAGTACAAGGGATCACAATTTTACCTAGTGTGGTGGCAAGGGCTGGGGGCTATTAATTTAAGAGTCAGGGAAGGGACACCCAAATTCACACAAGCTTGGTCTCCATTGAAAGGGTCACCCATTTGTGCTTTCAAGACATTGCTACCACCGGAGGAGGGGTCAGGTGAGGGTGGGGTTTGGTTGACTGGTCATTCCATAACTCTGGGGTTCATAACTCTGGGGTTCTACTGTACTGTGTGTCACCTTGACTCAAACCACAGATCCTTTGCCTATTAAGCAAACACACATTCAGTGTGCCAATAAGCTACAGGGAAGGGAATTATAGTTCCTGTGGTGTAGAGGTTAGGTCAACCTGTAAGGGAAGCTAATGGGGTTCTCATCTGGGCAAGAGATTATTAATTACAAGCTATAAAAAGCTGAATTGTCCTGACAGGAAAATTTCACATTGCCTTTATTAGCACACCTCAGACTGCAAGCTTAGTAAAGGTAATATGATATTTTCCTTTCAGAACTTCCTGTGCTGACAGATACTGTTCTCCCTGCACAAACTGTTGTTCTTAGCTAAATATACTTTTCTATAATTCACTATTCCAAATACACACAGTCATCAATGGCCACTCAAATGAGTTTTTATCTTAAGAAAATGTTCAAACAAATTTATAAGACCCTGCCAGGACTCAAACCATTTCTGTTGCAGAAAATATATAAACACACATTCAGTGTGCCAGTGAGCTGCAGAGTACAGAATTGCAGTTCCTCTGATGTAGAGGTTAAGTCACAACTTGCAAAACAGGCAGACAGGGTTCTTATCTGAGCAGGGGTAAAATTAAAACCTATGGAAAAGATGAAGTAGTTCTGCCAGGAAAATGTCATGTCACCTCTATTAGCATGCCTCAAGTGTCCAGCGTGCACTCACCTGTGTACTGCCACTGCTTGAACTAGACTGTACTCCACAGTTATAGCAATTTATTTCTCCACCTGCATTGTTGTCACTTTTGCACATAAATGCTGCTCAGTGTCCTACCTCATGGCTTTACCTTTGTCACTGCACTTGTATCCTGGGTGGTTGCACACTATTATGCACTTTATTTGTACTTACCTCAATACTGTGTTTGTTATACTACTGTTCTCCTCTTTCTCCTTCCCTCCCAGGTTACACTCTGAAAAGAGCCATTGGCTCAGTATACCTTTCCTGGTCACCAATTTTCAGATAAATAAATAAAAATAAAATCAGGACTGGACCACTTTCTACCTGCACAAATTGGTGTTCTTAACTAAATTTACTTCACATAATTTACTATTCCAACACCACACCACCATGGATTGCCAATCAAGTAACTTTCCATCTTTAAAACATTTGAAAATGTTCAAATCCCTGCCAGGATTCAAACCATCTCTCTTGAAGAAACTGCAATATACTATGGGCCTATCTGGATTTAAACCACTAATTCTTTGCCTCCCAAGTAACACATTTAGTGTGCCACTGGGCTGAGGGTAAAGGAGTTGTAGTTCCTGTGGTGTAGAGGTTTAGTCACAACCTACAAAGCAGGTGACCAGTATTCTCATCACAGCATGGGATTATAGATTGCAAAATATTGAAAAGATGAAATACTACAGTCCAGATGGGAAATGATTTTGCCATGTTTATTAGCACACCTCAAACCACAAGCTTAGTAAAGGATACAGGACAGTTTTCTACCTGCATGAACTGTTGTTCTTAGCTAAATTTACTTCATATAATTTACTATTCCAGCTCCACACCACAATGGATATCCACTCAGTGAATTTCCATCTTTAAAAAATTATAAAGTATTTACATCCCTGCCAGGATTTAAACCATGTATCTTCCATGGAAACATAGAAGCATAGAAATAGTCAGCAGAAAAGGATTGCTTGATCCACCCAGTCTACCCAGATTTTCCTGCCTATTTTGTCTCCACAGACCCTACCCGGTCTTCATAAATTCACCACCATCCAGCCTATTTACCAGTAATCCCTTATGCTTATTCCATGCATGTTTGAAGGACCCCACTGTTTTCACTCCCACACCTCTGCTGGTAGACTGTTCCAGGCATCCACTACTCTTTCAGTGAAGCAATACTTCATCACATCCCTCTTAAACATCCCCTTCCAGCTTCATAGCATGCCATCTTGTCCTGGTGAACATTCTCATTTGAAATAGACTCCCATCCTGTACCCTGCTCACCCCATGAGGTGCTTGTAGGTCTCTATCATGTTCCCTCTTAATCTTGAGTCTGCATGTCGATATCCCTCAATTTCTTCCTCATAAGGGCTTTTGATGTAACCCCTGCACCATTTTAGTTGCCTTTCTCTGGACTGCAGCCACCCTGTCTATATGTTTCTGAGATGTGGCCTCAGAACTGGACACAGTACTCCAAGTAAGGTCTCACCAGCAACCAAAACAGTGGTAACACTAACTCCTCCTTCTGTGGTGGTACCTCTCCCTATGTACCCCAGCATCCCACTGGCCCTGGCCACTGCCATGTCACAGTACCACACCACTAGGTCATGAGATATGATAACCCCAAGGTATCTTTCCTGCTTAGTGACTATCAGTACTCCCTCAATTTTATTCTCAGCTCCTGGGTTTCTATGCCCTAGGTGCATGATTTTCACTTTTGCATTGAACCCCAGCTGCCATGTCCTTGACTACTCCATCAGTTTTCTAAGGTCCCTACTCATTCCTTCCACCCCTGATGAGTATCCACTCTAGTATAGATTTTGGTGTCATTGCAAAAACAAACCTTCCCTTCCAGTTTTTCTGCAATGTCACTTATGAAGACATTGAAGAGGACCAGTCCAAGCACTGAGCCCTGTGGCAAAAGGACACGAGGTAAAGAAGGCCCATTGAATGGCTACAGCAGTAGAAAAAACTCCAAAAGCAAAACACAACTCTGAGGTGCACAAGAACATCAGCCACGAGATGACAATGCTATAAAAGGGTGTTTACTGTGAACATGAGGACAGCACTAATGCCCCAGCACTTTGAACCTATGCAGGTTCTTTGTCAAGGGGCCTTGGGCATCCTGCTGGTCACTCTTCCCTCATTAACGTGAGTACATACAAATTTGGTTTAGTTGCTGTATTGGTCCTTGTAAGAACAGATCCAGAAGCAAATAGTTTGATACCTTTTATTGGACCAACACTGATTTTACAGCAAAAGAAAAAGTGCCTAAGCTTTCAGACCAAGGGTACCATGTGGACCCAATGTGGAGAAGCAGAGAGATTCAAAGCTAGAATAACTGAAGCAGCATAGAGGAACTAAGTGATCTGGTGTTAAAATAAGTAGTATTTCCTGTATTTCTTTTACAGGGGAAGAAGGAGTGGAGTATAGAAATATTTTGTCCTATTTCTGTTAATTGCTTTTAGCACCGGAGCAGTGGCAGAGGTTAGACCCACCCATCCGCCCTCTCCTGCCCATGTGGGGTCATCCATTTTATAGTAACAGACACAGGAGGAGAACAGCAACATCCTGCTTTGAAACAGGAAGGGCAGGAAGAACAAGGGCATGCATCTATGCAGCATAATGCTTCTAGGAAGTGGTATCCTAGTGTTGTGAAGCATAAACTAAAGAGAAAAAAATAAGACCTGGTATTCATAGGTCTTAGGGTGGAGAGAGTAATATTACATTTTGAGGCTGTCACCTGAGGTTAGATATTAAGTAGAGCATCGGGCAGTAGTATTCTGGGAGTGATTGTATATAATCTGGGAGTGCTATCCTAAGTCTAGGAGGTAGATATTGCAACTGAGGTATTACCAGAAGGAGACAGAAATATAGTAAAGGAGGGTGCATAGCTGAGGAAAGAAGAAATCACAGTAAAGGAGGGTGCATAGCTGAGGTTGTTATCCTATCAGGCTAAGGAAATTACTGCATCTGGGGTAGTAACCTGAAGTTGGGAGAGGGAGCAAGGTAAATAAGGGTAAGAGGGTTAAAGAATAGATAAGGTGGTAGCTAAGCTGGGGCGTGCAGTGCAGTGGATATGGGGCAGCAGTCTTCAGACAGACCTTCTGGAGACTGCGGTTCTACCCTCTGTCTCATGCACCTCTCTGGACTGAGGAGGAGGTTGCCAGAGTGAAGGCCAAGGTGACTTGAGTTAGAGGCCTCTGCCCATCCAGAGACCACCTAGTCCACCTCTGCTGCCTCAAAGTGGGTCATGAAGAGGAGCAACTGGACAATGATGGGCTCGGGAGGGTTAGTGTGGTGGATTGGTGGCACATCCCACATCCCATACCACTACAGAACTCCTATGCCACACTGGCAGGGGACAGGTAGTGGTCAGGAAGGATGTGGAGGTCCTCCATGTTAGAGACCCAAGGAGGGAGTGGAGGACCCCAGAGGATGAGGTAGCAAATCCTGGTGGTTGTCTGAGTCATAAGGGAATTCAGCTGGGGACAGGGAGGGAGGAGGCAGAGAGGAGGTAAGGTGCCTTCCAGGTGCCCCAGCCAGAGAGATGGAAGGAGGAACCTAGGGATCACTGGTTGAAACTGGGAGGGAGGAGAGTTGGATGTTATTGTCCATTTGGGGACAAATGACCTGGCTGGAGGAGCCAGAAGCAGTGCAGGAGGAGTTCAGGAGATTGGGGTGGTGTCTTGGCAAGTGGCAAAATCTGTGACATTCTCAGAGGTGCTATCAGTCCATGGCCGAGGGATGACAAGAGTTTCTTACCAGGAACTTCAGTGCATGGTTAAAGAAATGGTGTGAAGAAGAGGGATTTGGATTCATTGGGGACAGGGCTTCACCTGGAGGGATAGAGGTCTGTACAGAGTTGATGACCTGCATCCATCCAGGAGGTGAACTGGGATCCTCAGTGAACAGTTTAAATGCTACATTGGGAAGCATTTAAATTAGCAGGTGGGGGAGGAGGTTAGGGCAGAAAGACAATGACTGTCCATCCCCCACACAAAGAGGCTCAGCAGCGGAAACCCAAGGGTGAGAAATCCCAAAAAACAAACAATAGTAAAACCCAGGAAAAAGAGGGAGAGGAAAGGAAATAGGTTGGGACAAATGGACAGGATAAGGGGAGAGGCAGCAAAATCTGGAAATGCTCAAAGTCTGGGCAACAAGGTTGTGGACCTAGAGGCCACCATGGCTGAAGCAGACCTGGACACAGTCACAATAAAGAGACCTGGTACAACAATAACCATGACTAGGATACACAATACCTGGGTATGCTCTATTCGGAAAGGACAGGGTAGGTAGAAAGGGAGGAGGGTGGCTCTTTATGTGCAGGAGAAAATAAAAGCCATAGAAATACAAGGATAGTGGGCAGAAGCAGAGGTACTATGGGTTACCTTAGAAACAAGGAAGGGGCCGCTGTTCAAATTGGGGTCTCTATAGAGCAGGAGAAAGTAGATAAGGAGATGATAGAGGAAATCCAAGGGATGTCCATGAGGGAGAGTACTGCTGGTGGGTGATTTCAATATGCCAGATGTGGTTGGAGCATCCCAGTGGCTACAGGTAGAAGTTGGAAAATCCTAGACTCTCTGCAGGGGAGGTTCCTCATCCAACTAATTGAAGAACCCTCTGGGGGTGGCAATACAGGACCTGGTACTGTCAAATGGGGACACTGTCACTAATGTCAAAATGGGAGTCACCTGGAGATGAGCGATCACCATATGGTATGGTTCAATATTAGAACTAGTTCAGAAACACGTAACACCAAACAAGGATCCTGGATTCAGAAGGGCTGATTTTGGGAAAATGGAAGAGTGCCTTAGGGAAGCACTGGCAGAGATAGGAAAATGGAAGGGTGGAGGAGAACTGGGATAAGACAAGGAGGCCATAGAAAAAGTAACAAACATCTGTGTCAGGCAGATTACAAAGAGCAGGAGAAAAGGAAACCACCATGGTTTTCCAAGGATGTAAGAGGAAAGTAAAGGCAAAGAAGATTGCTTTGAAGGTTCAAGGCAACACAGAAGGAGGAGGACAGGGTGACTTATCAGGAGAAACAAAGGGAAGCAGTGAAAACAGTTAAGAGAGCCAAGGCACAAACAGAGGACAACATTGCCAAGTTAGTAAAAGGGAGACAAGACATTCTTTAGATATATAAAGGAAAAAGGAAGAACAAGGCAGGGATAGTAAGGCTAAAAGGAGGGAGGGAGTACATGAAGAGGACCAGAAGAAACCAGACATATTGAACAAGTACTTTTGCTCAGTATTTACAAAGGAGGGGGTATGATGGGCCAAGATAGGAGAAAAGGGCATACAGGAAGGAGGTGGACACTAGTCCTTTTACAAAGGAGAGAGTCCTCAAGGAACAAGAGCAGCTAAGGCTGATGAGGCAATGGGGCCAGATGAGGTGCACCCCAGGATACTGAGAGAACTGAGAAGGAGCTCACTGCACTGCTGACAGCTGTTTTCAACCTATCTTTGGACACAGTAGTAGTCCTAGGAGACTGGAGGAGATTGGATATAGTCCCACTTTGCAAGAGTGGGAATGGGAAGGAGGCAGGAACTATAGACCTGTAAGTCTGACTTTGGTGGTGGGCCAAATTATGGAAGCACTGCTAAAAGAAAGGATTGTGGAATACCTTGTGACCAATGTATTACAGGATCCGAGGCAGCATGGGTTCTAGGAGGGAGATCTTGCCAGACAAATTTGATTGATTTCTTTGACTGGGTGACAAGGGAAGTGATCAAGGAGGGCAGTGCATATGGCCTACTTATATTTCAGTAAGGTCTTGACTCTATCCCACACAGATGACTGGTAGACAAACTGAGCAACCTGGGAGTGGGTCCAGAGGTGGGTAAATGGGTACAATGTTGGCTGAGTAACAGAAGCCAGAGGGTGGTGATAAATGGGGTTCATTTGGAGGAGGGCACAGTAACAAGTGGGCTGCCACAGGGTCAGTCCTGGGACCGATCCTCTTCAATGTCTTCATTTTGACATCACAGAGGGGCTGGAAGAAAAGTATGCCTGTTCGTGAATGACACAAAAATCTTCAACAGAGTGGACACTCCTGGTGGGGGTAGAAAACATGAGGAGGACCAAAGACCAAAGAAGCTGGAAGAATGGTCAAAGGTATGGCAGCTGGGCTTCAATGCTAAAAATGCAAAATTATGAACATGTGGCACAGTAACCTAGGGCAATGTACCATTTTGGGGAGGAGCTGACAACAACAAAACAGGAAAGGGACCTGGGGGTCATCATATCGGATGACCTGAAGGTAGCAAAGCAGTGGAGAGAAAGCAGTAGGAAGGGTGAGTAGGATGCTGGGGTGCATAGGGGAGGGATCACCAGCAGAAGAGGAGATGTTGTTACCCTGTATAGATCAATGGTGAGGCCTCACCTGAAGCATTGTGTCCAGTTCTGGAAGCCTCATCTCAGGAATGACATAGAATGGGTGGAGGCAGTACAGAGGAGGGCTACCAAAATGGTAAATGGACGTATCAGAAGTCCTCTGAGGAAAGATTTAAGGAGTTAAATATGTACTCTCTAGAGGATAGAAAGGAGAGGGGAGACATGATAAAACATTCAAGTACCTCATGGGTATTAATAAGGTACAGAAAGTAGCATTTTATATAGTAAGAGATGCACAAGGACAAGGGGTAATGATTTGAAGCTGGAAGGGAGGCTCAGAGGAATATGAGGAAGTGGAGCTGTGGAGCTGTGAATGCTTTGAAAAGGTTTAAAAACCTTAAACACTTCTAAGAAACAATATGTCACCGTTTGTTAACTTTGTAAAACTTACTGGATTACTGCTGTTTTCAGTGGTTCCCCAGTCCTCCCAGTTCTCCTTCTTTTCTTTTGCAGGAAATGAGCTACAGGACATGATTGTTTTGGAAGTGAAGAGGAGACTACAGAGTCATGAGCTGTGAGCTGCAGAGTCGCTGGGCTGTGGAGTTGTGGAGATGGCTGTTGGTTCGCTGACCTGCCCTAAGGCTCGAAATGCTCGAATACGGTGGGTCAGCATTGCAGATCAAGTCTGGCAGACTGTTCTGGGAAGTGGCTTGGTGGCTGTGTTGGATCTGGAATAAGCTCACCCGATTTTGCTGCAGGATGGATCGCGAAGATATATGCACATGCTCGGTGAGTGTGAGTCTGATTATCCTTGGCGGCATTAGGAGCAGACTGTTCAGCATTTTTTTCCTCAGTTGTTTAACCAGGTGAGACACACTAAGCTGAAAGCTTGTTTACAGGTGCAACCTGGGAGCACAGGGAAGTTAAGTGACTTGCTCAGGGTCACACAGTATGCAAGTTGGGGCTGTAGGATTCAAACCCAGGTCTCCAGATTTGCAACTCAGAGCCTTAAACCACTGCACTATACTGCTTGCTACAGTGATTAGCTTCTGAATCTCTGTGCACTTACTTTACCTGGCTTTCAACTGATATTTGGAGAGATATTCTGCCTCTGGATCTCTTGAGTGTGAATGAATATATACCTGATGCAGTAAGTCTTAGAGACCAAATTTAAAATAAGTACTAAAATATAAAGTGACTATTTACCGTTGTACTAAAATCTATATGGTTACTTTAGTTAAAGTACTGATATTTTGAAGCTCTATTTATCTAGACTCTAGGATTTATAAAGTGAGTGTCTTTTACTACAAACTACAATTTATATAATTTTAAGGTAAAGGTAAATTAAGTACTATTGTAGGAGATTTAGGATTGGTCATGTTTTAGTTCTTAAAACATGATTATTATTTTAAAGCTGATAGTTTTCTCAATTGATGGTTTGGACAATTGATCATTTATTTTATGCTTCACAGACTGTTGGAGATTTTTACAAGTCCAAATAGAGTGTATTGATTTTTTTTTCCAAATGTGTTTTTCTTTTAGCTCCAATCTAGGTCTCTGTGGGTGTTTAATTCAATTCAAAGTGGATGATAGGCCCGTGAGGATACAAGAAAGATACCCACTTGAGCTTCTGTCGTTCAAGTTGTTATTTCTCTGAGGAAGAAAGTTTTATTTAAAGAGTGGACTTTGGCTACTGAGCTAAATCTTGGGATGTAATAGCTTGGTAATTCGATCCTGTTGCCGTTAGGTTTGGTCACTTTGTTTTTAGATAAATTATTGCTGGAGGTAGCTATCTTAAAGATTTTAGAATATTATTGTGACAGCTATATAAAGTATTCAACCAGAGAATATATAGTTTGAAGAGTGATTACTCTTTCTCCTGTGCTGTACTGACTGAGCTTCTATTGCACATTTTTGATTGTATGTGGTCAGAAAGGGTTGAAAATGGTTACAAGGTGGCAACAAAAAGAAAACCGCTAACCCGATTACCTACAAAAATAAGAATTCACTTATAAAGGGAAATATGATGAAAAGATAAAAAATAGAAAAATAACTAATTATATATTGGCTCCAGGAAGCCATTTGAATTTGGTAGGAAATAAAAGGTGTTAAGAATAGAGAGTTCTTCTGTCCCTCCCACACTTTGTCTCCCTCCACTGACGTCTTCCCCAATAGTGGGTCAACGGGAGAAGTATGCTCAGCAAGAGGAACATCCAATTATGAAAACAATCAGGCAATTAGAGAATGAACCTGATGGTCAAGTAAAGTTATTAGTCCCAGCGCTTGTCTTCTAAGACTGCGGGGAAAGGAAGGAGGAGTAGTGTGATAAATTGTGGGGAGAGGTAGAAGAGGTTGGGGAAGGGAAAATGATGATTGATACGTCCCACCAGTGCCCAAACAGATCTTTCTTGGGAGAATTTGAAGCTTTTCTGACACCATATATCTTAAGACCTAGATTAGACCCTCTGTCAGAATTTCCCTGGATATTCCTCATATAATTCAGGAGAGTTCTTTCCACAACATAACCCGTATGTTTTCTCACAATGGGTCAAATAAAATCATTTTGGAAATCTTGACTGAGATTAGAAATGGCATTATGATGAATAATGAGCTTCTTATTAATCTTATTACTGTGATTAGGACACAAGCTTATAATAAAGAAGTTTCATTGATAGATAAGATACAACAGACGAAGTACTTAATCGTACTAAAGGAAAGGAAACAAATTTGATTAAAGATAATGGAGAAAGAATTAGACAAATTACAAAGGAAATAGGTAGAAAAGAAGTAGAAGAAATTCAAGTGCTGGTTTCTGACCTTCATGTGAAGGATACGAATAAAAGAAACAGCAAAGGAAAAAGGAGTACAGAGATTACAAGATCCTAAAGGAAAGGATATTAATGGACAGGAAGAATTGATTAAAAGTATAGGAAAACCACAGAACAGGTTAAGATAATACAATTAACTGAAAATGGAGAAAGTAGGAAGTACAGACTTATAGAAGAAGATATAGAACAACAAAACGAAAATAATAGTGAAGAATTAGTAAAAGGAGAAAAACGGTATAAAGGTGATAGGAGGAAATAAAAGCACAGCAGATTGAAGCTGGAGAAAGACTTTAACAATTTTCTTTAGAGGACTACCAAAGGCTAAGAATGAAAATCACATAATTTTGAAATTGGTGGTTTACAATTTATGCAAAGGGATTCTGGGAAATAGAATAAATTGGAATAATCTTGGATCAACCTATAGATACCATGGGGAATTGAAAAGGATGGATCTGTTCAGTCCTTAAAAGTAATAGTATTAGGATGAAGTTGTTAGAGGCAAAAGAACAACTAAAAGAATGGGGAATAAGGGCTGATGTATCTGCCCACACCAGAAAGAATTTCCCCAGAAATGTCCAAGCGAACTCAAATATTCCCTGAGACTCAAAAATAAATACATCAAAGTCAGGGGTAATAAGAAACAGCAGAAAATTTCAGATTTTATGAAACCAGTGGTGATTATAGAGCATAATATCCCACAAGAGGAACTTTTGGAAAAGTAATTAGAGGGAGACAGCAGAGAGGTGTTATATTAGAGGACACATTACAGAGTTCCCACTGATAGAATTAGCCCTTGCTGATGTGGAAGAATTGGCTCATTAGTTCAAACATCAGAGGGTGAAATGGTTATGGTAGAGTTGGAAGATTCGAACTGACATATAGAATCTAAAGAGGTTCCAAATTATATGAGAATTTTAAGTTAGAATATAGCAGGAGTGTCCTGCAAACTGGAAAATAATATATCTGCTCTTTTTCAACAAATGCACACTGTGCTGTTGCAAGAAACTTGGATTCATAAAGTGGATTTCATCTAGATGGGTATCAGGCTTGGCATATATATGCTAAAAGGAGGGCAACATTTGGGAGACCTGGGAGGTATTAGTGCCTTTGTCAGAATAAATGATGAAATAACATGTATATAGAAGCTACAAATTTCTTTATTCGAGCTTTTGAGATACAGATAAAGCAAAAGTTGAGTATTTTTGATAAATGTATATTTTCTACCAGATACCAAGGCATTTCCCATAAATCATATTATGGCTATATTAGCTAAATTATTGGAAGAATTACAAAATAAGTATATGGTAAAATCTTCCTCTTTGCAGGTGACTATAATGCAAGGGTGGGGACAGGGATAGAAGGGATGTATACAAATTGGAATTTAGATGATATTTTCTCATTTCCTTTAAGAAATTATATGGACAAAAGAAAAATAAAGCAGGTGAAAGATTACTGCAAATTCTGAATTGAACAAATATGTGTATTTTGAATGGTAGATATCATGGCGACACCCAAGGCAAATGTGCCTTTGTTTATAAACAGGGACTAAGTGTCCTGGATTATGCAATAACAGATGTATATTCATGAACTAAAATACAAAGAATGGAAGTGTTGGGTATTTGGGACAGTCATCATTGACCAATTCAAGTTTGGGTAGAGACTGAATCCAGGATGTTAGAAACTGGGTTAAATAAAGCCTGGAAGGATAAAATTGTTGAAATTAGGAATAGTAAACAAATAATATAGAAACATAGAAACATAGAAGTTGACTGCAGATAAGGACACTAAGAGCCCATCCAGTCTGCCCATTTCTTTTCTACCTTATAAATGTGCCATCGCCTTTGCTCTGTCAGTGACCTATCTATTCATAGTCATTTGTATTGCTCTTTATGCCTATCCCATGCCTGTTTGAAGCCCTGCACTGTATTCATAGCCACCACTTCTTGTGGTAAGCCATTCCATGCATCTACCACCCTTTCTGTGAAAAAATTTCCTCACATTCCCCATAATCGGCCTCCCTCTAATCTCATGCTGTGTCCTCTTGTCCTGCTATTTTTCTTATATTTAAACATGTTAGACTCTTTCACTTTGTTTATGCCTTAAGGTGTTTAAATGTCTCGATCATATCACCTCTCTCCCTCCTTTGCTCAAGGGTATACATATTGAGCTCCGTTAATCTGTCCTCATATGTCTTCTGATGCAGTCCCTGCACCATTTTGGTTGCCCTTCTCTGGACTGCCTCAATTTGGTTAATGTCCTTGTGAAGGTGTGGCCTCAATACTGCACACAGTACTCAGATGGGGCTAACCAATGTCTTGTACAGAGGAGTATTACTTCCCTCTTATGACTTGTGATACCCTACTAATACACCCTAACACCCCCTAGCCTTACCTACTGCTTTAGAGGTCTGCTTGGATGATTTTAGGTCATCAGTGATTATGATGCCCAAGTCCCTTTCTTCCTTTGTGACTGCTACCAACTCCCCTCCCAGCCTATAAGTGGCTTCAGGGTTTCTCTTCCTATGTGCATGATTTTGCACTTCTTTGCATTAAATCCCAGTTGCCACTCTTCTGACCATTCTGCTAGTTTATCCAGATCTCTTCTCATTCTGCCCACCATCTGGATCATCTACTCTGTTGCAGATCTTGGTGTCATCTGCAAACAGACAAGCCTTACCCTCTAGTCCATCTGCGAGGTCACTAATTAAGATGTTGAATAGGACTGGCCCCAGGACTGATCCCTAAGGTACCCACTTGTGACTTGCATCTCTTCTGACTGTATACCATTTACCACCACTCTGTTTTCTGCCAGTCAACCAGTTTGCCACCCAGTTGACCAACTTCTGACCCACCCCGAGCCTACCTAGCTTATTTATCAATCTTCTATGTGGAACAGTGTCAAAGCTTTGCTGAAGTCAAGGTAGGTGACATCAACTGCTCCCCCTTGGTCCACCACTCTGGTTACCCAGTCAAAGAAATCTATGAGATTAGTTTGACAGGACCTTCCTTTTGTAAACCCATGCTGTCTTGGATCCTGTGCCCCTATGGATTCCAGGTGTTGCACTATCCTTTCCTTAAGGAGTGCCTCCATAATCTTGCCCACTACTGAGGTAAGACTGACGGTCTGTAGTTCCCCACCTCCTCCCTGCTACCACTCTTGTGGAGTGGGATCACATGAGCCCTTCTCCAGTCTTCTGGGACCTCTCCTGTGCTCAGAGACTCACTAAACAATTCTGCTAATGGCTCTGCTAGTTCCTCCTTTAGCTCTTTAAGTACCCTGGGATGTAAGCCATCAGGTCCCATTGCCTTATTCACCCTGAGACTTAGCAAGCTCTTGCAGGACCTTCTTTTGTGGAAGGGAGTAGTGCTCACCTCCTCCCCCATAGTCTATGATGCTGAGCTGTGGGCCCTGCCCTACCTTCTCTTCAGTAAATACTGAGCAAAAGTATCTATTTAGGATAGATGCCTTTACAGGGTCCTCCTCCTCACATGCTCCCTTTTCTCCATTAAGCTTAGCAATACCCCCTCTGGACTTTCTCCTTTCACTAATGTATCTATAGAAAGTCTTGTCACCTTCTTTTACTGTTACGTGTAGTGTTTCCTCAGTTTGGGACTTTGCCTGCCTTACTGCCTTACCTGTTTCCCTTAGGGCAGTTTGGTATGCCTCCCTATCTTCATCCGCTGTGTTTCCTTATATTTTCTGAAGGCCAGCCTTTGGCTCTGACCTTTTCTGCTACTGTATTTGAGAACTAAAGTGGTTTCCTTCTTCTTTGCACTTCCTTTTCTGTCTAACACAATGGGATGTTGCTTCAAGTATTGCATCCTTAATGCTTGCCCACTTGCCTGTACCACCTCACCTGTGTTTCTTTTGCCAGGGCTAGCTTAACTCTGTTGGCCATCTTATCAAAGTCAGCTCCTCTGAAGTCCCATATTTTGCCTTGGAATGGGATGATTTAGATGTAGTAGTAAATTGAACCATACCATGTGATGGTCACTGGCCCCAGGTGACCTTCTACCTGGAGATCTGTGATCCCTTCTTTGTTAGTCAGTACTAGATCTAGGATAGCCCTGTCTCTTGTGGGTTGCTGTACCAGTTGTTTGAGGCCCTCCTCCTGCAGGGAATCCACTATGAGTCTAGTTCTGGCAGATGTTCCAGCTGGTATTGACCAATCTGTATCTGGCATGTTGAAGTCTCCCATTATCAGAACCTCCCTTTAGCTGTCATGTTTTGTATATCTTCTAACAGTAATGTGTCTATGTTCTCCCTCTGGTCTGGGGCCTGTAGACAACCCCAGTTCTTATGGCTGTCCCATTTCTGTTTCCAGGGTGACCCACAGTTCTTCTGGCTCCTTATGTGTATTCTGAATTTCTGTAGCTTTGATATTTTCATTAACATACAGGGCCACCTCCCCTTTTCACCTCGGTCTCTTCTGAACAATACATAGCCAGGTACTGAAGTCTCCCAAGTGTGGTTACTGGTAAACCACATCTCACTAATTGCTACTATGTCCAGTTTAGCTCTGACATTATTGCCTGCAGGTCTGGGATCTTATTTCCCAGGCTGTGAGCATTTGTGTACATGATTTTCCATTGGCCAGATTTTGGTGTGTTAGTTGTTGGGTGAAGTTTGGCATTACCCCAGTGCATCGTATGGAGACAAACCTTTTTTCTTACCTGGTGATGCAAATGAGCGGCGAACACACTGAATTCCTGTTTGACCATTAGCTGAGGGGGAGGGTGTTCTTCCCATTCGATGTATGGGGTGCTGCACCCTCTCCCCATTTGCTAGTTTAAATATTCTGCAAAGACATCAAACTTCTGCCCCAATGCACTGACTCCCTCTTTAGTCAGATGCAGTCCATCAAATTTAAAGTACTTTCGCTCCCAGAACTGTTGCCAGTTCCCTACAAATCTGTGTCCTTTTCCTGGCACCAGTCCTTGAGCCACGTGTTTAGCTCCCCTATCTCCCCTTCTCTGACCTTCCGTCCATCTGCTCCCTTCTCCCAGACTGGCAGGATCTCAGAGAAGGAGATGCCAGATGAAATAGATGATAGTTTGTCACCCAGCCTAGTCAGGTGTTCCTTGGTCTCCACAACTGACCGGCTGGTGAGATCATTAGTCCTATGTGTACTAGGACATCAATGTTTTCTCCTGCTTTGTGAACAATTTTAGCATACGGTCAGTGTCTCTCCATGCTGATGTACCTGGGAGACATCTGACCATCACCCTGGTTGAGATGGGTATCAACTCCCGAATCATGGAGTCTCCTATGATCAGAAGTTTTTGGATTTCTTTGTGCTTGTTTAGTTTTGGTTCCTGATTTGGGTGAGTATTTGTGTTAGCTCCTGTGCTGCAGTGTCCTGCTCTGCAGTGTCTTCTGCCTCTTTATTTGATTTCAGAGATAGAGGCAGATACCTGTTTGTAGTGTTTATATGGTTTTGGAGGTAATGTGTTGGAGAGCAGAGAGTGATGGGGCACCTGATTTGCTCCTCTAACCACCTGCCAACCTCCTGGACCAACTACCTCTGCAGTCGAGGTTTTTCTGTTGGATGCTGGGGAAATGGCGGTGGTTCTTATAATGTATTTCCTCTTCAATATGAAATTTGAGGCATGCAATCTCTGCCCATGCTGCCCGGAGCTGAGACCTAAGATCTCCAAAGGTTCAGCATGTGGGACAGTGTCCTAAATCCTGTAAGACTGTCCTTCTGAAAATTGTTCCACAGTACCTGCAGTTAATGAAATCCATTCCAAATAAGTTGCTGGGTTTGTAACCTAGTCAGAGTATTTAGAAGGAAAAAAATGCAAGTAATGGTTTAATTGTGCTTTGTTTAACTTGTTATAACAAGTTAAATTACTAGTGCCCTGTAAATGAGATCACCTTGTGGAGGCCCCACTGATCCGCCCCTTCCTGCTCTGCCACAGGAAATGTCACAACTGTGGTACCCTATAAAAGGAGTGTAGGTGGGGTGGTTGGGGATGGGGTGGGTGGCTGGGCCTTCCCTGCCTAAAAAGAAGAACCACGGACGAAAGAACAAGGAGGTAAGAGCAGAAACAATCAGTCAACAACAAATGCAGTAACCCTGAAAGTTTATCCTAATGTTAGATAAAACTGTAAAATCTGTAAAGCACCACCTGTAATAATTTCAGAAGATATACCCTGTAAAGAAACACTTTGCTCCAGAGAAAATAAAGCAGTAACAGAAGATATACCTTGCAAAAGACAATTTGAATCAGAAGATTACAGCAGTAATCTGTTAGCACACACCTGTAGGCACACCTTGTAATAATGCAGAAGAAGGTATACCAGCAACAACAATTTGAATCAGAGAAAAAATAAAGCAATGAAATGTTAGCAACAAACAGTAGCAATCCCTGTGAGTAAAAATAAAACACCACCACACAGTAAATCTGTTTAGCCAAACTAAGTCTTAATCCTTCTCCCTTGCTCTGGTGAGTTTCTCTACTCTGCCTTTCAAGCAGTCTTAGAAGGAAAGAGCTCAGGTGAAGCTAGGTGCCTTGGCCAGCAAACCAAGTCTTACCTCCAAGATATCCCTGGCAAAAGTAAGTCAAGAATTATTAAGAAATTATACCACATCTGATGAAATGGAGATACTGAAATATAAATGTATAAATAATTTAAGAGATGCCCTAGGAGAAGTAAGAACTGAGGACCAGCTGAATGTAATGTTTAGAAAATACCAAGCAATAGAACAGAATATTGTGAAAGAACTGGCAAGAAAACTGCCTAGGAGGAGTGTGAATGGAGAGATTGATTTGACAGAGAATGTATGCAAAAAGGATATTAATATAAAAGTAGGTAGAGAAACAGTAAAATAACAATATGGAGGCAAAGAAAGCATTCAAACATTTAAAAGTAGAATATAGATATCTGATTGTAAAAAGAAAAAATGCCATGAGGAAGATTTATGGAGAATGTTACAAAACTCTATAAAGCAAAAAGATGGGACAACATTCTGGGGATCATTGCATATGGTACCAAAGGTTCTAGAAATAATATACTAGTGGTGATCCCACCTGAGGACTGGATTAGTTATTTCGAGAGATACTTTTCTAGAAAAGGGTCCCAGAGTTTTGAACAAATTAAGAAGAAGGAAATGATAGTCTTTGGTTGGATTTTACCAAGGAAGAAATTATAAATGCAATAAAAGCACAGAAGAAAAAATAAAGCTGCAGGCACTGGGTGCTGAATTGTATCATGGTGACCCAAGTTGGTGGGCAGATATACTTCTGGGCCTTTATAAGAATATTGTCAAATATATGAAGCTGCCACCAGGATGGCAAAAGGAATTATAATTCCTATGTATAAAAAGGGTCATATGGAGAATATAGAACTATAGACGAATTACTCTATTAAATATTTTCTAGATTGATATTATCAAGTTTAATTTATTGGACAGAGACAGAGGGTATCTTGTCAAATGTGCAAGCTGTTTTCATATAGGTAGATCTACTGTAGATCAGATTTTTGTATTATGGCACCTATTGGAAAAGTATATAGTTATGAAAGAAACATGTATATATGCGGCCTTTGTTGACATCAAGGCAGCTTTCAGTTTGATAAATCAAGATATATTATGGGCACTTTTGGAATCTAAAGGTATGAATGAGACACTGTTGGAGGTGATTAAATTGCTGCATAGTGATAATGAGATTGTAGTTAAATATAGTAAAGAAGGACATATGACACCTCTATTAAGGTAAATGTTGGGGTGAAACAGGGTTGCATTTTAGTGCCCACTTTATTTAACCTGTACATTGAAGTTCTGGTAGAAGAATTAAAACAAGTGGAAACATTTACACCAAGGATCAGAGGGAAGCGGTTCAGTTACTGCTATATGCAGACAACGTTATACTCCTTTCACAAACAAAATAGGTTTAAAGTGGGCTATTGCCAAGTTGGTAGAAACTTGAGAGATTAGATCTCATGATAAACCAAACAAAGACTAAGACAGTGACATTTCAAAAGGAAAGGCAAGAAATTCAACTCAATGGAAGATAGGAAATCTTACAATTGAAGAAGTAAGCAGCTTTTGTATCTAGAGTCACTTTTAGTAGTGACCTAAGTTGGAAAAGGAAAGAGAACAAGTGTGTAATAAGTCAGAAAAGGTATTAAATGGTATTAGGCACTTTTCAAATACAATAACTAGTAATTCATTTCTGGCACAATTAAGATGTCTGAAAGCAAAAGTGGAGGCTCAAATGTTATATGGAGTAGAAGTTTGAGGATTAGCATATAATAATAATTTAAAAGAGTTAGAAGTGATGCAAGATAATTACGTAAGAAATAGTTTGGGTCTACCTAAATATACAACAGCTGGGGTAAGATTGGAAATTGGAATATGTTCAATATATACTACACATAAAAAGAGCTTTGCTGTATTGGCAAAAGTAGTGACAGCTGAGGAAAGAAATTTAATAAAAACATGCTGGGAAGAAGCAAAGACTTGGGATAGGAAGAGACAATGGACCTAGTTAGGGAAATTACATCAAGAATTAAATAGGAACCAACTGGAGTATAATTTTGTATATGATATTCAGTATAACCCGATAGGATTTGTAAAAAGAAGCCATACAACGCTTGGAGGACATATCAAAAAGTATGGATCTTATTAGAATGAAAGATCATTATTTAAATGATCCATTAAAATATATTAAACTAGATTTCAGATTGGAAAAATACTTACTTAAGTGTGAGCAGGTAAAACAATGGAAGACTATAACCAGACTAAGATCTGGAATTCCTGACAGTTGGCAATTATGGGAAGAAATGCCCAGTCATCAGTATGCAGGGTGTCAGAAAGCAGTATTGTCTAGCAAACATTGATTATGTGAATGTAAGCTTTGAACAAGAAAGAATTACGTATATTGGTCAGCTGCTTTAATGGTCTAGAACAAATGAATAATAATCAAAAGATGATTCTGATATTAAATTGTTAAAATTACTAAACATATTTTGTTCTTGCAAGTTTTGCACTAAAGATTGCTAAGAGGCTAAAATGGAATTTATAGCTGATTTGGAATATTTATGATATAACAATGATTGTGGTTGTATGTTGCATTTTAAATGTTTTTATGTGTTGAATAATTTTATATACATACAATAAAAAAATTTCCTATTCTGCTTCTGATATAAGGAAGTACTTCTTTATGGAGAGGGTGGTGGATGTCTGGAACAGAATCCCAGAAGAGGTGGTAGGTACCAAAATGGTGGCATGATTCAAGCATGCACGGACAAACACAAGGAACATTAGTAATAGGGCTGGGAGGAGGAAGCTGGAGATCAAGTAGGGTCTGCGGTAGCACAGTGGGAGGGAATTTTTAGGCAGACTACTGTAGGTGGGCCAGAAGGTCCTTTTTGCTGACAACTTCTACGCTTCTATGTGGCACAGTGTTCAAGGCCTTACTGATGTCCAAGTAGGTCATGATCCACTACAGCCCTTCCTTGATCTATTTCCCTAGTCACTCAGTCAAAGGAAACAATCGGCTTTATCTGGCATGACCTGCCCCGTGAATCCATGTTGCCTTTGTCCTGCAATCCATTGGATCTAAGATACTCCACTAGCCTTTCCTTTAACAGGGTTTCCATTACATTTTCTCACCACTCATGTGAGACTCACCGCCTATAGTTGCTAGCCTCCTCCCTTATGCCACTCTTAAGGACTGGGACTATGTCTGATTTCCTCCACTTCTGGAATCACTCCTGTTTCCAGTGCATTTCTGAAGAAGGCCATCAGTTGTGCAGCAAGCAGCTCTCTGAGTTTTCTCAACATCTTTGGGTGCATCCTGTATAATTCCATGACCTTGCCCTCTTTCAGATTGGAAGCCTCTTCAGGACTTTCCTCTAAAAATGGGCTTGTGTCTACCTCCCTATGATCCTGTTGCTTCTTGGTTGTCCACCCTCCTCTCCCTCCACTGTGAAGATTGAGCATGAGTATCTGTTCAGGATGTCTACATTTCCTGAGCCTCCTCTTTACAGTCTCCTCTGCTGTCCTCCTTATATTCACTATCCTTCCTTGCCTTCCCTTATCATCTATATAACTGCAGAAAATACATTGTACTGTCTGCCTACTTGGATCGGAACCACTGATCCTTTGCCTGTTAACAGAACACATATAGTGTGCCTCAGACTAAGCAGTGAAAGAAATTGCAATTCCTGTGGTGTAGAAATTAAGACACATATCTTGAAAAACAGGTAACCAGGATTTTAATCACAGCTAAGGATTACTATTTACAAGCTATGGAAAAGCTGAAGTAGTCCTGTTGCTGAAAGCTTATCATTGATATCAGCAATGACTTATAACAATTTTCTCATACTATACAAATTACACTGAGAAAGAAAAAATAGGCCATTCCAAAGATTGAACTCAGTCTTATGTAGATATGAAACACTACTCAAAGCCTTAAAAGCTTTATCACTGACATCATCAATGACAAAATGCAGACTACAAGTGGTGCTTCACTAATCACCAGACATTATATGACTATAAGTCACTGCTGATACAAAAAAGTTCAAATCACAGGAAAAAAGGTTATCCAGATTGACAAGGCAATATATAATAATATATTCTGGCATATTTGGAAAGAGTTTAGGCCCCAGGAGTTACACATGAAATAGCAATATTAAGGGCAAAGTCTGAACAAATCACTTTAAACTGCTCTATAAAGGAATGCAAACTGAAAGACTCACAGAGGAGAAGGACAGCCTAAATAAGCTGAACTCACTGAAGAGGGTAATTGAGGGCAGTCATTTACCCCTCCCTGGATAGTCCATAACACTGTAAGAAATTAAGAAAGCCTTAACACTGTAATATAAAAGTACGAAGGCTTGTAGTACAGATAATATACTCAATGAGATACTTAAACACAGTACTGTACAAATTCAGAAAACATTATTAAAATATTCCTCTTATTCTCCAGTCTGGACAGTTTCTAGAAATATGGTCAGAAGGTCTTGCCACTCTAATTTACAAAGTGAAATAAACTCGATCCTCACAATTACAGAGGCTGCTTTTGGAGTAACATAATCAATCGAGTCTATAGCATAATCAACAACAAGATGTTACATTTCCTAACAAGTAAAAATATTACACATAAAAGCCAGGTGGAACTGGGAAGACTGAAAAATGGTTCAAGATTTAGCAGCCGAGTTTTGCTGAAAAAATACAAGTTAATGTAGTGTTAGGAAACACATCAGAAGAAAAGGACCTGGTGTAATAATATGGGACAATGTGAAATCCATGGCAAAGTGCAACAAGACAATGGGAAGGCAAATAGTATGCAGGGTTGTTAATGGAAAGGAAACAGTAGAAACAGGAGGTGATCCTTCCACTATACGAATCACTGATGCCCCATACCTGAAGCACCATGCAAGGTTCTAGAGCCTCTACCTAAAAAGGACTGTGTGAAATTGGAGTCTGTACAGAGAATGGTAAATGAAAATGATGCAGGGATGGACAGAGGACATATGAGGAGAGATGGCAGGACCTCAACATATGAACCCTGAAGACTAGAAAGAAAGGGGAGGCATGACAGAAACATACAAATACCTGCATGGGATAAAGAGGGTGTAATGCAAGGAACTGTTAGTCTTAAGCAAAACATAAATATGTGGAATTCACTTTAACTGTCTAGGGAGAAATTGTAGAGGGTCAATATGTTTTATAGAAAGGGTGGTGAACAAGAGGAACAGACTAACAGAGAAAGTGGTATGATAAAACAGTGGGATTCGAGAAAGAGTTGGCCAGACACATGGCCATAGTAAGGAGGTTGGGCAAGGGACAAGGGCAAAGGAGAGCAACGGCCACTAGGACCAGCACTGCGAAGTTGGAAGGTGTGCATACTAGATGTTTCTATGGATTTCTCCCAAACAGTGAACCTCATGCTACATACACATATTAATGAACCTGTACATAACAGCACAGAGGGAAGAAATGGGCCTGTTTTATAGACTTTAAAAGTGCTTGATTCAATTTGGTTTCTTGTACTCATACTCTTTTAAAATTCATTCTGTTTAGCATCGTTAAAGAAATGTATGCATCCATAAAATGTTAAAATAAGAATTACAACATGAAAACTTAACCCTTTAATTATGAAAAGGAGTACAGCAGGCCTGAGATCTACTCTCTGTAATGTTTATATTAATAATCTGCTTTTTCTGCTGAATCAGTCTCAACTCCCAGAGTTGATGTTGAATGATACAATTACAAAATGTCTGCTTTATTAGGATGCCCTCATCATATTGTCACCCCCCTCATCATGGCCTCCAGGAAGTAAACTTAAATAAGACTAAATTAAGTTTCCTTTTCAAAATAAGTCCAAAACAATCAAAATAAATTCAAATGCTATATAAATGGTAATGAAATAGATTACACCCTAGGATATAATTACCTTTGCCAAAAAAAAACATCAACGAGCATTAATCAGCAGTCAAAGGTTACAGGAAAAATCCCTATGCCTATTATATATAAATAAACAACTGGCCTTTTAACCTTCATATAAAGCTATGGCCAAAATATGTGACAACATAATTCAGTCAGTTGTTATATAAAGGAGAAGTCTGAGGACCAATAATAAATTCAGACTTTATAAAATGGGACAATTTCTCAGAGGAAGGCATGCACTTACTGTTTTGTAGCACATACTAAAAGGTCACAGAAATGCTGCATTAATGGTTGCAGGCAGAATATGCACAATTTCTTCTGGTCTCATCTTCAGTAAAGTGAAGAAAATTCCTACCATTTCCAAGTACTAAATCAGCTGAAGCTACGGCTCAGTCAAAACATGTTGCACTCGTCACACTCTTCGTTTACAGTACTGCTGGTATCAAAGGCTACAACTTCAGAAACCCTAAACATAGTTGTCTCTATCAAAACACAAGTAATAGCCTGGAATTATACATTTTATACTAGGAACAGTAAATCAAAACTCAAGACAAGAATCCACAGTTCCTCCACATAAACTTCGCCTAGCTGATTATCTTCCTACAGTTACAAATACTAAACATAGACACATTCTAATAAAATACCAACTCAGTGACCACAGTTTACAAACAGAAGCAGGCATGCACATTTAACCTGGAAACCTGAAGAAGCTAGACTGTGTGGTCAGTGTGTAACAAAGAAACTGCATTAGAAATGTGTTTCATTCTCCACTGTACAAAACATAACAGTATATAGAACAATATTTTCTTGAGCTATCCAAACAAGTATATTTCCATCTTCTGAATGATGAAGCTGAATTTTGTATACTGCTGGGAGAAAAGATACAGTATATACAGCCCAAATAATTGCAAATGATATAGCACCTACCTCCATCTACAAAATAGAACACAGTTAATATTAATTTAAGCACATTGTACTAGGGTGTTATGAGATGGTCTGATGCATAAACTTTGGCAATACGGTGCCTGTATATCTTCTTAAGGTGATAAAATTATTTGATTTGGACAGTGTGAGACAAAGAGGAGAGTGGTACACTACCGATGTATCAGCCATGGCCCCTAGCTAACTACAGTACAAACTAGATTAAAGAATGCAATTTGATTCATGCCTTACACAAGAGTACTTCAATGTGTACAGACAGCAACCTAACTATTACATTTTTGTGCAGGCACTGAGGCCAAGCTGAGCAATAATATGTCTGTGTGACAATTCAGACAAAGAGGAGGCAGCAGCAACATGTGAATCGAAGAACCAATTAAGTCACAAGGTTACAACCTATAAGTAACAAGAATGATGTAATGTGGGACTCTCACTAGGAACACTAGGAAAATGGTAAAATGGGACTGAAGAAAAAACCAAGGCTTAAAGTGAAGGTCTGATTTTGAGAGATGACATGAGATCCTGGAAAGTAAAACCTTTCAAAGGTACTAGGGAAAAAGAGCAGATTTGATTGGCTGATTCTCATTTAAAGTAAATAATGATTTATCATAAGAATGGTCTTTATTAAAAGTGCCAGTCTAATGAATCAGTGGTGGATTCAAAAAACTGTTGGAAATTGAATAACTTTGGCTTTTGAAACTGATGTCACCTTTAACTAAACATGTTTTGCCACTGGAGATTCAGCCATCAAAGCTGGAAGCTCCATGTGGTTTAGTAAGCATTAATCACCGATAGAGAGGGCTCTACTGGTGGATTAATGCCTGGCTAGGGGTTGGTGCACAAGGCGAAGGTCGAGTGCTTCAACCACCAGCAGGCATAATCCCCGGCACAGCCCGACGCTGAGGTGATTAATGCACTTGTAACATGGCAAGTATGATGGGAATATTGTGCCATCAGTATTTCAGATCACAGTAGACAAACTTTACATGAGAGTACTATTGCTGGATGCCAAGGTATGCACTCTTGTTTCCGTATAGGATAGTGAGATGATGTGAGAACGATGCTGCTCACGCGCTTTGATAGACATTTATTTACATAGTATCCGGTATTTTACAGTTCCGAGCATGACACTACTAGTACCTGTGTGAGAAGAACTACGGTACAAATGAGTAATTGGTAGTGACCGTTTGAATGCTTACGTCTTTGCCGTGACATCCTGATGCTGTAAAGCGGCAGTACACTGCGGTGATTTCTTTGCATAGATAGAGTGACAACACTACATATTGATATACTCAGCTGTGATTGTGTTGTGGGTTACTCTCCCAATTTTTCCAGACTTGTACATGACATACAGAAATAGATGTGGAGACAAAGGGATGGTTTTAGTCATTGTGTTTGTTTTGTGGCGCTTGGTGTCATGTTTGGATGTGTAGTCATTGGGTTTTGGTAAGTAGAGTTTCTCATGGTCTTGGGCATTACAGTGGCTTACAATCCCCACCTACAGGCAGACACACTGTGATACAGAAAGACACATGACAGCATGCAGTAGTTGTTTCTGTTGTGCTTGCGTGTCCGATGCTGAATGGGCTCTAGCTTCACGATTGCATCTCTAACCTCTTCATTGTCCTCCCAGTGCTGCACCATGTGGCGACTTGTGGTAGGGTGCTAGCGGCTCTACTGGTGGATTAATCACCTCATTTTTGGTCAGCTGATGGGTTTAGACCAATCTACATGTATCCATTTCCATGTCATTTTCTATGCCATGTTACAAATTACTTTAAATGTTCCTTTTTATTACAGGTCATTCATTTTTTTTTACCAGGTGGCAGAGAAAACATTGAGAAGAAGTTCTCATTTACAGTGGTAGCCTGGCCAGGAGGCTCAAAAGCTGCAGTACAGAATAAATGCCAGGAACAGAAACTGCAAAGACTAAAAAGATGATCATTTTAATCACAAGGAGAATGATAATTGAGCAAGCATTTCAGCATTGCCTTGCAAGTCCTCTGAAAACAAGACTATACATCTTAGAATTATTCCTCTGGATAAACAGTTCTAAATAATGTCAACTACACAGCACATTTCATAGTTTTATTTTAGGCACTTGGCTTTATAATAGGTAGGTAACTGGCTGGGTGGCAGGACACAGAGGGTGGTGGTAAATGGCTGTCACTCCACAGAGGGAAAAGTGACCAGTGGGGTACCACAGGGATCAGTACTGAGACTGGTCCTATTCAACATCTTCATCAGTGACATTGTGCAGGACCTAGAAGGCAGAATTTCACTGTTCGCTGATGACACAAAGCTTTGTAACAGAGTAGACACACCAGAGGGTGTAGACAGAATGAGAAGGGACCTGCAGAAACTTGAAGAATGGTCAGGGTTTGGCAGTTGAAATTCAATGCAAGAAGTGCAAGATAATGCATGTGGGGCACAAAAAACTGGCACAATATATCAGTTGGGGGTGAGGATATAGCATGCACCAAGCAGGAAAGGGATCTTGGCGTTATCATCTCTGATGACCTCATGGTAGGGAAACAGTGTGACAAGGCAGCAGGTAAGAAATAGGATGCTGGGATGCATAGGCAGGGCATCACCAGCAGGAAAAGGAGGTCATAATTCCACTAAACAAGACACTAATGAGGCCCCACCTGGAGTACAGTGTACAGTTCTGGAGACCTTACCTACGAAGGACATAGGCAGGGTAGAGAAGGTTCAGAGGAGGGCAACAAAGATGGTACATGGATTGCATCACAAGTCCTATGAGGACAGGTTGAAGGAACTGAATATGTACTCCTGGAGGAGAGGAGAGAGAGAGGGATATGATAGAGACATACAAGTATCTTACAGGGAGGAACAGGGTGCAGGAATACACTATTTTAAGTGAAAAGATGTTACAGGACTAGAGGGCATGGGATGAAGTGGGAGGAGGACGATTCAGAGGAAATGTGAGGAAGAATTTCTTTACAGAATGGGTGGTGGACAAGTGGAACACCCTGCAGAGGAAGTGGTGGGGATGAAACAATCAGGATTTAGAATGCATGGGATAGACATAAAGGAATTCTGGAGGTCAGGAGTAAGGGCAACAGACTTCTAGGAAAACATAAACTGAACTTACAAGCTCAAATGGCAGACTAGGGGGCACAGGCCCTATCTGCTAACACTGTCTATGTATCTATGTAATATCTACAGTAGCTCACAGTTCTGGGCCCATACAGAATCACTTGTTTCTTCTCTGCCAACTGTTAAGTCCCTTCAGTGGCCTCCACATTGAAAAGCAATTTTATCACCTAATTAGTTAACCACTTGGGGCAAATAGTTAAATGTCTCTTTACCATGAATTACTTTTCAGTAGAGCTGTGCAGAATTCCACATTTTGTACTGAATCACAGTTCTGCTTCTGATAAATTTTAGGGTAGGGGTAGCCCTTTATGTCAAAGAAGATACAGTTTTGGTTGAGGAGGGGTCCATTGGGGTGGGAAGGGGACAGAATTGCTGTGGGTACAGCTCATGATCACATCTGCAAGAAGATGTGCAAGAAGGTGATCCACTAACCATTGGTGTGGGGGATAAGGGAGATTGGAACTAGGGGCAGAAATTCAGAAGGAGGCAGAAAAGGTGAGGTAGTGGTGGTTATGGGGATCTCAATCTACCAGACATAGATTGGGACATTCCAGCAGCTAAAGCACCAAATCAGATCATGCTAAATATGTTGCAGGACTGCCTGCTAATACTGCTGGTCAGAGAACCCACAAGAAAACTGCCATTCTCAGTGTGTGCTCACCACCTCAGAAATGGTAGTCAGGGTAAAGATTGGGGACCTTCTGGGCCCAGTGAGCATAACATCATATGGTTTGAACTGGCTCTGGGTACCAGTAAACCCACATCAAAAGCTGTTGTTCTGGATTTCAGAAGAGCAGTCTTTGGCCAGATGTGGGGAACTAGTCAAGGGTAAGCTGAGAGGACTGGATGAAATCAGGGGTGGAGGAGAGGTGGGCAGTAATTAAAGGGACTATTCTAGAGGCAACTAGTCATACCTGACAATGGATACCATGTGTGACAGGCACAAGAAACCAATCTGGTTTTCAAAGATCAGGAGGCAGTGAGGGCAAAAAGGGCTGTCATTAGACACAAAAGAAACAGAGAGACAAGGAATGGAGTGAATACTACTTAATGATTAGAGAGGCCAAGAAGGCAGTCAGGGACTTAAAAGAAGACACAGAACTTCATATTACATAGGGTGTCAAGTGGAGAAAAGTTGTTTAGATACATTAGGAAAAAATGAAGAGGAATGGAAGAACTATGAAGCATTTGGAGGGACAGGTTAATAGAGGAGGATAAGGGTGGAGTGGTGGAGTGGTGGACTTAGTCTCCTAGATTTCAGAAAGGCATTCAACATCGTCCACATAGGAGACTAGTAAGCAAGATGGGTAGCTTAGGAGTAGGTCCAAAGAGAGGGTGGTGGTAACGCAGGTTCACTCCAAGGAAGGAGGGTGACATGGGTGCCTCAGGGATCAGTGTTAGACTGGTCCTCTTTAATGTCTTCAAGTGACATTGCAGAGGAGCTGAAGGAAGGTCTGCCTCTTGTGGATGACACCAAACTGCAATAGGGTGGATGCTCTGAGGTTGTGGAAAGGATGAGCAGCAACCTGAGAAAACTAGCGGAGTGGTCAAGGGTATGGCAGCTGGGTTTCAAAGGGAAAAGTGCAAAATAATAAAATTGAGGCACAGAAATCTGGGTAGGGATACAAAATGGGGAGGGTATACTAACAACAACCAAGCAGGAAAGAGACCTGAGGATGATCATATCGGATGACCTAGAGGTAGCCAGACAGTATGCCAAGGCAGTTGGAAGGGCAAGTGGGATGCTGGGTTGCATAAGAAGGATATCACCAGTAGAAAAGAGGGAGGCAGTGATGCCTGGTATAGATCACTGGTAAGACCGCATGAAGAGTACTGTGTCTAGTTCTGGAGACCACATCTCAGAAAGGACATGAGAGAGGATGGAAGTGGTCCAGAGGAGGGCAACTAAAATGGTGCAGGGTCTGCATCAAAAGCACTATGAGAGATTAAAGGACCTAACTATGTATACCCTATAAGAGAGGAGGGGGCTATTATAAAGACCTTTGATTACCTCACAGACATAAACAAGGTACAAGAGAGAAGTATTTTTAGATAAAAAGTGCTCAAGGACAAGGGAGCATGATAAGAGAAGGCACACAATAGGGAAACACTCTGCCATAGCTGGAAACTGAAAAAATGCACACAGAAAGTCTGTATGTGGAGCAAAAGGAACCCGTAGCACTCTACCCCAGCACTTCATGTCCTCTCTGGGACACTTTATTAGGGACAGGGTTCTGGTGCAGACTGTCTCATTTTATTTCAACATTTCTTAAAGATACATTAAAGAACTTTATATTGCATATATTTATACTTTTGTGAACACCAAAACACACAACAAACACCTTAAATAATATATGTAAAACTGATAATAACGTCTAGGTGAAAACCATTGAGAGTGGGATATTCAGACTGCACCGAGCAGGCGCGAAGCCTGGGCACAGCACAACTGGGCTGCGCCAGGGCATGAACCATCGATGATTCAGCAGTACTGCACCATGGCTCAACACTGTTGAATATGGCACTGAGGCACAAACACTATGCACAGCACAGTGGCACGTCTTTCAGTGCAAGTGGCAGGAGGGGAGCCAGGGGATACACTCATATAGATGCAGTTGCGCTAAGTGCATCAACCACAATATTCAGCACTGGGCATGCAAATGAGGCCATTATGCATGCAAGGCACAAATGGGGCCATTTGCATGTCATTATGGCACCATTTGCATGTGGCATGCTGATCCCCGGTGACTTGCACCTGGTGCCCTGCCAGGCTGCAGCCATCATGGACCAATGCCCTGCAGTCCCGTGGTGGACCCCTGCACCTGCACATCCAAATGTGGGCATATGTTATGATTATCCCTGGTGGTCCAGTGGACAGCTGATCTCCCAAAACAACAATGGCTGCAGGTGAGAGTTGCTAAAAGGTTGTGGGGGAAGAACACTGATTACTTTTCTGGACTGCATCTGAGTGACTGCCTTGTTTTTGTTCTGAAACTGTTGACAAACTGCACTTTACCTGTTGCTGGGAGGCGCTCAGTAGCTAATCTGGCTGGTTGAGGGGTCGGTGGCAGACCAGAGGAGCCGTTTCACACGGGCGTGGCTTTCAAATGCCATAAAGCCTTGCGCTGCCCAGTGTAATTTACAAAACAGCTGATCTCCTGAAACAACAACAGCCACAGGTGAGAGCTGCTAAAAGGTCATGGGGAAGAACACTGATTACTTTTCTGGACTGCATCTGAGTGACTGCCTTGTTTTTGTTCTGAAACTGTTCTGAAACTGTTCATAAACTGCATTTTACCTGTTGCTGGGACGTCAGTAGCTAATATGGCTGGTTGAGGGGTCTGGTGGTGGACCAACGGAGAGCTGTTTCCATACAGAGGCGGGCTTTCAAACCCTATAAAGCCTCGCGGTTGCGTGGCGCAAGTGCCACTTGAGAGAAAAAAGTCTGAGTTCATTTCCTTTAACAAAATTAGATGAATATCTACTTTCTATAATGGCACATATTAGGGAGTAGTAATATCCAAGTCAGTAAGATAAAAACATATATATATTAGTAGAGGTGTATAAACAAATCAAGCTACAATGAAATTGATTTATGTACTGAGTGGGTGGTTATTACTGGTCTTCATATTTTACATGTAAATGGTTTGAATGTTAAACAAAGAAAGGGTAAGGACGATAAAAATGTTTTAGAAGTCCAAAGTTGTCTTCAAATAGCAAGAAGCTCAATAACTAAGAGATGCAATTCCTTCACTAGCGAGAGGAAATTGTTGAACAAACGTTATATCCTACAGTATACCTGCATAATGATAAATCGGTCAGGAATGAAGGGTATGCTTATGTTTTCAATGTTGATGCAATGTGAGATGTGGAGACAAACAGGCCCAAATTCAGGGATATCAGTGATGCATGAAACGTTAGAAGTTTAGTAAATAAAGTTGATGAATACAGGATCTGGGTTGAAGAAGAAAAAGCTGATTTATTGGCAATCACAGAAACCTGGCTACATGGCGAAACTAATAATGAAGAAATTCAAATAAAAGGATGCAACTTAGTAAGATTAGACAGAGAGAGAGGAGGGGGTTATGTTGTATATTAAAAATACTTTGGCTCCTATAAAAATATTTTAGAACAAAGTATAGAAGGAATGGATTGTTTAATCAGTAGAATTGTTATCTGTAAAAGTCACTGTGGAGTAATCTATGTTCCTCCAAAACAAAAGTTAAACATTTTGAAAACTTGACAAATGTTTTAAAGATAAACTGAAAGATAGAAAAGTAATTTTAAAGGAGATTTTAATGCGGACTAGTTACAGGAAAGAGAGAAAAATTAAACAGTAGTTTTGCTGTATTAGGGCTGGTGCAAATTATTAAACCCCACTAGATGTTCAAAAATAAAGATCAGGGTACAATACTCGATTTAATTTTTGTTTCTCAAGATTTAAAAGTGACTACCTGAGAAGTTATGCCACTAAATTTAGGAGACCACAATCCAGTAAAATGTAATGCAGAATTAACATTACCAATAAATAAAACTACTGACTCCTATTGGATCAGATACCAAAGGAAATTTAATATAGAATCCTTTAGAAATAGTTTAAAATCATACGTTGGGATAGAGTTTTTCTGATACCAGATTTAGAACTTGCAATACAAGAATTTAATAATTTAGAAATAAAAGTAATAGATAAACATGCACTGAAAGTATTAAAGAATAGGAATAACAAAGATGCTAGATGGATAACAGGCAGATTAAATAAATACTTAAGAATAAGAAGTCGAGTATGGAAAAAGCAAAGACAAAAAAAAAGAAGATTGGGATAAGTTTAGGCAGTGGAGGATTAAATGTAAAAGGAAGTTAAGATAGCAAAAATAAGTACTATAGGGAAAATATAGACAGAGCAAATGATCCAAAAAGTTCTGAAATATGTATCAGAATTGCAAAATCCAGTTAAAATAAAAACAAAATCTCAATTGAACAAGACAATATGATAGAAGAAAATCCTGTAAAAGTAGCACATTTATTAAATGAATATTTTAGGGACCTGCCTGATTTAAATGTTTCCAAATTCCCAATACAGTCACTAGAAAAACCTACAAAATTAATAGAAAGAAATAGGCAAGGATTAGAAATAAAGAGAATTGTTAAAACTAAATACGGTGAAAGCTGGAGGTTTAGATGGCTTGGATGCAAGATATTTAAAAATAGCAGAAATTTTAACACCCATGATTACGTATTTTGTAAACTGGAGTTTAAAAGTGGAATTGTCCCTGAAGTCTGGAAAACAGGCAAAATAATTCCAGTATTTAAAGGGAAACAGCACTAACACTTCAAATTATAGACCCGATAGTTCTACTCCCGTGTTATCAAAACTATTAGAAAAACAAGTACATAAACAATTTTACCCATACTTGGAGCAAAGAGGGTTATTGACAAGTCAACAGCATGGATTTAGGGAGGGAGGTCTACAGACACTGCCCTAATAGACTTTAATAATTTTGTGGCTAATTCATTAAACATGGGAAGAAAGACAGAGCAGTGTTTGTGGACCTAAGTAAAGCTTTTGACTTGGTTGATCATAATAAATTATTAGTGGGTGGTAAAATGGGAGATCGGGGGACTACAGTGGTTTCAATCATATCTCTCAGCAAGAATGCACTGTGTTTCAAATAGAAATACTTTCTCGGATTTGATACAAATAGAAAGAGGTGTTCCTCAAGGCTCAGTGTTGGGACCATTATTGTTTAATGTGTTTGTGAATAACTACCATCTGCAATCTTATATAGTGAAGTGAGACTTTATGCAGATGATACTGTGATAGTCTCTTCAGCTGATACTGAAGAACAACTTAAAGAAATATTACAGTATGATTTAATAGCATTAGAGAATGGTTTAGAGAGATGGGTCTGTGTTGAATGCCAAAAACACAGTGTATGATATTTAGACTGGGAGAAAAGCAGAAAAGATAACAGATATAAAAAATAAGGTTAGCGGATGGGGGTTGATCAGGAACAAAACAATACAAGTATTTGGGAGTTTTGATAGACTCAAAATTGACTTATAAAGAACATATTTTCCAACAGGTTAAAAGTGAATAAGCGTTTGGGGGCTTTAAGAAGAGCAGCAGGGTGCCTAAGTATAGAAGCTAGAGAGAAACTTGTGGTCCAAATGATACTTCCCATTTTGGAATATGGATCTTTTTATATATGTTTTCTACCCAGACAGCATTGCAGAGTATTGAGCGTACCTATTATAGATTGGGAAAGTTTATAACAAAAAGTAAGCAAGGAACTCATCATTGTATCTTATTTGTAAACTAAATTGGTTACAACCTGAAATAAAAAGAAAATATTTATGGATATTATGGTCCCAAAAATTAATATTTAATGAAAAAGACCACCCATTGAAACACCTTATAACAATTAAACCACTTGAATATAAAGTAGAAAAACTTAGGAGGAATAAGTTAATAGTTACAAGTGAAAGAATCTATAACAGAACAGGAAAACTATTATTACAAAATAGTTTATCTAAATACTGGAATGAATTACCATATGAATTAAGAAATGTGCAGAATTTTACCACTTTTAAAAATTATTGTTAAAGCATTTCAGTGTAAAATGCAAATGTTTTAACTAATTTTTAATGTTTGTATTAATGTTGAATGTTAGTTTGTCTTTGAAACTTGTAAGTTTTATGTACAAAATACAGGTCTTTGTTGTAAATGGGGTCATTCCTAACAAATGTATCCTGTATAAAAATACAATTTTATGAATGAATGAATATCCCAATCACGGTCATAAGTTAATATTATCTCTGGTGATCCAGTGGACCACTGTCTATCACCCGATCGGTATATATGTTACAAATATCTCTGGTGGTCCAGTGGACTGCTCTCTATCACCCGATCATGGGCATATGTTATAAATATCCCTGGTGGTCCAGTGGAACCCCTCCCCAGTGCCCACTGTGGGCTGAAATCACAAACACAATCCTGGTGGTCCAGTGGTACCCCTCCCAACCCGCCCACTGTGGTTCCCAATAATGATTTTGGACTTCAGTTTACCTCTACCATGGAAATGCATTCCATTTTGTTTTTGAATTTAAGGTTCAGAGATCAGGATAGGCAACCCATTCAGTCTGAGATTTATAGGAAACCAACATCTGGGAATGTCTCTTACATGCCAGGAGTGTCCACCCTTTCCACCTAAGAAATGTTATTCCCTATGGTCAGTTTGTTAGCTGAGGTGCAATTGTTCCTCCTTGGTGGATTTTGAGATACAGGCAATGGATCTCAAAGATCGCTTCTGCAGAGGGGCTATAGTGAGGAAATCTCACTTTATCACCAGTAGGGCCAGAAATCTGAACAGACAAAGCTTACTTTGTCCTAAACCAAGGGAGAAAAAGCAAATCAACCAGTTACATTCATTCCTGAATATAACAAAATAGCTCCAAAGATATCTGGCCTTATTGAACAGTTTTGGCCAGTTCTCCAAGAGATCCTGTGCTTAGTAAAGCTCTGGGTGATAGTCCTAGAGTGACTTATAGGAAGGGAAAAATCGGGGATATCTTGACTCATAGTCTCTATGAAAAGCCTATTCAGAATATCCATCTAGAGTGAATGCCTCACAAAAATATATTGCAAAATAAAAATTCTTTACTGTATCTTTAAAGTGATTTAGCTATATTCTGCAAATGCCTGTTTCACATAGTATGCCATTGACACCCATGCTTCAGATGTTGAATCTGCAATTTACTTAGTAAAAAAATCTGTCATAATTATTTGTTTGTATGTTTTGTTTCTCCACCCTCCAGTTTTCTGTGTCGTACACCCCAGAATGATGTCATGCAAGGGAACGGTTAATGTTTTACATTCAGCAATAAGAAATTCTTGGTAAATTATAAAGTTGACTTAAATGTTCATTACTCAGAGGTGCAGTCCCTTATTTTGGTATGGGGACTGCAGAATAGCACCTAATATGTAGACATATAACCTAGTTCTAGAAAGCGTGAAGAAGCCAATGCGTGCGCACATGGGCAGACTAGGTGGGCCTATATATATATGATTTTCTGTCTCCTTATCAAAGTGCAGTCTCTTATGTCTGTAGTGTTTACAGCAGTACAGTCTGTAGAAAAGTTTCTGGAAAACTTTTGTGATGCAGATAGGACAAAGTTAATTTACCAGTCTGTGTAGATGTTGTTTGACTTTTACTGCCTGCTGGTGAAGTGTCAGGTCTGAAGTGGCAGCTTCGTCAGAATGTGGGAGCATGATGACACTTTTCTATCTCTATTTTATAGGGCCTGAATGACTATAAGCAGTTCAGCAGTGTAATTATGGGTCAGACTACTTTTCTTTTCTTTTATGTCCAGCTTCTGCTATGAGTCCAAAACTGTGAGAAAAAAGTTTCTTCAATACCAAGACTGACCAACAGAGTCTCTGCTTCAACACAGTGCTTAAAAACTTTGTTTCCTTTGCATGATGTCATGGTTGGGGTAGCAGCACTGAGAAAAAAGGGCAGGTTTATGCAAATGAAGCAGAGCACAAAATAAAACCATTTTTCATTGAAAACAGCACTTTTGGCAGTTTGAACAGTAGGAGATTGATTCACAACTTTTACAGCTTACTACTCCCATTTGGTATGGAAAACCTGACAAAACCACTTTAAGAAATTTTGAAATAAAATGAGACCTTCTGCACAGAACCCCACCCCTGACAAAGTGTCCCAGAGTACACGAAATGCTGGTATATGGTGCTGGGGTTCCTTTTACTCCACATTCAGACTTTCTATGTGCATTTTTCAGTTTCCAGCTCTGGCAGAGTGCTTCTTTATTGTGTGCCTTCTCTGTTTCTTTATTGTTTGGATAGCACCTGCTCATTCTGTGAGCATGGGTTCGCTTGTGCTATTTGTTTGAGGGCATGATAAAAGTTGGAGGAGGTAGATTGAGGAGATGTGAGGAAGTACTCTTCACAGAAAGAGTGGTGGATTCCTGAAACAGTCTTTCAGCAGAGGTGGTGGGGTGAAACAGTGGTGAAGTTCAAGAAATGCATGGGATAGGCATAAGTGAATCACAGGAGAAGGGAAGGGGTGAATGGGCCAGAAATTAAGCAGGATCTCTGCTTGGTACTATAGGCAGGAAAAATTGGCAGACTAGGTTGGCCAAGTGTTTTTTATCTGCTTGCAAATTCTATGGGCCAGATATTCAAAGGGTTGTGCCATGCGCAATGGGTTGCGCCTCGCAAGTCCAAACTTGCTCCATTCTGCGATATTCAGCAGGAGGCAGTTGCACCACAGAAAACATGCTGAGCAACAGCGCAATGCAAATGAATGCATGCTGAACTGGAGGGAGGAACCATGCATAAATTGCACATCCCGATATTCAGCCGGGCTGTGCAGAGTTGTGCAGGCGCAACCCCAACCTGCGCCTGCAGGACTTTGAGCCCCAAAAAGGCTTAAGTGAGGGCCACCCACAGGTGAGCTGCTGTATTGCAGGCGCACAGCAGCTGCCACCTGTGGCTGGCCCTCAACCCCTCTCTGTGCCCCCTCACCCGTCCGATCGCAGGCAGCAATGTGTCCCCCCAACACATCCCTGGTGGTCCAGTGGACTGATAAGCCCGACTAGTGGGCTGATGTAATGAAACCCCCCCATCTCCGAATATATCCCCTGATGGTCCAGTGGACCGATGGTTCGATCGCTGGCTGAGCTACCATATCTTCCCGCGACCAGGGTCTGCGAAAACCAGATCGCGGGCGGTTGCAACTTCAAACACATCTCTGGTGACCTAGTAAACCACTACCTCCACGGAGTTCCCACCACCGCTCCCCGCAGCCGGCGGATGCAGCATCCCACCGCCTGTTACCCGCCGCCCGCCAGTCCGGATCAGCCCAGTACAGACAGCCACTGCATGCAGCCCAACATGACAGATGTTCTCAGTTTCGTGAATGAAATTCATTCACAAAACTGGACTGTCTGGTTCAGTATGGGCTACACGCCCATTGGCTCTTGCTCTGCACCAATGGGCGCAGCCCCACCGCAGTCAGTCAGCGGGCAGTGGGCGGCAGGGTGGTGGATGCTGCCACCCACCAGCCGCGGGGAGCGGGGTGGTGGGGCTCGTGGGTGGGTGGGGGACACTAGGTCACCTGGGATGTGTTCGGGTGACACCACATCCCGCGATCTGGATTTTCAGTCCACTGGACCACCAGGGATATGATCGGGAGGTGGGGTAGACTACTTCAGCCCGCGGATCGGGCTTATCGGGTCCACTGGACCACCAGGGCTGTGTTGGGGAGACATATTGCTGCCCGCAATCGGGCTGGTGAGGCAGGAGTATTTACGCTATGCCTGCGATCGGGCCAGTGGTGGGTGGTGGGGGTTTACGCTCTTTTACCCGTGATTGGGCTGCAGGGGTGTCCTTCCCTGGCGGCTGCTGCCTGGCAGGCGCCCAGCGCAAGTCCTCGGGGATCGGCGCATCTGCATGCTAATGGCATGAAAATGGGGCCATAATCAGATGCAAATGGCCCCGCTCCCTTGCATGAATTATAGCCCCATTTGCATGTCACCTTTTGAATTTCGATTTTAGCATGGCGCAATGGTACTTGCGCCACCGCAAGTTGAATGGTCCACTTTGTCAACTTGCGGTGGCGCAAGTTCCACTGTGCCATGCACAATGGCTGTGGTTGGGTGATATTCAAAGGAGTTGCTCAATAGCGCATAACCTTTGAATATCGCCCTGACACACCCCGCACAACTATTTTGGCGAGGCTGCAAGGGCTTGCGCCTATGAATGGCATAGTTTGAATATCCAGCCCAATGTTTCTAAGCGAGAAGGCAGCTGTTCAAAATGGCTAGTAAGCAACATGGGTTCATGGTAGGAGGTCTTTCGAGACCAACCTGATAGTATTCTTTGACTGAATAACTAGGGCAACGGATGAGGGACAAGCAGTGGATTTCCTCTACCTTGACTTCAGCAAGGCATTTGACTCAGTGCGCACAGAAGATTTCTTAAGAAGTTAAAGGATCAGGGAACAGCCAAGGATCTGCCTAGATGTGTGGAAGCTGGCTGGTGGGGGGGGACAGCAGAGGTTGGTGGTAAATGGAGTCAAGTCAGGGAGAGGAGACCATGAGTGGGGTGCCACAAGGGTCAGTCGTTGAGCCAGTCCTTTTCAATATGTTCATCAATGACTCAGGAGATGGAAGACGAGGCAAGATGTGTCTCTTCCAGATGACACTAAACTGTAGATCTTTGGCACAGCAGACAGTGATAAAGGAGTTAGGGAGCTGCTAAGGGACTTCCAAGGTTAGATAGGTAACCCAAAGTTTGGCAGTTGAAATTCAACCAGAACAGCTGACTAGTTCTATCAACCAGTTAACCACTCTTTAAGCTTCATTCATTAATTTTCACTTTTATTCAAAGAATTGAATAGGATTACTCAACTGAGACTAGTTCATTTCCAGCAAGGTCGTTGTGCAAAGCAGCAATCAGTTACATACAATCAATACAAACAACAAATATTTTAAAAATATATATTACAAACATACAACATAGAACATACATGTACTAACAACTATTATACAAACAATTAATATGTTATTAAACTTCTATGGCAGTTCTTGCTCTTGCTTCATCTAATGTCCACTTTTTATGGCACTAGCATGGATTTTCCTACCAAAAGGGTTAGAGGTAACAAATTCCAGACTCTAGGACCACTATACAATAAATGTTTCCTACCTGTTACTGATCTTAAATTTGGGAATTTATATTCCAGACGGACATGAGTCCAGAGGTCAGGTTTGACAGGTCTCACCTCAAAACAATTAAGGATATAATCAGGGACAAGTTGCTTTGTGCATCTTGTCATGAAATGGACTGCATGAAGAGACAGACTTTCTGTAAGACTAATCCATTTTAACCTATCGTATAATTCCGACCTGTGTGTTCTTTTCGGGCATTCAAGATAAATCTAGCCAACTTATGGTATATTACATCCAGCTTAGCTAGACTCCCAGTTGATGCTCCTAGGTACACTATATCCCATAATCAATTATAGGCATAACAATAATTGTACCACATTCTTTTTGTAATCTCCATCATACAGTCCCTGTTCCTGTACAAGAGGCCCAAACATCTCGCCACTTTCTTTACTATTGTCTCAACATGTGTATCCCACTTTAGTGTTGAATCTGAAAGAATTCCTAAGTATTTGTAAGTATACACTTGTTCTAATAAAGTATTATCAGACGTTCTTATTTGGAGGATACATTTATGGGACTCCTATTTCTCTGTCTCGTGAAATAAATCACCTGTGATATTTTGTCATTTAGAACCAATTTTGACTCTATCAAAATTGCTGTAACTCATCAAATGCTATCTGCAGGGGAGATTATATATTAACTCGAGGTACCCTCCAAATATATAATGGTATCATAGAAACATAGAAGTTGACGGCAGATAAGGACTGCAAGGCCCATCCAGTCTGCCCATTTCTTTTCTACCTTATGAATGTGCCATCAGCCTTTGCTCTGTCAGTGGTCTATCTATTCATACTCATCTGTATTGCTCCCTTATGCCTATCCCATGCCTGTTTGAAACCCTGCACTGTATTCATAGCCACCACTTCCTGAGGTAGGCCGCTCCATGCATCTACCACCCTTTCTGTGAAAAAGAATTTCCTCACATTCCCCTTAATCGGCCTCCTCTAATCTCACGCTGTGTCCTCTTGTCCTGCTATTTTCCTTATATTTAAACATGTTAGACTCTTTCACCTTGTTAATGCCTTCAAGGTGTCTCGATCCATACCTCTCTCCTCCTTTGCTCAAGAGTATACATATTGCTCCGTTAATCTGTCCTCATATGTTTCTGATGCAGTCCCTGCACCATTGTGGTTGCCTTTCTCTGGACTGCATCAATTTGAATAATGTCCTTGTGAAGGTGTGGCCTCCAGTACTGCATGCAGTACTCCAGATGGAGCCTAACCAGTGTCTTGTAAAGAGAATTATTACCTCCCTCTTATGACTTGTAATACACGTAATGCACCTAACATCCCCAAGCCTAACCTACTGCTTTAGAGGTCTGCTTGGATGATTTCAGGTCATCGGTGATGATGATGCCCAAGTCTCTTTCTTCCTTTGTGATTGCCAGCAACTCCTCTCCCAGCCTATAGGTGACTTCAGGGTTTCTTTTCCCTATGTGCATGATCTTGCACTTCTTTGCATTAAATCCCAGTTTCCACTCTTCTGACCATTTTGCTAGTTTATCCAGATCTCCTCTCATTCTGCCCACCCCATCTGGATCATCTACTCTGTTACAGATCTTGGTGTTATCCACAAACAGACAAGTCTTACCCTCTAGTCAATCTGCAATTTCACTAATGAAGATATTGAAGAGGACTGGCCCAAGGACTGATCCCTGAGGTACCCACTTGTGACTTGCATCTCTTCTGACTGTATACCATTTACTACCACTCTCTGTTTTCTGCCCATCAACCAGTTTGCCACCTAGTTGACCAACTTGTGACCCACCCTGAGCCTACCCAGCTTATTTTCAATCTTCTATGTGGAACAGTGTTGAAAGCTTTGCTGAAGTCAAGGTAGGAGACATCAACTGCTCCCCTGGTCCACCACTCTGGTTAACCAGTCAAAGAAATCTATGAGATTAGTTTGACAGGACCTTCCTTTGTAAACCCATGCTGTCTTGGATCCTGTGCCCTATGGATTCAGGTGTTGCAATATCCTTTCCTTAAGGAGTGCCTCCATAATCTTGCCTACTACTGAGGTAAGACTGACTGGTCTGTGATTCCCTCTCCTCTCTGCTACCACTATTGCGGAGCGGGATCACATGAGCCCTTCTCCAGTCTTCTGGGACCTCTCCTGTGCTCAGAGACTCACTAAACAGGTCTGATAATGGTTCTGCTAGTTCCACCCTTAGCTTCTTAAGTACCCTGGGATGTATGCCATCAGGTCCCATTTCCTTGTCCACTCTGAGCTTAGGGAGCTTTTGTAGGACCCTTTCTTTTGTGAGAGGGAGAGTGCTCACCTCCCTCCCTCCTGTGTCCATGGTGCTGAGCTGTGGGCCCTGCTCTACCTTCTCTTTAGTAAATACTGAGCAAAAGTATCTATTTAGGATAGATGCTTTACAGGGTCCTCCTCCTACATGCCCCTTTTCTCCTTTGAACTTAGCAATACCCCCTCTGGACTTTCTCCTTCCACTAATGTATCTATAGAAAGTCTTGTCACCTTCTTTACTGTTCATGCTAGTGTTTCCTCAGTTTGGGACTTTGCCTGCCTTACTGCCTTCCTGCTTCCCTTAGGGCAGTTTGGTATACCTCCCTATCTTCATCCTGCTGTGTTCCCTTATATTTCTGAAGGCCAGCCTTT
The DNA here is from genome assembly GCA_016271365.2 of Neoceratodus forsteri. Lineage (NCBI taxonomy): Eukaryota > Metazoa > Chordata > Ceratodontiformes > Ceratodontidae > Neoceratodus > Neoceratodus forsteri. Next base: position 1,451,256,052 of record CM057452.1, read on the forward strand.
TGGCTCTGACCTTTTCTGCTACTGTATTTGAGAACCAAAGTGCTTTCCTTCTTCTTTTGCACTTCCTTTTCTGTCTAACACAATGGGATGTTGCCTCAAGTATTGCATCATAATAGTTGCCCACTTTGCCTCTACCACCTCACCTGTGTTTCTTTTTGCCAGGGCTAGTTTAACTCAGTTGGCCATCTTATCAAAGTTAGCTCCTCTGAAGTCCCATATTTTTGCCTTGGAATGGGATGATTTAAATGTAGTGGCCAAATTGAACCATACTATGTGATGGTCACTGGCCCCTAGGTGACCTTCTACCTGGAGATCTGTGATCCCTTCCCTGTTAGTCAGTACTAGATCTAGGATAGCCCTGTCTCTTGTGGGTTGTTGTACCAGTTGTTTGAGGCCTTCCCTGCAGGGAATCCACCATGTGTCTAGTTCTGGCAGATGTTCCTGCTAGTATTGACCAATCTGTATCCTGCATGTTGAAGTCTCCCATTATCAGAACCTCCCTTTAGCTGTCATATTTGTATATCTTCTAACAGTAATGTGTCTATGTCCTCCCTGGTCTGGGGCTGGTAGACAACCTCAGTTCTTATGGCTGTCCCATTTCCTGTTCCAGGGTGACCCACAGTTCTTCTGGCTCCTTACGTGTAGTCTGAATTTCTGTAGCTTTGGTATTTTCATTGACATACAGGGCCCTCCACCCCCCTTTTTGCACCTTTGTCTCTTCTAGACAGTACATAGCCAGGTACCTGAAGTCTCCCAAGTGTGTTACTGGTAAACCACGTCTCACTAATTGCTACTATGTCCAATTTAGCCTCTGACATTATTGCCTGCAGGTCTAGGATCTTATTTACCAGGCTGTGAGCATTTGTGTACATGATTTTCCATTGGCCAGATTTCAATGTGTTAGCTGTTGGGTGAGCTTGGCATTTCCTCTGTGTGTCGTGATGGGAAGACGGACCTTTTTCTTACCTGGTGATGCAAATGAACTGCAAACATGCTGAATCCCTGTTTGAGCACTAGCTGAGGGGAGGGTGTTCTTCCCATTCGATGCATGGGGTGCTGCACCCCTCCCCATTTGCTAGTTTAAATATTCTGCAAAGATGTCAAACTTCTGCCCCAATGTACTGACTCCTCCTTAGTTAGATGCAGTCCATCAGATTTAAAGAACTTTCATTCCCAGAACTGTTGCCAGTTCCTACAAATCTGTGTCCTTTTCCTGGCACCAGCCCTTGAGCCACATGTTTAGCTCCCTATCTCCCCTTCTCTGACCTTCCATCCATCTGCCCCTCTCCCAGACTGGCAGGATCTCAGAGAAGGAGATGCCAGATGAAATGGGTGATAGTTTGTCACCCAGCCTGGTCAGGTGTTCTTGGTCTCCACAACTGACCAGCTGGTGAGATCATTAGTCCCAATGTGTACCAGGATGTCAATGTTTTCTCCTGCTTTGTAAACAATTCTAGCAATGCAGTCAGTGTCTCTCCATGCTGATGTACCTGGGAGACATCTGGCTATTACCCTGGCTGGAGATGGGTATCAACTCCCCTAATCATGGAGTCTCCTATGATCAGAAGTTTTTGGATTTCCTTTTTGTGTTTTTGTTTTGGTTCCTGATTTGGGCTAGTTTTGTTGTGCTAGGTCCTGTGTTGCAGTGTCCTGCTCTGCAGTGTCCTCTGCCTCTTTGTTTGATTTCAGAGATAGAGGCAGATACCTGTTTATAGTGTTTATATGGTTTTGGAGGTAATATGTTGGAAGCTCAGGTGATGGGGCACCGATTTGCCTCCTAACCACCTGCCAACCTCCTTGACCAACTACCCTCTGCGGTCGAGGTTCTTCTGTTGGATGTTGGGAAAATGGTGGGTGGTTCTTATAATGTATTTCCTCTTGCATATGAAATTTGAGGTGCTAATCTCTGCCCATGCTGCCGGAACTGATCCCTAAGGTCTCCAATGGCCCAGCATGTTGGACAGTGTATCAAAATCCTGTAAGACTGTCCTTCTGAAAAGTGTTCCACAGTACCTGCAGTTAATGATATCCATTCCAGATAAGTTGCTGGGTTTATAACCTGGTCAGAGTAATTAGAAGGAGGAAATGCAAGTAATGGTTTGATTTTGTGTTGTTTTCGTATAACTTGTTATAACAAGTTATATTACTAGATGCCCTGTAAATGAGCTCACCTTGTGGATGCCCCCACTGATCTTCCCTTCCTGCTTTGCCACAGGAAATTTCACAACTGTGGTGCCCATAAAAGGAGTGTAGTGTGGGGTGGTTGGGGATGGGGGGGGGGGTGGCTGGGCCTTCCTCTGCCAAAAGAACAACCACAGATGAAAGAGCAATGAGGTAGAGCAGAAACAATCAGTCAACAACAAATGCAGTAACCCTAAGCTTATCCTAATGTTAGATAAAACTGTAAAACCTGTAAAGCACCACCTGTAATAATTTCAGAGAAGATATACCCTGTAATAGACACTTTGCTACAGAGAAAAATAAAGCAGTAACAGAAGATATACCTTGCAAAAGACAATTTGAATCAGAAGATTACAACAGTAATCTGTTAGCACACCTGTAGGCACACCTTGTAATAATGCAGAAGAAGGTATACCAGCAACAACAATTTGAATCAGAGAAAATAAAGCAATGAAATGTTAACAACAAACAGTAGCAATCCCTGTGAGTACAAAATAAAAACAACAACACACAGTAAATCTGCTTAGCAAATAAGTCTTAATCCTTTTCCTTGCTCTGGTAAGGTTCTTTGCTCTGTCCTTTCAAGCAATCTTAGAAGGAAAGAGCTCAGGTGAAGCTAGGTGCCTTGGCCAGCAAACCAAGTCTTCTTCCTCCAAGATATCAACTAACCTGACCTTTTAACCCTTCTTTCTGTTGGAAATTACAGACAGTTTGCCAGCTCCACCCCCAGATACACACCTAATCCTCTGGAAGAGCTGCAGGAGGAAAGCAATTAGCTCCTTCAATGTGAGAAGGAGACTGGAAACACCTCTGAGACAACAAACCTTTTCAAAAATAAGAATAAAATAAAACAGTGTCAAACAGTAATTTTGCTTAGCCCAATGATAAAAAAGTCACAAAATGTAAGTACCACCTGTAATAATTTCAGGAAGATATACCTATAGAAACACACGTGCTACAGAAAAAATAAAACAGTAACAGAAGATATACCTTGCAAAGACAATTTGAATCAGAAGATTACAGCAGTAATATGTTAGCACACACCTGTAGGCACACCTTGTAATAATGCAGAAGAGGGTATATCAGCAACAACAATTTGAATCAGAGAAAAATAAAGCAATGAAATGTTAGCAACAAACAGTAGCAATCCTGTGGGTACAAAATAAAAACAACACAGTAAATCTGCTTAGCCAAAAAAAAGCCTTAATCCTTTTCCCTTGCTCTGGTAAGGTTCTCTGCTCTGTCCTTTCAAGCAATCTTAGAAGGAAAGAGCTCAGGTGAAAGCTAAGTGCCTTGGCCAGCAAACCAAGTCTTCTACTTATATGTATAGTCTGCATATAAATGATATCTAACCCCACTATCTGAAATATGGAATTTGTCCATGTAAATGTTATACAAAATAGGTCCCAATGTGGAACCCTTGGGACACCCAAGACCATAGTTCCCATACCAGAGTTCTAATCCCCAAAGATACTAGATGGTGTCTCTCTGTAAGATATTGCTGAAACCATTTGACTACTGGGCTTGACATACCAATATACCTGAGGTTGGACAGGAGGATGTAGTGGGCCAGAGTGTCAAGGCCTTAAATAAATCAATAAAGACCTCTCCCACAGACATCCTACAGTCCAAAGCCTCAGTGATATCTCCTGTGACTTTTATAAGAGCTGTTGTTGTACTGTGTAATGGCCTAAAGCCAGACTGGAAATAATTTATGACCTTATTACCCTCCAGAAAATGTTGTGACTGATTTGCCAAGAGTCTTTCAAATACCTTTGCAATAACCTGGATTAATGATATAGGTCTATAATTTTCAATTGATGTTCTTATGCCAGATTTATTTATGGGGACCACTTTTGCTGTTTTCATTGGACAGGAACAATCATCAGTGTCAGAGACAAATTAAAGATAAGAGTTAGAGGATGAGCAATTATTGGGGCCGCATACTCAATAGCACCATTAGCAAACCATCAAGGCCTATTGCCTTTTTAACATTTAATTTCAACAAGGCCTCTTGTACCTCTTCTGTTCCTACTTCAGAAAAGACTAATTTCTCTCTTTGTTGGAGTGAAACTGCCTTGCCTACTTGATCTAGGTCACATTGATTTTTACTTGGTCTGAGTGGTTTATTTCCCTTTTTTATTAGATTGAAATTGGGTACCCATAGTGATAAAATGTATGTTAAATTTGTTTGCCACTATAGCTCCTAAGGAAATGTTATTTTGTTTATACTAAACTTTTCTGGTAAGTTAAACTTTTTACATTTTGCATTTTACATATATTTCCAAAGCCCCCTGATTACCTGTAACAGAAGCTGATAGTTCCCTATTATAATATTTCTAACATCTTTTACAGTTTTAGTATACTGGCTCCTAAGTTTTCATAATTATTCCAGGCCAACTGTGTGTTATTTATTTTGCTGTTTTCCAGGCCTTGTCTCTGATTCAGCTTAAATTCAGTTTCACAAATTCATCTTTATTTTCATATTGGTCACCCTATTTGCTTACCCCCAACAGATTTGCTGGCCTTGCCGCTTTCTCAAAAAGTGGTCCTATGAATTACAAAAATGTACAATATATGTTCAGATAACAATTCAGTGTGGAAAATATATGTTACACCATAAAACAAGGTTACTTTGTTTTTGTATTTATTTCTATTTACATAGAAACATAGAAACATAGACTTGACGGCAGATAAGGACCGCTAGGCCCATCTAGTCTACTTGTTCCTACGGGATAGGCCGCAGATCCTAGTTAACCAACAGCCTTTATCTTCCTGCCTCCCACAAGAATTGCTTTATGTCTGTCCCATGCATTCTTGAATTCTCCCACAGTTTTAGACCCCACAACTTGCTCAGGAAGGCTGTTCCATGCATCCACTACCCTCTCTGTGAAATAATACTTCCTCACATTGCCCCTGAACCGCCCTCCTTCTATCTTTAAATTGTGTACCCTTGTTCTTGCAAGTCTCTTTTCTGAAATATACTACCCTCTTGGACTTTGTTGATTCCTTGAGGTACTTGAAAGTTTCTATCATGTCCCCCTCTCCCTTCTTTCCTCAAGGCTATACATATTAAGCTCCTTTAGTCTCTCCCTCATCGGCTTCTCTTGCAGACCCTGCACCATTTTAGTTGCCCTCCTCTGGACTGCCTCTATCCTGTCTATTACATCACTGCAGAGATATTTAACCAGGAAAGTGGGCCAGATCAAAAGATTCATTTTCAGCCACACCTGGAGGATAAGTACAACAAAGGCAATATAAACATTACGTAAAACACAAATCAATATAACAAAAAAAAAACTAAGGGCTATACGAACCAACCACGTGGCATATAGTTTAAACAACAATCACAACATGACATGCAGTGGATGACTATAAACTCTCACTTAAGAGTTACCAAAATAATTTTCATGATTTCACATTTTTCTTAAAGCATTAAGGAAAGGTGCTTACCAACTTAGTATGTAGTTTTAGCTTTTGTCTCTACCCAACAGCTTTCATGGCTTGTGTGTGGCTATTAAGAGCACTATAGCCATTACAATGCAGGACCTGGCTATGTGCTTCTCCTGGCTAGCTTTTGAAACTGCCACAATCTAGGACATCATGACATCACACCCCAATCTCTGGCAGTGATGTGCTAGCCCTCACACTTCAATTAGAGTAATTTTGATGATGAGTACTAGATTTAAGTAACAACCTCCTGGATATCCCAGTTGTAGAATGTAAGCTTTTACATGCAAGAACCTTTTCATAATCTTTAGATTATTAATCATTTATATATTTCAATAGAACCATGTTACTTGCCAGCAAGTTATTTATGTTTTATCTTATAAAAACAAACACATGATGGGTTTCGGGTGATTTAGATGAAAGATATGATAGCGACCTTCAAGTTCCAGAAAGGAATGTACAAGGTAGATTGTGCAGAAATATTCATCAGGCCGGAGAATCAAAACGTGGCAGTGTGAGTGGAAGCTGGTGGGGAGATTCTGGAGAGATGTGTGAAAGTTATATTTACAGAGAAATTGTTGAGCCATGGTACAGCCAGCTGGCAGAGGAGGTGAGTGCAAGAACCATTAATCATTTTTAAACATGGCTGGGGCCAAATAAAAGTCTTAATAGTTGCACAAGGGAAAGCAATAAGGCAGGGGTCTGAGGGAGGTGAGGGAAATTCCCTGACTAGACATGAAGTCCTGGGGTAGGATAGGATAAAACAGTGCAGACTGGATGGACTAATCCAACAAAGTGTAGCACTCCAGACCTTCCAGGTACAATGGTAAAAATCATACAGTGGACCACTAATGCTTTTAAATGTTAAGTGCTTTAATGCATTTAAACAGCAAGTCTTCACAATACAATGTTAGAAGTGCTCAGCCCTGAACTATGGCTACCTACAGAGCCCAGCCTTCCTCAGAGGAGGTGTGGTAGGAGACAATACCTGAACCCTTATGTAGCCATCTCACTTAATGCTGTCATACACTTTAAAATTATAAAAGGGCCGGCCCGGTGGTGCAGAGGGCTGAGGTGCTGGCACCTTACCTCAAGCCACACTGGTGACCCGGGTTGGGAGCGGACTCAGGTCTCTGGGAGTCGACAGGGTGGGAAAGTTGAGCATCCAAGGACTACTCTTCTCTCCTGGGGTGAGTTAGGGTGATGCCTCGCTCTGTAGCGGCCCCTGGTGGAGACCAGGAGCACTACAAGATACAACATGACATCAGGGGTGCCAGGAAAATGGAAAAACCATCCCTAATTGGCCAGGATGATGGCAGCCAATCTGCCAACACCACTGAAAGAACTCTGAGAGCCTGACCACCTCAGCAGTGCCCTGGGGCTGAGAAAAGAGTGCTGGCTGCCCTATTGGTGCCTCCCCTCGGGAGGGACCCCTCGGCAAGGTTATGCTGAGCTACCTCAGGGTCGGCTGCAATCGGAGGTAGGGGTTCCAAGGGAGGACAGTAGGTGGATGTCAGGGATCATGGCTGCCTGAAGGAAATGGCAGATCTGGGGCATGTAGGAGAGATAAAGAAATAATGCAAAAAAACAAAACAAAGTAAAAGTGTTGAAAAGCCCTCAAAATTCCATTCACATAAAAATTACTTAGAAATATACATTTACTCAACTGCTGCATATTTTATCTAAGCGAAAGAATCCATCAATATATTATAACAGTGCTAGCTTTAAAAGAGTTGCCCACTAAAGAGGCAGCCCATATTTTTTCTTAAATTCATTGTTTACAAAATTCAGACTGCATTAGTTTGGACTGTATTTCTGTAAAAATCCTGTAAAACAAAAGAAAAGGTCCGTAAAATCTCATGTGATCAACCAATCATTTAAGATCAAGTGGATTGAGGGGCTCCACATGGACACTCCCAGTAGACTGAACCAAGCAGAGGAAGGAAGAAAGCAAAATACCTGAAGATGAAAGAGGAGAATAGAATATCAATTACTAAAGATTTGCAATTACAACAAAAAGGATTAAGATTCTGTTGTTCATTTAAACCATACGGTTTAACACTCACTAGTTATAAATCCAATAGTTCTCTCTTCTTAGTAGCAAGTTCTGTCTATCCTCTCATATCTGGGTGACATAACAAATTAGTCTCATGAATTTTTAAACATTCTGATTTGATTTCACGCACTTGAAAACATGTGCTCCTACTGATGTGTCTAACTTCTTATTCTCAATGTTTCATGTTCTTGAATTCTTCTTCTAAGGTTGGGCACTGTTCATCCCACATATAATTTTACAGCAAGAACCAAGAAACAGACCACAAAAGTCGCATCACAAGTGATACACTTCCTGATGTCTACTCTTTTATTAGAGTCCCTAGGATTTATTTATTTAAACTTTTGTTAACCAGGTTAAGTGCAATGAGCCAAGGCCCTTTTCATGCATGACCTGGGACTGTAAATAACAGCCTAGATGTTGTGATAAATCAAGTTTGTAAATAACGATACAAACAACAGACTATGAATATAGACAAAACAATAACACTATTGCATATAATAACAATGTCAATAAAAACATTCACATTTCAACTGATTAAAATGTTTCTTCAAGTGAATGTTAAAGGTTTATAAATTTTACCATTTTGTAAATACCCTGGTAAGCTATTCCAGTGTATTGCTGCACTAACTGAAAAGCATGCATACCCATCCTTGTATCTGTATTCAGAATAACAAGTTTTGTTGTGCCATTTGAGTGTAGTAACCTTTCAACCTTCTTGGTTTGATACATTGTAAAAAGAAGAGTAAGTTCCGCCTTATGACATTGTTTGACAGACAATTTAAGTTGTATAAACAACCTAACTTTGGAGGTAACTAGCCTCTTAGATGATACAAAGTACAGTGGTGTGTTTGGCATGGGAGTTTCAAGGCAAATCTACAAACCAGGTGATACGTAGTTGTCAATAAAGACATGTCAGAATTAACTAGTTCAGAAAAAGAAATCACTTATAGTTCATCATTGACAGCAGTACACTTTTGGCAACCACCAATCAGGCTTGAGGAGTCAAACAGTTTTGAAGTTTGAACAGGACACCCTTTTTCTAGTTAATTTATCTACTGATCAGCTTTATATGAAGAGAATAGGCTAAGTATGGATCCAATAAAATTCCTAGATATTTAAACTGGGAGACCTGTTCAAGCTGGACAACAGAAGTGTCATGGATAGTGAGTGATTTGCTGCTAGACAGTCTTGGCTTTGATCCAAATAACATACTTTTAGTTTTCTTACTGTTCAAGAGCAAGATGACTCCTGAGCCAATGATCCAAAGCCAAGAAATCAGCATTTAAATTTTGATTTATGACTTCCACTGAGTAAAACCTTGCCTTGTACAGAATGTTAACAGATATTACATCTGTGACATGTAAAATTTCCTTTAGGTTTTATGGTAACCAATTTAGATGCTCCTGTGAATTTGTAGTGCATAATCTGCTACGGACAAGTTTGTCACTGAGGTTAGATGCATGACTGAAAGTCACATGAGATTTGGAACATAGAAATTTGTCAGCAGAAAAGACCCCATGGTCCATCTAGTATGCCCAAGTTCCCCATTAGGAAGACCTCCGCCCTCCATTTCTGTCTGCCTCTGTTGGTTAGGCCCATGTCGTATCCCAGACTTTTTAAAATTTGTCCACTGAATCAACCCCTTCACCCATTCCGCAGTCTGTTCCATGACCCCACCACCCTCTCAGTAAAGAATTTCCCTGATGTCACCTTTAAATCTGCCCCCTCCAGTTTAAATGCATGACCCCTAGTAGATTTGTTCTCCTCAGTCTGAAGATGTTGTCAACCCTCACCCAGTTTATGCCTTTCAAGTACTTGAATGTTTCAACCGTGTCCCCTCTCCCTCCTATCCTCCAATGTGTACAGGCCCAGCTCACCCAGTCTCTCTAGTATGACTTCTCCTGCAGCCCTCACCATCCTGGTAGCCCTTCTCTGGACCCTCTCCAGCCTGTCCTTTTCCCCATAAGTATGGCCTCCAGAACTGTACCCCATATTCCAGGTGTGGTCTGACCATAGTCTTCTATAGTGGCATGATCACCTCCCTTCTCCTGCTTGTAAAGCCCTCCTATGCATGCCAACATTCTGAGTGCCTTCCCACGCCTTGTCACACTGACTCTGAGCTTTCAGGCTGTCTGAAATAGTGATCCCAGGTCCCTTTCCTGATCTGTTACCTCTAGTTCTTCCCTCACAAGCCAATATTTTGTCTTCGGTTTTTATGCCTATATGCCTAATTCTACTTTTTGCATTAAATTGTAGCACCACCTGTCCACTCCTCTAACCTATCCAGATCCACTCTCATACTTTCCACACCCGTCGTATCCACCCTATTACATATCTTTATGTTGTCTGCACATAGACACGCTTTCCCATGTAGACCCTCCCTAATGTCCCCAATGTAAATGTTGAAGAGTATGGGTCCCAGCACTAAACCCTAGAGACCCACTCATCACCCTTTCCTCTTTGAGTCACCCATTTACACAACCTCTAAGTCCTCCCTCTAACTAATGCTCAATCCACCTTGTGAGCTTGCTTCCCACCCCTGTTATCTCATTTACCCACCAGTCTCTGGTGGGATGAATGTCAAAGGTCTTCCTGAAGTCCAAATAGGCCATGTCCACTGCCCTCCTTGGTCCCATATCTCTGTAACTCTGTTGAAGAATTCAGTCAGGTTGGTCTGGCAGGACCTACCACCTGTGAATCCATGCTGGTTGACATCCAGGAGGCCCTCTTCCTCCAGATATTTAATCAACCTTTCCTTAATAAGAATATCCATTAGCTTACCCACAATGGAGGTAAGGCTAACTGGGTGGTAGTTTCCCAGTTCCTCCTTCCTCCCCCTTATGCAATGGCACCATTTCAGCCCTTTCTAGTTCCTAGGAACCCTTCCCTGTCCAGTGACAGATTAAATGACCTCTTGAGAGGTGCCACCAACACCTGCTTCAGCTCTTTGAGCACCCTCAGGTGAACCCTATCTGGGCCCATCGCTATTCGTCTGCAGTTTCCCAGTTCTACCAATATCCTATCCACCGTGAATGGACCCGAGTCCATTTCCTGCCCTCCTTCCCTGATTTTCAGCTCCGCCCTTTCCCTCCTCCACCATGAAGACTGATGTGAAGTAATCATTCAGAACATTTGTCTTTTCTATATCCCTTCTGCCAGTACCCCTTCCCCTTGAGTGTAATAGTCCCCATCTTCCCTTTCTTCTGTCACCCACATATCTGAAAAACTTCTTATCATCCTTTTCGCCTCCTCACTATATTCTCCTCCATATCCACCTTCTCCCTTCTGATTATTTCCCTGTTTCCTCAATTTTGCCTTATATACCTCCCTGTCTGTCTCCTTATGAAAGGCTTTACTGTATATGCCTTGAATGCCCTCCTTTCTCCCTAACTGCTTCCCCACTTCCTTTATGAATCAAAGTGGTTTTCTCCTCCTCTTTTTGCTCACCATCCTAACGCATAGTTCTGTCACCTTCAATATTCCTCCTTAATTTCCCTAACAGTTCCTCTACGTCATCCAAGTTCTCCTTTCCTTCTAGCTCCTTCTGTACAATTTCTCCTCCTCCTAAAATCTGTCTTCCTAAAGTCTAGCATCTTAGTGGTGGAAATGCTCTTAACCAGCCCTTTATGAATTGTAAAGCTTACTGTCCTGTGATCACTGTCTCCCAAATTCTCCCAACCTGCACCTCCTCGACCCCATCCCCATTTGATATTACCAGATCTAATATGCCCCCAAGTTTGTTCAGTGACCAGCTGGTGCATGAACAATTCCTGCATAGCTTCCAGCAGTTCCCTACTCCTTTCTGTGGATGCTGCCAGGATTTCCCAATTCACATCTGGTAGATTCAGATAGCCCTACACCACTATTTCCTTCCTGGCCATATCCTGTATTTCACTAATGAAATCCCTATCCACTTCATCTCCTTGATTTGGTGGTCTGTAGACCACCCTACCCTAACTGCCTCCCCCACATTCTGCTTAAAGTGACCCATAGTGTCTCGGCTGATCCTCCCTTCCCCACTTGCCATTACTCGAATTCCTTCCTTTATGTACAAGGCAACCCTCCCTTCTTCCTGTCCTGTCCCTCCTGAAGAGTCCATACCCTGATATTTCCACCTCCCAACTGTGGTTGTCAGTCCACCAGGTCTCCGTGACTGCAATTATGTCGGGTCATCATCTACCACCACCACCACCTGCAGGTCTACCATTATATTACCAAGACTCCTGGTATTTGTTAGCAGCCCTTTCCACCAGCCCTGCCTTCCTCCATTTCCATCCCCCCAGAGTTCTGCCCCAGCTGTGAGTGTGTGAGTTAGGTAAGTCCCACCAATTATTTTCCTGGACCACCCTTAGCTGCACACTCCCTCTCCCTAGTTTAAATCACTCCTAGTATTTTATCTATGTATCCCTGGAGTTTTCCTCAGCAGTCTAGCCCCTCATCATTGATATGCAGTTTGTCCCTTACATACAGATGCTGGTCTACCCACATGTCCCCCACTCATCTATGCATTCATATCCCTCCTTTCTACACCACTGCCTCAGCCAGTGATTAAAGTCTTGATTCTCAATTGCCTAGCCTGCTGGTGCAGTGTACTGGCAGAATTTCTGAAAAGCTATGGATTTCACTCCTTGCACCCTCCTGCTAGCTCTATGAATTTCTTCTGAACCTCCTCCACCTGCTCCGCCCAGCTAGGTCATTGTTCCAGGTGTAAGACCAGGTGAGGTTTCCTCCGATTAGCCTAATGCACTCCCTAATGTTTGGTAGTGCCCTGCTTGCCTCCATTCCTGACTCACAAAACACTGGCCTCCCTTTAAAGACCACTCCTTCATTAACCAGCAGATCCCTTTTATAATACAGTTCCCATACACTACCACATATTTTTCCTGCTCTAACCCCAAGGTGCCACCGCATCCCTTACCTGGCTTCTTCACGATTGCTCGTCGTCCCTCAACCACCCGTTATCTCAACTCCTGCACCCACTATCCTTCATCCCTTGCCATCCCTGATCATTGCCTATATCACCCCTTCCCGCTGCCTCCTCCTTCCTTTTCTTTGCCATTAACCATATCCCTTCCTCCTGTATCCCATTGTCTACCTGGTTGCCTGTGCACTGAATCCTTTCCTGTTGACCACCTTCTGCTCCTTTCCCATCCTTATTTCTGCCTCATCCTTACCACCTTGTCCTCCAAGGTGTTACTCACGTCCTCAGTGTGCCCTCCCCCACTGCTCTTATCTTGTAACCACTTTGTGAGATCCGCCTCCCTCTGACTTTGTCTGCCTTTCGTGGCCCAACCCCTGTTACCCTTAACTTCCCTCCCAGCTACTTCCTCCTGTTCCTCCAGCTCCCTCAAGGACCAATACCTGTTTCAGCCCATTGTGTATCTATGCTCATTTATTTTTCATACATGTCCATATTGCCCTGAATCCTGCCCTGGCATCTCCCCCATTCCTCAGTGTATCCTGCTTGCTCCTCTTCCTGTCCTCTCTTTTCTCCCGTCTCCTGTCCTCCACCCATTTATCCTCTGTATTTCCTTTCCCTTTCTCTTTTGACCATGACATTTCCCTCTTCAGCCATAATAGTTCAGCCTCCATCCTCCTCAGCCTTTGACAAATTGGGCACTTCCCCAGCCTCCATGCAGAGTGCTCATGAATATGGCTGCTCCACAGTTGTTACACCCCACAGTCCTCCCTCCACTGTGTCCCCACCCCTCCCACCACCAGTCCTCCCTTTGCTGTCCCTGTCCCTCCCTGGTAAGCTTCTCCCTGCCCCTCCACCAACCTCTACTGACCCTCCTCTTGATTCATGCCCTCCTCTCACCCTTGTGCCCTCTTGCTCCATGCTCCCAATTTGAGCTAACAACCTCAGAACAAGCTGTATCCAAACCCTTCATCCCAGGCAATTAGCTTCTTGAAACCTCAGAAACAAGCAATGTCTCAACCCTTCAATCCAGGTAATCTGTTGCGCATCATGCATTTAGGGTTCTACATATTTGCTAACCTTGTGATCATCCATTAGGATAAGCCAATTTGAAAATAACATGACCGATCCTGCCCGCCCAGTCATAGTACTCAGTCACGAAAGTGAAGGGGTCAGAATGAGATTTCTTATTTGGAATTTTCTAATTTAGAAGTTCATCCCTATCCATCACTAGGGCCTTTTCTTTTGATTTTGCTAACAGACTTCTATCATTGCCCCTTGCAACAAATCTGGACTCTAGCTCTTTGCTTGTCCTGAAAAACATCAACATCACTACAATTTCTCTTGAGGAGTAAAATTGACTATATGGGACAGAGTTTTCAAGGCTACAGAGTGTGCACTGTCTGCATGCATTACTGAATTTGTTGTAGTTACCTCCCTATAACATTGAGTTCATGGTCTCATTTCTGTGCTGTATATGGTGACATCCAAGAAATTAAGTACATCTTTTGTTGGCACATGTGAAAATCTTAAATTTAAAGTATTTTCATGTAGCCAATCCATGAATTCCATAATTTCTGTCATATTCCTTGCCAAATGCAAACTATGTCATCTATAACGTGGTACCATGTTTTATTTTACCCAAGTAGTTTTTTTATTAAAAGGCATGTCTCCTCCTCATTCCTAGAAATGAGTTTGCATATGGTGGTGCCATGGATGCTCCACAGCAGTACCACATGTTTGTAAGTATTGGTGTCCACTAAATTCAAAATGACTGTGTGTTAAGAAGATTTCTAGAGCAGATAGAATAAAGCTTTTTGGCATAGCCTCATTTGTCTCATCATTTTCCCAAAAATATTTACATGCATCAATCCCTTGTTGATGCCTGATGGAGGTATATACCTCTACATCAGTTCCTAGCCAAACCACATCAATAAGTTTCGCAACAGGTCAGTTGTATCTTTCAGATAGGATTTAACCTTACCATATGTTTTCACAGAAAGTAGTCAATGAATTTACCGAGTTTTTCAGTTATAGAATTAACACCAGGTACAATGGGCCTACCAGGTAGATCAGTAGCATTTTGTGAGTCTTTGGCAGTATATAAAAGCCAGGTATAATTGGAAATTTATTCTAAATGTAGTTAAATTCATTTTCTGAAATTACCCCCATGTAACTCCTATAGTAATTGATTTAACTCTTTCTTAAAAGTTTGTAGAGGATTTGATGTCAATGTTATGTATTTTCATCATCACAAAGTAAAGTCATAACAATATGTATGTAGATGATCCTTATCTAAAAGCGCTACATTACCTCCTTTGTCAGTTGGTTTAATAACTATTTCATCACATGACATGAGCTTTTAAGTGCTTCAATTTCAGCTGTTGTAAGATTGTACTTAACTGTTGCACCAGCCTTCTAACAGATCTTGTACCTAGTCTGTGATCACTTTTTCAAACATAATTATGGCAGGGTTATACACATTTGGTGTAAAGGTAGTTTTACCTTTAAACAGTTCTTGTCATTCCTTTAAAGTTCGTCACTTGTGATGTTGTGAGTTCTAGTAGCATCTAAAATAAAGCTCTGTGAGGGTTCTTCATCTCCAATTATCCCATTGTTAAGAAATGATTCCAGATTTCACTGACTGATCCCATCAATGTTGAAATCAAATTCCAAGGTTCCTAACTTTGAATCCCCACTTCAGCCCTTAATGAATCAATTTCAGCAAAGTAAAAGGTCAATATCTTTCCTAATACCTGTAAATCCTCTATGAATCCCATGTTGTTGGCTAGAGTGGTGTTCTTGTTGAAATTATATCTTAGGCAAATTTTCTGAAAAATTTGTACAAATCAACATTCACCAGAAAGGGATGAGCTGCAGTAGGAATAAAGGATAGTCCTCCTTTGTGTACTGATACTTGGTTTAAGGATGGTTCTTTTAGTTAGGTAAAACAGTGCAGACTGGATGGACCAATGGTCTTATTCTGCTGACATTTTCCATATTTTTAAGTTCAGTAGCATTTGCAATGAATTCAATTGAATTCCACCAAGTTAAGTGAGATTTTTTAACGTCATCGTGTTTTTGTTTGTTAAGCTGCAGAAATATGTGCTGTGGAAAAACTGAAGAAGCTGCAGAATTTCTGCTATTTTCTGCCAAATCTTGCATCGGTTGCAAAATTCTGCATTTTATGTGATTTTCGTTTTGTTGTTTTTTTTTTTTTGGCAGCAGTAGCAGCAGAAAAGGTATATTCCACCTCAGGAGGAATTCTGGTAAAACATAGAAACATAGAATTTGATGGCAGATAAGGACCGCTTGGCCCACCTAGTCTGCCCATTTTCCTACCTGATGGATAAGCTGCAGATTCTAGTTAATCAACAACTTACTTCTCTTACCCGCCCCACTAGAATTGCCTTATGTCTGTGCCATGTATTCTTGAGTTTTCCACTGTTCCTGATTCCACAACCTCCTCAGGAAGGCTGTTCCATGCATCCACAACCCTGTCTGTGAAAAAAATACTTTCTAACATTACCTCTGAACCGCCCCCCTCTATCTTCAAAATTGTGCCCCCTTGTTCTTGCATCTCTTCTTCTGAAAGATGCTACCCTCTTGTACTTTGTTAAGTCCCTTGAGATATTTGATACTTGAGATACTTGGTGGTAGAAACAGAATTTTGCAGTTTTGCAAATCACTACCTTTCAGACATCATAATAAGATAATTGAGGCATACATTATTCACATGTGACTTGATTAAACATTTGCACCATTAAAAATAGTTTTGAAAATTTCTGCCATGCACTGAGCAGAGGCACAAGTTCATGTGTAAAGCCATTAGCACAGTCCCTGGATTAATGTTTGAAACCCTGGATATTGTATAATCTACAGTAGCACTGCCTGATGTCCACAATCAGGTGAAGCAAATGTCTGAGACTGAAGACACTTAACATGGAAGTCTTTCAAATGCTGGTAGCAGTTTGCGTCTTCTGTCAAAATTCAACTCTTAATTGAGAATGCAGGCCACAAAATCCAATCTCAGGGAGACCCATGCTTGGGGCAACTTGGGTTCCCAACCATGGTACTAGCAGTGGAGGGAAGGTTGCAGAAGCTTGGTCCACATCTCTAAGGAAGAGATGTTAGATGCTGCCTATGACACCTGCTGGCCAATCATGGAACAGCATTAGCATCTGTTCTCATGTTTCTGACTGCTTATAAGGAACAAATGCATAGAGGGATTCAACTGATGGCTGGCAGATGTACGTTCAGAGCTGGTGGAGTATGTGGTGAAATTTTGCCAGGCAAATAAATGATCAATTATTGTGAATTATATCAAGCTGAGCTCTCAGATAGAGCTTTGGAGATGACAACTACAATTTACAGTATCTCTATTACATGATAATATAGATGCTCAGTACATTTTACCAGTATAAGAATGATTTCACCCACATTCATAGGGTAAGAGAACTACAAACCAAAGGTGATCAATTCTGGCACCCTACCTGTGCAAGTGAGATCAACCTTACAACAGTTAAAGTGTCCTTGGTGGTCATTTTACTATAGTAATGATCAAGGTTTGTTGATATTATTTATAACATTTAGAAACCCACTACCAAATATGTCTATTTCATGGTATCTGCTAATGAAACACTGTATATAATAAAACACACACGGTAAAGGGGTGCTCTAATGGTTAGGAGTTCTCCTTTATCTATAACAAAAATTATTTTAGCAATAAGTTTATATCTCTATTAAAAAATCATTTATGCTTGAGCAGTCATTTTGTATCATGGTTAAGCAATGTAAAGTTCAGTCTTCAAAAGCATCTCCAGGTAGTTAAGAGTTCAGAGACCATGTTAACCTCTGTTGTATGATATAAAATGGAAAAGGTAAAACTCATAGTCTGAGGGGTTTAACTTGTAAAGACCCAAGGCTGAAGCTTCATCACAAAAGATAGATCCATCCTCTAGAATGAAAGAAAAAGATCCAGTAAAAATTCCAAGCATTCTTTAAAATAGGGTCAGGAGCCATTTAATTTTTTTTTTAACCCTTCTCCCTGGCCAGCTGTACCCCCCTTCAGATCACATCCCAGCTCTGTCACCTTGCATCTTGTGGAATTATCACTGCCTCCACAGCTTGCCCCCATGGCGGGGTGGTAGGGCCTCAACTGCCACGTTATGGGATCAGGCTCTTGGAGGCCACAATATTTCCAATGCAGGGCCTGCAAGAGATTGATCTTTCATGCTGCCTTGGGCTGGATGCTATTCCTCCATTTCTTCTCCCTATCCCATGAAATGCTGGACCTGGGTATATAACTGAAGCTCATTGCGCAAGCATGTGGAGTGCACCATGCATCAGTGTCTCACCACCCACTGAGCTCCTCCAAGTACACTGCCACTTGTGGTCACCCAGATGACAGTAACACACAGGTGCTGGCTACCCTCCCTCCCTCTTCAGAGGAGGAGAGCATCCTTTGGGATGTTTGATCCTTTCCCTCAGTCTGGTTGCCAATGACTCAGGCACACTTCCAAACCTGGGTCGCTGCCATCATGAACTGTAGTGGTACCACACTGCTGATGGCCAGGCTCAGTCATTTACATTTCTGAGCAGTCATCTGTTGTAGCAAGCGCAATATGAAACAGAAGACAGGATACCTGCAATGGCACACATTGAAACCCAGCTGTCAGTTGAGATCAGTGCAGATGTACTTTTCTCCCAACAGAGACACAGACACACACACACCCCTGCACGCAAACACATGACTGTTTGTCTCTACCTAACACCACAGTCTTCTGCTTGTGACATCACAATCTGTTGTTATAGAAATAACACTAACAGATTAATATGACCATCTTCATTTTTATGCTTACATTTCATTCTTTCTATGCTGCTTCCATTTGAATATTGAACTTTTAATTTGCTATCTAGCATCTCCAACCCACATACAAAACCTTGTAAATCCAGTTTAATCTTTGTGTGTCTTAACACCAACCCTTCCCTCAACCACTCAACCATCTGAATTTGGTGGAAAACCAAAAAGAAGACGATGAATACCTTTGTCAGGACCCCATGTTTAACATTAATTTGAAGCTCAATAAACCACAGTTCCTAGTGTCTATGCTGCTGTCATACTTCATCCACCACCCCATCCATACCATACCACCCACCCCAGTCTTATTAACATAAAATGAATTTGTTGTTAGCTATAATTGGCAAACAATGGGTTAACTTTTTCCTTTCTGCATTCAGTGGAGATGAAGAGAGACACAATGGAGTTGGAGATGGAGATGGAGAGTGCACGCTGGGTAGCTGGACCGTGTCCGCCCTGTCAGTCACTCTAACATTTTGTGATTAGTTCTGTAAAGACCTGGCTCTGTTACAGCTCATTCAGTTCTGGGGTCACCCAGGCAGTAAAGGAAAATAGGTTGGCCTATAGAAAATTCAGGAAGACCCAGAGAGAGGTGGATAGGGAAGATTACCTAGGGTTGGCTAGTGAGGCAAGTAAGAAAGTCCGCAAGCAAAGGCACAGAAGGCGCTGCAGATAGCTGAAGGAATTAAGAAGGGAGAAGACTTTCTTTCACTATGTAAGTGAGAAAAGGGACAAGAAGGAAGGAAGGAATTGTTAGGCTTAAGAAGGGGTGGAGGACAATTGGGGAAAAGCAGAGCTACTAAATGAATACTTCTGTTCCATCTTCACCAGGGAAAGGGACGGACCAGTGCCTTCAGGAGGTAAAGAGAGGAGCGGGGAGGGGAACCCAGATGTAATGATAAAGGAGGATAGAGTGATGGAGGGACTGCTGGTACTGAAGGTGGACAATCACCAGGCCCAGACACAGTACATCCAAGGGTACTAACGGAACTGGCTTAGGTTTAGGAGCTGGCAGGGCCACTGGCAGACCTATTTAATAGTTCACTAGAGTCAGGCATGGTGCCATAGGACTGGAGGACAGCACATGTAGGGTCCCTCCACAACAGCAGTCCCAAGGATGACCCAGGGAATTACAGATCAATCAGTCTGACCTCCATTGTGGGCAAGCTCATGGAGACCATACTAAAGGAAAGGTTGGTGGAATATATAGAGGAGAATGGTCTCCAGGATGCAAGGCAGCATGGGTTCATGGGGGAGATTGTGTCAAATGAATCTGATTGACTTCTTTGACTGTGTCACTAAGACAGTAGACAGAGGCCAAGTGGCAGGCATCCTCAATCTTGATTTCAGCAAGGCTTTGACTCTGTGCCCCACAAAAGATTGATCAGAAATTTTCTGGAGCTCGGGTTGAGGAAAAGATGGCCTGATGAGTGGAAAACTGGCTGAGGGACAGAACCCTGGGGGTGGTTGTGGGGAGAGTTATCTGGCACCAGAGAGGTAACCAGTGGGGTCCAGCAGGGTTTGGTACTGGGGTCAGTGTTGTTCAATGTCTTCATCAATGACATTGGGGATGGCATTAAGGGTAAAATGTGCCTATTCGTGGATGACACCAAGCTCTGCAAGAGAGTGGACACAGCTGAAGGGATACAGGACTCACAGGAAGATCTAGAAAAGCTAGGGAGGTGGTCCAGGACCAGGCAGCTTGGCTTCAACGCCAAGAAATGCAGTTATGCATATTGGAGCCAAGAATCCCAGGACAGAGTACTACCTGGGTGGAGTCCGAGTATCTGCATCAGAGGAAGAGAAGAACCTGGGAGTGATGATCACTAGTGACCTGAGGCGCTCACACAGTGCAAGAAAGCAGCAGCAAAGGCAAACAAGATGCTGGGATGCATATCTAGAAGGATCAGTAGTAGGAGAGAGGAGGTTATACTGCTCTTGTACAGGTCACTGGTAAGGCTGCATCTAGAGTATGGAGTTCAGTACTGGTGTCCACACCTCAAAAGGACATTAACCTGCTGGAGAAGGTCCAGAGGAGGGCTACAAAGATGATAGCAAGTAAGCAGGGTAAGGCATATGAGGAGAGGTTGAGGGCACTGAACATGTACTCCCTGGAAGACAAGAGGAGAGAGAGAGAGAGAGAGGACATGATTGGGACCTTCACGTATTTGAAAGGGATAAATAAGGTTGATATGGAGAGTCTCATTAAGCTGAGTGGCAACCATAACATGAGGGGAACAGTCTTAAGCTGGAGGGTGGAAAGTTTAGGAAGGAGGTCAGGAAGCACTTCTTCACAGAGAGGGTGGTGGACACGTGGAATATGTTGCCAGAAGAGGTCATCTCATTGAGGACAGTGGGCAGCTTTAAGAGAGGCTGGGATAAACATAGGGAGGTAAGGATCATGAGTAGGGAGGATGGGAGGAGTGGGGAGGGAGGGCAAGGACAGTAGCTCAAGCTGTGGACCCTGCAATATGAGCAGACTAGATAGACCAAATGTCCTTCTTCTGCTGGCTTCTTCATATGTTTGTATGTACTTCTAAACTTACATTTCAGAAGCAGATTCTTGCTTGAAACTGATTTAACAACTTCCGTGACATTGCAGGGTTGATGGCAGCATAACCACAGAGCTCGTCAAGCCAGAGGCACTTAATTTGGATCCACAGTACATTTTTTTTGTTTTTGCTTACTTTTTCTTCTTTGTGGCCCCAGTCAGCTCCTCCTCCTCCCTTCTTTCCTCTGCGCCGTCCGCCCACACCGATCTCTAATGGGCCACTACTTTGAACTCCCCACAACTTATTCCCTGTGATGGGGAGGTGAGGGACCCTAATCCCCCAACGAACATGGATCTAGATCAGGTGGTGCCCATGGAGATGGTGCGCACCAGCAGACGGCCATCAAGCCCACACGCACCTATTGCCACTATTTTCTGTTTTTCTTCCCTTGTGGAGTGCAGCAAGCAATGATGCTGCGATGGGGTTCACATGTGCCTGTGCATGCCCATGTCAAGCATCTGCACTCCCCTGGCCCAAGTTCTTGCGGCTCCATGCTGTTGAGCCCCAGCCTCCACTGGGGTCAGGTGTACACCAGCCACAGGTCACCCTCCCCGGAGATGGAGAGTAGTCCATCGGGTGCTCAATCCATCTCCTCCTGCTGACCCATGGTGACCTATGCTCATCCTGAATACAGGTCACTGGCATGGTGCAGGTGTGGCATTCAGCATGTCATCCCTCAGTGCCACCAGGCCGATGGATCCACAGAACTTTTAAACCATTTCCAGAACCCCAAATTCCACTCACCAAAGTTGACTTGGATGGCAACTAGTCAAGGAAACAAAAAACACTTTCTCAGGTACTAAAACTTAAGGCAATGATGTCAGAGGATGATGTCATTGGCCCAACTCCCAGTAGTAGTCCCAGATCCCCGACTCCAAGTATGGACAGCAGAGAAGGGGGATAGTGGAGTGGCTCAGAACATAGTGCTGTCTAAGCTGAATGGAATAATGATGGTGATTCATCAGGTCAAGCTGTTGGTGGTAGATCTTAGAGCAAATTTAAAACATATTGATATGAGAACAACGGAAGCAGAATCTGCAGCAGGAGAGCTGACACAAAAGTCAGAATACATGACAGGGTCATCTTATTTTGTTGAAATGTAGAGAGAGCTTCAGGGTCGCCTGGATGATCAAGAAACTTGGGTATGCTGAAATAACTTCAGGATCCATGGCATGCCTGAAAACATGGAGAAATTGTTCCTTTCATGGAGGACTTTATAGAGTCTCTGATCAGTGCCCCATATCCCGGATAATGTGCAGTTGCAGATTGGACAGGTCACTATTTCCTGTTGCAGAAGCCTCTGGAACTAAAAGCCAGAACACGTTCCATAGTTGCCAAAATGTTGGAATACCCTAAATGGTAATTAATTTACACAAGCTTGAAGACTAAGGACCTGCAAATAGATGACCAGCATATCTATTTTGAACAGGATTTCTGTGTATTTACTTAATAGAAAGTGCTGAGCCATCCTAGAAATCATTAAACAGTCCAAAGAGAAGCACATCAAAATTTAATTTAACTACCTAGCCCGACTCAGGCATTTTATGGATCCTGAATCCCAGTCTTTTGACTCCTTGAGAGAAGCAGCACCGACCTTGAGGAAACTGGGTCTTACGTGCCCAGATATGGACATGGAGTGCTTGAGTGCCATCTATCCCCTTACAAACTGGTGGTGAGAGGGATGACTGAAGAGTGCTAACCTCAAGGCAGGGTCCATACCCATGCACCTTTGCTCAGACCTTCAGAAACTGTTGAGGGAGAGCTGTAATCTCTAAACAACACAATTTCTGAAGCCAGCATATGCAACACGGGAGCCTTTACCTCGAAAACCTGAGCTCAGGACTATAACATTTTGCCGAACATTTACCTACTTCATTCCAAAGTGGTGTTGTACTTTTCCCCTATCTCTTTTATCAAATCCACAAAGCAGCTGCTGCGGTACAACAGTGGGGCAGGTGCTGCATGAAGGCGGTAACCCCAGAATAAGATCAATTCCATGCACACAGCAGTCAAGCAACATGAAATGACTAAATAAATATCAGCAAAAATTGCATTTATTGGAGAACTAGGCTCTCACCCAAACCCCAGTGTTCGACATTTAGCCTTCATCAGGGGTTGTATTTTTGCTGATATTTATTTATTTTATTTATTTTTATTTTAGTCTTTGGTAACCGGTAGGTCCACTAGGCACAAGTGCCTGTTTTCAGGGGTGACCTGGGAGCACTAGGTGGTTAAGTGACTTGCTCAGAGTCACACAGTATGTAAGTGGAGGTGTGGGAATCAAACTCAGGTCCGCTGGATGTATCAACTCATTTATCTCTTTTATCACCCTGACCATTTTGTAGCAGTCTCCAAAGCTATAACATGTACAGTCTTCCTCACAAGGCAACCACTGAATCAGAAAGAATGTAAGTCCTGCACTGTTGTATCTCTGTTACCTAACCTCACGGTCTGCCTAGCCAACACCATGCCCTTATTTCCTGCTGTGTTTAATTCTTTCTGATATCGATGACAGTGTAAAGTTGCAGGTAGCAAATGAACACTGAGATGACTTTACTCCCACATTTAAACAATTATTTCTTACTCTTGTGCTGTGCTTCTAATGATTTGGGCAGGATCTTGGGGGAGCTGCCCTCCTGGGCTACTGCCACCCACAGCTCTGACCCTGGGTTAATTCTCATGGGCTCACATCACCACCTAATGCGGTCATTCTACTGATGTGCCTATGTAGGGGGATGTATATCCAAGTGTTTATTTTTCTTTCCTTGCTTCCCTGGCTAGTGAAAATCCTGTTCCCATAGTGTTCATATGTGAGCTCCTACATAGCTCTGCAGCTCCTCACAACTTTCTGCGGCCTCAGCTCTGACTATGGAGTATTCAGTATTATGCATAATCGTTTGCCTCTTGTGATCACCTATCTCCTACTAATCTGGCACCTTTAATGTATAGTGCTAGCTTTAACCTCAGGCTGGGGGGGTCAGTACACCCATGAGGAGGCTAGGTTATAGTCAGCCCAGCAGATCCATTGCCCATTCTTGCCATGAGATCCCATAATGTTTTTTTATACCACAATACAGCTTGTCAGTGGTGGTGATGGTCCTCATGGCATATTTCACTGGGCATGTCTGGGCCAAGCAGAAATATTATGACTAGTCTCATGTTTCACCAGCTTAACTCAACTAGCCATCTGGATATTAGAGAGGGATGGAAGCTGGCCAGGGGATGCAAATCTTGATGGAATTTATTATTAAGATATTTCACATTTACAAGATCTGGGCCATGCTGGGGAGGATGAGAATCCCAGAAGCTTAGTGGTGGGAGCCTCCCATTTACAGTATATTTGCATCTGAGCCTATGTAAAGCTTGTAGGCATTTTAGTTCCAATTACCCTTAATTCCTGTGGTTTGGGACTGCATGTGGGCCTCTCCATCTGCCCAGTGCTTTCAGTGGTATTTCCACTGAACATCGACTAACCACATTACTGACCCTACACTAGAGGTCAGGCTTGCGCTTACTGCAAGTATTCTAGCCATATGGCTATGCACTGCCATCGCAGATTTCAGCAGAGTACATTAAACCAAGGACGTATACTAAGTCATCCTACATGGTACATACAGCCCATTAATGTTTGCATTGCACCTGTTGCACTAGTTTGCGTTCAACAAATTTGTTCCAGATTTTACTGTTCTTTCAATGTGGCACAGATACACCAGGTAAAATGAGTTATGGTGTGTGTGTGGAGGGGCTCGCCAGATCCTGCAAGGTTTTAGGATCAATGTGGTCTACTACTGCTGGGAAAAGTATTAAGATGGGTACATTAAACATAGCATCTCTCAATGTTCAGAGGATTAACTCTGTTGTCAAGTGGACAAAAATCTTATCATATTTAAAACAACTTTGATGTGACATAGGATTTCTACAGCAAACCAGATTCTCAGACATAGAGCATATGGAATTGCACAGATTGTGGGTTGGGAGGGTGGTAGCTGCTTCCCATCCTTCAGGCAAGATGGTGGGGGTGGCTATCTTTCTTTACAAGGATATTCCCTTAGAAATACTGCACACACAGGCCCTGGAGGATGGCTGAATAGCCTTAGTGGCAGGGGACATTTTGGCCATAAGCTATACCTCTTTAGTGTGTATGTCCAAAATGCAGATACCCAAGTTTTCTTCTGCCATTTATTCCAAATAATTGCAGCTTTGGGGAGGGTAAAGTACTGATGGGTGGAGACCCTAACTGTGTAATACAACCCCATATTGATGTACTTCTGTCAGAGTATCCACTAATTAATTGATGAGCAGAACAGTGAGGACTGAAATGGGGAACTTGCCCTGACAGACATATGGGGGAACTAAACCAAGGAAAGCAGGACTTCATGTTTTACTTGAATGTCCATAAATCCTATTCCTGGATTTATTATTTCCTAGGTAGTAAGGTTCACCTCCACAAATTTATTAGTTGCACAATACACCCAATGGTCCATTCTGACCATGCAGCAGTCTTAGTGACTCTTCAACTAGGAGATTGGTCCCAGGCCACATTTTGGTGAATGAATAACTCCCTGCTTAATTGGGAAAACTTAAAACCCTCATTGGTGACACCATTGCGGGCATCTCAGAGACCACCAAGGTCCAGATGTCAAAGAAAACTGGCTTAGGGATGCTCTGAAGGCTACGTTGAGAGAGAGGTGATTATTTCTTATGTTTCTAGACTGAAAAACAAAGGCAAAAACAGCAAACAAATTGGAGGCTTCCCATAACATATTGGAAGATCAACATAAACAACAGGGATCTCCTGAGGTTCTAGCCCAGCTCCACAGGGCTAGGAAGGCTCTTCAGTCATTGGCAGATTCCAAAATAGAGGGCAAACTATGGTACCATAACCAAACCTATATTTAATATGGGAATAGGTGGGACACCTGCCAGTTTTCATCTGTGAAAGATGCTGGCTGACCAATATGTTAAAACAGTGAAGCTTCAATCTCACAGGCAGATTGCATATACCCTAAAGACGACAGTAGCTAGCCGTTTAAATATTACTACCATACTCTCTATAGCAATGTGGAGGATGGGCAGATTGGATCTACATGGATCCAAGAATTCCTAAACAAAGTAGACCTACCCCAGCTAATGGTAGATGAACATACTATGCTGGATAGCCCCATTACTCTGGCTGAGGTGGAGACAGTCATCAAATACATAGGGTGGGCAAGTCTCCAGGCCCAGATGGATTTAATGCAGAATTTTTCAAATCTTTTAAACAACATTTAGTCCCCAGTTTTGTTAAAGTGTTTGATGCCCAAGATGAGTCTGAAGATTCGCCTGACTTATGGCAGTCCATATTCATTACTGTGATCCCCAGGCCTGGTAAATTGGTGGATAGGTACAATTCTTATAACCCTATTTCTTCACTTAATGTAGATTCAAAGAGTCTTATGAAAATTCTGGAGAATGGGGTAAATAAAATACTACACAAACCAGTACCCCAGGTCAGTTTCATTCCCCAGAAACACCTAGTGGACAACATTTGGCAGTGCTTAAATATTTTTAAAGCAGGAAACAAACAAAAGACCAACAAACCACGATAACAATTGACACTAAAAGGCCTTTGAAGGTCTCAGGTGGGACTTCCACTTTGCCACTCTGTTCAAATTTGCCATTGCAGGCGTTTCTTGTTTGGCTCTGTGGTATATATTGCCACCAACAGTGCAGGTTTAAGTTAATGGCACAGTCTCAGACCCATTAGAGCTAGGTAGAGGAACTTAACAAGGATGCCCCACTCCCCATATTGTGTGTCCTGAACATCAAATCTATGGTGGCTGTGGTGAGGATGCACTAATCTATAGAAGGTATGGCAATAGCTGAGCGGAAAACCAGATTTCACTCTTTGTAAATGATACGATGTTGTATCTTACAAACCTGATCTAAACATTCCCCATACTAAGGCCAGTCCTGGTGGAATATGGAGAGGTCCCTGGGTTTAAAATTAAAGAGGACAAGACTGAATTGTATTGATAAGTGGGTCAATGACCACAGAATTAAGACAGCTGATTTCATTCAAATTGGTCTAGCAAGATCTGTTATTTGGGTATTCATTTCCTACTGGATTAAAGGGCCTTTACCAAGCTGACTGATTGATCACAGAGTTTTTCACAGATTTATAACTCTGGGAAATACTCCCCTCTCCCTTTTGGATAAACAGAATTGCTTCATATGAACGATCTCCCAAATGTTTGTTCCTCTTCCAGACACTGCCTCTCCCTGTCCCTAGAACTGATTGGACAAAGCTTACTAAAACCCTACATCACTTCACATGGGATGGAAAGAAAGCCAGAGTTAACTGAGAGTTATGCACAGACCAAAAGCTAATGATGGCACAGGCCTCCAAAACTTGAAATTTTATTATCAGATGGCCCAACTCTTACCTTGGATAGAGTACAAAAGTGTGGAAGGGTAGTGTCTTGAAGAAAATGGAACAACACAATAATGCAGGTCACTCCCTACTAGAAGTGTTTGATGCCTCTCTCGATAAACTCACAGCCCACTCTGCATCAAACCTCTGGCTTAAACAGCTTTACTCAAACTAGCCAACAGTGCCACAAGAGATTCACCTCAGCCACCCCAAATACCATATATCCAAATAGACAGAGTTTCTCCCTGCAAAGACAGACACCACCTACACAAGACAGAAGAGATTTGGTCTTGTTCAATTTTCCCAGTCTGTACAAAATAGGGCTATTAAGTCATTTTCCCAGAAACAAACAGAGTTTATTCTGTGACAGTCTGACTTTTTGCTAATTACAAATGACCTCCTTTCTTTGGGAAGGTAATGGGCTGAAAGCTTATCTGGGAGCTCCTCACCCCGATAGAAACCATTGGGAGTGCAGGAGGTCAGCTCAAAAAAAGTACATCTCTCATCTAGTTCAAGGTTACATTCAGAGTGAGGTACACTCCTCCCTCTTGCCAAACAGCATGGGAAACTCAGATTGGTGGTGAATTGACTCCCAAGGAGCAGGAATCTGTTTGGGAAGGAGTATTCAATAACTGAAAAAAATTAGGAGGAAGATTATTAGTCACTTCTTCCTCTCCTCCCTACCAAACACTACACCACACAACATAATGACAAGAGTGGAGAGGATGTGGGGTGGGGTTGGGACACCCTTCCATATATTTTGGGATTGCCCAACTATCCAACCATTTCGTCAGGAGCTGGGCCCTAGACTGAGTATAATTACAGGTACCTCCTGACCTCTGGATTTTAAAACTTTGGTGCTGGGCATTTGGCACCAGGCAGGCACTCTAACTGCCCAAAGGTATTTTTGGTATCCTTTTGGTGGCCTCAGGTAAGGCCATTACCCAGGTCAGAGGATTGGATAGCCATAGTGAAGGGTATTTACTGCTTGGAAAAACTGATGTAGATTTAAGCCTGAAATCAGAAAAATTTCTAGGGTCTGGTTGTCATTCATGCATCCCATTGAAAAACTGCAAGATAGCTAGATCCTATCTCAACAGGCAGAAGGGTACTGATTTACTGTTCAGGTCTCTCTGGCTTGTTCTCATCATCTTCACACTAAGGCAGAACATTGTTTTCAAGGACTATCACCCTCTATTACTGTTTAATTGTTATTCATTTGCTTGGTGAAACCATCAGAAGCAGTGGTTGATTGAAAGTAAGCACATTTTAAGGGCTGTGTTGACAGAATTAATGTCACAAATTCTTGACAGTTACAGTGCTTCGGATTAGTACAACCAACATTAATCATGACAGTCCCAGACTATCACGATTAATGAACATAGTGTGTAACATTCAGTATTATATGAAATCTGCACTGATATTTGTACATACATCACTGTCTGCCATTGTGGAATATAAAAATGACATCTCTGCTTCCAATACTCACTCAGTTGCATAACTGGCACCCAACATAGCAGAGGAAAAATACTTTTAATAGGGGACACATTTCCAAGTACTTGTCGATGGACTTTTTCCATTTGTCATCTGCCGTAACCTCGATGAGCAATTCTGCCCATTTCACCAGCGACAAGTCCACAAAAATACATTGACACAAAATAAATACAGTAATCAAGTGACAGACATAATCAAAAGCACAAATGAATTCAATTACATTAATTGCTAGTATGTATGTACATTAACTTTAACCAATGACCATGATCTTAGTCTTGTTTTAAAAGTCCATACTGTTTTACAGTCTGTAATTTCCTCTGAAAAAGAATTAAAACAAGCATAGCTCTGTATAATCGAAAAAGACAATACTGGATATAGTAAGGCACACTCTCCCATATAACCCATATGAAAGACTTTAAAAATAGTGTCCAAATAGTTTATTCATGTATCTTCCAGGCTAATATTCAACGTTTGGGATATACCCTTCATCAGGACACTGGTCAAATTTCTAAAGAATATTAAACACATGAATATATTTATAACTAATTTTACACAAATTCATTTTTCCATGTTAATTCCAATAAACTCTATACAATCAAATATCGAAAATGTCCTTACATATCAAAATTTACATTCAAATATCTGTTGTCTTCTTATGCACAAATGCATTAGGTTCTAAGTTTGACTCCTTACAGCCACTGTTGAACATAGACCAGGCAAAGAAAAATCAACTAAAAAGTTATTCAGCTTTACTATTAATACCATTGTATTGCTCAGTGTACCACTAAATCAAATTTTCATTCATAAAACATTTTTTACTCTGGGAAAATATATATTCACAAGTTGCCATTTAATCCTACCATTCTGACAAGCTACAGTATTTCACTGTAAATGAACTTTTACAAATCACCATTTAACTCTGTGAAAGTTTTTTGTTTCTAAATAGGAGACCAATAACCAGAATCGGTAAACATACAGTTAAACGTTAACTTATTTTGTAAAGTTTTAAATGCTAGAAAGCAGTATCACTTAAACTCAATATCACTTAATCTCAACTTTTAACCCGTCACCACTTGGCTCCGTGATTAGTACCTAAAGACATTTAGTGGTTCTCATATCACTAATTAAAGTTCCCATTACCAAAATACAAGAGTGAATCAGGTAAAGCTAACCTGTGATCATAAAGTTTTAAACTTGTCCTCTAAACTCTTTGGACCGTAACCGTTTTCAGTTTGTATCACTTATTGGTAGACAAAGGAAACAAAAATGGCATTCGGTCAGGAAATTATTTTGAAGCAGCTCTATTACTTTTCAAAACTCAAAGAATCAACACTTTCAAGCATATCTTTTAGGAGTAAAGATTTACTTCACAATATTTCAGGGTAACAAGTCGGCGTCTATTCAGCGGAAGTAAAAGGCGGGGAAAAGGATGGCTTGCTTTTAAAGAAAGAAGCACCACCTTTGAATCCAGCAACCAACGCAGTGAAGCCGACGTAAGCACTTACGTGCTCACCTGTGTGCTGGACCTTTCACACGGCACCGAAGTACCTTATTTCTGGTGTCAGAGGCTATTGTAATTCATATAATAAATCAGAAAGAAAAGTTAAAAATAATGAAACTTATTTCTATGAAGCTGTAGCAATCTTTACAATATCATTAAACAACTACGTCGAAAAGAGTGGATCCATCTACAGAACAGGCAACAGTCAATATCGTTACCTTTATAATATCCAAAGATTTTTGTTTTATTTTAGGAAAGACTTATTGGCATTAAGGCTACCTAAACCATAACAGATATGGTCATGACCGATCCTTATCAAAGATCTTATTTTCTAACTATTAATGGATTTTTAAAGGGAAGAGGCATATGAGCAAGCAGCTGAGAAAGCTTATCCAATACATTATCCAATACATTATCCAATACATTATGTAAACAGACCTCTAAACCCAGTAAGCGTCTTTAAAGGATATTAGGATTTCCATTTTCTCTCACTTAAATACAGTGTCAATAATCACTGATAGCCGGGTGTAATACGGCAGTCACCTGCTGTGGGTGGCCACCGACCTCCCCAGACATAGGCCAGGCATCCTTTGCCCGCCCAATCGTGGGCATAGAAAAATAATATTCCTGGTGGTCCAGTGGACCCTACCCCAATGCCCCATTGTGGGTGTAATAAAAACAATAAACATCTCTGTTGGTCCAGTGGACCTGCTCCCTTGTCCGATGATGGGCATATGAATACATAAATACCCTGGTGGTCCAGTGGAACTGCTCCCCTGCCTGATCACAGGCATACATTGAAATTAAATTCCCTGGTGGTCCAGTGGACCCAATCCCCTGCCTGACAGAAGCCAGGCATATAGTTGTAATCCCTGGTGGTCCAGTGGTGCCCCTCCTCCCCACCCACCCACTGAGGCCTGCCACCCAGCCCCCAATGAGCGGCAGGCAGCCCTCAACTGCAAGCTGCCTGGCTGCCCGCCGACTGCCAGTGTACAGTGCGACTGTCACGCCTATTGGCCCAGTGAGTTCATTCACATTTTGGGACTGTGTAGTAGTACAGTCTGTGCGCCCATTGGCCCATGCAGTGGGCCAATAGGCGCGCAGCCATACTGTAGGCTGGCAGTCAGTGGGTGGCCAAGTGGCTAGCGGGTGGGGAACTGCTGTCTGCCACTGACTGGGGGCTGGGTGGTGGGCCTCAGTAGGCAGGTGGGAGGGGTACCACTGACCACCAGGGATTCAACCATGTGCCCATGATTGGGCAGGGGATTGGTCCACTGGATCATCAGGTATTTAAATTCAATATATGCCCTCGATCAGGCAGGGATTGGGTCCACTGGACCACCAGGGTACTTAAATTCAATATATGCCCATGATCAGGCAGGGGGCAGGTCCACTGGACCACCAGGGACATTATCTAGCTCATATGCCTACGATCAGGCAGGGGAGCAGCTCCACTGGACCACCAGGGATGTATTCTTATTACGCCTGCAATCAGGCAATGGGGTAGGGTCCACTGGACCACCAGGGATATAATTTTATTACGCCATGATCAGGCAATGGCATAGGGTCCACTGGACCTGGGGATATCATTTTTCGCCCGTGATTGGGCGATGGGGCATGTTGCCTGCCGAGGGCAGGGATGTCGGTCCCGATGGCTGCAGCCTAGCACGGTGCCAGGCGCCAAGACTCTGGGGGTTGGTGCACCGCATGCAAATGGGGCCATAATGACATGCAAATGGACCCATTTGTGCCTTGCATGCATTATGGCCTCATTTGCATACCAGTGCTGAATATCGCAGTTGCTGCACCTAGCACACCCGCACTTGTGCTGGGGCAACCCCTGCTCCTCACCTGCCACTTGTGCTGGCACAGTGCCACTGCACGGGTGCAGTGCGGGTGCCCCCAGTGCCATATTCAATGGTGCTGAGCCATGGTGCAGCACCATTGAATATCACCTGACTATGCCCTGGCTCAACCCAGTTGCACTGCACCCAGGCTTGCGCCTGCCTGGCGAGTCTGAATATCCCACCCTTTGTATATTGTGGATGCAATGGTGAACAGTCATTCAATTACTGATTACATGCAGATGTGATCAACATTTCAGAATATGTGTTCATTTTGGCTGACTTACTTTTGTGAACTGTGGAATCATCTCTGTTTTTCTGCTGTGTTTGCTGTTTGGGATTTGGCAGCAGTGCATTATGAAATCCATATATTAAAGTGCACAGCAGATTTCCACTCTGATAGCTGTTCCTGCAATTCCTTGCCAGGCCAATGGATGGCTGTGAAACAATGCTAGCAGCACAGCACTGTTCTACAACCATATTTAGATCGATTTCCAAATGTACTGAACTGAGCCACTCGGGATAAAACTTTCATAGACCAAGTAAAAACAAGAGCCCACATAGTTTGCTGACTGGTGCTGCCTGTTTTACTGGTGAAAACCATTGCACATGATATTTACAACTTTGGAGAAACAGGTCCTATTAGCTTGCTGACAGGGAATACTAGACTGTGAGGTCCCTAGATGACGCCAGCAGCAGCTCTTCACTGACACAGGCTTTTTGAACAGGTAGTGAAACCACTGTTACAAAATGGCTAATAACTTTAAAATGAAGTAATATGGACATCTAGTTTTGGTATGAGGTTTACTGGGGGTATGCTTATTCTAATTCTGCAATGTAGCACTTTTGGCCAGATGGTGTCAGTTGCTCTTTAACCATTTTTGTTTGCTAGCTCTAATACTCATTTTCTTTAGTGGTACAACCTTATTGACTATAGAGGTATAAGATGTTATGAATGTTTCTGGTAATGAATCTATATCATTAATAGAATCAAATTGAGTCCAGTCAACCTCCATACATGCTGCTTCTACTATTTTTAGGGTTAACTGCTTCAAATTTCTAAATTCAATATACTGTACTTGGAGGATTCTGCAGAGAACTCACACCAAAGGGTCCTCAAAAAGAAACTGTACCACTAATGTGAACCAACATAAGGTTATACAGCAGTGTTTATGGTTCTGCTCTATAGAGCACAGAAGAACAAACAGTCTACCACCAGTGTGTTTTGCAGAAAAAGCATGTATTCTTACAAGTGAATGTCAATGTTAATGTCCAGTGTGTTGTTGTAGCATTTATGTGTTGTAATTTTGAAAACACTTTAATAAAGAATTTCACATAAAAAAAAATAAACTTTATTGACCATTTGCAATAGACAGGACTGTGGTCACTCATGACATCTGGGAGGATACCTGAATTAGTGATTCTATTAGCATGAGTGATCACTATCCAGTCAAGCATAGTCTCATTACTTGACTTATAATTAGGCCTTGTTACCTCTTCAATTATTTGATGAACACCCATATCCAACAAAGACTCTCTAACTCCATTTTTTAAGTCAGAACCCCAATCACAATTAAAATCACCTAACAAATTCACTCTCTGTTGAAGGTAAATCATTTTTACCATTGTAACAAGCTACATTACAGACCCAAACTTTCCTGGTGGGATGTAGATAATGTATATTGTCAAATGTTTATCCTGGCCAAGTAACAAATCAATAGATATTAAATCACAGCCAGACTTCCCAAAGAGTGATTCAAAACAGTAAAATTTAATTTTTGATTAAGATGTATTATACCCCCCACTTTTCCCAACCCTGTCGTGTCTACAATGATTATATCCCACCAAGAAAATTTCAGAGTCTTCAATTCTGCTATTTAACCAAGTTTCAGACAATGTAATAATGTCACAACTGTGATATATTAAGTACAAGCAACAAATTGTGTCCACTTAGCTGTTACACTTTGGATATTTAAATGCACAATCTTTAAAGCGTAAACACTGCAAAAGGCACATCTTTCCCCAGTCACTAGAAAAATACCTGATTAGTGCTTTCAGATAGTAACTTTTTTATTACCTCTAAATGCTTTCTAGTGATTTAAACAGTGACCCTCAACTTTCACTTTCTATTGCTGGCAGCCATTCTCAGGAGCAGCAGAGAGCTTCCTGAGCTCACTGTATGCTGATATGTCCCGCCAACCAATAGCAGCGGTCAAACAGACATATTAGCATACAGTGAGCTCAGGAATCTCATTGCTGCTCATGAGATGGTGGCTGCCAGCAACAGAAAGTGGAAGTTGTGGGTAACTGTTTTAAATAATTAAAAAGTTGTTACTATCTGAAAGCATTAATCAAGATTTCTGTAGTGTCTGGGGAAACCTTTGTTTTTCTTGTGTTTTCCTTTAATGTTGGAGCAATTTGCAGTGTACTATTTTGTTAAAAATTGGAACTGAGTCTGAATCACCACCACCAAAATAATATGGGCCTGGGGAGTAAACTGAGCCAGAGATCAATAACAATAAGGCTAAAAGCCTTCTTAGTCTAATCTTATTCTCATAACATCTTTCCCTTTTAGTACCTGTTTTTATTAGTTTTGTATTGACATGAAGAAAATATTCACCAACAGATAGGCACAAAATGTTATTAAGGATAGGAGACAGGGCCCCATTGGAAAAACAAATGTTAGGGCACGCCCCAGGAAACTCCCTGTCCCAGGTGGGAAAACCAACCACAATTAAGATAGGTTTCAACCGATGGGGTGACGTCCCCGAGCACAGAACTGGGACAAACTTAATTATTGTGAAAGATAATAAAACTACCCAGAATGATAAACCACAACATTATAACTTATGTAACTAAATAAAGTTAAGAAATAAAAGATAAGATAAAAACCCTCTTAGAACAGCTAAAACCTATGTCAGGACAAATTTCTGAAGTAGAATTCATTATAAAATTGTAAGAAATTACCAGATAGATGGTTTAATCCTCCCTCAATAACCAATTTTCTTTTAAGAGTGGCACCACTCATGCTCGCCTAGCAGCTTGCACTTGCGGGTGGCATGGGCTTTTAAACTTTCTAGCCCCTTCCCCTGATGGCGTGCTCAGCTGCCAGCTCCCTGAGCCCCTGACCCACTGAGTACTATACAAACTCCTCAGAGCTGATACTCCCTTGTGGTAAAGACATTTATTTGGCACATTTCAGATGAATATGTCTTGCCTGTTTCAGGTGTCTCAGTCAGGCAATCTGTTGCAGAGATGGATGGAAACAATTGGAGGTGCAGGTTGAAGTAGAGCTCTGCTGTATAGTGGGTGGTGTGGGCTTTTAAACTTTCTAATCCCGTCAACTCATGACATGCTCAGCTGCCAGCTCCCCGAGCCCCCTACACACTAAGCACTATACAAACTGCTCGGAACTGATGCTTCCTTGTGGCAAAGGCAGTCTATTTGGCACAGTTCAGATGAAGATGTCTTGCCTGTTTCAGGTGTCTCAGTCAGGCAATCTGGTGCAGAGATGGATGGAAACACTTGGAGTGCAGGCTGAAGTAGAGGCATTCTGCTGTATAGCAGGTGAAGCAGGGTTTTAAACTTTCTAACCCCACCCCTGATGACGCTCAGCTGCTGGCTCTTTGAGCCCACTAATCACTAAGCACTATACAAACTCCTCAGAGCCAATGCTCCCTTTGGCAAAGACAGTCTATTTGGCACAGTTCAGATGAACATGTCTTGCCTGTTTCAGGTGTCTCAGTCAGGCAATCTGGTGCAGAGATGGATGGAAACACTTGGAGATGCGGGCTGAAATAGGGCATTCTGTAAAGGTACAGAACATGAATATGTCTCACATCACAGTTTCAGCACTGTTTTCATGCAGTCTGCAGCCATTTTGCAAACTTGATAACAGCAGGCTACAAATGTGGACAACAGATCATCACAGAGGGCAACATAATTGTGACAGTGTGAGCGGAATACTGCAAGAGGGCTGGAAATTATTTGTAACTGGCAGCTGTTTATACTGTTGCCATTGACAAAAATTATATACATAAGCCAATGTGATTTATATGTAACTGTACCTAAGTACAGTTGCTGTGCAAACCTGTACTTTGCATTATTTATTTTATGGGCATCACTGCATTACAGTCAGGGGCATAGCTATGGAGTGTGAAGGTGGTGCAACTGCACCAGGGCCCATGAGCTGGAGGGATCCATCTGACTATGGAAGCTGTGCATGCCAGGCAGGAGGCGCACTACCTGACCATCCATTCTGACTGACGTGTGCTGCATGCCCGCCACCACACCACCCATCCTGATAAGTGAAAGTAGTGGCACCACATGACTGACTAACCAACAAACCATGTGGGGGACTAGGGAGCAGCTGA
This sequence comes from Neoceratodus forsteri, assembly GCA_016271365.2. Classification (NCBI taxonomy): domain Eukaryota; kingdom Metazoa; phylum Chordata; order Ceratodontiformes; family Ceratodontidae; genus Neoceratodus; species Neoceratodus forsteri. The sequence continues at coordinate 1,451,292,693 of CM057452.1, forward strand.
GCCGAGCCAAGAGGACCCACCACCATCCGCCACTCATTTCTGAATCCATCCAAATATGTGGCTATGAGTCAGGACTGACTGTCACTGTAACAAGCAGGAACTTGACTGCACTCCTCAAAATTAACCCAGCAAAGCACAAACACCGAGATAGATTTCAAGTTTTAATGCTTGATACAGTGTTGTGCCTGATGCTACCACACTACCACTTGCCCTGGTGCTTCAGGAACAAGCCCTTCATCAGGGAGCATGAGCAGAGGAAAGACACCAATTTAAACACACAGGTAAGTTACAAAACCAATGACATCATAGCAAGTGCTGACAATAAGGATGTGCTTAAACTTTAAAAAGCATAAACATTAACCAACACCAGGAAACTGTATACAAAATTGCACATGTATTGCCTACATAGGGATACAGAGCACATAATCTTTGTTATTTTTATATATAAGCAAAATATAATGTTAAATTTATATTGCTTTGGGTGTCAAAATGGGTAAAGACAGAAGCTCTTAATTCCATGTTATCAAGGCTCCAACATTGGTGGAAAAGAGAGGTAGAAGAAGGAAGTCAGGATCTGCTCAAAGCAACAATCTGCCCAGTTTCCAAACTCCAGAGATAAAGATAGAGATAAATAGAACATAAACAAAGAGAATGCATCAATTACTAGGAGAAATATATGCAGTCAACAAAAATATTTTTATAAAGTATAAATTTTACAGTTTCTGTACTTTCTTTAAAGCTACAAATAATGCTTAATAATATTCAAATGAAAATAATGTAATATCAGCTTTCCTCTGTTAACTGTTAAAAGCTAGGTGAAAAGTCATACATTACATTCTGTAAGCTAGAAATCCATTTTTAAATTGGTTAAGTAAAGAATAATAAAGACATTTTATATATGACTATGGACATCATCGGTAGACCCTTAGTTACCGAGGGGTGATGATCCTAATCAAAGATGTCATATTTTATTCTCTTTTCTTTTTGAAAAAAGTTCTAAAAAATAGCTCAATCTATCACTAGAAAGAGGCACATACATTATTCATTCTCTGTCATAAACATGGATATACACAACATTTCATACTAGCAAGACCTATTTCATCTAACTAAAAGATAGGGTTTAATGTCCCAAGAGTTATTTAAGCCTTGTGGCTTCACACTCCATAAAGTGTATATCCAAAACTCTCTTTTAAGAGGTCACTCATCTTGTTACCCCTGACTTATTTGTTTTAACATGTTCAATGCCCATGAACTGTATTAGATTAGGATTTGAATTATGATGTACTGCAAAGTGTGTTCCACAGGTGTATCTTCTCTCTGATTTATTATTGATCTTACATGTTCTTGGATTCTTTGTTTTAGGAGCCTTACTGTATATTCTACATAGATCTTATTGCAGGGCACCACAATGTATACTGTAAATACAGTATCACATGTAATACACTCCCTGAGGTCCATTTTTATACCCAAGAATGTGGAATGTGGGATGTTGGAAGCTGTTACCTATTTTAGCCATTTGCAGATATTGCAGCATTTACATTGGTAAAACCATGGGGTCCTTTGGGTAACCAGTTCTGAAAGGCAGAGGTATGTGTTGGAGATGCTAACCTGCTATGTACCACCAAATCTTTGATATTTTTGGCTCTACTGAAGGATACCCTGGGTTTAGCAACACGCCTGCACTGTTTTGGGGTCACTTACCAAAACAGGTTAATTTTGTGGATGATGTTCCTATTCTACCAGCTAATCCACTGAATGCAGTGATAAATGTCACTGGGCATTTTCTAGATTTTCCTTTTTCTTTATGAAGCAAATATGAGCGATCTTGGTTTAAGGCTGTTTCTTTTGCCTTTGCATGTACTTCCTTGGTGTAGCCCTTTCTATAACTCTTTCTTCTAAGTCCCTGCATTGTACCAAGAAATCATCCAGTACTTCAGTTCCTGTATAGGCACAACATTTGGCTAAAAGGTATGGATTCCTTTAATCTAGGGGTTGGGCACTGTCAACTCTTAAAACAGTTAGTAACTGTAGCTTTTCAATAACAGCTCATTTTAACAGTTTCACCTGGATTGGCAGATGAGGCAGTGACTAGGAGACTACTGCTGCATGCTTGTTAGTCCTGAGTCTCCACTGACCATTAGCCGCACCATGGCGGTGAGTTGGGGAGGTGGGAGGTGGAAAGAGTACCCAACGTTATCACATCAGTCACACAGGGGGTGCTCTGAGGAAGAAGAGGTGCCATTACTGGACAGTTATGGCTAGATGCAGTGCACATTCTAAGGCTTTGAGTTCTCTACAGCAGACTTAACTACACCATTCTATAATGCGCCTCACCCACCACCAGCCACACCACACCATCGCATATTGTGTGGGCTGCTTTGGCTTTAGGGTGGGGGAAAGGAAGAATGGGGGTTTTTCATTTTCTAAAAAAGAAGTTGAATTGGTCTTAGAGGAAGGGTCACAAGTTAGAGAGAGCAGAGACTGAGATGGAGAGAAGGACTCATGAGATTGTCATCAGTGGGAAAGGAAAGGGCCAGGCACAGGGCTGGGGCTACTTGAGTCTTGAAGTGCTATGTGTCAGACCAGGGTGACAGATGGCCCAGAAGGGAAGGGATTAGGATTAGGGAACAAGAACAGCTGCATAAGCAATAAGAAAAAACAGGAAGATTATAAAAAAAAAAAAAAAAAAAAAGATACATGGGGGCCCATTTCATGCCTTGCATCAGGGCCCATACCAACCATGCTACGCCACTGATTACAGTTCTCCATGTCACCAGTGATCTGGAGTTTTATCTATGTCATGGTTTATGCACAGAGCAGCAACCATGGCTCTGATAGGACAATAAATCATATTTACTATTCTGTACACAAACCATCACACAGTACAAAATCCAGATTATTTCCTCCATGAAGAGAATGGTGCAGAATGTTCTCCACAAAAAGAAAACAATTGAGAATACAGTTTTTTACATCATTGCTTATCCACGTACAGTTCAGTATGACTCATTTGGGTTAAAGTGTTTCATTTGTCTTACTAGGAACATTAATAACTGCTACCAATTACCACAACTTTCTTGTAATGGAAAATGGACATCGATTTCCTAAACTACCCACAGTCGAGTTAAATGTAATAGTCCATACTTGATAACTGCAGTGTGTAGAAAACTGTGAAAGTTCATCTATTGCTGATCATTCATACTTTTCATGTGTTTTTAGACCATGTCCCTATGTATATATAGATATGCAGACTCCAAAGCTGCTGTTCAACTAGAAAGCATCATCAACTTCAGAATATTGTTCAGTGATACGAAGAAGCTATCAGCTCATCATCAGACTTCTCCTGCTAAAGGCCTTTCACAGCCTTATCTTGCATTATGCAAAGCATACTGCTTTTTCATACATGGGAATGTTAACAGGTATATGTGCAAGGATTTTGGTACTGTTGGTTTGCATATTTAAAGTTATATGTACTCCAAAAGAACTCATCATAAGTGTGGCCAAAAGCATGTCCTGACAATGCATCTTTTGCATGTTACAGCACTACCACCACCATGTTCCAGCTGTCTGATGAGCATGCATGGTTGTTCATGATGCATGTGCATCAGCTGACATTTGTCAGTGCAATAGTCAATTCAGCACCAAATTGACCAGAGAGCAGCAACAAGGGACAGGTTTCGATACACTTCACATTTCGCCTCAAAAGGTTTATAGCTGGCTCAGGCTGCCCAGTAAAACTTTACTCAAAAATGCAGCAAGATAAGCTATCAATCAAGTTGTAAAGTAAATCATTTTGACAAAAACCCAAGTTTTTGGTAACCTAAACCAGGACAAGTCAAGTGCACCAGATAATCTCTCTAGGCTAGCTTACCTGATGGAAGATGGTGTGGTGAGACTGAGTGCTACTGCGCCACGCCCATGACCAGAAAACATCCCTGCCACAGACGCCAAACAGAGAACCAGGGCGCTGGTGAAAAACTTGGTTGGTCCCGCTGACTCTCGGTGAATCTCTCCCACTTGCTTGCTTGCTGCTGAGTGCTCGAACACCGCCATCCTCCTCGATGTCTCAGTAAATTCATACAACCACCCTCTCTCTCCCGAATGGAATTAAACTTCCTGGGCACACTGAGCAGGTTTTATAGGGAGAGGGTTCATCTGGCTAACCTATCAGGGGCAGTAATGTAAACTTGAGAGTCTAGCAGCTGAGCCATGAGGGCGTGCATGGCTCTAATCTATCAGCCTATCAGGCCACATCCCAGTGCATGATCAGAGCTCCCAGCAGTCTCCAGGAGCACGTGATCACAGCGTGTTGGGTTGAGGCACCAATCAAAAGTCTCTCACTCTGTGTGAGAGTCTCAGTGGGTATTTAAGTGTTCACTACTGTTCCTCCATAGCACCAGCTACAATCCCTGTGGATTTGCTAAAATAATTATTTCCTCCCATAGCCCATTTTCAGCCTTAAAGACCTGTAAAATACACGAGTCCCGTGAGATATGGAACACTGCTGAATATGCAGTGCATATTCAGTTATTGCTGTTACATGTTCCACAATGGATTATTAAAAAATGCAGTCAGCTTAGTACTTCAGCTTAGTGAGTCGCTTATCCATTCCGTACTGTAGCTGATTCATTAGAAGTATGTATTCACAACTGTCAAAATTTTGCTCACATGCTGCTCACCCACATTCTGTCATCACTGATGTGACACAAACCCTGTTGACATGTGTTGATGTCAGAGCCTGCAGAGAAGTGGAATGCATTGCCTGCTCATGATTTCTCACCCACTTAGTATGCCTTCACTGCAAAACAAGACAAAATTTATCAATACACTCCCTGTACAAACAAGGAAACACTGTGAAGTAGCCTATCTGCCACATTGATTGAACAACAGTTTGGACCTTACCATCTGAGAAGAACCACATCACCCATGTTGTAAGATATGGATTATGCAGGTGGCTGTACATGCAGTACTTGCAAAAGTAGTACAAGGCAGGAGATGTAAAACTAATGTACATAAAACACACATTGATTAGTATGTTACTTTACTTTTCTTATTCTGTGCTACTGTCTAGGCCGATACTTTCTGCATTGTATTTCAATGAGAACTGTACACATCTGCAATTAGTTAGCTCTGAGGAAAACTGCATTACTCCATCCAATTTCCAAAGTATGAAAAGGGTGTGTTCAGTAAGAAAGGAAGTTGTAAAACAAAGTTACGTGAGCATATGCACTACATTAACAGCATCACTGAAATCTTGCGATATCTGTGGTTATCAAACGTACAATTATTTGTGCTTCAGAAATAGATTTCCTCCTCACCAACACCATATCCCATGACAGAATTGTTCTTGCACGTCACTGTAGCGAAGGATGGGTTATAATTGCTACCATTAAATTTAGACGTGGTATCCTGTTGCATGTTATGATAAACTCCACTGGTTCCACTGTCCACAATCGCTGTAACCCACTGATGTCTGCCTTATTGAGGTGTTCAGGGATAGCACATGCAGGAGTGACAGCAAGACAGGCAGTGCATAATATTTCTGAGGATGTCTCCATGGAGATGGACCATCCAGACATCTGGAGCTCCAGGTAGGTACAGGAGAGGTGGGTGCCTTCTGGGGGGGCTGGGGGTTGGAAGTTGGGGTCAATGGAGAGCTAAAAAGCTGTATGCAGAAAAAAAGGTAAAGGGATGGGGCAGACAACTATCCTGCTGAATCACTGAATTTTCTCCAAACGATCGAACACCACACTGTAATATGGCCTTAGCTACAGTACATCACATATAAGGCAATGATGTGTCAATTGCTTACAGCTGAATACTGACATGGGCAAAAGATTTGTCTGTAACTTGTACATGCATTGTGTGACAACATAATACTATTCACCCAGTTATGGAGGTACTGCATAGCAAAAAAAAAGCATAAGTAAACATTGCAGGTTGTGAAACGTATATGTAATGCATGGTACATGATGTCAGACCCACCAAATAAATGATGTATAAGTAATCAGCAATGAAACATGATTACCTCATTGTGTGTTCTATGTAACAATTTTCAAGGTAAGCAAAATGTCTTAAAGACAAGGTTCCAACTTTGTTATTTGCCACCAAAAACATATAATAAAGTGTACATAGCCGTAAGTTGATTGACATCAAAGTTTATTTCTGGTGTTGTTTTCTAATTAAGTAGATTGTATTAGCTCTGTGTAGCCAACCGGAAACTGCTGCTTAGTTTGCAATTGTGACAGACATCCCAGCTAGGACATTTCATGATATTGGTAAGTGGACAGTGTGGGGCATGCTCTATAGAGTGCAATGGCAGCATTTTAATCTGCTTTTCATTATACTTTTGCACATGCATGGAGTCCTGGTTTCACTTTTCAAACAAAAATCGCTCAGAATTATCACGTTTTACAAACCTTGTGGATTATGGGCATAAGAGTGGTAAGACAATTTAAACAGCTTGTTGTAGACATACCACCAAAATTGGCGAGCTCTCCCCCAGTGCTATTCTGTGTTTGGGGTCAGGAATGCAGTGATTAAGTAGACCGCAACTTTCTCAGGCGGGAGAATTTTTTCACAGGCGGGAGAGTTTGAGAACTGTGGTCACTTTTGTTCATCTGAGTGGTTGTCCAGGAGTCCAGGTAATTTAACATTCATAACTGAGCATATGTCTACACAGTTTGCTTGTATGTAGTCACTGCTTAAAGATCTGAAATACTGGGTGTATTTTATTTTTAACCTGATGTCTTAGGGAATGTTTATTTTCAATAGGGTGTCTTGTGAGGGAAGGGGAATAATGGAGCAAGTTCAACTGGATGTATAGCATTTGTTCCCAAGCTAAAACTCTGCATTCACTGAAACACTGCCTGGCTGCTCCATATAGTGACGCCAGTGGAGCGAGCAGCCAGGCAGCAGAACAGCCAGGACAACAACAGCAGGGCTAAGGTGGGGCCACAAAAACACATGTACGGTTGGAAAAATGGGAGGATCTTAGGCAAAATAACAAATACACACAACCTTTCAGGTGCAGTATGTTAGAAACTGATTGCAAGAACTAATTGTTTGGAGCATCGGAAAGGTGCTCTTTAAACATTTGACAAAATGTGTATTATTCACTTACTTACTCAGATTGAAACTCCAGCTCATCATCATCCTCAGGGTACTGCTGCCTGTACTAATAGTAGGGAGTTTCAAATGCCCACTAGTTGAGGCATACTCTGTCAAAACCAGGATGTTGAGTCATGCACAACACATTGTTGTCATGGATTCATTGTCGCATGTGGTCTGTTTTGTTCATGAATTTTCAGATTCCTGCAGCAGATACTGCTAACTATGTCCTGCATTGGCACACACTGGTCAAGAGCACCTATGGAGCAAGGAGACATTACTGAATGACTTTGCAGTGAGGGTGAATGTTAGTACTCTGATGTGATCTATGATGAGAGAAGTTATGTTGATAAGAACTGTTTGCAATGTATGTTTCTGATGTGATAGTCACGTATATTGTACTGTACCTATGTAATCAATACATGTTTCTGTCCTGAATAAAATCATCATTAATTGTTAGCAGTTCAGCAAACAAGGCTGTAAATGAAAATAGACACATAAAATGACAAAGTAAAATCTGTCATACCAGCCTTGGTGCATCGGCATCGCTAGTGATGCGGGTGACATGTGCCCATGAACTAGCTTGGAGACAAGGTTTGTTGTGGAGGAGAGCTGGACTGAATATCACAGAGATAATGTTGCCTATCTGGGTACAGGTGGGACTAGTGCCCATCATTGTCATCACCATTACTGCAGGCGGGGTCTGCACACTGACAGACGCACACAATAGGTGGCAGATCTGGTGATGGGGAAACTGCCAAATGGTAGGATGACACTGGTCTTCCCCACCCACACACATGGTGAGCAGTTTAATCTCTGAACATGCAAGATCCTGTTCACGGTGGGGCACAGACACAGGGGTGACATGGCTAGTAACACCAGTGGATAGGGACCAATCAGCATGGGGACACATAGAATAACAAGAAGGAAAAATGTTTGATGTTACTCACCAGTCATTCTTACAGATTCGGCCCTCATTGACATCTGCATATTGAACTTCAGTCTGTGATGCCATGATGGCAAGCATAGCTAGTTCAAAATGATACAGCTGAATGTCAAGTGATGGTACTGGGTCCAAGCCATGTGCACTTTCATCACGGCTGACACTGTCTCCATTGGTTCATAGAACTCATCATAATAAATCACATCATTGCTGTCATCACCCTCATAGAATGAGTCATTCTTGATCTCACTGGATGACATTGTCTAAAATAGTGTCAAAAAGATTTATGTTGATGCACTGGCTGACAGTGTAACATAACATATGGCACCAGAAGGAAACAGAAACGATTCCCGCGTAGCAGCAACTAGAAGAAAAAAAGGTGTTTGCATAGACGGTGTACCATAGTAAAATGACAATTCGACAGCAAATCCTTGGGTGAATTAACAGCAATATTGTGTAATGCATGGCATTATCTAAGATGATGACCTAAGGTGCAGGAAGCTGCTTAGGATAAACCAAGGTTGTGTCAATGTTCCATAGGTGGTGGTGCAATCTCAGCACAAGTTTTTTTTCAGTGCTTCAGATGGGAAAGTGGTATTGATGCTCACATGCACCCCAAGATTTACATTCAACACTAGCTATAATGTGTATTTCTTGTCAGTGGAAAGGACTTCCTCTGAACACCTCTTTGAAATTATTACATTCTCCATTTGCATTCCCTCCATCTCCCCTTCTCCAAAAGCACTAACTACTGTCCATTGTCACCCATCCCTATACTCTTCCCCATCAAATCACCACAGTATGCTGTGGCACAAGTACTCTCCTTCACAATTAGTACTCCCTGGTGTACTGTTGTACACCTTTGCCCTCTCCATCAGTTCTACCTAGTGTACAGTGGAACACTCTCCTTCTCCTTTACTCATACATTTCCCTGGTATCCAGCACCATGATCTCTCTTCCCTTCCTCAAATGTTCAGAGAGGTACCCAGTGCCAAAACCCTCCCTCACCCCAGCAACATATATTGTACCATGTGTCCATTAGCAACCCCACCACCCAGACCACGCCAAGGCAATGCCATTCCCTAACTGCAGATAACAGAAACCATCAACTCATCTCATGATCCAGCAATCATCATACCATCAGAACTAATACAAGAACTTACTAAATACCCATATGAACATCACCACTCTTACCACCCCTGCCTCCTAAGTCATCAAATCATCGAAATTTCTATAGTATATGAATACAGTCTTTCATGAAGTGTGCAACATATAGTATCTGAAGAGTCTCAAGCGCATGACCCAAATGATGACAGTCTCAGAGGGAGACATAGATTGATGTCATGCGGTACCAGCAGTAAGTCTGTTAAGATAGTACTACTGGTGCATGCCTTTATGGATATTAGTCATGCACATTGTCACCTTTGTGACTTGCTGACTAGAGGATATGGGTAGGAGTGTTGTTGGTTGAGATGGGTAGTGGATTTTGCTTATTTTAATATTACCACGCATAGGCGTGGGGTAGGGAGTTGCAGTGCACGAAAGTTTGCACTATGGTGAAGACCAGTAAATTCATGTTAAACGTGAACTTTATCATCCAGCTGGGTAGGGGGACTATACTGCACCACTATGGTGGCCACTGCAATTTGCCTACCTCAGCATTGTCAGCCTGAGGGGTTCATAGAGTATCAGAGCATTTAAAGACATTAGTCCATGAGCTCGCCTTCCCAAGTTTATGTATACCCTCCTATTTCCTTACTTATCAGAAATCTGTCTAACTTTGTTTTGAATCCCAACATTGTTTTACTCTCCACCTCCTCACTAGGTAATAGATTCCATATCTCAGTCACTCTATTATTTAGCCAAAATCTCCTTTTATTGGTTATATTTCTTTCTTTAACCAATTGGTAACGATGGGCTTTGTTAACATATGTTTGATCCCTATGTGAATCCCAAGAGATCCCACATAGTGTATAGGTGTCTGACAAGGCCCTATAGATCAAACACATTTCCCTCTCATTCTACAATACTCCAATGGGTACAGATTCAGAAAGTGTAACAGCTGCTCATATCCCATGCCTTTAGTCCCTTGATCCCTTTAGCAGCCCTTCTCTGCACCCTCTCCAGCAATCCAACATCCCCTTTGTAAGGCGCCCAAACTGCACACAGTATTCCAAGTGTGGCACACCAGTGCAGTGTATAAAGGCAACACCACCTCTTTCCCTACACCTAATGTGTTTCCGTATACAATGTGATATGCTGCTAGCTTTTTTATAGCTTTATTACACTGCATGTTAAAACTAAGATCTCTACTGATGGTAATCCCTAGATCACTTTCATCTACTACAATTTTTAGTACAATTCCTCCCATGGTATATTGAAACTGCTTGTTATTTTTTCAAAATGCATGACTGTACACTTATCAATATTAGAAACAGATTGTTTTCGGTGGCCCAAGATTCAGGGTTGTGTAAAACAATTTGTAGAATACTCTGATCTTCTTTATTATTTATTGGACAACCTATTCTAGTGTCATCTGCAAACTTTGAGAGCTAAACCTCTGTATCAGCCTGCACTGATGAAATATATAGATTAAATAAACATGGTCCCAAAACAGAACCCTGTGGAATACTACTGGTCAATCTAACCTGGCCAGGTGAATCCCCTGTATGCAAACCCTCTGTGTTCTATTATTCAGCCATGTCATAACCCACTGCGAACCGAACTTGGGAGTCCCGACTCCTTAGGGCCCTCACAAGTTCTACACGAGGACTTTGTCGAAGGCTTTGGCTAAGTCGAGAAAGATGACATCAACAGAATTTCCTGACTCTATGGATTAGCTAACCTTGTTATAAAATTCCAACAGGTTAGTTGACTGGACATACAGTAAATCATGTTGCCAGGTACAATGATTAGCAGCACACAGGAGCAGAGATGCTCACAGGAACATATAGTAATAATAATACCATGTATGATGATCATGATGTCAGCCCATTCAGGATGTGCTCTCCACCACCGTAATGAGGCTGAGTGAATGTGGTTTTGTCAATTATCTTTCCTGTAACTTAACGAAGGTGACTGCACAAAGAAGCCTCTTGATATCCATGCCTCACAGTTATGTGCCTTGTATTTATGTCATTATTCATAATCGCTACCGTGAAAGGAAGAAAATATATGAACCCTTGTTTCTGGTTGCACCCAGAGGTGGGGGGTGTTGGATGTGTAACTGACCGGGACAATTTTCAGAATGACACCTGGGAAAATGCATTGGTCTCAAATGACCAAAGACAGGCACGAGAGGACAGTTTAATGAGAATCCAAAAGGCAGCAGTTCAACAACACTCCCCCACCCCCCAAAAAGCTGCAGTGCTCTACCACATATGGTTAGCTCCCAAGCACATGCTGTAAGGATACAAAAATAACCAGGTGATCTTATGGAATCAGAGGCAAAGGGCCACCAACAGTGCTACTCACAGTTACAGCAGTATTCCTCACAGACAAGCCACCAGACTGTAGGCACGTGTTTGCTGTCTAACACATGCTGTTTACATGGAAGCATGGTGTCAATGCTTTCTGCACTAAGTGGATTAACAGTTACGTGGAGCATAAGGTTTATAATAGGACAAGAATGTTATAGCGAAGTGAGTCGTCTGTTCTACCCTGAAAATGCATATACTTATGATAACCTGTGTCAGAACCACAGGAAAGCCTGGATTACAACAATGACTACTAACAAAATGGAAAAGTCTCCTTCTACACACCATTGTACTGCAGCACATAGATGTACCAAGCTATTATAAAACGTTTAAGACCATTTCTTGTATAATGAATTAAGTAATGAAAGGAAAGCAAGATAAATCAAATGTTGCCCCTTTCACTATCTATTCATGTAAGGCCACACCATAGGGATACTCAGTCTGTAAATATCACAGTAAATGTACAGAAACCAGCACACGGTGCAAAGATCAAATGCATAATGTGTCATTCAGTGCAGCTGTTCAGTAAAACACTTACCTTTTACTATTTTTAACAATCTGTTTTGAACTGCGGCAGTAGAAGATACAACACTCGCACAGAGAGATGCAGGGTTAGTGCTGACTTCTGCTGTGTTTGTTATTCATTTACTGATGCCACACAGCTTCTGGCATTGACCCTTGTCCTGCTCAGCTGTCTTTGACTTTTTCTGTAGTGTGGGACAATTAAACATAAAAATAAGAAAAATTAGAAAACCATGAACACTGCCACGCTTAGTATCATCCTCTGAAAAGGAAACACTGACATCACGTGAACGATAACAACTTATTCAGAAGCTGCTCTTTAAATGCAATTTTTTCTCAAGTCTCACTCAGTACATTACAAGGACTTTATGGTTTGTTCTCGAATGTATGATTCTTCAGATCAGAGGTTATCAATCTAAAAGGCCCACACATTATGCCATAACAATGTTAGTAGGATGCTATTTGAGAGACCTTGACTCGATTAAAGGGTGATGCAAGGTTCATGTCAACCTCTGCATCAAACCCATTTTAGTGCAGCTGCACCAAATTTTTTTTTTTTTTATCATTTAAGATTTTATTGAGATTTTTAATTACAAAAGTCGTGAAATGGCCCTCATACACCAGGCAGAACAATAAGCACATACAATATAAAACAAAGATGATTAATCTCAGAAAATTTTCAACAGATTATCCAGCAGGGTTTTGTAAAACAGATCTGATATGATACGGGTAATGGTCCTTACACATTCAAAAAGCAGCACTAAGCTTCATACAGGGGGAAGTTAACTAGCATAATCTTCCTGCATCTGATTAAAACTACTAAGAATAATTACCCGATAAGTCAAACCAGGTCAACCCACTAAATACTAGTACAGGTATGAATCAAGGTACAATAGATTCACAAAGGTTAGATATGTCAAAAATCTAATATACAAGTTCCTATATTGTCAGCATAGGATAGGGGAGAAGAGAAAGAATACAGTGTAGCTAGAGAGGGTGGCAAAGCCAATCAACAGCAACAGCCTATTATAGCTTAAACGAGGTATGTTGTAAGTCAGAGAGGTGGTGGGTTTTGCAATGGTGGGGGCAACCGAGCAGATATGAGAGTGCAAGTATGCTCCTCACTTCTTATAGTATCTATCCAACCTTCCTTAGCTACACTTGAGTCTCTCAAGGTGGCCACCTGGCATAGCAGCCCTCCATTGCAAAAGTACTGGGGTGCAGGCTGCCTTCATATCACAAGGATGGCCCTCTTTGCCTCCATGACAGCTGCTAGGACCCAGGCTGCACTAGAGGGATAATGGGTTTAATAGTGAGGTATTTCCCAGCAGAAGAGAGAAGGTTGCATTGAGAGTGGCTTACCTATTATCCTGGAACAGTCCCCAGGACCTGCATCCAGAAGTGCAGTAGGGCAGGATAAGTCCACAGAACATGGAGTAAATGGGCAGGGTAGAATGACATCTCCAGCATTGATCCTGTGGTATAATCCCAAGGCTGTGAAGAACCGTGTGGTTTTATACCACCTATGGAGGATTTTCAGTTGTATTAGTTGGCTCTTAGTATCTTTTGAAGCTGTGCAGCCACTCTGAGGCACCCTCGACCATTGTTGTTGGGATATGGGGTGAGGGAGATCTTGTTCCCAGGTGGCTCTACTAGTTTGCGTGGTGTCAGGCAATGCATCTCTGAGACTTTGTAAAGGACACCCACCAGTCCCTGACCCTTTCTAGGTAAGTGGAGGTGACTCAAACAACTCCAGGTATTCTGAGTTGGCAGGGCTTTGAGGAGACGAGATAGAGCATTTTTAATTGCAGGAATTTCAGAAATCTGAAGATCCCAATATGTACCTATCTAAGATCTGCTCAAAGGACATTAGTGTTCGGTAGCCGGAGTACGAGATCTCCTACAACTCGGATACCCTTGGGGCCCAAATGGTCCACATGATCGCTTACGGTCAACCGTAATAAGGTGGTTATTCCATATTGGGGCATAGTGAAGTGGGGAAGGTATTCTGTCTTGGGAACACTAGTGATAGCCATCACTCTTCGCCATGATCTGCATGTCTCTGTCATGATGGGGTAAGTCAGTTGCCCATGGGTTTTCTGTTAGATAACAGGGAATCGTGGGAGTGCCCACTGATAGAGTAGTCTCTAATGATACCCATTGGGGGTAGGTGGGAAATGAACCAGGCTGTGGCCTGGGCCAGTCTATAAGCAAGGTGATAGCCCATGAACCAGGAGAGCCCGAGTCCGCCTCTGGTCCAATGTGCTCAGAGTTTCATTCATCCCTATCTCGGGCTTTGCCTTCCTACAGAAATAATGACACTAGATTATCTAAGACCTTAAATGTTTTTTGAGAAAGTGGAATTGGGAGATTATTTAACAGATATGAAACTCTGGAGAAAACAAACATTCTAATAGCTTCTATCTTGCCCTTCAGAGTAAGGAGTAGCTTTCCATCGTTGGACTTCAGCTGCTAGGGATGCCAAAAGAGGGAGAAATTTGCGGGTTCTAGGTCCTTCCAAGAGGTGGTGATGGTTGCACCTAGGTAAGGAAAACCTTGTGGGGCCCAGGTAATATCAGTACCAGCAAGACAGAGTCTGTTACATGCTCTGTTCAGGGAGATAGAATGGTTTTCTTTTGATTCACTGCTAGTCCTGAGAGAGAGGCAAAGTCTTGTAAAATTGTCAGGAGTGGGGAATGGAAGATTGGGATCAGTGAATGTAAGGAGCATATCATCAGCATATGCATTGACTTAATAGGTCGCCTGTCGTACAGGGATGCCTATAATGGCAGGGGAGCTTATAAGCTTCCTGATCAAAGGGTCTAGGGTTAAGAGAAAAGGAGAGGAGAGAGGGGGAAACCTTGTCTGGTACCTCTTTGTAGTGAGAATGGAGGGGAGGTGTCTTTATTGGTGACAATTTTGGCTGTGGGAAAGCAATACAGGGTGGAAACCCATGAGCAAAAGTTAGGCCCTAAGCCATATAACCCAAGGACTTTGTGGAGATAAGTCCATTCCAGAGAGTCAAATGCCTTGGAGAAATCAATCACTAAGGCAGCCATTGGGGTTTTAGCTTGCATCACCATACATTTAAGATTCAGAACTAGGCATAAGTTGCCTGCACTTGACTTCCCTTTGAAAATTCAGATTGTGATGGGTGGACTAGGATAGGTAGGAGTAAGGATAATCTGTTTTCTAGAACTTTGGCCAGTAGCTTAGTGTCTACTGGGAGAAGTGAGATGGGTCGAAGTTCACACAGAGTAAAACATCTGACAATTTTTGAGAATGAGGGTTATAAGGCCTCACTCATGGTCAGGGGAACATAGTGTCTTTGTGGGCTTCCTGCAAAGCCCGCAACAGAGGATCAGAAATTTCATCTTGAAGTAGTTGGTAAGCTCCACTGACATCCCGCCTGGCCCAAGAGCTTTTCCTTTTGCCATCTGGGAGAGGCAGTGCACACCTCCTCAAGAGTGATTGGGGCATCTAAGTTTCATTGCTGCTGCACAGTCAAACAAGGGAGAGGGGTCCCTGATTGAAAGCACCCAGTCATTGGGAGAGCTCGCCATCGGAAAGTGTGCTTCAGGATTGATAGAGCTCCTGGTAGAAGCTCTGCATCTCAGCGTTAATGGCCTTGGGTGCTGTTGTGATCTTTCCTTACTATTTTTAAGGGCAAGAATTCTAGAGGAAGCCTGTTGCATCCGTAAATAATAAGCTCAGTAGTTTCCCCTTGTCCCCTCCCTCCCATGATCTGTGTTTCACCCGGATCAACTGCCACTCTGCCTTCCTGTTTAACAGTACATTAATCTTGTATTTTAAACCTGTAATATGGGCCAGGAGCAGGGAGCTAAGTGGGTTCTGGGGAGACTTTAAACTGTTTCTCCAAGTTGGCTAGCTCATCCTGGAGCTCCTGCATTTGCTTCACTCGCTCCTTATTTGTGGCTGCTGTAAAGGAGATAATTCTCCTCTTAAAACAGCCTTAAAGGCCTCCACACCATGGTCGCTCAAGTCTCCAGGGGTATTAAGAGAGAAATAGGACTGCGCTTTCCTTATGTATTCCCAAAGGTTACGCCTTGTAGTAGTAGTGGTTACATCTCCATCTTGTGGAGGGAGGGCTTTGCCCTGGCAGGGAAAATGTAATTGCTACAGGGCGTGGCCAGATATCATAATGTTACCAATGGTCACATCCCCACTCCCGGCATGGCTAGGTGATTAACCAGTCAGAAGTCCAACCTACTATGGGTGCCATGCACGTTAGAGTGAAAGGTGTAATCTCACCCTTGTGGATGGCTGTTTCTCCAGGGATCACCCAGAGCCCATTCCGACATCAGGGTATTCAGGGTTACTAGGACCTTGGGTGGGACTCATGTGTGGAAGGACTTGTCTATAAAGACATCTAACACCAGATTGCGGTCACCCCCAGTAGTATCGGAACCTCAGTCTCATTCTCTACCAAGTCTGTAATGGCTTGGTTTAGTTAATTTAATTCCCCATAGTCCGTATTAGGACCATATACATTGGTTACTATAACTTTACCACCCGGGTAAGAGAGTCTAACTACTAACCATCTTCCTTGGGAGACCAGGCTCTGAGCTTCTATTGTCCAGGGTCTGGATTCAAGGAGAATGGCGACATCCCTAGACTTGGTAGGTGCACAACTAGCTACCACCGTCCCCACCCACAGCTTCTTCAGCCATAGCATCATTCGGCTGGTGAGGTGCGCCTCCTGGAACAGGGCCACATCAGCTCCCATGGAATTCAAGAATTGTAGGACTTTAGTGTGTTTTGCCGAGTGGTTGCTCCCTAACATTCCAGAAGACCCACCTGCAACCTCACGGCGCTGTGAATACTGTTGCCATTGCAGTTCACCACAAGAGTCTTATAGAAGAAGAAAAGTACTCACACCACAGATAGCAGGGGAAAGGTAGTATAGAAAAGAGTAGATACTATTGAGGATCGAGGTTCACGTAACTGATAGAGATTTGAAGATATCAGATGTTCTTGCCTGTAAATATCACAACCTGAACAAAGTGAAAACAGATGGTTAGTTATCGTAACAGTAACTAATCAGGTAACAACAAGATGTCACTAGAACAGTATTAATACATAGATTACTGACAATAACTCAGTTGATGGTGCCGAGGTGTATGTGTGAGGAGAGGCACAAGTCCTCTACAAGCCACACTGCTTCAGTCACCAAAGAGAGCAACGGGAGAGGTCACACCCAACAGAGGTGATCTGTCCCAGCCTGACTCCATACATCTAGTCATAAAGTCAGATCCGTGGAGTCCAGGCATATCAGTCGCCCGTGTAAGGAAAAGGGGGAGTGGGGGGGTCTCCAGCCACATTCTCTATGTTTGATACCTTAGTAAGTGACGATAACAACCTCTACCCCAGGGATTATTGGGGTTACCATGCTCAGTTTCTTGCATAATAGCACTCTTATAACATGCAAACCACTCCCCACAGGTGTGCCCTGTGGGCCGCTAATCTATCAGGAACCACAGCAGTGAGAAATAGGGGGATGGTCTAGCCTGCCTTGTGTTGCTTGTCAAAAGGAGATAGACTACTTCCACTTTGGGCAGGAATTTGGGTAGTCTAACTGTGGCGCCATGCAGAGTGGGGTTTGGCCATAAAGCAGTCAGACCAATACATCCTGAGCCTAATGGCCCAGGGGTACAGGAGCCTTGAGCTAGAGACAGAGTAGCTTGTCTGGTATAGGTGAACTGTCGTATTTCATCATCCCGGTTCTGTATGTCAGTTCAGTTCCAAATGGTCTGGGAGTTGAAGCAAGAGCTTCGCGAATGTCTTAAGCCCCAGTCTCAGGACGCCAGCAGCTTCTGCAGTTTCACCTTCAGATTCATCCATTGCAGTTGCCCAGTCCAACGGGGTTGAGTGCTCCATAATTTCTGTGGTCTCAGCCTCAGAGTGGTCTTGTTGTGCATCCTGCTTTGTACCGAATCATCAGCTCTAGGGTGCTTAGCAGGTGGTGAGGCTATGATGCTACCCTGCATCAGGGAGCGTGGACTTCAGTGCTGCCTTTGTCTGTCAGACAGAGGGATTGCAGCGGAGTCCTGGTACTTGTGCTGTGAGTTGGCACCGACATCTCAGGAGCTGGGAGAAAGACAGGAGCAATCTGTGTGGCTTGTCCTCCATATGTTGCAGAGTCCATAACTGCTACGAGTAGGGGAACTTTACTGGGTGGGTCGCTCTGACTCCCCGCCACAGCACTTCCTTTTTATTAGTTCCTTGGGCTACTTTGTTCCTAGGCTCCCAGAGGCATCTGGGAGAGTAGTTTCGACAGCATAACCAGTCAATGACTCTGGATCCAGGCCTCTGCATCTCCAGGAGATTCCACCAGGAAAGATTGCCCATTCTTTTTCAGGTACAGTGCTGTGAGGCCTCTGAAGCGATATTGCACAGAATTGGCTAGAGAATCTTTTTCAAGGGGTTATAGGCTCTGCACTTAGCTGCCACTTCTGGTAAAGTCCCGATAGAAAGAAATGGTATTGCCTCTCCAAACAATTTCCCAAGGTTGCAAGTAGCTCAAGTAAGTGCTCCTTGACTGAGAAATGGAGCAAGTAAGCAATAATGGTTCTAGGGCCCTTAGTGTTGTTGGGTTACCAAAACGTGATGCGCTCTTTCCACTCCAACTGGCTCCTTCCAATGGTCCCCTAGAAGCTGTGATATCCAGTCATTCAAAAACTTCCATATTTGGGCCCTCGGTTCCTTCAGGCACTCCCAGGATTCAACATTGTTTCATCTGCTTTGATTTCTGGTTCTCCGCTCTGTACTATAAGTGAGACAGCCTAATCTCATGGTCCCTTAACTTTTGCAGTACATGTAGATGCTGTCTTTTGAGTTCTTCCATCCACTGCTCCAGGACATTCTGCTGATCCTCTAGTCGGCGAAAACTCGCTACTGCTACAAGGAGGCACCGATAGTGTCCACTCTACTCAGTAAAGCTTCAAGCATTTTTGTGATGTTAGCCAGGGCCTCTCCAACTTGGGCCTGCTCAGGAGGTGGTGGTGTAGCCTGAGTAAGTAAGCCAGCATTGTTTAGGTTCAAGGATTCAATCTCACCCTTAGGTGTTGTGGTCATCTGACAGATAATATATCCTTTGTCACTGTGGAGCAGTGAGGTCCCTCTACTCTGGAGGGCTCCTGTGATCGTGACCTAACTCTTGGTTATGAGGGAGGGAGAAGGGTCCAAGGTCTGATTGAGAGGTACCGCTGTGTTCATATTCCACGCTGGGCCTTTATGGCCTAACAGGACTAATCGGCTCCGTATACGCACGCATAGGGACGCATGGCTCCCAAAAAACATCTCAGCAATGGTGGCAGAGGTGGGAAAGGTGTTTTAAAATATAAATATAGCTGTCAACCCAGCATCCTGGTGATTTGTACTGATTATCTGTCAGGGTGGGGCAGAGAGAAGGATTTAGGCTGCCACCATCTTTGGGTCCAAGCCACGCCCCTTGCACCAAATCCTTTAATGCAACTGCACCCAATTTTAGTACACCAGGTGCAGTTGTGACAGTTCCTTTATTTATAGCACTTGCACCAAAGATTTGGCACAAGACCGTAAAAGGGTCTGCCAAATGGCACTCATGAGACCAGGGAAAGATGGTCTAACTTGTGACATTTGGCACTCAGGACTGAAAATCCCAGTCATCGGCCGGAGAATGCCACAAACCCCGTGCGCCAAATGATTGGTGCACCAGGGCTTGCAGTTTTCTCGGTGCTTTGGAAATCAAGCCCATTATAACTTCCTTTACTAATAGCTCTAGAAGTGATAGTCACTGATTGGGACGATACAGATGTACTGCACATTTCATATCTATGTTGCAGTCATGGATCAAGTTGGATGTGAATGATTATTTTGGGTATGTAATATAGACATTCAAAAAATAACCAAAATGATTTATCACATGATTTCTTAAGCAAGCTGAACTGCCAGTTCTGTATGGGTAGTGGTGTTTGTGGTGGGTAGGGCAATGAGTCACACTTCATGTCAGCTATAGTCTGTTAATGTGTTTGAAAACATCTGTCCCTTACTACAGCTGACTATGACTGAGTGTCAGTGCCCCACCAAATATACAGACCTGACAGTTAAGGTTAAAAGACAATTACATTTGTAGTTGTCTTGATATCTTGAGATATTTCATGATATTGCTAATGAGACTGTCTCTGGTGGCCCTACATTGGTACTGCAGACAAACAGGACATTTCTGTAGAGATATCACAGAGATGTCAGGAATTATCCAGACATGTCATTGGCTGCAACTGTCATGCATAAAACCTTTTTCTAATAAGAAATTGCTGTTGCAATGTAGTTAAGATGTGTATTCTGGACACTGCAGAACTAAGACACAAGTTAGATTGACTTTCAGCACAGACATGATCTAGCAGCTTAGCTGGCATTCTACAATTCCATTGAACACTCTTATAGGAAAAATTTAAATGAAAGTTGTAACTGAAAACAGAATCATTCATCATTGTTACTATGAACTGAAGAAGGAGGTTTGGTATAGATGGTGGGAGATAAACTTATGACAGCAGAACCAAACTATTTTACTGGCTTCATGAATGCAAAATGCTTGGTAGAAACAAAGTTGTACGTCATTTTATAAAGTTTTCCACTGACTACAGATGTCAGTGAGATGAAGGAAGACATGAGTTAAGACATACCAAACCATACTGTTATAAAAAATTCAGAATTCACGCCAAATGGAATTACTTTTTCAAACCATCAAAGGAGAACTGGTAAAAAACAAGTAAATCAATATAAAATTGCTACTCTCTGGAAAAACGGTAAACAACAAAGGTTTGCACCACATGTCAATTTCAATAATAGCATTATAGTAATCCTAGGGGTTGATTTACCTGTAGTTAATCCAACCCCAAGGTGTATGAAGGCCTTGGCTACATCTCGAACCCTATATGCATCTGGGGTTGGATCACCCCTGATAAACCAACCTCAATCACACGTTGTGTTTAATTCAGTATTCTGTTTCCTGTTTCTGGCAGTACATGAAGTTTTCAACTATTTGAGCAATAAGGCACAACCAGAGTTACATTGACAGTCTGTTTATTACCCCTTGGTTGTAAAGAGGCATGAGGTGCACTCAAGTAAAGCTGTTTTAACCCTCCCCTTATATTCTGTAGTGATTATCCTTTTATGTACCAGTGGTGTAGCTCTGAGTCTTTATTTTCTGCAACTATAAAGGTTCAAGTTTGCATTTAGACCCTGAAAAGAGGAAACATTTTAAGCTAGCATGAGCCGACATAATACTTGATTTTTGTTCAGTGCAGTTGCTTTCCTCATCTAAACATACATTGTAACTGCAAAATAAATGCAAAACTCCTAACCTTTATTCCAGTTCTTAAGAACACTGAAAGATCATAACTGAGCCCAGCCGACTCTTAACTAGTGCTCAACTCTGATAAAAGGCCTCTAGATTTGAAGTGTTCATTCTCAACCCATGCTTAGCATGCTGAGAAAAATTTAAAGTATTCAGCTCACACTCAACTTTTAACACAATTAAATTAATTGAGTGTTTAGCTTTCTAAATGTTCAACTGGATGTGCTCAAGTAAAGATTCCTTTTTGATGTGTGCTAATTAGTCTCTAGTCCACTGCTGGCTGATTATCAGCTATCAGTTCTCATTTGGGTGGAGGGCAAGGGTGGTTGGCCCGTGGTGGCCTTGATGAAAGCAGTGCAAAAGTGAAGTTGTAAAATATCTATAAGAAGAACTATAATTATGTATACAACAGAGGCTTTGGTCATGGGTAATACATAGCAAAAGATTAAATCTTTGGTTAACTAAATCAAAGTACCAAACTTACTGAGTGGCCTCAAGCTACCTCACATAGAAGCAGGACTCCCACAGAAAGTAGATGTGGCATCTCAGCAAGGCTACCTATGCATTGTAAACTTTAAGTAACAATGTTAAATCAACTTATTGGTAAAACAGTTTAATGTGAATTGTGCTGTATGCACAGTAACCTAAAAATAGGATTAATGTCCCCAGACTCAGGATTGCTATGGCTGATTGTCTATACCTGACATCACAATCCTCTGCTTGTGACATCACAGTCTGTTGTAGTGGAAATGAGCACGATGTCATAAACAGAGGATAATGATGTGAGGTGTAGACAAGCAACCACAGAAGAGAAAAGTCATGGGGACAGTGATCCTGTTTTCAATTAATATGCATTCTAGTTATGAAGAAGAGGAAACTAAATACAGAGACTATTGTGACATGTAATCTGAAAAGTGCCCAAAAGTTATGTTTTCCAAAGTTTCCTTCTGCTATCATGGCTCTTTAAGGCTGCCAAGGAAGTCAAGTATTTATTCAAAACCATAAGACCAACAACTGAAAATGTCTGATTAGAGCTAGTTGTACTATAATGAATCACCAGGATAGTTTTATTGTTGCTTTACTGTTGATATGCTATTTTAAATTTCTTCTGTCTCACTTGTAAAGTGCATTGATTCTTAATGAGAAAGTGCGCTGTATTAAATAAAACTTGATTGATTGGTATAATCATGCTCCTCTACTAGTTCAGAACTGGCTTTTGTTACAAGGCTTTTACTTTGCCAGGACCCTATAAAAGGTCACAGAAGTGTTATACAGTACTTGCATTGCTAGAAATGTCAGGTTTCACATATTTGGCACAGATTGTGACCCAAGGGCTTCAGATATTCAGTACAGTCAGCTGGCCTCTGAGTCTCACTTGCATTTAACACCAAAAGTAAATGGGTGCATTGGGGTGGAGCCCAAGAAACTTATAATGCAAATGTGTTCCTATTCAAAGCATGCACACATAGGCTAATGGCAGAGGCAAATAGTATGTAGACAATTTCTAAAGGCTACTGCCTCTAAACTGGAGCTGGACACACTAATGGTCACCACTGCCAACAATCCTAAAAGCTTCAGTTTTAAAAGTTCATGTTATGTATGTATGTATGTATTTAAAAACTGGTGACTATGAAAGGCATGCTGAACCAAGACTCATTTTCTGGCATGACCCGAGGAAAGGGAGAGGTGGATGCAACATAAATAACACATACACTCTATTTGCATTTGCAATAAAATGCACACAAAGACATGTTAGCAAACTGAAGTTACAGCAAAAGTGAGTGCAAATAAGCACTTAATGCATTAGCAGCAGATGATATTATTACAGCTACTTATACACCATGATATGGGGTAACTGGAATGGGAAATCGCCAGGAGGGATGCACTGGAACAAAGGGAGGAGGAAGGAGTTTTAGCTGGTGTCTTAGGGAGCCAGGCGAGGCTGAGAATCAGATGAAAGATAAAAATTGGTTCCAAAGTAAAGGGAAGTGATAGAGAAGGCTGATTCCCAGCTGAAGAACAGGGATGAGGAGTGGCAAAGATGTGAGGATCCCTGGAGCAGAGGGAATAGGAAGCAGAGGGGATAAGGGAGAGGAGAGATGTGAGGTAAGAGAGAAGGACCCAAGCCAGTATTTGGAAATGAAGGAGATGCAGTGGATCTGGTGATGTCAAGGAAGAGAAAAAGGATAGGGAGGAGTAAAGTATGCAGTGATGAGTATGGGGAGGAAGTTGGTAGCAAAGTGTCAGAAGGAGTTGCAGAGGGTATCCAGCCTGGCCAGAGAAGTGTGTGTGTATGTAGTGGGGAGGGTGCCATACACCACATCTGCATAGTCAAAAACTGGGACCCGCCTTTTGTAACAAGCTCATGGTGGATCAGTGGAGAAAGACTATCTTTATTATGGTATAAGGCACTAAGTTTGGGGCTGAGCTGGCATGGATGGCCTCACTTTTCAATTGAAATTAATGGTGTCTTTCATACATTCATTAACAAAATGATCTACAGCAAGCAAAATGTCCTGAAGGTAGAGTCCATGCAGGTTCCATATCATAACAGCAATCACCAAATAGTGATCGTTGTTACATCGCCAAAAAACAAAACAGTGATGTATACTCCCAGCAAGGCAACACTGCGAAAACAAATATTTTGTATGTTATTTATGTGGGAGGCTGTGCCCCACCCCTCATGGGGAGCTTTGCACCTGACCCCTTAAAAGTGATTCCCAACCCAGGGGTGTATGTCAGAGAGGGGAGAACCTTTTAAAAAATTAACTCCTGCATGCAAATGACAAAAGATTGTGCTTCTCCTGCCCCGAACCCTGCACCCTCCCTACTATAGCCAGCCACCTCACCTCTACAACACACAGCCAGCTCAGCAGCTTCTCACCACACTACCTCCTACATGCCTTCCTCCTTTTCCATTCCCTGTTCTGTTCTTCTGGTCATCTTTTCTTCACCTGTTGTGACCCTTCCGGTCACTCATAATGAGCACTAAACTTGAGTCGCTCATATGTGAGTCGCCAAGTTCAGTCACCATTTTACGGGTTACCATCCATGCACTGTGTTATGTACGGATGTTGTTGATTATTCTGGCAATGCTGTCACCATCATCATCATCTGCATGAAGAAGAGTCTCATTAGAAAAATGTGCTTTAAGGCATACTCTGCGATAAAAGTGCTGCAGATCAACTTGAACCTGTTGTGCGTCAAGATGTCTGAAGAGAGGCACAAAAGAGAGACCTTGGTGAGGAGACATAGCTCATTTTGTGTCAGGGAGAGATCTGTAGGAATACAAAATACCAAACTGTCAAGTTGTGTCTGACTGAAGGGCTTATGTTGGTTGCTGATCTGATAGGAGAGTGACTGGAGTTTGGCAGATTTGGAGTCTTTGAGTAACTGAAAGAGAGTGAGTTAAGTTGTTGGATGCAGTGCTTAATAAAAAGAAAGTTGTGAGGGCTATGCATTGCAGGAAATCTTTTGCCTCTGGAAATCAACCATTTTTTTTTTTCTTTTAGTTTATTCTACTTCCTGGGGGTTGTGCCTTTGGTTCCTCCCATCCAGTCAACCTTCACAGCTGTTGCCCCGGTCATGAACAGGGCTCAAACCTCCCTTCACAGCCTCTCAGGCTGTGTCGCAGCGGTATTTACCCCACCACCGCGGAGGCCTGGAGGGTGGACCAGGAGGGAGCTAGCTTGTGCATGACCATGGCGGCACCATCGAGGCAGTCTTCATGCTGCCAAGAGAGGTTTTCTTGTGGATCTCCTGTGGGGAAGGGTGTGCAATGATGCCAGTGGAAGGAGCACACACATCCACACGCACTCCTCCCAGCGTCTGCCCCTCCACCTCTTTTACAGCATCGTGCACTGCCCCTAGTCTCCAGTAGGCCAGCTGCGCCGACCACTGATGTCCCTCTCCTGAGAAGGAGAGCAGTCCTCCAGATGCTCAATCCTTTCTACCTACCTTATCTCCGGGCGGCCCGTGCTCATCCTCGAACACGGGTCGCCGCATGGCGTGAGTTAGGCATCAGTGCCTCAGCTGTTAGCGCCACCAGCCAGTTTAAATCAACCATTTCTTAATGGACAAAATGGTATTAATGATAAGTTTCTTGAGAAAGTTTAATTGAATTGTACTACTGTAAAACAGGTAATTTTTGATGAAAAAGTCTCGCTATGTTAGCACATTTTGTATAAGTGCAAACTTTGTTAACACTATATTTTTGGTAGCACAACAAAATAACTATATTCATTTAATGGTGTTTTAAAAGTTCATCTTTATTCAAAACATTTTGCAAACAGTCCCTTAGGTTCTGTAGGAAGGAGGGCCATGCCGGTGGGATCTGGCACACTCTTTAGCTTCTCATAGTTATCTTTTTAAATTTGCTGACTGTGTTCTCATTAATGGTTTTATGTACTTGCCAGTGTAGTAGTACACAGCATTCATAACTCTATGAATAGCAGCATAATGTCCGACTTGAAAACGGACACCTGCTGAGTAGATGGTGTATTCTGTTCATCTGCATTTTGCTGGAGGTGTAGCACTTTGCAGTTCCTGCACCACACTTTCAGCTACCTTTAGTGAAACTCCAGTACATTCACTTAGGCCATCTGGTGTGACCTCAGTTAGTATTGCAGGCCCTGTTTAACCTGCTTAGGGTGCTGCAGCCAAGAATAAAGAGACGTCCTGAACAGTACAGAACAGAGCAGAACACAGCAGAATGCAGCATGAGCATCCACTGCTAACCTGTTCTTAAGTGCACACCTTTAATTGATTTTACTTGAGCTGAGGTAACCTACGGTACAGTATTTTAATCAGGCTAATCAGGGCTAATCGGATACTGGACCTTATTAGCAGGTGAGTTAAATTACCTAAACTCTTGCAGGATGAATGAAGCAATGTTTTTTAGATATTTTAAATGACAGAGTACACTCGCTTTGCCATCAGCAAAAGAATGAAACCTAGCTGAGCAGGTTTTTCTTCTGCTGACTTGAGCTAAGCAATGTTGTTCACATGAAATGAGTACATGCACCATTAGTTATGCAAAGTTTGTTCTCTCTCAACAACCAAAATCACGCTGCATCATAGTCTCAGTAAGGATGGACCAGTGCTGATTTTGCATTTGGTGAACTTGTTGAAATCCATCAGTTTGGACACTGGTGAAGTAGGTCTAAAGAAACACTGTTTCCCTTCACCATTTCGGTACTTCAGTGTCATGATTCATCACTTTTTTCAGGAGGCACACACTGTGTATGCTCACATTGTTGGCAACCTTCTTACCTACAGTTGATGATCAGCAATGCTGGAGATCAAGGAATTCAGGGGAGCAGTATCTGCATGCCATCCACAGAGGAGTCCTCAGATCAGCAGGACACTCTGCTCATTTATTTTCTTCATCTGGTCCAAAGTAGGAAACATCTAGAAACATCTAGTTTACCTATCATGGGAGCTCAATTAAGTTGTGTGTTCTATATCTGTACATGCGGCTGTTGTTTATGTAATGTTGTGAGCTGGGTAACATTCAGGCCTGTTCATAGCTACAGTGGAGCCCGCCAGAATACAATGCATTACTACAGAATTATGCATCAGATTTACTGCAGGAAACAAGGCAGTTTCAATGACAGGTAATCCCTTCTGTCATGCAGGAAGTTGTGACACTGCTTTGCATCCTGGCTGCACCACTGTAATTGTATAAGCATAGCAAACTCATATCTGTGCTGGGACTATGTAAGGTTTTTAATCTAGGGAGTTTTATAGAGTAGGCAGTTTCAGCAGGCTAGTGTTAGTGGAGGTCCCAACTAAAACCTATTAGAGGAGGGAATGGTAAGAGTTTGCACACAGGATAGCCTAGCCTAACTCTATATGGGATACTATCTGAATGACTGTTAAGGTGTTACAGAGGGATCAAAACTTGGCATGGACAGCAGGCAATGGAGGAACGATTGGGAAGGAGAGCTAGCTGTAGTACCTGCAGAGCCTCACTTCTCCAGGGTACAGTACAAAGTTGGGGTGTGGGGCTTGCCCAGACTGCTAGTAGCTCACAGCACCCACTCTGAATTGACGGCAGCATGGACTGTAGTAGTAGCAGTAGTAGTAGTAGTAGTCTTTTATTGATCAGTCTAAAGACCATTACAAGTTTGCATAAACACACAATGAACAGATTAAAACACAGAATAATATAAATATGAAATATATGACACATTTAGATATATAAAACAGACAATAAATTCAGAATCAGATAACAGGAATGTATCAGTGTAAATATACATATAAAGCCTAAGAAGCACTTATGCAGTCTGTAATCAATAATTTAAGAATAAGATTATTTTTAGGATATACAGTACATCAATACTATCTCCTAAAAGCATCATATAAGAATAATGTAAATTGTTTTGTCATGACAGAAACCATGAGAGTTACAGAAGATCAACCAGGCTTATAGACCTTAGTACATAATCTATAGATTGCATCAATATACCTAGCAATTGCATGATCAATTACTTCATCACTTGTTGTCAAAATATATTCAGCAATAAGGACAGGTCATCAGTTAGCATTGAATCACAGATACATTTTGCGATTTTCCCTAAGCTGCTTGTGCCAAGTACAGACAAAAGAACACATGAAACAGATTCTCTGGAAAAGGAAGAGCATTGACAATAACTGTTGTAAATATTAATACTCTTTTGATATCTTGCAGTTAGTACATTACTGGGAAAATTCTAACATGTACTTGGTGTACAATACTCTCATCTTGTTATCCGTAATCATATCAAGATAAGGTCAATAATAATGAGAAATATAATTTACTCTTAACCAAGGTGAGACATGTAAAGTCAAGATAAGAGCATGGACCGTAATACAGCAGTTGCAGAGCAGGTTAGAATGCAGGTTAGGGTTATCCACTACTTCTCCTGTTCCTTAGCATCCCCTTGGGTTCACAACAGGGCATAATGGTGTGGGCAAGTGGAGGCCAGAGGATTGCTGTATCTGGAGAGGGAGGGGCTCTGGGCTAATTACTACCAACCATTTTCCTATCTAAAGGGAAGCAGTGCATGCTACTTCCCAGTCAGGGAAAGCATCTTGTTGCCCCAGGGCTCCAATAACAGCAAGCCAACTATGGAGGATGTAGTCAGAAAGGAACAGCTGGGAAAAACATTGATCATTGTGTGGATTCAATTGTTAGGGGCACTGGGACTATGGTCTGTAACACAGACTGGGTGGGGAGGTTAGTGCCCTGTCTCCCAAGGACAACAGTAGATAGGGTATTCCTTAGGATAGAGAGGTTGGTTAGGGAAGAGTGGAAGCAGACACTATTGTCAGCGTTGGGATGAATGATCTGGTAGGAAAGCCACTAGGGATAGTTAAGGACAATTTAAGTGGCACAGAGGGCCAGGCTCAAGGGATCAGTTAGTACTGTGACTAGCTCAGAGGTTCTCAAAATTCACAGGAGGAAGGAACAAAGGAAGCTAAAATATTTCAATTCAAGATTGTTTGAAAGGGTGGTGCACCAAAGTGGGGTTTCACTCCTGGGGGTCTGAGGTGCTTTTGTGGGACAAAGGCCTACTTAAATCAAATGTCCTTCATCCTATGGGAGAAGGAACTAGGGCACTGAGACAGAAGCCTTCATCTTGGGGCAGTGAAACTAGTGGGTGGTGGTGCTAGGGTCATCCATGTGGTATCTCCAATCAAGGGAGACCTAGAAGGCACTCCTCCATCTAGAAGAAGCATTCAAGGAAATGGGGTATCACAGTAGGAGCAAAGTGTAGGGTCACACACTTGCGAGTGAGTACCAAAACTGATAGGTGTAATGGTTCCATTAAACACTTATCATAGGAAACTAGCAAAGTAGGATGAGGCCAATGGACAGAGAAAGGCTGATGGGCAGTGTTACATAGAAACATAGACAATGACTGCAGAAAACACCAAGGGTCCATCCAGTCTGCCCAAGCTCACTATTCAACCCTAGGACCCACTGTCTAACCAGGGTCCTAGATGCCCCTCACTCCCCAATTCTGCTTAAATGCCAGATGCCTTGTAATAAATTTAGTTTCCTGCATTAGCAGCAGATGAATAGCAACCCTGATGTAATGGCAGTGACAGAAATGCGTGCATCAATGACTGGGACCTCACTGCCCAAGGCTACATATTATTGACTGAGACAGAATCTGAGGCTACCAATGGAAGAGCAGTTAGAGTATATAGACTGCAACACAGTGTGGTTCAGCATAGCCCTGAAATCACAGAGGCAGTTGATCTGACAATGGTCCTGGATTTTAGGGAGACATTTAGAGGAGGAGTTATAGGAGGTATGTTGGGTACAAATAGCTAGATGGGGCATTGAACAAGTGAAAGCATATGAAAAAGGGATTCTAGTTGCAACTAAAGGTTTCTCAGACAAGCAGCAAGGGAAGATAAATAAGAGGCTTATGTGATTTTTCAGAAAGGTTGGTATAGCAGGAAGGGAAAGAAAGCAGCACTTACAAGGACAATCAGACAGAGGTAAGCAGGTGGCTCTGCCTTGTCAAGACAAAGGAAGCTAGTAAGTCAGTGAGGAAGTCCAGCACTGAGTAAGAACTAAATACTGTAGAAGGGGTAGGAAAATAACAAGGTCTTTTTAAGTATGACAGCAAAGGAGAAAGAACATGGGTGCAACAAAGAGACTGAGAAATGGAGGCATGTGTGGTTGGGGATGGGCAGAAAGCTGATATTCTGAATTAATTTTTTGCTAGGTCTTTACAGACAAGGAAAACTACCCCTTGCCACAGTGCAGCATACAAGTAGAGCGTGGAAAAATATGGAAATGAGTAGTATTACAGAGGAACAGGTGCATAAGGTTTTGAAAGGAGTAGCAAGGAGTACAGTAAGTCCCCAAGACCAGACAGTTTGCACCCAAGTAGCTGGTGCAGGCTCTGGCAGCACCCTGGAAAATCTATTCAACAGCTGAAACAGATGTAGTCCCATGGAACTGCAGGGCAGCAGACATCGTCCTCTGCACAAGAGTGGTGACAGCGAGGACCCAAGGAATTAATGACTGGTTCCCAGCTGAAACGAAAATGAACTATTCATAAATGTTCATAAATTATTCATGAACAGTTCATGAATTCAGCTGATGAATGTTCATCAAGCTTTCATCAAAGTGTTCATTAATATTTATAAATTGTGCAGGAACATTAAATGGCATGCTTGTATTCATGAACATTCATGGACATAAGAGTTCCTAAAGGTCCATAAAAGCTCATGAAACTCCTCAACTGAACTTCTATGGACAGATTCCATCAGTATTTATGGTGACCAGAATACCTGCTTTCATAATATTATTTCATTAATCAGGCAACACTGTTTTAGCCTGATTCTCAAAATATTTTTGCCATTTGTACAAATCAGAGGCTGATTCTATGAACCCTTAGTTGTTTTACCACACAACCTAGACAAGTAACCATGGCAACTGCAAATATTTATGTATGTATATTTATACAATGGGATGAGACATATTCCAGTGAAATAAACCAAGTTATTTTCACTGCAGTGAAATACATCCTGATGACATCAGCAGAGTTAAAATAAATACCATTTATTACACCCTGAAACCCACGCTAAACCCACGCAAAGCCATGCAAAGCCGTGCAATCGCATAAAGTCACGCAAGACCACACTAAACCCACGCTAATCCCATGCAAATTGTACATTTTGCAACACTGCCTCATTGTAAGATATGATGGCACGTTGATGGAATATGAAAATATTTTCCTTCTGCCTTGTGAGCACTGTATATTCCACTTGTGCCTTGGCACTCGCCATATCCAGGTTCACTCTGCAGGAGTGAAAATATTTCCATATTCCACTCATGCCCATCATGAGATCCCATATATACTGTATATCTATATATAGATATATATATACCCATTGCAAAAGAACTCCATTAATGCATCAGTTAGGGTTGATGGTACAGTGAAAAGTTTGGAATTGATGTTGGGATTCCCCATCCTATTGCCCCCACCTCCACACACCAGCAGGCATCGGGTGCTACCGGGTCATCAGGCCTAACTCTCAATCCATTCCACGTGTAAACAAACTGTCATGGTACAGTATAGGAGACTGGGGTGAGAGTTAGGCCTCACAACCCCATAACACACCCTGATGCCTGTTGGTGTACAGAGGGTTGGGGATGGTAGAGGTGGGAACCTGAAATCGAATTCCAAACTTTGTCACTGTATTATCTACCCTTACTGATACATGAATGGAGTTTTTGCAATGAATTTCCTCTTTTGAGAATGTGTAATGCAACTGGTATGTGGTTGTGGGAGTACAAGGCCCTTCACACTGCCCATTTTGCATAATGGTATGCATATCCGCCCCCACCACCATCCTCGGTGAGCAACTAGTTATATAGTAAAACACACGTGGACTTAGGAACCAATCAACGGTTTTCCATTAGCAGGCTATGTTGTCCTTCCACTAGGGCAGTACAAGCTCCTATTCCAACACCCTACTATAACTGGCTCTCTAACTGCACAGTCATGTTGATAGCTATAGTAATTGTCTTTCTGGCACCGCAGGGGTCACTGCCTCACCCTCTTACCCTCTATGGAGGACTGCCAGCCTATACTGTGTACCCAAATGCGGGACATCTCCAACAACTACCACCTCTGCAGAACAACCCACTGGGATCCCCACCACACCTAACCTCAGGGTCTACCATACTCCCACCCTTTCCACACAGGCCAGTTACTCCTATACATTCTTACCCAGGCCTCAGCTGTTCCTACTAAGCCAGCAGCAACTCTTCCCTAGAGCCCCAGTGGCGCGGCCCTTGCAAAACTATTGATCATTCTCCTGCTACTCACATCTGGGAACATAGAGCAAAATCCTGGCCCCATCTCCCACCACACTAGCCTCTCTGCCCCCATCCTTCAACTCCCAAGTGGACTGAAACTCATCCATCTCAATATTTGCAGCCTGCTGCCCAAACTCGCTCTGCTGCAGCCAACCATCCTCTCCCTCTGACCTGATGTCCCGGTCATATCTGAATCCTGACTAAAACCTCACAATAAGGACACTGAAGTAGCTATCCCGTTGTATACTATAATTCAGCATGATCGACCTGGCCAAAAAGGAGGTGGGCATTGCCATGTATGTCGATCCACACTTCCAGTTCACCCAAATCCCAGTACTCAAGCCCACAATGACCATTGACCCACCACTGATCAAGCCAACACTCTCCCACACAGCTCCCTCTTATTGCAGGCTCCTACTGTGCACCTAACACCACCCTGGCAACCATCTTCCAACACCTTGGCATCCTAAAATCTTTGGACCCTGAGGCGAGCTGCACATCCTTGAGATTTTAACATGAACTGGCTCTCCAACCACAATGTCAACCTTCGTAACCTAGTAGCCTCCTTAATCTTTCCCAAATTGTCACAGACCCCACTCACTTGACTCACAAACTCTAAACCACCCACTCCTTGACTGGTTCCTCACTCACCTCTCACCTCACAGGATAACAGCCTCAGGCCTTTTACCTGATGCCCTAAGTGACCACCACATGACGTAAATGATCAGGAAAGTCTCCAAACACAAAGCTGCCCGCCCCCTCACATCATCACGACCAGGTCCTATAAACTCTTGATCTCCCTCTTCCATGCCCTGGCCACTACAGACTGGTCCCCATACACCAGGCCACCTCCTGACTTGGCATTAACATACTTCAAAACCCTAGTTCCTTGCTGCCTGGGACTGCTACGCCCTACCAGAGAGTCAAGGGTAAGAGGTGCCCACCTGCCCTGTATCACAATGGATATTATTGCAAACCTCAGAGTAAGGGATCTAGCATGGAAATCCTTCAAAATCTTGGGCTCCCACCTTGACCACCAAAAGTACCACGTGATCAGAACTCCTGCACAAGGTTAATCCACCAGACTAAAGCCAAGTTCTTCAACTCAGCCCTGTACTCAAACCTTGACCACCCTACTAAATTCTAGAAGGTGGTCAAATCACTTCTCTCCACCTTCCCTTCCCCCACACTGCCTTAAACATATTAGGCTCCATTGTTACAGACCATCTTGCTGTGGCCTCGGCGTTCAATGCATTTTTCACCAATTGCACATCGACACTCATGTCCTCTTTCCTGCTTCAACCTCCTCCCTCCATCCCTACTCCTCCATCTCACAGTGCCTCCCAAGATCCTCCACCCACCTCCTCCTTCTCTTTTCACCCTGCCACCCCAATAGAGGTACTAAATGTCCTGCAGGCACTAAACCCTTCTAAAGGCAAATGCCCCACTGGCCTTGATTCCAAAATGTTGTACTTATCAGCCCCGCCATCGCCACCCACTAACTGATTTCTTTACTCTATCTTTCTCTAGCCTCCATCCCATCTGAATGGAAGCTTGCCACTGTCATCCCCTCCCAAAGATGGGGACTCTCTGCCCTGGTAACTTCCGCCTATTTCTCTCCTCCCTATACTGACCAAGCTGCAGGAACACCTTGTCCTCTCTGAACTCTCATCCTACCTTGACTCCTCATCCTTCTTCACACCTTGCCAGTCTGGCTTCAGGAAGTCCCACTCCACCACCACCTCCCTGCTGAGGCTCACCAACAGCATTCTGTCCACCATGGACAAAGGCCATATCACCTCAGCAATTTTTGTCGACCTTGCTAAGGCATTCGACACCGTCTCACGCCCCTCCTTCTGACTAAGCTCCAAAATGCAGGACTTTCTGGCCCAGCTACAGAATGGTTCCACTCATATCTGATAGGCTGGTCACAATCTGTCAGAATCAGTAGCTCAACCTCTTCTCCTCTCCCCATCATGACAGGTGTGCCACAGGGCTCAATTCTTGGCCGCTCCTGTTCTCCATCTTCCTAATGACCTTCCTCTGCCTGCCCACACACATCAATTCACAGTATGCTGATGATATGGTGCTGTATTCATCAGGCCTATCATCCTCTGATGTGGCATTCAGACTCCAGCAAGACTTCAACAAAGTCCAACACTGGTTTTACTCTAATCAGCTCCACCTCAATGCCAAGAAAACCGCCTCCATGACCTTTCAGCACAAGGCAGAAACTCTCAAAGCTCCCTCACTCCTACTTTCCACACCATCGATGGGACAACTCTGAGGTCAGCTCCTCCTTTAGGTACCTCAGGATCTGGCTCGATCAGCACCTTGACTTTTCTGTGCATATCGATGCCATCCACAAAAAACTACACCCCAGACTGGGTGACCTCTACCGTAATCATGGATGCATCCTACTACCAGCCTGCCATGCTATGGTACAGAAAATGATCCTTCCAGTCATAGACTATGGGGATGTAGTCTATAGTGCTGCCTCCAAGTCCACCCTGGCCAGACTGGACTTACTCTTCCATGCCTTTTGTCATTTTGCCCCGACTGTCCCTACTCTACCCATCACTGTGTCCTGTATCAGTCACTGGTCTCCCTCACTTCAGAACTGCCACCAGATATACTGTGCCCATTTCACTGCTAAGTTCTGGTCTCAGACCCTGCCCCCATCTCCACTCTACACTTTCAGCCACTCCTCTGCCGGCTTACTCACTGAGACACAGTGACACCAGATTCTTATCTATCCAGCACAAGTCCACAAATGCTGACCAGGCAGCCTTAAAATATCACATGCCTAAGCTTTGGAACCTCTCCCAGTGGACATAAGGTGGGCCCCTTTGGACTGCTACCTCTACACCCTCCTCAAAGATCATTTCACCTCCACCTGCACATGTACCTAACCCTAAATGCACCGATCCTTCTCCAGTTGGAGTACTATGGCTGTATTATGTTGCACTTTATTTGTTTGTTCTTTTGTACCTTGAAGCACCCTGTTGTCTTGCTCTGCACAAGCAATAATTTTATTTCTAGTGCTGTTAGCTGTGCCTAACATATACTGTCTGATTGCAATATGTATTTCTGTATTGTGTTCTCCCTCCTTCTCCCCAGGACACAACTGGAATCGAGCAGTACTCTGCTCAGTGTGCCTCCTGGTGAAACTCTATAAATAAATAATAAATAAGTGGGGGCACGGTCTGGCCCTGTGCTCCCACTAACAATAAGTACGGAGACATACCGCAGTCCAAGAGTCATGAAAAGGAACCTTGTAACATGGTATTTTTACTTTACACAGACTTCATTCTTGATGCAAACACAGCCTTTAAATGAAACCATCTTCAGATAAGTAAGCAATAACCCATGACAGGGTGTGCTATTTTTGGATTAATGCACCCAGGTGCAAGCACTCCCTCTCTGACTGCACTGTGCCCTCAAGCCACAGAGATCCGGAGGGCAGGCGGGTGGAGAGTCCAGTCCATCTTATTGATAACATGGGTTAGCAGCCTAGTACCTCTCACAAAGCTGCCAATTACAAATGGCTGCTTTTGAAGTTTCTGCCATCAGGCAGACAAAAAGACCCACTGTGCCCACTTATTCAGCAACTGACCTGCTCACATCAACTGTGAGTATATGGTGCATTAATGCATGGTCAGGTGGCAAGCCTGCACCAATCCTCTCACTCAGACTGCTAACCCCATGTTATAAACTATTTTAAAAACATTTCTCAGCGTAACAGTAAACTTCTAAACTACTAAATCTGTTGATTTATATGCATACAGAAAGCAACCATGCTGCTATTATAATTACAACTACCTCATTTTTTTACCAGTACTCATACTGTAATACAGATCTCTTATTAAAAATAACTACTGAAACTTCAGTCAAACAACATATCCGTATAGCTTGCTATACACAGGAACTCTATGAAAATCTTCTATTTGAGGAGTCTAATCTTGCAAGGATAACACAAATGTTTGCTTCAAATAATCCATCTAGTTCTTATAATATATTGGTTAATATGTCTGCTGAAATATTTACATCAATAAGTCAAGATAAAATTACCTCCAGAAATAATACTTGGTTCAATAAGACATGTCAAAACAGCTAAACAACAATTAACTACACTTGTTCGTTATATAAAAAAAGATCCTAGTAAAGAAAATGTATCCTTACTTAACAGGGAAGGAAAACACTATAAGTCTGTTCTGGAGGCTGAAAAGCAAAATTTTATGACAGTCACTGGAAGATGATGTATGACACACTGATAATAAAGACTCAGCAACATTTTAGAACCTTGTTGCTAAGGGTACCACCACTTATGAATCTTTCCTCTCTACCTCTGTCTCACAAGATCAGTGGACTAAATATTTGAATAAAATATTTTATGACCCTCTTTGATTGTAATGAACCAGATCAATTTTAGTCATCCAGTAGATTAAAACCTATGATATTCTCACTATATGAAGCAATGAAGCAATTATCTTCTGCAAGTTAAATAAATCTCTTGGTATAGATAGGATTCCTAGACATATATAAGTTACACTTAAACATCTGGGTCCCTTTCTGACCAACATCTTTAATAAGTACCTTAAATTTGATTACATTCCAGATAACTGGAGAACAAATGTGATAGTGCCCATTCACAAGAAGGTGTATCAAATCCCAAAATTGTAGACCAATCCATCTTCTGGACTTTATTGATAACATATTTGTTAAAGTATTGTTAAACAGATTAATGGTATAGGTCAATCAGAACCAGATTCTGTCTAATCTGCAAATTGGTTTCAGATCTAGTTATTCTACTACTGACAATATTTACATTTTGGCCCATTTAGTTGAAAATTAGACTAATGTCAGAAACAATAAATTTTATGTTACTTTTGTTGAGTTTTGTGCTGCTTTTGATACAATAAATAGAGCATAATATTCTGTGGGGAAAAATAACTGAATAACCTTGGAATTGAATATAATTTACTTAGACCTATAATTCAACTTTATTTCCATAATGGAATATACATTAGATATAACCATGAAGGTTCTCTGACTCCTTTTTCCATCTAACAGAGGAGTCAAACAAGGCTGTCTTTTGCACCTATGCTTTTTAATATTTATATTAATGATATTCTGGGAAAGCTACACAATCTTAAGTTTCATCCACTATGTATCAATGGTCACCATTGTCCCGCTTTTGGCTTACTAAATGACATGGCACTTGAGGGCTGCAAAGAATGCTCAATCATTTCTCAGTACTCTGTGTCACAATTAAACTGGAGCTAAGTCTTTACAAAATAAAAGTTTTGTTTTTGGGAAAATACAAACCTTTACTATCAGAAATGTAAAGTTAGAAATGGTTAAATGCATAAATAGTTAGGTGTCATGTTCTGTTCCAATAACAGTTGATCTTCACATGCAACACTATAAACTAAAAAGTAAGACAAAATTCCAAAGCCTTACTTAGAGTGAACATGCAGTTTGGTGACTCCACTGTACTCCCCACCCTGACTGCAACTGAAGCCAAATTAAGTCCACTGATACTTTATGTTGCTGAAGTATGGATATTATGCCCCATCATACGTCGAAACATAGAAACATAGAAATTGTCAGCAGATAAGGACCACTAGGCTCATCCAGTCTGCCTATAAGTCCTACCCTTGTTTGTGGCCTCTGACCCTACTTGATCAATGGCTTTACCTCTCCTTCCCACTTCTAGGTTCCCTTATGCCTGTCCCATGCATGTTTAAATCCTTCCACTGTACTCTCTACAACCTCTGGTGGCAGACTATTCCATGCGATTACCACCTTTTCCATGAAGAAACATTTCCTCACATTTCTCCTTATCCACCACCTTCCAGTTTCACTCCCCTCGTTCTTGTACTAATCCTATATTGAAGATGTCATCCTCTGTACCTTGTTTATGCCTTTAAGTTACTTGAAAGTTTCTATCATGTCTCCCCACTTCCTCCTCTCCTTCAACGAGCACATCTTGAGG
The DNA here is from genome assembly GCA_016271365.2 of Neoceratodus forsteri. Taxonomy (NCBI): domain Eukaryota; kingdom Metazoa; phylum Chordata; order Ceratodontiformes; family Ceratodontidae; genus Neoceratodus; species Neoceratodus forsteri. The sequence goes on from CM057452.1 coordinate 1,451,330,925, forward strand.
TCCTTTAATCTCTCCTCATATGTTTTCTGGTGCAAGCTCTGTACCATCTTTGTTGCCCTTCGCTGTACTGCTCCATCCTGTCAATGTCCTTAGAAAGATGTGGCCTCCAGAATTGTACACAGTGATCTAGGTGAGGCCCCAGTAGTGTTTTATACAATGGAATCACCACCTCCTTCCTTCTGCTAGTGATACCTCTGTCTATGCACACAGCATGCCACTGGCCCTCCCTGCAGCCATTGTAATCTGCTTAGACACCTTTAGGTTGTCTGAAATGATAACCCCATGATCCCTATCTTTCTTGGTGACAATCAGCAACTCCCACCCCATCCAGTAGCCTCTCCTGGGTTCCCTTATCCCAGGTGCATTATTTTTCTTTGAATTGAACCTCAGCTGCCACACCTTGACCACTCTTCCAGCTTACCCAGATCCCTCCTTATATTCTCCACCCCATCTGGAGTATCAACCCTGTTGCAGATCTTGATGTCATCTGCAAACAGGCAGACCTTTCCCTCCAGCTCTTCCACTTTGTCATTGATGAAGACATTAAACAGGACTGGCCCAAGGACTGATCCCTGAGGTACCCCACTAATCACCCCTCTCCTTGGACTGTATCCCAGTTTCCACCACCCTCTGCCTCCTGTCTGTTAACCAGTTTGCAACCCAGTTTGTCACCTTGTGGCCCATGCCTAGACTACCCATCTTGATAACCAGCCTTTATGTGTGACAGTGTCGAAGACCTTGCTGAAATTGAGGTTGGTGATGTCCACTGCTCCCGGATTTGCCTCCTTCCTATTCCAGTCAAACAAATCTATTAGATTTGTTTGAGTTAGAGGTTCCTTCTCTAACTTAGGTCAGTTCTTTAAGTTCCAAAAACTCTTCTACAACATATGTGAGGGTGGAAGTTTATTTATTTATTTATTTACTCAGAGAGTACCTTTGAGCACAAGCGCTTATTTATAAAGGTTCCACATCAAAGATTGTTACATACAATGACAGTAAAAACACCTTCATCAATTACAATGAAATATAGTTCGAGACATATTCTGCACGCGTAGATAAGAAGATTAGTTAAGTAATACAGTACTAAAACAGTGTGGAACTTCAGCACTTGTAATGTGAGTTCATAGATTAATTAAGCAAGTACAGACTTGATGGACCCTTGGTCTCCTTCTGATGTCATTTTCTATGTTTCTATGTTTACACTTATTGTATAGTGGACATTGAAACAAGATTTATAATTAATTTTTTTCAAAATAACCTGTATTGCAAAAACATTCTAAGGATGATGCCCATGAGTTGCCTTGACCTTCTACCGTCCCTGGTCCTATCCTCTTTCTGGTATTTGCCCATCCTTGTTTCAGAGCTTTCCTTGCTCTGTCCCACCCATGAGTGAATGCTGCTGTGGTTTTAACTCCCACCACCAGCAGGCAGGCCATTCCATGTTTCCATGACCCTTTCAGTAAAGTAGTGTTTCCTTAAGTCCCTCTTGAAGGTCCCTCCCTGTAGTTTCCATTCATGACCACTAGTAGTTGAGCCTTCTAACCTGTTGAATATTTCTGTGTAGGATACCCTTTTAAACATTTCATAAATTTGAACATCTCAATCATATCCCTCTCCCTCCTCATCTCGAGTGAGTACATGTTCAGTGACTTTAGACGCTCCTCGTCACGAGAGCCCTTGGAGTCCTTGAATCATTTTTGTTGCCCTTCTCTGTACTTTTTCCAGCTTATCCTTGTCCTTCCTTAGGTGAGGGCTCCAAAACTGGAGACAGTACTCCAGGTGCAGCCTCACCAGGGACCTATATAGGGAGAAGTATCTCTTTTCTCCTGCTGTCAAGTCCCCTTCCTATGCACCCCAGCATTCTATTTGCTTGACTATATTTTTATTACATTGGCTTGATTTCTTGAGAGTGTCACATATGATGACCCCAGGTCCCACTCTTCTTGTGAGATACTGAGCCTGACCCCATTTAGCCAATATTCTGTCTTTGAGTTTCCTTTTCCCAGATGCATCACTTTTCACTTTTTATGCTAAACCTTAGCTGCCAGACATTAGATCACCTTTCTAGTCTGTGGAGGTCTTTCTGCAGGTGCCTAAGTGCTTCTGCCCTGTCAACCCTCCTACCAAGTTTTTGTCATCCGCAAAGAGGACAAACTTGCCCTGGATTCCTTCTCCATTGTCGGTAATGAACATGTTAAATAGGAACAGGCCCAAGACTGATCCTGTGGCACTCCACTTGTGACTTCCTTCAGTAGATCTTACCCTGTTTACCACTACCTCTGCTTTTTATCCTTGATCCAATTTCCTACCAACCTGACAATGCTCTTAGCAGTGCCTAGGTCATCTAGCTTCTTTAACAAGTGCTTATGCAGTACCAAGTCAAAGGCCTTGCTAAAATTGAAGTAGAGGAGGTCCACTGGATGGCCCTTATCCAGTTCTTTAGTTGCCTAGTCAAAAAATGTAATGAGGTTTGTCTGGCATGATATACCTACCACAAACCCATGCTGTCTGCCATCCTGAAGACCATTCCTTCCAGGTATTCCACAAGGTTCCGCTTGATTTGAGTCTCCACCAGTTTCCCTATGATAGATGTAAGGCTAACTGGTCTGTAATTGCCAGCTTTCTCCGCTCCCTCCTTGTGGAGTGATAGCACATCTGCTTTTACCAGTCACCTGGCATGTCAACTGTTTGTAGTGATCAGTTAAACAAATATGCTAAGGGGTCAGCCTGTTCCTCAGCCAGCTCCCTCAGCACTCTCTGGTGCAGCCCATCGAGGCCCTGATGCTTTGCACCTTCAGGTGCGCCAGTGCCTCCTTGACCCTGCCAGTGGTAATTATCTTAGATTCCATTGGTGGGACCCCTTCTCAGCTGCTTTGAGGCTACTATCAGGCATGGGTCCAATATTCTCCTTGGTGAACACTGAGCAGAAGAAGCTGTTTAGAACAGTTGCTTTCTGACTGTCATCCTGATTATGTTATCTTCTACTAGCCTAACTAGCCCTTCTCTTTTCTTTCTTTTTCCTGAATGCAATGGAAAAAGTGTTTATTCAGTTTAACCTCCTCAGCAATCTGAAGCTCGGTTGCCGACTTGGTTGTTTACCACCATCTTCCTTCTTTATTTTTTGCTGAGTGTATTCGTCCCAGTCGCTATCCTCTGCTCCCTTTTAAACTTGTGGAAAGTTTCTCTCTGATCCTGATCACTTTTTGACCTGTGCTGTGAACCATATGGGCCTTTTGTGTTTGTTTCTTTTTGACACTGATGTAATGCAAAGTTTGTAGCCTCCAAGATGGATTGCTTAGCCAACCCCCAGATGTCTTCTACTTCAGTCATTTCCTGGACCCTGGTCAGTTTGTCTCTGACTAGTTGTTTCATTTTGTCAAAGTTTGTCCTTTAAAGCTTAAGACCTCTGCTCAAGATTGACATTTTACATTCCAGAGGGATAACTCAAACCAGATGGATTTGGTCACAATTAGCTAGTGGTTCTCCAACTTTAAACACCCCCACCTACCTAAGAGATCGTGAGGACTACATCCAGGATGGCATCCTCTCTGGTTGGAATGGTTCTTCTCAATCTAAGCAAAGCATTTGATACAGAAGACCATAATCTCCTGTTACTTAAACTTAAAGAACATGGTCTAAACTACACCACTGTAAACGAGTTCTCTTGTTACTTATCAGGTAAATCTCAATGAATTAAAATCAATGGGCTTCTGTCCTCCCCTTACCGCTCCAAAGAGGTGTGCCACAGGGTTCTATTTTAGGCCTCTTCTATTCTCGATGTACATTAACTCCTGACTGACAACATCCAATAAGCTAAACTGCACTTCTTTGCAAATTATACCATCTCTTACTCATCAAAACCCTCCTGTCTGACCTTGCGAATAACAAGCAGATTTCAAACAACTTCAAATTAACCTAGCGAGATCTAAATTACTGTTAAACACAAAAGAAACTACAGCAATGTTTTTCTTATCCATAACTTTGTCAACCTTGCATTCTAAGATAGGCCCTACTGTACCCATTACAACTTTACTTGGAGACACACTAGAGGTTATAGATAAATTCAAATACTTTGGCGTTTGGCTAGACAGCAACCTATCCTTTGCCAACCATATCGAAACCCTCGCCAAAAAGTTAAAACTGACTGGGCTTCTTCTATAGGAATAAAGCCCTGTTCCTAGTGACATTAGAAAAAGGCTAGTCCAAGCCACCTTCTTCCCTCTCGACTACTCAGACATTACTTATAACTGCTACACAGCCTCTAACCTGCATTAATTGGATGTTCTTTTCACTGAGCCATTCATTTTATGGTAAATGCCGATTCCAGAACCTCCCACTGTAACCTCTATTTGGCAGTAGCCTGGTCATCCTTACTATCAGAAGAATGACCCATAGCTTTGCCTGGGCTTATAAATCACTACTGAACAAACTCCCCTATACATTTCTTCACTAGTCCACCATTCATATAGCTGTTATTCACTCCAGAAAATTCTATTATCCTATTAGATGTTCCTAAAATCCATACCAGATTTGGTAAAGTTGTCATCAGCTACACTATTCCATCTGTCGGAATAAATTGCAGTCCTCCTCAATTTTCCAAACTAGTCTCACCTGGACGCTTTTAAAACCCTATTTACCAAATCCATGAAAGAAGTCTGCCACTGCCACTCCAACCAATTGGCAGATATTCTACACTATTATTTTTACCCAACTGGTGGCAATTCTGCATAGAACTTCCATTCCTCAGTTGATTTTTTGTTATACTTGGTGATACTATTATGCATTTTTTCTAAGACAGCTGTCATAATTGTCTTCTTATGTCACTATTATGGTTTAGTTTTTGTTTTTAACATCTTTTTCTGGCTCCGCTTGGCCGGAGAACTCTCTCAGGCAACTGCACTTTCCTCAGCTCTACCTCCGAGCCTGAAACCTCCAGCCTTCCTGGCACCAGCCGGCTATCCCCTTGGCCCTGAGCCCTCCCAAGGTGGGGCAGCCCTATACACCCAGGGCGCACTACCTTACAATTCAGCCGGCTGGGTCATTCGCCCAGGAGCTGGATGGGTCCGGCTAGTGGGAGTGGTCGAGGGTGCAGTGCCATCGCCTCATCTCTGGGAGTGGGGATTTTTCCTTGACTGCGTTGCTTCCTCCCTCCCTCCCTCTGGTGGAGCTCATTGTGCAATGGTGCCAGGCATGCCTCGCGCAGCTCCGCTCCCCTCTAGTTGAGCTCTGCACATTGCAGTGCCTTTGGTCACCACCAGGGGCTGCTGCGGTTCAGGACAGGAGCCTGGATCCCCCTGAGAGAGGAGAGTAGTCCTCCAAATGCTCAATCCTCTACTCCTGCCAACTCGGGCGGCCCGGCTCGTTCCCAAACCCAGGTCGCCAGTGTGGTGGGAGGTGTGACATCCAGCGCCTCAACCCTTAACACCACCGGCCAGCTATGGTTTAGTTTTTTTGTCCTCCACTTATTTGTACATGTTTTTTCTTCAATGTCACAAATAGATGCATTGTACCGTTAGAAGCCTACTGTCCTTGGCAGGACCTCCTTGTAAATGATCTTGCTCAATGGAGCCATTCTGGTGAAATAAACTTGTACTTGTATGTTAATCAGTTGTGTAAGCAGGCAGTCTTGCAAGGTTATGAGCACAGTTTGGCTTCCTGAGGTTCCAGCCGCTGGGATCCCCAGTCGACATTAGCATGTTTAGATCACCAGCCACCACTGTCTCCCCTTCTTTGTCATGCCTCTGATTTCTTCTAATAGTTCCCAGGCTTTCTCCTCTGTCTCCCTCGTGGCCTGCATATCACCCTGATATGGGCCTTCTTACCTGATGCGGTGCTAAGCTGCATCCACAGGATTCAACACCCTCTTTTTGTTACTGTTATATCAAGTGACTTTTATTCCTTCCTGAACATAGTTTACCCTCCCCCAGCTCCCTACCTGTCCATCCTGAATAGTGAGTAGCCTGGGACTGAGAGATCCCAATCATTGTTCTCTGTGGCCCACATCTTGTAATGCCACAAGTTCCACTTTGGTGTCTGTAATCATTGCCTGCAGATTGCCTATTTTGTTTCCCAGGCTTCTGCATTTAAACACACCCTCTATGAACCAGACAGAGTACCTTCCTTCCTTTCTTGTGGTCTCTTTCATTGATTAACAACTGTCTTACCGCCTTTTCTGTTAATGTGAATCCTCTTGTGATCCCTGTGTCCATTTCCTGCTTGTGAGAGAGTGCTGGCTAAGTTATCATCTTTATGCTGCTGTTGATGGGTTCCTTAGCCTCAACCCCCACCTAGTTTAAACAGCCAATATTGACATCAAACTTTTGTCCAAGTGCTCTTACCCTTTCTTGGTTAGGTGAAGTCCATCATGTAGAAGAGCTTCCTCTCCTAGAAGTCACCCAGACACCTAGGAAGTGGTACCCACTCTAGACACCAACTTTGAAACCATGTGCTAAATTATTTGCTCTTTTGCTTCTGACCTTGTCATTATTCCCCTTGTCCCATACTGGGAGAACCTTGAGAAGGCCAGGGTGGTCAACCAAGCTGCCAACCATTTGTCCAGTTCTACCAGGCTTTGCTTGATCTCTTCCACCATCTGATTCACAGGTCATTTGTTCAAAGGTGGACCAAAACTCTAGGCCATCCCTGTCCACCATCCTCCTGTTCCATTCAGAGTCACGCTTTGCTGAAGCCCCAAGGAAGCATTTGACTGACACAATTGTATGTACACATTCAATCAGCTGAGTTTCAACTCCTCTTATCATGGAGTCTCCCACAGTGAGTATTTGCTTACTCCTATTTTTTGTGTTTTACTTTGCTGCCACCAGCTGTCATTTCCATGCTCTGCCATGGCCCGTTGATCAAATGTTGTCCCCTAGCATTTCTGGTGTCCTGTACCTTCGCTATGAGTGCAGAGAAGTTGATGGTTGAGATGGCATTAGCATGAACAGGGTTTATGTGGTCCATCCTGACAATTTACCTTCCTTCCCACCACCTTCCAACCCCCAGGATGGATGGGTCTTTGTGGGAGTGGACGGGGTGAATTCAGTATAGCTGGTGCTGCAGCCTCGATATTTCCTTCCATGCTGTGTTCAGCTGTGCCCTTAGTTCATTCAGAGATCTGAATATTGGGTAATGACCCACCCTGCAGAGGAGCCCTCTGGAGATGCATGCCCCACAGCCATGGCAATTTGCAATATCCATAATGAAAATTCAGGTTTTTTTCCTTGTTCACTCTGTGCTTCTCAGCTGTGGTAGAGATAAAGCAGAGCAGTCAGCTGCAACTAGGACAAAATAAAAAGAGAACTGGAGCCCAGTCAGCTTCTGCACCTGCTCTCATGCGACTTTGCCCTAGCTGCAGGGATTGTTAAAATTGGATTAGATTAGGTGGGTGAGAGGGCTGTTTTATTTTCTATAGGTTAACCCCTTGAAGTTCCCATCTTTCCTGTTCCAAACAGGAACTCCTTCCTGTAGAGATAGAGATAAATTCCTAAGAAATAACATGTCGGTCCATAAAATGCCTTATTGGATCTAATTTATGTACTCTTAAATCCAGTGATAATTGATGATGCTAAATTATTGACCTACTATTTGTGTGCATTCTTAAGACAAAGGAAAAATTATAGTCATTTTACAGTTTTTATTGTTATTGCACTGTTAATTGTTATTATTTGAAATACCATTTATAAGAGTAACTCAACATTTTGACTTTTTCTGTTTGAAATGGCCACTGGTAAAAGAAATAAAACTTGAAAATCCTGAAACCTGATGAAGCTGAAGTAGAGTAAATCCACAGTGTGGCTGTTATCGACTAGCTTTGTTACCCAGCCAAAGAAAACTATAAGGTTGGTCTGACAACACCAGTGCTGGAATGTTATTGGAAGAAAGGTGACTGTTTTGGGGAGGGTTGCAGCACTGTTGAGAGGCACCGTTTTTAATAACTGTTTAAAAAGTGTTACCTTGTTTCACACTGAATGTGATATCTGTGGTGTTCAACTCAGGATTTTGAAAGCAAAAGTCAACTATGTCAATACCTTCCTTGCTCATTTGTATGTTGGTGTTGGCTGCTGAGATATTTCCTTGTTGGCAGTTGGAAGCATAGTATTGGCACTGAGCACATCTGATGTTTTCTGTTGCAAAAGTCATTCATTTTGAGTAGACATTCAAACTTTGTATGCTTCTGTGGCCTGACGATTGAATTACTTACATAGAAGCAATACCACTGCCTGTGAGTTGTTGCATTAGCTACTTCCTAGCATTTTGATTGCTCAGTCTTTTGTAGAGGTTATTTGTTGCTTTGTTGACCATTGCTAACAAGGGTGCCATTTTGTTAATGCCATGTAGTGGTTATGTTATGTAGGGTTGCAATGATATTAATTGTGAGGAAAAAGGATAAAAACATAGAAACATAGAATTTGATGGCAGATAAGGACCGCTTGTCCCACCTAGTCTGCTCTTTGTCCCTACCTGTTTCATATACTGCAGACCCTAAATGATCTGCAGCTTACCCTCTCTTTCCTATTATTAGATTTCCTTTATGTCTGTCCTTTGTGTTTTGAATTCCCTACCATTTTGCCTCTACAACCTCTGCCGGGAGGCTGTTCCATGAATACACCACCCTTTCTGTGAAAAAATACTTTCTCACATTACCCCTAAGTCTACCCCCCACTCATCTTTATATCATGGCCCTTGTTCTTGAACATCTTCGCTTTGAAAGATGCTACCATCATGTACCTTGTTTACACCTTTGAGGTATTTGAAGGTCTCTATCATATCCCTCCTCTCTCTCCTCTCCTCCAGGGAATACATATTGAGATCCTCCGGTCTCCCTCATATGACTTTTGGTGCAGCCTTTGCACCATTTTTGTTATCCTCTCTAAACCGCTTCCACTCTGTCTATGTCTTTCTGGAGATGTGGACTCCAAATTGGACACAGCACTCTAGGTGAGGTCTCATCAATGTTCTATATGGTGGTATCACCTCCTCCTTCCTTCTGCTGGAGATACCTCTCCCTGTGCACCCCAGCATTCCACTGGCTCTCCTCACAGCCTTCTCACATTGTTTGGTAACCTTTAGATCATCAGATATGATTACTCATATGTCCCTTTCCTGTTTGGTGACCATCAGTACCTCCCCATCAGGTACTCCTCCCTGCACTTCTCTACCCCAAGTGCATGATTTTGAACTCCTTTGCATTGAATCTTAGCTGCCACACCCTTGACCACTCTTCTAGCTTGCTTAGGTCCCTTCTCATCTCTATGTCTTCTGGAGTGTCAACCCTATTGCAGATCTTCGTGTCATCTGCAAAGAGACACACCTTCCTTTCCAGCCCCTCTGCAATGTTGCTTATGAAGACATTAGAGAGGACTGGTCCAAGCACTGATCTGTGTTGGATCCTACTGGTCACCCCCTCTTTGGATTGAACTGTATTCACCACCACCCTCTGTGTCCTAGTGCTCAGCCATTCTTTGACTGAGTTTACAACCATGGAACCTACTCCAGGGCTGCACAGCTTGTTTACTAGCCTCCTATGTGGGATGATGTTGAAGGCCTTCCTGAAATCAAGGTTGGCCACATCCACCACCCTTCCTGATCCACCTTCCTAGTCACCCAGTCAAAGAAATCTATCAGATTTATTTGACAAGATCTTCCACTGTGAATCTATGCTGCCTCAGATCCTGAGCTCTATTGATTCAAGATATATCACAAACCTTTCTTTTAGTAGTGATTCCATTAGTTTCCTCACCATGAGGTCAGGCTGACTGGCCTGTAAGTGACAGCCTCTTCCCTGCTCCCATTTTTGTAGAGAGGAACTACATTCACCCTCCTCCAGTCCTTTGTACCACACCTGTTTCCAGCAAACTGTTGAACAGGGCTGTCAGTGATGCTGCCAGCACCTCCTGAGTTCTCTTAATACTCTGGGATGTATCCCATCTAGCCCCAGCCTTGTCCACTTTCATATTAGTGATTTCCTTTAAGACTCTCTCCTCCTTAAATGGAGCGGTGTCCACCTCCCTCCCAGTGGTGCTTCCATCTCCTAACTTTTATCCCTCCTTCCTTCTGTGAATACTGAACAAGAATACCTGTACAGGATTTCAGCTTTTTCTTGGTCCTTCTCTGCACACTTCCTCCTTCCCTTTTAGTCTCGTAATCCCACTCATTGTCTTTTTTCTTTCACTAACGTACTCCTTTTACAGTTGCTTCTGTTGTTGTTGATCACAGTGATTCATGTAGTTCATGACAAAGAATCAGGTAGAGTCAGAGGGTTGGCATATGACATTGGGCAGATTTTGTGGGCACCTTTCAGGTTTTTCAGTCTGAGTTTTGTTTGATGTTCTTGTGTGCATTCAAGGCACTGGACATTGATTTCATCTGTCTTAATTATATGTCTCCCACTGTACTGTACATGGCATAGTTTGGTGTCACCATGAACACCAAAATATAGAGATTTACAGTCAATACACATGGTGTTTAATACAGATTGTGCTGTTAAAGGGCCCATTTAATAAGTTTCATGAAGTTTGACTACATGTCCTCACTAAGGTCATCTGCTACCTTTGTGCTGGAGCCCTTCCCAACAAACTTGAGTTGTTTCTCTTTAGGTTGTAGGACTTAAAATTTTTTTTTAACATACAGTAGATAACGATTTGGAGTATCCTGGAAATTGTAAATATCTCTCCACACTCTGGAAAATTGTCCTGAGAGTGAGGGGCCCACAGTAATTGATATCCATTTTCTGGTGTACATAAAATAATAATGCATATACTGTATTAAGTCAGTAGGTGTCATGTCACTTAATGATTTTTCATCCCCAAATGTTTCTTTGATGTAATCTGAAATAATTATAATGTCCAGCTATGTTTTATGTAGTAATAACATCTTCATTAGCTAATATAAAGTTGTCAATAGTCTGTTCATCATGTAGAGTTGCGCTTATAGTGGTGAGATCAGAGGTTGTACTTGTTTTAATGTGCTTTCTGTTGGAGTTTGTGGCCATTGAAACCCTGTTTATGCAGAGTCAGTGATTATCAGGTCAGCAGATTGCACCACATAATTACTTTCTATTTCTTTCTCCATTTGGTTCATTAGTTGGTCAACTTTCAGAATGAAACTAGAGTCAGTGGAATACATTTTTTATTTTTATGTAAGACGTAATTTATCCCAGCACCATCAGAGGATCAGAGTGGTCATGATGTGGGAGCCTACATCTTGCATCCCCAGCACCAATTGCCATGGCCAAGCACTGGCTGACCAGGACAGGACCAAACGTTCTGAACCAAGGACCCATGTGACCTCTGGTTGCCAGTCAGTTGACAGTGAAGGACTGCTAGCAGAAGCCTAAGAATAACACTCAGCTTCAAACTGCAAAATAGCACTCCTGCTTAATTTGTGCCACTGTATTTCAGCACCAGCAGAAGATCAGAGGGGCCATGAGAGATGGGAGCCTGCATCTTGCTCCCTCCTTCAGCACTGATCACCATGGCCATCCAACTGGTGGCCAAGGACAGGAGTGGAAGGTCTGAATCAAGGACTTATGTGAGCTCTTTCTGTCAGTTGGGTAGTGGAGGACTACTATGAGGAAGCCAGGAAAATGTTAAATTCAAACTGCAAAACTGTGCTCCCTTGTTAACATGATATTATTTTACCCCAAAACCCGCAGAGGATCAAAAAGGTCATGAAGGGTGGAAGCCTGCATCTTGCTTCCCCTCCCCAGCACCGATCCACGGCAGTTGAGCAGCAAGGATGGTACCAGAAGGTCTGGTCTTAGGACCACTATGATCTTCAGCCATCAGTTGGGTGGTGGAGGAGGACTTCATAAGAAGCACAGTAAAAGCACTAAACTCAAACAACAAAAGCAGTCTGCTATGCTTACCTGGCACCACTTTACCCAGAACCACCAGAGGACCAGAGAGGTTATGAGGGGGTCTGAATGTTGCTTCCCATCCCTGAGCACCAAGTACCATGGCTGATAACTAGCAGCCTAGCACAGGACCAGTCCAGGAGGACTGAATCAAGGACCCACGTGATCTTTAGTCACTAAATGGGTGACAGAAAAGGACTACAGGAGGTGCCCTAGCTGCACTGTCTTTTGTAACAAGTAATCCTTCACTGTGGGCAAGAGTGCAAGGGCAGGGCCATAAGGGCACCACACTGGGAACATAAGAGGGGGCAACAGTTGGCAATAGATGCTGCCTTTCTAGTTTGAGCCTCAGTGGCCTCAGTAGTACTCATCCATATATTCCTATAGAGTGAACTAATATGTAAGTACCTCATCAGAATCTCCTGATGGGTCACTGACCAATGGATAATACTAGTTGCACCCTGTCTGGGTAAAAGCTATCCAAATAGCCTCATAAAGTATTCATGAAGATGCTACTGTGTGTCTAAATATTCTATAAGTGACTTACAGTGATGTCACTGACCTGCATGGTGGCTCTCCTCCTAAGCTCGAGATAACCCTACAGAGCAAATATACCCCAGAGCAGTGCGATTTAGCAAAAAGCATATTTGCAGCACTGAAAATGGCTAGGGATCAAACATCAAAACATCTAAAATCTGACCAGATGATGGATTAGCTGATCAAGAAAATATCAGCCGAGCTCCTCACCAGCCAGCAATACCACCACAGAGGCCGATACTGATCAAGAAGCTGAGCAGCTACGAGATCCGCTTTGAATCCTGATAGCTGAAATTAAGGCTTTTCAGGCAGAAAATAAGCAAGAATTTCAAGTGCTCCAGGGCAGAATTCAGTTGGTGGAAGGCAGATTGATGCAGCTGAACAATGCATTGAAGAGTCTGAGAACAGACCTACAAAATGCAGACAGCCCTGGATTACCTGATCAATCATCAGGCATCCCTGCAGGAGAAACTACTTGACTTAGAAGCCTCTCTCGGCAGGATAATCTATGGCTATATGGCTACCAGAAGGTGCAGAATTAGGGAAAATGAAGGAGTTCATGGAGGACATCCTTAGGGACATCTTAAGTCTCCGCCACTTTCTAATTTAAAATAGAAAGGGTGCATAGAACTTTGATACCCAAACCCACAGATCCAGCAGTGCGCCAGGTCAGTTGTTATGAAAATAGTCAGCTACTGGGACAAGGACTTCATATTAAAACTGCCTGGATGCAAAGGTGGTCCAATATAACACAGCACGCCTTTACCTTGATCATGATTACCCGTTGAAATTTTGAAAAGGTGCACTGCTTATTCTTTAATCATCCAGACTCTGAAAGATAAGGGCATCCGCTTCCAAACCCCTTTCCTGCCAAGTTTAGAATTTTTGGGACACAGGAGCCAGGACATATGACTTTCCAGAGCAGGCCAGAGAGGAACTTCGAGCCAAGGGATGGAATATCCTCCGGACCAGCAAGACTGACAACAACCTTGCCCCCTTGCTCCCAGTGGTCACTCACCATGCATAGGAGGAACAGAAGACAGGCTCAACAGTCAGCACTGAGAACACTACAAGATGTGAAAGCTCTACTTTCAGCTATTGATGACAAGGATGCCTCCACATCAGCTGGAAACCTATCAACTCCTACCTGAGCTGAGTACAAATTTTATATTCCTCCACCTTCTAACCCAAGTAATTTGGTTGCTCCCCTCCTGTGTGCATGGATACCCTCCTCCGTGCAGGGGAGCAATGATTTTTTTTTTAACCTTGGACTGGAACCCTACTGAGAAGAGACTATCTTACACTGTTATTAGCCCCTTTCTCCTCATTACATAATTGAACAGAACATGACCATCTAAAACATCTCCAAATGCTGTGATGGACTTGGGGAGGGGCTATACTGCTTTCTCAGTGACTAATATCATTTATAAATAATACCTTTGGGGCATGGTGAAAAAATGATCACATTATAGTTTACCCTGGTTATACATGTTATATGGGTCAGAAAATGCAGTAGATTAATATGGGGCACTTTCCTGGCCTTGGAGGTGGGGAAGACCTAGTCTGAATGTAACGCTCATCAGTAGATCTGGGAGTCATTAGTTACGGGCCATATTATGGGGGGACGTAGTAACAAAAACAAAAAGGAAAGGGACCGGGGGTAATCTATATCAGATGACCTTAAGGTTAGCAAGCAATGTGAGAAGGCAGTAGGAGAGCTGGGGATATAATGGGATGCGAGGGAAATGCATCACCAGCAGAAAACAGGAAGTTGTTATCCCTTTGTACAGACAGTTGGTGAGACCCCATCTAAGTACTGCATCTGGTTCTGGAGACCCCATCTCCGCAGGACATAGACAGGATAGAGGCAATCCTGAGGAGGGCAACTATAGTGGTGCAGGGTCTGCAAGAGAAGCCATCAGAGGAGACTAAAAGAGCTTAATATGTATACCCTTGAGGAAAGGAGGGAGGGGACATGATAGAAATGTTTAAGTACCTCAGTGGAATCAACAAAGTCCAAGAGGGTTGCATCTTTCAGAAAAGAGATTTGCAAGAACAAGGGGACACAATTTAAAGATAGAGGGGCGTGTCTAGGGCAATGTGAGAAGTATTTTTTCACAGAGAGATAGTGGATGCATGGAACAGCCTTCTTGAGGAGGTTGTAGGTCTAAAACTGTGGGAGAATTCAAGAATACATGGGACAGACATAAGACAATTCTTGTGGGGTAGGAAGAAATAGGCTGTTGGTTAACTAGGATCTGCGGCTTATCCTGTAGGTAGGAAATGGGCAGACTAGGTGGGCCAACGGTCCTTATCTGCCATCAAAGTCTATGTTTCTATGTTTCTATATTTCTACAGCAAGGGCCCAGCTGGGAGCAGTTGTACCGGGATGTTGTTGCCCTCCCAGATGAGATCGAGCAGCATTGCATTTCGCCATGTAATATGAGGGCTTTAGGGATCGAGCTGGTTATCCAATGAACACTTTTGGGTAATTGATGCAGAATAAAATGAGTGGTAATCCAACTGCAATTGGAATCACAGTTCAAGATACACTATAATGTGGGCAACAGAGCTTCTTTCTACTGTAACTGAGGGCATGTTTTCTACCTCAATTTGGAGGCCTTGATGGTGTCATTTTCTTGGTAATCTTAACATCAACAGACCTGCTTTTAAGGGCCTGAGGAGGCTGGAGTGCGATTTATCGCCACCTCACCTCCTAAAGAGGAAGGTCAGGTACTGGGAGTGCTTGCCTCACTCACACAGAGGGTATAAATTATAGCCCTCCAACCTTGGAGGTCACTCTGTATATAGTTATGAAATGTACTCTGTTTCTGTTGTTACTTGTTTTCTCAGGCAACTGCGGAAGGATTGTTTTCCATTATTAAGAGGTGAAGGACTTGAATTAACTGCTGTACAAACAAGGGAGAGGGACAGGAGAATGAGAATAATTCACAGACATGAAGAGGGAGTAAAGAGAGAGATTAGGGATATGGGACTATATCAAGAGACATTCATAGGATCCATTAAACAGGCAGGACAGGGTTGCCCCAGGTAATACAGAGGAGCAATAGTAATGGGAATTTAAATGAACCCTCACACACTGTATTGATCAGTTCTCTTAACGTGAACGGTTTAAACAATCCAGTCAAGAGGTATAAAGTCCTCAGGACTCTGAAAAACTACTTTTATTTTTCTCCAGGAGACTCATCTGAGCAAACTAGAACATCTTAAACCTACTAAGTTTGGATTTTCATGTCATAGCCTCATCTTTTAAGGAAGGAAATGCAGGGAGCTATGGTCCTTGTCCCCAGGGCTACCCCTTCCATCTCACCAACTCATACACCGATTCTCAGGGCCAGTTAGCAATTGTGATGGGCACCCTAGAAGGACAACAGATTACACTAGCTTCCATCTGTATCCCCGGTACTAAAGCTGAGGCAGTGTGCCCACTGCTACAGAGAATCACAGAGGTTCAGCAGGGGATGTCAGTGATGGGAGAGGATCATAACCAGATATATGACAGGCTAGACACTACCAATATTAAAATCCAAAAGGACCACCACACAGAAAGCTGTGATAGCATACACCAAGGAGATGCAATGGCTTGATGTATGGAGAGCCCAGCATCCTCACCAGAAAGACTACTCTCACTACTCCCCACCCCACATAATCTACACTCAGGTAGACTATTTCCATATTTCAAGGAAGCACCACTATAGAGTAAGGGATTGCTCAATGGCACTCTCCCCGACCATTCTTGTTTACTCTTGAAGTTAGACTGGCCATCTGAATGAAGGAAACTCTCTGGAATTTTAATAATTATCTTCTAAATTTTAAAGACTTCCAGGACCTAATTACAGCTCAAATTCCCAAATATTCACTGAGACTGCACATCCAGATCTGGCCAACTCAACCTTATGGGACACCATTAAGGTTGTCCTGAGGAGAAATTATACAATATGCTTCTTTTCAGAAGAAGTAGCAATTAGTAGACAGGAGTTCCTCCAGAGCCAACTTTAAAGCTCTGCAGTCACAACACGCAGCAGGGGACCAGGTTTTTTTCCCTTACTCCAAGCAACAAGGGAACAATTACAAAGGGTTCTGGAGATCAAAACAGAACAGGCCTTACAGAGATTGAAACTTAGATACCATGAAGGTGGCCCAAGGGCCACCAAAACTGTTGCACATTGCCTTCAACAGTGTACTATACAAGCCACCATTACCCAAATTAGAGAGCCACTAACAGGTAACTTAACTACCCTACCACTGCAGATAAGAGATGCATTCTTAACCTTTATAAACATTTATACACCCCTGAGAAAAAACAGACCATGGCAAAATTAAGGATTTCCTGGGTAAACTAAAACTGCCCTCCTTAACATTGGTACAACAACAGTCCTTAACCCAACCCATAACAGCCCAAGAATTAGCAAATGCACTATCAAACCTCAAAATGGGTAAAAGCCCCGGCCGGATGGCTATACAGGGAGTTTCTCAGGGCATTTTGAGAACCACTTCTACCAACCTTGTTAGCGGTCTGTAGAGAGAGAGATTAGGAGGGTGGGGAACTGCCTCATACATGGAACTTGACCTCTATAACAAGTATTCTCAAACCAGGAAAAGACCAAATTAACTGCTCCTCATGCTGACACATTTCAGTATTAAATACTGATTATAAATTATTTGCATCGGTCCTGGCCAGAAGGCTGGAAACACTCCTGCCTGGACTAATACATAAGGACCAAACTGGGTTTGTTCCGGGTGGCAAACACAAGATAACATTAAGAGAACTCTGCAGATTCTCCACCTGGCTGCCCTGTCAGAGGCCGCTTTTCTGCTCCTCAGTTTGGATGCGGAGAAGGCCTTGACAGGTGGCCTGGCCTTCTGTTCCAGACCCTGGCAAAGTTGGGTTTCCTGGAAGGTTTTGTTCAGGTTATCCAGACAATTTACTCCCACCCCAGGCCTACATCAAAGTAAATGAAGTGGTCTCTTCCCATCTCTTTCAGCGGGGCACAAGGCAGGGATGCCCATTTTGCCCTCACTGTTCACCCTGTACCTAGAACCCTTAGCCCAGGCTTTCAGGCAGGAGGACCAAATTGAAGGAATCAGCATACAGGAGATCACCCACATAAATTAGCGTTGTATGCCAATGACTTCCTAATATATTTAACTAATCCTGAACACTCTTTATCACCGCTATGGAGAAAACTGGCAGAATATCAAGAATTGTCAGGATACAAGTTAAACCTAACTAAAACTGAGACTCTCCAGCTTAATTATGTTCCTTGGCCTTCATTAAACAACAGTTGTCCTTTAAGTAGGACTCCCCAGCATAAAATATCTAGGAGTTTACCTTACCCCTCCCATGACAATATGTTTGGAGCCAATTACTCCCCCTTTGCACAAATTAACAGCTGAACTGGAGGGATGGAAGGTGCTACCCTCCTTCTCACACAAAGGATAGACTCGGTAAGAATGGTCCTGCTTCCTAGGTTCTTATACTTAGCACAGACACTCCCAATTCCAGTTCCCAAGGAGTATTATACAGCCCTTAACAGAAAGATCTCATGGTACATATTGGATAACCAGAGACCAAGAATCAGGTTGTCTATTCTACAACTTCCAGCAAGAGGGAGGACTTTCCTCCCAAATTTTTAATATTATCATCAAGCAGCTCAATTACATACAGTATTGTACTGGCTTCATCCTGTGTATCAAGCCAGATGAGAAGATCTGGAAATGAAAACAACAAACTTGACACAGCTGCACTGTCTCCTCCTATCTGGACCAAAGGGAGTAGGGCAAGGGAGAAAGATAACTATTACACAGACATTACATTGCATACCTGGCACAAAATAATGCAACCCAACAGCTTAGTCCAGTGGAGCCCCTCCTGGGCTCACTTCCCACCTAGAGTATCAAGCCAGCATTAATGGACCGGGTTTTGACATTGGGAAAAACTAGGACTCCATATGATATTTCAGTTTATAGAGGAGGCACAGTCCTCAGTGTCACTGACTTGGTTACCCAGTATGGGATACCGTACAGGGACAGATTCAGATATTTTCAGGCTAGAGACTTTGTCAAATCCTTATCCAAGAGCATCTGGTTTGAGACTCCCAACTCATAGAAATCATGAAGGGAGCTTTGATGACCGGGCCCTCTAGAACACATGATTTCATATTTATATGAAGCAATTAGTACCATAGAAGGGATTCTATGGACCACATAAGGAAAGCCTAGGCTAAGATCTTAACCTGCCTATCTCTGCAGTGCTTTGGGAGAAACATCTCTGCAATATGTACAAGGGGTCTCAGCCATTTCAGGGAGGGAGTTCACATGGAAGAACATGATTTGCTTCTTCAGAACACCAGCAGTGACAGCTACATATGGGAAAAAGCATGGAGGTCAATGTTGAAGGGATGTGATACCTCACCAGCCACCCATGGGCATATCTTTTGAGCTGCCCCATACTCCAACCATTTTGGATAATTTGCAATTGGCTCTAGCACAAATTTTCTCCCCAGATTTGGAACTCTCCCTGTTCTTTTTCATATCTGACAACCCCCAGGCTATAGGGATTCCAACTCAGCTAAACTATTAATTATCCTAATAATGGCAGCAAAAGTCTGTCACTAAGAAGTGGCTTGAGGGAACCCACCTCCATAAAGCAATGGCAGGATGTATTGATAGGATCCTACAGGATGGACAGATTAACAGCAGTGTTAAATAAGTCTCAAGATCAGTTTGAGATACTGTGGAGGAGAGGGTGATATATCTGGCCCTCCACCCAGATTTTGTACCATAAACTAGTTGGATGGAGACAATCAAGTCCTTCAAATACAAAGACTGAAGGAGTCATGGGAGAGATGGTTTGTTTTAACCCAGACCCCAATTGTATAAATTGGATAAACTCTCAATAGAAATGAAATATAGATTTTGTCTCTCCTTGTAGACCCTCCCTCTTGTCCACTCACTAAATGAAATGCCTCAAGGCATTGCCATCTACATAAATGAAACAATAAAGTGTGAAGAAATAAAAAGGGTAGAGGATGATATTGAAATGCTGTGGGTAAAACTAATACCAAAAACTCACCCAAAATAAAATTGGGATTGTTGTACAGACCACCATCAATCACATATGAAAATGATGAGAAAATACTAAACATCTTAAAAATCTTGACCCTGGAGATAATATAATACTTATGGAATACTTTAATCTGCCAGGCATAGATTGGGAAACCAAGTAGGATTCACAAAACTGAAAAATTGTACCTTGAAGCATTTTATCAAGTTGGGGTTGAGTAATTGGTGCTAGGAAAAACTAGAGCAGAGAGTACCTTGGATTTAATTCTAACAAATATGGGAACTCAGTGAATGAGGTCCAGATTGGAAGCCCACTAGGAAATAGTGATCATCAGATAGTCTCTTTGAAAATCAAGGAAGGGCAAAATGAAATAAGCACAGGAAGACAACAGTATTAAATTTTAATAGGACTGACTTTCACTCTATGAGAAAAAATAACACAGTGGAACTGGGAAAAGGAACTAGAAAACAAAATGTAAATAAGATGTGGAAAATACTTGTGGAAAAACTAGGAAATACAATTCAAAAATGTATACCTAAAAAGAAAATATGCAAACAAAATAAAAATGCTCCCAGGTGGTTAAACCCAAAGATAAAGAAACCAATAAACCAAAAAAAAAAAAATAGATGGTATCAGAAACCAAAAGAGCCACAACATACAAAACATAATTAAATATAGAAATTTGGTTTAAATTGGCAATGCAAGTAAAGGATAACTATAAGACTTTCTACACATTCATAAATAACAAAGAAAATACAAACAACATAGGGCCTTTCAAAGATAAAGAACCAAATGTCCTAAATAATAAGGAAGCAGCAGAGATCCAAAATAAATACTTTCGTTCAGTTTTCAGTGCTGATACTTCAAAAATCAAGAGGGCAACATAAATTCTACACCAGGAGTATCATTATTAAAGCAAATGATGTACTAAATAGGTTAAACAAAATCAATATAACTAAATCACAAGGACCTGATGAAATCTACCCAAGGGTAATAAAGGAATTGGCTGTACCACTGGCTGCACCCCAGCGTTCATCTTCCAGACTTCTGTGGACAGGGTGAGGTGCCACAGGGGTGGAGGGAAGCCTTAGTGGTCCCTATTTTAAAAAAGGGGCATGAACAGAACCAGAGAATTATAGACCGGTGAGTCTCACCTCTGTTATGGGAAAAGTGTTGGAAAACATTTTAAAGGAACATATAATGGAGCATTTGGAACAAAATGACTTACGGGATCCAATACAATATGGGTTTAGGAAGGCTAGATCATGTCAGACAAATCTCTAAGTCTTCTGTGAAAAAGTGAGTAAGGCATTGGACAAAGAAGACTTTGTGAACGTGATATTTTGGACTTTTCGAAAGTCTTGATAAGCTTCCTCATCTTGAACTTCTAAATACACTAAAAAAATTCAAATTAAACAGTAATATAATCAAATGGCTCAAAGCATGGTAAACTGAGAGGAGACAAAGGGTGATAATACAAGGAGAGATGACAAATTGGGCTACAGTGACTAGTGGGGTACCTCAGGGCTCTGTCTTGGGTCCATGCCTTTTCAATGTTTTCATTACATCATTAAAAACAAATCACAAGGATATTTGGGTAACAAAGTTTGCAGATGATTGTAGGATTGGAGCCATTGCTAATACTAAGGAAAACATTACCAATATATAAAATACCATGGACAGTATCAATGTTTGGAATAAAATGAGCAAATTGGAACTGAATAGTGCAAAATGCACACTCATGCACATAAGGAAAAACAATATAGGACATACATACAAAACTGGAAATATTAAATTAAGGGAAACAGTTGAAGAAAGAGATTTAGGAGTTACAATCAGTGCAGACCTAAAATTCAGTACACATTGAGATACATTAGTTAAAAAAGTAATCAGACATTAAATTGTATATTAAGATACATAACAAATAGAGACAGGAAGATAATTATGCCCCTGTACGGTCCCTTGTAAGGCCAAATCTGGAATACTGCTCCCAAGTATGGGCTCCATACAAAAGGAAGACGTCCGTAAGTTGGAGGAGATACAGCATACAGCAACTAAGGTAGTGGAAGGACTTAGAGACCTGTCCTACCAGGAGAGACTCCAAGAGTTAGGATTGTATACCCTGGAGTTTAGAAGAACTAGGGAGACATATGCCCACTGTTCAGGTAATGCAGGAAAGTACATTTAGGGAAGAGTTGGGGTGAATTTAGGAAAATCGAGATAGGAACCAAGGAGACACCCTTTTCAATTAGTAACGCAAAATGGAAAGCGCTCAAGAAAATATTAGTTTAGCCAGAGAGTAGTTGCAATATGGAATAAACTACCACTTGAGGTAGTGAGCAGTGCAAACATGCAAGCCTTCAAAGACAAACTAGATGAATATATGCTAGCCAACAAAACGGATGACTTAAAGCTTAAACCAAATTCACAAAAGGAGAAATAAAAGGGCAAGCATTAAGGACGTAAGTTCAAAAGCTTGAAATACCTATGATACCTATGATGATACCATCAGGTCTGATTGTTACATGTTCATTGTTTGTACTCTGAATCTTGTACTTTATATGTATTGTCTGGCTTCTGGAAAATCTGAAAACTTTTAAATAAAGAGTTACAAAAAAAACACAATATTCTACAAGTGATTTGCAAGTCTGTTATATGCCATTCATTACTGTATGCACAGTATATCCTTAGCAGTGCTGCCTTAGGTCTCTGCCTCCTCATGTGCTCCCTCTTCCTAAATGACCTCTTCCCTGAAGGACTGACCAAACAAGCCTATGATGTATCCTACAATGATTATACAATGCCCATCTCCTGTTAGCTAAAAGCAACCACACTATGTTACCTGGGTGCTACACTCTAACATTTTAATGCTATTTGCTGTTTATCTAAAGAGAGTTACTTTGTACCAGCAGTCATTCATCCCCAAATTGTATTTATAAAATGGGTCTGAAGAATTCTATATCCTGATTGGCTGAGAGATGCCTCTGGCTATGTCCTTATCAGGACATATTGTGTCAACCGCACCTCTTCAGCCAGTCAGGACGCAGCTCATCCTAAAAATCCATACATGCCAGAAGAGTTTAACAAAATATTGAAGCTGCTGCCCTGGCAATCTACGGTCACTGCCAGCCCCCATGGCATGGTCTGTTTCCTGTTTCAGTGAAACCCACCCCAGTGTCTTTAAAAAAGTCCAACCTTGTCACTTTTGTTGAGAAGTTTGTGGCAGGTCACTTATCCATGGCTCTCTGATGAACTGCTGCTACAGCTTTGTTCCCGCTGTGTTTCTTTGCTCCCACTCACTACAGTCTCCTGTCTCCACATCACGCTTGTTCTCTGGCCTCCCTGACCAGACCGTGTAACAAAAATGGGAAAACAGCCACTATCCTGGGAATTTGACTTTCCAGTGAGAAACCAGAAACTGCCCCACTAACTGTGCTGCTCTGAGGGTGAAAAGCTGACCCAGATTAAGCGGACATCCCACGTGCTGTGAAACGCAGCTTTAAAATCACAAATGCAGTTCCAATACTCTATATGGAAGGACTGCAGTTAGCTGTACCTCTTTCTTATTTTAAAATAATCATCTTCACCCCACTATGAGTCCGTGACAGGCAATGCAAAAACAGAGCTGCTGTCCGCTGGCTAAGCTCACTCTGAGACACGCTGAAAGGGAAAGCCGTGTTAGCTAAAGCAACACACTCGCTCCCTGTAAAGGCAATCCATACCAAGACAAGACATCAGACAAAAATACATTAATTAAACAAAACAACACATACTCTCTGTATGCGTATGTGGGGACTAGCCTTATTAGTGTGTCTGTGGGTGGGTGGAGGTTGCCTTGCACTGCTGACCAAGCCAATATAAAACAGCATAGTATAGAAATAGGGAACTATTTTTTACTATTTTACCTATAGAAACCTCTTTATCGCTATTTCCACATCTTTTATTTTTGATGATTACTTAGGGGACCCATTTTATAAGCACAATAAGACACTCCGAGGTGTGGGTTATGGCCCGATAAGAGCACTTCCCAGGTGCTAAAGGCACTTGGCATAACAGCCTCATGCCTCATAACGCACCTGGGGTGTGTTTTATCAGGCCACAACCCACACCTCATCGTGTCTTGTTGCTTGCATAATCATTGTGTTAATTTGGCCTCTATTTACTCCTACCAGATGATGCTGAATTCAACCCTGGCCCTCATCTGTTACCTGCACCTGCACCTTACTCTGTCTAGTTTCCCTGTCTCATTAATAAAAGTCTTACAATTGCACATCTAAATATTAAGAGTCTTAAATTTTAACAGGGCAAACTAGTAGCATGGTCCTCCCTCTATGCTCCAGATATCCTAGGTATCAGCAAGACCTGGTTAAAATCCTTCTGTCAGTGATAATGTATGATGATAATGTATGCTGTATCTCAGGTTACAATTTCATCAGGGTAGACTGTGACACCTTTGAAAAGGAGTAGGGCTTAGTAGTATATGCTTTAAGAACTGCTTAAATATTAGTGAAACTGTGACTCCATCTGCACTGATTGTCAGTGTCAGTGGCTCAGTAGGTAGCACACTCCTCTGAGGCTGGGAGATCAGAGGCCTGGGGTTCAGTTCCCACATCTGGCACTTGGGTTAATATCCCAGTATTGACACTGTAATGCAGCATGAGAGGGGTGCTGCATTTCTGAGGTGCGCTTCGGATGAGACTTTAAACTGAGGTCCCATCTGCCTGGATTGGTGGTAGTTCAGGTGGATGTTAAAGATCCCATGGCACTTATCAAAAGAGTAGGGAATTTTTATTAAATGGAGGACTCCAAACAAAATACAAATCAAGTCACAAAGCAAAAGAAAACAAAAGAAACATCAAGTCAACCAATTATAACAATTCACCCATAAAGCAGAGCATTTAGGTTGGCCAAACTTTTCACATCAGAGTTATAGACGGTATGAAGAGTCTGTAATATATTGTAGAAAAGTTCATCAAACAAAACAGTGCGTTGTTGGGTAGACCAAAAGATCTAGATTGCCAAATGTAAAATCTAATAACGAAGAAAACCAAAAGTAAAGTATCTGCAGGATACCTAGACCATTCACCCTTATGTGAACCATACATTAAAAGTCGATAAGAAATTGAAGAAAACAAAGGTTCCTTCCATTTGTTTGCTAGCCAAACCCAGAAAGGTGTAATATAAGAGCAATCAAAAAGATGTTTCTGTGTTTCCAACTCTGAATGACAGAGTGCACGAGTACACCATCGTCTCACATAACTGTTTGTGTTTGTGTGCACTACCCACAGGCAGTCTACCATAAGAGCCCAACCAAACGCTATCTCAAATAAAGGCCGTATCCGCCCATGGAGAGTAATTTTAAAATCCTGTCTTGGGACTGGGGAGTACAATCTGAAAAGATTAAGGGTTCTGAAAATCAGCAGAAATAATAGCATTATATAAATGCTTTTGCAAGGACTCTAAATTCGATACAGTTAAGTTCCATTTTTAATTAAACAAAAACTCCTTACCATACGGAGGAATAAGAGGGCCTTTAGACAAAGAAGTCCAATTAGCAGTTTTCCAGAATGATAAACCTTTCAAAAACCACAAATTGACATAAGGGGACCAAGGCTTTAAACCAGGCTGTAACAGAGGACAAAATTACATGACAAAAATATACTAAGAAAAAGCTATAGGATGTACCATACCCACTCCACCCTGACTAATAGGTCTATATGTAAATCCCTTTTAATGGGGTTCAATCTACTCCCCAGAAGGCCTGAAAAAACACTATATAAAGTTGTAAATACAGAGGATGGGGAGGAAACACATAACTTAAATACAAAAAATGGGCAATATTAGAGTTTTAATTAGCAAAACTCTTTACGTTTGCTATTTGTTTCCTTTCCAACGAGCCACTTACAGATTGAGCAATAGTAATCTTCTGGGACCAATTGATTTGCATCATATCAATATCTCCAAACACAAGTCCTAAAATGGTTATAATAGCTTTGGAAATATGAATTCCTGCAAGGGTGCAGATTCAGGAATGGGGAGTGACCAAAAGGAAATCCCTGACACTTACCATAATTAATTTTAGAACCCGAAACTTTAGAAAATAAATCCAAAACTGTAGTAAACTGAGGTTCCTCTTGAAGCGAGTGTAAACAAACCACCAAATCATCTCGTATGCCAAGATTTTAATTGGTGAAACAGTATCTGCCAGCCGCACACCTGTTAAACCACTATTAGCACTTACCATATGGATAAAAATATCAATATAAAAACATATAATAAAGGACTTAACGGGCATCCTTGCCGAACGCTCTCTGAACAGCTATGGGAGGGCCACACCAACCGCTAACATTAGGTATCAAGGAAGCCGAATAATACAATAACCGGATCCAAGCAATGAATAGTCTGGGAGACCATATGCTTTAAAACCGAAAACAGAAATTTGTGTGAAACACAATCAAATGCCTTTTCCTGATCCAGGTTGAGTAAATAACTTGTACTGTACCAGTTTGAGACGCTGAGAAAAGTTCACGGATAATCAATAAATTATCATTCTGAGAGCGCCTGGTAAAGAACAAGTTTGATAAGGACTTAACAATGAATCCTCTATCGGTGTAAGCTCTACGTAATAAGATTTTACTTAAAATCTTAAATCAGTGTTCAATAAACTTATTGTCCTCCAATTTTGTAAATCAGTTTTCAAGCCCTTTTATAAAGTAAAATAACTATTGCATGAGACATAGAAGGAGCCAAACTAGCAGATGACAACATATCATTAAACAAGGATGTCAAAAGTGGGACCAAAGTAGTGTGAAATGTCTTATAAAAGCTACACCAAAACCATCTGTACCAGGAGCAGAGTCCGTGTTCAAAGAAAAATAGAATCTTTCACTTCCAACTCAGAAATCTTGTGCAACAGGCGGGTACATTCTGCAGAATTCAAGTGAGGCAAGTGTAGGCCGTCTAGGTCCAACAGTTCCGTTGAGCGTGGTCATCTACACTATACAAGTTAGTTAAATAATTAGTCACAACCTCCAATAAAGCAGCTGAGTCCAACTAGGTCCCCAGAATCTGATGTCAATTCCGTAATAACATGATTCACTACCCTGTTCTTACAGTCATTAAATGGATCCAAGGCACCTTTATGCAATTTTAAACCAAACCGATGTTCAAAATCAAGAGATTTCGCTTATCATATCGGTATTGAAACATGAGTTGTTTCACATGTCCAATCTGAGCACTATAATCTAAACCTTCAGTTTCAGTTAGAGAGATTAGTTTTGCAATTGCGATCGCAACTTTAGATATTCCAAATATTGAGAATTACTTTTCTTTTTGGAAAATGATTGAAAAATTTTTTCCAATCACGCTTAGAATCTTCCCACCAAGAGGCAACATCATCATAGACATCCAAGACAGATAGTCTAGCATTAAATTCTAGCTGCCAAGCTTTCTGAACAGATTCATCTGATAACAAGGAGTCATTCATTCTCCAAATATTCTTTTTACAACGTGGAGCACCGTCCCAAGACATTTGTACTGTTAAAGATTTATGATCAGAAAATTCCCAAACCCTCAAGGTAACCGCAACTAGTTGTAAAGAAAGTGAAAGAAAAATAAAGTCTATAGTGTGGACAACTGATTTTTAAAAATGTCCTACCCCATCAGAATGAATGTCTGATAAGCATCCTAAGGTTGAACTGTCTAGAATCTGATTCAATTTCTGAGAATCACAAAACAGTTTAGACGTCTTCATCCCTCTATCTTTGATATCAAGAACACAATTGAAATCGCTTGCCCAAACATGGAAACGGAAGTATACAAATAAGGGTGTATGTCGCTCAGGAGCGCAACTCATAAAGCTTTGGTCTGTGGGCATATATATTAATCAAACGGAATCTTTCAGTTCCAAAATTAATATCTAATAAAAAGAGCGCCCTGGAGAAATATCTACCATTTTGGATACCCTTAAAGCTGAATTTGTAAACAAAACCCCTACCCCGTCACAGAGATCTTCACCATTAGACCAAAAGGACATCCCTAACGACCAAAGATTACGTGTTCGCTGAACTTCATAACTGGTCTTCAACCTGGTATCCTGAGACAGATAATATCAGTATTCAAATTTTGCAAACAAGACAAAGTCGTAACCAATTTTATGGCTTTTGATACTATTAACATTAAGTGTAGTCACTGTTAAGGAGGTCATCATATGAAGGAAAAAAGGAAACACCTGTAAACCCCATTTATGCTAAGACCATCAAGAAACTTTAGACACTCGCCGCTCTGAGAACGCTTAGGAAAGTTTTCAATCTTTCCTGTATCACCGCTCTTCCCTTCTGAAAAGGTATCAGTAATCAAGAGGCCTTAGAAGAACGATCAGACTCATCACCCTCAGACTCCTCCTTTGAACCCAAAACTGCATAGCTATTACCCACTTTCCAAGACTCTGAAGGATTGCTACTACAGGTGCCTTAGACTCATGTTGAGGAGGAACCAGTTTACCTGACCTGTGACGTTTTTGCAGTCACTTTCTTAAAAGGGATGTCTTGGGATAAAGGAGGGGCATATCAGAAGTCTCAGAGGAGCCAAAGGAGGGAACAGGGTTAGTGGACTGGGAAGCCTCCGAGGTACATACTGCCAAAGGAGTGATAGTACACTGTGTTGTACAACTGGCAAAGCTGGACTATCCAGAACAGTTTCTCCAACTAGACTAGAGTCAGCATGTGGTGGGGAGGATGGGAAGTGAAGAAAAGCGTCAGAGGGTTTAGCTGAAATGGAACCACCTTGCTGGGCACCTGTAATTAAGTCTTCATGGGAGGGACAATGATCTCGGTTGTAGGAAGCCCATGGGCATTTGGCATAGCCATGTCCGGCTGCTCACACAAATTACATTTGAATAAATTCGAACAGTGAGCAGCTAAATGGCCAAATTCAAAACATTGGGAGCAACGTGGAGTATCACAAGCAGTATTTAAATGGGTTCTAGAACCACATTTAAAACAGGCCTTAGGCTGACCAACATAAAACAAACTACCTCTATCCCGTCCCAAAAAAACTATTCGAAGGTGCTGTGGCCCAGTAGGAGATGAAAGCAATTTAACCCTCATTTTCCAACCCCATTCCAAATCTGTTCACTATCCAAGATAGGAACTGGTTTATCCAAAATTTCACACTGCCTACGGAGCCAAAAAGGATATCTTCTATATGAACCCTTCATTACTGAAATAAAACAGTTATCAGTTTTACTAAAGGTTTGGTTAGAGGGACTGCAAAAAAGGGGTCCAAAGAGGGAGTCTTTGACCTTCTGAAATACAGACCAAAACGCCCAAACCCCAAGAAGTTTTAAAGCTAATATCATAATTAGCATTTCCAAATGTATCAACGCATAAATGTCTGAAGACATAAATTTCATTGAACCCTTCAATAATACTTTAGAAATATAAAGTCTGTCCCGAAGGTCCTCCAAACCACCCTTGTATAACAACCGCACGGCATTCACGAGGCGCAGGTTCTCCTTGTTAGAAAATAAATCTGAAAGTTTAAAGGTGGGAAGAGGACAGCCCATGTACTCCAGAATGTGAGGTAAAGCTGGTGGAAACCCTGACTGGGAAAAAGACTGACCAACAGAACAAACCGATACAGGCTGTAGTTGTAACAGTAACAGTAGCAAGAAGAACAGGTCCAGAAATATCAGTTTGTAAAGGACTGTAGTCCAGTGAGGTACCCAGGCTGTTATACTTTTGCACATTAATATCATTGGGATCAGGTATCCATTCCCTGTGGGAGATTGTAACCAACCAGCCTCAGAGATAACACGCTCAGGGACCAATGGCGGAATCTGAGGAGTCTAAACTAACACTCAAAGATGGAGCAGCAATGACTGTGCCAGTAGTAAGGGATATTGGAGGAGCAGACAATGTAGCAGAATTCTCAGCCGCCAGAGTACCAGTATCCTCTCCTTACTTAAATCTCCCATTGTAACAGAGCCAACTATAGTAGGAACAGTTACAGCAGCACGGAAGCACAGCTGCAGTCATACCAAAGCGCTTTCACCTGTTGCACCGCGGTTGAGAACGAATATAGAACAGGCGCTGTAGAAGTGGAGCTGCCGTAAAGAATTAGAGGCAGAAAGACCAGTAGACTTACTTGCTGCAGCCTCACCCCGAGCAGTATCCACGGCAGGCACATCCAGATTAGCATCAGACGATTCCAGAGTCTCTCCGCCTTCGCCAAACCGCACGCCACCCGGAAGTATGGGGACTGTATGGGACAAACTTAGAGCGCCAGACCGCAACGCTTCCTAGTTCCCAAAAGGCATTGTTTCGCGCATTACAACTGTCAGCATCAACAAGGATCTCTTGCAATAAACGCCTTTGCAGAATAACTGCAGCATAATCCTCCAACAAACCATCGGGGTCAGACTGTGCAGGCACCTCATTAGAAACCTTTTCAATGGCAAAACTCCTCAGGCATAGATGCTTCTTGCTGCTCAGTCCCATAACTTGTCTCCTCCGGTGCAGGAGAGGAAGCCTCCCTCTGCTCGGACACTTCCATCAACTCTGTAGGTTGGGACACAGTGGCTATCTTGCTCTGCTCCACCAAAGATTCCCTCCTCAGAGTAGGGAATTTCCGTGTCCTGGGCCAAATTTCCTCATTCACTAAAAAATACCACCAACAGCTTAATCTGGTTCAAGGTCAGTTGGCATTCATCTGTATCCCTCCCCGGTCGTGCCTGAAAATAGGCAGGATTTGTCTAGTGCACTTACCCAGTCAACAAAAGCTAAATAAATAAATAAATAAAACTCTCTTACCTTTGAATTTTGCTATTCTGTCTTGCTATTGGTAATGTTAAGAGGCTACACCTCTGTGTATAGAATTCTTCCACTGATGGTCAAGCTA
Source organism: Neoceratodus forsteri (assembly GCA_016271365.2). Classification (NCBI taxonomy): domain Eukaryota; kingdom Metazoa; phylum Chordata; order Ceratodontiformes; family Ceratodontidae; genus Neoceratodus; species Neoceratodus forsteri. The sequence goes on from CM057452.1 coordinate 1,451,361,305, forward strand.
CTCTTTCTCTATAATTAACTTTTTGGGGCATCCATAAAAGATAATTAAATAATTTTAATTGGGGATTTTAACATTGACTGACTTGATGGTTCGACAATAGGTCCTGGTCTCTCCTGAGCAGACAAAACTGAGTACAGATCATAAAAGAACATACTAGATTGCCAAAAAATGGAACATGTTCTATGTTAATAGACTGTATTCTCACTTATTGAGAAGAATGAATTACTTGTAACTGGGTTCTACCTGATGCATTAATGATCACTTCCAAGACTATTGCATCAGGAGGGCAAAATCCCTAACATGTGCCCTTGGATAATTCAATTTTGGGACTTTTCTAAGCTTGTTACTAACATCTTTCTATCTGAGCTGAATCAGTTTGAGCGGTCAGGTCTCGAAGATACCTTGATGTTAATGTTGCACTATCCCATTTTACTACCTATTCTGTGAACAACTAAAACAAGCATGTTCCATTTGTTAAAAGTAAGGTAAGAGGTGCAACTACCAAATCACTGAGTGGGCAACTGTCATCTATTTAAGGCCCTAGATAAAATGTTGGACACAATTTAGAGTTACTACTTTTCAGGCAGACTGGAGGCTTATAGACACCACAGAAATGTATGCAAAAAGAAATACTGTATGCAATAAGAAAAGCTATTACTGTAGAAACCTTTTAGCACATCTGCTTGTATTCACATTGGTTCTGGAAATGTATCAAACTGGTCATGGGCCTGAATCCTAATTGCACTCTCCGTGGTATGGAAATAATTGTAATAAATTGCAATACAGTAATCCGCTCACCATCACTAATATATTTTGTGTATGTATGTATGTATGTTTGTATTTATTTATTTATTTATGTGGAAAATTGGTAGCTGGAAAAGGCACACTGAGTCAAGGCTTGTTTTCAGGTGTGACCAGGAAAGGGAAAGGGGGACAGTGAATCAAACACAGTAGTATAGAAGCATTCCACAAAAATAAACTGCAAACAGTAAACAGTCCAACATGGTACAAGTGCAAATAACAGTAAAGGGTGTCAGAAGTTGGAGATAAGGGCAGCACCACAGCCCAATGAAACTGGTAACAGCAGGCTGAACAATTCAGTTCAACATATATTTGATAATAAACTGACCCCAGAAGGGGGACCACAGCTGGAGAGGAAAGGGGAACAGTGGCAGGTCGGGTAGGAGGCTAACAGGAGCAGGAGGGTAAGGTTAGGAGTTTAGCTAGTGCCTATGGGAAGCGGGGTAGGGGTAAGGATGGTGAGAGGAGGGAGGGGAGCAGGTTCCCAAGGGAGGGAAGGTAATAGGACAAGGTTGACTGCCCAGTAGAAGAGTAAGGGTGGAGGAGGGAGAAGGTGGAATGATCCCTAGAATAGAGGGAGTATGAGGTGATGGGAATGGGTGAGATGAGTGAAGCTGGGTAAGAGGGTAGTGACCAAACCAGTATTTGGAAATGAAGGATGCACAGTGGGATTGGTGATGGAGGAAGGAGGAAGATGGAGAAGGAGGAGGAGGAGCAGAGGATCAATGGTGAGAGCAAGGGGGAGTTGGTAGCAGAATGACAGAAGGTGTTACAGAGGGTGTCAAGTCTGGCAAGGGAGTGGGTGGTACCATAGACCACATCTGCATAGCTGAAGATTGGGAGCACTGTTTTGTAAACAGTTCCTGGTGAACCTGTGGAGATAGGCAGTCTTTGTTATGGTGCAGGGCAGCAAGCTTGGAGAGGAGCTTGACATGGATGACATTGATGTGAGCACAGAGTCAAGCCTACTGTCAAGTCACTCACTGAGATACTTGAAGAAATTAACTTTCAAAGGGAAACAATCCAAGGTGAAGAAGGTGGGGGGGCAGCCTGGTCAGTTTCTGTCTGGTGCCAAGGGTTATGGACCCTGTTTTCTAGTGTTGACCCAGAGTTGGTTAGACTGGAATCAGCACAATATATTGTGAAGGTCTTCCTGACCATGGCTTCTGCAGTTGCAGATGAGAGGTCTGAGGTAAACCTTTAAAAAGCCCATCTGTGACTTAAAGTTAAACTACAAATTGTAGTGAAATATCATGATTATTCTTAGTTGCAGGATATGCAATACCAGAGAAAGAAAAATTAAAATAGAGCACCATCTCTGGATGAGTTATCATCAAATTTAATCATCTTATGCATTTTTGTATAAAGCTTTTATTTCAACACACTGCTCTAATACAAAAAGCATGATATTCAAAAGACAAACAATACAAAATGTAAGTGCAGGTATTTGGGAAGACTATTATAGTAGTAAAATATCAAGGAGAAAACACCTATTGCTAGCATGGTTGCATTAATATACAAGGAGACTAATAAAAAGAGTATGAAGGGATGGCAATTCATACTGCTACAGCTACACTCAGAGGTTGAAAAAGACCTTACATTTTGCTCATCTGGGCAGAGCTTCCTCAGAACCTCTGAAGAAGCTCCGCCCAGACAGAGCGAAATGTAAGGTCTTTTTATTTGTCTCCTTGTATATTAACACAACCATGTAGCAATAGGAGTTTTCTCCTTGTTATTTTTATTGCTATAATAGTCTTGCAAATACCTGCACCTACATTTTGTACTGTTTTGTCTTTTGAATATCATGTCTTTTTGTACTAGACGCAGGTGTTGAAATAAAGAGCTTTTTATACAAAAAATGCATGAATTGATGTTTAATTCAAATGTTGATTTAACCATCCAGAGATGGTGCTCTATTTTGATTTTTGTTTCAGTAGGTGATTTGTGAGCACCATTTTATTTGGATGGTTCTCGGAGCGCCTTTTTCTGATGATTAATACCAGAGAAAGGAAGTGTGTCCAGGAACCTCTGGTTAACCACGTCAGCCTATAATTCAGTGATTAGAGCACTGGGATGGTATTTTGGGGTATGGGTTCAATTCCCAGTAGGTCACTTTATTTCTTTCCACTACAATTTGTGACTTAAATTGCTTAGCAGTGGCTAATACTGCACCAAAAAACTTCTAATTATTAATTAAAACTTATAACTAATTTAAACAAGACAAAATTGCCAGTTTTGATGCCTGTTTTCTGAAAAACCTTTGCATTTAAACTTAGAAAAACATTTAATTAGTCTTCTTTATCCTTGTTTGTGTCTACCATTTTCTAATAATGGCAGTTGAGCTAAACAAGTTCAAAGTACTCAAGTCGATCTTAAGAAAATTGTTTTGGTTTTAAATCATTTTAATAAATTATACGGTGGTAATTCTGTTAGAGATGTAAATTGTAGCTGGTCTGTTGGTGCAGCGTTGGATTTCACTCTGCGACGCCTGGTGATCCGGTTTGGGGAATGGACCCGGTCATTGGAAGGCTTAGCCGGAGGGGAGAAGGATGGAGCATCCCAGGGACTGCTCTCCTCTCTGGGAGAGGGTGGGTGTACTTGGCACTTGATGGACTTCCTGGCGGAGGCCGGGGTACCACAGCAACCAGCAGCTGAGAGTCTCAGGGAGGCAGGGTGGATGTTGGACGTCATGGCATGTCCCCGCCTCCAGGAAAAACAGGGGAGATAATCTGCAGCTCACCGTCTCAGTGATGCTGCCACTGGGCCTCAATTAGCCTCTGGAGCTGGCTCCCCAACCAGTTACTAGTGTTGCGGCACTGGTAGGGGGACAGTGCCATATTCCACCCTCTGGGGTAAGCCAGGGGTGACCGGTGAGCTCCAGCAACACCGAGGTGAAGGTATGGGGTCCATGACCAGAGCAGAAATCGATGGCGAGGTTCAACATAAAGCATACTAAATAAAAAAATGAAAAGAGATGCAAACTGTGCCAGTCGTATTAAGTTCAACAGCCAAGCACTTTATTGTTCTAAGTTATGGGGTATTTATGAATTAGAAAATAGTATTTGTAATTGTAGGATTATACAAAATATATTCTTGCCTTCACTGTTTCAATGCCAGCTGCCCTTGTCAGGACAGAATAAGAAGCAATTAGTTTAAACTGTTTAGTTATTTTAAGGATATTACTGTATTTGTTAAAGGTGAATAATATGCTGTTGTGTAGATTTCATTTAATTGTCTCCAAAAAATTAAAATGGTTATATTTCTTGAATTCTCCCCAGTTCAAAGCTGCTAGAAATTTTCAAGCTCAAGTTTCTATATTTATGCATTTATTTCAGGGCCCCTTGTGCTCTGTGGCAGCATTTTCTGATTTCTGTGGCATAATTTATTCATTTCTGTGACAGAATGCAGTTCTACTGTTGGTTAAATTTATGATGTGATGTAATTTATGACATCGCATGCCAAGAATAGAGAAGCGGTTTCAGGATGAACACGATAGCTACAGGAGCCTGGCACTATGGAAAACTGTGTATATTTGAATACAATTCACCAAAACAATAAATTCTGCAGCACTATATGAATTCTGCAGTATGATGCACATTCTGCAGAAAAATTCTACAAACGCTTAATCGCAGAATTCCAGGGCCTTGTTATTTCTTGCAAGGCATTTGTATGTTTAAATCTTATAGAACAATTATTAAAGAAAGGCTATAATATATTGTTAAGCAGGATGACACATCTATACTAACAGCAAAAACATAGCCCATGACTTTCAGCAATAAAATAAACATACCAGTTTGAACAATATCTGTAAATTATTTCCAACCCTGAAGATAGAAATTGTTTAATTCTTCTGATTCCATACTTTTAACAGTAATGTTTGCATTGCTCACTATAACAACATGTTCTGATCAGAGCCAAAATGGCTGCTAATGCAATACTCTGGCAAGGGATATAGAATTAGCATGTGGATTGGATTGTAGTGAATAGTCACACCACATGTACACACACACACACACACACACACACACTCCACAGCAATAGTCAGGCACAAACTGAGATCCTCACTTGCACTAACAATTTAATTATTGATTTATTTATAACATTTTCTTAGCCTGTGCACTATCGATAATCTGCTTTCCATAAATGTTGTGGGAATAGGCAGCAGTTAGAACAGTCACCAAAATAACAAAATGGAATGTTTAATAAAAGTTAAAAATTTTGTTCGATCTTTTAAGCTTCTCTCTGGTGTTGAGAAGCAAGATCTGTTTGTTTAACATAAAAGTATTACACAACTATTTGACAGTAATTAAAATGTCAATATTTCTGAAAATGTGAATGTTCCTTGTGAAGGAGGCGATTACACCATGAGAGGACACCAGTTACTAAAACTGAGTACACCAGACTGGTGTGCATTGACCGTTGACAGTCCTTTGATCCTATATTTTGGTGTGCAAAGCTGAGAGACCAAGAGAGGACACACACTCACTTGAGAGTCATGGAGAGAGGCAAGAAGCTTCCAGTGTGAATGCTGATCCAGCAGGTAAAATCAGATTGGTACCAGGCCATGCTCTGATCTGTTTCCTTCTGATATCCAGTAACTCAGTGTCAGAAATCAGAATGGACTTGTGGACATGCCCTGGTCTGTTCTTTCTTGATCCCCAAAGAGCATAGTCACCGAAACTGGACCAGGACCGTGGACATATCCTTTTCTGTCCCGATCCCCAGAAGAAATAGTGATGTAGGGGAGAGGAAGGAAGCAGACTTTAATGAAAGGGATGGGAGAGATTCGTAGAATAATGTGCTTCAACTCCACTTAGTGTAAGGAGTCAGCTGTGGTGCATTTGGTATATGGCAATGACCATGCCCCCGAGCCCACTTTTCTGTATACATCAGCAAGACATCAGCATTGTTCTTGCTATGCAGCCGTAAAATATAAATTATATTTCCTTAAATGGAACATCTTGACAATGCAGGTTGTGTCACATCTGGGCATCTCCCAGCATAACAGAAGGTGTATAAGTAATAGATAACCCACTCTGAGGTGTGCGTTGCACTCTGATATATGAACAGCTAGGTGTGCATTGTTAACCACCCAAGGCGCATATATCAGAGTGCGATTGCACATCCTAGAGTGGGTTATCTATCTTATAAAAAGGCAAAATTGTTTTGGTGGGGGAAAGTGCAGGTGTGCAGTCATCCTCTGATATATGCACGGTCATGTGATGTGTTTTATACTATCAGAACATTGGATTGGATTGTATTTTTTACCCATTTTATAACATATTTTAAAGCTGCAATGCCCAGCTCTAGCAAATAATTCACTTTTAAGAACACATACTAATTTAAAGGCTTCAACCACCTACCAAAGTTGCTATTTTTACATTGTATAATGTTTCACATTAACATCTGTAATAATTAGTGTGCTGTATTGGAACAGCAAGTGACTAATGCATAGCAACTGGGTGATACTGTGCTATACCATGAAAAATGACTTACTGGACACTAGACAGATTGGAAGTAGCAGTTGAAAGATCAGTCTGCACATCACTTTGGAAGCCATTGCTGATGGGTTCTTCTTACAAGGTCAGCATCTGGTTTTGAAAGTAAATATTCCTCGTACACACACTAGGCAGATTCCCATTAACATTAGATCCAGTCTTGTCTAGATTGCAAATAATGCAGCATTGCTCCTTGACCCCGCTTCAATTGGCTAAATTAGTGTCCTCCTTCTCCTTATACTTGGTCACATCTTACAGGGCACTCCAGCAATATACTATCCTCTGCAGGGATAACTTTTCTTACAACTCTCTTTAGTTGCAGATCCAAAAAGTAAAAGTTCATTTTAATTGCAAAAGTGCTTTACACATCAGCCTGGATATTCAAGGGTTGTGCCTGGTGCAACAGTGTTGCACCAGGCACAACCCACAATGCACCCTGGTGGGATATTGAAAGGGCTGCCAGGCACAGTGCAAACTCGGCGCACGGGCACAATGTGATTATGTGGTGCAGATGCAGGGGCATGCCCATGCATGTGTGGCACATTCCGATATTCAGCCCGGGATGTGTGGCATATGCTCGCACAACCCTGCAGTGCACCATATATGGGGCTCAAAGTTGAGCCCTGAAAAGAGAGAACAAATCCTGGCCACCCACAGGCGGGTTGCTGTATTTCATGGTGCAACACAGCAGCCGCCAGATGGGAGGCCACCCACCCACCCAGAACACCATCAGCAAGCACCCACAACCCCTGGTGGCCTAGTGGTCCCCCTCCCACCCAATTCCCTGAGATATGTATAAATGACCATCCCTAGTGGTCTAGTGGTCCCCCACCTGATCCCCTGAGAAATGTAAAATGACTGTCCCTGGTGGTCTAGTGGAACCCCCACACCCACTGCCATGATCACAGTACAGCTCCTCAAAGAATTCCATGGTGGTCCAGTGGCACCCCCACCCCTTCCACCCACACCGGACCCCTTGCCCACCCCACTCCTCCCCATCAGTGATGCACTTCAATAGCTTTGCCCCATTCAATGGAATTTAATCAAAATGGCATGTGTGATCTGGGAGGCATGTTTTGTTCCAGTCAGATGTGCCGATATTGAGATTCAGATAGCGCAAAAAGAGAAAAATCAATTTATTTTGTTCTGCTTTTCACTTTCATCTACAGCCCAGACAGTTTGGAAGTTTGTTCAGAAATTTTGAGGGTAGAAATGGCTTGCCCTGAATGGTGTCTTTCATTTGTTTGGTGAAAAATATTCATCCAGTCTAGAGTTACAAGAATTTGAAATTTCAGTTCTGAGCATTCTCAGTAGGGTCTTTCAGGTTAGATGTTTCATGCAAAAGAAGAATTTCCTGCACACGAAAGAAGAATCTTGTGTCATGAGTTGTAATTTTTCTTTCATGATGAAAAAATCTTTCTAATCTGGCAGCCATATTGTTTCTGTTTTTTTAATTGAAACCCCATAAAAATAATGCCCTGAACAAAAGTAAATGCTCAAATCTAGAGTGTTGGAGTTTGTTTTTCAAACAACGGCCCCAAAATATGGTTTTGGGACATCCCCAAACTCCTTACCAAGGCTTGTTTCATGAACCAACGCTCACAAAAGAACTGTCTCTGGATTATCTGCCTGTCTGTCTGTCTGTATGTCTGTCTATCTATCTATCTGTCTGTCTAATTTTTTTTTGTTATTGTTAAACAGACTGGGGTACCCACACACAATACTGCTTCTTTCTTCCCCTGCCCTCCAGGTCACTTGCCCCATGTTTTTTTTTGTTTAAAGAATAAGTGACCAGGGTGCCCATCCCAGTACCACTTCTCTTGCCCCTCCTCCAGGATGCTAGTCCCTTCTGAATACATGTGGTGGCACTGGGTGCCAACCGCTGGTGCTGATGAATATCATCCCAGCACTGTGGTGCCCAGTCCCCAGTGTCAACTTCTGTCACCCTGCAATAAAGAAAGATGTCCCCATTGATCTTTTCATTTTTTTCCTAGCCTGTAAAAAGAAAATGGTCTCTCACCAACCTGACCCCCACACAACCTCTGTCTATTAAATATAGATGGTGGCACCAGGGTGCCCACCTCTAGTACCACCAAAGATCATGCCAACACTAGGGTGCCCAATCCCCAGTGTCAGCTTTTGTCCACCTACCATAAAGAAAGCCATCCTTCATTGATCTTTTATTTTTCCTAATATTTTAATTTTTTCCTAAAAAAGGTTCATCTGTGATCTGACCCCCATACTGTAAAATGAAAATGGTCCTCACTGATCTGACCCACCCACACACCCCCATCTATTAAATATAGGTGGTGGAATGAGGTCCCCACCCCTGTGCTGCCAAAGATCATACCAGCACTGGTGTGTCAAATACTCAGTGTTGGCTCCTGTCCCACTATAATAAAGAAAACCATCTCTCATTGGTCTTATTATTCTTCTGTTACCTAAAAAGCCAATTGGGGACCTGCCCCCACCACACAGTCACCTGTTTGTTTGTCTATCTATCTATTTATATATCTTTCTATCTATCTACCTACCTATGTATTGAAGCAGACTGGGGTGCCCACCTTGGTACCATTAATCTTGCCCCCAAGCTTCCAAGTTGCCGTCCCCTTCTTATCTGTGGCATCACCAGGGTGCCCACTCTCAGTGCCGCTGGAGACTTTCCTGACACTGGGGTTCCCAATCCCCAGTGTCAGCGCCATCCCCTACAATAAAACAAATCCCTCACAGATCTTTTTCTTTTTTATCCACTGAAAAGGGTCCATCAGCAACCTTCTCCCCACACTGCCATCTGTCTGTCCATCTACAGTATATGTCTGTCCACCTGTTTGTCTACTGTCTGTCTGTTTGTCTACCTATCTATCTATGACTCAAACAGAGCAGGTGCCCACCTCCCATTCTGCTTCTCTTGCTCCCCTCCTCCAGGTCACCCATTCCCTTGTCATGTATGGCGGCAAAGTTTCACATCCCTGGTTCTGCCAGAGATCCTCCCTGCACTGGAGTTACCCAATCCCCAGTGTCGAGTTCTGTTCCCCATGGTAAAGAAAACCATCTCTTGTTGATGTTTTTCTTTTTAACCTGTAAAAAGAAAACAATCCAATAGCAATCTGACCCCATGCACCCTACACCCACCCCCACCCTGACCCCAATCATCACCCACCACCCCACACACTCATGCACACCCTCATTCACTTGAACTGCTCCTCATCATATAGATCCACTCTCTGACTGAAGACACATCTTGCTGCTGGAACCAGTGACTGCAACATAAAATCATAAGGTAAGTGTGGTTTAATGTATTGTAATGGAGTTTGAACTTTTATTCATAGCTTTGTCACCAGATTTTCAACATGGCTTTTTGCCCCAATGAACAATGGTGTTTAAATTATGCAATTTTGTTGCTCTGTAAAATCACCTTTTGGTGGGCTTCAAAACTTTTCTTCACCTTTGTTCATGCAGTGGGTCATAAGAAGGCTATGCTGATAATTTAAAATAACAATTTTGAAAAACAATAAAATTCTGAGCGTACATTGAAAATTTTACATGCACACTCATAACTAATGAATATGACAGCTGTCATTTTAAATCCTGGCTGAAACATGAATGAAGTTTCAATCAATATTCCAGAATTTTCACCTACTGGATTCATGGTAGGGTCATAACATGGCTATGTTGAAAACCTGAGGTAAAAATATTGAATATAACAAAGTTATGAGCATATGTTGACATTGTTCTACACTCACTCATAACTTGGATAATTCTGTATATTTTGATATCTAATATTCAGCATAGCCATTTTTTCACACCACCTTATGAACATGACAGTTGTCAATTTCAAATCCTAGCCAAAATGTGTTTTGCACCTGTGACGAGAATGACTTTTTGGCAGGGATTTGAGAATGTTCATCTACTGGGTTCATAGGTGGGTTATAACACGCTATGCTTGATGTTTTGTGGACAATTATGGTAAAATGCCCAGGTTATGAGTTAGCATTGCAATATTTCAACATTCACTCGTAATTTGCTAATCTGAAAGATTTTAACTCCAAACTTTCAACGTAGCTATTTTTTTTCACACCACCTCATAAATGTAACAGGTGGCATCTTATAAATCTTGGGCAAGACATGTTTTGCACTTGTGGTGTGAAATGACATTGTGGCTAATATACTATAATTGCTACATGTCATGTTTCTAAGGAGTCATAAAATGACTTTCTCAAAAATTTGGGATCAAAATAAAAAAATATACTATTAAGAAACTTTTGTGTACTGCCAGTCTTCACCTCTATGGGTATGCCTGTGATTCCATGCTAGCAGGCTGAGTTTGGGGTGAGCTGAGTGACTCAGCCACATGGGGTGAGGGTGGTGGGATGCTGCTGCTGTTATGTGAAACCCCCACCAGCCAGGGAATGAAAGCTGCAGAGTTGCCAGCATGGGCCTGGATACCATATAGTGAAAACAATCCAGGACTCTACCTCACTACAGCATCTCGGGTGCCTGCAAGAACCACAAAAGAGGTGGCTAACCTTCACATAAACACAGGTCCAGCAAGAAGTGGTGCACAGGAATACAAAACACAGAATCACTGTTCAGCAACTTTTACCTGCAAACCAGCGTGAATATACACAAAAAAACACACAAAGCAGCAGTTTAAGAATAGTTACCCCTAAGCGCCTGAGCTACATGAGTCTTCAAGGGGTTCTTGAAGACTCCCACAGTCGAGGCTCTAGGAGTAGCCATTTTTAAACTCCTGCTCTGTGTGTTTTTTGTACATGCACGTTGATTTGCAAAATTTTCTGAACAGCATTCTGTGTTTTGTAGTCCTTGTGCACCACTTCTTGCTGGATCTACCATATAGTGAAGATAGCTCTTCTCTCAGCACAGGGCCTGCTGCTCTGCACCCATGGGTGGCAGACAGCCCTGTATTGGCTGACAAATGGACTCATTGCCCTGTGTGTTTGTATCTCCAGCCAAATGGAAGCTCAGGGACCAGAGGGCCCTGCATTTCCACAGCCCATCAGACAGCCCCACTAATTCTGACATACATTGCTGCACTTTTTAGGTGGACTGAGTTCCTGTGGTGCAGGGCCCAAAGGCTTCTGCACATCTTCATCTGTTCAGACAGGTCCAAAAGGGACTTGTATGAATGAGGATATGATTCTACTATCTGAAAAGAAAGAAATTCTTTGAAAAAACCTTTGTTAATGCGCAGTTAGGGTTCAAGTTTATGCCATAAAATGCGGAAATCTGGCATTAGGGTTTCAACCCTAACTCCCTCACCCCCACCCCAGCAGCAAAAGGAAAAAGAACATCAGGGCTTTGAGTCTCCAGAGTCTTGGCAAATCAGTGGTGGAGTCTTCTTGGGGTTGTCAATCCTAATAACCATCCTGTTCCCAGAACAAACAATGTCATATGTAATTCTCCTTTCTCCAGGCAGGGCGCTGCATGAAGAAAGTTACAACAGATTGTGTTGGCAACATGTGGTGAAACATACTTCTACCTTTGAAGAGTGTATCACCATGAGGCACTGGCTCAAGCTCTACCTTGTGCATCAGACAGGAGGCTATGGGTTTGGTGGGAGGGGAACATTAGGTTGACAACCTCCAGAAAACCCCACTACTGATTTTCCAAGACTGAGACCCAAAACTCCAATTTTATTTTCCTATTGCTGCTTGGGGGTGGGGTGGGTGGAGTTAGGTTGAAACCTAACACCACATTTCCTATTTTGTACTGTTAACTTGAACCTAACTGGTACATTAATGAAGTTTTTGCAAAGCTATATATATTCATTGCAAAAACTTTGTTTATTGCATCAGTCAGGCTTAAAGTGACATAAGTGGGGAAATGAGACATTAGGGTTGAGCCCTACCCTCACCACCCCACCCCCATCCTCCGACAGATGCCAGGGGTGTGCCATGGGGTCATGAGGCTCAATCTCACCTGGGTTTCTACCTCAAGTGAGAAATCCAGCAACTCTGGGATAAAGTGTATGATCAAGAAACTAGAAGTCGATGCAATAACCTGCATCTTTTGGTCTTCCAGAGAAAGCTGAGGGAGCATATATAATTGGCTTTTTACAAACTATGATGCCATGACTTTGATTATCATTGGGATCAGTCTGTGAAATTGATCGAGTGCATTGGGTCCCTCAGGCCCGCCCCAGCACCCAGACTACCGCCTCACCTGGTTATATTTCATCTGCTATGCTTTCAGAATAGAGAGATCATTTTTCTAAAGTCAGGCAGAAGAAGGATTTATTATGGAATGGAGTTAAGTTAACTATACAACCCCTCTCATTGGTTTGACTTGGAGAATTCTGCCAAACAAGTTTAATTCACAATTTAGGAATTAGCATAGCAGGAAAACAGGCCACAGATATGTATCATCCCTTCAGCTCCATGTCCAGTTTTTTTCTCCACCTCCCGATCCATGATTTGGGAGGCACTTTATTTTCCCAATTTCATCAGTCATCCGCTTCCTGGGGTGTGCCCACCCAGACTTAGTATAGACAGTGATTGCTTGAGTATGCATGCAATTAGAAGGAGAGGGCAGAGTGGTAGCAGCATTGATTATGCAGGGCAGACATCAATCTGCATTTCATCATTAGTGACGTTGACACTCCATGTTCTCCTCTCTCTCTGCACCCAATCGTTCTAGTCACTGCCTATACTAAGGTAAGACTGGGCACGCTGCAGGAAGTAGTGACTGGTTCAGGAAAATAGCAACAAATTACCCTCAAATCAAAGGAGTGGGGTCAGGAGTTCCTACAGCTTTAAAATAATATTTGTAAAGGATGGAAGGGTTTGGGAGAGGGTACCTTCTAAGAGACATGGCTCCCTGCACAGTGCCAGGAAGCAGGCAATTCTTTAAGTGAACATGGAAGGAGGGAAGAGGGTGGAAAGGACTGGGGAGGGACAGGATTGACCCTTGCTACCTAGGGAGGGCTAGAGTGTTTTTAAAGGAGATAGGAAATTATTTTAAATAGTTAACTGCCCCTTGATCTTCCTTTTCCATGCTAGCTATGTATTCTGATATGCTTTGACCAATTTGTGATAAATAATCTAGCTTTGGGGTGCCCCCAGAGCATATAGAGTTCCACTCCCTCACCAGTTACTGCTTTTCTTTTCATATTTATGATATTCTATGACATCAATAGCACCATTCAATGCTATTTGTCTGAGTGGCCTGGAATGGGTGTTATTGATGTCATAGAATGTTCAGGCAGTATGAAAGTGAGATCAGCAACTACTGAGGAGAGAGTGAATCAGGCAGTTACTAAGGCAACAAAATTATTTATTTAACAAAAAGGTCAAAAGCATATAAGAATATTGGCTATACACTAAAGGGACAACACAAATGGATTTTGAAGTGTAAGAACCGGTTTCCTATCACCTTAAAATAAATTGGCTGAAGGGTTGATGTATTCCTGAAGTACCCTGAACTTAGACCTCCCTGTCAACCAATTGCAACTTTGGCATCTGCTCACCCTTACCCTAGACCATGATCTGATCAATACCAGGCAGGTGATATTTATCCTGGTCTCTAATTCAGAGAGAAAATGCATTCTGTGTCTTAGACCAAGATTACCTCATTGGAAGTCTTGTCACAATCCAACAGTTAATACATAAGACTAAACCTTGGTTATTAACTGAAATCTGAAATAGGGTATTCATTAAACTCCCATGGGCACATCTTATTTTAATCCTATTCCCATTGTCTAATTGGAAAATGAGTATGTATGTAACCTTTCATGATCTCTGACTGTTTACTATTCATACCTATTATTTATTTATTTATTTAGGAAATCAGAATTACAACCCTTTGAGTCATAGACTCATTTCCAAAGGCTCAACGTCAGAATGAAACATAGACATTCATACAGTACATACATAGAATAAATGTGGATGAACAATCATACAGAGTATAAGTACAATGAGCACAGGTTAATGCCTATACATTTGGTAGCTAAAACAGGGCAGAGCTATTAACATATTTACCTAATGAGTGGTTAAGACCTATACAATATTAGCTAAAGCAATGCATGATATGAGTTGGTAGTAAGCTGCCTCAGGGAGGCCTTGTCTTATACATAGTCCAGTGCAATTATATGGTAACCAAGGGAGGTGAGGAGCCTGTAGGCTAGAAATAGTGAGGGCTCTCCATTGCCAGGCCAAGGGTGGGTGCATGGCCTAGCAGCGTGGTGCAGGATCCACAGGTTACTGGTTACACTGGCATTGACATGAGGAGAAGATATGTGCCCTTGAGGCAGCTTTAAAAGGTCCTAGATTGGTAATTGATGTGACAGCCATAGGAGGGCATTGTACCAGGATGGAGCTCTAGGGGAAGGATTGCTAGGCCAGGGTGGTCCTGACCCAGGCACCTTCCAGATCATTTTTGGTGCAACCCGCTTGGATGCTGAGATGGTGGCTGCCTGAAAAGAAACCATAACACCTATTGGGGTTAAACTCAGGTGGATTTTTTTGGTGACAAGATAGGTCTGGTATAATAGTCTTTCCTCAAGGGAGAGGATATTGGTGAGTGCATATAGGGTGCAGGTATGTGTATTTCTGTTGGCACCAGAGAGGAGCCAGCAGGCCTTATTAATGACTATTTGTATTTGATGAAGCGCTGTAGGGTCGGTGGCAGCATAGACTGTGAGGCGATCGTCCACCAGTGATAAGACTGAGGAGATAATGACTAGGTGAAGTGCTTCAGGTGGCAGGCAGTCTTTATGTCTGTAAAGGAGACCAATGCAGGTGTTGGTGGCAGAGGTAAGGATTTTTATATGTTTGTGGAATGAGAGGAAGAGTCAAATGTAATACCTAGATACTTATACTTTTAACCTGTTCCAGTGGGATGAGAGGGTAGAGAATTTGATCTGATCCTTTGATCTCTTTGGCAGTGGGCATAGAGCATCATCTTAGTTTTTAATGTTGACCACCAATCAGTGTTAAGCAAACCAGTGTTCAGTCTGAGAGAAGGAGTTTGTAAGGTGCGCTGGAGAGAGATAGGATCGGATATGCAGCATAAAGAACAGTGTCGTCCACATAGAGGAGAAGGTTGCTGGGGCAGGATTTATGCAGGGCATTGAGGTAGATGCTGAATAGCAGGGGACCCAGGATATATCCTGGGAAATCCTGAGCACACAGGCAGCATAGTAGATATGGTATTATTAAATTTAACACATTGGGTTCTAGATGAAAGATAGCTGGAGAACCATGACAGTGGACAATGAGAGACCCCAATTTGTTGTAATTTGTTAAGAAGGAGGGATGAGAAACTGTGTCCCTTAAAGGAGAACTGGACTGAATCTGCAAGTCATTTTCCCAGTAGAGGCCAAGTTAAATACTGATTCAGATTCTATTATTGTTCCATCTATAAAGGCTATTTAATTATCCATGTGAGTGTTTATTTACACACAGCTGATAAAGACCATTTTAGAACTATATGATGCAGACTATGTCCTTGCCCTGCTCATCTATTGTTGGCACAATGCATCCATGTTCTACTATAGACCTCTCGGCTAGAAAGGACACAAACTACATCATACAGTTCTAAAATGGCACTTATCACCAGATTGTACATCAGAAATGTCCCTGTGGTTAATGAAAGCTTGTACAGATAAAACCATAACAAACTTGTAACCAGTTTTTAAAAATAGCTTCTACTGAAAGAATGACTTGCAGGTTCAGTGCAGTTCTCCTTTAAGGATATACCATTAAGTTGAAGACTTTAGAACTGCCATTTCTCTTTACTTAGGGACAGTGTCTGCCTCTGACCAAGGTAGGTAGCATAAATTAGCTTCTCTTATGTGCTTGAGCTGGATAGCCTGAGGTTTTAGTGCTGACAGTGAGTGCATGGTGACATAAAAGGCACATGACCTGTTTTGTCATGCTTCACAAAGTTTGACCACTTTTGTTCCTATGTACAATTCACAGAGTCAGTCTAGAAGGAAACAAACTTTGCACAATTGGAAATGTGAGCACGTAAAATCTGTTTAATACCCCAGTGTACATGCCTTCTGTTTACTTTGAAATAGTCCCATGTTTATTAAAGCTGATGTTATCCTGCTTGATATCAACATTTTGATTACTTAAGAGTTCAAGACCTCAGTGACATCAGTTAAGTGTAACCTTTGCATGGAAGGCTTTATTGCAGGCTTCGCTAACTGACATCACTAGAGTCCAGAACTCATCAGTACCATAACTATGCTGGCTACCTCTTCTCACTACTCAGCTCTATCCCCATTGCTACCACAGAGAGCACATTTCCTGCCACCCTCTTCCCTAGCCCACATTACATGCCAAGCAATGCCCCCAGACCCAGTGCCTGTCCCTAGCCGATTCCCCCTTTCTCATCCACCTGCTTGTCTCCCTCTGAGATCTTCAACTGCAATGTAACTAAGAGTGACAACCACCCTGCAGAGCCCACTGGTAACCCCCTCATCATCAATAGACAGGATGGTGTTTTTAAATAGCCTAGCAGCACACCAGGAGTGCTTCCTCCTAGTTTCCTGGATGTTAGCCCTCTCTGCACCCCTTCCCTCCAAGAGTTCCCTTCAGCCTCCAGCTGGCAACCCTCCTGCCCATGCCTCTTCAGAGCAATGACCAACTCACAGTGGCTATAGATGTGTCCTACTCTTTGCAAGCAGGATAACATACAGTACCTCACACACCACTGGCAGCACTCCAAGTGTACATCCATCCCTTAGTAATTCACACTGTTAGAAGCAGTTCAATGTGCTTACACAACTGGATGAGATGAGATTAAATAAGTTGATGCTTGTGTAACTTGATTTGCTTTGTGGCTTTCCGTCTTTCTATCCATGGATATACCACCCTGTAGGGGTATGAAGCAAGGAACCCTAGAGGCAAGGCAGGAAAATTTTATTTAAGACACACCATCCCAGAGGGTCTGGGTGCCAAACATTTAAAAATGTAAATACTATTCATTATAACATAAAATACGTAACAAAAACATAAAATAATACATCGACCAGAAACAAGAATTTTATACATATATAATAACTTATGCAGTAGCAGCCAATATCTAAAGAGACAGGGCCCCCTCCTACAGGTGCCGTGGGAATGAATCGTTGGCTAAAGGTAGGTTAGGAAGAAGCCCATGGGAAAGAGAGGCGAGCCACTGGAGGAGGAGGGGTGGATGGTGGGCAATGAAAAATGAATCTAGTGAGGCCCAGGATGTGTAACCTTTAAAGCCTGATGGGGAGTGGCGTTGTTGCTCCACCCATTGAACTCTGGCTTAAAGCCCCCATTCAATGTGCTTACACAACAGGATGAGATGAGATGAGATGAGATGAGATGAGATGAGATGAGATGAGATGAGATGATGCTTGTGTAACTTGATTTTCTTTATGCTTCGCCTCTCTATCCATGGGATATACCACCCTGTAGGGGTACAACGCAAGGAACCCTAGAAGAGGGTTCTCCCCACTAGTGCCACAGGAATGAATGCATCGGCTAAAGGTAGGTTAGAAAGAAGCCCCAAAAGAATACCCAAAGATATTAAGCTTCAAAGAGGCGAGGATGATGAATGAATTCTAAGAAGATGATAAAGGCTGATGGAGAGAGGAAAAGCCGACACCATCCACCTCCATCCAATAGCAGAACCTAACTAACTAACCTAAGAAAGCACTAACTCTAACTAATATTATGACCATTGGCACAGAGGAGAGGAAAACTCTCTTTGAGGAGGAAACCCTGGGGATCCAAGGCCAAGGTCGCTTTCCTCCAGGCTGACGACATTTGATTTGAGGACGCATGTCGGCAAAGAGAATGGTTCATTAACAAGGGATATGAGTTGGGAGGATGATGATGGGATAGGAAAAACTTTAAAGAAATACAGATTAAAGAAGGAACATGAGGCAGTAGGGACCCGAGAAGGGTATGCTTAAATAGTCGATAGGAGGAGTAGATCCATGTAGAAGTCAGATGAGCAAGAGGTATCTAGATGTGCTCATGAGGAGACCAAGGATGATGCAGACTGGCCTGATTGAGCGATGCAAGTGAGCAGACACTGAGGCTGATGAGGCATGATTGATTATGCGATGTGAACAATGAGACCTTGAACGACTAGACCCTGAGGTTGTAGTCGATGAGGTAACATAGGATTCAATGATAGAATGCTCGAGTAAGTGATGTAAATAGATAAACTTTGAGATAAGGATGAGTAAATGATGACTGGAGTTATGAACCTGATACATGCGGCAGGATGGCCACGGGTCGATGGACGTGCATAGGAGCTATGATAGCTAAGCCCAAAAGAAACATCGATTGCAGGCCTCAATTGAGTGAATCCTTGATGGCTGGTATGGAGCGTGAGAGAGGAGGAGACAGGAATGAACTTAAAATGAACTTGTGTGAAGGTAGTGAATAAGTAGGCTCCTCAAAGGAGGTAGACTCCGAGGCCAGTAAGGCATGTCCAGAACCAGAGGGTGCATCAGACCCAATGAGAGGTATGCTTGAGTGAGTGATGCAAGGAAGTAGTTGCTGAGGCTGATAAGGCATGCTTGATTTTATGATGTGAACAAGTAGACCCTGAGGTTGAGTAGATGAGGAGCATAGGATCCAGTGATAGGAATGCTCAAGTAAGTGATGTAAATAAATAAACCTTGAAGGAAGGATGAGTGAATGATGACCGAGTTATGAACCTGATACATGTGGCAGGATGGCAGGGGATGATAAATACTGAATGGAAATAAGAGGAGACAGGCATTAACTTGAAATGAACTTGTACTAAGGTAGTATGCTCAATATAGCAATGTGAGCAAGTAGGCTCCTCGAAGGAGGTAGACTCTGAGGCCAGAAGGCAAGCCAGGAATCAGAGGGTATGCGACACAGAGGGTCTGCTCAAGTCAAGCGATCAAGAGGAGCAAAATCAGATGATGTATAATGAGGGTGAAGCCATGAGTGGCGTGAATCCATTATGAGTGGGACGAGAAAAGGCACTAGGATGAGGAAGGAAAATAGGAACAGATGAGGTACAATGATGGATTGAAGCCATGGAGGCTGGTAGGCAGCCTGGGACGAGAAAAGTGCTAGGATGAGGAAAGTAAAATAGGAACAGATGAGGTACAATGATGGATTGAAGCCATGGAGGCTGGTAGCAGGATAAGGATAAAACCCCAAAGAAATGCAAGGGTGGCAGCAGATGAGGTGAAGAGAAATACACTGAATGAGTGAAGAAACAGGAGAACCATGAGGGCAGCAGTGAGACAGGAAACGAGACAAACGATGAGGGAGAAAATCCAGCCAGCCTCCAGCAAGGAGCAACAGGCCAGTCGAGGGCTGCAGCAAACCAGTAAGAAGGGCTGGAGCACAGTGCAGGAGGACCAGAACCCATGAGGAGCAGGGACAGACATGGGCCACTCGACTGAGTAATGGCAACATATACTGCAAACACACGAAAGGCTGACAGTCAATAATGGGGACTCGACTAGAAGCAGCACTGGAAGAACTGAATAACCTAGGAATCAAATGGTCAGACAGGACCATGAAAGGGTTTAGAGAGGGATAGTATGATACAGAGAAAACAGCAGGGTAAAGATAGTTGAAATGCAACCCCCACCCACACACAGCGGAAACTAAACAGCAAAGCAGTCCAAAATGTAGCATTGAACGGCTAATACACGAGGAAAAGGTGACATGATGAAGGAAGACAAGTGTGATGAAATTCCAAGCAAGGAGAACAATTATAGAAAACAAAGATGATAGGATTGGTAAAAGCAAAGCACTTTTTGTTGTTGTTTTTTTTTAGTATGTCAAGCACAGAAGAAACAGCCAATCCGAGAAAAAGAGCAGGTCATGAGCACTGATGAAAAGTGCTAGCTAGTGATGCCTAGAAATTAATAATCACTAGCAGGAGAAGGCCCAATTCAACAGCAGCTGTGTGGAGAACTGCTGCACAGGAGTCCAGGAGCCGAATGAATCGGGCTCCGGACGGAAGCTGGAAGGGCCAGATGGAGAGAATGAATGACTGGCGTACCACAGGCAGGGAGAGCAGGTCCATAAGAGTGACCAGGCAGGCAAATGCACAAGGCTGAGATATGTAACCTGAACAAGTGGAGGAGACATATGAAAGCAGGTACAGCAGAAGCGCTGGACCACCCTAAAGGACGGAGCAGGCAAGTGCAAAGTGCTAGAGGGAGGGAGACCAGGAAGCAGGCACAGAAAGCCACTATGAATCAGAAAGAGTTTGCTAGCATGGAGCACTGAGGAGGCAAGCAATAGCAGCAGCTAGGCAGAACTCATGCAGAATGTAGGAAAGATGCACAAACAGTGGCATTGTGGGATCATGATGCCATCGGAAGGAGGAACAGAGCAATGGGCTCAATGAGACACCAGAGGAGATGTGCAGTAGAGAGCCAGAGAAGCAACAATGCCTGGAGGTGGTAGTGAGAAGGAGAAGGATTGAGGGAAGGAGCAGTGAGGAATGCAAGGCGCACAGTGGCCGAGAAACACTGCAGGTGATCCTGAATGTGGACTGGGGAGAGCCTAAGAGTGAGCTGCTGAGGAACGAGAGAAGAGAGCGAGCTAGTGGCTGGAGGCACTGCAAAAGCAAGGACATAGAGAGAATTACCCCAGGGAGAGAGAGGAGCAGCACCTCCGGCTGCAATGGAAAACAGATCCTGGTGAGGCCCAGGATGTGTTACCTTTTAAACTTGATGAGGGAGTGATGTTGTTGCTCCACCCATTGAAGCTCGGGCTTAAAGCCCTCCTCATTGTTAGCCCCAGGTCTCTCCTTCCTCCAAGTCCACCTCCCACTCAGCTAACTCTTTGCTTATGACCATTTGTCCTGGGAAATGTCATTGCTAGCTAACACAGAGTCAGAAATACAAACAAGGAACTTCATTAATATCTCCACTTATAGAGACAGAACCAGAAGTCCAAGCCTTAAATAAGGGCTCTCATTCATACTAACTACAGAAATCAACTTTTTGACACTAGTTGATTTACATTAATTGATCATGAGTCTGTACCTAAGTCCTTTTCCAATAATAATAGAAAGAAACCAGCTCAAATGTTTAGTTTGGTATTAATATTGTAAAAGAACTGTAATGAAATATGGTATAGATGATTTTGAATGTGTTGCCTGACAGTCTGAAGAAAAATTCAACTTTCTGCCCACTCATGAGCTCAGTATTAGTGTTTTCCTGAAGATGTGTGAAAATGATGTGAAATGAGCAAGCAATAATATCCGACAGGGTGGGCGGCCGCCTCAGGAGCATAATGAGGCCCGACACCACAGGCAGAGGGCCTTATAGCCCTGGAAGGTCTGGTATTGCCTACTACCCACCCTGGGGGTATTATTGCACTTATAAAATAGGCATCAGCTTAATTTTATTTTGTGTCATGATTTTATTTTTTTTTAAAGTAAAATAATAATAATGATCAGAAACAGCAGCTTCTGCAAAATAGTTCCTGTTCCACTAGAGGAGCTGCTGCATGTGACACCCTTTATATCAGTTACTATGTCTGTTTGTTTTCTATATTTTCTGTTCCCCCAAATGGGTTTAGTGATAGGAAAGGTGTGGTAGCTTTTTTTAAATATTAATTGCAACGTGGGTTTTGCTGCATATTGGGTCCCTCAGCGATGGATCAAACTGGCACGGTGTCACAGTCAGTCAGAGGACAGAAAAGTCTTGGGGCTTCCTGCATCGCATGTTGAGTGAGCTTGGAAGAAGACAAAAAATGTTGTTGAGTAAAACGAGGTACATTGCTACAGTTTAGTGCCTTTGCTGTGGTCTTTGAGCGGGGTAATTATCCAGGTAGAGGTGGTCACAGAACTCAAGCAATGTGTATTCCCTGAAGAAGTAGATGCTCTGCTGACTTACATGATTTCTAGGTCAGCCGGCTTTTGTGAGAGTGAGGGTCTCCAGTACTGCATTTAAGAACAGTACTTTGGTGAGGGTGGAAACATTTTATTAACAATTTTGTTTGTTTGTCTAGTAGTTTTGTCCTGTTGCAACATGGGGCAGGTGGGGAGAGATTGCCCAGAGCGGAGCAAGAGCAGTTGAAATGGGAAATATTTTACTGGGTAATGGAAGTCGTAATTTAACAAAAACTGGCGCTTGCTGAAAAATTTTGAAATACAGCCGAACATGGTTTGTGCTTCTAGTATAGAGCACCCTGGGAGATTTGACTGTTGATGTACTTCCTGTCGCTAAGTGAGGGTGAAAGATGGTGGCAGTTTAAAATTGTGTGCCCAGTGCTTCAGCCAATGAGGAATCAGGGTGCTGGGCACAAGGATACTTTGCTGGCTATTAGGCAGGTTTGGGCTGGGGCTTTATATTTGGTGGGCACCTATGGTCTGATAGATGCCCACCTAAATAAGTGTCTCAGCCAATCAGAACAGAGAATGGTCTTGCCCATTTTCTAATTATTTAGTGAATACAAGGGCTGCAGGTATCAACATATAACAGAATGTGAGGTAATGGTGATTGTGAGTTTACAACCCATTGATATCATAACACTCAAACCTGCCAACAAAGAGGTAGTGATGAATACTGTGGACTACATAGCAGAAGTGAGAAGGCAACTGGCTGACTCGGTATTTTACAAATATACACTGATGATCTAATGAGAAGATCTAAAAGAGAGTGATCAGGAAATTAAAAAGCACATAACAAAATGTACATTTCTATAAAAAAATCTGGCCAGAGCTGATAGGGCTGCAGCTTAGGAATTTGAGGTAAAATATAGAAAATTTGCTTTTTAATATTTTTACACCAAATTTTCAACATAGCCTTGTTATGACCCTACCTTATGAAGAAGGACAGAGAAAATGTGCAACTCCTGGGCTAAAGGTGATTTTGTGCAGGGACTGCAAAATCAACTTTTAGGATACTGAAATACATTTTTAGGCAGGAGCTGAAAAATGGCAGTGGTCACATTCATGAGGTGATATAAAAAATGGCTACATTGAAAGCTTGGAAAAATGTTAAATATTACAAAAGTTATGAGCTGGCATTCGTAACATTCAACATAGCCTCACCTCTGCTCCCTGCAGCTCTTTATCCAGTGGCATTTTTAGGTTTTGCTCTTAACATTTTACTGGACTCTTAAGTTTATGAATGAAACATATATTCATTTAATCCCTTTGGGTGAAAGCAGTATTGCTTTCTGTGTTCTCGGGCATTATAATTGGAAGACTGCTCCCAGTAGTTGTCGCTCATCTCGGAAGCTTGTTTTCGGATTTTAACATTTGGTCAGTGTACACCAAATGCTGAACTGAAACTGGGTGGATTTTTGAACAGAAAGGAGGAAGCCTAAGATTGCAGCAACACTGTGAGTGCAGATCGCTTATTAAAGCTTTAAAAGGTATGCTACTGTTGTCCAGGGTCGGGGTTACCAGAATTCAATTAGACCCTGAGTTATTATGCTTAGTGAAGCGCTTTTTATGTTTTATTTTCAGATAGCGAAGTTGGAATGGAAGATTTGATGGAACGTCCTGTGTTGTGGAGCTGTACCTTGCAAATTGGAGAGGATGGAGACTACTACCCAGAAGACTGCTCAGCCCACAAAATTCAGTAAAGGCAACCCTTGAGATGACATAGGCGTCAGCAATGTTTGAAAGTTTAGACCATTGGAGGTTCAGGTCGATGATAAATGGAATGAGCAGGGGCTGCATATCACCAGCATTAGAGATGGAGAAGACAGGCTGGAGACAAGAGACTGAGACTGCAGGAGGAACAATACAGAGTGAGGAAGGAAGTTTGTCATGGATCCTAGAGCAGGGAGATGGGATAATTCTTTAGGAAACTGAAAGAAACCTCACTAACAGTAAGATCAAACCTGGATATTAAATAGCTACAGGCAATTTGTTTCTGGAGTTGAAATATATAAACTTATAGTCCTAAACAATGATGTTGGACCCCCTTCCCCTCCCATTTATCCGATGAAAGTCGGAAACTGCTGACTCTGTTAGTTTGCAGTAATATTTATTGCCATAGAGAACAGCTTATTGAGATTTTAGTGTAAAATTTGTTTGAATGGTTAAAAATATTTTAAGCATTGGCATAGTAAGTTTAATGTATGTATAATGGCAGAATTTGAGAAAATTTGCAGTTTTAAACTCTTTTGGCAATTCTCCTGATGTTTAAGGTGGGCATGAAGATGGCCTTGGTTGATCAATGGTCCCAGTTAGGTTTGCTGACCTGGTAAATGCTTGACTCTGAACCCAGGAACCTCCGTAATGGGGCATCAATAGGAAGGAATGGAGGCAATGTCTTTAGAGTTAAGGAGCAAAGTTTATTTGGACATCCTAGAGTAATTATCACTCAGCAACCGACAGTAACAAGCACAAAATATGTTACCTGTACATAGTTTAATTTTGATTAGGAAATGTTAGTAGGATGTGTGAGGCCTAGAATGGATCTCCTCAAATTTAGCACAACAGTACCAGTAGTATTAAAGAGGGACTCTGGCCAAAGTGCTACATTGCAGAATTAGAATAAATATACCCCAATAAATCTCATTCCAAACATTAGGTTTCTGTGAGACTTCGTTTTAAAGTTATGGGCTATTTTGTTACAATGATTTCACTGCCTGTTCAAAAAGCCAGTTTCAGTGAAGTGGTGCTGATGATGTAATCTCCTGAACTCACAGTCTAGCCCTCCCTATCAGCAGGCTCATAGGACCTATTTCTCCAAAGTTAAAAGATCATTCTACAATGGTTTTCACAAGTAAAACAGGCAACATTATTCTAAAAACAGTGCTATAGAATCTATATGTTTCAGGTTCTGTAACAAAGTTGACAGATTTGTATTTTAATGTGTTTTTGGTGTGGTTAATTTCTCCAGAGTTGCAGGATGCTGAGACAGCATGCCTCCAGGCTGCTGATACCATGTGAAGTGTTACTCTGCAGTACCTGTTTGGAAGTTGTGTTGATACAAGTGTTGCAATGTTGATAACTGCATTGCTGTTTGTCAGTGTCTGCTTTACAATAAGTTGTAATAAGCGACCTTATATGTGTTAATTCCTACTGGGGTGGAAGTGTTAGCCCTGGTAAAACCGTAATAATGTGAGTACAAAGCAGATGAACCTGAATATAGCTCAAGTAACAGCCTGTCAAGTCAACGAGAAAACAGAAAATGAGCTCTGTTCAACTGAGTATCCATTCATTCATACTTTGATGATGAATAAAATATTGACTGATTGATTGAGTGATTAAGCATTGAGCTGGCTACTGCACAGAAACTCTTAGTATGGTTTCAAAACAGTACTATCTCTCTCATCCCCATTTACAGGGTGATGAAATAATTGATTTAAAGTGCCAACCTGAGATATCACCTCAATTGAATGATAGGTGTGAATGATCACAGCCTTTCACCACATCAGAGATATCCAGTCTACAAATCTCACAGTAGTGTGCTGTGACGTAATATCCTGCAACCCAGGAGAAAAGGACCATAACAAATAAACACCAAAACAAATATATAAGTTTGTCAACTTTGTTACAAAGCCTGAAACACACATAGGTTTTAAAGCAATGTTTATTGAATGGTGCTACCTGTTTTACTGGAGAAAACCATTTGCACATGGTTTTAAACTTTGGAGAAACAGGTCCTGTAAGCTTTACTGACAGGGAGGGCTAGACTGTGAGTCAGGAGATGACATCATCAGCACCTCTTCACTGAACCTGGCTTTTTGAATAGGCAGAAAATTTAGAATTGTAAAACAATTTGTAATGTTTAAACAAAGTAACTTAGGGATCTGAATTTTGACATGAGGGTGATTGGGGCTAAGTTGATCCATATTCTGAATTTACTGATGCCAGTAATTTGTGACCATAGTCTCTCTTTAACTACAGAATGTAACATGCCAGTAAGTGGGCTTATGTTGGTCAGTAGAAATGATACAGTACATTCAGGAGACCCTATAGACAGGGTGCCTGACACGAACACAGTATGCTTAATAGTACTATCAGACTTAATGTCGAGTTAGGGAGTGGGGGGCAAGGATGGAGTATGTCCAGTAAATGTAGACTTATTTGGGGCAGGAGGTTCCCAGAGATTCTTCTTCACACCAGCAGGTTGTCTAGTCTGTCTAAAGTAATTTTTCAAAGGGTTACTTCTAGTTTCTCAGTTTTCAAGCCTGTTCTTTTATAAAAACAGGTAAGACATAAATGTCTGTAATTATCAAATTAAATTTGATTTTTATGTGTGACTATAGGGTATTTTATTGATTATTTTTCTAAAGGTTAATGCTTCCTCATACATGTATTTGAAATGATAATGTTTATGTATGTAGTTGACAAATGTAATGTTAAATTTGTAATGGTTTGAACAACCAAACAAATAAACACTAACTAATTAACATAGCCTCTTAACTTTGTGTGATTTTTTTTAATATTTTACAAAATTTAAAACATAGCCTTCTTATAACCCCACCTCAAGAATAAGGTCAGAGAAAGTTTTCAACTCCTGTCCAAGAGGTGATTTCATTTAGGGACGAAAAATCACCTTCGGGATGTAAAAACATTTTGTCCAGGATTTGAAAAACAACAGCTATCACACTCATGAGGTGCTGTAAAGATATGGCTGTGTTGTTAACTTGGGTTAAACATATTGAAATTTACCAAAGTCATGAGCCTTCGTTCACAAAACTCAACATAGGCTCATAACTTTATTGTTTTTAATAATTTTACTCCAAATTTTCAACATAGTCTTCTTATGACCCTGCCTCGTGAACAAGGGCAGAGAAAATTTTCAACTCCTGGCCAAAAGGTGATTTTGTGAAGGGCCATGAAATCACCTTTTGGGGCAAATCTACCTAATAACAGTGCAATTGTTCATGAGGTAGGGTCCCAATGAAGGTATGTTGAAATTGTGGGCCAAAAATATGCAAAAATGCCCAAGTTATGCCACTAAGTTCAAAACCCCATTGAAATACATTAAAGCAGATACCTGTTTCTTCAGTTCATGGTCCAGCTTTGAAGAGTGAGGATGTGACTGTGGTCCCAATTGGATTACAGCGTTGGATCCCCAATGGGTAAGTAAGGTCTTGGGGAGTGCTGGAGGGTGGGTACTGAGTGGGATGGTCAGTTGAGGGCAGTTATGGCTGCAAAAGACATCGATGGACAGTTTCTTTTGCAGGGTTGTAAAAATAACACAACACGGAGGATTCATCATTGTAACACTAGGCAATTAGGCACCCCTAGTGTTACTCTTATGGTTCAGGGATGGTGGATACTGAGAGGGAGTGCCAGGTGGGGGATAGCAAATATATATATAAAACAAGAAATAACCTCACATGCATGGTAGTAAACACAGCATGGAGGACTCCTCATTGTGACACTGGGGATTGGGCACCCTATCCCAGTGTTGCTATTATAGTTGGGGGTGGGTGCTGAGAGGGAGGGTCAGGTCGAGGGATATCAATATATATATATATATTCATGCATGCACAGTAGTGGGAGAGTCGCTAAAACACTGGGGGCATCCTGGTTATGACACTTGGGGATTGGGCATCCCAGTGTAACTCTTGTGTTTGTGGGGAGGGGTGGGTGCTGAGAGCGGAGGTCAGGTGTTGGGAATAACTCTAATTTTAAACATAAAAAGCAACAGCAGTCACGGCACACTCCGCCGTGTGCAATATAGTAGCCAAACTCTACTGCAAATGCATGACTACTAGTGCATGTGCAGGCAGTGCAACTGTCACTTCTTTTTAAATAAGTCATTCCCCTCCACAGCCTTCCCTCCCAGCACCTACCACACCACCCCACCCCCACAAACACAAAGTGACACTGGGAGTGCTCAATCCTCCAGTGTCAGTATTAGGACACCCCTGGTGTTTCTTGAGAAGTAAAAAATAGTGCAGTGCCAGCAAAGTGTTTGGACGCAGAGGCAACTATGAGGCAACGCCATCATGTTGTTCATTCACAAAGAATGTGAGAAATGCAGAGTCCTTTTCTCAAAGTAAGAGGTCTGCAGGGTTCCACCCACTGCAGCCCTAAAAAGCAGACTTCTTGATACAGACTTTCTCAGTAAGTCTGTAATGTGTATTCTTTCTAAAATAAGTTAACGTAAAAATAATCCACAGAGCTATCTACAGTGTACTGTAACTGCTGGTAGTAGTTTGCTGAAGGAACTGTTATCCCAGTATTTCACTATTTTCCTAGTGCGTTTATAAGAGAGCTTCCTTATTTCATCAGGACATGACTAAAATGCTAAAGTCATTGGACAAGTTGTATGTGAAAGAAGGTACATGTTTAGTTACCATGGACACTGAAATGGACATTGAATCCTTCAACACCAAATTCTCCCAGAATGAAGGATTGGAAGCTCTTACATTCTATTTGAAATGGAGAGGTGTTGGGGTAATGCCACACACATATTTTTGTTATACCTTTCTGAATGCATCCTCACCTGTAATTGTTGTGCCTTCAGAACCATCATTATTATAACTGAAAAGCATAGCAGGTGTTGGGAGGGCTAGGTAGTTTTGACCCAGTAAAGAACTCTTTTTTTTACAATAGCTTGGACCTTTGGAAAATATACATTGGTAGCAGTCACTATTTGCAGCCATAGAGTACCTCGGCATTTGCTACTGCAATATCAATAGCGGCTGCCATCATTCAGAAAACATGTTACATTGCAGTGATAGCAATAGATATTATATGGCGACACATTATTACTGATGGTGATGCTACCACTGCATATGCACTATGTTTTATCATGTGGCAGGGGATAATTGAGAAATTATATAATTTGTTAAATATTTGAGGAAAGTAATGTGAATATTAAATTCACAATGCATCAAAGTAAATGAAAACCAGTTTTTAGAACTAAACATTAGTAGACAAGGGCTGGAGGAAGGAAGACAGTTGTGTTTCGTTAATGATAGTAGAACAGTGCTTCTGGCAAGCATCTGTCATTAACAACACATGATATAAACATCACCAAGGGCCAATTTTTGTATATTAAATGCTGTGATCTTGTTCAGTAACCCTGACCCAGTTTGCCTTGAAAAACAGCTACAGCATAATTTCGCTAGTGTTAAGGATTGGTTCTTGGAGCATAAGCTTCTATCAAATTACAAGAAGACCAATGTTATGATGTTCTCTAATGCTCACAGCAAGCATAAAGCCCACCAGCTCACATTACTGAACAGCGCTGGCACCCCTTGAACTAGTACAATCCTTCAAATACCATGGGTTACCATCAACATCTCTTTGACCTTTGCAAACCATGTTGATAACATTGCTAAAGCTGTCAGTACATGAATTGGACTGCTGCATAGGCACACACACAGTTTTACCACCAAGGTGCTCAGGTTAGCAATATCTAGCTCGATTATCTCCGTCATTGATTATGGCCTGGTTATCTATGGTGGCGCTACTGACATTACCCTGAGAAGGATTATGACAGTGCTAAATAAAGCCTGTAGGCTTATCACAGGGGCCCATCAGCTCACCCATACTTGTGATCTGTATGCACATGGGCAGGGTGGCTACATTTGAAAGGCAGGAGCAAATATCAGACCTGCATGCTGTATAAAAAACTGGCCTGGGTCTAACCTCCTGGGTGTTCAGAACCTGTTAATTCTATCCACTAACCACTACCACAGTAGAGGTTCAGAAAGTCAGCCTTTTAAGTCCTCTTTGCCACACTGTACAAGTTCAAATGTCATTCACCTATTGTACTGCCAACTGGCTCAACTCCTTACACAGTGACATCCTTTTGAAAATAAAGTGGGTCCTTTGAAATATAAGCTCGCCAACACCTCACAGCACTTTGCAGTTTCAACTGCTATTCCTAAGCTGGTGTCTGTTAATTACTCCTGCAGTCTCCCCACTGCACTTAGCAGCTGAGCCTGCCCCTTGGTCACCCTTCCTCCTCTGCACCTCTTCACAGCCCTACCCTACTACCTACATCCACTTTTCTGTTAACCCACTTCTTAATGAGCATAGCCCCTACCTCACCCCTCCTTCCACTCCAGCCTCTTTCTCATGCTCCTGCATCCTCCCCTTGTCCGCTAGACAAGGCTTCCTTGACCGATTCTCAATGTTGCTTATGTTCCTCAGGGTCTTTTGACTAATTGTTAAGTCATTTTGTTATGTTTTGTATACTTGAGTATATTGTCTTTTTCCATTGTATTGACTATTATTCTGTATGTTAAGCTCCAGTCTATATTTGTTCACTTATATTAATATTTGATGTGGAACTTTGTAAAAGAGCTCTTAGCTCAAAGGTGCTTGCAATCCAAGACCCTATAAATAAATAAATAAATAAATAAAACTGCAGCACAGTAGAGATTTATGAAAAAGAGTCAAAGAACTAACAGGATGGTTCACTGAGAGGGGTTACAGTATGGGCACCAGTCATGTCTAACCAACTAGTTTCCCACATTGTCCACTAACATTTAAAGAACTGTTCCCAAAACACTCAGAATAATTTACCTCTATCAACTCACTAACACTAGGGGAACATCCATGTATTAGCTCCTCACCTATGATGTAGGTCCCCCTGAATGCATGCTTTAGTGCATAAAGAAATGTTTTCTTATTTTACTGTTCTTTAAATCATCATTATTTGGTTGATCCTACCAGCTTCCCCACCCCAACATCTTCTATTACCAGCTACTCAAGCATAGAGATGCAGCGAATTTAAAATCCACCTCGGAGTGAGCAAGTGCCACTGAATTGTGATTTGTGACTGCATTTGTGAGTATGATGATGAAGAACATGATTCAGTGTCGATGGTGTGAGATAACCAATATGGAACTGTATTGGGAACGCGAATGCTTACGGCTTCTCTGATGAGTTGTAGCATAAAACTACCTGACATGTATTAATGAGCACAATGGTGGGGTGGTGAAGCCTGGAGAGATACTACAAAACAGGCTTACAATACATCAAGTAACTAGTAAAACAAGCATTTGTCAATGCCAAATGTTTGCTTGCTGGCATTGGCAGTGGTAGTGTAGAAGTTACAGAGCTGCATAATAGGAATGGCAGTGAAGTATTGAACTGAAGCCAACCCCATCACCACCCTGCAGAGAGTGACAGGCATTGGGGTGTGCCTTTGAGGAAGTCAGGCATAAGCAGCGCCATTTCACCACCTCCACCCTGCAGACACTGACAAGTGTCACGGTGTTCCTTGGGGTCTTTGGCCCTTATGCACCCCATTCCATTAGGAACTATGGTGAGGTGGGTGCGATGATATAGGAGAATGGGGTGAACTTTGGGGCCAAAGAGGTCAAGGAATATCTCGATGCCTCTCACTGGCTTCAGGGTGTGGAATGGTATGAGCATTACAGGCAAGAATCCCAAGTCACAACCCTGATGCCTGTCATTCTCTACAGGGTTGGGCGTTATGGTTGAAACCCTAATATCTCAGGCATTCGTTGGTATTTTCACTCCAAATGTTCAACATAGTTTTTATGTGACCCCACCTCATGAACAGGGGAATATCAGTTTGTTAGCAAAGCTGCTTATGCACAGTGACTACGGCATTTAGCACCACAGGTGCAAAAACATTCCAACAGGATGTAAAAATGACAGCTGTACTGTTCATGGGGAGGTGTAAAAATGGCAATGTTGCAAATCTGCAGTAAAAATATTTAAAAAATGGTGAAGTCACAAGCGTACATAGAAACTGTGCAATGCACACCCGTAATATAATTAGGTTGGGGATTTTTTACAGCAGATTGTTAACTCAGGCATTTTGGTGCCTCCGATCATGAACAGTGTCACTGTGATTTTCTTTATCTGTTCCCGAACAATGATTTCCCACAGCGACCACAGAATCTCGCGGCTGAAAGTGTGAAAACACACTTCGCCATGTTGTGAAAATGACAGCTGTACTGTAAATAAGGAAGTGTGGAAAAATGCCACTGGTGAAAATCTGGACTTAAAATATTACAAAGTCATGAACTTACTAGGGTGCGTGGAAACTGCGCAATGCTCACTCGTAACACAGTCATTTTATGGACTTCTGTCACCAAATTTTCAACATAGCTATTCTAAGACCTCTGCTCATGAGCAGTGTCACTGTGATTTTCTTAATTTGTCCCGTACATTGATTTTGCACACCGACTGCGCCATTGTGAGCTACATGGGCGGAAACATGTTTAGGTGAGATGTGAAAAATGACAGCTGTACTACTCATAAGAAGATGTGGTAAAATGGCAATGTTGAAAATCTGGAGTGAAAATATTGAAAATTATGAACTTACGAGCGCGAGGAACCGCGCAAACAACGCTGTAAAAGTCATTTGTAGATCTTTCACAAATTTTCAACATAGCCATTTTAAGACCTCTGCTCATGAACAGTGTCACTGTTTTCTTTAATTTGTCCCCGACATTGATTTTGTACACCGACTGCGCCCATTGTGCGCCATATGTGCGAAACACATTTTGGGTGAGATGTGAAAAATGACAGCTGTACTACTCATAAGAAGGTGTGGTAAAATGGCAATGTTGAAAATTTGGAGTGAAAATAATGAAAATTCATGAACTTACAAGCGTGCGTGAGGAACTGCGCATACGCTAATAAAACAGTTGTTTTTGGAATTTTTCACAAATTTTCAAAATAGGCTTTTGAGAGCCCACCTTATGAACACTGGCAGTGTCGTTTCATTAATCGTCCCAAAAAGGTGATTTCACGCGAGTGACTGCGAAATCACCTTCGGCCGAATAACGCCATGACAGTGACAGCATTCATGAGAAGGGGTCCCAAAAACCCCATGTTGAAAATTTGGTGCAAAAATTCCAAAAAATGCCTGGACATGCAACAAAGTTGAAAACCCCTATCTATCCCATTATACAGCTTACCGGCATTTCCTCAGTTCGCGGTCAGCTTTGAAGAGTGCAGACGTGTTCCGGTCCACAAGATCGTCGCGCCAAGGTCTGGAGGTAAGTATGGGGTGGGGGAGGCAGGTGCGCAGTGGGTGGGTTCGGGTGGGGGCCGGGAGACTGTGGGGACCGTTTTAATTTACAGTTTTTTTTTTTAAAGGGCGATGGGGACGTTTGCCACGCTGGGATGGGCTCTCAGCTTGGCACAAGGATAGCTGTGGGGGCCGTGGGGCCCGGCCAGGATGGGGCACCCCGTCAGCCATAATATCTATTGCCACGCTGGGTGGGTTCTCAGCGTGGCACCCAGTACTCAGGGGTGAGGACAGTGGAGCCGATGGGGATTGGGCACCCGTCAGCTATTCTATGAGTTGCCACACTGGGGTGGGCACCCAGCGTGGCATGTGGAAGGCTTTGGGGCGCAGCACAGCCGATGGGGATTGGGCACCCCCGTCGCCTATATGTGTGTGCCTGGGGGCAGCACTCAGTATGCGGTGTGTGTTTCTGTGTGTGTGTGTGTGTGTGTGTGTGTGTGTGGGGGGAGCTGCACATGAGCAGGTGATATCTTAATGCTGCTCACTGAGCGTAGCTCCCTTTTCAACTGTATGCTACTGCATTTTGGAGCTGTCATAGACAGCATGCATTGGCGGACTGGGGCCGCGCCTGCCAACACACTGACTGAATTGAAGGGGGTGACACCAAAACTCGGATGATGGCACTGTTTCTTGCACATCGTGCAAGCAAACATAAAATTAATGTTGTGATTTGTGACTTGATCGTGAATCGTGATTTGTGACTGTGATGATGAAGAATGTGATTTGCATCATGAGCGACTCGTGATGATGGTCCTGACTTAAAATGCATATTAATGAGTACAATGTTCATGCAGAATTATGCACCACACCTGTCCAGTACTCTGAAGGGAAGCCAAAGAAACAACTGTGACTTAAGTTACAGATGGAGATTGGGCCCTAGAAAGATGCAAATGCACAGTGCAATGAAGAGATGCAGACGCAAAGGCACAACACCTAACCAGTGCTCACCATCAGAAATTCAAATCTGGAAAAGAATATCTTTGCGGTTGGGGTGGGCCACGGGGGGCAGTGTACTGCTCTGCTGCAGTAACAGTCACTAGTACTAGTACCAGTAAAGATACCACAAAGAAGTACAAAAATCACACAGCTGCAGTGGATGGCAGTGGAGTAGTGGTTTGGGAAGGTGGAGGAGGGCTGTGTCAGTCACCAGATGGGAGTTCAGGATGGGGAAACAGGGTGGTGGGCACTACCTGCTTAGTGGGTGGCCACTAGACCACCAGGAAGGGATGTTATCAGCATTTCCACATTCTGGCATATTGGACTGGGGTGGGGACACTAGATCACCAGTGAATGACTGTTTTGCTATAATATCTGACATTACGGGCATACCAGGGCTTGTGAGGAGCCACTAGGTCACCAGGGAATGGACTGTTCACCTTTCTACAGTATGGGCATCTGGGAGATTGGGGCTACTAGATCCCAGGAATGGCTTTTTATTATAATAATTTTCATTGGGAGCATATTGGGGATTGGGAGGAGCTGCTGGATCACCATGGAATAACTGTTTTTATAATAATTTACATTAGAGGCATATCGGGGATTGGGGAGTTGCTAGATCACTAGGGAATTCCCTTTTTATAATAATGTTCATTATGGGCATATTGGTGGGGGGACCACTAGATCTCTAGGGAATTAAGGTTTGTACAGTTATAGATTACCGGCAGATTGGGGGAGGGAACACGGGGCATATGATTGACAACCCTCCCAGAGGATGTCTAAGTACCGTTAGACCAGCCTTTGGCGTAATGTACTAGACTTTGTCCTGGGGAAGGTTTGTGAATACAACGTTGGGGATAGGACAGCCTGTGTCTGCCGCCAGTCCCTCTAGCATCATGTTGCAGCCCATTTTGTGGTGCAAGGTTGGCGCAGCCCCTTTGAGGCATGCAGCCTGCATTTGAAGCAGGCTGGTATGCAAAATAGCTCTGGTGCATTCTTTGACGCAAGGTGCCAGTTACACACATGTTTGGTGCAAGCACTTTGAGAACTTCTCAGGGCTTTGAGATCCAGACCCAGGTGTCTGGCAGATCTTTCTGTTGTCTCTTTGGGGCTTTTCAAACCTGTAGGAAGGCATCCTACCATACTGCTACTAATTTTGATATTACCGGGCAGTATAGTAAAATAGTCGAGCCTGTATTGAAAGAAATAATCAATTCACAATATCATTTAATGGGATAAAAAATGACAATTCATTCACCAAGATGCAGGAATGCAGACAGGAGAAAAACAATTCCAAAATTATATATTTACAATTATTTAGAAGAGCCAATTTGCTATGTTCCAAAATACTGGCAAACCTTGTACCAGTTCACTGTTAATCAGTACAGACACTGCAAGACACCTTCATTGTTAGCAACACTCATCATAAGATCACTTTATAGCATTGAGTCATACTCCTAACCTCTTTCGAATCTGTAATGATATGGGATGCTTTTAAAGGCTCAAACTTCAACTCTTTAAAGAGAAAGTCTTCACTTCAGCATGTGCTTTCATAAATACAATGTTTTGGCTATTGCAGTTTACTAGAAAATACTTTTTTCACTTTGAGTGCTTTTTCCATAGTTTACAGCACATCTGGTAGTCCATCCAAAAGACTGTTGCAAAAGCATTGCTATCCCCAGTTAACCGCACAGTGCTTTTAGCGATAATATCATAGTGACACCATGATGACAGAAAGTTCAGTTCAGAGACTGCACCTCAGAAAGGCTATAGACAGGGTGAAGGTGGTCCAGAGGAAAGCAACCAAGGTGGTGCTGGGGATGCAAGGAAATCCTACAAGGAGAGATGGAGGATCTCAACATATGCACCCTGGAAGAGAGAGAACGAGAAGCAACATGACTGAGACCTAAAAGTACCTCACAAGGGTGAACAGGTGCAGGAGGCGAGCCTTTTCCACATGAGGATGAGCTCCAGGACTAGGGGTCATGCAATGAAGCTGGAAGGGAGGGAAGCTCAGAGGATGTGAAGAACTATTTCTCACTGAAGGCTGGTGGACACAAGGAATCAACTGCCAGCTGAAGTGGTGAATGCTAGAATGGTAGAGGGCTTCAAGTGTGCATGAGATAAACACAGGGTATAGCAGAACTGAGGCAGAGAGGAGGGTAATGGAGACTGTTAGGGTCTGCAGAGGCAGAATAGACAGAGAACTATTGAGCAGACTGGGTGGGCCAAGTGGTCCTTTTCTGTTGACAGATTCTTTGTTGTATGTTTTTGTATCACAAACAGCAGTTGTGATGTCACCAGGGAGAGTCAAATACATTTTGAGAGACTGCATGAAATGAGTACTACATTATCTGCATTTGTTAACAGACCAACAGGAAAATATAGAGACACAGAATTTGAGGCAGATAAGGACCACTTTGTCTGCCCAGTCTTCCTTTTTCCCCTGCCTACACTGTCACTGCAGACCCTATTTGAGCTCTAGCTCCCTCTCCTCCCTTTGCTTTCCACAGATTCCCTTGTGCCTATCCTATCCTATGCATGCTTGAAGCCCACCCTTGTTTTTCCCCACCACTTCCTCTGGAAGACTGTTCCAGGGATCCACCACTCTTTCAGTGAAGAAGTACTTTTCTCATATCTGTCTTGAATTTACCCTTCAGACTTCATTGCTTGTCCCCATGTTCTTGTGCATCTTTTCCTCAGAAAAATACTCTCCCCTTATCTTTTTACCCCTGAGGTATTTATAGTAAAAAGATTTTAGAAGTATTTATAGAAAAGTAAAAATTACAAAACAAACTAGAAAGCAATAAAGTTAAAACACAGTGAGTGTATATCTAGTGGTTTTAAGTTTTTATTGTAGTGGAGAGTTGTTCTTTAACAGTCAGTCGCATCCAGTTTTCCCCATATTTTAAGCTAACCAAGTCTACCTTCCAGGAATGACTTTTAGTAAGGATGC
This sequence comes from Neoceratodus forsteri, assembly GCA_016271365.2. Taxonomy (NCBI): domain Eukaryota; kingdom Metazoa; phylum Chordata; order Ceratodontiformes; family Ceratodontidae; genus Neoceratodus; species Neoceratodus forsteri. Next base: position 1,451,398,404 of record CM057452.1, read on the forward strand.
CATATCCTCCACCCACTTTCTATAGAGCTCATTATAGAAAGGAGGCGTTTAGACTTCCTCCACTTTCCACAGAACCGATCTAGTCAGTTACTGCAACAAGCAGTTCGACATTCCCTGCCTATAGAGCTTAAAGTAAGTTCTCCCTTTTTCTGTAGAACATGTAACTCATTTAACACAAAACAACAGTAGATAATCGTTCCAGCAGGCAGTTAAGTCAAACAGAGTGTGATCTTCTGTTTAGCTGTTCCAGAGCTATTACATGGAAAATATGACAAAAGAAAAGCAGAAAGGTTTCAACATTTCTTTGTCTGAATGTTTGTTGGGAGTGGGGTGGGGCTGGAAGTAATGTTTTAATCTCTGTCACGCCCTCCTTTTGGTACAGTGATGGCTGTGTTCCATAAACTCAAGTACAGGATTTGTTATTTATTAATTTAACCAGATAAAGTGGACTGGGTAATAAAGCTCCTTTTCAGCCACAGCTGGGTATGGAAATAAACGCTGTTACAGTGTACTGTACATCACAACATCATTTTATTTTCATTTCATTTTATTTTTATACTTGTATGCTTAATGAGCATATCTGCCCATTTTCATATGTGACAAGTGTACGTCAAATACAGTACAGTGCAGATATAATCAAACTTTACTGCAGTCACAATTATAAATATATTTTAGATAAGAATGTTCAAACTTAAAATATCTTGTACATACTTTCAGTCCTAAACCCGATGGGAGAACTCATGAGTCTGCACTCATAGCATGCAAAGGGCATTCTCTAAATTTAGTTTTGCAGGATTTTTCCTGGTACCAGATAGTAGTTGAGTCTTTTAGCTGAGGAGTCTAAATTGCTACTGTAATCTTTTGGCCAAATCAAGATTGCTGCAGCTCATTAGTTCTCACACTTTCTGATAGTGAGCCTCCCCAAGCCGTGGAACAGATTTTGAGTCTCCTCAAATATGGAAAAATCTTGGGCCTCCCCATGAAAAAAATATCATACTTTGCACAGTACACAGCAATAATATAAGACTAATAAAGTTGCCTGAGCATATTCTTTTCTATTTAACACTTTCCTACCAATCTAACCCCATACCCCAGGTTATCCTTGTCACTCCACTTTTCTGGGACCCTAGTTACTCTATTTTCTCTGTCTGGAATGGCTATCTTAGCCACCTTCATCTGTCCCCTCTTACCCTGTTGTTAGGTAAGTTTCTGTACCCTAACACCAGGTTATATCTGAAAACAATCATTGGCTCAGTGTGCCTTGCCCAGTCATTAATTAAACAATAAGGCATGACAGGGTGTGAGTTATTGTGGGATAACAGCGCACCTCAGAAAGTGAAACCTGAGGTGGTAAGGCTTTATGCACCGAAAGTGCCATTATACCTCAATTATGCACACCCTGGAATGCCTTATTGCAGTTATAAAATGGCTTAACTGATTTTTTATTTTAGGACCAAGTAATGAAGTTCAGAAAATTAAGCATTTCTGACCTGTGCTGTTGCGCTGGAATAACCGTCTGCAGTCGTGTGACTGATTCCACCAATCACAATACAGTATTTCTCTTACCCATTTTACAATTTACATATAAACACCTACTGTAGAAACAAGCATTGACTTAGTGTGCCTTTCCAGTTACCAATGTACTTATAAACACCTAGAAACAAGCTGGGGCTCAGTGGGCCTTTCCTGGTCACCAATTTGTGCATAAGTAAAGAAATTCATCTGCCATTATCCATGTTTAGTTTGCTTTATCCTTTCACACAAAACATCAAAAACTTAAAATTTAAACACTCTGCATTCTCAGACTTGACTGGGCTTCCCGTGGAACAGTTTGGGGCCTCTCATGGAAGGCTGTCCTGAACATTTCAGAACCACTGCTGTAGATTAACAAGATGGTACAACAGATTATGGGCCCCATTTTAGAGCGTGAGTATAGGGCTGTGTTAGTGCCATACAAAGTGTATATGCATAGTGCTAACACAGCCCTTATTGGTAACATATTCTTAAGTGTAAATAAGGATAGGGTGTCTCAAATGGGAGAGAACATTTGCCCTGAAAGCCATGATTGGCATCTAGCATGCTAATGACCACATATGGCATACACAGTGGTAAGAGGGCATGTATATGTCCTGATGTGGCCTTCACCAGCACTGCTCAATGCCTCTGCACACAAATGCATGAAGACATTGCACAGAGCTTCAGCTGCTCTCCCCACCCTTGCTTGATTCCTATTTAGACTATGCCTGGCAGTCTAGTGGCTCCCTCTCATACCTGATCCCTGAATACAATGGGGAGTTCTTCTCTGGTAGTACAGTGGTACCACCACCCCACCCAGTCTCCGAGTAATAAAAGAATGTCTTCCCATGTATTCTGGTGGAACCACACCTCTAGTGGTACTCCCGGCCTGATACCTGTGTGAAATATTAATTTGTAATGTCCCTGATAGTTTTGTGGTACTCCCCCTCCCATCCCATCTCTAAGTTAAACATGAATTTCTTACCTGCTAGTATAGTACTACCACCACCCACCCTGATCCCCAAGTGAAACATAAATTTATTTCCAGTTAGTCTAGTGGTATCCCCGGCTGTCCGATCCCAAAGTTGAAGCATACATTTCTTCCCTCATAGTCTAGTACTACCCACCCCAGTCGATCCCCATTGTAACATTCCTAACCCCAGCCCTTACTTCCTCTGCCCCCACTCACCCATCCAACTATTTTTACAATCCATGCTTGCTCTCTGTCAGTCAAACAGTGGCTGGATGAGGTGGTAAGTGAAGGGTTTGTGCTGGTTGACATCTGCTGATCTGCTACTAGATCATGTGGATCCTGAGTCAGGGATAGTGGTGGTGAGGCTGAGTGTCTGGGCCAGGGAGAGGGGTAGTAAGTTAGGTATGTTATAACAAGGGTCAGGGGACCACTAGACTAGCAGGAAGCTATTCATATTTCACTTGAGGATTGAGTGGTAAGAGATATAGTACCACTAGTCTACCAGGTGAGAAATTCATATTTCACTGAGAGACTGGGAGTGAGGAGGTACCACTAAATTACCAGAGATGAAAGTATTATTTTACTGGGAAATGGGATTGGGGCACTAGGATACCAGGGAAAAAATTAATGTTTCACTCAGAGATCAGATGGGAGGAAGGTACTATGCCACTAAACTACCAGTGATGAAAGCCTCATTTTAATAAGGGCTCAAGAAAGAGGCAGTAACACTAAACTGCCAGGCATGAGTCTTATTTACTCAGTAATTGGGTGAGGGCACCATTAGAATACCAAGGAAGAAATCCATATTTCACTCAGAGATAGGGTGGAAGGGGCTACCACTAGAACCTACATTACCAGGAATGAAAGTCATATTTTACTCAGGCTTTGAGTGGGTGGGGGTACCACAAAAATACCAGGGAAGATATTCCTGCTTTACTTGGGGATCAGGAGGGCATGGCTGTTGTTGACACCAGTGCTACCATGGGGGGCAGGAAGACACATAACACTGTGCGCTTTGATAAAAGCAGGGTTTTGAAGTGTCAGTTAGAGCTGCCTCAGCAGACTGGTAGCTCTTCCAGAACCATCTGAATGTATCACTACATTGTGCATGCAAGAGGGCCTCCCTTTGCATGGGGGCAGTGGTGTATTCAGTGCTATCATGCTACCCACTGTGCGAAGTGCAGAGGGCACCTAGGAATATGGTCCCACCTCAGCAGGACTCACCAAATTCGATTAGCATTGCTTTATGCCTGTTAGCGCAGCACTAACATTCTGAATATGGGGACCTATAGTATAAGCATCATAACTATTTTTAATAAATGAGTAAGAATATCCAGGCTTTTGTACAGGTCACGTCTATGTGTGCTATATGTGCTCGGTGATTTCATAAGGTTGAAAAGACCAATATTGTTGAAAGATACAAAATATTTTGTAAGATATGTACTAGGGTCTTGTAACTAGTGTGATCCACATTCAACTGTAGGTAGAATAACCTGTTTTCAATCATTTTCTAGCCTCAGATGTTACAGAGTCTTTGTTTTTATGTAGGTACACATTTATTGATTGACACATAAGTCATGACAATACAAATGATAATAACATAAATATTTCCTTAAAAACTGTCTAACAATAGAACATCACAAATGCATCTCATACATTATTGTGTACATTGTACATGATTAAAAAACAATATTCCATGATATTTGTTTTCCTATTACTTTCAGGCTATCCCTCATTTTGTGCATACATATTTTTCTTAATTCTTGCCACATTTGCAAAAAAAATTGCTAGGGCTTTAATTGTTACTGTTTCTTTTGTTTCTATGTTAAAATCGGCGTTAGTGGAATTTTCCCTATATCTAGTTGCTCGATCTTGTCAACCTGGAAAACAGTTTTCATATAGATCTTCCTATATTTGCTGTATCTAGTACAATCCCACAATATATGGAGGAGATTTTCACTGCCACCTGCTTTGCAATCACAATCAGTAGGAAGAGCTTGTGTTTTATTATATCTTGCCACTAAAACATTGCTAGTAAAATTTTCAAATTTGTATCCAATAAAGACATTCCTTAAATTATTATCTGTAAGTTCTTCCATATAATACTGGAGCTGAAAATTGCTTATACAATTCTTAGCAAACCATGGGAATAGGCAGACTTTTTAATTTCTTCCATATCCTTTTCCTCCAGAAATTAGTTACTTTTTGATATATCGTTCTTATAGTGTGTGCTTAACATTATTTTTGGTCTGAGTATTTTTTCTGAAATTTCCATTGATACTTATCCAGTAATACATATGTTGTGTAGCCACCCAGCTTTATAGTGCCTCTGTTATACCAATCAATTTTTTCAAATAAACATTTTTAGCTATTCGTGATTCTGGGAGCCTAGTCAAATGGAGATAATAATTTAGCTTTTTATATCAAAGCTGGAAATAATGTTGTTTATTCACATCTCTGCCCTGATATAAAGGGCTAGAAAAGATTGGAATTGACCCATAGTTCTTCTTAGTACTTTATGTATGGGAATCATTAATGTCTCCCTTTGGTTAGTATCCCATACCTCAGCTGCATAAAGAATTTGTGCCAGATATTTTGCTCTAATGGCTTCAAGAAGCAGTTTCATAGACATGCCTCCATATAAATCAAATTTGTTCAAAACAAAAAGCTGTTTTCTTTGCCATATACATAATTCTCTCCTTTGTTTACTTCAGAGACTATTAATTGAGAAAACTACTCCCAGCTATGTATAGGCCATCATAGTAGAAATTGCTTGAGTTCCCATCTTCCACTGACCGATAGTTCTTTTGCTACCAAAATGGAGATTTGGTTTTTGAAATATTAACTTGTAGTTTAAGTTCTCATGTTTTAGCCTCTAGGAGCTCTATTTTAGACTGTAAGCCTTTTCAGTCAAGGAGAAAAGAACAATATTGTCTGCAAATGCTGTAGCAGCACAATTTTCATTTACTATTTTGGAGAATCGGATTGGAATGTGTCAAAGTCTGATAGCATAGTGTCTATGTAAATAAAAAGGTCAGCCAGACACAACCCTGCCTTACCCTCTTGTAATATGAAATGATTGTGAAAGTTTACCACTTGCACCTGTTCTGACATTGGCCCATGAATCCGTATAAAGATTACTTACAATATGTATTAATCATTTGTCTATTCCTTTTTTAGCATGCTATTCCATAATATTTGTCTATTCACCATACCAAATGCGTATTTAAAATCCACGTACAGTACATACAGATTTTGTTTTCTCAAATAGGTATATTCTCTATTAGATGCAAAAAATAAAACAATTATCTATGGTACTGAAACTGGTTCTAAATCCTGCCTGTAATTTACTTACAGACCTCTCTAATTCCTTTGAAGTTTTTGTAGTATGATTGTTGAAAAGATCTTTGAGAAGTATCTAGGAGACTTATTGGTGTATACATTGATGGATCCTGAAAGCTGCCTTGTCTTTATGTACCCCTCCCCAATTTCTGATTTAATTTTTAAAGTATGTCCACAAGGGTTGTCAGATTTTGATATTTGTCAAAATGAACTTCTTGATATTTAAAAGAACCAATAGATATTTTATACTGTGATCAGGCCCTTTGATAAGTAAAAGCTTTGAAGTGTGAGAACTTTAGTTTGTTTCATTTAGAATAAGTTGTTTTTCTTTTACTACATCTAACTTCTAGATGATTATTTTGCCACTTCTAACCTGTAGATGATTATAATGATCTTGAAGCTGAATGTGCATTTCAGAAACTAAACACAAACAGACAGAAGGTAAATAAATAAGTGTCTTACCTGAGATTTTAGCCCAGGCCATCCATAGTACTGTTCTGTTAAGCACCTTACTCTTTCACAGATGCACAACCTGGAGCTGCACTCATTTTATTACAAGGATGCAGTATATATGGGACCACACGTTGGTGCAGCTATAGGCCTCTGCTCAAGACTCTGATGTCTCAGGTTTGGGAATGGACATGAGGAGTGGGAGGGCTGGAGGGGATGAGGATTGAGCATCCACTGGGCTCATGACTGACCTATGGTAGAGACCAGAGGGAGCAACTGCCAGAGCCAAAGCAGCGGGAGGTGTGCAGGATGTTGGCATTTGGTGCCACCATGTCACTGAACACCACATCTCTCATAGGGCAAAGCATACAGAATCACCAGCCCTCATGAATGACTCCCTGCTCCATCAGTCCCACTCCACCTGCCCACAGCACTCAGCTGGTGATTGAGTTTATTGATCCATCATGTGGCATGACCCTGTGGTCCCATCCTGGGGTAGGCCAGGGAGATCGCAGTGACAGGGGTAAACCTGGTTCAGAATTCCACCAGGGAACATGACTGCTCAATGGCCCCACCCTGGGGGCAAGCCCAAGAGCATCACTACCTGGGGTAGGTCCTAGGGTGCTGGGTGCTGGACAGAGTAGGGGGCTAAGGTGCACCGTGGGTTCAGTGCAAAACAAAAAGATGCAATGCATGTGTATACAAAAAGAAAACAGAAGAAAGAAAGAAAGAAAGAAAGAAAGAAAGAAGAAGAAAGAAAGAAAGAAAGAAAGAAAGAAAGAAAGAAGTAAATGCCTAAACTTGATTTGAACCAGGCCACCTGCAATACAATTCATTTGCACTAGCAGCTGTGCCATCAAGGCAGTTGGAAACCTGGGACTCCCAGAAGTAACTTGCTCTTTCTCAGTTCCATTTTACCCTGGGATTGGGGTGGGAGTCCATTTGAATACCAGGAAAGGTACCTCACCCCTTTCTTACTGGAGCACTGGGCAGAGGGATACCACTGGACTACCAGGATAATCGTCCTTTACTCAGGGACTGGGCTACATGTGGATACCACTAGTCTTCCAGGGATGAAATTCCTATTTTACTTAGAAGTGGAGGAGCACAAATAGAAATAAACAAAAAGGAAACTAGAAACACCCCATCAGGGCTGAGTACAAAAGTATCTCCAAGTAACACAGGGAGAATAGGGGTTGAGAAAGCTGGTAGTGGTGCAGTGGCTGTGGAGCAGCAGTTTTCAGAGACCTTCTGGAGACTGCAGTGCTGCCCCATCTGCTCAAACCTCTCTGGACTGAGGTAGGAGGTCACTAGTCTCTGGGGTGAGTTGACTAGAATTCATGGATCTCATCCCCACCCAGGGCTACCAAGTTCACCACTGTTGCCTCAGAGGATGCCAATGAGGAGGAATAGCTGAACTATGGTGGGCTCTGGAAGGGTGGCTGTGGTGAAACAGAGGCACATTCCTCAGCTGGTACTACTACAAAATTCCTAGGCCACTCTGGTGATGCAGGACTGCCAGGAGGAAGCACCCACAGTAATGAACAAAGGGAATGTGATAAACCTTCATAGTGGAGACCTCAAGGAGGTGATAGAGGACCCCAGAGAAGGAGGAGGAAGCAACTTCTGATGGGGACTCAGCTGTGAGGGGATAGATATGGGAATAGGAAGAAGGGAGGCAGGTTAGGTGCCTACCTAGTGCCATGGCCTAGAGAGATGGGAAGTGAATCATGTGGATTGCTGGGGTAGCAGTACAGGAGGGAGAGCTGGATGTCAGTGTCCACCTGGTGATAATGACCTGGCTTGGGAAAGGGCTGGGATAGTGCAGGGTGGGGGTTTATGGAGCTGGGGAGGGGTCTTAGACAGGTAGCTCACTCCAGTGGTTTTTGCTGAGGTGCTGCCTGTCTATGACAGAGGATAGAGAGTGAACTCCACACTAGGAGCTTCAACTCATGACTGAAGGAATGGTGCAGAGAGGAGGGTTCAGCTACACTGGGGACTGAGGACCCCCAGGAGGATAAGGGCCTATACAGAGGTGATGGCCTGCATCCATCCAAGAGGAAACTGCAGTCCTCGGTGGATGGTTTAAATGTTACTTTGATGAACATCTAAACTAGCTACAGGGGTGCAGAAGGAACTGGGAGTCAGAAACTGCCTCTCCACAGGCTGAACTAGAGTAGGAGAACCCTAGGAGATAGGAATCTCCCAGGTGCAAATTAATGAAAGGGGCAGGGTGGTAGAGATAAAGGGAAAAGGAACAGGAGTACAATATTAAAAAGAGAGGTGGGAGGAGGGAAGGCAAAAGGAAAAAAGGGACAACAAGCAGAGTGGAAACAAAATCTGAAGACCATGTGTGAAATGCTAGAAGTCTAGGAAATAAGATTCCAGACCTAGAGCATATCATGGCAGAGGATAACTTTGATATTGTGGCCATTGCTGAGTCATGGTACACTGAAAACCAGGACTGGGACATGGCCATACTAGACTATACTCTGCTCAGGAAGCACTGGGTGGGTAGGATGAGGTATGGTGCTTTATGTGAGGAAAGAATAAAGCCATGGAGATACAGGGAATACAGGAGGTGGCAGAGGTACTATGGGTCTCCCTGGAGATGGGGAATGGAGCCACTATTTGCACTGGAGTGAGCTACAGACCTCCAGTGTAGAGGAGGAGTTAGATAAGATACTGGTGGAAGCCACTGGCAAGATGGCATAAAAGGAGAGGTGCTGCTGTTGGGAGACTTCAACCTGCCAGATGTGGATTGAGCCTCCCAGCAATGGTTTCAGCTAGAAGCAGGGACATCCTGGACTTGATGCAGGGGCATTCCTCAGGCAATTAGTCAGTGAACGAACTCATGATGGAGCAATACTGGACCCGGTAGTCATTAACAGGTACAGTGTTACAGGCGACAAGATGGGAGGCCACTTGGGGAGCAGTGATCACTGTTGGTGTGGTTCAATATAAGGACAGCTGCAGAATCAAACCACACAAGAGTGAGGGTACTAGACTTCAGTAGGGCAGATTTTAAAAGATGAGTGAATGTCTCAGGGATGACCTAGTAGCGATAGGAGACCTGTGTGGGATGGAGGAACAGTGGGTGAAGATGATAGGGATCATAGTAAAGGCAGCAAACCTCTGCATAAAACAAGTGAGCAAAATCAAAGGAAAAGGAGACCAATATGGTTTTCAAAAGAGGTGGCTGAAAAGGTTAAAGCTAAAAGGTAGCATTCAGAAGGTATAGGCACACTCAGAGGGGAGAATAAGGAGGTGTATTGGGAGAAACAGAGGAAGTAGGAAAAGAAGTAAGGGTGCAATGGTGCAAACTGAAGAAAGAAAAGCCCAGGAGGTATCAAAGGGAACAAGACATTTTTAGATATGTAAGTGAAAAAGGAAGACCAGGGTGGGATTGTAAGATTAAAAGGGAAGGGGGACTATGCAGAGGGGACCAGAAAAAGGAGACATCCTGAACAAATACTGTTGCTCAATGTTCACAGAGGAAGAAAAGGGAGGTCCACAAAAAGTAACAAAAACTTTTCAGGGAGGAGGTGAACACTAGTCCTTTTTGGAAGAGGTCCTGATGGAACTTGCTAATCTGAAGGTGGACAAAGCAGTGGGGCCAGATGGCTCTCATCCAAGGGTGTTGAGGCAGGTCAGGAAAAACTGGCTGCACCTCTGACAGTTCTGTTTAACAGCTCACTAGAAACAGAATTAGTTCTGGAGGACCAGAGGCGGGCAGATGTAGTCCCACTACACAAAAGTGGTAGCAGGAGGAGGCTGGCAATTATAGGCCAGTCAGCCTGACATCGATGGTGAGAAAGTTTAATGTAATAACTGCTAAAGGAATGTATTGTGGAATATCTTGAATCAGTGGGTTATAAGACCCAAGGCAGGGGTGGTGTCATGTCAAACAAATCTGATAGATTTCTTTGACTGGGTGACCAATGAATTAGAGCAGGGTGGAGTGGTAAAAGTGTCTGACCTAGATTTTAGCAAGGTGTTCAACACTGTCCCACATAGGAGACTAGTAAGAAAGCTGGGTAGCTTAGGAGTGGGTCCACAGGAGGTAAACTGGATACAAAATTGGTTAGGGATAGGCGACAGAGGGTGGTGGTAAATGGAGTTCACTCCAAGGAAGGAGGGTGACCAGTGGGGTGCCTCTGGAATCAGTGTTGAGACTGGTCCTCTTTAATGTCTTTATAAGTGACATTGCAGAGGAGATGGAAGGAAGGTCTGCCCTTTTGCAGATGACACCAAAATCTGTACTAGGGTAGACACTCTGGGTGGAAGGAAAGGATGAGCAGAAGCCTGAGAAGACTGGTTTTATGTGATAAAGGGTGAGGCCCTTATTGCACCGCCCATTAGAGTTAGGAAAGAATTGGCCACAACAAAAGGGCGACTTCCCACTGCAGAGACCACCGCAAACAGCGACAGTCCTCAAAAATATACAGTAATCCATTGTTTATGTGGGGGTTTGCTCCCCCACACACCCCATTCTGGGTGTAAGCCCCTCCCACCCCCAAAATAAGGATTCTCAACCTGGGTGTACTAGAAACGAATATAAACCCCTGAAGCAAAACAGTATCCGCACTGGATCCAAACCCAACACCTCTTGCTCCAGGGATAGTTGCTCAACCACTACACTACATGGCCAGCTCGGCAAGTTTTGCAAAATAATCTTTTATCCTCATTTCTCATGAGTGTAGTGCATATCCCTGAATGCTATTCATTTTCAGTATGAATAGCTCCTTTTCACTATTACTCTACATGGGAGCGTATTATTGAGTCACTCATATTGATGTGCTCAGTAACACACACACTCATGTGGTGCTACCAAGAAAACTAGAGGAGTGGTCAAGGATATGACACCTGGGTTTCTAGGTGAAAAGAGCAGATTAATGCACTTAGTGCACAGAAATCCAGGTTTGGAGTACAAAATGGATAGAGTGGTATTGATGATGACCAAGCAGGAAAGAGAGCTGGGGATAATCAAATTGGATTACCTAAAGGTTGCCAGGCAGTGTGCCAAGGCAGTAGAGAAGGCAAATGGGATGCTGGCGTGCATAGGGAGGGGTATCACATCAGAAGGAGGAGGAGGTGTTGCCTCTGAATAGATCACTGCATAGACCTCACCTAAAGCATTAAGCCCAGTTCTGGAGACCATGTCTCCAGAAGGAATAGACAGAGTCGAGGCGATCCAGAGGAGGGAAACTATAATGGTTCAGGGTCTGCATTAAATGCCCCATGAGGGAGACTAAAGGACCTCAATATGTACACCATGGAACAGAGGAGGAGAGGGGAGATATGATAGAGACCTTTAAATACCTCACAGGGTAAATAAGGAACAGGAGAGGGTATTTTCAGAAGAAAAGGTGCATAAGAACAAGGGACATGTTATGAAACTGGAGGGGTTAATTCAGAAGAGATGTGAGGAAGTACTTCTTCACAGAAAGAATGGTGGATTCCTGGAATGGCCTTCCAGTGGAGGTAGTGGGGGCAAAACAGTGGTGCCCTTCCAAGACTGCATGGAATAAACACAAAGGAATCATAGTGGAAAGGAAGTGGGAGGGAGAAATAGCTGTAGATTAGGCATGGTCTGAGGTAATGTAGGTAGGGAGAAATGGGAAGACTGGATGGGCCATTGCCACCAGATTCTATGTTTCTATGGGAAGGGTGGCATTCTCGAGCACCAGTGCTGCAGGGCCAGGGATTATACACTACTGTGTGCTTCATAAGCAGAGTTCTGAAAGCATTAATTAGTATTGCCTTGTAACCCATTAGCTCTTCCAGAGCCCTCTGAATATACCAGTGCTCCCTGTATGCAAGAGAGAGTACCTTGATTCGCATAGGTGCAGTAGTCAATATTATTGTCTTTAGAGGTAGTATTAGGCCTGGTGACCCACCTAGACTACCCCAGTTCTCAGTGGCAGTCATCATTTTGGTTAATGCCATAAATGTATCCAGGTTTTTATGAAACTGTCTTGTGTCTTGCTTTTAATTAAAGTATCTGGTAAGGAAATCCATAGTCCCACAATTCTCTGTGTATAGCAGTATCCTCTTTTATCATTTTAATTTTGATCCCTGCATTTGTTTATTATGCCCCTTAGGTTATGAGCACATTTGCTCATTAAAATTATCATATAGTTTAATAGTGTCTCATCCTGCATGATGTTGTACAAGTAACATATCTCCCCTTGTCCTTCTGTTTTCTAAGCTCTGAAGTCAGAGATGTTTTAATCTTTCCTCATATGGCTTATTCTTTAACCACTCCAGATTGTTTTAGTGAATCTTCATTGTATTTTTCAATCTCTCTATGCCCCTTTTTATGGCTGTGGGTGGAGTCTACATCCATTTTGTTGTCTGTAGCTGGAAAAATGGAGGAACATGGAACACTTTTTGGACATTTCAACGTATCCTTCCACAACTATAAATCACTATGTCAAATGAAATAAAATACTCCCTTATTTCTGTTTAGAATGTTGGAGACAGCACTAAAGCTGCTTATCAGATGGCCATTAGGAAACTGAAACAGCTTGTTAAATACTGGTTGCCAATTAAACTGGAGATTTGTTTACCCTCTTCAAATGCAACAACTTGCACATTTAAATACTTAACATTTAGTCATTTTGTTGCTACTAGCTTCAGTTGGGCAAGTATTGTCTTTCAAGAAAGATTCATACTTCATAAATGTCACCTTTTCCCAGGAACAAATGTACAAAGATTTACACTATTTTTTAACCTCTTGAGACACTGTCTGATAAGAACTGTCTCAGACATGTGGCAGGTCTTGTGTGACCTATCCAAGCTACAGTAATTATACATCAATCAGCAGGCATTTTTTACTATGCTTTCTGGGAAAAAATATATTGAGCTACAGCAAACACACACACACTATACACACCAACCTCATGGCCACAACATTAAAAATAAATACTGCAATCTAATATATTACGAAACAATAAAGAAACTGTTTGTTTATGTCAGCGAACACAGTGAAGCTCCTTTAGAAGAGCTAGTGTACTGCCTAAAACTAATATTAGGTTTTAAAAGCAGCCAGCCATTACCTGTTATATCTGAGGTATTTTTCTTTACTTTTCCCTTTGTTTAATTAGAAGATTGTTTTACCTGATTTTAATAGGTGTGATGTGTGGAACAGCTCTTAGTCTGGCAGCTGACATATCTTACTCTTCGCCTCCAACTATATCATCAGCATTGTGACCTCAAAGACTGTGACATCACTGCTACTTAGGAACAGCAAGTGAGTGACTGCCAAGTCATTCACCTGGGATAGAAACATAGAAACATAGAAACATAGAATTTGATGGCAGATAAGGACCGCTTGGCCCACCCAGTCTGCCCATTTCCCTACCTAATGGATAAGCTGCAGATCCTAGTTAACCAGCAGCCTACTTCTTCCTACCGCCACCCTCTAGAATTGCCTTATGACTGTCCCATGCATGCTTGAATTCCACCACTGTTTTTGACTCCACAACCTCATCCGGAAGGCTGTTCCATGCATCCACAACCCTCTCTGTGAAAATACTTCCTTAAATTACCTCTAACCCACCCCCATCTTCAAATTGTGCCCCCTTGTTCTTGCACACCTCTTTTTGAAAGATGCTACCCTCTTGGACTTTGTTGATTCCCTTGAGGTACTCAAAGTTTCTAACATGTCCCCCTCTCCCTCCTTTCCTCGAGCTATACATGTGCCATCCTTAAGTCTCTCTTTATATGTCTTCGGTGCAGACCCTGCACCATTTTAGATGCCCTCCTCTGGACAGCTTCCATCCTGTCTATGTCTTTCTGGAGATTGGGTCTCCCAGAACTGCACAGTACTCAGATGGGGTCTCACCAGCTGTCTGTACAGAGGATAATAACTTCCTGTTTTCTACTGGTGATGCCTCTCCCTATGCATCCCAGTATCCTCCCAACCCTCCTTGCTGCCCTCTCACATTGCTTGCCCACCTTTAGGTCATCTGATATGACTACCCCAGGTCCCTTTCCATTTTGTTCTTGTTAGTATCTCACCCCATTGTGTACTCTTCCACCAGGTTTTGTTTCCCAGGTGCATTACCTTGCACTTCTTAGCATTGAATCTAAGCTGCCATACATTTGACCATTCCTCTAACCTTGCCAAGTCCCTTCTCATCCTTTCCACCCCACCTTGTGCATCAACTCTGTTGCAGATCTTTGTGTCATCTGCAAAGAGACATACTTTTCTTCCAGTCCCTCTGCAATGTCACTTATAAAGACATTGAAGAGGACCAGTCTAATACTGAACCCTGAGGTACCCCACTAGTAACCCCTTTCTTCAGAGTGGACTCCATTTACTATTACTCTCTGTGTCTATTCTCCAGCCAATTCTTTACCCAGGCTGTCATCTTGGGACCCACTTCCAGGCTGGCTGACTTGTGTATTAATCTTTTGTGTGGGACTGTGTCAAATGCCTTGCTAAAGTCTAGGTAGGCCATGTCCACAGCCCTCCCTGATCTACTACTTTGGTCACCCAGTCAAAGAAATCTATCAGATTTTGTCTGGCATGACCTTCCCACTGTGAATCCATGCTGCCTTGGGTCCTGTGCCCCGCTGGTCTCTAGATACTCAACAATTCTTTCCTTCAGAAGTGATTCCATCATTTTCCCTACCACTAAGGTTAAACTAAGAGGTCTGTAGTTTCCTACTTCTGCCTTGCTCCCCTTTTGTGAGGGGAATCACATCTGCCCTCCTCCAGTCCTCGGGTACCACCCCATCCCTCCCATGATTTGTTAAAGGCGGTAGTGAGTGGTGTCACTAGTTCTACCCTTAGTTCTTTTAGAATTCTGGGATGAATCATCAGGCCCCATTGCTTTGTCCACCTTCAGTTTTAAGAGTTCTTTCAGACCCTTTCTTCTGTAAATGGGCTGGTATCAACTTCTGTATCCAGAGTGTTTCTACTGTTTGTTTTAGGTACCTCCCCTCTCCTTTTGTAAATATTGAGCAAAAATATTTGTTTAGTATCTCTGCCTTTTCACAGTCACCCTCTGCCCACCCTCCTCCCTTTATTAAGCCTCACTATCCCTCCCTTGGTCTTCCTTCACTCCCTGATGTACCTATAAAATGTTTTATCCCCCTTCTTAACTGAGTTGGCTATCTTTTCCCGGTTTGGGCCTTTGCTGTTCTGACTGCCTTCCCAGCTTCCTTTGGTTTTAACTGATACAGTTCTCTGTCCTGTTCCTTCTGTGATTCCTTGTACTTCCTGAATGCTTTTTCTCTTGAACCTTCACTGCCACTTCCTTTGTGAACCATAGTGGTTTCTTACATTGTTTCGTTTTGTTTATTTGCTTCACACAAAGGCTTGTTACCTCTGTGATGGCAATTTTATTATTCCCCATTGTTCTTCCACCCCTCCTTCCTGCCCATTTGCTAGTGCATTCCTTAGGCAGTCACCCATTTTGTAAAGTCAGCCCTCCTAAAGTCCAGTACTTTTGCCTTTGTAGGCTTGACTCTATTGCTGTGTTTATTGTGAACCATACTGTTCGATGGTCGCTAGTTCCCAGATGGCTACCCACTTCTACATATGTGATCCTCACTTCATCTCACTTTGAGAGAACCAGGTCTAAGATTGCTCCCTCATCGAGTGGGCTCTAATACTAGTTGTCTAAAGCATGCCCCTGTAGGGCATCCAGAATAGCCCCACTCTTCAGGTGGCTGCTGCAACTGCACTCCAGTTAACATCTGGCATATTCAGATCACCCATCAGCAATATCTCACCTTTTCTGCCATTCTAAGTATACTTTCTATCATTTCCTTGTCCATTTCCTCCCTGGAAGAGTCTGTCTCTAACCCCTGTGCGATTGTGGTGCCATTGCCTGTCTCCAAATTTACCCACAGTGCTTCTTCTCCTCCCTGTTTTCCCTTTTGTTCTGTTGCTATGATTCCTTCCTTATGTAAGAGCTACTCCTCCTCCTCCTTTTTACCCTCCTGTCCCTCCTGTAGATAGTGTATCCTGGTATGTTTATGTCCCAGTCATGGTTTTGTGTGTACCATGTTTCTGTGACTGCCATGATATCCAGATGTTCCTCCTCCATCAAGGCCACTAATTCAGGAAGCTTGTCACAGTCACAGTGATGTCACAGTCAGTGAGATCACCATGCTGATGATGTAGTGAGGGGCAAGAAAAAAGCTGTGTCAGCTGCCAGGCTAAGAGCTGTTCCACATCCAGCACAATATGATCACATAGAATACTTTCTGATAAACAAAAGGGAAAATAAAAATACTTCAGAAATAAAAAATACAACTGACTACTACTTAAAATTTGTATTATTTTTCTGTCTGCCTGTTTTGGCTCCACTAGCTCTTTAAATATTTCTTATCCTATATTTTGGATCCTGAATTGCGTTTGGGAGATGCTACATCTCATTATCATTGTGATCTTCATTTTACACATTTTGCACTCTATTTACTCAGGATGTCCCAGATTCATAGATTCATAGAAGTGTGATGGCAGAAAAGGACTGAACTAGGCCCACCAAGTCTGCCCATTTTCCCAGCTATCTGCTTGGACCTGTGCCTCCCCTTAACACTCCCATGTGGTTGTCAATGCCCTTTTGAATCCCTCCACTGTTTCCTCTCCAACGACTGCTTCTGGGAGTCTGTTCCACTTTTCTATGGCTCTCTAGTGTGGTATTTTCTAATGTTACCCCTGAACTGTCCTTCCTCCACCTGCAGGCCATGCCCCCTTGTCCTCTGACTTCCTTTCATCTTGAAGATGCTCCCCGGCACTCTGTTTATACCTTAAGGTACTTGAAGTGCTCTCGATCATGTCCCCTTCTCCTCCTCTGCTCCAGGAGTACATGTTCAAATCTCTCAACCTTTCTTCATAGGATAGGTGGCTTAACCCTTTTATCATTTTGTCGCTCTCCTCTAGACCCTTTCTATCCTCCTCACATCCTTCCTGAGGTATGGCCTCCAGAACTGGACTCCTGTACTCAAGTGTGGTCTAACCAAATGGGTATACAAGGGTACTATGACCTCCCTATTCCTACTGGTGATCCTCCTTCCGATGTATCCCAGCATTCCACTCCCTGACCACTGCCCTCCCGCACTGCCCTTCCACCCTTCAGGTCCCCCGACATAATGATGCCCAGGTCCCTTTCTTGCTCCATCTGCTCCAGCTCTCTGCCCCCCATACAGATTAGATACAATATTTTGTTTTCAGTGGGTGATGATTTTACCATTTTATAAAATCAGGGTTGACTATTCAGATGAAAAATAGTGTTTTCAGTTTGTTCTGATCTTCGCAGTGCAGCATAATATTGTGTAGATGCAGAGCCCAACAGAAAATAAGATACCATGTCTTCTGTGAACTGTCCAGGCTAAACATATAGCAATCAGCAAGCAAATTCTAGGAAAACACATGAAAAAATGTATAAAGGAAGACCACATTGAAACTGCCTCTCGGCAGATCTGCATTATGCTAATTCATTAGAAATAGTGGTAAAAGCACCACAAAGCTCTCCACAGCCATATTGCCTCTGACCAGATTTTGTTTGTATGGTGACCAGAACCTGAGATCTGTAGTCCAAGTGTGGGCACATGTATATTCGATACAATCCACCCATGTTTTGTTATTCCTAGGTTTTATTGTTTTTTTGCAGGTGTTATGAATCATGTGATTTTTTTAATGATGCTATTAAAGTGCTGCAGCATGTTTAATTCTCTATTTATTATAATGCCTAGATCTCTTTCAGTGTCTTTACTGGTGGGTTTATTATTACCTGGTAGTGATCAGCTTTAGGATTGTTATTGCTTATGTGGATTACTGTACATTTCAAAATACTGAACTGCATGCCCCATTTATTTGCCCAAGCCATTAATTTATTTAAGTCTTCCTGTAGAGCAATGGTGTTTACTGGTAAGGCAATATTATCAATTTGCATGTCTTCTGTATCTGGGACACACCAACTTTCTAATCCTTTGTTCACATTCATTGCATAAATCTGAAATAACATTGGGCCAGGCATAGCTCCTGTGGGACTTCACCCATGACTGCACTTTCCCTTGGTTGAAGCCTTTTATACCCATTGATTGTGTTCTATTTGTCAATTTATGCGACACAGCTTGTCAACTTTTCATGTAATCAGTCAGATTTTAATTTGTTTTATTATTCCTATATGAGCGGTGATGTCAGATGCTTTACTGAAATCTGATAGGATGACACTGGTTGGTATTGCATTGTCAATGCAGTAATTTGTTCCCGTAGAAAGCTATTAAGTTTGTAACACATGACCCTTATTAAACCTATGTTGTGAGTTATCATTTATTCCATTCAGTTTTAGGTGTTTCTCTATTATATCCTAACTATTGATTCCATAATTTTACTGTAGATTGATGTCAAACTAATTGATTGATAGTCCATGATTATTGACATCTCCCTTTTATGGATGAGTGCAATCTTTGTGGTCCTCCAGTCCGTTGGTACATCCACTGTTTCAAGTGACATTTTGCTATTTATAAAAGGGTTTTGCGTTTCATTTACTGCCATTTTCAGAAATTGAGTAGATATCTTATCTGGTCTCATTGCCCTATTGCTATCTAGCTTGTAAATGTTTTGTTTACGTTCCACCTTTTGTTATTTTCTATGTTTTGTAGTATTGGATGTATTTTGTTTTGTTTCCTTTGTAAATTGAGGCAAAGTATTTATTAAATTCCTCCACCAGTTTCAGTTCATCAGTTATAATTTGATTTTCCACATGAAATGGGCCCAACTGATTTTCACACCCCAATGTGAGTTTATGTAACTATACAAGTCCTTCTGATTCCCTCTGCTGATTGGTTTATATTCTCATTTCCTTTTCTCTTTCCTTATTCTTTTTTTTTAAGTTTTACCAGCCTCTTTTATTCTAATCTATTACCCCTGGTCTATTTGTTGAAAAAATTTAGTTTTTATTTTTTGTTCTATTGTCTTTTTAACACCTTTGTTTAACCCTAACAGAATGTTACCATTTTATTATTGCTTTTTTCTTTTGTGGCACGTATCACCTTTCAACTCTAATAATTTAGTTTTGAAAATATTCCAGCTAGAATCAGAATCTTTTCCAGTTATGTGTTCAATAGATTCCCAGTCACCTAGTGTTTTCTATCTTCTCAGTTTGCTTTTTGTTAATTATAGATGATGGTACTACCTTAATTGTTATTTGTGTATTTAGAAGCAATAGTAAAATAAATTATGTTATGATCACTACCTCCAATTGGTGCATGCATTGTGCAGTTTTGAATAGTTAGCCTTTGTGTGCTGAGCACAAGATCCAGTCTACTAGGTCCTCTAGTTGTTTCCTTAACAATACTTATTGTGTGAGATTATGTTCTGTTATTAATTCACAGAGAAGATTTCCATTCACTCCTTCATGAGTTCCAAGTGTTCTACAGTTAGTATCAGTTGAAGTTGAAGTCCATAACAGTAATACTTCACCTAGATCTGTGGCTTTCTTTATCTCTTCCAATATGTACTGGTGCCCTGTTACTGTCTGGTAGTCTGTAAATGGATCCTATTACAAAGACCAATCATGTGATGGATTCAGTTTAATCCATACAGATTCAGAATTTGTATTGTTGTGTGGCATTTTGGTGTTGGTCTGTCACGGGACCCTTACATTCTCTCTGTTCTGCCAGGCCCATATGGATCTGCTACAACTGTCATCTTGCTGGTACCAAACAAACTGGAGTCAGACACACAAAATAATAAGCAAAAGTAGTTTGTCCAGAGACATCAGGCAGGAGCAATTTCTCACCATGAGGTTCGAACTCAGATTGACTACAGACAGGCAATTGGGGTTTCATAGCCCCTGCAGGAAATAATTAGCATAACTCATTACCATAATGATTCTACTTGCAACATTATCTGTTTTGTTAAAGGGCAGCACCTAGCATTAAGCCCCATGCTTAATTGCACTCTACATCACCCGGACAGTCACGCGAGTACCACTTAACAAAGCAAACAGAGCATGGCAGTGGCATTAACAAGAGGAAACATAAGAAAACTGTAAACATGAAAGCATTGATTTAAACATTTGAGCAATTTTAAGAAGACCATCCCCCAAAAAGCAATACTCCACTGCAGGGGAGGGGATAAAGAATTTGGACTACACTGGTGACCAGTCAGGTAGTGCCAGGAAGAGGGAACACAGAGCAACTTGAAGCTTGGTCATGCAACAGGTGCTACAGTGCAGGGAAGGGAGAAGGGAAGGAGGGAAGGGAACAGCAGGAGGATACAAGTGAGATAGGTGTCTGGGCAGAAGAAGGGCCACATTCTCCATCATGTGTGACATTTTGGTGTTGGTCTGCCACAGGACCCTTACCTTCTCTCTGTTCTGCCAGGCCCTCTGGATCTGCTGCAGTTGTTATCTTGCTGGTACCAAATGGACTGAGTCGGAAGCATAAAATTATAAGCAAATTAGTTCACTCCAGAGACATCAGGCAGGAACTTCTCACCATAAGGTTCGAACTCAGACTGACTACAGACAGCCAACTGGGGTTTCCTAGCCCCTGCAGGAAATAATTAGCATAACTCATTATCATAATGACTGTACTTGCAACATTATCTGTTCTGTTAAAGGGTGGCAGCTAGCATGAAGCCCCATGCTTAACTGTACTCTACAGTTGTCTTTTATATGACAGGTTGCAAGTAGTAATTTAATTCAATACAATCAGATCAACTCCCCACCATTTTATTCCTTCTATCTCTCCTATAAGTAGTATACCCTTCTAAAGTGGTGCTCCACATATCAGCTTCCTTCCACAATGTTTCAGTTATTCCCACCACCAATTGTTTATCTCAACTGATTATTGTTTTGCAATGTTTCCCAGTTATTTCATATAGCTTCTGGCATTGATCAAAATTCCCAAAATACCATCAAGTTTGATTTGCTTTTTTTTTTTCCATATGGATTATTTTATCAATACAGTTTTGGAATATACAGTCGGTACATACTCATGTACCCCATTGTCCCCTGGTCAGCTACTTTAAAGCTGTCAATGCATGATTTCTGATTTTTTAACCCAAATTGTTGGCCCACCAAAACTGAGGTGTAACCTATCCTTAGCAAAGAGATCTCTTCTGCCACAGAAGTTGTTGTCCCATGTACATATAAAACCTATATTTTCCTTGGTACAAACTAGTCTGAGCCACCCCACAGTTTTTATTTTGTGTTGGTGATATTCTGGGCTCTTGGGACTGGTAAGATTTTGGATATACTGGTCCAGCAATTTCTTTCCTTTATTTATCAAATAGTTTAATGAAATCTGACACCCAATGTTATTTGTTCTGACATGAACTATGAAGAGTGGATTCTTCCTGACTTCCCTGAGTGCTTGGTGAGCTCCGGTATGTGTGATGTCAAATTACCCACTTTTGTTCCTCTGAGGCTAGATACCCTGAACTGTTCTTTATTTGTTTTGCATATTTTGGTGTCACAATATTTTACAATGGAGTCCCCAGTGACCACCATTTGTCAGTATTCATTCTCTGAGCTGTCTTCTCTTTCAGTTTCTTTTCCATTTTCTGTTTTAGGTTCTAGGTATTCAAAAGGAGAAATCATGTTTTCAGTTCATAACTGGGAGCACTCATTTGAAACTGAGAAAGCTTCTGTTCTTCTACCCCATTTGGCAGTGGTATCCCATGTACAAGGCAACCATGACTAAGCACTTTCAAAAGGGTGACTCAATCACAGTGCCTGTGCACAGAACTACCTGGCAGGAGCAACTGGATAGAGGGTAGGCAAATATAGTGATGGAATATCACTATGTATACATGCATGGGGTGGGAGTGACCACGCCATGTGACAGGCAGAAGGGAGGGAGGGTTGTGGGGTGTAGTGTGGCAGTTGGCTGCTGAGCTGGTGGTGTGGCATGGTGGGTTGGCCACAGACTGGGATTGGGAGGGTGCTGGGTTCGGTTCTGGGTGCACTTGTGTATTTTGTGCCAGGTGTATTTTTTTTTAGTTTTGCACCCCCAACATGCACCTGGGTTGAGAATCATTTAGTAGTAATAGTAAAGAAACATAACTCTCAGGTGCCCTCTTGCTGTTTGCTGCAAGTGTACAACACAAAATTCATTTTCAGTGACGTACACTCATCCAAATGGTGATCACTATTACACGATCGCTGTTATCACATGGAACCTTAGCAGCTCTAGTAGGCTAAACCATTGTCCAATCATTTTTTACCTCCTCTGTCTCCTCATCCTCTTGTTCTCTTTTTCTTTTCTTGTTTTCTTTGCCTTATTCTGATCTGTTTCCCATGCTCCCAGAATGGTATTTTCAATGAAATTTTAAGTACACATATGCTTTTCATATTTGACAATTCCTCCTAACAAGTTTGCATAAGTTCTCAATTTCAAAGTATTTTTGGCATTTTGGGCAGAAACTTATATCAGGATAGCTGTGCCATTTAAAATTTGTCCACATAAGACAAACAGAGCATTTATACACAGGTACTCCACCACTATTATAATCTCATCACCAATACTAATTTATTGATTCACGAGGTTCATTTTGAGGCTAGTTTCAGTGGATATATATATATATGTATATATATAGACATATAATGCAGTCAAATGTACCTTAACAGTGGTCTGATAGTATACACTGGCCTGCTCCATGTTTCCCCTCACAAGGCATCTGCACTTTATGCTGGCAAAACTGGAAGTGCCTTGACTCTTTACTTCTGGTTTAATCAGCACACTAAAACTTAAACAATAGGATTTTAGGTGTTATCTATTCCAGTTCTACTGCAGAAACTTCCTAAGTCGGGTATATTGCCCCTTGCTAGTATCAAAAGCATGTTGTGAATATCCTCACGTGACTTCCTGACAGGTCCCCGCCTACCTCACTACTGCATTTGTCCCTCAAGAGAGTGACTGAGATATAGAGAGGAAACTGGACAGAGATTTATTATTTTAATGCTTATTAGGACAGATAGTATTTAAAAATAGTATTCCACACACACACACAGGATGCACTTAAAATGGCAAATAAAATATCTGCCACCCTGTCACTCTCTTACTTATGTACTTACTACTTAGTGTATTCAATGTGGTCATGCTATCCACTGTGTGCAGCACAGAGGGTACCCTTGAATAAGGGCCATTGCCCTGTTCAGTACTCATGAAGTCCAGTTAGCAGGATGGTATGCCTGTTAGTGCCATGCTAATCTTTTCAGTAGTTATTTATTTATTTGAAAAGTGATAACCAGGAAAGGTGCACTGAACCAAGGCTAATTTCTAGTCATGACTCAGAAGAGGGGGAACAGGGAGAACAGTCATGCAGTAGTTTACATGGAGCAACATGATACAACAGTCAGTCAAAGGAAACTTAAGCTTACTATGGGCAGTAGTAGGCAACAATCCAAGCAGCATAATAAGCCACAACAAAACATGACTCCTCAAAAGAGTGGGCACAACAAAAAACTAAAGCAAAATCCAAAACAAGTGAATGCATTAAGTATGAAACTTACAGTGTACACCAAACAATCTTGGAGAAGCACTGGGGCCCTATATATATATGTATATGTTTTTAATAAAGGAGGAAGAATATCCAGGCTTTTGTACAGGTCACAGCTAACATACTGTAAGTGGTTTCATGAGGGTAGAATGACAGCTAGTGTTACAATTTACATTATATCTGATAAGACAGGTACCAGAGGAATTGTAAATATATGTGTGAACCATATTGAAGTGTGGGTAAAATAATCTGCTTTGTAGTCATTTTCTAGCTTTGGATGTTAAGGAGTCTTTACTTTTATATATATAAAAACAATTATTTTATTTAATTGTGTCTACAATAGCTGTAAGATTTAGACATTTATCAAGATGAACTCCTAAATATTTAATAAAATCAACAGATTCAATTATATCATTATCATGTCCTTTGAAAAGTAAATAAACTTTGAAGTATGCCAATTTCTGAGGAGTGCCAAAAGTCAGTATTTTAGGGTTTTAATTTTAAATCAGTTTGTTCTATTTTAACCACATCTGTACTGTAGATGCTTATAATGGTTAAGAAGTTAAATCTGCAGCTCACAAATGGAGCTGCTTTAACAATATAAGACTGTATAATTTGCATACATAATAACACTGGCTGAGGGCAAGCTCACACAGCAAAAAGCAAATGTCCTAAAAGGGAAGCCTTGTGAGACCCCAGACATTTTATTAGACAATCCATAAAAGGAATATTTAATTTTGTCTTTCTGAAGTCTATTAGTTAAATAATTCTTAAACCAAAGAAATGTATGATTTGGTATCCCATGTCTTTCAGTTTACAGAGCATTAAAATGACATGAAATTTGTATATCTTCTGATTGGTCAAGACAGTAACAAAACCAGAGGCAGTAAAACAAAAGCAGACAACAGTTGCTCTCCCCAGATGATGGAGCAGCAGAGGAGGGCCCAGGAGAAAATGTTTCTAGGGCAGGGGTATAGAAAGACAGCGATTGGAACAAGATAGAACAAACAGAGGGGTAAAACTCAGAAAAGCATGGGTGGAGAATTGAAGGACAAGGAATGAGGCAGTTAAAAAGTAAGAGGAAAGTCAGGAGAGTTTCAGGGAAAATCACAGGCAGGAATGGAAGGGGAAGCAGGACAGAGGGTGGGTGAGGGAAGAAGGTGCTGAGAGCCATATGCACTAATGCAAGGAGACTTACAGACAAAATTTCAGACCTGGAAGCCATCATAGCAGAGTGCTGTGGAAACTAATAGAAGCCCTTGTAAAGGAAAATTGATAGAGTACCATGAATCTAGTGGGCTGCAAGACCACATGAATCATGAATTCACTGGGGGTTGTCATGCCAAATTAATCTGATAGATTTCTTTGACTGTATGATAAAGGAAATAGATCAGGGGATAGTAGTGGACATTGCCTAGCTGGACTTCAGCAAGGCCTTCAACATTGCCACACAGGAGGCTAATAAAGAACTGAGCAACCTAGGGATGGGATCCAAAGAGGTGAATTGGGTTAGAAACTGGTTAATGAATAGGAGACTGAGGGTGGTGATAACGACACTCACTCTAATGATGGGAGAGTGACCAGTGTGGTACCACAGGGCTCAGTACTGGAACCAGTCCTCTTCAATATCTTCATAAGTGACAATGCTGAGGAACTGGAAGGAAGATATGCTTTTTGCAGATGATACCAGAATCTCCAATTGGGTGGACAGTCAGGATGGGATGGAGAGAATGCACAGGGATCTTGGGAAACTCAAATAATGTTCAAGAGCATGGCAGTTAGGGTTGAATGCCAAAAGTGTAAAATCATGCACCTAGGGCATGGGAACCCAGGTTCTGAGTATAGGGTGGGAGTAGGTATTGAAAGCCATTAAACAGGAAAGGAATCTTGGAGTTATCATATCTGATGACCTGAAAGTGGTGAACAGTGTGACAAAGCAGTGGGTAGGGCTAGGGGAACACTGGGGTGCAAATGAGGGGTATCATCAGCAGGAGGAGGAAGGTGGTGTTGCCACTGTATCACTCACTGGTGAAACCCACCTGGTGTACTGTGTCCAGTTTGAGACTGCACCTCAGAAAGGACATAGACAGGGACAGGGAATAGGCAGTCAGGGAGGGCATTAAAATTGTGCAGGGTTGCACAAGAAGACCTATGAGGAGACTGAAAGATCTCAACATGTACATCATGGAAGGGAGGGTGAGTAATAGGGGACATGATAAACATCTGCAAGTACTCATGGGTAAACAGGGTGCAGGAGGGGAGTCTTTTCAAATGAGAAAGAGCACCAGGACCAGGGGGCATGCAATGAAGCTTGGGGTGAGTTTAAGAGAGATATGAAAATATTTCTTCACTGAAAGGGTGGTAGCTGTCTGGAACAGACTGCCCGACAGAGTAGTGGAGACAAAAACAGTGGGGTTTCAAACATGCATGGATAGACATGGGGTGTATCAGAAAACAGGAAGGCAGGAGGGAGGGTCACCAGAGACCAGTTAGGGTCTGTGGAGACAGATTAGAAAGAACATCTGGGCAGACTGGGTGGGACAAGTGGTCCTTTTCTGTCAACAAATTCTTTGTTCCTATGAGACCATTCTAAACAGAAATGCTATTGCAGTACAAAATCATACTTCATAAAAATCTCTGGCCATGAGCTTTTTCACCCTCATAAAAATCAATGAGCCTTGTTAGCCACAGTTTTCCATCACAAACATGATTGCCTCCTTTACTAATTAAAAACCATAAGCTAGATCCTAAAAATAAAACTTCCTTAAATAGAAAATAAAAATAATAATTAAATGCTATTTATCCTCATAATCTACTTCTTGCAGAAACACACACAAATGTATATAATTATAAAATGAAGTACTACAGTACTTAGTTTTAATTTCTGTGTAGCTTGCTGACCATGAAACCCCACACACACACACTATCCTACCTAATTACCAGGAGAAATCTCTGGGCAACCTACTACAGATAAAACAGAAACCCTGATTACATCTCAGGCCTTCTGATGTGAGACTGTGAGAATGAACATATTGCCAGTAGAACTGAGCAGATCTGAATTCTTTTAGTCCACTCATGGTAAGCATTCCATTTATTGAATGTAGGAAAGATAGAAAAAATTACTGTGGGGAAAAGGAGGCAAAATATAAAGCAGAGAGAGAAAGGTAAGGAAACAGGTAAAAGGGGTAGGTTTAGAAAATAGAGGTTCAACAGCTAATTAAACAAACTCTGGCCAGAGTCGATAGGGCTGCATGGGAGGAATTTGGGGTAAAATATTGAAAATTACCAAAGTTATGAACCTGTGTTAGCAAAATGTAACATAGGCTCACAAATTTCTAGTTTTGTAATATTTGTACACCAAATTTTCAACATAACCTAAGTGACCCTGCCTCATGAAGAAGGGCAGAGAACATGTTCAACTCCTGCCTGAAAAGTGATATTGTACAAGGACTGTGAAATTAAATTTTGGGATGCAAATACACATTTTGGTCTGGAGTTGAAAACTGACAGCTATCACATTCATGAGGTGCTGTAATGAAATGGCTATATTGTAAATCTGGGTACAAATATTGAAAATTACCAAAGTTATGAGCTTACAACTGCAAAATTCAACAAGGCTCATAACTCGTTGTTTTTAATATTTTACACCAAAGTTTCAACAGCCTTCTTATGACCCCACCTCATGCACGAGGGCAGAGAAAAGTTTCAACTCCTGACCAAAAGGTGATTTCACACAGGACCACCAAATCACCTGGGATGCAAAAAATATTTTTGGTCAAGATTTGAAAATGACAGCTGTCACATTCATGAGGTGCTATAAAGATATGGCTATGTTGTAAATTTGGGTACAAATGGCCAAAGATTACCAAAGTTATGAGCCTGCATTCGCCAAAAATTCAAGTAGGCTCATAACTTTGTTGTTTTAATCTTTGTATACTAAATTGTCAACATAGCCTTTTATGATCCCACCTCATAAATAAGGGCAGAGAAAATTTTCAACTCCTGCCCAAAGGGTGATTTCATGAGGACTGTGAAAGCACCTTTCAGAACAGATTTGCTTAATGATAGTGCAATTGTCCATGGGTGGGGTCCCAAAAAGGCTAATTGAAAATTTGGGCTGAAAATATGAAAAATGGCCAAGTTATGCCACTGTGTTCAACACACTATTGAAATACATTGAACCACATACCTGGTTCTTCAGTGTGCAATCCAGCTTTGAAGAGTGAAGATGTGTCTGTGATCCAAAGAGGATTATAGCATTGGACCCTGCAATGGGTAAGTATGGGCTTGGGGAAGCAGATGGTGAGTGTTGAGTGGGAGGGTCAGTTGGGGGTGGTATAATGGAGCAAAAGACATCGATGGGCAGTTTTCTTTTACAGGTTAAAAGAAATGAGGATTCCTGCACTAAGGATTGGGTACCCCCAGTGCCACTGTTATGTTTCGGGGGAGTGGGGTGGTGGGTGCTGAGAGGAGGGTCGAGTGGGGAAGAATCTATAAATAAAAAAAAAAACACACAAATAACCATGCAAACACAGTAGTGGATGGGAGGTGGAGGATTTGTGATGGAGACACTGATGGATTAGGCACCCCAGTGTCACAGTTATGTTTATGGGAGGTATGTGGGGTAGTAGGTGCTGAGAGACAGGGTTGAGTGGGGGAGAAACTATAAATATAAAAAAACACAAATAACCATGCATGTGCGGTAGTGGTTGAGGTTAGCAGTCAGATGATTTGTGATCAAGACACTGGGGACTGGGTACCCCCAGTGTCACTAATATGTTTCTGGGTTTGTGTGGGTGGTGGGTGCTGAGAGGGAGGTCAGGTGCAAAGGTTGTGTATAATTTTAAACAAAATAAATCAGCAGTTACGGTGGAACACAGCACAGTCTGCCATGACCAAGATGGTCACTGAAATGTACTGCACATGTGCTAGTAGTTGCGCATACAATATGGTTTGGCAGCCATCTTGGACATGGCAGTGTGTGCCATGTTCTGCCATGACTGCTGAAAATAAAAATAGTGCAGTGGACTGCCTATAGAGACAGTGAGCGGAGTGCTTCACAGATGAGGAGATGACTGTGTTGTAACTCCAACATGTTGTTTGGTCAAAATGAACAGGAGTTCTTTTCTTATAGCAAGATGTCTGCAGTGCTGCACCACTGCAGCCTTAAAATGTATTTTGCTGTGCATAGTATTTGAAAATGAGGTGCATGCCAATGCTGAGATGTGCTGGGACTATTTTTTTCAGGTGGATGAATGTTTTTAACAATCATTAAAAAGTTTAACATTATTTTATTTTTGTGCATTGTTTTACTTTACCAAAACCCCTTCACAAAAATCTTGGAACCCTTTTATAATCACAGAAAGATACTCCTGGGCATGCTGTGTCATGGGATAATGTGACATCTTGGTGTTTGAAGGCACTGGGTGATGTATCATACCTCATAATACCCTGAGGTGTATCATTATCCCACCACAGCATACACTCTGTCATTGAGAGCCTTGGTCAGATCAATGAACATGGCTCCAGCTGTACTGAAATGTAGATTAGGAGAGTTAATAGAGAAAACATAATGTAAACTAAATGGTGGGCTGGAAAAAAGCCACACCAAACATCAGGAGAGATGGGGATTTCAGCCTGCCCCGGAAGGAGAGAAATATTAGGTTCCAACAAGCCCATGGGTAGGGGTTTGGGGTGGGCTTTAGTGGAGGATTGGTAGCCAATGCTAGGAGCTTAGCAAATAAGTTGGTGAATTTATAAGCTATTGTGAGGAGCGAGGACTGGACATAGTTGCGATTACTGAGACTTGGTGGACGGAACATCACACATGGGAGACAGGTATCTCTGGCTACAAACTGTTTAGAAAGGACAGGGAGATAGGAATGGGGGCTCTGTACATCAGGGAAGTCATAAGGGTTATGGAGGAGCAGGAGGGGAAGGGTGAAATAAATCCTGTGGGTGACACTGAGCAAAAGGACTGGGAATCCTTAAGACTAGGGGTGGTATACAGAACACCTATGCAGGGAGGAAGAGGATAGGCACATGACACAAGCAGTCACAAGGATGGCTTTCATGGGAGAAACACTTCTGGTGGGGATCTTAACCTCCCAGATGTGGACTGGGACATCCAGATGCAACTTCTGCTAGAAGCAGGGAAATTCTGGAGGGCTGCAGGGCATATTCTATGGCAGTTGGTCAAGGAGCCAACAAGGGCCAACAACCTGCTAGATGTGGTCCTAACAAATGGAAGAGTGTGGAGGAGGTGGAGTATGGGATGAGCTGGGTGCCAGTGACCACAGGATGGTAAGGTTCAGGGTAAAAGCAGGGAGGGATGTAAACCGAACCAGCACAACAGTCTTGGACTTCAGGGTGCAGACTTCCACAGGATGATAAGGCTAGTGAGGGAAGAAATGGTGGAAACAGAGAAGATAAACAATGCGGAGGAGTTATGGGGAATTAGTAAGGACTGGGTGCAGAAGGCCATGCAAATGTGCATAAAGATAGTAAGGAAAGGCACAGATGAAGGAGATCACTTTGGTTCACAAGGGAGGTGGTGAGAGCAGTCAGGGACAGGAGAAGAGCCTTCATAAAATATAAGAGAACACAGAGGAAGAGGACAGGGAGGCTTATAGGGAGAGGAGGAGGTTATCAGGGCAGAAATAAGGAGGGTAAAGGCCAGCACTGAGGAGAAAATATCTAAACAAGCCAAGGGACAAAACTTTTTTAGATATGTGGGGAAATAAGGAAGGCTAGACAGGGAATTGCAAGGCTGGGGAGGGAGGAAAGCAACTGCTGAGGACTGTGATAAAGCAGAAGAACTAAATAAGTTATTTTGCTCAGTATTTACAGTGGAGGGAAGGCAGGGGAGCTGAGCTTGGGAGGATGGGGTGGGGACAAAGGGTGGACCTGAGTCCTTTCAGTGAAGAGAAAGTTAGGAGGGAACTAGGCAGGTTTAAGGTGGATAAAGCCATGGGGCCAGACAGGCTGCACCGAGGGTGATCTGGGAGCTGGGGAGGAACTGGCCGCCCCAGTGGCAGGTTGTTCAACCTGTCTCTGGATTCTGGGAGGGTGCCAGAAGACTGGAGGAGGAAAACATGGTACCGCTATACAAAGGAAGTAGGAGATGAAGGAAAACTACCTTCCTCTCAGCCTCAGCTCAGTGGTTGGTAGTGGTGGGCAGCTGCGGAATCCACTTCGTGAAACTTTCTCAGATATTCAGAAATTTTGCAGAATTTTCCAAATTTTTGCATTGGTGAGATTGGAATCTTCAGATGTGTTTGGCAGATTGGGCCTGTACCATGGAAATATTTGGCTGAACTGCAGAATAATACACATGAACTGTGGAATAACAGTTCTGAGGATATTTTTTTCTGCAGTTTAATTATTTCTCAGTACATGTAATTATTCCGCAGTTCAGTAATCAGTTCTGCTGATTTTTCTCCACAGTTTAATGCAATAATCCACAATTTATAAATGTTTTCCTCTGTTCTAAGTTGGAATTTCCATGAAAGTTGCTAATTTGATTCCGTACTTTCATGGAAGTGAAAATCCACTTTTCATGGAAATTCCACGGTGGAGTTTTTGCACACCTCTAGTGGTGGAAAAGGTTATGGAGACACTTATAAAGGAGACAGTGGTGGACTACCTGGAGGATAGTGGGCTACTAGATGACAGACAGCATGGCTTCTTGAAAGAAGTCATGCCAGACAAATTTTGCTCGAGTTCTTTGACTGGGTGATGCAGGTAATTGGCCAGGGTGGGTGGTGGGCGTGGCCTATCTGGACTTCAGTAAGGCCTTGACACCATCCCCCAGAAGTTAGTGAGCAAGCTGGAAAGTGTAGGTTGGGGATAAAATAACCAGGTGGGTGGAAGCTGGTTAGCAGGCAGAAGCCAGAGAGTGGTGGCAAATGGGGTTTACTGGGGATGGGGCAGGTGATGAATGGGGTGCCCCATGGGTAGAATGCTGGGACCCCTCCTTTCAACATCTACATAAGTGATATGGTGGAGGGGCTGAAGGAGGGGTGTGCCTGTTTGCAGTTAATACAAAGATCTGTAATAGGGTGGACACCACAGGAGGCATGGAGGACATGAGGCAGGACCTGAGGACTCTGGAGGGATGGGCAGAGACTTGGCAACTAAAATTCAACATCACAAAGTGTGATGTGATGCATAGGGCATAGGAACCCAAAAGCAAGGTTCATGCTTGGGGGAGGACATCAGAGATACGGAGCAGGAGAGGGATCTGGGGATAATAGTATCTAGTAACCTCAAGGTTGGAAACCAATGCAGAGGGTGGTAGGGAAAGCAAATGGGATGCTGGCATGTATTGGCAGGGGCATCATTAGCAGAAAGGGAGATACTGATGCCCCTCCATCAAGCCATGGTGAGACCGCACCTGGAGTATGCAGTCAATTCTGGAGACAACATCTGCATAAGGACATAGACAGGATTGAGAGGATTCAGAGAAGGGCAACCAAGATGGTGCAGGGTATGTGGGGCAAACTTACGAGCAGAAATGTGAGGAATTGAGTCTGTACACATTGGAGACTAGAAGGGAGAGATGGGACATGATAGAAACTTTCAAATATTTCAAGGGATCAACAAAGCAATGGATGGGTGTTTACTAAAAAGGAAGGAAGGTGCTATAACTAGAAGGCATAGCTAGAGACTGTAGGGAAATACAGAGGCAATGTGCGAGGACAGTTCTTCATGGAGAGGGTGGTGCAAACATGGAACAGACTTCCAGAAGATGTGGTAGGGCTGAAACAGTGTTGGGTTTCACAAACTCATGGGACAGACCTATGGAGATGAGTGGCAGTGGGAAGGGAGCTTCCAGATGGGGAGGAAGAATAATGGGAAGAAAGGGCAGACTGGATGGGCCAAAGGGTCCTTTCTGCCATCAAATTTCTATGATTCTATGATTCTATATGCACGCTCAAAGCCATCATAAATATCTGGAATTGATGTAATCAAGGCCATTGATGCACTATGCCCATTGTGCGATTCATGTTGATTAGTTGTGAGCAGGTCATTATTTTCAATATGCTGTATTACCTAAGTGTTGACAAAGTTTTCAGGGGTTTTGCTAAAACTGACAGTAAGGATATATCAGTCAATAGTTGGTGACAACTTTTCATTACCCAGATTTGTATATTGGAACTACCACTATAGTCTTTCAGATATGGAGAACCCTGTTTGATGGTAAAGATACCTTAAATTAATAAGAAATGAACTTGGTGACTACAGAAGAAGCAGGTTTCAAACTTTTGAGGATCAGTCCATCAGGACCTCAGCTTTTATTTTCATGTAACAAATTTAACACATTAAACGTGTCTCATTCTGACAATAAAAAATAAATTAACCCATCCACTAGTCAAGCTGTGATCTGAAGGTTTACTGGTCTGAGTAGTTAAGACAGTATTATGAGGTATATGTAAGTTTGCACTGAAAGCCTATAATGATTCTGTATGTTAGTAGATGTTTAGTAAAGGCAAATTGAAATACCTTGTTTCTTGTAACAATTTTTATGTATTTTATTGACCTCTGTTTAATTTTCTTAGCATCAGCTAGTCCTCTTGCAAATATATCAGCTGAGATGGAAACTGTCTTATAAAGCTAGGCTAGAGACATGCCAGATGGCTCTGGGGAAAGATTGCAATCTCATTAGCCTGTACTACAGGGCCTTCTGGACAGTTACTGTGTGAGCTAATAGAAAACACAACTCTCTCATATTGCATGGAGGAGTTACTCTTGCTGTGTGAGACATGAGAGCACACTGAGTACTGGTCTTTGCAGTACATGAAACCCAAGATTCCAGCTTGGTCTACTCTTTCCTATTGGGAGGTCTGCCAGGACAAAAGAGGTTGAACCTATGATGTCAGAGTGATATACTGGATGATGTGTCATGGGGGCAATTAGAGGTTCTTAATGGAGAAGACTAAGGCTGTATCAGGAGCAAAAGGCAGAGGCCCATAAAGTACTCCTTTCTCAGTACCAATAACAGTCTAACTGTACTCCTGCCAAAATGAAATTATCTAACTAACATTAAATTATTGTTTATTTTTGCTGGTAATGATATCAATTGGGAGTGAATTCAGCAGTTAAACATTCTTTGAGTGCAATGATATTTTCTCCTACCATTCTTAAAATATTTCCTTTAATCTGAAGGGGTGCCCTCTAGTAATAACTGTGCCTTGCTTAAATTCAAACGCCATTCTATTCATTAAGTATTGGTCTTGCACAACCTCCCCATTAGCATCAGATCTCCTCATAAGCTTCTCTGCTCTAATGACAAATCCAAGAATGACAATATTTCTGAAAAAGTAAGATTCTGCAGACCTGTCATTCATTTAGTGAATCTTTTGTATCTCTCTACCTGATAAACATCTTTCTTCTTGAGCGGACACCAAAATTGTGAGCCATAATCCAAGCAGGGGACAGGCATATGTCCTATACAGTGGAGCTGTAGGATCTTTAGATTTTATATTTCTCTAATAGAACATATTATTTTATTGGCCTTGTTGACAGCTTCGTTAATATGCTTCACTGATTGTAAATCACTGCTAACTAGTATGGGGGCAGTATAGCACAGTGGTTTAAGGCTCTGAGCTGCAAATCTGGAGACCTGGGTTTGAATCCCATATCCCCCACTTGCATACTGTGTGACCTTGAGCAAGTCACTTAACTTCCATGTGCTCCCAGGTCACACCTGTAAACAAGCTTTCAGCTAGTGTGTTACTCCTGGTAAAAAAAAAAACAACTGAATACCAAGATCTTTTCAAGGACTACTGTTTATTTATGAATTGGATATTTCTGACATATTTTTCATACATTAATATAAATTGCTGCAAGTATCTCAGTAAGAATCAGTCATTGTTTGTGTCATAACACATATCTAGATTCTGAGGCTCTGACAGAAGTTTGTAAAGTTTCAAGCAAGCCTCTATTTATATACAAATGAGGCACCTGTAACACAACCCCTTCCATTCTTTGGTGTCACTGAAGCAGCAGCTCAGAAGAAAGCATAAGGTTTCGATGCTTCCTATCCATATTTTATTTTAAGTTTGCTATGGCTTAAGACAGTCTTGTCATGCCACTCACACAGTTGTAGTAGTAGTAGACTTTATTTGTGCATAGCAAATAATACATCTAAAGTTATTTTATTCACTATAAAAATATATTTCTTTGTGTTGCTCATTTCTTACTATAACACAGTTGTAACATGTTGTGGGGAGGAGTAGACTGAATGCTTTTTGCCCAGATGACACACATCCCCTTTTTAGCACCTGAAAAATGGAGAGCTAGATCACTTGGTTTAAAAACTTTATTTTTACATTTCTAATGGTCCTGAAACCACAGCTGCTGACTGGAAATACCAATAGACTGTATCATTAGGACGTGGCAGGAGTGAGGTAAACAAATTCATAACACTGCAGATGTGAGACTTCCCTTTAAGGTCTGGCAGAGCCTGAAAGAGTTATTCAGGTTTGGGACCATGAACAGTTACCATCTAAGGGTTTGAGTCTGCCCTGATTCACCTGTATCTTGTGTGGTAAGCTATCTTACCTTGCTAAAGAGGAAGAAAGTGCAATAGTTTTCTGTGTGTAACCTACTGTTCAAACCTTTTCTTTTCAATTTTGGCAGATGTCCTGTTCTTTATAGTCTTTGTGTAGCATCCTGTATTATCTGTGTAATAGCTGGAAGTATTAAAATAGTTTTATATACTTCATGTTTCTCTGACTGAGTCCTTTGAGGTACAATTACTTGATTTATAACTGACAAAAATTATGTTCCTGCCTCTGAAGAAGGCTACCATCACCATACTCTGTTTCTAAAGTAAATAGTTCTCAGGTGTGACAGTGAATAATGGGATGGTTGCCCTTGCACAAGGAGTGCTGTAATGTGTGATAATGGCTCTGAAGGGATTCAGACCTAGAGATACTCCAAGGGAGTGTCTATGCTGAGTGGTAGCAGCTACTGAGCACCCTCGGGTGGCTGAACAGTTTCAGAAAACTGGTAACATTGGCAGGCTAAGTCTGGAGACACTAGTTTGCCTTAAACTGGAGACAGCATTTGGAATCTGAAACAGTTTTGGCAGTATAAAGGTTCTCTGTCCTATCACAGAACAGGATATACAAAAGGGACTGTATATTCTACAAGTTTGTTTGTTTTTGTTTTTGTTAAGCAGAGTAGACAGGTAGATGTCATAATGTCTGGGCTATATGAGGAAGTGCAAACTGCTACACCTGCAAGAGCTGTGCCGAATGAGAGATGAGCTATGAAGAAGAGCTGAACATGGGCAGAACTGATAGTCATCCTTGACAAAAGTGACCAGGAAAGCCATGTGAGGGTGGTCACTACTACCCAAAGTTGTGAAGAGGCTAGGCAGAATGCATATGGGCCCAGAGCCTTTGACTGGGAGCAGCTGCACAAGTGACTGGGTATGAATGTTGCAGAAGGAACTTGCCCTGGTTAAGGAGAATGCAGAAATTGAGAACCAGAAGAGAAAGCTGGAGAGCTGAAGAGCAAGAAAGCAGTGCCAGTACAAGATCCAGTGACAGTGAGAAGAGCAAGAGGAGCAAGAAAAAGCAGCACCAGCATGAGTGAGAAGATAGGAGAAAGAAAGGCGGAGGAGCAAAAGGCTGAGGAGCAAAAAAGCAGTGCCAGCAGGAATGAGAGAGGAAGAGGCTGTGCCAGAAGTCATCACAAAAAAATGTGAGTAATGGCATGAGGGTTCAACCCTGGAATTCAAAATTAATTCAAAATGTTTCCCAGATATCAGCAGGGGATGATCTTGATTTGTTTTAAGATCTTTTGAGAGAATATGTGGGTAATTTGAATTGGGCAGGGATTCTTGGGTGACTCACCATTGCCACCCTTACAGGCAGGACGTTAGAAGCTTTTGTCAGAGGGATACTGAGGACTGTGTGGAGTATGATAAAGTCAAAAGCCTTGCTGAAGCATTTGAGTTAACCCCAAGGCCTGTAGACAAACATTTAGAGGCCTAAGAAAGGCACCAAGGAGAGCTATAGTATGCTGAAATGTGTGTGCAGCTAAGTAACTTGTCAAACTACTGGGTAGAGGTGCAGAAGCTCTCTGTGTAGAAGAAATAAAAGATTTATTTCTTCTGGAACAGTTCTTAAAAACTGTGCCTGAGATTCTCAGAATATGGTTGTTGGATAGAACTCCAAGCTTGTGAGGGAGGCAGCTGAGAGGGCTGATCAGTTCATATCCAGTTGTCCATCTTCTCATTGCAAAGGTAATGGGGTGGAACATACAGTGGTTTTAATGGAAACCAGTGGGAGCAACCTAAAGGAAGCTAGGCTGTGCCTGGACCAAGACTGAAGCCACCTGGTTTTAAAAGCATTGAGATACTGTAGGTCAACACAGGTGCTACATTTGTCAGAAGCTGGGGCATTTGTCTTATAATTGTCTGAAAAATGTGAAAAAGGTGCAAGTGCAGCTGGAGGAGGTAGCTGGAAAGCTCCCAGCAGTTAGTATCCTGTAGATTGAGTACAGTGATCTCTAACTCCACTGCATACATGCACCCTGTGTGTGTAAATGGGATGCTGGCTCAGTGATTGATGGACAATGGGATCTCCATTTCTTTGGTGAAGCAGGACTGGTTTCAAGATGAACAGATCCTTTTTTTTGCAACTAAATATACTTTATTGAAAAATTTTCAGTACAAGATACAAACAAGTAAACAGCATAATAAAAACTTAACAAAACAGTTTCTGAAAAAAATCACCATCATTCCTCCTATCCCTCCCTCTGGTGCATATACATCAGGTGTCTAAACACTAAAATAATTGAAATGCAGTTTTATTTTATTGAACAAGAATGGAATGGAGCTCTGCCCAGGCAACCAAGCCTTGGTATTAGTGTCAGTAAAATTCCCTCTGGCCTTTTCGGCTGAAATGGCTGTCAGACACTCCTGCACCCACTCCAAAGAGACAGAGATCATTTGTCTTGCCAATGCCTGACTATAACAAGCTTAGTTACAAAGAGACCAAGGCCATATAATATTTATACTGCCACTTTAATGGTTGAGTACTGCCCTATAAGACATACTTCTGGACCAAAAAAATAATTATTGTGGCCAAATAAGGGGGATAATTTTGGGTCACCTTGGACCACAGTAACTTGGCTGCCGGGCATTCCCACAATTGTGGAACAACATGCCCTCCTCCATGTTGCAAATAGTACAGATTGAGAGGATAACATTCCAATTTTGAAAAGGACATAGGGATTCAGTATAGGTTATACAAAATATTGAATTGCAATGGTCTGAGTCTATCCTGCTTGATATAATAATAAACAGAGGTCCATATTTTATTCCAATTGGAGTAGGTCAATTTAAGACTTAATGTATTATGCCAGTAATAAGCTACTGGGGAGGCCAGGTTGCAATTATGGGCTATCAAGGCTTTATGTAAACCTTATAATTGCTTTCATTAGCCAGTTAAATAAATTCTGTAATGTTGGGATTGAACTGATATTTCCAAGGAGCGGTCCCAAAAACTGTTTAATACAGTGGCTAATCTGCATGTATTTTAATAAAGTATTAGAGGAAACCTGATAGGTTGTCTTCAAGTGCTGAAGAGCATAATCTTGTTATCTTTAACCATGTCATCCAATGTAACAGTAGACAAATCTTACCAAAGAAGGGAGGAATAGGTTTGCCAGTTATACATAGATTTAAACTACTAAAAAGTGGTTGTGTTAATAATTTAGTATATAGCACTTTCAAAAACTGACTTAACTGGGAATGCACCGTACCTCCACCCTATGGAGAGAGAGACACAGGGCTTGAGAGCTTAGAGTAGGGGGTATAGAGCAAGGAGTGCAAGGAGACAGCATGTTGTTTGGCTAGTGAATACTCAATTTTTAACCAACTGGGTGGGAAGGAGACAAAGTAAGGATTGTGCCCCATTTAAAATTATTTAGCCCTTGCAAAGCCAAATAGTATTTTTAAAAATCTGGCAGCTGTAGCCCACCATACTTATATATCTAGTCTATTTCTTGTACACTCTCAGAAGCACCCAACCACAAACAATTGGAACAAATGGTGAATAGCTTCTGAAACCATTTCTTAAATAGATGTTTAACATGCCTAAGGGATAAAGGAGTTTAGGTAGGACACACATCTTTTATTTATTTAAGAGATTTACCAGATAAGCATTCTGAGTGGGACGCTCATTTCCAGATGCAACCTGGGGTTACATTCAATACAAGTAGGAGCATAGACAGAGGTGCTTAACAGGTTCCGAGTAGATACATATGGGGTGATTGCAACAGGTCCAGAATAGTTACAGGCTGGACTAACACATTAGTTAGTGGTATACAAGTTTAGACCTAAAGATCAGAATGCATAGTTGCTAAGTCACAGTTAGGGCCTATGACCACAGGGCATCACAGAGAGTGACAGTAGGTATACAACAATTATAGTAAGTTACTGGTCATTTGTACAGATCAGAGCATGTGATTACAACAGGTCCAGAATAGTTACAGGCTGGACTAGACATTCATTTGTGACATACAAGTTTAGACTTAGATACCAGAGCACATAGTTGCTATGTCATAGTTAGAGACCTATGACCACAGGGCATAACAGACAATGACAATAGGTATACAATAATTATAGTAAGTACTGGATATTTGTACAGTTCAGGGAATGTTACGGTGCCACATGGTAGCAGGTCTGGGCTGCAGGTTGCAGTTGCATATGTCAGAGAAGTGGGCCTGGAGGAGAGGTTTCAGGAGCCTTGTGGTGGTGGAGCCTAATACCTACAGGAGGTCATTCCAGAGTTTGGGCAGTCGATATTTGAAGGCAGATTGGCCCTTTGATGTGTTCATGAAAAGGGACTTGTAGTAGCTTTGAGTCTGAGCATCTTGGGGAGTATGCCTGGGGGTTGTGTTGACAGGATGGAGCTGAAATGGGGGTTGGTCCAGTGCTTGGCTATGAGATTGGCACAATGAAGTTGACATCTGGACTCCAGCAAGGGAAGAGCTAGGGCGCTGTATAGGTCGCAATGATGGGTGGTGGGGGCATTCCAGGATGAGCCGACAAAAGGAATGAAAAAGGGGCCCAAACTGGCCAGGGTGGATGGAGGGCTGCACTGTGGACCACGTCTCCATAGTCAAAAATAGGAGAATCATTTTGTGCGCTAATTCCTTCCTGACCGAGGTTGGTAGGCAGCTTTTACTGCGGT
Source organism: Neoceratodus forsteri (assembly GCA_016271365.2). NCBI lineage: Eukaryota > Metazoa > Chordata > Ceratodontiformes > Ceratodontidae > Neoceratodus > Neoceratodus forsteri. The sequence continues at coordinate 1,451,438,371 of CM057452.1, forward strand.
ATTGTGCGCCTAGCTTAGGGTGTAGTTTTTCTGTAGGGAGTCAATGTGGACGAAGAAATCTAAGTGACGATCTAGCCATATACCCAGGTACCTGAAGGAGGTGCATGATTCCAAGGTGGATCCGTCCAGGGTATGGAAAGTGGGGAACAGCTAGCCAGGAGAGTCTAGGCTGTGTGGCGAAGGTTATGGAGACAGTTTTCTTTGTGTTTAGGATGAGTTGGTTTGACCTGAGCCAGTTTTGAGCGGCATCAAAGTCCTGTTGTGGGGAGGCAGGCGTTTAGGACCTCAATGGATGGGCCAGAGGCATACAGAATGGTGTGGATGCGTGCATTTGTAAGCTGAGTTGGAGCATGTCAGTGGGAGGTTGCCTAAAAATATGGAAAAGAGTAGGGGCCAGGACAGAGCCTGGGGACCCCATGGAACTGGGAGAGGGGGATACATGGGGGCCAATTTTAACTGCCTGCTTCCTGCCTGTCAGGTAGGCATGGAACCAGCTGGTGGCTAGATCAGAGAGGCCTGCATCTTGCAGCTTTGAGATTAGCTTAGGGTGGGAAATGGTATCAAAAGCTTTGGCCAGGTCAATGAATATGGCGAGGTGAAAACCCTTGTCCATACCTGAGGCAATATCGTTTGTGAGTCTTAGTAGTGCTGTGATGGTGCAGTGCAGTTGCAAAACCCCAACTGATAAGGGTGAAGAAGAAGGTAGATTCAAGGAATTGTGTGGTGGGAGAGGCTAGGTGTTCCTGTAATTTGGCCAAATTGGTAAAAGGAGATAGAGGCGGTAGTTCGGGCGCAGAAGGATCACCACCCTTTGGTAGCGGATGACTACTGCCTCCTTCCACACAGTTGGAATTTGTGCTGTGGTAAAGGAAAAGTTCAGGAGGTCGGCTGGGGGGCAACAATGGCAGGGGCTGATAGGTATAGGAGTTTGGCGTCAAGTCCTAAGGGCATTACCTTTATTTGGGTCAAGGGGCGTGGGGCATCTAGGACTTCTGTTGTGGAGACTGGGCAGAAAGAGAGCGTGGTGGCGTGGAGTAATGCAGGGGACATGAGAGGTCTGGGTGTGGCTGTGGTGATATGTAGGTTTGTTAGAGAGATTTAGCACAGTTGGTAAAAAATGTATTGAAAGCTGAGGCAACTTCACTTGGCTCAGATACATTTTGCCCTGAATGGTTAGTGTAGGGGTGGGTGGCTGGACAGGGGAGTGATCAAGGTTTTAATGGATTTCCAGAATTTGGAAGGGTGGCTAAAATTAGAGGAGAGGGCAGCCTGGTGGCTAGTTCATTTGGCACCACCTTATGGATTTTGTGCAATTGTTGGAGGAGTGGTAATGCTGTAAGGATTCTGGGAGCCTGTTTACCTTTGTTTTCAGGCTTGGTCTCTGGCACGATATCTGGAGATGATGTCAGCAGAGACCCAGGGGAGATGGGTTTCCTAATCCTTTTGCTTCTTTGGGGCGTGATAGTCCCAGACAGCAAGAACTCAATTTCTGAACATGTCAAAGGCATGGTCGATGGAGGGTGCCTGTTGGATGAATGACCAGTCGACAAGGGTGAGGTCATTTAGTAGGGAGTTGAGGCAAAGAGATTTGTAAGCTCTCGTGAGGAGGGTCTTTGGGGAGGTGGTTAGTAGGTCTGTGCACCTTTCTGATCATATAAATCATGTGGTGGTCACTCAGGGAATCTAGTAGGAGACCAGCTTTAACTATCCTGTGAGGGTGTGTTGTAAGAGCCCAGTCCAGGAGGGAGTGGTTTTGTGTTTTGGGTTTAAGCGGGTGGGTTGGTCTATTTGTTGGGAGAGGTTTAGTGACTTAATCTTGCTGCATAGTTTTGAGCAGTCTTTCTTGAAGCCAGTTGTAGTTTAGATCCCAGAGGATGTAGAGCTCACGGCTACAGCCATAGCTTTAAGAGTAGCTAGGTGGTCTATGATGATCCTCGCTGGGGTAGCAGAGGTGCAGTATATCCCTGCCACATACACTGGTGAGGTATGCACAGGACAAGTTTTATCATCTTGGTTTCTATTTGAGTATTATGTCAGGGAGCTGGACAGGGGTGTACTAGATGCCGTTGCTATATACATAGCTATTCCACGCCTTTCTTTTGTGAGTCGGTCCTGCCTTATTACTGTGTAGCCGGGATGGTTACTTCTGAGTCATCATGATGAGGTTTTAGCCATGTTTGGATATTATACAAATGTCAGGTCAGAGGGTTTGGGCAATGATTTGCAGCTCCGGAGCTTTATTTAATAGGCTGCAGATGTTGAGGTGAATTAGCTTAATGATATTAGTTATTCATAGCGAGTGGTAAATGTTTCCATCTTATCAGATCTTTTTAATTTGCTGGACAACGGATCGAGATTCAGAGCTTGAAGTTTAGATAAATTCTTGAGAGTTGGATGCCCATATATCTCAGAGGTTGAGTCTCGCACTGTAAGCTAATTGCTCACAAGGGGCCTAGGATTGAGGCAGAAATAATGTATACTATTGTTTTGCTAAGTTAAGTTTATATCTTGAGACGTTCTAAAGGATGAAATAATAGAAAGGGCTGCGGTAAGGCGTAGACCATTCGAAAGATGGAGCAGAATATCATCTGCAAGGATGAAAGTTTAAATTCATACCCAACCACCTGCATACCTTTTACTAGACAGGAAGAATTTAGTACTCTAGTAAGGGGTTCAAGGTATAGATTAAAAGGCAAGGAGAGGGACAACCTGATGAGTTCCTCTAGTTAAAGAAAAACATCAGATAACTCATTATTACACAGCATGTGGGCAGTGGGAAAGGTATAAAGAACTTTTATTCTTTGAATAAATTCTGATGGGAAAGTATATTCTTCAAGGGCCCTAAACATATAGGACCAGGAAGCACGGTCAAGAGCTTTCTCCGTGTCCAGGAGACCAGAACAGGATCTGTAGAGAAGGAGCTACTGGTATAACTAAAACTTCTCTACTAGGACTAAGAACTAGAACTCTTGTACTGGGACCTTCAATTTAGGGTAAAAAAAAGTTAGAGTGCTTGTCAGAGGTAGTCGAAGTAAATTGTTATCTGTTATCTGTGTTATCTGTGTACTTATCTAGGTGCTTGTCACAGTGTCAGAAGAATTGTTATCTGTGAAATTAACTAAGTGTAGAAAGATTTGCAAAGTAGGGGGTGGCTTAGCTAGAAGGAGCCAGGTTAAAACCAGATTTAAACACTGCCCTAGATAGCTTCTGACAGAGAACAGACAGAACACCAGGAGGAAGGAACTACTGGTATAACTAAAAATTCTCTACTGGGACTATATTGCCTCCTTCCACCCCACCTAAACCAGTTCTACTTTTATAGGCACAGGATTTAACTGACAACAGGAACTTCCTGTTTGGAGCAGGAAATGAATGATCACAGAGACACCAAAGACTCACCATCCTAGAAGGGCAAGAGTAGCTCTCCGCCCCTCCCCAGCTGCTGGTAGTCTGACTCTGAGCAAGTAAGGAGACTACTGAGAAATATAAGAACTTCTTGTCTTAGAACAGGAAGATCAGGAGCTAAAGGACACAGAGGCAGTAAGTAAGTAAGGAGAGAAAAACAAAAATAAACAAACAGAGGAAAGAGTAAGTATTCCAAACAACAGTTAGGGGCCAGAAAAAAGACATGATGGGAGTGGTGCGGTGCAGTGCAGTGGCTGTGGAGCAGCAGTCTTCCGGAGATGTTCTGGAGGATGCAGTGGTGTCCCATCTGCAGGCACCTCTGGGCTGGGGAGGAGGTTGCTCATCTCCAGGCTGGAGTTGGCCAGGATTTGTGGGACCTCCTGTCCCACTCAGGGACCACCAGGGTCTCTGTTGTTGCCTCAGAGGTTGTCAAGAAAGAGGAGCAGTTGGACCACAGTTGGCTCAGGTAGGGTGAGGGTGGTGGAACAGAGCGCATCCCTCCAGTTGTACCTCTCCACAATTTCTATGCCGTTCTGGAAAATGTGGTTCTTCTATGGAGGCACCCACAGTGGAGACCAAGGAGGATGCTGAGAACCTCCACAAAGGAGACCCACAGGCAGGTGGCATGGGACCCCACAGGGAAGGAAACAACTCCTGGTGGGGGACTCCATTGTTAGGAAGGCAGAACTGGGGAGGAAGGAGAGGGAGGTAAGGTACCTGCCTGGCACCATGGCTTGGAGGGACAGGAATGATTCCTCAGGATCGCAGGAGCAGCTGTACAGGGAAGGGAGCTGGATATCATTGTCCACCTAGGGACAAACTACCTGGCTAAGAAAGGATCAGAACAGTGCAAGAAGCATTTGTGGAGATGGGGAGGGCCTTAGAGAATAGCACCACAGTAACCTTCTCGGAGATGCTGCCTGTCTATGGTGCAGGTGAGGCTGGGTGCTCCACACCATGGAATTCAATCAGTGGTTGAAACCTGGTGCAGAACTCAGGATTTGGCTTCATTGGGGACTGGGGTCCACCTGAAGGGAGGCAGGCTTATACTGGCATGATGGTCTGCATCTGTCCAGGAGGAACCAGGATCCCAGGTGATGGGTTTAAATACTTCATTGGCAAGCATTTAAACTAGCCAAGTGGGGAGGCACTGGAAAGGAGCAGGAAATCCTAGCCCCAAAAATCAGGCTACTAAATGAGGTAGACACCAACATAGAGATGTTGATAGGGAGAGCGAGGAGTAAATGGAGAAAGTGACAAATGCAATAAGGACAGGGAGGGGCAAAAGGGTAAGGCCATCAAGAAATGGAGGGTAATGAGTACCAACGTCCATAGTCTGGGCAACAATTTCCATGAACTGGTGGCCTTGATGGAAGAGGATGCCTGGATATCGTAGCAGTCACAGAAACATGGTACACAATGAACCATGACTGGGATGTTAACATACCAGGGTACACAACCTACAGGAGAGACAGGGAGGGCAGAAGGGGAGTAGCTCTCTATGCAAGGGAAGGAATAAAAGCAACAGAGCAAAAGAGTAAACAGGGAGGAGAGGAAGCACTGTGGGTCACCTTAGAGACTGGAATTGCACCACAATCCACACAGGGTTGTATACAAACCCCACGTCAGGGAGGAATGGACAAGGATATGATAGAAGGCATACTTAGGATAGCAGAGAAAGGGGAGATACTGTTGATGGGGACCTTAATATGCCAGATGTTAACTGGAGCACCTTTGCTGCAGCCACATCCAAAAGCAGGGCCATTCTTGATACCCTTCAGGTGGCATACCTCAGACAGCTAGTTTTGGAACCTACTCGTGAGGAGCAATCTTAGACCTCATACTCTCAAATGGGGACAGTGAGAGGATCTCAGATCTAGAAGTGGGTAGCCATTTGGAACAAGTGACCACCAAACAGTGTGGTTCACGATAAACTCAGCTACAGAGTCAAGACATACAAAGTCAGGGTTCTGGACTTCAGGAGGGCTGACTTTGGCAAGATGGGAGAGTGCCTTAGAAAAGCACTAGCAAACAGGCTAGAAGGAGGGTGCAGCAACAATGGGGAATGATCAAAACTGCCATCACAGAGGCAACAAGCCTTTGTGTGAAGCAAATAAACATATCAAAATGAAAGAAAAAGCCACTATGGTTCTCAAAAGAGGTGGCCGTGAAGGTTAGGGAGAAAAATATAGCATTTAGGAAGTATAAGGAAACACAGAAGGAGCAGGACAGAGAACTGTACCAGTTAAGGCAGATGACACAAAGATCTGCAACAGGGTTGATACACTAGGAGGCGTGGAAAGGATGAGAAGGGACTTGGCAAGGTTGGAGGAATGGTCAGAAATATGGCAGCTTGGATTCAATGCAAAGAAGTGCAAAGTAATGCACCTGGGAAACAAAAACCCAGTGGAAGATTACACAATGGGTGGAGGTAGTAACAACAACAAAAATGGAAGGGACCTGGGGGTAATCATATCAGATGACCTTAAGGTTGGCAAGCAATGTGAGAAGGCGGTAGGGAGGGATACTGGGATGTATAGGGAGGCATCACCAGCAGAAAACAGGAAGTTGTTATCCCCTGTATAGACAGTTGGTGAGACCCCATCTGGATTACTGCGTCCAGTTCTGGAGACCCCATCTCCTAAGGACATAGACAGGATGGAGGCAGTTCAGAGGAGGCAACTAAAATGGTGCAGGGTCTGCAAGAGAAGCCATATGAGGGAGACTAAAGGAGCTTAATATGTATACTCTTGAGGAAAGGAGGGATAGTGGGGACATGATAGAAATGTTTAAGTACCTCAGTGGAATCAACAAAGTCCAAGAGGTAGCATCTTTCAGAAAAGAGATGTGCAAGAACAAGGGGACACAATTTGAAGACAGAGGACGGCTCAGGGGCAATGTGAGGAAGTATTTTTCACAGAGAGGGTGGTGGTTGCATGGAACAGTCCTCCTGAGGAGGTTGTGGGGTCTAAAACTGTGGGAGAATTCAAGAAGGCACGGGACAGAGATAAGGCAATTTTGTGGGAGTAGGAAGAAATAGGCTGTTGGTTAAATAGGATCTGCAGCTTATCCTCTAGGTAGGAAATGGGCAGACTAGGTGGGCCAAGCTGTCTTATCTGCCATCAAAGTCTATGTTTCTATGTTTCTATGATACACAAAACATGACAGCTAAGCAGGAGGGTCTGATAATGGGAGACTTCAACATACCAGATACAGATTGGGTCAATACCAGCAGGAACATCTGACAGAACTAGACACCTGGTGGATTCCTTGCAGGGGAGCCTCACACAACTGGTAAAATGACCCACAAGAGACAGGGCTATCCTAGATCTAGTACTGACTAACAGGAAGGATCACAGCTCTCCAGGTAGAAGGTCACCTGGGGCCAGTGACCATCACATGGTATGGTTCTATTTGGCCACTAGAACTAAATCATCCCATTTCAAGGCAAAATATGGGACTTCAGAGGCTGACTTTGATAAGATGGCCAACAGAGTTAAGCTAGCCCTGGCAAAAGAAATACAGGTGAGGGGTACAGGCAAAGTGGCCAAGCTTTAAGGATGCAATACTTGAAGCAACATTCCATTATGTTAGAGAGAAAAAAGTGCAAAGAAGAAGGAAAACATTTTGGTTCTCAAAAACAGTAGCAGAAAGGTCAGAGCCAAAGGATGGCCTTCAGGAAATATAAGGGAAAGCAGTAGGATGAAGATAGGAGGCATACCAAACTTCTCTAAGGGAAGCAGGGAAGGCTTTATGGCAGGCAAGGTCCAAACTGAGGAAACACTAGCACAAACAGTAAAGAAGGTGACAAGACTTTCTATAGATACATTAGTGAAAGGAGAAAGTCCAGAGGGGTATTGCTAAGATCAAAGAAGATAAGGGTGTGTGTGAGGAGGAGGACCATGTAAAGCATCTATCCTAAATAGATACTTCTGCTCAGTATTTACTGAAGAAAAGGTAGGGCAGGGCCCACAGCTCAGCACCATGGACACAGGGGAGGGAGGTGTGCACTAGTCCCTTCACAAAAGAAAGAGTCCTACAAGAGCTCGAAAAGCTCAGGGTGGACAAGGCAATGGGACCTGATGGCATACATCCCAGGGTACTATAGGAGCTAAGGGTGGAACTAGCAGAGCCATTATCAGAACTGTTTAGTGAGTCTCTGAGCACAGAAGAGGTCCCAGAAGACTGGAGAAGGGCTCGTGATCCCACTCCACAAGAGTGGTAGCAGTGAGGAGGCAGGGAACTACACACCAGTCAGTCTTTCCCCAGTAGTGGGCAAGATTATGGAGGCACTCTTAAGGAAAGGATAGTGCAAGACCTGGAATCCATAGAGCACAAGATCCAAGACAGCATGGGTTTACAAAAGGAAGGTCCTGTTAAACTAATCTTATAGATTTCTTTGACTGGGTAATCAGAGTGATGGACCAAGGGGCACAGTTGATGTCACCTACCTTGACTTCAGTAAAGGTTTCGATACTGTTCCACATAGAAGATTGATTAATAAGCTGGGTAGGCTCGGGGTGGGTCAAAAGTTGCCACTCCTATGTATCATGACCTGTATATATCTGTCAGTTGAACTAGCTAGTCTAGAGTGTATAATCTGAAATGTGCTTACTACTATATGTTTCCCCTAGTGTCAAATGATGTATTTCCCACATGTTTGTTTACTGTGACAAAAACTGTACTCTCTTTGCCATGTCTCCTTGACTGTTGTTCCTCATGTTGTATTCTCCCAGGTCGTTCCTGAAAATAGGCATAATACTTGTCTAGTATACTTACCCGGTAAACAAAAGCTAAATAAAATAAAATAACTGGGTGGCAAACTGGTTGTGGCAGAAAACAGAGAGTTGTGGTAAACAGTATACAGTCAAAAGAGATGCAAGTAACAAGTGGGGTACCTCAGGGATCAGTCCTGGGGCCAGTCCTCTTCATTATCTTCAACAGTGACATTGCAGATGGACTGGAGGGTAGGTTTGTCTGTTTGCAGCTGATACCAAGATCTGCAACAGAGTAGATGATCCAGATGGGGTGGGCAGAATGAGAAGAGATCTGGATAAACTGGCAAAATGGTGGGAAGAGTGGCAACTGGGGTTTAGCAAAGAAGTGTAAGATCATGCACATAGGAAGAGAATCTCTGAAGCCACCTATAGGTTGGGAGGGGTTGCTGGCAGTCACAAGGAAGAAGAGACTTGGGCATTATCATCACGATGACCTGAAATCATCAAGCAGACCACTAAAGCAGTAGGTAAGGTTAGAGGGATGCTGGGGTGTATTAGTAGGGTATCACAAGTTGGAAGAGGGAGGTAATAATCCTCTTACAAGACACTGGTTAGGCCCCATCTGGAGTACCGCATGCTGTACTGGAGGCCACACCTTCACAAGGACATTAACCAAACTGAGGCAGTCAGAGAAAGGCAACCAAAATGGTGCAGGGACTGCATCAGAAAACATATGAGGATAGATTAACGGAGCTCAATATGTATAAGAGCAAAGGAGGGAGAGAGGTGATATGATCGAAACACTCAAATACCTTAAGGGCATTAACAAGGTGAAAGAGTCTAACATGTTTCAATATAAGAAAAATAGCAGAACAAGAGGACACAGCATGAGATTAGAAAGGCCGATTAAGGGGTAATGTGAGGAAGTTCTTTTTACAGAATGGGTGGTGGATGATGGAACGGCCTACTTCAGGAAGTAGTGGCTATGAATACAGTGCAGGGCTTCAGACAGTCATGGAAAGGCATAAGGGAGCAATACAGATGAGTATGAATAGATAGACCATTGACAGGGCAAAGGCCGATGGTACATTTATAAGGTAGAAAAAGAACTGGGCAGACTGGATGGCATTGCGGTCCTTATCTGCAATCAACTTCTATGTTTCTATGTTCTATGTTACCTTCAGGACTCCCTGCTGGCCTCAGTGTGGGAGGCAATGCCTCCATGGCACTTTCCAGGTGAGTGGGTATGTGCTGACATACGGTCACCCCAGTGGGACCACTTATATCTTCCCACATAACACTCCCCATGGGTCACCAGGGTAGTCGAGCAACAGAAGGAGATGCCTCCCTCCATGAGTCAGCAGACATCCAAAGGATGCCCAACCCTGCATCATCAGTCGGCACCAGACATCTAATGCTCAGGGTGCAAACCCAGGTTGTCTGGATGGCAAGTGGTAACTCTACCACTATGTTGGCGGACTGCCCTAATGAACGTTTCATCTAACGTCCTTTTTTGCTATCATGTATCCCATTCGTAGCTCTCCATGTCCTATCTATGCTCTCACTTCTGTATTTTCTGCATGTTAACCTGTTTTCTCTTTACATTAACAGGTCTGACAGGATAGAAACATAGAAACATAGAATTTGATGGCAGATAAGGACCTGCTTGACCCACCTAGTCTGCCCATTTCCCTACCTGATGGATAAGCTGCAGATTCTAGTTAATCAACAGCCTACTTCCTCCTACTCCCCACTAGAATTGCCTTATGTCTGTCCCATGCATTCTTGAATTCTCCCACTGTTCCTGTCTCCACAACCTCCTCAGGAAGGCTGTTCCATGCATCCACAACCTTCTCTGTGAAACATGCTTTCTAACATTACCTCTGAGCCGTCCCCCTTCTATCTTCAAATTGTGCCCTTATTCTTGCATCTCTTCTTCTGAAAGATGCTACCCTCTTGTACTTTGTTAATTCCCTTGAGATACTTGAAAGTTTCTATCATGTCCCCCTCCCTCCTTTCCTCAAGGATATACATATTAAGCTGCTTTAGTCTCTCCTTGTATGTCTTCTGGTGCAGACCCTGCACCATTTTGGTTGCCTTCCTCTGAACAGCCTCCACTCTGTCTATGTCTTTGTGGAGATGGGGTATCAGAATTGCATGCAGTACTCCAGATGGGGTCTTACCAACTGTCTGTACAGAGGATAACAACTTCCTGTTTTTACTGTTGATGCCTCTCCCTATGCATCCCAGTATCCCCTAGCCCTCCTTACTGCCTTCTCACATTGCTTGCCCACCTTTAGGTCATCTGATATAATTACTCCTAGGTCTCTTTTGATTTTCGTTGTTGTTATAACTCACCCCCATTGTGTACTCTTCCCCTGGGTTTTGTTTGCCAGATGAATTACCTTGCACTTCTTTGCATTGAATCTGAGCTGCCATATATTGACCATTCCTCCAACTTTGCCAAGTCCCTTTTCATCCTTTCCACCCCACCTTGTGTATCAACTCTGTTGCAGATCTTTGTGTCATCTGCAAAGAGACATACTTTTCCCTTCCAGGTGCTCTCCAGTGTCACTTATAAAGACATTAAAGAGGACCGGTCCCTGTACCGAACTCAAGTACCCCGCTAGTTACCCTCCTTTCTTCACTGTGGACTCCATTTACCCTTTGCATCCTGTTGTCCAGCCAGTTTTTGTCCAGGCTACCACCTTGGGACCCACTCCAAGGCTGGCTAACTTGTATATTAATCTTTATGTGGAACTGTGTCAAATGCCTTGCTAAAATCTAGGTAGGCCATATCCACACTCCCTCCCTGCTCTACTACTTTGGTCACCCAGTCAAAGAAATCTATTAGGTTCATCTGACATGACCTTCCTGCTGTGAAACCATGCTGCCTTGGGTCCTGTGCCCCACTGGCCTCTAGGTACTCAACAATTCTTTCCTTCAAGTGATTCCATCATTTTCTGTAGAACCGAGGTCAAACTAACTGGTCTGTAGTTTCCTGCCTCTGCCCTGCTCCCACTGTTGTGAAGTAGAATCATATTTTCCCTCCTCCAGTCCTCACGTACCACCCCATCCTCCATGATTTGTTAAAGAGAGTAGTCAGTGGCATTACTAGTTCTATCCTTAGTTCTTTTAGAATTCTTGGGTGAATCCATCAGGCCCCATTGCTTTGTCCACCCTCAGTTTCAAAGTTCTTTCAGAACCCTTTCTTCTGTGAATGGACTGGTATCGACCCACCTATTCAGAGTGTTTCTCTTGTTTGGTTTAGGTACCTCCCCTCCTCTTCCATTGTGAATACTGAGCATAAATATTTGTTCAATATCCCTGCTTTTCACTGTCACCCTCTGCCCATTCCCTCCCTTTATTAAGTCTCTGTATCCCTTCCTTGGTCTTTCTTCACTCCCTAATGTATCTATAAAGGTTTTATCCCCTTTTTAACAGAGTTGGATACTGACTCCTTCTCCATCAGATAAGTATTACTCTACATCTAACCTGTCCTGTTCTTACTATTTATTCCGAGAAGTATGAATCCTTTGTGACCCCTTTCCTATACATTATTTTACAGGTCTGATGGACATCTTCCTTCAAGACTCCTACCTCTGGTTCCATATTACTCAGGTAAAAGACCCTCCACATATTGCCTATACTTGCTGGATTTACTGTAACTGTGCAGCCACTACTGTTTATGTGTGTGCGCATGTGTGCGTGTCTGTGTGTGTGTGTTTGTGTGTATTACGTGATACATATTGCAGCATCTTTTTTGTTCTTACCATAATGATTTGTGGCTGTCAGTGCAGGCAGGTTTTAGCCCTGTACCCACCTCCCTGTCTGGCATTCTCCTCCCCAGACCCACTGAGCTTGAAGTGCCCTGTTGGTTGCCCCCAATTGCAGGGCTAGAAAGGGTTGAGTAGTCCACCCCCACACAGTGACTCACATCCAGAATTTGGCAGGTGGTTCAAGTGGTGGCGCAGGACAGAGGTAAGCAGGCAGGGCTTCATAAGCTGGTACTGACCAATTATTCCCCTTGGATCCCCTGATGTGGTGGCGATGGGTGGCAAAATCTGTATCACCTTGTTGATATTCAAACTGTTGGTGGCTGGTAGTTAGAGGGGAATGTACTGTGCAATAATCAATATATGGATTCCATCCATCTGGCAACACTGGTCAGCATCTCATTGAGGAAGGGTGCAGTTCCAGATAAATGGATGAGGGCTCATGTGGTCTCCATGCACAAAGTGGCAGCAGAAAGGAGGCTAGCACAGACTGAGTGACTATGGAAGGAGAAAGATTGAAGGCAGTGAATGTGGCCTATCTGGACTTCAGTAAGTCTTTTCATACTGTGCAATACAGGAGGCTAGTAAAAGATTTAGCAATCTGGTGGGTTTGGGAGAATGTTTGTAAGCTGGGTATCTGACTCGTCAAAGAATCTGAGAGGGTTGTGGTAAGCGGAAGTCATTCAGTGGACAGTGGATAGGGAGTGACCAATGGAGTACCACCGGGATCAGTAATGGGTCTTGTCCTCTTCAAAGTCTTTATAAGTGACATTGCTGAGGAATTGGAGGGAAGTGGGGCTGTCTGCAGATGATACAAAAATCTGCATCAGAGTGTAGTCCCTGGAAGAGATGGAAAGAATGCAAAGTAATCTTGGGAAAGTAAGGAAGTGGTTTTGGGGTGGCAGCTGGTTTCAATGCCAAAAAGTGTAAAGTCATGCACCTGTGGTGTGAAACCTGGTGGCTATGTATAAGATAGGCAAGAATACTACAGTCACAAAACAATAAAGGAACCTTGGGGTAATCATATCTGACCTCAGGTTGGCATGGCTGTACAACAAGGTTGATGGCAAAGCTGGTGGTATGCTAAGGTACTCAGGAAGGGAATTTATAGCAGGAGAAGGGAGGTGGTGTTGCCACTGTGTCGTTCACTATTACACACCTCCGCAAGGACATTGACAGAGTGAAAGCAATCCAGAGGAGGGCTACAAAAATGGTGCAGGTTAGAGAAACTTTATGATAAGAAGCCATGGAAGTCTGCATATACTCCTGGGAGGATAGGGGACATGACTGAGGACTTAAGTACCTCAGGGAGGTAAACAAGGTGCAGGAGCAGAGTCTCTCATAGGAAGAGAAACACCAGAACACACAGGCCAAGCAATGAAGCTTGGGGGTTAAGAGGGATGTGAGGAAATAAGTCTTCTCAGAAAGGAAAGGGTGGTGAATACCAGGAATAGCCTGCTCGAGGAGGGGGAAACAGTGGGGGACTTCAAGCATGCGTGGGATAGGCACATGAGCATACGAAATAGAGGATAGGAGAGGAGAGACACAGTGCTTGGTCAACAGGTATGAGGAGGATCTGGTCAGGCTGGAGGGAATGGTCCAGGAAGTGGCAATGCATTTCAACATGAAAAATGTAAAATTATGCACATAAGGTGTAAAATCCCAAGGGCAAAATACTGGTTTGGTGGAGGGTGGGAACTGGAGGTTACTGAGCAGGAAAGGTACCTGGGGATCACCATTTCAGATAACATGTAGGTAAGGAACCAATGTGATAGATAGGGTGGCGGGGAAGGCAACCAGATGTTGGCATGCATAGGGATAGGCTTCTCAAGCAGGAAAGAGAGGTGATCATGCCACTGTACAAAACTATGGTCAGACCACCTCTGGAATAGGGGTCCAGTTCTGGAGACCACACTTACACGGGTGACAGGGATAGACTGGAAAGGGTCCAGAGAAGAGCAACCAGGGTGGTTCATGGCTGCAGGGAGGCCATACAAGGAATGGCTGGAGGAACCAAATTTGTACATACTGGAGATGAGGTGGGAAAGGGGGGTATGGTAGAATCCCTCAAATATCTGAAGGAATAAACAGGCGAGGGAAGGTAGCATATTCAGGATGAGTGAAACCAATCTACCAGGGGACATGCACTCAAGCAGTGTGGCACTGTCTGCAGATGGAGTGGAACAGTCTGGAGTGGGGAGGAGGAGAGCTCAGGGCTCGCTGGTTGCTCTGAACACCGCTGAGACTGCAGGTGCTGTATTCTGGTGGTCCTGGGCTGAGAGAATCTTGCAGATGGAGTGGAACAGTCTGGAGTGGGGATGGGGAGAGCTCAGGGATGGCATGCTGCCCTGAACACCTGTTGAGGCTGCAGGCACTGTATTCCAGCTGTCCTTAGCAAACTTCCAGTGTGCAGCTGTAATAATTTTGAAAGCCAATCAGCTATTTGCTGACCCGCTTCATGCAGATCAAAGGACTGAAGCCCTTTCTGACTGGAGCGGCTTCAGTCCCTTGAAGCAACACAGTTTCAGTCCACTAAGCAGAGAGTTCTGTCAGGACTACAATGCATGGTCATTGGTCTAGACTGCCAAATCCTTTGCAGTTTCAACTGCAATGGGCATGGCAGGCTCTTTGTCAAAATAGCGAACATGGAACAGCGATCGCTAATATGGAGAGTGCATATCACCAAAAGCAAATTGGCGATATACACTTACTGGCGAACTGACACCCGCAACCTAAAGTGTTTTTGATGCCCTAATTAGGATTCCTAACTCCAGAGGGGCATGTCGGGAGGGGCACAAATTCAGCTGAAAAAAATTAAGTCCGGGAGCCACAGGCAGTGGCAAAATTCAAACCCTTCCATCCTGAACCCCAACCCAGTATCTGCTGTGCCAGAGCCAGCCTCCCTCTCCACCATACCACATGGTTGTCTCAGTGGCAGAAGGCACAGTTCCTCCGGATAACCCTCTTCCCTATCCTCCCTTCCCCTCACCATTCCCTCTTTCCAGTCACCTTCCCCACCTTCTCGGTAGCAGTAGTCGCTACCCTTGTGTTACTATCCCAGTAGCACAGAATATGGAGTTGCAGTTGTGACAGTCACCCATATTCAGTTGCTATTATCACTGGATACCACACGCAGTACACTCCCTGAATTGCAGTTGTACTTGTCCAAAACATAGTGGCATGGCTGAGGAACTGAAGGGAAGGTTGTGTCTCTTTGTGGATGACACAAAAATTTGCAACAGGACGGACACCCAGAAAGTGATGGGGAGAATGCAAAGGGATCTAGGGAAACTAGAGAGGAGGAGGTCTGGGAGTGGCAGCTGGGTTTCAGTGCCAAAAAGTGCAATGTTATGTACTTAGTGCAGGGAAACCTGGGGCTATGTGTAAGATGGGGGATACTTACAGTCACTGAGCTAGAAAGGGACACTGGGGCAATCATATCTGATGATCCCAAGGTGGCGAGGTAGTGTAACAGTGCAGCTGGTAAAGCTGTTGGGATGTTAGGGTGCATAGAGGGGTTGTCAAGCAGGAGACAGGATATGCTGTTACCCTGTATCGCTCCAGTAGTGAGACAACACCTAGAGTACTATGTGCAGTTCTGGAGGCCACAACTCTGTAAGGACATTGACAGGGTAGAAGTGATCCAGAGGAGAGTTACCAAAAGGATGCATGGGTTGCACAGGAAACCATATGATGATAAGCTATGGGAACTCATCATGTACTCTGTGAGAGAAGAGAGCTTGAGGGGACATGATTGAGACCTATGAGCACCTCACAGGGGTAAACAAGGTATAGGAGGGAGTCTCTGTCAGAGAAGAAGGAGCACCAGAAAATGGGGTCATGCAGAGAAGCCTGAGCAGGGAAAGTCTAAAAGTGGTATGAGGGAAATATTATTTCTCAGAAGGGCATTGTGGATGCCTGGAACAACCTGCCACAGGAGGTGGTGCGGGAAGACAGAGTGGTCTTCAAACATGTATGTGATGAGCACAAGGGAATAATAAGTAGAGGAAAGGGAGAAGGAGGGACACCAGAGACTGAACAGAGTCTGGGGAGTAGTATTAGGCAATTAATTGGGCAGACTAGATGGACCATTGTTCTCCTTCTGTTAATTTGTTCCTATGTTTCTTTTGAATTAGCCAGACTAGATGGGTCCACTTGTACTTTTCTGCCACCAAATTCTGTATCTGTGTTTCTAGAGTACATGGAGGTACAGTAGATGACTGGGACTCCTGTACAAGAGTAGTGTGTATTCTACTTCTTCCAAGGAAATGCATCAACTACATGAGTCTCTCAGCAGCAGCCAACTTTTTAAAGTGTGGCACAATCAGATTTGAAATCTTTGCCAGGGTGATACATATGGGATAAAGGGTCTGGTCCAAAAATTTTAAAGGCAGTAGGTTCCTCTCTATATATTCCTTGCCTCACAGAAAGCCATGCAGATATGTATGATGTGATGAAAGAGCTATATCGGTGCTAAATATAGAGGATAATGACTGGGAAGTGGTTAATAACCATGTTGTAATCATCTCAAGTGATTGCCAGGACAACGTAGTAAACATCAAGAGGGCAGTTCGAGTGGTTTACTGTTGTCCCTTGCAACCACGAGAGGTGATTTCAGCAAGGTTGTTAACCACTTTCCAGTCATTATAATTTACGTGTATGGGGCAAAAAACACTAGTGACTCGCATCAAATATTCTTTTAATATTAAATCTTACCTTAGTGAGCCAGCGATGAGTTGGGAAGAGCAGTTCATAATTGAAAGGCTTGCCTGTAGTTTGGTGACCAAGCAGCCAGCCGCTCCCACTTCCTGAGCTATATAAGCAGTTCCTCTAAGCCTCACTGTGAAGCATTTTTCTTTTGCAGCTGGAGGCTGTTGGTTTGTCTTCTGAGCTGGCTGGGCCTACCCCCCACCTGCTGTTTCTGTGTGTCTCTGCTGGACTTCGGTGTTTGTTTTCCTGCTTCTGGTTTGTATCTTTCCTTTGGCTGTGTGCTTCCCTGTGTTTTTGTTTTGGGCCTTTCCTGTTTTCTGTTTGCTGTTTTGGTTTAGTCTTTTGGGGGTTTCTATTTTCTAAACTCCTAACATACTGCTACTACGGAGCTCATACTGCTTGCTTTCAGTTACAAATCTCAAATTACTGCACTGCAGCTGCAAACCTACTCAGAGCACATGCTATTGCTTTCAGTTACCTACAATTGCAGCCACTGCTGTTTACTTTTCTTACTATTGTACCCAGTGCTTGTGTTTTACACTATGCTCACCATGTGTGAACTACTGCAATGCAACTGCTATTATTATCTTTGTATTTCAGCTCAACCATAACTGCTCCATGTTGCATATTCAATTCTTTTCACCTGACACAGTTTACTCTGACCTAGCTGTGCTGCTCATTCCTGCTCTCATTCTACCTGAGCTTCATTGCACTGCCTGACAACACCTGCTTCAAAGCATTTGTCTCCATGTTTCATTGCAGTTATAACTCTGAGGTCAGCCAACTAAGCTCCTGCTGAGGCTGTTAATATAGCTTGTTATTAAATCTTGCTTTGCCGCTGAAAATCCTCAGAGTCTGTCACCTTGATTTGACTTTGAACTGTCTGGCTGGCTTGCCCTAATTCAGTGCTGTTTACTTGCTATACAGTTGTTATGCAGGTCCACCTATTACTACTACTGCTTACTGACCTATCAGGTCCACACTTGCTTACGCAACCATTGCTTCTTGCTTACGCAAACCATTGCTTCATGCCTACTGCCATCCCTTCATCTTCAGCCTGGGATTCTGCTGCACTCAATCTGCATTCGACCTTGCAAGGTCTCAGCACTCAATGCTCATTACGATCTCAGCGAGTGTTATTCAGCTCACCAACTTTATAGCTCTCAATCAATTTCTGGGGCATGCCAGCCATTCTATTTTGGTGCAGAGTTCCTGCAGCTGACAGTCTCACTCTGCATTTAGTCTGCATCTCGAGTGTGTTTGGCTTGGGCGGGATCCTTCTCACCTGGCCCATAGCTGGGAATGTTCTCACCCGGGCTTGGCTTTAGCTGCCTGCTATGTGACAGCAGCTCCTGGTGTAGAATTTAAGACTAAGCGGTGAAGAAGTAGTTACGGCAATCTTCTTTGGCTCTAGTGTTCCACTATATCAGTTAGCCGTTGACTTTAGTGGTTTCCTAGCAAGGCACCTTCACCGCATTCTCCCTATGACTGCCTCTGGTTCACCTGGTTTGATTTAGGGTGGATAGGCGGGTGAGTGCCTCAGCAGTTGTTGCTCTCCTCTTGTGCCTTGGATGGGCGTTGTTGCAGAGTTTTCTGCAACCTTCCACAGCATTCCAGCTAGAGGGTTTGAGTGAGACCTCCTCCAAATTGGAATATTTTCCACCTCCCTTTAATTGGGTTTTCCAAATTGTAGCTGCTGAGCCATCACTAAATAGACTATCCCAAGGCTGGAGGGAAGGTGACCTAGGCCTTGGATCCCAAAGATTTCCTCCTCAAAGGGTTTTTTCTCTCCTCCATTGCCTCAGGTCATAACATTCTGTTAGCATAGTTGTTTCCCTAGTTTCTTTAGATAGATTCCATTGTTGGATGGAGGTGAAGGATGTCCTGCCATTCCTCTCTCCTTAGGGGATCCCTAATCTCAAAGCTAAACATCAGTGTCATGCTACACAAACCTGGGCAGTCCTTTACATTATCCCACTGAACATCTCATTACATTATCAAACTGC
This sequence comes from Neoceratodus forsteri, assembly GCA_016271365.2. Lineage (NCBI taxonomy): Eukaryota > Metazoa > Chordata > Ceratodontiformes > Ceratodontidae > Neoceratodus > Neoceratodus forsteri. Next base: position 1,451,456,986 of record CM057452.1, read on the forward strand.
CTCTGCTTCTCTACTACTACGTTACAGTTACTGCTCCTATGTCACAGCTACTGCTTGCTCATGCTTCATGTTGCCTCCTTTTGGGGATGATACTACATTTCTTTTGGGGATTTCTAAGGTACCTTTAGCCAAGTGAACCATCCATTGCACCTCTAGAGGGTGGAACCCTCTCCGAGGGTTCCTTGCCGATACCTACAGGAGCGGTAATTCCTCTGGAATAGAGTGCAGAATGGCCAAAACCAAACTAACACAGTTGCACAAAGCATAACACTACTGGCTGCGTGGGTCAGTGAACTTTTTTTGTGAGCGACAGACATGCATGCAAAGAGAGCAAATGTTTTATGGTATCATTGTGACACAGTAAAGAGGGGTTAACAACCTCTTGATGTCACAACAATATGATTTCAGGTAATAATAAGCCTCTCCTATACATTCTTTTTTTTCTAATTCATTTTATTTTTCCTGGTTTTCTCACGTTCCCCCAGAGCCCCAACCGCATTGGCCATACATGTGTGTGGAGGCATGCCACGAAGCCAGCTGAGCCCCTTCCTCCCACTCTACATGCCACCCCATGCTCCTTACATTACCCCACCGACCCCCACCCCATGGGGAAGGGACTACGAGAGGGCAACAAACCACCCACCACCCCCTAGGAAAGGACAGCAACCTGATGGCTTGCTCAATCCCTCCCCACCACCCATGCTGGCACCCTCACAACCCAAGGTCATTCTCAAACCGGGTTGTCAGCTTGATGAGGTGGGCGTCCAGCGCCTCAACCTAGAGCAGCTGGGCGGCTCTCCCATATTCTAAAGAAAAACACACCAAGACAAAATGAAATAATTTTTATTATGCAGGCATAACAAACAGTGTGATGAATGCTATCATTGTTTGCTTATAAATTTCCTTTTGAACCATTTGGTACTTCTAATGTCCGAACATTGAGTATAATAAGCATTATAAAATATAACACATGTAGAGTCTAGTTGTATATTGGCAGTATCATTTCTCAATCTCAACATTTTACTGCCACCTGGTGAAGGCCTGTTGCTAGTGCAGGCTCCAAGAGGCTTTGATGGGTGGGGACTGCAGCTTTGCAGTGTGTACATGCCTCATTGCACACTCGCTGGCATTTCACAGTGGCGGGGGATAGAGAAGAAAATGGAAAAATAGCAGTCAGGCAAGTTCGATGAAGCCCGCCTGCCTTCCGTTAGCCCAAACAGTCACATGGTCCCTGGGACATGTCTGAATTGTGCTCTGAGGGGTACCTCCTCTTCTGACCCTCCCATGGGGGGTTCATGGGGATTCAAGCCCCTGGACTAAATGAGGCAGTAGACAATCATAGGCAGAAGGGATGGGGGCTGAGTAGCCACCCACCTAAGCTGACAATAAAACCTCTATGGCAAAGAAAATAGAATATAATTAATATACAGTAATGTACAGATAAACTATGGGAAATAGTAGTCCCTAAAACAAGAAATCTATGAACTCTAGATATATTTCTAATGTGCAAAATTTCCTACAATATAGTGCATTTCCTGTAATTAACTATAACAAGATAAGCCTACTAACAACAAATAAGCCTAGTATATAGGAGGCTTAAACTGAAGTCTCTAAATAAGACTAATTGAATGCTAGACAATTTTGTGGAACAGACTTAAATTTGTTTAAGGTTACATTGCTTTAATAAGACCAGAAACATGTCTTAAACATGGACTTATCTCTTTTGTACAACCGGCTGCTGGCTTTGCAGAAGCTGCAATCTTACCTGTTCGAAAGGGAGTTTAACCTGGTTACTCATCACAGTCCCCTTACATGGTTGCATTGGATCTGTGGGCAGAACTCAGAATTGCTGAGATGGAGCCTGGTGCTGCGATCCCATAATACAGACATTATGCACTACAGCAGGTCACAGTATGGCAACACAGACAGGTTGTCCAGACAAAAGTTAGTGCCCTTGTTTTTTTTTGTTTTCTTTAAGTTGGAGAGGTGCTAGAAGAAACTAATGTGGGGTTCACCCAAGAGTGAATTGAGCACATAGTAGGGGAATCAGTTGGCTCAAATGAAAATTATCCCCATTTAGGGCTGCTAAAAGGATTTGTTTTTCATTTTTGGGGGATGTAAAACCTTTGTACAATTATTTTTGTTTGTTTTTTCATGTTCCTGTGTTTATTTTTTTCTGTTCGTATCAGCTATCCCTCTTGCAAGTATTTCAGCTGAGATGGAAACTGTCTGATAAAGCTAGGCTAAAACATGTCAGATGGCTCTGGAGAGAAATTGCAGTCTCTTCTGTCTGTACTACAGGGCCTCCTGGACAGTTAATGGACAAGCTGATAGAAAACATAACCTCTCATGTCGCATGGTGTAATACTCTTGCTATGCAAGACATGAGACACACAGAGTACTAGACTTTGCAGTACATGAAACCCAAGGCACCAGCTTGATCCAGTCTTTCCAGATGGGAGATCTTCCAGGACAAATGAATGGTGAATTTATGATGTCAGAGCAACATTCTGGATGATGTGTCATGTGGGGCAGCTGGAGATCTTAAAGTCTGGCAGAGCCTGAAAAGAGTTAATCAGGTTTGAGAATATGAACAGCTACCATCTTAGGGTTCAAAAGTGTCTTGCGTGGTAAACTATCCTACCTTGTTTACGATGAGAAGAAGAAGAGTGATAAATAGGTTTTTCTATGTGTATCCTACTGTTAAAAGATGTTTTCCATTTCTTTACAATTACTGTTCCCCACAGTCTTTATTTAGTATCCTGTATTATCTGTGTAAATATCTGGAAGGATTAAAATATTAGTTTTGATTACTTCACGTTTAAGTGACTGAGTCCTCAGAGGTACAGTTAAAAAACACCGACGCCTCAAGAAGAACTTTGAAGAACATGCTATTTGAACACAAAGCAGCTTATATTTATCATTAGCTGTGTGTTTCTTACCTCTAGTATTTATTATGGAGGTCAGATGAATGAAAATGTAAGAGTTGTTCAATGGAATTCATCAGCTCAGCTCCTATTGCTTCTTTCCAACCTGATGTCATAATACTGTACTCGTAACATCACAGTTATTTCCATAGCAACAGACTGTGATGTCACAACAGAAACTTTACTATGACAAATATGGAATAAGTTATAGAGGCAGATGAGCTCTAAGGATAAAGATTCTGATTTTGTGGGACTTTCTTGGTAACAAATAATGAAGAGGAGAAATCTATAGATGATATATAAAATACAATCTGAACTTTGTCCAACTATTGTTTTCAAAGTTTTTCAAAGATATTAACTGCTCTTTAACTTGTTTAGAACTGACAAAACTGTGTTCCCACCTTTGAAGAAAGTTGTCATTACCATATTCTGTTTCTTAAGTAAGGAGTTCTCAGCTGTGACATAGAGGGGTGGGTTGGTTGCACTTGAGCAAGGAGCACTGTACTATGTGAGCAGTGGCTCTGAAGAGATTCAGACCTAGGGATACCCGAGAAAGTGTTTATGCTGAGTGGTGACAGCTCCTGTGCACCCTTTGCAGGTGGCTGAAGGGTTCAAGAAACTGATAACATTGGCAGGCTGAGTTTAGAAGAGATGAGTTTGCCACAGTTGTCACATACTGTACAAGTACATTTAGCTTCAAAGAATCACTAGTAGAAAACTGTTATTGGATTGCTAAATTGCCTAAAGGATTCACAGACAGCTCTAGGATCTTTGAGACAGGTTGATGTTCTATTCTTGTATTAGTTAGACAATGTGTTTTTAATTCTTTTTGGGAAATACTGGAGAGCATCCAGGCGTGAACATCTTGAATAATCTGGTACAACCCATTTTACCTCCATCTTTCAAGCTCAGATTTGTAGCATGCAGACTTCAGACATGTTGAAATTTGCCAAACCCTTTATAACAAAATAAGAGACCCAAATCATAGCTACTGTACAAAGCTGATTTCAGCCAAAGCATCACACTGATACATCAGATGGAAAAACAGGTTTGACATCAAAATTCCAGGAAGCAGAAGTATTAAAGGTTTAGATCCTGAGGAGGAATAACACAACCAACCAGACAATCAACCAACCAACCAACCAGCCAGATAGACAGACAGGCAACCATATATTATTACTATAATGCAAGCATCGCTGTATTGTTTTATTTTTATATATTGTAAATTATCTTGTACTGCTGTCACTGCCACCCCAGGATATCTTTGGAAATTAAGCTTTTGCATCTTACAGGGGTTTCCTGGACAATATTATTCTTTAATTTCTGTTTTGCACCCTCACATTCCATTTTACTCTTTATGTCATGCATTGGTTCCCATCCTGGGGCTCCCCTAGTGTGTGAATGCTCTCTTGTTCCACTGGCACATGCAGCACCACCTACTGATGCCCCCCACCATGAGGCACGCCCTTTCTGACAGACAAGGTCATAGTGTGTGTGTGGGGGATGGATCACAGCCACATGGAGCCAGGTGAAAGTCCAATTTATTCAGCATGCCATGAAGAAGTGGTCATTGACTGACCAGGGGCCTCATTCAGAAGCCAATGGAGGAGGTTTTGTCCCTTTATGTCCTATATGCCAACACTGTCTGAACACATATGATCATGACTGTCCGGGAGGGTTCCTAGTGGTTCATGGCTAGCCATGCCACAAGCACCTACCTCCTCATACCTCCCTTAGAAAAGCAATTTGTAATTGTCACCCACCCCAGGAGGAGATCATCTTTTCAGGTGCCTATTACCTTTCTTATTGGTCTTACTCCTGCCATCCTGGGCTGAGGACATGAACCTCAGTTGCCAGCTTGCCAGAGCAGTCTTTAACCATGCAGCATGACAGAGCCAGCCTGGACAACAATTTTTAAGTAAATATCTGATTTACTGAGTAACATCTGTAACTGCTTTAGGGACCACTACTTATCATTGAAGGCTTTAGTTACAAGTATTTGATCCCAGCAGTTTTATAATTGTTTTGTCAGGTTTTAAAAAGTACAAACTGGCTTATATTTAAAATTATACAATGGCAAGAAAGAATGTTGGGCTCTGATTGGTCAGTCTGGGACTAGACCCATGATGTTATACCAGCATAACATCATGGATCTAGCCCCAACACACTCATGACCACATTAAATGTAAAAAAAAAAAAAATCACCCCACAGCTGTCCCTACGATCGGCTTCAGCGCTGCCCGCTCCACTAAGAATCGGTACTCCCCACCCACCATAAAACAATGAGGCGTAGTTATCCATTTCCGTTATTGTTCTTTTACTTTTTATCTCTCAGTACAAAACACACAACTGTGCCAGGAGAACCCCAAACACAATAGCAGCTCTGAAGAATGAGCAGAGCGAGGCAGATAGCTGACCCTGCAACTTCTAAACTGAACAAAACCATAAAGTTACACAAACCAGTGGGTGGACAGGTGGCCTGCAGCTTTCCAACATAAATGAAAAACATTACTTACTCACCTTTTTCTGGTGTTCCTTCTGTTAATTAGAAAAGTATTCATTATTTCTTCCTTGTTTCCCAGCCTGGAAAACAGAGTCAGCCAACAGTTTAAGTGCTGTCCATGAAACAGGAAATAGCACCCCCACCTGCTCCGTGTTAACATTGCTTTGGATCTGACTGACATTCACCCAATACAGTTGGCATACCTTTTGTACCAGGAAAACAAAACTAACAAAATGCCCCAAAAAAGACCAGTGACTGATCGCGGTGTGCCTTTGAACACACGCACTCAGTCTATTCAGGGATGACTATCAGACTGCAGACAGGACAGTTGAAGCCGATCACACTGACGGCTTCAAGGAACATCCCAATTCCTTTATAAAAATGTCAGTTTAATGTGTTTGTCATGTTCGGTCAAGGTAGATAGTAAAAATGCAGATGGGGCAGAGAACAAGTGTACAGTAAGGAGGGTGGGGATGGAAGGCAGATCCACAGACTCACAGTAACAACACTGCAGTTCCACCTACTGGACAAAATATATACTCAGCACTATTTTTCAGTAAGTATTCTTACCCTTTCAAAATGACAGAAAATGTAGTTTTAATGAAAGTTTTCATATGTTTCTTCTTTTTAAAAGGAATCATTGTATAATAAGGGAATAATGCACTCCAGGGTGTGTGTCATGCTGAGATAATGTCATTTCTTGGGTGTTGGATGCACTTGACCTGAGGCCTCGTGCCAAACCACACCGAAGTGTGATGTATCCCAGCACAACACACACCCTGTTGTGCATTATTCCTTTATTTGTGCTCCTGAAAGACCCTAAAATGGCTGGGATGCCAGCGCATAATGATCATCTGAGCAAGGAGGCAGCATAGTGCAGTGGTTTAAGGCTCTGAGCTGCAAACCTGGAGACCTGGGTTTGAATCCCACAGCCTCCACTTGCATACTGTGTGACCCTGAGCAAGTCCTTAACTCTTGTGCTCCCAGGTTGCACCTGTAAACAAGCTTTCAGCTTAGTGTCTCTCCTGGTAAAAAAAAGAGTACACCAATGTTACCACCATACCCCAGCACTCTCCTCATCAGACCCCAGCAGATGCCCAACTCGTGGACCTGCTTGCACCACCGATGCCACCTCTGGAACCAGATAACAGCTCATAGGGGCTACAAAACACCCAGGAGGCCAGCACATGTGTTGGCGCAGAAAATAAACAAAACAGAGACTTGGGAGCACAAGGCTCCTTCAGTACATGGCCATGACCATGCTGACCACCTCTGGTGATTGACTAATCAGAGGGCTATAAAGCCCAGACATGTCTTGCAGAGAATTGTGGGGAATTATGCAATTAGGTACCTCCTTACTGTACTGGTGGGCTAAAGGGCCAATCAAAAATGTAAAGTACAACTGGACAGTAGAACTACCCTGTAGAGCCAATCAGTGACCACAGCTGTGAGAGTACTTTCTGGGCTGTCTGAGAGCTTGTGGTAGTCTGGTGAGGGACACCAAGCAGAATGGACCCAGTGTTGTTTAAGGAGCAGGGACCTAGCCAGGCCTGCTCCTGTGGGTCAGGCCCCAGAGCCCACTCTTTGGAAATTCTGTGACTCCTTTCCTGGGCTGATGTTCCTTAAATGAGAGGTTGAGAACTGTGCCAGAAGGGCACAGATTAAAGTGAATAGCTGAAAACTCTGCCAAAAGGGCATTGATTAAGGGAATTGATGTGAGCACCAACTAAAGTGAATAAATGGGAAAGTGTGCCAGATGGGAACTGGCAGTCTGAGAGAGATACAGAAGTGGGCAGACCTTGTGGAAATGCCACTATCTGTTTTCAGATTACTGCAGTGTTAGCTCAACATGTGTCAATGGAATATGGCACCTGTTGGCACAACTGTGGTCACAAAAATCCCACACACCACATCATCAGGTCCTGCCCAACTTTGTTGAAGTTTGGCAGGACATTGCTATACACCCCCAAACCTTTCTGTCTCACCAGCCTTGTTATTCCCACAATGGTAAGGCAAGGCAGTTTTATTTACATGGTACCTTTCCCTAGGGCTCAGGGCACTGTACATGATTTGAACTCTACAACAACAAACCATACATGTTATGACATATTAAAAGCATAACAATAAATACAATATATTTAGCTAAAATGTGCTTGCCAGAAGGCTTGCTCAAATAAATAAGTTTTAGTAGGCTTTTAAAGGCCTGCACTGTGCCTGCAGAGCATATACTTCATGGGAAGGGTTCCATAACACTGGGGATGCAACCTTGAAGGCTTTGCCCCAGTTGTTTCAGACAGGATGAGGTGACAACCAGTAGGCCAGCATCACTGGAGTGGAGGCAGGGGTGGCAGTTTTAAAAAGTTTGTGGTGCTCAGAGTCCTAATAAAAGGCAGGGTCTGGGAGCGTCTAGGCCCCATAAGCTATAGGTTTTCATGCTTGGTGCATTTTGGTGGTTATTGTGATACATTTTGGAATGAGTATGCTACCATCACAACTACTCCAATGTAGAGGATGCCAGGTACCATTGGGGGCTATTTGATGCCTGAGCAGGTGCTTAGATCAATAAGAGAATGCCCACCTGGAGGGATCTTTCATGCTCTCAGTTTTGCAAGCATGTCAGAGTACTGATGTTAGGTTGCAGATGCAGTGCCACAACTCAACAGAGTGCAAGTGTATCCTGAAGGGCTCTTAGATGCCTCCAGTTAAGGACCCATGGAAGAGTGCCTGGGTGGTGGGCTCTTTGATGCCCTCACATGCTGGATGCCCTTAGTGATGGTTACAGACAGTGCCACCACTCCACAGGGTGCAACAGTGCCTTGGAGGCTCTTTGATGCCTCCATGTGCTCCAAGAAGACATGGAAGAGTGCACTTCATGGGCTGTTTGATGCCTCCAGGCTCAGCCATGTGCTGCAACTGCAAGAAGACATGGAAGAGTACCCTGGAGGACTCTTTGATGCCTCAGGATGGTGCTGCAAGAAGACATGGGATTTTCTTGTCTTTTTCAGCACCTGGTAGATGCAAACTAAAATCTCAAAGGGCATCCTTTTAGCAGCTGGAGGCATTAAACAGCCCTCCAGCTGGGCACTCTGCACCCTGTGGGGTGGTGGCAATGTCTGCAACCTAAAATCACAAAGGACATCCTTAGAGCACCTGAGGGCATGAATGGGCCTTCCATGGCACTTTTCTATGTCTTTGTGCAGCACCTGGAGGCAACAAAAGCCCTCTATCTAAGGCACTCTTGCACCATGTTCAGTGGTGGTGGTGCTGTACCCTATAATCGTAAAGGACATCCTTAGAGCAGCAGGGCATCACAGAGCCCTTTATGGCACTGTTCCCTGGCTTGGAGGGCTCTTTGATGCCTTCATGTGCTGCAAGAAGAAGTAGGAAAGTGCCCTGGAGGCCCTTTCATGCTCCCAGGTGCTCTAAGGATGTCCTTTGTGATTTTAGGTTGCAGACAGTGCCACCACTCCACAGGATGTCAAGGGTGCCTAGAACTCATTGACACCTCAGGTGCTGCAAGAAAACATGGAAGAGTCTTGTCTTTTTCAGCATCAAATGGAGGCAAACTAAAATCTCAAGGGCATCCTTTGAGCACCTGGAAGACATCAAAGAGAGCCTCCAGTGCACTCTTGCACCCTGGAAGTGGTGGCACTGTCTGCAACCTAAAATCACAATAAACACCCTTAGAGCAACTGGGGGTATAAAGGACCCTCCAGGGCACTCTTCATTCTTCTTGCAGCACTTGGAGGCAATAAAAGCCCTCTAGGGCACTCTTGCACCCTGTGGCGTGGTGGTGCTGTGCCCTAAAATCACAAATAACATCCTTAGAGCACCTGGGGGCATTGCAGAGCCCTCTGGCACTCTTCCCTGGGTTGGAGGGCTGTTTGATAATTCTATGTGCAAGAAGACACAGAAGAGTGCCCTGGAGGGTCCTTTCACTGCCCCTGGTGTTCTAAGGATGTCCTTTGTGATTGCAGGTTGCAGACAGTACCACCACTCCACAGGGTGCAAGAGGCCCTGAGGAAGCTCTTTGATGTCTCCAGGTGCTAAAAGGACTGCCCTTTGAGATTTTAGTTTGCTCCATTCTGTGCTGAAAAAGACAAGGAACTTCCATGTCTTCTTGCAGCAGCTAGAGCCTGGAGGCATCAAACAGCCCTCCAGAAACTCTTCCTTCCATGTCTACTTGCAGCATCTGGAGGCATCAAAGAGCTCTTCTGGGCACTCTTAAATGTCTTCTTGCAGAACCTAGAGGCATCAAAAGAGCCCTCCAAGGAGAAGAGTGCCATGGAGGGCTCTTTGATGCTCCCAGGTGCTCTAAGGATGCCTTTGTGACTTTGGGTACAGTGCCACCACTACACAGGGTATATGAATGCCCTGGAGGGCTCTTAGATGCATCCACGTGCTGCAAGTAGACATAGAAGAGTGTCCTGGAGGGCCATTTCATCGCCCCAGGTGCTCTAAGGATGTCTTTTGTGATTTTAGGTTGCAGACAGTGTCACCACTCCACAGTGTGCAAGAGTGCACTGGAGGCTCTTTGATGCATGATCCAGGTGTTGTAAAGGATGCTCTTTAAGATTTTAGTTTACCTCTACCAGGTGCTGCAGAAAGACAAGGAACTTCCATGTCTTCTTGCAGCACATGGAAGCAACAAAGAGGGCACTCCTGCACTCTGTGGAGTGGTGATGCTGTATCTTAAATCACAAAGGGCAACCTTAGAACACCTGGGGGTATAAAGAGCCCTCCATGGCACTCTTCCATTGGAGGTCTCTGATACCTCCAGGTGGTGCAAGAAGACATGGAAGAGTACCATGAATGGCTCTTTGATGCCACCAGGTGCTCAAAGGATTCACTTAGCACGTTATTTATTTATTTTAAGAGTTGATAACCAGAAAAGGTACCATGATCACAGCTCATTTCAGAAATGACCAGGGAAGGGGAAGCATGTGTCAGTGTAATGGTATTACAATTTTTAGGACTAGCCAGGTCAAAAGCAGGAGTAATTGTAAGTTGCAAGAGACAGTTGCTGATGATTTTCAATAGCAAACATAACTGCAAATGCCATGAATAATTACACATTATTTAACCATATAGAAAGTGTTCTTACAATTGTTGCTCTCCAATAAACTCATCAGCTATTTTGTCCATGTCTAATGCATCAGTGTGTTCCTGATGAATGTGAAGCAGAGCAACACTATTTAAGCGTCTCTGTGACATTGTTGATCTAAGATATGTTTTCAGTCTCCTGAGTCCTGAGAAAGAACGCTCAGCTGTACAAGTTGATACTGGTACTGTCAATAAGATCTGAATAAATTTTACAAACTCTGGCAGTAAATCCTGAATGGCTTGTTTTTCTGTGATGACACAGTACTCATCTTGCAATGAATCAACAGTTTTACCACTAGCTTTTGCAATGTCAATGAACATGTCACGGTGTAGTTGCAGATGCCCTGCATCTAAGTCATTGCCATAAAAATTAGATATGGAATCTAATGGCCCTTGTCCTATCGCAAATCGTTCTGCATCTAACATAAGCTTCTGAGCTGGAGCCTGAAATCTATCTTTGACTGAAAGAACAACCTGATCAATCACTTGGAAAAATATTCTCCTGAAGTGGTCTTTTGGGGATGCATCAGTAACTGATTGAGAGCCATCATCTATCTGACGAGGAACTTTGCGTTGGCGGAAGAACTGGTTCACCTAACTGCAGTTCCTCAGCTCTTCCATCCACTGTACTCCAGAAGTTGTCAAACTGCCCTCTGTATTGTTGCATGGTGTCGAGAAGAGTTTGAATCATACAATTAGCTTTTAGAAATTGAAGAGAGGTTGCTTGAAGGGCTGTGTTTATGCTGTCACAGTAAGAGAAAATTTTTAAGAGAAGACTCAAGAAGAAAAATCCTTTAAATGATCGTAGCTGTGCAAGAACCCTCCTGCTTTTGCCCCACACTCCTGAGTATTTTCTGAGGACACACTGTCCAGAAATTCCAATAATGCTAAATAGTTTTCTAGAATCAATTTAAACTATTTGCCCTCACTGTCCACCTTGTTGAGCAAATGGTCATAAAGAGCCAGACCTAGTGTCTTCCATACCGCTTTGTATGTTTTCAAAAAGTTAGCCGTTTTGGAGAGTCTCTAATGAATGTTATGAGTTCTCGTAACTGATTTAGTACTGTATGTCTCGACATTCTTGTATTTTGCTGATGCAATCCTGTACTACAAGGTTCAAGGAATGTGCCAAACAATGTACTTAAAAGGGCCCTAGGCTCAACAGCATTTAGCCTAGCCTGCACTCCAAGTGAATACCAGCCATAGTAGCAACTCCATCATAACATTGACCCGGCATTTATTTATATCCAAGTCAAAATGTACCAAAACATCTTTAAGGATACTGAATAGTGTAGCAGCATCTACAGCTGGTGTTTCATGAAATCCTAAAAATGCTTCTTCAATTCCGAAATCCTCAGTGACAAATCGAAAACATATTGAGACTTGCTCATGAACAATAATCTCGTTGTCTCATCCATCATTACAGCAAAATACTGAGCTGCTTTGATTTTGGAAACAATTGTGTTTTGCACATCTTGTCCCATAATGTCCAGCATTTCATTCATTATGTCATGAGACAACCACCTGTAGCTATCCATAACAACCACTGCTGCAACTGTGGACAATCAGTGGCTCGACTTTTAGCACTTGCATGTAATTTAACTCTCATCTGTTATGGCCCCTGATAGCAAGCCCCTGTCAGACCAGTAATCTTAAAAGTTGTCATCATTTTAAAAGTGCAATCCTTGCATCTACTGCTCGCTCCTACTGGCATCAGACATAATGCTCTACACATTTTGCTTAACATGTGTTTCATTACAGCCTCACCGTGCAACCACTTTTTCATAGGATTCGAATCTTTCTATTGCCTTATGCCATGCACTATAACCAGTAACTGTGAATGCTTCATCAGCTTTTGTGGAAAATGTGAGCAGTTTTTCTCTCTTGCCTCTTTACACACTGAACAGAAGGCTTTTTTTTTATTGGAATCATACAGTAAACATTTGAACCAGTCAAGCCACCTTTCTTGAAAGGTTCTGCCTTTTTCTTGGCGACTACTAATGATTCTTCCTGTCTTGTTTTCTTTACAGACAGAGTGCTGCTGCTGCTGCTATGGCTCCTCAACATCAACCACGTCCACATCCCTAGCAATGTGAACTCATGCAGCTGCTGTTTCCTCAGCTTCAGTCTCACAACTTGCTACATCACTTGTTGATGGTGCTGCTGTTGTACTGCTTGCCTCACTCTGTTTAGCCCATTTTAATAAACTTGTCCATTTTAACTTACAGTGTGTGTTTCTCTTGTGTTGATTCAGAATAGGTTACACTGTTAGTTGCTGGTCTGGACAGAATATGATTAAAACATTAAAGTCAGTGGAGGTCAGAATGACACTAGACAATTAGTTCACAGCACTTTGTTTTTTTTTGACACAGGACCCTCTTAAATCCTAATAGTCTGATTTATTTTGTGGTTTTTATTGGTTTTGGATGATCAGACACTGGTAGGGACTGTCCAGACAGGACAGTAGGAGGACTATAACAGCACTGACAGGCTAGGTTAGTCTCAGCTGCTCACCCTCTCACACAGACTTCACAAAGCACCCACAAACAGAGCACTGCCTATTCACTTGGAGTCTTGCGATATGGCACAGAAGACACCTCTGTGCAATCAGCACTCTGACTTTAATATTTTACTTGTATTTTTCTTTCAGATGGCCAGACACTGGTACGGACTGGACAGGAGGACTGTGACTGTCTCAGGATAAGACTCAGCTGCTCACCCTCTCACACAGACTTCACAAGCACCCACAGACAGAGCACTGCCTATTCACTTGGAGTCTTGCACGATGTGGCACAGAAGACACCTCTGTGCAATCAGCACTCTGGCTGGTGGTATGGGCACGACTAGACAGAAGTACTAGGCTGCAGCCCGTCAGTGTCACAGTCAGCAAACAATGACCAACTGACTGTTCAATTCCTCCAACTGAAGTAGCAGCTCTCCTTCCTCTCAGACTGAAACTCTCCTGCCCTGCTGCAGCTAGCTAGCTAACTTGCTGCAGATGAAAGATGACCCACACCACCGACACACAAGCCTGAGCCTGGCCCTGGCTCCTAGCCTGAACCCACTGCAAAAATTTTTGTAAAACAATGCTGTTTGGTTACTAGTCTGTCCTGATTCCTCTCTCTCTCTCTGACTGACTGGTGGCTGCACTGCAGTGTTGTTGCCAGAATTATTTTTTCAGTTTGTTTTCGTTCTATTTCTGTCCTTAATCTTGCTTTTCTATCCCTCCCCACCCAGCCAGAGACTCAGTCAGTGTCACAAGACACAACACAGTCTGTGGTTGTTTGTGTTTTGTTGAACAATTACTGAACACCTGTGTCTACTGTCTATAGCACAGCACTGGCTGCAGTGCAGACTATTTTAAAATTATTTTTTTAAGTTATAACACGGTTCTGCCTGTCTGCAACAGGGTGGGTAGGTAGTTACAGTACCCTTCCCTTAGCTAGCTAGCTAAGTCAGTTCTTGACCGGCGACGACCAGTCCAGTGCAGTCCACAACATGATTTCATGAAAAACAACTTGCTCCTCACTCAGCTCACACACACATTGGATCCTCACTGCGTGCTGTTGACCAACTCACTCTGCTGACTCTCCTCACATCATGTGATATGCAGGCTCAGGCAGCTCTCAGTTGAAGCTGCTCTCTACCTGCATCACATGACCGTCTCCTTGATGAGTCATGTGTCTAACTACATCTATCCCGGCGATTGAGGAGGCGGGACTCGGGAGCAAGTTGCAGCCAGCGAGCGAGTACAAGACGCGAGGTTCGGGTTGGTCAAAATCGTCACAGACGCAGAGTAGTTGTGAGGACTGTCTGTGAGATCCACGTATGGTCAATGCTAACCCAGCCTTGAAAATGTTTTTCTGCTGAGTCAACATAAATGGCTAAAGCTCTATTTGACTATGAACTGTCAAGTCTGAGGACTCCAGTCCAGTGTATAAATATGTGTACTACTATAGGACTTGATCACATAGCCTGGTGTATGCATGGATAATATTTGTATTTTCAGTTTTACTTAGAATATATCTAGTAACAAGCTGTTCAAAAATGGTAAAAGTAAAGTCAGTCCTAATGGCCTGCTCCAGAAAGTATGGGTTAGCACCTTCGGTTCTCAGGTTAGAAACATGAAATCCCAGGCAACAAGAAATGTAACTGAAAATTGCAGTACTTCCCTGGCAATTGGTAACACGGTCCTTGCGTTTTTCAGACAATGGGGTGCACTGCAATAAAGAAGGTGGCCCACAGCTTATTCCCCCCACCACACGCTGACACACACACACACACACACACACACCACAACACACACAGAGCTCTGGCTGCTAAATGTTATGTTATGTTTATAATCACTACCGCTTCGGCTGCCAAATAACATGTTACACGTACAATGCTTTTCAAATGGGAAGCCAGCGTGTTTGTTAAAAGTGACAGAACATGTTCTCCATTTAATCAGCAGTTAGTATATAATATGCACACATTATTACTTTTCTCATTTGCCTATATAGTACTGTTAATGCTTTATATTCTTGTTTTATATATTTTACATGTTCACTTCAGAGGGTCTAAAGTCTGAGGACTTGACCCGCTCATGGTATATTTCCCTTTCTACATCTGCATCTAATGCCAATAGATACACATTAAAGCCAACAACACATTTAGTATGAGGACTGGCAAGTGGCAACATCAACTTTTCTGACACCTTCATACATGTTTCCATTAGTTTGTGCTCAAACTAAGAATACAGGCGTATGAAATGTGAAATATATTAATCTAACAGGCATGTGTGTCCTAATAATTCAGTGGTATCCATTCCATCGTTCTTCAGCGGGGTCATTGCGGTCAATAAAGAAAAGCAAGAAAACCACATAAATCAAAGCACTTATGTAAACCGAATCATATCTTGTTGCATAAAGTCACAGATCAGCAAACCATATATTTACAGTGGTACGAATGTCATTGAAATTTGTATACTACAATCAGTAAACATCTGGACTGGATTATTTGTAGATATCCATGGTGTTAAAAAAAAAACATGAAATAATACATAACTAAAAGCAGCTAGATATTTGGGAAAAACTGCGTCAGGTTAAAACTTTGTTTCAGTCAGACCTGACTTATCATACTATTGACTGCCGCATAATGCCGCGGTTAGGTAGGCGTCAAACTCGGGCTACTTCTTGCCCACCTAGTTAGAAACCACACGTTTCTACATTTAAATTAACTACATAAAAAAATAATAATAATAATATGTTGAGGTCACAGTTCGCGCCAGTGCCAGGTTGCCGCTACAGGGGATCGATTTGTGAAAGTTGGTCACGGCACGGAGTATCAATTTGCCTGAATCAGGCAAACAGGCAGAAGCGAAATGAAAAAGGCAAGGTGGACCATGGAGCCGGGAGGACAAGAATTTGGGGGTGCTCATATAAACTTTGTGGGTGCTCAAGCACCGAGCACCGATGCTATCGTGCCCCTGGTGGAGGGGTCAGGTTGGGAGGTAGGAATCCAGAAGATCTTTCAAGAGGTCAGGTCCCAAACCACTTAGGGCATATCTTTAATACTATGTGCCACTGCAATGGCAACCAGTGTGAGTGCACGCAGCACCAGCATGATGTGGTCCCGCTGATAAGTTCCTGTCACCAGCCAAGCAGCAACATTGTGGACCAGTTGCAGGCATACATTAAATCTCCAGATAACCCTAAGTATAGAGCATTACAGTAGTCCAACCTAGAGGTAAAGAAAGCATGGATGATCATTGCTAGGTCAGCAGGAGACAGATGCAGTTTGATCCTGGTGATATTTCTGAGAAGGTAACAGGCAGATTGGACCATGGATGACATCTGCTGTTCTAGTGTCAGCCAGCAGTCCAAATTGATCCCAATGATTCTAACCACATCAACAGCAAACAAGAGGTCAGCCACCCAGCATGGGAAGGGTTACTCCCATCTCCAATCACCATTGGGCCCCATTGACTTGGCTCAATCACCATGACCTCTATCTTCCCTAGGTTGAGACATAACCAGTTTGAGACCATCCAGTCATTTATCTCAGCAAGGCATCATCACAGCATTGAGGCTGTGTGATCCTTGCCCAATATAAAGACAGGTACAGTTGAGTATCATCTCTATAGCAGTGAAACTCAACCTCGTACCATCTAATAATCTCATCCAAAGGCAACATGTACATGGAAAACAACCCAGGGGCAAGGATGGACTCTTGAGGGACTCATCAGGAGAGCATAGAAACCCCAGAGATTAAATTTACTAGGGTAACCTGCTGCATTCTCCTGGTTATGCAGTATTCAAACCAGCCCTAAATGGTGCCAGTGATACCACATAGGTCATCAGGTGACCCAACAGCACCTTGTGGTCTACCGTGTCAAATTCTGATGAGAGATTGAGAAGGATCAAGTTGGAACAGAGTCCACACTCCTCGCTAGAACATCATAGGTCACCCAGACAAGTGTGGTCTCAGTACTCTGGTGAGACTGAAAGCCTGACTGGAAGTTCATAGATGTTATAACTTTCCAGGCAATCCAAAAGTTGGTCAACCACTACTTTCTCAATAACTTTCACCCAAAAGGGAAGGTTAGAAACAGATCTGTAATTTGCCAGAATGTCAGGCTCCAAGAAAGATTCTTTTAGGAGGGTCTGATCACTGCCTTTTTCACAGCAATTGGGAAAAACACCCTGTCTCAAGGAACCACTGACAATCTTGGTGATCACCAGGCCAGGGTGTCATTGCATCCCAAAACAGACAAGTTAGTCCTGGGTCCAGTGTACAGTAGGTGGGATGTAAACTAGAGATCACTGCTATTGATCCCACCCCAGGTAGCCACCTTGGTAGGCACTCACCTGCCTTTCTATATATCCTTGCTGCAAAAAGGCTGTAACTCAATTGTGCCTGCAAGCAGTGCCTCCCACAGTGGTGTCTTGGTGCTCTATTATTCTGGAACTTTATTAAATAGAATGTCTCACTGCTGTTATGCATGGTTGCAGGAGTCAGTCCGTACTAGGTGGCAAGCTTAGCTCCACTATTACATGGCAACTGACAGCTCCTTTGTGCTCTGAAGACCATCATAGTTTAAGGCTCTCCAGTAGGCCAGTTAATGATTCTGGGATGATGTTACTACTTCATTCGATCTGTATCTGCCCTTTTGGGACCATTTATTTTCTGGAGATGTGGGCTGGGGTAGTGTACCCCACTGCTTCAGATGCAAACTATCTTTACTCTGTTTAAATCATTATGAGAAAGTATTCAGATTCTTATACCTGTTGAGATGGCCTGCTGACTGCTGGAATGTATGATTTTATTGTCTCAATAAACTTTTAATATAAAAGGAAGTGGCACACTGCTGTAGCTAGGAAGAGCCTGGTCTGATCCTGTGAGTTCTGCCCTGGGTTCATTCCTTCCAAACTCAATTTGAGTGAACTGTGCTCGAAGGACACCTGCTGAGTAAAGTCACTGACAGTCTATGCCTGTGGAGCATTTTGCAGACCAACACTGCTGGGTGAGACAGTCTGGTGAGTGACTCGCTTCTTGAAAAGCAGCTGAGCTGTGAAACTGGAGGCAAGACCTGCATCAACATTGAGCTGCTATGGGGCCAGGTAGGTGGCCTACTTAGCCTTATCAAGTGAGGTGAATCAAAGAATGGGAGCCAGAGGAACATGTCGCATACTCAAGTACACTTGATTTGAGGGAGTGGGATCATGGGGTGACTCCTTGGGTCTGGGCTCCTCAGGAACCATGAAGCTACTGTGTAGTGTTCCTGTGGCTGTGTGTGTGTGGAGCTGGGCAGAAGGGCTGCACTACTAAATCATCGGAGAGCAAGTCTGAGGTTCTTCACCATCCAGTTACTGAGAGCTATCCTGAATACTGCCTGACATGCTGCTGTGTGTTAGTTTCCTCCACGACTGCTCTGCTGCACCCTTGTGTCATCTGAACATCAGCTTTTACTGGCTGGGGTCTTTGTGCTTTCCTGTTTGGATTACAGTAATCTCCATTTGGATTACAAGTTAGTTTCAAACATTTTTCCTTTGTGATTTCTAGTTTTTTTTATTGAGCTAACACACCACAGCCTGTTGGGTTAAAATGCAAGCTTGCTAGTTGTCAACAAGTGCCACCAAATGAATCCTGGTAGTGTAGCTCTCGGGTACCCAGGGTCATTTAGTGCCATTTCATAAGTGCATGTATGGTTCTAGTACTGGCAACAGCTAAAGTATACAGCACTCTGCAGTGTGTAGTGTAAGTTATTCTAGCATACCCCTTGATTGAGCAGGTGTCTACAGTGATTGTGTGGGATTTGAGAGGGTGGTAGTGACCCACAGTACAGTGGCTCCCAGGGAATATTGGTATTGGGTGGAAGTGCTTAAAGTGACTTGTGGTTACCTAACCCCACCTTCATTCATTCCCCCCTTTTCTAACTGAACCCACCTGCCTGTCCCATCCCTGCTTGAAGCTGCTGATTGACTTGGTCTGTACCACATCTTCTGGTAGCTTATTCCACTTATCCACCACCTTTTCTGTGAAGAAGTGCTACTGCATGTCCTTTTGAAGCTCCCCTGCCAGCTTTAATAAATTCTCTCTCATCCCGTGTTTGAACTCAAGGACAATAATTTCTTGTCATTTGCTCTATTTATCCCATGTGTTGCTTTTAAGCTTCAATCATGTCACCCCTTTCCTCTCTTTTTCTCCAGGGTGTACATCCTGCAGTCTCTCCTCATATGTCAAATCCCCAAGGCTATGTACCATCTAAGTTGCCTTGTGCTGTATCCTCCACCTTTTTGCAGTCTTTCCTCAGGTGTGGTCTCCAGTACCTTGTGCAGTATTCCTGTGTGGCCACATCAGTGTCCCATACAGAGGAAGGATCACGTCATACCTACTATTGTTTATCCCCTCCCCATGCATGCCAGCATTCTGTTTGCTTTGCTCACTGCCCTGTTGCGTGTGTAGACATTGTTAGGGTCTTGATATCATCATCTTTAAATCCTTTTATTCTGGAGTGCTAGCCAGCATTACGCTCCCATTTCATATTGCACTTTTGGGTTCCTTTTCAAAATGTGCATTACTTACATTTTTAATGTTAAAGTTCAGCTGACAAATCTTGGACCAGCTCTCCAACCTGCCCAGATCCTTCCTTAGTTCCCTTCTCCTTCCTCCATGACTACTCTTGTGCTGATCTTTGTATCATCTGCAAAGAGGCAGATCTTACCCTTGATACCTTCACCTATGCCACAAATGAAAATAAATAACCGTGAAGTAAAACTGATCACTGTGAACATGACCGTATTGTAGTGGACAAGGTAATCACTATGTATATTATAATTGACAATGATGGCAGAAAAGACAGAAATAGTCCATCCAGTCTGCCTGTGGTATCACTATTCACAAACAGATTTCCTCCTAGATTGCCTGAGTAAGGTTAATAGGCTCAATATTGGGCATTACATCACTACAAGTAGTTTTAAATATCTAACTCATAACTATTTCTTATAATTCTAACTAAATTTTAAAGCAGCCGTGCAACAAAAAATTTTTCCTTGGGGCAATGACCCTACACTCACTCTGCCAATCGCTGGATTAAATGTTTGCAGTATCTATATTATTCTATGCTACACTCTCCAGATGTACTTAGCAAATTGTATGTTTTATCTATGTTAATTCAATTCTTGACCCTACCAAATGTTGCAGTATGAGTCAGAATTGCCTGTGTAACATTGAGTCTATGTGTGTCGTCCTGTTAAAAATAACAATAATAAAATGTTAAACTACAAAAAAATTTTTCCAAAGAAACTTGTTTCAGCTACAGTTAAAGATGTTATGAAGTTTTAATTTACCTGCAAAGTTCAGGCAAATTGCCAAACTCCGCTTTCACGGATGCATTCATGAATTTTGTCCTATGCTAAAAATTTGCAAATTTCAACTTCACCTTAAAACTTCTCCTTGGTGTTGCCAAGGTGACTTTTTGAAAATGAGGCTTTTGGTAAACAACTTGTCTAAAGGTCACATTGAAGAGCTTCTGTGGGTCACATGGTATATCTCTATACAGTAACTGCCTGACTTGCTTCCTGTTTCTCATTTCTAGTCCGACAGAGAGAGTGGAAGGAGCCTGTTCTGCACAAGAGAGAAAACATAAATTTCAAATGCTGCTTACAGCACTTTCTTTACATGTTTGTCGTTCCTTTATTGTACTTTAGTCAGTGAACACTATTTTAATAATCGTTATCTCAAATCAGTTTTTAGACCTGCTACTTTTACTTTTCATTGTCTTGAATCTTTTCTGTCTCTATTTCTCTTTCCTTTTTTGTTTGGATTTGAATTTGTGATGGACAGTCATCATCGTGGAGGTGTTTGCACTCATTGCAATGCCATATCTCTTTGTCATCCTGTCTTTTCAGGGAGGGCCTGCCCCCAATAGCACCTACCTCCCCAACCATGCAGCAGCAGCAGCAGCAACTCACCTTGATCCTCCATCGGGCTGCACCCACAGCAGGAGGAGATTAGTGTTGCCCTGGAACAGCAGCAGCAACAGGAGCCAGAATGGAATATTGAGGAAAAGCAGCTCTCTGTTCCTAGTCCTGAGATGGAGGAAAGAACCCCTATGCCCCTCCATTATAGTTCCACCACTGGTACCATCGCCTCCCCTGGAGAGAGCCCTGCTCATCATCCTTGGGCTCCTCTATTCCTCCAACAGCAGCACCTCCCCATGCCACCAGTGCCTCAAATCTTCCCTGGAATGGGATTTTTTACCACTGACCCTAGTGACCACAGCATGGTCACTTTTAGTTTATGGAGGCATGGGTCAGCCAGGGCAATCAGGGTCTACCTGGGTACTGGGGAAAACAACACATTTAAGAATAAATCACAGGGGCTGAGTAGGAGGAATGACAGAGGGAAGCAGCGAGCAGTAGTGGTGGTGGAGGTGGTAGTCCATCTGTGCGGCAGCGGTGCACTGAACAGGACATAAGGAAATTAGCATCACACAGTGGGGCAGAGGGCAAACCCTGTTGAACAGCTGCTCCCTCAGTTCCAGCAGCACCCCATACCTCCAGCTGCAACAACATCAGCACCAGAGCTCACCAGCCTCAGGAAGGAAGTGGAGGACCTCAGTCATCAGCTCACAGAAGTGGAGCAGGATATAGTAATAGTCCTCTCCAATCAGGAGAAGCTACTGGAGAGGATGGCTGAGCTTTGCGGTGGATGGTGTGGGTCCTGTGGTAATGACATTCAGTGAGATTGTCACATCAAAGCATGTTAACTCCTTGTTACTGTTTAACTATTTTCTTTTTTTTTAAACTTTCTTTATTTAAAATTTTGACAACAAACAACATATATCAACATAACTTATGATAACATGCATGGACTATATACATACAAAGACATTTGGTTAACACTTAAATAACATTTAAAATAATTAAATGGACCTTTTAACCTGTAGACTCATACTGTATTCCACTTAATTTCTTTGATCATATTGCTATTGTTAGCTTTAAATTTAAACCCATCTGTTATTTGTTTGATAGATCAGATTTAAAGTAAATGTCATTTTATTAGGGTGGGTTTGCAACAGATCCTACAATGTGTAGATCATTTGAAAACAAGTTGATCCGGGTTTCTGATATATTCATTAAAATAATTTTGGAAGGTCAGTATTCACTTTTAATTAAAGATATGTTGGGGATAAAATCCAGAAACTCATTTGCCATATAGAGTATCCATCTTCTCCATAATATTTCGAATTGGGTGAGTTTTTGTTAAGGGCTGCTGTCAAGGCTTCCATCCTATATATATGATCATGATTTCGTGCCACATCTGTAAAGTAACACTTTTTGAGACGCCAATTTTTGTTAGTACTTTTTGTGCTGCTAGGCATGAGATTTCTAAGAATTTGCTTGTGTTGGGTCCTGCAGCCTCTTGGGTAATCCATAAAAAAGTACAATGATGGGGTTATTCATAATCCTGGGTCCACAATGGATTGTAGGATCTGCTGCAGCTCCATAAGGAATTGTTGAATCATTGGATAGCCCCAGAATATATGTCCCATTGCTGCTGGAGAATACCACATTTCCTCCAGCGAGCAAAGGCTCCCTCACCCTGAGAGTTCTCTTGAACTGCTGGAGTTCTAAAATATCTGCTAAAGATCTTCCATGCAAACTCTTTCCAGCTGCTGGCTGAGATCCCCAGTGTATTCTCTGTACTGCCCATTTCCATTGTTTATCCTGTATTTGGAGTCCAAAGCCCTCCTCCCAAGCTTTTCTTATATCTTGGGTAGAGTCTCCCTCAAGCAAGCAAGGCATTGTATAGAATGGAAATGATATGAACTCTAGGATGGTTCCCCTCTATTGTTGCTGTTAATATTTCTGCAATCTGGGGAGGAGGTGTTCTCCCAGGTGGTAGCTGTGTCTGAAGAGATCTAATGTAGGCTCTGATCTGGAAATATTGGAATCTATCCTGCCAAGGAATCTCATATCTAGCAACTAGAGTTTGAAAGGCCTAGATCTCCTCTCCTCCAGGAAATGCAAAATAAATGCAGTTTTTCTCCTCCCATTTCTTAAACCATCTATCCCATCTGCCAGGGGTAAATGTTGCTAGATAAGGTACTGACATCAGTAAATACCTTCATCCTTTGGCCCTCCTATCCGACAGAATTCACGCCATGTGTTTAGGGTAGCCTCTGTGTATGGATTTGTCCTCCTCTGTGTGGATGTTCTCCTCTTTGTGTGAGTAGAGTATAATTTAGATTTGTAATGCCCTCTTCCCACAGGTCCAGCATTTTCCATTTGGCGGTATAAGTATGATCCAGCCAGTACATGATTGTTCTCAGTTGAGCTGCTTGGTGGTATGTTTTCAGGTTGGGTAATGATAGACCTCCTTGGGATCTGAAGGGCCAAGAAATGTATTCTCGGCCTCAAGGACCCACAGAAGTGAGATTCTTCTGTATAGTGCTATGAAATATGAATCCAGGCTGAGCAGTAGCATAGTCTGGCTCAGATACAGGAGCCTAGGGAGTAGCACCATCTTGATTGCCTCTATTCTTTGTACCAGGGGTATAGGAATCGGTGCCCATCTCTCCAATTCTTTTTAAGTATTTCTAGGGTCAGTGTAAAGTTAAGTGTAAAGAGCTGGTCGGCACAAAACTAAGGTGTCCCCAGATATTTAATATGGGTAGATTCCATTTAAAGGGAAGGACCCATGTATGCATTCTGATGGGGATATATTGATTTTGCAGCACCTCAGTTTTAGCAGTATTTATTTTATACCTTGATAATTCACTAAATTCTGTTAGGCAGCTCCATAGTGGTTCAGGAATATTCTGGGTCTTTAAGATAAATGAACAGGTAGTCGCATATAATGCTAGCTTATGAGTCTGTCCCCAAGCTCCCAGCCCCTCACCCCCTCCTTCTGTAGCAGCCTCTAGGCCAATGGTTCCAGATATAGGGCAAGAGGAGGGAGAAAGAGGCAGCCCTGCCTAGTACCTCTTTATAAGGATATCGAGCAGACACACATCCATTAATTTTATGTAGGCCTTGGGATTTGTATAGATACTATTTATCGATTTAACAATAGAGCCTAAGAAGCCAAATTTGCTCAAGGTTAGTTCTAGGAACTTCCATGCTACCTGGTTGAAAGTCTTCTCTCGTCTAAGCTCAGCAGCAAAAGGGGATCTTGACCGGGCAGCATGGTGTAATAAGTGCATGGTTCTTTTTATATTGTCCTGAGTCTTCCTTCCTGAGATGAACCCAGTCTGATCAAATTTGATTACTTTGGGTAATACAGTTTCCAGGCATCTTGCTAAAATGGCTATATATAGTTTATAATCAATATTGAGGACAGAAATAGGCGGAGCGATTTGCATTGTATGGTGTCTCGGCCTGGCTTTGGAATGCTGGAAATAACTGCATAATTCAGGTGTCTGGAAAAGCTTCCCTGATTAGCTGTTCTGCATGTGTCCAGCAGCTGGGAAGTAAGTTCTGTTTTAAAAACTTGAAAGATTCTGAGGAGTATCCATCTGGGTCAGGGAATTTGTTTGTTTTAAGTTTTTAATACCGTTTCTAGTTCTAGCATCATGATGGGCATCTCTAGAAGTCCTAAACTCGTGTGATAAGCTTGGTAATCTAAGACCATCTTAATACCTTTGAATCTGTGGTTCACTTGGGTTTGTTCAGGGGTGTATAAATTCTGATAAAGCGCTTTAAACATGATATTTTCTCGGCTACTTTCCATTCACCCGTTATGGGATCCCTAATCTGAGTGATAGTGGATTGTGAGGTTTGTTGCCTCAATCTGTGAGCAAGGTGAGTGGCCCGTGGGCCACAGTCATAATAGCACTGAGGCATGCATTGCAGTGCATACTCTGTCTTAATATTGATCAATTTCTGAATCTTTCGTTTAACTTCTCGCATGGTTGTGGTGATGGAGACATCACCAGCCGTGTGTTGTTCTGTAAATCGATCAGGTGGTTCTGGAGATTTTCCAACTGCTGATTTTCTGTCTTTTAAAATATGCTGTGTATTTAATACAGTCCCTCTGAACACAGTTTTATAGTATCCCAAAGGGTGACTTGTGATATCTCTGGTGATTTATTTTCCTGAATTATTTGTTCAAGTTGAATTTTAGCCATGTCTGTGAACTCTTTCAAGTTCAGCATATAATTATTAAATTTCCACAGGGTCTGCCCTTTTTAGTGTTCCACTCCATCTGCATCAGAAGTTTAGTGTGGTCAGAAGTAGATGGAATGTGGTGACATTCCGTCACCAGGCTCTGGTGTTCCCCTGATACTAGTAGATAGTCTGTTTGGGTGTACAAGCCATGGGGGTGGGAGGGTAGTGTGTGCTCTCTCTTCCCAGCGTTCCGATGTCTCCAGGCATCAACCCAGAAGGTGTTCCTCAAGTGTTCTCTGATCATTTTGCTGGCTGGATTCTGCCTGAAAGCCAACATTCTGAGACATGTCCACCTGTTCCCAGATTTGATTGAGGTCCCCCACCACAGTCAACCTTCCTCTTTGGAGTTCCACAATTTTTGTATTAAGGGTCAGGTGGCTTCTTTCGTGGACCCTAGTGGAAGGTAGATCGAGGCCGGGGTGATGGGGATGCCCCCAGGTTTCAGTGAGAACCACCAAACAGCCCTCTGGATCTCAATAAGTAGAGGTTGCTTGAAATTGGATGCCTTAGGAAACAAGGATAGCAACCCCGTCTCTTCCTTGCCTATATGATGCTGCAGCTACTTGGCTAAATCCCTAGTTTCTGTAGCTTTTGGTGCTCTCCCTATTTAGGTGAGTTTCTTGTAATAATACAAATGAGGGTTTTGCCATTTATATCTGTCAAGGTCTTATATCTTTTAATTGGATTATTCAATCCATTAACATTATATAAATTATTTTAAGGTATTTTATCTGCCATTTAAATGCCTATATAGTCTTTTTGTGTTAATATTTCATTTCCAGTTCCCAGTAGTTTAATCTGCCTTCTCCGTGTTCAGATTCTTCTCTGTGCAGTCAATTCTTTTGCCATAATCTGTGTGTTCCCCTAAACTGGTATACCATGTATTTGTCCTTAATTCTAAAGTTCAAGATACAAACAACAACAATCAAATAATCATCACATTTAAACTGTAACTCTAAAGGCCCCCAAGGTAAAACCAACTGGGTAAATTTACCTGAGGCAATAAACTATATATATAATGACCCCCAAGGATGAGAACATAGTCAATGTTCCCTGTGGTACGTTGAAAAAAACTGGAGTGGGAGGAGAGGAGATCAGTGACCTGACTCGTTCCTCCTGGACCCTAGTTCTAGCAGGTTCTGGCCTGATGAATTGGCCCGTCATCACCAGTCGTACTTCCTCTACACAGGTTGTGACTGAGGAACCTCCATCCAGAGAAGTAACAGGAAGATCAGTAACCCTGTGTTGCCCATGAGGAAGAGCAGCAAGTAAGGCAGATACATCATTCTTTGTGTACATGCAAACAATGGCTCTTCCATCCCTTCCTCAGCAACCTTGTACATATTTAAGTAGACTCAGAGCAAATTCGCTCAGTTTCCCAGCCATGCAACTTCTGAATAACTAAATAATAAGGAAAATAAATATTTTTCAGCTATAATTATTCAGTCCCATTTGAAAATACTCTTCATGTGTGTTTCAAAGCTTGGAATCCAGATTGCCTCTGTGAAATTAGAGGAATAAATAAAAATAAGAAAAGTGTATTTCCCCATCACTCTGTGTTACCCTGAGGTATTTCCTAACAGTTCAGTGCAGGAAGTCTCAAACATCATTGCTAACCTAGGTACAATCGGGAGGAAGTGATATGTAGAATCCTCTGGGTGAACAAGACCTTCCCAATCGCTCCCTCTTCCCTACCCATAAAGCCAGCAAGTGGTACTTCTCCCTGTGACCACGAGGTCCAAAATAAACTTGTGAGCTCAATGTAGAGCCTTGACCTGCAGCAGGCGTGGTCTAGTTCAATAGAGTGCAATGGGGGCGAAAAGCCATCAACAACTCACTGTGATTGTCTCTTCTCTCAGGTATGTCCATTTCCCTCCTTTGTCTGTTCTCCATTGCTCTGTGTGTGGGTAAGTTTGTGCAGCATTGACTTGCTATCTTGTAGGGTATGGGGTGCCGATTTCTCTCCGCTTTCTTGGGTGTTCCTACAAGATGCCGATTGCTACTGTGCTTGGGTGCATGGGGTCAGTCTGTTCATCTCACCATAGTCGGAATGCCATGGCCTTTATTCTTCAGGGCCTGGTATGCTTCCTCTGATGTTTGGTATATCTCGGTGCCAGACTCCCAATAGACACGGAGGTGAGAGGGGTAGGTGGTCTGAAACCTGATTCCCAGTGTTTTCAGCTTGCTGAGGATAGGGGCATAAGCTAGCGCTGTTGTTGTATAACAGGTGGATAGTCCTGATCAAAAAACAATCTTGCCCATTGTACTCTATTGTCTGTTGTTTCTATACCGTCCTCAGGATTCTCTCCTTGTCACTGTAGCTAGAAAATTTTGCCACAATAGATCTAGGCCTGGCAGATGCTGAGGTGGGTTTGGGTACAAGGGCTCAGTGCGCCCTTTCAATTTTAAAACTAAAAGCCTTGGAAGATCAAGTACTTGATGCAGCAGATCTCCTAGATTCACCCATGTCTCCGGTTTAGTGGCCTTTGGTAACCCATCAATCCGTAGGTTGTCTCGATGCGATCTGGCTTCAAGATCTAGGCATTTAGCATTTAGAAGATCCTGTTGCTGAGCAAGGAACTCAACTGCCTGAGAGAGGTGTATCAGATCGTCCTCGCAGTTGAAATTCTTTCCTCTGTTGTGGTAATTGGGTTTCTAATTTGGTAATATCACTGTGTAGTTGTTTGAACCCATGCTTTGTGTCTGACCTAGATTGTTTTATTTCTGCCAGTAGAGTTTCAAATCTTGTTCAAGAAAGGGATTCCAATTCTGTTTCTGTATCAGCTCCATCCATACTTGCAGGGAATCTCTCCGCTGGTAACCAAACTGGCTGGGCTCAATCTGAGTGGATTGAGTTGTAATTCGTACTTTGCTCGAGCTCTCTTCTTTGGTTTGCCTCCACGTGTGATTTATACATTTCTCACTTAATTTTTGTATCTTGATATTGTGTAGAAGTCGAATCTTTGCTGGAAGGTAAGGAGGGCCTCAGTACTAGGAGGCCATGTAGCTGGTGACGTCACTGGAAGTCCTGTTTAACTATTTTCCAACCTCTTTCTTTCCTCTCCTTCCAACCATCCTACTTGTTTGACCCCAAAACAACACCAAAAATATTTTAAACTACAAATCAAAATTTGTATTTACTTTAATTAAACAGAACATCACAGCAACTTAACAACATATTAATTCTACATACAGAACTACCAGAAATTAATAAGTGATTAAAAAAAAGAAGCTGTATGGTACCTAATCCCAAAATATATATCTATATGAATGTTTAGTCCGTAAGTGAATTAATGCTATATTGGCTATAACATCTAAATAGGATTCTAAACCAATATATATTAAAGAGCAAAGCTTACTGAATAATACACCAACAACCTTGTCCAGTGATGATTCTGGAATCAAATGCAGTAGGTAATTGTGACAATGAAAGAAATGGAAAGCTAAGAGATCGCATGTGTGAGCCAGTCCTGCAAAGTAATTGGAATGTTTGTGATGGGGAGTTAATTAATGACTAGGGTTGGAAGACTGTTGTGCCACTGTTGGCCTATCCTTTTCCTGAGTACATAGGTGGTGAGAAAGATAGTATCCTTCAGGAATTTTATAATAGCTAGACTGAAGATAGCACCCCATATGTTGGTACAGGTCTCCAAGTTACCTCTTGCTTAGAAGTGGACTCTCTCAAAACTATTGGTTTTACCCCATTCTGATAACCATTCCTCCATAGTTGGGGCCTCTGATTCCCTCCAGTGCCTGGGAGAATTCTTTTGGCAGTTATTAGGTGCCCGTAAGCCACCTCATTTGATGTTTGCTTGGTTTCTTGTAGAGTGCCAGTTCTCATTTGTGTCTACCCTAGCATCTCAAATTTAGGTGTGATTGTGAGGCCTGGGGAGGTCAAATCCTTACAGATAGCTTGGCCTGAGTCCCAATACTTCCTGAGTTTGCTGCAGGACCAGAGGATAGTGAGTAATATGTCCTGCTGAGTCCCCACATCTCCAGCAGTTGTCTGAGTCAGAAGTCCCATATCATCTGTGAAGAATTTGTTGTTGTGCAAATCATTTTGAGTCCTTGACCCCAGGGGCTAGAGATGTCCAGCAGTGGGCCCCATCCTACATGATGAGTGTACTTTCTAGCTCTGTCTCCCATTGTTTCTGGGTTGAGGTAGTGGGGTCCAGGCTACAGTTGAGGAGACTCTTGTAAAAAATGTCAGTTTATCTTTACTATCTAACTGCACTGTTTCACCTATTGTTCCTTGTCTTTATATCTGTTTCAGTACTCTTTCTACTGTCTTTAAAAAGAACCCTAAAATATATTTCCTACCTTTATTTTCTTGCTACCTTTCATCTCTACATCTGTCTCTTTCCTTAATTTTTCTCAACTACCAAAATAAATATGTAGGTC
Source organism: Neoceratodus forsteri (assembly GCA_016271365.2). Lineage (NCBI taxonomy): Eukaryota > Metazoa > Chordata > Ceratodontiformes > Ceratodontidae > Neoceratodus > Neoceratodus forsteri. The sequence continues at coordinate 1,451,486,574 of CM057452.1, forward strand.
TGCTACAGTTACCATTACATGGTACTGGCTGTGTGTTGTTGTGCCCCAGCACTGTTGTCATCACTCAGTGCTAACTGTGCATAAATCACCAATTTACATAAATTCTCTTCCTCCCAGAATTTTTTCTCAAGTCTTTAAAATTGGGCAGGCTGCTACATGCTGCCACTGTACTTCACAGTGCATAAAACATCTAAACACTCTTGCTGTAACACACTTTGTGTTAATTGTGCATTAATCACAATTCACATTAAATCTGTGACTTACAGAATTCTGCTCTAGTGCCGCAATAAACTGGACAAGCTGCTATATGCTGCACATGGCCCTTCACAGAGTGTAAGTGCCCCAAACATGTTTGTGATAATGCACTTTTATTAATTGTGCATTAATCACAATTCACATTAAATATCTGAATTCTAGAATTCTCCTGTAGTGCCACAAAAATGGAAATACTGCTATATGCTATCACATGATACTTCACAGTATGTAAGTGTCCCCAAACACTTTTGTTGTAATAAACTTTGTGTTAATTGTGCGTTAATCAAAATTCATAGTAAATATGAATTCAAAATTCTCCTTTAATTACCACAAAAAGATGGACAGGCTGTTATATGCTGCCTTCAAAATCCCAAATTGGGAGAGAAATCAGAGGTTACTATTTTGAATGAGCTACTGCTCTATAAAAGTCTTATTGCATTACCTGTAATTGGACCTTGGTCCCAGTAGGAAAAAATATATCAACTCCTGGAGCTGATGTTTTCCTAATGGGACTCAAGGTCAATTAACTAAATGTGGCATTTATAGAGCAGTGGTTAAGCTCAAAATAAGTAACCTCTAATGCTTCCAATTTGGGATTTTTAATTCAGCAGGGGCTACTACCAGTCTGAGGGAGAACACTAACCCTTAATCTGATTAGCGCTGACCTTAACTTGGGATTTGTACATGCTGCCACACAGTACCACAGTGTGTACATGCCTCAAAAGCACTCTTGATATAATGCACATTGTGTTAATTGTGTGTTGATTGCAGTTCACATTAAATCCATGATTTCCAGAATTCTCCTGTAGAGGCACAAACAATTGGACAGGCTTTTACATGCTGCCACATGATACTTCACAGTGTGTAAGTGCTCCAAACACTTTTGTTGTAATGCACTTTGTGTTAATCACAATCCAAGATTTTTTTGAAAAGCACAATATACATCAATTCTGTATTCAATATTCAGGCGTGGTGAGAGAATAAATAGGGCATGATGCTAAATGCATTACTGCTGTGAATTGTTCTGATGCTCTAAATGAGATCTGCTTCCAGAAGTGTTATATGCTGCTAGTTGGTTCTGTGCTGTGCGAGACTCACAGCAACTATCAAGATGCACTTCAGTGCCTGGAAAAAAAAAGAAATTTCAATGGCTGGAAAAATTTACATGATGCCCAGAAATAAGATGTGCTTCCAGAAGCGTTATATGCTGCTGCTGGCTGGCTGCTATGCTGTGCTGTGGAGACTCTACAGCAACTCCTGAGATGCACATTAGTGCCCAGAAAATAAAGGGAATTTCCATGGCTGGAAAAATTCACATAACACCCAGAAATGAGATCTGCTCCGAGAAGTGTTATATGCTGCTGCCAATGCTGAACTTTGTGAAAGTAGTCTACAATAACTGGATCTGGATAATGATCTTCAGCTTGAGTACCATTTTGTTTTGCGGTGACCAACTAGCAAAGGTAAGCATTGTTCTGTAGTGACCAACCAGCAAAGTTATGTACTTTTTTGTGGTCTTTTTGGGTTGTGGGGTGAAAGGGTATTTGAAACCATTGTAATTATAATCATCATTTGTCACTGTTTCTCTTTCTCTGCAGGTATTTATCACCAGGGTGATTGAATCCTGTTGCTGCATGGGTCTTGTCAGCATATGTCTATTTAATTTTGGACTCTTGTACCATGGTAGGTTAGTTTTTTTTTATTTCTTTTCTTAAATCATATCTGTAGCCATATGTCACTATATAATTGTTGTCTTCTATTTCTCTTGTTTCAGATATTTTTCCAGTGTGTGACAATTTCAAACTGCACAATGAGGCAGCAGTATCAGTTGAAGGACTGTTATATATGATTGATACAGAGGATGTGTTGACTGTAATAACACTACATACATCGCTGGGAAGCTGGAGGAGAAAGGTCAAGCGTTAGTCAACAATGCTGACCACATCAACAATCTGGTGCAAAACAGAAGATGGCAAAGGCTTGCTTGTTGTAGGAGGATGAGGACTTCATCTTGATGGCAGTATGTACAGTATACAGGCCAGAAAAGATAGAAATAATTTAGACTGCAGTGTGCTCCATATTGGATTACAGTACGCCTGTGAAAGGACACAAAAATTAAGAAGTTAAAGAGAAAATAACTTTTGAAAGGATCTCTGGCATCACATTGGTGATGGCCTGGCATGAAATTAAATGAAGGTTTCCCAGATAGAAGAGCTGGAGGAGGAAGTTTTGCTTCCTGGATGAGAACAGAACAGGACAGGAAGAGATACCTGTGAAGACAAGGGAAAATTTTGTAGACCTTACTAAAGTGGCCACTGTGGTTGACTGACCACATGGATGAAACATAGAAACATAGACTTTGATGGCAGATGAGGACCATGGCACCCAGTCCACTCATTTCCTACCAATTGGATAAGCTGCAGATCCTAGTTAACCAGCAGCCTACTTCCTCCAACCCCACTAGAATTGCCTTATGTCTGTCCCATACATTCTTGAATTCCCCACTGTTTTTGACCCCACAACCTCCTCAGGAAGGCTGTTCCATGTGTCCACCACCCTCTCTGTAAAATACTTCCTCATATGTTGCTCCTGAGCTGTCCCCTCCTATCTTCAAATTGTGCCCCCTGTTCTTGCACATCTCTTTTCTGAAAGATACCTACTTGGAATTTACTGACTTCCTTGAGGTACTTGAAAGTTTCTATCTTGTCCCCCCTTCCTCCTTTCCTCGAGGGTATACATATTAAACTCCTTTGTCTCTCTTCATATGCTGGCTACAGGTGCAGATCCTACACCATTTAGTTGCCCTCCTCTGGACTACTCTCTATCCTGTCTATGTCCTTGCTGAGACAGGGTCTAGAAACTGCATGCAGTACTCTAGATGGGTCTCACCAACTGTCTGTACAGAGGGATAACAACTTCCAGTTTTCTGCTGGTGATGCCTTTCCTATGCTTCCCAATATCCCCAGCCCTCCTTACTGCCATCTCCACATTGCTTGCCTACCTTTAGGTCATCTGATATGACTACCCCAGGTCCCTTTCCATTTTGTTGTTGTTAGCACCTCCCTCACCCCATTGTTTACTCTTCTCCTGGGTTTTGTTTCCCAGGTGCATTACTTTGCACTTATTGGCATTGAATCTAAGCTGCCATAATTTTGACCATTCCTCTAACCTTGCCAAGTCCCTTCTCATCCTTTCCACCCTCCCTTGTGTATCAACCCTGTTGCAGATCTCTGTGTCATCTGCAAAGAGACATACATTTCCTTCCAGTCCCTCCACAATGTCACCTACAAAGACATTAAAGAGGACCGGTCCAGTACTGAACCCTGTGGTACCTACTAGTAACCCCTTTCTTTAGAGTGGACTCTGTTTACTATTAACCTCTGTGTCTTGTTGTCCAGCCAGTTTGTTACCCAGACTACCACCCTGGGACCCACTCTAAGGCTGACTAACTTTTATTAATCTTGTGTGGGACTGTGCTAAATGCCTTGCAAAAGTCTAGGAAAGCAATGTCCATAGCCCTCCCTGGTCTACTACTTTGGTCACCCAGTCAAAGAAATCTATTAGATTTGTCTGACATGACCTTCCCACTGTGAATCCATGCTGCCTTGGGCCCTGTGCCTCACTGGCCTCTAGGTACTCAACAATTATTTCTTTCAAGTGATTCCATCATTTTCCCTACCACAGATGTCAAACTAACAGGTCTTTTTATTTTTTTGTTTATTGAAATCTTGGATGGGACCTGTGTGGATGCTCATTGAGAGGTTCACGTCAGATATATTAACACAAGAAGACACAACATAGTTACAGTAAATTATACATACAGAGTACAAAAAAATTCAGCAGTTCAGGTCTGTAGTTTCCTGCCTGTGCCTTGCTGACACTTTTGTGAAGGGAATCACATCTGCCCTCCTTCAGTCCTCAGGTACCACACCATCCTCCATGATTTGTTAAAAGGGTAGTTAGTGGTGTCACTAGTTTTCCCTTAGTTCTTTTAGTATTCTGGGGTGAATCCTGTCAGACCCTATTGTTCTGTCACGTTCAGTTTTAGGAGTTCTTTCAGGACCCTTTCTTCTGTGAATGGACTGATATCAACCCCCAGTACCGGGTCAATACCATGCATATAAGACAGTGCGGTATTAGTCACCACTTCAATTTACAGCAACAGGGGTAGAATAATGATAGGAATATACTGCTACCCGTTGCTGCATGATGATGTGGAGAGAGAGGAAGATGCCGTATGCCTGGTGCCTGGTGAGATGCTCCCATGGTGGATGGCGGTAGGTACTGCAGCATGGCACAATTGGGAGACCTGAACCGTGGGTTCAGTTTCCCCAGGTCTCCCTGCTGTAAATTTAGTAGGCATTTAAAAATCAAACCTCCCTCCCAAGTTTCTCCCATCCTGAAGTCCGCCACTCCCAGGTTAGTTACTCCTAAGTTCCGGGGTGTGTGGGGGCAAACTCCGCCCCATAAAGAAACATAAACACTCATCATTTTCAACAGGTATGCTGTCACAAACATGTAGGTGTTTGCCCGACTCTTTGTGTTCAGTGCTGTTTGGCTGCGGCATTTTAGCACGCTGTTTTGTCATATGGTGGTATGACCCCATGCCGACCCCCATCCAGAGTGCTTCTATTGTTTGGTTTAGGTACCTCCTCCTCCTCTTCTTTTGTGAATAATGGCGGAAGTATTCGTTCAGCATCCCTGCTTTTCACTGTCACCCTCTGCCCACCCTCTCCCCTTTATTAAGCCTCACTATCCCTCCTTGGTCTTTTTCTCTCCTAATGTACCTATAAAAGGTTTTATCACCTTCTTAACTGAGTTGGCTATATTTTCCTTGGTTTGAGCCTTTGTTATTCTGACTGCCTTTCCCATTTCCTCCTGCTTTAACTGGTACAGTCCTCTGTCCTGCTCTTTCTGTGTTCCTTATACTTCCTGAATGCTGTCTTTTCTTCCTAACCTTCCAGCCACCTCTTTTGAGAGCATGTAGTGTTTTTCCTTCATTTTGTTTTGTTTATTTGCTTTACACAAAGGCTTGTTGCCTCTATGATGGCAGTTCTGATGTTTCCCATTGTTCCCACCCTTCTTCTTGCCCATTTGCTAGTGCTTTTCTGAGGCACTCTCCCATTTGCTAAAGTCAGCCCTCCTAAAGTCCAATACCCTCACTTTTGTATGGCTTGACTCTATGGCTGTGTTTATCATGAACCACACTGTTTGGTGGTCGCTTGTTCCCAGATGGCTACCCACTTCTAAATCTGAAATCCTTTTTTCTGTCCCCATTTGAGAATATCAGGTCTAAGATTGCTTCTTCCTGGGTGGGTTCCAACACTAGTTGTCTGAGGCATGCCTCCTGTAGGGCATCGAGAATGACCCTGCTCTTGGATGTGGCTGCTGCAAGGTGCTCCAGTTAACATCTGGCATATTCAAGTCCCCATCAACAATATCTCCCTTTTTCTGTCATTCTAAGAATGCCTTCTACCATTCCTTGTCCATTTTTTTATTTATTTAGGTGTTTAACCAGGAGTAGCACACTAAGCTGAAAGCTTTTTAGAGGAGCGACCTGGGAGCACAGGGAAGTTAAGACTTGCTCAGGGTCACACAGTATGCAAGTGGAAGTTGTGGGATTCAAACCCAGGTCTGGTCTGCTGGATGTCACCAGATTTGCAGCTCAGAGCCTTAAACCACTGCACTATACTGCCAATTTCCTCCCCTGAGCCAGGGATCTGTATACAACCCCATGCAGACTGTGGTGGCATTTACTGTCTCCAGGGTGACCCACAGTGCCTCTTCTCCTCCCTGTTTACCCTTTAGTTCCATTGCTTTGATCCCTTCCCTTATGTGAGAGCTACTCTTCCTCCTCTTTTACCCTCCCTGTCCCTCCTGTAGATTGTGTCCTGGTATGTTGACATCCCAGTCATGGTTCTCTGTGTACCATATTTCTGTGACTGCCACGATATCCAGGCATCCCTCTTCCATCAAGGCCACTGGTTCAGGAGCTTGTTACACAGACTACAGGCATTGGTACTCATCACCCTCCATTTTTGATGGCCTTACCCCTTTCAGCCCCATCTCTGTCATTACTGCCTTTGCCTTTTCTCCACAGTATGTAAGTTCTCCACTCCAGGTCCAGGTCTGTTTTTTTTTTTTTTCATTATGTGTCACCTGTGAAAATAGAAATCATTTAACTTGACTTTCCTCCACCATTGTGGCTGCATCATAGATCCATTGTCCAATCTCACTCATTCTGTATCTGTCACCTGTGAAGAAAAAAAGAAATTACTTAGCCTGACTTGGCATGGCCACTGTATCACTGTTTACTTGTGAAATGAAATAGTTAACATTAAAACCTAAAAACAGAAAAATAATGTGAGATACATACAATCAAATTAGTGATGGCAACACCATGTACTGGCACAATGGTGGCATAGAAGTGGTGATGAAGGAAGATGCAACTTTGTCTGTGGCTTCTGATTTGCTGTCTGAAGTGAGAGGAAGACAAAGGAAAGAAATAAACACATTTTAATGTCTTGGAAGAAAGGTGGAGTCCCTCCTGTCTGATGATGGAACCACCAGAATCAGTAGTGTGAAACACAATAAGGCTGGTGGGCAGAACAGGTGGTGGGCTGGCTGGTGTGCTGGCTGGCAGGCTAGCTAGCAGAGTGGGTGGTGGGCTGGCTGGCAGAATGGCTAGGTGGCGGGCTGGTTGGCAGGATAGCTGGTGGGCTGGCTGGCAGGACAGCTGGTGGGCTGGTGGCAGGATGCCTTGGTGGTGGGCTGGCTGGCAGGATATCTGGTAGATTGGCTGGTGGGCTGGCAGACTGACTGATGTAGTCTTCAAAGATTTTCTACTTTGTCTGTGCACATTACATGGGAAAGGCAGGCGGTGTTAATCAGATGAATTTATACAACAGCAGCAGCACAACTGGGGAAAAACTATATGTTCACAGGAAAACAAAACTGAATCATAAAGAAAAGGTTTAAACTGATAAGGAGGAAAGGAGGGAGCTAAGACTTTTCTGTTTCTGCACTACTACAATCATCATCAAGGAAGCAGCCCTTGCAGTCTTCCAGACTGGAGTTACCTCATATGAATTCTTTCTCCATTACTACATCAGCTACCTCAGTGGGGCGCAATCTGCCATTACTGATACCACCATGCTGTTGTGGTTCTTCTTCATCACCACTGCTGTCATGTGGTATGCATTCAGAAATAACTGTGTTATGTGGAATGTGCCCTGCATTCATTTTAATAAATATTAACATGCCAACATTTCTAGGGGACAGATCTGTATGCCTGTCACACAGTAGCCCTGCTGAACTGAATACGCTCTCTGCACTGACTCTTGAGGGGGACAGCTGAGCTATTTCCCTGCTGTGGAGGTCAATGCTGGTAGATCAGTGACCTTGCTACTCCAGAACAGCAGAGCTCTTCTGATATGTTAAAGCACCTGGCATCTGCTGAATATGCATCCACCATATGTTGCACTGCACACAATCCTGCCGATTCATCAGACACCTCCTTTTCCTCCACTTCTGCAATTTGCACCAGGGATAAATCATCCCAAAGTGGATATTGCCATTTTCCTAGTTACCATGCATGTTTTTCAGCCTGTTAAAATGAGTGGTAGCAACACCTGGTCTGTGATTACTGTCAGGTTGTGCCTCACAGAACATCTGTGCCCCACAAATCAGTCTTGTTAGCTGATCGGTTGAATTTGTACCTGATAACTCTCACCTTCAGATATTGATGACAAGCTCCTTTATATCACTATTTACATCCACCATGGTGAATACACAAATCTATAGACTGCAGAATGTTGGAAATAGAAGTATTGCAGTCAAATACTTGCAGCATGTGTTCCATTAAGGCACAGCTTCCTCTGTCTCCACCTGCTGTACATTTAACAACATCTGCCTCAGCACCCTTAGAGAAGGCAAGACAAGGCAAATTTTATTTAAGAGCGCCCATCCCAGAGGCTCTGGGCACTGAACATTTTAAAATAAATACTATGCATTATAAAACAAAATACATAACAATATATCAAACACAACACACAGCATATCAACAATAAAACAAAATTTATATAAACATTAACCTAAACAGCAACAACAAATGCCTAAAAGCCAAGATTCTAAAAATAAGCAAGGACTATAAAGCACAGTCTGGGAAGGCCTGATTGAACAAGAAGGCCTTGAGGTGAGCTTGAATACCTCCACAGAAGGGCATTCCCTAACTGCTGGAGTAGCGAATTCCACAGGGCGGGGCGGCGACACTAAATGCTCTATCGCCAGCAGTTTTTAACCTCATCCTGGGAATCGCAAGAAGGCCCCTAGAGGAGAGCGGAGGGAGCAGACCTGAGACAGCAGAACTAAGAAGGTCCTTCAGGTAACCAGGGTCCAGGTCATATAGGGCCTTAAATGTGAGTAAACCCACCTAAAGAGGACCCTCCACCTAACTGGCAGCCAGTGCAGTTGACGCAGCACGGAGTAATATTGCAATACTTGGGCTGTCCTGTCAACAGCCTCACTGCTGCATTCTACACCAGCTGCAGTTGGCACAGGGTACCCCAGAGACCCGAGGATGGAGTGCATTACAGTAGTCCAGCCTGGATATCACGAAGTCATGTACCAAGGTGGGGAGGTCCTGCAGGCGGAACTAGGGCTTTATCCTGGTGATATTCCTCAGATGGTAAAACCAGTTCGGACCATGGAAGACACCTGAAACTCAAGTGTCAATCTACTGTCAAGAATAACGACCAGATCCCACACCCTAGAGGAGGCCTTCAATGGTGCCGAGCCAATAAAAGCCTGTCTCAGCACCAGAGGCCAACCTATCACACCCTCTGTTCAACTCTACCACCAAGTACCTCTGTCTTATCGGGGTTCAGTCGCGGCAGCTGGAGGCCATTCAGTCATTGATTTCAGTGAGGAACCTTTATTAAGCACTTCCACTCGCGAGATGTTCGGGGCAAAGGAAAAATACAGCTGGGTATCATCGGCATAACAATGAATCCAGACTGTACTTCTAATATGAGCTCTCCCAGGGCAGCATATACACGGCAAACAACATCGGCAACAGGACCGAACCCTGGGGGCCCGCATGACAGGTGGCCGGGGAGGAGGAGAAATTCCCATCACTACCCTCTGCCTCCTGTTAGACAGAAAAGACTCAAACCAGCAGATGACAGTGCCAGCAAGTCCGTGGAATTCCCATGGGTGGTCAAGTAACACTCGATGGTCCACCGTATCAAGCGCTGAAGAGATAGGAGGAGAACAAAATTGTCCCTTCCCTCGATCTCTAGCCCTAAGGAGGTCATTATGCACGAACTAGTGCGAGTTTCTGTGCTATGCTTTGCACAAAACCCAGACTGGAGGCTCATATAGATCATGGGCTCAGATGCTCCTCAAGCTGAAGCATCACCACTTTCTCCACAGCCTTACCCAAAATAGAAGATTGCAGATAGGGCGGTAATTTGCCTTGATCTCCAGGGTCCAATGATGTTTTTTTTTTCAGAAGGGGTCTCACCAATGCCTCCTTCAAGACATCAGGAAAACCCCTCTGACAAGGAACACTGGACAATCAAGGCAAACACCAGGCTAACAGAGTCAACACATCTCGTTAAGAAATGAGTTGGCACGGGTCAATTAAAAGCGTGTGCCAAAGCTTGGAAGCAATCTCAATGACCTCAGCTGCCTCCACCAGTCTAAACTCACCCCAAACAGGTGGACAGCTCTCCAGTCATCCATGGTGACCACTGTCAGCCAAACTCTGACCACTGCGGAACTCCTTGTCTGACGGCCGACACCCTGTCCAAAAAGAACTGAGCAAACTTCACACAAAGTGTTAGAAAAAGCTACCTTCAGTTGTGAAACAGAAGGATGAAGAAGCCTGTTCACAGTCCAAAGAGCATAGTTGGTCAGTTCCTCCTGGCAGCAATCTCCCTGGACAGGAATTCTGCCTTCTTATGGTTGAGTGCCCCGGTATGTACCATAGTGCACATGCAGGGGCAGTTGTCACTTCAAGGCCAGACCTCCACCAGCAGTGCTCTAATCTTTGACCCACGGTCTTCATCCCGTTGAGCTCACCATCATACCAAGGAGATCTCAAGTGAGAAGGGTCATACCGGACTGGTGCGAGGAGTTGAGTGCACCAGCAAGCACCATATAGGCATCCACTGCTGCGCACACACCTAACGCATGCACTGTCCACACCTAGATAGGTCAGCCACACCTGGGAGTGGGATGACCTGACTAATACAAGCAGTGTTCCCACCACTGCCTTTGTGACATGTTCAAATGGCCTCAGAATCATGATCAGGACATTCATTAGTTGACATTGATCTTCTGTGAGAGACATTGATATTCTGGAACTGTCACAGCTGCTATGAAGTAGCAGGTATTCAGAGGTGGCTTTGTACTGCTTGTACAAGCATTCAATCAAGTGGGGTGTTGAGTTCCATTTGGTGATGACTTCCAACTCAGATGGTGCTGAGGTAACTTGTTCTGGATCTGCAGATACCTTAGATGATCACAGGCCTTTTGGAATGAGAAACTTGGCTTCAGGATATAATGAAACTCCTGCACTACTAGATTAAGACAGTGTGCTATGCATGGAACCAAGGTAACCCATCATCACTAATCCATTTAATTACATTAGAACCATTATAAGCTGCTTAATGAAAGCCAGTTTCTGGGAATGTGGATGCGACCACTCATCAATTTCAGTCAGGAGCAGTTCTAACATTTTCTGACCCTTATGTGAGCTTGTTACATTCTTCATTGCCAGATGGTATGCTTGCAAATACCCAGAATGTTACTACCACCACAGTTGGGCTTTTTGTACAGTTTTCTCCATTTCAGCATCAAATACTACCCCAGATACCTATGCCCAATGGGCTGTAATTCATAGATATGAGATACCAGCTATCTGGCCACTGCTTCACATATTCATACTAAGATGTATGTAAGGTGATGCAGAATGCTGCAGGGCACATATTGGAGGCAGTATAGCACAGTGGTTTAAGGCTCTGCGCTACAAACCTGAAGACCTGGGTTTGAATCCCACAGCTCCCACTTGCATACTGTGGGACCCTGAGAAAGTCACTTAACATCCTTGTGCTCCCAGGTCACACCTGTAAACAAGCTTCAGCTTAGTGTGTCTCACCTGGTAAACAAAAATATATATATATATTCCTGAGCATGTGACAGTCTTATAAAGTTAAGGAATAGCGGGTGAAGAAACAGGTTTGAGACAGAATCCGCCATTTTGCACAGGCATGCGCTGTCAACCTTTGAATCCACATTCTCCACAAAAAGAGAATGACAATAGATCAATTGCCATCATTTCAGTGGTTGCTGCATTAAGTTCCCATACAACAGCAGGATTGGGTGGATATTTGATATGACACTCAAACATAAAATGTAATGCAGGCTGTACCTTTCTGGGTTTTAGGCTTGGGATACCAAAAGCTGGACTCTGTGGACTGGCAGCATGGCTGGTGTTGTAACATTTGACTCAAGGGGGTCACAGATTCTGGATGAGCAGAATAAATGAATGAATGAAATGATTGTTTGTGCTTCATGGACTGGAATTGATGTGCTTTGGTGACTTTGGCTACTAGTACTCAAATCACTACTGCTACTCTGGTGAATATCAGGCAATGCCACTGCCTCCTCCTCATCATCATCATCTCCGTAGTAGTCCTCTGAAGTCATTTCTGACTCCACTGGGTTTGACTAATAGCCCATCAAGATAGAGACTCCCTAAGTTGAAGTGAAAACAGCACTGAAACACTGCGTGTGCCATATCGGGGACTGATGGTGCCTTCCTCCTTTAGGTCTGTCCCCAGAGTTGGTATATTAAGTAAAGGGGTGTGGAGGGAAAGGAGGATGCAGGGGCAAAGCTTCCAGCAAACAGAGAGTTTGCCATATGTTGTCATGCTCTTGTGGTGCTGTTTTCACTCTTTGCTGTTTAGGGTTGCTATCTTGACATGGAACCAGTCTAATTCTATGCCACTTCAGGATGTCTTGCACAATGAGGATGATAAGGAGAAGGCCCTGCAGCACCAGCTTCCTTATGATGCTAAGTCAGCATAACAGGTGTCTGGACTTGAGGTGTGTTGTTGCCCACCAGTACCTAGGCAGCTCTCCTCTTTCTCATGGCTAACACATGCTCAGCATAGCTGGAAGACAGCCACTGTTTCATCAGCTGAGCCCAGGATATAAAAATCAAAACTAGGGATTTTGTAGCCCTTGTTTTATATGGCAGTGCACTGGTGCTGGGATATTGGAAGGGTGGAAATGGGTGTTTTGGGATGATTTATGCACTACCACCCTCATCACTTACCAACTACTCATTTTGAGTACTAGTACTACTGGCCAAAAGGAGTAAGGCCATCAGGAAATGGCGTGTATTAGTACCAATGCCCATAGTCTGGGCAACAAGCTCCCTGAACTGGTGGCCTTGATGGAAGAGGATGTCTGGATATCATTAGAAGTCACAGAAACATGGTACTGAAAACCATGACTGGGATGTTAACATACCAGGGTACAACACTACAGGATAGACAGGGAGGGAGAAAGGGGAGGAGTAGCTCTCTATGTAAGGGAAGGATGGAAGCAACTGAACAAAAAGTTAACATGGAGGAGAGAAGGCACTGTGGGTCACCTAGAGACTGGAAATGGCACCACAATCTGCACAGGGTTGTATACAGACCCCATGTCAGGGAGGGAATTGACAAGGATATGATAGAATGCATTCTTAGGATGGCAGAGAAAGAAAATACTGTTGATGGGAGACCGAATATGCCAGAAGTTAACTGGAGCTCATTTGCTGCAGCCACATCCAAGAGCAGGGCCATTCTTGATGCCCTACATGTGGCATGCCTCAGACAGCTAGTTTTGGAACCCACTCATGAGGGGCAATCTTAGACCTCATACTCTCAAATGGGGACAGTGAGAGGATCTCATATCTAGAGTGGGTAGCCATCTGGGAACAAGTGACCATCAAACAGTGTGATTCATGATAAACTCAGCTACAGAGTCAAGCCATACAAAAGTGAGGTACTGGACTTCAGGAGGCTGACTTTGGCAAGATGGGAGAGTGCCTTAGAAAAGCACTAGCAAATAGGCTAGAAGGAGGTGGAACAACAATGGAAACATCAAATCTGCCATCACAGAGGTAACAAGCCTTTGTGTGAAGCAAATAAACAAATCAAAACAAAAGAAAAAGCCACTATGGTTCTCAAAGAAGTGGCGGGAAGGTGAGGGAAAAAGATAGCATTCAGGAAGTATAAGGAAACACAGAAGGAGCAGGACAGAGAGCTGTACCAGTTAAGGCAGAAGGAAGCAGGAGGAAGTCAGAATAGCAAAGGCCCAAACTGAGGAAAGATAGCCAACTCGGTTAAGAAGAGTTAAACCTTTTATAGGTACATCAGGGGCGTAGAAAGACAAAGGGAGGATAGTGAGACTGAATAGAATGGACAGTTGGGCAGAGGGACAATGAAATAGCAGGGATACTGAATAAATATTTTTGCTCAGTATTCACAAAAGGAGGGGAGATGCATAATCCAAGTAACAGATGCACTCTGGATAGGAGGTCGATCCCAGTCCTTTCACAGAAGAAAGGATTCTGAAAGAACTCCTCAAACTGAAGGTGGACAAAGCAATGGAACTTGACAGAATTCACCCAGAATTCTAAAATAATTAAAGGGAGAACTAGTGAAACCACTGACTACCCTTTTAACAAATCATGGGAGGATGGTGTGGCACCTGAGGACTGGAGAAAGGCAGATGTGATTCCCCTTTCACAAAGTGGGACCAAGACAGAGGCAGGAAACTACAGACCTGTCAGTTTGACCTCTGTGGTAGGAAAGTGATGGAATCACTTCTGAAAGAAAAAATTGTTAGTACCTAGTTGCCAGTGGGGCTGGGACCCAAGACACCATGGGATCACAGTGGGAAGGTCATGTCAGATGAATCTAATTGATTTCTTTGACTGGGTGACCAAAGTAGTAGACCAGGAGGGGCTGTGGACATGGCCTACCTAGACTTTGCAAGGCATTTGACACAATCCCACACAAAGATTAATAGTCAAATTAACCAGCCTGGTAGTGGGTCCCAGGGTGATAGCCTGGGTAAAACATTGGCTGGACAACAGGACACAGAAGGTAATTGTAAATGAGTCCACTCTGAAGAAAGAGGGTTACTAGTGGGGTACATCAGGGTTTAGTACTGGGTCCAGTCCTTTTAATGTCTTTGTGACATTGCAGAGGGACTTGAAGGAAAGTATGCCTCTTTGCAGATGACACAAAGATCTGCAACAGAGGTTGATACACAAGGAAGTGTGGAAAGGATGAGAAGGACTTGGCAAGGTTGGAGGAATGGTCAAGTATAGCAACTTGGATTCAATGTAAAGAAGTGCAAAATAATGTACCTGGAAACAAAACCCAGGAAGATTACACAATGGGGGAGAGTAGCAACAACAACAAAATGGAAAGGGACCTGGGGTAATCATATCAGATGACCTTAAGGTTAGCAAGCAATGTGAGAAGAGCGGTAGGGAGGGCTGGGGCATACTGGGATGTATGGGAGAGGCATCACCAGCAGAAAACAGGAAGTTGTTATCCCTCTGTAAAGACAGTTGGTGAGACCCCATCTGGAGTACTGTGTCCAGTTCTGGAATCCCATCTCTGCAAGGACATAGACAGGATAGAGCAATCCAGGAGGGCAACTAAAATGGTGCAGGGTCTGCAAGAGAAGCCATATGAGGAGAGACTAAAGGAGCTTAATATTTATACCCTTTAGGAAAGGAGAGAGGAGGACATGGTAGAAACTTTTAAGTACCTCAGTGGAATCAACAAAGTCAAGAGGGTAGCATCTTTCAGAAATAGAGATGTGCAAGAACAAGGGACACAAACTGAAGATGGGGGTTAGGGGCAATTTGAGGAAGTATTTTTCAAAGAGAGGGTGGTGGATACATGGAACAGCCTTCCTGAGGAGGTTGTGGTCAAAACTGTGGGAGAATTCAAGAATACATGGGACAGACATAAGGCAATTTTGTGTGGGGTAGGAAGAAATAGGCTGTTGGTTAACTAGGATCTGCAGCTTATCTTGTAGGTAGGAAATGGGCAGACTAGGTGGGCCAAGTGGTCCTTATCTGCTCTCAAAGTCTATGTTTCTATATTTCTGTGGCCCTAGAAGAACCTGAGGCAGAAGTAGTTTTTTAGATACAGTACCTTTCTGAGCCAAGAGCCTACACTCTTCTTGGCAACATCACCTGTAAGGAATTCCAATTTTAGAAGAGTCTCTTTCCATGCATTTTTATGGCAGAAGGTTTATTAAGTACATAGGCATTATGCACATGGCAAAATGGCACTGCCAATGCAACACGATTTCTGCCATGGGGCATAAGTCTGTTTTTTGTGGTGGGCTCACCCACCACACCCCATATGGGGGCTGTGCTGACCCTCCCCACTAAAGATTCTCAATTCCAGGGGGTTAACTGGGGGCGCACAAAGTCCCAAAAATTTAAGTTTCTTATACTGGGAATCAAACCCAGTCCCATCATGAGTGCCTGGGTTCCTGCTGCTGTGGCTCAGTTCAGTGAGCCACAGCAGCGCTCAGTGTAACCAGGTCCCAGCAGAGGTCTTATCCTCTGCCTGGGAAAGAATGTGAATGGTGCAATACCATGTACAGCAGTATAGTGGTGTGCACCATTACGCTCTTACCTATGGTGCTATCTCAGGTTACCCATAATGGCAATGCGCTATTAAGCACACATTATGACCGGTGAAGCATCTTTACATGTAGATTTTGGAACACTGAAGTAAAATAAATACAGGCAGCAGGAGACACTAAAACACCTCAACAGAGCAGTGTGATTTAAATAACATGCACAACACTTTGAGCTAACCGTAGCTACAGTAAAGACAACAACAATAAGTTTTTTTAAGTTTTTCTACGAACAAAATACACAAGTAACATGGCAGATTATTCAGGGAATAAAGAAACATGCAAACACTGAGGTAAAGATGTTACTGTCACTATTACAGTAAAACTGTAACTTCAATAACTAAATAAAACCACTAAATCAATATGGTCAAACTACACTTACAAAAATACTTCAGTAAGACACACCAAACTGTTTTACAGAACTAAAATGACAAATCTGAAAACAGAAAAATAACTAAGACAAAACACTGAGAAAACATTACACAGACAGGGCTGTCTTGCTAGCTGCTAGCTAACACAGTTCCCTCCCCACAGCATTGCTTCATTACATAAAGCAAAACAGCTAATTTAAAGTAACATAAATCAGAAAAAAACACCGAAATAATTGCTACTCTAGGGCACAAGGCACATGGCCTTTGTGTGAAACAGATAAACAAATCAAAATAAAAGAAAAAGCCACTATGGTTCTCAAAAGAGGTGGCGGAGAGGTTAGGAGAAAAAGATAGCATTTATAAGTATAAGAAAACACAGAAGGAGCAGGACAGAGAACTGCCCAGTTAAAACAGAAGGAAGCAGGGAGGAAGTCAGAATAGAAAGCCCCAAACTGAGAAAAAGATAACAAACTCGGTTAGGAAGGAGGATAAAACCTTTTATAGGTATATCAGGGGCGTAGAAAGACAAAGGGAGGATAGTGAGGCTGAAGAGAATGGACAGTGGGTGGGCAGAGAGAGGACAGTAAAAAGCAGGGATACAGAATGAATACTTCTGCTCAGTATTCACAAAAGGAGGGAGGTACCTAATCCAAGTAACAGAAGCACTCTGGATGGGGGTGATCCAGTCCTTTCACAGAAGAAAGGGTTCTGAAAGAACTCCTAAAACTGAAGGTGGACAAAGCAATGGGGCCTGACAGAATTCACCCAGAATTCTAAAATAAATAAGGAGAACTAGTGAAACCACTGACTACCCTTTTTAAGAAATCATGGGAGGATGGTGTGGTACCTGAGGGACTGGAGGAAGGTGGATGTGATTCCTCTTAACAAAAGTGGGAGCAAAGGCAGGCGGAAACTACAGACCTGTCAGTTTGACCTCTGTGGTAGGGAAAGTGATGGAATCACTTCTGAAGAAAGAATTGTTGAGTACCTAGAGGCCAGTGGGGTACAGGACCAAGGCAGTATGGGTTCTGGCAGGGAAGGTCATGTCAGATGAATATAATTGATTTCCTTGACTGGGTGACCAAGTAGTAGACCAGGGAGGGCTGTGGACCAGACCTACCTAGACTTTAGCAAGGCATTTGACACAGTCCCACACAAAGATTAATAATCAAATTAACCAGCCTGGGAGTGGGTCCCAGGGTGGTAGCTAGTAAAACATTGACTGGACAACAGGACACGGAAGGTAATTGTAAATGAGTCCACTCTGAAGAAAGAGGGTTACTAGTGGGGTACCACAGGGTTCAGTACTAGGTGAGGTCCTTTTTAATGTTTTTATAAGTGACATTGCAGAGGACTGGAAGGAAAAGAATGCCTCTTTGCAGATGACACAAAGATCTGCAACAGGTTGATACACAAGGCGTGGAAAAGGATGAAGGGACTTGGAGGTTGGAGGAATGATCAGAGTATGGCAGCTTGGATTCAATGCAAAAGTGCAAAATAATGCACCTGGGAAACAAAAACCCAGGAAGATTACACAATGGAGGAGGTATAACAACAACAAAATGGAAAGGACCTGGAGGTAATCATATCAGATAACCTTAAGGTTAACAAGCAATGTGAGAAGGCAGTCGGGAGGGCTGGGGGATACTGGAATTTATAGGGAGAAGCATCACCAGCAGACAACAGGAAGTTGTTATCCTCTGTGCAGACAGTTGGTGAGACCCCATCTGGATCTGGAGTACTGTGTCCAGTTCTGGAGACCCCATCTCGCAAGGACATAGACAGGATGGAGGCAGTCCAGAGGAGGGCAACTAAAATGGTGCAGAGTCTGCAAGAGAAACCATACGAGGAGAGACTAAAGGAGCTAATATGTATACACTTGAGGAAAGGAGTGAGGGGGACATGATAGAAACTTTTAAGTGCCTCAGTGGAATCAACAAAGTCAAGAGGGTAGCATCTTTCAGAAAAAGAAATGTGCAGAACAAGGGACACAATTTGAAGATAGAGGATGGCTCAGGGGCAATGTGAGAAGTATTTTTCAAAGAGAGGTGGTGGACACATGGAGCGGCCTTCCTGAGGAGGTTATGGGGTCTAAAACTGCGGGAGGAATTCAAGAATGCATGGGACAGACCTAAGGCAATTCTTGTAGAGTGAAAAGAAATAGGCTGTTGGTTAACTAGGATCTACAGCTTATCCTGTAGAGTGAAATGGGCAGACTAGGTAAGCCAACAATCCTTATCTGCCATCAAAGTCTATGTTTCAATGTTTCTATCTTTCTATGTTTTGGGCACAGATATTCAAAGAGGCGTAACACCAACCCTCTCTTCATAAGACTGCATTGAATTCAGCCTGCAAATGGAAATACAGCGCCTTGCAGTACCATGTAACCTCAGTCCACGGAACACTGCAAACATCTCTGTGGCCCAATTCACAGGCAAAGTTACAAATCTGCCATTCATGAAGTTTTAACTGTGATGCAATTAGAACTTCACACTGATAATTCCATTTTGTGAACTGAGGCAAATTCAGAAATTTCTCAGTGAAGCAAAGTTTTCTAACTTTACATACCTCTAACTACAATTAATAAAAATATCACAAGTGTTAAATGTACTTTTCCAGGTATCTCCTATGCTGCATACCATTGTTATCTATCTTCTTAATCTTAAACCCAGTGTTCCAAAATCATTATAAAATGCTTGGAAAGAGATGCTCTTCTAAAGTTGGAGTTGCTTGCAGTGATGATGTTGCCAAGAAGCGTGTAGGTTCTGTGCTCGAAAAATACTGTGTCTAAAAACTACTTCTGACACAGAGTTCGTCAGGAGCGGTAGTACTAATACTAGAAAAGAGTAGTTGGTACAGAAGTGGGGTGACAGTACATAAATCATCCCGCAAATCACCCATTTCACTCCTTCGATGTCCCAGTACCTGGTCACAGCCATATAAAACAAAGGGTGGGATATTCAGAATCGCCAGGCAGGGGTGCAAGCCTGGGCGCAGCACAACTAGGATGCACTGGGGCATGGCCGAGGTGATGTCTGGCAGTGCTGCACCATGGCTCAGCACCCGTTGAATATATTACTGGGTTAAGCCTGCACTGCGCATGGCACAGTGTCACTGTGCCAGTGCAAGTAACAAGTGAGGAGCAGGGGGATGCACCAGCGCCAAGTCTGGGTGCGCTGAGGCGCAACCATGATATTCAATGCTGGGCTGTAAATGAAGCCATTATGCATGCAAGGCCAAATGAGCCATTTGCATGTCATTATGGCTTCATTGCAGCAGGTTAGCGATCCTGGTGACTTGCGCCTGGCACCCTGCCAGGCTGCAGCAATCGAGGACTGATGCCCCCTGCCCTCGGCAGGCAATGTGCCCAATGCCCAATCACAGGCTGTGGTTAAGTTAAAGTCCTGGTGGTCCAGTGGACCCTACCCCATTGCCCGATTGTGAGCAGATGATTAAATTAATATCCCTGGTGGTCCAGTGGACCTGATCCCCAGCCTAATCGCAGGCAGATGAGTAAATTTTTTTTTTTTTTTTTTTTTTTTTTCTTCCTTCAATTACTCTGACTAGGTTACAAACCCAGCAACTTATTTGGAGGATTTCATTAACTGCAGGTACTGTGGAACAATTTTCAGAAGGACAGTCTTACAAGATTTAGGACACTGTCCACATGCTGGGCCTTTGAGATCTTAGGTCTCAGCTCCAGGCAGCATGGGCAGAGATTGCACGCCTCAAATTTCATATTGAAGAGGAAATACATTATAAGAACCACCGCCATTTCCCCAGCAACCAACAGAAAAACCCTCGACATGAGAGGGTAGTTGGTCCAGAGGTTGGCAGGTGGTTAGAGGAGCAAACCAGGTGCCCATCACTCTCTACTCCAACACATTACCCAAAACCATATAAACACTACAAACAGGTATCTGCCTCTATCTCTGAAATCAAATAAAGAGGCAGAAGACACTGCAGAGCAGGACACTGTGGCACAGGAGCTAGTACAACAATACTCACCCAAATCAGGAACCAAAACTAAACAAGCACAAAAGAAATCCAAAAACTTCTTGATCATAGGAGACTCCATGATTCGGGAGTTGATACCCATCTCCAACCAGGGTGATGGTCAGATGTCTCCAGGTACATCATGCATGGAGAGACACTGACCGCATTGCTAAAATTGTTCACAAACAGGAGAAAACATTGATGTCCTAGTCACATAGGGACTATCGATCTCGCCAGCCCGGTCAGTTGTGGAGACTCAAGGAACACCTGACTAGGCTGGGTGACAACTATCATCTATTTCGTCGGCATCTCCTTCTCTGAGATCCTGCCAGTCTGGGAGAAGGGAGCAGATGGACGGAAGGTCAAGAGAAGGGAGATAGGGGAGCTAAACACGTGGCTCAGGACTGGTGCCAGGAAAAAGGACACAGATTTGTAGGAACTGGCAACAGTTCTGGGAGCGAAAGTTCTTAAATTTGATGGACTGCATCTGACTAAAGAGAGTCAGTGCATTGGGGCAGAGTTTGGCGTCTTTGCAGAATATTTAAACTAGCAAATGGGGAGAGGGTGCAGCACCCATCGTCAAATCGGGAAGAACACCCTCCCCTCAGCTGAGTGGTCAAACAGGAATTCAGCGTGTTGCCGTTCATTTGCATCACCAGAGTAAGAAAAAGGTTTGTCTCCCCATACGATGCACAGGGTAATGCCAAACTTCACCCAACAACTAACACACCAAAATCTGGCCAATGGAAAATCATGTACACAAATGCTCACAGCCTGGGAAATAAGATCCCAGACCTGCAGGCAATTATGTCAGAGGCTAAACTGGACATAGTAGCAATTAGTGAGACGTGGTTTACCAGTAACCACACTAGGAGACTTCAGTACCTGGCTATGTATTGTTCAAGAAGAGACCGGGTGCAAAAGGGGAGGGTGGCCCTGTATATTTAATGAAAATATCAAAGCTACAGAAATTCAGAATACACATAAGGAGCCAGAACAACTGTGGGTCACCCTGAAACAGGAAATGGGACACATAAGAACTGGGTTGTCTACAGGCCCCAGACCAGAGGGAGGACATAGACACATTACTGTTAGAAGATATACAAAACATGACAGCTAAAGGGAGGTTCTGATAATGGGAGACTTCAACATGCAGATACAGATTGGTCAATACCAGCAGGAACATCTGCCAGAACTAGACTCATAGTGGATTCCCTGCAGGGAGGCCTCAAACAACTGGTACAGCAACCCACAAGAGACAGGGCTATCCTAGATCTAGTACTGACTAACAAAGAAGGGATCACAGATCTCCAGGTAGAAGGTCACCTGGGGCCAGTGACCATCACATGGTATGGTTCAATTTGGCTACTACATCTAAATCATCCCATTCCAAAGCAAAAATATGGGACTTCAGAGGAGCTGACTTTGATAAGATGGCCAGCAGAGTTAAGCTAGCCCTGGCTAAAAGAAACACAGGTGAGGAGGTACAGGCAAAGTGGGCAAGCATTA
Organism: Neoceratodus forsteri; assembly: GCA_016271365.2. Taxonomy (NCBI): domain Eukaryota; kingdom Metazoa; phylum Chordata; order Ceratodontiformes; family Ceratodontidae; genus Neoceratodus; species Neoceratodus forsteri. The sequence continues at coordinate 1,451,508,434 of CM057452.1, forward strand.
AGGATACAATACTTGAAGCAACATCCCATTGTGTTAGACAGAAAAGGAAGTGCAAAGAAGAAGGAAACCACTTGGTTCTCAAATACAGTAGCAGAAAGGTCAGAGCCAAAGGCTGGCCTTCAGAAAATATAAGGGAACACAGCGGGATGAAGATAGGAGGCATACCAAACTGCCCTAAGGGAAGCAGGTAAGGCAATGAAGGCAGGCAAAGTCCCAAACTGAGGAAACACTACGACAACAGTAAAGAAGGTGACAAGACTTTCTATAGATACATTAGTGAAAGGAGAAAAGTCCAGAGGGGTATTAAGCTTAATGGAGAAAAGGGAGCATGTGAGGAGGAGGACCTGTAAAGGCATCTATCCTAAATAGGATACTTTCTCAGTATTTACTGAAGAGAAGGTAGGCAGAGCCCACAGCTCAGCATCATGGACACAGGGGAGGGAGGTGAGGCACTACTCCCTTCTAAAAAGAAAGGGTCCTACAAGAGCTGCTAAGCTCAAGGTGGATAAGGCAATGGGACCTGATGGCATACATCCCAGGGTACTTAAGGAGCTAAAGGAGGAACTAGCAGAGCCATTAGCAGAATTGTTTAGTGAGTCTCTGAGCACAGCAGAGGGTCCCAGAAGACTGGAGAAGGGCTCATGTGATCCCACTCACAAGAGTGGTAGCAGGAGGAGGCGGGAACTACAGACCAGATCAGTCTTACCTCAGTAGTGGGCAAGATTATGGACACTCCTTAAGAAAGGATAGTGCAACACCTGGAATCCATAGGGGCACAGGATCCAAGACAGCATGGGTTTACAAAGGAAGAGTCCTGTCAAACTAATCTCATAGATTTCTTTTGACTGGGTAACCAGAGTGGTGGACCAAGGGGAGCAGTTGATGTGCCTACCTTGACTTCAGCAAAGCTTTGACACTGTTCCACATAGAAGATTGATAAATAAGCTAGAGTAGGCTCGGGGTGGGTCAGAAGTTGGTCAACTGGGTGGCAAACTGGTTGACTGGCAGAAAACAGAGAGTGGTGGTAAATGGTATACAGTCAGAAGAGATGCAAGTCTCAAGTGGGGTACCTCAGGGATCAGTCCTGGGGCCAGTCCTATTCAACATCTTCATTAGTGACCTCGCAGATGGACTAGAGGTAAAACTTGTCTGTTTGCAGATGACACCAAGATCTGCAACAGAGTAGATGATCCAGATGGGGTGGGCAGAATGAGAAGAGATCTGGATAAACTAGCAGAATGGTCAGAAGAGTGGCAACTGGGATTTAATGCAAAGAAGTGCAAAATCATGCACATAGGGAGAGAAACCCTGAAGCCACTTATAGGCTGGGAGGGAGTTGCTAGCAGTCACAAAGGAAGAAAGAGACTTGGGCATCATCATCACTGATGACCTAAAATCATCAAGCAGACCTCTAAAGCAGTAGGTAAGGCTAGGGGTGTTAGGGTGTATTAGTAAGGGTATCACAGAGTCGTAAAGGAGGTAATAATCCTCTGTACAAGACATTGGTTAGGCCCATCTGGAGTACTCGTGCAGTATTGGAGCCACACCTTCTCAGGACATTAACCAAATTGAGGCAGTCCAGAAGGGCAACAAAATGGTGCGAGGACTGCATCAGAAGACATATGAGGACAGATTAATGGAGCTCAATATATACCCATGAGCAAAGGCGGAGAGGTGATATGATCGAGACATTTAAACACCTTAAGGGCATAAACAAGGTGAAAAGGTCTAACATGTTTAAATATAAGAAAAATAGCAGGACAAGAGGACACAGCATGAAGTTAGAGGAGGCCGATTAAGGGGAATGTGAGGAAATTCTTTCACAGAAAGGTGGTAGATGCATGGAATGAAACACCACAAGTAAGTGGCTATGAATACAGTGCAGGGCTTCAAACAGGCATGGGATAGGCATAAGGGAGCAATACAAATGACTATGAATAGATAGGTCACTGACAGGCAAAGGCCGATGGCACATTGTAAAAGGTAAAAAAGAAATAGGCAGAACTAGATGGGCATGCGGTCCTTATCTGCAAATCAACTCTATGTTTCTATGTTTCTATGTTTCTATGTTTCTATGTTTCTATGTTTCTATGTAAATTAATATCTCTTGTGGTCCAGTGGACCCAATCCCCAACCCGATCGTGGGCTTCGGTTGTAAATGAATGCCCAGGTGGGCCATGCGTACCCACCTGCCCCTCAGACCCAACCACCCGCTCCCCTCCCGGTCAGCGGCGGGTGGCAGCTCCCCACCTGCAAGCCACCCGGCCGCCCGCCAACTGACAGCATACAGTGCGGCTGTACGCCATTGAGTCCACTGTGTGGGCCAATGGAAATGCGAACTATGCTATGTACTACACAGTCCCGAAATGTGAATGGTTCATTCACATTTTCAGGATATCTAACGAGTGGCTCTGAATCTGCATGCCCAATATTACGCAGTGGAGCCAACAAGTGCTAACCGTACTATCGCTAATCAGTCGGGAAAGGCTGTGATGTGACTTCAGGTTGAGACTGTCTCCCTTCGATTGACCAGTGGGGAGGCGGGGTGGCGGTTCTGAGTGTAATAACGGTGGGTAGGGGGTACGGTGGCCCACCTGGGCATTGATTACAACTGAAACCCGTGATTGGGCTGGGGATCGGGTCACTGGACCACCAGGAACATTAATTTATTCATCTGCCCGCAATCGGGCTGGGGATTGGGTCCACTGGACCATCAGGGAGGTTCATTTAGCTAAGGCCCATGATCGGGCAGGGGAGCAGGTCCACTGGACCACCAGGGACAATATATGTATGCCGCGGTCGGCGAGGCGATGCAGACTGTGTCTCTGGAGGTCAGGTGGTCACCAACAGCTGGCGGCTGCCGTGTTGCGCCCGGCAATATGGCAGCTCACTGTGGTGGCCAGGCCTTGCTCCTGCTTTTTCTGGGTGGATCTTTGCACCCCTTGCGCCTAAAGGTGGGTTTGTGCCTGCATATCGCGCACATCCCATGCTGAACATTGGGATGTCCGCTTATGCATGAAACACGCCCACACCGTGCCGCATACATTACTAGTGTGCTTGGTGCCGAGGTTGAGCACCACAACATCCCCTTTTGAATACTACCGGGACACATCAGTGAAAGTTGCGCATGGCGCAACACTGTTGCGCCCATGTGCAACCCTTTGAATATCCACCCAAGGACTACAAAAATCCCTAGTTTGTGGTTTTTACATCCTTGGCTTCCTTTGGTTCTAAGTCCAGCATAGTGGGTGTCTGGAATTAAGGTGTGTGTGTTATCCACAAGTACCTAGGTGGCTCTCCTTTTTCCCATGGCTAACACGTGTTCAGCATAACTAAGATTCACCAACATTTTGTAGTAGAAGACATTTGGGAAATGATTAAACAAACCATCACAGAGGCTACATAGGCATGTACAAGGACAGTGACCAAAAGAAACAGACACAAATGCCCCATTTGGTTCATGAATCAAGTTAGGACAGCCATTAGGGTAAAGAGGAAGTATTCCACAACTTTGAATGTAAGCCAGGTAACGATCTATGGGAGGAATACATACAAAAGAAAAAAGGAGGCTAAGTCAGCAGTGAGACAAGCAAAGGTGGCTGCCGACCTTCAGATAACTAAAGGTATCATGGAGGGAACAAACAGTTTATTCAGATATTTGCAAGAAGCGAGAAAGAAGGGTAGAGGGGTAGTTAAAATCTGTGATCGGATAGGATAGTGGAAGAGAGGACAGAAGGCCACCATTCTCAACAAATACTTCTCTGCAGTGTTCACCAAAGAACACAGTGCCCAATGCCTGACTGTGGCATTACAGCACACACAGGGGAGTGGAAAAATACAAACATATAGACATACAAAATTGCCAGCAGATAAAGGCCTTATGGTCTATCAAGTTTGTTCAATTGTGCAGCTAGCAGCCCTTATACAGCAGCTGCCTCCCTCCCCCCTCCAGGGACCTTCCCCTTACCCTGTCCCATCCCTTTTGAAGCAGCCTACTGTTCTACAGGATATAATTTCCAATGGCAATGCATTCCACCCAGACACCACCATCTCTGTAAAATAGTGTCTCCTCATTTCGGATCTGATAGTCGGTTGTGATTTTGTTCTCTACCAGCGTTACAGCGACTCCTTTATATACGACCACATTTGCGGTCAGCATAGAGGGTCACATCAAACTTTGATTTCTTTGTGGGGTTTGCCCCAAACCCCCCATGCAGGTGGCTCTGCCCCCCACCCCTGCTACTTAGATAATCAACTCTGGGTCGGAGTTGCTTGGGGACAGGGTGCAATATCCCCAGAAAGCAGTGTCGGGGTCCAGCACGACACTGCAGCAACTCAGCACTGTTGTCGCCTGTAGTGTCGGTCACAGTAAAGTTGTCGAGGTAGTGTCGGTATACCCACATTTCCCTCCTGAACATTCCCCTTCCAATCTCAGATCGTGCCCTTGAGTGTCCTCCCCTCCTTAATTTGAAAAGCCCTCCATCCCCATCTTATGTATTCTCTTCATGTACTTGAAGGTTTCAATCATATCCCCCATCCCTTCTCATCCTCCATGGAGTACATGTTCAATTTCTTCAACCTACTCTCATAGGAGTAAGTCCCCTAACCTCTTTTTGTTGCCCTGTATTGCACTCCCTCCAGTAACCTAATGTCCTTCTTCAGGTATGGTCTCCAGAACTACACGCAGTACTCCAGGTTTGGTCTAACCAGTGACCTGTACAGCAGCAGGATCACCTCCCCTCTCCTGGAGGATATGCCTCTGGCAATACAACCCAGCATCCTGTTGGCCTTTGCAGCTGCTTTTCTACACTGTGCTGAGTTGTTCATTGCTCCCATTATGATCTCCTCCAGATCCTTCTCCTTTTCCGTCTTAGCTAGTTCAATCCCCCAGCTGGTAGGTCCTCCTTGTGTTTTTGCACTGAAATGTAGCACCTTGTATTTCTCGGCATGGAACCCTAGCTGCTAAGTGTCCAACCAGGCTTCCAATTTTGCCAGATCATCTTGCAACTCCTGCCACCCTTCTAAGTCATCCACTACTGCTCCCATCTTGGTATCATCTGAAAACAGACTGATCTTGCTCTTGATGCCTATTGAGATGTCTGCTGTGAAGATGCCAAACAACACTGACCCCAGTACAGAGCCCTGTGGCATCCCTCTTGTCACCACCCTGGGAGATAAGGCTCCCTCCCCACCACCATCCTTTGCTGTCTGCCTTGCAGCCAGTTCACTACCCATCCACCATCTTCACCCCACCCTGTGTCTTCCAGATTACATCCTAGCCTCCCTGTGGCACAGATTGAATGCCTTACTAGAGTCCAGCTACATGGCCCCTGTCCAATTGCCTGGTTACCCAGTCATAGTACTCCACCAGGTTGGTCTGACAGGATCTGCCTGTAACAAACCCATGCTGTCTGCTGTCCTGTAGCCCATTAGCCTCTAGGAGGAAACCAGCCTCTCAATCAGGATTGTCTCCATCAGCTTTCCCACGATAGATGTGAGCCTTACTGGTCTGTAGTTCCCTGACTCATCCTTGGGGCTGCTTTGGTGGAGGGTACCACGTGCACCATCCTCCAGTCCTGAGGAACACTCTCCGAGTCAAGAAGGCATTGAATAGGTCTGCCAAGGGTTCTGCCAGGACTTCTGCCAGCTTCTTCAACACCCTGGGGTGTGTGCCATCTAGCCCAGGTGCCTTGTCCACACTCCAGTGCCCTCAAGCCCTCCAGTACTCTGCCCACTGGGATTTCCACATCTGTCACCTCCTCCCCTGTGCCCACCCTCCCACCCCCATGGGTACAGTTCCCCCTTTCTCTTTAGTAAATACTGAGCAGAGTATTCATTTAATGCTTCTGCCTGTTCTCTCCTGTTTCCAACCACCTCCCATCCCTCTTTATCCTTACTATTTGGTCCTTACAACTCCTTTTCTCCCTGATCTACCTGAAGAAGTCCTTCTCCCCTCTTTGATGCCCTGTGCTAGCCTAAGTTCCCTGGCGCCTTGGCTGACCTGACTGCCCTTGTCACCTCCCTTGACTCCTTCATGTATTCCTCTCTGTCCTCCCCATCCTTGTTTTTGTACCTTCTAAAGGTGGCTCTTTTCTTTCTTACTTTTCCATAATGCCCCAGCTCACCCAGATTGGCTTCTTGGCTAGCCCTCTTACTCTGGACCCTTGTACATGTTATGTTTGCCTCCTCAATTCCCAGCAACGACCTCCACTTCTGGTTAGTGTCCATGTTTGGATGGATCCTGGCCAGATACCCTGTACTATTTCCCTCATCCTCCGAAGTTGGCCCTCCTGAAGTCTAACACCCTTGTGCCTGTTCTTACTCCCCTTTCCCCATGTTTATCGTGAACCACACCAAGTGGTGGTCACTCCCTACCAGTGGTTCCTCCATCCCAGCTACCTCACAAACTCACCATTCACCAGTCACGAGGTCTAGGGTGTCCCCTAACCTGGTTGGCTCATTGACCATCTGCAATAGAAAGCTGTCCTGGAAGGCATCCAGAAGTAATGTACCTGCTCCCTCCTATTCGTGGTAGCTGAGGTACACCAATCCACTCCCGGAAGGTTGAAGTCCCCATAATCACCATGCTGCCCCTCCCACAGGTCCTTTTGATCTATCCCGCTGGTTTCCTGTCTAGTTTCTCAGTCTGAGAGGGTGGCCTGTACACCACTTCCATCCTGAGAGTCCTATTTTTGGAGTCCTGGAGCTGCACCCATAATGACTCCTATGCCTTCCTCTCTGACACACTTCAGTCCTTCCCTCATGTACAGCACCACCCACCCCTCCTTTTCCTTTTCCCTTGTCCCTCAAAATATCGGGTCCCAGTCATGGCAATGCGTGGCCCATGTCTCGATGATGGCCACCATGTTCACTGCCCATTAGCCATGAGAGCCTGTAACTCTGCTGTTTTGTTCCCTAGACTCCTAGCATTCAAGGTTACCATTTATTTATTTATTTGAGGTATTCAGAAAGACCTTTGAGTCAAAGACTCATTTACAAAGGTTTCATGTCATACATAAAAGGTACAGGGACAACATTTGTTACAGATTGCAGTACATTACATTACATAACAGGCACTGGATTACAAATTTGTTCAGTAAGTGGCTATCAGTTAAAGATAACATAAATTTCAGTGTTTTAGCACAGCCATAAAGTAGCAGAGAGATTCTGTAGAAGGCTGATAGTCGAATAGTAAGATCGGTGAAATTAGGTATGGAGACCGAAAATAGTTGGTCTAGGTCATCAAGGGAAGGTGTTGGGGCAGTCACATAGGTTGGAGGCATGGAGGTGTTCCTTTAGCCTGGATTTAAAGGCCAAGCCTTATTTTGTTAGTTATTAGGCTTGGGAGCCGAGTTTGTCAGGAAGGGAGCTTTGTAGCTGAAGGATCTTTGGAACTGGGAAGTCCTGCATCGGGTACCCATAGCAGTTTGTCAAGATTACGGGTGGCTCTGACTGGTGATGCTGGGAGAATAATTGTGTTGAGGGTGGAGGGTGGGGCCTAGAATTATCTTTTGGTCATTAGGCAGGTGTGATACCTGATTCTGTTGTCTAGGTTTAGCCAGTTTGTGGTACTGTAGAGGAGCAGATGTGTGGAAGCGATCACATCCGAGGATGAGGCAGCAGGCCTTGTTTAGTATGAGCCAGAATCTATTGAGGGTGGAGGTGGGTGCAGCACTGTAGATGAGAATACCCTAGTCCAGCAGAGAGGACAGAGGAGTTTGTGGTAAGTCGTGAGAGCCTCAGGGTGAGGCAGTGCTTGTACCAATAAAGTACGCCTAGTCTAGGGTTAAGGGCAGTGGATAGGTGCAGAATACATTGATTAAAGTTGAGGGCCGGACTAGTGTGATCCCTAGGTATTTAAAGGTGTTCACTTGTTTGAGGGGGTTTGATTTGTAGTCAGAATTTGGGGCAGAGGCTCTTAAGTGGGTTCTGAGGATGGGAGAAGATCATGACTTTTGTCTTATTGCAGTTGATTATTAGATGCTGGGTGGTGAGTCAGTGTTCAGCTTCATGAAAAGAGTGCTGGAGTGTTTGGTAGAGTTTAAGGGGTCAGGATCAGAGGCGAACAGGATGGCATCATCTACGTAAAGGAGCAGGCTGCCAGGGCAGGCCGACGGGAGGGAGTTTAGGTACAGACTGAATAGCAAAGAGCCAAAAATGGAGCCCTGTGGGAAACCAGAATGGATTGGGAGGCTGGGAGACAGGATGGTGCCTACCTTGACCTGTTGTGTTTTATCAGAGAGATAGCTGGTGAACCAGCTTAAGTCATCATTGGAAAAGCCACTGTAGATGAGTGTCTGCAGTAAGAGCGGCATGGTTTACGTATCAAATGCCTTAGAAGGTCCACAAAGATGGCTCCTGTGATGTGGCCGTGATCTAAAGCGGAATGGACATGTGAAGTAAATTCAAGGAGGGCGGTGGTGGTACTATGTCCCTTTCAGAAGTCGTGTTGCTGGTTGCATAGAAGGTTATATTTAGTAAGGTGGTCAGTGAGTTGATCGCGACTATATGCTCCTAATGCTTTAGATGGGGGTGAGAATGGAGATGAGGCGGTAATTGTTAGTGGAGGTGTGGTCCCACACTTATGGATGGGGGTGATGGAAGCCAATTTCAAGGGAGGAATTTCCATGACAGAGGAGCAGTTGAGAATATGGGTGGCGGAGTTAGGACTTCCAGTAGGGTGAGGCGGAGAAGTCTCAGGTCAAAGGAATTGCTACTACAGTGAGAGTGGCTAAGGGCTTTGGCAAGGTAGGGTTTAGCTGCCTCCAGGGGTGAGATGTGTAGATAGAAGGGTGGAGCATGGGAGGAGGGGGTGGGACCGGGCAGGTGGGGGTTGAATAAATTAGGGGAGGACATGGTTGAGGTCAGTGAAGGCAGAGTTTATGGATGAGGCTACACTGGGGATCCGAGGAAAGGTTACCACTATTACCATATGGTCTGGGGGCAGATTAGGGACTTTGCTGCAGAGTTCCTTAACATTATTTCAGCACCCCAGGTGGAAGTTAAGGAAGCTTTGTAGTAATCTGTTTAGGTGGTGCGTATGGCCCATGTGCACTTGTTATAGGCCTCCCTATACCGTTGCCTGTCCATAGGCCATTGGGTCTCATTTGCAGATGCCATAGGGTGTCACGATGTCACAGTAGGTCCAGGAGGTGGTCAGAGAACCAGGGGAATGGTTACTTTTGGACATACTCTTGGTTAGAGGACAAACTTATCACAGGCAGCATTGAAGGTGGTGATAAATAGATCAAGCGCCACGATCCGAGGTCGAGGGTGTTTGCTCGGGGTGCCCAGTCCCAGTATTTGAGATCGGCCTTGAGTTGGGAGAGTTTACAAGGCCCAAGTTTGTGTTATGAGGTAATTTTAGGGGATTTGGGGCAGTGTAGGACTAGGTGCAGAGTACAGGAGAATGGTCACTTAGTCGTCAGGGAGTACCAAGGTCTTGGTTATTCTATGGGGGCAGTTTGTGAAGACTAGATCTAGGAGGAGGATGTCCCTATTCGGTGTTAACCCAGGTGGGGTAGTGACTACCTGAGTGAGATCAAGCACAGCAGCCTCATCAATGCAGGGTGGCTGTCTTGGCCAGCCAATTTATGTTGAAGTCACCCATAACTATTTTTTTCATGCTGTGGGGATAGAGTAGAGAGATAGGACAGGATGGCTTGGAAGGCTTGCTTATGGTCCGGGGAGGATGTAGACAATAATGAGGAGGAAAGGGAAGTTGACTTGCCTAGAGTTACTTTTAGGGTGAGAGCCTGAGCCCTCGATGTTAGTTGAGAAGGGGGAGTAATTGGCCCAAAGTGAGTCCTTAAGGTAGAGAGCACAATCTCCCCATCTCTTTCCCACCTTATCAGAATGTAAGAGGAGATATCCAGGAGGTTAACTGCCGGTCAGGGACGTGGGGAGAGCCAGGTTTCACCCAATGCTGTGATGTCTGGGTGGTGTTGGAGTACCCACCCTGAAAACAGTATCAGATGTTGATAGAGGCAATGCGGTTCATTGACTGATGATGGGTGGGACAGGGGAGCATTCTGAGGCCAGGGTTGGGGTGGACATTGCCCGTCAGAAGAAGAAGAAGGACGAGTGACCTGAGTCGATTATTTCTTGTTGGGTATTTAGTTGATGGCATTTTCACTGCAGTATCCCATGGTGGGTATTGGGAGTTTCAGGGTATGTGGGGCTAACAGAAGGAGAAAGTGGGGAAGGGAAAAGCACGGTGGTGGGGATTCAGTCAGCGGTTGGCAAGAGAAGGAGGGGCTCCAGATGGTCATTTGCCTTAGGAGATGGCAACTGTGGGACAGGGTGAAGATGAGGAAGTTTATGTTTATGTTTTTGGAGCTGTGGGGAGGCCAACTGGGTGCTAGCCTGCGCTTGTAAAATGCTCGCTGCTCATGTGCAGCTTGGGGAGGGAGGTGCAAGGTAGGGTGCCAGTCAGCCTGAGGGTAGAGTGTGGTAGTTATGTTCCACTTTCCATGATTGGAAGAGGGAGGGTGGGACAGTAGGAGGAGGAGGAGCAGAGAGAGAGAGAGTAATAAGGTGTGCAGGAGCATGGTGGGGCTAGAGAGATTTCTTATTGCTTTGCAATTGAGATCAAGAGCATAGACTGGAATAGGACCTCTAGTGGTGGGCAGGTATAAGCTGCAAGTGAGAAAGCTGGCAGATAGCCTAAAACGATGAGAGGGGCGTGGTCTCCTACGCTATATATACTGAGTCCACCAAAGGGTGATAGTGGGGGCCGTAGGGAGCCCGAGCGCTCTCTGTGTCGGTGGGGAAAATAGAGATCCTCCTCATGTGGGCCGAGCATTGCAAGCGCTTGCCTACCTGAAAATTTGAGTCAGGATTTGAATCAGGGGTGGGGGAGGGCTACTCCAGTAGTCCCTTGTGACCTCCTACTTGGCTGCAGTCTGTGGAGAGATGAAACAAGGGGTTAGTGAGTCTATTTATAATATTGAAGCACCTGAGGGGAGGTCTAGGGTCCGTGGGAAGCAGGAGTTAAATTTAGCCCATACGGACAGCTGCACTTTAAGATTACTCAGGCTGAGAGATACGGGCAAATAAGGAATTAAAGTAACCAAACTGAATTAAGGTAACCAACTGGACGTTCAGAAATACAGCAGTTTAGCAGTGAAACAAGTACAAATAAACTATCTCCACGTGTGTGGCAATTAAAGGCAGTATAAACTCAGTTTGAAAGCTAAAGTATAAACTCAGTTAAAAGCTATGCAATTTAAAATTTAGTAAAATGGCAACAAAACACAAATTCTCCTCCTGTGGGCCAAGCGTTGCAAGCGTTGAGTCTACCTGAAAATTTGAGTCGGGATTTGAATCAGGGGTGGGGGAGGCTACTCCACTAGTCCCTCGTGACCTCCGATGACCTCCTACTTGGCTGCAGTCTGAAAATTTGAGTCAGGATTTGAATTGGGGTCAGGGAGGGCTACTCCAATAGTCCCTTGCGACCTCTGGCGACCTCCTACTTGGCTGCAGTCTGAAAATTTGAGTCAGGATTTGAATTGGAAGTATAAATTCAGTTTGAAAGCTAAAGTATAAACTCAGTTCAAAAGCTATGCAATTTAAAATTTAGTAAAATGGTGCCAAAACACAGAGATCCTCCTCATGTGGGCCGAGCATTGCAAACATTAGTTCTACCTGAATATTTGAGTCAGGATTTGAATCGGGAGGGCTACTCCAGTAGTCCCTCATGACCTCTAGTGACCTCCTACTTGGCTGCAGTCTTCACCCCACTTCCTTCCCCATCTCCCTACTGGCTCTCCCTTTCTGGCATCCCTCCTGACCTCCCCTAAGTCCCTTGCTGCTGGTTTGGGAGTAAGATCATTCAGCTTCCCTACCTGTGGATCCTGCCTGACTCCTGCCCACTTGCCACCCCCTCTTCTAGTTTAAATTTTCATTGTTTTCTAAGTATTCCCAAGTTTCTGTTTCAATTCCTTGCTTCCCTCCTCACTTAAGTGTAGCTTGTCCTTAGCGTAGAGACCACTGCCCTCCCAGGTCCTTCCCACCCCCACCAGCCCATACCTTTTGGACTGACACCATTCTCTTAGCCATATAAATCCCTCCATCCTCAGCTTCCTTGCTGTGCTCACCCTGGATACTGGAAGCACCTCTGAGAAAATTACTGATCTTCCTGCCTCCTCACCACATCAGCCCCAGCTCCTCAAACCTCCTCTGGACTACATCTACTGTATTCCCACTAGGTCTTTTGTTCCTAAATGCAGAACTATGTGAGGTTTCTCCCTACCCTTCCTAGCATACTTCAAAACAGATTGACCCACCCTGTCATGCCTGGCATGGCCTCCATCCATATGCGACTATGCCTCTCCTTTGCTTCCCTATCTAATCCCTTTCAGAATTGAGTCTCCCACACTAGGATCCCACCCATTTTCATGTTCTACTTGCCTTGTCCTTCCTTTATCCGCCCCTTCTTCTCCACTCCTCCTCCTCCTGTGCAGTTGTTCCCTCTTCCACTCCTGTTGTAATGTCCCCTGTCTCTGCTCTGCCCTCCTTCTCCCTTTCTCCTCTGATTTTACCTCCCCTCCACTGGGCTCACCTGCCTCCTCCCACTAATGCAACCCTACTCCTTTCTTCTCACACCTCCTTCCTCCCTTCCCACAACCCCTTACTCGACCTGTCCCCATACCATATCCCTTCAACCCATTGCCTCCATTCCCTTCTCACCTATTCTGTCATCAGCTCCCACCCAGCACTCCCCTAAGATTGTTACAATGAAGGTAGTCACTAAGCTGAACTCCTTACAGTTTTAAAATATTTGCCATCCAAAGTGGGACATTTGGTAAAAAAAACATGGAAATGTGGTTAATTAGATGACTATATTTTAAAACTATACAGGTTCAGCTTAGTGACTACCCTCATTGTGAAGGTCTTTTGTCATGAACAACTTTGCTGCTGAGTGTTTTTGTGTAGCTTGTATAGTTTTCAACATAGTTTGATTTGTTTGGCATATGTGCAGAAGCACTTACATGCAGCAGTTGCTTTTCTGTCCAAGTGAACACTCAAGTAGACATGCCAAACAAATGTAATTATCTTGAAAACCATACAAGTTACACATACACAACCATTGTCAAAATTGTTCACAACAAAAATACCTTTACAATGAGGGTAGTCACTAAGCTGAACTCTGTATAATTTTAAACTATAGCCATCTCTGCTGTTGTATTGTAAAGCAGTGCTTGTTGCTGAATCTATGAGCATGGTTACATCACTGTCACATAAGACAGGATGCATTGTAGGTACAAAAAAGCAATAAACTTTGCTCAGATGGAGATTCCCAGGGTCATAAAACTACCATAAAGCTAGCAGGTTAATTTAGGAAAAACTCCTTATAGCAGACAAAGGAAGGACACACTATCACTTCACACACAAATCAAAACACTGCACAACATATGTTTTACAAATTCTGAGTGTACTACTCCTTTAAGAAAGATAGGGACAGGATAAAGACCATTCAGAGAAGGCAACAAAATGATACAGGGGCTTCAGGGGCTGCCATATGAGGGGTGGCTGGAGACGTTAAACATGTACTCACTTGAATCTAGGAGAGAAGGGGGATATGGTAGAAACCTTTCATGTACACGAGGGTTTAAATTCAGTAACCTACACTGAACTATTCACCAAGACTCCCAACTCAAACATGAGGAGCAGGGATGGAAACTGAGGGGTGAGAGAGTTTCAGGAGGGATCTTAGGAAGCAGTATTTCTCAGACAAGATTGTAGAGCCATGGAACAAACTACCTGCGGAGGTGGTAGGAGCTAGGACCGTATCAGCATTCAAAAGGGGTTGGGATAAAGAGTTCACTAGAATCAAATCCACAAGTGAATCTACTAGCTAGGACCCAGGATCACCTAGAATCTCAGGACTGGGCAGACTTGATGGACCTTTGGTCTCCTTCTGTCGTTACCTTTCTATGTTTCTCTATGTTTCTATGTTTCTAACCCCTTACAAGGTTTACAGTGGTATTTCCAAGACAAATGTGGTGCTATATTTTCTTGAAAAAAAAATGAATTAAAACATTTACAAAATATTCAAATTCTAGTGTAACTAGAAAATGTTACCACCAAATAAAATGGAAGATGGCTCGAATCTTTTATAGTGAATAAAGGTAGGGTCAAATTTTTGCCCAGTTTCATTGCAATGTTGCTTTAATTTGATTACTCATCTTATCAGGTAATGTTGAATCAACCCAGGCCCAAAACGTCCTCCATGTTCTTAATTACATTTTCTCCACTAGTACCTATTATTTCTGGCTTAACAGATAGATAGACAGATGGATGGATGGACGGATGGACAGACAGACAGAGACAAATAGATAGATAGACAGACAGATAGATAGATAGATAGATAGATAGATAGATAGATAGATAGATAGAGATAATTAGTAACTTTGATCTAACAAATCTGAGCTAGAAGGATGCCTTAAACTGTGTCACCCTGATGGTCTTGATATAACTAATTCATGGTTTACATAAAAATCCCTGACTAGGGGCTGGCCCGGTGGTGCTGAGGGTTGAGGCGCTGGATGCCACACCTCACTCCATGCGGCAACCCAGGTTTGGTGACGGACTTGGGCCACCAGGGGTAGGCAGGGGAGAGAGGATTGAGCACCCAGTGGTGGCTGTCCCTCTCTGGGAGGTTGTGTGCCTGTCTCACTGCTATATCGCCATCTCCAGGGTGAACCCAGGATTGGCGACTCAAGTCGAGGCGTGCAATGGGAGGAGCAGCATCAGCCGAGAACCCTGGGAGGAGTTGCGTCTCGATGTATGCCTCCCAATTGGCTCTCCCTAGATTGCTGGCGACTGCCGGTGTGGGCTCACCAGAAAAGGAAAATGGAGCCCATCACTCCTAGGTGATGGCTCCTCCAGTGCCGAAGCACGCCACCAGCCATCAATGAGGGCAGACTCCTCTGTGCACCACCGATCCACCATTGTTCAGGGAAGGTAAGGGGGCCTCTCCTTGTTCCACCTAGAGGGGGTTAACTGGGGTACCTAGGCTTCTGAGTGAGTGGTCACTCTAGGAGCAGACTCCTGTGGTGCCAGGAGATGCTGCTAGGCTTGAAGAGTTCTGATTGAGTGGAGGGGCGGGCAAGTAAGGTGGAAAAGAGGAAGTAAAAAAATCCCTGACTAGGAAATTGGCATGCCTAACTTTACAGTTGTCCACAAAGGCAGATTACTGAAAAGAGAGGGTCTGTTTTATTATATGTTTGGGTAGGTTTCAGGCTATGAATTACCACTCACCCTCGACTTCCAGCCTCAGTGTGAATACCTCCCTTGTAATTATTACAAGGTGGGAAGTAAAGGTTAACCAATTTCTGTGTTACAACTCCCTCAGGAGAGCATCAAGGGTTGCATGATTTAATCAAACTCCTGAGTGAACTAAATAGTTCAGAACTAATAGTCCTCGGTGATGCAACCTAGATTGGTCATGTCAGGCTTCCATTAATTATTCAACCAAATTATGCGAACTAATTGTAAAGCAGGTTATTACCTTCCTACAAGAATTCATCCCAAGACAGAGCACCACGAATTGCCCAAGACAGGGCACCACGAATTGCTGGACTGGGTAATGGGAGTCCTATGATGATAGGCTGAAATCAGACAGTTTACAGGCAGCCATATTCCAGTTTTACATGTCTGGAGAAATAGGCCCCCATGATTCCCGTACAAGGTCAACAGCTTTGAAATCAATCCAGATTCACCTGGCACACTTTATTAACAGTTTAGCCTTGGTGGACTGGTCAATTCTTGATAACCTTCCTGACATAAATACCCTTACAAAATATGTACAGTGAAGTCAGCCATGATTCAACATAGTACTTTACAGTAAATGACATGTGAAGGATACGTTGTTAAAGTTTAACAAAAAGTTAAAAACAGTTATAAGTTATCAAGGCAGTTTGTTCAGCATGTAGTTGATTTTTAAAAGAGGTGATAGAATCACAGTCTTTAACAAATCAGATGAGACATTCAGGATTTAGCAATTCTATTGGTAAATAAATTCTGATCTAATGTTGACTTTTTAATTGCAACAATAAATGGCATCCAACATACCCTTGTAAAATATTTATTTTAATTAATTTAAATTTGGATTGCCCCAGAGTGAGAAGACCAAGCATAGCTCTTTGCTCATAACCATAGAGTGAAACTGCCAAAGTAGGTTACAAGTTAGCCATCCTGGTCACTCTGGGTCAGCCAAGGGGAGAGCTGGGTGAGGATCGAGTTGCCACTAGGCAGCTCTACTCTCCTGGATTGGGAGGTTGGCTCTCCTGGCCCCTGACTGCCACCATGTGGAGGTGTGGAGGTGGAGCAGGTGTTGAAGGGCATGTGCACTAGGCCATGGGTGGGAGAAGCAGAGTCATCTCGGGCCAAAGCATGGATGTCGCCTCCATGCGCTAACCGACCTTGTCTGGATCTTCAGGGAATAAGGGAAAATCAGCTGAAAACACTGGGGTTGGGGCTTCAAAGCCACACCAGCTAGCGTGATGGCTCAGCCAGGGTTCAGAGGACTGAGGTCAGAGACTCAATACAGTCGTGGTGCCGAGAGGGATGGGCTGATACTGCCGCTCAGCCTACCAAAGGAGCATAAAGGAAAGAATGGAAAAAGTTAGCCATCCTGTGCTATCATAAAGAACACATGTATGAGTATCAAGCTTCAGGTCCGTTGTGAATTAGCATGCCTTGTTCAAAACACTTTTGACCCATGACAGCAGACTGTCACTCACCGAATCATAGATCATTATGAAGTAATCAGTGATGCCAATGATGAAACTCAGAGCCAACAATTTTTAATTTCTGCTAGGAACTTTCTCCTGTTTCTGTAGAGTAAGCCAAGTCTAATGTTGATAGCCTTTAACAAGTAGTCCACATGGTTGGCGAATGACTGCATGTTGTCAAGCAACATCCCCAGGTATTTAAATTTGGCCACCTGTTCAAGAGTAAAACAAGATAAGGTAAAATGTTTAGAGCAGGTGAGGACTCCAATTTGCTGTGGGTTCTTAAAACCATAGTTTTAGTTTTCTTTTCATTTATTGTTAGCAGTTTTGTGAAAACCTTTCCTGTATTGAATCAAAGTCAAGTTGGATATTCTGCTTCTATAGATCAAAATTTTGGTCAATCTTGAATTCAACCGCATGAACCACATATAAAATAATGCTCCTTGATTGACACACAGTAGTTAACTGACTCAGGAATAAGCTAAATAACAGAGTCCAATAAGTAACCCCAGTGGGATAGTTACAGATATTTCTCTATCATTGGACATTACCCTCATTCACATTTTACAACTTGAGTTCCATGGCTCAGATAATGAATAAACAAATTGACAGTGTACTGTTACAACCCCAGTGAAAACAAATTATTGCACGGTCAACCATGATCTACAGTAAAAGGTCAAAGGCCTTTGTCAGATCAATATCAACTAAACCTGCAAATTCTCCTCAGTCCAAGGCCTCATTAAAGAACTCTGTATATTCAAACAAAGCAGTACTAGTACTATAGTTTTTTCAGAACATAGGAACATAGAATTATCACACAAGAGGAGACAATAACCCATCTAGCTTGTCTGCCATTATCTAATGGTAATAGCCATTAATCCCACCCTCCTTCAGGTATTCATTCAGTCTTGTTTTGAAAATTTTCAGATTTTCTCTGTCCACTATGATACATGGTAGACCATTCCAAATGAATACAACACATTGCAAAAACCATCCTATGCATGTCTTAGTTTGAAAATGCCTACCCATTGATTGATAACTATGAACTCCAATCTCTGTGTCAGATTTTTCAATTCTATGTGAAGACAAATTCTTATGTTTCATTAGTAATGGATTTATACACTGCAATGAAGTCTCCTCTCAGCCTCCTCATCTCTAATTCATATAGAAACGTAAAATTTATTGACAGAAAAGGACTGATAAGCTCATCTAGTCTTCTCTATTTTCCTGCCTGTTTCTACACTCTGGACCCTTTTGGTCACATTTGTCATTCCCCTACTTTCCTATGCTTATTATGCCCATGTACTTATGTCACACGTGCTCAAAGCTCCTGACTCTTTTCTCTCCCAACCACCACTTCTGGAAGGCTGTTCCAGGTGTTCACCACCCATTCTGTGAAGAAGTATTTCCTCCATCCCTCTTAAACGTTCCTCCTCAAGCTTCATTGCATGCCCTCGTGTTCTGGTACTCCTGCTCCACTGAAAGAGACTTCCCCTTTCAGCTTGTTCACCCCTTGAGATACTTATAGATCTCAATCATGTCATGTCTTGCTCTCCTCTCCTCAATGGAGTAATCTGTTAGCTCATGCAGCCTCTCCTCATATAGCTTCTTGTGCAACCCCACTCCATTTTGGTAGTCCTCTCTGGACTTCTTCCACCCTGTCAATATCTTTGTGGAGGTGCAGCCTCCAGGATGGGAAACAGTGCTCTAGGTGGAGTCTCACCAGTGAGCAATACAGTGGCAACACTACCTCCCTTCTCCTGCTAGAAATTCTCTTCAGTATGCAGCCCAGCATCTGGCTTGCCTTACTTATTGCCTTGTTACACTGTCCTGTCATCTTGAGATCATAGGATATGATTACCCCAAGGTCCCTCTCTTTCTTGGTGACTGTAAGTCACTTCCCCATATTATACTCAGTTTTGGGGTTTCCTCCCAGGTGCATAACTGCATGTTTTGGCATTGAAACCCAACTGCCATGCCCTAGACCACTCCTCAAGTTTTCTCAGATCCCTTTACATTCTCTCCAACCTTTCCTGGGTATCTATCCTGTTGCAAATTTTTTGTCATCTGCAAAGAGACACACCTTCCTCTCCAGTCCCTCAGTATTGCTGTTTGTGAAGATATTGACTAGGGCAGGACCCAGTACCAATTCTTGTGGTACTCCACTGGTCACTGCCCCATCCTCAGAGTGACTTCCACTTACCACCACCCTCTAGCTGTTATACTTCAACCAGTTTGATACCCATTCAACCACCTTCTCACCAAACCCCAGGTTGCAAAGTGTTTTAATTAGCCCCTGTGTGTCACAGTGTCAAAGGCCTTACTGAAGTCCAGGTAGGTCACATCCACTGCATTCTCCTGATCTACCTCCTTAATTGCCCAGTCAAAAAGCTATGAGGTTTGTTTGACATGACCTCCTCCTGTGAAGCAATGCTGCTGGTATTCTTGCAGCCCATTTGCCTCCAGATACTCCATCAATCTCTTCTTCAGAAGGGTTTCCATTAATATCCCCATCACTGATGTGAGACTGAATGGCCTGTAATTGCCAGCCTCCTCCTTGCTGCCCTTCCTGTGCAGAGGTACCACAGCAACCATCCTCCAATCCTCTGGAACTATACCCATCTCCACTGAGGTGCTGAATAGTGTTGCCAGAGTAGTGGCTAGAACTGTGTTCAGTTCTTTAGTATCCTGTTAGATCCTATCTGGCCCCATCACTTTGTTTTTCTTTAGAACTTCCAATCCCTTCAGACTCTCTCTTCCAAAAATGGACTTGTTCCCTCTCCTTCTCCCAGTGTCTGCCAGTGCCGATACATCCCTCCCCTCCACTGTGAAGACCAAGCAGAAGTACTCATTTAAAAATGTTTACTTTTCTTGGTTTTCCTCTGCACAGCCCCACCCGTTCACCTAATCCTCTATCCCGCCTATTGCTTTCCTCTTTTCACTCACATACTGTAGCTGAAGAGTCTTATCCTCTTTTTTAGCTCCTTGGCTAGACCTTCCTCTGTGCCTTAGCTACCTCAGCTTCCTTCCTACATCCTTTTGTTTATCTGACTATATCTCCCTGTTCCCTCCATCTGGATCTTTCTGTGCTTCCTAAAAGCCATTTTTGATCCCTTACTGCCCCAGTCACCTCTTTGGAGAACCATAGTGGCCTCTTCCTCCACCTCCTACCCTTGCTTATTTCCATCAAACAACTTTCTGTTGCCTTAGTTGTTCCCTCCTTTCCAATTTTTCCATTGTGCTGCTTCCACCTCAGCCACTCCCCCAAGGTATTTACTAAGGCAGTCTCCCATTTCCTTAAAATCTTCCCTCCTGATGTCCAGGACCCTCATCCTAGTGTTTTTATCTCTTGTCAAATCTGTATGCCAAACCACACAGTACGATGATCACTTCTACCCAGGGTGCTACCACTGTGACTTCTGCAATGCTGTTCCTGTTAGTAAGAACTACGCCTGCATTGCCCCATCACTAATTAGTTCTATTACTGGCTACCTGAGAAATGCCACTGTAGGGAGTTGAGGATGGCCCTTCTTCTTGTTGTAACTGCAGTCAGAGTTTTCCAGTCTACAGCTTGAAGATTAAAGTCCCTCATAATCAATACCTAAGAATATAAAGTAGATGGTAGATGGGGACCATGTCATCCAGCTAGTCTGCGAAGACAGTTCTACCCCTACCTGTTTTATTACCCCTTAGGTGGGCACATTGTCTGTCCCATGCTAGTTTGAATTCCATGCGATCCTCAATGCTACCACTTCTAGGGGTAGGCTGTCCATTGTTCTATAACCCTCTCTTTTAAAAAGTATTTCCTTACATTGGTTCTAAATCTGCCTCCCACTAGGTGCAGATTGTGACCCTTGCATGCGTTGTTTTGTTCTCCTGGAATAGGTTTCCTATGTGGGCCATGTTGATTCCTTTTATATAGTTGAATGTCTCTATCATGTCCCCCTATTTCTTCTCTGCTCCAGAGATATAAGTTTAATTCACTGAGTCTAGTTTCATACTGTTCTTGATGCAGGCTCTGAACCATCTTGGTGGCCTTCCACTGAACCCTTTCTTTTTGTAATTCAATATAATTTATTGAGCACACTGAGTTACAACTGACATCATGTACAGAATATAACTCAAACAATTTTTCACACAATTACATCAAACAATCCCTGCCTCCTCCCTTCCTCCCTTCCTCACCCTTCTCACCCTCCAGCAACCCCCACCCCACCCCATACCGCCAGTGTAAAATATAAGGCAAACTGAGTATTTTTATGTAGGGCTTTCCTATTCAGGTATATTTGTAACTAAAGTATCACAATAAGGAGCCACAATTGTGCATTAATGTATTACAGAAGGAGGTGTCTGAGAATGGTGAACCATTAATAGAGTATAAAGGGATCCCACACCCTCTTAAAGGTAGCGGGCGATGCATGATACTTGCAATGGTTTGTTCTGCTTGAATGGCAAAAATATCTCCCTATGCCATTCTATATATGTTGGAGTGTGAATCCAGCCATGTCCTAAGATAACTTTCTTGGCTGTAGCTGAGATTAAAGCTATGTGTGCCTGAGAGACTCCTGTAACTTTGCCAGAATTGTCCCTAATATACAAATCTCCGGACTAAATTTATCCTGAAGATTTAGAGGGGATCCAGATGGGATTGGATCTGTAACCAGAAGGGACAATTTTCATACATGACCAAAGCATGTGTAAAAGTGACCCCAGACGTTAAGTTACATTTGGGACAAAGATCTGTAGTGACATGACCCATCTTGTATAACTTAACGGGTATAGTAGAGATCATGATTAATCTGGAATTGCATGTATCTGTAGTGGTCCCATTTAATAATTTGATAGAGGTGTTTCCAGATTAAGGGACATTGTCTGGAAGAGGAGGTTGCTGGAAGAAGTAATCCCATACATACGCTCTGCTAGCTTCCTTACATGCCATGACAACAATCAGGAACTTATAGGAATGAGAGATTAAATGAGAATTGGGTAGGGAATCCAGAAATGGATAAATCATGGTAGAAAAGGGCTTATCAGAAAGTGTTGCCAAAATGATGGAGTAACGTATGTGAGGATTGTAGGTACTTAAATATGTGAGAAGGGGACCATCTGAAAATATTGCTGGTGGCTTGGAAGGGCATTCATTTTTGATTAGCACCAACTGGTCTACCTGCTCCATACCCATTGCAGGCCAGCATACCAACAGGTTGATGGGTTTCCCAGCTATTAACAAATTGGGATTACCTGCTAAGGGTTGTGCAATGTCCTTGTATGGGTTAACCACTAAAATGAGGTGAGCTGTGCATGTACTTGGAGGGAGGAGCCAAGGGGTACTTTGTACTTGTTTAGGAGGCACTTTTATGTAGGCAGGAAGAGATTTATAGTCTATATTATATTGGGAGCATAGGCCCTGTTCGATCTCCACCCAGAGAGGAAATAGAGGTCACCCGCTCCCATATGTGGAGGTTTGAACCAATATGTTATTCATAAGAGGTGTATAGACAAGTAGTACAGGAAGTCATTAGGAGCTTGCAGCCCTCCATGTGCTTTGAGGTGTGTAAGACAGAGGTAATTCCTTCTGGCTTTCTTCCCTTCCAGAGGAAGAAGCTGAAGATACAATGAACCTGAGAAGACCATGATAAGGGAAGAACTCTGTTAAACATAAAGACAGGGTACAACAGACAGGGTAAAACGTTCATCTTAAGGATACTCATATGGCCCCCTAACGTAAGGGGAGCTGGGACCAGCTGAGTAAATCAGATCTTATTACCGTAAATAGGGGTCAAGATTAAATTGCTCGAACTGACTAACTGAGGGAGTAAGAAATGTTCCTACATATTTCAATTTGTCGGGTCTCCATTGGAACTCCAGGTGGTCCATATCTGCCGGAGTGTGAATTTATTAAGGGGCATCACCTTAGTTTTGTCCAAATTTAGTTTATAGTTTGAGATCGTACCAAATTGTGTAATAATATGCAGAGTGGCTGGGAGTGAGTTGTCCAGGTTAAGACAGGTGCATAAGGATGTCATCTGCATAGACTGAGAGTTTATATTCTAGGTCACCGAATGGAATGCCTCTCACTTGGGGCAATACTTAAGTTTCCTAAATAATGATTCCAAAAAGATTGAACAGGTAAGGGAAAGTGGACAGCCTCATGTACCCTGCTTTAACATAAAGGGAGAAGAGAGATTGTTCTTACAGGAAACCCTGGCCTATGGAGAGTAAAGAGTATTTGGATCCACTTAATAAATTCTGCTGGAATACAAAATTGGGGAGAAGGGCAAATAGGTAATCCCATGAGACCCTGTCAAATGCCTTCCCTGCATCCAGGAGACCAATGCAGCCAGAGTGCAGGCATCCCTGGAGGCAGAGAGGATGTAAGAGATTTTCTGCAGTTGGTCTGCAGAAAGTCGACCTGATAAAACCAATCTGCTCCTTGCTAATTAGCGCTTCCCATACCTGGCCTAAATGATTTGCCAAGACCTTGGCTAATAATTTAAGATCTGTGTTGATCAGGAGATTGGCCTGTAATTAGAAACTAAGGTGTGGTCTTTGTCTGGTTTGGGAAGAACTACTATAATGGTTGCATTGAGGGTGGGATCAGTAATACCTTCTTGAAAGAAATACTGAAAGGTGTCTAGAAGAATGGGAGCTACTTGTTCTTTAAAGGCTTTGTAAAAGTTACTAGTGAACCCATCCAGGCCTGGTGATTTATCAGGAGGAAGATGATCTATCACCTCAAGGATCTCTGATAGGGAGAGTGGCGCTGTAAGAAGTGCCACCTGGTAGTCTTGTAACGTGGGCAAGGGAATGTCTTGGAGGAAAAGTGTCTAGTTGCACAGGTGAGAATGGAGTCTGAGGAGAGGAGTAAAGTTTTTGATAATAATCCCTAAAGGCATCTGCAATTGCCGGTGGGGACGTGAGTATAGTGCCTAAGGGTGAGCAAATAGAGGTTACAATTCTGTCCTAGGTTTGTGATCGGAGACGAAAGGCAAGGAGCTTACCTGTTCTTTCTCCTTGATCAAAGTAATGGGCTTCAGATCTTACCATTACAAATTCCACACGCTCACCCATAAGCTTGTTATACTGGGCCCTAAGGGATTCAGGTTGTTCTCGTTGATCTATAGGGTACCAGGTGGAATGCATGATGCTAAACACTTTATCTGTTCCAAAACCGCAAAGAGGGAGTTAGCCAATTGTTTTTTATGTTTACAAGACAAATGTATAAACTCCCCAAGACAGCATTTGAGGTACACCACAGGATATCTAGTTTTGGCATAGAAGGGCATTAGTGAGTTGGAAGCTATGAATAAACTGTTGAATGTGTTGTAGAAGCTCCTCCGATTTTAATAACCGACTATTTAGTTTCCACATTATTTCGTTGTTACTAGAAGGAGAGTTCCAGATAAAGGGAAGCAGGGTGATGGTCCAAAATGATCTTGGGAGTGTAAGAACACAATTTTACTCCTCCTATAAGATCTTAACCCAAAAGGAAAAAAATCAATCAAGAAAAAAGAATGGTGGGAGGGAACAGAATGAGTATTCCCTTCATGTGGGGTTGAGTATCCTCCATGGGTCAATGAGGCCCAGGGACTACATTAAATCATGAACGGCCTTGGAACTAGATGAGGAAAGGGGTTCATGGGGACCAGATCTGTCTAGGGATGTTAGGAGGACTGTATTCCAGTCCTCCTAAAATCATGGGTAAACAGACCAGTCTGCCAATGTTGAAGCTAGGGAGGTGAAAAGGCAGGATCCTCTGAGTTGGGGCCATAAACTGATCCTAGCACTACTTCTGTATGACCCATAAGGGCCTGTATGAATACATAATGGCCTTGTGAGTCTGTGACTTCTTATAAGAGCCTAAAGGGAATCTTGTGAGCAACTAAAATGGCTACACCTCTTGTGGAGTCCAGGCGGTTTCCAAATGCTTGCCGACCCAGATTCTCCTCAATAAAAGGAGTTGAGTAGCAAGGAGGTGAGTCTCTTGCAGGAAGCTTAAAGTCTGCTTAAAGTTGAACCAGCATAACATTCTGTGGTGATTTGCATATGCAGCCCATGATGCTTTGCATTGTGTGGGTATGTGTGATTTTATTTTCTAAAACTTGGCTTCACAGCCAAATGCCCTTGGGTAACCCTTGCCTCAGTGTTTGTGCACAGAGGTTCTTTGTCTTTAAATAGTTTTTTATTTTAATGGGTTCACCACAACATAACCCAGACAGACCGTCTTAAAGGTAGCTGGTTCATTTCACTGGGGTGTCAAACAGATGAGACATACTGATGAGTCCTGGTAGGACAAAACACGTGTCTATGTCATCTGTTAGCACCCTTTGCAAACTGTGTGAGAAGTCTTTTGGCACCATGCAATTATGCTTAAAGATGAACCAGCATAACATTCTGTGGTGATTTGCATATGCAGCCCATGATGCTTTGCATTGTGTGGGCATGTGTGATTTTGTATTCTCTTGCAGGAAGACTACATCTGTGTGCTGGGATTGTAAATGCAGTAGAATTCTGGTCCTTTTCAGAAGAGACTGTGCTCCTTTAATATTCCATGAAAGAAAATTATAGTGAGCCATCCTGATATGGTTGAAATAGAAACCCAGTACAATAACATTTAAGTAAGCCCAATGTTTATGGAAAAAAACATAATTATACCCCATCTGATGGCATGACCCACCCCACCCCCCAACCACCCTCCCATCCCACCCCAGTTAACGCATCCAGACTGAATGAAAATGTTCACCGTGAGCCCATAACAACAAAGCTTGAGTAACTGTGATATAATGTAATTATCAGCCCAATGGTATGCTCCAAATCCAACAATAAATGCGCATGCCATCCCCAACAAAACCCAACCCTCCTCCCACTCCCACTCCACACATAACAGTAAGGTCCTAAAAATATACTACTCAATCTACTATCTAATAAAACATTATACTGGCCCTAGGGTGCAAATTATGCTTGCTACCCATCACTAAGAGTGCTGAGTTTTTGTGGCACCCCAGCAGCCATTTAACCTAGAACAATAAACTTGTTAAACTTAACATTAGAAACTACCACCTATACTATCTGGTTATGTACATAATGCCAGCTTTGTGCACTAAAAAAAGAAAGAAAAACAGGCACTGAAGAATCTTTTAGTTAGGTGTGTCCATATACAGAAGAGTTGAAACAGACAGTCCATCCAGAGAGTGAGCAGCACTGTGAGGAACAAAGTCTGTGTTTCAGAATCATCTTTCAGGGACCTGCGCACAATCAAGAAGGTCCTGCATAGCGTGCGCTACACTTACAGGGTAAAGGAGGTCGCACAATGAACTTGGGAGCAATCCAGAGGGCAAAGACACTGCAAACAATGAGGAAATAGGCACCAGCTACCAGTTCAGGTGCAGTGGAAGTAAGAGACAGCCAGGACACTCCAGAAACAGTCCCCATCAGACCCCATCAGGCCGAGCCTTACGAAGATCCGAAAGCCACCCAATACTCACAACAAGGGAAGAAGTAAAAGAAAACAAAGGCAACTACCACATATAGTACTTGTACTTCTGGCCCAGGAGTTGTGAATTTAACTACAGCCCAGGTTATCAGCGGCTGAGAACAGCCTCAGGAATAATGTGGGAGATCTTATGTAGCCTGGATGGCACTCAAAGGTCTTCCACAAGCCATTGCACAATACAGAAAGCCAAGCAGAATAGAGCATTCTGAATTTGATTCCTGCCACAATAAGCTTAGTAACTGATTGATGGTATTCTGCTCGCTTGCCATGTCACAGCTGGGTGGTCTTGAGCGATACGGAGTGTGGAAGATTCCCATTGAATCTCTTGAAGTTCCCTGATCTTACTGAGGATATGTTGGTGGTCCAAATAATTCAGAAGTCAGAGGATGAGAGGCCTAGGGCTGGTGCCTGGGGAGGCCTTGGTCTTAAAACAGTGAGCTCTTTTCACTATGTAGGAGACATTATGCTGGGGGGCCTGCGATTTTGAGCAGTAACTTCTGTGCAAAAGTATAAGCGGACCCCTTCCATCTCCTCTGGAAGGCTGAATATCACCAAATTGTTTCTTTGGCTTTGGCCCTCTAAATGTTCCATCTTAGCTCCATTTTCACCAGTCGTTGCTGAAGGTGAGTGAGCTCTGGGTCTGTTTTCTTCTGCCAGGCTTCTAGGGAAGAGGTGCGGGCAGAAAAGTTGTTGATCCTCCAAGCATTTTCCTCAACCTCCTTTAATGGATTTTAGGTCAGCAGCAAATTCCAGAAAGGCATCCTTCAGTGGGGCTAGTTCTGACAGGAATTTGTCCTCAGTGAGTGGTGGAGCCAGGGCTGTTGTCTGAGAGAGCTTTCCCAGATCTTGGTGGCTGGCTCTTGGCTTTTTAGACTGCTTCACGGGGTTTACTGATGGGGTGTGAGCTGGAAGGGCCTGTCACATTTCTGCCTCATTGGACTGCCAGGTACATGGATCCATTCTCCAAGATCTGTTGGGCAGTTAGTAGAGGAGTTAGCAACTGGGTAGTATGATTTCTAGTGGTCTAGGTCAACATTAACTTAACTTTTATTAATAATATACAAATTTGTAGCAGGAGTTGGTGAGGGCGTGGCTCTAGAGCAGAGGCATCACGTGAGATTCCTCTGAGCCCTTTCTAAGTGGTCTATGTCCTTTTTAGGTGTGGTCTGCAGAACTGCATGCAGTATTCCAGGTGTGGCCTGACCAAAGACTTGTATAGCGGGATGATTACCTCACGTTTCTACTTGTAATCTCTGCTTATGCAGCCGAGGATGCTGCTGGCCTTCTGTGCTGCCTTTTCACATTGTTTCTCACTTTTAGATCATCAGCAACAATTACTCTGAGGTTCCGTTCCATCCTCATTTCTTGAGTTGTTGCCCATTCAGTGTGTATGTCTTCCATGGCTTACGTTACCCATGTGCATCATCTTACAGTTCTTGGCATTAAATTTTAATTGCCATATTCTGACCACTCTTCTAACTTCCTGAGATCGGCGTCCATCCCAGAGGCATCTTCATCTCTGTCTACTCTGTTGCAGAGTTTGTATTATCTCATGAACAATCAGACCTTCCTCCAGCCCCTCAACAATGCTGATGATGAATATGTTGAAGAGAATTGAGAGTACGGACCTCTGTGGAATGTCCGCTGGTAACTCTGCACTCTTCTGATAATGCCCCATTGACCAGGGCTCTCTGGGACCCTATCTTGAAGCCATTTTTAATCCAGCTGACTATTTTATGGCCTATGCCTGTGTGCTCCAGATTGTTTACTAACTTCCCTTTGCTTGCAATTCTGACTATGGTCTCCCAAAATCCTGTCTAGCTCCTCTCT
This sequence comes from Neoceratodus forsteri, assembly GCA_016271365.2. Lineage (NCBI taxonomy): Eukaryota > Metazoa > Chordata > Ceratodontiformes > Ceratodontidae > Neoceratodus > Neoceratodus forsteri. The sequence continues at coordinate 1,451,536,496 of CM057452.1, forward strand.
TTGTGTTGAGGATCTATATCCACCTCCATAAGCATGAAGGCCTTGGACTCTGTCTCAAGCCAACCCATAGAACCTCCAACCTTTCCATGTCCTCATTGTGAACTTGTATCTGTGTGGCCTTTATGCCTTCCTCACATATCAAACAACCTCCTCTTTCCTGCCAGTCCTATACTTTCTGAACATATTGTAACCTGGAATGACCACATCACTGCTGTGGTTGCTGGTGCAACGTGGCCTACCAGATCGAGGTCCACCTCTGCAATGGTTGTCTTCAGGCCATGAATTTTATTTCCCAGGCTCCTTGTGATGGTGCACATGGCACTGCACTCCTGTTGTCCCTCCTTGCCTCTACCTTTCCCTCCCTCCCTCCCTCCCTGTTCCATCCTTCACCCTTCTCTTGTCCCTGCTAACATACCTCTCAACCTTTTGTCCCCAAAAGTGGAACATTGCCTGTCAAAATGTGGAACAAATGGGCAAAATATGGAACATAATTAAATCTTTACCTAAAAGCTCAAAACACTGTTAAAATGTTGCATTTATGGTCATAAAGTCTGTTGCTAATTGATAATATACATTTGCATCATTTACTATGGATTTTGTGCTTTAAAATGTTGACTTTGAATGTGGAACAAGTCCTCACAATGTGGAACATGGAGCTTTGTAAGTAAAATGAGGAGCGTTCCTCATAATGTGGTACAGCTGAGAGGTATGCCTGCTAATGTCATCCCTTTTTCATTCTCCCTGTCCACCCTCCTTAACTCTTCTCTCAGCCTGAGAACCACCTTCTGACCCTCCTGCTCCCTCTCTCCCTTTTCCTATGCCACTGTACCTCTGGAGAATTTATTTCTGGGCCTTACTCTGTTGCTCCATTTTCTGGGGGATTACTGCTTTCCTCATTTTTTCTGCTTCCCTTGGCTCATTTAAATACCCATCAAAGTAGCATTTAAACCTTCCAGCCATGAATGCCACTCCCTTCCTGGATGGGTGGAGGCCATCTTCTTTATACAGCTTTCTATCCCCAGGTAGGACCCCAGTCCCTGATGTAGCTGAACCCTCCTCCTGCATAATGCCTTCAACCAGTTGTTGAAGACACTGATGTGGTATTCCATATCCTCCCCAACCATATACAAATAGTGTATCAATGAAGGTCACCATGCAAGCTACTTGCTTCAGGCCCTCTCCAGCTCCATAAACCTATCCTGCAGCTTCCTGCTGCATCCCTTTTCAGGTCATTAGTCCCCAGATGGACAATGACACACAGCTCCTCCTTCTCCTGCCCCTATACCCTAATGATCCTAAGGATCCATTTACCATACTCTTCATGCTGAGGTGCCAGGTAGGCACCTCACTTCCCTCTTTCCTCCTTTCCTGTTGCAAAATCTATCCCTCAAACTACTGAGTCCCCTCCATAAGTCCTTCCTCTTGCACTAGGGTCCTCCACCTCCTATCTTGGGGCCCTTATCTGGAGGACCCTCACATCCTCCTTAGCTATTACCATGGGTACTTCTTCTTGGCAGTTCAAACCTGCCAGAGCAGCAAAAGAGTTGTGTAGTGGCACTGCCAATGAGTAGGTTCCTAATCCACCACCCCCAACCTCCCTGAGCCCACCTCAGTCTAGTCTTTCTTCATATGACATGTTCTCCAAACTCCTAATAATTCTTGTAGTTCTCCTCTTCATACTTTCTACATATTGTATGTCTGCCTTCTAGTGGGGTGACCAAAACTGGCCAAAGTATTCCAGGTGTGGCCTCACCATTGCTCAGTATATTGGCAGAATGACCACTTTTTTCCACTTGTAATTTATTTATGCATCCCAGATTTTTTGTAATCTTGTAGATCTGCTAATAAATTACTAAAAAGCATTACTGAACCCATTAGCAGTATCTTTATCCTCATTTATCCCAGCCCTGTCTATTGCTGATGGCACAGGGTAGTGATTTCTTTAAATTACCCCAAAGCTCACTGATGTTATCCCAGAGCTTTTAGGATGGTTCAGCAGCTGTTTTGTAGTGCTTTGAAAAACAGGGCTTTAGCTACACAAATCTGTGTCCTGTTCTTGATCCCAAGGTGCAACCTGTGGACATAGTATAGGAAATAGATAGACAAATACATACTGTACAACAGAAAAACTGACAAAAATCTGCAATATAGAAATTTTACAAAATGCAGAATAGACTTTTAAGAAGTAAATCTGACACTAATTTTGAAGCTAATGCAGGTGTAATCCCCTCCGAAGACTGGGGATTACCTTTAGAACCCCTGGGACCTACAGTTTCACCACCACAGAAACGGCTATCTGCTTTGCATGGTCCCATCCCAGGACTTGTGCAAGGGGCCAGGCAGTCAAGAAGGAGTGCATTCGCACAATGGAGGGAACAACCACTGATCTTTATGATCTGGGCACAGTCAATTGTTTGCAGCTCCATACCACCACAGAGGTATGGATCAGAAATTCTTCACACATTTAAAGGGTGTTTTAGCCCCAGTATAAGCAGAGGGACATGATTCAAAATCATTGTGGCACTAGGTGAGTTGGACAAGTGGGCAGAAGCTGTCACTGAAGGACCAAAATAAATACTAAATTAACATGGCTGTGTCCATGCAGTTTGCCTTCTGCCTCAGGACTCTGTAAACAGGGGCAGAGGGCATAAGTAGTCCATAAGGAGCTCCACAGCTTGTGCAGGCACAGCATACAGCTTGCAGGGACACATTCAAACAGAAGGAAGGAAGAAATAAGTGCCTCAGCTGTGACTTGAACCCAGGCCACCAAGAATGCCATTCTGATCATGTTACCTGTTACACCACCAAGGCAACTGGAAACTGGGCCATTCTGGAGCACATTACTCTTTCTCCAATGCACATCCTGGTGCTGCACATATGATTACATTTTCAGTCACAACAGTGTGGTGTGCACATTTATGGTAACCTTGCTGGTGCAGCTGGTAGTGCAACCAGAATGGTATTCCAAGGCCTGGGTTCAAGTCCCAGCTAAGACACTTATTCCGCTTCCTCTTCTGTTTGTATGTGTTCCATAAATGTTTACACAACACTGTTGTGACTGAGCTTGCAGGAACAGTTTGTCGATGAATTTCAGCCAATCGGGGTCAGCATTCTGAGGCTATAAAACCCATATAACCAGAGATTCTTGGCTTTTCCTCCTCTGGTCTGAGAGGAACCAGCTAAGATGTGTCTGTCCTATGAGTGGCTGGTAAGCCAAAGATTGTGTGCACATTTGGTTTCCAGTGGAGGAAGCAGCACCATTCCAGAGCTGATTGAGAGGAAAGGCTATACTATTTGGAGCTAGGCGGGTCTGCAAAGAGGTTTTACACACAGCATATTTTTCCAAACAGCCAGAGCTTAATTCATATCAGGACAAATGCCTGCAGATCCCATCAGAGAGAGGAAGAGGACAGTGTGAAGGAGGAAAAAGTCCCCACTAGGGGTGAAGACCTGCAACGTTGGGGTTGCTCAACCATAGCTTGTTCCTGCTGACCACATGCTGCAGTGGCCACTGTGACACCACTGTGACACCACTCAGAGAGGCAGCATCTGAACTGTGGTTACTGCACACCAGTGAGACCAGCGTCCAGCATCTGAGGTCATTCATAGTCTGATTTGGTTTGCAACCATGTGTACCTGTTCATTGCCTTGTCTCTGCAACCTTTTATTTAGATAAATAGCTAAGGGCAGGTGGAATAGAAGCTCTGTGCAGGGCTGTGCTTGCTTTGAGAATGCCTGGGCAAAAGACCTGCATTTAGGTCACCAGGTCTTGTTGGAAAAACAAATAGTGATCACTTTAATCCCCAATTCAAAAGGGCAAGTCATCAAAAGTGGCAAAGATTTGGGACTTAACACAATTCTGCAGCTTGAAAAAGTAAATAACCTAAAAGCGTTTATCTTTTATGTGCAATTGCTGCAATTTGTGGCGTTAGCTCCCACCTGCATCAAGAAAGTGATACCGCATCATTTTCTGCTGTTGAGCAGGTACAACTGCGTAAATGCATTAACATGTTTGAAAATATCATTCAAATGTTTTGGTTCAATTATTTTGATGCAGGTGCTACTCAAAATCGGGACTTGAGTCTGGGTCTTAGAAAATCCAGCCCTATCATTTACTGCAATAATTAAACAGCTGTGGTCCTCAGTAACATGTAATGGGGCTCCCCAGGGTATTGGGAAGTAAATCAGTCAGCTGAAAAATAGAAACATATAATCTGTCATCTGAAACAGACTACTTAGCCTACTGGGTATGCACAGATGTTCCCTGCCTAATCTATCTCACAGACCCTAACTGGTCTCCAGCGACTCTTCCTCCTCCTCCCTGCCTATTTACTAATATTTACTAATTTACTAATATTCCCCTACATCTATACACTGTATGCTTGAAAGCTCCCACTATTTCTCTTCCACTGCTTCCTTTGACAGTCTGTTCCAGGCATCTACCACCCTTTCAGTGAAGCAGTACAGTCTCACATCCTCTTAAAGCACCCCCAGCTTCATCACATGCCCCGGTCCTGGTGCTCTTTCTCATTTGAAAGACTCCTCCTGTATCCCTTCCCTGAAACATAGAGCATAGAAACATGGAAGTTGATGGCAGATAAGGACCACAAGGACCATCCAGTCTGCCCATGTTTTCTACCTTATGAATGTTCCATAGGTCTCTACTCTGTCAATGGCCTATCTATTCATACTCATCTGTATTGCTTCCTTATGCCTATCCCGTGCCTGTTTGAAGCCCTTGCACTATATTCATATCTACCACTTCCTGAGGTAGGCTGTTCCATGCATCCACCACCCTTTCTGTGAAAAAGAACTTCCTCACATTACCCCTTAATCAGCCTCCTCTAATCTCATGCTGTGTCCTCTTGTCCTGCTACTTTTCTTATATTGAAACATGTTAGACTCTTTCACCTTGTTAATGCCCTTAAGATGCTTGAATGTTTCGATCATATCACTCTCTCCTCCTTTACTCTAGGGTATACATATTGAGCTCTGTTAATCTGTCCTCATATGTTTTGATGCAGTCCCTGCATCATTTTGGTGCCCTTCTCTGGACTGCCTCTATTTTGTTAATGTCCTTGTGCAGGTGCAGCCTTCAGTACTGCATGCAGTACTCCAGATGGGTCTAACCAGTGTCTTGTAAGAGGGATTATTACCTTCTTCTTATGACTTGTGATACCCCTACTAATACATCCCAACATCCCTCTAGCCTTACCTAATGCTTTAGCGGTCTGCTTGGATGATTTCAGGTCATCTGTGATGACGATGCCCAAGTCTCTTTCTTCCCTTGTGATTGCCAGCAACTCCCTCCCAACCTATAGGTGGCTTCAGGGTTTTTCTTCCTATGTGCATGATCTTGCACTTCTTTGCCTTAAACCCCAGTTGCCACTCTTCCGTCCATTTTGCCAGTTTATCCAGATCTCTTCTCATTCTGCCCACCCCATCTGGATCATCTATTCTGTTGCAGATCTTGGTGTCATCTGCAAACAGACAAACCTTACCCTCCAGGTGTCCAGGTGGAAGTAAAAGAACCCAGGGCACTTTTCTCGAAAGAGTAGGGGACATTCCCGTGTCCTGGCCAACATTCCCCTTCCTATAAACCAGTTCATGCAATAATCCAGGCTATGTGTGGGTGATGATGTGATATGGCTGCCACTTCACATTCAGTCACTTCACTACCAGTCTAGCATTGCTTGTAAAGTGCTTTAGGATACACTGTGTATGAAAAGCGCTATATAAATGCTGATTCTTCTTCTTCTTCTTCTTCTTCTTCTTCTTCTTCTTCCAGCCCATCTGCAATGTCACTGATGAAGATATTGAAGAGGACTGGCCCCAGGACTGATCCTGAGGTACCCACTTGTGACTTGCATCTCTTCTGACTGTATACCATTTACCATTACTCTCTGTTTCTGCCAACCAGTTTGCCACCCAGTTAACCAACTTCTGCCTACCCGAGACTACCCAGCATATTAATCAATCTTCTATGTGGAACAGTATCAAAAACTTTGCTGAAGTCAAGGCAGGCGACATCAACTGCACCCCTTGGTCCACTCACTCTTGGTTACCCAGTCAAAGAAATCTGTGAGATTAGTTTGACAGGATCTTCCTGTTGTAAACCCATGCTGTCTTGGATCCTGTGGTCCTATGGATTCCAGGTGTTGCACTATCCTTTCCTTATGGAGTGCCTCCATAATCTTGCCCACTACTGAGGGAAGACTGACTGGTCTGTAGTTCCCTGCCTCCTCCCTGCTACCACTCTTGTGGGGCGGGATCACATAAGCCCTTCTCCAGTCTTCTGGGACCTCTCCTGTGTTCAGAGACTTACTAAACAGTTCTGATAATGGCTCTGCTAGTTCCACCCTTAGCTCCTTTAGCACCCTGGGATGTATGCCATCCGGTCCTATTGCCTTGTCCATCCTGGGCTTAGCGAGCTCTTGTGGGACCCTTTCTTTTATTGAAGGGACTAGTACACTTCCCTCCCCCTGTGTACATGGTGCTGATCTATGGGCCTTGCCCTACCTTTTCTTCAGTAAATACTGGGCAGAAGTATCTATTTAGGATAGACACTTTTCTTGGTCCTCCTCCACACACTCCCTCTTATCTCCTTTGAGCTTAGCAATACCCCCTCTGGATTTTCTCTTTTCACTAATGTATCTATAGAAAGTCTTGTCACCTTCTTTTACTGTTTGTGCTAGTATTTCATCAGTTTGGGCTTTGCCTGCCTTGCTGCCTTTCCTGCTTCCCTTAGGGAAGTTTAGTATACCTCCTACCTTCGTCCTGCTGTGTTTATATTTCCTGAAGGCCAACCTTTTGGCTCTGACCTTTTCTGCTACTGTTTTTGAGAACCAAAGTGGTTTCCTCCTTCTTTTGCTCTTGCTTTTCTCTCTAACACAATGGGATGTTGCTTCAAGTATTGCATCATAATGCTATCCTACTTTGCCTGTACCTCCTCACCTCTATTTCATCTTGCCAAGGATAGCTTAACTCTGTTGGCCATCTTATCAAAGTCCACTCCACTGAAGTCCCATATTTTTGCCTTGGAATGGGATGATTTAATTCTAGTGGCCAAATTGAACCATACCATGTGATGGTCACTGGCCCCAGGTGACCTTCTACCTGGAGATCTGTGATCCTTTCCCCATTAGTCAGTACTAGATCTAGGATAGCCCTGTCTCTTGTAGGTTGTTGTACCAGTTGTTTGAGGTCCTCCCCTGCAGGAATCCACCATGTGTCTAGTTCTGGTGGATGTTCCTGCTGTATTGACCAATCTGTATCTGGCATGTTGAAGTCTCCCATTATCAGAACGTCCACTTTAGCCATCATGTTTTGTGTATCTTCTAACAGTAATTTGTCTATGTCCTCCTCCTTGTCTGAAGGTGGCTGTCCCATTTCCTGTTTCCAGGGTGACCCACAGTTCTTCTGGCTCCTTATGTGTATTCTGAATTTCTGTGCTTTGATATTTTCATTGACGTAAGGGCCACTCCACCCCCCTTTTTACCTCGGTCTCTTCTAGAACAGTACATAGCTAGGTACTGAAGTCTCCCAAGTGTGGTTACTGGTGAACCATGTCTCACTAATGGCTACTATTTCAAGTTTAGCCTCTGTCATTGTTGCCTGAAGGTCTGAGATCTTGTTTCCCAGAACTGCGGGCATTTGTGTACATGATTTTCCATTGGTCAGCGTTTCCCCTGCCGTTGTATGGGGAGCTGGACCTTTTTCTACCTGGTGATACACATGAACTATAAACATGCTGAACTTCTGTTTGATCACTAGCTGAGGGGAGGTGTTCTTCCCATTCGATGTATCGGGTGCTGCACTCTTATCCCCATTTGCTAATTTAAATATTTTGCAAGATGTCAAGCGTCTGCCCCAATGCACTGACTCCTCCTTAGTCAGATGCAGTCCATCAATTTAAAACTTTCGCTCCCAAAACTATTTCAGTTACCTACATATTTGTGTCCTTTTCCTGGCACAAGCCCTTGATCCATATGTTAAGCTCACCTATCTTCCCTTCTCTGACCTTCCGTCCATCTGCCCCCTCTCCCAGACTGGCAGGATCTCAGAGAAGGAGATGCTGGATGAAAATAATGACAGTTTGTCTCCCAACCTGGTCAGGTGTTCCTTGGTCTCCACAACTGACAACTGACTGGCTGGCGGATCGTTAGTCCCTATGTGCACCAGGACGTTGATGTTTTCTCCTGCTTCCTGCACAATTTTAGCAATGCAGTCAGTGTCTCTCCACACTGATGTACCTGGGAGACATCTGACCATTACCCTTGGCTGGAGGTAGGTATCAACTCCTGAATCATGGAGTCTCCTATGATCAGCAGTGTTTTGGATGTCCTTCTTGCTTTTTGTTTTGGTCCCGTTTTGGGTGAGTTTTGTTGCACAAGCTCATGTGCTGCAGTGTCCTGCTCTGCAGTGTCCTCTCCCCTTTGTTTGATTTCGGACATAGAGGTATATACCTGTTTGTAGATTTTATATGGTTTGTAGAGGTGATCGTTGAGAACATTGAGTGATGGGGCACCAATTGGCCCTCCTAACCACCTGCTAACCTCCTGGACCAACTACCCTCTGCGGTCGAGGTGCTTCAGTTGGATGTTGGGGAAATGGCAGGTGGTTCTTATAATATATTTCCTCCTGAATATGCAATTTGAGGTGCTCAGTCTCTGCCCATGCTGCCTGGAGCCAAGCCCTTAGATCTCAATGGTCCAGCATGTAGAACAGCATCCTAAATCCTGTATAACTGCCCTTTGAAAAGAGTCCCGCAGTACCTGTGAATATGGGTGTGGGCAGGACAGTAGTGTATGGTGGGTAGGTAACTGGCTGGGTGGCAGGACACAGAGGGTGGTAGTAAATGGCTGTCACTCCACAGAGGGAAGAGTGACCAGTGAGGTACCACAGGGATCAGTGCTGGGGCCGGGTCCTATTCAACATCTTCATCAGTGACATGGCGCAGGACCTAGAAGACAGAATTTCACTGTTCGCTGATGACACAAAGCTCTGTAACAGAGTAGACACACCAGAGGGTGTAGACAGAATGAGAAGCGACCTGCAGAAACTTGAAGAATGGTCAGGGGTTTGGCAGTTGAAATTCAATGCAAAGAAGTGCAAGGTAATGCACATGGGCACAAAACCCTGGCACAATATATCAGTTGGGGGTGAGGATATAGCACGCACCAAGCAGGAAAGGGATCTTGGGGTTATCATCTCTGATGACCTCAAGGTAGGGAAACATGTGACAAGGCAGCAGGTAAAGCAAATAGGATGCTGGGATGTATAGGCAGGGGCATTACCAGCAGGAAAAGGGAGGTCATAATTCTGCTATACAAGACACTAGTGAGGCTCCACCTGGAGTACAGTGTACAGTTCTGGAGACCATACCTACGTAAGGACATAGACAGGGTAGAGAAGGTTCAGAGGAGGGCAACAAAGATGGTGCATGGATTGCATCACAAGTCCTATGAAGACAGGTTGAAGGAACTGAACATGTACTCCCTGGAGGAGAGGAGGGAGAGAGGGATATGATAGAGACATACAAGTATCTTACAGGAGGAACAGGGTGCAGGGAAAACACTATTTTTAAGCGAAAAGATGTTCCAGGACTAGAGGGCATGGGATGAAGTTGGAGGAGGACGATTCAGAGGAAACATGAGAAAGAATTTCTTCACAGAACGGGTGGTGGACAAGTGGAACACCCTGCCAGAGGAAGTGGTGGGGGCTGAAACAATCACGGATTTAAGAATGCATGGGATAGACATAAAGGAATTCTGGAGGTCAGGGGTAAGGTGCAACAAACTTCTAGGGAAAGCAAACTGAACTTACAAGCTCAAAAGGGCAGACTGGGTGGGCCATAGGCCTTATCTGCCGACACTGTCTATGTATCTATGTATCTATGTATCTACCTGCAGTTAATAACATCCATTCCAGATGAAGTGCTGGGTTTATAACCTGGTCCAAGTAATTAGAAGGAGAAAAGTTAAAGCAAAAGTTTGATTTTTGTTTGTTTGTTTTGTAACCCTCACCCCTGCCTTTTGCCAAAGCGACAGGTGGCATGCCGTTAAACTGACAGCAATACCTGGTGAGGGACCTGGGTTGGGAGGATGAGGTTACTCGGCACATGGGGACCTAGGTTTGGCTACTCTGTACAGGGGCACCCAAGTAAATCCAACACGGAAGCAATAACTGTAATGTCCAGAACCAGGAATGGGATTCTACAGTGTGGCTTTTATTCACAAACTAGCTGAACACAACAAAGCATAGACGGACCCCCATGGGGCTACATTTACTGGTAATACAGATTAGAGACTACAATGCGTCCACTTGAAGAATGAACCAATTATACTGTTTTCAGGCTCTGGACCTGTCAGACTTTACAACCCCGGACTTGCAGCTTTGGGTACACAGCCCGACTGGTCCGACTCCCCTGCAGCCACTTGATCCCGGTCCATTTGAAGAATGAACCAATTATCTTGTCGTGGATCCCCATACCACTTAAGTCTGCGACTCCTGGAAGATTTCTTCCTTACTTGATATGATTCACCATCTCATGAAGAGAATTCTTCACGCTTTGTTGTGGCTCCCCACACCACTTAGAGTCTGCGACTTCTAGAGAGATTTTCCTTTGCAACCCCTACGCCTGGGTACTTCCCTCATCACTGGCCAAGTGCATAAAGCAAAGTAGCAACCACAGCAGAAATCTGTAGAAGTGGACCTGGTTACTAAAGATGGGGGTGTTCCACCTCCAGCTCCCACAGCCCATACCCAGCCATTTCTCTGGAAAAACTGAAACTTCTGAATGTAGATTAAATGGTAGATGAACTGTCGCATCCCTCTACAATTTACTTGAAATCACACAGCACTCTAGCATTTGACACTACTCCATTTGTTTGACCTAGTCCTATAGGCTTCCCAAATTGTAGCTCAATTCCTAGATTTCCTCACATGTCCCAGGTTGAAGAAACACATTTTGCCCTCTCATGTTAGAGCAAACACTCACCCTTTAGTTGCAGGTGCCCCACAAGCGAATCACAGATCTTCCAACTTTCCAAACAAAGGCTGAACTGAATAGGCAGCTTTCTCTTCCTAAAGGCAGAATTAAGGGGATTGCCCCAGGAATCTGCATGGGGATCTTTACATCCCCCGGAGGAGAGAGGCACTGAGACCCGAACAGCAGTCTCCACCACTTAGCACACCTTCACTCTTCAAACCAAACTGCAGACTGACTACTAACCTTTGAAAACTCCCAACATTCTATCTAACTCCCTCTGCTGCAGATTCCAATGTGGCTTATGGAGCTCGAAAGTTCTATTGGTGATGTTATCCCTCAGTCTCAGCTGAGACTGAGAACAGAGTGAGACAGTGTGAAACCCATTTAACTGGAGTTTCACAAGCTACCTTCCCTGCCTACCACTAGGTCTTACTGGGATTCTAGTAACCCGTGTAACAAGGGGTTACATTTGTTTTTGTATAACTTGTTATAACAAGTTAAATTACTTGTGCCCCTGTAAGTGAGGTCACGTGTGGATACCTCTCTGATCCTCCCTTCCTGCTTTGTTACAGGAGTGTCACAACTATGCTACCCTATAAAGGTGTAGCATGGGGGTGGTTGGGGATGGGGGTGGGTGGCTGGGCCTTCCTTGCCGAAAAGAAGAAGAACCAATGGACGAAAGAAACAAGGAGGTAAGAGCAGAAACAATCAACCAATAACAAATACAGTAGCACTGAAAGCTTAGCCTAATGATAGATAAAACTATAAAACTTGTAAAGCACCACCTGCAATAATTTCACAGAAGATATACCCCTGCAAAAACACTTTCTACAAAGAAAAATAAAGCAGTAACAGAAGATATGCCTTGCAAAAACAATTTGAATCATAGAAAATTACAGCAGTAATCTGTAAGCACAAAACAGTAACAAACCTGTAGACACCCTGTAATAATCGGTAGAAAGTATAGCCTGTGACAGCAATTTGAATCAGAGAACAATAAAGCAGTAAAATGTTAGCAAAGACAGTAACAAACTCTGTGAGTACAAAAGAAAATAATATCACACAGTAAATCTGCCTAGCCAAAAGAAGCCTTAATCTTTTCCTTGCTCTGATAATGTTCCTTGCTCTGTCCTTACAAGCAAACCTAGAAGAAAAGAGCTCAGGTGAAGCTAGGCACCTTTGCCAGCAAACCCAGTCTTCCACCTGGGTCACATCTGGAAACAAGCTTCAACTCAGTGTGCCTTTCCTGGTAACCAATTTTCAAATAAATAAATAGACTCCCTCCTGCATCCTGTTCACCCCAGTGAGGTACTTGTTCTCTCTCTCTCTCTCTTTCTCTCTCTCTCATGTTCTCTCTCTCTCTCTCTCTCTCTCTCTCTTTTCCAGGGTGTATATGTTGAGATCCCTCATTTCTCCTCATAGGGCTTCTCATGCAAACCCTGCACATTTAAGCTCCCTCCTCTGGACTGCCTCCACCCTGACTATATCCATTCTGAGGTACAGCCTCCAAAACTGGACACAGTACTCCAGGTAGTGTATCACCAATGGGCGATACAGCAACAGCACCTCTCTCCCCCTGCTGGGATAATCCCTCCTCATGCACCCCAGCATCCAACTAGCCCTTACCCACTGCTGTGCACACTGCCATGCCACTTTGAGGTCATCAGTTATTATAGCTCCAAGTTCCGCTTCCTGTTTAGTGACTGTTATCACCGCTACACCATTATATACACTACTGCTGGGTTTCTATGCCCTAGGAGCATGATTTTGAACATTTTGGCATTGAACTCAAACTTCCATGCTCTTGACCACTCCTTGAATTCCCAAGATCCCTAGGAATCCTCTCTACCCCTTCTTGAGTGTCCACCCTATTACGATTTTGGTATAATCTGCAAAAGGCATGCATTCCCTTCCAGTTCTTCTGCAATGCCACTTATGAAGACACTGAAGAGGGCTCATCCCAGTACTGAGCCTTGTGAGACCCCACTGGTCACTGTTCCATTATTAGAGTGAGTGCCATTAACCATTACACTCTGTCTTCTATCCATTAACCAAATTTTGACAGCACCCATAGATTGTGAAATTTGCATTGATCTACAGCTGTGGTAAACTCCAGGTGTGACAGGGACCCTGCACCCTATTTTATAAAACAGGGGTCCCTGCCAAAGACCAGGAGTTGCCACAGTGGTGCACCTGTGGGTTTGATGGAGGATCTGTCACTCCCACTTGGTGCAACCCCTAGATGACCTGCGGAGATGGGGTAACTATGCCTGGAAGGTGGGGACCAAGGGTCAATGGAGCCCTTGGGGTGCCGTGGAGGTGAAGGGACACAGCAGCAGTGGGAGAGACCTGTGAAGGTAGCTAGCAGAGGTGCCATACAGTCAATCAGGCTGGGAGAGGGGCATGACCAGAATTTCATGACCTGGACCCCAGTGGACAGCAGCCCTGGCACCAGCTCCACAGGACCCACAGTGCCTGGCACCATAGTCGGGCATCCACCAGCTGCCACATCAGGGCTTTATATGCTGGAATGTTGCAGTGCCTGGGGCACATCCTCAGCCACCAAATGCACCCCACAACCTGCACCTCTGCCACTCACTGCCTTTAGGGACTGTGGGTTCTGTGGGTAGGTGCCAGGGCTGCTTTCTACTGGGGTCAGGGTCATGATGATCCAGCCATGTACCCCTACCCAACCTGATGGGCTGTGGCAAGTTGCATGACACCTCTGCAGGGTGCCTCAACATCCTGTCCACTGCTGCTGTGCCTCCCTCACCCCCATAGTACCCCCAGAGCTCTATTGGCCCCCAGTCTCCACCTTCCAGGTCCCCCACAATTGCTGCCCTGCTAGGCGATGGTGCAGGACCCTTCTTCTGGCTGGTCAAAAGTCATCCCCTGTTGCAACCATGGGGGCTTCTAGAATTGCAAAAGGGATGGTGCAGTCCCATTATGGTACAACCACCCTTGTGACCTGCTGCATAGCACTTGCCGCAAGGGTGGTGCAGGTGGCTTTGATGCATGACATCCCAGTTTTGATGCAGCTAGTGTTGAAAATTGGGATAGCTGCAAACTTTAACACAAGGTGCCATTTGCATCATACACCTTTGGTGCAGGCACCTAGTGTCAATGTTTTCCTTTTGAAAATCGAGCCCCCAGTTTCTAACCCAGTTCACTTCACCGAGAGGAGCCTGACCCCCACTTCTTGAGAACTGCTCTGGCTGCTCATTACTTCAGCCCTGACCACCAGCCTGTCCAGTGAAGCCACTACTAGGTATGCCTCTCTCATGCCCTGCCTGCAGTTCTGTGGAAGTTCAAATCTGGCGCCTCCTTTGTGAACGCCTCCAGATTGGCTCCAAATTGCAGCCTGCACATAATCCAATTTTTCTGCCTGATTTGTGTGTCTTCTACTTTTTTCTGTTTCTACTGCATTTAATTATGATTGTTGATTAATACATGGTTTAATTTAGTGAAGAGGTTTTACTTGATTTCTTTCCTTCCTGCACTCCTACTAAGTCTCCCACTAAACTGCTCTACTGCTATTTTTCTCTAAAACCTAAACCTCCATTCTTGCTTTCCCCATCTGCCCAGACCCTCCTACTGTCTCCCCTTTGTTCTTCTCCCATCCCTCACCAGCCCTCGCTCAAGGGACCTAATTGTTTGCTAAGCCTTCCTGCCATTCCTGTCCCTTTTATTCTTAGCCCTTAAGTAACCTAACCTCTCTTTCTTCTCAAGCTACATCGCCCAGAGGGCACCTCACCCACTACTTGAGAACTGCTCCAGCAGCTCATTACTTCAGCCCTGACTGCCAGCCTGCCTGGTGAAACTGCTACTAGGTATGCCTCTCTCATGCCCTGCCTGTGACTCTGTAGGAAGTTACCACCGGTGCTGTGCTCCAGATTCCCCCACCCTATTTGGCATCTTATTTATACCTCCTGGTCATCACACGATAGTGTTTTCTCTATCTACCAACTTTCCCATTAGCTCCTTATAGGCTTGGACAACTAGAGGGATCTCATATTTTCCCTGCTCTTTCAGTGCTCTTTCCTGAACTTTAATAATCTCTTTACTCGCTTCTTCAGTAGTACCATCTTTACTTATAATAGCAAATAACACTCTTCCCCTCTGCCCCCTTTAAAGAAATGGGGGCGACGCTTAACTCTGAAAGTAATACTTACTGGCCTCAAGAAGTTTCTTTTCCTACTGCTTCTTTGTTCTGGGAACATTGAATCAAACCCCAGTCCCCCTACACTGATTGCTGCACCCTCTGACCTTTCGCATCTAAAGGATTAAGCTTCCTACACATCAATGTCTACACAACAATGCCTGTAGTTTACTGAAAAAACATGACCTTATCCAGGCATGAGTCTCTCACACCAAGCCTGACATTCTAGTGGTATTGGAATCCTGGCTAAAGGTGTACGCTTGACCATGACATTAATATTCCCTCCTATAATGTTTTAGAGCAGACAGATCCTCTAGGGTGGGGGTTGTTATTTATGTATTGGATAAATTCTTGGTCTCCATCTTTGATTCTACCTCCGTACCTAAAGAGTTCAAAAGCTTGATACTAAAGATATCTTTGCCTCTGAGGAGTCTGTTCTTATCTCTGGCTGCTATAGACCCCAGCAGAGGGCCTGAAATATTGCCTCACCTCATGAGCTGCTGGAAGCCTCTAACTCAGAGTAGTCATTTGGGGAGACTTTAACCTTGACTGGCAGTCTCCATATTCCAAACCCTTAAGGACCTCTGTGATAGCTATGGCCTGTCACAGCTTATTCAGGAGTCCACTCAACCTAACACAAAAAATGGCCAACAGCTCCTTCCTAGACTTAATCCTTGTCAATAAGCTGCACAAATTTGCATACACTGGGGTATTCTACAATGACATAAGCGACCACGGGGCTATATAGCATGGTAACGTGCACTCTAAGTCTACCTCCCCAACTTCACATTTAAAAGGTCACCATAAAATTAAATCCTTCAGCCTTCCTATCAGATTTAGCTCTGATTAGATGGCAAGATTTCTACCGCTCCTTCTATCTCTGAGGCCAACAATCTGTTTCAGAACCTTGTCCTGAAGGTAATTGACAAACATGCTCCACTAGTAAAACACAGAACTAAAAAGATCTTGTCCATCATTCACCACTTCCTAAAGTCAGCGATACACAACAGAGATGCCCTATGGAAGAAGGCACACAAAACCAAACTGCCAGCCAACTGGGTATCCTTTAGAGCATCCGGAATCATTGCACTAAGTTTAAGGGCTGCTAAAGTTTAATTACTCAAACAGCTTTGATTCCACTAAAACAATGCTGTCGAATTCTGGCAAATCTTGAAAATGTCAAGGGACATAGCCACGCTTCATCCCTACTTACCAAAATTATTAATGGCAATTACACCTTCACTGACAAACAGGCTATTTTAGTCCAACTAAATAATCATTTGCTACAGCTGGGTTAGCTTTTGATAACTCCCTGCAAGTAAGCTGCTCGCCCAGCAGGATGTTTCAGATCCTACTTCTCTGCTCACAATTCCCACCCGTCTAGCTGTTAAATTTTCTTTTAATCCAGTATCCTATAAGCAAGTCAAAGACCTCTTAATGGCCTTGTATACAAAAAAGCGCTGGAGCAGACCACATAAACCCTTCTTTATAAAGATGGGCTACCACCTATCACTCACATCTTTAACATGTCCCTTTCCCAAGGAGTTCTCCTTGCCAATGGAAAGTAGCGCATTATCCCACTCTTCAAATCAGGTGACACGTGCAACCTCAATAACTACCAGCCCATATCGTTGCTACCCATCCTATCAAAACTCCTTGAAAAATTAGTCAATTCCCAATTAAGAGAATTCCTTGAGTCTTACAATATGCTCAGTCCCCTTCAATCAGGTTTTAGACCTAATCACAGCACTGTTTCTGCCTTAGTCAAGGTTATGAGTGACTGGCAAGTCGCACTGGACTCCAAAAACAAGTCAGTGCACTATTCTTGGATCAGAGTAAGGCATTTGATATGGTAGACTATGACTTACTCTTAACTATGCTACTTAATATCATCCTTGATGACATTGCCTTAAAATGGTGTAACAGTTACCTTGTAGGCAGACAACAGCAAGTAAAAGCACAGGGTGACACTTTCCCTCTTAAAAGTCTGCAAGAGGAGTCCCACAAGGATTGATTCTGGGGCTCCTACTATTTACTATTTACATTAATGATATCAATTCAAAAGTCAGCACAGCTAGTGTCCACCTCTTTGTGGATGACATCATGCTTTATGTTGCCAGACCTTTCCTAGAACTTGCTTACACAGAGTTGCAACATGATTTCAACTTCCTTCAACATAACCTCCTGCATCTGAAATTGCTGCTTAATGCAAAAAGACCAAAATTATGCTCCTGTCTCCACATGCCCAATCGGTGAACACCCACCCCAAGTACATAAGTTCCAGATCCTGACCCTGCTGAGGAACCACTAGAAATAGTGGATAAGGTCAAATATCTGGGCTTTTGGAATTGACTGTAAGCTTTCTTTCTCTGTTATACCTAGAAGAACTGTCCAAAAAAAACTAAAGCAAAGGCAAGGTCTTTTCTATCATATCAAACACCTTCCAAATCATTACGCCAAAATAAAACTGGTGCAGACTACTTTTCTCCTCTGGTAGATTATGCAGACTTCATCTATGGCCATTGCCCTATGGCTTCCCTAGCTAAGTTGGATACCTTGTACCACAGGTCAATCCAAATTATCACCAGCACCCATATAATACTCACCACTGTGCCCTCCATGCTCAAATTGGTTGGCATGATTTGAAAACCAGGAGATTAAAAATGCTGCCTTCTGGACATTTAGAGTTCTTACGATAAACTCCCAAAATATATCTCAGATCTTTTCTCTTACACACGGGGACATATTCTCTCAGAAGATACTCATGCCTCCTGCTTGAAATCCCCAGAATCAGAACTCGATATGCACATCTTCCCTAAGCCATGCTCTCCCACCCTTTGGAATGCTATCCAAAGCACCTTAAAACTCTCGAATCTAGTTGGGTTGCTTACCTTTAAGACACTGCTGAGATACTCTTAAAGGAAACTTGCAGCTGCTTCTCCTAAATCCATCTTTACTTGAACCCTGCCCATTTTACCTACTTATAGCATTTGCTCCTCATTTTTGGCAGTCCTTGGATTGTCTCCACCACCTCAGTAACTATTACCCCTCCTGACATAATTCTCCTTCAGACTGTCTCTTTCACCTCCCTTTCTCTATAAAGTTGTTTCCTTTCACCCGCTCCTATTATGTCTTCTTATCCCACCCATAGATTGAATTGTTAGCCTATTCTCGCTAGGTCATATTAAACCTTTGCTCTTGATATGCCATCTGTTTGTATAGTCTGGATTGTATTGTATGATGATTCATGTTGTACTTCATGTATGATGATTCATGTTGTACTTATGTAGCGTCCACCCAGGCCACCTTGTACAAGAATCTTCTCAATGGTGTTTTCTCCTAGTGAAATAAAGATTGATTGATTGATTAATTGATTGATTGGATCTCACTTCTAGGCTGCTCAATTTCTTTATCAATCTCCTGTGTGGCAGTGTCAAATGCATTGATGAGTCCACATAGGTCATATCCATGGCTGTCTCTAGTTTATTTCCCTGGTCACCCAGTCAAAGAAATCCCTCATATCTATCTGGCATGATCTTCTCTCCATGAATCCATGCTGCCTATGGTCTTGCAGCCCACTGGATTCATGATACTCTCAGACTTTCATTAAGCAGGGTTCATTAATTTCCTCATCACCAAAGTGAGACTGACCAGCCTCTGGTTGCTAACCTCCTCCCCACTGCCTCCTGATATGTAGAGGGACCATATCTGCTCTACTCTAGTCCTCTAGAACCACACCTGTCTCTAGTGAACTGTTGAATAAGGCTGTCAGTGGGCCAACAAGCACATCCTTGAATTTCTTTTTGTACCCTTGGATGTATCCTGTCTAGTCCCATAGCCTCATCCACCTTTAGAGCTACAAGTCCTTCAGGATTCTCTTTCTTAAAATGAACTTGTGTAAACCTTGAACTTCCTTTTCTTCCTGCTACTCCCTGGTGGTCTGTCCCTCCCACACTCTCCACTTTTAAGACTGAGCAGAGGTACCAGCTCAGGAGGGCAGCTTTTCTTGGTGCTGTTCCACAGTCCCCTATCATCCTCCTAATCCTCACTATCCCTCTCTTGCCTTCCTTTTCTTACTTATGTACCTGAAGAAAGTCTTGTCCCTTTACCAACTCCTTTGCTCTCCTTTCCTCTGTCTGTGCCTTTGCTCCCACTACCACCGCATCTGCTTCCCTCTGTTTTACTTGATATAACGCCTATCCTTCTCCTTTTGCATTTCATTGTACTTCCTGAATGCAACCCCTTTTTCCTTCACCACCTTGGCCACTTACCAGGAGAATTTATAATTGTCTTTCCTCCTGTATTTACTCAGGTCCTTCATGCAGAGGCTGGTTGCCTTAATCATGTACTCCTTTATTGTTCCCCACTGCCTCTACCCCTCCCTGACAATTCCCCATAAGGCAATTTCTGAGGCAGTCTCCCATTTTTTAAGATCCGCCTCCAAAGTCCAGGACCCTTGTTCTCATGTGGCTTGCCTCTTCTCCTTCCTTTTATGTTAAATCACATTGTACAGTGATCACTGGTACCTAGGGTACTGCCCCTGTGACATCTGCAATGCTACCCCTGTTTGTAAGCACCAGGTCCAGCACTGCCCCATCCCTAGTGGGTTCTTTAACTATCTGCCTTAGAAAAGCCACTTGTAGGGAATCAAGGATGGTCCTGCTCCTTGCTGAAGCTGCCACTGTAAGTCTGCACTCCACCTCTGGCAGATTGAAGTCACCAACTAGCAGCATCTCCCCTTACCTGCCATTCTAATGGTGACTTCCAAGGGCCTTATCCAGCTCTGCTCCCTGTTCTGGAGGTCTGTACACTGCCATGGTATGGATAGCATTCCCAGAGCCTGTCTCCAGGATGACCCATAGCACCTCTAGCTCTCCTTTTCCTCCAGGTGCCCCTGTACCTCCGTGGCCTTGATTCCCTCCCTCACATATAGTATAACCCTCCTCCCTGTCCTGTATGTCCTGAACAGAGAGTATCCTGATATGGCCATGTTGAGAAATATTCTGGGATTGGTGGGCATGTGGCAGAAATTTGTAAGGATTGCACAACTGTTATTGTTAATTGTTGCTTAATCCTTACCTGTTCCTTCCCAGGTCCTTGTTCCTGCCTTTCCCTTGTTTGCATTTTACATCTGTGTACTATTGTTTATTGTTTGGTTACTGCATTTTTGCAGTGTTAGGTGGGATTGTGTGGGACGGTTAAATAATATCAATTCCTGGGGAGTCCAACTTTTGAGTACCAGTAGGTATTTTAAGCTTTCCTAGGTGGATGCTCTGCATTACTAATATTATCTGAACAATTTATAACATCTAATCTAGGCTCCTCACTCCAAGAGTTAAAAGGCTCAAACCTCATTCTTGTTGTCAAAGAGAAAGCCATGTACCTTGGGGGACTGGAGCAAGGAGAGCTTGCATAGGCAACTTAACAAAGTAAAAACATGCAGTCATATTTATAAGAACAACTGAATAGCATATTGAACAACATAAGCAGTACTTACTATAATGAGTGCATTAGCTGAGACAGTTACAACTGGGGCTTGTCAGTTCACGTAACTGGTCAACTGGGCTTAACTGAACATAACTGAACAAAACAAATCAGGGACTAAGTGTAGCAAAATCACTGACAAATGATCAAAATCAGGAATATATCTTAACAAATGGTGACTGCAGTTCAAATTCTATTATAATGTTTAGCTAAGTGTGACAAGCTTTTTCTGATAGAGAACCAATCCTATAACTTTTGAGTGCGTAAAAGTGCTTCTCTCCAATGACAGATTGATATTACATGTCTTTAAAATTGATATAGCCCTCTCCTACAGACCTGTTATTAAAAAGACACTGTATGAAAATGTTGTAACCTAGAACACCATGTCCCAATGGGCTAGTACCCCTGCCTGGGTGGCCACAAACCAGGTTGAAGGGCCTGGGTTCCTAAAGTATTTTCATTTAATAACTGGTTCTTTCCCATAGGTAACAAGATTTTGCAGCGCCTCCACCCAGAGTATACTTTTAAGTGGATCTAGAAATTACCTGATACAACCCCTGGGATGTTGTACCCACCCACATTACCTCATTGTCACCCTTACATGGGTTAAAACCAAAACTCCACATTTCAACATTTTAAGAATTAAAGGCACATTTTAATAATATGCTCATGTTACAAGATTTATAAAAAACGGTTAACCAAAATTTATTTATAAGGGTGAGGTTAGGAAGGGTGAATTGGAATAGAAGTTAAGCAAACAGTTTTAATTGGCATTACTGACTGGCATTGCAAATTGCATCAGAGTAATTATTCAGCATTTCTGAAATCTAGACATTTATTCACAGTGGCCACTCACCAATCTCTGATGTATTCAGGATTTACCTTTTCAAACTAGCTAGCTACACTAGATGGCACGATACATATTAAATGCCCACACTGGTACCAGTTCCAGACTATTACAGAACCCTACAATTCAACATTGTAACCCTGGGTACCCAGTACTGAGTTCTTAAGTTGTAGGCCTGATGGAGTTGCAGCTGAGTTGGCTGGCTTGAGGGGCCCTTAAAAGAGAGAGAGATAGATTTAGCATCTTTTCTTTAATTATCTTTAAATAAAACTGTGTAGGATAGGATACAGTCCAAAGCAAGGGTGTATTCTTGATCTCAGGAACACCCAAATTTATGCACAGTCCATCACGGTAAACACATTTTATTTTCTATTTTGCAGCCAGCACACGATTCAGCACAACTGCAGTGGCTTTCTTAGAAAGCACAGACTTTCAAGCAAAACATTTTCTCCTCTCTTCTAGAGGCAAACACATTCAGAATTGCAGACCAAAAACTGCATACAATTCTCTTTATATTTCTTAAGCTTCTCCACATAGATTAGACAGTGCCTTGGACAGCTGGTGTCTTGCAGCTGCAAACAGAACATTTAAGCACAAAGTCCTCACAGGCAATTTCAAGAAAAGCTCCAACCTCAGGATGCTCCCTTTCCATTCCTGTAGGCACTCTAAACAGACACATTAAAAATTTCACAAAATACTGGACCATTCTTTGGTCACTTAAATAAACAGGTGCCCACCCATTTCTTGGTGCTAATCAAATGCAGGAGTAGACAGATGAGTACTTGTACACTTTGTAGAAGTTTACTCACTCAGGATTAAATGCAGCTTTCTCTTAGCTAAAATCACAGGATTCATCAGCACTCTCACTGCTGAGGCAGATGCATTCTTACAGCTCTCTCACAACTGCAGGAAGACTTCTGGCAGCTCTCTCACAGCTAAAGATTCAGGTTTCTTCCATTTTCCTAAAATGTGGAAAGCAAATCTTAGCCCTGGAGGGCAATATCTAGCAACCCCAGGCCAGGACATCACCCCTTGCAGCCACTTGTCTCTCAGAAGAGGTCAGGCCCCCTCCCTGTGGAGGGGCTCCTGCTGACCTGACAAGGCCCATTCTCTTTTAACAAGGGACAAAGCCCCCATAGAGGGGCTTGCACTGAACTGAACTCAGGCAGAAAAGTCTCCTGGATTTGGGGAGCTGTCTGAGGCTCCTGATCAGCTGAATCCCTTTGTCACTCTCAAAAATAAATATTCAGTATGCAATCTCGATGCCTAATTGGATCCTTGTTTAGGCACTAAACATTGTCCTGCTTTTTCCCCACAAAGCCTTGGCATTGTCCCTCCTGGGCTGTGGTGGTGTCAACAAAAGGAGAATGGGGACACCAAGTGTACTCCTTGAGGCAGTCAGGAGAAACAAGAGACATGGGGACAACTAGGTAAGCCCATAGAGGATTACATGCTCAGAAAGGACATAGACAAAATAAGGGGACAGAGATGTGCTCCGTGGTATAAAACAAATAAAATGTCTCATGGTATGAGGCTTATCTTGCATTACCTATTCTCCCTGATCAAAGGAGAATTATCACAGTGGCAAGAGTTGATATTTTCCCCTCAATATATCATGTGCTTAAAAATCTAGGATCAAAACATCACAAGTGCAACATCAGAATGACCATGTAAAATGGATTTTGAAGAAACACTCCACCATATAACAGTGCAATGCATTCTGTATAAAAGGCAAGAGATAAAGATCTTGGCACTTTACTAAAGATATACTCCAATTGTTTATATAATGTTCTTTTTATTATACTCCATCCAAAGATGCTGAAAACACTGCAATACTTTCTCATCTGTAATAAAAGAGGGAAAATGGGAAATTAAATAGGAGGATGAAGTTGGGTCCAACTGTTTTTTGCTTATATAAAGAATCTTCCAGTATAGGGATTACCTGATAGGGAAGCTGCGTGGAAGCTCCCCAAGACCGCCAGTTCTCATTGGCAGGTTTAAATGCCTGAATAAGTGGGCATTAGCTAATGTGTTGCACCTAACTTCACCTTCCAGTTATTACTATAGGGTACATTTCTATGTAGTATGAAATTTTAGACCTTTGGGGGTTTCTGTTAAACAGGTACTTTTCAGTGACTGTAAAATGAAACTTGCAAGTGTATAGACAGGTGAAATGATGTACCTATCTTATTGTATTTTATTGTACTTAGTGTAATACTTTGTAATGACCGTGATAATTTTATCTTTTAGGTCAAAAATAAACTTGCTTGCTATATATATTTAGAGTAAGTGTCCAGCTTAAACCTAGACATATACATATCTATATCGATTTATAGGATGTACCATTGGTGAGATTGAGATTGAGATAGTAGAAATATCGTCACAAGCTATACTTGACCTCCTGATCTCTCCAGTGGTGAAGCTATGAGTGACGTCAGAAGAGATCAAGTCTAAATACAGTAAAGTGGCGGTATTTCTACTGTCTCACTCGCACCTGTGTCATAGTTGATTTATACAACAGGTGTTTAGGTGGTTTGGGAATAAAAATCATAAAAAGATACAAAAGTAAGAAACAGTAGAAAAGTAAACTGTGTCCTCAAAGCATCTCACTCTCTCATGATTGTCAGTTTGATTTCCACAGCAGGTGGTTTTGTCATAAAGAAATGATAAAACATTACAAAGGAAAAAAAAAGTGCAAAATGTAAACTGTGCCCCACAGTGCATTTCACATCTGCTGACTTTAGTGCTGCACATGGCTACTGTGATGTCATTAGCATTGTTAAAGCTGTTCTCTGATTGGTTCAGTGTTCCATTGTTTCATTATGACCTTTCAACTTGCAAGATACTATCTTCACAGTAGGCAATGAGACAGTAGTGATATCCTGAGCAGTTTTAACAGGTCTGTTTTATAAATATCTTGTTCTCACCATACTTAAAGTAGCAGCGTAAGTGGATGCATAGCATAGCAAAGTAATAATAATAATAATAATAACATTTATTTATAAAGCACAGTATCAAAATATCAAAGCGCTGTAGTGCTGTTCTAAAATGGAAAAACACAAATAAATAAGTAAATAAACTCCAGCATTGTTAAATATAAATATCAATACTAAAATACTAAATGCAAATGAAAAGCAAAGATACTAATCAACAGGAAAGCACATCCAAATAGATGTGGTTTTAAAGCAGTTTAAAGCTCTCCACTGTCTGGCAATCTCTCACCCGATGAGGTAGAGAATTCCATAGAATTGGAGCAGCAAAAACCCGAGCTCCAGAAGATTTAAAACACACCCAGGAATCTCCAGCAATCTTTTGTTGGTTGAGCGGAGTGGTCTGACAGGGCAGTAGGGACACAGAAGCTCTTGTAGTAACTCGGACCCATACCATGTAGGGCTCTAAAGTTAGTAAACCAACTTTAAGGGTGATCTGCCACTGAACTGGCAGCCAGTGCAAGCCCAGCTTAGCACAGTGCAATATGACTGGATGGGTAGACCCACACAACAACCTGGCCACAGCATTCTGCACTAGCTGCAGGGGGCAGATATCAACCCAGGAAGCCCTAGGTATAGGGAGTTACAGTAGTCAAGACGCGAGGTCACAAATGCGTGAACCAAAATTGGCAGGTCGTCAGGCGGAAGGAGGAGCTTAATCCAGGAGATGTTCCTCAGATGATAAAAGGATAATCTGACCACAGTTGACACCTGCGAATACAGAGTCAATCCATCATCAAATAACACCCCAGATTCTGCACCGCTCAGAGGTCTGGAGCTGAGAGCCTCAAGCCAAAGCCCAGAAGGCTTCCCAGTGACCAACCCCTCAGACCGGTGACCTGGTTCAACAACCAACACCTCAGTCTTGTCTGGGTTCAGTTTAAGCCAACTGGAATTCATCCAGTCTTGAATTTCAGTGAGGCAGTTTGAAAAGACCGAGCGCACTATCCTGTCGGGTACAAAGACAGGTACAGCTGAGTTTCATCTGCATAACAGTGAAAACTTAGCCCGTACTGCCTTATAATGTCTCCCAATGGAAGCATGTACACATAAAACAACATGGGGGACAACACTGAGCCTGTGGAACCCCACATGGCAGGGAGTAGGAGTCAGAGGAAAATCCCTGATACTACCTTCTGCGACCTACCAGTGAGGAAAGAATGAAACCTTCTGAGGACTGTACCAGACAGGCCACAGATGAACCACAGGCAATCAAGAAGTACTCCATGGTCCATGGTGTCAAATGCTGAGGAGAGATCTAGAAGGACCAAGATGGAGTGGTGCTTCTGGTCTCTAGCCATCAGGAGATCATTAAGTACCTGAACCAGAGCGGTCTCAGTACTATGTCACTTACAGAAACCAGACTGGAGAGGATCATAGATAGCACGGATGGTAAGATAGTTCTCCAACTGTTGTGCAACAACCTTCTCAATAACCTTCCTATAAAGGGAAGGTTAGAGACTAACCTGTAGTTTGCAGGAAGAGCTGGGTCAAAGGATGGCTTCTCGAGAAGGGGTAACCACTGCCACCTTCAGGGAGCTAGGAAACTCACCTGACTCCAATGAACACCAGATTAATTCTGCTAGAACTGGGCCGATCACATCCACACACCCCATTAAGAGGTGGGTAGGGCCCAGGTCTAAACTACAATAAGTTGGATACACTCCGGAGAAGCAGCATGATATCATTGATCGCCGGACTATCAAAGTCAACCCAGCAAATGAAGGCATTGTGACCCCGCTCATTCACCAATGACCCCACGGAGTGTGACTAGTGAAACTCAGTCCTGATATTGGCAAACTTATCAGCAAAAGGCGAGCAAACTCATCGCACTCTATTTGCAACAAGGCCCTCCGGAGGCATAGACAGTCTGGATAGACAGACATTGTCTGAAACAGCTGAGCTGGTCAGTTCTGTGCTGCAGCAATCTCCCTGGACAGAATTCTGCCTTCTTATGGGAGATTGTTGACTCATAGAGCTTGTCCCCTGACTTGCAGCCGGCATTGCCCTCCAGCTCCAGCCTAGAAGGGGCTCCGAGCCGCCAGCCGGCGGCGTGACCCTCCAGCCGACCAGGTTAGTTCCAGGAGGCCGGGAGAAGCAGTGAAAGCCGGGCATTGCCCTCCAGCTCCAGCCGCAGAAGGGGTTCGAGCCGCCAGCGGCCGGCGGTGACCTCCAGCCGACCAAGAGTTCCAGGAGGCCGGGAGAAGCAGTGGAGCCGGCATTGCCCTCCAGCTCCAGCCGCAGAAGGGCTCCGAGCCGCCAGCGGGCCGCGGTGACCTCCAGCCGACCAAGAGTTCCAGGAGGCCGGGAGAAGCAGTGTGAAAGCGGCATTGCCCTCCAGCTCCAGCCGCAGAAGGCTCCGAGCCGCCAGCGGCCGGGCGTGACCTCCAGCCGACCAAGAGTTCCAGGAGGCCGGGAGAAGCAGTGTAAGCCGGCATTGCCTTCCAGCTCCAGCCGCAGAAGGGGCTCCGAGCCCAGCGGCCGGCGGTGACCTCAGCCGACCAAGAGTTCCAGGAGGCCGGGAGAAGCAGTGTGACAGCAGCATTGCCTCCAGCTCCAGCCGCAGAAGGGCTCCGAGCCGCCAGCGGCGGCGGTGACCTCCAGCCGACCAAGAGTTCCAGGAGGCCGGGAGAAGCAGTGTAAAGCCGGCATTGCCCTCCAGCTCCAGCCGCAGAAGGGGCCCGAGCGCCAGCGGTCGGGCGTGACCTCCAGCCGACCAAGAGTTCCAGGAGGCCGGGAGAAGCAGTGTGCAAGCGGCATTGCCCTCCAGCTCCAGCGCAGAAGGGCTCCAGCGCCAGCGGGCGGCGGTGACCTCCAGCCGACCAAGAGTTCCAGGAGGCCGGGAGAAGCAGTGTGAAAGCCGGCATTGCCCTCCAGCTCCAGCCGCAGAAAGGCTCCGAGCCGCCAGCGGGCGGCGGTGACCTCCAGCCGACCAAGAGTTCCAGGAGGCGGGAGAAGCAGTGTGAAAGCCGGCATTGCCCTCCAGCTCCAGCCGCAGAAGGGCTCCGACCGCCAGCGGGGGCGGTGACCTCCAGCCACCAAGAGTTCCAGGAGGCCGGGAGAAGCAGTGTGAAGCCGGGCATTGCCCTCCAGCTCCAGCCGCAGAAGGGGCTCCGAGCCGCCAGCGGGCCGCGGTGACCTCCAGCCGACCAAGAGTTCCAGGAGGCCGGGAGAAGCAGTGTAAGCCGGCATTGCCCTCCAGCTCCAGCCGCAGAAGGGGCTCCGAGCCGCCAGCGGGCCGCGGTGACCTCCAGCCGACCAAGAGTTCCAGGAGGCGGAGAAGCAGTGTGAAATGCAGGCAATGCCGCAACCAATCGGGAGCGACCGCTATCTCTGCCTTGCTTCCGATTGTGCGCCTTTCCATTGACTTTAGCTGGACTCTGCAACACTTTTCTGGATGGGATTTTTCTGATTAGCTGTAACTTGTGTTAATTTCCTTAAAAGAGCTGTTTTACTTAAAATTGTGGGTAATTTAAACATGTTTTGATGTGATGTTTGCTAGTGATTCAGCCTTTTCTGGGATCTGTGTGGGCTAGGCGCTTGGGCGCCTAACCCCCCAAACCCTCCCAGTCTTTTGTTGTGCAGATTCTTGTTTCTTGCACCTAATTGCAGATTGCCTGCAATAAAATTGCCTTCTCACTGCTTCTCCTCTGTCCCTGACTTGCAGCGGCATTGCCCTCCAGCTCCAGCCGCAGAAGGGGCTCCGAGCTACCAGAGCGGCGGTGACCTCCAGCCGACCAAGAGTTCCAGGAGGCGGGAGAAGCAGTGTGAAAGGTACGGGCAAAGCCGCAAAATTTTTGCCCGCCTCCCCCCTTGGTTAATTGTATTTATACACTCTTTCCGCCATTTCTCTCATCCACGCCCACATCTAATTCCCTTCTCTGTTAACCCATACCTACCCGCACAATGCTAACTTGTTTCCTTTTGCTCCTTAGCCTCTCATCTCCCCATTCCATTATGATAATCATATTATACCCCTGTCATGACGAATAAGTTAATGAGTATGTTCTGCTCTCCACTGCCATCCACAATGTACAACCATCTATTCCTTATTCACTTTGAACCACTATTACACTGCAACCCTGGGGTATCCCACATAAAGCCTCTCTAACAATCCAGCTCTCCCTAGCCCTTTACATGTATCCTGGATCTATAAAACCTCTATGCCTGTCCATCAGACTCCTATGTTATGATAAAGACACACCTATATAACAGCACCATCTCCCACTACACAGTGTGCATCTAGGATTAGAGGAAATGCTCTGATCACTCTCTATCCCTATCCCTTGGAGCCCTAGTCAAATTAATCTTCTACCTCCTTTTATGCATTGGCACCATTGAGATTAATCCTGGCCCCATTGTCAATTTATCTTCCCTTCTGAGCTGACTACCATAAAAGGACTAAGCTTCATACACTTCAATGCTTGCAGCCTCCTAAAAGTTCATCTTAATACAGGCTTGGGTGGCACATACTCTTCCAGACTTCCTGGTCATCTCTGAATCTTGGCTCAGGCCTACAACAAAAGACAGTGTTGTAAACCTTCCAATTACCAGCTCTTCAGAGCAGATCGCCCTTCCAGGGGTGGTGGGGTGGCCATATACATTAAGGACACCATCTCTGCAACCTGCCTCATCAACACATCTGAGCCAAATGAATTTGAATGTTTATCAATCAAAATTTGCCTTCCTAATTTGTCTCCATTTAAACTGATTGGATGCTATAGGCCCCTCTGTAGGCCTTAAACTGCTTTCTCACCTAGGGTCAATTCTCAACCAAGGCCCTGAAGATACCGTCATCCTTGGTGATTTAATTTAAACTGGTTGTCTAATGTATCTGCAACTTTGATAACCTTTTGTGACACCTATGGATTCACACAGCTGATTAAAGACCCAACTAGGATTAACCAAGAAATTCCAGCAACAGCTCACTCCTGGATATTATGTTGGTAAACAAGCCTCACTTATACTCACATGCAGGAGTACTGCCAAGTGATGATGGTGACCATTACCCTATAGCTGGCATAAGATCCACACTCAAACCACCAATCCTGCAAATTTATCCTCAAAGGTCAAAAGAATTTCAATATCTCAGGTTACCTCCATGACCTGAGTACTACAATATATTGGCAAGATTTCTATCTTACAACCTCTGTTGAAACAGCACTCCAGACTTTAAAGGATATTATCACCAATGTTCTCAATATTCATGCACCTATCACCAGTATCAGAACTAAGGTAAATCCTGCCCTTGGTTCACCTCTGAGCTTAAAGCAGCCTTGAGAACCAGAGACAAGCTGTGGAAAAGGCAAGAAAACAAAGGACACCAGTGATTGGCTAAATTTCAGAAAAGCAAGGAATTCATGTACAAAAAAATAAGAACTGCCAAAACTGCCTACTATACAGCTGAATTGGATGCCTCCTACAATAACCCATCAGACTCTGGGTACAATAAAAGGACTTCTGGGCCAGAATTCTACTCCTGCCTTAACCACCAAATTGCTACTAAATGACACAGAAATTACAGGTAAACAAGAAATCTTAAATACCTTCAATGTTCACTTCACCACTGCTGGCCTAGCATTTGACTCATCACCTGCAAATATCCTGAGATCTTCCTTGAACCTGCAAACTACTGTGGGACAAATGGCCACTTCAACTTTTCCTTCATCCCAATATCCGTGAAAGAAGTGGAAGATCTCCTCTCTAATTTAGACACAACTAAAAGTGCAGGTGCAGACTCCCTGGATCCCTATTTCCTGAAAATTGCTTCACATGTCTTATCTGCCCCCTTACTCATCTCTTCAATCTTTCCCTAACTACTGGATCCATTCCATCTACTTGGAAAACAGCTCAAGTAGTTCCATTACTCAAATCTGGTGATACTAGGGATCTCAACAATTACAGACCTATCTCCATCCTACCAGTACTATCTAAGATGCTCGAAAAACTAGTAAACTCTCAGTTAAGGGACTATCTGGATAACAATAACCTTCTAAATTCTGCACAATCTGGATTTAGATCAAAGCATAACACCATTACTGCCTTAGCCAAGGTAACCAACGATTGGCAGACTAATTTGGACAAAAAAATTTTACCTGTGCTGTGTTTCTGGATTTGAGTAAAGCCTTTGACACAGTGGATCATGACTTATTACTCACCTCCCTTAACTCATTAGGCCTGGATTCCCTATCACTCAACTGGTTTAAGGATTACCTTTCAGATAGGTCGCAACTGGTTAGAAATGGAAATTACCTATCCACCTCAAAACCTCTGCTAAGGGTGTACCACAAGGCTCTATTCTTGGCCCTATCCTCTTTGCTATTTATATAAACAATATTGATGCCAACCTCACTCAATCTAACATTCATCTGTTTGCTGATGATACTGTATTGTATGTCAGCAATCCCTCACCTTCAAAGCCTGTGAACTTCTACAATCCGAATTCTCCATTCTGCAGCACAATCTACTTGACAAAAACTACTTCTAAATGCAAAAAAACAAAAGCTATGTTCTTTACCACAAAGAGTTGTACTACCACTACCCCAGCATCCAACACCCTACATATATCCACCTTACTTGGAGAGAAACTTGAATTTGTTGATAACTTCAAATACCTTGGAGTCTGGATAGATAACAGGCTTGACTATTCTGTCCATATTGAAGAGTTACTAAAAAGCTAAGACAGAGGCTCGGACTATTTTTAGAATAAAACATTACCTAAACAGTGATTCCAAAAAGGTTAATTCAGGCCTCATTCCTATCCCTCATTGATTATGCTGATTTTCTCTACTGCCATTGTTCAAGTCATCTCTTACATAAGCTGGACACCCTGTATCACAGGTCCATAAGATTTATTACTGACCTTCCCTCCAACACCCATCATTGCTCCTTTATATGGCAGTCAACTGGACATCATTGCAACACAGAAGAAATAGGAATGCTGTTATCTGGATACTCAAAGCGTTAACAGGCAAACTACCGACCTATATCACTGATTGCTTTACCCAAATTACAACAGGCCATACACCTTAAGGATCAGTAAACTCATCACATTAAAGGTCCCAATGCCTGCACCGGTATGGGAGGGCTGCTTTCAGCTATTCCTAGCAGCTGCATGGAACTCTCTCAAAATCCATGAAGCTAGATAGCCTACTACCTCTGGCATCCTTCAAAGATTGTTCTCCGCCCTTTTCCAGAGCTCTGCAATTGCTTTTATAAAGCATAATCCCCACCTATCTGACCCAACTAAACCTCCCTTTTCTATCCATTATATTAACTCAATTTCTTTCTTCGAGAATCACCTATTATATTCACTTAAAAACTAGTTTAGACCATATAACTTATATTTTAGGACTACTATACCCTTTGTCCTCTTTTTTTCCTACAGGCTAAATGGTTCTATTGTTACTTGTATATATGTAAATTGTTGTATATAATCATTTCATGCCATTGTATTGCTATTTATTCTATTCTTGTCTATGTAATAATACTTGTATCCTCATTTGTATGACCACTCAGGTCCATCTTGTAAATGAGCTTTGCTCAATGATGTTCGCCTGAATAAATAAAGATTTTGATTGATTGATTGATTTGATTGATTTGATTGATTGATTGATTGATATAATGCTCCATCAATCTAAGTCTATCGGCATCTAAGGTGGTTTCTCTCAAGGACACTCTAGCCTTCACCCTCCCTGCTTCAAACCCCTCAAGGTCCCATCAAACCATGGGGACCGAGGGTGGAGAGTAAGTGGGTGAACACGAATGGAGCAAGTGAATCCAGATCCTCCTCCACTGCTCAATTAAAAGCCTGAAGAAGGTTCTCTGGACTTCGCTTGGTGCAGAATTCCCAATAAGTCCAGCACCACCAAAAGGCCATCAAAGTCAAACTCCATAATGGACAGTACGGACCATCTCCATAGGGGCAGGCCTATAAGGGGAGCCAAGAAATTGAACCTAATGGTGTGGTGGTCGAACCATCTGGCTGGTTCCACCACCAAGACTGAGTCCTCCAACCCCAGGAGAAAAAACAGATCCAATGAGTGACCGCAATTATGAGTCACAAAGGAAACCACCTGTAAGTCCCAGAGAACTCATAAGGCTGAGGAAGTCTTGACCAAATTGCGAGAGTTCATCACGATCCAGGCATTGAAATCCCCAGTACAATCAGCCTGGGGAGTTCAATACCAGATCGACAAACAAAGTCCATGACTACTCTCTGAAACAGGCATGGTTCTGGAGGACTGGGAGAGCAGGTGTCATCCTTCTACATAAGAGTGGTAGCAGTGAGGAGGCTACAAACTATCGGCCAGTCAGTCTAATCTCAGTGGTGGTGAAATTAATGGAAATCCTGTTAAAGAAAATGTTGGCAGAGTATCTTGAGTCCAATGGGCTGCAAGACCACAGGCAGAAAGGATCATGGGGAAGGTTATGCCAAAGGAATCTGATTAATTTCTTTGACTGGGTGGCCAGGGAAATAGACCAGGGAGGGCAGTGGATGTGGCCTATCTGGACTTTAGAAGGCCTTCAACACTGTGCCACACAGGAGACTGATAAAGACTGATAAAGAAATGCCAAGGTTTGAAATCCTCCCAATCCCCAAAGCAATGACAGCCATTACATATAAAATCAAGGTGGTTAATAATTGGTTAAGGATGTGGTGTTTGGAAAGGGATATCACTGCATTACCCATTGGGAGAATTTCATTGATCACCCCAATCTATTTTCTTGGGATGGGCTTCACTTAAACAAACAGGGCAGCACATTATTGGGCAAAAGAATAGAAGGCTTCATTAACAAAGTTTTAAACTAAAATGTGTGTGTGGGGAGTTTCAGTTTAACAAATAAGGTCACCCAGATTAGTCAATGCCCAATGTTTGAATAGGTTTAAGTTAGCTGAATTGAAGCCTATTGTAAGGTATACCATGTTGATGTATTGCAATTACTGAAACATGGTGGGATTCAACTAATGAATGGTCTAGGGACATCCAGGGATACCAACTTTACCATGGGGACAGAGGTTTGAAAAGGATGGAGGAGTATGTATTTATATCAATAGTAGCATCCCTATCGTGGCTATCACTTTGATATAAGTACTGATGTCAAACTAGAAACTATATGGGTTAAACTGTCTCTACATGGTAGAGCTCAATTACTATTAGGCTGCTGTTGTAGCCACCCAATTCTTCTGAAGCCTGTAATAATGCCTATCACAGGAACTTACTCTAGCGTCAGAATTTAGAGAAGCGATCTTACTGGGGAGTTTTAATCTGCCAGGCACTGATTAGTCTACTAATAATGGCATTACAATGATTGAACAAACATTTGTGGAATGTTGTGCTGAAAATGGGCTAGAATAACATTAGTAGAACCAACTTATAACAATAATATTTGGATTTAATTCTTACAAACCTACATGAACATTTTCTAAACTCAGGGTGATCAATTCACTAGGTAGTAGTGATCACAACATGGTTCTGTGTCACCTTTCCATAACCAGGGACTCAACTATAAGATTGACTACCATTAGAGATTATAATTTGGCTAATTTCAATACTATTAACAGTATTCTAGGCAACATAGAATGGGACAGGGTATTCAGTGGACTTACTACTGAAACAGCATGGATGAAGTTCAAAGACATCATCGCTCAAATAGAATCTATGTCCCTACTAAGACTAAATATAACACAAAAGTTGAGTACCTATTTGGTTCAATACCATTATAAAAACAAATAAGAAAGAGCAAAAGCATTTAAAAACTTAAAGGAAATTCATCAACCATTAACTTACTAGCTTATAAGAAGTCCCTTGATTTATTGAAAAGCCTGATTAAGCAGGCTAAAGCTAGTATATAATTTAGAATAGCCCATAGCAAAACACCAAGCTATTATACTCATATATCAATAGTAACTTAAGAACATCTGTAAGAACAATAGGGCCAATCCATAAGGATAATGCCTTACTGAACAATGACCAATCAATGGCTGACAGTTTTAATGATTACTTTTGCTCAGTTTTTCCCCCAAGTTGGACAGTGATCAGCATATTGGTGTTGGTACTAATAATATTGAGTATTTTAACACCAGGATGACTTTTGAGCTAAACAAACTAAACCTCAACTGTAGTCTAGGACCAGACAATATTAATCCAAAGTTCCTGAGAAATACTACTCATGTAATTTCTCTTCCCTTGTCCATCATCTACAATTTATCATTGAAAGAGGATAGATCCCTATGATTGGAGATCCACTATTGTGGTTCTGATATTCAAGAAAGGGATAGAGGGCTGCTAGAAAACTACAGGCCTATCATCTTGACGTTGCATTGCTGTAAGGTTATGGAGAAGCTCATTAAAAATGTCTGGAGGATTTCATATTGGTTAATAATTTAGATGATAGTCAACAATACGGGTTCACTAGCGAAAGTCTTGTTGCATGAATCTAATTCATTTTATAACAATATTAGTGAAAATCTGGACAACAGTATACCATCGAATGTTATTTATTTGGACTTCTCAAAAAAGCCTTTGATAAGGTGCCCCATGATGTATTAATCACTAAACTGAAGGACAAGGAATACACAACAGTCTAATTAAATGGATTTATGGTTGGCTATATGCGGACACCAGTGTCTGCATAAATAATAAATTATCCAGTGAAGGTCAAGTTAGCAGTGGTGTACTGCGGGATCAGTTTTGGGCCCTGTGTTGTTTAACCTCTTTATTTCAGACATGAGTAAGAACCTGCATAATAATTGGACTAAGTTTGAGGATGATCTTGAGTTGGGAGGGCAGGTTAATAGCCTGTCTGATCACTTCTCCTAGTGGTGGACTTAGGAAAATCGAATTATGGGCAATACAACATGGTATGACATTTAATGTCAATAAATGTGTGACTATGCACTTTGGTCACAAAAACCTTAAACACTCCTATATACTCAATCAAACTGTATTAAGAAATTATAATCTAGAGAGACATCTAGAGTACTTGTGGATTATAAGCTCAACCTATTGTCCCATTGCACAGCTGCATCAAAACAGCAATGGGTTTAATTTCAAGGATAAAGTTCTTTTTCAACTCGAACCGAACAATGTATTATTCCACAATATAGAACTTATGTCCATCCCCATGTAGACTATGCATCTCAGTTTTGGAATCTAATTTAATCAAAGATAAAAATAGGATAGAGAGAGTCCAGAGGTCCATAACTAAAATCATTCCCAGATTAAAACTTATGACATGCCAAGAGAGGTTGGTAGGGTTACACCCGCTTTATGCAAGGCATCAAAGGGTGATCTCTTGCTCTTACATAAGATCTTACAGACCAGTAAACTTACAAAAATCTTTGGATTGACCTTTAATACATCCTCAAATGCCACCAGATTCCGCAACAGTAAATTATTGGTTCCCGTGAAACACCAACAAAAGAAGATATTTTTATACAGTAAGGGTAGCTAAAACATAGAACAAGTTACCAGCCTCAGTTGTTAATATAAAGTTTGAATTCCTTCAAACACGTCGGATAATATATTTTACAACAAATATACATTGGTTTAATTTTGATCCACTAGTGAGGGACATTCTCGATGGGCCTTGTGCCTTCTTAGGTCCTTTAATACCTAGTAAACCTAGTAAATTGAGTAGCCTGGGGTGGGATCAAAAGTGGTGAACTGGGTTAGAAACTGGAAGAGGATAGCGACAGAGGTAGTGGTTCACAGCACTCATTCTAATGATGGAAGAGTGACCAACAGGGTGCCACAGGGCTCCAGTACTGGGGCCAGTCCTCTCAGTATCTTCATAAACAACATTGCAGAAGAACTGGAAGGAGAGGTGCTATATGACTTTTGCAGATGACACCAAAATCTTTAGAGGGTGGACACTCAGGAGGGCATAGGAAAATGTGTAAAGATCTTGGAAAACTCAAGAGTGGTCAAGAGCATGGCAGTTGGGATTCAATGCCAAAAATGCAAAATCATGCACCTAGAGCATAAACCAGAAACTGAGTATGGGATGGGAGGAAGGTATTGACAGTCACTAAGCTGGAAAGGGACCTAGGGGTTATCATAACCGATAACCTCAAAGTAGCCAGGGCAGTGTGACAAAGCAGTGGGTAAGACCAGTGGGATGCTGGGAAACATGGGAGATATCTCCACTATGAGGGAGGCGGTGGTGTTGCCACTATATCACTCACTGGTGAGACTCACCTTAAGTATTGTGTCCTGTTCTGGTGACTGCATCTCAGAAAGGATGTAGACAGAGTGGAGGCAGTCAGAGGAAAACAATTAAAATGGTACAGGGTTTGCACAAAGCCGATGAGAAGAGACTGAGGATCTCAACATGTATACCATGGAAATGAGGAGAGCAAGATGGGACATGATAGAGACCTACAAGTACCTCAGAGGGGTAAACAGGGTGCAGGAGAGAGTCTCTTTCAAATGTGAAAGAGCACCATGACC
Organism: Neoceratodus forsteri; assembly: GCA_016271365.2. NCBI lineage: Eukaryota > Metazoa > Chordata > Ceratodontiformes > Ceratodontidae > Neoceratodus > Neoceratodus forsteri. The sequence goes on from CM057452.1 coordinate 1,451,573,421, forward strand.
AGATGGCATGCAATGAAACCAGAGTGGGAGTTTAAAAAGGAAAGTGAGGAATTACTACTTCATTGAAAGAGCTGTAGATGCCTGGAACAGACTTCCAGTGGAAGTGGTGGAGGCAAAACAGTAGGAGCTTCAAGCATGCAGGGCATGACATATTAGTAAATAGGCAGGGAGGGAGGGTCGCCAAAGACCAGTTAAGGTCTGTGGAGGTTGAGTAAGCAGGGACCACGTGGCCAGACTCTGTGGGCCAAGTGGTTCTTTTCTGCAGAAAAATTCTATGTTTCCACTTGATTTATTTATTCTGTTTATATTATTCTCTTCTCAATGGCTCAATATGCCATACAGTTTAAAGAGCAGCCAACAAGTCCTGGGAAATTTAGAAGAAACAATATTTTGACACAATTCAGTTTATAATTTATATTCATTCTGTAGTTTTCTCCCCATTATTTATAACAGATCTCATTTGTATGGAAACAAGATCTTTGTTCCATAAGAGTTAATTTGCTCTAGTTGCTTATTCCCCATATGGAATACTCTGCTGGTGGCATTAGAGTTGTTCCCATGGCAGCGACTGTGAAATCAGCAGATGAATATGACCTCAAGTAGGGAACGACCTGTAGAGGCATTTAGATCCTGTGTGCATGCTCATTTACACAGTAATAAATAATTTAGCCTAACGAGCCAGCAGTATTTTGCTATGGCTCCGTAGGAAAATGGGCAGACAAGATGGACTAATAGTGTTTTTCTGCTGACACCTTTCCATGTTTTTATGTCATGGGGAGGAGAAATATATAGAAACTATATAAACAAACTGAAGGAGAACTAGTGACACCACTGACTACCCTTTTAACAAAAATGGGAGGATGGTGTGTATTTGAGGACCGGAGGAGGGCAGATGTGATTCCCTTTCACAAAAGTGGGAGCAAAGCGAGACAGAAAACTACAGACCTGTTAGTTTGACCTCAGTGGTAGGTAAAATGATGGAATTACTTCTGAAAGAAAGAATTGCCCAGTACCTAGAGGCCAGCGGGGCACAGGATCCAAGGCAGCATGGATTTACAGCGGGAAGGTCATGTCAGATGAATCTAATAGATTTATTTGACTGGGTGACCAAAGTAATAGACCAGGGAGGGGCTGTGGACATGGCCTACCTAGACTTTAGCAAGGCATTTGACACAGTCCCACACGAAACATTAATAAACAAATTAGCCAGCCTGGGAGTCGATGCCAGGGTGGTAGCCTGCAAAAAACTGGCTGGAAAACAGGACACAGAGGGCAATAGTAAATGGATCCACCTAAAGAAAGGGTGTTACTAGTGGGGCATCGCACAGTTCAGTACTGGGACCAGTCCTTTTCAACGTCTTTATATGTGACATTGCAGAGGGACTGGATGGAAAAATATGCCTCTTTGCATATGTCGCAAAGATCTGCAACAGGGTTGATACACAAGGGGTGTGGAAAGGATGAGAAAGGACCTGTCAAAGTTGGAGGAATGGATAAAAGTATGGCAGCTTAGATTCAATGCAAAGAGTGCAAGTAATGCACCTGGGAAACAAAAACCAGGGAAGAGTACACAATGGAGGGAGGTACTAACAACAACAAAAATGGAAAGGGACATGGGGGTAGTCATATCAGATTACCTAAAGGTAAGCAAGCAATGTGAGAAGGCAGTAAGGAGGGCTGAGGAATACTGGGATGTATACGGATAGGCATCACCAGTAGAAAACAGGAAGTTGTTATCCCTCTGTACAGACAGTTCGTGAGATCCCATCTGGAGTCCTGCGTGCAGCTCTGGAGACCTCATCTCTGCAAGGATATAGACAGGATGGAGGCAGGGCAGAGGAGGGCAACTAAAATGGTGCAGGATCTGCAACAGAAGCCATATGAAGAGAGACTAAAGACTCTCAATATGTACACCCTTGAGGAAAGAAGGGAGAGGGACATGATAGAAACTTTCAAGTACATCAAGGGAATCAACAAAGTCCAAGGGGCAGCATCTTTCAGAAAAGAGATGTGCAAGAACAAGGGGCACAATTTGAAGATAGAGGAGGGACGGCTCAGGGCAACATGAGGAAGTATTTTTTCACAGAGAGGTGGTGGATGCATGGAATGGTCCTCCTGAGGAGGTCGTGGGTCAATAACAGTAGAGGAATTCAAGAATGCATGGGACAGATATAAGGCAATTCTGGTTGGGGTAGGAAGAAGTAGGCTGTTGGTTAACTAGGATCTGCACCTTATCCAATAGGTAGGAAATGGGCAGACTCATGGGCCAACGGTCTTATCTGCCATCAAAGTCTATGTTTCTGTGTTTCTATATGACAAAACTAATCAGAATTGCACCTCAGACAATATTAAGCAATTATAAAACAGTAAAAGTTGACATAAACCCATGTTCTTATCAAAAAAATGTTTTTCAATCTATTTTGGCTATGTATCTGCCTATCAAAATTGCACTCTATCTTGCATATATTTATCTTGTATGTATATCATATAATTGACTTTACTTTGTATTTATGTATGCACTCCCTCTCCCCTACCCCCAGGGCACATCTTGAATCAAGCAGTAGTCTGCTCAGTATGCCTTCCTGGTAAAACCTTTAAATAAATAAATAAATAAGTATTAGAACTGAGAAGATATTTTGTGTGTAAAATCAGCATCCCTACCTCCCAATCTCTCATAATGACATGATTCTTGTATTTTGCGTCAGTATGGGAAGACTGAAATGAAAAATAAAATTCTGCCTTATCTTTGCTTTTTCCTAACAAAACATGAATTGTCTCTTGCATGCCTTGTTTGATTCTTAGCGTTTATTGGTATGAGTAGCATTGCCACTGTGATGACACTAGTGAATGTTTTCTGTCATCAAGAGAAAGTTGTAGAGTGGATATGCTCTCTTTAAACATATTTTTTAGCCCCCAAAAGGTAACCTGTGGAGACTTTAATGCATTTCAATTTTCAAGTATTATTACCAGAGCTTACCAGTTGATATATGGAATTTTTTTCTTTTGACAGCATTGATTCCTTTAGCAGTAATTCATTCAAGTGGGTCCACTATAGCATAAATGTGGATTACATAGTGTGGTTCAACAATAAAGAGACGAATTGGCTATTGTGAGACTCTTCCTCTATTCACTAAACAGGCTTTACTGCAGCTTTGGTGGGCTTGCAGACTGCGCTGTCCCCATGACCTTGCACTCAATAGGAGGTGCTTAAAAGGGTTAATGGTATTTAATTAATGGAAACAGTGATCAACAGTCCCCCCATGAGCCAGATAACCACATGGGGCGTTCAGAGGTCATTAAATACTCCCTGGGTTTGGAACAATCTGCTCTGCTGTGTTAAACATGAATTAATCCCTGTTCCTTGGGGCTGGGGGTAATTGTATTTAAATACTGAGGTAATGAAGTGTGAAAATGTTAGTGCTGATAGAATCAGCAGATAAAAGTGCAAACTAAAGGTAACCTATAGGATGGAAAACTAAAAGGCTTTGGTTACCCAAGACTTCACTCATTCAGTCTGCCATTTGGCCATTTAGCAAAGCCATTCCTTTTTATACAGAGATATTAATGATTTCTGAACTCTACAGACCCCATTATTCTGGGTAATCTGGTTTCCATGGCAATGGTTAAATCAAGAGTAAGACTCAATGTCCTATAACTCAAAAGTTTTTCTAAGAGTATTTATGGTTTTAGTCACCAAATCCCCATAAATGCTGTAAAATCCTGCACTTAAGTTGTCGTACAATATTGCAATGTCGCATTTGTGCACAATGTTTAGCTTTACCTGAAGAATGCACTAAAGGGTTAGTTATGTAAGCCCTGAGGCCTCAAGTGAAAGGCTCTTGGAAACCTCATTCAGCAGCTACGTTTTATACAGTAAATACCCATAGAGAGAGAGCTTTTCCTTCCATCATCTTCTTTCAGTTCTTTTCTGTCCTAAAACATGTTTACCATCGGCTCAGTTTATTTGTTTAATGCAGTACTGGTGGCCTGGACTCTTCAATCTAATAGTTTGGAAAAGTGAGAGCCCTGGATCTCCTGCTTGGTTTTTCATTATTCTGCAGCGAAATTTAATATTTAATATTAGTGAAAGGTACCAAATTTACAGCTTTGGAGACCAAAGGATTCTGTTTATTCATGTACCAGTCCAGGTATAGCACAGACTGCTGAAGCACAAGTTACACGCTCTGTTCTTCTCCTGCCTATGTGCATTGTTTGTTTCATAGAAGCCACTTGCAGAGTATGAATAGACAATCTCCATACCATTGAGTTCTTGATTTCTCACATGGCTGCCAGTGAGGGTACTAATTAATATCAGTTATACTAGCGTTTTGTGATACATGCATGGATTCATGTCTTCTATAAACTGCTGAGACCAACACAACTTATTCGTAATTGCTTTACTAGTTGTATTTTATTTTAGCTTATAGACCTTCAAGCATTATCTGTGAAGACTAAAATAAGCATAATTCTTTATCTGTAGATTACTCTGAGGAAGGCCTTTGGTCGAAACATTGATTGAAACTCTATTTTCTATTTTCCTTGTGCTTGTAATAGTACCCTTTTGATTTATTTGCAGCCCACATTGGGGCCCTTCTGCATGAAGGCATGGGTATTATGCATGATAAGCATGTAAACAGCCCATGCAACCGCACCCATGGACAGGCATGCACCGGACAGCATTCACCATCGAGCCACCTGTCCATGGGCCTACCCTCCAGCATGCAGCAACACAGGAGGAAAATGGTGGGAGCACAGGACACAGGCAGGCATTTAATCAAATACCCACCTTGAGTCCCAAAGTGGATCCCCTGCTCCAAGCTAGCAGGGAATTCTGGGCAGGTGAAAGTCCAAGAAAACGGAAGTACAGGTGAGTGCCACAGGGTGACTCCAGCCCTACCATGCAGCTTGGAGGATGGGGCATCACGGGGGATTCAGTGTCCCGCCAGTGCATAGAGGTGTCATTGGTGGGGCACACATTTGTTATGGCAGTGTCCCCACTGCTGTATCCTGTATCCCTGTGCTTGAAGTATGTGCCTTTTGCATGGCGACACTGTAGACACGCCCCAGACACTCCCCCGGACCGCTCATGGCACATAGCTGCATGGGCAGCTGAGGATCCTGTGCACAAGGGGCTCACAGATCTGATGTGAATGCCACAGGTCCACTGGACACCTGTTGTGCGACATTCTGCTGTAGGGTTGCCCATGCATCTCTGCCCCACTTTCATGCATAAAGCTCACTGTTTGTTTTGCACTTACTTAATTGTCATCTGGAAGAAGACCTAGTGGTTTAGAATTAACTAACTTACTTTCTTTCTTTCTTTCTTTCTTTCTTTCTTCTTTCTTTCTTTCTTTCTTTCTTTCTTTCTTTCTTTCTTTCTCTTTCTTTCTCTCTCTCTCTCTCTCTTTCTTTCTTTCTTTCTTTCTTTCTTTCTTTCCTTATTTAAAATTTGTATTAAGATCATGTGCAAAGGTTTTTGCATATTGTTAATAAAACTTGAATTCAAGTCCCTGTGTCACAATTAGTGTTTCCTGAAAATTTCATGCGTTTTGGTTTTGAGGTTTTCTTTAAATCAGCGTGTGTTTACTTGCTCTACAGTGGCTGAAAACAGTGGAGTTATTTCTGTCTCTCAGTCAGGCATGGAGGTGATGACATCATTTTAGAGCACTGTAGCTTGCTTCTTCAGATTCCAAATCACAGCAGGATGTAGGTTTAATGGTTTGCTCACCAGGTTCCTTACAAACTCAAGTCTGTGGTTTGTGTTTATCGATAGATTAGCTTAAAATCTATAATTCTCTTCTTATAAAAGTTGATCATTTGAGTTTCAGTGCTGACTTGAAGTAGTGGAAATCTTTCTCTGTGAGAGATCAGCTTGTCTGTATCACAGCTCTCAGTTCTTTCTCATCAAAACATAAATTTTTCCAACTATATAACACAGGGTTGTTTAATGAATAGAAACATAGAATTTGACAGCAGATAAGGACTGTTTGGCCCACCTAGTCTGCACATTCCCTACCTGATGGATAAGCTGCAGATTCTAGTTAATCAACAGCTTACTTCCTCCTACCCCCACTAGAATATAAAATAAATCTAAATTGTGTTCATTCATAGAAATATTTTGTCTTTGTTGTAGCCTTCATAATACATTTATGTAATTGTTTTTAATGTCAGATTGACAAACAGGTGCCTGTCACATTCTACTATTTCAAGCATATGTACTATCTGAACTCACAAATTTTGGTTCTTGAGTATTTCTGTGGAAATACATCATGTGGTATAAACAGAAACACTATATGGCATCCGATATACCCTGTCTCTTCCTACAGTTGAAGCAGCTGCACTCTTCTGCAGCCTGTCCCTTGCCTCACAAGACCCCTGCCTTCTACTCCACATTTGAGGCTGCTGCACCTCTGTCTTCTCCCACACTGTTGGAGATTGTGCACCCTGCTGCCTCCATTCCTGCCTAAAGAATCAGGGCAGCTACACCCTGCTACACCCTGCCCAAAGAGTTGGTGTTGTTGCACCCTGCTGCCCTCCCCGACCAGTCAGGGATGCTGCATCTGTTGCACCCTGTTCCTGTCTTTACAGTCAGGGCTGCTGTGTTCCGTTAAGCCCTAGAATCCTAAGTCCCTGTCTCCACAGTTGGTATTGCTGCACCATGCTGCCCTAGGCCACCTGAGGTGGGGCTCTTGCTGCATCCTGCTACCCACTTCTAGTTCCTCAAATGAGTGGGATGCTGCACCATGCACACCCTGTCTTACAGACAGGGCTGCTGCACCTGATGCTCCCCTGTGTCCTGCCCCACAATCAAGGCTTCTCGCTATTCTGTCCTCTGTCTCCTGTCACCACAGCCAGGGCTGCTGCACCTGCTCCTGTCTACACAGTTGGGTTTGCTGTGATCTGATGTGCCCTACAGCCCCATGCCTCCACAGTTAGGGCTGCTGCACCATGCTGCCACTTGCCACAAGAGTCAGGGCATTGCTGCACCCTGTTGTGTGCCTCCATAGTTGAGGCTGTTACACCCTGCTACTCCCCTGCCACCTGAGCCAGATCCTTACTGCACTGCTGCCCACATCCCTTGTCACAAACACACATGACTGCTGCATCCTGTCCTACAGTTTGGGCATTGTACCCTGATGACACACTTATCTCTTGGCTGAACAATCATGGCTGCTGCACCTGCTGCCCTCCTTCCCCACCCCACAGTCACAGCCATGGCCCCTGTTGCCCCTGTTCCTGTAGGAGGGAACAGCATAGTGCAATAACCCTAACTGTGGAGGCAAGGGGCTCCACAGTGCAGCAGGGCACAGTGGTGGCAGGGGACAGAGGACAGCATGGTGCAGAAGCCTTGAGTGTGGGGCAGGACACAGGTGGGCAGGAGTAGACAGCAACCTGACTGTGGCACAGGGCACATGGTGCAGCAGCCCTACCCATTTGGGACAATGGAAGTGTATAGCAGGGTTCAGCAGCCCCAGCTTTGGAGGCGGGGAGCACTGGACTCTAGGTTTAGCACAGCATATCAGCCCTGACTGTGGAGACAGGAACAGGGGGCAACAGGGTGCTGTGGCCATGACTGTGGGGGTGGGGATAGAAGGCAGCAGGGTTCCAGCAGCCCCGACTGTTTGGGTAGGAGATAGGGGTGGCATCAGGGTACAGCCATGCCAGTTTGTGATAAGGGATGTGGGCAGCAGAGTGTAGCAAAGGATCTGACTCAGGTGGCGGGGCAGCAGAGTGCAACTGCCTCAACTGTGAGGTACACAACAGGATGCAGCAAATGTCCTGACTCTTGTGGGAAGTGGCAGCATGGTGTAGCTACCCTAACTGCAGAGGCATGTGGCTCTATGAAACAGCAGGGCACAGCAACCCCAACTGTGCAGATGGCAGCAGGGTGTAGCAGCCCTGACTGTGAGACAGTGTGTGTGTGTGTGTGTGTGTGGAGCAGCAGCCCTTCCCATTTGGGGCAGTGGAAGTGGGTAGCAGGATACATCAAAAGCCCCACCTCAGGTGGCATAGGGTAGCATGGTGCAGCAGCCCCAACTGTGGAGGCAGGAGGACCTGGAACTTCAGGGCTTAGCAGATCACAGCAGCCTGACTGTGGAGACAGGAATAGGGTGCAACAGGTGCAGCATCCTAACGTGGGGGCGGGGAGAGAGGCAGCAGGGTGTAGCAACCCTTATTCTTTAGGCAGGAGATGGAGGCACCAGGGTGCATAGTCTATGACTGTTTGGGAGAAGACAGTGGGCAGTAGGATGCAGCAGCCTTGAATGTGGAGTAGATTACAGGTGGTTTGTGGGCCAGGGGACAGGTGGCAGTACAGTGCAGCTGCTTCAACTGTGGGGAAGAGACATGGTGCATCGGGATGCCATATGGTGTTTCTATTTATACACATACATGATGTATTTTCACACAGAAACCACCTAAGAACTGAAATTTGTGAGTTCAGATAGTACATGTGCTTGAAATAGTAGAGTGTGACAGGCACCTGTTTATCAATCTGACATGAGAAAAATGTACTTACATGAATGTATTTATGAAGGCTACATCAAGGCACACTATTTCTATAAATGAACAACATTTAGATTTATTTTTATTCATTAAACAACCCTGTGTTATAGTTAGAAAATAAATCTGAGTTTTGATGAGAAGAACACAAAGCTGTGATACAGACAAGCTTCTCACAGAAAAAGATTTCCACTACTTCAATTCAGCACTGAAACTCAAATCAACCTTCATAAGAAGAGAATGATATATTTAGACTAATCTAACTAAACACAAACCAAAGATTATGTTTGTAAGAAACTTGAAGAGCAAACCATTAACTCTACAGCCTGCTATAACTGGGAATCTGAAGCAGCAAGCTACAGTTCTCCAAAATGATGTTATCGCTCTCCAAGCCTGACTGAGAGAGACAGAAATAACTCCACTGTTTTCAGCCACTGCAGAACAAGTTAACAAATGCTGATTTTAAGAAAACCACAAAACCAAACAGCATGACATTTTCAAGAAATACTAATCATGACACAGGACTTGAATTTAAGCTTTATTAACAGTATGCAAAAACCTTTGCACATGATCTTTAAACAGATGGCACTATGAGATACATTATCTTGTTTTCACTGGGGTCCTTGGTACAGCAGAGTACAAAAAGGGTTCCATTTATGGTGCAGAGAATTAAGATAAAAAGCAAGAAAAAGGATTCAGAAATACATGATAGACTTACAGTACAGAAAGTTCATGGCTACAGCTTATGACAATTACTCAGTTATGAGTTATGACAGTTATGAGGTGATAGTAACAGGTGTTGAGGATTGTCTCTTAATCTACCAAAGTAAACGATTATTTATTTTATTTATTTATTGAGTTCTTGGATAATACCTGTGAGCGGATGCTCGCTGAAAGGTTCCACATCAGATACATTAGACAACAAGGTACAATACTGTGTACAAATAAACATAGAAACATAGAAACATAGAATTTGACGGCAGATAAGGACCACTTGGCCCACCTAGTCTGCCCATTTTCCTACCTAACAGATAAGCTGCAGATCCTAGTTAACCAACAGCTTACTTCCTCCTACCCCCACTAGGATTGCCTTATGTCTGTCCCATGCATTCTTGAATTCCCCACTGTTCTTGACTCCACGACCTCCTCAGGAAGCTGTTCCATGCATCCACAACCCTCTCTGTGAAAAATACTCTCACATTACCTCTGAGTCGTCCCCCTCTATCTTTAAATGGTGCCCCTTGTTCTTGCACATCTCTTTTCTGAAAGATGCTACCTCTTGGACTTTGTTGATTCCCTTGAGGTACTTGAAAGTTTCTATCATGTCCCTCTCTCTCTTCTTTCCTCAAGGGTATACATATTAAGCTCCTTTAGTCCTTCTTAGTATGTCTTCTGGTGCAGACCCTGCACCATTTTGGTTGCCCTCCTCTGGACTGCCTCCACTCTATGTCTTCTGCGGAGATGGGGTCTCCAGAACTGCACACAGTATTCCAGATGGGGTCTCACCAACTGTCTGTACAGAGGGATAACAACTTCCTGTTTTCTACTATTGATGCCTCTTCCTATGCATCCCAGTATCCCCCAGCCTTCCTTACTGCCTTCTCACATTGCTTGCCCACCTTTAGGTCATCTGATATAATTACCCCAGGTCTCTTTCCATTTTACTGTTGTCAGTATCTCACCCCCATTGTGTACTCTTCCCTGGGTTTTTGTTTCCCATGTGCATTACCTTGCTCTTCTTTGCATTGAATCTGAGCTGCCATACATTTGACCATTCCTCCAACCTGTCAAGTCCCTTCTCATCTTTCCACTCCATCTTGTGTATCAACCCGTTGCAGATCTTTGTGTACGTCTACAAAGAGACATACTTTTCCTTCAGTTCCTCTGCAATGTCACTTATAAAGACATTAAAAGGACGGTCCCAGTACTGAACCCTGATGTACCCGCTAGTAACCCTCCTTTCTTCACTGTATACTCCATTTACTACTACCGTTTGCATCCTGTTGTCTAGCCAATTTTTATCCAGGCTACCACCTTGGGGCCCACTTCAAGGCTGGCTAACTTGTGTATTAATCTTTGTGTGGGACTGTATCAAATGCCTTGCTAAAATCTAGGTAGGCCATGTCCACAGCCCCTCCCTGGTCTACTACTTTGGTCACCCAGTCAAAGAAATCTATTAGATTAGTCTGACACGACCTTCCCATCATGAATCCATGCTGCCTTGGGTCCTGTGCTAAATGCTAAGAAAAATATTCATGGAGGTTACAGAAAACTAACACAAAGCACTAGCTATGCTGAGGCATTGTACAATGTATGCCCGTGTCAAGAAGATAATCAGACAAGGATAGGGAAGGATACAATGGGAGTGGGAGAGCTAGGTGAGCAGCCAACATAAGACAGGGAGGGAGGGGAGAGGGAGAGGTCCAGGGCAATGTAGCAAAGTGGGAGAATAGTCAAAGTTTTGTCACTTCACATACACCCCCCAGTCACTTTGTGTGCCTAGCAAATGTGATGATGCACACAAACTGTGCTTACTTCACAAACAATGCTATGCATTTCCTCATGCAGTGCATTTGCAATGTAAGTAGGGTCCACCACAGGGCATGGCCAAAGTAAACCAACAATACCACTACCTCAGTGGGTTTTAAAATCTCCTCTGACCAGCAACAATGAGGGTGATTACTTGTAGGTAGCTGCACTGTGCTACATACTGGGGTTTACATGGAGCTGATACTTGTCACAATTGTACAAACAGACTTCATAGAAAAACTTTAAAAGTTACAATCATTCCTCACTTTCAGGGCCCTAGTGCTCTGCAGCACTTTGTCCCAATTTTTGTGGCGTGGCTCCTAGTCTTCTGTAGCAGATTTGTCTGATTTCTGCCGTGTAATTTATTAATTTCTGTAGCAGAATGCAGTCCTGTGATTGGCTAAATACAATGTGATGTCATCAATGACATCACATGCTGAGCTATAAAGAAATAGTTTCAGGATAGATAACATAGAGAATGGAACCAGGCACTATGGAGAAACTATGTATTTGAATGAAAAATTCACCAAGAACAAGAATTCTGTGGCTAAATGTATATTTTGCAGCATAATGCAAATGCTGCAGAAAATTCGCAACTGTGGAATTGCAGAATTCAGGGCCTTGCTACTTTTCTATTTTTATATTGTTATAGATTTTCAAGTGAGTCATGTTTAATGGTTTTGTATGTTTTCTTTAAACTTTAGAATAAAACAGTAATTACTGTTGTCTGGGAATGTCAACTACTGTACATGTAAATGTGCATTTGTCAGCAGTTTGCATGTTGTTGATATCCAGAGATAACAGTGATCACTATTTTGTGAAGAACAATAAAGCATACTTTAATAATTCATTGATGATTATTCTACATGAAAACCAACCAGTATCATTATGAAAATGAAGTGAAGAAAAGTTCGTTTTAAGCTTTCTTAAAATACCTGGCAGCAATTTTGATACATACAGTATACATATTAGTTACATTTAGAAAATGGGCTGAAGTGTCCTGCTATCTGATTGGCTGAGAGCCACATCAGGAGAGTATGTTAAGTACAACTACAGCTCGGCAAACAAGTTCCAGCCCAATGTACCACCATATAACCAAATCACTGCATCACAGTTCAAATGGAAAAATTACGGTCATGTTTTTCCTTTCAGTAAGCCAGTGCCCCTCCCTCCCAGCAAGTACAATTGCAAACCAAATCAGAAAACACAAAACAGCAACATGCCACACACTAAAACAATACAAAGTTTTTCCCCATTTAAAAATTTTTACAGTCTTAACGCTAGCAAGTGGCATGCTCAGTGTTAGAGAAACATAGAATGATCTGACTTCTGTTACATCCAGCCACAGTAGCAAACTGTTCTTGATATTTTTTACATGTAAAATTGAAATACCGCATTTAAGAAGCCATCATTTATCTACAGCCGCCCTCCTTTCAGCCTTGTGCTGCAGCTTCATACTGCACCGCCCACCAGCCACCTGCCCACTGTCCACTGTGCCACAAGCTGGCAGCATGCCTCCATGTCTGGGTGAGCAACCCAAGAAAGCACTGCTTATTTTATCATCGAGCTAGGTAGCAGTACACATATGGACCACGAACACTGGGATGAAGACAAGCGAGTAACAAGGCATGGAGGGGCTTGAGTAGTGAAAGAAAGGTAATCAGGAAAAGAAGGGAGCTTTTCAGAGAGTAAGGTTAAAATTGTAAATGCTAATACAGCAGTAGAGGGACTACTTTACCAAAATTATTAAAGTTCATGTTTCATAATTTTATAGCATTATTTTATTTTTTCTAATTCTATAAAAAATTAGACAAACCCATTTCTAGCGCAATAATCCCTCCTGGGTGAGTGTTATGGGCAATACTGAACCTTCCAGGGGCTATAAGGCCCACTGTCTGCAGAGTCAGGCCTCTTTATGCCCCTGGGTGGTTTGTATTGCCCAATACTGCCCATCCTGTTGGGTATTGTTGCTTGTGTAAACTGTGTCATATAGCACGTTGTAACAAAACCTTGTGTCAACTATATGTAAATTACATCAGTGTAAACTCACCCATCTGAGCCCCACCCACTCATCCAGTCCTTAAAAGCCCCACTGAGCACCCCATATCTCAACATTAGGTACAATACTGTTGAATGCAGAATGAAGAGTCAGTCATCACGTCTGTTAATTGTTGGGCCTAAATGCTAATAGTAACAGTCCAGTAGTGCTTGTGTGTGTGTGTGTCACCTTATCAAATCTTTGAAAAAAAAGGCAAAGCAAACTCTAAAGGAGTCATTTTCTGGTACAGGAATTATGGCAGTATCTCAAGCAGTCTGACTATCAATGTCTTTAAGGTAAAATTGTAACCAGATAATATACCTTGTGGAACATGCAGTGCACCCAGCAACTAACCATGCCACTAAATGTTTTTCTGAGAAACCTATTTAATTTACCCAATATGATGTTACACTATAATACTAGAGCAGAAACAGAAACTATCCCAGCAACAGCACAGTATCTGCTTAGAAGATTCTACATTGGCTCAAAATGTAGAGGATTGAGCACTGTCTTCCCAGTGTATCATGGAAGCCACAAAGGTAAGACTGGTAATAAGTGGCAATGGTTAATGGAATTAGCGAATGGCTACTGCCTACATGCAAATGGACTGGGATATTTTTGTAACAGTGCCCAGAGAAATTATGATTTGTTATATCTAAAATGCAAAAGAGTGGGGTACAGGTTAGTCCTTCCAGTTATTCCTAGAATAATGTGTGCAGTTCTGGAAACCCTAGCTAAAAAGGACAAGGACTGCTCAGAATCGGTCCAGAGAAGGGTAACTACCTGTATAATAATACATGGGAAGCAGATGCAGACCCACAGGTAAGACTGGCTGATCTGAATATGTACTCCCATTAGGCCAGAAAGGAAAGGGGGATAAGATTAACACTTTCAAAAACCTGACACAAATAAAGAGGGTGGACAGAAAGCAGATGTTCAGACAATGTGAGGGTCAGCGACAAGAGGACAAAATTATAAGCTGATAGAGGGTGGAATTCAGGAGGAATGTGAGGAAATACTTCTTCACAGAGGGTAATGAATTGGAGGAATCACGTACCTAGGGAAGTGGTTAAAGTTGAGATGGCTACAGGTTTCAAGAAAGCGTGGCATAGACACTTGAGTATGGTGAAAGTGACAGAGGAGAGAGAGATCCTGACTAAGAAAGTGGAGCTACAAGTTGGGAGCACTATGTAGGCCCTATCAGTGCTAAACTGGTGGTGTGTAAAATAGGGACTAGGCAGAGCTGATGGACAAGGGTCTGTTTCTACCTGTAAATTCTGTTTCAACATTCTATTCATTACACTATAAGCAATTTAAAATCTCCTTTGGTTATGAAGATACCTAAGTGACATAATGGACCCAAAACTAAGGCAATATATTACAAGGGTCAAATCACAAACCCTGGATCTGGTGGCCCAATGGGGAGGCAAGATAACACACCAAAATAAAACAAGTTAGGTTGTCTAGCCATGGTGCTGACAGAGCACTTATTCTCACATGTGGAAGAATGTTCCCACCTGTTTCAGATTGACAAAGCTGTGAAAGCACTGAGGAGGTAATGCTTCTATGTCCTGGGAGGGAGGCAAACTTTGCCCACTGCATGAGCACCACCTGTGGGTTGTGCAGTGGCCTTGATGTTACATACTAACATACTAAGATGCCAGCAGAGTAGGCCTAATGGTCTATCGGGCCTGCTCAAAGATCAACACCTGGTGAGGACACCATCACTGCCCTCCCACTTCCCCATAACTCCTTCCGACCCCACCCTCCTCAGAGTTACACCTCCAGATCGGCATTACTCAGATTTACCTCCCTTTATACCTGTCCCAGCCCCTCTTGAATCCCTCTACTGTATTAACAGCCACCAGTACCACAGGCAATGTGTTCCAAGGGTCAACCACCCTCTCAGTAAAGTATCATCTCCTAGTCTCCCCCTGAGCCTCCGCCTCCTCCCTCAGCTGGAGCACCCTATTTGGGCTGACCCTATTTAATCCCTTAAGGTATTTAAAGACCTCAATCATATCACCTCTATCCATCCTTTAATCCAATGAGTTCCAGTTGAACTCCTCAAGAATAAGATCTTTATCCCAGACCTTGTATCATCCTGGTCGCCTTCTCTGGACCCTATCCAGAAGTGCAATGTCCCTTTTCAATCACGGGCTCAAAACTGCATGCAGTACTCCAGGTGCGTTCTAATAAGGCAGTTGTACAGAGGGAGAAGCACCTCCATCTCCTCAAGGTTATCTGCCAATGCACCCAATCATTTATTTGCTTTAGCCACAGCCCTCCTACACTCCCCAGAGGTATTCATTTTGGCATCCACCACCATCCCAAGATCCTTTTCCCTCCTGAAACCCATAGCTTCTTCTCTCCCAAAAGTACTCATGAGCTGGATTCTGAGGCCCCAAGTGGAGAACACTGCATTTCTTAGTATTAAACCTCAGTTTCCAGGTGTGTGACCACCCCTCCAGAGTCTCCAGGTCCCCTGTAGGGCTCTTTTACCCTCCTCCCATCCACCACTGCCCCCAGCTTTGAGTCATCAGCAAAGAGGCTCATTCCACTCCTGATACCATCTTGATGTCTGAGATATAAGCATTAAACAGGAGTGGATCTAGTACCCGACCCTTGTGGGACCCCACTAATGACTCTCCTGGGAGTTGATACCTCCCCCGACCACTACCTTCTGAAACCACCCAGTTAGTCAGTTTCTTATCCACCTTACCATCCGTTCCCACTCCATTTCCCCAGTTTGTCCAACAGCACCAGGGTGTGGCACGAATCAAGCGTCTTGCTGAAATCTAGAAAGAGGCATCCACCTGCCTGCCCTGATCCAGCGCCTTTGTCACCCAGTCGTAGAACTCAGAAGGCTAGTTTGATCGATCTGCCCTAAATAAACCATGTTGGTGATCATTCAGATGGCCTTGTGACTCCAAAAACACCTCTAGCATCGCCTTCAAGATGGCCTCCATCATCTTGCCTACCTCCGACATCAGGCTGACTGGCCTGTAGTACCCAGCTCCTCGCTTGAGCCACCTTTGTGGATAGATACAACATGAGCTGTCCTTCAGTCCTGAGGCACCCACCCTGTCTTGAAGGGAGGAGTTGAAAGGTCCCTCAGAGGTGCAGCAAGTACATCCACAATCTTCTTTAGCACCCTGAGATGAGGCCATCCGACCCAGTGCCTTATCCATTTTCAGAGATTTAAGGGCTTCCACACCCTACAAACAGGAATTTCAACATCCATGACCCCTTCCTCATTTCTAGACCACCACCCCAAAGGCATAGACCCTCCATCAACCTTAGTGAAGACCAAGGCAAAGTAATTGTTAAGTACCTCCGCCTGCTCTTGGCCTCCTCAGTCCATCCACTCCCTGATCTCAGTCTGCTAATCTGCCCTTCACTTTCCTCCTTTCCCTGATATACCTAAAGAACCCTTTCTCCCTGTTTTAGATTCCCTGTGCCAATCACTGCTCTGTCCTCGCCTTGGCCAATCTTACCAGCCTGGTTGCCTTTTTGGATATCATCTCATACTCCCCTCTATCCACAACTCCAAGCAAGTGCTTGTACCGTCTATAAGCAGCTCTTTCTCTTTCTCACCACCTCCTGGACCTCCCTGGTCCACCAGCTAGCTTTCTGGCTCTACCGCCTACTGCGTTAGACCTTCGTGCAGGCTTTGATTGCTTCCAGGAGCCCCCTGTTAATAATTTCCCACCTTCTCTCTGTGTCCATGCCTGGTCTGGTCCCCATCCAAATGCCCCTGAGGATCTTCTTCATGCCTTTAAAGTCAGCACCCTGAAGTTCATCACCATCATTTTAGTGTGGTTTCCCTTTCCCCAGGTCTAGGGAAAACCAAACTGTCAACATGATCATTCCCGCCAGTGGGTCCCCCACCACTAGGTTCCTAACCATATCACAATCCGCCAGGACCACATCCAGGATACAACCTTCCCTTGTCAGTCAGCCACCAGTTGTGAAAGGAATGCATCCTGGATGTTGAGGATGACCAAATAATTTCACCCCCTTCACTGGCAGGAGGCACAGCAGGCATCCATCACAAGTACCTAAGGGAGCTGGGAGGGAGAATGCAAAGGGAAAAACAGTCACCAATGCCTCCAGTTATGACTGACCACTCCACCCAAGCACTGCTCCAGACCCTGCACATGCCCCTCCCATGGCAGGAACTGTGAGAAGCACATCCGGATACTACAGTAGTGCTGTTAGGGGCAGCTAGCCCAAGAAACTGAATGCAAACAAAAACGCACTCTTAGGAAGAAATAAACTCCAATGCTGGACTGCAAAGTGAAGGACTTTTATTGCATTACCTTGTGGACTTCAAAGCCCGGTGCTTTGACCATAACTGGTCTTCAAGAGGATGAATCCCAACACTGGCATCACAGTACATGTACTTCCTCGGTTAGACCAGCCGGGCAGCCTGGGCCCCACTAGAGGACATAAGCATCAGGGACTCACTGAGCATTGGGGTCAGTACTGGCAAGTGCTGGACAAGCACAGATCTGATGGGATAAGCAAGGGTAGGAGCAACCTGAGCAAGCAATTGTCAGTGCCTAAAGTGAGGAGACTAGAGTTAGACAATGAAATTTTAAAAAGTGTGTGTCTTTGTGATAGTGAAAGATTCAAAGACATTTTCCATTTCTTAACTCTTATGCGGATCCCTCAAATCAACTCATATCAGCTGTCACCTAATGATAATAATAAATACTGAAAAAAAAAACACTCCTAGAAACTTACAGTAAGTCAATATTCGCTAGGCTCTGCAAAATCGGGCATCAAGACCCAGTATGGTTCTCGCCTGAAGAAATCCTCCACTTTAAGTACCTTGGCCTGTGGCTGGATCACAATCTGATTTCTCCACCCATGTTGATTCCATTCAAAAATATCCTTCCCAAGCTTGACACAGTTTATTACAGTAAATCCTACCTCTCAGTCCTAGTCCACAGGACAATTGTTCTCAGATTATCTTCCCAGTGTTTTACTGTGCTGTCTTAGTTTATGGCACTCCTCAAATCCTCCATAGCCAGGCTCAACCTCCTTTGTCACTCCTTCTGTTGTTTTCCCTCACCTGCACTTCTTGTACCCACCACTGTTCCCTTTACTCTAAGCTCTGTTTCTCCTTTCTTGAATCCATCTCGCTTGCTCTGCCTCACCCCCTCCAAATTCTGGTTTGGCTATCTATGATGCTATCTTTTCTCTCCTCTCCTCATTCTTTCTCTCATTCTACTCCCTTTACTCCTCCAAGTCTTGGTCCTTCTCCAGTCCCAGATGGAAAAACCTTCTTTGGGCAATCTGCCTTCTCCTCATGACTTCCCCTCCTCTAGAACAACCTCTCACCCATGCTCCAGTCTTCAGTTTCAATCTTCTTTCTTAATGCTCTCCTCCATGACCTCTTCCATTACACCTGCTCCTGTAACTAGCCTATCCTCTCCAACCATACTTCTCTCTCCTATCCACCTCCCCATGCCCAATCCATGGAAATATAGAACATGATGGCAGAACAAAAAGGCCCACCAGCCCATCCAAGTCTCCACCTCATCCTGTGATCATGTTCTTTTGTAGTTTGGATTCATGTTTTTTTTTCAGTTGTGTATAATTTTGTAACACCATGATCATAATACCTTATAAGGATATTTCATTGTTCATTTACCACTGCTTATTCCATTTTGTTGAACTATGAAGCTTATGAAGCAGGGGGTGATGTATTGTCTCTCAGGCCATACATTACTATGTTAATATTGCTGAATTTGTATTTATTAGTTTTTGCATTAGTTCTCTTGCACTAAAACCACTTTTGCTTCCGTTTTTTTCTCCAGTTAGTCCCTCCCGAGGATCGTACCTCAAAATAAACACTGGCTGAGTGTGCCCTTTCCGGTCAACAAATTCAAATAAATACATTTAATGTCCACAGTATGCAAAACATAGAAGATATTTTCTAGCCTCATTTGGGGGCATATTTCTTTTGACCACTCTCATATGTTGAGCAAACTAATGTCAAAGACATGTCTAAATGTGATGAGGTCACTGCTGTTCATGCAAAGCGACCTTAGCAGCAAGAATTATTGAAAACTTCACACTGAGACAGAGGTCTTTGCTATAGTAATCTGAATGTATAATAACCAAAGCTGGTCCACAGGTTTAGGTTAAACAAGTTCAGTCTGTGAAACTGATCTAACTATAGCACTATGATTGCTATCCTAAGTCTTAGTATTCTTTAACTTTCAAGGGATTTAGCTAGTGCCAGAATTCTGAATTATGCAACACACACACAGCTGTCCTCACTCACCGACTTTAGCATGATGTTTGTTTTATTTAATCCTGTATGACATTCCTTCATTCCTTGCTGCATACTATCCAGGCGAAATTGTTGATCTTCCACAGGATATATATCTGTAACTTAATCAAAGCTCTTTGGGTTTATGTAACAAGTAACTTTTACATTTCCAAAATATTTGATTATGTTGACATAGGAGCTCAGGAAGAGGAAGAGGAATGAGAAGGAAGTCAAGCAACACACCTGCCTTCCCCAGTATTTGATGAATTGCGATGTGTTTTCAGATTGCTCAGTCCACAAACATTGGCCTGCAGCTGATCCTCCTCAGCAGCAGAATAGCACCACAAACAGCAGCGACTCTGGAGGACTCGGGGATGGGACATAGAGCAGAGTAGACAGAGTGTCACCACCAGCCTGTCAAGGCGCCACCAACCAGTACATACACAATACATGGGGTGCCTGCTGCATGCTGCTCTAATCTCTGCAGCAATGACAGACAGTTCAGCACATCGCCGACTACTGCGCATTCTGACTCCCACAACTCTCTGCTCAGTGCTGCCATCTGCAGTCAGTGGCCATAGTAGCTGCAGGCTGTGGCTGACAACTTAGTTGGAGTGTGAGTTTGTCTGTCACAGACAGACAGGATGACAAAAATGTGGATTCTTTAACAAAAAATGGAGAATCAGTGTATAACTTAAATGGGCCCCAAGTGTGTCGGGCCCATGTGCCACTACACCGGCTGCACTGGCTATTCCTCCGCCACTGAAGTGAATATGGCGTCATGTTAAAAAATAACATGATGAATCAATCCTTCTAATGAATTTGAGCGATATGCATATTTCCTTTATATAATTGTGTTTTGCGCTCTATATCCGGAACCCCATCGAGCCATGGTCATCCCCATCCCCACTCCCACATAGGGGCCCAAGTACTCCTGTAAAGCTATTGCTGGGCAACCCTGGTAAAACCCTTTATGTTATGGTGGTGTACATTCCCCTCATAATCAAAAACCAGCCTTTGCTGCTGTTACCAACTGCCTCTCACTATTCCCCTCAGTAGTGAGACCATAGTCTTGGGTGACTTCAACACAAACTGGCTATCCATCAGTTGCTCCTATAAAGATTCCACCTCGGCCATTGATCTCACACACATCATCAATCCCCATGAGACTCAACAACAAAACAGGGCCACAACACTACTTGATTTAATCTTCACAAACCACTCTAAAAGAATCTAGAGGTCCTGGTGCTCCTGGGCGTCATTAGTGATCACTGCCTGTACTGTGCTGGTGGTCCTGCAAGGTTCTCAACCCCAAAACTATTCACTGTCAGCGCCTAAAACAGGGTGCACTAGCCTACCTTAAAACCACTCTCTAACTGTGACTGGTCACCCAAAGATACAACAGGGAGCACTGAGAGTGCCTGCCTATTTCATCAATCTTTCAATGCCGTTTGTGACCTCTTTGCCCTGTTTGAAACAAGTTGTAAAAACCATGATACACCATGGCTATCCCAGACACTCCTAGACCTCATGAGCCACTGGGATAGTATCTGGCATAAAGCCCTCACCACAGGACTGCCTCAGGACAGACAGTGGTATAGGGAAGCGAGAAGCAAATGTACCTGTACCCTGCACCAGGCTGAGGCAAATTACTACTGTAAAGCCCTCTCCTCTGCATGAGACCCTGGTCATAAATTCTGGGATACTATCAAAGAACTCAATGGTAAAACAGTATCCTCTCCACCCTCCCAGCTTTCGGTCAATGGTACTATAACCCAGGACCCACTGCAAATCGTCAATGCCTTAAACTCTTCCCTCACTGACCTCAGCAGTGTGTTCCCCTAAATTATTTGACCCCCCCATGCTCCTCTCTGCCATATGTCTCCCCTCTCCTGCAAATTCTCTACCTTTCAGGTTTCAGGTAATATCACCAAGAGAGGCAAGACCTACATCTCTAGAGTCCTGGGTAAGAGTCGCTGCAGTGGGGATACCCTGGATTTAAAACTCCTCCACCTCCCTCTCAACTCTGTCCTAGTACCCCTCACTAACATCCTTAACCTCTCCCTCTGCCATGGAGAATTCCCTCCCTTGGAAATGGGCAGTTATCACCCTAATTCTAAAGGGAAAAGCATTACCTCCTAATAACTATTGGCCTATCTCCATTCTGCTCACTCTCTCAAAGGCCTCAAAAAATAGTAGTCATCCAGCTCACTGAATACTTGTCAAAGTATAATCTCTTGTGTCCCGAGCAGCATGGTTTTCATAAGGGTCATAGTACTGCCACAGCCCTACTGGGATAAACCTCCTACATCCACAAGGCCCTAGATCATGAACACTTAGTTCGGTTGGTCTACATCGACCTAACTAAGGCGTTTGATACTGTCCATCATGTCCTGTTCCTTAACTCCTGACCGCGTGGGGCTAACTCCGGAAACTACGTCCTGGTTTGAAAGCTACCTAAGTGACAGGTCCCAACAAATCAAAATTAACTCTACCCTCTCCTCCAGCCTCCCAGTTTGCTCTGGGGTCCCCAGTGTTCCATCCTGGGCCCCCTATTATTTAGCATCTTTTAAACTCCCTGCCAGTGCCTGCTCTGGTTCATTACTTCTATCGCTGATGATGCAGTCATTTTCTGGAGCCACCCTCAACCTCTACCCCCTCAGCATGCCCTCAGAAGTCCGTCACTGAAGCCTGGCTTACTGAGCACTGGCTAGTACTAAACTATAAACAAGCATTTGTCAATGCCGAATGTTTGCTTGCTGGCATTGGCATTGGTAGTGTAGAAGTTAGAGATGCATAATAGGAATGGCAGTGAAGTATTGAACTGAAGCCAACCCCACCACCACCACCCTGCAGAGACTGACAGGCATTGGGGTGTGCCTTTGGGTCGTCAGGCATAACAGCCATGCCATTTCACCACACCCTACCCTGCAGACACCGACAAGTGTCACAGTGTGCCTTGGGGTCTTTAGGCCTTATGCTCACCCCATTCCATATGGAAATATGGTGAGATGGGTGCAGTATAGAGAATGGGGTGAACTTTGGGGTCGAAGAGTCCAAGGCACTCCTCGATGCCTGTCACTGGCTGCAGGGTGGGTGGGGATGGAATGACATGAGCATTACAGGTGGCAATCCCAAGTCACATCCCTGATGCCTGTCAGTGTCTACAGGGTGGGGCATTATGGTGGGAAACCCTAATGACCCAGGCGTTCATTAGTATTTTCACTCCACATTTTCAACATGTTTTTTGTAACCCCACCTCATGAACAGTGGCAATATCAGTTTATTAGCGAAAACTGATTTTGCACAGTGACTATGCCAGTGGCACCACAGGTGCAAAATACATTCGAACAGGATGTGAAAAATGACAGCTGTACTGTTCATGGGGAGGTGTAAAAAATGGCAATGTGGAAAATCTGGGTGAAAATATAAAAAATGAAGTCACAGTGTGCATAGAAACTGCAGCGCACACCCATAATGTAATTACTTTGGGGATATTTTACAGCAGACTGTCAGCGCGGGCATTTGGGACCTCCACTCATGAACAGTGTCACTGTGATTTTCTTAATCTGTCGAACACTGATTTCCCACAGTGACCCTGCTTTTCAACATCCGAGTGCGAAAACACATTTTGGCCAAGGTGTGAAAATAACAGCTGTATTGTTCATAAGAAGGTGTGGAACAATGCCAGTGTTGAAAATCTGGACTGAAAATAGTACAAATTCATGAACTTATGAGGTGCGTGGAAACTGCGCAATGCATGCTCATAACACAGTCATTTATGGACCTCTGTCACCAAATTTTCACCATAGCAATTTTAAGACCTCTGCTCATGAACAGTGTCACTGATTTTCTTAATGTGTCCTTTACATTGATTTTGCACACTGACCATGCCATTGGGCACTACATGCGAAAACACATTTTGGGCAAGATATAAAAATGACAGCTGTACTGCTCATGAGGAGGTGTCAACTTTGTAACGTGTTGAAAATCTGGAGCGAAATATTAACAATTTGCAAAGTTACGAGCATGCGTAGGAACTATGCCAAAAACACTAATGAAACAGTCATTTTAGAATTTTTCACCAAATTTTCAACATAGGGTTTTGGGTCATACCTCATGAACTGTGACACTGTTGTTTTGTTACTTGGTCCAGAAAGGTGGTTCCATGCTGTGACTAAAATCACCTTTCGGGATTGAATAACAAAATGACATTGACTGAATTCATGAGGTGGGGCTCAAGTACCAATGTTGAAAATTTGGTGAAACAATCCCAAAATGCCGAGATCTGCACTAAAGTTTAAAAAAACATTAATGCCATTATACAGCTTACTGGCATTTCTTCAGTTGCGTTCGGCTTTGAAGAGTGCAGATATGTTCCCGGTCCACGAAGATCGCTGCACGGACTCGGAGGTAAGTATAGGGTGGGATGTGTGAGGAGCTGGATGTGCAGAGGGTGGGTGCGGGTTGGGGAGGGCAAGACAATCAATGAGGGACCTTTTTCTTTTCAGGTGTTTGTTTTCTTTTTAAGAAGATGATGCGGGACTTGTATCATGCTGGGGTGGGCTCCCAGTATGGCAGCTGGAAGATTTTTGGGGTGTCAGTGGAGCCGATGTGGGATTGGGAACCCCGTTAGCCATACAGATGTTTGCCACACTGGGGTGGGCTCCCAGCATGGAACCTGGAAGTCTATTTCTTTTGGGGGTTCAGTGGAGCTGATGGGGATTTGGGCACCCATCACCATTCTGACTTTTGCCATGCTGGGGTGGGCTCCCAGCATGGCACCTAAAGTCTGGGCGGTGAGCCGATGGAGATTAGGCACCCCATCTTCCATACGGTGTTCCGGTGGGATGCTTGAGCATGTTGGGGTGGGCTCCCAGCATGCTACTTGGAGTGTTTGGGTGGGGAGAGTAGACACAAATGAAGCTGTCCATGACAGTTGTTCAGGATGCAGTGCTGAGTGTAGGCACTTTGCATAATGCCAACAGCATTATGTAAATTACTGCCGACACTAGTATGCAAATTGCCTACATGTTACAACCACTGATTGCAGCTGTTTTTCACTTTCAACTGTACACCACTGCATCTGAATGGCTGTCATAGACAGCTGGGACATTCATTGGCACAGTGCGGCTGCACCTGCAAGGGAGCAGGGCATTGGAAGTGGGAGGCACACTACTGAAAACTCATCGGTGGCACTATGTTTCTTGCACATACGCAAGCAACATAAAAACCAAGGCAATGATTTTCTCACTGCCAGAACCCTCACAGTGACTCTACATTCCTTCTCCATACTTCCCAAGGCTCTCCAGCAGAACAGGTTAACTCCTTCAAATACCTGGGTATCATCCTTGACTCCTCCCTTACCTATCACACACATATTCACCTTCTCTGTACCATCATTAACTCCAGAATTGGACTCCTATACTGGCACAAACACTGTTTGTCCCCTAAACACTTCATCTTGCTGTGTCATCCTTGGTATGCTCTGTTTTGGACTATGGGATTGTGTTCTACAGCTCAGCAAATAATACTGCTCTCTGTCAAATAAAACTGCTCTAAACAAAACCTGCTGACTGGTGACAGGATGTGATAGACTGACTCATATGTGCAATCTCTACAGTCTCTCCAACTGGCTAAACTTTGATCGCTGCATTAAATATCATACAGGCCTACTGGCTAAAAAAAATGTGATGCAGACTCTTCCCGCCCTGGCATACATAGCCTTATCCAGCCTTCCCTCCAGGTAGAGCCTCTATGAGTACCTCCAAGGCCTCCCTCCAGGTTCCCAGCTTATTCAGTGCTGGAAATTTCTCTTATATGTACAGTTCTGCATGTGTGTAGTTCAATAGTAGTATACAGTAATCATGAAGAAGGCAGCAGCTCTAATAATGCAGTTAAAACATCCCTGAGCTGGGAAGTTGGTCTGAGCTTTTAACTTTCATTACTATCAGCCTTTTATAAAAGAGGGTGCTGATGTCACTGTTCATCTACACTGTAAGACTCTGTTATTGCAGCATCTCACAAAATAACTACAGTGTATGGTATTACTCACAGACTTCTGTGCACACAGACTGCTTTCCACATATGCAACAGTGGCTGCCAAATTTTCCAGTCAGATGTATCATTTACTTTCCTTTTATGAATTTATAGTGACTGTTGACATGTTTCTTATGTCTGCAGAGGTATTCGTGGGGCAAAAGAACTGCAAATTGGGGTGCACACAGTTCTGGTACCCAAAGAATGCCCGACGAGACCTTCTTGTAAACTTAACCTGACTGCCTCATAAACTTATTTTAAATTCTCAGACTGTTTGATGACTCAAAAAAATTTAACTAGAAACAACTTGTTTAAACTAAACAAAACATGAAAACCTCTACTTTCACCAGGTGAACATTCCATTTTCCAAAGCATTTTGGATGAGGCTCACTAGTGGTTATGAAGTCCTCATGCGGGTGAATAATCACTGCTGATTGGTTGAATAAGCACTGATGATTTATCATTTTCTATTTGGCTTTCTACCCTTGCCCTGAAGCTGTTTCCCTGTCTTTGCACAAAGGCAGAATCAGGTTCCCATCACTAACAAGACCTCTCAGTACCAACCGACACCGACTCATGGCACAGGACCCAAGAGTGCTGGGAGTAGAGAATTTCTTGAACATTTATTTTCTTTTTGGAATTTGTTAACCCAGGATAGCTCTGCTAATATGTAACATCTTATTTCCTGTTGAGTCCTTCTTCTTCCCATCTCTGCAGGAGGGTGAACTGGAGCACTAAGAGGTTAAGTGACTTACCCAAGGTCACATAAATATTTGGTTCCAGTGGGGTGTGAACCTGCGATCTCCTGAGTTCCAAATCAGTGGCCTAACCACTAGACCACACTTCCTCTAAACATGTCTCTAAAGGTTTTTATCCCAATTTTCCCCTTTCCTCTCTTGACCCCATGATGCTGTGCAACACCAAACTATAGCCACACCTGCATGCAGCGCTCCACGGTCAGAGGCAAACCTTCACGGCCCATCTCAGGAACTGCTAGTGCCATCAGCAGCATGCTGTGACCTGACCATCCCTCTAGCATGCTGCAGGCTCACTGCCAGACCCAGGCTGCCTACATGATAAGCACGACGCACTACTTGTGGACTCTGGGGTGGCCCTTTGCTTACTTTTAATAGTGACTTTCCATTTATGAGTTTCTGTTTTGCATTCCAGTTTGTAGTTTTGTGAAGGCATATATCCAGAGATATTACAGAGTGCACAAACCACAAACTTGATTTGCTTTCCCAGAACAGACTGAAGTTCTGAGATTAAAGCTTGCCTGTGCAACTACCAGGAATTACTCACTTTGGTGACCTGCTAACCTCCTGCCCTGAGCACAACTATATCTTATAGGACAGTTTCCATTTTGCCATCTCTTTTGTGTCCTATACATGATGAAGGAAACAAACTCTTGAATTTCTTTAAAAACTCCACTTCTTAGCTTTAACAGGTAAATGCTCAGCAATGTATGGAACACTGACAGTATTACTGACTGTAACAATTTCCTAGCAGTGATGAATTAATAATCTTTACCTGTGCTATGTTTATTAAATTTCTGTGTATGCCTGCTTTCTCCAAAGATCCCAAGGAGGAGGAGGATTTTATTATCTCCGGGACTTTTCAGGGCCTTGAGCAATTCACAATAATAAAATAACTCAAGGACAAAAGATATTGACAGCAGCAAATCATACACAACAAAACATGACATGATAAATGTAAGATTCTGCAGTTATTTTATAGAAAATGTCACTGCTGAAGACTTATAAGCTAGGAAAGCTTGGATCAAAGGTGTCTGCAGAATCTTGATTCCAGAATTGATCCAAACCTGCAAGTACTTTTCTAGATGCTGTTTCTCGAGTACTGACTTCAGTTCTGTTGTTGCACCATCATTACTAGCCTTTAGTAACTCCAGTGGGCATTCGTGATTTACATTCTGGAGTTAAGCACCATTTTAGAACTGTATGATGTAGCTTATATCGCTTGGAATCACAGAGATCTGTAGTAGAACACTAATGTATTGTTGCATCAATGCAAGAGCAGAGCAAAGGCATAAATTACGACACAGAATTCCAAAATGGTACTCACTACCAGTGTGTAGATCAGAAGGCTCATTTGCATCACAGTTAGCAAGCATGTATACATAGATGGAACTATATCAGGAATGGGACCAGTATTTAAAAATCAGCTCCTATTTAGAGATGCATTGAAGTTTTAATTCACTTGTGAAGTTCGGCGAGTTGTGAAATTCATCTCCATGGAGCAATCCACAAATTTATCTATTTAATTTCTCCATTTCACATGTGAATTTTCATCTCAAAGTGTGGAATTTTGCCATGAAGTACAGAATTTTGCCTGCAGTCGAATTTCACCAGCAGTGGCGAAATTCCACCATTCAGGTGGAATTCCACTGTTTTCAGGCAAAATTCTGCACTTTCATGGGTGAAATTCCTCATTTCGATGGTTGAACTTCACAATTCACACCAGCTGATTATTTTCTAAATTGAGCAAAATTTGTGAATTGATTCATGTAGGAATTTTGTGGACTTCACCAATCTTGACCTATATATTCAGCGCCGCTGTCCTTTAAACATGGCCAACAGTGGGGCAAAGCAAACCTCCCTGGAAGAGAATTCAACATCCAAGCGTGCATACAACAAAGACCCTGTTTCTGGCAATTTGAAGTGGGAAGGTGTTGGTGAAGACAAAAGAACCAGTGTTTATAGCATACTGTGGTACATTATGCTATTTGCATTAAGTGAGGTTTGCTGTTGTGGTTGAGATATTCTTTTTAATTTTAAATGGAGGCTCTGCCCCATCTCCACCTTTTCAAGTTTTTGGGCCCAAGTGCCTGACTCGCCTTTAAGAAGCCCAGTTGGTGCTAGATTCCGCCTAGAGGTGATGATTCTCAGCTTGGTGAGTACCTCTGCAGGAACTTCATCATCCAGAAGGCAGAACTCAGCCCATGGCAAAGCTACTCTTCATAAAAACCCTGATCCTGTTGCTCCTATTGATAGCAATAGAGGAGACCTGGTGTTAGAGTCTATGAACCCTGTCTGCAAAGAACTGATTAATCTGACCACTCTACTCCAGGAGACTAGCTCCCTGCCTTGCAGATAACCCTGTTGTAAAATGCTGTGTACAGTGCAAAATATTTGGCTGGCTCATGAATTGCCTCCTAGTAGGCTAAATAATGAGGCCTCTGGAACAAGCTTATTAGCATATGAGCCAGATCACCTTCACCTTCACGCTAGTTTCAAGTTCAGTTGCAGAAGCTCACTGAAAACATAAGATCCCACTCTGATGATCATTAATAATACACTAAAATAATTAACCTGTGTATATCAAGGTTTTCCAGAGATCCTTTATTTGTGACTGAAAATGGAGTTAAAAGTTAGCCAATTAACCTGTGTACATCAAGGTTTTCAGAGACACTTTCAGTTTCCTTCTGTCTCTCAGTGTTTTGATTTGTTTTCAAGGGGCAGCCAATGAGATGGGTACATTCAGATGTTAAAACTTTAACTGTCCAAGAGTCTTTAATTTGAGCTTTCATCTGGCAAGTTGAAATATGCTGCTCGAGGAGACTGGTCATTTCTGTGCTCAGTGGGAATGTGTTTTCCTAGCAAGTTGCACTGCACCACCCTGCTTCCAACAGAATTGGTTTTGAGACTGAAAATGGACTTAAAAAGTAAGATAATTAACCTGTGTATATCAAGGTTTCCAGAGATCCTTTATTTGTGACTGAAAATGGAGTTAAAAGTTAGCTAATTAACCTGTGTACATCAAGGTTTCCAGAGACACGTTCAGCTCCTTTTGTCTCTCAGTGTTCAGCCATCCCCACCCCTCCTTCACCACCAGCATTTATTAAATACTCTATAGATGCCAATTGTCATGTCGCTGCTCAGGGCTGGTCGGTTTCATTGATCTACTTGGGGAGGGAGCTTAGGATTGTGTGATTTGGTTGTGTTCTTCTATACTGTATGTTGAAACCTGTCTGTTGTATGCTTCTTCTGGGAGGGAAACACTGTCATGTAGTCATCAGCAGTTCCCACTTGTCTTGTGCTACCAGTACATTCTAGGCACAGCACTACTGTCAACCCACCCAATACTATTTTATTTCTCTGGTTTCCTATGTTAGTCCTCCCTTCTGCAACTCTGCATTGTATTCTCTCCTCACCATGCCCTCTCTCAGTTTTCTTCTAACCCTCCTCATTTCCTAACTCTTCCCCTCCTCATAGCAACTCCGCCCTCCCCTCATCAGCTCCCCCATCCTCTCACTTCTCCACTTGGTCCCTAACAATGCTATTTCCCGTCTTCCCTTTTCTTCCTTGGAATCATGTCCCTCTTCACCCCTGTGCCTCTCTCCTTATTCCTCTCTACTGTTCACTTGTACACACTATTAGGTTTCTTCCTCCTACTAACAGTCCCCTCCTTCCTACTAGGCAAGCCTCTAAGATACCTTGGTATAAGAGTGCTAAACTCCATTATCTAATCATTGCACTCCTGCTGCTATCATCTGAAGACATAAATCTAACCCTGGGCCTTGCTCCCTAAATGGCACAATGCCTCAATCTACAGCCTGCTACCTCAACCCTCTGCCATGTCTCAATGTTTGAAAACTATGCAGCTAAGCGTATATAGCCTTCACCCTAAAATTGACTTACTCCAGCCCTTGTTGCTTCACTAGGCCCTGACATAATTATTAGGACTGAAACATGGCTAAATAATAAAACAGGTGACCCCCACTCACCATCCCGGGCTTTTCTAGTTCACGACAAGACCGTTCCGGGAGAGGCGGGGTGTGGCAATATATGTCTCTCGGGTATCAATTCATTACCATTTATTCTGCCTCTGTCCCTAAAAGCGTCATCAGTATTCATCACACAATTATCTCCCCATTCTCAATACCTATTTTTATTGCGGGGTCTATGGCCACCCAGTCCTCAACCCTCCCTGGTTACTAACCTCATCTCTACCATAGTTCCCACACCTCCTTGGGTGAAGTCTATATTATGGGCGATATTAACCTAAACTGGTTATCCCTTCCCTACTCAAAGTAAAAACAACATTACTACGCATGATTTAATCCAACTCATCCTTCAGCCTACTAGGATAAACCCCAAAACAAGCAATCATTCCTTAATTGACTGGGCTCTCAGTTCCTACCCACACAAGTCACCAAATCTGGAGTGTTGTCAGATGCTCTGAGCGATCATTCGTGACTTTCCTAGTCACAAAATCCACCATTGCACAAAGTCCCCTACAAAACCTTAGTGACTCGCTTACAAAGCCATGCACCTTGGGCCACTCCTACTTGACCATCGCGGCACAAACTGGTCCCCTATAACCTCAGCAAACATAATTGATGCAGTCTCAGAAGATTTCAAAGATAAATTTCGAAGTTTGGAACCAGCACGCCTCTACTCAGAGTTAGAGTCCATGGGAACCACCTTCCTTGGGTTACAGGAACTCATAACATGACAAAGAGCAAGGACCAAGCTTGAAGCAACACAAGATCTCCAAGCTCCAGAAAGACTATGACATCTATCATCATTTTCACAGCAAATGCATTAAGCCACCTCATTTGGCTAAAGCTGACTACTTTACCTCAACCTTTCAATCGAACATAAACGGACCATCAAAATTTGGGAAAGTCATTCACTCTCTCTTCTCTCCTTCTTCTCCTCCTTACTCCCCTTCTCACTATAAATAGCACTATTACCTCTGACCACTTGAGTATCACCTCTGAATTTAATTCTTTTTCACCTCCTGTGCCTCTGCCCTTCTATCCTCCTTACCATGTTCTCAATCTGATCCCCTAACTTACCGCAACCTATCCCCAGCTCCTTCCTTTCTCATTCACTAACATTACACCCTCTGACACCCTGGATGCCCGTGACCTAAACCCTTCTAAAGGCAGTTTGCCTGATGGGCTGGACCCAAGCTGCTTTACCTTTCTGCTTTAGCTATCTCTGCCCCACTGACTGAGTTACTCAACCACTTATTCACAGTGCAAGCTGTCCCTTTGTCTGGAAACATGCCATTGTTCTTCCCTCCCTAAGGGCGGTGACGCATCCTTCCTGGGAACCATCTTCCCATATCCCTACTTCTCACCCTCGCTAAGCTGCAAAACACCTAGTTCTTACCCAACTCTCGCCTATCTCTCTCACTCTAACTTTTCACTCCCTTCCAATCTGGCTTTCATAAAACCACTCCATCCCCACCTCCTGATTAGGCTCACTGACTTCATCCTCACTGGGATGAACAGTTGTCAAATCACATCTGCCATCTTTGTCGACTCTAGCCAAGGCTTTTGACACTGTCTTCCACTCTATCCTGTCACACTCTCTGTTTCCAGGCTTGTCAGCTGCTGCCACAAACTGGTTCTGGGCCTACCTGGTAGGTCAGACCCAGTCAGTTAGAATAGAGGATTCTATATCCTCTCCCTCCCTCCCTATCAACACAGGGGATCCTCAGGGACCAGTGTTGGGCCCCATACTGTTTTCCATCTTTCTCAATGACTTGCCATCTGTCTGCACATCTACCTCTATTCATATGTATGCAGATGACATGGTCCTTACCTCCGCCACTCCCTCCAATTTTCAACCTGACTTCAGAATGATTTCAACAACATTCAGCACTGGTTTTGCTCACATCAGCTTTTCCTCAATGCCAAGAAGACTGTCTCCATGACCTTGGCACTAGGCAGAGACTTTCAAGGCTCCCTCTCTACTCACTTTCCACATCCTCAATGGGACGGTCCTTGAGGACACTGCCTCATTCAGATATCTGGGGTTTGACTTGATCAACACCACCTTCTCTGGTCATGTGGATGCCATCCTTAAAAATATCGTCCCAAGTTAGGCGCACTATTTAGGAACCAGAACGGCCTCCCTCTCCTGGCTAGGCATGAACTTGTCCAGAAGATGATCCTCCCATCTTTGACTACTGCAACATAATCTACAGTACTGAGCCTAAAACCTCCCCAGCCAGATTGGACACCCCTTTAACTCCTTCTGCCACTTGGCACTCGATGCTCATACCCTCACTCATCACTTTCAACTTTACCACAATTGGCTTTCCCATCTCTTGATAACAGACATCTCATCACTGTGCTAAATTTGTCTCCAAATTTTGGTTTGGCTCCTCCCTACTTATCTCAACTCTTCCTAACAATCCCCACCATCCACCCTTTTCACTAGGTTCTCAGTTTCCCTTTCCTTAGGTGTCCATGCCGTATGTCTATTGTCAGTCAGGCAGCCTTCTACCTAAACTGTGGAATTCCTCCTCCCTCCCCAGATTCGCCTTTCTTCTCCCCCTTCCTGTATCTCCTCAGCCTTACACAATTACATGTCTGTGAACTGCAACTGAGCAGACCATATTGCATCTAAATGGGCTGTAATAGTTATCCTAGTACCACACTTGGGGGCCTTCTGTTGCCTGTGATGTAATGGAATACACATAACCGACTGTACTTTTTGCCGCCTGCTACTGCTCATTAATTGTTCTCTACTTGGTAATGTACCCTATGCATAATTGGTACTATATGCTGTTTTGTTGCTTGCCTCTGACTTATATTTTGTATGACTTCCAATTCTCACATATTGGCAATGTATACTGTTGTGTTGATTATGTTTTATTGTGTGCCTTCAACTCCCCACCCACCAGGATGCACCACGAGATGAGCAACTTGTTGTTCAATGTACCCTTCCTGGTGAAACTCTTAAATTAATAAACCATGACTGTGCATAATTTAACCATAGTTATGAAATGATGTATGGATAAGAATAATGGGTACATAGATTCTCAACCACTAAATTATATTCATGTGAGATTTTTAACTCTTGTCTATAATATTATATGGATTGTGGATTATGCTATGTTGTAAGTTATTGTAACTGTTACACGAGGTCCCTGCACCCTAATTGGTACCTTCAGAGGTACACGTAGACAACTAGTGCTTAAGTATATGTTATACTAATATATGAGGCTAAGAAATCCACCGTACAAGAGTAGATGTCAGGATATGTACGCATATTGTTGTAATACACTTTGCTATAACACATATTCTTTCATGTATTTTCTGTGTATTTCTTATTTGTAAGATGCCAAGGCACCTGTGTCCTTGGAGTAATTATGATATGTAAGTCAGCATTGCCACCTTTTGGTGATTTGTACTACTACACTGAGTTATGTAAGACTCTGTATAAGAACTCTTTGTTCACAAACCAATGACTACTGCAAATTGTATAATGTTATCTTGGACCGTGGAGCCTCCTCTAATTTAGCCAATAGGGCTCATCTCTGTAACTAGAAATGTTTCTGTCTTACAGTAACCATAGTAATTATCATAGGTATATAATGTGATACACCAGTCATGTACCTCGGAGATCCCAAGACACAAAAAAACCTCGAGGTATAGGGAACGCTTAGCACTGGCTCCCGGTTTGTATTGGTAAGAACTGCTTAGGACAACTGTGATTTTATCCTTTTGGTAGTAATAAACAAGTTTATTACTCTTATGCAATGTCTGTGATTACTTGCATTCCCAATATTGCCAAGAACCTGAAAGTG
Organism: Neoceratodus forsteri; assembly: GCA_016271365.2. Taxonomy (NCBI): domain Eukaryota; kingdom Metazoa; phylum Chordata; order Ceratodontiformes; family Ceratodontidae; genus Neoceratodus; species Neoceratodus forsteri. The sequence continues at coordinate 1,451,607,383 of CM057452.1, forward strand.
AGGTTTAGACCTCCTGACAGTAACGATAACATTTTCATTTTGTCATATAATAAAAGAAACTGAAACTGAAACTGAAGAGTGGTAATCCTGCTTTCTGATTGGTTCTTACTTGTGCATCAAGTCCATTTGATGTACAGGTAAAAACAAGTTCAGAAAAGCAAGTCAGCATAAAACAATATATTAACGAGCCTTTAGAATTTTCAGTTTCAAAAGCCACCATTTATTCCCTGTTAGTAAGTGATGAAAACTGAGTATTAACAAAAGCAATGAGCCACCAACATCAAAATCTGACACATAAAGTAACTCTCACGTAAAATGTATTTCTACATGTAAATTTAGGCAATACACTTTTCCTGACATCACTCTGCTCCTCTTGTGAATGCTCACCCAACACTACCAGCCACTCACTGGTTCATAGAAGTGCAAGCCTTTCAAATCTACACACTTTTCCCTGTTCCACTTACTGCAGACTGATTTCTTACTTTGCCTCCACATCAATGTTTGCTCTTTCTCTGTGGCCATCCGCTGCCGAACTGAAAAAGCATAAATTGTTTTTGTTTTTTGTCAACTAATTTCTTTCTCTGCCTCCTGCATCAAAATTGCTCATGATCTCTGTCTCTCTATCTTTCTGGCCATTGTGCTGCCAAACTGAAAAGCCATTGCATTATTTTTTGCATACCTCCCATTTATTGTAAACCACAGTGATACTTGTCCAAAAAACAAGTGTACCAAGCACATTTTGACAGTCCCCAGCAAAGAACCTTAGAAACCCCATTTCTCCTGTATTTGTGCTGCTGGTTTAAGAATTACCCACCTGCTCCTGTTGCAGTTTTCACTTCTACAGTGCTGCTGACCTTGCTGCCATCAGACTGCGATTTGTTTAATGGAGAAAAAACATTAAAATAAAAAGACACATCTCTCTCCAGTCCTCTCTCTCCCAGTCAAAAAAACTGTGCACCATTACAGGGTGGTAACAAAATAAAATGAAACAAATGAAACCCTTACAACTGATGCCACAACAGGATGAATTTCGTACATCACATACCAAATGGCATCATCATATAGTAGGTGGAAAGACTATTTTATCATTCATTTTGTAAGAAAATCTGTTTATTCTGAAAAAAACATGATTTTCTGACTGTAAAAAAGTAGCCCATTTATAAAAGCGCAATAAGACACTCGGGGTGTGCACTGGACAGATATTACCACATCCAGGCTGAAGGCACTCGCCTGTGGTCTCATGCCTTACTACACCCCTGGGCATGTGGTAATATCTGTTCCATGCACACCCCATTGTGTCTTATTGCCTACTTATACGTGGTCCATGACCATGGTCATCCATGAGGAGGCTGAGAACAAAATTAATGAGCTCCAGGGTTGGACCTCATAGTCATTATGGAAACTTGGGCCACAGGGACTAATGACCAGAAAATGACAATCCCAGGCTGCTACGTATACACAAGATTGGAGAAAGGTTAGGAGGAGAGTTAACCCTCTATGTCAGTGACAGTATTGAGGCAGTGGAGGATGGGCTTATCAGGGGAGAGAATGGGGAAATAGAATCACTGTGGGTTCAGTTCATGGTGGTATCAGGTAAGAAACTATGTACTAAGTAGTCTATAGACCACTGTGACCTATGACAGGATGAAAGCAACAGGGAACTAGGGCAGAAGTATAAATGGGCATGCAAAGGGAGGTGTTAGTAGTCTGGGATCTCAACCTGCCAGTCATTGATTTGGGACATTCAAGAAGCTAGTAACACCACAAGTCAGGCACTGCAAGATACATTGCAGGACTGCTTCTGGCAGCTGGTCAAGGACCCAAAAAGCAGTTTGCCATTCTCAATGTGGTACTCATCAACTCAGAAATGGTAGACAGATGAGGGTTGGGAACTACTGCTGTACAGCACTCATAACACCATGTGGCTCAAGCTGGCCCTGGTACCAGTAAACCCTTGTCAAAGACTGAAGTTCTGGATTTCAGAAGAGCAGACTACCACCAGATGTAGGAATTAGCCTAGAATAGGTTAGTTGGCGTGGACAGAATCAGGAAGTGGATTAAAGTTGGCGAGAAAGGAAAGGGGCTATTTTGTGAGGCAGAAAAGTCATGCTTGAGGACAGTGACCATGCAAACAGGAACAAGAGACCAGTATGGTTCTCTGAAAAGTTAGGTGGCAGTGAGGGCCAAAAGAAGGCCTTCAACAGGTACAAAGAGAAGCAGGGGATGAATAGTGGAGGGTATTAAGTAAGAACTAGGAATGCCAAGAGGGCAGTCAGAGATGCAAAAGCAAATACAGAGCTGCATATTTCAGAGAGGTCAAGAACAGGGGAAAATTATTTTTCAGATATACGTTCAATTCGTTGTGTGCTAGGGTGGGACCTGCCAAAGTTATTCACTAACCAGCATCTACTAAACCGAATTTACAATATTTCAAACGGGTCTGATCGTGGGTGGTGTCAAATATGTCAAATCATGCAAACACTTTATTACACACTTTAAAATTCTTTAGAAATGCTTTACTTCAAGTAAAATGCTAAACTTATTGCAGCATAGTAAATAAAATATTTGACAAAACAATAACAAATGTTCTATTTAATTCATTATGTTACCATGCTGTACTGCTAAATTCATTAACTACAGTGCTGACAAAAGCATTCGTTACAGAGCATTAGCATAATAAACATCGAAACAGCTAGAAACAACTCATTATGTGGGCTTGCCTGAGGTTCGTTTAGTTAGTGATTCCAGCCTTTTTGAATGAGTTAAACCAACTGAGGTTTGACTTCATCTGTTGAAAGCAACAGTACCTTGGGCTCTCGTCCTTGTCATCATCTGCTCCCGCTCCTAAACTGATCACAGTGGTACAAATTTCTGTCTCCGTGAGCTCACCACTAGATGGTTTTTCATTGTCGACTGCAACAAAATCCTCTATATAAGCAGCAGTCATTTGGGGCTGTTAATCTGAAGTGGGCTCTGTGAGCTGTGAGCTTCCACCCTCCAACACATTGCACCTGAGAGAGAGATCAGTAAGGTGATTAACACATGATTGTAGAGGTAGAAAGCTCAGGGTACCCAAGCGTTTAACAAAGCATGCTCAACTGCAATTAACACCTCGTGCAAATGCTGCTACTAACAACTAAATGCTCTCAGAATTGTGCACACCCGAAATAGTAAGTGCACACAACCGATTTTTAACACTAATCTGATACAAACTGAATTGGGACCAGAGGAGGTAGCACACAACCGAATGTGCACACATCCGAATTGCACACAACTGGAATCGACTGTATTAGGGAAAAGAGAAAGATGAGAGGGGTATTGTAAGGCAATCAAAGGAGGCAGTGTAATAGAGGAGGATTACAGAAAGTAGTCATTCTGAATGACTACCTCTGATCAGTATTAGTATTAACAAGAGAGGACAGCAGGCCTTTGCTGGAGAGTGGCATAAAGACTGCTAAAGGGATTCCACAAATGAGGTAGCAGGTATTTACTAGTGATACACTTAAAAGTACTGTGCCCAGTTCTGTAGTCTTCTCTAAGGAAAGACAAGAATAGGCTGGAGAAGGTGCAGCATAGAGTAACCAAAATATTTCATGGCCAGAAGTGCAGATCTTATTAGGATCGGCTAGGTCACTGAACATGTATTCACTTGAGGTCAGACAAGCGAGGGTGATATGACAGAGACCTTCAAGTTCCTCAGGAATGAGCACAGTGAACTGTGAGGAGCTATTCAACAAGAGTCGTTATATAGGATACAAGGTTATGAGTGGAAGCAGGTGGGGAAGGATCAGGAGGGACGTGAAAAGTTTTATTTTATACAGTGAGTGGCTGAGCCATGGAACAGTCTGCCAACAGAGGTGATAGGCTCCAAAATCATCAATGATTTCAAGAAAGACTGGGAAAGAGTTAGGGTATTAGTTATTCAGATGGTAGCAGTAAGGCTAAACAACGGAGCAGAGAGTGTGGACAAAAGAAAACATATTAACAAAAGGGCTGGGTATAATAGGAGTTATGTGCAGACTTGAAGGACCAATGGTCTTTTCTGCCACCATGGTCCATGATTTTAACTATGTTATCCATGGTTAACCAATGATGGCAACTGGCCCAGGGACAGACCATGGATGATTATGGACAATATGGTTTAAGAATTATTCTGGTTGATCAGGTCGTCCATGATTATCGATTTGAGAATTATTTAGGTTGACAATGGTCATCCGTGGTTATTGATGATTGTTAATTTCAGCGGTTTCTTGTGCTTTAAAACAAGTTCTACACTGCTCAGATAATTTCATTTTTCCAGAAGCTTAGTATTCTGTAATAAAACCATATCTACAAATACTTTTGAAATAGTTTTCCTTAACTTACCCATGCTTTCAGATGAAGTCTCTGAGTTAGTACTGTAACCGAACAGAATGGCTTAATTGCTATTTACGTACTGTATATCACCATAAAATGAAACTCTTTAAGATGTCATTAGTTCACATACTAATTTTCTTAAATGCTCAAGTAATTATTTTCTTGAATAAATTGTACTTTTTACAAATTGAAAAAGTTATTATTGTGATAATTTATATTAAAGTGTCAAATTCTGCACTCTGATATATAAAGTAATTATGCAAATGTGATTGCTACAGTATTCCATTTTCTTATGACCATGGGTAAACCATAGTGAAACATTGATTGGCCATGGCTGACCACGTGGGTTGAGAACATTAGAAAACATTCCAGGAAAGCTGTAATACACTGAGCTCATTCTTGAAGTTTTCTTTTTCTTTTTTGTCATAATTCACAATTTATTGAAACTTTTACAGTTTACCAAGAAGTTCAATGCTTTACATGTCACAGCATAAAAGAAAGTAGAAAGTAGAAACATGTTTCATTGCAGTTCAGTTCAATATAGTAAGTCCAAACTATGTATTGCAAATGAAAATACAACTCATGCCATTAACTACAGTGACTCTGGATGGTACTGAAGCCTGGTGCAGTGGCAAAAAGTCAGTTCTTTTCAAGGTTCCACTATAGAGTCCACTAGACATGTGCAGATGTAAGTTGCAGTCACAGAGAAATACAACCAATTTCTAACTTTAGGCCTTAATTACATTTCAATCAGATCAGTTAACTTGAATCTTTTGGACATAAGACATGGTGGGGTATCACCAGATGGTATTCTACAATAGGTAGCACTCAGGTAGTTTTGTCACAGAGTGTGAGATTCCTCCAGTTTTTCTCTGCCAATGTAGAAGATATGCCCATAACTGCCTCAGTCTTTGGGAGGGATGTGTCTCTCCAGTGCCATAAGATAATTTGTTTTGTGGAAATCAGGATTTGTATTAGCCATCTCTATTGATTGGACATTAAGTATATGTAACCCCTAGGTGGTGCTATCCCAAGGGCTACTACCCCTGCCTGTATGGCTAGTGACAGGTTGAGGGCCTAGGTCCAGTGATGGGTGCCTCCACCCAGAGGTCAAGGTTGGTAGTGGTTAAACTAGCTTGGGTACAGCCCTCAGGGACACTGTGACCCCCCTTTGTTCCGCTTAGTGGCCCACATAGTACACAACCTTCCTAATACCCCACATATGCACACTTCTTACATACAGTAGCCACTTACCCTCAGGACTGATTCTTGCAGCCCATCTCTGAGGACCCCCTGTAAAACAAGCTTAGACAATATACACAAACACAATGCAAAGCTGGTTCTATGTATACTGACACCACAGACAGTATATAGTTCAATAACAACAAATCTGGTTTATTCAGGGGCAGTAACAAGGAAGGGGGCAAATCAGGCTGATTGGCAGTAAACACACAAATAGCTGTACTGTGCATGCAATTTAGGGTCCAAATGTCACACTCTCTGGGTACCCAGGATGGGGGCTAGCCAGGTCCGTTGCTCGGGCTTGTCCGCGGTTGCAGCTGGATAGGGCCCTGTAGAAAGAAAATATATGCACAACACACAATTGTAATCTGGAGCCGAAGCTCAGTTCAAGAAAGGAAGCACAAATAAATCAGATGGCACACTTTTGATTCAAATGGTGTTGCAGAGATTTGCCCTGAATTGTACTCATGATACCCAAGAGAGTTACAGGATGGATGGTTTGATTTCTGGGTTTCCAGCATTCAACACGCACTGCAGAGTGAGGGGAATTAAGATCGCGATCCCCACAAGCACTAGACACATTCATATGTAAAGAAATTACTATATCAGGCAGGCTGTCACCGATCCCGATCACAACTATTGCAAAATACCCAGGAGCACACACACAGCAGCTTCAATTCCTGACAAACGATCGCATTTCAAAAATCTTTGGTCTTCTATAGGTTTAGCCTGGTCTCCACACTTCTGCTTCTTTTTCTTCTCAAACACTCAAATTCAGTCCGATTTAACTGTACTAACGGCATTACACCTGTACTTCCCTCACACAACTACCGCTGCACTAGCACAGAGCTTTTTCTCCTTTCACAGTCACCTCACCTCTGCTTTGCCAGCAACAGTTCAGGGCATTTCATTTGGATTCACACAAGTTCAGTTGGTTGGTTCGCTGTCAATCACAGTAGGGCTCCCTCTGTTGGTGCAAAAAGGCCCAAGGTCCAAACTACAACTCCCAGAGGCACCTGCTATACAGCCCTTTACAGCCAGCTCCAGATGAGAGTCCAAGTTCTGATTCTCCCAAAGCAGGCTCCATTTTAAAGGTCCCCAACCTAATTGGTCCAATTCAGCAGTCCAGGACCAAAATGGAAGGGCTAAACAAACAGAGTTCGAGCTGCAAGAAAAGCAGGTTAGACAAACTGCATTTTACTGATACTCTAAATGTTTTCTGGCAAACAGTTACATCTTTCAATTAGGCTCCTATGCCTCTTACCCGACTGTAGAAACAGAGCGATTAGACAGCATCTCGAGAGGACTCGAGCAGGAAACGCACAGTCCCCCCATACAAACTAATTATGTCTGCAAGCAGACAGCTCTTAAAAAGACAGTACATAGAGGCTCTAAAAGCACTCACTACAGTGCCATTCAAATGGCTTAAAAGCCAAACACCATCCAGACTTGGATTATTTAGCAAGCTCCTGGAAGACTTTTGGGAACCCCATTTGCAGGGGATTACATATATATGTGCAGTAAGGTCTCTGAGCATAGCTACAGGAGGAGTAACATTTTTCTTTTTGTAAATCTCTACAAGCAGGCTGCACTTGTTCCCAAAAGGGTTTGTGGCTCAGGCATTCTCAGAGGATGTGTGTGATAGAGCGCTGCTCTTTTTACATCTCCAGCATTTATCTTCTGGGGTTAGACCCTTATTTATGCAATTTGTGAGGTTCTCTGCCAACAGTGGAAGATTTTAAATGTGGTGAATCTTTTCTCTTGACTTAAACCACCTTTTTTTTTCATTAGTACTTTTCTCCGCCTGGTGTAGGCCTGAATTCATAGGCTGACCCCGCCTGTCTTCTCAGGGGCTTAGCTCAATCCTGATGGCACCTCCATGGCTTACCACCCCATGGCGAGGTTGGAAGGACTCCCTCTATTCCTGAACTATGGATCTGGTGCAGGAGAAAGGGCTCTGTCACCAGTGGGGGACTGCAAGGGTTGGATCCTTGTTATGCACTGCCTGGTATTTCCCTTTTCTGTTGCTCCTCAGTGGGATTTTGATGCAGGTTCATGCACGTATGCAGGTAGAGCATATCACCCAGCTTATGCTACCCTGAGTGTACTGCCACCTGTGTTCACCTAGGTCAAAGTATTGCACCTGGACCCATGGACTGGCTATCACTCCCCTGGAGGAGAAGAGCATCCTCTGACATGCTCTATTCTCCTCTCCAACCTGTGGCAACCTAGGCTCATTCCCAAACCCAAGTTTCTGGTGTTGCAAGTGGCAATGCTATCCCTGTGTCAACAGGCTGGACTGTCTTTATCTCCATTTATTGAGAAAGAGTGTCAATATTCTTCCCAGAGTTGTGGGGAATTTGTATGCTCAGCTGAACTTCATAGCTATCTCTAGTCACTTGTGATGTGTTTGTGCCCCAGTCTTGCAACTTCTGATACAGTGGAGCCTGCTGGATATTTTATTTTATTTATTTAAAATTTTGGTAACCAGGAAAGGCTCACTGGGCTGAGGCTCGCTTCCAGGTGTGATCCAGGGAAGGATTCAAACAGAGGGAATGTTACAATGCAGAGAAATAACAATCAATGTGCAAAATACAATATAGTGATAAATGACAAATTTAGAGTGTAGAGTATGGAATATAGAACCTGCAGCAGCCTATAAGCTAGCAGAGACAAGCACAGAGAAAGTAATAAGGTGCTATAAATGGGGAAAAAAAAGGATCCCAATGGGGAGTAAAAGATCAATGGCTTAGAAGTAGAGGTTTAGGGGTTAGGGAAGCAGCAAGTAGTTAAAGGTGAGGACTTGAGCAGATGCTTGATGGCGGGAGCAAAGGAGTGAGATGAATAGAGGTGGGAAGTTGATTCCAGAGGGAATGGTAGGCAAGGAAACCCAGCTGACCCACTGAGTTAAGGGACAGGGAGGGAAAAGTGCTGGAAGTAAGGGAGCACGGGGTGGGGAGGAGGTAACCAGGGAGAGGAGAGAGAGAGGTAGGACAGGAGGAGCAGAACCAGAATTTAGAGATAAAGCCAAGGGTGTGGACAAGAGGCCAATCGTGAAGGGAGGGTAGAGAGGGGAAGTACAGGACACAGTAATGAGTATGAAAGGAGGAATTGGAGGCAAAACGACAGAAGGCATTATAAAGAGTTTGAGTCTGGAGAGGAGAGGGCCAGAGCACTGCCAAAGACATTGTCAGCAAAGTCAAAGACTGGGAGATCCATTTTGTTAGCAAGTCGCAGCAAGCTGAAAGGATTAGGCAGCCTTGATTCTGTAAAACATGCCAATCTTAGGACGGAGTTTTAAATGTATGACATCGATATGGGGCTAAAAAGTTGAGAGAAGGGTCAAGCTTACACTCTAGGTATTTGAAGGAGGGAACTGCCACAAGGAGGGTGCCATCTGAGGTGGAGAATACAGGAGGGGATGGGAGCCTGGCCAGTCTTTGCTTGGATCCAAAGGTCATAGATACCATTTTTTAGTGTTCACTTTGAGTCGATGTACTTGAAACCAGTTCAACACTGCATGAAAGTCACTCAGCAGAGGGCCTGGACACCTGGGGAGGAGGGACCTGACAGATAAGGACTGTATCATTAGCATACATGTGTATGCATGAGTTGGAGCTGACTGAGAGGAGGTCATTTATAAAGAGTGAAAAGAGAACAGGGCCAAGAATATTGTCCTGGGAGACATCAGAGAGGATGGGGGATGATATTGCCCACCTGTATGGCCTGTTGTCTGCCTGAGAGGTAGGAATTAAACCACTGCACAGTATGTGTGACAACCCTATGGTATGTAGTTTACTGAGGAGGATATGATAAGAGACAGAATCAAGGCTTTGGAAAAGATCTGTAAAGATTTCAGAGGTGCTGTGATCATGGTCCATCCTGGAGAAAATGAAATCAGTGAACTGGAGTAGGGAGGAGGTAGTGGAGTGGGATTTCCTAAAACCCTATTGGATTGGGGAGAGGATGTTAGCGGAAGGTGAGGAAGCCATCAAGCCTTCAGTAGATGACAGACGCCTGGAGCTTGGAAATGGAGGGAGGAGTGAGATGGACCAGTATTTCCAGGAGGAAAGGTCACCACCTTTGTGGAAGGGGATGACTTTATCAAGCAAGCTTCCAAGCCAGGGGATGGTACTGTAATGAGAAGTAGAGATTAAGCAGGTGCATGAGGGGAGGATAATGGAGGGGCAGAAATTTAGGGAACCTGTGATCAAGACTGTCAGGGCTTGACTTAGCAGGGTGAGGACAACAATGCACTGTAGAATTCCTGAGGGACATGGTAGAGAAGTGGAAGCCATCGGGCAGGGGAGGGGTGGTGCGGTTCATGATAGACAGCACACGCTAGACAAATTTGTTAAGAATGGTCTGCGACTGAAGAAGGGTCAGTGACAAGAGCACCATCCACATTGAGGACAGGAGAAGCAGACAGTGCAGGGGTTAAGTAGGCTGTGGAGGAGATTCCAGAACTTGGTGGAGAGCTATATGTTGACTGAAGATGTGACTCATCTCAGCTTTTGCAGTACAGACAGCCTTGGTACATCAGTTGTGGAGAAAACGTTAACATTAGAGATCAGATTGAGAAAGGGTAGATTTGAATGAGACTATGCACGGTCCCAGGACTTGCATAAAGCTAGAAGATCAGCAGTGATCCATGGGAGATGCTGGCATTTGACTCTAATTCTTTTAAGAGGAGCATGGGAGTTCCACACGTAGGAAGGTACTTGTGAGGAAGGCAAGTGCAGAGTCGATGTTAGGGGCTGAGTAAACAGAGGACCAGTCCACAACAGCGAGATCATTGAGAAGGTGGAAACATCAAGTGCTCTGAGGGGAGATACCAAATGTACTTGGTGGCCAGAAGTGAAGTGCAAACCTTCCTGATACAAAAGATCATGCAATGGTCACTAAAAGCATCAGGAAGGACAACAGTGGCAGTAACACAATGGAGATGGAACAAGAGTACCCAGTAAAACAGTGAGTGGTTCTGAGAATGTGGGTTGAGATGAGTGAATCAGATATCAGTTGGGTTAAGTTCATTGCTTCAATGGCAAGAATAGGAGGTTTGACGAGGGGAGAGCCAGTCCAGACTGAAGTGACCTAAGAGGATGAGCTCACTTGAGGTGGAATGGGTGGCAAAAAAAGAATTGCGGGAGACTAGGGAGATGGGAGAGACTAGGAAGTATAAATCACCCCACTGAAGATGGGAGTCAAGGAGGTAAGAGAGAATTTGGCTACAAGAAGTTCATGTGAAGAGGGAACAGATTCACAAAGGGTGACAGAGCAGGAGAGTGACTGTTGGGTGTTTAGTGTGACACTGCCCCATGCTTACCCCAATCCTTGCAGTAGAGGGTGAAATCAGGAAGCACAAGGAGGAGGTCAGGAACCTTGGATAACAGCCAAGTCTCAGTAATACACAATACATCAGGTGAGTATTGAGATACCCAGACCAGTAGGGCAGCAAGTTTTGGCAGGAGTCTCCTGGCATTCAGATGGAAAACACAAGCCCTTGGGTAAGGGCAGAGGAGTGTGAAAGGTGCAGGGGTCTGGGTTGAGTTCAACATCTCCTGCAAAGAGCAGTAGCAGGAAGATAAAGGGGCAAGAGAGGGGTGACCTGTGCTGCTTGGCATTGCTGGAGGAGGAAGGAGGGAGAGAGGGTAGGGTAGGGGAAAAGAGCTACAGAGCACTTCAAGATTTAAAAGTGGGAAGATATAAGCGATGGGTGGACCAGGGGCAATGGAGTGAGGGGGAGAGGAGAGGGGACAGGGGGTGAAGGGAAGTGTAGGGAAAATGGGGGCACAAGGGGAGTAGAAAAGGTGAGAAGAGAGAGGGGTCAGGCAAAGGGCAGGACAGAGAGGAGGCCAACTAGGAAGAGAAAGGTGCAAGATGGGAGAGACATGAAGGAGGAAAGCATAGGACAGAGGCAGCTGAACTGATGGCAAAAGGGGTCAATTATGTGGAGGAATAAAGGAATATGATAGAATATGGTGGCAGGAGAACCATGGAGGAAGAGCAGGAGGATGGGACAGGTACAGGGACATCGCCAAGTAGATTTATGTGTGTGAAAAGGAGCAAGAGTGAAGCAGGCAGAATCAGCAGAAGAGCTGCTAGAAGAGCTGAACCACATGTAAGGAACCAAGCTAAGGCCTCACTGGAAATTACAAAGCTCTTTGGCTACATAAAGATTCATAAACACCAATAAGCTCAGCAAGGAACAGGCTAGATGCGAGTAGGGGAACAGTCACTAAAAGCACATAGCAGGCGAAGTAGAACAGAACACCAGGGAGTAAACTGACACAGCTGAGAAGCCAGAGGATGGTAGCTAGCCTAAATTAATGTACTGAGGGGCTGTAAACATGCAATAAAGCCCAAGGGAAGAAAAACACTGACCAGGACTAGGACAACTGATTGGGGAGCCAATTGGAAATAGGATATGCATATAATTGGATACTGACTATGGGTGGGAGGGAGGAGGGTGGGTGGGTTACTGGTACAAGGCGCCACGCTTAGTGGTGCTGCACGCCACAGCAGAACATCATGAACAGACATGTACTGGGAGGCAGGTTGCTTGTAGGGCTCCTCTTGTAGACTGGGGAGAGCTTGACCTCGGACCCTCATGACCCAGTAGGAGTCAAAGAGCAGGAGATGGTGGCATGCAGACTGGCCAAGGGGCTGGGGAGGCTGGTTCCTTGTAGGAGTTCTGTGCAGACCTGGAGGGCCATAATGGTCTCTGATGGTTCAGAGGGCATACCCTCTGAGGGGGAGATCAGAGTCCTGCCAAGTCCACTAAGGTGGTAAAAATAATGTTGTGATAAAAAAAACAAGGTAAGACATTATGCAAGTGAAGGTGTGGGAATCAAACTCAGGTCTACTGAATTTACCAAACTCATTCACAGTTCATTTTATTTATTTATTTATTTAAGAGTTTAACCAGGAGAGCATGCTGAGCAGTTACTTGCTTGATTCCAGATGCGTCCTGTGGACAGGGTACAAATAGGAAACAACTAATCAAGTGCATTACAAGTTACAAGGACGAATGATATAGACAGCACAGCAAAGTAAAGAGGTTTGCAAAATGTAGTGCTAAAGGCTTACTATTCTAGTACAGGCAGGCTAATACAGAGGGTAAATAAGAGGCTTGCATAAATACAGTACTAGAGGCTTAATATTCGACTTACAACAGACTATACATATTGAAGCAGGAGGGAAAGGAAGAGAGAGTGCAGAATATTCTATATGACCAGTCGAGGCAGGGACTGACTCTCCAGAGCTGGCTGTCTAGAATCTATCTAGGCGCAAGCACAGCTGATAGCATAATGGGCACTGAGGCGGAGGTTTAGTTGCTGAGAGTTAGTTGAAAGCCTGATGTCAGTTGGTAAGCATGCCAGATTTTGGGCATGCGGTAGTTGAAGGCAGCTTGACCTTTGGTTGAGCACATGAATGGACATGGAGGAGCTGTGGGACAGCGCTCTGAGAGAATAAGTAGGGGTGGGCTGGGTAGAGAGGGCAGACATGAGGTAATGGGGAAGGGACTGCACCAGTATTTGGCTATATAGTCCTTGCACAATGAATCTATCTCATGGGCCTGGAGTGAGGGCAGGGCTAGGGAGCCATAGGGTGCAGTGATGAGTCATTCATGAGCAGTCCAGGCAGAAGCGACAGAAGGAGTGGAATAGTGTGTCTAGACTTGCTAGAGAGGACGGGGAGCAGCTCCATAGATTACGCCACCATAGTTGGAGTGAAGGGAGAATCATCTTTTGAACTATTTCCTTCCGGGACGGTGTGGGATACTATCCTTGTTACAATATAGGGCACCAAGTTTAGGGTGGATTTTTTGTGAATTGATTCAATGTGTGTGGAGAAGTCAGGTGCTGGTCTAACCAGACCCCTAGGTATCTGAAGGAGGTGCAACTCGGGGGTCCCATCCAAAGTATAGAAGGCGGGTGGTGACCAGGTGGGAGAGTCTTGCCTGTGTGCTGAAGGTTAATGAAATGGTTTTCTTGGAGTTTAGGAACAATTGATTGGAGGAACCAGTGCTGCACCCTGTTGAAATCCTGTTGTAGTGCTTTGGTCACTTCCACCGGGCGTGGGGCCTGTGGTATACAGGACGGTGTCGCTCATGACATGTGGATGAAGGTGTGTGGGCAGGCCATCGGAGATCATTTAAGAAAATGGAGAATAGTAACGGACCCAGGACTGATCTTTGGGGACATCAGTAGTTACTGGCAGGAGACCAGGGATGTGCCGCCGATTTTATGGATTGTTGCCTGCCTACCAGGTAGCGTGAAACCAGCTGGTGGCAGCACCAGAAAGTCCGTCAACTTTTAGTTTGGTTAGTGGTAGTGAATGGCAGATGGTATCGAAAGCTTTGCCAGGTCAATAAAATGGCTGAGGTGATGTGCCCTTGTCCCTGCCTGTGAGGATGTCATTTGTGAGCCTTATTAGGGAGGTGATGGTTGAGTGCGATTTGTGAAACCAGACTGGTAAGGGGTGAAGAAAGAGGAGGCATCTAGATAGGAGGAGAGTTGGGCAAGAGCAAGATGTTCCTGTAGTTTGGCCAGAATTGGTAGGAGGGGATGGGGTGGTAATTTCCTGGCGAGGAGGGTCACCACCTTTGGGGAAGGGGATGGCAATTGCCTGCTTCCATTCAACTGGGATTCTGGCTTGAGAGAAGAAGAGGTTGAAAAGGTCAGCTAGCAGGGTGGCTATAGCGGGGGGCAGACAAATGTAACATCTTGGTGTCCAGGCCTGTGGGGCATTTGCCTTTGTTAGGGTTGAGAGCCTGCAGCTCCTTTAACACTTTGGCAGGTAGACCAGGTGAAAAGAAGCTGTGCAGTTGGGAGGTGGGCTGCATATTCGAGGAGGTGCACGCATGGATGGGCGTGAGACAGTTGATAGGAGAGAGTCCATGCAGCTGGTAAAGAAGGAATTGAAAGCAGAGGCTATGTCACCAGGGTCAGAGATGTTGGCACCTTGGATGGTTAGGGTCAGGGTCGGGGTTGGGGTGAGAGGAGGGATTTGATAGTTTTCCAGAAATTTGTTGCTTGATTAAGGTTAGAGCTGAAAGCTGTCATGAAATAGTGCTTTTGGCCTGGCATATAAGTTTGGTGCAGGAGTTGTGGAGGACACGGTAACACTGGATGGAGGTTTGGGTGCCCTGTTTCTTGTATGTTTTCTATGCCTGATCCCTGATATGGCATTGGCTAATGATAGAGGTGGAGACCCAGGCAGGTGGGGAGCCTCTGACCTTTTTTTTTTTTTTTTTTTGCAGAGGAGCATGTCAGTCCCATACCGCAAGGAATCTGACCTTGAAAGTTTCGAGTATAGTCAATGGAGGGCACCGCCGGTATGAATGACCAATCTACATGAGTTAGGTCATGTAGGAGAGATGCTAGATCTAGGAGTTGTAGGATCTTGTGAGCAGCGTCCTTGGGGGGCCTATGTACTTTCCCTTACTCTAACCTCTAGGCTAGCCTGCCAGCCCTTTGATTACAGTGATTACTGATTCTCCTCTTGAGTCACTTAGCTGCTGCATATCCACAAGTGTCACATCCCATGTCAAACAAAACACTCCTACTGTACATAATGAGTGCTTCGTTTTGGTTTTGAAAGACATCTGCTGGGTATGAATTCTGCCTGCCATAGTGGATGATGCTGTTAATGTGCCCAGTTTACCATGTCAAGCACCACTGGCCCTGTTTTTATATGACTTGTGGCTATGATGAACAAGTCCCTGTGGTATGATTGTCAGTTTAAGAGGAACCCTCTCATTTTGGGTCTTTTGAACATGACAGTGCAATCTTAAAAACAAGTTTTGATTACCTGCACTCTGGAACCTCAGCAGTAGTTTCTTTCGTAATCAAATAAATTTGACTACTACTATAGTAATGTTTTTTTAATTTTTGTGAAGTGGGCATTTTTGCAGATTCCAGATAAATGTCTATCTCAAATGTACTGAAAACAAACTGCCCAGGCTGCAAAGGACAAGTATAAAACTACTAATGTTGTTTTTCAAAATAGCACTACTGCAAAGGACCTAAAATATGACAGCACCTTTCACCAAGACCTAGGAAGGCAATAAAGCTGGACACTACAAAGTTACCACCTGCCTTGTTATAGCAACCCTTTCCTTACAGTAAGGGTAGGTAGTTGGTTCCACCACACCCACACAATGTGTGCTTGAGGACTAGATGAAATCTTTGATGTTTCCCCAAATACCACAAGCATGAAACTAAAAAACAACAAAATTAGTGCAAACCAAGAAGAATCATAGTAAATTTAATTTTATTGCAACCGAGAGTGTAGACAGACTCAGTCTGGTGGTAACATGTCAAAGTGCGAACCAAGAACGCAAATGTCGAAGAGCGATGGAAAACAGCGCCAACACGCTTGAGCAACCTTGGTTTTGCCCCAACCCGAGTTGCACCCCTGGAGTAGGAATATAAATAAAGAGGGTGTGGGGGCACAGCCTCCCACAAGGGGTGGGGTTTGAAGTCTCCTCACATGAAAACACTTTCTGAAAAGTGTTCACCCTGTGGTTCAAGCGCCCGCAGATGGGTCGCCATTATTCGCTCACCCTTTGACATGGAACCATCTTGGTATCAGTAAAAATAAAGTTCTTCTTGGTTAGCACCTGTTTTTCTTGTTTTATTAGGTAGTTTGTTACTAGTCAGTGTCATGCTTACTGGTATGTGTGCTACTGTCTAGCAGGTATTAATGTAATTGGGTGGAGCGAGAGATAATTTTAGTCTGGGGAACAGTCAGAGAGTTACTTCAGTTCAGTTTAGCTCTGAGAATAAATAGACAGAGCAGACCTCCAGGAGGAGCAGCCCCAGGATAGGGACCCTCAGGTACATAGCTGAAATTTAATTAATGGTCAATAAGTAATGGGACCACTGGAAGGTTGTGGGGACCATGGGGTTCCTCCTAAGGGGAGCATGACAATGACTGACTGACCTGATTGTGGTTCCCCTGAAGTTCAGAAGGAGGCCCTGTGGAGGAAAGGTTTTGTTTGGTGCCCATACCAAGGAAAATGGCACACAAAGAGCATATGGAGGATCTAGAGGAAGGCTGGCCTCATTAAGGTAGGAGATGCCAAGTCTTCAGCCAAGAAAGACCCTGATCATAAAGTTCATGACAGTAACATAGAAACACATGTTTCGGAACACTTGCTCTGATCCCAACCACGGAGCAACAGCATTGCTGAAGGAGCCAGCAAAGAAAGTAACAGCCTCAGAAGACCTAAAGACAGCATAGCGAGTGTGGACTTTTGTGTGAGATGTTCAAGAAAAGTGATTTCTGCATGTCTTGATGCCATTTTGGATTGTTTTGCAGACAGTGCCTTAATTAATTCATTTTAATCCTATCGGCAGAGTTATACAGATTGTTTCTGTCATGCAGCACTATTACTTGCTAAGCGGGAGTTTCACTTGTTACTTTAAGGGGAGTTAGGCAGGATAGGGTATATTTTAATTCAGAATATAGGCTGTGCAATACCTGTTACAGGCATTTCTGCTTCAGAGCTCCCATTCAAGCTGGTGCATTCTGTCGGTGGACCTGATTCTTTCTTTTGTTAAGCTTCCCGCCTACCTCTAAGCCTTTGTTCTGTCTGTATGTCCTCAGGCTCCCAAGCAACCCCACCGCCTTGCTCTGATCCCAACCAAGGAACAACAGCATTGCTGAAGGAGCCAACAAACAGCCTTAGAAGACCTATGGACAGCATAGCAGGTGTAGATTTTTTGTGTGGGTATTAGCCCATTGACACTACACGTCGATTGCCCCACCCAAGGCTGTCCCTAGCCTTATAGGGCCCAGGTGGTCTCATGACTCACACGTGACTACTGCACTAGTTTGTAGTAAAGTCCTTCTTCACCATATACAGGTTATACTCTGTGACCACTAAGGGTCACTCTTTAACCTCTCCCAACCTCCTATTTCCACTGTCCATTCCCCAACCCTCCTGGCTTCTAGCCCTAGTCTACTACCCTGATGCCCTGAATTCTCTCTCCCAGCCCTCTACTTTCCCACCTGTCCTACATGGGTTTTGAACCCCAACCCTCTACACCATAGGCCAGCACTCAACCACTGTGCTACTCTGTCAGTCCTATTGTCCTAGAACTCTCCTTGGCTTTATATTCCTAATTATTGTACCCTGGTTGGGCTCTGCTTATCTGCTCCCCAACCCTATTTCTCACATGCAACACAGTCACTGCAGGGTGCACCTAATAGGTTGCTTTGATAGAGCTGGCTTAAAGTGACAAGCCCCTCTCAGCTCTACAATCCTCACTCAGGGACTCTTTAAGCTCACAATTGCTTGTTTCCAATAAACTCCCAGCTGCTAGTTCCCACAGTTCTGCTACTTCCTCCAACTAACACATTGTTTTAAGTTGGCATTATGAATCTATTAATATTTACACTGCTGGCTGTGTCCTTGCCATCCAGCGACTGAGCACAGACTACTGTGCTAATGTGCTAGCCTTGGACCAGGAATCCTCAGCCTACTTCAAAACTACCCATTCCCTCTGTTCCACTCTTCCCTTGCCCCACCTGGGAAAAGTCCCCACTTGCTCCTATCACCCTATGGTTTATTTCCAACACAGATCACTGTCTTCTTGGTTACTATCTGTCCTCTTGTTCCTGGACAGTGCACGTCCCCCTGCCCATCACACCTCTTCCTCTCCCTCCTACTCCTAGCTGGTGACATCTAGTGTAACACGGGTCCACCCAACTCCTATATTACCTCCTCTTAGCACCTGGGCAAACACTGCAGGGTTAACGTTTGCTCATATTAACATCTGCAGTCTCCCTTCAAGTTTCCTGACCTGGAAGCATGGGTATCTCTGCAAGCCCCATGTGTTGGGACTCTCAGAAACCTGGTAAAACCTCACCTATCAGACACCATGTATCAATTACACAGATACTCCTCCTTTGCCTCAACAGGTCTGGCAAGAAAAGGGTGGAGGAGTAGCATTCCTGTCTGCTACTGTTGTCCTCTTATCTGATACCACCTCCCCAGTGAATGGCTCCTCCAAGCTGACCTTGGCTCCACAAAGAAGCTCTACATTGGCTGCTGCTAGAACCCTCCAGCTGCAGGGTCTGAGGCCTAAACAACTTTTTATCTGGCTTCAGCACACTCTCCCCACCAGAGATACCATTCCCTTGGTGATTTCAACCAATTGGACTATGTCTGCCTGCTAAAACACAATCTTGTCCAGTCTATTATGCTGCCCACCAGGCAAAACCTCATACTGCCGCCCAAACCATCCTAGACTGGATCATCACAAATAGGGAAGACTGTGTACTACAAGCTGGAATAACGGTTGACCCCATCAGCGACCACATTTAACCTCTGGTCAAGCCAAGACCAGCGTCCTCCCCAAAAAACCTATCCTTTTGAAATTTTTGCTGCCCAGACACCCCCTTCTCCTTAGCGAAGCATAGTTGCTGGACTGGTC
Organism: Neoceratodus forsteri; assembly: GCA_016271365.2. Taxonomy (NCBI): domain Eukaryota; kingdom Metazoa; phylum Chordata; order Ceratodontiformes; family Ceratodontidae; genus Neoceratodus; species Neoceratodus forsteri. Next base: position 1,451,626,429 of record CM057452.1, read on the forward strand.
TCTTCTCTACTTCCTCACTGATGCATCCTCAGCAGTGATGTGTTTCACTCAAACCCTGCTGGCATGACAAGAAAGTATTTCCTCTCACAACTAGATGGATCCAAGGCTGCTGCTCCCACTGGATCGCCAATGATCTTCTTTCCCACATGAAGGACAGGGATCATGCTTGACTGTCTAAGGCGTCCTCCCTGCCCTCTGGGATGCCTACAGGCACCTAAGAAACCAGTGCAAGCACCTGACTAAATCCCTGAAACAGAACTACTTTCACAACCTTCAGAAGAAAAGTCTTGGTGACTCGAAGAAATTCTGGGAGTCTATCAGATCACTTAAACTCCCAAACTGGCAAGTATGCCTCACAGCTCAATTTCCCTACTGGCCTGGTAACCAACCCTTTAGAAGTGGCCAAGGCTTTTAATGATAAATTTACCAACCTTTCTGAACTTCTCTGCAAGCTCCTAAGTGGCCACCCAGTGGATAGGCCAACTATCCCCAAACTGCCCCTCCCTCCCTAGTCCCTTCCCCATTCCCCTTTTTATTTCAAGGCTGTCTCCCCTATTGATACCTCTAAGCTTCTCAAATGCTTCTTAAACCATGGCTCCCTAGGTTGGACAGCCTCTTCCCATCTTCCTGAGACACATCTCCCCTGCTATTGTTAAGCCCTTACATTTATTTTCAACCTTGCCCTATCTGCCTCTACCATGCCCAACCTTTGGAAAATGGCCAAAGTGATACCTGTTTTCAAAGCTGTTGACCCCACTCACCAACAACTATTGGCCAGTCTCCATCCTCCCCACCTATATATGGTCCTCGAGAAAGTTATGCACCACCAGCTCACCAACATGTTGCAAAGTACAACCTCATGTGTAGCCAGCAGAATGGCTTCACAAGAATCATAGTACCACCACTGCCCTTGTACTGCTGACTGACCACATCCTCAAGAACATGGAGAATGGTAAAGCCACTGGCGCAGTTTTCATTGACCTCTGCAAGGCTTTTGACTTGGTAAGTCATGCCCTCCTCCTCTTGAAACTACGTCTCCTTGGCTGCTCCCAGGAGATATCAAACTGGTTCCTCAGCTACCTCTGATCGCCTCCCAGTTTGTCTGTGTGGGCCCCGCCTGCCCTATCCTGCTTGTCTCAACTGGTGTCCCCAGGGCTCCATTCTGGGTCCCCTGCTTTATCCTTATTTATAAATTCCTCCCTCTGACAGTGTTACCTGTCACTCCCTCCTCTACATGGATGACCTTGTCCTTTTGTCAGTAATAAATCCCCTCCTGCATTTCCTCAGTCCTCACCCAAAACTATGGATCAGCCTATAACTGGTTTGCAACCAACCTCCTCCTGGTAAACATTAAAAACAAAGTATATGCTGTTTGGGTCCAAGCCCTTCCTAGCCAAGCTCAGATCTCCCTCCTCTCTCCACATTGTCTCCCTGATGGCCAGGTGCTCGAAACTGTTGAAACTTTCAAGTATCTTGGTGTCTTACTGACCCCTCCTCTCCTTCTCTGAACACATTAACTCAGTAGTTTGCAGGATTCACCAAAAGCTGAGTATAGCCTACAGACTCAGACACTGCCACACCCCAGAGGTCCGGCTTGCCATTGTTTAGGGAAACCTACTCCCCATAATCGATTACTGTCCCCCATCTATGCTAAGGCTTCCTCTTTCCTCACTGCCAAACTCTCCACCACCTACAACAGTGCCTGTTGCTTCGCTTTACTGGCTCTTTTTCCAACCACCACTGCATCCTTTATCAGTCACTGCGGTGGTTCCCACTCCAAGGCTGCTTCAGCCTTGCCTGTTGCTGCTTGGTCATTAATGCTGTCTGCACTGGCCAAGAGTCCTCTTGCAGCCATTTTCCAGGTCAGAACCCTGCACCACTGCCTAAGCAGAAGAAATTAATGTGTTCTAGGAAGCCTGCACAACTGTTATGCATCCAATTGCAATCAAAGTAAACTGCAGAGTTTGAAGAACAATTTATCTAAAATCTTTATCTTTATGGTCACACTAATGTTTTGAACTTAAAGAGTATCAACTGAAAGCTGGGGAAAAGAGACCATTACTGGTAAGGCATCATGGTCACCAAATACTTCACACATTTTGTCAGACATTATGCAGTTCTGTCAAAATGGGAAAAAATGACTGTACAATAAGTGATTCAGAATGGGAAGCTATTTGTCTCTCTAACACAGGCTAACCTCGTCATATATGGAATGAATATGCCTGGAAAATTATAACCAGATGTTTTAGAACCTCACATATCACAGGCCAGTATGACACCCAAAGAGGAAAGGTGTGTTGGAGATACTGTGGTACCCCAAAGGCTACTCACACACATTTGGGGAATGTTCCAAAATATGACCTTACTGGCAGGTAATGAAAAATCCTTACAAGACCTCACCCTTCACTGGGATTTCACACTGTTCAGATCGCGATCCTGTGATTCATACCCCAACAAGGTGAGGGGCATCATGCAGACACAGGTTGGGGATGTGGCTTTTAGTGACAAATAGAGCCATTATGAGATGTTAGTTAACAGTAGACCCTCCCAACATAAAACCTGGGAGTACACTGTTCAAGAAATTTATACTATGGAAAAACTGACTGGGCATCGACCTCAGGATGAAAAAATGTCAGGCTCTCTGGAACCCCTGAGTAATATGGATTATAAATCACAGGGTTGATATTAGTCCATAAATGTGTAATACTGTAACAGCAGGGTGGCAGGAGTTAGTGTACCTTTCATTCAGGGGCTAGTAAATAGATATGAACAAAAGAATAAAAGAACCCTCAATCTTTGTACATACAGAAACCACTGTCTAAGACAGTATACATGTTAATACACTGGTAAATAATAATTGCTGTAAATGTTAATGCATATGTCTGTATCAATAGCTTGTCAATGTAAAAGTGCTATTGCTCCAAAACTTTACTAAACTTTAAATAAAATGTAACCCCCAGGGCGCTACCCTTGGGGCTACTACCTGCCTGCCTCCACTGAGACAGGGTGAGGGCCTAGATCCATTGATGGGTGCCTCCACCCAGAGGCCGGGTTAATACTGTTGAGATTGCCTCAGTCACAGCCCTCTGGGTTACTGTAACCCCTTTCATCCCGCTTAGTGGCTCACACGGTGTACCAACAATACTTTTCCCAGTACACTTACCCCCGGCTAGTATCTCTCAGCTCACTCCGGGGACCCCTGTAAAGTAAGGTACAGTTATATTACAGTCCCTATGCAGCAGTTCACCAGTAATGCACACAGTAGCCAGGGTGTAATTGCAGAACAAACAATCTGATTTATTCAAGGAGGCAGATAACAAGGGCAGGGGAAATCAAGGTGATTGGCTTATCACTATACCTATCTACCTAGGGCTCCGTGCACAGGCTAAACCTAATATTTGCTGTCCCTGGGTACCCAAGCTCTAACGGCTAGCCATAGTGGCAGCTGGTTGGGGCCCTGATACAGACAACCTTTACAATCCTGAGTAGGTCAGAATGGGAAGAAAGTTCAATTAGGCAGTCAGCAATATAACAAAACAACTTGAGTTCACTGTCTGCAAACTTGGCAGGAGCTACCCTGATTCGGTACTCATGGCTCCATCAAATACCGCTTCCGTCACCTCCGGCAGGGCTGAGCCTGAATTTCACCAGCCTCTTCACACATTTATATGGCAAACAACAGAGGGTACCATACCAGGCAGTTGCTTCTAGGCCCCGCACGAACTTGCAGCAGATTCGGGTAGTAAACGGCAGCCAACATCATGGGTGGACCGAGCACGATTCAGCAGATTCTCCAGTCCTCTCAGGTTGAGCCTGGTAGGTAGCAGGGTTGGCACCAGCCTGCTCCGACCACATGCCAGCAGATTTAGTCCGACTGGCTCAAAGGCAAAAGCGGCCACCTCAGGCCTTCACGCGCTTCCGCGTGAACACTCACAGCACAGGAGCCTAGAGCTCCCTTCTCCTTCCTAGCCACAGCGCATCTGCCCCCAGCAGCATGGGGCACTCCTTCCAGTTCGGGCGCTACCTGACTCAATTGGCTGGCGTCACCTGCCAGTCATTCACTCCTGCTCTCAGTGGTGCGAAGCGCCATAGCCCATAATACCTTTCTCAAAAGGCAAGCAGTTCCCCATTGGTCAGCCGGCTCAAAGGCGTCCCGAGGTACTGATTGGTCCAACTCTGCAGCTCTGGACCAAAATGGAGGGATAATCAAAACAGTCTCTGGCTGCAAAGCAAGCAGGCTAGAACAACTTACATTATCATCACTATTCAAAAGGATTACTGGCAAGTAATTATCTCTTTAACAGGGCTCCTCTGCACCAGTAGCGATGGCAGACTGGAGGCGCTTCTCAGCAGCCTGGGCGGGACTTGGGCATACAACACACAGCCCCCATCATTTTAACTAATTATTATGACTGAAACAGGCAGCCCTTAAAGGGACAGTATACGAGGCCTTAAGCGTTCACTGGCTACCCATTTGACACGGCAAAGCCAAACACCAGCCAGGCATGGAACATTTAAATGAGCTCAGGGAAGCTTTTAGGAACCCCCATTTGTAAGGGGTTACACCTTCCTGCCTGAAAAGAACTTGACGTCCGCGTCAAGTAGTTACCTAAATCACTTTAAGGCAAATAGCTTAATTAACACTATATCACACTTTGCATTACATACATGAATATTATATTCACAGTGTACTATGGTTTATACAACATTACACACACATAACCTTCTGTTCCCCTGTTAACTCAGGTCATTAGTTCCTGCTCATGGCCCTGGGACTGGGAGACCCTCCTTCCAGTTACTGGCGGGTTACCTAAAGCAGGGCACCACACTCAAAGGGTAATACTAACAAACTAGAGTTATTCCCAGGGCTAGCTTAGGTAAGGAGCTCAGAACACATACACCCTTGTGGACCGCATTTAAGGGCAGGTCTACTGGCTGACCAGAGACTCATAACTCAACTTTATTACAGGTCGTACTTTCGGCTGGAGCATCTAGGGTCTCGGAAACCCTGAAACAGGCTCTGATTCCAATTCAGCCTCATTGACATTAGTGAGGGCATCTCCACAGGGGAAAAGGGCCTGGTGCTCATAGTACCATTGGGGCCTGACCTCTACCCCAGAACCCACCCCACTGGGCTCAGCTGAGGGCTGTTTAGATACTAGTACGAAACCATCAGGGCATTCAAAATATTCTTCCGGTTCTGGCATATCACTGGCTTGTTCCCCACCTCACTCTCTTCTTCTGAAAAGTCGGATAATTCAGCCAAGCCAGACAGTTCAGCCAGGCTCAAGGACCCCACCCTTGGCTTTGCTGCTACCCAGCTCATCCTCTAGAGGCATTGGTTCCGGAGACAAAGTATGGGCTCAAACAGTCCAGAAGGCCCAACCTCATCTCCAGAGTTAACAAGGATATGGCCCCAAAACAACTGCCTCAGTTCATAAGAGGATAGTATTCAATATCATCTTCATTGTCTTCCGACACCAATTGTTGATCATCTCTTTCTGCAGGATTCGGACAAGGCCCTCTTGGTTGGCTTGCTGAAGAATCCACGGTTCGGTTCTTTCCTGACAGCAGATCTAGTCACAGGCCGGGAGGGGAGGCATTTGGAGGTTCAACTTCAACCAGGATCTGCCCAATTGGCAGCAGATGATTTCGTGTATAGTTTTCACATCTTTGGAATTGTTTTCGGTCGCACTTTATATACAGACAGATCTGCCAGTTGTCCCACAACAATGTGAGGGGTGATGCCATCGGTCAGCAATTTTATGTTTTCCATGCAGTCCCAGATTTCTCAGTAACACTCTATCCCTTCTCTTAGTTCCAATGTCTTCACTTTCTTGTCATACCTCTCTTATTAGCCAAGTTTCGTTTAGCAGCCATGGTCTGGGCCAACTGATAAGCATGGTTTATCTGGGCCTTCAGCTTCTGTATGTACTGTAGATGATTTTCTGCTTGCACCCCATCAGGGAAACTCCAAAACACACATCCATGGGCACTCAGCCTTCTCCCAAACATCAGTCTGTACGCGAAAATCCTGCGCATCACTTTTGGTGCAGTTATAGCGTGGACCAGGGTGCTAATCTGCTGGCTCCATCTCGGTTTGTCCTTGGGTTGCAGTGTGCCCAACATGTCAAGCAATGTGCGGTTAAACCTTTCAGGCTGGGGATCCCCCTGAGCATGGTAGGGGTGGTTCTTGACTTTTCACCCCACAAAGACAGCATCTCTTTAATCACGCTGCTCTCAAAGTCCCTCCCTGGTCAGAATGGATCCGCTGGGGCCCCATAGTGGACAAAAAGTTTTCAACAAGTATCTTAGCCACCGTGGTTGCTTTCTGATCCTTAGTAGGGAAAGCCTGTGCATACGGGTGAAATGATCAGTGACCACCAATATGTTACTGATATTTTTCAGATCTGGTTCTAGACTCAAGAAATCAATGCAGACCAGTTCCATAGGGGCACTAGTAGTAATGTTGACCATGGGAGCAGCTCTCTGGGGTAGGGCTTTCCTTTGCAAACAACTGCTACAGGTCTTGACATATTGCTCTACATCCGTACTCATTTTGGCCAGTCAAATCGAGTCCGTACCAGATCAAGTGTTCGGTCTATGCCAAGATGCCCCATCTGATTATGCAAGGACCTTAAGACCAGTTCCTTAATTCTGAGGCAACACCAGCTGTTGCTTGATGACCCGTCCTCCTTATTCACAGTTGCTCTGTATAGTAGTTGGTTAATTAGCCTTAATTTGGGCCCTTCTTTGTATAACAAGGTGGCTCTTAAGTTGGTGGAGCGCATTTGACACATCCTACCCGGCCTGCAAAGCTTCCACAGCAGGTTTTATCATAGAATCTCAGGATTGAGCCTGTTGAAGACTAGTATTGTCAAACTGGGGCACTGAACCGTGTCCAGTGTGGAAAAATGACAGTAGGCAGCAGGTATGCAGTTCTCAGATGGCCCCAAGCAATCCACCATACAGTTCACAGCATCCGGAGACACTTGTTCCTCCTTGTCAAATTTCTGGCAAAGGCTCTTATGTCAGTCTCTGACAACCTGATCCAATCAGTTTGTGACATAGGCCTCCGAGAGAGGGCATCCGCATCTATATGGTTTAGGCCTGCTCTGTTTTCAACAGCATATTCAGGTGGCCAAGGCAGACAGCCACCTGTGGCCAGTGGCGCCCAACTGCTGAAGTTTGTACATAGGTCAGAGGATTGTTATCAGTCTTCACCAATATCTTGGCACCATACAAGTAGTCATGAAATTGATCAACAATGGCCCACTTCAGAGCCAGGAACTCTAGCTTATGCAGGATAGTTTTTTCTGAAAGAGTCAGACTTCTGCTGGCAAAGGCTACAGGTCTCAGACCATTCGAGTGCTGATATAACACAGCCCCAATCCTTGAAGACTGGCATCAGTATGAGAAGCGTAGGGCTTGGCCAGGTCAGCATAGGCCAGCACAGGGCATGTGTAAGTTGAATATGATGTCATAGAAAGTGTCCCCACACTAACAGTCCAACGATCCCCAAACAATTAATTCGGCCAATACCTCTTCTTCCCCGGAGCGCACAACCCTCTTATACTTTTGTGTGTAGGAGGGTACCCCTGAGTGAGGTTGAGGAGGGGCGAATCACTCGAGAATAGTCTTTGACAAATCGCTTATAATATCCGCAAAACCTCAGAAACCGTTGCAGCACTTTCAAGTTCCTGGGCTGAGGCCAAGTAGTCAAGGCCTCCACTTTGCTAGGGTCAGTCTCTATGCCCTCAGTGAACACTATGTGGCTATATATTTTCACAGAAGTCTAGAAGAAGAATTGACACTTGTCTATAGACAGCTTGAGGCCGAACTCCTCCAACCGATCCAAGACCTTGAATAATCGTTGCTCACGCTCTTCCAACAAACGGCCAAACACTATGATGTCATCTAGATAGACCAGACACTGAGCAAATTCATGTCCACCACGCCCGCTCCATCAGACGCTGAAAGGTGGCTGGGGCACTGAAATCCCTGAGGCATCCCAATGAACTCCTAGAAACCTAGGGGAAAATGAATGCAGTCTTCTCCCGGTCATCTGGGGCATTGGGATCTGGTAGTACCCACTGTGAAGATCCAACACAGAGAACCACTTACTACCATTCAAACAATCCAATGCGTCCTGCATCGTGGCATAGTATACTGATCCAGAATGGTCCGTGATTCAAAGTGCGATAGTCTACACATCGAACCACCCATTCTTTTCCTTACTACTACTATAGGGGAGGCATAGGGCTCCTGGACTCTTGTATTACACCAGCAGCCAACATCTCTTGCAGATGCCGCCTTACATCATCTATATCAGCTGGGGCCAGGCGCCGGGATCTCTCTCGGAAGGGCCTTTCATCATGCAGCCGAATGTGATGCTCAGCCCCTTGCACACATCCCACATCCCACTCTTTCAGGAGAAAACCTGGTCCCTCTTGGCAAGCCTCTCACTGATCCTCTGTTTCCATTCAGCTGGCAGCGAGGTCACGAAGTCAAACAAGTCTGGAGTAACTCTGTCAGTGGCCCTGGAACCCTTACTATTTGGCAGCATTGCAGTATCCGCACTGCACACACCTTGCCCGTGCACCTTTTTCTTATTCAAGCTCCTTGTCGGACACATTATGCACTTGAACCATCACCCTCTTGACATAAGCATGAGCCCTAGCTGGCAATATACTGGGCTTGACCAACAGTCCTCTGGTAATCCTCCTCCACAGGCGCATCCAACATCAACAACCTATTCTTAACATCTGTTCAGAGTCATACTTCATCCAGGACACATTGGGCATTCGGGCAAGTATCACGGGGCGGGTCCTTCCACACTACTCCCACTGGACCCTCGGGTTCCTCCCGACTATCCTTCTCCTGAGTTGCAACTGCCTTTGAATCACAGCAGGTATGCTTAAAGCTCACCCAGTCTGAAATACTTGTTTTCTGAACACAATTGGGACAATCGTCCAAACATATGAGCATTCGTCCCAATCAACAAGGGCACCCCATCATACAGTCCAGTGGGTGGGCAAACTAAAGCTAAGGTTTCCACCTGCTCATCCATTCCAACCACAGATGTAGAGAATGATAACCAGACTCGAATATACCCCAAATATGGATATGCCTTGTCTCTCAACCCCCATACATGTGACCATTCAAGGGTTGCAGGGCACCTCAGGTAAGTGTGTCTGATACCAGTCCTGAAACATGATGGTTACCTGAGAGCCACTGTCAAATACAGTTCGGGTAGGAATCCATTTACCGCACTGGGTCTCCATTGAAGGCCCGACCACATCAGACCAGTCAGGGGCCACAGCATTGATAGTCGGCTGAGCATGGACCCGAGTCAAAAGTTTTCCTGGGGGTCGAGACTGGGCCCGCGATGCCAAGTGATCAGTCTGCTGTTGACTTTCCTTAAATTCTCCGCCTCTGGCACTCAGGTTGAAAATGTCCATCTTCCCCACAATGGTAACAGAACTTGGGGTCCCGGAGGTCACTATTTGGCGGTGGACACCTTATCTGTGGGGAGCCCTGAGAGGGTGAGGGAGCTCCCTTCAGCCGAGGTTCTGGTTTCTGCATGACTCAGGGGCCCCGGACCTAGCAGGGTACCTAGTAGATTGCTCAAGTCCTCACCAGTTCCGTGAGTTCCTGACCTCGGCCTCAACTCACTCTCTACGTGGGGGTCGGAGGAAATTACTCGCATTCCCAGAGCACCTGGAAAACTGGGGATCCTCAGACCCTCCAGACAGGCTGGTCTCCTCGGGGTGCTAGGCTCAGGTGTCCCACTAGGGTTCACCGCCCCACACAGGACTCCCACCTCTCTTCATCGGTCTCCACCTCTCAATTTTCCTCATCAATTGACAATATTCAGGCAGGTAGCCCGTCGATCATGTAACTTAAGTTTTAACAGTATTACGCTAGAGAATCTAGCAGACTTTAAAACATGTGCCAACCTGACTTGATTCAAGGCCATGGCAGTGATTCCCCTTTCTATAGGCCTTCTGCAAAGCCTGCTCCACCCTAATAACAAAGGCGGATAGCTTCTCATTTCTCCACTGCTTGGCAGACCTGAACTTCATAACAAATCTTCTCCAGTCTCTGTACTCCCAAACACCCTTCTAAAGCAGAGAGGTACTCTGTGGTGGTGGCTTCTGGACTGGTGGCCCGTGAAACCTAATGGCTTCTAAAGCGGGACCCGCAGGCTCTCCATCAATCTCTTCCTTTTCTCCCTTTAGAGCATTGCCATTCTGAACCAAGGGGTGGCATAGTCCATCCAAGCTTCCAGGTCATCCTCCCTGAGGCACTGATACTGTGCCAGAAAAGCTTCTGCCTGTGGTAGGAATCAAGCTGAATAGGAGGGACCACCAAGGGCAGTGGAGCCAAAATAGAACTCTTGGGGGCCGGGGGTTACCTGGGGGACCTGGGGGTAGCGGCCACTAGACAAATCCAGTGCTTGCAGCAATTCCTGGGTAGTCTCTCTCCAAAGCCAGCAATTTAAGCAGCTTATCTTTAAAACTATTAGTCTGGGAGACCCTTCAGGAGTGACTGACCCACTCCAAATATGAACTAGCCTCCATCCCTGTGAAGCACCCTCCGGTAAATCACTGGAGGTACCCTCTCAGGGTCAATGGCCACACTGCACAAAAGTAGTACCTGCAGCGTCTGGTCAGCAGGTCAGCCATGTGCCCTTACCTCCACTTTGCCCAAACATTTATCGCTCAGCTGTGGAAATAATGTCCTCTGTTGGGGTTCCCAGGGCACATCTAACAGTAACACAATTTTCTGGGAGTCCAGCTCTTTGGCTTCACCCACCCCATCAGTCTGTGTACCATTGTCTTAATAGGCCCCAACTAATTTTTCCCAACATATCCCTTCCAGTTTTTCCATTTCTTATGTACTTCCTTACTTGGCCACTAGGGGACGCTAATCCCAATGGTGTCTCCAATTTGTAACCCCCAGGGGTGCTACCTGAGATACTACCCTGCCTGCCTCCACTGAGACAGGTGAGGGGCCCAGATCCGCTGATCGGTGCCTCCACCCAGAGGTCGGGGTTAATGCTGTCAAGATTGCCTCGGTCACAGCCCTCTGGGTTCACAGTAGCCACTTTCGTCCCGTTAGTGGCTCACACAGTGTACCAACAATACTTTTCCCCAGTACACTTACCCCCGGCTAGTATCTCAGCTCACTCCGGGGACCCCTGTAAAGTCAGGTACAGTTATATCACAGTCCCTATGCAGCAGTTCACCAGTAATGCACACAGTAGCCAGGGTAGTTGCAGAACAAACAATCTGATTTATTCAAGAGAGGCAAATAACAAGGGCAGGGGAAATCAAGGTGTTTGGCTTATCATTATACCTATCTACCTTTAGGGCTCTGTGCACAGGCCTAAACCTAATATTTGCTGTCCCTGAGTACCCAAGCCCTAACGGTTAGTCCATCATGGCAGCTGGTTGGCCCTAACACAGACAACCTTTACAATCCTGAGCAGGTCAGAATGGGAAGAAAGTTCAATTAGGCAGTCAGCAGTATAACAAAACAACTTGAGACCACTGTCTGCAAATTTGGCAGGAGCTACCCTGATTCAGTACTCAGCTCCATCAAATACCGTTTCCATCACCTCCAGCAGGCTGAGCCTGAATTTCACCAGCCTCTTCACACATTTATATTGCAAACAACAGAGGGTACCATACCAGGCAGCTGCTTCTAGGCCCCAGCTAACTTGCAGCAGATCGGGCAGTAAACAGCAGCTTCAAAATCACGGGTGAACCGGTGCGATTCAGCAGATTCTCCAGTCCTCCCAGGTTGAGCCTGGAAGGTAGCTGGGCTGGCACCAGCCTCCTCCGACCGCCGCCGCTGATTTAGTCCAACTCATTCAAAGGGCAAAACGGCCGCCTTCAGGCCTTCACACGCTTCCCCGTGAACACTTCGACAGCGCAGGAGCCTAGGAGCCCTCTCCTTCCCAGCTACAACGCATCTCCCCCAGCAGCATGGGGCACTCCTTCCAGTTCAGGCGCACCGACTCGATTGGCTGGCATCACCTGCCAGTCATTCACTCCTGCTCTCAGTGGTGTGAAAAGCTCCATAGCCCATAATACCTTTCTCAAAGGCAAGCAGTTCCCAGTGGTCAGCTGGCTCAAAAGCGTCCCGAGGTACTGATTGGTCCAACTCTGCAGCTCTGGACTAAAATGGAGGGATAATCAAACAGTCTCTGGCTGCAAAGGAAGCAGGTTAGAACAACTTACATTATCATCACTATTCAAAAGGATTACTGGCAAGTAGTACTCCTTTAACAGGGCTCCTCTGCACCAGTAGCGATGGCAGATTGGAGCACTTACTCAGCAGCCAGGCGGGACTCGGGCATACAACCACACAGCCCCCATTTTAACTAATTATGACTGCAACAGGCAGCCCTTAAAGGGACAGTATACGGAGGCCTTAAAAGCACTCATGGCTACCCATTTGAAGCGGCTTAAACGCGAACACCAGCCAGGCATGGAGCATTTAAATGAGCTCGGGGGAAGCTTTAGGAACCCCATTTGTAGGGGTTACAAAAAAAAGACATGCAGTTCTGGCTTTCATGGCCTTAAGTACTGAGGGGATAACTCAAAGACAACAAGGTTTTTACAGTCTGATTTACAGGTTAAGAGAACAAACAGTCTACTAGGAAGTCACTGGTGGGGGTAAGAGTAATAATGTTAATAGCCTGTTAGGTGTAGCAGCATTTGATGTCTGAGGGTTCAAGGATGAGACAGGATTATCATGCTCTTATCCGGGTCCTACTTGCAGAACAAGGTGCCTAAAGATAAATGTTTCCAAGGTTAGAGAAGCCTTGAAGGAGACTAAAGCAAGACTGGTAGAGCCTTAGACCTTGTCTTATAAGGAGCAGAGCTGATGGAGCCACCTTCACAAAAGCAGATATTTATTTATTTATTTGCTTTTGTTAACCGGGTAGGGCACACTAAACACCAAGTGCCTATTTTCAGGTGCGACCGGGAGGGTTACAGTGGTGGAGGCATACAGGAATCAGTTACATACAGTTGGTGGTAAACCGAGTCGGTATCATACAATAGAGGCAAACAACGGATTGACAGATTAAGCAAACAGTAAAGTACAAGTATGGTAATCAAGAAAAACAACGAACAATACCTGAAAAGAAAAAGGAAGCAATGCATCATTAGAACCAGAGGTAGGGAGACAGAGTACACACAATTGGGGAGTAAGCTAAGAAAATTTTAAGGTAAACAAGGTGGATTGCGCACTTTGTGAGGTTAATGGGTGCTAGCAAGAGTAAGTGCGGATATTATGTGATGCTATTGATGAACTGCCATACCGAATTGCTATGGTCCTTGGACCTTATGGATGAACTTTCACAAAGTAAAATCTAAAGTGCGTTGCATTACTCTCTCCAATGAGATTCGCTGGGTCTAAGAGGCTGACATTCTGTCTCCAATTTAGAGACAGGATCTTGGAAAAATGAATATTTCACTGTGAAGGGTTCCTCCTGTCAAGCACAACACCTAGACAAGGAGGATTCCGGGTCATCCCAAAGGTCTAACAGGGATGTCTACATCTGTGCGGGTGCTCTTATCAGGGTAGTTAAAGGCCAGGAGGTCACATGGCAAGGTCACATTACTGTTCACTGTGAGATATGGAAAGACACACCTGGTATTAAAAACTAGCTGGAGGAAATACAGCTGTCTAACTGGCTAAAACTCAAGTGGGTATCTCATGGTATACATATGGGCCATGCATGTGACTTACTATTGCATGACACAAGGTGCATGGGCAGCATAGCAGCTGTAATTTTGTTTTAACTTTCTATTGATACAGTCAGTAACCGCTATACTGTGCCTTATAATTGCAGTAAGGCACTCAGAAGAGGATTACCAGTCAGTGACAAACCACACTCTCCTTGGGCTCATACAGTTTGGCATGCAGGAGAAGGGATTATCTTACAATAACCAAGGCCTTAATCCTCTGCATAACTTACTGCTTAAATATAGGGCTGCTATTGATTACACTGGATCAAAATTCTTCTCAGCCCTTGCTGTTTGCCAGAAAAGCAATATCAGGTTTCTATTTAAAACATTGATTTCACTTTATTCTTTCATAAGTGGCTACCTGTCAATCAGTTCCCTGAAAAGTGTGACACGGTCTCAAAGAATTATAAGTCTAAAATTAAAGCCTTAAGGGACTCTCTGGTCATTTGTGTTTCTTTGCCATACTCCTTTGATAATTGCTTTTTTAGTATAATTTCTGAACTAATCGACAAATGTGCTCTGTATTCTTTAGCCCTGACCTAGTACTTTTGTCAAGGACTGTATTCATTAATTTTCTTATACCTGTTCTGTTGTCCCCTTTCCCTTTATTACCCCATCCTGCATTCTTTGTTTTACTTGATAAATGTTCATCTTTTTATTGGTGCCCTAAGGAGTTGGTAGCTGCCCCACCATCTCTTCCTCCTCCTCCTCCTCCCAACCTCACCCTATGCCACTGGGCACCACCCAGCATTCCTGTCCTTACAATGGGCCTGCTAGCACTGTGCCCGAACATGTTCCTCTCTCCTTCTTTTCATTTGTTTCCCATTGTTTGTTTATCCTCCTTGGAGACACCTGGATAGCTACTTCCACCTCTGACCCACTTCTGACCTGCCCCTACACCACGGCACCTGTCAACCCCAGGGCTTACCTGGCTGTGGTCCCCACAGACTACTGCTCCATGGCAGGGGTGGAGGGAGGCATCCCCTGGATGGAGGAGGGCATCCCCATGCATGCGTTTAACTCTTGGGTAGGTGTCCCAGAGTGACATTGTGGGCCCACAGGAAGTGAGCAGGGCTTCATAGCCCAGGCTCCACTGTTTTCCTCCCTTCTTTTCTCCTATGTCCTCCCAGCACCCCAGAAGGCTGCTGCAGCCTCTGTCAGTCTTGATCACAGCAGAGCACTCTGGGCATGCACTACCCTTGCAAAGGAGCAAGTTCCCTGGCTCACTGAGAGGGCCGCTGCTGCATTGGAGGGGCCATCTCCTCCTGGCTGACTCCACGCTACCCTCAGGAGGACTCCCCAGTCTGGCCATCTGTCCCCTGCAGACCCAGACATGTCTCTGAACCCCAGTCACTGGTATGGAAGTATGACGATTTCACGGAGCCATCAGGTGGTTTCCTTTTCAGTTCTAATATTAAGATCTGAATACGTAATCACAACAGCACAGGTTCGTTTCCCTTGTTATACTTTAGTTGCTACCAGAAAACAGAACAGCTAAATAGCCCTTATACTCTTAGAAACAGAGGGGCTTTAACTAACACAGTATGTCCTAAAATTGTCACATATTGTTTCCACTTTCCAGTATTACGACTTATGCATGTTTTTGCCATCCTTATTCTATTGCAAATCACTGTACTAATCTTATTCTCAATTCTGTCCAGGCTTCCTCCTTATTGTTATAAATAGTTTCTGATTATTTAGAGAACCTTGAGTTTTGCAGGATATATCGCAACCAATTTTATCTTCTCTTTCCATACGTGTACGTTGTATCTGTGAGTATTGTTTTCTTGCTTTCCATATTCCGTGAGAAATCCTGTCTAATAAAATCTCCTGCACTCTGAACTTGAACCTTTTCTTTCCTGAAATTGGTTTTATAATTTTGAGTTGTCTAGGTTCTCATCAACTTTATTATAAGCGATCTTGATTTTTATTCCTTTCACTTTCCCAGTTAGGGCTAATCAGTACACTCTGTCCACTTCCTGTATTTTTTAATTCTTTCCCCAGCAGCTCCTAAAGCAAGACCTGTATTAATACTGGTAGTGCATCAGGTCATCCCCATACTTCTACCAGCTCATAAACTCTCAGGTTTTACTTTGTACTCAGTTTTCCCGTTCATCTTGCATATATCTTAATATGATATATATTTTTTAAGCTTTTGGACTCCTTCTACCACCAGGGTGGCTGCCCTCCAAACACAAATGTCTCTGTTCCAATGCTGTTACTTTTTTTATTTAATTTTCCACTCAGGCTTCTAGGTTTATTTTTTTTGTTGATTGTAGTAATTTCAGATTTTCTGAACCCCTGCTTGTTGACTATTATGAGGAGGTCCCATTTTGGGGTTGTCTGTGGGATCTGAGACTTTTTTTTTCATCAGTCCCCCGTTCCACTATGATTTGTAAGGGTTTGCCTCAACTCGTTGTTCTGGACCCTTTTCCTACTCTTCTTTTCTTCCTTCAGATAAATATATGTGTCTTTCAGTGTTTATATTTTTGTTTCTTTAAGTCTATTTTTTTCTTTTCCCCACTGTTTGAGTTTTGGTGCCATAGTATACCATTTTTTGTGCATGTTGTACTGTAAAACTTAGTATGGTTTGAGTTGTTGTGGTCCATGACCAAGTGTTCCTCTTTCAGAGTTCTCTGGCCTCAGAATTTTTCTGGTTTCTTTCTTTTTTTTTTTTGCTGTGATTTATCCCCTGTCCTGCAAGCCCCTGTCTTGGCAGCTGGCCCAGCCTGGTCACCCATCATCCTCAAGTCTTACCCCAATGACTTGCACTTTGTGGTGGGATGGGGACTTCCCCAAAAGCAAGATCCAGTGTTGGTGCCTGGTCAGTGGAGCCTGTGGGCAGGCTGACTTCATCCTGCATGGTAGGGCATTATTTTTCCTCATCTTTTCTCCCTTACTGTTGGTGTGCAATGACATGTCGAGTTATGCTGACTTCCCTCACCCTACTGGGCTTCCTGGCTGCCCTGACACTCAGTGTCTATGAGGTGTCAGGCACATTGCAGGAAGCATGGCCCACCTTCCTGGTAGAGGAGAGGAGAGTAGCTGGTGGAACACTTAATCCTCCACCAGTGAATTGAGGTCACCACAAATGCAGGTGACCAGGTGACAAGCAGTAGTGCTATAGCACTACCACCAGGCTGGACATTTTGTCTGGTTTCTGATCTTTTCTTTTGTATTACTTTTCCCAAGACAAGAGAGTTTACACTATGACAGGGATTAGATTAAAAGGAATAACCTGGCATGTTAACAGGATAAACTCCCCAGTCAAGAGATACAGAATCCTTAGCTATTTAAATAAGAAAGAAATGGACTTCTCCCTGCTCCACGAAACCTTCCTGGGGAGGGAATCCAAAAACTAAAAAAGATTGAGTGAGGCAGAGTTTTTCTCACTAGGTGAAAAGAGCAACAGTAAAGGGATTGCGATCTTGTTAAAAATGTTATGGTAAAGGTTCCAAGAAACATAATCAGTATAGTAGGAATTATTAGCTTACCTAAGATAATAATTGTGGGTGTTTATGTTGTGGATATTTATTGCCTCCATCAATAAATATTGGAACCAATGGGAAGGAAGAGCTAATGTTTATAGGATCTGACATGAATACTTTGCAAAATGTAGGACAAGATAAATCAGCACCCCAAAAGGATGGGAATAGATAGACTAGAATTTTTAAAACTTTTTGGAATCCAATTTACTGGTAGACATTAGGAGGAATTATATCTGTAGGCAAAGGAATTTACGCATTATTCTGACATACATAGATGTCTGCCATGATTGATTACCTGAAGATTTTAAAAAGTCAGATAGGTAGTTGCCTGTTCAATTTAGTCATTGAACCTGACCATATATCAGACCACAACCCAGTTGTATGTAGCCTTCTTAATGTTAGAAGAAACATATAAGAATGGAAGTATGCAGTATGGAGGTTTAATTAATGAAAGGCTTCGCTTGGGGTTTGATGGGCTGAGCAACCAGCCATGCCTCCTGCTCGAGCTATTTAAATGTCAGTTTCCTGCTTCCCACAGAAGCATTTTTTCTTTAAGCTGGAGGCTCTGTTGGACTCCTCTCTCCTTTAGCATTTTGGATTTTCTGTTTGGTTTGTGCTGCCTTTCTGCGGTTTGTGTTTCTCCTGCCTTTCCAGGTCTGTATTTTGATTTTGCTTCTGGCTGCTGCTTGTGTTTCTCTCTGTTGTCTAGGTCTGCTCCTCTGTTCTTGTGTACTTGTGTTTCTTTGGTTTTACTATTTTTTAATGGGGGACTTTCTAGTTTTCCTACCATCCTGCTGCTCCCCTTTGCTTGCATTGTGAGGGCTTTAGTTTTCCTAGTGTTTTGCTGTCCCTTTTTGCTTGCCTTGTGCTGTTCAGGCTCCCATTTGCTTTTATCATGCTTTAGAAACCCCTACATTCAATTGCAATTGTTACCTGTGTGTTATTTAGCTCTCACTTGCTGTTTTTCTGCCTGTAGCAGTCACCCTGTACACCTATCCTTAATTATTTACACCTGGCTCTTCAGTGCCTGGCTCCACACAGCAGTTACAACTCCCCAGCTACATTAGAGACACTGCTCACATACTTTAAAAGCAAGCTTATATGTAAATTATATGAATTTTAAAACTCCTAATTCATAATCCCTAGGTCTCGGACAGCATTTCAAATGTTTCTGTAAAAGTTTCTGTATTTGAAACAGCAGGCATTTAAGTGTTATGTATAAAGCTTATGAATTCAAACTGTAATGACAAATTTATCTACATGGTATCATGGTGTTCTACTTGTGACATCGCTGTTATTCCCATGTTGGATGACTATGGTGTCATGATGGGGCATCGTGGTTTCAGGTAGCCGAAGGAGCAACCTTATGTAAATTGTATGACTTTTAATCCTGCTCCTTAGTAATCTAGATAATTCATGCTACATTTCTCTTGGACAGCATTTCCATTGTTTCGGCATACAACTTATCTCTGGTCAGTAACCATATTAATATACCGTGTGCACACAAAAGTTAAAAGAATATGACTATATGCACAAGGCTATCTAATTTACTATGTTGTGGGCTACATACTTTACTACATTGGCTAATAATGTACAGCAATCCTGAATTTCCAAATAATTTGGTTTCCCTGATGAAATGGTTGGCATGCATTCCCTGAAAGTTATGGGAATTTATGTTCTGCTCTGTTTCTCAGACCCATGTGGGAGTCTGATGATTGCTTGACTAACCTACATGGAGGTTTAGTCTCCTTTGTGCTTGATGAAAAGCATGCATGACCCACAGTACATGAGGGTCCACAAAACTTCATAGTTGACTTTATGCTTTCCTCATAAATCAGAGACATGCCAACCATGACCATTAATTACCATGGCTCCGGGCCAGCCCTGTGCCATGGTCTCCACTCTGCACCCATGAAGTCCACAGTTTGAGCACGTGAAACACATGGTGTGGTCCTTCTAATCTGGTCCATAGTGGGAATGTCCTCACTCTGGGAGAAGTTTTAGCCATGTACACATATCAGCAGCACCTCCTGATGTAGAATTTAAAACTTCAGCTGTGAGGGTGGGTACCTTAAGCCCAAGGGGCCTGCTTTAGCTATTCAAGCCATTTTGGTGGCACCTTCTAAGCTATTCTCTGTAAGACAACCACTGGTTCACCTGGTCTGTTCTTAGATCAGTAGGCTGACTGAGTGCCTCAGCAGTTGGTGCTCTCCTCCTCCCACCTTGGGGATGGTACTCCGTGTGGGAGTACCCTGTTGTTGCAGAGTGTGCTCACAACCCTTCATGGCATTCCCACTAGAAGGAGAGTATGATAGCTGTCCTCCAAACTGGAATATTTTCCACCCCTGTATTTTGTTTCTAGACTGCAGCAGCAGAGTCATTACTAATCAAATATTCCACAGCCTGGAGGGAAGGTGACTTGACCTTGGATCCCCAGAGGTTTCCTCCTCAAAGAAAGTCTTTCCTCCTCCATGCCAAAGGTCATAATACCTAGTTAGGTTTTAATAGCATATTCCTAGGTTGCTTAGGTAGGTCTCCGCTGTTGGATGGAAACTGATGGCCCTCTTTTGTCATTCCCTCTTTCCTTAGGAAGATATGCCCTCTTGCTATCTTGCTACCCAGTCAACAAAAACTAAATAAATAAAATAAATTAATTCTGACCTTTGTGAAGGTCACCATACATTATCATTGTCTCCTGCTGACCTACATCAAGGTCCTAAATACAAGATACCTACCTGACCTACGTGAATATCTTCAATACAAGATACTTACTTGTTAACTTTCTGCAATGCTTTCTGCCCTAATCTCTTTTTGGGTTTCTTTCTAAGGTATCTTTAGCCTAAGGGAATCCTTCTCATGGCACCTCTATGGGAGGAACCCTTCTCCAGGGTTACTTGCCTTTAACTTCCCTACAGGGTGGTATTCCCAAGGAATGAGAGGCGAATGACCACAAAGGTTTATTCAACAAGTTGCACAAGCACATTGTCACACCAAGTTGCATGAATACATTGAACTATCTGTAAAAGACAAGTATTTTGTGGATAGGCTGGAAGAAGCAATCCTCAGTTTCTGGAAATTTAACAGACTGCATATATAATGATATGAGAAGCCTTCAGAGCAATGATAAGATGGATATATTTTCAGAAGCTTCATGAAAAAAAAACAAAATATAGAAAGAAAAACTTAGAAATAGACCAGGGCCAGGTTTACAAAAATCACAAAGTGCAGTGCAAAGTTTCACTGCACCTTTGCGATGCACAGGTTCAAAGTTGTTATTCACAGTCAGACAGTGCACTGTGCTATCTGATTGTGAATAGGGACTGGAGGGGCAGAGCTACCCCAGGAAAAGCACCACAAACCTCATGAGTGTCTACCCCGACAGCCAGTCAGGAGAATGGCCCCACAATGAATAATACAGCTGTGTTATTTCCTTTCATTAGGGTGCAGCCATGTAAATGAGCCCATTGTGCATGCAAGGTGCTAGATGGCCATTTGCATGCCTATTATGGGCCCATTTACATGGACTGTGGGTAGCTTATCATGGCCTCCTCAGCCCCTGCCCAGCACAGCAGCAGTCCCTGGTGGTGTAGTGGTCCCTACCCTTCCCCATCACCAATCACTGGCCTGATCACACAAAGAAATATAATGTACAATAAGTGTTCCCTGGTGGTGTAGTGGCCCCCAAATGCTGATCACCAGCTGAAGCACTGAAATAAATATAATTTAATTTCTCCTAGTGGATTAGTGGCCCCTGCCCCCATCACCAATCACTGTCCCGAAAAAGAAGAATACACAATACCCTGGTGTTAGTGGTACCCTCCACCCTGATCGCTGTCCCATAATGGAACAGAA
Source organism: Neoceratodus forsteri (assembly GCA_016271365.2). NCBI lineage: Eukaryota > Metazoa > Chordata > Ceratodontiformes > Ceratodontidae > Neoceratodus > Neoceratodus forsteri. Next base: position 1,451,647,535 of record CM057452.1, read on the forward strand.
AATGTCCCTGGTGATCTAGTGGTCTCTCCCCATCACCGATCATCAGTCCCAGTAAAATAAAACAGTCTCTCTGGTGGTCCAGTGCCCCAACCCACCAATCACTGCCCCAAGTTCAAGAAACATATGTCCTGGTAGTCCAGTCATCCTGTCCCTCATCAATCACTGTCCCAATCAACATGACAGAAACCAGTGTCTGGCCAATATGCCACCCTATTCACCCCATAGCTACATCTTTATGTGAATTGCTGGGTTGTTTGGCCATGTATACAGTTATACTGAGGTTTGTCATTTATGAATGGGATGGAAAAAGAAAAGAGATTCTGACTTCTGAGCCATTGTGTAAAGCAATGTATGATGTTTCATGTACCCATGTTATTCAATAAAGATTCATTTTAAAATTTCAAAAAATGACAGGAGCTAGTAGGTGTACCCTGGTGGCTAGTAGTCCCTCCCCCACCCGATCACCCACCCTACGGTGATAACATATTCCCGGTATCCACTGCCCCCATCCTGATCCCATGTATAGGTATGGAACATTTTCCTGGTGGTCTAGTGCCCCTCAATCTGTGATGTCCTCCATAGAAAAGTCATATCATCCCTGGTGGACTAGTGGCCCCCCTATCCCTGATCTCCCACACAATTGCTGAAGGAACACTCCTTGTGGTCTAGTGATCCCCTACCCCCACACTGGTGTCAATGCCCCACCACCTGCTTCCTCCCATCCTGAATCCTGAGCCAGTGACCGCACAGTCCTCCTCTCACCATTATGGCCGGCTGTTGACTGAGCTGTCAGTGGCATACTGTATACAGTACATGCCCATTGATTGACAGCTCAGTGAGACATTTCAATCAATGGGTACATACTGTATTCAGTATGCACTCCATTGAGAGCTCAGCTGGCTGTCAGCTGTGGTGGTGATAGGAGGGCTGTGCTGGTCACCTTCATTGACCTTCCTGTGACCCACCTGAAGAGAACATTAGTCTTCTTAACTGGTGCAGCCAATTGAGACAACCTGTTCCAGATCTTGTTTCCTGTTACTAATTCTACAAACAAGCTTGTGGAGGACAAAATTCAGCTCAGGACTTAACCCCTGTATTACAGATCGCCATTTTAAAAGAAACCCAAATAACTTTCTGCTTTCATTTCAACAGTATAATTATATATACAGTTTTTGCAAACCAAGGGATCTCAGTTTCACATAAAGATACAAATATAGTTTTTTAACCATGGGGAGACAAGAGAAGAATGAAACAATAGAAACAGCAAGTGAAGGAAGGGATAAATGGGGAAATCAGATTTGTAGGACCATTGAAATGGTCAATTCCTTAGGTGCCATAAGGAAAATTTGACTGCTAATCAGACAGGCAAGAGACAGACAAGTGACAGAATAGGACAGGACAGAATAGGTGCTTGCTTTTAACTCTCTCTCTCATAACAAATGGGACAGGGTCTTATCCAAACTGGTCACATGCCTCCCTTTTAGAGGAACCTGTATTTTAATCTTTTTAAAACAGGTTCACAAAATTTTCTTTTATTTCTTTTACCATTACCTTGTTACATTTACAGTTCTTTGTATATGTAGTATCTCTTTTCATGAAACCTATTACAGCAAGCATTTCAGGAAAGCACACACATTTGTTTTTCAACCTTCTGAATTCTCAATTCTTTAACCATAACTTAACAGGAAATCAGCACTGACATTATCTTTTCTGGATTTGTGCATCACTGAATTTTAATGGCTGTAGGCTAGGCACAGTGTACCACCTTGTGATTCTGGGACTTTTGTCCTTCATTTGATTAAGCCAACAGAGAGAGATTTTGTTGTAAGTACAAAGTCAGCTCCTAGCAAATAAAACTTAAGGACTTCCATTGCCCAAGACATTCTTTTTCAATAGTGGAGTACTTTTTCTCTCTGTTATGCAAATTCCTACTGATATACAGAATGGGATGCTCCTTCTCATCTTATTCTGACTCAGAACTGCACCTAGGCCTACCTCTGATACATCTGTCTGTAACAGAAATTGTTTCTCAAAATCTGAACTTCTTAAAACAGGAGCTAAACATAATGCAGCCTTGATGGTCAGTAAAGCTTCACCATACTCTGGGACCATTTCACATTATTCAGATACTGTTTGTTTTCTTCATGAGTTCAGTGGGGAGTAGCTAACTGGGTAACTGGCAACAAATCTCCTGTAGTAATCAGCCAGACCTAAAATGATCTGACATGTTTATTTATTTTAGGGACAGGTCTGTTAGCTACAGCTGCTGTCTTGAAATTCTCTAGTTTTAGTTATCCATTTTCCTAAAACATAATTCAGATATCTGGTTTCCTGCATGCCTCATGCACACGTGGTAGAATTAATGATCAGACTTGCATTTTTGATAGATTGGATAACTGCTCATAGGTGTTCCAGGTGGCTTTTCTAGACTGGACTGTACACCACAACATCGTCCAGGTAGGCAGCACAATAACCAGTGTGAGGGGCTAAAATTGCATCCATGTATCGCTGGAATGTAGTGGGTGCACCATGTAAACCAAACAATATGGTGGTGAACTGATGAAATCCAAATGGAGTGGAAACATTTATCAAGAGTAGAGGCACCAGGGGTATCTTGTCCTTATTTGTTACTGGGGCTACTTTATGACATTCAGTGAAGAACTGAAATAGGCAGCAATATCCTTATAAATCCCAGGCCAGTAAAATCTGTACAACAATCTGGCAAGGGCGGTCCCACCCTGAGTGACCAGCCATCGGACTATCATGTGCTATCAGAAACAACTCAATTCTATAATTCATTGGTATGACCAATTGCTCTATTTGTTCCTGCATCTGATGATTACCTCAAATTCTGTTCAGTAGCCCATTACATTTTTTTAACATTGGTTCTCTTGTTTTGTTTCACCCCAGCTGCTTAAAAATAACCTTGGAGAAACAATGTTAGTTTGCTCAAAATAAAATCACACTTAGTTATCAGTTTACTTTCAGAATTTTCATGTATCAACCCCTTATGTCCATCAGTCTTTTGTTGCCACTGTTTTCTCAAGCATCTTCTTTCTGTCCTGGACTTCCAGATCTTGGAGCTGGAGTCAAACAAGTCCAAATCAATGTTACCAAAAGAAAAGAGTCCCCAACATCTGAGATTTTTTGCCTGTGCTTTTGTTATCTCAGCTGTTGATACAGCAGGATTACCCCCTGTGATTAACTTTGGAAACTAGAAAGTCATGTCCAAAATCACAGGTACAGGTAACTTTGTAACTACCCCACTTTCATTTGGTGCAACACCCCATTAATGCTTAGAGTCAATTGGGTAGTGGGATAGTATCAAGAGTCCCTGTGGCTGCAGATGACCCCAGTACCTAGTCCTTTTGGGCAGTTTTTCACAGTCCTTCAACATGCACCAAGGTCTGCCTACTTCCTGAATATGCACATGGCCTGGCACCAGTCACCAGCTTCCTTAAAGCAAGGGATGATTTAATAGAGTACACTGAATTTAATTCTTAATTTTGGGGCCTGTGTAAGTAAGTAGAAGTCAGCATTTGGTTTCTGTTTTTGGGGTTGACTTTTCTTAGTGTAACTTTTATTTTCCAGTGAGGAAATTTAGCTAGAGAATATCTGCAGTCATTTGTGACTAGACCTGTTACTTAAACTCTGTGAAATAGGTGTCCAAAAGGAAGAAAGGCATTCACCGGGTGATGGGTCAGAGTTGTAGTTGATTGTTTCTGGAGGGCATGGGCTTAGTCCACCCACCCACCCTGCTCCTCACACTACCCACCCCAAGTACATACTTTCCTTTATATCAGGGGTTTGACATCACTTCCCTAAAAGTTCAAAGGACATACACCTGTTCATCTTCTTAAAGGCACATCACTCTGAATAGGGTGGTAAACACACTCACATGTTTGACACACACACACACACAGAAAACATCTTAAACAGGAAGGGAGACAGACATGTGGGAGTAGTGTAATGCACTGGCTGTGGGCGGCAGTCTTCCAGGAGACATTCTGGAGGCTGCATTGCTTCCCTATTTGCAGGTACCTCTGGTCTGAGGGAGGAGGTTGCCTGTCTCCATGCTGACCTGGTGAGGATTTGGAAACCTCCTCTCCCCACCCAGGGACCACCCAGGCCACTAACGCTGCCTCAGAGGTTGCCAAAAGAGGAATAGTTGGACCACGGTGGGCTCAGGGAGGGTGAGAGTGGTGGAACAGAGGTGCATCCTCCAGTTGTGCCTCCACACAATTTATTCACCATTCTGGCAGAATGTGGTTCCTCTATGGAGGCACCTGCAGGAGACCAAGGAGAATGCTGGGAACCTCCACAAGGAGACCCACAGGAGGGTGGTACAAGACCATACAGGAAGAACAACTCCTGGTGGGGACTCAGTGTGGGGGGTAGAACTGGGGAGGGAGGAGAGGAGGAGGAGGCAGCCTGCCTGGCACCATAGCTTGGAGGATAGGAAGTGAATCCTCAGGATCATGGGAGCAACTGCACAGGGAGGGAACTGGATGTCATTGTCCACCTAGAGACAAATGACCTGGCTGGGAATGGGATCAGAGCAGGGCAGCAGAAGTTTGTGGAGTTGAGGAGGGCCTTAGACAAGTAGCACACACAGTAACTTTCTTGGATGTGCTATCTGTCTATGGCATTGGTTGGCTAGGGCACACCACACTGTGAATTCAATTACTGATTGAAATACTGTGCAGAGCTCAGGGATTTGGCTTCATTGGGGACTGGGGGTCCACCTGGAGGAATACAGGCCTATTCTGGTGTGATGGTCTGTATCTGTCTTGTGGGAACCAGAATCCTAGGTGATAGGTTTAAATGATTCATTGGCAAACATTGAAACTAGCCAAGTGGGAGGCACTGAAGAGAAGCAGGAAATCCTAGCCCCACCCCACAAAAACAGGGTAGTTAGTGAAGTAGACGAAAGGTAGAGAAGTCGATAGGGAGCAGGACAGGGGTAAATCAAGAAAAAGGCCAAGGCAGTAAGGACAGAGATGGGTCTAAAAGGGGTAAATCCATCAAAAAATGAAGGGTGATAGGTACCAATGCCCATAGTCTGGGTAACAAGCTCCCAGAACTAGTGGCCTTGATGGAAGAGGGACACCTGGATATCGTGACAGTCACAGAAATATGGACACAGAGAACCATGACTGGGATGTCAACATACCAGAGTACACAATCTACAGGAGGGACAGGGAGGGTAAAAGAGAAGGAAGAGTAGCCCTCTACATAAGGGAATGAATCAAAGCAACAGAAATAAAGGGTAAACAGGGAAGGAGGAGGCACTGTTGGTCACCCTGGAGACAGGAATGACACCACAATCCACATGAGTTGTTTACAGACCCCCATCTCAGGGGAGGCAATGGACAAGGAAATGATAGAAGGAATCCTTAGAATGGCACAAAAAGGAGAGATACTGTTGCTAGGGGACCCAAACATGCCAGATGTGAACTGGAGCACCTTTACTGCAGCCACATCCAAGAGCAGGGTCATTCTCAATGCCCTAAAGTGGGCATGCCTCAGACAGCTAGTGCTGGAACCCACTCAGGAGGAGCAGTCTTAGAACTGGTACTCTTAAACAGGGATGTAGAGGATCTCAGATTTAGAGTTGGTAGCCATCTGGGAACAAGCAGCCACCAAACAGTGTGGTTCACGATAACACAGCTGTAGAGTCAAGCCACACAAAGCAAAGGTGTTGGACTTTCTGAGGGCTGACTTTGGGAAAATGGGAGAGCACATCAGAAAAGCACTAGCAAACAAAACAAAAGGAGGGGTGGAGGAACAATGGGGAAAAATCAAAACTGCCATCACAGAAGCAACAAGTCTTAAAGTAAATCAGCAAAACAAAACAAAGTAAATGACAATATGGCTCTCAAAAGAGGTGGCAAGGAAGGTTAAGGAGAAAAGGATAGCATTCAGGAAATATAAGGTAACACTGAGGAGCAAGGCAGAGAACTATATCAGTTCAAGCAGAAGGAGGCAGGAAAGCAGTCAGAATAGCAAAGGCCCAAACTGAGGAAAAGATAGCCAACTCTGTTAAGAGGGATAAAACCTTTATAGGTACATTAGGGAGTGAAGAAAGACAATGGAGGGATACTGAGGATTAATAAAGGGAGAGAATGTGGCAGAGGGTGACAATGAAAAGCAGGATACTGAACAAATACTTCTGCTCAGTATTTACTAAAGAAGAGGTACCTAAACCAAACAATAGAAACACTCTGGATAGGGGTCTATACCAGTCCATTCAATGAAGAAAGGTTCTGAAAGAACTCTTAAAACTGAAAGTGGACAAAGCAATGGAGCCTGTCAGGATTCACCCAAGAATTCTAAAAGAACTAGTGGTAGAACTAGTGACACCACTGACTACCCTGTTTAATAAATCATTGGAGGATGGGGCGGTACCTGAGGACTGGAGAAGGGTGAATGTGATTCCACTTCACAAAAGTGGATCATGGCAGAGGCAGGAAACTACAGATCTGTTAGTTTGACCTTAGTGGAAGGAAAATGATGGAATCACTTCTGAAGGAAAGAATTGTTGAGTACCTAAAGGCCAGCAGGGCTCCAGACCCAAGGCAGCATGGATTCACAGTGGGAAGGTCATGTCAGACAAATCTAATAGATTTCTTTGACTGGATGACCAAGCAATAGACCCGAGGGCTGTGGACATAGCCTACCTAGACTTTAGCAAGGCATCTGACACAGTCCCACACAAAGATTAATATACAAGTTAGCCAGCCTTGGAGTGGGTCACAAGGTGGTCACCTGGGTAAAACCTTGGCTGGACAACAGGATGCAGAGGGTAATAGTAAACGAGTCCACTCGAAGAAAGGGGGTTACTAGTGGGGTATGACAGGGTTCAGTACTGGGACTGGTTCTCTTTAATGTCTTTATAAGTGACATTGTGGAGGGACTGGAAGAAAAAGTATGTCTCTTTGAAAATGACACAAAAGATCTGCAACAGGATTGGTACACAAGTTGGGGTGTAAAGGATGAGAAGGACTTGGCAAGGTTGGAGGAATGGTCAAATGTATGGCAGTTTAGATTCAAAGCAAAGAAGTGAAAAGTAATGTACTTGGAGAAACAAAACCTCAGGGAAGAGTACACAATGGGAGGGGTGAGATACTAACAACAACAAAATGGAAAGGAATCTGGGGTAGTCATATCAGATGACCTAAAGGTGAGCAAGCAATGTGAGAAGGCAGCAAGGAGGGCTGGGGGATACTAGAATGCATGGAGGCATCACTAGTAGAAACAGGAAGTCGTAATCCTCTGGACAGACTGCATACAGTTCTGAGACCCCATCTCCACAAGGACATAGACAGGATGGAGGCAGTCTAGAGGAGGGCACTAATATGGTGCAGGGTCTGCACCAAAAGACATATGAAGAGAGACTAAAGGAGCTTAGTATGTGTACCTGAGGAAAGGAGGGAGGGGAGAGATGATGGAAACTTACTTATACTGTTGAAATGAAAGCAGAAAGTTATTTGGGTTTCTTTTAAAATGGCAATCTGTAATAGAAGGAGTTAAGTCCTGAGCTGAATTTTGTCCTTCACAAGCTTGTTTGTAGAATTAGTAACAGTAAACAAGTTCTGAAACAGGTTGTCTTAATTGGCTGCACCAGTTAACTAGGATCTGCAGCTTATCTGTTCAGTAGGAAAATGGGCAGACTAGGTGGGCCAAGCGTCCTTATCTGCCATCAAATTCTATGTTTCTATCCAATTTTCAAGTACCTCAAGAGAATCAATAAAGTCCAAGAGGGTAGCATCTTTCAGAAAAGAGATGTGCAAGAACAAGGGCACAATTTGAAGATAGAGGTGGGACGACTCAGAGGTAATGTGAGGAAGTATTTTTTCATGGAGAAGGTTGTGGATGCATGGAATGGCCTTCCTGAATAGGTTGTGGAGTCAAAACAGTGGGGGAATTCAGGAATACATGGGACAGACATAAGGCAATTCTAGTGGGGGTAGGAGGAAGCAGGCTGTTGATTAACTAGGAGCTGCAGCTTATTCATTAGGTAGGAAATGGGCAGACTAGGCAGACCAACGGTCCTTATTCGCCATCAAATTCTATGTTTTATGTTATTAAAGTTATAATAAATGAAGTCTTTGCAGATTTGCTACCCCATCAAAGCTTTTATCTGACCTGGAGTTGAATCAGGGAAAAGATGGTCTTGCAGGTCTCTGGCTGTTACTTCTCTGCTGCAGTGTCTGTCTGGCCATCTAATAGTCCCTCATCCAAAGAAACAGTCTTTTCCCACTTTCTGGTTAGTGTTGTTTTACTCAAAGCTGCAGATCTGTGGAAGGATGTTGATGAGTTTCTCTGCTGAGATACAGTATGTTGATGATCTGTGTGACTGTTTTGCCCTGTGGTTGGGCTCATTTAGTGAGGAGTTCTCTGAGCTGGGTGAAGGCTTCTCAAACACTATTGAATGAGTTGTACTTCAGGGACCGAACTCTACCTGTAGGTATCTCCTGAGATGTCATACCTTTTAAGGATTTCTCTTCTATAATGTCATAGTTTTCTGATATAGCAGTGTCCAAATTACCTTAGGCAAGTTGGGCTTTACCCCTCAGACAAGGTACCAGCCTGATTGCCCATTGTTGTTTTGGTCATTGGCAGGCTCCAGCAACCCTTTAAAAAGTTGTCAAATATGCTTCAATATCATTCGAGGGACACAGCTTTGTAATTTTAATGTCTTATAAGCTTATTGTGTTTTGCTGATATGCTGAACAAGTACCAGATCCTCCAGATTTGATAGCTTGCAAGGCACCCAGCCATCGTTACTCATGTGCTGTATCGCATCTCTTCTCTGTTTCTCTATACACTGTATTCTCTTCTTCTCTTCTCTTCTCTTCTCTTCTCTTCTCTTCTCTCTTCTCTCTCCTCTCTTCTCTCTTATCTTCTCTTTGCCTCTAGATGCTGCACCTGTTTTTCTCTGTTTTCAGTCTCTCTTCTTGCATAGCCCACCATCTGAAGAAGACAGACAAGCTTTCAGGTTCTGTTCCTGCCTCTTCTTCTTCTTCAATCACTGGTGCTGGATGTACAGTCTTAGTCTGAACTTTTGTTTCTGCTTCTATTTTGGCTGCCTTATACTGGTAATCTCTCCTGGGCTTGCTGTTGCAGGATCCATATCTTTCTTCTGTGCTTCCATGGCACCACATACATCTCCTAGATTAGAGTATGCAGGGCATAAATCCTCTTTGTCTGACACCAACTGCTGTAGAGGCATAGGTCAGGAGCATGGGAAAATAAAGAGAAGTTATAAAATTTGCAAGGGCATCCAGTGAACAAGGTGACTAATATTGAGTGACTGCAATAATGGTGACTCAATCTCAGTGCTGCCTTTTGAGCTACCCTGAAAGGGTAGCGATGGGCAGAAGGAAGGCGACTGGAACACACCACAGGAAACAGAAGTGGAGGGAAGTTATGTGGGAGGCAGTGCAGTGGAAGGCTGCCAAACTGGCATGTGGCATTTTGGTGAGGGTGGCTGGGTTGTGGTGGGGAGGGTACAGGGTTCGGTCTGGGGTGGCATGACAATTATTTGCAGTCGTGCTGTTCATTTTTTTTTACAGTTTCATCCCCAGCATGCACCCCTGGAACTGAGAATCTTTAGTTAGTGTGTGTGGTGGTGGGTGGTGTGGGAGGCCCAGCCCCTGCATAACAAGTAGATCCTGTTGCTGTGTTGTCTTCACCATGTGTACATAGACATTTTTATTTTGATGATGTGCATCCTCTATCACATAGAACCATTCACAAGTATGTTTATTTATCAATAACAATAATATAAAAAAACAAAGTTGTACAGGATAGCTCTTCACAAAGACAGTGCAAACAAAAGTTCTTCCTTGGACTCTTGCTCTAAAATCTCAATCTCCTTTATCTAGACAAAATATCGCTGTCTTTATATGAGATATATTTGCCTAGCAGTTTAACCCTGCATCCTGTTCTTGTAAGTTTCATCTCCTGTTTTTCACAAAATACAATATGATTTTTCATTTGACCTTCTTGTAACCAGCCTAAAGAGTACATTAGTCTTCTTGACAGGTGTAACCAATTAAGATATCCTGTCCCAGAGCTACTTTCCTGTTAATAATTCTGAAAACAAGCTTATGGAGGACAAAATACAGCTCAGGGTTATCCTTATATTACAGATCTCCATTTTTAAAAGAAACCTAACTAGCTTTCTGCATTAATTCCAATAGTATAATTATATACATTTGCAAATCAAGGCATCCCAGTTTCACATAAAGATTCAACTATATATTTTTAACCAGAGAAAAGAGAAGAAATAAACAATAGAAACAACAAGAGAAAGAAAGGAGAACATGAGGGAAATTGTGGGACCATCAGCGTGGCCAATTCCTAGGTGCCACAAGGAAAATGTGATCATGCAATCAGATAGACAAGTGACAAAATAGGAGGGACAGAATATGTCCTTACTTTAACTCTCTGCATAACACATAGGGAAGGATCTTACCTAACCCTGTCTTACTGGGTTCTGATTATTAAGCTCACTGGGCTTCCAAGTGGTAAAGTTAACAGTTATGGGTGCCTTTACCTTGGGTAGTACTAGGAGACCTGACCACCTGAGGGCTGTTACCACCCTGAAATAACAAAATAATGTTCCCCAGAGGTTGTGAGTCTGTCAGATACAGGCAGCTCCACACCCAGAATGCACCAAATCATCTTAGAAGGAAAACATATACATTGGCAGTTGTATTGAAAGGAAAGGATAGGAAAGAACAAGGAGCATAAGAGGAAATGAGCAGTTAAGGGAACTCATACTCTACCCTGGTTTACATGCATATCTCCCCACACAACCATACTGTACCTCTCAACTGTCCCTGATTTTCAGGGACATCCCTGATTTTGTATCAAAATGTTCTCCTACTCCTCCTAAAATGTGTGCTTCTATGACTGATGAGTAGGGATTGTAAGCACAAAATAATGCCAAATATTAAAGTTACAGACTTGTTCTACTTCTGAAAATGCATTTTACACCAAGCCCCTTATTCTAAAGCTTCCCAAGTGGTGACACCAATTTGTAAGGCATGTCCTTGATTTTGACGCTTTGACCCTGATTTTTTAAAGCCTTGTCCCTGATTTATGAGGCATGAGATTGAGAGGTATGCATATGACCCCTCACTTGTGCAAGTCCTAAGCCGTACAGTGAGTTCAGATAACATTAACCTAATGACTTTTATCAGTGGGTATCTTAGTGAGGTGATGGGTATGGACCAGTTCTTCAGAGGACCAAAATGTGGCATATTGGCATGTCAGATGTGGTTGATGAAGCACAAATAAAAGCAACCAGATAAGGGATTCTATTTGCAAAACATTTGGGTGCTGAGCTTAGAACCATTCTGATCAGTCTGTTTTGGCCTTGATGCAGTCATAGAATGTCCAACCTAGGTGTTTTGAAGCCCCTTTCTTATCTGCCTATCTATTTATTGGAGCTGGCCTTGAGACCTGTGCCATATTCAAAGTTTTTTTTCACTCAGATGAGTATTGTTATCTGGTCAGCTCCAAAGAAGCACTTCTTCTTCTAATCTCATTTCTTCACTACTTGGGGCTCCAGGGCTTCCAATACTCCTTCCCATGACTTCTCCTAGTGTATCAGGCATCTACACACAGAAAATATGTCAGTCAGCACAAGCCCTCTGTAATTCTATATAACAGATGGTTACAGGCATGCTTTAACTTCCTAACTGTTCATTCTCTTTGCATCAAACTCAAATCCAACTCAGGCAGTGCCCTTCATACTGACTGTAACAGAGGGCAGAGAAGTGTGTCCCCATATTGCAGCCTAACCTTATTTTGGTCTGAAAACATTCTGTGCATGTACAGCTAATGCTGGCCTATGGAGCTAGGTTATATGAAGCTTATGAAGCCATGAAGAGCTGAGCCACAATTGCAATACTAATGTGCCTTCTAACATTGTAATTTTGTAGATGTAAGTAATAGCACATATTTGGCCTATGTGATTGTAAGCAGAACATAGGACAGTGTCCAAATTCCCTTTAATTAACTTTAGTGTTTGTTTGTATATGGACAGTCCAGAATGCTTGTTAGCACATTCATAAGCTAAAGCTTATCTCTTCCTTCTGGGCTTTGGTGACTGGTAGTAACAGTTGTTGCTACGTAGGTAGTAATGGAATGTACACTATCTGTATTTGTACTGACCAAGAGTGAGATCATACACATACCAAGAGAAAGTACCTTATTACCGTATAAGTTGATGTTTGTGCTGTTTTAAACCAATCATAGAAAATTCTAAAAATAGACACACTGTCTTTACTATATAAGTAAGCCTGTATATCCTGTTTTTTGAAGAATGTACCACTTGTAATTTCTCACTGTGATTATTATTATAATCATTAAATTCTTCCGCCATCAGTCTCATCTCTGTTGTCTCTTTCTAAGTATCTGTTATTGATAATTTACTAGCTATAGTTTTTTCACAACATTGCAATTAGTGCCTGAAGACTTGGATCGCTGGTGCTGCATGTTGAAAAGGTCGCCTAACTGCTGGTCAGTTGGGTTGCAAGCCCATTATAGGGTGACGACGCGGAGACTTGGTGCTGCTGGCTTAAAGCGAGAAGAAGAGGTACACGAGACGGCCACAGCCACTTGACAATCAGGTGATGTATGCTTCTCAGCTTACTTGAAATAAACAGTAATACTTAACTCTGTAGGAACTCATGGGGCAGAGTAGGTAGGTGAAGGTACTGGGACTTGCAAGCGGACCTCACAAAGGAGCCGTAGGTGAGCTAAATGGACTGGGGCACCAGTGCATGGGTGAGCCCGGCTGTGAAGGCTAGGCAGGCAAATAAGATAAAAATGAGTATGGAAACAATAATAGGTCATTTTCTAGGAAAGCATCTAAAGGGGAGCATACAAACCAGTGCCTGATGATCAACAGGCACAACTGGCTGGCTGGACAAAAGGCTGGCCTTCAGGAAATATAAGGGAACACAGCGGATGAAGATAGGGAGGCATACCAAACTGCCCTAAGGGAAGCAGGTAAGGCAGTAAGGCAGGCAAAGTCCCAAACTGAGGAAACACTAGCACGAATAGTAAAAGAAGGTGACAAGACTTTCTATAGATACATTAGTGAAAGGAGAAAGTCCAGAGGGGTATTGCTAAGCTCAATGGAGAAAAGGGAGCATGTGAGGAGGAGGACCCTGTAAAGGCATCTATCCTAAATAGATACTTTTGCTCAGTATTTACTGAAGAGAAGATAGGGCAGGGCCCACAGCTCAGCATCATGGACACAGGGGAGGGAGGTGAGCACTACTCCTTCACAAAAGAAAGGGTCCTACAAGAGCTTGCTAAGCTCAGGTGGATAAGGCAATGGGACCTGATGGCATACATCCCAGGGTACTTAAGGAGCTAAAGGAGGAACTAGCAGAGCCATTAGCAGAATTGTTTAGTGAGTCTCTGAGCACAGGAGAGGTCCCAGAAGACTGGAGAAGGGCTCATGTGATCCCGCTCCACAAGAGTGGTAACAGGGAGGAGGTGGGGAACTACAGATCGGTCAGTCTTACCTCAGTAGTGGGCAAGATTATGGAGGCACCCTTAAGGAAAGGATTGTGCAACACCTGGAACCATAGGGGCACAGGATCCAAGAGACAGCATGGGCTTACAAAGGAAGGTCTTGTCAAACTAATCTCATAGATTTCTTTGACTGGGTAACCAGAGTGGTGGACCAAGGGGAGCAGTTTATGTCACCTACCTTGACTTCAGCAAAGCTTTTGACACTGTTCCACATAGAAGATTGATAAATAAGCTGGGTAGGCTCGGGGTGGGTCAGAAGTTGGTCAGCTGGGTGGCAAACTGGTTGGCGGGCAGAAAACAGAGAGTGGTGGTAAATGGTATACAGTCAGAAGAGATGCAAGTCACAAGTGGGGTACCTCAGGGATCAGTCCTGGGGCCAGTCCCTTCAACATCTTCATTAGTGACCTTGCAGATGGACTAGAGGGTAAGGCTTGTCTGTTTGCAGATGACACCAAGATCTGCAACAGAGTAGATGATCCAGATGGGGTGTGCAGAATGAGAAGAGATCTGGATAAACTAGCAGAATGGTCAGAAGAGTGGCAACTGGGATTTAATGCAAAGAAGTGCAAAATCATGCACATAGGGAAGAAACCCTGAAGCCACCTATAGGCTGGGAGGAGTTGCTAGCAGTCACAAAGGAAGAAAGAGACTTGGGCATCATCATCACTGATGACCTAAAATCATCCAAGCAGACCTCTAAAGCAGTATGTAAGGCTAGGGGGTGTTAGGGTGTATTAGTAGGGGTATCACAAGTCGTAAGAGGAGGTATTAATCCTCTGTACAAGACACTGGTTAGACCCCATCTGGAGTACTCGTGCAGTATTGGAGGCCACACCTTCACAAGGACATTAACCAAATTGAGGCAGTCCAGAGAAGGGCACCAAAATGGTGCAGGGACTGCATCAGAAGACATATGAGGACAGATTAACGGAGCTCAATATGTATACCCTTGAGCAAAGGAGGGAGAGAGGTGATATGATCGAGGCATTCAAACACCTTAAGGGCATAAACAAGGTGAAAGAGTCTAACATGTTTAAATATAAGAAAAATAGCAGGACAAGAGGACACAGCATGAGATTAGAGGGAGGCTGATTAGCGAATGTGGAAATTCTTTTTCACAGAAAGGGTGGTGGATGCATGGAATGGCTTACCACAAGAAGTGGTGGCTATGAATACAGTGCAGGGCTTCAAACAGGCATGGGATGGCATAAGGGAGCAATACAAATGACTATGAATAGATAGGCCACTGACAGAGCAAAGGCCGATGGCACATTTATAAGGTAGAAAGAAATGGGCAGACTGGATGGGCCTTGTGGTCATATCTGCCGTCAACTTCTATGTTTCTATGTTTCTATGTTTACTCAGCAAGTGTCCCTCCATAACCGAGGAAGTAAAAAATGAAGAAATCTTTGCAAATGCATTGCAGGGGTTGTGGCAGTATAATCAAACTATTGTGTGCCTAGGTAAAGAAGTGGCTCAGCTAAGGGACGAAAGGGATCAAAATGCTAAATTACAGCAACAGCAAGAAGAATTAACATTAAAGTATAAAATAACATCCTAATAGATCAACACCAAGAGTTAGAGCAGCAGTGTATTAATTTTAGGAACAGCTAATAAAAGCACAAGGGATTTGTGTCTGTTAAACAGGAATTACGCCCTCCACAAATTAAGTTAGACCAGCAGTCACAAGAGCATGCTAGTGAGACTAGACCTGTACACTGAACTCCAGGATGCCGCAAGTAAGATCCAGGAGTTACAGGAAAGCAAGATGAGTTAGATGAGCTTCTTACTGGAAAAGGTGGGACAGTAACCATTCAAATGGCACCTATAAGCACACTGGGAATGACCGCAGCTGGGGAGCCATGTCAGCTGCAACCTGACATCAACAGGAGCAGTACTTGTTGGTGTTAACTACCAAACAATTAAAACACAAGTTTAAAAGGAGTATGCCAAAAAGATTGGGCATAAGGAAGAAGCCGAGAGGCATAAAAACAAGAGGAAAGTTACAAGAACAAGGCTAAAGGTACAGGCAGCGTTAAACGAGGATGAAGAGATCCAAAGCCACAGAGGAGGGCAGCTCTGTAGCAGCAGCCCTTCCACTCCCAAAACTAGCAATAAGATGAAACCACAAAGGAAGAATGGTTAGAGGAGGAGGAGGAAGAACAAGAATTGGAAAAGATGGAGGAGTGGAAGGAAGTGGGGAGCAAGACCAAAAGAACTAAGAAAATAGTTTGAGAAACCCAGAAACTCCCAGAAAATCAAGAAAGTCAGGGACCTATAGTTAAAGATTTGACTATAGAAGAAATAACAAATTTAGGTCAAATAGTAGGTCAATTGATCACACAACTAATTTACCTGAACTGCGACAAAAAACTTAACAACTACCCTCCGCAACCAACCAGGAATATGTAGGCTGGTTATGTTTAAATTGTCTCCTGCCCTGGCAGAAAGACATACCGAGAAGTCCAGGGACACATGAGGGGGCAATGCAAAATACAAACTCGTGGGCAGATTATAATGAAGTAGTCAAGCTATTAGGAAGGCAAGAGGATTCGCAAAACAAGAAGTTGATTGGGATAGAATACTGCAGATGAAACCACAAGCAGGAGGGCCACGGTCTTTATCCCACAGCTCTTTGAAGTTTATCAAAGGCACGGAGGGAAAGATTGCCCCTCCGAAGAAGATACTACATTCGGGATCTATGGATCAGAGCGTATGGGCTGGATCTCACATTACGGACAGTTGTTAAATTGGCCCCAACCCAGGAGGAATGCATAACCTCCTAGAAACCTACCTCAATGAAAAACAGCGAAGGCGGAAGTTGCCCGTGACATGGACAAATGAGGGGCCACAAAAGAGACCAGAACTTGTTTTAATTGCAAAAGCCTGGGCATGTGATGAGTGATTGTTGGGCAAAGGGGCAGTAAGGAGGGACCAGGGCCACGGCAGATGGGGAGAGGCGTGGGCAAAAAGGCAAGATACAAGAGATAAACCAGGTCAAGGGGTGATAGTGCACAGGATTTACTGGATCAGTTAAAACAATATTAGATGTAGCGGAACGAAGAAACCAACCGCCCACCTCAAGAATTTGATGATGATGACATCATCAGGCGGCTGGCGGTGATCAAGGCGTTGGCTGAAGAATAGGGATGTGGAGGCCAGGGCCCCTGAATCACAATGGGTATGTGCACTAACATTTGATAAACAGGGCGACTGACCATGCCACTTAAAGTGGGAAAAAACAGGTGATGGCTTTAGTTGATACCGGGCAGCCATCTCACTTACATCTATGCACATACCACTGGATCCAGAAAAACTCCTTACAAATAAAGGGTTGTACAGGACACACAGTACAAGGATACGTCACTCACCCTCAAATAGTTGTTTTAGGAACCAAGGTAGTTGGGGAAGGAAGATTTGTAGCGATGGAGGAAGCTCTCGAAAGCAAAATATAATAGGGGAGTGACTTTTGAAAAACACCATTTAATTATTGATTTAGTCAACAAATGTTTGCAGCAGGTGACAGTTAAGGATATGGTACTACAACAGTACCTGAGAGTTATACCTGGGCCTCAGTTAAATCCAATAAAGCATATATCGCCCAAGGTAAGCCAAACGGAGTTACAACAAATAATAGACAAATACTCCAGTGTCTGGCACTGATTGTGGGATGGTTAGTGATACAGAGATAGCAGTGGAAGGACCTGACCCTGGACATACTAAACAGTACCCCATCCCACAGGAGGCAGTAACAGGATAGAGCCAGTAATAAATGATTTATTGTCCCAAGGGGTATTGTGACCCATTTGCTCAACAGCAAATAGCCCCATTTGGCCCGTTAAAAACCCAATGGTAAGTATCAACTAACTATAGATTACAGAAAATTAAATAAAGTAACTCCACAAGTTAGCCCCATCATAATATCGACAATTGAAATGTTTAACAAACTTAAACCTACAAGTAAAGTTTTTTGTCTCGACCTGGCAAGCGGATTTTGGTCCGTGCCCTCAGGCGACAGGACCAGTATAAGTTTGCTTTACTTTAAAGATCAACAACATACCTTTACTCGTTTGCCCAAGGGTTCCACTTCTCCCCAACACTATTCCATCGCTATGTGCAACAAGTACTCCAAGAAGAGGGTTGGAGCATGAGGTAATCAATACATGGATGATCTGTTATTACAAAGCAGAAATATGGCAGAGCACACCCAGTTATTAGATCGAGTGCTTAAAGCCTTAGCTAAAGAGAGGTCTTAAAATCAATCCAGAGAGGTACATATTGCTAGACCAGAAGTGACATTTTAGGAACCAGAGTGTCAGAGAGGGCAGGCGTGTGGACCCTGCCAGGGCACTGCTCTTGTACAAAAGTTACCTTTACCAGCAGCCGTAACCAGGGCTTAGGAAACTTCAGCAGAATGACTAATTTTGTAGAGGTTACATTGAAGGGTATTCTGAGATCACTAAACCGTTGTATGCGCATTACTCGAGACAACCCACAGAAGAGGACAAGCTAATATGGAAGGGAAGAGTTGTAGTGTTTTAAAAAATTAAAGCAAGCGTTAATGCAAGCTCCAGCCTTACCCATCCCAGATCATGCAAAGTCATTTATAATACAAGCGGTAGCAACAGATGACACCATAATAGCAGTTCTATTACAAAATCATTGGGATAATTTGGTCCCAATAACATATTTAAACTGACAGTTGTCTAAAATGGAGCAAGGTTTTAGCCAGTGTGAAAAAACATTGTTGGCAATAGCATGGGCAGTGCAGGCCTGTGAGGAAATAGTTGGGTTTAGTCCTGTGATTATCCAAACAACTCACACTCCCATTAAATTGTTTGTGGAAGGAAGGCAAAGAGTCAGCCATAGCAGACAGACTAAGTGGCTGCTAGCACTACAGGATAAACAAGTTACAGTACAAAAACTCAGTAAGCCCCACATGATGCAGTACCTAGATTACCAAGGAGAACCCACGATTGTGGAACTCTATGCAGCAAGAGGCATATTTGTCCCCTTTGTAGAGAGACATGAAGATGAAAAAGCTACACAATGTTGTGTGTTGATGGATCGAGATACTGGGAAAAAGGGAAACGCCTATACTGGAGCTGCCATGTATTTTAATCTGGGGATGATGACGAAATGAGGCCCTAGATCAGCACGTGTTGATCATTAAATTGTCACCAGGGATTAGTCTCAATATGCAAAATTGGTAGCCATATATGAGGCAATGAAGGCAGTCCCATACAGACGCATCACAATTTGTACTTACCACAATTCGCTATAGGCTCGTTAACTACATGGTTGCCCATATGGGCTAGAAGAGACATGAAAACATCCACAGGGAGCATGTGACACAGACAGCTTTTAAAAGCAATTTTAAAGGAAGGGAAAAGCTTCCAGGAGAATAGCTTTAGTTAAAGTAAAAGCCCACACTAATAGTAAGTATGGGTCCTTCAAAGAATGGGGAAATGAAAAAGCAGATAAATGGACTAAAGTTGCCACCAAAGAAGGGGACCCCTGGAGGAATCAGACCACAAGACAGGCAAGATCCAAGTAGCGTTAGTGAGGTTAAAAGGGTGGACACTCCGACTAACTACAGGAGCTCCAAAACAGGACCAGTGGATCCAAGAGAAAATAAAACAGGTACAAAAAGATCCAAAGGTCCATGGGGCCTTTACAATAATAGATGATGTTTTATATCAAAGGGGAAGATAAAATCCCCAAATGGGTAGTGCCCGAATCACTACAAAAGACATAGTACTAGAAAACCATCGATGGGCAGGGCACCCAGGACAAGACAAGACATGCCAAATTATTAAAAGTAAATACTACTGACCCGATATATCTAAAACTGTTCGATCAGTATTACAGACATGCTTAATATGCCTCCAGCAGGATCCCAAGCGAGAAAAATACCCTCTACAGTGATTACCATTAGCAGAAGGATCTTGGGATGCATTACAAATTGATTACGTTGGGCCGTTGCCCACGCAAAGGGAATATAAGTATATGCTGGTAGTGATAGATATGTTCTCAAAATGGGTGAGGCGTTCCCAGTTAAGAGTGCTAATGCGATAACAACAGCCTGAATCTTATATATGCAAGTTTGTGCAAGGTGGGGATTTCCAATATCATAGAATCTGACAGAGGGACTCATTTCAGTAAACCAAGTGATGCAGGAGATGTGTAGGATAATGGGAGTTCAACAGCGATTACATTTGCCATATAGGCCTCAGGCCTCAGGGATGGTAGAAAGACTAAATCAGACCTTGAAAATGCTCTTAAAAAGGCAGTGTTGGATGAAGGGAAGGACTAGGTTACACACCTCCTGGGGATTTTGATGGCCATTAGAGGACTGTCAAGCTAGTACAGGATTAACTCTTTATGAGTTGATGACAGGAAGAAAATGAGGTTGGTTCACCCACAGGATGTACCCTACCTGGCTCAGCTACCCAAGACAAGGTCAAACACGAGCAGTTTCTAAAGGCAATACAATACCAACTAGACAAATACTTGACATTTGCCGCCAGAAACATGGTGTGCACATGAACAAAATAAACAAGGTAGACAGCCGGTAGCAGGAAGGGGCTGCCTATAGAGGAGGAGATGTAGTAATGGTGTGAATTGGGAGCAGAAAAATCCTTGGAAAGATGCTAATTGGTTAGGACCGTACCAAGTATGTAAAAGGTTAGGTAGAGTACGGTATATGTGGTTAAAGTAAGTGGCAAAAGGGGGCTGGAGGAAAAAATAAGACTTTTGGGTACATGTTGATCAATGTAAAAAGTGTCAAACAAAGCTGGTTGAAAATTAAAATACTACACTTGATGTTTATAGCCATGAAGACCCAAGGCATCGTAATCATCGGCTTAGTAACAGCCATAAGATTTTCTATAATCCTCAGCCTGCACATTAATGTGGAACAAACTAATGTTACGTGTGAGTATGAACAGCCCATTGTACTGTTAGTCAGCTGGAACTGGGACCCTGTTGATACAAACACCTACATGACATGAGCATGGAAAGCCACCTGGACCAAAAATAACCGTACTTTTATATCTACAAATTGGTGTGTGGACATTTTTAATAGCTGGTCCAGCTGTGCATCAGAGCTTAAGACTGGATCACAACAAAGCTACATGGACTGAAACAGAAAAATGGGTCTCTTGTTATAAAAGGGCCACACCAAAGGACAATGGTGTTTATGTGTTAACTTTATCCTACTGTCTTTGGGGTAACAATAGTGTCTGTAACTATGCTAGTGTAAACAACTCATTGCTTTTGCGGCCTCAGATGCCATACATTTAACTGTAACACCAACTGAATGCCCAAATGTGATGACAGGGCCAGAGAGTGAACTTACATCAACACCTATTGATCAAATGCTTGTAAATAATGTGAAGTACAGCAGAGTGCATATAAACTTAGATTTTTCTGGTTGGAATATAAATGTTAACAGTAGTTGTGGTGACACTAGTGTGCCAAAGTTTTATGCCACTATGTTGACTGACATGTTAAGTGCCTTCCATGCTAAAACTGGGAGTATTATGGCCCCTCTTATTAGTAAAGAAAGGTTAGTAATACTAGAAAAAATGAGATTTGTGGAAACCTGGCTGGACTTTTGGATCAGGAATGAGCATATGGAATAGGGCAGACCTAGAGGCCATTAAGGGGTACCAAGACCAGTTTAATACTAACACAGGAGAAAGGGTCTTGCTACCACTTACATTAGGCCAGCAAGGTTTGGCAATGGAAGAGCATTTGTCTGTGTACAATATACATGAGGTGGGCCGCCTGTTTAGAGAGGTGGAGCGCAAAATTAATGAAGTTGTGGCTGAGCATAATAAAGAAGTTTTTAATAATACCATAAATAAAGCTATAGCGTAGTGCTTAAGGATCTTATGTTTTAACGCAAGTTAGCCAATTGCTACAGGAAATTACTAACAATCAATTGCCTAATCAAATTTCTGACGACAGTTAAAATTGTGATATTGTCCAGATTGCCTTAATGTTAATGATAGTAAGTGTATAACTTTTGTATTGAAGCTCGAGCCCCACCTATGTGGTGGATTCATGGTAACCAAAGTATATGTTAAACCACAAGTATTTGAACCCTACAGTACACTTGATTGCACCATGAGGGTGTCCCTTGTGGTAAGACTACCACAAGTTGAGTATAATAAGGAGGTGTACTCTCAAATAGTAAATTACACTCTGTAGGGTACCTACAAGGTCAGTATTATGCATATCGAGGTCTCACCCCAGAGATCCTGAGTGCGCAGCAATGATGATGGGTCATGGGTAGCACCAACTTACATTGCTGTGAGGAAATAAACAGTCAACGGATATGCCAGTGTGACGTCATGTCACAAACACAACCAATCTGTGGGGAATCCCCATAGGCCAAGCTGAGAATAATACTGCCTGGTGCCCTGTCCAGTTAAGGCAGTGGTACACTCCAAGTCGATGTAACCTATAATGGTACTAACCAATACTGTGTTGTTACTAATATATCCATCTTATTTTATGAAGGACAAATGTACCATTTACAACCCAAACTTTGTATCATTCCCAAACATAATGTATATATTGGTGACAAAGTGTTGCACCCTATTACCAACTCGGAGGATAAGAGTTATAATGTGACATTAGATACCCCACCAGGTGTATGATATTAACAAGTATGCGCATCATTTGGAGCTGTGATACTTCCTCTGTCCCTTAACGTACAGTCACTTTTAAACCAAAAGATACTCATTTAATACAACCAAAATTCACTATAAAGCCCAAGCAGTGTAAATGAGCTGCCTGAATAAAGTGATAATGAGCACTTAATTTATAGCTATGCAGGGGGCCTTAGGAGTCCTCTTTTTAAAGTTTTACTTGTATTGCAGGTGGTCTTAGTATTCTTGTTAATTATAGGCCTGTGTCGATTGAGACTGACCATTCAGAATGTACGAGTGAGATGTACATGCTCCGAGGAGCTGCATTGTTGCACAAATAATAATTGGGCAAATATAGGGCCAAAGGGGGCTTGTAACAGGAGGCAGAGAAGTGTGTCCCCATATTGCAGCCTAATCTTATTTTGGTCTGAAAACATTCTGTGCATGTATAGCTAATGCTGGCCTATGGAGCTAGGTTATATGAAGCTTATGAAGCCATGGAGAAGAGCTGAGCCACAATTGCAATACCGATGTGACTTCTGATATTGTAATTTTACAAATGTAAGTAATAGCACATATTTGGCCTACGTGATTGTAAGCAGGAACATAGGACAGTGTCCAAATTCCCTTTTAATTAGCTTTAGTGTTTGTTTGTATATGGACAGTCCAGAATGCTTGTTAGCACATTCATAAGCTAAAGCTTATCTCTTCCTCCTGGGATTTGGTGACTGGTAGTAACAGTTGTTGCTAGCCGAGGTAGTAATGGAATGTACACTATCTGTATTTGTACTGACCAAGAGTGAGATCATACACATACCAAGAGAAAGTACCTTATTACCTTATAAGTTGATGTTTGTGCTGTTTTAAACCAATCATAGAAAATTCTAAAATAGACACACTGTCTTTACTATATAAGTAAGCCTGTATATCCTATTTTTTGAAGAATGTACCACTTGTAATTTCTCGCTGTGATTATAATTATAATCATTAAATTCTTCCGCCATCAGTCTCGTCTGCTCGTCTTCTTCTTTCTAAGTATCTGTAATTGATAATTTACTAGCTATAGTTTTTCACAATGTTACACTGACTTGCAAGTTCACTGGCTTCCAAACAGAAAAAGGTAATGTGTCTTCACTTAAATTGCTGATGATTGTCTTTTGATTGTAGTGTCATGGCAGCAAATTGGTAAATAATCTATAGTTTTCTGATGGTCATTCATGACTTCTCATTGTTAATCATCAAATGTTGCCATATGGTAATCGAGAGATCATGATGTAATTTCATCATCTACAATAGATCCTGATTTACTCATCAAACATGTAATTTTAAATCACCATGTGATAATTTCTGATTAGTTTTGTAGCTTAAATCAGCATGATTTTTTTGATGATCTGTGGATGATGAAGTGCTGCTAATTGATAATTATATTAGTTATGTACTGTAAAACTGTACATTACATAAGTAATACTTATCATAGAGGATAATGCAAGTAGTGGTTGTTAACCATGATGTAATCACCTAGAGAGTTGCCAGGACAACCAAGTAAACCTTGAAAGTGCATCTTGAGAGGATTACAGTTGTCCTGGAACCATGAGAGGTGATTACCTCGTGTTAACAACCATTAATTAGGCATTGTCTTTATAGTGTATGGAGCCAGAACCAAAAAAATGCTGAAAAACTTGCTACTTTATATGTCTAGAAGTTCAGAAAATAACACAGGAAAGATCCACAGCTCTGATTAGTTCAGGAAAAAAAAGCTTACCATAATGTTTATTTATAGTACATCAAAGCTAAGCATCCATCAAAACAGCAACATTAACACATCAACTGCATTTAAATATTGACTGCAAATGCAATCCTGACATCTTTAATAAAAAGAAAACACCATTTAACTAACTGAAAGTTTAACAAAAAAGCAGTTACATCCAGCATGTTTCTGGTTGGTCCATATTGGTCATATGACTTTCCGCCCGTAAATATCTGTGTTCACCTCTTGGTGGTCTGCAGAGTTAAACACTCATGGAGTTGGGAGAACAGCACAAAGAACATGATGTTCTGTGCAAATAAGGGAAAAACATTTTAGCTGAATGCAAATAAAACATCAAGCAGGAGAATACAGAGGTCAGTAAACGTTATGTTACTCACTAATCTTTGTCAGAGAAGGAGTCACTGATCACTGCAATTCTTCTACACTTTTGCTGCCCATAGTAGTTGTTGTTGATGACTCGGTGATTCCTTCACCAAACAGATTGAAGTTTATGCCCAGCTCACTCGGAGGGTTTCTTTGTTGTGTGGATGCAGGGGCGCTATTTTACTACCTGTGCTACGGCACTGCTGGTGGAGGGCTCATGAAGTCATTGTGGCTCTGATGACCAAATATATCTGAGTTTATCTTTTTTTTGATTCACTCAGGAGAGAGTAATTGTTAATTGATTGATGTGAGTGATGCCCCAACACTTGGACTTCATTCAGGGGCATGTCACTGTCCACAAGGCAATGGATCTACGTTTTCTCGTCGAGTGATTTGTGATGCGATACTGGATTTACTGGATTTATAGGACAAAAGAAGGCAACATGGCCCATCATGATTGTCCCCACAAGTGTGGGACAGTAGCTTAGGGATAATATTGCGTAGCCAGTTGTCAAGGTTTAGTTTGAAGGTGTCAAAATTAGAATAATTTACTAGTTCATGAGAAAATGCATTCCAGCTTTTAGCTCCTCTGATGCTGAAAAAATATCTTGCTTGTTGGTGTTAGCCCAGTTGATAACAATTGCTTGTTCTGTAGCCTCACGGCTATACATTTGGTGGCAAGTGATAAGCCACATTGTTCCATTAAGATTGGTGATTTTAAGATTTTAAATGTGAACAAAATGTCTCCTCTGTGTCTCCTTAGGTACAGAGGAAATGGACCAGTGGCCTTCAACCTGAGCTGTAGCTTAGAGAAGATAGTTTGGGAATCATTTTTGTGAGTCTTCTTGGATCTGTTCCAGTCTATTAATGTCTCTTCAGGTGGGATTCCAAACAGGAGCCATAGTCAAGGTGAGGTCAGATATATGTCCTGTACAAGGGTATAAGGCAGTGCTCGGATTTACTAATAAATGTTTTTTGATTTGCTTGAGGATAATGTTGGATGTACAACTACTTTATTGCAGTGATCAGAGGATGACTTTTATTGTCAGTTAGGATGCCTAAGTCACATTCACTGGTGGAAGTGTGGTGCATTAATTTAAGATAATATTTATCTAGTGGATTATTATTACCTAGGTGAAGGACTGCATTTCTCCATATTGAAAGTCATGGAATTTAATATTGCCCATGATTCAATAGTTCTTAAGTCTTGTTCTAGTGAATATATACTGGAAGGATTGTCTAATCTACCACCAAGTTTGGTATCATCAGCAACTTTTGAAATGAAATTACTGGGACTAATTAACATATCACTAATGAAAATATTGAAAAAGTAAGCCCAAGCACAGACTCTGAGGTATCCACTTGTCACACAACCAGTTTTTGACTTTGAGCAATTTACTCTTACAGTTTGTGTTCTGTTTGTGAGCCACTTAGATATCCAATTAACTAGATTAGTAGTAAAACCAAGGGAGTAAAGTTTGTTTATTAGTTTAGAGGATACTTTATCAAATGCTTTACTGTAATCTAGTAGAATAACATTGGTAGAAATGTTATTATCAAGGAGTATACTAATGTTATTGTAAAATGATTTGAAGTTGGTAGTACATGAGTGACCAGATTTGAACCCATGTTGTGAACTGTTGTGAATGCCAAGCTTGCAAATTTCTTGTTCTAACTGTTCTTTGATTAAACATTCCTTAACTTTCCCTATAGTAGAGGTTAGGCTAATAGGTCAATAATTTCTGATGTCAGACTTATTTACCCTTTTGTGAATTGGTGTCACAATGTCACTATGGCTTGAACAATCCTCCGGAATATCACATTCTGATTTTCACTAGAGGCCAGCTGAGGTTTTTATTACATGCATTATGTTTCTCATCTTGTTCTCCCTAGAGGCATACTTCTAAACCAGAGGGACAGCACAGGTTTAAAGTTTATGTTTGGTGTCAAGTAAAGGGGCATCTGGCTTGAGCATGTCGAGTGGTCTATGAGATTTGTAAAGCTTGTAGGTTCTTATAGGGCACCAGTCAGGCACTGATTTGTTAGCGACATTCTTAGCTTAACTGACCTTATGTCTCTGGGATTCTCACCAGTATGAGTCTTCATCTGGTGCTCTGAGTATTCAAGATATTCTTGCACATCACAGTCCTGTAAGAGGCTTAGGTCTGACCATCTGAGGGAATATTGCTTGGCTGTATGAAGGGCTTAATAAAGCCCATTATTTAAGAAAATCATGTATCAAGGCAGGTGGACTATGCAGGCCAAGAGTATGGGTCTCATACAATATATCGATATCACTAGGAGACAGGCCTCAGCCCTGTTTGGCTTACCTCCTTCACTGTTTCTTCAAGAATTTTGTTTAGCTGTCAATGTTTTTAATGTTTCTTTAAAGTCTGCAGTGTTCCCATGGAACACAGAATGCCATAACTGTGCTTAGCCAGATATCTGTCCACACTACCACGAATGCCTCTGTGTTCCTGGCTCATATTTTGAGCTACCATTTCTCTTTACTTTATACAATAACTCAGCAAGATGAAGATCAAACTCAGCGACCGGAATGGAAGTGATAGAGCAAATTTCTGAACATCTGCCAGGTAGGATTGTAACAAATGGATGTCTGATGCAGTTTGCTTTAGTGTCCGCTTTGCTCTCCTGTTCAGCAATAAAGGCCTGTCTGTCTGATTGTGGGGAACTGAACTGTTTGAAATATCTATTGCAATGTTTACTGCAGCAATTCTGTGCCTTACTGAGTGAGACCACTGCCAGTTTGAATGCTAACCTCTTACTAAACCTCTCCTTTGCCTCGTCCTCTGTCCCAGAAGCTTGGAAACATGCTACAGTTCTACTTCTACCTAAGGGAGGTGATCCTCCTCCCCAGCAACTACTGCCCTATCTCTCTCTTCCCACCCTGGCTAAACCCTGGAACACATAGTACTTGGAACAACTCTCCTCCTATCTTACTGACTCCACCTTTCTCACTCCTTTCCAATCAGGTTTTAGAAAGCACCACTTCACCACCACATCTATATGGCTGACAGACACTAGCTCTCACGGGCATGGACAATGGCCTCATAACCTCTGCTATTTTTATAGATCAAGCCAAGGCATATGATACAGTTTCACACCCTTTACTCCTGTCTGGTCTGAGATTGGCTGGTCTTTCCCAAAGCCACAGGCTGGTTTAAGTCTTATCTGTCAGGCAGATCCCAATCTGTCCGCATGGTTGATGCCATCTCCCCACTTCTTATTACTATGGGAGTCCTCAGGCCTCTGTACTCAGGTCCCTCCTTCTTTCAATCTTCCTTAATGATCTCCTCTGGCTTGCACAACAAAGAACATACACATGTATGCAGATGACTCGGTACTGTGTACAACAGGCAAATCAGTTCCAGATGTCACCTCCAGGCTCCAAATGGATTTCAACAATATACAATACTGGTTTAAAAGCACCATCTCATCCTTAATTCAAAGAAAACAGTATCTATGACTTTCCGAACTCGGCAGAGGCTAGTCAGGCTCTCCTCCTTACCCACCTTCTGCACCTTAGATGGGACTGTACTAGAGGACCTCCTCCTACTGATACCTCGGAGTTTGGCTGGACAGAAATCTAAATTTCTCAGTACACATTGATGCCATTTAGAAGAAACTCTGGCCTAAACTAGGGCCCTATACCAAAACAGTAAATGTATCCCCTTCTAGCAAGACGGAATTGGTACATAAAATGATTATGCCAATTTTGACTACTGTGACTTTGTATATGGAGCTGCTCCCGAGCCTCCTTATCAAGGTTGGACCTCTTTATAACACCTTCTGTTGGTTTGCCTTATATGCCCCTGCCCTGACCCACCACTGCACACTCTACCACTCTCTGAACTTTTCCCTACCTTGCAGACAGGAGAACCATGCATGCAGCAAAATTCACCTCAAAATTCTGGCTAGGAATGCTCCCTGTCTACCTCTCTACCTCCCTAGCTGCCCCACTCCTTCAAATACATCCTCAGATCTGATGACAAACGTTCCCTGAATATACCCTATAGAAGCACTACCTCAGGCCAAATGGCTTTCTCACATCGACTACCTAAACTTTGGAATCAACTATCGTCCCAAATCCACTCTCTCTCTCCACATCCTTAACAAACTATCTAGTGACAAACTGCAATTGCACCTAGCCCCACTGGACTGGTTCTGCTGAGGGTCTATTTCTCTCCCACCATCCAGTAGAACCAACTAGCTGTCTCCGCTTTTATAACCTCCTGCATCCTAACGTGATACCCTCCTGTTCCACCCCTTGCTGATTGTAAATATTCCACAGCTTGTGACCTCATTTTAATTGACTATGCACAATGAAGTTTTTTATTTTATTTATTTATGACTTTGATAACGGGTGAGTGCACTGATCCAGGGACTGTTTTCAGGCGTGATCCAGGCCATAACACATGGCAGGGTGACAGTGGAGTACAAGGTAACATAATACACATGAAACAGATTTGATACAAGCAACAATAGTAAGCATAATATACAGGTTTGATGCATAGGTCCATTTGAGAACAGTGAATACAAGGTTTCAATATTGGACATGAGGAAATTTGGTACAAAACAAATAAATCATAGGCATGGTAAAATGTGTGACTGCATCGTCCAGTGAGCAAGTAATACACATAATACTCAGTAAAAATATATATACAATATGTACAGGCAAGGAAGTCAAAATTACTGTGAAAATTACGATATAACAGTTGTAGGCAAGGGGTTGACTAGTGTGGTGGAGCTTAGATCTGAACAGCATGGATTTAGTTTTTTGGCATTTACTAAGAGGAGGTTTTGAAACCAGCTGTGGGCCACAGCATAGTTGTGTAGAAAACTGAGGAGATTGCAGCCTTGGATTTGTCACTGTGGAAGAGGACAAGGTCATCGTCATACAGGAGAGAGTGACAGTTGAGGCAGTTGAAGGAAGCATTAACAAATAAGGAGAAAAGGAGGTTAACTCCTGCTGATTTGAAAATATTCCATAGTTTGTGATCTCATTTTAAAGACTGTGTACAGTGAAGCTATTTTTTCCTGTGTGTTGTATACTGATGTACTATGTAAATGCTCCTCTCTCCTTTCCCCAGGACGCACTGTGAGATGAGCATCTTGTTGCTCAGTGTAATTCTCCTAGTGAAACTTTTCAATAAATAAATAAATAAAATCAAAATGATGTGCCAATGAAAGGTTTACAGCTTGCTGACTTCATATCGCTGGGATTATCATGTTGTAAAACTGTTGAAAACAAAGGTTAATTGTCTTTCTTCATACATTGTGTTTTATTTACTAATATGAAATATGAATGTCAAATATAATCAAAAGCAAATTAATTATAATATAAATAATTGAAGTCAAGTTTAAATCCTTTAAGAAGCAGTTTTATAATTATATTGGCTCTCTTAAAGGAGTCAAGATAGGTACGGGACCACTCCTTATACAGAATGAGTTAATAACAGATAATAAGGAGATGGCAAATAAATTTAATAAACATTTTCTTAGTATCTTTAAAGATAAAGAGTACGGTAATATGAATAACTTATCCACAGAAGAACCGATGATTGCTTTTACGAATGAGGATATCATTAAAGTTATAAATAACACTAAATCTACTTGCTCTGCTGGTTATGATGGCTTCCTCCATCTTTATTAAACTAAGCACAGAACTAGTTGGCATTCTAACTTTACTATTTAATACATCGCTAAAAGAAGAATAGTTGTGGAAGACTGGAATTAGCCAACATTACCCCAATTCTTAAAAAGGTGCTAAAAATAATGTCAGTAATTATGGACCAATTAGTCTAACCTCCTGTATTGGTAAATTTATGGAAAGATTACTTCAGCATAGAATTCTTCAACATCTTCAAAATACTGGAACCTTTGATATTACTCAACATGGGTTTACCAAGGAAGATCTTGTATGAGTAATTTATTAAACTTCTTTGAGCAGTAAGTAAAGCTTTAGAGGAAGGTCTACTGGTGGAGGTTATCTATCTGGACTATGAAAAGGCTTTCAATACAGTTTCACATAAGTTATTGTTTGAACAACATAAAAAATATTAATTCACCCTCTGATCATACAATGGATACACTCATGGTTAGACAACAGAAACAAAGGGTAGTTTTGAGAGGATGTAAATCAAGGTGGGTTTAGTTAGCAGTGGAGTGCCACAGTGGTCGGTACTGGGACCTATATTATTTAATACTATGACCTCAGATATGCAAGTAACAAACAGTATTTGGTAACAAAATATGCAGATGATAGTAAACTTGGAGCCATCATAAACGATGTTAGATCTGTTGATGTACTTCAGAATAATTTAAGTAATTATATTCTTGGCTACAGATCATAAATTAAACTTTAACATTACAAATGTAAAGTAATGCATCTTGGAAGGAATAATCTATCAGCAAATTTTTTCATAAACAATATTAAACTTGAAGTAACCACCTCGGAAAAAGACTTAGGTGACTATCACAAACAAGTTAAAATTTGATCATCATATAAATGTCACTGCAAAAATGTCACGGAATGCTAAGTTGCATACTGAAGAATATAAAAGTCAAGAATCTGAGGTCCTAGTACCACTGTATGCATTGTTAGTGAGATCACATATAGAGTATGGTGCCCCTTTTTCTCACCTGTCACAATTAGAGACTCAAAACTTATGAATCAATATAGTGTAGATTGACCAAATCAGTGGTCAGAGTAGCACCTTGACTATGGGAACAGACTCAAAAATTTAGGACTATACTCACAACAATATAGATTTCTTAGAGGGATATGTGTTGGGCCTATAAATCATACTATGACGAATCACCCTTGAAACAAATTGTTTAATGAAACAACCATCAATAATAAATACTAGATTACATAACCTTAGACTACATGCTGAGACCTGTAAACCACACATAGAAAATAAATTTGTCACTCAGAGAGTGCCTAACATGTGGAATTCCTTCCATCACATGTTGTTTTGAATCATAGTATTGATTCTTTTAAATATGATTTGATTTGTTTATGGGAGAAAAGAATGTCACTACCATCATTAGTTTAATGATGGTGAGTTCATTATGGGCATGTCCCTCAAACTTGTATCCATCTATGACCCTATAAAAAAGTAAGTACATACATTTGCATAACTAATTTGCATATTTCAAGAGCACAGTTTATGGACCAAAACAATGATTGATTCATTCATTCTTTCTTTCTTTCTTTCTTTCTTTCTTTCTTTTTCTTTCTTTCTTTCTTTCTTTCTTTCTCTCATTTTGACTTGACTGTATTACTTAGTTTAGGAATGTTTTGAGCACAAACCTGGTTCTTGTAGGAATTCACCACAATCACAAAATGAACCACAGAATGGAGCTATATAAACCACTTTGATCCTTTATAACATGACTGAAGTGAGTTATCAAAATAAATATAATTGAAAGCATTGTGTTTGTGCAGATGATGTATCATAACCGATTATTTCAATAGAGGTGTTATAAATAGAAGACAAGATTAATTCCAGAAGTACAGAAAATGATAAAATTGATTTTTCAAGTTTTGCAGTAATCTATAACTATGGGTAATCAAGAAAATCATGATGGTATGAGGTCATCATTAATCACAATTTCCATTTCCATAACTTCATGGTTTGATTGTCGGCCATTTAACTTTAATGTTTAGTCATTGTTAGTCATAATCACAATGATGGTTCTTGAAATTGGAACATAGGGCCAGATATTTAAAGCTTTGTGCCGGCACAAAACTTTAGCTCTGAATAGTGCTGAATTTGCACCAGACTGCAATATTCAAAGCCCTTTAGCACCAGCACTGTGTGATAGCACCGATGCTAAAAATTAATGCATGCAGGGGAGGAGGTAGGGAGGGCCATGAATGCCAGTGCACCGTATATTCAAAATAGTAGCCATGCTTACAGAGATGTTGTGCCACTGGTAGTGTGGCACTAAATACCGCCTACAAAATGCATGCGGTAAGTGGCAGTGGAATCCGGAGTAATTCAAGTCACACTTTGAATTGCTACCATAGTAATTCAAAATGTAACTTCTAATTACATTCATGTCCAATCCTGGTAGACTAGTGCCCCCCATCATGATCCCAGACTCCCACTGTATTCAGAATCTTAACTTTCCTTGTAGTCCAGTGCCCCCCACTTGGTAGTGCAGACTCTCCATACCTCCCCAACTATCCCTGAATGGAGCCAGTGACTGGCATAACCCACCGCTCAACTCTGCAGCCAGCCGCTAAGTGTTGAATGGGTACATACAGTGCTGAGTAATGAATGAGTAAACTCATTTTTTTCACTTTCTGACACCAGGATGTCCACCACTCCCAGTGACAGATGCCCCCAGCCCACTTTTATTGCTGCTGGTGGTGTACAATCCCCTTGTCAGCATCATGATTCCTCCCTAACTCATGTAGCATACTGGGAGCCCACCTCAGTGTGCCCAAATATATTTAATACGTTCTATACCTGTAAATAAAGAAAACCATCCCTGACATCTTTTTTTTTGATTCAGTATCCTGCATCGATATTTTTGATGCAGGATCCTGAATCAAACTTCTGTAGTCTGCCCCAACATATCCACTGACATCGGTGCCTAATCCCATATCAGCATCATGTCCCCCCCCTCAAACTTATGTGGCACACTGGGAGCCTCCCATTGTGCCCAAAAGTAATTTTATTCTTTATTTATTGCCTTGCCGATGGGCGCTCCCAACTCTCTGTGGTGGGCAGCATGTATCCCCAACCGTATGGCACACTGGGAGCCCACCCCAGTGTGCCCAAATGTATTTATTTATTATTTGTTCCTGTAACAAAAAAATGTCCACTGACATGCTATTTATTTTCAGCCTGGAATAAAGGAATGGTCCTTTGTCATCTTCCCAGTTCCCCTGCCCAATCCCCACCCTCCCACTAAGCACTCACCTCCCTACCCTACCTTACCCCATACTTTCCACTGAAGGTTGGTGCTGTCATCTTCTGAGGACCAGGACATGTCTGCACTCTTTAAAGTTGAACCACAAAATGAAGAATCAAAGGTAAGTGCGTATAATGGCTATCAATGGGGTTTCAACTTATGATGACATCTCAGCCATTTTAAGAATTTTGACCCCAAGGTTTCAACATGGGGTTCTTGGGACCCCACCTCATGAACACTGTCACTGTCATTTGTTAATTGGTCCTGAAAGGTGATTTCATGGTCGCTACATGGATCCAGTTCTTCTACTGCAAAGATGGGGCCACACTGGGCTAGTCGTCCACAAGAAGCAGCACCAGCATAGTTTATTTTGTTAATTCATTTTACTTCATTTATTCATTTGTATAGTATTTTGTTATTTATGGTTTTGAATTTACTTAACTAGATAGCTTAGTAGCTTTTGGCAGTAAGTTAGGGAAGGAAAGTGAGTCATGAAGGTCTAGGTATGAACGGGTTAGAGAAGGATTTAAAATTTTAAGTTCGATACGGAGTTACGGAGACATGAAATTTGGTGAAGGTTGGCAACTCGATTAATCTTACAGCTCTTATCTGCTGGGAATACTGAGATGGAATATTGAGACCAGTGACCGGAGGATTGAAATGGGAGTTTGGAGTCTGGAGTAAGTGGCTGTAATCCGGAGGAGGAACCATGGTAGTAGGGCCCATGGAGAGTTGGAGTGTCTCAGTGGTTGAACCTAACAGGAACATCAGTTCTGTGTAACTGTGCAATTGTGAGCAGGAATACTACAGAATTGGAGCTGTGGTATCTGACAGGATTGTGAGCGGGATTTCTTGCCTTACCTGGGAGAGTGGCCTTCTGAGCTTTTGCCGAGTCAGGCAGGAGGCACAGGCTTGTGGTCTGCTAAGTAGATGGGCTCATTTGTCTCCTAAGCATCCCGGGAAGGTTAGCTAGTGGGTTGGCTTAGCCTGGGAGCTGTAGTTGCGGGCTCGGCAGGTAAGGAGGCTGCTAGTCTTCTGGGTTTGTGCTGGAGGGT
Source organism: Neoceratodus forsteri (assembly GCA_016271365.2). NCBI lineage: Eukaryota > Metazoa > Chordata > Ceratodontiformes > Ceratodontidae > Neoceratodus > Neoceratodus forsteri. The sequence goes on from CM057452.1 coordinate 1,451,681,893, forward strand.
CTTCTGCTACCCTGGTTATTGTTTGTGTCTACCCGATAGCTGTGGAGGCAACTGTGGGGTTAGATACTGTGTGGAATCTGCCTGATCTGAAGTTTTAAGAAGAAGATCTGTATATTAGACTTGGATTTAATATTTGAGTTATAAAGGAACCTCGGTGGAGTCTTAGGGTCGGTTCAGGTGAGAGATGAATCTATTTGGATTTCCTGTTATGCATTTAGAGTTGGATTTTTGGTTCTGGGAACTGATTGACTCTGTGAACTATAGAAATATACTGTCAGTGAGAGTGCCCTACAATTTTATTTTTCTTCATCCAATTTTGGCTAGGTTGGTCAGGTTCAAAGTGAGAGCTGAATCTGGCTGGCCTTTGGTCATGTTCTAAAGAGGTGGGAGCTCTTTAGACTATAATTGCTTAAGAACTGTGAGACATATTTTGACTGTGACTGTTTCCTGATTAGGACTTACATTCTGTGCTGCTAATATTGTATTTGTTTAGTGTTGGGAAGTATTTGAGTATTATATGTTTGGATGTGGGTTAATTTGTTTTAGGGATTGTTTTATTTTGCCAGTATTTGCTTATTTGGTAGAAATGTGTTGGGAAGGCATAGGGACGGTCGGGTATTATTCTTCCTCCAAGCTCAGGGACCTTCATCCTTTTTCTTGTCCTCCACTGTCAGTGGAGGTATTTAGATGGTGTAGGGCTTTGGGGATTGTGAGGAGGAGGAGGAGGAGGAGGACGATGGCTGGGCCTGGAGAGGAATGGAAAGGAGTGGGCGGATAGAGATAGTGGGACAAGGAGATGACCTGGGGTGAAATGGGTCCAGGAAAGGGTTCTCCTGCCTTGTTCCCATACCCAAGGTTCTGCTTTGTAGCAGGCAGGTAACACGGTCATCCTTGGATTCTCATCCTACTCGGTCGGTGTTATGTAATGCCAGGTCTATTAAGAACAAAACTGCTATAATAGCGGATTTTGTTGGATCAACTGACCTGGCATGCATCACCGAGACCTGGCTGGATGAGAATGCTGGTCCAGTTTTGGCATCAGCAATTCCAGCCGAGTACACGGTGATACACCACCCTAGGATGGATTGTAGGGTGGGGTTGTTGCCATCTGTTTTAGATCCAAACGGGGCCTAATGGAGGTACCACTGGGAACTACCAACCCTTTGAATGTGTTATGGGTGAGGTGTGGGGTGCAGGATACTTTTGTCTACCATCCACCAGGTGACAGGAATGTTTTCCTGTGGGAGTCGCAGACTTCATTGTCGACCTGACATTGGGATCCCCAGATGGTTGGTTCTGGGGATTTCAATGCATGGGTTGATGATGAACTCTCGTTTTGGTCAGGACTTCCTCCAGTTAATGATTTCACTGGGCTTCACATAGGTTATTTCCTCCTCAACCCATGTTGGTGGTCATTCATTGGACTTGGTGTTCCTACTGGGGATGGAGATATCAGATTTGGTGGTGGAACCAGTCAAGTGGTCTGACCATCATACCATTGGGTTCAGTTTGAGGCCACCCCTAGAGGAGATGGTCCGTGCCGCCATTTGAGGGTGTTTCTCCAGATGGCTTGATGGCGGTACTGGACCTATCGGGTTTACCGAGTGAATGCATGGATTCAGGGACCTGGTGCTCGCCTACAATAAGGCAGTCATAGGGGCCCTGGATTCTATTACTCCTGTTCATGTTCATCCCCAACTCTTGTGTCAGATCTCTTGGTCTGATGAGACTTTGAGGAGTTGAGGAGAGTTGGACGAAGGCTAGAGAGGTGCTGGTGGAAGTAGGGCCTTGATTGTGACGAACTTAGTTTGATGGACCATTATGTGGTTTATCAATCAGCAATCACCTGTAAGAAGGCAGTATTCCTGTGCAATCCAATCTGTCTTCAGCCTGGAAGTACCTTTTCTCAAGAACGATGTGAGGAGTTTGCTCAATTCTTTGCAGATAAGGTTGCCACAATCACATCTAGTATCCACTTGTCCCTCCCTAATGGGAATTGTGGCAGTTGGCAGAGATGTCGGACACCTAGTTTGTGTGGTTTGACTTCAGCCTTCCACGGTCAATGACATTGTGATGATCATCCAATCATTGCATCCAACCAACTGTTGTTTGATCCGGCCCCACACGCCTCCTAGTGGGCTGTGTGGATAAAATCAGACCTGTCCTGCCGAGATAGTCTGGAGGTCTCTGGAGAAGGGATCTTTCCTGATCCTCTGAAGGAGGCTGTTTGTTCAGCCCCTCTTAAGAAGCGCCCCTTGACCTGGATTGTCTGGCTAATTACAGACTCTGTTCTAACCTGCCCTTGTGGGCAAGGTTATAGAGAAGGTGGTTAGTCAGTAGCTGGATGATCATTTGACCAGCCACAATGTCTATGACTCTGTCCAGTCCAGATTTAGGTAGAGACATAGTACTGAGACAGCTCTTGTCCGGTACTAAATGACCTCCAAATAGCGAGATCGAAAGACCTGCTCCATCTTGGTCCTTCTTGATCTTTGTGCAGCATTTGACACTATGGACCATGGTGTGCTATTGAGCACCTATGGTTTATTTTGTGGGCTGTCTGGTACAGTCCTCAATTGGTTTCAATATTTTCTCAAGGATAGGACTCAGATAGTGGTGTCCGGGATTTTTCCTCAGCATCACTCCCCTATCCTGTGGGGTGCCGTGAGGGCTCCATTTTGTGCCCATGTTGTTTGCAGTGTATATACTGCCATTGGGAGCGATTATTAGGCAGTACAGCTTGAGTTTTCACTGCTATGCAGATGATACTCAGCTGTACATGTCCTTTGTCCCCGCCAAGATGCTGCCGCTTGGTCTTTAACAACTGTCTCACCGAAATCCAGGATTGGATGAATGTGAGTTGGCTGAGATTGAACGTGAAAAACTGAGGTGTTGGTTGTGGACCCAGGTCACAAGAGGTGGTTTGTTGGCTGGATTACCTTCAGGTTTATGGCTTAGGGGTGTTCAGCTAACTACCTCAGACCAGGTGCGGAACCTGGCATTGTGTTTGATTTACTGTTTGACACTGAAATCTCAGTGTGTCAGCAGTTGTCAAAGCCTCTTTACCATCTGAGGAATATCACCCAGGTGAAGCACCTGGTTCCTTCCGACAATCTTCCAACTCTGGTCCACACCCTCGTTACCTCCTGCCTTGACTACTGCCCCACCCTTTACCTGGGGTTGCGGGGTTGATATCCACCACTTGCAGCTAGTGAAGAATGCAGCAGCCAGGATATTGACTGGTTCATCTAGGACCGTCATATAACGCCTGTCCTCCGCGGACTGCACTGGCTGTCAATATGGTGGTGGATCACCTTCAAGGTCAGTTTGCTGATCTATAAGGCCTACGTGATCAGGTACCTGGTTATCTGAAAGATCTCCTTCATCCCTACTGTCCCTCTTGCCTCTCTGATCCACTGATGAGGGATTTTAGAGATTCCCAGGGTTTGTTTAAAGACATCTGGGCCAGGTCCTTTAGTTTTATGGCTCCCAACCCTGTGGAATTCTCTACCTCATCAGGTGCTAGATTGCCCACCGTTCAAAGCTTTAAAGTAGCATTAAAAACATTTCTTTTAGTCGTAGCTTATAATGATTTTTAATGTCACTGTTATGAATTTTAAATTGATACATGGTTTTAATTATTTATTTATTGATTTGTTTTATTGTGTTATGTACAGGTGCCTTGGTTTTAGAAAGGTGCCTTTTATAAATAAAGGTTGATTGATTGATCACCTTTTGGGACTGATTAACAAAACAATACTGCCACTGTTCATGAGGTGGGGTCCCAAAAGCCCATGTTACAAATTTGGTGAAAATATTCCAAACAATAACTGCATTATGAATGTGTGTTGCACAGTTTCTATGCACACTGTAACTTTTCCAATTTTTCATGTTTATTCCAGATTTTCAACATTACCATTTTTTTCACACCACCTCATGAATAGTACAGCCTTAATTTATCAAACCCTGCCAAAAATGTTTTCTGCACATGTGGCACAAAACAGCTGCTACAGTTGTGTGGAATTACATTTCAACAGGGACTTTTGTATTAGGTACATGCAGTGAGGTGATAAGAACTTTATGTTGAACATCTGGGGTGAAAATTATATAAAATGGCACAGCTATGACTATTTGTTGCAATTGCACTACTCCTGCTCATAACTTACTGTGTAGTGGTGCAGGGCAGAGACCCCTGTGTTTCCACAGCTACATACAGGACCCTGTGCTCCACTGTGACATATGGATACTGTTGTACTATTTAGATGGAGGGATGGGAGCTTCAGACCCTGCACTCCCACAGTAAAATGAGGATACTATTATGCTACCTCGAAAAGTAAGGAAATTAGTCGCAAACACTTCATTAATACATCAGTTGAGGTGAATACCATAGCAACAAAAGCAGAGAAATGAGGCATTAGGGTTTACAACCCTAACTTTCCACCCACAGGGTTCTACCCTACCACCTCCATTCCATCACCTACCTTCCACACAACTAGGCATTGGGGTGTGCCATATGGGATCATCAGCCTAACTCTCACCCCCTATTCCATGTAAACAATTCACACTACAGTATAGGACAATGGAGTGAGAGTGAGGCCTGACAATCCCATGGCACACCCTGATGCTCTGTTAGCATGTGGAGGGTGAGGGGATCAGGTGGGTGGGGTGGTACCTGTACTTCAATTCCAACCAACAGAGGGTTGCTGTGTGCATACCCTGTCCTGCAGCTTCCAGCCTGTACTTCCATTCTGACTAGCAGGGGTTGCTGTGAGCTCCTTACAACAGCGCCAGGCAAAGTACATGGAGTGCATGCAAAGCAGGCTATAATGAGCTGCAAATCTGACTGTCTGCTCATGGATTGACTGAGTCAGCTCATTTGCATAGGATCTTCAACTATTGCAAACTGTTCTAGCTAACCTGTTTGCACCAACCTAATGTGTTGGCACTGTGCAATCAGGTTACCTCCAGGCAAATCTCTCAAAACATAGTACAGTTCTGCAGTGTGTGGCCTGCATTGTTGTTTGCAGTTGTTGTGCAACACTTCATTGCTATCACACACCTTGGTCCACCAGCTTCAACTCTGCCTTACTCCATCTCTGTGTCCACTGAGCTGCTGTTGCATTTTGCACTTCCCTGTTGCTATATTCAGAGCTGTCTTATTTCCTGGCTATTTTAGCACTGCACTCCTAGCCCTGTTTGCACTGCTTCCTTTGCATGCTATATTTAGCAGGTTTAGCCCGGCTATTCCTTTGAATACAGCTTGTTATTGTTCAGGGCTAATTTAGCACATGGTGTAGTGCTAATTTAGCTCCAGGGCTAAGTTTTGAATATCTGGTCCATGATCTTTAAACATGATTGATAATGATCATTCGTGATGCATCATTATAAAATCATCTTTCAGATAATCAGACAACAGTAATTTGCACTTACTAGATGTATTGGCCTACCAGACCAGCCATGGCACGCTGATGGAATAGACTCCATCATTTCCTCCCTCCAGATGACAGCTCCCAAGATTGTGAGGCACAGCCCAGATTGTCAGCACCCAAGTCCCTTCTCAGACTGTCTCCTCTGTTTCTGATTATTGAGAGTTTAAATCCATGGGTTGCAACTGAGTAGTAAGTAAACCTGAGCCCTTATTATTTATAATTCATGGGCAACAACCCAATCCCTCTGACACCTGGCAGAGCACACAAAGGTGTACATATGTTGCCTGAAAGTCACAGTCTCATTATTACTACTAAGGTCCCAATATTCTGTTGCTAAAATCCACTAGGGTACTACAAACATTTTCAGGCTTTATCTGTGCATTATAATCAAATCATATCTATGTATCTTTTGGGATCATTTGGAAATAATCTACATAGATCCTATGCATGTTGAGCTTTTAATTGGCACTTACATATAGTGCATATCGAAATACAAAATCACACATGCCCCCACAATGCAAAATATCATGAGCTGCATATGCAAATCACCACAGAATATTATGCTGGTTCAACTTTAAGCAGAAATGCATGGTGCCGAAAGGCCTCCTCACACAGTTTGCAAAGGGTGCCAACAGATGACATAGACATGTGTTTCATCCTACCAGGACTCATCAGTATGCCTCATCTGTTTAACACTCCAGTGGAATGAACCAGCTACCCTAAGATGGTCTGTCTGGGTTATGTTGTGGTGAACCCAATTAAAACAAAAACAATTTAAAGACAAAGAACCTCTGTGTGCAAGCACTGAGGCAGTGGTTACACTAGTGCATGTAGAATCCATATTTTAATCAAGTTTTTTGTACCAGCAAGCTTTAGCTTGCAAGTGACTATTGTCATCATTTGTGTTCTTTTCTGCATTAGCTAAATTTAAGGTTATATTTACTCTGAATGATTCAGCTGCATGGCATCATTATGATGTCAGTGACAGGGCTTTTAGGGCTTGGCATAGGTTTTAGGCCTACACAAGTATAGCGCTGGTTTCAGTAGTGCAAATGTTTTCTTTCTTACTGTAGTTTATGTTGTATAAGAACAAATGTTAGATTTCATTGCTGATGTCAGTGATAAGGTTTCAGAGCTTGGAGCAGGAATTCAGACAATGGAACTGTTTGTTCTATGTTGCAGTCAACTTAATTAGTTCTAGTTGAGGCTTTGAGGCTTGAGTAGGTTTGAATACAATTTGGTGTGGGATGAATTCACTCCAGTTGCAGAAAGTTCATTATTAAACACCACTGCAGCTATGTATGGGCAGGGGGTAATCTGCACTCAGATAAGCAAAGGCAATCATTGGTGCATTCCTTAATAATTGCTTGTGTGTTGTACATTATTTCTTTATTATTTCTCTCTTAGAAATTTTGATTTAGTTGAAAAGCTGTAGATAACACTGCATCAAACATCTAATGGCCTTCATGATTGTTCCTAATTGCAGGATATGCATTACCATAGCAAGCATTTCTGTCTAGAAACCCTAAGTCCAATCATCTGGACCAATAGCACAGTGGCAGAGCATCAGGACAGTATCTAGAGGGCCACCTCGGTTTGATTCCCAGTAAGGCTCATGTTGTTCTTTCTCACTACAATTTATGTTGCATGAGAGAAATTGTTAGATATCTTTGCTGATGTCAGTGACAGGGCTTTCAGGGCTTGGATTAGGGTTTCAGATCATGGACCTGTAAGTTCTATGTAGAAGTTAATTGGTTCCAGCTGAGGCTTTGAAGCTTGTGTAGGTTTGAATGCAACTTAGTGGGAAGCATTCCAGTTGCAGAGAGTTAATTACTAAACTCCACTCCAGCTGTGTGTGTGGGAGGCTGCACTCAGTTAGAATTTATGTACAGACCCGATACACAAAGAAAAGCACTGGTGAATTATTTATTGATTGTTCACATGCTGTACATTATTCCCTAGTTCTTTCTCTGTTTAGAGTGTTTAATTTAGTTACAATGCTATGGATAATATTGCATAGCACATCTAATTATTTTGTGATTGTTCATAATTGCAGGATATGCATTACCATAACATCTCTGTCTGGAAACCCTGTGTCTAACCATCTGGACTGATAGCACTGTGGTACAGCACCAGGACAGTAGCTGAGGGTCTAAGTTCAAGTCACAGTAGTGCACATTTTTCTTTTCACTGCAATTTATGTTGTATGAAAGAAATTGTTAGATGTCATTGCTAATACCAGTGAAAGAGCTTTCAGGGCTTGAAGTATGGTTTCAGACCAATGAACAGCTATCTCTATGTTGCAACAACTTAATTTGTTCCATCTGAGGCTTTGAGGTTTGTGTACAGTTGAATGCAACTTGATAGGAAGCATTCCTTCCAGTTACAGAGTTCATTACTAAAGTCCACTGTGGTTCTGCATGGTGGGGTGGGGGGTTGGCACTCAGAATTTTATACAGACTGATACACAAAGGCAAGTACTGGTGAATTCCTTAAAGGACAATGAAATAGGGTAAATCATGAAAAAAAATTGTGAAATCCAAAACACAGAACTGTAGGTTACAGTCCTATCTACAGAATCATGTGATGGGATTTAATATTGTTTTGTCAGGTTTAAATTACTGTATGTATGCAAACTGCACTATCTATTCAAAAGCCCTACTGTAGTAGATGCCTAAAATGTCCAGGACATTGTTGTGCACAGCGTACAGTGTTCTGAGTGATCTTTCAGTATGCATAGAGAACTTTATAATATACTTATGTTGTCTTTAGATTGCATTTCTCAGCAAAATAATATGCATGTGTGACAACCTTTTCACACGTGCATATTACAGGATTTGCTGAGAAACGAATATAAAGGTAACAGCAAAAGCATATTTATAAGGTCCCTATACCTACTGAATGATTGCTCTGGAGCACTGTCACTTCGATGATGTCATTGCGCAATGAGCTCCCAGCCATTTTAGGCATCTACTGGAGCAGGTCTTCTGAATAGATAGTGCAGTTTGTGAACATAATTTAAATCTGATGAAACCATATTAAATCCCAATGTTCTACTAAACGGAGCACATTATACTATAGGTAAGACTTCAACATACAATGTTATGTTTTCGGATCACAATTTTATTTTCATGTTTTACCCAGTTTAGTTGTCTTAAATGATAGCTGGCATTTGTGCATAATTTCTTTGTTCTTTCTCTGTCCACTCCATCCTCTGTTTCTTTATGATCCACCTCCTCCTTTCAGGCAATGTGAACCTAATCCCTGTCCTTCAGTCTCCTCCTCCCCCCTCCAGCATCCACTCCCAGGGACCTTAACATTTTTTCACCTTGATGCTATGCTCCTCTTCCCTAAAGGAGACCAACTCTATGTCTAGGTTTCTCAACACTCTCCCAACCTCCTCTGTATCTCCAAATCCTGGCTCTCCTCCAGAATTCCTGATTCTAGCCTGGTCATTTCTGACTACCACCCTTCAAACAGGACCGTGGCAAAGGTGGTGGTGGTGCCACCCTTTATGTCCACCAGAGCAACCCAGTACCATCACTTTCAGGAGGCTGTACCCTCCTCCCAAGAGTTTCCACCTAGCAAGCTTTCCTTTCCTTCTACTTTACCCATCACACTATCTGCCATTACTCACAATGCTCCCCATGTGCACTTACCTCCTTGGGAATTTCAATACAAATTGACTTCCCCACCTTCAGGCCTACTCTGTCAAGCCTGAGTCCCTAAACCTCTCCCAACTTATCTTAGAACACCCCACTCTGTCCTCCTCTAACCACAATTTCACGGACTGGGTTCTGTCCTCCATCCCCACCACATTGTTGTAGTGGGTATTCTGCCAGACACCTTTAGTGACCACTGCATGACATTTTTGCCAAGAATGTCCAGCTCCTTCCTCCTCCCCAAATACCTCTGGTCCAGGTTCCTCCAGTCACTAAACAAAACAATCTACTGTGTGACCTGACTGCAACTGGCTGGTCCCCATCCTCTCGCCCAAGACATTGATGTGTCCTTACTCTTTTCCTTTCAATAGTTTGTGGAAGATTTGTGTGAGAAGCAACAACACAGACACAGAGTTTCAGCTTTAGAACACATTAGCAGGGTAGTGTGATTTTTTTAAATGTTCTCTAAAGCTTTGCATAAAGCAATTTTCCAGCAAAATAAGAAAATAACAAAATAAACAAAATAATGCACAAAAAATAAATTTAAAGAAAGCTATTCAGCTTCAACACAAGCCCCAACCTTGGTTGTGTTGCCAGAGTGAAAATAACACTTTCCGACATCAGTGTCTCCACTATCTTCTGTGCTACAGGTATGCAGTACTTTCCCTGCTGCTACCTAAGACTCATCTGCTTAACAAAACATTCAGAGGGATTATATACAAGTTACTTGTGATGTCACACAGTCAGCAGATCCACCCCCTATTCTAATAACATCAACATTTCCTTTTAATACATTAAGTTGAGGATCAGATAGACAAAGCATGCAAAAGCATTATATGACTATCATCAGTTATTTTATATTCCCCACAGTGCTATAGATTGGGATTTATAGCCACAATATCCTTAATTGGGTCTCTGGGAACCATGACTACATCCCTGGACAGTATTATGGACTGTCCATGACCTCTTTCTAGGACTGAAATTAGCCTCCATCTGGTCCCGATTTCCCTAAAGTGCAGTCCCATTTCAAATCATCTGCAGGTAAGCACCAACAAACAGTACCAGAATGTTTTTAATCATTTTAATTCAAAGGACACTGTTTTAAAAACCTGCTGCTCTTTCATGCTTGTAAACTTTTTATCTCTTGAACACAGTGTGAGAGGACCTTGTATTCATGCACTTGCTAACATCAAATTTTTTCATTTGGGCCTAACCAGAACACACTCATTTGTTTCCCTAATTCAGCCATGCTATGAATGCCTTAGGAGCTCATTTTAAGAGCTCTTTTGTGCAGCCTAACTCCTTGTTCCTCCAAGAGAGCTGTGTCTGCTTGCACACTTGCAGGAACTTGAAAAGTGAATGGCTGTGCAGAGCATGAAGGAGTGAGCACTTCTTTATTTACCTTTATTATCTGGACATTTTCTAACATATTTAGTCCTCTTTTAAAACACATATGCTACCTGTGCAGCTTCTACATTAAATCCTGCACACTTGCTGGCATACATACATACTAACCAACAGCTGTGAGGTGCCTACAAGAATGGGGGGCTCTTGACCTAGGATTTGCTTTACACCATGTCCCAGTTCTTTTAGAGCTGAACCTTCCTGCTCCTTAAAATACAACAACAGACATGTATTTTAAGGCAGCCCTATCTATACAGGCGTCCCTGTATATCAGGATCTTTTATAATCTCACCACCTCTACATAGAGGTGTTCAGGGTATTTTACAAAGATGGAATCTAAGTTCCACAATGGAGCTTTTAATGCACCAACCACAAAAGTGCATGGCCAAGGACAGTGAAAAGGATATACATAGCTTGGAAAGAATAGCTTTAAGAAATTATGCTGAGAGGCCACCCCTTTGAATGAGAAAAGTGAAAAGGGCAAGGAGACCCATAGCAAAGTAAGAGAAGCTATTGCAGTAGACTTAAAGATGGGTTTAAGATAAGAGGAGCAATCCTGGCAAAAGCTTCCTATTTATAGGAGGGCAACTCTGCCACATAGTTACTTCCATTGGGACAAGAATGCCCTCTGGAAGTCCAAGGTTAAATCTTCCCACCATCCCTGGATCACCCTATGACCTCATTGATATATGCAAGTTCCATAATGAAGCCTGAACCCAGTACAAATTACCCACACCCTGTCTGACCTCCTGTCTTAGAGGTGCTCAGAAATACTTTCACAAGGCAGTCCTCATTGCCAATCTCTGTTTTAAGGCCAACCTTAGAACAATTTAGCTCCCCAGCTAAATTCTGGAAGTTGATTTACTCTCTTTTGATTCCCCAGTCCAGTCTGCTCCCTGGTCCTTATGGTTAATGGCCAACCCTCCCTCTGTTGCTGTTCACTTCAATGCATTTTTCACTACTTGTGCCTTCCTCCACCCCACACCTCTCCTCAACCCCATCTCCAACCTCCTCTCCATCACACTACTCATAGAAACATAGAATTTGATGGCAGATAAGGACCGCTGGCCCACCCAGTCTGCCCATTTCTACCTGATGGATAAGCTGCAGATCCTAGTTAACCAGCAGCCTACTTCTTCCTACCCCCCCACCCCTAGAATTGCCTTATGACTATCCCATGCATGCTTGAATTCCACCACTGTTTTTGACTCCACAACCTCCTCTGGAAGGCTGTTCCATCATCCACAACCCTCTCTGTGAAAAATACTTCCCTAAATTACCTCTGAGCCGCCCCCCCTTCTATCTTCAAATTGTGCCCCTTGTTCTTGCACACCTCTTTTTGAAAGATGCTACCCTCTTGGACTTTGTTGATTCCTTGAGGTGCTTGAAAGTTTCTATCATGTCCCCTCTCCTCCTTTCCTCGAGGTATACATATTAAGCTCCTTAAGTCTCTCTTCATATGTCTTCCTGCAGACCCTGCACCATTTTAGTTGCCCTCCTCTGGACAGCTTCCATCCTGTCTATGTCTTTATGGAGATTGGGTCTCCAGAACTGCATGCAGTACTCCAGATGTGATCTCACCAGCTGTCAGTACAGAGGGATAATAACTTCTTGTTTTCTACTGGTGATGCCTCTCCCTATGCATCCCAGTATCCCCAACCCTCCTTGCTGCCCTCTCACATTGCTTGCTCACCTTTAGGTCATCTGATATGACTACCCCCAGGTCCCTTTCCATTTTTGTTGTTGTTAGTATCTCACCCCCATTGTGTACTCTTCCCTGGGTTTTTGTTTCCCAGGTGCATTACCTTGCACTTCTTAGCATTGAATCTAAGCTGCCATACATTTGACCATTCCTCTAACCTTGCCAAGTCCCTTCTCATCCTTTCCACCCCACCTTGTGCATCAACTCTGTTGCAGATCTTTGTGTCATCTGCAAAGAGACATCTTTTCCTTCAGTCCCTCTGCAATGTCACTTATAAAGACATTGAAGAGGACCGGTCCTAATACTGAACCCTGTGGTACCCCACTGCTAACCCCTTTTTCAGAGTGGACTCCATTTACTATTACTCTCTGTGTCCTATTCTCCAGCCAATTGTTTACCCAGGCTGTCATCTTGGGACCCACTCCCAGGCTGGCTAACTTGTATATTAATCTTTGTGTGTGACTGTGTCAAATGCCTTGCTAAAGTCTAGGTAGACCATGTCCACAGCCCCTCCCTGATCAACTACTTTGGTCACTCAGTCAAAGAAATCTATCAGATTTGTCTGGCATGACCTTCCGCTGTGAATCCAAGGGGTTTCGTGCCCTTCTTCACAACCAAGGAAACCCTACTCACCCTTTCCTCACTCAGCCTGTCCAAATCTAGTCCTGATGGCCTGGACCATAAACTTCTCCATTTCTCAGCTCTTTCCATTGCATCTCCACTCACTTACCTTCTTAATATCTCCTTCATTCTCAGCTATCCCACAGTCATAGAAGATTACCAATGTTTCTCCCCAACAAAGGCGATCCTCCACGCTTAACGATTTCTTACCTATCTCTCCTCCCCTCTTGCAAAGCTGCAAGAGAAACTTGTCTACTCCAGGTTTTCTGACTTTATCCACTCTTCCAATGTCCTTTACCCCTTTCAGTCTGGTTTATGGAAGAATCATTCCATCGTCTCTTCCCTGCTATGCATTCATTAAGTACCACCAACAGCTTAATCTGGTTCAAAGTCAGTTGGCATTCATCTGTATTCCCCTCCTCCGGGTCATGTTGGAAAATAGGCAGAATTTGTCTAGTACACTTACCCGTCAACAAAACTAAATAAATAAATATGTGTCACTGACTCTATCCTCATTGAGATGGATCAGAGGCATATCATGGTGGTGATTTTACTGAGCTGGCCAAAGTCTTTGATTTGGTGGCCCATCCACGCCTCCTAGACAAGCTGAGCTATGCCAGTCTCTCAGACCCCACTGTTGACTGGGTTCTGATCCCACCTCTCAGGCTGTCAGCAGTTGGTAAAGGTAGGAGGTGTCCTGCCCCCACCAATCCAGGTTGGGGTCCCACATTCTGGGTCCAGTGCCTTTCTCCATTTTCCTGAATGACCTTTCCTCTGCCTGTGCCACCTCACATGTTCACAGGCATGCAGAAGACACAGTTCTCTACACTTCAGGCCCCTCAACTGCGACAGTGGAACTCTAGCTCCAGCAAGATTTCCACAAAGTCCAGTGCTAGTTCCACTACAACCAACTCTAGGACAACACTAAAAAAAAGTCCATGACCATTGGTACCAGACAGAAGCTGTCCAGGCTCACCCCACTCCTGCCTTCTCTACCCTGGATGGCACCTCTCTTGATGTGGTTCCCTCCTTCAAGTTAATCAGTGTGGCTTGATAATAGGCTTGACTTCTGTTCCAAGCTAATTAGGTAAAGAGAGAGATAGATAGATAGATAGATAGATAGATAGATAGATGAAGATTTTAGTTTTATACAGGATATTACGTCATTAGGGTAAGATCCCTGTTTGCAAGACAGTCCTGTGTATAAAATTACAAAACACATCTAGAATAAATATGACATACATTTCAACAGTACTCCATCATATCATATATACAATTGCCATTCTGTGTTTTATGAGCTAGACAAGTGAAGTCAATGTTCCCATTTTATTAATATTTACAAATCAGGGAAATAGTTATTTACATCAGAAACAAATCTGTGATGAGATGCAGCTGTTCTCATTTCAAAAGGAAGGGTATTCCTGTATTGAACTGCCTGGTATCATAAGTTTCTTTTTCCCAATTCTAGTCTTGCTTAGACTCATATTGATCTTATTTATATGAACAGATCTGATAGATGCTTGAATTGGTTGAACTTTCTACAAAAAGCTACTCTATGAATGTAATGTTTGGATTATGTATCGTGAGTTTATGTAAGAGTTTGATCCATACTTTATGATGTCTTGTTGCAAGTGTTGACCACTCTAAACTTGTCAGCATAGAAACATACAGAGAAACATAGAATGTGACAGCAGAAAGGACCACACAGTTTGTCCAGTATGCCCAGCTAGCTGCTAGGGACTTTATTTCTCACTGCCTCCCCTGATCTAAAGTACCCTTGTGTCTATCCCATGCCTCTGAATCCCCAAAGTTCTTGCCCCACCACCTTCTCTGGGAGTCTGTTCCAGTTATCCACCACCCTCTTCATGAAGTAGAATTTTCTAATGTTTCCTCTGAACTTCCCCTCCTATCTGCATATCATGCTCCCTCGTCTTCAATTGCTCCTTTAGCTGGAAGATGTCACCTACTTTACCCTGTTAATACCCTTGATTTATTTGAAGGTCTCAATCATGTCCCCCCTTTCCTTTCTTTATTCCTGGGAGTACATGTTTAGGTCCCTCAGCCTGTCCTCATACGACAATTGAATGAGGCCCTTCACCATCTTTGTTGCCCTCATCTGGAAGCCCTCCACTCTATCCACATACTTTTTTTTTTCTTTTTCTGTACTGTTAATTTGCCCAATCTCGACTTGGGAGCTGATCCCATTTCAGCCCTGATGCGCAGGGTCTCTAACCCGACCATCCGCCAGCTTCCACTGCATACCCTGAGAACCGATGACCGAGCTTGCCTCCCACGGTGGGGCCTTCCTCCGGGAGCACAAGGGAGGGAGACTGCATCACCCAGAAACCCTGCCCTGAAGATGGGCTTTGTTTGGTGGTGGTGGTGGCGGACCCCATCGTGGGTGTCATCCTGTCGCAAAAGGGGCATATATAGTAATGGTAGTGAAGTCCCTCCTGAGACGTGGATGTGCAATGACATCAGCATGGCTCAAGTCGACATCAACTGTATCTCACCTTATCTATGGCAATGTCCCTGAGTAGCCGCCGTTCTCCACTGGGGACCGTTACAGAGTGATGCACTCCAGAATCTCACCCCAGAAGGGAGAGCAGTCCTCTGGATGCTCAATCATCTCCTTCCCTGCTGACCCCCATGGCCCAAGCTCTCCACAAACCCGGGTCACTGGCATGATGCAAGGTGTGGCATCTAGCGCCTCAACCCTCAGTGCCACTGGGCCAGTGAATCCACATCCTTCTTGAGGTACAGCCTCTTGAATTGGACCCCATACTCAGGATGTGGCCTGACAAGCTGCCTGCACAAGGGCACTATGACCTTCCTCTTCCTGCTAGTTATCCCCTACTGATACAACCTAGCATCCTACTGGCCCTTGCCACTGCCTTATTGTATTACCTTGTCACCTTCGGGTCCCATGAAATGATTATACCAAGGTCCCTTTCCAGCTTGGTAACCTCCAGGGCATGTCCCACCCATCCAGTGTTCTGCACCCTGTTTTTCTTGCCCAAGTGCATGATCCTGCACTTTTTGTATTGAAGGACAATGTACTGCCTGGACCATTCCTCCAGTTTCTGCAGATCCCTGTGCATACTCTCAACCCTCTCAGACATATTCACTCTATTGCAGACCTTCGTGTTGTCGTGAATAGGTCTAGTCTTCCTCTAGCCTCTCTGCCATGTCCCCTATAAATATATTCAATAGGAGTTACCCCAGCACTGACCCTTGAGGCCCCACTGGTGACCATTCCCTCCCTTGAAGATACCCTGTTAACAATTATCCTCTGCCTTCTGCCCCCAGCCAGTCTTGCACCCACCTAACCACTACTGGCCCCAGCCCAAGACATCTAATTTTGTGCAGTAGTCTCCTATGCAGCACGGAATCAAATACCTTCTTGAAGACAAGGTACACAATGTCCACAGTCCCCCGATCCAGTACCTTGGTGACCCAATCAAAGAACTCAATAAAGTTTGTTTGACATGACCTTCCCTCAGTGAACCCATGCTGCCACCGGTCCTGTAGGCCATCAGCTTCTAGGTATCTAGTGATTCTCTTCTTTAGCAGTTTCTCCATGAGCTTGTCCACCACCGATGTTAGGCTCACTGGTCTATAATTGCTTGCCTCTTCCATGTCTACCCCCTTATGAAGGGAGCCACATCCACCCTTCTCCAATCATCAGGGACCTCCCTGATTCCAGAATTTATTGAAGAGGCTGGTCAGAGATACTGCTAGTACTTTACTAAGCCCCTCAATACTCTAGGATGCACCCCATCCAGCCCCATCACCTTATCCACCTTCAACCCTCTAGCTCCCTTAGGATCTCCTCTACCTGGAATGGACTGGAGTCAACCCCTACCACCACCTCATTTTCTCAGATTTTCCTAATCTCCCCATCCCTAGCTGTTGAGTATTTCTGCCTTCCCACGGTCATCTTCCACCACCACCTTTTTATTTTTCAGCCTGACTATCCCCTCCTTTGACTTTCTCCTCTCGCTCACATACAAGAGGTGTTATCCCTTCCTTGACTATGCTGGCTATTTAAACAATAAGTCACAAGGGGTGTGGGTTATCGAGGTTACCATGGCTGGGGTGGTTTGCCCATGAGGCGCGGCAGTGAGTAAATCTGCCCCAGCTGTGATAAATCCCTCAATTAACCCAGACTTAGTGGTTTATTGCGACATACCAAGTACTGCTTTGATTATTATTTTAAAAGCAGCACTTATCTCAATGCTTATAAAGCCAGTCACTATTACAGCACTGTTTTTATTTTGTTTGGTTTTCCTGATGTGACGGAGCTGCTCTTTTCAGTCTTCGCTAGCGGAGAAACAAGATGGCAGTCGAGTTTCGTGATTTCGGCCTTGGATTGTCTTTTTTAAAGATGCAGCTGGCCAGCCTGTTTTGAGGTGATTATCAGAAGATAATCAATGGAGGTAGGTGCCAGCCTGCCTATCTCATTGGTCAGTGGCCAAGGTCCATGGTATAATCTTTCTTATGTTCTTGCCTTCACTGCCCTGACCTCCAAACCTGCTTCCTTCTGCTCCTCCTGGTATATAGCCCTATCATCCTCCACTGTGTCATTTTATCCCTCCTAAATACCTTTCTTTTTCTCTGACCTTCTCACCACGTCTCTAGTAAACCAAAGTGGCTTACTCTTCTTCCTATGTTTACCTACCCTCCTGATGCAGAGGTTAGTGGCCTCCACCAGTACCCCACATTTCCTCCAGCCCCTCATTCCCTCACCCCGCCAATGCTTGTTGAATGCATTCCCCATTTTCTTCAAGTCTGCATGCCTGAAATCTAGCACCTTCACTCTGGGCCAAACAACATCAACAGCCATTTTACCTTGAACCAAACAGTGCTGTTGTCACTCATGCTCAAGGTTCTCACCTACAGATTCCTCCCCACCCATTCCCCATTTGTAAATATCAAGTTGGGGATCACCCCTCCCTGGTCGGTTCCCTTACTAGTGGCTTCATGAGAGCTCTGTGCAGGGAGTCCATGATTTCCTTGCTACTGGCATATGCTGCTGATGGGGTGCCCCACTCCAGTTCCAGCAAGTTGAAGTCCCCCATCAGCAGCACCTCCCTCTGTTTGCCATCCTCTGTATCTGCTCCATCATTGCCTTATCCACCTCATTCTGCTGTGCTGGTGGCCTGTAAACCACCCTGGTACATGGACTTCTCCATTCCCATGTCCAATGATACCCATAAAGCTTCAGTACCCCCCACCTACCCTGCAACTCATGGCCTTAATGAGTTCCTTCACATGTAGGGCAACTCCCCCATCCAGCTCTGTCTTTCCTATAAAGTACATATCCTGGTATTGCCATGTCCCAATCCTGGCCATCATGACCCCACGTCTCCTTGATTCCCACAATGTCAAGCTCCGCCTCAGCCATGGCTGCTAAAATCTGGGATCTTGTTTCCTAGTCTCCTGGTGTTGGTGCACATGGCTCTCCATTCATTGGACCCCTTTTTGTCCCCGTGCATGTTTTCTTCCCTTCTTCTCTACTCTGGTATTGTCTATCCTGAGGGAGAGGCTGGTAGCCCCATTTCTCCTGTCCCATGGTGTGGATTTGATCCCAACCCCGATTCAGTTTAATTATAGTTTTGTTCTATAAACTCTCCAACTTGCACCTGAGCACTGCCATATCCTCCTTAGTCAGGTGCAATCTATCCAGAGCAAATAGGCTGTTATCCCCAACGTTGTTCCCAAGTACCCTACTAACCCATGCAGCATCTGTTCACACCATCCCATCAGCCATTTATTAAATTCCTCAATCCCTCAGTCTCCTCTCTGTTCTCACCCATGGTACTGGCAACACCTCTGAAAAAGCTACAGATTTAAACCCGGCTGCTACGGTACCTAGCAAATGCTCTAACTCTTGCCTGCACCTCCAACAAGCTATTCCCTGCTAGGTCATTTGTTCCTAGGTGGAACATTAGGTGTGTTTTCTCATCCTGCTGTTTCCCTTGGAGGATATAGTGAATAACCTCCGCTGCCATCATACCTGGCAGGCACTTGACCCATATTGTACTGCTTTTGTCCCTCCTGCCTTCCCATCAAATTCCTTTTATTATTGAGTCCCCAGCAAGTAAGACCATTCTCTCCATTGCCTTCTGCTTGTATTCTCTTCTGTTGTTTTCCTGTCCCTTGCATTCCATTACTTACCCTATTCCGCTTCCCTCTTTCCCTTGAATCTCTTCAAGTACTGATTTCCTCCTACTCTATGCATTCCCAGGCCCCTGCAGGCTTTTCTGCAAAACCACCCTCCCCTGCCCCACTGTCCGTGAGCTCTGTCTCCTTGCCTTGTCCTGCTTATGCCCTTGTCCTGCCTGAAATTCCCAAGGCTCAGGTCACTTCCCCATATCCATCCTGTTTAGCCCCCCCTAAACCTGCACCCACCATCTCCCCTCTCAAGAAGTATTGCCCCTTCCGGGTGAGCTCCCCTGTGCACTTGACTTTACTGTTGCCATCCTCCTTGTTCACTCAAGTGAGGAATGTCCCCTCCCCGCCTACTGATTTTTTTTTTTCTTGTTTGTTTCTCCTGTTCCCTTCCACTCCAATGTCGTTATTCTCACCCCCATTTTGTGGCATGAGTGGTGCAAATCTAATTTGTGCTGTATACCAACTGCCTGTATCCTCTGACTGGGGCTCCTCCCACCCCTTCCCTTTCGTGCAAGCTTTGGACCTTTGAACCTTACCACCTGCCATTCCCTTTGGTCCTTCTTGCATCCTTTACTGCCTCTACCTTGGCCCCCAGAAGCCCGTCTTATGCTCCCCTACTCCTCTACTGCCACCCAAGCCCCAAAGCCCCCTTATGCCCACCCCTACTCATCTTTCACTGTTTGCGTGCATCTTGTGTGCCCTTCCATATGCCCTCTGACTATGCCTGCCTATTCCTGCATTTGCCCTATACCCCTACATCTCCACCATTCCCCACTCTTCTGCCCCATCCCATCTTGTTCCTCAGCAGACCCCCATCCTCCCCACAACCTCTCACCCCAGTCCATTCTAGCATCCATCTCAACTACCTAACCTCCTCTCTTAGTTGTACCAGCTGCCACATGCCATGCAGCTCCCCATCCTCCATGCCAGAGCCAGCACTATGGCCAACCCACAATCAGTACACCTACCACCCTTCCAAAGATGCCTCCTGCCCTAGCAGTCTAGGGACAATGCCCCCACCCAGTCTCCTGCCCTCCATTAGCCCCTCCAAATCGTTTGCCCTCCATTTTTCCTAACTGTACTATAGTCCCAGATGTTCTAGCACAGCACAGCTATATGTGATTTTACCCTCCAATGCCTATTGCATACTACCCCAAATGAACACTTTGGAAGCCTTTTACCTAATATATAAAATTATTGACTAGAACTTCCCTGCTACACTGGTGAGCATATCAAGTCAAAGCAGTACAGTATGGACAACCAGAAACCATACAGTAACACAAGGGTAATGACTATTTGCTTATAGACTGCCTTGCTGCACTCTTTTAGGATCCTTTCATGCAGATCTCCTCTGTACCCCCACCTACACCCCCCCACATTAATTTCAGAAAATCCAACACAAGATTTGAGCCACAAGGTAATGACTATTACCCATCCTAGAGACTCCCTGCTGCACTCCTTTAAAATCCTTTCATGCAGATCTCCTCTATAACTCCATGTACACCTCCCCATCAGTAATTACAGAAAATCCAACACAAGACTTGTGCCCAGTGAGGTGAGAACAGGCACCTTAAAATTCCCAACCTTTATTAAAATTCTACAACCAGCTTGAAGGCTTATTGCCCCATTCTGCGCTTCTTCACCAGTTTCTCCCTTGCCTTTCACTTGACTCTTCTTACCCTTCTGAGCCTGTTTTCTCATATGTCTGTATGACCATTAGCAAAAAAGGTTCTAATGTCTCATTTCAGTCTCTGTTCATCCCTAGCATTGCATACCCTTCTTTGAGCCTTGGTCCAGACCGGTTGTAGTGGCTGTGTCCTTCTCCTCCTCCTCCTCAGGCTGTCCAGTCTTATCCATGTGCCTTCCTTGCTTGCTCCTTCCCTTTGTTGATTTAATAGAGATCGGGGCTGGGTGAGCGGGTGGGACAAAAAGTTCTCCTTCCACTGCAGCTGGGCCCGCTTCAAATACCCAGCCACTACAGCTTTAAATTTCATGTGCTCTAGTGCTCAGTCACCGATGCAGCACCCCAATGTCCTGCAGCTATGATTGCATCGTTCTCCAGCCACTGATGTGGCAACAACAGCAGTCAGCTCTTCCTCAGCCCCCAATGTGGCCAAACAGCAGTTCAGCCCTTCTCCAGCCATCAGGGCAGCAACACCAGTTCAGCCTACACTCCAGCCTCCAATGCAGCCCGCTGCTGTCCCACAACTTATGGCTACCTCAATCCCCAGCTGCTGATGTGGCAAAACAACAGTTCTGCTCCCAAAAGCTCCACAAAGCTCTCATTTCACTGTGGCTGGGCCCCACTTTAAATACCCAGCTACCACAGCTTTAAATTTTGCATACTCAATGCTCCCAACAGCTGATTGGCTGGCTCAGTCCCTCAGCTCATCACGCCCCAATCTTCCAGCCGCTGATGTGGCACCTCAATGTCCCACAGCTATGACCACACCATTCTCCACCCACTGATGCAGCAATAACAGCAGTCAGCTCTTCCTCCAGCTGTAGATGGCCAAACAGCAGCTCAGCCCACTCCAGCCACTGATGTGGCCATCTGTTGTCCCGAGCTTACTGCCACTGCAGTTCCCAGCCGCCAATGAGGCAAAACAGCTCTGCTCCCAAAAGCTCCACAAAAACTCTTTTCCACTGTGGCTGGGCCCAGCTTAAATACCCAACCACCGAGGCTTTAAATTTCATGCACTGAGTACACTTGGCCACTGATTGGCTAGCTCAGTCCCTCAGCTCACTGTCACCCCAATCTTCCAGCATGTCACAATGATGTGTATTATAGTACATACCTAGTCATTCTATACTGTACTTTGTCTAGTTTATCCAGTAGTTTCTTATTTGTGGCCCTATATATTAACTTTCCATACTCTAAAGATGGTAATATCATTTTTCTGCTAGTGTTTTTGAGTCTGTTTATTTAAACACTTTGAGGGATGCCTGAGGGCTCCTAATTTTTACTTCTGTTTTAATCAGTATAGTAATGTGCTCAGAAAAACTTAGTTCTCACGTCAAATATTACTCCAATGTACAGTAGCTTTCACCTGTTTAGTTTGCTCCTATTTTTTGTATATGCTGTATGTGCAATTTAATTTGCCTTTTATATTGTGGTTCTTTGGTTTTGTGTGTTGATCCTAAGCCTTGACCTGGTGAACCATTCCCTATACTGTCAAAATCCGACTGCAAATTTGTTTTCCAAGATCTGCAGGTTTACTCCTGAGACAACAAATGCCTTGTTATCCACATGTAACCTAATTGCAGAATGTTGCACCACCCATGAAAGATCATTATTAAATAATAGAACAATAGGGGTCCAAGTATGAACCCCTGAATGACATGGGTTACTTTTTACTAGATGACAAAACCTGGGATGCAGACACCCTCTGTAACATCCCTGTCAGATAAGATCTGATCCACTCCCAGGGGCCGCTGCATTCCCCAATGCCCTAACTTTTGCAACAGCAAGGAGTAATCCACCAGGTTTAATGTCTTCACTAGATCCACAAAAGAACTGCTGTTTCCTGCCTAGCATCAAGTGATGAAGCCACCAGATCACTGAATTTCACCAGTGACCTGAGGAGGAGTGTCCTCCCTAAACCCTGACTGATATGGTGTCGGTAAACTGTACTTATCTAGATATTCAGTTATTTGAGAGTGGACATGCTTCTCTAAGCATTTAGATAGTATTGATAGAAGGGCTATTGGCCAGTAGTTCCCGGATCCTGTACATCCCACCCCCAAATTGAGATTACCTTGCTTTGCTTCCAAATAGTTGGAAACACTCCAGATCAAAGGCTCCAATTAAATATATATGTACATAACTATAGGTGCTATGTGGTCAGCTGCCAATTGTAGAAATCGACCCTCCACTCTGTCCATCCTGGGAGTTCTGTGTATATTGATTTTCCTTAAACCCCTTTTACTTCGGAGATACTTGAATTAAAATGAAGGTAGTAAGTAAATGTTATTGTATTCTGTATTTTTGCTTCTTGTTGTTTTGTACAGTTTGTGTTCTCTAAGTCTGAAAATTGACAAACTATTTGTTTAACATATTTGATATTTCATTTTGCTCTTTTATCTGTTTACCCTCATGAACTAACTGCATGATCATTTGGGTTCCTCTTTACCAGGGCTTGTTAGTTGATTCACAGTATGCCAGGATCTTCTGAGATCTTTATTTTCCAGCTTACATTTATAGTACCTAGCTTTTGCCTGTTTAATTTGTTCCTTACTTGCATTTCTCTTCATTTTAATGTTCTCCAATGTTTTATTTAGTTTTTGGCTATGCACCAAAGTCCATTTTTTATTCTTATCATTTTTAATATTTTTTCATTTATCCAGGGAACTTTAATATTTATTTTAGTTTTCTTACATCTAGGGCATTTAAGTTGCATACCTTATTAAATGTATCCAAAAATATTCCACAGTTGTTTTCAAATTGGGATGATCTTACACCTGTCCATCTTTCTTTTGTATATCTAATTGAAACTTTTCTGCTGGAAAATGCCTGATGTCCCTAACCCAGTTTGTATTACTTTGTTTTTGGTAGAAATATTCACATACACTTTCAACTAATATACCCCACAAATAAGGTTTGGAGGTCCTGGAGTTTTACCTAGACAGCAGACAAGAACTTGAACCCCCCACCCCAAGTATTGTTGCAACTATCAGACTTTGTGCTAAATGCAACACATTTTCTATAGCAGGGACTTTTGTCAGCAAAGAAAGGTACTGCCATAGGTGTGAGTTGGCACCCTAACCTAAGCTAACCTATACATGGCAAGATGGGAGAATTATAGTAATGTAGCATCAATAACCCTTACCTACCTAGTATTGACTTATGAAGGAGGTTTATTGACAATATACTACTTATTTGGAAGGGAACAGAGGAGGAATTGTTTCAATTCATTGTACACCTTGAAAAAGGTAATCCCAATCTAAGATTTATTGTAGCATTTAGCACCATCCAGATAAATTTTCTAGATTTGATTATTAAAAGGATGGTAAAGGGGCCTGGCCACTGACCTATACTGTAAGCCCACAGACCGTAATACTCTCTTATTGGCAAGCAGTAACCATCAAGCCACTTTATGAGAGCCATACCAAAGGGACAATATATTAGGACACAGAGAAATTGTGGTTCAGGGATACTGTATAAAGAAAGGGCAGATGAATTGTAAGAAAGGCTAAGGGACAGGGCTACTACATGCTTGATTACTGATGCAAGAGAAACAGTTGATAAAATACCCAGTAGTGAACTTTTAAAGGAAAAAGAAAGGATTACAAAACTTGATCCTCAGCTTACATTTAGCACTTACAATTTGCAGTCCAAACAAATTGTGGATATAGTATAGAAACACTGGGGCATAGTGAAGCAAGATACAGGTTTGAGTGACCTAAGTGATTAAGGGCCAAAGATAGGTGTATAGAAAAGGCAAATGTATCAGGGACTACATGGTTCATTCCTTACAGCCTTTGGAGGAAAACCTTAGGATGTGGTTACTAAAGAGAGACAGTTCCTGCAATAAATCTGGCAACTGTAAGTACTGCCTTTAAAGTGTACAGCATTAAAACATACAATAATCCCCTAATGGTAACACAACATAGGTTTGAGGTTTCATTACATGCAGTACTTGTGGCATTATTTATCTAGCTACTTGTAAATGTGGCCACTTTTATGTTGGTAAAACTAAAAGATCATTTAAAGCTAGAATAGGGAACACAAAAGAGCCATTGAAAGAAAGGATCTAACTAATGCCTTAGCTATGCATGTGCTCAAGAACATGTTTCACTTATCTGGGTATTGAATGCCAAGTGGGGGTTGATTATAATAACCTCCTACTGAAGAGAGAACAATATTGGATATTTGGCTTCAAAGCAATGGCAACAAGGGGTTTAAATGGTAGAACTGAAGTGAAACGAATTTCTGAAAAAATGATCCAGTAGTCTGTTTTTAGTATAATAAAAAATGATTCAGCAGTTTGTTATCTAGGTTGTACATACTGTTATTCTATGTTTTTAATTCCATTTTCTTTATTTTATTTTTGTACAGATATACACCAGCACTTTCCATGCTGAATAAGTTTACTAGAAACTTTGTGCAATCTTTTCCATTTTTGTGAAACAATTGGATGCAGTCAGGTTTAATATATTCCAGCTGGTGCCACTAGAGTGCAGTATATGCATAACTTAAACTCAATTATGAGCGGTGTATTAGAGATTATAATTACCTATTTTGCACAGTTTATTAGTATTTAAATTATTGGTGGTAGTTCATTGCATAAAAATCATTCTCGGCACTTTGGTTGACAAACACCACTGTTTTTATAATGTACAATATTTTTGTAATGTGAATATGTTCCTTTACAAAGAACCACACCATAGAAACATAGAGACATAGAAGTTGATGGTAGATAAGGACCACAAGGCCCATCCAGTCTGCCCATTTTTTCTACCTTATGAATGGATGGAGTTGTATATGTGGGAGTGTGATGTTTGTCTTACACAATTTGAATATCTTGTCAGGACTGCACATTGAAATGTTGCCGTTTAATGAATTGAGAACTGATTCTTTTATATCATGTAATGTTAATATGTGTTTATAGCTTTAAGAGACCTGTGTATTTAAGAGAGCAGTTTACAATACTGGGACACTTTGAGAAAACACACATGTGCAAAACGCATCAGGTGTGACATATGAGGAAGTAAAACCTTGAGGAAGCAGGCGTTTAATAAGTTACTTGATGGATTCTCTTTTCTATTTTGCTACACTGGAATAAATAATGAGCACAAAGCAACTGTTCATGTGGTGAGTCCACCTTGCTTCAAAATGTAAGCTATTTATATGAGGTGGTTTGCAATATATTGATACAGACTGTGAACTCTCAGCAGGTGCCAGTCTTCTTTCACTGAAGTAGAGATAATCACATCCTATGTTTATCCAAACTGGGCTGTGATCACTCAGGGATGGTGGTAATATACCCATTTCCTGTACTTCAATCTGAGGAGATGTGAATATAAAGTCCAAAATGGCTCCTTTCATTGAAGTACTGGTGTAGCTAGTTGTTTTTAATGTGCTATCTTAATCCCATTACTGATTTTCATTATTTTAAATTTCTTCCCCTACGTTTATACCAATCTGAGTTCATGTCTCTCATCAGTACAAACAAATTCATCTCCCACGCTGTCATGAATTTTATTTCTTACTTCTAGTTTTCAAATTTAGTACTTGGTGGGAAAACACTACACCTAGTGCCAATTTAAGATTCACCAAATTTACACTTTATGTGTTCTATGTTGTTTGCACTACTTTTCAGAATTTCAGCATGGTCCAAAGAATGTTTTGTGTACAGGATTACCCTCTGTCCCTTTTGCCCTATCAAATCTAAAGTGCAGGTAATCAGAGATAGTGATGTAATCATTGTCTGCATTCCCTTGCAACCATGTCTCACTAAAAATATTCCAGGCTCTAGTTCTTGAATCATGGACCGTATTTGATCCATTTTGGAGCCATGCTTGAGCATTCTCATGTGGTATTTTACTTTCGGTTTTATGTCAGTTTGAGGTCTTGGATTTATTTCAACCTCCCTCCCCGATTAAAAGCATGTAATACAAAATATAATCCCTGTGGGACTTTTATGCATTCATATGGATCAGCTGCCCTTGCCTGGTTAGATAAACAAAATCTTTCCAATTTCTCATGAAAGTATTTCTCCTAGTCTTTAGACAGGATTCAGTTTCCTCTTGTTTTTTTTTTGTTAGTTGGTTGGCCAATAAGTTCCAATTTGATTATTTTTTCATGATGTATTGAATATATGACAACCAGCCAGCAGGCAGTTATTACCATAGACAATTCTATTAACCTCATGTTTTCTCCATTTCATATACAATTCAAAAACATTATCAAAATAAGTAAAAATATTTCACAAAAGGTTCACAAAACAAAGCCCTTCACAGGTTTTTTTTTTTCTCCCAGGAAAATATTTAATTTATATGTAAAAGTTCAAAATTAGTTGGAGTGTTAAAGTTACTATATAAAACACTCCACTACCTAAAATATATCAATATATGACACAAGTTCACAGTTAATTGGGCTGTTAAAGTTACTATATAAAAACACTCCACTGCCTAAACTATATCAATATTGTACTTTTAGGTTCATAGGTTCATAAATTCATAGAGAAGTTCAGATCCATAGCTGTAAAGCCATACAAGGACCTATTTCTATGTATTGATTGATGTAACTCCATTTTTAATCCTCATATGTCTATCCAACTGATATTTAAATGCCTCCAAACTACTGGCTCCCACTACTTCCACAGGAAGTCCATTCCAGACATTCACCACCCTCTGACTAAACCATCTTCCTCTTCTATTTGTTCTATATTTTCACCTTTCAACTGTTTATCATAGGCCTGCACACTTCAGCCGAACCTTCTTTCCAAATTAACCCTGCTGCTTCCTTAACATGTTGTCGGTCAATGACCTATAAACATAACAGAGGTCACCCTTGTCCTTCTATAGGCCATAGAGTATAATCCAGGTACTCTAACCTGGTACCATGCTCCTGCCCTTCAACTAAACCCACTTTCTTAGTAAACCTTCTTTGAACATGCTCTATTCTTTTACTCCTGCCAACACTTTGCACTGAGCAGAAGGGAGCTCTATACTCAAGGTGTGTCTCACAAGGATCTGTACAGGGAATAAGAACCTCCTCTCTACTTTTGATATTACGTAACAGATTACCAATAATCCTGTCAGCTTTATTGACACAGGTCATATTGTGCTTATCAAAGCTTAATTTGTCTGAAATGACCACCCCAGATTGTTTTTGTATTTGTGGCCTCAATTGCTTGAGAGTTCAGCATGTATAGTGAGCTCACATTATTTTGCCTGAAGCTTGCATTTAGAAATGTTGAACTCCAACCTATGCTTGATTGCCCAATTCTTCTAGATGGTTTATTTGTTCCTGAAATTTCTTATTGCTTCATTGTTGTTAACTACAGCCCCAATCTCTGAATCATCTGTGTACTTACAAATCCAAACTTCCTCTGGAGTCTTTCATACCAGAAATCAAGACATTAAAGAGCCTAGGCCCCAACACAGATTCCTCAAAACCCTACTGGTCACTCCTAGCCTTTGTTGAGAGGTACCCCTCACCTGCACCTGTTGATACCTATTACACAGCCATGCTGCCTCCCATTTGCAAAGGTACTGTAACCTCAACACCCAGTTGTTGCAGCGTCCCCAGCAATACATCATGTGAAACAGAATCAAAGGCCTTTCTATAGTCCAGATACACAACATTCACTGGAAAACCCACATCCAAGGCCTGACTTACCTGCTCAAAAAGTGCAATAAGTTAGTGGTACAAGATCTCCCCTTGAAAATCCATGCTGAGCAACATCTACATGGTTCAATGTCTTTAAATTGTTACCGATAAATTCATCTATAAAACTCTCCATTATTTTACCTAGGATGGAGTAATACTTATTGGGTGATAGTTTTCTGGTTTGGTCCTATCATTAGATTTAAATATAGGTGTTACAAGAGCCACCTTCCAGACATCCAAGACCTTTTCTTCTATCAAGGATTTATTAAAAGAACCGACAGAGGTGCTGAAATCCTCCGCTGTTTCAATTAGGAAGGCCAGGTGATAACCATCCGTCCCCTGACTTATATCTCTTTCATTTTATCAACTTTGCTTTGACCTGTTTAGCAGTTATGATAGGAAATCCTATTTCCACATTGCCCCCTGTCTTGTCTTCTTAAAAGGAGCAGCTGCTCTCCCTAAGATACACACTTTGATAGTAGTGTACACTTAGTTATTATCAATACTATAAACTCTTTCCTATTTACTATTTAATCTGGTTTGGTTAAATAATCCTTTACCAAAATAGCCTTTGACACCCTCCAGCTAACTTGCACTTCTCCACTATTTATTTGTTAAAGTTTGTTTCTACACTATCTTACTACAAGTCCTTTGTTTTAAACTTGCAGTATCAGTAATGTTACCTAACAATCACCTTTTAGTTTATTTTCTCTCCTGAGAGGTGTTTGTGCCACTCCTGCTTGCACCACGTTCATGCTTTTGTAGTGCTGCAACCCCACCCTCTATTACACCTTTACTGGTGTCTGGCTGCCCGAGCTCCCTACCGTCTGGTAGGTAAGCAACTTCTTTTCCCCGTGGCTTGAAGCCTTGTACTGTAACAAAGATTGCCTGTCCCGCGAGGTCTGCTGGGAGCTGGTTACTAAAATGATGCTCCCAGTCTTTGACTATATGGATGTGGTCTACAGTACTGCCCCTCCTCTTCCCTTGCCAGACTGGACACCCTCTGTAATTCCTTCTTTGCTTTGCTACCAGCTACCCTCTCTATATCCATCACTGCTCCTTCTACTCCTCCTATCCATTGCCCCCTTATCCTCATGTCACCAGTCCCACTGCACCTCCTTCATCTCCAAATACTGATTTGGGTCTCTACCATCTTATCTAGCCACATTCCTCTCATCCATTTCCTCTGCCTCATACTCCCTCTGCTCCAGGGAACCTTGCTCCCTTCTCCCTCGCTTACCCTCATTCCTCTCCTGGAAGTCAGCTTTCTCCTATCACTTTCTTCCATCTGGAAACAGCTCCTCCTCTCTCCATCTCCCACCCTTCCCTGTTTCCCTTAGGCATCAGTTACAACTCCTCCTCCCCTGTTCCTGTCAGTCACCTCTCTGACCTGCCCCAGTGCCCTGCTTTTGTCATTTTAATTTGGTATTGGTTACATCAAACATAGAAACTGATGGTAGATAAGGGCCGCTTGGCCCATCCAGTTTGCCCTCTTTGTTTCATTGCTTACATGTAGACCTTCCAGGTCTATGGCACTTTCTTCCACCCTGACCTATCCCTTATGCTTATTCCAGGCTTTTTGAATCCCACCACTGTTTTCACCCCACTACTGCCACTGGAAGACAATTCCAGGCAACCACCACCTTTCTGTGAAGAAGTATTTCTATCTCTCCTGAACCTACACCCTCCAGCTTCATACTGTGTCCCTTGTTCCAGAGCACACTTACCTCTGACAAATACCTCCACTTACACTTATTCACCCACCATGAGGTATTTAAAGGTCTGGATCACATCCCTCCTCTAGGGTATACATGTTTATTTTCTTTAGCCTCTCCTTGTAGAACTTTTAATGTAGACCCTTTACCATCTTGGTAGCCCTCCTTTGGATGGCCTCCACCCTGTCTATGTTCTTTCTGAGATATGGCCTCCAAAACTGGACACAGCACTCCATGTGGGTCTTACCAAATAACTATATAGTGGCAACACCAGTTCCCTCTTCCTGGTAGTAATACCCCTATTTATGCACCTCAGCATCCCACTAGCTCTCCTGATCACTTTGTTGCATTGTCTGGCCACCTCCAGGTCATCTAATATGATTACCTCAGGTCCTTTCCTGTTGGTCATTGCTGGTATCCCACCCTCCCATTTTGTAAGACTATCCCGGGTTTCTGTGACCCAAGTGCATTATTTTGCATTAAACCTTAGCTGCCAAACTTTTGACTACTTCTCCAGTCATTTTTTTCTTTTTTTTCTCTTTACTTGATATTTTTCCCCGCTGGTCCCCAAGCACTGCACCTTCAGGAGATGTCTGTGGTGTCTGCCCCTGCTTCCTTCACCTTACCTGGAGCCCTGCTGGAGCACCACATGTAGCTGTGGCTCTGCCCTCAGGCAAGGATGTGGTGGGGCCCACGTGCCTCCCCAGACATCTGTGTCTGCGTCGGGTCAGCTGCAGGACAGGCAAGTGGGAGCTTTCAGTGTCTGCACTGGGTGCTCCATCTACCCAGTGCCTGGAGACTTATTTTCCTTTTCCTGATGTGGTGTGTGCCCTGACGCCAAGGCATCACCGCTGATGTCCACTATGCTCATTCCCAGCAACTCAGCTGGATGCGTACATACCCCAGGCCTCCACCTGGGATCTGCAGCACACAGCCACAAACCCCCTTCCCTGGAGAAGGTGGTGGTCCCAAGGAGGTTTCGCCTCCTCCCTGCCAGCCCTCCGACTCCCCAGGCTCATTCCCAAACCCAGGTCATCAGCATCGAAATGGTAGTGCTACCACTGCACCAGAGGCTGTCTCCAGTCATTTGAAATCTCTTTCTATCCTTTGCACCACCCCATAGTGTTTACTGTGTTGTAGATCTTGTGTCATCTGAAAAGAGGCAGACCTTCCTCCAGTTCCTCTGCTATGTCACTAATGAAGATATTAAAGAGGACTGACCCCAGTACTGACCCTGCTTTACTCTGCTGGTCACTCTCCTATCTCTCTAAGCAAACTCTATTTAGCACTATCCTTATGTCCTGTCCCCTAACCAGCTTCTTACCCTGGTTACCACCTTATTGCCCACCCATGCCACCCAACTTGTTTACCAGCCTCCTGTGTGAACAGTGTCAAAAGCCTTGCTGAAGTCCAGGTTGGCTTTGTCCACTCCCTCCCTGGTCCAACACCTTGGTTACCCAGTCAAAAATCTATCATATTTGTTTGGCATGCCTCCCTCCACAAAGCCATGCTGTCTTGGGTCCTGCTGGATTCCAGGTGTTCCACGATTCTTTCCTTTAATAGTGTTTCCATCAATTTCCCACTACAGATGTCAGACTGACAGGCCTGTAATTTCCCACCTCTTCCTTGTGAGCACTTTTATGAGTTGAACTCGTCCGCCCTTCTCCAGTCCTCAGGGACCACGCTGGTCTCCAGTGAAGAGTTACACAAGTCTGTCAGGGTGCAGCTAGCACCTCCTGAGTTCCTTTAACACTCTTGGATTCACCCCATCTGGCCCCATGGCCTCTGACCCTCTAATCAGAAATGGGACTGGTGTCCACTTCCTCCTCCAAGCTCTTGGTGCTTTTTGTGGTCCTTCCTTTCCCTCAACAGTGAACACTGAGCAGAAATATTATTTAAGATGTTTGTCTTTTCTTGGTCCTCCTCAGGAGCCCCTCCCTCCTTTTTAACCATGCAACTTTGGTCTTCCTTTTTCACTGATATACCTGAAAAATGTTTTGTCCCACTTCAATACTGTCTGGGCTATTCTTTCCTCAGCTTGCACTTTTGCGCCTTACTGCCTTGCCTGCCTGCCTTCATTTCCCAGATACGCTCTCTTCCTCAGCTTTGTGGGTCTCCTTGTACCTTCTGAATGCCACTGTTTTGCCCTTACCTTTCTACCACTTCCTCGAGAACCATAATGCTCCCTCCTCCTTCTGGTTTTGCTTATTTGCCTGACATACAAGTTTGCTGCCTTTACTATGCTTTCTTTAATTTTGCCCATTTGCCTTCCACCCCCTTGGCATCTCCCCTCTGCCAGGTTCTCTTAGATACATTTCCCCATCTTTATAAAATCAACCTTTTGAAATCCAGGACCTCGCCTTGTACAACTGGACTCCACTGTTGCTCTTTATTAAATCATACTGTGCGATGGTCACTGGTCCCCAGATGACTTCCCACTTGATGTCCACCACACTATCCCCAGTTGTAATTACCAGGTCCAGTATTGCCCCCCCAGGTGGGATAACTGACTAGCTGTCTGAGGAATGCCTTCTGCAGGAGGCATCTCTACTCTAGCTGATGCTGCAGCAGGTAGGCTCCACTCTACATCTGGCAGATTAAAGTCCCCACCAGCACCACCTCCCCTTCTTAGCCATTTTGCCTATGTCTTCCAACATCTCTTTGTCTAACTCCTCTCCCTTTGTCGGAGGCCTGTATACCACTCCAGTCTAATCAGTGTCTCCATTTCAGACTCGAGGCTGACCACAACACCTCAATCCCCTTTGAATTCCCTGTACCTCCATCGCTTTTTATGTTTTCCTTAACATGGAGCACCACTCCCCACCTTTCCTTCCTACCCTGTCTCTTCTAAACATCATGAAGCCAGGTATGACAATTTCTCAGTCATGGTTGTTAGTGCACCATGTTTCAGTGATGACACAATATCCAGGCATGCTTCAGCCATGGTAGCATCCAGGTCTGGTATCTTAGTTCCTAGACTTCTAGCATTGGCATGCATGGCTGTCCAGATTTTGTTAGTCCAACCTTGTCCCTTCTTATGTTTTCCAGTTGTTCTCCCTTCCTCTCCTTTTCATACTGCCTACTTCTCTTCTCCTAGTCCTCCCATGCTGATCCCTTGTACCCTTAGTTGTTCCTTCATTTTGGTGGGAATCATTTCCTCAGAAATGCTCTACCATCCATCACAACCTGTGGGGGCAGTTTCGCCACCTCCTTGGCTAGTTTAAATGTCCATCAAAGTAGCACTTAAACTGTCCACTGAGGACTGCCATTCCCTTCCTGGATGGATGCAGGCCACCCCCAGAATAAGCTCTGATCCCTCCAGGTGAAATCCCAGCCTCCAGTGCAGCCATAACCCCTTCTTTGCACCATTTCTTCAATCATGAATGGAAGGCCTTAGTGAGGAGCTACAGACAGGCTGTAGTAGACAGGCAGCACTTCTGTAAAGACCACAGTGCATGCTACCTGTCTAAGACCCTTCCTCAGCTCCTAAACTGTTCCTGCATTGCCTCTGTCTCTTCTAGAGCTAGGTCATTTGTTCCCAGGTGGACAATGACATCCAGCTCCCCCTTCCTTCCTTCCTGTAGCCCTTGCAATCTAATGGATGTGCTTTCCATCTCTCTGAACCAATGCACCAGGTAGGCACTTAATGTTTCTCTATCCCTGACTATAGAGTCCCCACTAGAAGTTGCTTCCTCCTTCTCTGGGGCCTCCTGCCCCAGAGACTCCATTCAGGTGATCCCCACATCCTCCCTGTCCACCACCTTGGGTGCCCCTTCATGGCAATCCCACTCCACCAGAATAGCACAGGAGTTTCTTAGTGGCACTGGATGAGGGCGTGCTTGTTATCTATTCCCCAGCCTTCACATTCTTCCCACCCCACCCTCCTTGAGCCCACCTTAGTCCAACTGCTCCTTCCTTCTGGTGACCTTTGAGGTAGCGGTGTCTGGCTAGGTGGTCCCTGGTCGGGAGAGTTGGTCCCAAACTCCTTGCCAACATGACTTTGATTCTAGCATCATTCTCCTGACTCTCTGCCAGCACTACCTGAAGCCTTGAGGCCTGTTCCCCAGCCAGACAAGTGTATGCAAATGGGACAACACTGCAGCCTACAGAAGGTCTCCTGTAGACTACCACCCCACAACCACTGTATTGTACCACTCCCCACATTTCATATTTTCTGTTCTTCTTGTCCTTCTTGTTTTTTTTTTTATTCCAGACCCAGTAGGGCTATTCAACTACCACCCAGTAACCACACACCCTTAAACCTGGAGACTCTCTTATCTATTAAGTTTTTGCAGCAAGTCTGTAAACCCTGCTACATCTAGCAAGAATTTAACAGTAAGCCCCTGATCCCTGAAACACACTATTACCTAGCAATGGTTTACCACATCCCTACAACCCAGAAACACACTAATACCTTGTATCAGTTTAGAACACGCAACACAATAATAGACAAAACACACAGCAAGCCCCTAAGACCACTGACATGCTTACCCCAGATGCCTAGCTAGCATTTCAAGTACAGACACCCTATAATGGAGCCCCTAACATGCTTACCTGGGTAGGGTCCCTTTTAGTTAACAGGAGAGCAGAGTGGCTGGCTGCTGGCTGCCTCAGTTGGCTGACTCCTGGTGGGCAGACTCTGACATCCTTTCTGCATTGGTCCTTCATGGGGCCACCCGATGTCTTAGTCCTAAGAAGGCCACTGTCCACTTCCTGGATTCCCAGGCAGCACTCAGGACTGACTGGCAATCGGGCACAGAGGTGCAGTTTGGCTGTAATGGCTCCTTCCAGGAGCCTAATGGAGCTTCCAAGCTCGCTCCTGCTCCACTCCCTGGTGATTGGCTGTTGTTCTCCACTGCTGGCGAAGACGCCTCAGCCTTCATCTGACTGAGATATGTCTGCATCTCCTCTTACTTACTCTGGGAATATTTTTATTCAGAATTTACTGAGGTTTGTGATTTTCATGCTCCAGTCTCAAAAGAAGAGAGAAACAAAAAGTGCAGAATGGTATAATGGGACTCTGGGTATAATAAGGAAAACAGGGACAAATTGTGGAGAGAGGCCAAAAGATAAAAACTAAAATTGCATGGGACAAATACCATCAACTGAGAAACCACTACTCAGAAGAGGTTAAGAAAGCTAAAAGTTTTGCTTTAGCAAATTGTTTCGGAAAAGAATATTAGGATCCTTGTAACTTTTTGGACATTGTATTCTAAATAAAAGGTGAAAACCAAGAGATTTTCCTGGCTCCCTTAAAATTTATAGGAGAATACTCCAACATCTGATCAGGTGGCAGATGCCATGAACAGATTTTTTATAGATTTGGAAGTTTAGAGGAGGACGCTGAGAGGTGGAAAGATTTGGAACAAGAAAAAAGGAACAAAAGTGAACAGGATTTAAGAAAAGAAGTCAAAACAAACAGGAAGTATTGAACAAAGTGGATTTTACCTTTGGTTTGATTTGTACTAAGGAAGTTACAGACTAATTGCTAAAACTAGATGTAAAAAGCTTCAGGTTTAGATGGTATTTATATGTCTCTGCTGAAACTTGTGGCCCTGTAGTAGCACAATATATTTCCTATATTTACAATTTGTCCCTGTTTACTGGAACATTTCCAAGTGCATGGAAGAAGGCAAAGTAATTCGGTATATAAATCTGACAAAATAAATGAAGTTCAAAACTATAGACCAATTTCTTTACTTCCAATAATATCTAAACTTTTGAATAATTTTGAAGCAACTGCAGACTTATTTGGAGGACAACAAAATATATAATCAATATCAGTCAGGTTTTCATTCTAGTTATAGTACAACGTCAGCTTTAGTAAAGGTAACATCTGATATTCAGCTTGCTGGATAGGGGCCTCGTGGGTGGGTCATATTTATAGATCTGTCCAAAGCATTTGATATGCTTAGTCATACAGTTTTGCTAGACACACTGAAGGACACTGGCCTCGACCAGGTGGCCCTGAACTGGTTCAAAGAATATTTAACCAGTAGGATCCAGCAGGTTACTTTAGGAAAGTTTACATCTCAGCCTGCACTTGTTAAATCTTGAGTCCCTCAGGGATCGGTGCTGGACCCGCTTTTGTTTACTCTGTATACAAATGGTGCTGGTACTTTAATAAAAAGAGTGCAGCAATACTGTATGTAGATGATGTAATTTTGTTTACGGAAGGTGTTTCTCCTTACAAAATTCAGGAAATGCTCCAATGTGATTTTGACATTTTATAAAAGTACTATAAATCATGGAACTTGATACTAAACAGTAACAAATCTCAAGTTATGTTTTTGAAAATAAGCAGCAGACAGAAACAAGTTTACTTCAAATTAAAATATTGACTAATCACACATTAACACAGGTGAACTCATACAGATACTTGGGAATATGGTTAGATACAAAATTAAAATGGGATATACATATAGAAAATTTGATTAAAAGATTACATGGTAGATTGGGAGCTCTTTACAGATTGAAAAGTTGTATACCTAACAAAGCTGGAGTACACTTAATCAATTCTACAATAATTCCGTTACCTGATTATGGGGATGTGGTGTATGCGGTGCATCAAAAACTGTACTGGAGAGGTTAGACACAGCCTTGAATAGATTTGCAAGGTTTGCCCTAGATGCACCCTGTTGACTCACGGGCACATTATGTACAGTGCCCTAAACTGACTAGCCTTTCTGAGTGTAGAAATTTGCACATATTGCATTTAGTTTATCAACAATTGAACAAAAGACCCTTCATACCTGGATAACTTGTTCCAGATATATACACATAGAGCAGATTTGAGATCAGTACAACATTTGGAACTGGTAATTCTGAAAATTGAAAGGTAAAGGCAAACTCTGCATTAATAGCAGTGGCCCAGACTCTGGAACAGATTACAGACTACTTAAAACAAAGATAATTGTCCCTTGGTATAAGATTAAGAAATGCTTAAAATCAGAAGTTTGTCAGATTTACTGACAGTGCTCTTAGCAAAAAGTAAACACTTTTCTGTTTTTTACTCTTCATTATTTATTATTTATCACTCATTATTAAATATTAATAATTTATCATTTTGATTACATGGCTATTTATGTCATTATTAAACGAGGATGAATAGGTCTAGACTTTGTACTTTTATAACTGTTACATATGTTGATACTTAAGGATAAACATAGTTATGGGAGTAACAGAGCATTTTTGCAATATGTATCTCTGACATATTGTGTAATTGTCTATTTTATGTAATTGAAATTTTTATATGGCTTGTACTGACCCTTGAAAA
Organism: Neoceratodus forsteri; assembly: GCA_016271365.2. Classification (NCBI taxonomy): domain Eukaryota; kingdom Metazoa; phylum Chordata; order Ceratodontiformes; family Ceratodontidae; genus Neoceratodus; species Neoceratodus forsteri. The sequence goes on from CM057452.1 coordinate 1,451,719,216, forward strand.
TGAGTCTAACCACTCAAAGGGTTATCCTTTTCCTTATCTTGTAAGGAATACATTTTTACAAACAAACAAACTTTGGCAAAGGCTATTTACAGCCCCACCTACTTCCTGGATTTCCATTCAGTACCTGGGATTGACTGGCAATCTTGGAGGGATGTGCAGCTTGGCTGTAATTGGTTCCCTCAGAGACTCACAGAGCTTTCAGCTCCATTCCCTATCTACTTCTCTGGTGACCTGCTGCTGATCTCCAGTGCTAGCTGAGGAGGTCTGAGCCCTCCTCCGCTGAGATATGTCCATGGCTCCTCTTGCTTCAGTGAGGGCTATTTACAGCCATTGCCCACTTCCTAGATTCCCAGGCAGCACCGGGATTGGCAGGTAATTGGGAGGGAGGCACAGCTTGGCTGTGATTAGCTCCTTCCAGAAGCCTCACAGAGCTTCCAAGCTCTGCTCCCTCTCCACTACCCCAGTGATCAGCTGTTGTTCTCCAGTGCTGGTGGAGGAGATCTGAGCCTCCCTCACTGAGATGTTTCCACAGCCCTCTTGCTTTGGGGCTGCTCATAGAATCAACTTCTGTTCACCATTTATTGTTGTTTGTACTTGCATCTTGTAGAATTGCTCACTGTTTGCACTTCATCTTTGGAATGCTTCTCTACAACTGTTTTTAATTTATTGTATCCTTTCCTTTTCCATAGGTCACACCTGGAAATGAGTCCTGGCTTAGTGTGCCTTATCCCAGTTACGCTTTTCAAATAAATAAATACAAATAAATGTTTAGAATGTTGGATTTAGTTGCAGAGCTATGGATAATACTGCACCACACATCTAATTGCCGTTATAATAGTTATTAATTGCAGAATATGAATTACCATAGCAAGCCTTACTGTCTAGAAAACCCTGTGTCTAAGAGCCACTAGCTACTGCCACCAAGACAATATTTTGGGCAAGGCTAGGTTTCATTCCCTGTAGGGCATATTCTTTCTTTCTCACTGCAATTTATATTGTATGAGAGAAACTGTTTGATGTCATTGCTGATGCCAGTGATAGGGCTTTTGGGATTTGAAGTAGGTCTCAGACGATGGAACTCTTTGTGACCCAGGAACCAAGAACATGGGCATGTAGCTGCCTCGCTCCATCAAGATTAATCATCACTAGAGAGAGTAATGAGACACATTAATCCCAGCTCATGAGATTTTTTTATCTACAGATCATGCTGACTTCAAATGTTCTACTGCAGGAAGTGATCAGGTTAAAGTTCAGCATTTGCATATAGTGTGGGATAGGCTTGTTTATTCTGTAAGGTGTATGAGTTTGCTTGAGTGCCTTTACAGTTACAGCATTTGATGTGGTCAGATAGTCCCAGATATTTTGCAATATTTATAAAGTGATTCTTTCTGGTGGCCCCACAGCAGTATTGAAGGCAGACAGGTAATTTCAGGAAATATTTGACTATGTTTAATACCGCAACTGTATGTATCTGCATTATGTAATATGTGTGTTCATTATTTAGTATTTATATGTGTATTTTTACAATACACAAATGACATGCCCAGACATTGGTGCCACTCACTACCATTGGTACTTGATTAATATTGTTTTTTGTTAGCACTTCATTGCAGTAATTGTATATATATTTTGTAGCAGCTTAGTGGTCTCACTGTTTCTTTAAATTGGTCCATATAAAGCATTTTAATGAATCAGCATATCACCTTTAGAAAGTGCCTTGTGGTTGACGTAAAATATTGGTCAGCTGTACAGTTTTTTCTGCAGTTTTAGCACTGTTTGCTCATTGCTTCCAGCAATTTAATATTCAATTCAATTTAATTAAATGGTTTATTGTTCAACTTAGTTTGTAAGTCATAGCAAAAAAAATCACATAAGAGTACATATCAAATATATAAATACATATACACTTCAAGCACAAACCATATACAATAAGTTATCCACAAATATTGCAATCACACGTACAGATTTCTACATTATAGTTATTTTGTTATGCCTTAATACATAAAAATACAGGTCAAAGATATAAATACATACACACTGCAAGCACAGACCTTGTACAATGAGCTATCCACAGATTATGCAATCACACATACAAATTTCTTCGTTTAATTATTTTATTATGCCTTAATTCATAATATGTATAATAGATCTCCCACTTTGTTCTCAAGGAATAAAATCCTTATCAACGGAGCACTTTCATTTTAATTATCCTTATGAAGATGTAACTTTTGTTCTTCAATTACCTTTATGAGGGAGGCCACAGGGATCCATGTTTTCCTGGTTTGTGCTTTTAAAAGGTACATTACCAGTTGCTGTGGTTCATATTCTAGGGACCCAATATTTCTCCCATTAGAGGTTTGCAATACTTATCAGAGAAAGGACAAAGAATAACCACATGTGTCAAATCGTCCTGACCTAGTTTGCATCTACATAGATTGTTATTTCCTTCCTTAACTTTAGTATACTGATTTGTTTTCCATTGACTAGTAAAACACTCAAATCTGAAGTGTGTAATTAGTTTCCTGTAGCCAGGTCTGTTGACTACATTAAGGTAATTTTCCATCCTATGATTTCTTTTATTCTTTGCAAGCCAATTACACACCTTATACTGCTTACACCTTTCTAGATTCTTTTGGGTAAAGATATCCCTAACTCTGTTTCTTACTTCTACTTTTATTCAACTTAATGGATAACTAACACTATCTGAAATACTAGACAATAGGCCATAAGGTTTAATGAACTTTTCCAGCATATGTATACTGGGAAGATCACATTCTGCTTCAAGTAATTTATTGCTTCCTTAACAAATAACCTTGTCAGCCTTGTTTCTAAATGATTAATCTCTGTTTTATCTGACATTATACTGGTAACTGGCCTAGTTCGGACCTCACCAGTGCAGATGATATTCCATTAGGTACCCCCAACAGTTTTCTATAAAATTTGTTCAGGCGGGCTTATATATTAATATTTGTTTGTACCCCTAGATTTCAGCCCCATAGAGCAATTGGCTTCTTATTTTTGCATTTATTACTTTAATGTTACCTTTACTGATTTACCTCCAAATTTGTATGAGAAAGCATTCATAATGGGTATGAATCAATTAGCTTTTTAACATAGAAACATAGAAGCATAGAAGTTGACTGCAGATAAGGACCATAAGGCCCATCCAGTCTGCCCATTTCTTTTCTACCTTATAAATGTGCCATCGACCTTTGCTCTGTCAGTGGTCTATTTATTCATACTCCTCTGTATTGCTCCTTATGCCTATCCCATGCCTGTTTGAAGCCCTGCACTGTATTCATAGCCACCACTTCCTGAGGTAGGCCGTTCCATGCATCCACCACCCTTTCTGTGAAAAAGTATTTCTCACATTCCCCTTAATCGGCCTCCCTCTAATCTCATGCTGTGTCCTCTTGTCCTGCTATTTTTCTTATATTTAAACATGTTAGACTCTTTCACCTTGTTAATGCCCTTAAGGTGTTTGAATGTCTCGATCATATCACCTCTCTCCTCCTTTGCTCAAGGGTATACATATTGAGCTCAGTTAATCTGTCCTCATATGTCTTCTGATGCAGTCCCTGCACCATTTTGGTTGCCCTCTCTGGAATGCCTCAATTTGGTTAATGTTCTTGAGAAGTGTGGCCTCCAATACTGCACGTACTCCAGATGGGGCCTAACAGTGTCTTGTAAAGAGGATTATTACCTCTCTCTTATGACTTGTGATACCTCACTTATACACCCCCAACATCCCTAGCCTTACCTACTGCTTTGAGGGTCTGCTTGGATGATTTCAGGTCATCAGTGATGATGATGCCCAAGTCTCTTTCTTCCTTTGTGACTGCCAGCAACTTCCCTCCCAGCCTATAGGTGGCTTCAGGGTTTCTCTTCCCTATGTGCATGATCTTGCACTTCTTTGCATTAAATCCGAGTTGCCACTCTTCTGACCATTTTGCTAGTTTATCCAGATCTCTTCTCATTCTACCCACCCCATCTGGATCATCTACTCTGTTGCAGATCTTGGTGTCATCTGCAAACAGACAAGCTTTCCCTCTAGTCCATCTGCAAGGTCACTAATGAAGATATTGAAGAGGATTGGCCCCAGGACTGATCCTGAGTACCCACTTGTGACTTGCATCTCTTCTGACTGTATACCATTTACCACCACTCTCTGTTTTCTACCGTCAGCCAGTTTGCCACCCAGTTGATTAACTTCTGACCCACCCTGAGCCTACTCAGCTTATTTATCAATCTTCTAAGTGGAATAGTGTCAAAGCTTTGCTGAAGTCAAGGTAGGCAACATCAACTGCTCCCCCTTGGTCCACCACTCTGGTTACCCAATCAAAGAAATCTGTGAGATTAGTTTGACAGGACCTTCCTTTTGTAAACCCATGCTGTCTTGGATCCTGTGCCCCTATGGATTCCAGGTGTTGCACTAACCTTTCCTTAGGAGTGCCTCCATAATCTTGCCCACTACTGAGGTAAGACTGACTGGTCTGTAGTTCCCTGCCTCCTCCCTACTACCACTTTTGTGGAGCAGGATCACACAATCCCTTCTCCAGTTTTCTGGGACCTCTCCTGTGCTCAGAGACTCACTAAACAGTTCTGCTAATGGCTCTGCTAGTTACACCCTTAGCTCCTTAAGTACCCTGGGATGTATGCCATCAGGTCCCTTTGCCTTATCCACCCTGAGCTTAGCGAGCTCTTGTAGGACCCTTTCTTTTGTGAAGGAGTAGTGCTCACCTCCCTCCCTCCCCTGTGTCCACGGTGCTGAGCTGTGGGGCCTGCCCTACCTTCTCTTCAGTAAATACTGAGCAAAAGTATCTATTTAGGATAGATGCTTTTACAGGGTCCTTCTCCTCACATGTCCTCTTTTCTCCACTGAGCTTAGCAATACCTCTGGACTTTCTCCTTTCACTAATACATACTCCATATCTTGAAAGATTAAAAAACTTAAACTCTATTCATTGGAATACAGATCTATAAGAGGGATCTGTGTCTAATTTTTAGGGCATCAAAATATGTTTTCTTATTTGAAACTCTTTGTTTAGTTAAAGAAATAGTTTAAGTACTACCAGGTCTCATAATGTCAAAATTAAGACATTTAACATACAGACTACTAAAAGGAAGAATTTTATAACCCAGAGAGCTGTCCCAATTTGGAATTCTCTTCCGTTAAAAGTAGTAAATAGCCCCAGTCTTAATGTTTTCAAAATTAACTTGGATAATTTTATGGGAGATAAAAATACTACTTCCATCCTAGCTAATGGATGTGAGAAGTCAATATGCTCGTTCCTCGACTTTGTATTTTTCCTATGAACCTATGAACCTATAATGTATCTATAGAAAGTCTTGTCACCTTCTTTTACTGTTCGTGCTAGTGTTTCCTCAGTTTGGGACTTTGCCTTACTGCCTTCCTGCTTCCCTTAGGGCAGTTTGGTATGCCTCCTATCTTCATCCCACTGTGTTCCTTTATATTTCCTGAAGGCCAGCCTTTTGGCTCTGACCTTTTCTGCTACTGTATTTGAGAACCAAAGTGGTTTCCTTCTTCTTTGCCTTCCTTTTCTGTCTAACACAATGGGATGTTGCTTCAAGTATTGCATCCTTAATGCTTGCCCACTTTGCCTGTATCCCTCACCTGTGTTTCTTTTTGCCAGGGCTAGCTTAACTCTGTTGGCCATCTTATCAAAGTCAGCTCCTCTGAAGTCCCATATTTTGCCTTGGAATGGGAAGATTTATATGTAGTAGCCTAATTGAACTGTACCATGTGACGGTCACTGGCCCCAGGTGTCCTTCTACCTGGAGATCTGTGATCCCTTCCCTGTTAGTCAGTACTAGATCTAGGATAGCCCTGTCTCTTGTGGGTTCTTGTACCAGTTGTTTGAAGCCCTCCCCTGCAGGGAATCCACCATGTGGCTAGTTCTGGCAGATGTTCCTGCTGGTATTGACCAATCTGTATCCAGCATGTTGAAGTCTCCATTATCAGAACCTCCTCCTTAGCTGTCATGCTTTGTATATCTTCTAACAGTAATGTGTCTATGTCCTCCCCTGGTCTAGGGGCCTGTAGACAACCCGGTTCTTATGGCTGTCCCATTTCCTGTTTCCAGCATGACCCACATTTCTTCTGGCTCCTTAAGTGTATTCTGAATTTCTGTAGCTTTGATATTTTCATTGACATACAGGGCCCTCCACCCCCATCCTTTTGCATCTCGGTCTCTTCTGAACAATACATAGCCAGGTACTGAAGTCTCCCAAGTGTGTTTACTGGTAAACCACATCTCACTAATTGCTACTATGTCCAGTTTAGTCTCTGACATTATTGCCTGCAGGTCTGGGATCTTATTTCCCAGGCTGTGAGCATTTGTGTACATGATTTTCCATTGGCCAGATTTCAGTGTGTTAGTTGTTGGGTGAGGTTTGGCATTTCCCTGTCGTCGTATGGGGAGATGGACCTTTTTCTTACCTGGTGATGCAAATGAACTGAAAACATGCTGAATCCCTGTTTGACCACTAGCTGAGGGGAGGGGTGTTCTTCCCATTTGACGTATGGGGTGCTGACCTCTCTCCCCATTTGCTAGTTTAAATATTCTGAAAAGACATCAAACTTCTGCCCCAATGCACTGACTCCTCCTTAGTCAGATGCAGTCCATCGAATTTAAAGAACTTTCACTCCCAGAACTGTTGCCAGTTCCTACAAATCTGTGTCCTTTTCCTGGCACCAGCCCTTGAGCCACATGTTTAGCTCCCCTATCTCCCCTTCTCTGACCTTCCGTGCATCTGTCCCCTCTCCCAGACTGGCAGGATCTCAGAGAAGGAGATGGATGAAATGGATGATAGTTTGTCACCCAGCCTGGTAATGTGTTCTTTGGTCTCCACAACTGACTGGCTGGCGAGATCATTAGTCCCTATGTGTACCAGGATGTCAATGTTTTCTCCTGCTTTGTGAACAGTTTTAGCAATGTGGTCAGTGTCTCTCCATGCTGATGTATTTGGGAGACATCTGACCATTACCTGTGGAGATGGGTATCAACTCCTCGAATCATGGAGTCTCCTATGATCAGAAGTTTTTGATTTCCTTTTGCTTTTTTATTTTGGTTCCTGATTTGGGTGAGTTTTGTTGTTCTAGCTCCTGTGCTGCAGTGTCTTGCTCTGCAGTGTCCTCTGCCCTTGTTTGATTTCAGAGATTGAGGCAGCTACCTGTTTGTAGTGTTTATATGGTTTTGGAGGTAATATGTAGAGATCAGAGAGTGATGGGGCACCTGATTTTCCCCTCTAACCACCTGCCAACCTCCTGGACCAACTACCCTCTGCGGTGAGGTTTTTCTGTTGGACGTTGGAGAAATGGTGGGTGGTTCTTATAATGTATTTCCTCTTGAATATGAAATTTGAGGCACATAATCTGTGCCCATGCTGCCGGAGCTGAGCCCTAAGATCTCCGATGGCCCAGCATGTAAGACAGTGTCCTAAATCCTGTAAGACTGTCCTTCTGAAAATTGTTCCACAGTACCTGCAGTTAATGATATGCATTCCAGATAAGTTGATGGGTTTATAACCTAGTCAGAGTAATTAGAAGGAAGAAAATGCAAGTAATGGTTTGATTTTGTGTTTTGTTTTTGTATAACTTGTTATACCAAGTTAAATTACTAGTGCCCATGTAAATGAGCTCACCTTGTGGATGTCCCACTGATCTGCCCCTTCCTGCTCTGCCATAGAAAATGACACAACTGTGCTACCCTATAAAAGGAGTGTAGTGTGGGGTGGTTGGCTGAGCCTTCCCCTGCCGATAAAGAACAACCACGGATGAAAGAACAAGGAGGTAAGAGCAGAAACAATCAGTCAACAACAAATGCAGTAACCCTGAGAGCATATCCTAATGTTAGATAAAACTGTAAAACCTGTAAAGCACCATCTGTAAAAATTTCAGATAAGATATACCCTGTAAGAAACACTTTGCTACAGAGAAAAATAAAGCAGTAACAGAAGATATACCTTGCAAAAGACAATTGGAATCAGACGATTACAGCAGTAATCTGTTAGCACACACCTGTAGGCACATGTTGTAATAATGCAGAAGAAGGTATACCAGCAACAACAATTTGAATCAGAGAAACTAAAGCAATGAAATGTTAGCAACAAACAGTAGCAATCCTGTGAGTACAAAATAAAAACAACAACACACAGTAAATCTGCTTAGCCAAAAGAAGTCTTAATCCTTTTCCCTTGATCTGGTAAGGTTCTACTCTGCCTTTCAAGCAATCTTAGAAGGAAAGAGCTCAGGTGAAGCTAGGTGCCTTGGCCAAGCAAACCAAGTCTTCTACCTACAAACTACCTTCTAACTACAATATTTGATTTTCACAAACATATAGATTTAAAAATAATACAAAGAACAGAGAGCGACCACGTCCCAATCGCAATATATTGAAGACCAAAACAACCAATAAAGATAACAGAAGATGAAACTATACAAATATTAAATAATAATATTAAGTGGGATAGGATCCTTGTAGAAATGGCCTCAAAATTGTGCAACAAATAAATATAAGAGGTAACCCAGGAAGTTAACAACCTATTGGAACCAGAAGCCATTCATGAGGTTTCAACAACCCAATATAATTTCTGTGAGAAAACGATGGAGGAAAAGGAAACATTCTAAAGGACCAAGGTATGACAATTAGTTCCACAAAAACTGTAGAACAGAAAAAGAAAATTGGCTAAGCTACTGAGGGTGATAAAGAAACATCCAACAAAAGAACACCTAACAAAACGGAACAGTTGTAGGAAACATTATAAGGATTTTGTTAATAAACAACGAATATTGCACCAGAAGGGTCTTTGGGAAAGCATGTTTGAGGCCATCAATGAAAAGGATGACAGGCAATACTGGACACTGATTGGCATGAAAACTAATACATTCAAAGGGCAGTCTGACATATATATATATAGAACCAGATACAGTATATGGCTAAAGTACTTTACAACATTATTTTATTATGATACACCAGCAGTATCAGTTGAAAGTATGAAATTAATGAACATTTTGAATGGTTTACAATGCAAGGAGTAATTATTTCAATAAAGAGTTTTAAGAATAACAAATCCCTGGACTGGATAACATTCCAATAGATTTTGTTAAACTTAATATAGAATGGTGGACAGCTGTACTTGCAAAGTTTTATAATAAATCAATTATAATAATCAATAAATTACTGGGTCTCCCTACTTCTCGTATGGAAACCGTGGCGTAATTGTATGTAATAAAGCAGTGTTTATTGTTATGGCAACCCCACACAGTTTCATTCTGTGACACACATCACAGTTCCTCGTTTCCCGACTGCTCACCTTGGCTCGCCAGCTAGCTCTCAACCTGAAATGAAACTGCCAGTAAAACTCGGCAGTAAGTTTATTTTTTAAACAACATCATTTTCAGTTTAACAGGAAAGCAAACAGTTCTAAACATGCCACAGGACAATTGTTTAGAGTGACAGATGGAAAAAGAACTGAGCATGCCTGCACCAGGACAGCTCATATTTTATATAATTGCTGCAGTAAAAGGGAACCAGAATTTACATAAATAAATTATGGGGTGGTAGTAACTCAATTTTACACCCTTCCCTTGGTGTTGGATGTTGAGATAAACCCCACAAGCTTCGCCTCGGGTTTAAGTGGCATCCAACACTTCAGGGGGTGTAAAATTCCCTAACACACACCACCCCATACTTTATTCTATATGTAATGTATGGATATATTCCAATAGTCGGCAAGGAAGTTACATTAGTCCCTTCACAAAAAGGTTCTTTTTTTGATCCAGCTAATTATAGACCTATAGGTTTGCTGGACACACTGTTTAAAATTTATGCTAAGATTCTCTTACATAGACTAAATGTATGGCTAGAACAAAACAAAATAATCTCCAAATTTCAGGCCGGATGTAGAAAAAATACTGGTACCATAACCTAAGTATTTCTGTTGACACATTTAACAGAAAATATTGTAAAATAAGGAAACATCCTTCTTTGTAGCTTTTATTGATTACTCTTCAGCATTCTATACCATACTTGATCCCTATTATGGGAAAAGCAGAGTAAATTAGAATTGACCAAAACTTGCTAATATTAATAAGGAGATCTTACCCTAATATGTGGACATGAATTAAATATAATAAGGCAGGACAAGTAACTGATAAGATTATGACTAATATTGGGGTAAGAAAAGGATTGTGCTTGCCCCAACATTGTTCAATATATATAAATGACATACTGGTAGCAATGAAAGATGCACAGTACCACCCACCTGTTTTAGCCTATGCAGACAATTTGGCTATTATATCGACTACCAGACTAGGCCTTCAGACAGCACTGAACAAAATGGAACTCTTATGTTTGCAACGTAATTTAAAACCAAATACAAAAAGACAAAAGTGATGGTATTTGGGACAAAAGGCAATATAGAAAATTAACCCTGCTTGGCACTAGCATGGAATTTGTTAATTAATTTACCTATTTAGGTGTCCGAATAGCTAGCAACTTAAATAGAATAGACACATTCAATTATGTGCAAAAAATCTTCAGACTTGTGTGAAAGCCTTAAAAGGTTTAACAGACTGTATGGGAGAAATATAGTGGTACCAATGATAAAAGCTATACATGTTAAACTAATCAACCAAGCTATGTGCAATAGAAATATGAGGATCAGAGGATACAAAAACTTTGAAACAAATACTAAATAAAACATATAAACAGTTATTAAAAATACCTATAAGTACCCCAGTGCCCTTGTAAAGACATAGCTTGGGCAATCTAGTTTTAAACACATGGTGCAAGGTAGACTGATAAACTACTGGATAAGGTTAACAAATGAAAAACAAATTCAATATTACCAAAATGTTTAATGGAAAAGAACAACTGATCAGCCAAAAAAAGGTAACTGGCTGCACAGTGAAAAATCTACTTCAAGAGTATAGGCTAAGCTGTCTAAAACAAAAATCCAGCTAAATATGGCTTATAAAAATGTGATACAAGTGTGATATGTAATAAAGCAAAGGAATTAGATCTTAAAAATATTAAAAATATAATGGTTGCCACTTGGTTGTCAAGAAATACAAAAGAACATTCTTTAAAATACTATATCCAGGCTGTACAATCACCAGGACATAGAAGCATTGTAACAGAGTACAGGTTAGAAACATTTCTAAGCAATATTTCAGAGGCTAGGTATAAGAAAGACAAAACATATCAAAAAAATTGCTATTGCCCTTTGTGTGAATCTGAAGATCTTCACCATGTGATCCTAAGATGTCCCTGGTGTGAACAACCTAGGGAAATATCTGGGTAACTATATTGGCACCTTATATGTACCAGCAAATTATATTCTGGACTTCATATTTAACTCAAAAATCTTCAAATGTTAGAAAATTTAGCACTTTTTGCTGGAAATCAATAACATAAGAAAAATAAGATACATGGTTTTAATGTGGAATAAAGTTTGGGATCATAAATTATGGTCTTTTTGTAGAAAAAAACTAAATGGTCTTGCCGTCCCTCAAGTTTTTGAAACTATGGCCTAGATATTCAGAAGTCCCCAGGCACATAGCACGAGTGCCTGCATAATGTAACCAGATGTGCCACCCCAAAACAATGCCAAATTCAGTGGATGTGCCATAAGATGCACCAGTGCAACCATGGTTGAATTTGTATTTTCTTGAAACTTGGCTTCCCAGCCAAATGCCCTTTGGGTAACTCTTGCCTCAGTGTTTGCACACAGAGGTTCTTTGTCTTTAAATAGTCTTTTATTTTAATGGGTTCACCACAACATATCCAAGACACACTGTCTTAAGGGTAGCTGGTCCATTCCACTGGGGTGTCAAACAGGCGAGGCATACTGATGAGTCCTGGTAGAGACCGAAACAACGTGTCTATGTCTTCTGTTAGCACCCTTTGCAAACTGTGTGAGGCCTTTCGGCACCATGCAATTCTGCTTAAAGTTGGACCAGCATAACATTCTGTGGTGATTTGCATATATGATGCTTTGCATTGTGGGGGCATGTGTGATTTTGTATTTTCATGGTTGAATAGATCACGGATGCACTATAGCGCAATGGCACATATGGTGCACAGAGAGAGCAGGACTGAACATAGCAAGTGGAGCAAGCCTGCCTGAGACTGGAGCAACATGTCAGGGCCCAAGGTGGGACATAAGCAGTGTGCAAATGCACAGACAAGGGGCCCAGCAACCATGGCCATGGTGAACAGACTGGCACTGCAGAGCTGCAGGATGTGTACTGCACAGCACACCAAGGCACAGGATGGGCAACACACACACAGAGGTAGGCAATGTGCCTAGCAGATGCCAATGGCATGGCAGAGATGAGGGTATGGATGAAAAGCCACAGCACTGGTGGTGCCAATGGATAGCACAGCCAACACTGGCACCGTGACAACAGTGCCAAGGAGCCAAACATGCCAAAGTGTATAGGCTGCACAGTTGCATGTTCAGGGCACACGTGATGGCAAACAGCGCTGCAGTGCAATATGGTGCACAGTGCAAAATCATTGGCATGCACAGCACTGGGACAGGGTCTCACTGAACATGCCACTGTGGGCAACAGTGGGTGACAGCACAGATGTAGCACAAGGATGCCCATGGCAAGCAGAGTGTGGGCATGTGTGGGTGGATGAGGTGGGCATGCGCAACATGTCACAAACAGGCAAGCCATGGCAGCAAGGGCAGTGAGCAACATAAGCAACAAAACAGTAGACCCCCAACACAGCACAGGAATGACCACTGACACAGGAAAAGTGCAGTACAAAAGGCTTTACTGGAAAACAAAAGTATGAAAACTATACATTGGAGAAACAACAACAATAACAGCAGCAAAAGTCCAAATGGCAGTAGGGAAGGGATGGACAGGAAAAGAGACAGGTGAGGCATTCATATACAGGGTGGGAAACAGGGTGAGGGAGGAATGCACTGGTGCCAATCAAAAGGCAAAGCAACAAAAGTCCAGTGGTCACACAACCTAATGACCCTGTTTGTCCCCTTCAGACGGTGGTTCACCAGGCCCACCCCACATAGCACCACTGTCTGCTCTCAAATGGCCCTCAATATGGGCACCCAGCTTCCAGAAGATTGCCCCTGTCTCCTACAGATTGATGTAAGGGTCTCTGGAGCACTGCATCCCTGTCCCCACCTGACGCCACCTCTTTGGCCTGATCCATGGGCACCACCTCAGCAGGATGACCTGTATGAGGAAACAGAGGACATGCACTCAGTGCCATGTCTTACACAGGCCATGCCCCCAAGAGTGAAGCATATGCTGGACATTGATGGGACACATGCAGAAGCCCAACAATGCACCATGCACACAATGGACCAGCGGAATGCCATGCAACAGAGTCACACAGTAACTGGAATGTGGCACAGGGTGATGCAATGTCAGCATGTGCATACAATGGATATTGCTGGGGACATAATGCCATGCCCACCCACACTGTATCGGGCAAATAGAAATGTGCACCATGTCTGGAGGCCCAGTGGAATCCCTGCGTGTGTGATGCCAGGCACCCACAGTCCTGACAGGACACAAACAATGTGGTGGACACACATGGGCATGGTGCACAGTGGGACTGCCACAGGTGACAGGACAATGTCCACAGTGGGCAGACCAGCACACCAGGGGTATACACAGTTAGCGGCAAGGGGCATGGTGGGCATGGGAAAACCACATCCCCACCCACACCACAAACAGCACAGAACAATAACACAAAGGCACGCCTACCATCCAGAGGCTGTGATGGCACATGATGCATCCCAGCACCCGCTGCCTGTGATAACCTGGCCCTTATTCTGGCATGGCCCCTGTCCGCTGCCCACTGGCACTCTTCCTGGCCTGCAAGGGGAACAGAATGGAAGAGAAACATAAGCAGCATGCCTTCAGCACCCCACAACCACCCCAGCAGCACTACACAGAACCCCACCACACCCATCCACCTAAACTCCACAGCACCAACAGAAAACCATGACAACACCCCAGAACTGCAGGACCAACATGCAGGCAATGGCAAAGTGTGTGAAATGTGCACATACCTGGGTGTTGCACGTCCTCCCCTGCAAGCCCACTCCTGCAGCCCCCGCAGCCTCTCAGGATCCCTCCTCCTGTGGTCACCAAAGCAGTGCCTGCACTGTTCTCCTGTGCGAGGCATCCCTGTCCTCCTGACCAGCCTCCTCAGCCACTCTGGCCTAGACCTTGGCCCTAGCTTCCTGTAAGGCCTCATTGCCAAACAGCTGGCCTTCAACAGACTGCACCAAAGCCACAAGGTTGGCCAGCTCTGCCTCACTCTAGTTGAGGGCCCTTGGCCCAGCATCCTGTGCATGTGCCATGGTGTCCACAGTGACATATTTCCAGCCTGTGTTGCAACATGCAGTACTGGGTGCCATACCAGCCTTGCCACATCAATGCATGATAGTCCTGCAAGCAGTGCCCCATGCATCATGCAGATGCTCAATGGTGATACGTGATACACAGACAATGGTGCAACACCTCTCATGTCCAGTGCCACAGTGCTGGGCAGGAGGACGTGGTCATGCCATTGCTCAAAGCGCATGTGCGACCTGACTGGTGGCCATCTTGTGGAGGTTGCAGTATGCCACACATGCAGTCAACGGCATTGCTCAATGGAATGGACATGTGCTGTTCACTGACATGGGGCATGCATGTGACATCAATGTGTAGCGATGCAGGATACCCAAATGCGAATGCCTCACCACACATGTCATGCACACTGCCATGATCATGCATGCACATATGCAAATGCGCCTATGATGCACAGTGTGTTGCCAGAGAATGGCAGGATGCAATGTTGTCATGGCATGTATGTGACAGCAAACCACATGTGTGGAGATGTGCCATGCAGAAGTGTGTGGCACAAATATAAGCATGGAGCAAATTGAGATGGGCTAGGTGCAAATCTGCCATATTCAGCCAGGATATGCAAATTGCCCCATTGCCCAATCACAGTGCAAGTCCCCACATTATCACCTTTATTACAGGCTGCACATGCTCTCATTTACATATGCTGAGCATAAATGAGCTGCTCTGTACCACGACACAACACTGGTGACTGGCAGGTCCTGCAGCTTGAAGGTTTGTTTGCTACAACTACATTGTTGAAGGGTGTCATGAGACACCATGCCTGGGAACTGTGCAGTAGAACTTAGTAGTGTGCTGACACCTGTCACCCTTCCACCCCACAGGCACTAGAATGGCAGAGAAGGAGGAACTGAGACGGAAGAGATGTCCCAACTTCACTGAGGATGAGCTGAAGGCCCTATTCGAGGCCTATGTCTGGATGAAGGACCTCCTGTCAGGGAAGACAGGCATGCGGCAGGAGAGGACACAGGGATGGGATGTGGTGGCACAGGCTGTGAATACCCATGGGGTACAATCGCACTCTGCAGGAGTGCATGAAATGGATGAATAATGAGAGGACCAGGGTCAGGAGTGCCTGGCAACCATGCAGGCATCCCTGCAGGCCCAGAGGGTGGGCCATGCACTGTACCACCACTGACAGCCCATGAGGGCAGCTTGCATCAACCCCTGACCCATGCCTCTGTGGAGGGTGTCCCTGGAGGTGGGTTCCAGACAGGTGGATGCCCTCACAGCACTGTGAGTATGCATATGTCACTTTGTCTATATGGCTGCATGCTGTGTTCCTGGGTGTGCAGGGTATGCCACACATGGATGCATACTGTGTCGCCATGCCGCTGTGCAGTGCATCCACTGCTGTATGGTCCCCGTGGGCATGTGTGTCCCTGTTTCAGACCATGGGTGCTGCTGTTTCAGGCTGTGTCAACAGGGATGTAGGCCTGCTGGGGTGGGGCCACCGTGGTGGTCCATGGCCACCTGTGTACATGTGCCACGTCTGTGTACATCCACCACACATGTTGGTGCAATGCACTGCAATGGAAGTCACTGTTGCAGATGTGCCCACACACTGGCTGTAGTGCCCTTGCCTCAGACAGGGGTATGTGCACATCCCAGGCCCAATGGCTTTCCAATATGTGGAACCATGTGGGCCCAGCCCAGTGGCATGCATTGCACACACCATACAGTGATGAGGGTGACACAGGTCACAGTGCTGGTAAATGCCATGTAGCAGTGCCAGCACACCTGTGCTTCATGGCGCATGACCCCATGTAACACCGATCAATGGACACCCATGGTTATGATACCCTGACCATGCACTCATGTCTACCTTACAGCACCATCATGCTTCAGGGGTGCTGAAGGGCATGGGTCACAGATGGAGGGGCCAGAGGAGGAGATGGAAGAGGAACCCAGACCATCAACATCAGCTGGGGCCGTGGCAGGTGCAGGCAGGGCACCCATGTTCCAGGACCTCCTGAGCTTTGTGGGTCTGAACGCATATCTGGCCTACAGTTGCCTGATGACCTCATGGCACAGGCATCTGCCATGGACGATGATGATGAGGATGATGCCACATCGCTAGAGGTGATGGCACACAGCAGTGTCACTGCCACAGCGCAAGTGGCTATATGGACAGCGATGGACAGGTAGGACACCCTGCCCCATACATGGCACCAACCAACTTGCCCTCACGCCAACCGCACCTGTGGCAGTTGTGGGCGGCCAGGTCTGGGGTGTGGCTGTGGGGACTGGGGCTGTCCCCTTGGTGCAGCAGGGCACTGTGCATCAGCAACATGCTGCCTGTGATCATGACACACCTCTACCAGGTCCCACTGTGCCTGCCCAAACACAGTCCTCACCTGAGCAGCGGCCAGCCGTCCAGCATCCACTGGCTGTGGATGTTGCACTGCAGGCTGGTACACCACCTGCCCATCAGCAACCCCCACAGGACAGGTTCCCTGCTGACAGGCTGGACAAGCACACCCAGCTCCTGTGGGCATCTGTGGAGCAGCAGGGTCCACTCACAGAGGTGTGTCAGGGCTGCTGTGCAGATGGGCTTCCGGATGACCATACATCTGCGGGCACTCCTGGTTGGTTGGTGAGATATGTCAACTCTGGGTGAATATGGATGGGAAGATTTGCCAACTGCGGGCAGACATGACCGCAGGCTTTGAAGGATAGCACAGGCCATTGAAGTGGGCTGTGCTGCCCTGTGCTCCACGGCTGCAGGAATGCCCACTCCCCATATAGTGAGATCAGCACTCTGCCTCAGAGCATCATGTGGCCCCATTGCTTCTGATGCCATCACCTGCCTCAGGTATTCACAGCACCCCTGGTTTCCATCTGGACTTTGGTAATGAGACACGCCCATGAGCTGCGGTCACGGTCTTGTAGGTCTACCCCTCGCGGGCGCAGCTGGGTCCCTGCCGAGATGGTTGACACTACAGAAGGGATCACCATGTCATGGGTGTGGCCACTCACATCTCTCGTGGCAGCTGTGGTAGGACACAGTGATGCCACCTGTGTGCAGTCATCATGCGCACAGTCCCCATCCAGGTGTTGTTGGCCCACACATCCTGCTGCCTGTGTCCAGGTCTGCTTGCAGGGACACATGCATGTGTCTGTGGCTTGCATGTCCATGCTGTCCATGTGGTATTGGGGCTAGAGCTGGGAACTGCTGTTGTGTTGTCTAGCATGGGTGTGATGAGTGCAGCCTTGTGTGTCCACTGGGCATGTGTGAAGTGGTGTCCTCTGATCCATGCCATACACCACAGTAACCCATGTTCCCCAAACCTGATGGTACCACAGTGGCCACATCTGCTTGGGAGTATTCCTCCACCGCTGTGGACCTGTCAGCCATGATGCATCAGATGACCTGTGCATGTGCTCCTCCATTCCCACCAGCCATTGCACATCCCCCATGGTCCCACTCTGTTACCCACCTGCAGTCTCCAAAGTGCTCCTTCACAATTGGGCCCCTGTGCTGCCATGTCTGAAGGCCAGCCGTGAGTCTCTATGGTCATGTTATTCCTGCTTACCCCGTCCGTGGTCCTCATCCTCAGAGCTGTCACCCGCCTTGACCTGGACATGGATTCCATGGTCCATGCCCGTGTTGTGTAGCATGTAACAGGCCAGGAATATGCCACCGGCCTTCTCTGGGCTGTACTGTAGGGCACCACCAGACCTGTCCAGGCATCTGAATCGCATATTCAATATGCTGAACACAAGCTCGATGATATTGCGTGTCGCGAGGTATGCCTCGTTGTACCTATTCTCCACCCTCGGATGAGGGCTGGTGTATGGGGGTGGCAACCATGGCTGTAGGGTGTATGCACATTCACCTGTGTGAGAGAAACAGCATTTAGTGTACATCATGCATTCCTAGGTGCTACATCCCTATGCACATGCATGTCGGCCATAGATCCGTGTGGCTCCACACTGACTTTCCCACCTCATGCCACCCCAGCCATGTCCAAAATGTCACATCGGTGGGAGTACTGCATGTGTGTTACATGCAGAACATGTGCCAGGCATGCTATGCCCATGCACACCCATGTCCTGTGTTGTACACATACTCTGTCCCGCGGGCACACTGCCCCATCCTGTCCAGCTGCGGTTCCCAGGAGCAACCAAGGCACCTGTGCTGGCGTCACAGGCTCTGTGCCACTGTATGCCTGGAAGCATGTGCATACTTTGTCTGTCCCCAGCACTGCCCCCTAAGTGTACAGCCATGGCACTACATGCCTTTTTGACATGGGCGACCCCTGTCGGTGTCCCACCCAGCAGTTCCACTAGCTGTATTGTGTGCCACTGTGTGCTGTGTGAGCCCATTGTCCAGCCTCAGTCACCCACAAGGTGGCCACTAGGTATCCCCACTCTCAAACAGGCAGCACAGGGCTGACTAGTGCCAGATGTTGGTGTCGTGTGCACTTCCAGGGTGTGTGGCATACACATTGATACCCCATGGCATTGCACACCACTTTGCAGTTACAGAGTGGTAGCCCATTCTGTTGATGTATGCACCACCTCCGTCAGGTCCAGGTGGCGCACATATATTGCCACATGGGTGCAGCTCCATGGCCCCTAGCACACCTGGCATGCACATGCCACCCTGTGGAAGTGCTGCATGATTTCTGTCCACTATGCCTGAGTGCTTGGGAATTTGATGTACTCCAAGGCATGTGGCAGCAGAGTGGTGAGGAACTGGGTGAGGAGACAGGATGTGGCAGACTGTGTGATGCCAGTGGTGTCACTCACCAGTGTCTGGAAGGTGCCCCTGGTGAGCAGGCACATTGCTGCTGTCACCTTGTCTCCACCATCATGGCGTGACATCTGTGTGTTGGTGCCTGTAGGTCATCATGGAGCAGCTCACAAACTGTCTCAGCAGTGCCCTGTTGAGTCGATACTGGCCCACGATGTCTGTCATTCAGCTGTTCAAATGTGACAATGGCATGGTACCTTCTCTGCTGGGCATGGCGCCTATGGGCCCTTCCACATTCACGTTGTTGTTCCTCCATCTCCTCACTCCCCTCACGACTGCTGCCTTCAGAAATGCAGACCACCCATGGCTGCTTTGCAGTGCTATGCTGCTCTGTGCTTGTGGGTGGACTGGATTTAGGCATGCTTTTATATGCCTATCTTTGTGCGGCACATCTGCATGATGCACCGTGGAGCGTGGCACATCTTGGCTGAATATGGCGCTGTGTGGCACATTCATGGGAATTCCCCCTGCACATGCACGCGATACATTATATTTGCACTTTCGGTATCTCAGTTTTAGTGCTGCGCATCATGTCCTTTCTTCAATATTGCCCTGTGGCGCATCCTGTGGTTGCACTGTGCATCTGCTTTGAATATCCTGGCCTATACGTACATGTTTATGTATGTAAAATCAATGCTGGTAATCTGTAAAATGTAAATGAATGTGCTGAAGGATACAAATATGTACATTAATTAAGCTATTGTATAATGATTTTAATCTCAATATTTATGTGTAAATGAATGTTTTAACCTTTCTTTTTTTGTAATGGCTTATACCAAATAAATAAACAAACTAAACTATTAGCTTTATTTTCTAATTCTTTAATATGTCCTCTCCAGGTTCCCTCCTGTGTTACTATCAAACCAAAATGGCAAAATTCTTTGTCTACTTCCAGTTTGTGGTTGTTCATTATATATTTGTATGCTTTATTGTTCCACCAAATATTAACTTTGTTTTGTTGTAGTTCGTTTGCAAAGCCGTTGTCACATTCTATCTGGATTTGTTCATCATTCTTTTCATGCCGATGAAACTTGTAGAATGGAGGGCCACATCATCGACATATATCAAATAGGGGCACATACTTTCTCCTATTCTTGGCATATCATATAAAGATTGCAGCACTACTTAGAAACATAGACTTTGACAGAAACAAGGACCGCTTGGCCCACCCAGTCTGCCCATATTCCTACCTTTGAATAAGCTGCAGATCCTAGTTAACCAACAGCGGATTTTCAAATCAAGCAAAAGGATATAAATATCCTACAACTTATTAAATCTAACTCAGCCAATTTAACCAAGGCAGGGAGGAACTCAAAAGGCTATCACTGCTAGCTACAGGAAACTCTTACCGCATCTAGAGAACAAACGTGGGGTAGGCAGGCTAGCATCTCCTCTGCCTCCTCCCAACTTCTCTGCCTCCCCACTGTGGCAACAGGTGATGTTAGAAGGGTCAACGCAGTCTTTTCTTCTGGTGGTAGAAGCGTACAGGTGCTGCCTATCAAAGGCAGAAACAGGGCTGATTGTTTCTGGGAAACACGGGTTCAGCTCACTTTGCCCCTCACACGCACTGGGTTCAGCTTCAGCACCAAACAGAGACCTGTGTCCCACTGGGAAGTGATCATCTGGCGGGGATCTCCTCGAACACTATACTCAACTACGGTTTAAAAGGTGTGGTCTCTAACTGCTGCAATGGTTCTTCTCCTAATGACTATTGCTACAGGGAGAATGCAGTTCGACAAGACTGCATTGCTACAAGGGAGCATTCTGTTGGGTGCTGTAACTTGTGTTAGAAATACACATTAACTTGTGTGGACATCATACTAGCATTATTGCTGGATTATTGGATGCACTAACTGTTTTATTTTGTTTTTGTTTTCCTCTCTAAACCAAAGATATCGGGTAGCATACCTACTGTGATTCAGAATATTGCTGAATAAATTGCTGGTAAGCTTTGTTAATTTTAGCACCACGTTGCACTAAGTGGTTTTTGGTCCTAATTAGATGCTGTGAACTGACATACTGTGGTGGGATACTGTTGGAAATATTGCTTGCTAGCTTTGTTGTGTTAAATTGAGCTCATTCATGGCATACAAGCCTATATACCAAAACACACTTTCTGCCAAACTACTCTATGTTGCCTTACTCCTTGGTAACCATCACAGCAGTAAATAGAGCACTAGATGCTGTGGTTCTGCCTCTCATAAAAATTCTAAACATGTCACTGTGCCTTAGTCAGTTCCCTGTGTTATGGAAAATGGCATAGAAACATAGAAGTTGATGACAGATAAGGATCATAAGGTCCATCCAGTCTGCCCATTTCTTTTCTGCCTTATGAATGTGCCATCGCCTTTGCTCTGTCAATGGCCTATCTCATTCTACTCATCTGTATTGCTCCCTTATGCCTATCCATGCCTGTTTGAAGCCCTGCACTGTATTCATATCCACCACTTCATGAGGTAGGCTGTTCCATGCATCCACCACTCTTTCTGTGAAAAGAACTTCCTCACATTACCCTTAATCAGCCTCCCTCTAATCTCAAGCTGTGTCCTCTTGTCCTGCTATTCTTATACTGGAAACATGTTACACTCACTTTGTTAAAGCCCTTAAGGTGTTTGAATGTTTTGATCATATCACCTCTCCCTCCTTTGCTCTAGGGTATATATATTGAGATCCGTTAATCTTTCCTCATATGTTTTCTGATGCAGTCCCTGCACCATTTAGGTTGCCCTTCTCTGGACTGCCTCAATTTGGTTAATGTCATTGTGAAGTGTGGCCTCCAGTACTTCATGCGAGTACTCAGATGGGGCCTAACCAGTGTCTTGTAAAGAGGGATTATTACCTCCCTCTTACGACTTGTATTACCCCTACTAATACACCCCAACATCCCCTAGCCTTACCTACTGCTTTAGTGGTCTGCTTGGATGATTTCAGGTCATCTATGATGATGATGCCAAAGTCTCTTTCTTCCCTTGTGACTGCCAGCAACTCCTCCCAGCCTCTAGGTGGCATCAGGGTTCTCTTTCCTATGTGCATGATCTTACACTTATTTGCATTAAACCCCAGTTGCCACTCTTCTGACCATTTTGCCAGTTTATCCAGATCTCTTCTCATTTTGCCCACCCCATCTGGATCATCTACTCTGTTGCAGATCTTGGTGTCATCTGCAAACAGACAAACCTTACCCACCAGTCCATCTGCAATGTCACTGATGAAGATATTGAAGAGGACTGGCCCCAGAACTGATTCCTGAGGTACCCAACTTGTGACTTGCATCTCTTCTGACTGTATACCATTTACCACCACTCTGTTTTCTGCCCATCAACCAATTTGCCACCAGTTGACCAACTTTTGACCCACCCGAACCTACCCAGCTTATTAATCAATCTTCTATGTGGAACAGTATCGAAAACTTTTGCTGAAGTCAAAGTAGGCGACATCAGCTGTCCCCATGGTCCACCACTCTGGTTACCCAGTCAAAGAAATCTATGAGATTAGTTTGGCGGACCTCCCCATTGTAAACCCATGCTGTCTTGGATCCTGTACTCCTATGGATTCCAGGTGTTGCACTATCCTTTTCTTAAGGGTGCCTCCATAATCTTGCCCACTACTGAGTTAAAACTGACTGATCTGTAGTTCCTTGCCTCCTCCTGCTACCACACTTCTGGAGCAGGATTACATGAGCCTTTCTCCAGTCCTCTGGGACCTCTTCTGTGCTCAGAGACTCACTGAATAGTTCTGATAATGGCTCTGCTAGTTCCACCCTTAGCTCCTTTTAGTACCCTGGGATGCATGCCATTCGGTCCCATTGCCTTGTCCACCCTGAGCTTATCGAGCTCTTGTAGGACCTTTCTTTTATGAAGGAACTAGTGCACATCCTCCCTCGTGTCCATGGTGCTGAGCTGTGGGTCCTGCCAAACCTTCTATTCAGTAAATACTGAGCAGAAGTATCTATTTAGAATAGATGCTTTTACATCGTCCTCCTCCACACACACACCCTTATCCCATTTGATCTTAACAATACCCCCTCTGGACTTTCTCCTTTCACTAATGTATCTACAGAAAGTCTTATAACCGTCTTTACTGTTTGTGCCAGTGTTTCCTCAGTTTGGGCATTTGCCTGCCTTACTGCCTTCCCTGCTTCCCTTAGGAGAGTTTGGTATCTCTCCTATCTTCATCCCTGCATTCCTTATATTTCCTGAAGGCGGCCTTTTGGCTCTGACCTTTCTGCTATTGTTTTGAGAACCAGAGTGGTTTCCTTCTTCTTTGCACTTCCTTTTCTGTCTAACACAATGGGATGTTGCTTCAAGTATTGCATCCATAATGCTTGCCCACTTGCCTGTACCCCTCACCTGTATTTCTTTTTGCCAGGGATAGCTTAACTCTGTTGGCCATCTTATCAAAGTCAGCTCCTCTGAAGTCCCATATTTTTGCCTTGGAATGGGATGATTTACTTCTAGTGGCCAAACTGAACCATACCATGTGATGGTCACTGGTCCCCAGGTGGCCTCCTACCTGGAGATCTGTGATCCTTTCCCTGTTAGTCAGTACTAGATCTAGGATAGCCCTGTCTCTTGTGGGTTGTTGTACCAGTTGGTTTAGGCCCTCCCTGTTGGGAATCCACTATGTGTCTAGTTCTGGAAGATGTTCCTGCTGGCATTGACCAATCTGTATCTGGCATGTTGAAGTCTCCATTACCAGAACCTCCCTTTAGCGCTCATGTTTTGTATCTCTTCTAAAGGTAATGTGTCTATGTCCTGCCCCTGGTCTGGAGGCCTGTAGACAACCCTAATTCATATGGCTGTCCCATTTCCTGTTTCAGGGTGACCTACAGTTCTTCTGGCTCCTTATGTGTATTCTGAATTTCTATAAGCTTTGATACTTTCATTGACATAAAGGAACACTCCACCCCCTTGCACCTCAGTCTCTCCTGAACAGTATATAGCCAGGTACTGAAGTCTCCCAAGTGTGGCTACTGGTAAACCATGTCTAGCTAATGGCTACTATGTCCAGTTTAGCCTCTGTCATTATTGCCTGCAGGTCTGGGATCTTGTTTCCCAGACTGTGAACATCTGTGTACATGATTTTCCATTGGCCAGATTTCTGTGTGTTAGTTGTTGGGCGAGGTCTGGTGTTTCCTCTGTGCATTGTATGGGGAGCCAGACCTTTTTCCTACCTGGTGATGCAAATGAACTACAAACATGCTGAACTCCTGTGAGATCACTAGCTTAGGGGAGGTGTTCTTTCCATTCAATATATCGGGGCTGCACCCTCCCCATTTGCTAGTTTAAATAGTCTTCAAAGACATCAAACTTCTGCCCCAATGCATTGACTCCTCCTTAGTCAGATGCAGTCCATCGAATTTAAAGGACTTTCGCTCCCAAAACTTTTGCCAGTTCCTTACAAATTCATGTCTTTTTCCTGGCACCAGCCCTGAGCACATGTTTAGCTCCCTATCTCCCTTTCTCTGACCTTCTGTCCATCTGCCCCCTCTCCCAGACTGGCAGGATCTCAGAGAAGGAGATGCTGGATGAAATAGATGATAGTTTGTCACCCAACCTGGTCAGGTGTTCCTTGGTCTCCACAACTGACCAGCTAGCGAGATCGTTAGTCCCTATGCGTACCAAGTCGTCAATGTTTTCTCCTGCTTCCTGTACAATTTAGCAATGTGGTCAGTGTCTCTCCATGCTGATGTACCTGGGAGACATATGACCATTACCCTGGCTGGAGATAGGTATCAACTCCCGAATCATGTAGTCTCCTATGATCAGAAGCTTTTTGATTTCCTTTTGCTTTTTCGTTTTGGTTCCTGTGTTGGGAAAGTTTTGTTGTGCTAGCTCCTGTGCTGCAGTGTCCTGCTCTGCAGTGTCCTCTTCCCTTTGTTTGATTTCGGAGATAGAGGCAGATATCTGTTTGTAGTTTTATATGGTTCGTGGAGGTGATATGCTGGAGAGCACCAAGTGATGGGGCACCGATTTGCCCCTCCTAACCACCTGCCAACCTCCCGGACCAACTACCCTCTGCAGTCGAGGTGCTTCTGTTGGATGTTGAGGAAATGGCGGGTAGTTCTTATGATATATTTCCTCCTGAACATGTGATCTGAGGCACGCAATCTCTGCCCATGCTGCCTGGAGCTGAGCCCTTAGATCTGCAATGGCCCAGCATGTAGGACAGTATCCTAAATCCTGTAAAACTGCCCTTTAAAAAGTGTCAGGATTAAGGCAGCTAGCCAAGGAACCAACTAGTGGGAAGCGGTCCTTGACCTGCTGCTCACAAACATGAAACATCTCAGAAGCAAGAGTAGGCAGTCAACTTGTGACTACCACACGGTGTGGTTCCAGGTGAATACAAGTAGAAAACAAACCACCCAAAACTAAAGTCCTAGATTTTAGGAAGGCAGACTTTAACTAAGGAAGGAACATCTTAAGCAAAACCTTCTAGGTACAGTAAGTGAGGGAAGGGGTAGAGAAACACTGGAAAAGGATCAAGATGGCTATAACTGATGCCACAAATCAATGCATAAAAAGAGTAAGTAAAACAAAAGGAGAAAACCACTTTGATTTTCCAGGAAGTGGTGCCAAAATCCAAAAAGAAGGAAGCTTTTAAAAGGTACAAAGGTACTAAAACTGATCAAAACAGGGATACATACAGGGAGAAGTAAAGGGAAGCAGGAGAACAATAAGACTCACAAA
This sequence comes from Neoceratodus forsteri, assembly GCA_016271365.2. Taxonomy (NCBI): domain Eukaryota; kingdom Metazoa; phylum Chordata; order Ceratodontiformes; family Ceratodontidae; genus Neoceratodus; species Neoceratodus forsteri. The sequence continues at coordinate 1,451,745,086 of CM057452.1, forward strand.
GGCATCAACAGAGGAAAGATTAGATAAAGGAGTTAAGAAGGGGACAAAGCCTTCTTTAGATAAACATGTGAAAGAAGAAAGAGAGAGGTATAGTCAAACTAGAAATCTAAACGGGGGCACATGGAGGATGACAGGAAAAAGCAGAGATGCTAAATGGATACTTTTGCTCAGTTTTTATCAAGGAAAAGATGATAGTAGACCCAAGCTAAGCAGGAGAAACACCTCTGATAAGGAGGTGAACTTGGGACCCTTCACAAGGGACAGGATCCTAGAAGGACTAGGAAAACTCAAGGTAAACAAAGCAATAGGGCCTGATGGAATACGCCTCAGGATACTCAAGGAGCTGAGGAAGAACTGGCAGAACCCCTGGCAGAACTCTTCAACCTATATTTGGAACAGGGAGTTGTCCCTGAGGATTGGAGAATAGCCACTGGCCCTCTCCATAAGAGTGGTAGTAGGAAGTCACAGGTAATTATAGGCCAGTAAGCCTCACATCAATTATGGGCAAGATTATGGAAACATCCTCAAAGAAAGAATCATGCCCTATGTGGAGGAGAGTGCAACATTAGATCCTAGACAACATGGGTTCACAACAGGAGATTGTGCCAAATAAATTTGATAGACTTCTTTAACTCAGTGTCCAAGATAGTGGACCAGGGCAGAGCAGAGGACGTAGTCTATCTTGATTTCAATAAAGCATTTGGCTCCGTTCCACACAGAAGGTTGCTAAACAAACTAGCCAACTTAGGAGTCAGTCTGAAAGTAGTCAACTGGGTTCAAAACTGGCTGAGTGGAAGAACCCAGAGGGTAATAGTAAATAGAACACTATCAGAGGAAAGGAGGTGTAGAGTGGGGTGTCTCAGGGGTCACTATTAGGCCCCATCCTATTTAACATCTTCATTAGTGACGAAACGAAGGGTTAGAGGAAAAAGTGTGTCTGTTTGCAGATGACACAAAGATCAGTAACAGGGTAGGCACTCCTGGGGGTGCAGAGGATGAAATCTGACCTAGACAGACTGAGACCTGCAGTTGAATTTCAATGCAAGAAGTGCAAGGTCATGCACTTGCAGAAGGGGAACCCGGGTGAGGAGTACTTCATGGAGGAATGAGACTGAGGTCATGAAGCAGGAGAGGGACCTGGGGTGATTATTACAGACAACCTGAAAACAAGCAAACAGTGTAAAAAGGCTGTGCTTAGAGCAAATGGAATGGTGGGTTGCATAGGTAGGGAATCACAAGCAGGAAAAGGGAGGTGCTGCTCCCTCTACAGATCTCTAGTGAGGCCACACCTGGAATACTGTGAACAGTTCTGGCAGCCACATCTCAGAAAGGACATAGTGCAGGGCAATAAAATGATACAAGGGCTGCACGAGACACCATATGAAGACAGATTGAGGGAACTCAACATGTATTCTTTAGAACAGAGGAGGGATAGGGGGACACGATAGAGACCTTCAAATACCTAAAAGGTATCAACAAAACTCAGGTACAAGACCTGTTCAGTGGCAGGCGTTACACAAAACCAGGGGGCATGAAATGGGAGATTGTGAGGAAGATATGGAGCAACGCATAAGTTTTTTCCAGAGAGTGGTGGACCCATGGAACAGTCTCCCCAGGAGGCGGGGGTGTCAGGATGGTCGGAAGTTTGAAACATGCATGGAATGAATACAAAGGAATTATGGCACCCAGCAGTAAATAGGTGAGGGGGGATTGTTACTTTGAAATGGGCAGACTAGATGGACTGTAAGGTCCCCTTCATCCATCCCCTATCTATGTTTCTATATTCCTCCTACCCCCTACTAGAATTGCCTTTGTCTGTCTCATGCATTCTTGAGTTCCCCAATTTTGACGTTCCATGCATCCATCACCCTCTCTGTAGAAAAAATACTTCCTCACGTTGCCCTGAGCCATCCCCATCTTCAGGGAAGAGTACACAATGGGGGTGAGATACAAACAATAACAAAATGGAAAGGGACCGGGGTAGTCATATTAGATGACCTTAAGGTGGGCAAGCAATGTGAGAAGGCAGTAAGGAGGGCTGGTGAGATACTGGGATGCATAGGAGAGGCATCACCAGTAGAAAACAGGAAGTTCTTATCCCTCTGTACAGACAGTTGGTGAGACCCCATCTAGAGTACTGCATGCAGTTCTGGATACCCCATCTCCACAAGGACATAGACAGAATGGAGGCTGTCCATAGGAGGGCAACTAAAATGGTGCAGGGTCTGCACCAAAAGATATATGAAGAGATTAAAGGAGCTTAATATGTATACCTCGAGGAAAGGAGGAGGGGTGACATGATAGAAACTTTCAAGTACCTCACGGGACTCAAAAAGTCCAAGAGGTAGCATCTTTCAGAAAAGAGATGTGCAGAACAAGGGCAACAATTTGAAGATAGAGGGGGGCTCAGGGTAATGTGAGAGTATTTTGTCACGGAGAGGGTTATGGATACATGGAACGGCCTTCCTGAGGAGGTAGTGGAGTAAAACAGTGGGAGAATTCAAGAATGCATGGGACAGATATAAGGCAATTCTGGTGGGGGTAGGAGGAAGTTGGCTGTTGGTTAACTAGGATCTACAGCTTATCCATCAGGTAGGGAAATGGACAGACTAGGTGGGCCAAGCAGTCCTTTCCTTATCTGCTCGTCAAATTCTATGTTTCTATGTTTGTAGGTGAAGGAAACATTCTGCCAAAGAATTATGTAGCATTTAAACTCTTGGTAAACACTCTGTATGTGTGTATGGAAGAGATTTTACCTTCGAGACAGAATTATACAGAAGTTTGATTTTTGGTTTGTAATCCTTTTACAGGCCATTAGGTGTTAAATATGTTTAGCAAGAACAAGTTACCTCTGCAGGGTGGAAGGGACTGCTTACAGCTCCTAGCTCCCCAGATCTTAGCTGTTACAAGCTTGAACTGTTTGGTACTTGAACTGTTTACTGTCCTTGGCAGAACAGTACAGGGCAGAGTGTCCTTAAATATAGAAATATAGACAGTGAAGGCAGAAAAAGACCAATGGTTCATCCAGTCTTCCAGTAATCCCTTATTGTACTCCAAGCTTTTGTCAATATGTTTTTTCTATAGAGGTTTTTGTCTCACACTATCCACCCCTTGCTCCCTGTCTTACTACTACCCCAGCCCAGGCTGCAGCTCAGCTCACTCCGCAGACATACCTGCTGCCCGCCCACCTGCAGAATCAAGAGAGGTGCCACCCTTGAACCGGTGCTCCACGCTCACCAGGCTGGGGCTCAGCTCACTCTGACCAACCATGCTATGCTGCCCACCCGCCTGCAGAATCAAGAGAGGTATGCTTGCTCAGCTAGCCCCAGACAGGGAATCCGAACCCTGTATTTCCATTGGTTGCCTACTGCTAGTTGGGTCTTCATCGTTGCTCAGTACTACTGTGCTGGAGCTATGGGGACAGAGTTAGTTTTTTTTTAAATAGACAATTGCCCACTCTGCTTCTGCTCTTGCTGTGCTATATTTTGCCTACCTCTTAATATGTTGATCTTATCTGATTACGCCACAGTCTTATGCCTGCATTACAGAATGCTAACTACATTTAGTGTTACCTATTCTTAGAAAAATTAACTGTTTGAGCTGTATATTGGAGTTTTATGCCTGCATTACTGAATGCTAAACACCTTAGTGATACCTATCCTTGGAATGTTTAATTGTTTTTACTGCTTTCAACGTAGGTTTAATTATATTGCATATTTTAGGCTTAATTTAGGGTGCTACTGTAATTGAAACTAGTCAGTGTGTTTTCCCTCCTCTCTCTCTCTCTCTTCTACCTATACTGTGTTGCATGACAACACTCTTTGTCAGTTCCCTCACCTCCTACCTGAACCTGCTTTCCCTGCTTTATTCTTATTAATTTTCTGAACTCGCTGTCACTTGCCATATTTGGCTGCTATCTGAACCCACTCCTGCCTGTCTTTCTCAAATCTCTCAAACTTGCTCCCCACCCCTGCCAGTTGATCTCACTCCCTCCCTGAATTCTTTTGTCTTTATTGTTATCTTTTCCTCGACTCTGCTTTCTGCTACTTGATGATTATTTAACTTACACTGCCTGACTCCCACACTAATCGGTTTGCCCTCTCCCTCTCCTTGGTGTCAAGGCAGACACCTCCACTAAGCATCTTTTGTGATTCTCCCCTTCCTGCTCTGTCTGCTCCTCAACCTGCCCACTCCACCTCACCTTTTGTCTTTTCAGATTCTGACCACCCTTTAGTAACTTTAACCCTTAACCCATTCTTTTCCTTCCCTCACCAGGTGCTGCCCCTAGAACCAGGCGCCCACGCCTTCACCAGGCTGTGGCTCGGCTCACTCCGCAGACCGTACTTTGCTGCCCACCCGCGCCCACTTGCAGAATCAAGAGTGGTACACTTGCATCACTAGCCCCAGAGAGGGAAACCAAACCCTGTATTTCCATCGTTACCTACTGCTAGTTGGGACTTGGATTGGTTGCTCAGTACTACTGTGCTGGAGCTACAGGGACAGATTCAGCTCTTTTTTTAAAAAAATGCCCGCTCTGCTTCTGTTCTTTCTGTGCTGTATTTTGTCTACCACTCAAGTTTCTCCCACCAACCCACCCCATCCCCAGCCTCTAGTAAATACACTTGTGCTCCTCCCTCTCACGCAACCCCTTTCCCATTGGTCACTGATTAACTATTTCTGTACGATGCAAGCTCCTACACCCTGCCCTCCTTCTCTTAAACATTATATTGATCGCTGCATTTCTAATTAGGCACATGTACTCTAGTCCTTTAGGTTATTCCTAAAGTGAATATGAATGCTCTTCCAGTGCTCTCAGAGCAGGATTCTCCATTTTCCTACAAGGCACATGTATTCTACTCCAGCCACTAAGATTAATCGTAACTGAATAATAGTGCTCTGCTAGCACTCTTAAAGCAGGGTTTTCATGCTTACAAGGCATATATATTCTAGCCCATTAAGGCTAATTCTAAAATAATTTCTAAAATAACTCAAATTCTAAATTAAAATAATAGGCAGGATTCTCAAAGGGATGTGCCCAGCACATCTGAGATGCACCGGCACATCCCCAACTTGCGCACTGGCATGATTCTGAAAGGGGGGCCAGTGCTGCAACACATCATGGATGCACCGCATACCACACATAATGATATGCAGCGCATCTGGAAGGGTTAGTGCATGGAATGTGCCCATGCATATGTTGCACAGCCCCATTCACAACTCATCTTGGAGGCACATCCCGGAGCAAGTCCGGAGATGTGCCTCCAAGAGATAAGTTCCTTCAAGTAGACCTAAGTGGATGGCCACCCACAGGCAGGCTACTGTACTGCACACAGCAGCATGGCAGCTGATACACCCTGGCAGTCTAGTGATTCCCTCCACCCAGATCCCGAGTGTATGCTGCACACTGCAGCATTACAGTCACGGTGCTGAACCCCTCCATGCCCAACACCCGATAGCATGGCCTTTGCTGTGGCATTGTGCATTAAGAGCCAAACCCCCTACCGAACTGATCGCAAGGTCACTGTAATCCCCAAAGCACCCTGGTGGTCCAGTGGTCCCCATCCCTGCCCAACACCCCGATAACATGCCCACACACTGTGGCGGTGTGCAGTAGAGCCGACCCCCCCTTCCAGCCCGATCATGGGGTCACCCACAATCCCCAAAGCACCCTGGTGGTCAAATGGACCCCCACCTACACAGGCACCCCGTCCTACCCCATTCCTCCTGTCCTGGCATGGACTTAATGTCGGTGGGTAGCTCAAACTCACCCGCATGCTGCCCGGCACCTGCCAACAGAGGCTGTCTGTGAATGACTGCTACTGTACATCTGGAAGTCCATTTGTAGATGCAGCCAACCAATGGGCTTGCAGTGTATTATACCTTATCATTCACTCTGTGAATGACCGTGTCAGTATACACTGCAAGCCCATTGGTTGGCTGGATCCACCAATGGGCTTCCAGATGTACAGTAGCTGTCATTCTGAGACAGCTCTGTCAGTCAGGCAGCCATGGTAGCATGTGGGTGGCTTTGAGCTGCCGCTGATGTTGGGACCATGCCAGGATGGGAGGTGGGGTGGGACAAGGGTGTCTGTGTGGGTGGGGGTCCACTGGACCACCAGGGTGCTTTGGGATTATGCAACTAACGTTGGGTTGGAAGAAGTGGCTCACCTCTTATTGCAATACCACCACAGTGTGCAGCATACTATTGGGGTATCGGGCATTGAGGGGACCACTGGACCACCAGGGCTCCATTGTGGGCATCCACATGGTCAACATTTGGGCCAGGGTGGGTGGGAAGGGGTGCAACCTACCTCCTGGGGCTATGTGTGGCCATAGCCATTGCAGGGTGCCCGGCACATACTGGGCGCATCCCTGGAAATCACGTGCAAATAGGGCTATATTGACATGCAAATGGCCCCATTACACCTTTGCATGCCTAATGGCTCCATTTGCATGTTACTGGCTCTGAATGGCTACATTCGGTGCAATGCATCATGAGATGCACTACCCCATTGGAATCCCAGCCCGATCAGGGGTTGTGCCAGTGCATCCAGGGCTGGACACAAATGTAGATTCTCAGAGGGGATGCAGAGGGCATCCCAGTGCATCTTCTGTGAATACCACGGATGGTGCTCGGCACATCTCATTTGCACTGGGGCATCCGAGATGCGCCGAGCACACGCCTTGAGAATCTTGCCCATAGTGTTCTTCTCACCACTCCACTCGGTTGTCTGAGTTTCCGGAGTTCACTTTCCCTGCTCCTAGCATTCAAGAATATTATCATGCAAAGTCATTATCCCTACATAACTATATTTCCTACTCTGGACTACTTACATTGTGCTCCTTACTCTCTCTACCAACAACCCTTGCCATTCGGTCTCAACTATGAATTTAGGGACCTGTCCCATTAGCCCAAAGGCTGCTCATTCATCAGCTCCAACAGAGTCTCACCCCAGCCCTCCCTCCTACTTCAGTCTTTCTTCCAGTCATAAACCTCTGGGACACTCCCACATCACTACTAGCTATGATGCTAATAGCCTCGTACCATCTTTCCCTCTGGGCCTCACTGTTATTCTATGCCTTATACCCTTCATACCTCCAATATGCCAGCACACAGCTGCCCCCTCACCTATCTGTCATGCATGTGCACAAATTCCATCAGAGTAAAATTGCCTTGCAGATGGATTATGATCCTCATTTTCCTGCTGTTGATCTGTGCAGGGAATGTCAAGCTAAATCTGGGACCACCACAGATACTAGCCTCCCCAGCTGACTTCACTGCCACGAAAGGACTGAAATGCCTGCGTTAATGTGTGCAGTCTACTGAAAAGTTAGACCTAATCAGTGCCTGAATTTCTCACATGGAGCTGGATATCTTAGTTCTAACTGAAACTTGGCTGAAAAATCCATGCCGATACTGTGATTTCTTTCCGTCCTGCAACCACTTCAGTAGTGACAGACCAACCAGAGGGGTATAGCCATCTACATAAAGACAGATTTACAGTATTCAATGTAGCTCCTGTCAGCACTCTGACTGAATTTGAATCCCTGTTGACAAACATATTGCTATCCCCTATAGAAACATTAACAATAATAAGCTGCTACAGGCCACCTACGGGGGCCTGGAACTTATAAATTACTTGCACAATATTTCAGATAAAAGACAGAATGAAATCATCATACTTGGTGACTTAAATCTCGTTTGGCTAAAACTTGCAGCAAAAACCTACAGCTCAAAGACTATTGCGATAAAACCCGGATTCGCATAACTGGTATCTGATATCACTTCCCCAAATCCCAAATTCCCTCAAGTGGGTCACTGCTTGACTTGATACTTACCAATAGACCCCATAGGATCACCCACACTGTAGTTCTTCCCAGCAATGCCAGTGACCACTGCGCCATGGCCTGTGTAAGAGGACAGCCTTCCCCTAAGTCAGTTAGGAGGTTTACGTGGATAAGGAGTCTCAGAAATTCAACCTCTCCAACCACCTGTATGACCTCAGAAACACAAATTGGTCTGATTTTACCTGTCTGAAGAACATCAAAGATGCGGCCTCTATTTTCAACACCATGATAATATCATCAACAGATACACCTCTTTGATAAAACACAGAACACGGAAGATCTCCTGCCTCTGGTTCATGGCCGAACTAACGGCCAAGCTAGTTACAAGGGACCGACTCTGGGCTACAGTTAGAAGGACCAAACTCCCTAAGGCTAGGCAGGCTTTAGAGCTTGCTGTAATGATTGCACAGAAAGTATCAGGGCTTCAAAAGCAAATCACTACCTCATTGCTTTTATTCCACTAATGATAACTCCAGCAAATTCTGGAAGATAGTTAAGGCAGCGAAGGCAATAAATCATCTTCCTCACTACCCGTATGATATCCCTTAATGGTAAGACACTCTCCAACAAATCTGACATCCTTTGTGGCTTTAATGATCACTTTTCTCACAGACCTTGCATTTGATACCTCCAAAAGTGCCTCCTCATCTCCAGCCTGTCTAAGCATTCCTCACCACCAACTAGCAGTGTCTTCTCCTTCACCCCATTCTAGTATAAAGAGGTAGAAGACTTCTTCTTCATCTTGGTGCTAACAAAGGTGCTGGAGCTGACAGGATAGGACTTTATTTCTTAAAGCTGGTTTCCAGTACTTAAAGGCCCTGATCTTGCACCTATTTAATCTGTCCATCAGCTCCAGTACTATACCTGGTACACGGATAATAGATCAGGTACTACGCTATTTAAATCGGTGACCCTATGAATCTAAATAACTACCAACCTATATCCATTTCTACCCTACTTCTAAACTCCTCAAGAAAGTGATAAATGTTCAAATAAGGAGTATCTTAATAAAATAACCTGATCGGGATGCCGTACAGTCCATAGCATGACTTGGGCCATAGCCTCAGTTACTAATGACTGGCTCCTTGCAATGGATAAGAAGCAGTGGCAGGGGCTGTCTTTGTTGTCCTCAGTGAAGCTTTCAACACTGTCGATCATGCTTACTCCTTGACACGTTACACTGACCACGGTATCTCTGGCCCAGCCCTGTCATGGTTTAACAGCTACCTGACAGATAGACTCCAGCAGGTTAAGGCAGAAGGTTCCGCTCCTTGCTCCTTCCTCTCAAGAGAGTACCACAAGGCTCAATCCTTGGACCCTTCAACACTATTGGTTCTAACATCAGTAAAGCAAGTTTACACCTTTTCACGGATGACACTGTGATATATATATCCAAACCCTCACTAGCCAAAGCAAGCTTGTAGCTCCATTCCAATTTGATCTTCTCCAACACAGCCTTGTACAGTCCAAATTGCTATTAAATGTTAAAAAACAAAAGTGATGTACTTCTATTCTAATCATCTGCCTGCCATTGCAAATGCACTCAAAACCCTGCCCCCATTAAGACCCTTCTTGACGACAGTCTCAAGGTAGTTAACAAATTTAAATACCTAGCTGTGAACTAGATCTGCACCTAACATTTTCAGCTCATTTAGTCTCCCTAGCCAAAAACTGCAGCAAAGAATTGTCTTCTTTTACAGAAACAAATCCTTTTCACCACAGAAGCCAGACTTTGATTGGTCCAGACTACTTTTATCCTTTACTTGACTATGCTGATATACTGGATGGCAGATCTGCAGACTACCTGCTTCACCAGCTGGACACCCTCTACCATAGAGCACTATGCTTCATTTCTAGTGCCCATCATCGCATTTTAACCACTCAGACTCTGTATATCTCCTTGGTTTGGTCATCCTTAGCAACTAGATGCCTTATCCACTCATTCACCAGGCTATACAAAGCCCTCCTTGAAGCTCCCCACCCACATCTCTAATCTCTTTCAGTGGTCTGCTTGTCTTTACTCCTAATGCAGCAATGCCTACATTATGTTAGACATTCCAAGCTCCTGCTCCTGCTTTGGAGCATGGCCATAAGCCATGCACTTCCGGATCGTGGTTAAAGCCAAAGCTAGTCTCAAACTACAAGTCTAATCCTCTAAATAGCTTCAAAAACTAGTTGATGGTAAGTTACACAACTTCTGTGCTTGTAACTGAATAAGTGTCATCACCTCACCCTTTACCCCTTATGTAAACAACAGACCTTGTCTTCTCTACAGCTCCATTCCTTACCTCCTTCCTTACATGTATACCCTATCCTTCTTCCTCTTCCCACCAGTCTTATCCTCTGCTTCCCTTACTCGCCATCCTACCTACCTCCAACCTCGCCACCGCCTTTTCCTCCTACTGCCATTTACCCTTCTCCCAGTCTGTTTTCAATAACTGGTCAACCTCCTCTAACTGCCAACCTAGTTATTGCTTATATATCAGAATCCCATATAATATAATTGGTCTGTATGCTTGCACAATGTTTTACCATGTATCACCATCCTTGTTCTGTCATACTTAATCACCTGTAAATACTTGTTAAATAACTCAGGTCCTTGTCTATACCATACTTTCTGTTCTATGTATTGTGTATCCTTTTATTGCATATCTCTTATGTTCTGTTTGTATGTTCAGAACCTCCTTGCAAATGAGCCTAACCAATGGAGTTTTTCATGTCAATAAACTTGACTTGACCTGACTTGACTAACTACAAATCCCTTAACTGTCCCAATAGTGCTTGAAACCATCAATGGTTTTGGTGCCCACCACCTCCTGGTAGACTGTTACATGGCTCAGCCACTGTCTCTGTAATATAAAACTTTCTCACGTCATTCCTGAACCTCCCCACCCACCAGCTTCTACTCATGACCTCATGCTCTAGATTCACTTCTTCTGTTGAATAGTTCCTCACATGTCACTTTGTTCATTGCTTTCAGAAACATGAAGGTCTCTATCATGTCACCCCTCTCTCACCTGTCCTTGAGCGAGTATGTATGTTCAGTGCCTAAACCAGATCCTAGTACTATCTGCCCTGCTGGCCCTGAATCATTTTGGTTACCCTTTGCTGCACCGTCTCAAGCATGTTCTTGTCTTTTTAGGTGAGGACTCTAGAACAGTGCAAAGTACTCTAGGTGGGCTTCACCAGTGATCTACAGAGAGGCAATAATACTCTTTCCCCTGCTATCAAAACCCTCCTGAAACACCCTAACATCCTGTTTGCCTTACTGTAAGCCTTGTTACACTAGCTAGATTGTTCAAGGGAGTCACTTATGGAAATTTATATATAGTTCTGGGTCTGTACCTTGTTGGTGAGTTCTGAAGTCATAGAGACAGCACAAAATTGGTGTATTTATTACATTTATTACAGCTATGCCAAATTACATAGAAAAGCATATATACCAACCCAGGACATCAGAGGAGCAGTCCCCAGTCGTAACGTGGGCTCTGAGACAACAAGACCCCAAAACTGATCCTGTAGTTATACAGTTTTCTCATAGCTAGTGCTGTAGTTAGCAATTTCCCTTATCTTACTCAGGAAACAGGAATATGACCATACATGGCAGTTCTCTGCCAGCACTTTCTGTCCATGCAGCTGGCTTCTTATCAGCTTCCTAAGCTTGTAGAAAAGTACATGTTTTCCCTGAATCTCTCTGCACCTTTACATATTGCAAATACACATAATTCCCCATAGTTAGTTTGTATTATTTCCTTAACTAAGCAATCCAATATTGCAAGTACAGCTAAAAAGCACTGATCAGTGAATATCCACTAGTAACTAATAAATCCTTACTAATGAATACATAGCAGCACATCTATTCCTAAGATGTGCTATATCATCCTATGCACTTACATTAGCAATATGCAGTTATATGGAAATGAGAATGACAGATCCCAAAGTGTATGCTAACATTTATGATGACTTCTAGGTCACTTTCCTTAGAAAGTGCCCAGCTTAACCTCTCTCATCCAATACTCAGTTCTGGGGTTCTTGTACCTCATGTGCATCACCTTGCACTTTCTGGCATTGAATTTCTGCTGCTCCACCTTGGACCACCTCTCACCCTTTGCAGGTCCCTCTGCTTCTCCCTTACCCCCTCTTCACTGTCTACCCTACCACAGAGCTTTGTGTTATCTGCAAAGAGATGCATCTTGCCCTAATTTCTTTCTCCTATGTCACTGATGAACACATTGAAAGGACTGAACCCAGGACTGTTCCCTGGGGTGTTCCACTGGTGATTTCACTCTTCTCGGATCTGACTCTGTTTACCAATACCCTCTGGTGTCTCCTTTCCAATGAACTTCCCACCCATTCAACTAAACTGATTGAATTATTTTATTGACCAATCAATTAGAAGATCATTATAATATTGCAATACATTGTGTCATTACATGAAAATAGACATCAATATATAAAATATACAATGCACCATAAAGGAAGGAATTTGTATATGGTACAGTGCAAACACTAAGCAATCTCACAGGAATGAGGCAATATTCTTGTAAAGTACAGTACATTTCAAATTCTATCTATGACTAACTGGGCAAGATTTTCAAAGCCCTGAGATTGTAAGTAGTAAGTAAGTAAATAAGCATTTATTTTAAGGTGCCCAATCCGGGGCTCTGGGCACTATACATAACATTCAGGAACATCACAATAAAATATATAATAAAACTTACAGTAATTAATAAATCTGATAGTCAGCTTTAAAATATATTTTCAGAATATGCTAGCTTAAATAAGTGAGTTTTAGGCCCTTCTAATTATCTCCACTGTGGGGCCTCCCTGAGAGAGATCTTGGGAGGCGAATTCCAGCGGACTGGGCTGGCCACCCCAAATGAGCAATCACCTGAGGATTTCAGCCCAGTCCTCAGAATCACAAGGAAGCCCTGGGTGGAGGAACAGAGGAGTGAGTCAGAATGGCTGGGGTAAGGAGGTCTGACAGGTAGCCAGGGCCCAGTCCGTATAGGGCCTTATAGGTGAACAAGCCCACCTTGAAGAAAACCCACCACCTGACTGGCAGCCAGTGCAGACCCCATAGGACCAAGGTCACATAATAGAATCTAGGTAACCCCATCAGCAACCTGGCCACTGTATTCTGCACTAGCTGCAGCTGGTGGAGTTCCTCCACAGATTCCAAGATAAAGGGTGTTACAGTAGTCGAGCCTGGATGTTACAAAAGTGCAGGAATGTTGCCACGAGTCCTGGGTGTGCCACAGATATGGTGCACAGGGCTTGCAGCAATTTTTCCATCCTGTGTGGTAATTGATGCAAGTTAGGCCATCTTTGCATGGTCTGGCTTGCATCGATCTTGAGACCATTTTACAGTGCTTGCCAGAAATTTGGTGCAAGCTGCTGTAATTGGGAAAACTATCACAACTTCATCTGTCCTTAGAAAATCAGGTAAAGTTGCGACACATAGGCATAGTAGCGATTCAAAGTGTTGTGGCACAGGGCTTGATGCAAACCCTGTGCCACCCTTTGAAAATCTGGTCCTAATTTTCATTGTTGCAAAAGAAATTAGCTGCTCTCTTTATGATCCATATATCTTCTGTAGAGAGTAATTAATATCAGGAGATCCAAATCAGTGCCAGGCATTGAGGTAATAATCAGTCCCAACCACTTTATTCTGGTTTTGTTTTACAAGGACGCATGCATACCATGTTTAACCTTTTCAATCCCCCAAGTAAGCATAGGCATTTTGTACTTTTTATGTCCTTTGCTTGTATCAAAGTTGTAGGACTTTGCTACAAAATAATTCAAATCAGATTAGAATATAGTCTTTCTGAAACTCAGGTTCCAATAGTACATCCAAACAATATCTATAATTGTGAAAACAATCATTAGCTAAAAGAAAACATGGGAAAGGTTTGAGTTTCTAATATTTTCTAAATATAGGAAATAGAGAATAAAGTATGGGTCTGGGTGTGTAATGAGAATTTACACACACCAGAGGGTTTGATGCTACATAAACCCCAAGGCGAAGCTTCGAGGGGTTTATGTAAAATCATGTAACCCGGTGTGTGTAGGGAATGTTACACCCAAACCCATATTTCCTTTTTCACCTCACAATTATATAAAATAAAGAGCTGCCAGTGTATCCTAGGTTCGGTTGCGTTTTCGTCCGGTGCTGAGATTTGCCTTTCTTTAAACTTTTGTTTTACTTTGTGCAGGTCTTTGAATGTTTTCACAGTATATGGGAAAATATAAGAAAACGACTTACCACCCGAGTTCTTCTGGTAGTTCTGTTTTAAGCGACAGGGAAGTAGTGAAGCGGTTTAGATGATAGTTGCGCTTCCTTGCATGAAGGCATGCGCACAACAAGGAAACTGTGCGCATGTTTGCGTTATAAACACTCCTTTATAACGTAAATTACACCATGGTTTCCCTAAGGAAAAAGGGAAGCTGGTTATTATTATACAATAATTCACATTCTTTTTTATTACTGTATCATTTATATTTAAGGCTCAGCCTGATGTTTCTAACAACATATCTATTTAAAACTTCAAGGTTATATTTTTGTATTCATTTTCAATTTCCAATAGCTAGTCAGAGGATAACAACTAAGTTCCTTCCATAATAATTCTTCTTCTAGGCATAGCCCTGGTAGTTGTTATTTGGTCATTGCTGTAATGACTAGCAAGTAGTTTACATTTTGAGTTGAAATATGATTCACATTTAACTAATCCAAGTTCTGCATTAAAGAAAGATGCTGAGGTAGGTTTTCAGAATATATTTAATTCTAAGACCCTATACATCTCCAGCATATAGAGCCTGAGCAATATACTCTTGCCACCTTGATGAATAAATATATAAGGGATATGTGATGGTGACTTCTGAAATATGCTGTTTATCTTCATGAGTGGACAGTGACCTCATGACCTTCATGGGTGGTGAAGCCACAAGTAAAGTCAAAAGGTCACTGCCCATTAATGAGAATGAAATGGCATACACTCAAAGCCACCATCACATGCCCATCCTATACCCCTTTATGGCAACACCCCAACAGCTAAACAGGAAAAAAAAAAGACCATTATGGCTACATTACTGATAATGGTCTTTTTCCCCAGTGCTTCCCCAGTGTCTGCCCTCCCTGGACCAACTCCAGCCTGGAGTTGGAATCTTGAGAATCCGGGAGTTGTGGGGGCAGAGCCCCTATGGGGGTGTGGGACACAGCCCCAAAGAAAACACCCACACAGAACAGGTGGCACAATACCTGCATCAGTATTGTGCCATCGCCTGTGAGGAGGTTAACATTGTTGCTGCCAACATAACTTGGTGTTCCTCTTCTACAATGAGCAGTACCATTTTTAAATAGTTGACACCTAATTGTGATTTGTTAAAACATAAGAGTTACAAGTATGAATTGCAGTTTCTTCTCATTTCTAAACTGATGGTTATTTTGGTTAACTTTCACTGATTTTAATCAGGAAAATGAATGGAAATGAAACATATTTATATTTGGTGTACATTTTGATTTTCAAATTTCAGGTCTCTAGCTATGGGACACTGAAATTAACGCTCTCTGTCTGGACGCTAATGAGGATTCCCAGCAGCAACAAATTTTGAAGCTCTTTTCTTTTTTTCAAGTTTAGCTTATTTTTTTTTGTTACGTGGCTGTTTTTCCTTTCTGGGTAGTTAGTGTAGAAGGAACAGCTCTAAAAGGGTTTATAGAGGCAGTGTCACTGTGAAGTGTGAGATTCAGTTTGGGCAGAGTACAGCACAGAGATCTGAAGTGCTGCCAGTTGGCACAGGCTGTGGAACAAAATTAGCTTGTGGAGTGCACCACAGCTTGGCACAGGTGGCTGGCAATTTATCTATGATGTACTCAACTCCCAAGCAAGATAAATTTTGTGATCTACCCTACTGTGAGGATAAAAAAAAATCTCGCTAGTTGGTGGACCTTAGAAAGTATCATTTTATTTTTAGTTATAAATGGTAATGCACATTGTATAAACTGAATTTCCACATATTTATAATTAAATTTCTCAGTCCCTGTAAGGTTGTTTTAATTTCAGTAAAGTTCTATCAATATGATGCCTCAATATACATAACTATCAATGGTATCCAAGAGTGAGTCACCAAGTCTCCAGCTATGTTTTCTTTTTTCTGTTTTCCAAAGACCATTACTTGGCAAGTACTGCCATTGGCACTAAGTTTCATATCTTCTGTAAAACCATTAAACAGATTCAATTGTTTTTGAAGGCCACATTTCATTAAAGAAAACAGCATTAAACTGTTTGCAAAAGCAGTGCAGCACAGTTAGGTGGACTAATTTTTGGGAAATCTGAAACATCTTTACTTAGTTCATTCAGCAGGTAATTAATGTAAATACAAAACAAAGTGTGGGCCAGGATGCAGCCCTAATTCACACACCTATTTGTGGGAAATGTGTTAAAGAGCTGCCCCTGACCCCAACCTCACATGAACTCAAGTTTCAAATACAGTTATTTTACAATGCTAATCAGTACAGGATTGAGTCACAATTCCTACAATATACACCATAGTATTGCTCATGAAATATAGTCAATTGCATCTGAGAAATCTATGAAGGCTTCATAAAGTTTCTGTTTCTATAAATTGACATATTTCTTGATTAGATGTTGATAAAATAGTACAGTTATTGATGGTTTAGTAACCAGATCTGAATCTCTATAAACACATAAACTGCATGACAGCAGTGCAGGGAGGGTCAGCACTATATAACGTCAAAAAGTACTATAAGGTCTGTAGTCCATGTACTATAGTGTAGGTGTGCAAATCAGTTTATTGTAGTAATAATAACAAAAGGAACACCACATCCAAAACACAGGTCAGCATGATGTAAAGTAATACTCTTGGTGGTCTTATGAAACAGAGGAACTCGTACATAAAAGTTATCAATTTAGAGCCTATATGAAGCCATCTGCTAAGCAGCAAAATGAACTGCAAGAACCTACAGACAACCTGGAGCAGGATCATATATGCCTCAGCAGCACAGCTGATAAGAAACACATGAGCTAAATCCCACCTGCAACTCAGTTATGTCCCCTAGTCTGTCAAGCTCCTGCAGAAGTCTATTTAGCAATATTTTTAAGAATATTTTAGAGCTAACATCCAACAGACTTATATGTCAGTACATTTTAGGTTGTCTCCTTCTCTCCTTCTTATTTATTTTTTACTTACTTATTTATTTCAAATGTTTCACCAGGAAAACATTCTGAGCTTATAACAATTCATTTCCAGATGGGTCCAGCGAAGGGCTAGGAAGAGACATGAAAACAATAGTAACTAAAATTATATTGCAGTTAAAAACATACTAACCATCACATAAACATCATATAACAAGCAGTACAGAGGCATTAAACAAAATATGTACTTTGGTAAGGAAATGGGGTTGGCAGTGAAAATTGGGAAGGTTGGGATAGAGAGAGTAGAGACAAGGCAAGGGAGAGGAGGAGGGAGTGAAAAGAGGAGGAGAGGTACAGAGGGAGGTTAGTAGCAGTTGTAGGTGTGAGAAGAGAACCTGAGGAGAAAAGAGGAGAGAAGACCATAGAGAGCAGATGAAAAGAAAGAGCAAATTCCATAGTTTGGGAAGTGGCAGAAGAAGGCAGCCTGACCAGCTAAGGATGTCTTAGTAGGGAGTGCAAGGAGTGGAAACCACAGTTATGAGGCCATAGTGTGAAGAAGGAGAGGGGAGAGGAGGAAGTGAGGTAAGATGGGAGGTGCCCAGTCAGAATTTAGTGATAAAAGAGCAACAATGAGAGAGGTACTTTTCTTCAAGGGAGAGGAAGGTATAAAGGAAGCAAGGGTGAGTGCAGGAAGGGCAGTCCAAATCAAAGCGACAGAAGGAGTGGATGAGGAATCCAGTCTGGACATGGTGGACTTGGAACAGCACTATAGACAGTGTCTCCATTATCAAAATGGAGTGAATCATCTGCTGGAGAACAGTTCTACGAGATGGCAGAGGGATACAGCCATGGTTTCTGTATAATACACCTAGTTTAGGGTGGAGTTTTTGTGGATGGCATCCACATGTCCGAAAAGTCTAGGTGATGTTCAAGCCAGACCCCAAGGTACAGTACTTAAAAGTGGGAACATCATCAATCGTGGACCCATCTAGGGTATGGAAGGAGGGGTGGTCAGTAAGCCTAGAGAGCTTCTGTATAGTGCCAAAGGTCATGGAGACTGTTTTTTGGCATTGAGGGACAGTTGATTTGAACAGAACCAGTGATGGACATTCACAAAGTCCTGCTGGAGCTTGACCATTAGATTGAGGTGGGGAACCAGAGACATAAAGAACTGTATCATCTGCATACATATGGCTGGACACAGAGATGCAAGCAGTGGGCAAGTCATTAAGGAAAACTGAAAAGAGTATTGGGCCAAGGACAGAATCTTGGGAGACAGCAGGAGTTAGGGAATGAAGTGGATAAGGAATCATCAGTTCTTACTGATTGAGTCTTATTAACAAGGTAGGAGTGGAACCAGTTAGTAGCAGATGTAAAAAACTCTGCTGCTAAAAGTTTTTCAAGAAGAAGGTGGTGGGCTACAGCATAGAAGGCTTTGACCAAGTCAACAAAGATTGCAGAGGTGATAACGCCCTGATCTATGCCTGTGAGAATGGACTATGTAAGCCATAGAAGGAAGGAAGAAGTGGAGGGATTTATGGAAACCAGACTGGAAAGGGGTGAAGAAGGAGAGGATGAATCAAGGAAGGGAGAGTTGAGACAGAACTAGGTGCTCTTGAAATTTAGCAAGGATGGGGAGCAGGAGATAGAATAGTAGTTGCCAGAACAGGATAGGTCACCACCTTTAGGAAGGGGTCAACAGTAGCATTTTTCCATGCATCAGAGAAAGAGGCAAGACAGAAGAGAGATTTAAAAGGGAAAGTGGAAAAGCAATAGCAGGGCAGAGAGAGATAGAAGTTTAGGTCAAGTCCATAGAGTTCTTGCCTTGAGAGTTTGGATTAGGATGGATTTGAAGTGACAGCAGGGAGATAGGAGAGAAGGGTAAGGGGTGTTGAAGAGAAAAGGTGGGGAAGGGGGAGAGGGAGAGGAGAAGGAGGATTGATGAGAGAAGGGAGGAGGTGCATGTGGTGAAGAAAGTATTGAACACAGTGGCAACAGAGAGGGGTCAGAAATAGTGACATCACTGGACTTGAGGACTGGAGCAGAGGACTGGGTAGGGGGAGAAGAGAACATGGCTGACCTTCCAGAACTTGGAGGGGTAGCTAATGTTGATTTGAAGATGGACTCAAAAGTACTCAGCCTTGGCAATCCTATTAACTTTAGTACATTCATTGTGAAGACACGCTACCTGAGTAAATCAGTTGGGCAGCCAGAGGACTTTTATGTCTTCCAGGCAAGATCTCAAGCAGAGTGACAGGGCAGTAAATCAGCACAGACCCAGGGATTTGGGAACCATAGACTCTGGCTTTTCTGAGAGAAGCATGCTGGTCCCAGACAAATTGGAATTTGGACTTAAAATAATGGAGGGCAGAATCAATGGAGTTAGCAGTGGATATGAGTGACCAGTCAGTAGCTGCCAAGTCCACGTGGAGGGCAGATAAGTCCAAAGATCTGAAGGACCAGATCTGGAGGAACTTGGGAGGAGCCTTGGGACTGTGTAGTTTGTGGACACAGTAGACCAGATGACAGTTACTAAGGGAGTCCAAAAGGGTGCTGGTATCAATAATCTGGTGGGAATGGAAGGCAAGTTCCTAGTCCAGCAGGTAGTGGTTGAGAGATTTGTGGTTATGGCAGGTCGAGCCATTGATAAGCTGAGAAAGATTAACAGACTTAATATTTTGGCTGAATTTGGAATGAGATGAGGAGAGTCAATTTAATACTATTAATTATTAATTATTATTAATTAATTTGAGTTATTCTTATAAATGGGAGCAAACTCTGCCCCTCCTTGAAGGTGGGACAAACCTTTCTTGTATATGCTTATTAAAAAAAAAAAAACAATCTATTACTCCACTCTTCTGCCATACAACAGAGTACTTCTGCAGGCATTAGGTCTGGATCATGAGCCTTTTTAGTGTTAGTTAGTTGGTTAGTTGATTTAATTTGATTTGATTTGATTTAACCAGGAAGAGCACTTGGCAAATGGTCCTTTTCAGGCTCTACCTGCAATACAATACATGATTGAACATAACATATAAAAACAATAAATACAGCATCATATAATCAGAAATTGAACTTAGTTTTATTGTTGCACATAAAAACATGAATAAAGTGCATCCAAAAATGGCAAGACATCCTTACAGCTAACAATAAAGACTAGCGGAGAGCAGTTCCAAGTGCAACAGCATCACCTGAAAGGCAAAAGACACCTAAGTTTCGCCCATCTGGTCGGAGCTTCTTCAGAGGTTTACAAACATGTGGCTAACTAAACTAAACTGGGCTGGCAGTATAGCCTAGAGGTTAGAGGAATGAGCTGTGAACAAGCTTGGTACATCCAGCAGACCAGACCTGAGTTTGATTCTCACAAACTCCACTTATGCTCTGTGTGACTCTGAGTAAGTCACTTAACCACCCAGTGTTCCCAGGTCACTCCTGAAAACAGGCACTTGTGCCTAGTGGGCCTTATCCGGTTACCAAAGTCTAAAATAAAAAAAAAAACCTTCATAGTGCCATCAATCAAAAAGTACTTGTGCTCATTAATTAAAAAAACTTTCAAGTGCCCCAACAATCAAATTTCATTGCATCCACAGTATTAAAAACTACCTGCATTTTATTTAAATTAATTTAATTCATAGATTTTAAACATTAAACTACTATGAATACATTAAATACTAAGTGAACATTCAATTAACAGATGTCTCATAACAGTTCCTACATTTAGAATTATATCTAACACATTAATACATATGCCTTAAACAGTCCAAACATTTTGTATCACTACTAGTTTTCTCCAGAGTTCCACTTTTATAGATCATGTCTCAGCTTCTTCTGATTGAGTCCAAATTCATTTTCATTTCAGTACCAACATGTAGAGATGTTTTCTTATATTTAACATCCAATACCAGTGATTCTTGAAAATAGGACTTGCTTGCAATGACAACAAAGCCTTTAAATAAACTGCAAATTCAAATGGACAATTTACTGTGCATTCGCTCCTCAGCCAATATGTACATTTAATCGTATAATGTTCTAATCAGTCACATTTTATTTGCAGCACTGATTACACCTCTAATCTAAAACATTTTAACCATCAAGTTCCTATTACAATACTAATACAGGACAACTATGCTTTTAATATGCTGTATTGCTATGCAGTGTCTGTGTTGTTCTGTTTACTATTTGTGTCCTGTTCTACAGATTCAAATCTATATAGAAGCATGAACTATTGTAATAAAGGAGTCAGCACAAAATACTTTTTAGCATCATGGACTAAAACAAACCTATCCACCAATGGAGCGCAAAACAAGGAATACAGAAAATAAATCAGGAAAGGGGAATGGGGGGTTGGAGGACAGAAAAGACCTCTTACAATCTCCACCATGAACACAGCAACCAGGTGCAGGGATATAGCAAACAAAACTAATACTAGAATTTTTGACAATTTGTTGAAAATATATATACAATAAATTCTAGGATAGCAAATGAGAACGTGCAATTGATCAATAAAAAGTACTTTTTAGTACTTTTAGTATTAGTGGGTGCAACAAAATTTGGTTCTTGGGGTCACTTGAAATTTTGTTTTTTTAATTAATGAACACGAGCACTTTTTGATTGATAGCACTATGAAAGGGTTTAGTTAGCCACATGTTTGTTAACCTCTGAAGAAACTCTGCCCAGATGGAACAAAAGCGTAAGCTGTCTTTTGCCTTTTCAGGCGATCCTGTTGCATTGAAACTGCTCTCCTCTAGTCTTTATTGTTATCTGTAAGGATGTCTTGCCATGTTTTGGGATGCACTTTATTCACCATGTTTTTATGTACAACAATAAAACTGTAAGTACAAACTTTATACATGAGATGTGATGAGTGTGCTTTATACTACAGACACTATACACTATTCACACTTAGTGCATATTTACTTCAAACGTCTGTAGTGGGTGCTCTGTTTTTTTTGTTTTTGTTTTTGGTGCTCCAATTTTTAAAACAAAGAATGAACAAGCAAGTTGTAAAGATTCTGGCACTCTATTCTAATAGCAAGGTGCAGCTGCTGAAAGCTCAAGAACCAATCCTAGTGTGGTTTAGTGTGGGTTGCAATAAAACACCTTCAGCCAATCTCAAATTTGGCATTATTGCCCTTACGAGACTGATTCAGATAATGGAAAAGGAGTAGTAAAAAAAACTGCTTTAAAAATGTTGCAACCAAAAAATATCCGATCTGGGCAAGACACAACCACCTTAGCTGAGAATAATAAAATACAGTAGTGGGTTCAACTTAGGGCAATCAAAACAAAATAACTTATTATTATAACAAACAGACAGAACAGTTCACTCTCTGACACGAAATTAAAAAACCTGGAAACATAGTCAAAATAGGGTAAAGTGAGTCAATAGTTATTGCTTTCCAGGTTTCTGGGGAAAAACTGTTTCAATTTATAGAGAACCCCAAGACTTTGGTAAATGCTTCAGCTGACCAATTCGATATGTGCAGAAACATTAGCCTGGGGTCTAGAACAGCCCCAAAGTATTTGAACTGAAAAACCTGTTCAATATTGTTGCCTAAACTATCATGAAATGAAGGGGCACCCACTCAACATGGACACAATGCCAAACAACATGGATTTTGTCTTTTTGAATTTAAAACAAGTGATTTTTGACAAACCAACTACACACAGAAGACAAATCTAACTCAAGATCCAAATAAATATCCACCAAGGTTTTAGCATTAGAGAAAATAATCAGATCATCAGCATAAAGCAAAGAGTTGCAAGATTTACATTCCAAAGGTAATAAGTTTACAAAACAACATTAATTGGCCTAAATAGAACCCTGGGGTACTCACCTGCTCATGTCACGAGAGTCAGATAAAGTAGAACCAACACTAACAAACTGGATATGCTTAGCTAAGTAATAATATAAACAATGGAGTCCACTCTGAAGAAAGAGGGTTACCAGTGGGTACCGTGAGATTCAGTATTGGGTCCAGTCCTTTTAATGTCTTCATAAGTGACATTGCAGAGGGACTGGAAGGAAAAGTGTGCCTCTTTGCAGATGACACAAAGATCTGCAACAGGGTTGATACACAAGGAGGTGTGGAAAGGATGAGAAGGGACTTGGAAAGGTTGGAGGAATGGTCAGAAGTATGGCAGCTAGGATTCAATGCAAAGAAGTGCAAAATAATGCACCTGGGAAACAAGAACCCAGGGAAGAATACACAATGGGGGAGGTAGTAACAACAACAAAAAGGAAAGAGACCTGGGGTAATCATATCAGATGACCTTAAGGTTAGCAAGCAATGTGAGAAGGCAGTAGGAGGGCTGGGGGTATACTGGGATGCATAGGGAGAGGCATCAGCAGCAGAAAACAGGAAGTTGTTATCCTCTGTACAGACAGTTGGTGAGACCCCATCTGGAGTACTGCATCCAGTTCTGGAGACCCCATCTCCACAAGGGCATAGACAGGATAGAGGCAGTCCAGAGGAAGGCAACTAAAATGGTGCAGCGCCTGCAAGAGAAGGCATATGAGGAGAGACTAAAGGACCTTAATATGTATATCCTTGAGGAAAGAAGGAGAGGGGACATGATAGAAACTTTTAAGTACCTCAGTGGAATCAACAAAGTCCAAGAGGGTAGCATCTTTCAGAAAAAGAGCGTGCAAGAACAAGGGACACTATTTAAAGATGGGGCGGTTCAGGGGCAATGTAAGGATGTATTATTTCACAGAGAGGTAGTGGATGCATGGAACAGCCTTCCTGAGGAGGTTGTGGGGTCTAAAACTGTGGGAGAATTCAAGAATGCATGGGACAGACATAAGGCAATTCTTGTGGGGGTAGGAAGAAATAGGCTGTTGGTTAACTAGGATCTGCGGCCTATCCTGTAGTTAGGAGATGGGCAGACTGGATGGGCCAAGCAGTCCTTGTCTGCTGTCAAGGTCTATGTTTCTATGTAATCTTTAATCCAAGAAACCACATTCATGGAAAGCCCAAGAGATGTACAGTAAGTTTTAAACAGTGCAAACCTCGGTCAATACGTCAAATGCCTTGGTCAGGTCTATGAACATAGCCACTAGTTTTAAAGTGCAGACTGTCAAATGGACTTCTTTCCTTTCAATACTAGCAAAATGTTCCTGCTCCACAATCTGTTCTCCCCAAAGGAGATTATTTGTTGCTGTTTTGCCAAAAATGTTTGAGTAATATTAGACCCAAATGTCAGGGTAATGCAAGAATCAAGTTCCATTTTTAAATTGTTCGCACCCTTGGCTACCAGGTCCAGGAGGCTTTGGATAATTGTTTCTATAGTTGCCAACATTTTTTCCATTGTTGATAGTAATAATATTTTATGTTTGCTTGCACGCACGCAAGAAACATGTGTGGCAGCTTGCTGGAGTAGCGTTGTGGAGGTGAGGCAGTGTTGTGACCAATGCCAGCAGTGCTTTTGAGGCTGGTCTCTGTGGCACCAATGGAGCAGCAAGGTGCCACCAACTTGGAAGAAATTCACCGCTGCAATCAGGAATGCCCGTCATTGAAAATTCAGCTGTTTTTGCTACTGGGCGGTACCTGATTGCAGCAGCAAATCACAACTTGCCTTATCTGGTGTCACATTTCAATAAACATGGTGGTGGCTGTCGCTATCCGCCTCTCACAGTTCCCATGAAAGCTGAAGGGGTGCCCAATCCCCTGTTGGCATCTCCTCCCAGTTCATTTGCCAATGGGGGCCAGTCCCCATCAGCATAAGGTCCCCATGTAATAGTTTTGTATGCCGAGTGGATGTCCAATCCTTCTCAGCACCATGACCCCCCAAACACAGACCCATTTTCTGTGCTGTGGGGCCCAATCTGCATTGACGTCAGTCCCCTCCCAAAAATATAGGTGGCACACTGGGAGCCCACCTCAGTGTACCAATAACAAACCTATAAAGGAAAACCATCCTACTATGTTTTTTTAACCTGTAAAATAAAAACAGCCCCTCATTGTCTCAGTGCCTCCCCAATTTGCACCCACCCTCTGTACCTGACTTCCCATAACCCCACTCACCCCATACTTACCTCCAGAGCCCAGCACGATGATCTTCAGTGGCGGAACACGCCTTACTCTTCAAAGCCAACCATGAACTGAAGAAATGCTGGTAAGCTGTATAATGGCATAAATGTTTTTTTTCAACTTAGGTGGATATCTCATCCATTTTGTGAATTTTGTCACCAAATTTTCAACATGGGATTCTTGGGACCCCACCTCATGAATTCAGTCACTGTCATCTGGTAATTTGGTCCCAAAAGGTGGTTTCATGGTCACTCAGAGAATCACCTTTTGGGACCAGTTAATGAAATGACAGTGTCACCGTTCATGAGTGAGCTCCCAAAAGCCTGTGTTTCAAATTTGGTGAAAAATTCCCAAATGAGACTGCGTTACAAGCATGTGCTGCACAGTTTCGTGCACTTCATACATAAATTTGTAATATTTTCACTCAAGATTTTTCAACATTAGGATTTTTCACACCTTCTTATGAACAGTACAGCTGTCACTTTTCATATCCTGGCGAAATGTGTTTTGCACATCTGGCGCACAATTGCACAGTTACTGTGTGAAATCAGTGTTTAGGACAGATTAAGAAAATCACAGTGACACTGTTCATAAGCGGAGGTCCCAAAATGCCTATGTTGGAAATTTGGTGAAACAATTCCACTAAATGACTGTGTTATGAGCATGCATTGCGCAGGTTTCCATGTACGCCATAAGTTCAAGCAGTTTCAATATTTTCACCCAGATTTTAAACATTGCCATCTCTTCACACCTCCTATGAATGATACAGCTGTTATTTTCACATCCTGCCTAAACTGTGTTTTCACACATCTGGCACAGAATGGCGCAAGTCGCTGGGGAATCAACGTTCAATATAGAGTCACAAAATCACAGTGCCACTGTTCATGAGCAGAGGTCCCAAATGCTTTCATGAGTTGGGGTCACAAAAGGCCATGTTGAAAATTTGCAGTGCAAATACCAACAAACGCCCAGGGCATTAGGGTTTCTAACCATAACGTCCCACCCTGTGCAGACTGACAGGCATCAGGGTGTGCCTTTGGATTGGCAGCTGTAATGCTCACTCCATTCCAACCCCACCCTGAAGCCAGTGACAGGCATCGAGGTGTGCCTTGGACTCTTCGGCCCCAGAGTTCACCCCATACTCCTATACTGCACCCATTTCTGCATATGTCCTTATGGAATGGGGTGATTGTAAAGCTGAACACCCCAAGGCACACCTCAACACTTGTCAGTGTCTGCAGGATAGGGTGAGGTGACATGGCGTGGCGTTATGGTGACTACCCAAACACATACCCCAATGCCTGTCCCTCTCTGCAGGGTGGAGGTGGGTTAGTGTGAGTTCAATACTTCACTGCCATTCTTATTCTGCATCTGTCTAACTCCTGCACTTCCACTGCTAACATCAGCAAGCAAACATTCGCCATTGACAAATGCTTGTTCTTTTTTGACTTGCAGAAAAATAACCTTTTCCTTTCTAGATTAAGGCTATATTGTGCTCCTTAGTATTATTCCCATTGGTTATTTTAGCTAGTTTCTTTATTTAGCTTTTTCATTTTACAGGCCATATCAAACCATCTTATTGTGTCAGAATTACCCTTAATCTTTTTCAGTATAAAGTAAATGTTTAAGTTTTATGATCTGACCAGATCCCACTGCTCCTTTTGCAGAAAGCCCTTCAAGAAACTTGTCACAAAAAAAAACCAGATAACTTCACAAACTTTATCTTCTAACAGCGTATCCAATATAATACATTTCAAGTTCCTAATTTCTGTGAATAATAGGGGAACTTCTATATTTACATTCAATTAACCTTCATTACTAATTAATTCTAATATCATAGTAGCATGGTTACTGTCTGTTCTTTGCTTAACTTCAAGGTAGTCCCAGAAGGGGACTGACTAGACCATAAAACCAGGTCTATTACCAAAATACCTGTATCAGACATGCAGGTCATAGGCCCACTATATAATTTTCACATACCTGTGGGCCCAAATCTGCCCTTAGGAGGTTTTACAGTCTTTTCAAACAGCTGATGGCATTGCCCCCAAAATGTGCTTTTCAAAGCCATACAAGTACAAATATATCTCCTTTTGCCTGGGGCACTCTGAGAGGCCCTTCAGTGTATTATTCCCGTATTTATGTTGTCATATTCTGTACCTGCCTTTAGTTTATGTGAATGGTTTGGAGTATTTTTATCAGTTGGATCAGATATCAGCATGTTCCCATTTCTATTTTGAAGTTTGATTTGATTCTCAGAATCTGTACCTCTCTGTTTATTTCACAGGGTAGTATTATTCATGCTTGTGGGCATTGCATTTTCTCCTCCATTTTCTAGCCCAGTACTTTTAACAAGATCCCCACAGTCAGCATCAGTAAACACTTTGGAATGAACTCATTTCAGTTGTTTTTCAGGTCATGCAACTCATTTGT
Source organism: Neoceratodus forsteri (assembly GCA_016271365.2). Lineage (NCBI taxonomy): Eukaryota > Metazoa > Chordata > Ceratodontiformes > Ceratodontidae > Neoceratodus > Neoceratodus forsteri. The sequence continues at coordinate 1,451,772,549 of CM057452.1, forward strand.
CATTTTAAACATGTTATTCATAATTTATTTCCCCTCTAAAGCTAATGGGTGCTGGTTGATATTATTTCTTTTTGCAATACTACTGTATCTTGTTGTTTTATTCCCATCTGTATCTCCTAAGTTCAAACATCCTTTCTACTCTCTGTACAATCTTTATCAACCTGTGGTAGACTTTCATTATTATTCACACCTTGGACAGCCGAGCTGGATTTCTTTAATTTTTTTTCCTTTCCTTAGTTCTAACCACTCTAGGTGTTTCTGGAATATGAACACTACTAGAATCTGATCTGGTGGCTGGAGGAGTCACTCTTCAGGTGGCACCTCCATTGTGGACAATTCCTCTGGTGGATAGACGGTACAGATTGGAATAACCTGATCAAATCATCCATTCTAGCTCCATTCACTGCAATGTCCTTTCTTGCTGTTTCAGTTTGGTTGTGCAATATTACAGGCTGTTCCATCGGCATAATGATATCTGGATGTAAACAGGAGGGTAAGTATTGTGGAAATGGAGGTATTTCACGTAACATAGCACCCTCACTTATTGGAGTAAGTTTTCCTTAATGCTGTCACTTAGCAAGTTCTCATATTTTGTTCCACTCATGGAATTATTACTAGATATTTCTCAAAATGTTTTCTACAGCTCTTTTATGCCATCATTATTCTGTTGTAGATTTAAAAGTACCTCTCTGATCTGTATTTTCTATAACTGTGAGGACACACCGGCCGGTGGCACTGAGGGTTAAGGCGCTGGGCGCCACACCTCGCTCTACGCCAGCAACCTGGGTTCAGGAACAGACTCGGGCCGCCGTGGGTTGGCTGGGTAGGAAAGGATTGAGCATCCATTGGACTGCTCTCCTCTCCTGGGGAGGAGGGTCCAGTGTCGGTACATTGCTGGCTCTAGCGGAGGCTGGGTGGTGGTACACCACCACTGCACATAAGGGGCGAGTGAGAGGGCAGGTGCTGGAGGGAGTGCATGCAATGTGTGTGCACTCCTCCCATGGTGTCATTGCACATTCCTCTCTCTCTGGGGAGAAAACGGAAAATGGTGGCGTCCCAGGTCATGGCAGTTTGATGGCCGTTCGATGGGTGCCCTGGCTAGGGGACATCGCCGGAGCTGAATCCAGTCTTGGTGGTGAGTGTGGGGGACTCCACCACCCTGCCACAGGGGCAAGCCACGGGAGATTACCGGTGAAGGGTCCTAAGCAAGCCAGGGTTCCGGACGGTGGCTGGAACCAGAGAAATGTGTGGACGGGGTAGCCGACGGGACACCAGGCAGAGAAAGTGAATAACTGTAAAAAATGAAAATAAATAACTGTGAGGACACTGCTCTCATTTTTGATGCCTGTTAGGTCTATTTTTGACTCTTTGGAGGGAAGAAACTCTCTTTTAAGTTGCTGTTTTCACTTTTTGGGTGTATCTCAGTGGGTCCCTGCTTAATCATTATATTGTTTGTGTATTTCGATATCCAAATTCAAGTCAATAAATAGATTTGGGAAATTTTCTGATAAATTTTCAATAGTAATATGGGATTTACCTGTGACTCTATGCAATACTGTCACTATGTGGACTTTGATGATCAATACTTCACATTTTTTCTTATATCATCAGGTTTAGTAGTAGATGTCCTACTTGCTATATTTAGGGTCCCTCTTAGGTACCTGTCAATGATATCTTAGTTCCTGTAATGATGTGTTCAGTAATTTTTGTTTGATTTTTATCAGTAGCTTTTACCTTTTCCCTTCATCGTTTTCCTCGTTACTATTTCATGTCTATAAAGGTGCTAATGGGAGGCTCTATTTCACTTTCTTTTTCCTGTACTGACCACTTTTGTTCATAATAACTGATTTCAAATTGATAGGAAACCTTCCCTATATGTAGAAATAACACTTAATAAAATCTAGAGACTATCGTATATAGATAGATAGTAGATAGATAGATAGATAGATAGATAGGTAGATATCCTTCCACACATCAAAAACTATATAACAGCAATCTGAAATTTAAAGTGTCCTTAGCTTAAGAATTTCTGGGACAAAAGAGCATGGAATAAGCTAAGATTAGTTATCACAGATTAAAAATACACTGCAATAGAATCAAAATAATAGTTGGTTGACACACACCTGCAGTGGAAGGTCAAAAGTGTCCATTGGTTCAAATAAGCTTTATATGAACTTGTAATAGAAACATAGAAACATAGAATTTGATGGCAGATAAGGACCGCTAGCCCTCCCAGTCTGCCCATCTCCTACCTAATGGATAAGCTGCAGATCCTAGTTAACCAACAGCCTACTTCTTCCTACCCCCATCCCCTAGAATTGCCTTATGACTGTCCCATGCATGCTTGAATTCCACCACTGTTTTTGACTCCATAACCTTATCCAGAAGGCTGTTCCATGCATCCACAACCCTCTGTGAAAAAATACTTCTTACATTACCTCTGAGCTGCCCCCCTTCAAATTGTGCCCCTTTGTTCTTGCACACCTCTTTTCTGAAAGATGCTACCCTATTGGACTTAGCTGATTCTCTTGAGGTACTTGACAGTTTCTATCATGTCCCCCCTCCTCCTTTCCTCAAGGTTATACATATTAAGCTCCTTAAGTCTCTCTTCATATGTCTTCTGGTGCAGATCCTGCACCATTTACTTGCCCTCTTCTGGACTGCCTCCATCCTGTTTATGTCTTTATGGAGATTGGGTCTCCAGAACTGCATGCAGTACTCCAGATGGGGTCTCACCAGCTGTCTGTACAGAGGGATAACAACTTCCTGTTTTCTACTGGTGATGCCTCCCTATGCATCCCAGTATCCCCCAGCCCTCCTTACTGCCCTCTCATTGCTTGCCCACCTTAGGTCATCTGATATGACTGACCCAGGTCCCTTTCCATTTTGTTGTTGTTAGTATCTCACCCCCATTGTGTACTCTTCCCTGGGTTTTGTTTCCCAGGTGCATTACTTGCACTTCTTAGCATTGAATCTAAGCTACCATACATTTAACCATTCCTCCAACCTTGCCAAGTCCCTTCTCATCCTTTCCACCCCACCTTGTGTGTCAACTCTGTTGCAGATCTTTGTGTCATCTGCAAAGAGACATACTTTTTTCCCATCCCTCTGCATTGACACTTATAAAGACATTAAAGAGGACCTGTCCATACTGAACCCTCGCGGTACCCCACTAGTAACCCCACTTTCTTCATAGTGGACTCCATTTACTGTTACGCCTGTGTCCTGTTTTCCAGCCAATTCTTTACCCAGGCTATCATCTTGGGACCTACTCCCAGGCTGGCTAACCTGTATATTAATCTTTGTGTGGGACTGTGTCAAATGTCCTTGCTAAATGAATATGTACAAAATTCAAACCAGAAATAAGTTAGCTTTTCACCAGTGCTCTGCTTGCTCCAGTGTAGGATTAACTTTTCTGGGTTTTCCAAATAATATTCTCCAGAAGATACTCCACTGCCAATACAAGTATGCTTTCCACTCATACTGGGCCCTTTTGGGTTATGACTCATCAGTCTGTACAATTCTAGCCTCTCCCTACATTTCAAAAATATAGACAAGGCTATAAGAATGTTGTTCAAGTCTCGTGTGCTAACAGGGTAGTGATCCAGTGTATGGGCAATAACAAGGGGTCAAGGCTGCTTTCAATAAAAAAGACTTGTGCTTATAAAAGCAATGTTTAACTAATATGAATAATATGCTATACAGCAACCAAATAAACTTAACAAATGGTATATTCTTTCAGTAAAATTAAATGGAACCATCAAGTACTTACTGTACATTGCTTTCATAATTATGTGCAAGTTCCAGCTTTATTATTCTCCTCAGCAACATGTTTTATTGGATTAGCAGTGTTTATAAGAAGAGCAGAAAAGTACAAGAATCCTGCACTGTTTATAGTTCTAAATGCTGTTTCAAGCATTAATTTATATGTTTGTATGAGCTTATGGCTCACTTCACTTATAGCAGAATAAAATATAAGCATCTGCAAAGTTTACAATGCCTTTTAACCACAAAACCATGCATTCAAACCTTAACAGAGCAACTCTTAAGAGCTGGAATAATGGCAACCCTAGTGATTTAAATAATTATAGGCCGATTTCTCTGCTTCCCATCCTTTCCAAATTGCTAAAGAAAGTAGTTAACAACCAGCTCAGGAATCATCTGGAGACCTTCAAGCTACTGAATCCAGTACAATCAGGATTTAGACCGTGTCATAGTACAATATCCACTCGCAAAGGTCACTAATGATTGGCAGAATGCCTTCCATGCTAAAATTACATGTGTGCTTTATTTCTTACTTAAGTAAGGCATTCAACACAGTGGATCATGACCTGCTCCTAGTCACTTTTACAACAATGGACTAGATTCAGTAGCATTAAAATGGTTCACCAGCTATCTAACCAGAAGATACCAGCAGGTAAAAGCAAATGGAGACCTTTCTCCCTGAAAACGCCTCAGAGAGGCATGCAGCAAGATTCCATCCTGGGGCTACTACTCTTCACACTTTGCATAAACAATATTGATGCAGGCATTAAGTCAGCCAACATTCATCTCTTTGCTGATGATACGGTTCTATATATTGATAGGACTACCCCAGAACTAGCTAGTAAGGACCTCCAAGTGGAATTCAATCACTTGCAACTTAACCTCCTGAATCAAAAACTATTATTAAATGCCAAAAAACTAAGGTTATGTTTTCTCTCCAGTTGTTAATGCATCCAATACCTGTACACTATGTTTAGTTCCTCACATTACTACATTTCTAGTTGAATCCTTGGAATTTGTGGCAAAATTCAGATACCTGGGGTTTTGGATTGACTATAAATTATCTTTCACTGACCACATTGAAGAACTTTAGAAAAACTTAAGCAGATTCTTTTCTATCGGATCAGGCACTTACTCAGGATGCAAAAAGCAGGTTGGTTCAATGCACTTTTATCCCACTTTTGGATAACGCTGATTTCCTCTATGGTCATGGTCTCAGCTCTGCATTATCAAAACTCAACACTCTCTATCACTGGGCAATAAAATTTATCACCAGAGTGCCATACTCCACTCATCATTGCTTCCCTACTCCCTGGTAGGTTGGATGTCTCTTAAATTTAGAAGGCAAAAACTCATTGCTTTCTGGATTATTAGAGTTCTTACTAAGAAACTTTCACAGTACATAACATATTGTCTGCCTATGTACTGAAGGTAACTACAGTACTCTGTAAGAAGAATTTCCTATACCTCACTCATTATCCCTAGAATTAACTCACATTTTGGTCTATCATCTATAAACCATGCGCTTCCTACATAGAAACATAGAAACGTAGACTTTGGCTGCAGATAAGGACCGCTTGGCCCATCTAGTCTGACCATTTTCCTACCTACAGGATAGCCGCAGATCCTAGTTAACCAACAGCCTATTTCTTCCTACACCCCCACAAGAATTGCCTTATGTCTGTCCCATGCATTCTTGAATTCTCCCACAGTTTTAGACCCCACAACCTCCTCAGGAAGGCTGTTCCATGCATCCACTACCTCTCTGTGAAATAATACTTCCTCACGTTGCCCTTTGAACTGCCCCCATCTTTAAATTATGCCCCTTGTTCTTGCACATCTCTTTTTCTGAAAGATGCTACCCTCTTGGACTTTGTTGATTCCACTGAGGTACTTAAGTTTCTATCATGTCCCCCTCTCCCTTCTTTCCTCAAGGGTATACATATTAAGCTCCTTTAGTCTCTCCTCATATGGCTTCTCTTGCAGACCCTGCACCATTTTAGTTGCCCTCCTCTGGACTGCATCTATCCTGTCTATGTCCTTGGGAGATGGGGTCTCCAGAACTGGAGTCAGTACTCCAGATGGGGTCTCACCAACTGTCTGTACAGAGGATAACAACTTCCTGTTTCTGCTGCTGATGCCTCTCCTATGCATCCCAGTATACCCCAGCCCTCCCTACTGCCTTCTCACATTGCTTGCTAACCTTAAGGTCATCTGATATGATTACCCCAGGTCCCTTTCCTTTTTGTTGTTGTTACTACCTCTCCACCCCACTGTGTATTCTTCCCTGGGCTCTTGTTTCCCAGGTGCATTATTTTGCACTTCTTTGCATTGAATCCTAGCTGCGATTCTGACCATTCCTCCAACCTTGCCAAGTCCCTTCTCATCCTTTCCACGCCTCCTTGTGTATCAACCCTGTTGCTGATCTTTGTGTCATCTGCAAAGAGGCATACTTTTCCTTCTAGTCCCTCTGCAATGTCACTTATGAAGACATTAAAAGGACTGGACCCAATACTGAACCCTCGCGGTACCCACTAGTAACCCTCTTTCTTCAGAGTGGACTCCATTTACAATTACCTTCTGTGTCCTGTTGTCCAGCCAATGTTTTACCCAGGCTACCACCCTGGGACCCACTCCCAGGCTGGTTAATTTGACTATTAATCTTTTGTGTGGGACTGTGTCAAATGCCTTGCTAAAGTCTAGGTAAGCCATGTCCGCAGCCCTCCCTGGTCTACTACTTTGGTCACCCAGTCAAAGAAATCTATTAGATTTGTCTGACATGACCTTCCTGCTGTGAACCCATGCTGCCTTGGGTCCCAGCCCCACTGGCCTCTAGGTACTCAACTATTCTTTCCTTCAGAAGTGACTCCATCACTTTCCCTACCACAGAGGTCAAACTGACAGGTCTGTAGTTTCCTGCCTCTGTCTTGCTCCCACTTTTGTGAAGGGGAATCCATCCGCCTTCCTCCAGTCCTCGGGTACCACACCATCCTCCCATGATTTATTAAAAGAGTAGCCAGTGGTTTCACTAGTTCCCCTTAATTCTTTTAGAATTCTGGGGTGAATTCCATCAGGCCCCATTGCTTTGTCCACCTTCAGTTTTAGGAGTTCTTGCAGAACCCTTTCTTCTGTGAAAGGACTGGGATCACCCCTATCAAGACTGCTTCTGTTAATTGGATTAGGCACTTCCCCTCCTCTTTTGTGAATACTGAGCAGAAATATTCATTCAGTATTCCTGCTTTTCACTGTCCTCCTCTGCCCACCCACCATTCATTCTATTCAGCCTCACTATCCCTCCTTTGTCTTTCTACACTGCTGATGTACCTATAAAAGGTTTTATCCCCTTCTTAACCGAGTTGGCTATCTTTTCCTCAGTTTGGGCCTTTGCTATTCTGACTTCCCTCCCTGATTCCTTCTGCCTTAACTGGTACAGCTCTCTGTCCTGCTCCTTCTGTGTTTCCTTATACTTCCGAATGCTATCTTTTCTTCCTGACTTTCACAGCCACCTCTTTTGAGAACCATAGTGGCTTTTTCTTTTGTTTTGATTTGTTTATTTGCTTCACACAAAGGCTTGTTGCCTCTGTGATGGCAGTTTGATGATTCCCCATTGTTGCTCCACACCTCCTTCTAGCCTGTTTGCTAGTGCTTTTCTGAGGCACTCTCTCATCTTGCCAAAGTCAGCCCTCCTGAAGTCCAGTGCCCTCACTTTTGTATGGCTTGACTCTGTAGCTGAGTTTAACGTGAACCACACTGTTTGATGGTCACTTGTTCCCAGATGGCAACCCACTTCTAGATCTAAGATCCTCTCACTGCCCCATTTGAGAGTATGAGGTCTAAGATTGCTCCCTCATGAGTGGGTTCCAAAACTAGCTGTCTGAGGCTCAGCCACCTGTAGGGCATCAAGAATGGCCCTGCTCTTGGATGTGGCTGCAGCAAATGTGCTCCAGTTAACATCCTACGTTGTGGAATAAAGTAAAAAAACTTGAAATTAGTAATCCCTGTAAAACTGTCCACCTTCAAAAGCTTTTGTACATTCCTTCAAGGAGCACTGTAATTGCTTCCCTAACTGCCTGATAATCTAGTGTGTGGGTCATCTACCTAGTGTTACCCTCTAGCTGTCACTATCATTTACTCTCCATTTATAACTGCCTTCTAACCCTTCTACAATTCCTCACGAGTTTCCTTGTATATATTGTACATATTTACCATACTTATCACATGTATATATTGTATATAATTGCAGTATAATAACTGTGTCTCCCTTTTTGCTGTAGAGAGGCTATGGCATAATTTGCCATTATAAAGGGTATTTATCACTGCAAATATGTGCACAGTTCTCTCTCTCTCTCTCTGTGCATGGTCTGCTGCAGTGTTTCTCTTCCTGGCTTGCCACTTCCTTTCTCGACCCAACCCAGCTGCCAAAGAATCATGGTGGTAGTTACTTAAAAAAAACTGCAGCCAGCTTACATCAGTCAGTGCAGCGGTTGGATTTCTGTTCATCGCCAGTGACCTGGGTTTGGGAATGGACTCCTGACCACTGGAGGGCTGGCCAGGGGAAGAGGAGGGAGCATCCAGGGATGGCTTGCCTTCTCTGGGGGAGGTGGGGTTGAGACCTGGCACCTGTTGGCTCCTGGTGGAGACTGGGAGCACAGCAGGATGTCAGATCTCAGAGCTTTAGAGGAGTGGCGGATGTGCGGTGTGTGCCTTGACATCTGTGGCATGCCACTCCCCAGGGAGAAACCAGGAAACAGCTCTCTGTCTGCCTGGATGATGGTCTCCGCTCCCACTGCCGATCAGCCCACAACCCACCCACCTCAGTGACACCCGGGCCAATTAAGAGTGTGCTGGCCTCCCCACTGGTACCTTCCCTCTCAGAGGTGGGGACCTGTCTGGTGAAGGGACACACCAGGTTACCTGGGGGCCACAATGAGACAAGGCTGGGAGTCAGGTGGGCCCAGGCAGACAGAGGTCAAAATGAGTTGTTGGACAGGGGAGAGCTGGGGCGGAAAAAAAACTGTTATTTTCTTCAGGATTCAATATTAAAAACATATGAAACCTCTGAAAATGCAAATCTAAGGACCACCTGAAAACTGAACTGGAGAGCGCCGACCGAACTGGTTAGCAATTGCTGTGGCCAAAAAGGAGACCCAGCAATTATGTAAAATAAACATTGGTGGTGTGTGTAAACATCTTCATATGTTTAATCTCTCCATTACATCTGCTACTGTGCCGTCCTGTGAAATCAGCACACATCCTCCCTCTGTTCAAATTTGGTGACCCTTGCAATGTGAATAACTACAGGCCTATCTCCATCTTGCCTATCCTCTCTAAAGTTTTTGAAAACTGATCCACAGTCAGTTAAAATCTCACTTGAAACCTTTCTCTCATTAACCCAGCTCAATCTGGCTTCCGCAAATCACAGCACAATCTCTGCTTTAGCAAAAGTAACCAATGACTGGATCTCTGCTATAGATGCTAAGAAGGTAACTGGAGCAGTCTTCTTGGACCTTAGTAAAACTTTTGATACTGTTGATCACAACCTACTAGTCAATTGCCTCACTAATTTGGGTGCCACGTACCTTACTACCCAGTGGTTCTTTAGCTACCTATCAGGAGATCCCAGAAAGTAAAAGCAGACGGCTTTACTCTGCTTCCTTGCCAGTTGTTAGAGATGTCCCCAAGACTCCATCCTAAGCCCTATCTTGTTTTCATTATACATTAATGATCTTGATTCCAATATATCCATGTCTAATCTGCATTTCTTCATGGATGACACTGTGCTATATACCTCTGGCTCTCACGTTATCCAAAATTAAGGAGTGCTTCAAGCAGACTTTGCTTAATTCAAACACAATCTAATAAAGGCAAAGCTCCAGCTTATGCAAAGAAGACCAAAGCTATGATATTCTGTCATAGTACTGCCACAGGTACCTCCCATACCCCGCCCAAAGACTTTATTGTTACCACGTTAAACGAAACATTGGAAGTCGCTCCAAATTCAAATATCTGGGCATCTGGATCGACAACAAACTCTCTTTCAATGACCATATCGAGGACGTTTCCAGAAGGCTTAAAGCCAGATTAGGTTTCTTCTTTAGAAATAGGCCCTCTTCCCCTTGAAACTTGAAATAAGCTCGTCCAGGCCACTTTTCTCCCCTTCTTGACTATGGCGATGTAATTTACTCCTCTACTACTCTCGCAAACCTAAGTAAATTGGACATCCTCTACCACCGTATGCTACGGTTTATTACCAACTCCCCTACTGTTCACACCACTGTGACCTATATGCAGCTGTTGGATGGACATCTCTCACTACTAGACACCTGCTCCATGCTGGTCTTTGGACCCTAGCTGCTCCTGCACAAACTACCGAAGTTATCTTTCATCTCTCATTAGTATTTACATAGTGCATACTCTAAGGAAATCTGATTTCATTTTGCTTGACATACCTAGGACACGGACCTCCTTTGGTAAACATGCTATTGCGTATGCCCTTTCCTCTATTTGGAACCAACTACAAACGTGCTGAAACTAACTAGCACAGTTTCAATTAACTTCTACAAAGTGCTAAGTGTAGCTAAGATAAAAGATATCTACAACTGTCATTAAGCCCTTCTTATCCCTATGTGGCTATGCACATTCTGCATAAGACCTTAATTGCCTTGCACATGTTAACTGCTTATTGTTCACACTATCATTTAATCCAAGACACTATTTCATTCTCCGGCTCCTGATTTTATAACTACTGCCTTTACTGCAGCAATCCCACTCCTGCTCCCTTCCCTGGCCCTACTCTTGGCTCTGTTTACGCATATACTACTCCGCCTCACCTTACCAAGCCTTGAATACCTCCTTACCCTATATTTTCTGTTGCTGCTCAATTTACCCAATTTACTAAAATGTATGTATTGCAAATACTGGTTACCATGTCTTGAATTGCTAGTATACTACCTAGAAATGTTCATCACTTTGTACCACTTGTTTGCTCATCATCCAATGTGGTGTCCTTGTATATAATATCTTGCTTGTATTATATGATCATGCACATGTTATATTATTGTCTATCAATTATTTTATTTTTTATTTATGTATGTTCATTATCAGTGTACATGTCGCAGGACCTCCTTTGTGAATGAGCTTGCTCAATGGAGTTTTCCACAATAAACTTGAACTTGAACTAAACTCAGAGTTAACGACACTCTTGGGGTTAGATGCTTGCACAAACCCCTTGAGCTTCACTCGTCGGGGTTCACGTAGCATTTAACCCCATGGGTGTATGTGAACTTCTCTACACACACCACCCCACACTTTATTCTATATATTTATCATGTTTTAACTGTCTCCTACTTCCTTGTATTTTGATTAATTACTGTTCATCTTATCATTATGAACTTTAATACATTGTTATACTGTTGCTATGAACTATGTCCAGGTCCACCTTAGAATGAGTTAATCTCAATGGTGTTTTGCCTGGTTAAATAAAAGATTGATTGAAATATATTGATGACTGTATTTGTGTGTGGAGAGTATGAAGGAAGATGCAAAGGAATTTCTGGAATGGCTTAGTATAAATTATTACAATTTCAGTTTTACAGCCACTACAAATCCTGACTCAATTGATTTCCTGGATATTACACTCTCTGGATATGTTTCTCATAATAGGGTCACAAACAAAGGGTACAGAAATAGACATCAATCAATGCCCTGTCCTGTTCTGAATTGATAGCTGCCACACAGAATCACTTAAAAAATCAATACTTATAGTCAGTACCTCAGAATTCAAAGAAATTGCACTGATGTTAGGGATTTTGGCACACAAGATGAAGAACTCAGACAAAGGCTCAGGGCTGGGGACAATGAGTAGGCAAGGAAGGGGATTAGAAATAAGGAGAGGGAGATAGACAGACAGACAGACAGAGAGAGAGAAAGAGAGACAGAGAGACCCCATGAAAATAGACTGAACTGGCAAACCAGTAGACCTAAAGGTCACTACAAATGCCAGCATGGCAATTTATGTCAGTAGTATTCTAACCAGGTCAAAACTTTGTATGCCCTTCATCTAATTTGGGGATTGTAATTAGGACTTCATTTCATGCACCACAAATTTTGTTGAGTACGCTTTGTGATGCTCCTGCAATTTATGCTATGTGGGGAGGACCATAAGAATGTTGAAGGATTGAGTACAAGAGCACAATAGGAGTATTGTCAACAGGAGAATGGACACCTCAGTAGGCAGTCTTTTCAGTGAACACCATGGAGTATGTAGTGTCCAGAGCTGGTAGTCTCTAGTAATATGTCACTTGACAGCCACCCTTGAGGCAGTTGTGGAAGGGTGGTGTACCTAGGGCAGGGTTTCTCAATGAGGCCAGCCTCCAGGGAGGCTCAAGCAGTCTTAAATGTACTATATTTTAATGTCAGGTTTGGATGCTTCATGTGAAAGGATGCAGCAAAGTAAAGGCAAATAATGGCATGCAATTTATGTACAAAATGGTTACCAGGAAAGACATATCAACAAACACTTGTTTCCTGGTATGGCATGGGAAAATACAATTCTTGGAAACTGTGCAAAACAAAATTCAAAATAATGCAAATGAATAGGAACAAGGTAACAACTGATCCATTATACTGACTGCAGAGAAGCACAAATACAAAGGCTAAACAGAGATACTAGGAGCAAGAGCAGGAGGGAGAAAAATGGTCCCTGAGAAGGTGTTTAAGAGCAGGGTAAAACTGACAAGGAAAGCAATCTGACTTATGGAGGTATTGCAACGAGGGGTAAATAGAGTCTAAAAGTCAGACGTGTGGAGCGAGTAGGCTGACCTGGGGAGGGGGGTGAGAGAGAGACTAATAAGTTCAATAAATGAGAATAAACTCAACTACTCACATGCACTTCATTGTATTCTTCCTGTAAGGTACAAAGTATGATAGTTGTTCTAACTATGGAGAGGCCCAAAATTATTTCTATATTAGGCAGAGGCTCAAGATCTTTTCCAAGGCTTAGGGAGGCCTACTATGACAAAGTGTGAGAACTCCTGACCTAGGGTCCTGGGATATAGAGTATGGGCCCCAAGAGAAAGTATGCAAGTATCTAGACTGGGCCCCATGCCTACAGTCAGGGCCACAGTGTTGGCAACACCTCCCCTGACAGCATTAGACTTCACATGTTTTCAAGTACAACACCTGGGCCATGTTGAATTTAAACATATTTTTCTTTCCCTTTATATCCTGTTGCCTGCTTTCTGTGCCCCCCACTGAGCAGGCTGCACAAGGAAATTGTAGCCCACATGCCCACGCCCCTGTACAGCAAGTGGGTATTTTTCAAACTCCTGAGGTGTGTTAGTGTCTCATGCTTAGGGTTCACTAATGGAACCCTGAGCACTGAAGGGAGTGATTGGTGAGACCATTGAGAGTCAAGGATGGACCACTGAGAAGGATGTGTGCAGGACCATGAGACAGCAAGAGACCAGGAGCAACAGACCACAGGCTTATCTGAGACTGACTTTGGCTGTGCTCCACCTCTATTCAAAAGTCCCAGTAGTGTCAGTGGATCCAGAGTTGTGGTGATTGGCAGCAGAGAAGAGTGAACAGTGGCTCTGTATAGCCCCATTTCTTTTTTCTGTCAAGTCTAAAACATGGTCCCTCATTGGTGGCGAGCAGCATGATCAAGGAGGAGCAGTAGACGAAGAGAGCAGCATGCGAGCGCCAGGTGGAGTATCATGGTCTCACCTCCGCACTGCTCTCACACACCCATAACCACTCCCACCAATGACAGCATATAATAGCCTCCCACCTCAGTGCTACACACTGGGTTGGGGCGGTGACTTGGTGGAAGTACCAAGGAAGGTGCTGACAGGCAGAAAATTTTACTTTTTCAGAAAACTTGCTTTGCAAAGTGCTAGACAGCACAGAGGGGTAAGCAGCAAGACTGCAAGGGACGGGTGAACCTGAAGGGTAGAGCATCCGGCAAGAGGACCTCTGTTTAAATAGATAGAAGGTAGGACCCCAGACCAGAGGCCTTCACGAACTATAGGAGAGCTCCCAGAGGTGGGGAGCAAGGGATGGAGAAGCAGTTCAATAAAGCGAGGACTGCTAATGACATAATTTTGTTTCATTTTTACAAAGCATTCGCACCTAGCTGCGCCAAGCCAGCAGCTAAGGCCATGTGGGTGAGAGGAATGTTACACTGCTAGGACTGCCCACAGAGATGGCAAGAGAGATCTCCATTCTGAGCCAGTTTAGGCTAGCCAGACCCTATTAAAAGATCACACATAGGATGGAGGAGTTACATAGGGTGGGTTAGGTACTTATGAGTAACCCCGGGCATTAGCCTCATAGCAAATGAATTCTCAATCCTGTGTTATGCCCCATTGCCACTGAACTGCAATTCTGAGTTAGGCCACATTGGAAATGAACTGTAATTTTGTGTGGTGCTCTACTGCAAATGAATTGCCAATCCTATGTTGTGCCACAGCGCCAATAAACTGTCAATCATGTGTCGCGTCCTAGGGTCAAAACTGAAATGTTTAGGTGTGGGAACCTTATATCTAGATTTCTAAGTGGTGAAACTGTCATTTCAAGGTGCTGGAACTCTCCTATAGTAGTCAATGGAGAAAGATGACAGAGGTGGTGGAACTGTCATACAGTTTTTAAGAAGTGGTGAAACTGAGTTCCTGTGGGCTCCTGCCCAATTTAACCCCTGTGCAGCCCTCTGCCAATGAATTACAGTTCTATGTGATGCCTCATAACAAATGAACTCTCAATCCTATGTTGTGCTTCATTGCCAATGAACTATAATTCTGTGTTGGACCATAGTGTAAATGAACTGCAATCAATTCTGTGTGTGCCCTACTACAAATGAACTGCCAATTCAGTGTTATGCCCCATTGCAACTGAGCTGTCAATCCTGTGTTATGCTCCATTGCAACTGAACTGCAAGTCTATGTTGTGCCTTACTGCAAATAAACTGCCAAACCTGTGTGGTGCCCTATTGTCAAGTAAACTGCCAAGCCTGTGTAGTGCCATACTGCCAAGTGAACTGCCAAGCCTGTGTAGTGCCATACTGCCAAGTGAACTGCCAAGCCTGTTTAGTGCCATACTGCCAGTGAACTGCCAAGCCTGTGTGGTACCCTGACTGGCAAAACAAACTGTTAACCTTGTGTTGTTCCAATTGCAAGTGAACAGCTAAATCTGTGTTGTACTCGTCTTAAAGGAACTGTCTAAACCTACACCCTTGTGATTACAAGTGGGCAGTCAACCAAGCTAGAGGGGGTGTTGGTCAGGCCATGCCACTTCAGTTGTTCATCTTTGCCATGTCCCTACCTTGTTAAGGCAGTGAAGGAAGTCTGGAGCTGCCATGGCTCATTAGTTAAGGAATCTGATGAACAGTGGGTGGGATTATGTTTGCAGGAGTGATGAAAGCTGCAAGACTCAGAGCAACAAAGCTGCTAGACTAGGAGTTGTGAAAGCTCAAGAAACCCCAGACTACAAATCCTTGTGTGTGTGTTTATCCTGGTCAGCAGATTCTCTACTGATGCCCAGAGGGCTCAGTAAAAGGAATCAGTCTTTTATTTATCGGCGGTCTGCCATGACCTATCTACTAATTCAGCAGCATTGAGAGCATTCAAAACAACAAATGATAGTGCACTCAAGTGAAGCAACAAGGAGTCCACACTTGCAGTGAGAAATTTACATTTATTGCAGAGTCCACAACGGAAATGCTAATAGGCAGCCCCAGTGCTTCGACCATTAGGTCTTCATCAGGGGTGTGTCTCAAAGCAACCCTTGTTGGTGGTCTGCCATGATCTCCTACCAACACCCAGAGGGTCCAGTAAAAGGAATCAGTCTTCTTCATTGACCAGAGGTCTGCTATGACCTACCTATTGATACAGTAGCCTTGGAGTGCATTCAGCCTGGTGGTCCAGCATGACCTTTCCCAGGCACTGAAATTCTACAAACCAGAGGATGGGGAACATCCTGTGGTAATCGCCTCTTAGAAGAAAAGTTGTCTTGTTTTGCCTGAAGGCAACTTTCTTCAGACCATTCTGGTGCATTTGTCCCCTGAAACTCCTTCTTGTGTGCACCCTGTTGCTTGTACAGTTTTGTTTTGCAGGTCACTTCAAAGCTGCAACAGCAGCTAACCAGACTATTATTTTGGTCATCCCTTGCTAGAGTTATAGAGCTTAGAGTTCTTGGGCAATGCCAGAGAACTTGAGAATCGTTAACCTTGCCTAGAGCCATATAAGCTAGCAGCCTCTTAGAGTTTAGAGTTCCACAAAAGGGCCCGATTCTAGAAAGTGTACACCTGGGTAAACTGACTTGCACCAAAGAAAATTGTGCAAGTAGCAGTTTATGCCAGGAGTCACAACATGCGGTATTTCGCAAAGCAGCCTGCAACATGCTGCAGGCTGCTTGTGCCACAGTGGACATACACCACTAGTTCCACTATAAACCCCCTGCGACATGGCACTAGAGGGTTTACGGCAGCAGTTATGCCCAATTCTGAAGGGCAGCCTCTGAGTTCCCCGAGTAGGGCTATTCTCAAACAACCCCTGAGGACATCCACCACAGTACATTTACACAAGCTAATAGCTGGTGTAAGTGTACTGCATTCACCAGGGGTTGCATCATGTGAAGACCCACCCCACAAGCAGTGGAAAAGCCACGCAGGGCTGGAACTCCCCAGCCCTCAGCCCTGAGCTCCTGATGTATAATTGTAGTGTGTTTTATTTATTTCTCGGATTCTGTATATCAGTTATATATTGTACTGCAGTAGAAGACACATTACTATGTGTCCTCTACAATACATCAGAGCCTATGTCAGCCCTCAAGAGGGTTACTCATGCCCTCCAGCCCCGATTGCCCCAATGTATATATGTGTTCCAGCCCTGCAGGATAACTACATGCACCCCATGCCCCAAGCACCAGCCCCACAAATCACAACTGTTGTGAAATAAGAGAATTCATAATCTGTCAGCCCTGGTAGTCTAGTGGCCCCCACCAGGCAGTGCAGACCATCTCACACCCTCCTGGCCTGTTCCCAGCCAGCGACTGGACACAGTCTCCTCCTCTCAGCCTGGCCAGCCACTCGACTGGCTCAGTTGAGCATGTACCACATATCAATGAATGAATGACAGTTCATTCATTGAGCATGTTTATACAGTACACACTCAGATGGAGTTCAGCTCCAAGGGCTGGCCACAGTGGCTGAGAGGTGGGCTGTGCCAGTCATTGACTGGGTATGGGTTGGGGAGGTGGAGGGTCTGGTACAGCTATGGGGGGGTACTAGACTACCAGAATTATGGGAATTGGTATTGCAGGATGAGTTATGCTTGGAATTGGGGTATGGGGTCTGGGCAGTGGGGTCCTCTAGTTCTGCAGGGCATGTTCGCTATATGGGGACTAGGGCAGTGGATGGTCATTTGCACGGGTGGGGCATGATCTGCTCCCTAACCTCAGGTCGGAGGTGCTGTCAGCTCACTGATGCCACATTCTCGGATCAGGGCTTGAGGGTCAGCTAATGCCCTTTACCTGGAGATGTGCTTGCGCCAACCCAATCAGATATGCTTTTCCTTGTGTGCAGTTCTGGTTGGCACAAGTCATGGGACTTAATCTCGCGGAACCCTGACCGATAGAAAATCAGGTGCAGGGTCTTGGTGCAATAGGTTTGGTGCAAGTCTCCTTGGTGCGACTTTCTGCCATCCCTTCTAGAATCAGGCCCATAGAGTTTGATATCTGTGAAACCTGTTCAGGTATAGTAACCTTAGAGATTTTTAATTTTTGCTATTGCTCTCAGGCTTAGCTTCCTATTACTGTCCTCCCAGTGTTCTAATTTTTTTTGCATTCTGTCATGACACTGGCACTTCTTACTTCTCACTTCTGAAGTCATACCTGCCTCTCCTTGCAAGTCAGACAAACGCCAGGCCTGAGTGAATTAGAACAAAGTTGTAGTCCCTTTGATTGTGGCACTCACTGACTGCACTGCTTGCACATTCCAGTCATAAATATTTCTCACAACAACTACTGTACTGTATGATTGCCCCTGTAGTTACTGTATTTATTGTATTTTGCCACTGTACTGCATTGTCTATGACTGTTGAAATTATCCTGTACCACATTCACCTGTTGTACTTTACCATGTATCATTCGTAAGGTGTGATATTTCCACACTGCTGTTTATACTGTGATGTCTGTACACTGTTTGCTCTGTATTGTTTTCTATGACATGGAGCCTTTGTAAAGGAGTCTCTGACTCAAAGGTATTAATTCTGATTGTATTCAATAAATAAATTAAAAAAAAAAAGTGTGCCCACCATAACCGGTGAAAACTTGATGTAGTCAGCAATATAGTTGATAGTCAATGAGTCCAAAGCAAAACATGCTTCTAGCATGATGTCTTTTGACTAAACGCACAAATATCTCCACTGGAAGGACAGGAGAAGGTAATCGTAGTTCTCAGAATCACTTCTCATGATGTATTACCATTTTAGTGCCCCATGGTTATCTAGGTAAACTGGAAAAGTGACAGATCCCACTGCCACTGACAGCCTAGAATAGTTCAGAAGATGAAGACCATGTTCAGGTTATACAAAACACCAGAGCACCAAAGGTGGAAATTCTTCCTCAGACTGCCGGGAGGAATGGGACACAGGAAGTGGTCTCATTAACTGAAGGAGAGAAGACCACGGCTGAGCAAATCCTGATGAGGTTGAGATGCACCTTTGATACCAGGACGCTATCAGAATTGGTACAAACTCAAAGTCTGATCAGTTCAGCAAATACAAAATTAATGCTCACTAGCAAGATTCTGATGCCACCAGAGTGAGAGAAGGCACTTGAAGAAATAAGTTATTTTGACACCGACAGCGTTTCACTGTCCAGCAGAGCAGACTGTTCAGGAAGACTAGGGATCCCAAGAACCACAGGAAATAAAACACATACTGTTACCACCTCAAGCAGCATCTGTTGCATTAGCCTTTCATGATCTTTCCAGATACTTTGGCCATAAAAACACTGAGACAAACTAAGGGAATGTTTCTATTAGATCAGAATGAGAGACAGCATTGTACAATGGTGTGAAAGTTGTGAACGTGCAGTTTAAAACATAACTCAAGCGATACAGAGCAAGCCCTTTGGTACCCATAATCAGTAAAGCTCCTTTGGATCTAGCAGCATTGGATCATCTCACATTGACATTAGCAGGGATGACTGTATGTACCTACTCACAAAACTGATCATCATAGCAAATTTCAGGTGGCAGTTCCAGTGCAAGACTCAGAGCCAAAACCACAGCTCACACTTTTTGGATCAATTTGTGAAACTGTATGGGTACCAAACTCAAATTCTGACAGACTAAGGAACAGCTTTTGAACTGCACCTTTTAAAAACTGTGCGAATTGTATAGAAGTCGCGAAATGCTAACCACTACCCACCACCCACAGTTAAATGGATTCTGTGAATATGCCAATTGCACAATCATCAATATGTTGAGAGCATTACAGAACAGTGACTTCTTGAGTAGCCTACTATCCTCTGAGAACTGGCATACCTGTACAATAACACGGTGTGCTGACAGCACTTTGAAACCCTTATATCGATGGCAATGTGGGCTGCAACCCGATCAACAGTCACTCCGACAACTGGGATTTGCAACACCTGCCGTCTTTCCACCCCAGGGTGTTGTGCTGTTTCCCCTCACCTCTGACCTGTAGGTGATTATATTATTTTTCAGGGGTGCAGATGTGCTCCAGTGCTTTGCCGATGGCTATCAGTTGCACGACTCAGGGGCATATGGTCACCATCTGCATTTTGTTGCTGTTGTGGTGTCAGTCGATATGATGAATGTCAAACCGACATGATGGAACCCAATAACTCCATTCATTGTTCCACAGGGCACACTCCATACTACTTAATATTTGGATGTTATAGCTACTACTAATGGACTGAGTTTTGGGCATGCCTACTGAACCTACAGAAGTGCCTAAATCAGAATGATTACAAGAGCAACATGACCGACTACAGTTTGCCAGTGAAGTCATGTCAGAGCAAATAGCCAAAGCAAAATAACAACAGCAAACCCTGTGTGATAAAAGAGCTAGAGCAGAACCATTACTGATTGGAGAAACAGTATTGCTCAGACACACTCACATTTGCCAGAAACCAAAAACTAAGTGGGATCCAGACATATACATCATCATTGACATTCTGTATCCAGATGCTCCTGTCTACAGAATCCAGGTGAGTCAGGCGACTGCTTGATAATGTCATGCACTGCAACCTTCTTAAGCCATGTACTTTCAGAACCATAGAGAAGAAAGAGGAACTGAATCAGAACAACAAAGACATGACTGCAAGTGACAGGCAGATCGGCTTTAAGAAGGGTTTACCAGACCTTATCCACACAGTTTTCCTATGGTACTATGGATCTGTAGTATCCCTGCTAGCCTCCTGAATCCTATGCCTGAAGAGCCACTGATGACCGAGTATTTGTCAAGATGGTCTCAATGATCTAATGTTATGATACCCCCAAAATTATTTGTTGTGAGGCAGCTTAAGCCACATGGTTGAATCTACTGTAGTACAACAAAACACACCACTTTTGCTGCAAGTGCTAAAACATAGTGTCACATCAGTCATTGAGTGATATAAATGATAAGTTTAGTAAACTATTGCATTATAATTATTTAGATGCATTTTAAAATGATAGCATCTAAGCTGATAACCAGAATATTATTAATACATAGGGACATGTATTTTTAGGTGAGCCCAAATTTGCAGTGTCCCAGAGTTAGTGCCCTACAGTAATATGTTACTTAGCAGCCCCCAGAGGCAGTCATGAAAGGGCAGTGTACTAGGAGTCCCAGGAGTAGTGGTGGGCGAAGTGGCCTCAATTCGCTCCAAAAGTGATTTCTTGAGCCAAGGCAAATTGCGAATTACTCTCCACAGCGTGAGCGAGTCATTCTTGTTATAATGGGTATCGCAGTCCATTGCAGACAATGACTTTGCATTACTCCGCTTCTCCAGACCACTACTCCAACAATGGTTAAGTGCATTGAGAACAATGCACTTTGCCTCATCACCTTGCTTTTTAAGTGCCAAGGTGAGTTTTGCAGTGATTCATGGGATTCCAGGTCACATGGGTTCTATATTGATCTGCACAGCTTCAGTTTGGGGTAGTGTGTGCAGGAAGCTGTAGGAGACAGTGTGTCTGAAAGCTGTCTGTGATTCAAACTTTCTAAAAGCTGTTAAAAAGCCTTTTAAGTAATTTTTTGCTCAAACTTTAGTTCATCGATTGTAGAAACCTTCCTCATATCATCAAACATTTCTGTTTGTGTGTGGATTTTGAATGTTAATGTACAACATTGAGTCTGTGTAGTAAGAGACAGTGAAAGTGTGCTTTGGGGGAGGGGCGATCCGTGGTGTAGGTAGATTTAAGTTGGAGAAATAGGAGTTCTTTGGTTATATTTTGTTATATAACTGACTGTGTTAATGTCAAGCACAGTAATATTGTCAGTAATTGTTGAAATTTTCTTGCTGATTGTGTGTTGTGTGGATCTGTGCAGCAGTTCATAATTTCAGGTTGTTTACAATACGTGGCATATTACTGAACTTTTCAATGTGTTACAATTATTTGTAGAGTGTGTGTGTGTGTGTGTGTGTGTGTGTGTGTGTGTGTGTGTGTGTGCGTGCGGTGCTGTGTGACATCAAATAATACACCTTTTATTGTGCCACAGTGCAATTGCAGGTGTAGCATGTGTGAACCTGCTATCCACTGCAGCTGCATGATTTTGTACTGCCATTTTGGTATCTTTTCTTTGTTTTGCTGCTTGCACTGCCGTAAAATCTGCAGTCAGTGCTCCCCCACACCGGCAAAAGGAATTGTTTTCCAGATTGGATTAACATACTAACATACTATTTGCCAGCAGATTAGGCCTTACGGTCTATCGAGTCTGCTCGAACCTAGATCCTTAGTTGGGTGCCGAGACCTCCCATCCCTTGTTCTCTAGAAACCCTATGTTTGTGACTTCAGCACCACTGGTTAGTTAAGGTGTTGTTTTCACTTGTGAATTTGTGTCTGTTTCTGTTGCTGAAGCCACAGTTGTTTTTGGCATCACATCCAGCGTCCCCCATGCAGAGTGAACACTCTAAAATCTAAATTTGTTTAGAACATTGTTGTTGAGCCCCCAAAATGCCCTCAAAGAGACATACAAGCAAAGCTGGTTTCGCCATGGCACTGCTGCCAGTGGTAAGATCGCCTGTGGGTGTGGTAGTACGCAGATGCAGAAGTGCATTGCTGATGTGAGGAAAGGTATTTCTCCTGCAATGTTTTTACAGCCCAATCAGTAGCTTCATTCATAGTTGGAGGAGATGAGTCCCAGCCAGTGGTGTAAGTGCTGTTGCTGGTGGTGGTAGTATTAGTACTGCTGCCTCAAGTTCCACTTCTGACTAGTGTACTGTGTCCAAAAGTATAGTGGAGTGTGAAGCAGTGCAAGTGAGTGGCAGTATAGATGATGTCATGCTTCCCAGTAAAATCCTAGTAACTGAACCCATGGATTCTGATAATCATGTCAACAAAAGCATACAATGTGACATTTCTTCCACCGTGGTTCAGGTTGCGGATTTTCCATGCAGTGATTCAGTGTGGTGAAAAAATATCAGGTGATGGTAGTGTTGATGATGATGAATGTGATGATGATGATGTGGTTGCAACAGATGCAGTCCACATGCCAGCATCAAAGCAGAAGATGTGGATGTGGGTGATGTTGATGAATATGATGATGTAGTTGTCCCCAGTTGGGAACTGGAGAAAAATAAATTCAAGGTGGCTGTGTCTGGGTCTGTTTAGTTAATCCCCGGTAAAAACTTGTGATTTACCAGTTTCAGTTGATGGTGATGATGATGATGATGACCCAGTAATAATGATAGGTAGTCACAGTGGTCAGTTGCAGTCCAAGTGTGTTCTGCCTGAAAAATTACATAGCACATCTCTCACTTCAGTGCTTAAAAGAATGGAGTCCAATAAGCAGCATCATGGACATGTTAAAGTAGAGCATCACAATCCCTTGTTTGGGATTTTTGTGCAAGATGCAAATGATGTGTCAGTTGCAATCTGCCAGGTTGCCATATGCATGTGAGTTGAGGTAAAAGGGAGCCATCTGGGCACAGGAGGACAGCATACCCATCTTAAGAATAGGCATATGGCACTGTGGACCTAGCACAAGATGGCAGCTAATACCACAGTGGGGCATTCACTCGCCATCAACCATAACGAGCATGGTATCCCCTTCCATGAATGTTAAATCCAGTAGGAAATTAAATGTGCAGTAGTGAGGAAATAAGAGCAGAGGACTACTACAGGCATGATGAGGTGGAGGAGCATAATGATTTTGAAATGTTGTCCAGTGCTGGTGAGAGTAGCAGTTTTGGTGGTGGTAGTGGTGGTGGTGAATGGAATATGTCTAGTGCAAGTGGTACATCAACCCCAGTTGGCAAATCTGACAAAATAACTGCATTTGTGGGTTTGTCATCATCACCTGTGCAACCATCTTCATCAAACGTCCACACTCCACCCCTGCCATTTGCAGAGCAGAACCATTTCTCATCACACCCCATGTAAAATGTTTAAGTCAGCCCACGTTATAGAGTGTTTTTACATAAACTCAAGTATCCACCCAATCATACAGTGTCACTTGAACTTAATGCTGCTGTAGCTGAAATGCTAGCAATTGATCTTTTGCCCTTCTCCTTTGTGGAGAATTCTGGTTCCAGCAGTTTGCTTGCTCGTGCCTGTCCTAATGGAAAGTCCCATCCAGGACATACTTTTCGACTGCGTGTCCCCGAGTTGTTCAGTACTGTGTTCGAGTCAATAAGACATACCTTCAACATTCCTCCTCTCCATTCATCCATTAACGATGGATATGTGGACAAGTGGCAAAACAGCGGGAGTTTCATATTTGTGTAGAACTGCACACTGGGCGAGGTGCCGGGGTTGTTTGTGATGTTGGTAGTGTGAATAATCAGTGCAGTAAGGTGGAGTGTCATGGTAGCAATCAGGAATTCGACAGCATGCAACAATTGCTATGGCATAATGTGACCTGTTCACACCCTGGTGAAAACATGTTGGATGTGGTACTGACTGAAACTGACAAGTGGCTGAACCCTGTCCCTGAGAACTGGGTTCATAGCAAGTGACAATGGGTCGAATGTGGTGAAATGCATCACAAATGGTGGCTTTTGTGTTCTATGCATGGCCCACTGTTTAAATCTTGTGGTGCAGGAGTTTCTGCAGCACCCTGACATAAAGGAAATGCTAACAGTTGCATGCCATATCTGCTGTCACTTTCATGATCTGCAAAGGCCCGTGATCAACTTCGGCAGTTGCAGATGCAAAACAACCTCCTCAGCACCGCTTGAAGCTGGAAGGTGTCACCCGATGGAACTCCACTTTATACATGACAGAGAGGTTGTATGAACAATACAAAGCCATCTCAGAATATCTTGTTATGCACACTAGCTGTGACAGTTCCAGGGCCTCCATGTCTATGATGACTGAACAGTGGCACCTCATGGACTCTGTAATAACAATTTTGCAGCCTTTGAACATGTCACACAGGCAGTGAGTGGGCGTCTGTGTCCATTAGCCAATCAATTCCACTGTTGCAGGTGCTGAGGCAGACATTGGTGAATGTACAGCATGGCTTTGATGTTGCCAGAGACAGTGCTAGCAGTATGTTGCTGCAACACATGCTGACAGTATATGACCAGAATCATCACATTTTGAGCATTCAGCATAGTGGCAATTTTTCCATAGCAACAATGCTGGACCCATGATACAAACGTGGAATTGCCTCAGTACTGAGGAGGGCCTAAACAGGCAAAAAATGTCAGTGGGAAACTGTTGCGCTTGGTTCATGGGGCACAGAAGTCACGTGTCAAGGTCAGCAAACCTCTGCAGCATAATCAGGCTGAAGGTGCACCTGGAGGAGCATCAAGCATATCCTGTAAGGGAAGGGACTGTAGTTCCAGGTGGTCTGTCATCCAAAGCAGTTGGCATCAACCCACTTTGTGAGGATTTGTCCCAAGTGTGGATTTGTGAAATAAAGGATTCTGGAGAACAGGATGATGCAACAATCACTGGACTTAGTGCGGCTAGAGAATGGTTGAGTCATATTTGTCTGAAAACAGGCATCTGTCAATAACTGATGATCCTCTTTGTACTGGGCGGGAAGGTCAGTGAATGGCCAGAGCTGACTGCAGTGGCTCTGAAGTACCTTACATGCCCACCCTCCAGTGTAAGTGTCAAGAGGGTATTCAGCTCAGCAGGTGCAATACTCAGGGATCATCAGACAAACCTCTCTCCTGCAAATGCTAGTTTGCTAACATTCATAAAAATGGATGAGAGCCACATACCAGCACAGACTGCAACCTCGGAATTGCACCGGCCTAGTCATGGTGGTTTTGGTGATGTAGAAATGGACCATCCTGGTGGCACTGGCAGTGGCAGCATGAAACGGCCCACCACTGACGTAGATGATGACACAATGGAGAAAGAATTTCCCAGTGGTCAGACTTCAGACATAGATGACTGTGAGGGCAGCTTTCTTTAAGAGGATGATGATGCGGTTAATGTTGGCAGGTTTTAACTGAAATTGTTAAAAGGCGGTGTGCCTCCCAGACCACCACCACCAGGACTGATGTTAGCCACTGCCACCACAGAGAATGACTTTGTCTGCCCCTGGACCACCACCACCAGGACTGATGTTAGCCACTTCCACCACAGAGAATGACTTTGTCTGCCCCCTGACCACCGCCCCCAGGACTGATGTTAGCCACTGCCACCACAGAGAATGACTTGTCTGCCCCCAGACCACTGCCACCAGGACTGATGTTAGCCACTGCCACCACAGAGAATGACTTTGTCTGCCCCCCAGACCACTGCCACCAGGACTGATGTTAGCCACTGCCACCACAGAGAATGACTTTGTCTGCCCTCCTGGACCACCACCACCACCAGGACCGATGTTAGCCACTTCCACCACAGAGAATTACTTTGTCTCCCCTGAACCACCACCACCACCATCGCTGTTAGCCACTGCCAACACCACCAGATGCAGAAAGATGTCATAGGAAATGTCATCATGTGCTGCAGCTATCACCACCAGCAGCACACACCACCAGTGTCATTCTGACAATGTTTCCCATTACATTGACCATGCCAAGGCAGAGGGAGTCGAACAGGAGACCACATCTATCAGCCACAGGCACAAAGCTTCTAATATTAAAACTATAAATTGAGTATGTGTACTAACGTTTTTTATGCTGTTTAACTTCCTTTAGCTGTATGTTTTGTTTTCTGTTGCTTTTCTGAGCTGCAATGGTTAAACACATACTGTAAACTTACTTTTTACAGGTTAACAAAAATAACTCTCTTCTCTGAAAGTCGGTTATCAATGGTACTGCAGCAGTACTGTACACAGGAACCTATGGAACATCCATTTCAAATCCACACTGGTAAGTATCAAGATTTTACTTCATCTCTTCAATTTTTATGTTTGCTTGCACGCATGTGAAGAAACATAGTGCCATCATCTGAGTTTTCAGAGGTGTGTCAGCATCTTCCAGTTCAGTCAGCGTGTTTGCAGGCGTGGTCACAGTTCTCCAATCATGCTGAAGCTGTCTATGACAGCAGTTGAAAATGCAGTGGCATACAGTTGAAAGAGGAGCTACGCTTCAGTGAGCAGCTCCTCCCCACACACACAGATCAACTGTGTCGGTTGCCTGATAGGATGGTGTAGTCTTGTCAGCTTAGAGACAAGCCACACATCATTACTTTAATAAACTGTTCCTGCCAAAGCAGGACCACCAAAATGTGTGGGTGCCTAACAGTCCTTACACACGCCAGCTCTCCAAAGCACACCTTCATGGACTCCATGGGTTCTAATCCTCCAGAAAAAATACCTCAGCATTTGATGTGAAAACTCAGACTTCATTGTATGTGTAATTCCAAGCATTTTCTCTTACTAGACTCTGTCAATGTGAACTCCCTTTGCTAAAACCTATGCAAATGAACTTGAGCGTATTGTACTACCTGCAGCTGAAGCAAAGAACAGCCAGAATGCACAAAGGAGAACAAACTACTATGCATTTCAGCAGCAGCCAGTGGGGAGGTTTTCATGACTGAAGCACTTTAATGTGCCTTTTAGTGCTGTCATATACACACCCCTGTGTGGTAATTCACTAAACTGCACACTTAGTCTGGTAATGCAGCTTCAAAATATTTTTTTTATGAATTGCCGTGAGCTGGCATTTAGATAGAATCACACAGCTCTTTCTCAAATCAGATGCTCAATGAAGTCACATCACCTTGTGACCCTAAACATCTTAGGTTGGACATGTGCCCTAACAAAATAGTGAAAACTAGGTATAGAAAAGAAAATACAAATTCAACCGTAGCTCACAATCGAATCCACCCTTTTCTCCGGTGAATCTGAAGCCGCTAACAGCCCACCCTGGGTGCTCATGCACTCTCTCCACCCACACAACATATGGCCGATGGGGTGCTGTTGCATTTTATTTCACAATTTCCTGATCCTGTTGCTGCCACCATACTGATACAGTAATACTTTTATGGCTTGAAAACTGCTTGACATTAGCTGAATTATAAATGGCATCCCTGTTTGACGCTGTGGTGCGGAATATGGTGGTGCTCAAATTTTAAGCCAAGTATTACATGCAGATATGTTGTTATCGACTCATGTCACTTACCATTTTATACATCTATTGATTTTTTCAATTCACTTTTGCTGACTAATGTTGATCGAGGGATTCCGGTGTCACAATTCAGTTCAGCGACGTGTAACATCTTAATGCAGATGCTAAGTAACTGTTTTAAATGCTGAAAAAGTTAACAGCGATGAAAGTGCATGAACTTCTTTCTTCAGTGTCTGGAGCTGTAGTGGTGTTATTGGCAAGTGCATGTCCCTTTGCTCCAGATCTATCTGTGAGATGTCTATTCTGTGCAATGGACAGTGGCTGAATGTTATCAGCTGACAGTTTTCATTTCATTATCAACAGATAAATATTCAGGGCTTTGCAAATGCAACTTTGCTGGTAGCACAGTTTCATGCCCCAAGTGTCTCATCAGTTAGTGGTTATATCTTAACCGATGATCACAAAAGTATGAAAAAGATTTGCCACTGAGTAATGTAAATGCTAATCCACCTAAGCACCTTTAGGCTGCAAACATAATTTGAACATATAGGATTCTGGACGCGTATCACTTGGCACAGCAACAGTTAATAAGTTTAAGCACATTCTCAGGACATTGTTTCACTTGCCCCTCTCCCACTACGATCCTGGTCACCTGAAATAAACCTGACATTTTAGTATCTGTTTTACATCTTGGTTCAGTTAGCAATCAGCGCTGTAAGAACATAAATGGACATATAAATGGGGACTATAAGAACATGCCATGGGTGCTTGTGCCTTAGTCCAGCTGTGTAACATCAGCCTGAAGCTCAGGTAGGGCTTACTGTCTACCACTTTGTTCACCCCCATGTACCTGTACCATTTCACATCCTCCCTTGCCTTAGTCCAGCTGTGCTACGTCAGCCTGAAGCTCTGGTAGAGCTTACTGTCTACCACTTTGTTCACCCCCCATGTATCGCTGTGCTACATCAGCCTGAAGCTCTGGTAGGCTTACTGTCTACCACTTTGTTCACCCCCATGTACCTGCACCATTTCACATCCTCCCTTGATCTACAGTGAGTGGATCCCTCATTCATATGTCACATATGCACACACAAAAAAAAAAAAGGTCTTCAAAATTAAGATACATTTATTATGTTTGTTATGTTTGCTTGCACGCATGTGCAAGAAACATAGTGCCATCATACGAGATTTGGAGGTGTCACCCACTCTTCCAATTCAATCAGTGTGTTGGCAGGCGTGACTTGTAAGCTAATCGCATGATGGAGCTGTCTATGACAAGCTCCAAATGCAGTGGCACACAGTTCAAAGGGGAGCTACGCTTCAGTAAGCAGTGATAAGATATTGATTGTGCATGTGCAGCCCTCCCACACACATGCACCCGCAGGCGTGCGCCTCCACACGCATGCACACACTGTATAGCAGACAGGGTGCCCATCCCCGTCGGCTGTGCTGCACTCCCCCCCAAAGCCTTCCAAATACCATGCTGGGTGCCCACCCCAGCGTGGCAACTCATGATATAGCCGAGGTGCCCAATCCCATCAGCTGAATGCTCCCAACCATCCTTGTGCCACACTGGGAGCCCACCCCAGTGTGGCAAACGTCCCCTGTCGTCATTGGAAACAAAAGAACACCTGTAAAGAAAAACGTCCCAATGTAGTCTCCCTGGCCCCCTCCCACAACCCGCACACACCCACTGCGCACCCTGCCTCCCCACACCCCTCACCACATACTTACCCGGACCTCGCGCAATGATCTTCAGTGGACTGGGAACATGTCTGCACTCTTCAAAGCCGACCGCGAACTGAGGAGATGCCGTAAGCTGTATAATATGCTAGATAGGGGTTTTCAACGTTGTTGCATATCTCAGGCATTTTTTGGAATTTTTGCACCAAATTTTCAACATGGGTTTTGGGACCCCTTCTCATGAATGATGTCACTGTCATGGTGTATTTGGGCCTGAATGGTGATTTCGCAGTCACTGCGCAAAATCACCTTTTGAGACCGATTAACAAAATGACACTGCCAGTGTTCATAAGGTGGGCTCTCAAGCTTTATTTTGAAAATTTGGTGGAAATATTTCAAAATGACTGTTTTATGAGCGTATGCTATGCAGTTCCTACGCACGTCAGAAGTTCGCAAATTTTCAATATTTTCACTCCAGATTTTCAACATTGCCATTTTACCACACCTTCTTATAGGTAGTACAGCTGTCATTTTCACATCTCACCCAAATGTGTTTCATATGTAGCACACAATGGCGCAGTCGGTTAAGTAAATCAATGTACGGGACATATTAAGAAAATCACAGTGACACTGTTCATGAGCAGAGGTCTTAAAATGGCTATGTTGAAAATTTGGTGAAATAATTCCAAAAATGACTGTTTTATGAGCGTACGTGCTAGCAGTTCCTACATATGTCAAATTCGTGAATTTTCAATATTTACACTCCAGATTTTCAACATTGCCATTTTACCACACCTCCTTATGAGCAGTACAGCTGTTATTTTTCACATCTTGCCCAAAATGTGTTTCCGCCCATATGGCGCACAATGGCGCAGTCGATGTGTGAAATCAATGTGTGGGACACATTAAGAAAATCACAGTGACACTGTTCATGAGCAGAGGTCTTAAAGGCTATGTTGAAAATTTGATGAAAACATTCCTAAAATGACTGTTTTATGACATGCGTTGCACAGTTCCTATGCAAGTTCATAAGTTTGCAAATTTAATATTTTCACTCCAGATTTTCAACATTGCCATTTTATTACACTTCCTTATGAACAGTACAGCTGCCATTTTTCATATGCTCCTAAAATGTGTTTTCACACATGTAGCGTACAATGGTGCTGTTGGTGTGAAAGCAATGTTTGAACAGATTACGAAAATCACAGTTACACTGTTCATGAGCAGAGGTCTTAAAATGGCTATGTTGAAAATTTGGTGACAAAGTCCAAAATGACTGTGTTACTAATGAGCATTGCGCAGTTTCCACGCACCCGTAAGTTCAGGACTTTGTAATATTTTAACTCCAGATTTTCACCAGTGGCATTTTTCCACACTGCCTTATTTACATTACAGCTGTCATTTTTAACAACATGGCTAAAGTGTGTTTCACACTTTCAGCGCAGAGATGCATGGTCACTGTGGGAAATTATTGTTCGGGACAGATAAAGAAAATCACAGTGACACTGTTCATGATTGAGGCACCAAAATGCCTGAGTTGACAATCTGCTGTAAAAAATCCCAACCTAATTATAGTACGGGTGTACGCTGCACAGCTTCTATGTACGCCATGACTTCACCATTTTTTAAATATTTTTACTGCAGATTTACAAAATTGCCATTTTACACCTCCCCATGAACAGTACAGCTGTCATTTTACATCCTGTTCGAATGTTTTTGCACCTGTGGTGCTAAATGCCATAGTCGCTGTGCATAAGCAGCTTTCAGCTAAGAAACTGATATTCCCCTGTTCATGAGGTGGGGTCAAAAAAACCATGTTGAACATTTGAAGTGAAAATACCAACGAATGCCTGAGGTATTAGGGTTTCCAACCATAACGCCTAACCCTGTAGAGAATGACAGGCATCAGGGGTGTGACTTGGGATTCTTGCCTGTAATGCTCGTACCATTCCACACCCTGCAGCCAGTGAGAAGCATTGAGGTATGCCTTGGACTCTTCTGCCCCAAAGTTCACCCCATCCTCCTATATCGCACCCATCCCACTGTATTTCCTAATGGAATAGGGTGCGCATATGACCAAAACCCTAAGGAACACTGTGACACTTTGTCAGTGTCTGCAGAGTGGGGTGTACTGAAATGGCGTGGCCGTTATGCCTGATGACCCAAAGGCATACCCCAATGCCTGTCACTCTGCAGGGTGGTGGTGGGGTTGGCTTCAGTTCAATACTTCACTGCCATTCCTATTACGCAGCTCTGTAACTTACACTACCACTGCCAATGCCAGCAAGCATACATTCGGCATTGACGTATGCTTGTTTTTTAGAAGAGTGCAACAAATGCAACTGAGGAGGATTCATAAACTAGGTAACGGTACGCCGCCAAAACTATTTCTGCAAGATATCATGCACTGTATTCAGAACTTGCAGCTGTGCAGCCATGACAGTGTTGAAAAATTGCACGCAGGTTGTGCTACTTGACAAGATGTGGTTTTGAAATGTAACTTGAGTTGAAATTGAGAACCAGGGACACTGGCACAGTGTATTTGTTACACAGCCTGGTACTAAATTAACTTGTGATTGATCTGCTGATTGCATTGTGACAGCTTACTAACTGTGTTAATAATCCAGATACTCTGGAACAGCCACAGCTTAAACATCATGGGCAGGATTCACAAAGAAAGCCAAAAATCCATGGCTGTGGGAAAAGGTCTACAGCACTGCGAAGCGCGATTCGTGATATTCATAAAGAAATTTTGAGCAGGTGCGAATTTCTTAAAATCCCCATAGCTGCGGAAATTCAGCAGCTGCAAAATTGACGACGCGTTGAAAATCTGCAACTGCAGATACACAGCTGCAGAAATAGCTTAGGAGGCACAGCAACAGTGAACTTAATTAGCTGGGACAGTAGACTTTAACAGGACTGTCATAGAATGAAGCTGAAAGCACCCACAAAGAGACCAGCAACCAGTCCCTCAACTGGGACCACTGCAGCACCACAGGTGCCAACAATACCATAGGACCACAGTGGCCAACTGTCACTGCTGGTCCTCCTCCCTAGGGTGTTCCTGTTGCCTGCGGGGTAGCATTCACTGCAGGCTGGCCAGGCTCTGCTGCCTGTGGGGCTCCGTCATGGGCTGCACTGTGTCTGGTGGTTGTTGCCTGTTGCCATATCATGGCACTGTGTGCTTTTGTTGCTGTTACAGCAGCCACAGTTATACTATCTGGGATGCTATTACCTGTGCCTCACCCCCACCTTAATTGATTCCAATTGTTGGGGCATACTGCAGTTTGCTGAGGGAGCGCTACATCATACTACTGTGTATAACATTTTTCCGTAACTTTCCGAAAAACTGGTTGTGAATAGCCTTACAGGGCTGTGCCTTACTTATCTCATACCTTTTTACCTCAGGGACTTCTGCAGCTGCACTTTTTTCCACAGTCCTTAATGTTGTTTCTCGTAGCTGCAAAGAGTTTTATGAACAGCACTCAGTGCAAATTCCTTTTGTTTCCATAGCTATGGCAGTTTGGGGACTTAGGAAGGTTTTGCACCTTCAGAAAGCTTTGTGAATCCAGCCCAATGTGTTACTGCTGCAATCAAGTTGTAAGAAGTCCATTTCTTTTTAGGAAACTTCCAGATGCTTTGTTGTGGCACAGTTGCCTTATCAAAATAAGTTCTTCAACATCAGGCCCCCTCCTCAGGTTGGGGCAGACATGCAACCGCAAGAACAAGTCGTTTCAATCAATGACCTTGACCATCATTACCAACCAGACTCAGAAGGATGCAGATGAAATTTGTGAAGAAGTAACCAAATAAGAAACCATTAATGAGACCTACCTGCAAATATGCTTCCCCAAATAAAAATACTTACCTTCATTGGCTTGAGAGTTACCCATTTCCAGTTTCAATGCAAAGTTCTCATCAAGCACTGGAATGTGCACACCAACAGTATCTGTGACCTGTGATACAAAACAATACAATGAGTACATGTCTATATATGTCAATATATATATATATATATACTGTATATATATATCAACTCACCAAGGCTACCATTAGTGTACAGACAAAGGGCACCCTTCCATCCGTTGAGATGATCGCATTGCATTTGCAGGAATCACAGCACACATTGGACCAGCAACAGTTCGCTCACGGTCATCATTTCTGATGGGACTTTGTATGTGGTGTAATGCTCCCATTTGACTTCATTACCACTTGTCAATTTTCTGCGCACAAGACAGATGCATTTTGAGCATGAGGAAAAATCTGGGGACTCTATGTAATTACTCTTTTGTGACTAGTGCATGCATTAATTCTAGGACACTGCATGTGGTGTAACACTCCCATTTCACGTTACCACTTGTCAATTTTCTGCATACAAGACAGATGCATTTTGTGTTTTGTGATTGTGAGCACATAATGTCATACTTAAATTATAAATTAAAGCAACATGGCAATAAGGTGGTGGCAATGTTGACTCTGCTATTTTACATTGCCAACCACTAGTTACCTCCTGACTTGAATGATTTTGTGTCACTTTGTCTGCTTTACTACTTTTCTCATGTTTGAAAAAAAACACCTTTTAATATTGTTCTGACCAGGTTTTTATCACTATTTGCAACTGTTTTCAATAAATATTGATCTGTGAGGTAATAAAACACTGCCTGCTGCATAAATGCTAATTTTACAGCAGAAGTGATATATAACTGTTGGAGAAAAGCAGCGTAAAATACTGGCTAAGACCTGGTCCGAACCAGATTAAAGGAGTGCTCTTTATTATGCCAGACATGAAAAAGTAGTAAAGCAGACTCAAATACTGGAAATTATAGTATCATACAAGTCAGGATGTAAGTAAAGTGGCAATGTAAAACAGCATTAAAAAGTATAGGTCAAAATTTTCAACAGATTGTTGCACTGCTGCTTTAAAGAGATTCACCAAGTTACATAGTTGTTTTTGTGTTGCACCCAATATATGGGTGCCTTACCTCAGGGGAATCTTTCTTGCTCCACATGTCCTTACATAGTACAATATTTTCTGGCAAAATGCCCATAATTGCTTTAAAGCGGGTCACTGGGGACTTCCCATTCTGAAGAGCTGCCCAAATTCTGCCCCTCGCTCCAGCAACGTTATGACATAATGCCAGGGAGAGCGTGAGGGCGTCTCCATTATACTGAATGTCCAGCAGCTTTCGAATGTTTCTATATGTTATAATGGCATGTTTGTATGAACATAACATTTCACTAACAAGGCCTTTGTTACTGAACGGCTCACGTTTCACCAGAGGCTTTCACTTAAATTACATGAGAGCTCCCAGATGGCAGAGCAAGGGTTGGGGTAGCCCTGCAATAAAGGAAAAACTGCTCCAGACACATTTCTTTGTTTCAGTTTTTGAGCATCTCACACCGAGTGATGCCAAACCAGCAACCGAGGTTGTATGGCTGGGCAGGAAGGTCCCACCTCAAGGGGTGACCACAGAGGTGGCTAGAGAGAGAGCATTATTTGGAGCCACTTTGAGCCAGCCAGGTTCTAGTAATGGGATCACCCATAGGGCAGAGGAGTCATACAGGGTAGGTTGGGTGCCGAAGAGCAACCCCTTGGGCACTAGCCTCATGGTAAATGAACTATCAGTCCTGTGTTGTGCCACACTGCCAATGAATTGTAACTCTGTGTGGTTCCCTGCTGCAAATGAACTACCAATCCTACTCTGTGCCCTATTGCAACTAAACTGTTAATCCTTGTTGTGTCCCACTGCAATTGAACTGCAAGCCTGTGCTATGCCTTACTGCAAATAAACTGCCAAACTTGTGTGGTGCTGTGATTGCCAAGTAAATTGTCAAATCTGTGTGGTGCCCTCTTGCCAAGTGAACTATTAAATCTGTGTGGTACTCTGAATGGCAAAACAAATTTGCAACCCTTTGTTGTGCTGATTGTAACTGGCCTGCTAAATTTGTGTTGTACTCTGTCTTAAATGAACTGTTTAAATCTACACCCTTGTGGATTACACATGGGGTGATCAGCCCAGCTAGAAAGAGGGGTTAGTCTAGCCAGGCCCTTTAGCTGTTCATCTTTGCTATGTTCCTACTCTGTAAAGACACTGAAGGAAGTTTAGGAGTTGCCCTGGTGTAGCAGGCCGGAAGGTTCCCTAAAAATCTTAGGACAGGCTAGATGAATCTAGAAGGAGAGACAGGAAGCTTACTCAGTGACCAAGATGCAAATGGTTTATTTATCAGGGACAATAAAACCAAGATAACTGTGTTTTACAATGTTACAGGAAAACAAAAAAATAAACAATAAAACAATACAATTGGGACCAACAACTGGTCGAATCAAGAACTGGGGTTAACCTCTTTGAGTCCAAGTCCCATGACTTGGTAAAGATGATGAAATCTGACAGACCAAGCTTGGGCTTTCCTCTGCATTGGCTGATCAGCAGGTGGGCATTGACCCCACAAAGTGCTTTTGTAAACAAGCCATAATGGGGCATCCCGACAAACAGAACATAACGAGGCACACTGCCAGCTGGTCAATGAAGAACTTGGTGATCCTCTGTGGCACCTGGCAAGAAGCTGAAGACTTCTGGTTGGCAGATGGTTCTCTAGACGATCCACTGCAATGACCACTGGCAGGTCCCCAGCCCCAGCTGACCTCTCGACAAGATGTCTGCTGACAGAACGATCTTCGGCTGCTTCTCTGGAGCGACACGGCACGTACACCTTATGGATGTCTGACAAAATAATAAAAGGGCATGCATGATGTTAACTGTGGTCCCTCAAGCTTGAGCTGGGGTGGCTCTAAGCTAACTCACTATTAGATACCTTACTAGTGGCTCTCTACCACTTACTGTCGCTGGGCTGATGCTGGAAGACTTGTAGCATGACTTTGTCACAGGATGGCGTCACTGTTGGTGGTTCTGCTGCAGATGATGGATGGGCCAAGGACCTCCTGGGTCAGTGTCAGGCTCTGGTGGAGCTGGTCCAGGCAACACAGGCAGTTGGATGTCAGGTACACCAGGGCAATTCGATAACAGTTTAGTAGCAAGCAAACAGTTCAGATTTTTGAACAGACAGTTCAGTTTTGCACAGAATACAGTCTCTAGGGGCACTAGGCAGGCAGCAGCGCAGTTCAGTTTGGGTGTTGGGCCCCTTAGACCATGGACCAATTCCCTCCCCAAGCTGGAGCTGCACCTTTAGGACGGTTTTGCTCTGGCTGTTTCTGCAGCCACACCCTGTACCATTAGTGTTACAAACTACCCCATGCCTGGGTCTCTGTAACTCCTGGACCTGGTTGCTGGACCCTCACAGCTAGCCCCTTGGTGCAGAATGGCACTCACACAGACCCCAAGGCCTCACCCCACTGTGCCCCGGTCTACTTATTTCCGCAACCTCCGGGTATTTAGTCGCAGCACCCTGTCCCTGTTTCTTGGAGTGAGCTGCTATTCAGCTCAGATTGTCTTTTATGGGCCTCCTCAAACAAAACAGGAAAGAAAGAAAAGAACAATTAAAAAACTAATTGGTGGGCCATGACCCATCCTGGGACCTCTTTCTTTTCCTCTGGGCCTGTGGTCAACTGCTCAGGTTCCCTGCTCTCCTTAGAGCTGTCCACCCTCCCTGGAAGCTTACTATTGCCTCCCTTACAACCTGTGCTCTGGTCCTTTAATTTCCTACACTTCCTCATCCCCATCCCGCACGTGTGTCTTGAGCAAAACTAACATCGGGCAATTGGCCCACTCACCACATAGCCGGGATGCCTCCGTTGCTGGAGAGGGTCGGCAGAAATACCAGGGAGCTGTGCCCACCCGCTTCCTTTCTTTACTGCAGCTGCTGGGCAGTAGTATTAAAGGTCCGGGGCGGTTTTCCGCTCCGGACCTAGTTTTGTGCAGCACCGCTTGGTCCAGCTGCCCAAGGCTTCCCTATGCCACTTGGTCTCAGGGAAGAGGAACCAAAGTTTGTTGAGAGCCGGGCCCACCCGACGGACCCTGCTGCTGCTGCTGCCAACCCAGACAAGAGCTGATGGGGAGTGACGTCAAGGGAGCCACAGACACCATACAGGTACCTTTCTTTTCTTGTCCTGGCTCCCCACGCCTCCACTTTCCGCTTCTAGCCGACTCTACTCTTGACCACACCCCCAGCCCTTTTATAGGGTGGGAGAGGTCCTGGCATTTGGCCAGGGATTGACACTGAAAGCCCCACTGGGAGGGTCTCCTGTCCCCAACCCCTTTTCCTGTGCCAGATGGTGAAAACAGACAAAGGGACTGGGAAGGGTCGGTGGGACTGCAGGTGGTGGGCTAGCGAGGAGGAAAGGAAGAGAAAAAAAAGGAAAAATCTTTACATAGGAGAATGGTTCCCTGTTTCCTCATGGTGCCCCCAACTTCGGGTACTAAAATCTGCCCCCTTAAACATATGTGTCCCCATGTATGGGAGTTAAATGTCATTTAGAGTTTTAAACACAAACAACATTTTAGTACTATAAACTGTCTAGCTAATTTACTTGACACATTCATTTTTACCTGGTGTACTGTAGCATTTTTAACCTCTCAAACCAAAATGAACCCTGAAGAGGGATGGGCGGCCTCAAGATACCTTTCAGGAGTGGTTCCTGCCTCTCCTTATTGGTCCATCCATTCATCTTGACAGGAACTGGACATGACTTTAGCTGAATTCAGTGTATTAACTTTGGGTTCCGTCCAAAACTTGGACCTTGTAGGCATGCCATCCTGGCTATGAGCTGTCATCAATGATGACATATGGGTCAGCTCCATGTCCCACCATGCTACTCTGACTTTACCAGCACTTGCTCTCCTATGAGTGAGGGTATTTTCTTATCGTAAGCATCGTTGGACACTTTTAGGCGGATGGTGACTTACTTTCTTCCGGCGGAGGGTTCTTTTTTTCTTGGTGGTGCCATTCAACTACCATGTCTGGCATCTGGATAGGAGTGCAGTCACAGTTGCTTCCACTGGATCTGGTTGAGCCTTGGGTGCCAGGCAAAATCCAGGGCCTCCTTTGGGCATCCCAACCTGGAACCTGTTAGCTTACATCGTGGTGACGGCACCCACCATACGGGCAGGCTCTCCACTTGAGCATCTGGAACTTTGGATGGACTTTTGGAAGTGTCACAAAGCCTGGTTGCTCTGCTCAGTCCTCTCTAGCTCTCTCCTGGTGTCCACATACAACTGGCATAGAGCTCCTTGGATTTCACTGCTTCTGAACTTCTCCCTCACTCGGCTGCTGTATGAACCTCATGACTTTTTCACCTGGAAGTATGGCCCTGCCCTGCTCCACTCTCTGATCAGGGTGCTTTGACCTTGGTTCCATCTTCTTTTAGGCCAGTATGGACGCTGCACAACTGAGTACCAGACCTCCCTTCATCTCTGCCACCAGTGCTGCCATTTCCTGCACCCGATATGTTAAACATGCCAGTACCTCTCTCTCTTACATGGGTGTCCCTCTCCTCTTGGGATGACCAGTACACCAACTGCACCCAGGGACTTCCATGTGAGGACTGGGCCGCCCTTGTTCCTTACCAGCATGCCCACCTGCCATGTTGGACCACTAGTCCCAAGTCACTGAGGCTCAAGTATCCTGATGACCTTCTCCTTGAAATCCAGGAATGCTACCTTAGGATGTTGCTCTTGTAGCATGCGGAGTTTGATTTGGAGGGTTTCACTTTAGCACCTTCGATGAATTTGTCTATTGGGATTCCATCCAGATTGGGGAACACTTCAGGATCAATCTGCTGGATAGCACGGAGGTATTCCTGCAGGCCGAGGGCATAGTCACGGAGGGTCTCGGCCCTCCCTGTGCCCTTGAAAGAATTGAACCATTGGCACCGACAGACCCTTGGGACCAAGATGTGGTGTAACATTTGAAAAATTTGTTCTGTAGTAGCCTTTTCTTCATTTGGCCATGATGACGCCTCCGTGGGCTGTACCTCAGAGTTGCATGAGCAGGACCTCAACTCTTTGAG